>CM068381.1:53593196-56200373 GCA_034770075.1 Aralia elata
GTTAAATTGTAATAGTTGGCAGCACATACATGGTCTAACTTTTTTCACTTTGATTACAAGTAATGGAGTTCTATACTTCTCTTCAGGTAATAAGCAAGATTGATCAAGCATCATGTTTCCATGATATTGATTAACCAAGGTCAAAGGACAGTTGAATATTTTACATGACCATTTGGTCAATTGGCATCCCTCAAACTTGCAATTGAACTCTCCACAATCTTTATCTGTATCTATATCTATATTATAAAGCGTTCAAAGAAGGTACGTGATTTTGTGTCATGCTTGTCATTTTTTTTGTCTTTTTTTATCTTTCATGCTTTACTCTTACAATTTTAAATATATTACTATTTTGTCTTTTTTAATTCAAAATTTTTATATCTTTTTATTATTTAGTCCTCCAAATTTTATAAAATTCTTATTTTACCCTCACATAATTTATCCACGCAACACATGTGCCAATGGGTGCTAGTTTCTATAATGAATTTAATTACATATCCGATCTTGGAGTTATTTCACATCCTTACTAAAAAAATACACTTTTTCTCATAAAATACAAATCCATGCATGTTTTTTATGTTGCCTTTGCTCTTGAAACCATTCTGTCTGCTTGGCTATATGAATTATCCAACTTTTAATTGGAATTCATCTCTCTCCAAATGATTTTTTTTAATAAGAAAAGTTGTGTGTTTGCACTCAGTAATCAAATTTCTTTTTTTTTTTTTGTTTTTTTTTTTAAGATTGAGATATATATTCAACAACTTACTTCCTTTTTTTATCTTGATTTTGTCTCAATTATACAACTAACTGCTTATGGGGATTTTTATTTTTATTACATAGTATTTATATCGCTATCTAAATAATTTATACTCATGAATTCGCCAATTCCTATTAGAAGGCTGCAAGAAACTATGCATGGGTTGATAAAAGCTCGATCCGGACACAATTGTAGAATAATGTAAACTCCATTTATGTGCTTTCGAATTAATTAGCAGCACGTTTTATGGTACGACACTCGCTTTCATAAGGTTTGGTTAATGGTTACTAGCTTGTTTAACCAATTAAATTCATGATATATACACAATGAGGAATTAATTATTAGTCTCCACTTGGATTAATTAATTATGAATTATGTATCGATCATGAATAATTTCATGATAAATTTATGTAACACAAAATAATAAACTGTGAGTTGGTTGGGCATTGGAGGGCTCAATAATTTCACCCAAGTCTATGAAAAGAGATTAATAAACACAAGTGCATGACTCAGTATTCCAAATTAAGCTAAATCAAAGTACTGCGCATACATATCAATTCAAATGGCTTGTGGAAAGTTTCAACATTCACCAACTTTGATGTGTATATATATATACATCAATTCATTTTACCATGCACTGCCCAGCATGGCGGCCTCTCTAGAGTCTAGACCCTATCAACTTGATTAGTCCATTATTTTTATTTACGAAGATATTCTATAATAATTATAATTATAATTATTATTAATCAATATTTATGCAATTCGAATTTTCATTAGTATGAAAAAAATAGCAGGTTTCTTTATTTTTGGACAAAAAAATGGATATGTATTTCTTTCTTTTGCCCTTTGTATTAAAAGATCCTTGTAATTTTTTTTTAATTAAGTATTCCTCCCTTCGCCTAAAAATTAAGATTCTAGTTGATCAACTTTTCTTCTTCTCTATTTTTTTTTTCTGCTATGCATATTAAAGTTTGTTAAAAGATACACATTAACACAAAACTTTTGGGATTTTCTTGACAATTTTAATTTGCAAAATTATTATTGAGAAAATCATACCTTGAAAACTATGTATATGTGTGTGTGAGAGAGAGAAGTTAAAAGGTTAATTAAGAATCTCAGTTTTAGCCAAACGGAATATATTGCATTTCCATGGATGTATTAAATTAAGGTTTCTATTAAAATGACAAAAAAAAAATAGAAAAATTCAATTTTATTCCCAAAACAAGCAATGTTAGGATAAAATATCACAAAAATAACTTGAATCATCTTCGAACACGTGGTTTAACAACCTCTTACACAATTAACATTAAATAAACACCACTCAACACGTGACAATGTCATAGTAGGTAAAAATAAATTTTACCAAATTACAGTTACACAGACGTAGTTAAAACAGATATCTCTATAAATAAATAAAAAAATAAAAATAACAAAGAATCTTTACCACCTCTCACATTAAACTCTATATAATCATTCTATCATGGGCGGAACCAGAGGGGGCGAGGGGGGGGGCATATGCCCCCCCTAGGTTGGAATCTCCGGCAGCCTTGGACCTTAGTATCCTGAGTTTGTGAGAGAAGAAGATCTACAGAGCTAAGAGAGAAGGGAGTTATATAAATGTTTATAACTGGAGAGAGAGAGTGAAAAGTTGGGTGGGTTTATTCAAAACTATTCTTTAATCTTTGAGAGAGAGAGAGAGAGAAGTTGGGTGGGTTTATTCAAAACTATTCTATGATCTTTCTGTTCTGCTCCTTTTCATCTTCTTATTTGTTGTTCCACGCATGCAGCTTTGTTTCTTGAAAGTGTCAAATTGGACATCACATACACAGATATAGTGGAGTACTATATATTTGGCCATAATGTGATATTCAATCTTTTAGCTGGCTCATGGCTACAAGATACATAATTGTATTTATTTTATTTTTTGTTTTATTAGGAATTTAATTAATATAAATAATAGTCTTTTTATTTTACGAGAAGAATTTTATTTATTAACTTTTTATTATATAATTTTTTTTTCTTTATATTGATAGTGGTATAATATAATATACTACACATTTATCGTCGTATCACATTATTGGGATAATATATATTATTTTTAGTCATTACTATGCACTCTTAATATTTATAAATTTTAATTTATAAATAAATTTTAATTTATTTATAAATTAAATACAAATACAATGAGTGTAATCGGACGCAAAAAATTTTTTACTAGTATATTTTGCCCCCCCTTTGAAAAGTCTCAGGTTCCGCCACTGCATTCTATTGTTGGCAACACTAGTCTCATATTTGTAAGCTAACTAATTCTGGTACCTGAAAATTCTTCCCGTTAAGTTACCAATTTGCTACTTATGCAGGTATATAAGTTCTCGATCGGGGCACGATTATCTTACATCGATCCAATAGATGAAATAAAGTGTTAACAATCAATTATTCTAATATTTATGCAAAATGCTAATTAAGAAGTAACCGAAACATTACTTAGACGTACATTTGAAATATATATACATACATACATACATACATATATATATATATAATCCGTTTAATTTTAATACATTAGAAAGGACGAAACTAAACGAAATTGGGATGGATCAACATTTCCATCTAACATTAATAATTAATAAAAGACTAATTTGACATATACCTGCCTGACTGCATCCATTCATTCAATTCATACAACAATTTACGCACGCAGCCTGCCCTGATCAAGTCGTTTAAAATAACCAATGCCGGACCTTGGGCTTCATGCACTTCTCCTTAATAGTATCCAAACTGGGCTTCCATCCTTTACCCGACACTTGCCTGTTTAAATAATCCGGCCTCTCCTCCAAAATCTCACTGAACAAATCTTCTTTTATCTCCTCCTCCGACTTCTCCGCCAATTTCTCTCTCTTCCGCACCACGTATTCATTCCCCTCCCAATTTCCCGCCGGACATATTTTCGCGAAAAACGGCAGAAACCCGGTCGTCGAAGAAAATAAGGTCGAAGACTTTAACACCGTATTAGCACGTAATAGCAGCTGCCGAGATTCCTCCGACGATAATGAAGCTGGTTTCCCTCTCTTGATCGGCAGCATGACATAGAGTTTGTCCATCTCAAGCTTCTTGTCGGCCGGCAGCGGACACGGCCGTTTTGCAGTTGTACCGGACTGGAATTCAATCACAACTTGTTGCGGATACTCTAGCATAAGCTCTGCCACCGTAAGTGGTTGATCATACTCATGCACGCTGCCGTCTGATAGTATCACTTTCCCGTTCCTACCCGCCGGCCGCCGGTTCGATATCTGGTTGCCCATGTTTGATTTGGAGAGAGAAAATTTGAACGACTCTGATCTCAACTGAGTAAAAAATCATGCGTTTTTGTGTCTATATATGTTTTATTAAGAGGGAATTAATTAGAGAGGGTTTGTTAAACGGCTCCAACTTGTTTTGTGTTATAGGTGTAGTCTATATAGGGGTGGTGGAATTGGTAAATTACGCGAGGGTATGTTCAGTAAGCTACAATTGGATTGGGTCGTTGGATCGGATGGGTATTTGACTTGCTCTTTTCATTTTTCTAATCTAATCCAATGGCCGGGGTGGAATATATAGTGACGGGAGGTGGAAGGTAATTGAAGCTAATATTATTATAATTAGGCGCTATATTTTAATTGGACAGTTTTACAAAGATGAGTTATAGTTATATAGAAATGAAGATTATAAATTTGTTCATTTTAGTGTATTTTACATTTTGGTAGCTTTTAGACTCCAAAATTATTGTGATGGTCCGGTGAATTTAATACATAAAAATTAGACTAATAAGTTAAAAAAAATAACGTTTGACATAAATTATGTTTAAACGAACAAGATTTATGAATATATTTAAATTTCAAATATTCGAAACTAAACATACGTATATTATTTATTTATATTCAATTCATTTGTATTTAAACTATTCGAATAAATTATTCATTTTGATAAGCTTGGGGTCAGAATTTATGTGGAGTGTAGTGGGTCATGTTCTCTTCAAGTCTAGAGATGTTAGAATATTTTAGTCGTACCTAATAACAAACACAAGTCAACTAGGAAGAGGGAACAGTTCAACTAATGCCCGAGTATAATCTACTTCTGAATTAATGAAACCTTATTAATTGTAATACCGATCAGTTGAATTTATATTACTCCTACTGTCCTGCATTACCAATCTATAAATGCATTCCTATATATAACCATTAATAAGAGCCTTTGCTAATTGCTATACCGGATTTGAGAGGTTTTTGTTAGTACAATGTTACATGTGATTTAATTGCATTGTATTCGGCTTACAAGAGGCGCGCTATATATGGAAAACATTTTAATATATGATCCGATCAAACTTTCATGTGTAAATATACTTTGAAATGAAGCTAGGGAAACCAAACGGGAAGAAGTCACGTAAAAAGTTTAAAATTTCCAACTACGTCAGTTGTCTCCATGAAAATTACAAACTTATTAGCTTCCACATATAGTTATTGTTGTAAAGGTAACATTATTTTTACAACAGATTTCAGTTGTCTATTTACGGATCGAACGGTATAAAGAAACTACAATCCGCAGTTTAATATGGGGGGTATTCGCAGTTTAATTCTGCGGATAGGAAAAATAACTAAACATATCCTCCTTTAAAAAAAAATCATCGTCCGCATAATTAAAATGAGGACGATTTTTTTTCTTTTTTGTGCGTAAGAAGCTGCTGCCTATTTTTTCAATTTTTTTTTACGAAGAATGGTGCTTGTTGGCTCGGGTTCATCCATGAAATTAATGGCAACTTGATTTTCAGTAAGAGCCCAATCAAACATGTTCCATACCAGTGAAAGCAGCACGGTTGTCGCGATCATCGACAATAATTTTTCCACGACTGTATTGCCAAGCTTTACAAGTAAGTTGTTACAAATCAATTCCAATTCCAAATCAATTCTGATTGTCAGCCTTTATCTTCTTCGCCAAAATCAATAACAACAAATTCTTAAAGAAACTAAAATTAGAATTGATTTATTAGCGGTCTCCGACAACAATTTAGTTTGGATGCATCCTTTGATCAACGACAATTTTTTAGAGGCATGGGTTTAATGGTAATCGATATGTAAGTTGTAGTCGGTGGGCTTTCAGAGACTCGGCATTTGGTGGACAAAGGATCATGGATGACTTGAGTTATTTTTCCTTCTTTTTTTTCATAGCAAAGGCAGCGTTAAGGGAAATTTTCTGAGTTTTCGTAGCTGACGATAGGTAATTTTATAATATAGGGGCAAATTGAAGAAGTATATATATAGCACACATCGTAGAAGACCCAACATGTATGCAAAAAAGAATTGAAAAAAGCTTTAAGGATTGAAGAATATAGTACAGGAGATTGAAGGCTTCTTTTGCTTAAAAAAATAAATAAATAAATTCATCATCTGCACTTTAATCATTCGGATTGTGATTTTTTTAAAAGGAGGGTATTTTTGGTCATTTTTTCTATCCACAAAATTAAACTGTGGACACCTCCATATTAAACTGCGGATTGCAATTCCTTTATATCGTTTGATTCTTAAATGGACGAATGAGATTTGTTGTAAAAATAATATTATTCTTCTGTTGACTATGAATCATTGTGTGTGTGTGTATATATATATATATACACATATATATATATATATGTATATATATATATACACACACATACATATGTATATCTTGCACAATGTCAATGGTCTTTGTTGGAGATGGATAATGACTTTAGACAATTGATATTGTTTATTGTTGTTGTAATTATTATGCAATTTCGCACAAGTTAATAATCAGTTTGAACTAAATACTAAATTCGATTACTTAATATAAGTTAGTTATAACTTACAAGTTATTAGTGAATCTAAGACTTATTTATTGTTACTTAAGTTCTAACCATGTAACTTGCAAACTACTCTTTAATTCCATCATTAAATAAGTATTTAATTTTGTTTGTGTTAGCAATATTCTATATGTTTTTATATTTAAGACAAAAGTAAAACTAGGTTTATTAAAAAGTTATATTTAAATGTGTCCTAAACAAAAACCTTAGATAAATAGATGATATAATGAGGGCAAATGATATACATCCAGTGCCCGTCAAAAGTACCTAATTAAAATTTACAAATAAAATAGCAGTCTCTCTCTTTCTTTATAGAAAAGTTTAGAACTAAGTTATGCTTTTTTAAAAGCTCTATAATTTATGACTATTTCTTGGTTTCAAGTTTGATATTTTAATAACATTATTATTATATAATTTTTCTTCAAAAATTCTAATCGATGGTACTCCAACTTAATAATTCCTACGTACTTTTAACATGTTATCCGTGTATTAAGAGACATTGTTCTAACTGATGCACTCCTATAAAAATCGAAAAGCATGTAATTATCGCAAGCTCTTCTGACGTATTAAATTTTTAACAAGTTTCTTTATAAATATGAAAATCAGTCTTTGATATAAATACTATTACTAAATATATATTTTAATTTTCTTTAGGACATAGAGAAGAAACTAATACAAGAGTACAAAGAAGTCACATATTAATTAATTACAAAACTATAAGGATGTGGTAAGTAAAAAACTAAAAATAGGGTGGTGTATAATATGTATGAGGCTATTTTATGCTGCCATATATGCAAATTGTATCAAGTTTATTGACATTTATAATTTGTATCTCGTCAACATTTGACTAATTGCAGTATTAACAAAGTGAGACTTTATACAATAAATTGCATCCACTGGAATATTAATAACTAATTGCAGTGTTCCAATTGAACGACCTAAAATCTTGGTGGTATATATATAAGTTTGCCCATCTTGGCCTAATCTGAGGTGGCATGTCATCATTTCCAAGTAAACCTCCACGTGTGATTTGACTAATAACTAGTTTCTAAATTAAGTACTCTTTTAATCAAATCCCTTCACAAATGGGCTCCAAAGCAGGCCTCCACTGCCTGTTATAGTTGACCCCCAACCGGCAACCGGGTACCCCGGTATCATTCTCTCCCAAAAGCCCAAACCCACCTTCTCTCTCCTCCTCCTCCTCCTCGTCACAAACTACCTCCGTCGCCGCGGGCAAAACCTTAGCCGACCGTCGTTTGGGTCGCCTTTTCTGACAAGCGGATTCCAAAACGGCAATCTCCGCCACAGACGCCTTAGAATGAAGCCTACTCGTAGGAACCAACATGTATAACTTTCCGGCCGATAGTTCCTCGTCCGCTTTCAAGGCCGAGTAACGAAAAGTTCGCCGGAGATCTTCAGCCGGAGAAATAAAATTACCGGGTTGTTCAAGCATGAGCTCGGCAGCTGTAATTGGCACCTTTACACGCTGAACAGTTCCATTAAAGTCGATGAGCTTAGCTGTTTGGAGCTCAATAACATTCACAGTACTGCAACACGACGTAAAATTTCCCATATTAGAATTGGGGATGTTGGGTTTAAGTGAAAATTAATGATGATTAATAGTAGTAGATTATTAAGTGTTTGTAATTGTAAATTGAGTGAGTAGGGGGTGGAGTGTTTGGAGGTATATATATAATGGAGGTGAGGGGGCAGGGGAGAGAGAGAGAGAGAGAGAGAGAGTCAGAGCGAAGAAAAATAATGATGTATGAAGCGTGTTAGACCCGTTGAAGAAGAAACACACAGACACAACACAGCCCACATGAAATTAGGATAGTTAGTATTGATTGGGCCAAGAACGCGGATAATTTTCCACTTTGTGGGTCCACTTTCTATCGGCGAGCTCGGAACGCTAATTTTACTGGTTTGTTCTTTGTTTTGTGGCCTTTGATTGAGAACTCCTCTTTGTGGGTCCCCTAACTGAGAACTTGTTTTTGCTATTCCCGGTCCAATAATGAGTGTAATGACGACTTGTTTTTAATGTATTATGAAAAAAGAAAATAGGTTACAAATCTTAAATTTAAATGGCCAAGTTAACCCGTTTATGTTTTGAATTAAATCTGTATGTAAATGGTGTGGTCTTAATTAGAGCTCCAGTTTACTATGGCAAATTTTAATGAACTTAACTTGTTTTTGTTTCTCTTCATCAGCAATCAACTTAAGTGTAATCTATAAATCAGTAATTAGCTTCACGTAGGTTGTAGTCAATTTGAAAGTGACAACATTGGAGATGGGCATGATGAAAAGAAAGCATTATGTATGGTGCGAACCCTCTTTCTCACGTTCGTTCGTGGTATATATGGCGTCTCATTACTGGCTTAAACAAAGTCACACCTCATAAACGATCGATCAATTTTGTTTTGTGCGTCAAAATCTTGAGAAATATCCTAATAATAATTTGACTCAACACAATCCAAAGGATCCATTACAAATTATACGAGGCCGTCTGTCTGTCTGTCTGTCTTGTGCGGTTAATAGATCATCATGATGTGTTGGTCACCTAGAACAGATGATTCAAATTGCAAATACATGCGGACTCCACAATGAAAAAACGGCTCCCCATCCCATCCATTTTTAGTTTTCACCCAGTTTGTTAATCCAACCAAACATTAAAAATTTTTAATCAGGAACAGGGAATCCAACCAAAGTAAATATGCTTTCACTCATCCACCAAAATTTCTACAAAAACTTCATCTGATATAAGTAGCAAGTAAAAAACACTAGCAAAATTCGGTGGCTAATAATCTCTCATTTCTAGTACAAATCGTGATTCTCGCTCTTATCATAACACAAAGAAAGATGGGTCTACTAACCAATGTAATAGAAAATGATAGGTCTCACCATTTTTTTTTTTTAAAGAAACTAGAGTAGGGGGAAATATTTTGTGCTACGCCTAAAAATTGTACAGGGTAATGAATTAAATGCCTTCTTCCACACTGATCAAAAGCACATCCATAAAAACCCTCTTACAGACCAAATCAAGCCGGAAAATGAATATCAATTTTAATCTTTCTTTGTGATTTTTGTGTTCTCTTCTTCAAGAGAGGGGGAATTAAACCAACTTGTGGCCGACCGTTTGACCTACTTGATATATTGAGAAACCCATTTGAATCCATCCCCATAACCCATTTTCCGTACAATGCTGCACATAAACACCTCCAAGGGACGCACACTTGAATCTGCAAGATTCACCTTCCCCTTTCCAGTGGTGACACCAGTCAGGCCAAGGTGGAAGCGCAACTCATCCTCTGAGGCAGCATATGGAATGTCAATCTTGTTCCCTAAAATGAGAAATGGGACAGTGCCAAGGGACTCATCAGAAAGGAGAGCATCCAACTCCTTTTTTGATTCTGCAAAACGCTCCTTGTCATAGGCATCCACCAGATAAACTACGGCATCAACCTATAATAAGTAGATCTAATTATCAGACTTGCATCAATTTATCATAACATTTCAATGCTTGAACAATCAGTGGGGAAAATAGCAACTCCACGAGTCCCTAGCAGATTAGTCACTACTTTATTTTTATTATTTTTTTAACAATAACTATCAGATAAGCCATCACAACACTTCTTTTCCATTTTTTGTTTTAAAAAGTAATTATCCATTACAACTCTACAGTGTGCATAGGAGGTAGGGTCGCACAAAAGGAGAAATATCGATATATGTATTATTAAATCTTAAGACAATTCAAAATTAGATACAACAGAATAGTAACACAAGATCAACATAATGATGGGGATCAGTTTTTAGTTCGCTTGGGATTGATTTGTTTGATGTATTTTATTTATATTTGGACTGTTACTATTTTAGGGCGTCATTGGTATTTTATTTCCATTAGTAGGGTTATTTGAGTCTTTTATTATTTTCTTCATGTTAGGGTTTTATGCCTATTTAAACACTGATGTAATCTGATTTTAGGTACGCTATTGATTATTTAAATATTGAGATTACTAATTATCGCAGAGATAATTCTTCTTTAGGGTAATAGACGTAGAGTTGAATCCTAAATCGCTAGTGGTTTATGAGCAGATCTAAACCCTAGATTTTCTGTTCTTTTTAATTTCGTCACCCCAAACACTCTGCTAATAACCTGTTCTACATCACATAAAGTCACACTTACATATGGGATTCAATTTAAACCTAAACCAACTAGTTTAGGATAAAAAAAATTGTTGGGTCTAGGTCAATATGTGCAAGGTTATACATAAAAATGTTAAAAGGAAATTTAATCGAATCTGATCTGGAATAACGTTTCGTTTGATAGAAATTTGTATAAGAAATAAGTAAAATTGGTGAATCAGACAATAAAAAATGACCAAAGCTGCTATGCTAGAGGAAGAATTTCAAAGTTTCCGAGTGCCAAGGTAAAAAGGTCAGAAATAAATAATGGGTCAAAGCCAAGAATGTTCCTAGGAAAATCACATATTAATTAGATGTCAAGTTTGCAAGAATGAGAAACATGAGCATGCCTTAAGAAACTGCTTTATTTTTGACAGGTACAAGCAGTACATAAATTTAACTTGCTGGGAAATGCATTAGATCCAGAGATGACGAAATTGAACACCAAGTGTATGTGGATGATTATAAAGAAACAAGTAGCATGATCCACATACATGTTGCAAACTACTATATACAAACTCGTTTATAATAATGTATATTTAATAGCACATGCATACACATGCCTGAAGAGTAAACAGAGATATTATCCACTGTTTGCCCTATCCTACTTATCAATTAATTAGTTAATTCTTTGCCCAATCAAAATTTGGCCCAATTTTATATCAGAAAATTTAAAATTTACAATCCTATGTTATGATTATGGAATAATACAGCTCTCAGACTCCACAAGTGATTGTTCTCCATTATCCTTATCAAACTAGACACATTCTATTCAGACTCCTAAAGCCACCTGTCACACCTTCCCCATTTTGCGTTTTTTATTTACTTTCTTTTTGTATGTTACCAATTTTCAAACATCTTAATAGCATATTCCCAAGCAACAAAAAGGTCATACCCAACACATTCTCACAAATTGTAGGGTCTAAGGAAAGTCAGATGTGTGCAGCCGTACCAAGTGCAGATTAACGAGTACGGAAGAAATTAGAAAGAACACAATAAACAAGCTTACTCTGTGGTGTACAGGCAGAGCCAATAAGATTTAGATACTACTTAGTATACCCTCCGTCCCAAATTAGTTTCCCCCCACTATGCCACCCTAGTTTGTAACTCTTTCGAGCATCACCAATGTGTACCCTTGTTTTGAACACTACCAATTGACGTGCCGTCGTATCCATCAACAAAGGGTAACAAACAAAACTTTTGCACTAAAATTGAAAAAGTTTTGAAGTGCGTCAAATCTTACACGGGTACAGAGGAAGTACGTTATTCAAGATAATGAATGTTATGCAACAGAAATGTGGACATTACTGTGAGTTTTTTTACTATGAAAATGGTCATCTTCTCTATAATTGACATGTTCAATTAATCCTAATACCACATCGACTCCTTGATGAAAATGAAGAACTGCAGGTTTTGCTCTTTTCCCTAAAAACGCATATTCTATGTTGCATTTATCACAAAAACAAACCATCTCTTATCAGTGCTTCCACATCTAAAATACGTCTCCAAAAAGTTGAATGTGAGAATCATCAGATCTGAGAATATAATAAAGCTTGTGAAATATCATAATCAAAAGCTGGTGCTCATACAACTGAATGGATCGATTAACCCAGATCAGAATCAAATAAGATACAAAAACAATAATAATAACAACAATAAATAAATTACCTTGGCATAGTAATCCTTCCACACCCTGCGAGCGATCTGATGACCTCCCAAATCGAAAGCTTTAAACTTGATTTTCCCGATACTCAGCTCTTCCGATGTAGGATGCTGTGTCGGTTGATGCTGAACTAATCTCTGAAATCAAAATCAACCCAGAGATGAAAAACATTTTTCACATAATAATACTAATCAAAGAGATCAGAATACGATTAGAAAATAAAAACCTCGTCTTTGAGCATGTGAAGCAAAGTGGTTTTGCCGGCATTATCGAGTCCTAGAAACAAGATCTTAGCCTCTTTTTGCCATAATCCAAGAGAGGCTAACACGCCATAGAACCAATCCAGCAGAAACATCTTCTATAATCCGATGAGAGAGGAAGGGGGGAAGGGAAAAAGGAGAGAAAGAGAGGGATTCCAAATCCAACAGATCTGGACTGAGTTTGGGAGTGAGAACAGAATTTCTCTCCTCGCTGTCGCGTAGACAGGTGAAGTGGAGGGGTTAATGAATGAGCGGGGATTCCATGGCTCACGTGTGTGTTTGGCTAATTTCACGGTTAACTTTTTCCGTATGGTAAAAATGGGACGGACAAGTATGGAAGGGTAATGTTAATAAATTTAAATTGTTATTAGTATTATTTAAAGATAAAAAGAAAATTGAGGAGTATTGCATATAATTATATACGTAAATTATTATACAAAAATGATATCGCATTATATAATTAAATACATTTTCTCTCTATTATGTACAAAAAATATCACTCACTTTTCGTGACCACTTATCTAAAATGTCTCTCTCTCTATATATATATTAGAAATTCACTCGTGTCTCCGGCACTTGGACGGTGAAATTTATCTCAAACTTTGGACGGTTCAGATGTTTTATTAGGATAAGCCAAAAATTCAAAAACAGTTGTGTTTTGTTAGATAAATGATTGATATTATATATATATATATATATATATATATATATATATATATATATATACCCAGCGGAAGCGGATCAGGTCCAGACTCCCGGACCTGATCAAAATCCGGACCCGGAATTTTTTTTAATTTTTTTTTTTTGCAAAACAGTTAATAAAAAATATATAATGATTTTTGGTATTGAAAAAAATTATTAAAACAGTGTTTTGGGTTTGATTTGGATACATATAACAAACACTGTTATACAGTCGGTACAACACTGTTTGTTATATGTATCCAAATCAAACACAAAACACTGTTTTAATAATTTTTTTTTAAATACCAAAAATCATTATATATTTTTTATTAACTGTTTTGCAAAAAAAAAAAAAAAAAAATTCGGGTCCGGATTTTATCAGGTCCGAAAGTCCGGACCTGATCTTAACTCTATATATATATATATATATATATATAAATGAGATAAAAAAATTTCTTAGATTATTATTTTTACGTTAATAGTACATAAATTTAACATAAAAAATTAATAATTAACATATAAACTATTTTTGGGTACCCATTAAGGTGGAAGAGCCTTCTATTGAAACACATTAGTAAAAATAAAATAAAAATGTACGAATAAATAGATAAAAATAATTATTAAATCACAAGTCATAAAATAAATATGATGATCAAATAAAATCATAAGTCACAAAATAAAACTTATTTAAATTACTTTTACAAAAATTAATTAAAAGAATAACTATTAAAGTCCATTTACAAACAAATAATCAACCATATTAATTCTTTAATAGAATAAATAGTAGCAAAGGTTTTCAACTTATAATAAGAAAACACATTATAGGAAAGATTTTCAACTTAAATTAACAAAATGATTTTTATCTATAACAAGAAAAGGTTCTCAACTTAGAATAAGAATAAAGATTTCGATTCGGGATTGAATTTTATTAAACTAAAATTGGAAAAAAAGGTTTTCCATCATAGACAATATTTTCAATTTAGAATAATAATAATAATAATAATAATAATAATAATAATAATAATAAAGGCTTCAATTCATAATAAAAATATGATAATATGACCCTTCATAAAAACAATAAATAAATAATTCACTATATATTGTGTCAACGCAAGTACAAAACCCAAACCCAAAAGACTTTAGAGCTATCGGCTGCGGCTTGCGACTCTTCGAGAAAGCCTCCCCAATCCTCTGTTCTCTCTGAGTCTCAGGTAAGGTAATTATAGTCTTCACCTTTACGACCACCCCTGTACCTTTTTCTTCAGTTACCAAACTCCTGTTTTCAGTTTCTCTTCTTATTCATAATGTGCATGTAATTATTTGTAGAGAAATGGCACACAGCTCATAACCACTCTTACAAGGCTCACAGAAATGGAATCAAGAAGACTAGGAAGCACAGACACACTTCCACCAAAGGGGTATGCTATGCATTTGCTCTGTATTATTCCTACCCTCTCTGTCCCACAAAAAGAGTCTAATTTGAAGCATAGGAAAAAAAAATCCTGGTAAATTTGCAAAATCATGAGTAAGGTGGTTGTGAATTTATTTGATTTTTGATTAATGCAATAGTTAATACTGTTAACTACTTCAAAAGTATTACTAAAGTACAAAATTATTATTCCAAAAGTTACAAATTGAATTTTAGGATTTCACAAATTAAATAGGATCAAAGTCAAATGAGACCTTTTTTGTGGAACTGATGGAGTATTTGTATACATATTTACGTGTTTGTTCTTTTAATTTTTATCTGAATTTATGTTGATTATCTTTTTATAGCTTCAATTTTGCATGATGTTAGTTCTATAATTGGTGCAGATGGATCCCAAGTTCTTGAGGAACCAAAGGTATGCAAGGAAGCAAAACAAGCAGAATGGTGAATCTTCCTCGGTGGACAACAACCAGAAGGGCGAGTCTGCCTCAGCCAAAGAGTAAAATAGCTATTAAGTATTGGAAGAAGGAAATTGTCAAATGTCTATTTTTGGTTTGGTAGAAATCAAATGTAGTAGGAATCTAAAATTAAAATTAGGGTTGGGTTTCAAGTGTCGGAAGAAGGCAATTGTCAAATGTCTATTTTACCTCCCATTGGCAGACTTTAATTAACGGTTCATTATAAGAATTGGGGATTCTGTCTAAATTAGTCGGAAGTTACTAAGATTAAAAGAATTAAAAAGTTCAGGGACCAAATGTTCGGGAAATTAAATATTCCTTCCGTCCCAAATTAATTGTATTTCTAGGACTTTTAAAAGTCAAATTGATTATTTTTAAAACTAATTTTTTTACTATTTTTACTAACATATAGGTGAAGATATTATAACCAAAAGAAAGTATATACAATTTATTACTAATTTCAATTTTTATAATTTTAGACATATATTTATATATGCTTAATTATTAATTTTAAAAATAGTCAATTTAACTTTAAAAAGTCCTAGAAAAGTAATTAATTTGGGACGGAGGGAGTATGAAATTGACAATAAGTTCAGGGACTACTAAAGGAGTTATCCGTATATTTTATGTAATTTCTAGTATGCAGAATAATGAAAGATTTATGGTACTAATTGATCTAATATTATTTATATTTATAAAGTAGCATCCAGGCAGCTAGTTGCTTATTGACTATTTTTTGTTTTGTTTTTCATATTCCAATAAAATAAAACAAACTGTCCAAAATCATTTTTAATTTTAGATCAAAAAAATATTAAACTATCTCCTTTCTACAAAAGGGTTCAACATTGACTTTTGGAAATTCTAAAATTTTAAATTGCATTAATTGAACTAAATCGCTTCATATCAATGCTATAACATGCATTTAAAAATTACATAAAGAATTTAAGCACTTGCATTTACTTTGTTAAAATAAAATAAATTAATTTGAACCGGGAGGGTGGGGGGGGGGGGGGGTGTTGTCGAGTTAAAGTCCAAATCAATTGCTTTTTTGGGTGCAATATGAGGTTCCAGGCCCTGTAGCCACTAAAATGAAGGGACCTAATCTCCCAAACCCAGTCCACAATGAATGATTTTCGGTTCTTTTGGGCCTAATAGGCTAAATCCACGACATTCCTTCCAAAACACCACTATGTGTACATTACGCAACTATTCTATGGTATTTCCTACAAATATACAAAAGAACTCATCCAATAAGGTACGATAAATTATTTGTACAAGTATTTAGGGTCTTGTAAATTTATCCGGTCGTATGGTTAAAACTGAGACCACGCGACTGTGTGATATTTAAGTTTCATGTTAAATTCTTAGTTTTGTACAATTTGTTTACTCGTTTATATGAGTTTAATTTATTATTGCTAGTTTGAATTTCTTAATATTATAATTGTGATTCCAAGTTATTTTATTTTGTGATTTTCCCGTATAGTTGAATAATTAATTGTGATTATATAAATCAATACATAGATAAAACAACAAACCATATATATATATATATATATATATATATATATATTGTTTTCAAAATATATAAACAAACAACTCCTCAAAACAACAGAAAGTATCATAGAAAGTAGTTGCAGGACAAATATGGAGGACATGATCGAATGGGAGGCCGGTTGGACCGAACTTCAAAACTTTGTCTTATTCCGGAGAACTAAGTTAATTAAAGAAATTTTCTTGGTTGTACTATCATGCCTTAAGATTTTAAGAGGCCTCTTCTCCATTACAACCATTTTTTTTCTTTAAAATTAAAAGCTGCCAATAAGAAAAAATATAATAAAATTAAAAGTCGGCATAACCATTTCAGTATCAATTTTTTATTTTTTATTTTTTTTGGGGTGGGGGATGGTTGGTTTAAGTAATCAAGTAATTTTGAGTCATAAGAGCTGCATAGATTACTTAATTTTAAATAAATTAACCGTATAAGCTCTTTAAAAAATTAAAATTGGTCTATTTGGATTTCACCTACACTGTTGAATTGGTGTTGCCCGATTTAAGGGAGCAGCCCATGTAGCTTTTGAATTCACCAACAGATGCACTATCCGTCCAAAAGTGTTTTGAGTCCATAACTTAGACCAGGGGACAGCGCGGTAGGGATACAAGAGTATCTACATTTGCATTCATATATTATATTTAAAAATCATATTGTGTACGTAGATACAGTGCAGATTTGATTATAAATCCGGATGTAAAAGCTTTTAAATTTTAAAAAACAAATAATTATCAAAATTTGATTCATCAAGATAAAAAAAATAATGACATGATTGCATCAACAACAAAAAAGTTTGATAATTCATCATAATTGTCATATATAATAAAATATTACACAACTTTGGTCAACTAATACAATCCAATTTTTTTTAAGAAATATGACATTAGCTATTAAGCCACAAAAATAGTGGAGAAAAAAGTTTCAACAAAAATATTGAAGAAAAAGTTTTAACAAAAATGCTCAAGTTATTGAAATTCAAATCACATACACATTGCAAGGACATGATTTTCTAATAATTTGTCTAGTAGTTAATTAATGTACAAACCATAAAACCAATGCAAGCAACGCCTAACTTGGCGGTAGGCAAGAGTGTTCATATTGTATTATTCTAATTCATGAGAGATACTTAGCACCTTATTCTACATTTTAGGATATCTAAAAAAATTTACAACTTATTCATGTGTTGTAGTTTTTGGCATTGTGTTTAGAGATTTGCAAGATAGTTAAATTTAGATTTTAGGATTTCTAAATATGTGTATATATATTATAAGTAAAATGACGTATTTTTATATTTTATTGTATTATATAATTATTTTTGGGGGTACCCTTACAAATATATATATATATGTGTATATATATATATATATATTTGTGTGTGTGGTGCGGATGTTTCTTGTATCCATATTCGCATCTACATATGTGCGGATACTAATTTTAAAAACTGCACCACGTATCTGTACCACAGTGTGCGAATTTTACGGATGCGATTACAAATGCAGATTATTACTCTCTCCTAACTTAGACCTTGAAAGTAAGTAATTAATTATTTCTTCCGTTCCTTTTTATTTGTCCTTTTAAAAAGTAAATTTATTTTTTTTATCAATTATTTATAAATTTTAAAGAAGCATTAATTACATAGGTTTCCATTTTATTTATTTATGTTTCATCTTTTTCAATGAATTTTTGAACAGTTGTATTGAGATTTTACATCCAACTTAATTAATCAGACAAAGCATATTTACATATGTTTTCCAATAGTTGTGTTTTTTTCTAAAACTTCAATTAGATAGGAATGGAGGGAATTTTGATCACAAAAACAATAAACCTTTAAACCAAATTAATTTGAGTGGAAAATTATATTCTTACATTCGAGAGGATAATATATTATAATCTCCAAAGATTTTTTTTTTCTTTTATAACATGAAATTAATTATCAGAAGAATCAGGCCAAAGATAATTAGTTATTTACGTTTCACGGATATTGAATTTTTAATTAGTCAAACGTCCATTCTTTTCCCTGCCCCTAACCAGAATCCAAACATAGTCGGCTGGACGGTTGCACAGTTCAAATGGTACCGTTCGTTAATACCTTCGTCGACTTTCCTTCCCTTTTCCTAGCACGAGAAGTAGCGTTAGCCGCTGGGATCCACTGAATTTGTGTAGGCGGGTGGATTATGATGATTAATCAACATAACAGTAATAATGATGTAATACTCTCAAGCTGTTTTACCAAAAAAAAAATGTTTAAAAAATAGTGTCACTAGTAATAATGATACGATAATAAAATGATAATGATTAATTTGAGGTATTGTGTAATTTTATAATATTATTAAAAGAAATAAAAGTTTTGTTTATACTTTTTTTTATAAAAAAATTGAGACTTCTATATATTGAGGAAATAATGATTATAGTATTCCCTCCGTCCCAAATTAATTGCATTTCTAGGACTTTTTAAAGTCAAATTGACTATTTTTAAAACTAATCTTTTTACTATTTTTGCTAACATATAGGTGAAGATATTATAACCAAAAGAAAGTATATACAATTTATTACAAATTTCAATTTTTATAATTTTAGAAATATATGTATATATGCTTAATTATTAATTTTAAAAATAGTCAATTTGACTTAAAAAAATTCTAGAAAAGCAATTAATTTGGGACGGAGGGAGTAGTAATTAACGCTGCCAATTTATTTTGCTTGATATACTCCTTCTATTTTAAAATTAAAATTGCATTTTCAAAACAGTTTTTAAGAAAGGAATTAAGTTTTCAAACATAACCTGTAATATTTGTTAGAAAAATAAATGGTATATTAATACGTTCATGTAAATAATTTAAAATAAACGTGTATTTCATAATTTTACAACGAATTTAAAAAAAAAATATATCTCTAATTTTAAAAAAGAATAGATAATTGTCAGTGTGTCATCTTATCCTTTGAGGCATGCAGGCATGCATGCATGCTCATATATAATGATGCACTTGTCATGTGTCGTCTTATGTGTGGACTTAATGCTAGTGATTGATTTTGGCACAACTCTCTTATATAAAACCAAACCAAAGCTAATACATTTCAAATCAAGTGTACTCGACCGGACCCGACGCAGATAAAGTCATTTAGAGAGAGAGACAGGGGGAGGGATAAGCACAAATAAATGAATCACCACCACTTTAAAATAAATATCTCAAAAAAAAGACTCAATAAGCCTCATCAAATATACATATATATGGATATACCTACGTTTTTTTCTTTGTTGCAAAATACACACACACACATATATCCTCCGGACCCGCGAATCCCATCCCAGGTTGGGTCCCGCTAATTTGAATTTCTTCTTCTTATTATTTTTCTTATTTTTGGGGAAACATAATTAATGTTATGAAAATATGACTATTTTGAATATTAGACTTTGGCGTTTATCACACTCGAAAACATATCCAACCCCATGAAATTCAAATTCGGAACGTGCGGACAAGGTGGACTTGTCCAAACTGCAAACTAATAATTTGTTAGGCCCGCTACTAAATGGAGTTTTTATTAGAAGATCTAGGTCTTCCAACTAGAAAAATGACCTTCCATTACATTTTTGACACGTGTACAATAATTACCTTTTTAACCAATAGCTCATAACATGTGGGGGCCAATTTATATTAATTATGTATGACCATTACACGTGTCGAAAATGTAATGGAAGGTCCTAGAAAGACCTGAACCTCCTAATAAAAATTCCACTAAATGATCACAATATGCATTTCTAGCATTTTTTTGTAAAATAAAATAAAATAATAATAGTTCTTTATTTGTCTCATCTTATTTTGTCTGGCCACTTCAAATTATTTATAAGAGAAAAATTGATCATTGTATTTTTGAATTTTCCCCTTCCTTCTATTTTATAAACTATCCAACATATTATTTTGTTTTGGGATTATATTATTTATAGATTATCATAGTATATAGCCTTTAAAATGTACTCCGGGAATTTACTTATTTTAAAGGATTGGAATAAAGGTTATTGTATTTTAGAGTTGGTGGAGCTCAGATCATGATTTAAATTATAATTAAGGGTATACTAATTAATTGGATTGGATTACATCTGTTAAGTTATTACATTCAGAAAACACATTCATTTGAAATTTTAATTGATATTATGAAATAATCCAAATAATAATGTGACCATATAAAATAAGAGATTCGATAATTTCACAACTAAAAAAGTTAGTTTCACAAGTTTCTCTTTCACGTGAAAATGAATTCCATTTACTATTAATACGAGAGAAAGAGTTTGTGAAATTAACATTTTTATCGGTGAAAGCCTCTCAATAAAGTATTCACCTGATCATAATTTATATGGCTTTCTTGGCAAGTTAGTCTTAAGAGTATATTATTATATATATAGAATAAAAATATATAAACATGTACTGTGTAATTCTTAATATTAAAAAAAAAATGGTTTGGGACAGAGTGAAGGAGTATTTAATCATTTGAACATTTTGTCTGAAAACCCTAAAGTTTTAGCGACATTAATTGCAAGAGAAGAAATTGATGCAAACTGAATGAAAGACATTATATATCGGTAGCATATTCCTGGGGTAGAAGCCTAAATTAATTATACTTCAACCGATCCAAATTAATTGTTCAGTTTTGACTTTTTAAGTCAAATTAACTATTTTTAGAATTAATAATTAAACATATATAAATATCTTTCTAAAATTATAAAAAGTGGGGTTAGTAATAAATTGTATATACTTTCTTTTGGTTATAATCTCTTCACCTATATTTTAGCAAAAATAATAAAAAGATTAGGTTTAAAAATGGTCAATTTGACTTTAAAAAGTCAAAACTGAACAATTAATTTGGGACGGAGGGAGTATTATTTTTATGTAATTCAGTTCATTAGATTTACGTAAGAATTTCATTTTGACATTTTGAAGTCAATTAACAAAATTTCAAAACTCAAAAGTTGTGGGAATTCATTTGATTTTAGTCATTATAATTGCAAATTTTGTTTTTTCAAAATTTGCACGAATCACATTTATTCTAAATTTTAAATTTTATAATTTTTACAAATTGACTTTAAAATGTTCAAATGAGATTTCTAATTTTCTTTTATTTCATGGAACTGACGGAGTAATATATAAGAGTTCTTTGTACCTTAGTAGAGGAATGAAGAAATATAATTTTTTTGACTTGGACTTTACTGTTGAGGGTGGGTGCGACTTAAATTCGGAAGGTCGCAGCTCAGCCCAAAACCCTTCTAGATTCTTAATTCTTACGGCTGATCAACGAAGACTTGGACATGTTGCTATTCCTTGCTTCTCATAGATCATTTATAATTTAATATATTATAAAATGAAAATAGTAAAGATATAAAACTAATAAGGCACATTTTTTTACAATGTCTTGAAGGAGTTTAAATTCCTCAGCTTTGTATAGTTAGGACACACAGAGTGACATCAACATTAATTAGTTCTTATTTCTTCTTTTTTCTTAAGAAAAGAATCTCATTTTTGAAATTTGCATATATTAAAAATATAATTTATTTCATGAGAATAAATTATATACGAATGACCAATAAAACTAGAGTTTTACACCATCTAATAACATGTCACGTATATTGGATTCTAAATTTCTTAATTTTCTCCTAAATTAAATATGTTGTTATTAGAGGATGTAAATATCTAATTTTATAGGTCATCCGTATATAATTTATTTTGTTATTTTAAATTTATTTTTTAAAAGAATATATTGTCAATTTAATAATGATAATTTGACAATAAAATAATAATAATAAGAAAGTCAAATACATTGTATCATCTTATACTAATATATATATATATATTATATACATTAGTAAAATATTGAATTGTAGAATTAGAAAAAACTAATTAATTTCCTCCTTGAGAGATGAATGAAACGTAAGCTTTTCTCATGTCCAAAAAAGTTCGACACCACCAGTCCACCGCAGCATGTGAATTCTCTTTTGGGGGTCAAAGGAAGGGAAGAAGAGAATTGGTATTCCTTCCTCCAAGTGTCTTGAACCGCGTTTGGACTTTGTCCAATTGAATAACACAATCGCCAATTATTATTAATTAATAAAATACTAAAAATAAGCATTTGCGTCATAGTAGTACACCATTCCAAATACTCGAGGGCATTTTTGGTATGTCGATTGTTCGTTTTCTTTTCTTTTAAAGTCCACAACTCCCACACAGAGAAAACCCAAAAAAAGAACGAAGCCAACTAAGGAAAGAGAGAAACAGAGAGAGGGAAAAAGTTTTAAAAAACAGAAATTAGAAAAAGATGGGAAAAGAAGTTATATTATTTGTAAATGAAATAGAACCCTCTTCTGAAATTCCCTTCTGTAGAATATGCCATGATGCAGAATTTGAGAGCTGTAAGAGCTTGGAAGCTCCTTGTTCTTGTTCTGGAACTGTCAAGGTTTGTACCAACCAATCAAAGGAAAACAAATTTAGTTTCCCATCTTCTTCTTCTGGGTTATCTTCTTAATCATTTGGGATTATTATGAGGTTTTACTTTTCCATGTAGTTTTCATCAGTTTAATTGACTTGTTTGATCATATTTTTTGTTTTCAGTTTGCACACAGAGACTGCATACAGAAATGGTGTGATGAAAAGGGAAATACAATATGTGAAATTTGCTTACAGGTTTGAATTTTTTTTATGAAAATTTTAGTCTTTATTGTTTATGAAGGAACTAAAGTTACTCTGTTTTGGTGTTTCGGGTTTTCCTGAATCCAAAGCTTCGAATTTTTGTTATTTTTAAGAACTGAAAACAGAGTATTTGGCCGGATTTCCTGGGTTTTAAGGTTGTCTCCTTCTTCTTGAATTTTCATTCCAACTCTGTTTTCTTCTATTTTATTTTGTCATTTAACTTGTGGGTGTTTCAAGTTTGTCTTCTTCTTTAATTTTTCAATAATTTTTTTTTCCCTATTGCCTTCAATTTTTCGGAAGAAAAGAAACTATTTTGTCTTTCTTGTACTGGGTTTTCTTTAATTTAAAAAAAAAGGAAAATAAAACAAAGTCCGGATAGGAGGGAATTACCTGCATTTTATATTGCAAGAAAAGGGCCATACTTTGTTCTTCTTATCCGTATGGACCATAATTTAAAGCTACGTAACTCTATTTTTTTAACATTTCTTTTTAAAATTTTTGCTTTTGTTCCAAGTGAGTTTAAAAGTTTTGAATTTTGTAATGGAGAAAATTGGTTGTTGATTTATTGACAAGGACTTTGCAATGTTGCAGAATTTTGAACCCGGGTACACTGCCCCTATCAACAAGGCCCAGTTGGTAGACGCAGCTATTACCATAAGGTTAGATTCTTCCGTCACTAATTTAATACTAGTACAATCCATAAGCACTCTGTCCCACAATAATGTGTTTCACGACATGACATTGTTAAAAATGGTAATAAAAATAACTCTAAAATTATTGTATTTTGTCACAAATGATTGTATTGAAGTGAAATAAACTTGAAAAATAGACCACATTGGTATAAAAACTATCATTAGTTGGCTACTATTTTACATTTCAAACAAGTTTTCAAAATGTTTAGTGATATTATGATTTTGATTTATACATGAAGAAAAAGCATGATTGCTAGAATATCAGTTTTTTTTTTTAAATTTAATTTCACCGGCATTGAATTAAAGAAAGGTGGTCTGTATAATTTCCCAGACATTCTTCCATTTTTTAATGTTTACCAAGTCAAAATGAAGGCCTCCACTACCACCCATGTTACTCACTTTATCTCACAGGCTTTAAATGCGTGGAGTAATTAAACTAAAGAAAATTCCTTTTGACATGGTGAATTTTGATCAAAATAGAGGAAGCTTGGAAGTTCTAAGAAGGGAGAGAGAGTTGGAAAATCAAGAATTGGATGCTACAGATGAAGAACAGCTGCTCGAATACGAATGCTCGTTGGCTGCCGATAGACGTGCCAATTGTTGTAGATTTGTGGCTCTTACTGTAAGTTACATTTGTATGATTTATATGGTCCAAACACAATTTAGACCAAATAAGTTATGTTTGTTAGTTGAGTAAGTTGCGGATAGAATAAATTGCATCTAAACGAATAAATTTTTAAATGCGTTTTAGTGCTGGACTACCAACAAGCCCACACTAGTCATTCATGTTAGGTTCTAGGAACACTATGCATCAGCTGGGTCCAATTCTTCCACTTCTACTCATTTCCAAATAATAGACACAAATTTGAGCTAGAAAAGAGCCAAACCCAAAAATGTAGGAGCATTATCAGCTCACAGGCAATAATTCTAGCTGGCCATATACTTGAGACAACTTTATTAATGGAACAAACAATATTTTTTGTGTTGTTGTTTGAGTGTAAAAATTTTGTTTAAGCTAATCCAGTAATTTTTATACACAAATATTGCAGTTTACGGTTGTTCTGTTAGTGAGACATCTTTTAACCTTGCTTACTGGTGGATCAGAAGATTACCCATTTACACTTCTTACTGTAAGCACCAAACTTAACTTTTTTGCTGTGACTGATAACGCTCTCGACTAACTTTCCGTTAATCATAATTACTTAAGTTATCGTGGTACTAATAATTTTATTTTTTTAAAATTACTAATTTGTTATCATTGCAGTTGCTTATTGCAAAGACAAGTGGGATAGTACTTCCAATGTACATACTGATTCGATTAATTACATCAATCCAAAATAGTATCAGGCGTCGTTATGAGGTTAGTTCTGGCTTTCTCACTCGAATCAATACTGGTCATTTGTATACAATTTCTAGGTACTATAATTGCTATTATAAGAATGAAGATTTATGGCGACAAAGAAGGATATTTTATACGCAAATGATTCATTTTCCTTTGATTCTTTAGGGTGCTGAAGATCAAGAGACGTTGAATTCTGAAAGCGAAGAGGAAGAAGAGGATGAGGAGGAACATCAGCTTCATAGAGTTGAAATACAATCCTCATAAACAGTCCTAATTACATTTGTAAATTGTTATATTATATACATACCTATATCATGCTCCCTTGTATCATGACATCCCCTTTCAAGGGGGACAATTACAATAGTACATAAAAGTTTTTTCAAGTTATAAAGTGAAAGGAAAAGGCATTCTCCAACAAAGTACAACTGAGTATAACAATGAGTTTCACGATGTACCAAAAACAAACCAAAAGGAAAAACCAATCAGTCATGACAAGCTAGAAATTGCCAACAACACAAGTTAGGTGTTGATACCCTGCCCAAATTTAACAATCTTCTTTCTAGTTGGTTGGAGTTTCATGGTTAGGTTTTCACAAACTTGCAAGTTACAAGAGGAGGGAACAAGACTCTCACAATCAAAAGCACTTGACCTAAAATTCTTAGGTGACAAAAAAATAACAAATTTACACCGAATTGAAGTTGGCTCCCTAACTTACACAAACAAGTTCAATTGATCCCTACTCATATCTATTTCACATTTTGCGCTTCTATTGCTGCTAGACGATATGTTACATTTTGCTTCTTTTTCCTATTTGACAATTTAAGGACAAATTTGTGACTTGTACTTAGGTCAAAAGGAGTCCGGATCAATTGTCTCAGACAATGTCTCGCGTTTGCTGTCCAAACAAAGAGATTATGTCATATGGTAATTTATTTAAGGTAATTTTTTATTAATAAATAAAAAGATCGAAGAAAAAGGAAACCCAATTACTTCTCCCTCTTTCTAAGCCAATTCTTCCTCTCTCCCTCCTCTCTTTGAATGATTACGGCAAAGAAAAAAAGGAGCAATCTTTTAGAGAGATTACATCTTTTTTTTTTAATTTGTCTTGATATAATTATTGCTCAGGATTGCATTTGTCATACAAAACTGTAGGAACATGAGCTATGTACTATGCAGAAATGATTAAGAGACGCTGAAGTCTTAATTCATTGTTGCAAACATATAAGTAATACCTTGTGACAATAAAAATTTCATAGCCAACAATCATTGTACCGACTGGAGTACCAAGACCTTTGGAAAGATGCCTAATCAGTAATCATTTGAGTAATTAAAAAGTTAAAAAGAACAATAAACTTTTGTAATATTTAAATGGTCTAGTAGGAGATGATCAAAATTTAAGAAAGAAAAAGGATTACTTTTCGTTTTTCATTTTTGAGAGAGGAGAGAGAAAGAGGAAGAATTAGTGTAGAACGAGAGAGGCATAATTGAGTTTCCTTTTTTTTTTAAGTAGGATATTTTTATTTATTGATAAAATAATTACTTTAAAAATATTATCACATGACATAATCTTTTTGTTGAAATAATAGATGAGATACTGATCGGGATAGTTGATCCGAACTCGGTCAAAAGTGGTTTCACTAAAAGTAAAAATTTAGTAATTTTTTCAAAACTATTTTTTTAGTAAAAATCTATATTCAGTAAACTAAAAGCACTTTTGCAGACTCACCAAATACCGAAGAATACGTGTACATTCAATTTTTCCCTCAAAGTTTGGAAATCCTCGATCAATTCCTAATATAATTTGGTCCTGTGAATTAATGTGGATTTTCGATATAATTTAAGAGCAAAATACTGCTAAATATGACTACGAGATTTCAGAAATTCGTCTTATTGATAATTCTTCTAATCACTTTTCTATCTTATACTTCATCCGTTCTAAAATTAGATATACAATTTGACTTTTGAAATCAAACGATAATATATTAAATTTTAAAATTAGTATGACTCATAAAAATTTAGAAAGAAATAAATTTTGTGATTAATAATTTTTGTTATATACTATACAATTATAATAACTGTATCAACTAAAATTGAATAAATTCACATCAATTTAAAGTTTAATATCTCGTCGTTTGACCTCAAAATTCAAATTGTATCTTTAATTTTGGAATGGAGGGAGTATTTTATTTTAACAAATTTTGGTATGTGAATAATTTTATTGTTTAATGTGCTTTATTAAAAATTTGATTAAAGAAAAAGAAGAGGATACCAATGTAATTCTTTGATAATGTTCTTAGCATGTTTATTATCATTATTTATATTTTATTTGATTTTTTTATAAAAAAACTTATGTTATTTATTTATTTATTTTTGAGGAATAAATTCCTTCTCCTTATATATGCATTTAAGAGCCAAAGAGACACATAAGGAAAAGAATCAACCTAGAATTGTTTAAGAAAGGAAGAAATCTTTTATTTTTTTACAACGTTATACCATTAAATTCAAGGATTCTAGGAGATATATAGGGGAGGAATTGGGGGAACCTACGGTTGATTTTGCTACCTGAGAGACCATGCATGCACATCAAGGCCCTACTAGTACTAGAGGAGGAGAGATCTCCATTTTAGTTTTCCCAACCCCTAAACTCAATTAGCAGAAATGAGGCAAGGATATATTTTGATAAATTTCTGTGGGACCTTTTGTTATTTATTTATTTTATGTTGCTCTATAAATTTTGGAGCTAATTATTTATTTTTAGGCAGTACAGGAAGACAACATCAGCGCAATCAACTCATTAGCTCATCATTAACAAGTTTGTAATACTGAACTAAACATATTTAAAATGAATCCTGTCTCTCTATCATACTTTATTACATACACAGCATTTTCCCTCCTGTTCACTAGAATTAGGGTTTAGGGTTTATATATAGAGTACTGGTCTAAAAGGAACTTGTATGCTTCCATCGATTTCATGTTTTGGAAGATTGTTCAACTTTGTCCATCGTTCATTCATCCATATTGTTTTATCAATAATTTATAATTTTATTTTTTTTTACTATTCTTGAGCAAAATTTCTAACAACCAAATAAATATGTCTTTCAATACGAAGGTAGACAACACTGTACAAACGAAGATACGTATATATTTCAAGTAAAAATGATAGAATTTATGATTTTCTTTTATATATTTGTTGATATCACAAGATGGAAAGTGAATATATACATTAAACTCAAGTTGCATATAATTAAGGGAAGGATTTTCTCCATATATCATGCACATAAAATATAGAATATTTTTGCATATCTCAAAATTTAATTTCTAATAGCATTGCAGAGAGATACTGTTCGAGTCCAATGAAGATCACCAATTTCATAGCGTTACGACCTATTGGTTTCTTCATCGTTCTGGTAATTTTTCTCTACATACAATATATCTTGTCTTATTAACATGTAATTTTTCATGTATTTTCAATTTGGAAATTTTTAGTTGTTTGACATCAATATTATTGTTGAAAAAATATGACTTGGTTTATTTTAATTTCTTCAAATCCAATGCTCATATGAATAAAGTTTTTTCCAAAGAGATTTCATGATTTTTTTACAAGTATTGCTTCTTCTGCTTAAAAGTAAGGTATTATCTTTTAGATTAAACAGGCATAAAAAGAGAGCGCCTTGCCTTAGATATGGGTTATTTTTTTTCAAGCATTAGTTATGTTTTTCTTATCAAACAGATCGAACAGGGGCAGATTTACATGAATGTGGTGTATACAGGCTTTGATAGTGCTGCTGCTCCCCACTGTGGTACTCCCATTTTGGATCACCAAGGTCAGGAGAACAGAAGATGAATTGAAGTTTATTTCCCAGAGTTTCAACCAAGAAATACTGTCCGGGATCGAAACCAAAGCTAAATTGTTACTTCTACTAAATTCTTCCGCAACCAGTCTAGCAAGTATTTTAAGCACATCTTTGAATGATACCGAACTTTCATACCCTAAAATTGAATCCGAGGTACATTTATAGACACTTTACATCTACTGCATCTATTGTCCGTCCATTAGAGATGGAACAGTCACGATATGCAACTATTCCTATAAGTACCGTGCAATGCACAACTATGCACCTCCATTATATATTTAACTATTTCCTATGCAACCATAAAGCTGAAAAGTTGACAAATATATGTAATCTAATGGCTTCTTTTTGTTTCTTCCTGTGTCTCTTCCAAATGCAGGTGGCTCCTTTGTTGTTTCAAGCATTTTCAACAATTCCATACCTCTCACAAGTTTCATATATTGGATTGGATGGTTTAATATTCTCATATTACAACAAAGGGAATCAACAACCTATTGCGGTGTATTCCAACTCCTCAAATTCCATCGACCAAAACACTACAACAATATACCCTTGGTACTCTCAGCGAGTGAGCTGCGACACTGGGAAGCCATATGGAGCAGCTGTTACTTCCCGTACTTCAAGTACTGTTAATACAAGCTGGATACAATTTGCCTTGAAAAGTAAAAACGGATACGCTTTACTAGGAACTGCCTGGAATGATGCTCAGGATCTTCTCTTCCTTAACACAGCTGCTATAGATGCAAGAGGAGCTATCTCTCTAGGGTTTCGAGTGAAAACCCTAATCAAATTCTTATCCAATGGCGGAAGCTTGTATTTTGCTACGAAAGATGGGTTAGTACTCAGTGAAGGGATGATTCCAAATACTCGTACGGTTATTCATGGTAGTTCAGTTTCATTTCAGCTACTGAATTCTAACGGTGAGCAAACAGGCCATGTTGGTGGTGTTACATGTCAACAGAATGAAGTCAGGTTAAGAGATTCGATCCTCAAGATTTGGGAAACAAAGTATATGGTATACTGTTCGTCTCTAGAAATTGTTGGTGTGGAATTGGTATGTTAGTGTTTTTTTTTCCCCTAATTTATTGCCATAGATTTCTTTTCAGATAGAATACTTAACTACATCATCCCTTTTTACTTGTTTACAGGTTTATGTATTGGCTATACCACTTACGGGACCAGCGAGCTTTGTGCAGAATAACTTTAACGTTGCGTTTCTGCTACTTCTGTTAACGATTGCTGCTATGTTCGTTTCCGTTATTTGTTTTGTGTTTCTAATTGGTCGAGGAGGAAGAAGAGAGATGCACTTATGTGCTGCTTTAATAAAACAAATGGAAGCGACTCAACAAGCTGAAAGGAAGAACACGAATAAGAGTATCGCCTTTGCCAAGGCAAGCCATGATGTGCGTTCTTCTCTAGCAGGCATCATTGGTTTGATAGAGATATGCCACAACGAAGTTGCTCCTAGATCCGAGTTGGAAATAAACTTGGTACAAATGGAATCTTGCACAAAGGACCTTTTAGGTAAAGTCATTCATTGACTAGTTACATAAAATGTACTTGTTCATAAGAATTTATATCATTTAAGTAGAATTAATAATGAGGTGATGTTTGTGTTTGTAGGAATTTTGAATTCAATTCTTGATACAAGTAAGATTGAAGCCGGGAAGATGCAACTAGAAGAAGAAGAATTTCAGGTAGCACAACTACTTGAAGATGTAGCTGATTTGTTTCACTCTGTTGGCATGAAGAAGGGTGTAGATGTGGTGTTGGATCTCTGTGATGGCTCTGTTGTAAAGTTTTCTCATGTTAAAGGAGATCGAGTGAAGCTTAAACAGATACTATGCAACTTAGTCAGTAATGCTGTCAAATTTACCTCCGAGGGGCATGTTTCTATACGAGCTTGGGCTAGGAAGCCGACTTTTGAAAATTCAATACTTGCTTCCACTCGGAATAATCCACTAACATGGTTATCATGCTTGTTCTTTAAAAAGGATGAAGCATACAATGACTATGAAGCCATGGCCATGAATGCAGTCAAACAAGATGAAACTCGCATGGAGTTTGTGTTTGAGGTAGACGATACAGGAAAAGGAATTCCGAAAGAGAAGGAAAAATCAGTTTTTGAGAACTATGTTCAGGTCAAGGAGACGGCTCTTGGACAAGGCACCGGCTTAGGGCTTGGTATTGTTCAATCTCTGGTATGTACTCACTTGAATAGAATATTATATAGTAATATTATGATTATATATATATAAAAAAAACCCATGACAGGATACTGAATCTGCTTTAATACTAACTAGATAATCTCATTCATCAAGCTGATTAATTAGTATGTTAGGGCATGACTTGAAAATTTTCTAATTTAGTTATTTCTAACATAACAGGTACGTCTGATGGGTGGGGAGATAATAATTGTAGATAAGGAAGTTGGTGAAAAAGGAACTTGCTTCATGTTCAATACCTACCTCAATATCTGTGAGACTGACAACATGGCTGATAATGTAAAAGAATATGACATCGAATCACATGGTGGTCATGTATCTGGTGAATCCGATCAGTTTTCAGGGCTGAGTACTCTTATGCATAGCCCTAAGGTAGAAGGTTCCCAAGTTGTACTCTTCATTCAGTGTGAAGAAAGGTGCAAGGTTTCTAAAAAATTCATGGAAGGACTTCGGATTAAGGTGTCAGTTGTAAAGCACTATGAGCAGCTTTCTAGTACTCTAAATAATATCAAACAAAAGCTGCTCCTTTCTCAATACAGTTCTTCCGGAATATCTGATGTGAATTCAAGGAGTGACTGTCTAAGCATACCTGCATCGTACACTTCTAGCACCAAATCAAAGGAAGTCCCTCTGAGTGCCCTAGATGGAAGTGATCAGGTACCACCTACCCAAAGGAGGACTAATACTAGAAGTACATCAAACTTCATTTTAATTGTGATTGATACAAATGGTGGACCATTTCGCGAGCTCAGTAGGGTTGTGGGTGAATTCAGAAAAAACCTTACTAATATTTGCAGTAGGGTTGTATGGATAGATAAAGCAGGAACTCGTAACATTCATTTTCAAGGCCTCGGCGACGACAAACTCCCTCCAACTGACCTCATCATATCCAAACCTTTCCATGGATCGCGTTTGTATCAAGTGATAGGGATTTTACCAGAGTTTGGGGGAGCAATGCCAGTTGTTCTACCAGCAACAAAAGCAGAAATAACACACTGGTCAGCTGGAGAAGTTCCCTCAGAAACCAGTACTTCCAGGAATCAAATGAGGCCAAACTCAACACAGAACTCTTCTGCTCAAAATCTCCGAACCCTGCATGGAGAAATTGAAGTACTTGGTGGCACAAGTAATGAAAAACTTTTGAATGGGAAGAAAATCTTGGTGGCAGAGGATGATCTAGTCTTGAGGAAAATAGCTACTTCTGTTATTTCTCGGCTTGGTGCAACTGTTGAAATCTGTGGAAACGGCGAAGAGGCTCTAGAAATTGTCTGCAAAGGTCTTAATGATCAAAGGAAACACGGAGCTCCTGATGTTCTACCTTACGATTATGTTTTCATGGATTGCGAGGTAAAGTGTCTCATTCCAGTTTTTCTACAAAATATATAGCTAATTTTATTCTACATACTGAAAATTGGCATACGTCAACAACTTGAAAGATGCTAAACCAATACCAGCATAAGACTGAATAGGTAGTGATAAGTTACTATGTATTATAAAATGATTGATAGATGTATTAGTATACCTGAAAATAAACAGAGTGAATTTATTTTCTTGTATATCAATTATGAATAGATAGCTACAGCTTTATACTGATAATAATACATCAAGATCCTAATCTATTGTCTATAATCAAGCCTAATTATTTACAAAGATATGGAAGCAAATAACTAGTGATTATTGTACAATATTTGACAGCCTATTCTGATTATTATTTCCTTTAACACTCCCCCTCAAGTTGGAGTGTATGTTAATAACACCCAACTTGTCAAGTAAGATTTCGAACTGTGTGGAGCTTAGTGGTTTGGTGAACAAATCTGCTGGTTGTTCTGTGGTCCGGATATAGGCTGTCCGAATCATTCCTTCTTGGATCTTCTCACGCACCAGATGACAATCTATCTCTATGTGCTTGGTTCGTTCATGAAAAACTGGGTTTGATGCTATGTGCATGGCTGCCTGATTATCACAGAATAAAATTACCGGTTGCGTGTGGCTGACTTTCAAATCCCTTAATCAGCATGTAGTGGCCATCGACCGATATTCTGCTTCTGCACTTGAACGTGATACTGTAGTTTGTTTCTTGGTTTTCCAAGAAACTGGCGCTTGACCAAGCATTATGCAATAACCTGTAATCGACCTCCTTGTGTCCTTGCAACGAGCCCAATCAGCATCACAAAAAGCTTGTAACTGAAGTGAACCTGTGGATGGTAAAAGAATGCCTTGCCCAGGTGTTTGTTTAATATATTTGAGCACTTTATGAGCTGCTTCTAGATGTGGTTGTCGGGGTTTGTCCATAAATTGGCTTAGCATGTGAACAACATAAGTTAAGTCCGGTCTTGTTATGGTCAGGTAGATTAGTCTCCCTACTAGTCTTCTGTACGGTGATGCATTATCCAAGAGCTTGCCGCTTGACTGTGTGAGTGACATGTTTTGTTACACAGGGAATCGAGAAGGTTTGACACCCAAGAATCCAGCATCATCCAGAATTTCTAAGGCATATTTGCGCTGAGATAAGGTGATTCCATGTTGTGATCTTGCAACTTCTATGCCTAAGAAATATTTGAGTTTCCCTAAGTCTTTGAGCTTGAATTGTCTGGACAGTAATAATTTGGAGTCCTCTATGTCCTGCAAGTTATTTCCAGCCAATATAACATCATCAACATAGACCAACACAACTAAAAAATTATCTTGATGACTTCGGACGAACAAGGAATAGTTGGACGAGGATTGATGAAATCCAGCAGCCTTGAGTGCAGTAGAAAGTTTGATAAACCATTGTCTAGAAGCCTGTTTCAATCCATACAACGATTTGTGGAGTTTGCACACACGATTCTCCCCCTTTCGTCCAAAACCAGGAGGCAAGGACATATATACTTCTTCATCAAGGTCACCATTCAAAAATGCATTGTTGACATCCAATTGATGTAAATGCCAACCACGCAAAGCCGCCACACTAAGTAAAACACGAACTGTTACCATTTTCGCCACAGGAGCAAAAGTTTCCTTGTAATCAACTCCTTCAACTTGACTATAGCCCTTAGCCACCAGTCTGGCTTTATAGCGCTCTATTGTCCCATCGGATTTCAATTTAATCTTATACACCCATCTGCACCCGATAGGACGCTTATGGGATGGCAATGGTACCAAACTCCAAGTTCCATTAGTTTGCAAAGCAGTGATTTCATGTTGCATAGCCTCACGCCATTTAGGATCTTGAATAGCCTGTGAAAAACTCGTGGGTTCTTTGAGAATGGTGAGTTGTGTAGTGAAGGCTTTATGAGCGGGAGAGAGATTATCATATGACAGGAATTGAGAAAGGGGATGAGCAGTACCTGAAGTTTCGACCAAGTTCGTGGACGATGTCGGTGCAGGCCTTGAAGGGAGAGTCGTCTCGATATGAAAGTCTTGCAAGTAAGTAGGCGGTTTAGTTGGTCGGCTGTTACGGCGGGATGACTGAGTTGGGACGGATGAAGATGATGTAGTTTCTGTCATGGCTGGTATGGAAGCATGTGGCGAAGGAGGAGCAGGTGTTTCGTGTTCTTGTGCTGGAGTGGGCTGCTCATATGGGATGGTAAGAATGGAAGAGCTATTTTGGGTGGCAGTAGGTCCATGAGAAGGAGATGGAGAAATGGGCTCTGACAAGGAGTCCATGTCAAAGTTTAAAAATGATGCATTGTTTGGCACTGGAATTTGTGGTGTGTCAGAGGTAATTGATGGTGCAGCGGATTGTAAGTGATGATGAAAAGGGAACAAGTCTTCAAAGAAGACAACATCCCGTGACACCATGCCCTTTTTCTGAGCAATGTCATAAACACAATACCCTTTTTGTCCATAAGGATATCCAAGGAAAATGCACTGAGATGCTCGAGGATCAAACTTAGAAGGGTGTTGTGCATGAGTGGAAACAAAACATAAACAACCAAATATTCGTAGGTGTGAATAATTAGGGACTTTGTTGAACAACTTTTCATATGGAGTTTTTCCGTGGAGAAGAGGAGTGGGTGTTCGATTTATGAGGTATGCAGAAGTGAGAATAGCATCCCCCCAAAATCGTTTAGGAAGACCAGCTTGAATGAGTAAAGCACGTGCCATATTTAACAAATGCCTATGTTTCCGTTCAGCGACTCCATTTTGTTGTGGTGTGTCGACACAACTAGTTTGATGAACAATGCCCTTGAGAGCATAGAAATTTTCAAGTTTAAATTCGGGCCCATTATCACTACGAATGATTTTGACCTTGGAATTAAATTGAGTTTCAGCCATGTTAACAAACTTGACTAGAAGTTCCCTGGTATCAGATTTATGTTTCATGAGATAAATCCATGTGCATCTAGTATGATCATCAACAATAGTAAGGAAGTACTTTGCACCCGAAATAGAAGCAACCTTATAACCACCCCAAATGTCAACATGAATTAAATCAAAACAAGATGCAGTAGAAGTAGAACTTGAATGAAATGGAAGTCTTGTTTGTTTAGCCAATGGACAAATTAAGCACTTGTCGATATCACAAGATTTATTTTTGAATTCTGGAAAAGAAAATAACAAAGAAACTTTAGACGAGGGATGCCCAAGACGTTGATGCCAAAGAGTCGGATTGGAGATTCGGATATGGTTGCATGTTCCTTTCTTGGATTGGTCGAAATAGTAGAGACCCTCCCGTTCAATTCCCGTCCCAATCATCTTCCCCGAGCGTAGGTCCTGAATAACACAAAATTGGCTTAGAAAAATAGTAATGCAATATGAATCAAGGGCCAATTTGCTAATTGAGATTAAATTCAAACGGAAGTATGGGACACACAAAACATTGTCAAGAGTCAAATCGGGAGAGAGAATAATTTTGCCTATATGGGTCACTTGTGCTACTGAACCATTTGGCAATTCCACAGTGTGATTAGTAACAGGTTTTGAATGTGTGAGTAAATTAGGACTACAAACCATATGATCAGTGCATCCACTATCCATAATCCATATATTTTTTCTTGCCACCAGAAATAAGCATGAAAGCTTTACCTGAAAGATCATCATGAGTCGAACAATTACCAGCTTGGTTGGCGGACGAAGATTTATTCTTCAGCATACTTAGAATCTGTTTGCACTCGTCTGGTGTGAAGGGAAAGTTCAGCCCCTGCCTGTCAATTGTGTGGGAAGCAACTTGATTCCCTTTGGACATTGTTGTGTGGAACTCACCCTCCGTAGCCTTCCTTTTGCGACAGTAGTCGACTGTGTGCCCGTTACGACCGCAAAAAGTGCATTTAAGATGAGCATGACAATTTCTGGCAATGTGGTTCGGTTTGTTGCATTTGGAACATTTAAGTTCACCCCTTTCTCTTTCATACTCGCGACTCGAATTCTTCACAGCAAAGACAGCAGCATCCGGTTGGGCATGACTTTTCCCGGTTGTCACCTCCGACTGTTTTTCATGACGTAGAACCAGTGAATAACCTTTATTCACAGTGGGTAGCGGTTCCTGTAAAAGGGCATTGCTGCGAACACCCGTGTAAGATTCATTAAGTCCCATAAGGAACTTCATGGTTTTTTGTTTCTCTAGATATGCAGCCACTTCTTTGATTGTTCCGCAAGTGCAGGTTGGGAAGGTGCACAGCGCATCCCTCTCATCCCACAGACTTTTCAGTTTTGTGAAATAGGATCCCACAGACATGTCACCTTGCTTGCAGTCGTGGATCTCGTTCTCGACATGGAACAATTGAACGATGTTCACGTGTGAGAATCGTTCATGCAAATCGAGCCACATCTGTCTGGCATCCTTACAATTGATGACGCTGCTAGCAATCTCTTTGGACATCGACCCCAACAACCAAGTCTTGACTAAGTTGTTGCAGCGATTCCATTGCTGCGATTCTTCTGGATTTTTATCATCAGGCTTCTTAATTGAACCATCTATAAATCCAATTTTGTTTTTGACTGTTAAGGCCATAGTCATGGATTGACTCCATGTGCTATAGTTATCTTCGACCAGAGGTTGCGGGACAAGCACAGCGCCAGGCTGATCTGAATGGTGGAGATAGAGTTGATGATTGGGGTTTTCCCATTTGGTACCTGAAGCTGCGCCTTTTGATTTGTCGTCACCCATGGTGGTCGGCTAAGGTTTTGGTGCTGGTGTTTTGTTTGATGCCCAGGTCAATGCTGGAGCTCTGATGCCATGAAAATAAACAGAGTGAATTTATTTTCTTGTATATCAATTATGAATAGATAGCTACAGCTTTATACTGATAATAATACATCAAGATCCTAATCTATTGCCTATAATCAAGCCTAATTATTTACAAAGATATGGAAGCAAATAACTAGTGATTATAATTATTGCTTGAGTTTTTCGAACTCCCTGTCAGAAGCAAATTAACCTTTATGTTCAAAGTTTTAAAAAAACAATGTTAATATGAAGTAAACAAGAAGCTAGGATATAAATGAAATTTAAAGATACAACAAGTTATGCATTCGGCAATTCTGTTACCTACAGTTCATTAGTCAGCTGGGATCCATGTGAGATGGCATATAGACCTTTCGCCTTGCCTTTGTGATCTGTGGCACAACGATCTTCTGGAAAAGCTGGACCCTGTGGTTTCATGCGACTCTATTGTGAAGCTAATATCCTACTTCTTATGTCTTTCTGTGGAAGAAGGGGGGGGGGGGGGGCGGGCAGCTTCATCGTGTTCTTCAAGAAAGGGTCCTACATCGTATACAAAGCCCTTAGATCTACTACCCTAAGTCCCTGGCCCAATCCCAGGGACATACACCCTCTCCTAAGTCCCTTGAAACCATAGCTTTTGACATTTAGTCTCACTATCACTCACTAGGATTTTCTAGCTTTAAGACTAGTCAATTGATACCATTTGTGGATAAACTCGCATAAACCACCGCCTTAAGTATGAATGCTGGCTGGCAGTCCCTTAAGTCGGACTATTTCTCCAAGAACTAGGCCAGCAGTTCTTCCTGAAATCAACCATCAAGCTGATGCAGAGCTTCACCGCCGGCCACAATGTTGCCTCAACTGCCAGCCAGCAGCATCCAAAAATCTTTAAGGATCTTACTGCATTAAATAAACCACTGTCTTAAGAAGCCATTGCAAGCCAGCTCCAGGAGGAGTGCCGCATGGCACTCCTTTTCTTCCAATAATTTTCCCCTTGTGTTTATGAAAGTAATAAGAAAACAATTAAACTAACTCACAGAGTCATTCATCCTCTCTGATCTTCGATTTTGGAGAGTATATATTCGTATCTCTCTCTCTCTCTCTCTCCTATCATTTAAGTGTGTAAAAATATTATTTCATGTTTGATAGATGCCCAATATGAATGGTTTTGAAGCAACGAGACGCATCCGAGAAGAAGAGGAATATTACGGTGTTCACATACCAATAATTGCTGTAAGTGCACACACAAACAGTCCAGAAATAAAGATGATGATCCAAGCTGGAATGGACAGTCATTTACCCAAACCGCTGAATCCAACAAACCTGCTGCAAGTCATCATAGATATTCATGGAAGATGAAAATATTTGTTAAAGTCTTTCATGTATCTCCAGTTTTATATCTCATATTTGTAACAGCTGCTAGGTCTTATTAAATCCCTGTACTATTGAGCTTTGTGTTTGCACACGGGACTGCTCTTAAGGAATGCAAAGGAAGGAAAAGGAGAAAGATGGAAACAGTTTCTTTATTTAGAATAAAGGAGAAAGGAATAGAAAGGAAAAGAGAACGGATAAAACTAAGAATTGCCTCTGTATGATAGCTAATGTCTCAGAAGTTGCCCTTAGGTTATAATTCCTCTGTTGAAAAGTCATCCTGTGATGAAAATTTTCTCAGTTTATATATGCATATCTTGCACTTATCAAAAAATATATATTTGCATATCTTTCGTCCAGGCTTGTTTATTTCATTTGCCAATGCTACCTCTTGCGAAAATATCTCATTATATATGCATATCTTGCACTAATCAAAATAAGTATATATTTGCATATTTTGCATTCCAGCTGTTTATTTCATAAGCCAATGCTATTTGAGGTATGATAATTTTGAACTCCGCCTTTCCAATGGTGAATGGGCATATGTGCTTTCAAAACAGATGTTGAAGAAACCCCTGTCAGGAGGTTTCTGTTCAAGGAATATTATTCGCGTAGAAGAATTCAGGAGACCTTTGTTTCCTATTTAATAGTTCAAAAGAATTCAAGAAACCTCTGTACTTCTTTTAGCCTGTTTAATATAGCATAGCATACCTTTGAAGGCACTACCAAAGGTGACTTGATTGTTCTGGTTAGTATTTGGGGACGGGTTTTAAAACCAGTGAGAAGACCCGGGCATTAACTTCCCGAGCAAACCCAAAGGTGACAGAGAGAGAAAAAGAAGAAGAAAGAAGTTTGGAATCTTAGGATAAGACATCTAGCTTGCGAAGAACCTGTGCACATGTGAGAAACCATTCTTTATCTACTCTAGTGAGAATGAACAAATAGATTTATAGCTCTTTCCCTGTAGCCCTTGAGAATACAGGAGTATGAGTGAATGAACCAATGTAACCCCTCCTACCAATATAATCCTATACCCCTTGTATGCATGCACGAGCAAATGTTGGAATAAGCATAGAAACAAAGCAGTAAGCTATTCTCCTTTGTCTCATCAGTAAAAATCTTGCACAAGCTTTTATTTGAACAGATCAAAAGCCACATTCTAGAATACCTAAGGTATCATAGTTATGGAAATTTTAATTAAATTTAACGCTGTTCCAAAAAGAAATACAATGTGTTTGCGCTTCATGTTTGCTAAGTACAAACCAAGTGAGTTGGTTTTTCAGAACTTATTAGCCGCGTTATCAAAAGGATGAACCATGAGTTGGTAATTCCGAATTTATCAGCAGCATTTCCAAAGATAAACCAACTTTCCAAAATTGTTCAGGAAACTACTCTTAAGTCCAAAAGAGTAAAAAAATCTATTTTCGCTTCTTAGGCTTGGGCTTCTCAGGAGTTTCACCGTCATCTTCTGAGACTTCCTCTGGCTCATCAGGGACATCATTTGGAACATTATGTTTGGTGATGAAATCCTTCAGTACGCTCATGCTGTCTCCCTTCATTAAAACTAATTGCTCTGAAAGAATTCCCATGCTTGCATGAACAGAATAGTTTTCCGAGCCTAGGTGAAATGTAGCTTTGACCCGTGGACTAGGAGACAAAATATCACGTGGTGGAGCCTCCATTATACCCTCTCTTATGTCCTGCATCAGTCAACATGATTGTTTTTAGATAAAACAGAAACTTCAATAGAATAGATAGAGAAAGTACAAAACAGGTCAAGGTGTACTCAAAGTGGGAAGAAATTCCAAAGAACAAACAAAATTGAAATTTAAAGTGAGAGTGAAGAGCCTTCCAAACTCTATGAATGTCCTCCCGATCCCTCTAAAAGCTTCCCAAGGAAAAGGTCCATAGTGAAGCAAGAGAAGTCATACGATCCCTTAAAGGATCAAAAGCAAGCAAGTCCATCAACTAACATCCTACTAAAATCACTACAAAACAAATTTCAGAAGGTTTAATATATTTTTGCCACCCAGATTCCACTGATCAGGCTGCGACGGCTGTCTCTAAGACAGACTCTAGAAAAGTGACTAATGAAGTCATAACCCTCACAATCAAATTAGGAACCTCAATGTGAATGTATCATAAAAGGGCCCAATTCAAATTACTCCCTTTTATTCTAATTTACTACAGGTATGTTTGAAACTTAAAAAACACATGCAGGAAAAGAACAAAAAAATGTAATTAAAAATAAAATAAAAAACTATCTTAATGAACATAAATATAGTGATCTGTACTCCTAAAAAAACCTGATTCGAAGAAAAAAAAATGTTAAAATGTAATTAGTGTATTGGAGAGTTAAGAAAGTTCCAATAAATTTTAAGATTTCATTTACTTTTCATATCTTTTCTGTCCAGTTTTCCAAGTTTCAAACAGAACATAAAGCAATTTAAAATATTAAGACATTCTTGTCAAGCAATCTTATATATGTAATTCAGAAATGTATTTAAAAAGACTAATGCTAGATTTTAGTGCAGCTATGTAGACAATGGTTCTAAATACTAAACAGGACCTAGATTCTGTTATTTATTTAATTATTTTTTTTAAGGAAATATAATTATTTTACTATTCAACTCAGCCATCAAAGAATGATAATTGGAAAAAAAAAAAAAGGGGGCAAGAAAATGGAATAATCTGTTCAACTAGGCTAAACATGTATTGAACTTACTTGAGGTACTTACCAAATTTTGGAGAAATAAAACGAAACTGTTCGCATCTAAACCAATTTTAGCATAAAAAAAATTTAGTAAAAGATTTGAAGTTCTGTTCAACTAGATATACTATGTTACTCCTATATGAAAATAGATGAGGTACTTGCCAAATTAAGAAACAATCAAATATTGCACACATACAATTAATTTAGCATAACAGATTCGAAGTCATGCACTCCATTTTCTACATATTCCCGGCAGTAAAAATGGAATTGAAGCTACGAATTGCTAAATCTGTAAGCAAAGATCCAAACTTTTTACCTTTTCTAACTGGAATTTGGTAAGAATCTGATAGGGCGATCACTCAAAATAGATTGATTTCTTCTCGTGTTGGCTGGGAACTTGTAGGAGCTTCTAGTCTGTTTGGATACTGAGAAATAAAGGCCGAGTTCGTTTCTTACCTTATAATTTTGGAGTACGGCTACATATACAAAAAGGGCAAAGGGAATCCGTGGCTTGCGCACTTAAATTTGGCTATAGATCATGAATATAATTTTTAGTTATTTTCGTAACGTTAGTAAAAATAATTAAAAGATAAAGTACTATTAATGAATAAGTGAATTTATACTCAAGTTTTATTGTGGTAAGTCATATATTTTTTTCCCCATACAAAAATATTTGATTAATTTATAAATAATATATCTAAATATAATTATGCAATAATTTTTGACTCACGTACGAGATAATAATTACAATAACATTACGTTTGGATTAAAAAAATAGAATGAATTATTTCATACTTTCTCTCAAAAAATAAAATTCATAAATTTGACAAAAATGTTGGTTCATTTTAATGGAACAACTAAACATAATTTTTTTTATTTTATAAGAATGAGCCATTTCATTATCACCTATGTTCTTACAATCAAAATGTAACATAATTAATATTTGCGATACACACTATGTGTAGTTAAAAATAGATAAATTTTAAATAAGAATCATAAAATGTAAGTGAAAAAATATAAGAGATTTTAGAAATAACATTTGAGAAATAGGAAGAAAATTAGTTACATGCGACAACTTTAAGAAGGTGGGTTTTTTTCACCTCCTTTCCTTAATAAAATAAATAGATGATTTCACAGTTGTACACGTTATTAAATCAAATCTCCACCAAAATCAACATAAACATTATATATAACAAAGAAAGTTTTTTCCTTTTAATTTTGTCTAATTTTCCTCTTGAAATCTCCCCCAAATGACGATTTTACATTTGGGCACTTCATGCATGACACGATCGCTTGAACAAGCTCATCTAACACCACCAGATGGGAGCCAAGGTGCTTTGAGCAAATTTTAGAAACTAGTATCTATCTGACATGTAACTGAAAAGTATATAGCAACACTCCTTTTGATCTAATAGGATGAACCAAAAAATGTATTTGAATACTCATTTTAACATAATAAACTATTTTGATAAAATAAAAAAAAATCTTGATTTTTATTGCATTATAGAAATAAGGAAAATTGAAATTCATTACAATAGAATATTTATGAATTTAACAACTATAGTACTCTTCTATTAGAACATAATTTGTGAAAGTTATAATTTGTGGTTTCATGACAACTACCACTACACTCCTCTCCAATTACCCACAATTGTCACGCCACCACCACTCGCGGCCGTGGTCATTATCCACCACTGCAACCTGTCACCATCACCATAGTCATCCAAAACCAAAATCAAAACATTCACTTGGAATACTAAAAAAAATTAGATTAAGTACTTTAGAATTGATAAGATTCAAATATGTCTCAAAAATAATAAAGTTTATAGATATTAATACTTTTGGAACAACTTACAATAATTACAATTATATTTAATTAATATCAAATGAGTTTATATATTTGTTTTAATATTTTATAAAATATTTTTTATAATTAAAATGAGATTTTTTTTTGACATGGATGTTGAATTTGGTAAAAAAATAATATTATTTTTATACAATATACTCAAATTTACAATCATAATTTTATAAACATGTCATTGTCATTAAATTTTAAAGTTGTTATATTTAAAGATAAGAATGAATTGAAAATATGTTCATAAATTTGCACGGCAATCATTAGTGTCTTTAAATAGAAGGGACTACATTATAACATGTGCATAAGTTTGAGCACGCAAACGAAAAAATAATTTAAATATTAAAAGGAAACTTCCATAGCTCCATTCAAAACCAATGAGCTATGCGTTGAATTATCCACCGGTTGGAACTTGGAAGGTGGCGTTGCGAAAGGTGAAAGGGTGGTCAAAATTGGCCAAAATATAACTCCTACATTTATTCCACGAAAAGAGAGATTATTTCAACTTTATAGAATTAATTTATAAAATTTTAATATCTAAACTAAGAAATATTTTCTTCGTTTTAAAATTAAAGATATAATTTGACTTTTGAGATCAAACGACGACATATTAAATTTTAAAATTAGTATGATTGATAAAGGTTTAAAACTAAACAAGTTTTGTGATTAATTATTTTTGTTATATATTATACCATTATAATAATTGTATCAATTAAATTTACATCAATTTGAAATTTAATATGTCGTCGTAGGTCGTTTGACCTTAAAAATCAAATTGTATCTTTAATTTTAAAACATATGAAGTATTAAATAAATACCATAAGTAATATTTTTTAAAAAAAAAATATTAATATAAACTAAATTATATAAATTTGAGTGATATAAAATTTTATAAATTAACTTTAAAAAATATAAAATTATTTTTATTTTACTTTTCGGAACGGAGGGAGTATATTCATAGTACATCCCGTCAAACAAGGTGCGTGCCCAACACTGCCAATAGCCCAATATATAGTGCGTGCGGTCATAGCTTACGTCAACAACATTACACCTACCGCGGCACTCCATCATAAATTTAGAATTAAATATTTAATAAAATACCATTTGACAGCCTGTAAATGCACACAATTTTGCCTATAAAAGCCCCTTTCCACCCCTTCCTTCGCCTTCTTTGGTCCGCGCTTTGTTCGTATCGCCATTTTGTAAGTTTCCTTTCTGTTTTTATTTTCATTTTTCATTTTTCATTTTTCATTTTCAGTATTGTTATTTTCTGCCTAGTTCTTAAGTTATGATTTTAGGTCTAATTTTTCAATATTTGTTTGCCTGCATCAGATCGATTGAACGATATTCTCCGATCGACTCAGTTATCAGAAAATTGTCTTTTAGTTCCGATCATCTCAAATCGTAATTTAGGTTTCGTGTTCCTGCCTCTAACACTAGATTAGATTGTTGTTTATTTTCGGAATTTCTAGTTGTTGATACAATGATTCTGGGGTTTATTAGGTGGAAACCCAACATAATTTTATAGCATTCATGAATTATTACTATTCTATTCTCATGCGTCGGATCCGTATTCTACACTCATTTTCCGTTGTATTCCTATACTGGTTCTACGTGTTTTCATGAATTAAATTAGCCCTCGCATTCAATACCAATTCCTCATTATAAAGCCCTATCTTTTCTCCTCCATTCAACTCTTGAAACCCCCAATTTATTTTGGCTCGACAATTTCATTTTCGCACAAACATCTTGACACAAACATACATTCATTCATTTTAAGAAAGAGATGGCATCAACACAACAGCAAATAAGTTCAGGCTCTGATGGTGACCAACGATACGCCAAGTTCGATGAAAGGAAGAGAAAGAGGATGATATCGAACCGCGAGTCAGCTAGGAGATCGCGAATGAAGAAGCAGCAGCATGTGGATGAATTGTTTAGCCAAGTGAGCCAGCTGCAAAATCAGAACAAGCTTATTATGCAGAAGATCAATGAAGCAACTGATATGTTTGTTGCGGTTGCATCCGATAACAATATTTTGAGAGCTCAACTTTCTGAATTGACTGACAGGCTCTGCTCTTTGAACTCTGTTCTACACATTGTAGAGGAGGTGAGTGGACTTGCAATGGATATTCCTGAACTTCCGGATACTTTGATGGAACCATGGCAGCTTCCTTGTCCAATACAGCCGATCACGACATCTGCTAATATGTTCCATTGTTGAACTCTGTCTTGGATGTTGGATTGTTGTTATGTCTTGGTCTTGTAGTTCACTTTCAAGTTTAAAGTTATGCTTTTGGTTTCAATCTATGGGGTTGCTATGTGTCTATTGGAGTCTGTTAGATATTAGTTTGGTGTGGTTGGAAGTTATTTTGATTTATGTTATGGTATTTTGAGATTTTATGGATTTCAATTAATTAGTTTCAGTGGCCTAGTTTTGTTGATATGGTATGGTTGATTTGTTATTGAGCTCAATTGGTTGATCCTGCTGGCATTCATGTAACTTTGTTTTCATCTTATTTACTAGTATGCAGAGTGTATCATTCAGCAACGTGTTTTGATCTTTTTTGCTAGGTGTCACACCTCGAACACAGAAAAAACATTTAGAATGGGGAAATGCCTCCATATGGGAACCGAGTTTTAAAAATTAGAAACAGAATCGAGTAGCTTCTGCAAATTAGGCAATTTAACTTGTGTTCAAGTTGTGCCCGCAACCTGGTAATTAATTCCTAAATAACATTTTGCTGTTATCGATGTAATGGCCCATGTTTAGATGATCATTGACTGTCCAATTTGAATGATCCTCAAAGTTGCTATGATGATCTGCAGGCACCTGATGTATAATTTTGGAGTTGTTGAAACTAATCAGTAATGATATTTCTGTTTTTGAATCAAACATTAACAATAAATTTACTGATGTGTTCATTTCTGAACTAAACAAGCAGAAAGCTGTCGTTTTAGTTCTCTCTTCTTCATCTTCTTCTTCTTGGTTGCATATGCATGTAGCTTATTACTGTTTAGAATCTCTTTTGTACCTAGAAGTAATGGGGGCCATGGTTGCTATAGGCATGAGTGCATGGAATCTATTATGATAATAATTTCTACTTTCTGACGCATGCTTAGTTTTGAAAGAGAACAAATTTAAATGAAAATCTATTTTTGGTTGGTGATGTTATACATGCTTAGAAAGTACAATACCTGTTATTCTTGAGTTTCTTTGGATCAAATTACAAGCTCTTCCCCCCCCCCCCCCCCTTAATTCCTCTTCTTTTTCTTTTCAAGTCAATCACTTGCTCGTCAATTAAATTGTGGCAACTGTTTTTTTTTTAATTAATTTTTTTTTTGACAAGCCTTAGTAACAATGAAATTCATTCATTCAATGAAAGATATTAATTACATGTATGATAAAGTTAAGGGGATACTTACTCTATCCAAAGTAAAATCTGAATTACAAACTTTCATGACTTAAGCACAAATAAAATAACAATTAGGAAATAACCATCGTAGACATGTTGCTTTTCGAATTGTGTATCCAATTAGCTTGTCTACAATCACCTATTTATTGATAAAATCAACTCACCGAGAGAATACAAGCTCTCAAAAGGAGAAAAAAAGACTCACTAACTTCAAACTAGGGGGAAACAAACTCTACAAAATGAGAAAATAAGAACCATGTAAGCGGTTAATGATAACTAAAAAATGTATGGAAGGGTCTCTCTAAAAGAGAAAGAAATCCTTCCCCAATTTAATTTTGAAATTTTGGAGGCTAAGATTTTTGTTCAGAGAGAAAAGAAGAGAGGAGAAAACAACTTTCGTTTAAGTTGTATATATTGACCAATTGATTAAGAGTTTTTTTATGCGGACATGATAATTGAACATGAACTCTTTTCAATTTTATCTATTTATATTTTGACCCCTCATTTTTTATAATGGGGCTCAAAATCAAATAAATAAAATTATAAAGAGCTCATGTCCAATTATCATGTCGGCATAATTTTTTTGATTAATTTAGACTTAATACACCCTGATTTCTAGTATCTTAACTGAATTTCTGTTGGTATTTACATATTTATTATTTGAAAAATTGCAAGTTAATCCTTACTATTCAATATTTAACCCCACCCGGCACCCATAAAAGAAGAACAAGAAGAAGAAAGTCCATTGGACGTTAGAGTTGATTGAAACAAATGTTACATCTAGAGAAGATTGTATAAATCCTACAAATCAGAAATGGTGTAGATATGTAAATCCCATAAACCACTCTACACGTTTCCCTTTGATTAATTTAACAGAAACTTAACAATTAGAGTAGTCAAATAATCATCAATCAGAACCATGATATTTATGCTATTGATTTAAAATTCAAGCACTTATAGCTTAATAATCCAGGTTCCAGGGTATCATACAAGTCAAAATGACCAAACAGCCCTTGAGTATTTTCATAGAAGAAGAAGAAGATATTTTCATCACAATCTCTCTTGGACTAACGTGGAAGTCCATGATTGGTAGAAAGATGATAAGAAATCAGTGCTCCAAAATCATTACCCCGCCCCCCCCCCCACCCCAACTATATTACCTTTTTTTTTTCCCCTTTCCATTTTATCATTTGCTCTCAGCATTTTCACCAGAAGAAGAAGAAGAAGTGTGCGTCTTCTGCCTGAAAATTAGTCAAAAGAAGAATTAAGGCATGGCCGCAACAATAGCTGGTGTTAGCCTCACAACCCCAAGAGTCCTAGCCAAGGCCTCATCAGACTCGCCAAATCTCCAGACCATTAAGTCCCCATGGCTGAACCAACCCTGGAAGAGGCCCACCCAGTTCTTGGCGGGTCGGATGATGGTCCGAACCTTGGCAGCAACACCGGACCTATCGAATAAGGTGGCTGAGAGCATCAAGGAAGCGCAGGAAACCTGTGCCGGTGGTGACCCGGAAAGCGGCGAGTGCAAGGCAGCGTGGGACGAGGTGGAGGAGCTGAGTGCGGCGATTAGCCATGCAAAGGAGAAGAAGAAAGAGTCCGACCCGTTGGAGGAGTACTGCAAGGATAATATGGAGACCGATGAGTGCCGCACTTATGAAGATTAATTGAATGATGACAAAGATATGGTGTTCTCGATTCTCTGTTGTAAACTGTGATTAATGGTTTGATGGTTTAATAAATTTATACTATTATCAGTTTTTGTTTGTGTGTGTGATGAAAACTTGGCCTGTCTTATATTTCTGAATATACACAATACTACCACTACTTTTCATTTCATTTACTTAATTGTAGTTCCTAGATCTTTTCTTGCTATATATGTTTTATTAAGTAATTCATACTCCAATTGTTAGTAGCTCCAATTTTGTTCAACCATATCAATGATTTTTTATTTTTATTTAATAAAATCTGTTAAGTACCAACTATGGAATATATATATATATATATATATATATATATATATATATATATATATATATATCTTAGTTTTAATTAAGGGGTGGAAATAGTGAGTTTGGTCATCGTTCATCTAGTCATGAATTATCATCATTCTTTTTAGAAAACTGTTTTTTTTTTCCCTTTAAATTCGAATAGAGACAATAACACCTTTCATTTATAAGCAAATTTAAGGGTAATTAGCCAATATATTTGCTAAGTCAGAAAATTCAACACACGTTTATTCTCTTTTTCTTATCTTAATCTGGAAGTTATATCTTGTTGATATGGTGTTATAGGGTACACGAGTTATCAATTTTTGAATGAAATTATGTTATTGATGTCTCTTTTGATTTGCAACTGTCATTCGAGGTTTTGATAAATACACTTGGTTCTATTTAAAATTTCGGATACAATTTTATAAAAATATAAAATAACATGAAATTAAATATTTTTTAAATATATGTTAGGAATTAATTTGAAAATAAAGTTTTAAAAATGAAATAAAAGAAAGGAGGAAAATTTAGGTAAAAAACAAAGAATAATGCTAGAAACACAAACTATTTTACAAATATTTTACAAACTGGCTGATGTGACATTGTTGTATTGGTGATAGTGTTGTAGTAGGGGAGGTGTTTTTTTTAACTATCACCAATACAACAGTGCCACATCAACCAGTTTATATAATGTTTGTAAAATAGTTTGTGTCTCTAGCATTGCTCAAAAAAATTTTTTTAAGGAGAGAAAAGAAAGGATAAGGAATGAAATTTTTAAAAAAATTCTCCCAAATTTGGAAAGATTTGAATGAAAATTTATTAAAAACTCAGATGACATATTAAAATATCAAAATTATCCTTTTAATAGTTCTCAAATATAATCTCATAAGTTAAAATTTCCTTTCAAAACTCACAAAAAAAAAATAGTCAATTTTCTTTTTTCACTCTCTTTTTACCTTATAGAGACTGGAAAATCAAATACCAACAACCAATTTCATCCATTTAAACATCTTCTGTCGAAAAATTAAACTCCTATATTATTAGGGTTTCGAAAATCCCCATCACCAAAACTAAGCATCAACACTTCCACTAAAATCAAATTTAACCATCAAACCAAGGGAATCGGAAGATTGGCACGTTTCCCAAATCCATGTTTAATTACTCAAACCAATTCCAGGATTATCTCTTTTCAGTTTATGTTTATCAATTCAAATTGAAGTAAATCTTGCATCAAATGTTTTTTATGTACATGCGTGCGTTTCACCTTTGGTATATATGTAGCTAAAATTAAATATATTTGTATCAATTTTAAAATTGAAATTGTCATAAATTAACATCTAAAAGTCGAAATGACTTGTAAATTTTGAAATGGATGGAGTTTGATATATTTTTTCTGAAAAATGACTCCATATATTTTGAAATGTACGAGCATCAGATCAAATTACTCGTGGTGAAATCCCATTCGATGCTAATGTATCTCTATACTATAATGCAAATATTTCACCTCACATGCTAATATTTCTATTTAAAATTTTAAATACCTGATAACCCTCACTAACATGAGGTTTGGAAAGAAAGATTCCCTCAAAGATAAAAACTGAGAAAAATCCTTGCAATATAAACAGATACATCAAGAAAAATAAAATCGGTAAATCATCAAAGCTCATCATCAATCTGGTCTATCTTTCAACCATATTAAAGCTAGAGACAATAATGTGCAGAAGAGTAGCAGTAATTGTGCAAGAATCGAAGTCATATATAAGTCTCAAAGTCATACATGCAGACATTAAGAGGACAAGCAAACCCAGAAAGATTTAAAAAAAAATTATTATTCAATTCCCCAAGAGAGTATGCTCATGATTCAATCAAAAGCCAATGGGAAGCAACACATGTTCTTAGATACCAATGGAGTGGTGTTTAATATCAGCAGCTGACAGTATTTATTCTTCCACAACCACACTGATCTCACCTTTCTCGAGCAGGTCATAGAATGCTCTTGTTCTCCTCTGCTCATTCCAGTGATGCATCTTCCATAAACCACCTGCCGCACAACCAAGTATAGTTGCAATAACTAGTTCCTTCACCACACTTGGTCCCTTCAAGGTGACATGAGCAACCCTACCGCCAGCCATTTTACTTCTAGAAGCCTGCAAACCCTGCAAGTAATAACCTTCAATCATTCTGTACATTTCTAGCACAAAAGGAACAATTCAAACAAATCATGCACGAACATTGTTTCACATACAACTAAATAAAAATAAAGTGAGCACGAACATTGTTTGACATACAACTAATTAAAAACGACGTGAATCCCACGAATACACACTAACTATTTTATTTTGGATGAATCAACATTAGATTCAAAAATATTAAATTATGAGCGCAACCGCAAAGACGGTGTCAAAGACAGTCATCTGATTTCCAGACTAGCGATAAATTGAGACAAACCTGCCTTAAAACTAGTATGAAGAAAATCAGATTCCCTGATAATATGGACCACAGAGTAACAAATTTTCAGGATGGTGTCAACTTAAACATGAATGTGTCCAAATTGCTAATTTTGGGCTCACCAACTACTCCAGGTGTGATAACTTGTTTGGACCTCTATGTAATGGACTCCTCGTATTCTAGTATAATTCTAGCAACTCTTACATTACCGCAATTTTTTTTCAATGAGAGAGAGAGAGAGACAAGAGTACAGAATTTCCAAGAAAAAGGATAGTTGCCTCCACAAAACAACTCAAAACATCTCAAGGAGTTGTAACTTGTAAGGATGTCACTTATCCATGCAGAAATGAGCAGAAATAGGATGTCAGGATATCATGCCTTCAACAAACATAACATACTTCCTACTGCAATAATGCAATGTACACATTAGTTTGCTTGCACCCCTCATATGCATAGGAATACCATCAGCAATTCAGCATAAGCTAGTAACAAAAACATTCTAGAGGCATTTTTGACAAGCTCCATCAAGATTAAAACTCCAACTACGCAATATGTGGGAATATTTTATAAATTGCAGAATAACAAATCATCTAAAATGCTGAGACTACTGACAGCTTTAGTCAAAATTTTGTTTTGGGATTAGTGATTAGTAAGACATGCTTATATTAAATTCGCCAATAACCCGGGGTGTGGGTGTGAAACCCACAGCCCTGCTTCAACATATTGATGTCAATGCAAGAAAAGCAAAACAAACAATGGAACACAAGATTCATGAACAGTCTACAAGTTACATCAAAATTAGCTAGCAAACGTTCCTTACCAAACCCCAATTGTAATGGTCTTATCTACACAAACTTGATTTGATGAAGTATGTGTACATTCTATAACCAATTAACCACTAACACCTTCACACATCATTATGTAAGTACTTTTCGTACCCTTTTTCTGTACTCGTATCACTACTACTCAAAAATAACCCTTTACTCCAATCCGATCTCGGGAAACAAACTATCACAACATATAGACCAACAGACCAGATTTACGGCAAAGAAATAATCACAAATAAAATTACACGTGCAAAGATAATCGACAACAAAATGAAAATTCTGATCGAAACCTAACAGGTCTTGGTCGTAATAGTAAGTCTAAATTGGGACAGTACAATAAAGCAAGAGTAAAAATCGGAAACAAAATCAGATCGGTAGATCTAAAGCATAATCCATATAAAACATAATCACAAATAAACTGATTATGAAAACAAAAAACAATATAAATCGAAGAGAATGAGAAGAAAGGGAGCGGAGCTGACCTGCGAAGATTCGTACGTAATAAAACCCTATTCGCCAGAGAGGAGACCAAATCCGCTATTTCAAGCAAAGTGGCTAACGAGGTGGAAATGGGTCTTCCTCTTCCCAAAATATGAATTCCCTGATTTGTTCTCCACATTTTGCTTTATTTACAATCATATACAATTTTGTCTTTTCCTCAGCCCAAATTCTACTTTATTATTATTATTATTATTTATTAGATTAATATCCTGAATTTTTTTTTTCACTTTAGGAATTATCTTTTAATATTTTTTAATTAGAGAATTAAAATTTTAATTTTTTTTTACTTTGAAGATTATCTTACCAATTTTTTTAATTAAGAAATTAATTTTTTTTATTTACGTCTAATTAATAACGTAACTAAAAAAATATTATTAGCATTTATATATTAAGATTATAATTATTAGATATTCTAAATAACCAATACTTTTTGTATCATCATTCCAAATTTCATGGTGTTACTATCAATTGTTAACCAATACTAATGAAGATATATTTTATATATATAGTAATTAAATTAATTTCCTTTTAAAAATCTCTCTTTTTCTCAAATTAATTTCAAAGATTATGCAATCTATTTATATATTTCTAAATTTACAAAGTCCAAGAGAATAAAACACGAGAAACACATGGATCATAAATAAACAACTCTGGAGGTGGAGGAGATTCCAAAGCCCCATCCCATCTAATCTATAAACCCAAAATATTTCCAGATTTCCCTCCTCCTTCAACCTATCACTCACCTGCTAATTGTATCTCTCTCCCCCACCCCACCTAACTCCATGAAAACTTTCTCGCAGTAGCCATACTTAACTTACTTTCTTTCTTTCTCTATTCTAATATAATCTAATCTAAATACCCACTCCCTCTCTCTCTCTCTCTCCCTCTCTCCCTCTCTCCCTCTCTCTCTCTATAAGTACCCACACACTCTTTTTTTTTTATTCTACTTTAACTTACTTTCTTTCTCTATTCTAATCTAATCTAAATACCCACTTCCTGTTTCTCTCTCTCTAAGTACCCACACATTCTCTGTTCTCTCTCTCTCTCTGTCTCTCTCTCTCTATATACATCCATGGCTTTCTTCTGCTCTACCAAGTTTTTCTTACTCGTATTAATCCTCACAGCCGTCCCAATAGGCATCCTCATATCCCTCGAAACAGCCAAACCAACCTCTCACAGGTTCCAATTTCACAGCACCGGCTGGCTCAGGGAGTGCACCAAATGGGACGACCTCAACAACCGCTTCATCGTCTCTTTCTTCGAGGGCGGTATGGGTATAGTCCCCGTTCCCAAAAATGGCCTCTCTGACCCCACCGCTGTCCTCCAAGAAATTCCGGTGGTTAAAGATGCCGACTTGACCGGAAACGGCTCCCTCGGTTTTACCATCGACCGGCCGAGAAATCGTGTGGTGGTGGCCATTGGGGACGCCATAGGCAACAAGTACAGTGCAGTCGCGGCCTATGATTTGAACACGTGGAACAGATTGTTCCTCACCCAACTCAGTGGATCAGGTACGTACGTGGGTCTCCAAACTTTTCATGCTTTCAGCGAGGTGTTTGTGGTGGAAAGTTTAAAACAGAATAATATCTCTGCTACGTTATCTTGATACGAATAAAAATGATTTTATCTGGATAACTCGAAATTATTTACAATTACCAAAAAAAATTGAAACTCCAGCTTTGATTTTATCAATAGTAATATAGTTTTCAATTATTGTAGCTTTAATTAGGGCTAAATTTTAAATATCCAAAAATAAAATTTGATAATTTAGTGGTTAGTGGTTACCATGACAGGCTCTCTAGGTTGAAAATGCAGTACTTATTTAGTGCTGATCAAATATGGGTGAAAATGTTTTTGAATCCTACTATATGCATTGCGAAAGTTTATAATTGAAACGAATGTGTATCAATATATACACATGTGATATGTAGAAATTAAAAATAATTTTATCTTATTTATTTTATTTTATACATAAATTTTTATATTGATCACAATTTAATTTTGTTACATATTTGTCAATATATATTATTTTCTTATGTTTTTCGATTCATAATGTTTCATATACATTACAAATTTTCTATTATATTGGTCATGATATGGATGATAGGATTAGAAAGCATATTCTTAGTAGGAGTTGGAGAAAAAGATACCCTGTCCAATTCATAATGTTTCATAGACATTGGTCATGATATGGATGATAGGATTAGAAAGCATATTCTTAGTAGGAGTTGGAGAAAACGATACCCTGTCCGAAAAAATGTCCTATAAGAGCCATTTTCTAATGTAAAAGTTCTGAGTGCTAAAGTCATCAGGCTAAACATTTTAATATGGTCGAAGCTGAATAAAGAAGTAAGCCAGAGGGTTGGCTAACTTTCTCATAAAATGTGTAGCCAGTTCTTTATGGGGTCCTTTTTGTTTTGTTTCATGAAAAAGTAGATTCCTCCATCCCCAAACACACAACTCAATGCATTGTATAATTAAGTTGAATATAATAGAAATCCGGTTGCTTTACGGCATTTAGGCAATTATTGGCAGCATATGTTAGTTTGATTTTAATGGAGGTAATCAAATTTGCAGCCTGTAAAGTTTTTTTGTGATTTCATATATCTCCAACCAACTTTGAAATGTGTGGAGATGGTGACAAGATATAGAATAATCTTATCATGTAATTTGTTGGATATTGAAATAACTCGTTGGCGCATCAAAACAAAGGCTCCATTATTTTTCTTTCTGCCCCGGCCATTCAGTTATTCATCACTACTTTAACTACTTTAATACTATTGAGGTTTCAAATTTCAAATTATAAGATTGATATTAATTTTTTTTTAAATGATTTTAAATATTTTCAAATTTAAAATTAGTATAAATATATTTAGTTTATATTAATACAATTATGAATATCATAAACTTTTAATACTAATGTCAATTTTAAATGGTAAAATGTCTCAAGTGATGTAAAGTATGACTGATTTGAAAACGCTATCAAAATCGGTTACGGTTAGCATGAAGTGAACTTTATGGCCAATATAGTGGTGACACGCAGGCGGGAGGGTGATTTCTCTGTCTGCGTGTCAATACTGTATTGACCGTCACCGTAGCCGGATCCATCAAAATCAATCAATCATGTGCACTGTAGATTTCCTTAGATGTGAAGCGTTGGGCTTGGGAGGGACACAATTACACAAAAGTCAAATTGTGTATCTAAATGTCCACTGACTTGTAATTATTGCAAGATCCACAAAATATTACACGGCTCTCATATAATAGCTAGTTTATCAGGTTGGGACTGCACCACTTTCTGTATACAGAATGGAATTTCGTAGTCAAGGGGTTGATGAATCCTTTTAAATTCTTTTACTGGAATATTTTCAAATGCTATTTTTTTCCCTTACAAACTATATTTTCTTGATCATGTAGGTGATAAAACTCTGGCCGATGATGTAGCAGTTGATGCAGAAGGAAATGCATACATTACCGATGTCAAAAAGAGTACAATATGGAAGGTGGGAGTGAATGGAGAATTTTTATCAAACATAGTAAGTCCATTATTCACTCCAAAAGAGTGGTACAAGAAGTTGTTTACCCTAAATGGAATAGCTTATCATCCTAATGGATACTTAATAGTTGGTCACACTCTAACTGGCAATCTTTTTAAGATTGACATAAAGAACGGCGACGATGTTAAATTAGTGAAAATGATTGGAGATTCACTTTCATTTACTGATGGAATAGAGCTTTTATCTCCGGATAAGCTAATTGTTACGGGCAATCCCAAGATAAGTTTGGTTGGAAGCGACGATGATTGGGAGACGGCGACTATATTGGACAAGGCACCAGTGGTCCGCCACCGTTTGGCCACGGCAACGACGGTGAAGGATGGCAAGGTGTATATTAACCACTTGTTTGGTATGGGATACCCCAAGAAGAAGCATGTCCTTGCTGAGGCAGTTTTCTCTTCTAAAAAATGATCCTTCAATTTTCACATATTATTATTTATGTAGAATCAGAGCTGTGTTGTAATATTGAATTTTTGGATCGATAATGGTCTAGTGGAAGATTGCTATATTTTGGATTGAGAAGATAATGCTACTTGCTTACTATGTCCTAAAACTGAAATTTCATTTTCTTGTTTCTTTGGTCTCTCTTAAAATGAGAGTTCCTGCTCAAAATTTAGAGCAAGAAAATATGAGTAATGTTAGAGATATTAATTATACACAAAAAATTGTGTATACACAGTATAAAAAAAGAAAGAAAATATAAAGCGAAATTTACAATTTAATGTTTTATACATTTTTATTGATAAACATTACATAGGTGTGCTCTTGGTGCACAATTTTTTGTGTACAGTCGGTGCACATAGTATTATTTAAAAAAATATTCCAACTCGTTGTTTTAGAAATCTAGCCTTAACAAAATGTGGTTACACAATTATATTTATTTTTCTATTATCGCCTAAATGATTGAGAAAATAAAATTTGTCAGGGCAATAAAAATATTTGTTTAGCATATCTAGAGTCTTGTTATGTATTGCGATAAATTTATATCAAATTATAATTGCGACGCTTATCAATACATGAGATTCTTATTAGGAGAGCCCCACTTATTATATACATTTCTTCAAAAATATTACAACTAATACTTATCTACATAACTGACAATTAAAAATTGATGTAAACATTCGTAATATATATCATTTTCCGCATATCTATCTGCTTTGAAAACCAACTCAGAAATGAACCCATGTTACCCTCTGTTGCAGCAGCCTAACTATTACAAACCCAATAAATCGCCAAAGTAAAAACTGAAACCATTTCTATATCTATTACTATATCACTTAATTGTAACTCACTACTACTCATAAAATAACAACAAAAAATCTGAAATCCTCGCCGCTAGGTCACATTACGTTTTCAGCTTATTGTGGGAAAAGTTAACATACCATTAATAGAAACAGCAAGCATCTAAAGTAAATAGTATTATATTAATATGAGAGATGGGGACTATACATTCTTCTGTACTGGCAGTTTCAACATCTTATTCCTTATATGTATTGTCAATGGGCCAGTGGCCCAGTATTTCCTAGCTTATTTCTTAAAACATAATGATTTGAATGCAACGAGTACGTGCCCATGAAGATAGTATATTAGTGAGATTGGTGTTTCTTGGCTCGACCTTGAGGAATTGACAGATGATCATCTCCCTTTGAACCCTCAGGTTTGCGAGCCCATTCAGGTGCTTGATCAGGTCCATAACGATAATCATAGAATAGCTCCTCACTGGCTTCAATATGCTCATTGGCAAAGATGCCAACTCTATGATCGCCTGCCACCAGCATTACCTGTACACTTTATCTAATCAGTTTCATCAAGACAACTAATTTGACTTGAAAAATTAATTGAAGACAAATACCTTTGCATAACAGTTGGGATTTGATGAGTGGTTTGCGAATTTCAGTTTGTCTCCTTTGCGGTAGGCATCGAGGACATACTGTAAACAAAAAGCTACTGTGAGATTTTAAATGCTATATACCAACACTCGAGCTTACATTGTTTGCGCCTTATATTTTCCTGATTTGATTAATTTGATACCTCTAATTAATAACAGAAAAGTAGTGTTGTTAGGAAGAACAAAGAATTAGGAAAGTTGAGGCCATGCACTACAATCTTTAAAAAGGGTCATGGGGTCAGCTGGTTACATGAATCCTATTGATTGTTTCAACTACCAAAGCATACCCAAAAAACATAACAAAATTATTACAGCACATCAATTTAAACATCACATAAAAAGACGGGTCTGGTATTTCTCGCTTTAATATGTGTACTAGCAAGAGTATTATTATTATTATTATTGACATTATCAATTTTATTAGGTAAGTAATTCAAACACCATGTCCTGACCGGGACTTTTAGTTTGCCCAACCCTCTTTGAGGATAACAGGATATACCATTCATTACTCTCTGGTGGATAATGGATTAATTCATCTCTTGCTTTTTACTCATATTTCAAAACTAGTAGTATTTGACACTGGACTAAAATACTTTCTTTTATTAATATGATCTTTGAATATCATATAACAATGGCTAAAGTCAAAGCAATACTATATATATATGCTTGATTCAACTAAGCAGAACTTAATTGACAGTGCTCTATTCTACATCATTCTCCTCCTTTTTTTTTGCGCTAAATATTCTACATCATTCTTTGTTCAGCAATAGCCATTTTTTGTCTAGGAGTCTTGGGCACATCCTACTTTGGTTCATCCTATTGTTTATCATGTATTTTCTTTTAAAAATAGTGCAGGAATGAAACAATGCTGCATTTCGGAAAACATTACAATTATTACAACGATCTTTCCCCTGATTTGTGCCACTCCCACTTCTTCTGAACAGCATAATAAATGTTGTTCAAATATTTGGTTTCAAGTTACATATTATGCAGGACATGCAACTTTTGGAAAATAATGGTCACTTGCCTGATCATTCAAGTCAAAAAGGAATGATGAGTTTGCACGGTCGTAAATTTTCCCACGCTTATCTGCTTCTCGATGCGAGATCAATTCACCAGTATATTCTCCAAGATAATCATTTTTGTTGACAGGGTTCTAGAACCAAATGATTCATTTTAGTAGAAGAAACAACAACCAACAATTGAAACACTACAACATACTTACGGTTTCGTACCTTTAGAAAGGCTCCCCATCCAGCAACATCAGATTTTGCCAAGAGGATCTGAAAGGAAACGAAGACAAAAAAGTCAATTTTTTTAGAGGATTTTTAGTGCTAATTTGATCATTTAAAAACTCCAGAAACTGGTTACCCTTTGCTGCTGCCTTAGAAGGAGCCTCATGTTGCCACATTGACCATCTCCCCGTCGAGGTGGCTCACCTAATGAGCCATCCCCACAACTGCAAAATGTAAAAGTATTTAAAAATAATAATCACATATATAGATTGACCTACCTGCAAGGTAACTAGTCCAGGATCTCTCAAATTGGAAATCAGAAATAGTTTTAGGACACCGGGAAAGGATTCCCTAAAATAGGTCCTTGTAAACATTAGAACCGTCACCAAAGCATGGGAAATGTGACTTCTAGAACAATCTGGATCAAATTTATTTATGATATTTTGCCAAATATAATTTATTGATATTAATACATTAAAGGAACCTTAAGTTGCAAAATAAAAGGTATATGAACAGAGCACCTAGAGGCTAGAACCAAATGCCACCTATCTGAATTATATGTTCATATCCTGATCCTGATTTTAAAGAAATGCAAATTAATATATTTCTATTAAATCATATGCTAACGTTGTCATATTTAATTTCTCAATCCATATTCCTCCATGGGTTCTCCCAGACTTGGTGCCCTTCTACTCGAAAAACAAAAATCTTCTCCTATTTCTTTCTGATTTACTTACAAGCAATGATAAATTGATAGTATCTTTTGTCAACAATTGATACGGACACTAGTACTCTACTTTCAGAGAAAGTTAGGATTCAAAAAAGAGGCAACCGTATACAATATGCAATAAACATAAAGTGCAAGTTCACCCAAATTTAAATAGCTGGCACGAGGAGAATAAGAAAAAGAAGAAGAGAAAAACTACTAGACAGATTGGTAAAATAGATGTATCATTGTATCATCTAAAAATCTCCGAAGGACATACAATTAACATGATTTATTCTCTAAGTCATTGAATAGATGTGCTTAGATTAGAGACAAAACTTGTGCATTTAATAACTAGAGTATTTTTTAAAAATAAAACTCCATTCACCTAATAAGATATAATGAAGTATGCACTTGCCAAGTTAAAACAAGTTGATTGTGCATATATATACAGATGGAAACTCATTACCTAACCCAGCAATTTCGGCAAACATCTGGGTCACATTCACGTCCAGCAGCAAAGCATGGGCATTGTCGACTTCTGCATTGACTCTTCGCACAGTGGCAGCCTCTGAACCGATTTTTGCAGCTCTTTGAGCACCTGAATATTTTATTTAGTAGCTAACTGATTAGTCAAACTCCAAAATTTTTACTGGAATAATTGAGTGTAAAACAAGAATTCCAGCTAGCACAAAGGAGTTTACATAAAACTGTATATTTGTCTATTTTTCTGGAATTACATCCATCGTATGAGATTTTCAGTTAACACAGTTGATTAGTACATTGAAGATTGAACTTGATGTTGCCTCATCCCAGTAACTTGAGATTGGCTGCAAGAATTCTAGTTTATCACCCTAATATTACTCACACAATCTAACATCCATCTGGGATGTCCTTTAACCAAGATCACCATAAATTTTCTTTGAAGAGCTCAATAATTTCACTTAATCAAGCATTTACCTACTTTAACTTGACTTACCCACAATATTTTTCGCAGCAAGTTCCATTTTGTAGACAGGGGCATTGCTTTCCACAAACAGACTGACATCCACATGGTATATATTGCTTACAAGACTGATTTTTCCCATCTGCAATTCTTCTCCAAAATGATGGATGCCCGGCAGACTTCCAAGAATATTTGAGCTTTCGTGTTCTGCCCCTTCTACGAAATAATCGTGATCTTGCTGGAATTTCTCGCTCCTATAATAAACATATAATTAGGAACAACTATAATAGATACATATAGTAGGGAGAGTGAATTTTTTTTTTTGGAACCATGGAAGGGATTACATTTAGGGGATACTTCCGTGACAAAACAATACTATCAATCTCAAAATTACAATAATTTATTACATTCTTAGATCCATACTGGTTATAAACTACAGAGACGAGTGTATTTGACTTGTTTTCATACAAGCCAACTTCAAGGCCCTGGACCCATGTGAGACGGATAAGTGGAAAGGATGTTCCCTACAAGCTTAGAATGCAAAGTGGCAAACTCATGCAGGTTGTCGTTTGACCTGGTCCCATGTTTTCCAGCTGACTGTTTTTTTGTATTTTTTTTGGTTTTTGAGGTGCGTATAGAGGGGAGGGAGGGGTTGGGGAGCCAGAAACACAAACCGCTTTATCTGCATCAGCTTTTCCGTTGTCTTCCAAGAAAGAATTTGATGCAGAATCGGATCTGTGGGACATTGCTGCTACATCGTCACGCATGTAACTTGATACCTCTATGCAAGTCTTCAAGCCAGAAAGTAAGTTCCTTGCTATTAGGCAACTGGAAAGCATGTGTAGAGCTTAACATTGGAAGCTATGGTATAATATTTTTTATACAAAGACGAAAAATTAATTACAAACTGAAAATGTATATGCATGTATTTCAAAAGTAATGAAATACTATGTGAGAGTGAAACAACAGAGTATTTATTGCATACAAGAAAGCACATTTTCAGCAATGTATATGTTCATGAGTTTTCATTCAAAATATTTCAAGAATAGTAACAAATGTATATGTTCATGCACCATGTCCAAGTTCAGCACATTACTAGTATGGAACATAGTAATTCAATCTGTTCTTTCTATGTATAGAAAAATTAAAAGGCTTCAATGAATCTGGTGTTTGTGCACTTAAAGCATCTTATTCATTCCTCCATATATCTCCCCTGCTCTTCAATGCCAACTTATGTTCATATTCTTTCTTTTCGAAAAGAACGTTAATCTGCTAATATCAATCTGAAAGTGGCACAGCGTCCTCTCTTACTCTTTACAAGGGAGTGACTATGGTTCATGTTTCTGCAGAGGCACTATTTGAAAAAATTACTATCATATAGTTAATGTGAAACTTCTAATAATCTTATAGCTGATATGCAGTCTTATTCCCTAGTAAAGTGTGATGTTAGGTTCAATGCGCCCCGCCACCCCAATTATGATGTTTTGATATATAAATACTGATCCGTACCATATAAAGCCTTTTTTTTGTGTGTGTGTGTGGAGAAAATTATATAAATTTCAGGTCATTTAATGATTAGTACGACAAGATGAAGTATGAGTTTAGTTAAGTACTCCAAAAGCACTTCCTCCGTTCATATGAATAAAAAAGTATATGTCAAAGGATATAAAAGAATGGACATAATATTCAACATTATGCTTTATATAATATATACAGGGATCTTTTATATGAAACCGAGATCCATATACCTGTTTCTTCCAAAAATTTCTATTCCCTTTAAGTATAGCTCTTTCTCAAGAGGTTTCCACTCACAGCTGCTTACTACCCCTTCGGCTTGAGCTCCTACAAGTTCGGATGCCTGCATAAATACAGAAACTTCTGTTAAGCAATTTGTTTCACCTTGGATATTGTCCAAATTCTTACTTCAGTTAACAGTAGGGAGACAAACTGACCTTGTCTGAAGCATGTCCAGATGATATAAATGAAAGATTGCTGGTGCATAAATTGAGTTCGTTTTTATTGGTTTCTATAACACTTAGGTCCCTACTTTTGGCACTGGAGCTGTCATCAGCTAAACTACCTTTGGCAGCTGTAGTATCTTCCTCAGGAGCTAATAACATTTTCTGTTTCTTACTACAACCTTGAAGATCATTAGAAAACAATGTCAAGTCCTCTGGAAAGGCATTAGTTTGCTCTGAGGCCTTGCGTTTTCCTGTACCCGGATTTAGTAAACAGCATTGACTTTTAGACTATCAAAAAAAGAGAGAAAAAAGCAAGCATGTATTTTCAAGGGGAAAAAATATGCATCTATCATCAGAAACAATGTCTGTTCAATTGTCACCTGATTCCCCATCATTGAGCGAGATTGGATCTCCACATTCCTCTTCTGAACTTTTGCTTTCAATTTTATCCAAGGTGTCAACAGCCGAACTATCTAGCAAGTCCTTGACAACTCTTAACTGAACAATCACAAAGACCATAGGGCACAACATAAACCAAGTTTAGCAAAATAGAAATATTCAGGATGATGATAAAGTTGATGACTTAAGTATAACAATGAATAGATGTATAATGTATTACCATAATGAGAAAGCTAGCTTGTTTTATTTAATGACAATGCTTTTTATGAGAAGATAGAGGCTCTAACTCCAAGTATATCTTAGTATTATGAGCAATTCATAGCTTGTCATGTGTTGCATAGTGAAAATAGATGTCAGGAACCCAATATGTTATTGTACTGAGTTTTAGACAGGCAACCAGAATAATATATAATTTAGCTGATACTTTATGAGCACAATATCTGAAAGCTTTGATCTTGGGCCAAGTGAATTAAAACAGATGGGTTAAGCAGAATGACAAGTGAGATTTCATGCAGGAGGCCCCAAATTTTCAAAAAAGGCAATACGAGTAATGAGTTGAGAATAATCATAATTCATCATGGATCTAGCTATTGATTAGCGACGTCATAAGCCAAAAGTCTTAAGCATCATCATTCTGCAAGCCGGCAGCAACCAAAGGGGCTCTTGAGGACATTAGTGTTGGTCCATAGCAGCAACAGAATATTATTCTTAGAAATGTATGAAAACATGAAAGATCAAGGAACTTAAAGGTAATCAGTCTAATATTTAAAAATATAAACAGGATTCTTTCTAATTAAATGGTCTGTGTGTTGTCAAAAGCACATATGGTGAATTCTTCAGTTATTGCTCTTTCTTGACCCTGTTGTTCATTGAAAGAAGAGTTTACACAAGAAACGTAAATTGAGTGAGTAGTCTAAATCAGTGTTAATTCATAAAAACAGCTCTATAATTTCATGTGCATGTTTCTTTTTTCTTTTATATATCCATCCATCCTTTTGTAAACATGATATAGACCTACATGCCTCGTTTATGGAAAATTCACACAAATAATATCTAGTGGACTCCGCTAAGGTATAGGGGAAACTCTTTTGCAACCTTTGTACAGGGTTCATCTGAAGAAGCTTACAAGCCATTTGTTGCCTCTTCTTGAGCTTTGGTCCAACCCAGCCAGACTAGGAGTTCTGGGTTGCCTCAGTGAGACTTACCACCGAGTTTGCTAGCATAATACAACCTTTAGGGTATTTGATTTAGTGGCTAGAGCTAAGAGCTTAGCTAAGGCGCACCCTGCATGTGGACAAGCTAAATTTACCATTTGAGAAGTGGAACGCAGGCGCTAACTGGTCAGCCACTGACAACATCTAGTCAGAATTTAAGATTTTACGAATATATCATATCCTTTCATGCTTCAACATGGTAAACAATTCAATTATGTGAAAGGCCATGTGCTCCACTTTACCTTAGATAAATTGTCCACGTGTTAGGCTCAAAATTACGATACACGTGAGGGGGCTTGTTAAGAATATAAAGTTCTACAGATCGGACAAATCAAGCCTTAAGTGAGTTAAGACTCAATATATGATTGTAGAGAAATAAAGAAGGGAAGATGTTTTCTATTACATATCTTACGATGTACAATAGAGAGCCTTTATATAGGCTTAGAACTGCAGTATATTTGAAAAGTAAATTAATCATCCTTTAATCATGCAATCTCCTTTTAATCATGCAATCCCCCAAATCATGTTATTAGAATAATATCCTAGAATCCTCTAAATTATCTATTAACACTCTCTCTCAAGCTGAAAGTCTTATATTATGATTTATAGAGAACTAAAGAAGGAAAAATATTTTCTATTACATATCTTACAATGTACAATAGAGAGCCTTTATATAGGCTTACACTTTAAAAGTAAATCAATCATCCCTTAATCATACAATCCCCCTAATCATGTAATCCCCCAAATCATGTTATCAGAATAATATCCTAGAATCTTTTAGATTATCTATTAACACTCTCCCTCAAGCTAAAAGTCTTATATTATGATTTACAGCTTGTTACAAAACATAATCCCAAAACTAAAAGATTCAAACCAAACTTAAAGGAAAATATTTTATCAACACTCCCACTCAAATTGAGGCCCTCTTCAATTTGCACGAAAATAAAAAAGAAAAAAAAAATGACGTGTATGTCCAAAATTGATTCTCACCCTCAATACATAACTTCACATCCATTGTTCAAGGATATTATGTGTAGGCAATAATGGAGAACTCTTGTCTCCAACAAAAACGATAGACTCCTCGCCTTCCTCAATAACGGATGACTCTTAAGCCTCCCAACAAATCGAAGGATTGCCTTCCTCAAACCTCTGTCCCATGAAAATCCTTGCTCTCCAATCAACAACCCATTTACATATTTTAACCCGAGAAATAAACTAATCTGGACATGTCGCCTTTTTGAAAATGAGAAAATAACATTTAAAAAAAAAAAAAAACTCCAACTCCAACAAAAGAACCAGAACTGAACCCTACTAACTACCCAATTTTTTCTTAAGATGAAGTTAAACAATAAAAAGAAACGATACCCGCCGCCAGCTATGTGTTGTCGGCAGCGGAAGCAAAGCCTTATGATTTGATTGCCAAGATCAACCAAGCTTTGATACCATGTAGAGAAATAAAGAAGGAAAAATGTTTTCTATTATATATCTTACAATGTACAATAGAGAGTTTTTATATAGGCTTAGAACTGCAGTACATTTAGAAAGTAAATCAATCATCCCTTAATCATGCAATACCCCAAATCATGCTATTAGAATAATATCCTACAATCCTCTAGATTATTTACTAACAATGATCTCAGGGGACTTCTCCACTTATTGCTAATTCATTTTGAGTTTGATCCATCAACAAAAAGCATAGTTGGCATGCCACTCCACACATTCAACACCATATAAAAGACAGCAGGCCTCATTTTCACAGACCAGCATAAATAGTGGGCAATTCATTTCAGCCGGCACTCTTACTGGACATCACAGATCATCAGTATAGCTCATAGAACATCCCAACATTCTCTGAGACCATACCTTAATCAACTGAAATTCTCTTAAGTATCTAGGAACACCTAAGATCTATATCCTTCCAACTTTTGAGGGAGCAGCGTCCAAAGCTAGCTGAAATCACCGCAGATAACAACCCCAATTCTTGGCTTCGCAGTTCTCTGTCTCTCTCTCCTCAGAACTGCTTTGGCCTTGCACTCTCCACGGACCCTCTTCTGAAACTGTTACACGCCTCGCACTCTTATCTCCCTAAACCCTTACCCTCGCGGAATCACCTACATTTCTAAGGTAAAGTACATTAAGAAACAGAATTCCTATTTGAAATGCAGCTGACTAGAGTTAGAAAAACTATTTATTGCAAATAAAGATCCAAAAGAAAAGGCATACCTGAATGTAACACTGATCACCACACGGTTTCCCGTCTTCTTCAGATTCAGATGAATAGGACTGCTTTTCACTCTGTTGAGAAAGCATCTTCAAAAACAACAGATAAAAATAATAACAATAACATGAAACTAACGAAGACAGAGGTAACACTTACAGAGTTAATTAGACCTTGAGAGCAACCATGCAGCCGACAGTCAAATACCTGTTAGAAGGATATACACAATGAGAATACTATTCAAGCAAATTATTAATATGCTTCGTTATATTAGATATGCTCTACATATAATTGAACGTATGTTAAGGTCAAGTACCAAACAACGGCGACAGAACAGATTATCAAAAGAATCTAAAGAAGCACTAAGGCTTTTGTCCAGATATATGCTTCTGTCAGGCCCAGTTTTGTGGCTTAGTTTTTCTTGATGGTTTCCCTTGAGCATACTGTAGCGCTCCTGCATATCAAGAACGTAATACATCTGAGCAATGAAAAGCATTATTGAAACAACACAACATATAAAGTGAGAAAGCTACATAATACTTCCAATATAAGAGTTATTCTTAGTTTTATTTACAATTTCATTATTGTTCAAAAAAATATTTGAAGTATACTCAAAATTCATTAATACATTGCGCAATCAAACCGGCATTACCAGAATTTCAGAATTGGTGCCTCCAATAAATTGTGTCAAGATGTTAAGTACTTCCTCACTTAGTCCATGCTCCTCAGCAATTATCCTACAAGATTCAGCAAAAATACATACACTGTTTGCACAGCTTCCTATAAATTTATGAATGATAACTACAGAAAAGTACAGGTACAGTCATAAGAACTGAACTATAGAGGTGTTTTTTGGCCATGTTGTCACCCACTCTGCCAATTCACAATTTAAGCAGTATGGCGAAAAAAGATTTGAGATCCACGAGTCATACTACAGAGGCAACCCCCCCCCTTCTTCCCCTTCTCCTGATTCGCTACATAGGTTATATAGACACATATTAATGCATGTACTTAAAAATATAACTTTAAAACCACAAAAAGAAGAAGAAAAAGACAAAATAAAAAAGAACACATAAAGAACTCTCCTCATGTTTATTTTTCTAATATGTAGTTATTTTAATAAAGTATATGCATAGTTCAGCATAGTTCACGGGTTTAGAGGTGGAGGGGCAGCAGGGAGTGGATAATTATATAATTGCAGATGTTGAAAACACAACTCACAACTGGAATTAAGCTTTTCAATTTGAATATTGTAGCCACAAAATCCATCTATTGGAGCTAATCACGAATTCTGTTTGATATTCTTTCTTCACGATGTGTACAGCACACTAGTTCTTAGTTAAACTCACCATAGAATATGATCTTCAGCCTGAGAAAATTCATGTTTTTCTTCCTCTGGCTCTGTAATTTCTTCTTCACTGTCACTACAGACCAGTGCTTCGCTGCCATGTTGATCATAGTATATACGTCTCCTCCCAACAACTGATTGGTCTTCAGCCATCCTCTGATTCCTGTGCTGTGTAAAGGACACTTGAGAAAAGAGAGGACACCAAAATCTTCATTTTGGAGAAGACGAGGAGATGACTTGAGTGCATGCATTTGTAATTAGGCATCCAGTGCAATTTTCCAACTCAAATAAATATGTAAATGAAGATAACAAAATAGTATATTAACTAATAGTTAACTGAAAAGGCAAATGTAATTCTTTGAGTAAGACATATGAACATGAGCTACTTGCATATATTTGACACTCAACTCCATTACAACAGTTAAATGATAAAATCACCCAGTAATGTGTCCAGCTTGGGAATCAAAACAGTTGACTGCTCAATAACTTAGATGGTGAAGCATAGATTTGGGTAAGGGTGTCGTTGCTCTCCGCATATTTATGCATCATGCCTATAGCAGTCCCATCTGATATCCATAGTTATTTCTCTTCAGAGTTTGGCTCTCTAGGTGTCACCCAAGTGCCCATTTGGTAATAAAAAGGAAACAAACTCTCATCCTACCACTATTTACTTATTCAAAATTTCAAGGAAACAAAGAGTCTGGACCAAGCCTTTGCCTTGGGATTGCCTTGGTACTGACTGATAATTAGCTGAAATTAGAGTACTATTTAACCGAAGAAGTCTTTCCCTCTTTTCTTGATTTATACATCTCAATGTGAAGTATGTCTTCAGTCATCACTCCCACAGCTTGAACTTAAACCGTTAATCTCCCTCAACATAATATGCATCCAAAATACTTGCTCATATCACTTGTCAAAACATATAGCAAACACGATTTGTGCTTGCCTCTACAAACATACAAACACCAGTCTGATATTTGCACCACAACTTCCCACCAACGTGCACAAATTCTGATTCATTTCTAGCTGGAAACACATTTTTCTTAACTTGTAACATATATTTATCACATCCACAATCACATAAATGACCTGAGCACATATGCAATGGCGTGCCATGAAGGATCATCTGAGTCAACACATATCAAGGGATGGCCTTTAAACAAGCCTTCCATCAGAAACCATTCTCCAAGATTAAGGGTGTATTGTTCTTGCCTAATAATCCTTAGCTCATTTCTACATGGTGGCATGCTGCCCATGCCAACATATGTGTGATCCAGAAGGAGTTACCTCTCCGAAGCTTTACTCAACTTAAAGGAGGAAAAATCGACTTTTCCTAAGATGTTGGAATATCCTTACAAAATGCAGCAACAGCAACCCAAAAGTATGGTGTTGCCATCTTGCATGTCATTGCTACCACTGTAGCCTTTCTGGTTTACCGTATTGCCTATTGAGAGGGCCACCCCCAGGCCATCACATGCCTATGACTTGGGTATACCATTAATTCCCATTACATTGGTTTACTAGGCACCTAAAGACAATCAATGTGATTTCAAATCAGGTTATTAAAGATATACTCAAAAATCACCATATAAAAACTAATGGCACAAAGGAAGGTGGTTATCAACATACCTGTCCAAAAATATCCAAGTAGTATAAGGTGGTATGTTCTCAACAAGTGGAAGCTTGGCACTTGTTGAATAGACAACATCTTGACAGTTGACATAATCTTTGTCTCCGAATCCTTGAACAATTCCACCAAATTTCCAGAGAGGATTTTCGATTCTTGAAGAAAGCATTTTACCTGAACCATTTTTCTCCGATGATGAAGCATCATGGTTGGACCTGGCTGCTGACAAAAGCAGAGAAACATGACTCTCGAGTTTCTTTCTGTTCTTTTGGAGTTTTTCCTGCGCTACAAATAAGGATGCATAACTCTCCAGCATTGTTTACTATGATTGAAACATCAAAACACAAAATCAAACTTACTTTGACTGAAAGAATCCTGTCTGCTTTAATCTGCTTTTCCAGTTGAAGTATCTTCTGTCTTAAAGTCCCTAAAAAATCACTCACCTGTTTCCAAAAGTACAAGTAATAATTTAATGTCATTCATAATGAATCAATGCAGTGCAGAACAACATTCCAGAACAAAACAATCAAGGAAATAGAAGAGGAAAGAAACAGTTATAGCAAAAAGTATGAGAGGGGAAAACGGAAAATGAAAACTATAAAATTATTGCAATTACTTAACTTCCAATTGAACTTAATTTCACCGTTGCATTTTATATTAAAATATGCATCGTAGACTTGAATTCATTAAGAGTGTTTGATATTTAATTTGTTTCTATTTCTCTTTTCTTTCCTTCAACGATTTTCCAAGTTCCAAATTGAGCATATCTCTATTAGATTGGTTATAATACACGTAAATGGAAGTATGGAAACAAGAAGTAAAGGAAAATATAAATGAATCAATTTCCACAATTTAATGTCACAAAATTCCATCTGATTGATGGGTAGTAATAAATGTAAAAACGAAGTTTTCAAAACATATAAGATTCAAATTGTCTTTAATCTTTTCCTTTCCTCTGTTTTCTCAGAACCAAAACTGATGTAAAGCTTCAAGAAAAAAACAAAGCAAAACCCCTTATTTAACAGTGGTACAATTCAAAGTTTAGTTCAGTTGCATAACTTTTAGCTAACACAAGGAATTACGGAACAGTAAGTTAGCGAAGCAATCGGTCTGATCATCATTCTTCTTCAAAATCGAGGTGTTAAACCTATACTTACTACAATTTTTTCCCCCTTCCAAATACAAGTAAAGTGAATCGGCCCTAGGGACCCAGAACATCAATAGTTAATTAACAGAGTAACCATTAAAAAGTATAATTTTAGGGAATTCAAATATTTGGAATATGAATCTAATAGGGAGATATATAGGAAGAATAGACTGACTTTGGGTTTAGATGCAGAATCACTTGACTTGGACACCATCGCTGTTTTCACCGGGAAATTCAATCGACCGATCAATCAATCGATCCACATAAGTGAGTTAGCAATTTTAGTGAAGAAAAGAGAGAGAGGAGAGAGAAAATAGGGGATGAGTGAGAGAGTGTAATAAGGGAAATGGGCGAGCGAGAGAAGGGGGGGGGGGTAAATATGGAGGGACGCTAATGTGACATTAACGCGGCCAGACGAATATCTGGGTAATGATGAGTCGGACTTCCCATACGAAATACCCGTTAAAATACGCGGGTAAAACGGTTAAAATACCCGTTTGCCCGTTGGATTATTTTTTCCCAACGTTGTTTATAGGCTCCGTGAAATGTGAACCCAGCAGCTAAACTTTTTATTACTATTGTTAATTTTTACAAGAAGAAAATTTAATAAATAGGAAACTTTTTTTTTTTTTTGACACAAACAATAAGAGATTTATTCATTCAAATATGCAGCAATTACATCCGAAAGAAAAAAGGAACAATTATTTCCAAAAACCCTCTGACCAGACACAGAATTTGCAGCTCTAGCTAAGCTATGGGCTATCACATTCGCTGATCGTCTAATAAACATTAGACGGCACTGATTTATCGCCTTACAAATGGCTTTACAATCATCAATAATAATTCCCAAACTTGAATAAAAAATATCCTCACCATTAACTGCATTTGATACTATTTGGGAATCAGTTTCCACAATAATAGATTGATACGATTCAACCTTTAGCCAAGATAACGCTTCCCTTAGGCCAATCGCCTCCGCTAAAATTGGAGAAAAACTACCCGGTTTAGACCCTTGCATAGCAGCTACAAAAGAACCAGTGGAGTCCCGTACAATGCAGCCAAAACCCATCTTCTGTTCTCCACTAAACAGCGTTGCATCTACATTGCATTTCCAGCTCCCAGCTTGCAGCTTTAGCCATTTTTCCTTAGGCACCCCTTTTAGCACCGTCGCTGATATATGTGCAGACTGCCATTCTGCTGGGCAAAATGATGATTGATTAATAATATTAAGCCCGAATATTTTTAAAGAAAATAAAAAGAAGAGTGAACTAGATATACAATTTCTCAATATATTTAACGAAACTAAACACACAAAAAGATGTCAAAAATTTAAGTTCTTCCCTTCCCAAACTCATTCTATCCTCTTTTATGATATTTCTAAACCCAATTCATGCTCTATCATGATCTTCTTCAGTTTGATTCATCTCAACCCAAATTCATTTGATTGTCTTCAAGATTAGACTCCGACATCATTTGTCTATCTTAAAAGTTAGTTATGTATTAAGCCACGACAGAATCACAAAGAGTAGTGACAAGACGGTGGAATAAAAATAAAAAGATGTTGATTTTTTTAAAGTGTTATCTTCTTAATTAGATACAATAGGAATATAAAAAATAGTCAATTTTAATAACAATGCACAATTGAATTTATCCAAATTGCACGTGAGAAATAATAATACTAAGAAAACTTTTAAAACTTATGCAATCAACTAAAATAGCTCTTCATAAACATGATTATCAATAACCTTTTTGAAATTACTTTTCATTACAGCTTAAAAAGTCCCAAGTTCAAAACTTATCGTAATGATTTCCACAAATTTTATAGATAAGTTATATGTAAAAATGTCAATCTAAGCTAGTAAGTCTTAGCATCTTTCCCAAATGGTCAAACACAAATCTAATATTAATAAAATTGTTGCCTTTCTCCGACGCATCACGCTTAATCTTAAACACATTAATAAGAGATTATTGCCACCTAGCGCTGGAAGCTAACTTAATAAGTAACTCCCGCTATTACAAAGTGATTATATAGTATTTGAAAACGATGATTTTTAAAAATAGTTTTATTCTCTTAAATTTAATAATAATGCAACAGGTGTTACACTATTTGATAAAGTGTTCATCTCATTATTACTCTCTTCTCCAAGTTGGTTTATTTTCTTAGTAAAAAAAACACCTCTTCTTCTATTCCCTAAAAGATAAACAAAATATAATTTACATACATATTAAAAAAAATAAAAGTAAAAAAAAGTAAAAAAAAATTAAATTTATTCTTATAAGCCTCACAAGATATATAAAATGATAAGTATTTTTATTTTTTTATATTAACGGACCTTACTAAATGACTTAGTGACACTTCATTTTATGTATTTTATCTCATTTTGTTGGGGACAAAAAAGTTTGTACCTTTAGTCATCTTTTTCGGGACGAAGGGAGTACTATTTTGAGTAGTCCCAAGTTAAATATCCACTTACCTTAATTAATTTATTTTTTATAATTTTTTTTCTATAATACTCTTAGTGTTAATTGCATTATATTTCTATTCTCCATGCATATTTAATTATGAGATAAGAAGTTATAATAACATTTTGAAGGAATTCATTGAAAATAGTATTAACTGCTTTAATGAAATTGATTCCAATGAAATATGTAGACCTTTGAACTTGCAAACTTCAATGCATCTGAAACACCTGGATAAAATCTGAAGGGGGAAAACTACTTGATTAATGGCTATGCTCCTCATTTTAGGTAAACTATATGCATGAAACTAGACAGGTTGCGATTAAGGCTATTGGACAATATTTCCTGCTATTTTAATGCATTCTTCACTACGAAAAAGTCCAACAAAAAAAAAATATTATTACAAAAAGAAAGAGGAAAAAAAAAAAACTTACGGTGAATTGATGGTATTCCAAAAGGCTCTCAGTGTAGTACGAGATATTTGAAAACTCACAAGTGCACAGATATCATCATATAAATATACCACAATCCAAAGTGTGTGTGAGAATCCTGAGCCTAATATGTTGATCAACTTATCATACTTGTCTTTAAGTATCTTATTTGTTATTATTGGCATTTTGTCATGTTTGCTAATTCTTCGTAGTTAGAAGTCTCCATAGGCACAGCAGCAACAATCATTGGGTTAACCAAGCTATGGAATCCAGAAAGGTGATTAATTTTCCATGTGTTTATTCAAAACATTTGGTTACAAAGAATTGCTCAATATAGATAATTGAAAAAATAAGTACCGCAATTAGTTTGAAAAGCATGTCATAAACAATTGTGAAGATAAGTCACCTGTTTGCGCCAATCCAAGTAGTCAAGTCATTGTCCATCCATTCATCCCTGACCTTTCCAAATACCCCTTGATCTTCTGTTTAAGTGCTCAGATTAGAAGATTTCGACATGTCCATTTGATCCCCAATGAAAAGCTTCACAGATGCCTGAAGAATGAGGGTTTTGATGATAGAATTCTCAATTCTGACATATCCTGCTGTTGGGCTGGCTATTGCTATTAGTATTCTTTTACTGAAGAAGCTTATGAAAGCTAGCGGGTATGGTTACGTGAGTCTGAAATATATGATTCTTTGATAGTTTGATATCGAACACTTTGTTAAGGAAATGCATAGTTCTTTAATATATTTCCAGGGCTTGAGGGTGGGAGTAAGGACTAGTTGATACATAATAAGGATACCCATTATTAATCATAATGCTGCATTGTTGATCTTTGACCTAATGTAATCTGATTTTACAGAGCCATTTTTTTGGTCACTTTGGTGATCTTTTTCTGCGTATACACTCTTCAACTTTAATAATGTGTATATATTGCAGCAGTGCTATTGGCCTTGAGCCGTTGACCTCATTTGATGCTTGATGTCGTTTACGTAGTCGTCACTTGATATATAATTTTGTACGTCATTAAACAGAGGCTTTTATCCGTGATTTGGATGAGCATACATTTTATTAACAAAAGTAAGATTGCATATATTTGAACCTCTCCGACTTCACTATTCGTAAAATTTTGTGCACTGAGTACAAAATAATATATATATATATATATATAAAAGACATCGAGTTACATATACAATAGATAAAGTATCTTTCAAATCTCTCTTACCTTTCCGGGTTATAGAATGAATAAAACAATAAAAGACATACACGTCATCAAGAAAAGGTACAAATCTCAGACTTTTTCATCATTTCTGCACGATTCACCAGCCTTGTTTTCTACCTTCTTCGAAAGCAATACCATTCCAACCCACACAACACCTTTGACCACCCTAACCAATCCAATAGTAACAGTTAGGTAATACAACCACCACCCCACGAAATCCCCCACACAAATACCGCTCCATAGCTCCCTCTTGACCTCCGCCACAACCACCAGCACCTCAACCTCATCCTTCAATCTCCACCACCACAAAGTACTAAAGCTAGCAGCCATCAACACCCTCTCAACCCACCTTTCCTCCCTCGTAGAACCAAAAACCGCGTCGTCAACCACCGGCTTCACCACCGTCCTCGACCAATGAAGCATCGTCTCGTGTAATCCGAGAAAAAACATAACTCGAGTCAACAAACTTCTCTCATAACCAAAGTTAGAACCATCCACTCCAGCCCCAATGCTCCCCTCAATCCCCAAACCCACAAAAACTTGTAATGTGCAAAGTAATACCCAAGCTGTATATATACGGGAACGTTCAATGGGCTCCCGAGACTCCCTTGAAGGCGTAACTGTCTGACCATTACTGCTCAAGCCATGAAAAAGTGATGAAACGCTAACAATAGAAACTAGGCCATGGAGAAGAGTAGGATTTGTGTATAGGAAAATTGAGAATAATTGAGAGAAAGGTTGAGAGAGAGGATTGGAGTTTAAATCTAGGAGATATCGAGCCGTCGTAAGCCTTGCTAGAAGGAGAAATGAGAGTGGAAGGAGAAGGCTGAGGAGGGTGGTGGTGAGAATTTGGAAGGGTTCTCTTAAGGTGGCAGAATTCAATACCTTGTTCTTCTCATTTTGTTGCAATATTTTCTGACCCATTTGATCAAATAACCAAACAAAAAAACAGAGGAAAATAGATTTGTTTGCTCAGAAACTAATGCGAGCGGACTATATATGTGCACAAATATAACTAGTTAAAGTGGTTTGCACGACTTGGATATATAGTTGACTTGTGGCATGGTCTAATTCTAAGCATTTGTTCAGGACATTGTTTATTTTACTTGTTCAAAGGCAACAAACTAATAATTTGCATTAATTTAATAATTTGGTTTGTTAAATGTGCATGTTGAACATTCTCTTCATATTATAAAGATAAGTTGTTAATTATAAGGTCAGGAACGGCTATGGCTCGCTGTTTAAAGTAATGAAACATATGACAGGTCAATGTACTACAACAATATATACGATGTTCACGGTTTGTTATTCAAGCATCTAACTCAAATCAATACATTATCAAAAATGATATATCTTATAATTTTATATGTTTAGACTTTTTTGTTATAAGTTATGTAAGATAACTACAGTAAGTAATTTCTTAACTATGTATTTGATATAATGGATTAAACTTACAATCATATTCAATCTCGTGTATTGATATACGTTACTATCGTAATTCAACCAAAAACTTTTATAATACATAGTGGACTCATACATTATATATAAATAGTACCAACAAAAGACAAAATAGGGTAAAAAAAATTAAACGTTTATGCTAAGAATCGCAAAATTTAATTTGTTAGATGCATGTAACAAGCCCTTGATGCGTGACATGATATGAACCAAACACAAGATTAATTGCATGCCTGGCTCAATTAAAAATTGCTCTATTTTTCGTTCTTTTCTGTTATTTCTTTATATAATCTAATCTACCTTACTTTTTCTTGTATAATCATGGGCTGAACTGTTTGTGTTCGTTGCAAATACCCAACAAACAATAAAAGAAAAGTGAAACAAATAAAGGAATTACGTTCTAAGCTCCATTTTCCTAGTAATTAATTTAATGCATGAAAGATTAAGGTGAGTGTTAAGGATGAGTCTGGAAAAAAATGATGTACTCCAATATTCTATCAACTTCTGTTTCACTTTTGTCTTACTTTTAGTGAAGGTTTATTTTCTTTGGCATCCTCCTAAAGATAGAAAATATAGGGGAAAAATTTAATTCATTCAGTTGCTAAGGCTAAGAAGGCCAGAATATTTAGTTGTGGCTCATAAAATCTCCCAACCTAATTAATAACATTCGATCAAGTCGACACTTGTCTTTGATAACACATCTTTTGATATAGAGCGGCTTTCTTGTGCAGCTGATATTAACGATGAATTTGGGTCTTATTTTTTTTTTTTTATTCTCACAAGTTTAATTATATTATTATTTTATTATATTATATCAATTTTTTTTTACCTTTTTATTTAATCATCTAAATTTTATAAAATTCTTATTTTATCTCACATAATTTACACACACCGTGTTTACCACCAAATGCTAGTACATATCATGTAATTTTAGTATTAGTGGTGACTACATATCCATTTCTCACGTTTTGATATTTTGTCATTACTTTACTGACAAATTAAATATTAGTATTCTTGTAACTTTTTTTAATTTTTGATGCTTAGTTTCCTAGAAAGGCATCGTATCGTTGAATTTTCATTAATGATCTGCTAGTATAATTTATGAATAAATAAATAAATAAAATTGATACGATGAGCAAGTTCGTTGAAATGGAGAATGAAGACTATTTCACAACCAACAACATTTGGTAATTCTTTTTTCCCCCTAAAATAATAAAAATTTACAATTGGTCATTGAATAACACCATCACATAGAGAATATAAATATCCTTGAATATATATAGTGAGCACGTAATACTATTGGCAGGCCAATAATTTAACCAGTGGTCCAATAGTACTATCAATTATGCTTATCCGCGGCAATTGACCGGCAACATACTATTATTATTAATATTAATCTTATTAATATAATCGTTATTATTCATTTTATTATTTGCTAATTGGTGACGGTGGTAATTGCGTATTGTCGCTGATCTTTGCCTCATTGATAATCACTTGCAGATTAATGAAATATAGGAGATGAATACATCAGCTCTTCAAGATACTCTAAATTTTAAAATTTTTAAAATTTTATCTTTTTATTTGAATTAAATTGTTAATAGATAGTCACATATTACAACATTAAAATCTACTAAAGAATATCATAGCTCACTAAATTTTGGCATCTACATATTTTTAATACCATTTTAGTACATTGATCTCAATTTAGCATTAATCATTTTTATCCTAATTTGTGAGTTATTCTATCTATTAAAGAATATAATAGCTCTCTAAATTTTGGTATCAGCATGTTTTGGTATCATTTTAGTACCTTTATCTCAATTTAGCATTTAATGCTAGTAAACCCATTTTTATCCTGATTTATGAGTTATTTTAATTTGGACAAACTTAAAAAAAATTAGGATAAGTAGACTTAAAAAGAGAGAATATTAAACAATTCTAATTTAGCATTTGTTAATTTTAGTACTAATGTCTTTAATGAACCCCAAAGACACACACACACGCACATAATTGTAATTCTTTTTCTAATGAAACAAGTTAAGCAGTACTCAGAGTAATTGTCAAAACATAATATTTTACACAATTTTTATTATTTGTGTGTACATTGTAAGTTTCTACGATATTAATATGGTTATTTATATTATAAATTTAATTATTATTTAACTCAATGCCACAAGATGAACCAAAACATATAAGGTATAATATTTTTATATTTTTTTATTGTATTATGGTTGTTACTTGAATAATTGTTAAAATGCTTTATAAAAAAATCTCACAGTACTTTAGACGAAAAGTGTGAATGTCATTTTGAATTTAGAATAAAAAATATTTAGTATCATAATCAATGGTCTTTATAAGATTTTAAAACAAATAAAGTACTATATTACTAATTTTTTTCTAAACTTTAAGTTACACATTAAATATGTATAAATATTAATTATATTAAATAAAACAAACGCGTGCACTAATTTTTTTCTAAACTTTAATCTACACATTAAATATGTATAAATATTAATTATATTAAATAAAATAAACTCGAACCTCGCATGAATAAATAAATTAATTTTATTTATATAATTTTTAACTCATCAAAAACATCGTCACTTTCTCTCTCTCCTCTCCATTATCTCCTCAAAATTTAAGTTATATTATCTTTTCCTTTCCTAAACCGGCGATAACCACCACCATCTAAATTCAAAAGCCTTTGTAAAATTCATCTCCCCACCACATTGACTCAGCTTCACCATTTACCTCTATAATCACATCCATCACCACCACTATTGTCACAGTCATGACTATTACAATTCTTAAATTTACTATCATGAACCACTAAATCAACCAAATTACAATATTTTCAAAATTTAAGAAGATGATTGAGAGATGAAATTTAAGGAGATGATGGAGAGGAGAGGAGAAACTTAATGAGATGATGGGAGGAGAGAGAAAATGACATGTTTGCTTAGTTGAAAATAATTTTAATGTGTAATATGTGACTTTGTCTTAACCATTTAATTTAAATTTAAGAGTACCCTAAGAACTCTACAGGAGCCGAATCCTGAATATATTATTAAGACCTATTCATTCAATTTAGAAAGTTTTCGCGTAGATCCAACATTTCACATGTAATTTAATTAAATATTCTTTTAATAGTTCTTTTTTATATTGTGACAAAAATATGTTAATTTTTGTTGCGAGTGAATATAATGACATATTTTGTAAATCAACACAAATAAATTCATGAGTAATTGATTAATTTGTCTATTCAGAACAAAAATTAATATCTTTATATGGCAATATAAATCTTCAATAGGCCACTCATAATTTGGTATGAGCTTAATTAGTTTGTATAGATTGGGGAGGATTGTATGTATCAAATTGATATTATACAGATAGATAAAAAAAAATGTGTGGATTAATCATAAATAAATATATTGGACACTTATTTATGACAAGAGTTGGTTAATTCTACAAGGTTTGGTTAGCTAATTCCACAAGTTACCAACCCCTCTTAATTTATTTGGACTTTGGTGGTAAGCCGCAGATCCAAACGTTCAGCTGGCTAGATAGATATGACTTGTCTATTTCAAGCAATGGTACTCACTTAATTGGGCCACCGCTAATGCGCTAGCTGGGTCCACAACTATGTGAACTGTGGCCCACGCCCGCACGTTGTTGTTAAACTAAACCATCCACCGATCCACATCTGCATAGCGGTCCTGTTTACGGACTTAGTAGATAATCATCTTATAGAAACTATAAATTAATTGTGTGATCCTACATTTATTCATAATTTTAGTATTTATTCCTTGCTCAAAGTCGTGAATTTTGAGGTTAAAATATAATCAATTTTTTTTTTTTTTTTTTAAGTATAGGGACGGGCAAAAATAGAATTTAATAAACTTAAGGACCAGATTTATGAAAAAGTTAAACTTAGAGGGGCCAAAAAAGCCTAAACTACTGTTATTTTAAAAAAAACTAAACACACGATGTATAATGTATTCAAATTCTCTCTCTCTAACTCTAACTCGTTAAACTTCAGCCTAAACAAATCCGTCCCCGTCGGAAATAGATCTTGAATCTGCTATTGATATTTTTAAATTATATATTGTAGGCTAAATGTCAAAATGAAATTACTACGTAATTAAAAGGAAGCTAATATTATAATTGAATCTAATCTATCTCTGCTAAATACACTATGCATTGAGAATTAGTGTCGGGAATCCAAATTAAATGATTTGCATGCTTTCTAGGCTTTTGATACGGGTCCTGTTGACCATGAAAATGAGATTGAACGTGTAATTACTTGAAAACTATAATAAAATAATCAACGTGTAACACAAGGGGTACGTAGCATGCTCTCTAATTTCGTGAGTTATAGTTAAAATACTGTTGTTATTTTTTTCACTATCTATAACTCACCTAAGAATAGTTAAAATAATCAACGTGTACCACAAGGTAGAATAATTATTTAATTATATTTTTTTAATATTAAAACTTATATGAGAGAGTGAGACACATTACTCAATTTATAAATATGAAAAGTTTATTGAAGAAGTTATGTCTAAATTATCAACCGTGATAAGTATTAATATATATTACTAAAACAGATCAAGTATAATCAAATCCAGACTTATATTAAATGAGGTAGTATAACACAAGTTGGATCTTCGAATTCTGACCAACCAATCAAATGGCGCGTAAGTTATGCCATACATTGTTATATTTGCTAGATCATTATATGCCTCGCCGGCCGGCCGGCCGGCCGAGAATGAGAGTTTCATCTCATTAAAAATATTCTCTTCGTCTCAAATTAATTGCTCAGTTTTGACTTTTTAAAATTAAATTGACTATTTTTAAAATTAATCTTTTTACTATTTTTGTTAAAATATAGGTGAAGAGATTATAACCAAAAGAAAGTATATACAATTTATTACTAATCTCAATTTTTATAATTTTAGAAATATATTTATATATGCTTAATTATTAATTCTAAAAATAGTCAATTTGACTTTAAAAGGTCAAAATTGAGCAACTAATTTAGGACGGAGGGAGTAATTTTTGTAATAATTCTCTTTTGATAAAATGTTTTAGTTTAAACTTAATTTTAACTATTCTTAGGTGAGTTATAGATAGTGAAAAAAAAGCGAAAAGATGAAATGGGACAAAATAAAATATTTTAAATATAGATATTATCACCACATTGGTATATTTAATTGCTTAAGATCCTTCTAATTGTTACATATACAAAAAATATGTCAAAAACTTAATTAGTTGATAATACATAACCAATTACAATTAAATACATTATTTTGTACGTGATTTTAGTACGTACTGATTGTTCAAACCACCATTACTCTTAAACAAATAATATAGTAGTAATATATTTGAGACACATCTTAAAGTTGTTAATTACCTTTAATTTATGGATGTGAAAAAATGTGTATATGGTATGTTTTGTGAAGGTGGGAGGTGGTGAAGTGCATGGTTGTGTATAATTAATGAGTGAGAAGAAGGGAGTGAAAGCAGCTTGTGGGTTTGTCATCTCTCTCTCTCTCTCTCTCATCATCATCTCTCTCCTCTTTCTTTTTGTTTCTCTCTCATAATCAATCATTTAATGGAGCTCTGATTTTGATCCATCTGCTTCCTTCTTCATTTGCTCCCTTCTGCAACTTTCATATATCTCATAAAAGTAAGATGCATACAAGAGCGAGCAAGATAATTTTCATGGATAACTCTCCCTCCCCTATATTGAACTCAGAAGAAATACCTGCAGAAACTCAGGCTTCCAAAAAACGGTCAGTTAGTTAGCATCTGAACTGTCCTTAATTCTTTATTTTCTTTAGAATTTATGGTGAATTTGTAACATTCATAGTTTTTTTCGTGTATATGTTATGAAATTATATATACAGGAAGATGTCTCAGAAGACTGTATTAACACTGAAGATTGAAGAAAATGAAAATGGGAAACAGAAGAGTGAGGGGCCTCCTCCTGCTGATTGTTGGTCATGGAGGAAATATGGGCAGAAACCCATCAAAGGATCTCCTTATCCCAGGTGATTAATTAATCCATTCTCTCTTTCCTTCCCTTCTACTACTTTCTTTCATTCTTTGATCTGTACCAAATTGACAGTAACTTACTTTATGTATTTATCTGTTAGCTAGTAAAAAAACACGAAGAAAATAAATGGATATTCCCTTTTCTTCAAGATTTCCACAAAATGGCACCCAAAGTGTCGGTCCTTTTTCCACATCCATGTATCTACCCTGCCAATAAAGGGCTAGCATCAATTATTTATGGATTCCTTCCTTTTGTGTTTTTCTTTTTGTTCATTCTCTTACTAGATCTTTTGGCACCCAAAATTCCTGCAGGGGATACTACAAATGCAGCACATCAAAGGGTTGTTCAGCTAAAAAACAAGTAGAAAGATGCAGAACAGATGCTTCATTGCTCATCATCACTTACACCTCTACTCATAACCATCCAAGTCCCAAAGAGCCAAAACAAGAACCACCCAAAATCCAAATCACTGAGGAAGACAACAATCTGATAACCCCAGAAGAAAAAGATCTTAAAGAAGAAGATGAAAAAGATCAACAATCCCTCAATGGTCATGAAGAAGATGGAGCTAGTGAAAATATTACTGATTTTCACTACTGCCAATCTCCATTCAATAGCTCTGATCATCAGGACATCATCATTAACATCAGACATGAAGAAGAAAGCACTATTACAGAAAATCTACAAACTGTCCTGTTTGATGAAAAAGAGAAACCCCTTTGTTACCCTCATCTCATGACGTTCTCAGCCCCCAAATCAGAAGAAAATGACTTCTATGATGAGCTTGGAGAACTACCCCCATCTACTTCCTATTTTACAAGCTTCATGAGGGGCAATTTCTTTGAGGATAGGATTCTTGTTCACCTGTCTTGACTTTTAAGTACTTTTGTGATTGCATCCCTTAATTAGAGAAATGTACTTGACTTGTTCATAGTATAAAATTAGAGCACCACTATTAAATCTTGGCAGCTTTCAAATGATATATGCTTCTTCCTCCCTCTCATTTCCCTTCTGTCAACTGTTTTTCAGTTTTTCTTTCCCCATATAGTTTTTCACACTAAAAAGGATGAGAGAACTGAAAATATGCACTAATTAGTGTTATGGAGGTAAGTCATTACTCAGGCGTGCCTTGTAGGGAGTGTCTTTTGGAGATGTGGCACGAATTTCATGCTGAAGATTAATTATATAAAAGGTTTATCAAGAAAATATGACACTTAATTTGAGACTTATGGAGGGTTCTGTGGGAGAGAGAAGAACAGATAAAAACACCAGGACAGAGAAGTTAAAAGTTACAATCTTTAGAAACATAGCACGAGGGGTCAGAAGCCTAGTGCTCAAAGTTGCTTTGGACGAAGATAATGGGACTAATTTTATTTTTAACTCGCAAGTGGTTTAGTTGGTGGAGTGGAGGAGATGCATGTTTGGTATTTCTTTGGTAGTACATGTCTTGTAGCTTTATGATATATATATATATAGTTTCTGCTCAGATGCCGGAATCTAAAAGGAATTCAATTTACAGCCCCTGTCTTGCTTTTTTTGTGTTTCGGTATTTGAGAGATTCTCTTTGCAGAAAATGCCAAAACTTACAAAGCATCCATTTTGTGGACGAGAGAATATTACATTAATTAGATCCCACAAACTCTGGAATTGGGGCCATCATGTATAAAATAGGATTTCTACATACTCCTCCAGAATTTACAACCTAGCTCATTTTACAAGTCAAAATAGGATAAAATATCATTACTAAATCTGAAACCTACACCTCCTCCCCTTTTCATTTGACAGGGAACCATCATCAGCTGGAAATTATTGGGAATTTAAGATAAGATATTGCTACTTGCTCTTTACCAACTCATCAGAATCAACTCCGTCCCTTCACTAAATCTTCTCTACTTACTTAAGAATAGAACAACCCTGTTTGTACCTTTTGGTTTGTATTGTTTTGGGCCATTTAGCAACCACCTGGCTTTGGACCCTTGACAAGGAACTCTTCCATGGAGAACATACCTCCAAGCCCATATAAATGAAGGCTGGCTTAAATCGAATAATAGAATTGACCATCTAATAACTAATAACCGTGGGAGATAAAATAGAAGAAACATATATATGTTCAACTATTACAATCAAACCTTCCTCATTATTCCTGCTACTTGTAATCAATTATGACTTCAACAGATATCACAATTTAACCAATTATTTTAAGCTAAAACAAACAGGCACAATGATGATCAGCAGCAGCAGAAGCAGAAAAGGCGATGTTTAAACCAAATAAAACTAAATAAAACTTTGATTGCTCATCAAAACTATAAATGGGATGAATTACAAAGCAAAACTCATAAAGTTTATCCTGTTGTGCACAGATAGCAACGTTCAGAATTATAGGGAATTTAGCACAATACCAAGATGATTCCTTTAAGCACTACAGAGTAGAAATCCCATTCAATGCAGCAAAACTGTGCAAAGTTTTACATGCCAATATGGTCACTGTTACGGACTTGCAGTAGCTGCCAGAGGTTGGAGTGCTTTGAGCGGATTCATGATAACACCATCTATAAGACCATATTCTTTGGCTTCTTTAGCACTCATAAAGAAGTCACGGTCTGTATCCTGGTTTATCTTCTCCAGGCTTTGACCAGTGTGGTAGGACAGATACCCATTTAGGTTTGCTTTGTGATGCAACATTTCATTGGCCTAAGCATAAAATAAGACCACTACCAATCAGGACTTTAAGCAACAAAATAAAAGAACAAAATAAGTTTAATGGTAAACCATGGTCCCGTCTCCTCTCCATTATACATTCCACCCAATTTCCCCCAACACACACATTTAGTGACAAATGCAACAAAATATTTGTTGCTGGTGTTGTTGCTAAAAGTAATATTTTTGTCACTAAATGTGTATATGGGAAATTACATGAAAAGTGTAATGGAGAGGATCCTTGTACAGTAAATGACATCCTTATCAAAATGGAACGTTTACACACCAAGACTCGAGCAAAGTACCTATATATAGATAACGATAAATTTCCCTAGCCTCTTATAACATCATAAAAAAGAATGCCCGGGGGAATATCATTCCTCTCATCTGTTGACTTTTTTATTGCACATTCTTTCAGAAAATCCCATTGAAACACTACTACAAGATCCAATTTCCTAACTTAAATTGTGAAACTGTTTCACACAGATGGTCCATACCAGGTACTTGAGAATGTACTAAATCTATTTATCCTAAGAAGCAAAGCCACAAGAAGATAAACTTATTATTTTACAATGGAACTCAAAAATGAGGACATAACTGATGTAGGATGAAAATTGTTGAACAGATAATTAATTAGAAGTGGTAAATCAACAAAGAAAAGTAAGAGAACTAGGGTGATCCTACCGCAGGAGAATCACTACCCCTAGGGTTTCCTAACCGCAAGAGGGAGAAAAAAGGTATCGATCGCAACCACTAATTAGAATAATTTCAATATCAAAGTGACTTACATATTTATAATAAAAAGAAACTCTAATAATCATAAGTCCATTAACAAATGAGCCTCTAAATAAATAACCCAATACTGAAATAAACCAATAAATAACAAGTCCACGAACTAAATAAATAAATAGACACTGATAAATAAATAACTAAATAGCGAATCATCCACGACGACATCTCATAGACCGATCCCTATCAACTCTCCCTGGCTGCGAAAATGAAGTCTTTAACAAAGTGAAAGCATCATATCTCTCAAAAAGGTATGAATCAAGCCGACGGAACTCCTCAACACTAAACCATATACAAACATCCGGAGACCTGTTGTGCCACTTCACCAAAAATTGACGGTAACCACCCTACCTGGTCGACACAACCCACTCATCAAACACATCTTTAATAACCTCTGTTATACGTTGTATAAGAATAATAGGAGGTACAGGTGGAACAGGTAAAGGAGAAACAAGTATAAGTTCATCAGGGTTATCAAGTGTAGGCGAAATAGGGGAAGAAGTAGGAGAAGAAGTGGAAGACGGAGTGGAATCATCAGAAGGCCCATGATAAGGAGTAAGGTCTTCCACATTGAATACAAGACCAATACCCATATCACTCGAAAGATCCAACTCGTATGCATTAGCACTAACCTTCTTTCGAACTCGAAATGGATCCATTCTCTTAGCATGCACTTTCTTCCATATGTCAGGAGGTAATCTTTCAACAAAGTGTCGCAGCATCACTCAATCATTCTCATTAAACTCTTGATACCTGTGATGAACATCTGCAGCAGACTTATAATTTTCATTGCTCAAATTAATTTTCTTTCTTATCTTGGCATGCAAATCATGAATGCGATACGCAAAAGACTCGGCAGACTCACTAGCCCTACATGCAATGAGAAGAGGAGCTAAATCAACAGGTTTTTGTAAGCCTAAAAAGGACTTACTTAAGTCGAACGATTAACTGAGCTATTATATGTAAACTCAGTCATAGGTAAAACTTTATCTCATGTAGACACATGATCACCCACAAGACAATGTATCAAATCACCTAGACTTCTATTAACAACTCCAGTCTGACAATCGATCTGAGAATGATACGCCGTACAAAACTTAAGCGTGGTGTTAAGTCTTGTATAGAGTTTTCCAAAAATAACTCATAAACTTCGCATCTCAATCAGTAACTATAGTCAATGGTAACCCACACAATCTCACTATCTCACTAAAGAAAATAATAGCAATATGCGAGGCATTATTAGTTTTGCTAGAAGGAATAAAATGTGTCATCTTAGTGAAACGGTCCACTACAACAAAAACTGAATCATGACCCCTCTGGGTCCTTGGTAACTAAGATCTTCCCAAGGTGCATGAGGAATAAAAAGTGGAGTGTACAAACCCGTGTTCTGCTTCCTACCCTTAGCAGTCGGATATGTGCGGCACTCAGAAACAACACGAGCTACATCCCTCTTGAGGCTAGGCGAAAAGAACCTATCCTCAACAATGGCAATGACCTTATCTCGACCAAAGTATCTAGCTAAACCTCCCGCATGCAACTCCCACAATAAATACTGACGTATCGATGTACTAAGAATACACAAGCGGGTGCCATTAAAAAAATACCCATCATAGATACGAAAATCAATAGAGGGTGGGGAACTAGGATTCTGTAGGGTAGCATAAATGTCACTAAAGTCTCGACAAGTAGGGTACTCCTGGATAATGTGTTCAAATCCACAACATTCACTCTCAAAGAGTTGACAAGGATGGACACTCTACTTAACGCATCGGCAACCGCATTCTATGTCCCTTTGTAATGCTTAAGGACATAAGAATACTCCTGGAAAAACTTTACCCACCTAGCGTGTCGATGACTTAGCTTCTTTTGCGAGCTAAGGTACTAGAGTGTTTGATGATCGGAGTAAAAAACACACTTCCTATGCAACAAATAATGTTGCCAATACCTAAGTGCTTGGACTATAGCATAAAACTCCCTATCATAGGTAGAGTACTTTTGTCGGGCCTCATTCAATTTCTCACTAAAGAATGCTATCGGATGACCCTCCTAACTAAGCACTCTCCCTATCCCTACGCCTGAAGCGTCACATGCTATCTCAAACACTTTATTAAAATCTGGTAGCACGAGAACAGGTGTTTATGTCAACCTATTCTTGATTTCCACAAAGGCTTTGGTAGCCGATTTAGACCAAATGAACTCTCCTTTTTTCAAACTATTAGTGATGGGTCCTCTAATGAACCTCCTATAAAACGTAGCTAGTCCATGGAAGCTTCGAGCTTCATGAATATTAGAAGGTTCAGGCCACTCATTAATAGCCTTTACTTTCTCAGGGTCGGCAGAAACCCCCTAATTTAGAGATCACAAACCGGAGGAAAATGACTGACTCTTCAACCAGAGAACACTTCTTCAAATTAACATAAAGTTTCTCACGTAGAAAAACTGCTAGAATCTCTCGCAAGTGAAGTAAGTGCTCATCTCAGGTTTTACTATAAATGAGGATGTCATCAAAATAGACCATTACAAATTTGCCTATGAATGGACGGAGCACCTGATTCATAACTCTTATAAATGTGTTGGGTGCATTGATTAAGCCAAAAAGTAAGACTAACCACTCGTTAAGTTCGTTCCTTGTCTTAAAGGTAGTCTTCCACTCATCTCCCTCTCGGACGCGGATTTGGTGGTATCCACTCCGCAAGTCTATTTTGGTGAAAACACGAGCCCCAATCATCATATCTAGCATGTCATCAAGCCTAGGTATGAGAAATCTATACTTGATGGTGATTTTATTTATGGCTCGGCTATCACAACACATCCTCAAACTCCCATAGCCTTGGGGGTGAATAAGGTCGGAACGACACAAGGGCTAAGGCTCTCTAACAAAACCCTTCCTCAACAAATTACCTACCTGTCGCCTCATCTCAGTTTGCTTTGTGAGATGCATCGTATAATATGGCAGGTTAGGTAAAGAAGACCCCATATCAAGGTCAATGGCATGCTGGATGTCCCTAAGAGGTGGTAACCCATCGTGCAACTCACTAGGCATAACATCGGCAAACTCATTAGAATCTACCTAACATCACTAGGAATCTCTCTAGTACTCTTCTCATGAACATCTCTCACCTCTCTAGCTACCACCGCATATACAAACTTTTCTTCCAACACATTCCGCTCAAACTCCTTTCTATTTAGAATATGGAGTGATTTGGTTTGTTGGGTTGGTAAGCTAGTCTCCTTTGGTTGACTCTTGGACGACACTCGGTGACAAGTGCTAATGATATTTTCTGCCCCTTGTGTGTAAACACATGTGTTTGTCCTTCCATAATGAGTCACATCATGGTCATATAGCCAAGGTCGCCCTAGTAGAATATGTGCAACATCCATAAGAAGGACATCACACCAAATACTCTCCTCATAGCCCTAAACGTGGATCGACACTAGACATCTCTTTGACATAAGAATGGATGTCTTGTTGACCCAGGCGACGCTAAAAGGCTGGAGATGTAGTTCTGCCTTTAGCTTCATCCGTGATCAAGCGGACTCAACAACCACATTTAAGCAACTATCCCCATCGATGATCAACTTAGAAAAAACACCACCTACTACGGAAATTGTTGAACAGATAATTAATTGGAAGTAGTAAATCAACAAAGAAAAGTAACAGAACTAGGATAATCCAACCGCAGGAGAACCACTACCCGTAGGGTTTCCCAACCGCAGGAAGGAGAAAAAAGGTATTGATCGCAACCAATAATTAGAATAATTTCAATATCAAAGTGTGTCCAATAATCTGTCATAACTTACATATTTATAATAAAAATAAACTCTAATAATCCTAAGCCCATTAACAATTGGGCCTCTAAATAAATAATCCAATACTAAAATAATTAAATAAACCAATAAATAACAAGTCTACAAACTAAATAAATAAATAGACACTGATAAATAAATAACTAAATAGCGAATTATCCACGACGACAACATCTTACGGATCGATCCCTATCAATAACAATCAAACACCACTTTGATATCAAGTAGTGAAGATATAAAGAAATATACTGAAGCTAACTTATTAGAGAATTTCCCAGAAATCCTATATACATGAGACACAATGTTAACAGAAAATCAAAAAGAAAGAACTGATTGATGTAATAAACCCCGAAATGCAAAAACTTTAAAATTGCAGCTCTGAGGCCTCCATTTCGGAAGTTAACACCCTTCGGTAGTACACTTATACTACATTCCACCTTATCTGCTTGAGGTCTTTTTCAGCAATTTCAAGACCTCATAGCGAAAGGATTTTAGTGCATTTTCTGTGTCAAATATGATCAAGATGTACCTAATTGAAAAACAAACTGCCGAGATATACACACCTGAATATCTATGTCAGTCTGTCCACCTTGTGCTCCACCAAGAGGCTGATGTATCATAATCCTCGAGTTTGGCAGGCTATATCTTTTACCTTTAGTAGTCATTAAGAAGGGAAAAACTTTACAATTGCAAAACCAAACAATAGTTACAAAGAGGATCTAAAAGCCAAGGAACTGAAACCCAAACTTTCTACCTTTGGTCCCAGCGCTGAGTAGGAAAGCTCCCATGCTGTCAATTAAGAAGGAATCATATTCATCGCTAATAAGAAAGAGTATCTTTTTGAGATGTTAACACAAGAACCAAATGAATGTGGTATAAACTCCCCTACACACCATACCATATGCTAAAATTATATGCGTTAAACGCTTAAAATATTATTAACAAATAGGCTAGAGCTAGGCAGCCAAATAAAGTCAATGGGAAGATTTTCTTCTGGTGTTCAACAACTAAGCCTCATTTCTAGAGTAAGATGCGGCACTGTAATCAACCCAGTCTTAGCCCTTAGGCAACAGTTTTACAGCTACAACCCCGTTCGGTGGAACTAAAAGATGTTATCAACAAAATCTTCACAGCACTTGACATAGAACAAGCACAACAACATAAGAGTATAAAACTTCATGGCTTTATGCTCATCTTTCAGAACATATTGATAGACCACAAAAACAGCACTCAAAGATTTAGAATTTGTAACAAAATTAGCTACATTGATTTTTAAAACATGTCATTTCAATCTATAAGTATCATCATGAGTGTGCCATGGAGAAATATAGGTTTGAATAGAATAGGAGTGCAAAATTAAAAAAGAGCCTCTGTTGAGAATTCATTTACCTAGCTGCTAGACCAACACACACAGTGGAGACATCAGGTCGAATATGCCTCATTGTGTCGAATATAGCCATACCTAGGGTAATAATAAACCAAGAAATAAAAATATAAATAGTCCACAACACATTATGTAAAAAGTACCGAGATGCAAAAAATGAAAATAACTGCTATAAAGATAGGAAATATTACCAGCTGTAACAGATCCTCCTGGGGAGTTCACATACATGACAATATCCTGTTCAATACGCAAGGGCAGTTCTGACAAATTAATCACTTCCACAGAATTTTCAGCTTTCAATAAAGTTATTCATGTGTGTGCGCGAGCGACAATGATTATCTTGTCAGGGAGGTCACAAAATCCCATTCTTGCACCCAACCACCCCCCCCCCCCCAAACAAAAAAAAAACTAATACTGGTGGTGAAGACAAGGGTCTTCGGGGGGGTTGGATTAGAGAAGCTGCTTGGCTAGAATGGAATATAACCCATCCTTGCACCCCCCCCCCCCAAACCAAAAAAAAATAAAAAATAATAACCTAATACTGGTGGTCAACCCATGGGTCTTCGGGGGGTTGGATTAGAGAAGCTGCTTGGCTAGAATGGAATATAACGAAAATATGGACATTTTTTTTGGATTGGTAATTTTGTGCCCAAATACGAGGGTTCAAACCATTACAACACTTGAAAATTTATGACAATGGTACTTGTGACAAAATAAATACAAATCCTCACAAAGATGCTATAGCAGCTATATTAGCATAATCCTTAATCACACCAATACATTGGTCAGAGCAGGGCCCGATAGATATATCACCATAATTGACCACAATAGTTCATTAATCAATCAAATGACTCAATTCAGTTTTCACTCCACTCATGATATAGATGTCATTTTTCATAACAGTTGGTCCAAAAGATTGAAAAGACTCAAATACAAATCACATAAGAAATTTTGCTTCTAAGAAATATTCAGGTATGAATATACTTTATATACAAGTGATTTGCACACACTACCTATAACAACTCATGCTAAAGTGCAATTCATCCAACGCTGTAACTTGCAGCTAGAAACCTTTGTTTTGTTTTTACAAAGACATAGTAACACAGAGCTACTAACACAATTTAGTTTGGAGAGGAAAAATGTCAAACCAGTCGTATCTCTATTATGCTTGAAAGGAAATCATGATATAGCAACCTAAAGTGTAATGAAGCATAAAGCATGATAAGAGGTCCAAAGCTCACTGAAAATGATGACATGACACACTAAGATATTTTAAGGAAAGGAAAAAAAGAAGAAGAACAAACCTTGTTAGGATCAACAGCATCAAGATAGAGAAGCTGTGCAACAATAATGTTTGCCATATCATCATCAACAGCTCCACCACAACGTATTATTCTCTATAAATCCAATTTAAATACTAATATCAATACTCCTTAAAACTCGAACAATAATAGACTAATCAAATGGAAACAAGATGTAGATAAGTATGTACATGTTGAAAAAGCTGACTAATGACACTCTGGAAACGCTCTTGAACCATCGGAGGCGGCCCTTGTCCTTGTGCATATGCTGGAAAATATGGCGATGAAGGAACTTGCAAATCATCCCTACCAACATTCAAATACTAAATAATGGAAAACTGATAAAACAAAACAACAATTCAAGCATTATATATACAAAATCCAACCTTATGGACCAAATCCCTGGCAAAGAACTCCTTTCAGGAGCCAAAAATCCACCAGAGTATACAGCCTTCACAGAAACACTACGAAGTTTCTTTTGATTACTTTTTCTGCAAAGATTATCCAAACATCGGAATGAAAAGGATAAAAGAGTGTAAAAAAATTCAATTTATTCCAGGCAGTCAAAACTTCAAAATTTCAAGTCCGACAGTTTAGTTCTCATCTAATTTTGACAAAGTGTTCAGATTATATAAAACTTATGACAATTGGCAGTGTACAGTTCTATTTTTGCCTACAAAATGTAGAAAGCTGATAGATTTGGAAAAAGTACCTGGAACGAAGAGGGTCGAAGGGACTAGATAAAAATTTAGGGTGGGAACTGGAGGTGGAGCTAGGGTTTCGGGAAGAAAAGACGAGAGAGTTAAATCTCAGGGATGAGACGCAGGAATGCGCCATTGTCGGTGTTATTGGTAATAACTCGAGAACTCCGCGGTGAACCTCCTCCAAGCTTATCTATTTATTACTCTTACGGGCGGCGACGGGCTGAGTGAGAGAGAGAAAACGTCAAGTCGTTTTTAGCAGTAACGTAGGAGGTTGGTCTTTGGGTTTTGGAATTTTGGATTTTTACGGGTAGAAAGTGTGGTTTCGGAAACACATCTTAAAAGTATAAAAAAAAAATTAAAATATATATATATATATAAATTTAAACAGTTCTTTGACATAAATAATAAAATAACAAATTATTGTAATAACATCACACTCAAATTTAAAAATATCGTTGATAAGCATAATAAAATATAATTTTACAAACAAGAAAAATATAATCTCTAAATTAAAAAGAATAAAATGATAATGAAATTCTCCCGAGAAAAAAAAAATCATTCCTCATGTTAAAAAAAAAAAAATTTCTTTACCTTTTTTTTATTAAAAAGAAATACTTGATGCTCTTTCTCTAACTTTTCTTGAAAAGAGCTATGCTACATCCAACTTAAGTTGATATTCCAAGTACCATATTTCGTCAAATTCAAATAAATTTTAATATGAACCGTGCTTTTCTTAAGAATTTACTTTCAAACGTTAATTCCTCGTTTAAAACGGAAATTATTGTTGACCAATCTAAAATAAGATAGTGGAGGAAATAATACTTCATTCATTTTAAAATTCAAGATTAATTATTTTTGTGAACTATAAAATTAAGTCATTTTATATTTTAGAATTGAGAAAGTATTAAAATAATTTTCACTTTTTTATTTTCAAAATAGATTGGCAAAATAACTTTCAAAAGTATGAATACACGAGTTATTTATGTTTCAAGATACATTTTTAGTTTTTAATAAATTAATCTTATAAATTTGTAACGGCGGTTGTAGTATCAATAATAGCATCTGGAGACCCGCAAAGTTAACAAAAGCCGAATGCTACATATTTATCATAAATCATAATCATAAATATAACTAAATTCAAACGTTATAATAGAAAGCATGTCATTCTAAGACCAAACTCCCTTCACCTCGATTTTCCAACATCGCCACCGCCACCCCCACTACCACCGTAAAATCCTTACCAGAAGAAACCCTGTGAATCCAAGCCACCTAGTACTCCCACCAACTACCACTGCCACCGTAAAATCCTTACCAGAAGAAGCCCTGTGAATCCAAGTCGCCTAGTACTCCCACCAACCATCTCGCCTCTCTCTATAAACACAATCCAAATTAAGGAGAAACCGTGAAAATCTTATCCGCATAATAATACACCCCACTTTTGACCCTCTTTAAACAAAATTCTAACTTTCCTGATTTACCTCAGCCATGACGTACAATTTTCCTGGAGACACGATTTGATGAATTGCCAATGCAGTTCTTTTAATTCACAAGGATAAATGAAAATAATTCTAAAATCCAGTTTGAGCAAACAAGTTAAACGATAAATTTCACGCTTGCAATGGAATCACTGAACTACTTGACAAATTAAAATCTGTATAAGGAAGCTTCCAAGTTCCAGTATTTCCATGTATGTAATCGATAGAGAGCATACACTACTAACACTAAACAAATTACAAATGTTATTTCATCACACATTCAAATATATTAACCTCAATGTGCAGGAATACCTGCACCAAATGCCCACTACTAACATTAGCAAGCAGTTCCGGCCTGCATCTTTTCATGGACTGCCTTGTAGCACTGGAGACTGCAAAGAGGAATCATTGACTTGGAATCTCGATACTTGTATGGGTTATTACAAGACGGACCAGCACATTTTTCACGCGGAGGAGGATAACTGCAAATCCATATCACATAGTCCACGAACTATAAGCAAGCTATGACAAAATAATTTTCAATACCAACTAAAAAGGAACAAAATGGAATGGTCACAGAAACAGAACAAAACACAGAACAGAAAAGCCCTGAAGACACGCACCAAGAAGATATAGAATATTACACTTAGTTAAAAAAGGATGACCGTGTTAAAACCCTTTAAAAAATATTTATATTTTAAACAAGAAACCTCACCTGAAAGGTTTAGGGTCAAATATATGAGGCAAACCCATATCCTCTGAGAATGTAACAGTGGTTCCAGTAGCGCCCATGACACATCTAACAGTGTTTGGAGGGAGCGTCTGTGCATTGGCAGCCTTCTCCTGCACAATAGAACAATGATAACAAACTTGTAAAAAAATAGATAAAAGATAACAAAAAATTAAATAAAAAACTTGAAAAAAAGTAGTACACAGACATTTTGATATTACCTGAGCCAACTCTTCCTGGCGCTTCTTCAACTTATCTTCTCGCTTCTTCCTACTAGAATCTTGACCAAGTATTTTTCTGATTGCCTCCGCCTAAAAGGTAAATGTATGATATCATTGCAACATCAGAAAATAATAGAGCATATAACAGTCAAATAAAAAGAGCTAAAACCAAAACCAAAGCAGACCTCCGACTCACGAGCCGCCTTCTCATTTTGCATTCGCCGTCTCTCAGCAGCTTCAGCTTTCTTCAACTGCTGCTCCACTTCAGTGAGTTTATCCTTTTGCTCTGGAATGGGTCAAACAACCAGAGGAAAATTGAATGGGCAAATCAATAATACCGTATGAAAATCAATTAATTTTATTTATGTTGTCCTTTGAACAGGTTGATAGAGTATGAAGAGTCTGATTTGATTGGCTTTCTAGAATTTGATTATTGCTATTCAGAATCAAAAAGCAGATTTAGATCTTTGGATTGCCTTATTTGGCCTAAATAATCAGAGTTTAGCAAAATACGGAAAAAGCAAGGGGAGCTACTTTTTCAGATTTCTAGATCCAGATTATATGATTCTGCTTTTCAAGGCAACAATGTCGAAATAAATGAATTCAAGCAATTTTTCTGCTTGTGTGTATTCTTTCAGCAATTTTATAGATAAGCTAATCCAAACAATTCATGTTATTCAATAATCTAAATAATCTAAATAAGATAAACAAATCTGAAGTGAATCCAAACAGGCTCGAAATATAAAAATACATAGCAACTCACTTCGAGGTGGTGGTGGTGGTAAACCATTTGGGAACTCAATTGGATTTGCTGCAGACACAGAAGAGGCGTCCTTGCCAGATAAAAGGGCTCGTTGGCGCGTTGTGAGAGCAATTTCCCTCTTACGTTCTGTTGGTGAATCAGGAGAATCCTTTCTTGGTTTCTTCTTCTTATTATCTTCAGGCCCACCATCAGACATTAGTTCTTCCTCCTCATAATCTGTGTCCTCAGAAAACCTATCTGATCTGGACTTCTTACCATCTTTACCTGACCTTGAAGGGCCAAAATCTTTCAAATTGTCATATTTCCCACCCATTGAAATCCTAGATAGACTTCGCTGTTTGATGCTAGATTCTTCCTCAACATCTCTGTATCCTGAGGCAACCTTTGAAGTCCTGAGCTTCTCCAAATATCGGATCTCATCATCTTCATCATCATCATCAAATTCTCCATTTAAATCACGCTTCTTCGGCACCCTCTTGCTCTTGCGAACTCGATCCGACTTCTCTCCTTGCTTTCTAGAGGCATTTTTTTCAGGCATCTTACACATAAGAGATTCCTCCTTACCAATACTAAACCCGCCTCTTGAGAAATCCTTCCACGGGATTCCTTGCAAGCCAAACTTTTTATCTGGAGGAGGAGAATTGTCTTCATCGGAATCGTCCTGAAATTTAACCCCAAAGAAATTAAATAATGAGATTCATTAGATTACAAACACTACAATATAGCAAAAGTGTTAGGACCAATCAAACTTATTAATGCAAAAGATTCCTGTGACATATAAGTGGTCATCCAAGAAACCAAGTTTATGTACAAGAAATGAATTCCAAATGCTTCAATCAGAGATATATGCCACAATGTAATCCCAATAATCAAGTATATTACTAAGGACATGGGAACAAATTACTAGAAAGTGATTGCATCTTCAAATTTTGTATAATTTATCTTTTATTTGGAGAACAAAGGTTCAAATCCTTATTGACTCATTAAATCCCTAAATGATACATAGGAGTAGAAGATTTGTTTGTGATTTTTCAATTTACTATTTCATTATATCGATCAAAGCAGGGAAAAAAAATCTCAAAACTGAACCTGAGTGACCCTAATAAACTTCAAGTCACTTAAAGTAATTTCATTTGACTTGAACTCAACAATTAGTTTAAAAGAGTCTTTCTTCTCACAAAAACACAGAAAGTAAGTTGGATAATAACTAGATACGATTTCCAAAGTTTGTCGTTCATGCTCCTCATCATAAACGTATATTTCTCACCACCAAACGATCACTTGCCAAAAGAATACTACAATATTTTCATAAGTAAAAGTTAATATTTTCACAAGGTCTCACTCACATGAATATGGAGCCTCATGAAAGTATCAATTCCCTTTCCCAAATTTAAATGCATCAAAAATTCAGATTCAATCATAAAATTTACTATTTCAGACTGTAATAAACCTGGAGAATCAGTTTCTGCCGTGACCGAGGAGCCTCTGTGAGTCGAACACTTGTCGTAGAAGATCCACTTCCCGATGTAGCATGAGAAGTAGCCTTCGTTTGAATGGTACGCGTGACACCACCAACCTTAAGCTTCACTTTTTTAAACTTGTTCTCATTCACAACTCCATCTCCAACCACACTTGAGTGCCTACTAGGAGCAGTGACACCTTCATTTAACTGCTTGTGATTCAACCCACTCCGTCCCTGCTCAATACCTTCTTCCGGACTTCCATTGCTATATAACATACTTGATCCTCCATCCTCCATTTTATGTGAATGTTCACCTTCAACTCTAGTAGCTGAGGAACCCCTTGAAGCACACTGATTAAGGTTGAAGACTTTCCGCTCAGAATTATCATCATAAGCAGTATTCTCATCACTGGAGACCTTGACTGTATCATCGGAAGGTGTTGAAGATAAGGGTGGCTGTGATTCAGGTTTAGGTCGACGAGAAGTTTGACTTCTCTTCCTCCTCACCGTCTTTGCAATATCTTCAAACCGGTTACCGCCAAATTCATCCATCACGTAGAGGATATTAAGGTCAAAATCCTCCGTCAGCTGCTGTCACTTGCCAGTATTAATCAGACGATGAGGGAAGAAACTACAACTTTCATGTAGTGCAGCAAGTTTGAAGATGCTGCATCAAAAATTTGGGAATTCAAAGATGAATAAATTCTTGATGATCTACTAGTTCAATGATAACTTACCCAAATTTAATTGATATGTGAAGCAAAAAAAAGAAAGAAAGGGAAATGTCGAAAAACAAGATTGACATCCATATATTGCAGATTATTCAATTAATATGAGTATCCAACGGAAAAAATGAATATACCAAGATACCCAACTGCGCAGAAATAACCCATTACCAAGCACCCAAAGATCCATGAGGAAAAGTTTCAATTCCAGAATAGATCATCAATATAAAGTAAATTGTCCTTAAAAACTAAAACATAAATTTTCAATTAGATACAAGCAACCCACAACCTCACAGAACCATCAGTTCAAGAAAGAAAATCAAACAAAAAATAACACAATAAAAATATACCGAATTAACAACAAATGCACATTAAAATCAAATTTTCCCATAAAAAATAACCCGAAAAAAGACTAAGCGTGACTGAACCCAGATACAACCCATTCACACAACCAAAAGCCCAACAAAACAAAACCTAATCTTTATAAGATAATTCACACAATCACTAATAGACTATTCACTAATCGCCACAAATAATCAGAAACCCATACAGAGCTTAAATCAATGCAGCCCCATTGAAAACCAAAATCCAGTTGACAGAAACCCAAATTATTCGACACCCCTGATAGAAACTTCAAACAAACACACACATATATCGTAAGAGACGAAAAAAGATACCTGGTTGTAGATTGCAGGAAGGGAATTGAAAAACCAGGGGTAGACAAGTTGCGAGCTTTGCGAAGAAAAAGATGGGGAAGAAAACGATAAGATGAGAGAGAATGGCAGAGACGCTATTATGGAGAAGAGACAATACGGGTCGGTTTGTAGATATATAGATAGAGAAAGGGGTACAATAATTTAGGTTAGGGTTAGAGTTTTGGAGTTGAGTTATAGTAGTATGATTTTGAGTATAATGGTAAAGGCGAAGACTAGTTGTAATCTTCTCCATTTTTTCCCCTTATTTTCACAAACACACGCCCTGTGAATTTGCTTCGTTGGATATTGGGGCCTGGTCGACTCGGTCGCCCGACTCAGTAAACCCACTTTACTCGCCCTCGATTTTCTTCTCTCTTCCTTTTATTTCCTTCCTCTTCTCTCTAGTCTCTACCACGGTTATGCTGCAAGTATGCGCACAGGTTAATTTCCTACGCACCCCTGTTCATGTTAGAACGAAGCTTCTTCATTCTTTGATTTCTTTCCTTGACCGTGGTGACGTGGACTGTCACATGCTTTTATTACACCTTTATATTCTCTCACATTTTATTTTATTTTATTTTTTAATAGAAAATCCCTTATAAAACTATTATATTTTGTGAGATGGCATGCGTGACGATAATTTTATTCGACTTTATTTTTTGGTAAAATAATATTAAAATCTGTTGTTTAAGATAAAATTATAATTTGAAATTTGAAAATTTTTCAAAAATTGGATGCAAGTACTAATTTAAGATATAGTACTAATTTATGATGTGTACTTGTTGTACATAATGAAAACTTATTTTTGATTCTACGGAAATTTTTGTGAAAGCTCCTTATTAATTTGTTTATCTACGATGAAAGTTTGATTTTTATTTTTATTTTTTTTGTAATGTATCTTAATTTCTGATCCAAAACTTATTTTGATGATCAATTTAACTTCTAAATCTTAAAATTCAAACCTCATGTCCCAATAATGAATAATACTCTATCCGTTTCAAAATTAAAAGTATAATTTGATTTTTGAGGTCAAACGATAATATATTAAATTTTAAATTAATGTGAATTTATTTAATTTTAATTGATATAATTATTATAATTGTATGGTATATAACAAAAACGGTTAATCACGAAATTTATTTTATTTTAAATTTTTATAAATCATACCAATTTTAAAGTTTAGGGTTAAATTCAGATGACCACCTGGGTTTTGGACGCATTCTCACTTAACCACCTGTAGTCAGTAAAGCTACATTTAAACTCCCAACTTTTTGAGTTAAAGTGAAAACGTGACCTTTTCCATCCATTTTAACTGTGCGTGTATGTCAGACGTCAAGAGTGCGTGAGAAAGGGTTGTAACGGTCAAAAAAGGGTAGGAAAGTTCCAAAATACCCCCTTTAATTCATTACAACTTACAACACATAAGTTGGCCTCTCTGCAACTGGTGTTTATTCATTAATTATTTTTCAATTGTTTAAATTTAGTTTTGTTTGTATGCTTGAGCCTATTTGGTTTCTGGTTGTTTAATTGTTTGTATCACAGTGGGTTGGTAGCCATATACTCCCCCATTTACGTCCAAAAATAAGAGCTTATGTATATGACTTCTTGAATTCTTTTTAAATATATTACCGCCCGATATCGCGTGTATAAATTCTGTACGGTGAAATAAAATTTGAAGACTAAATAGAAAGATAAAATAAATTAATATAAAAAACAAAATAATAATATAATTAAACCTATAAAGGTAAAAGAGGGAAAAATATAATGTCGGAATAAATATATATATTTAAAGATATTTTTGATAATTGTTATAGTGACATTAATATTACTTTGATAATATTATTTTTATTTTAACAATATTAATTCCCATTAACAAAGTAGAGATATTTGCATAAAAGTTTTGAATTCAGAAACCCCTCTTGGTTGTAAGTTGTAATGAATTAATACTACTCCAGGAAAAAATAAATAAATAAAAACTTCGCTTTCTAAGAAACATTTTTGTTATAAAAAAAATTGCAAAAATAAATAAATAAAAAGAATCAAACTTTTGTTGCAGGTAGGTAGTAGATATATAACTTACTTATTTATCTATTTATTGTTGCAATTAATTTATCAGCTATATCATCGTGACTATTCGGAATAAAAATCTGACATTTTTTTGACTCTTTTTAATATTAATTGTTTTTGTTTAATAATGTATGTTAATGATATTATCATTACTAAAAATAATGTCATATTTTAAAGTACTTTTCCACACCAAGTTGTAAAGCGAATTTTTTTTAGATTGTTTATTTTGAACTTCTTAATTAAAAAAATATTTATTGTTGCAATTACTTTTTTAGGGTCAACAAGATATAACCAATTTGAATAGATAAACTATATAACTTTCTTTAAGAAAATAATTGGTCTTAAATCTTTTAAAACAATCAACTATACAAACCCCCCCAAAAAAGTGAAAAATATGAAATATATAAATTATTTATTTAATTTGAGTTCGTGAAGTATCCATTATTATTAGAACATATAACAAAGTATATTAATTTTTTTTTTCATGTTTTATTACTTATGTGTTCTCGTATTTTTTTTTATCCACTCTTTAAAATAAAATCAATACAGTTTATTTTTTATTTAAAAGAAAACCTAAAATAGTCTTTTAACTCTATTTGGTATCTATAGTCTATTAGATACCCAGTTAGGTATCACTATCGTCTGTCGTTTTGAATATATATGGAGGGTAATTAAGTCTTTAGCCAACTCAGGTAACGCAGTTAAGACGAAAAACATTTATTCACTTCAACTCAAAAAGATGGGAGTTTAAATGTAGCTTTACTGACTACAGGTGGTTAAGTCGGAATGCGTCCAAAACCCAGGTGGTCATCTGAATTTAACCCTAAAGTTTAATATGTCATCGTTTAATCTCAAAAGTTAAATTATATATCTAATTTAATGGAGTATAATATAACCTTGCAAATGGATTACATCGCACATATAAAAAATTGATATTTTCACATATCCCTCTCACAATGTCTAGCTATATAAAACACTTTGCACCACATGTGTAATTGCCTAATTGGACGGTACTTATATTATACTCTTCTGTTAGGTATTATTTAATTATTGTTAATTTTTTAAAGTTAAATTAAGAAAATTTTATACATAAATTATTTTTAGTTTAATTAATATAATAATAAATATTATAAATTATTTCTAAAAAAAAAATGGAGCTGCGGTACCCGCACCTAACATACGTACGCAACCCCTTAAAACGGTGTCGTCGGCATAAAAAACAAGCTTCTATTTCTCTTACTTTTCATGCGCGGAGCGAGTTCTCTTTCCCTTTACTGTCCATGCCGGCAGTGATTTCATAGAAGCTTATGACCACGATGAGCGTGATGACGCTGAAATCCCATGACATACATAGGAATCACAGCAATACACGAGGGAGAGAGATTAGGGCTTCGTCAATTTACAGAGGAATCATGGTATGCTATTATGGTCTATTTACAGAGAAACGAAAATTAGGAGATCATAGTTTGTAACTTTTGGTGTCTGAAAGAGGATTTCATGTGTTGGTTTGCTAATTTAACGCAATCTTCTCCAATTTGGGTTCCATTGTTGTGCAATTTTCCTTTTGGTTGAACAATTAATTATGACAGCCTATGAATATGATATATTTTTCGGCTTCAAAATTAGAGATACAATTTAATTTTTAAGATGAACGACGACATATTAAACTTCAAATTGATGTGAATTTATTTAATCTTAGTTGATATAATTATAATAATTGTATTGTATATATAACAAAAATTATTACTCACAAAATTTATTTCATTTTAAATTTTTATTAATCATACTAATTTTGAAATTTAATATACTATCGTTCGTTCGACCTTAAAAGTCAAATTGTATTTTAAATTTTAAAACGGATATAGTATGTGTATGCCTCTAAATATGTGCAATTACACGAGTGCCTCTAAATATGTTGTGCAATTACGCGAGTGTAACACCAAAAATTGCAATGCAGGTCTTCGTAAATATAATATTAATTCCCAAGAAAAATCATGTCAAAAAAAATTTAGAAAAAAAGAAGCTAATTAACTGGTGTAATTTTCAAGAATGGCTAGGGATTCACTTGCTGCAGCAATGATGGAATCCTCATAGGGCTTCAATGGAGTACTATCACCTCCTACCATCTCGGTAAAGCACTCTTGACAAGCTGCTATTTCATCCTCTATTGCACTAAGATCTTCACTTAGCATGTAAAAATCATTTACCTGAAGATCGTCAATGGCTTTCATTAAATCATCTACCATTGAGCTATAATTTTCTACACACTGACTTAGGCATGACTGCACCATATATGTTGAGGCAGGATCTCTCAAGAGTTTCTTGGATACCACGATAGCTATATTTGCATCGCGAGCCGCGATATTTAAGCGCAATTCGAGGGCATTGCTAGGGTTATTTGGATCCGATGATGGTGAAGGGGAAGGCGAGGAATCGGGTGAGGATGATATGTATGATAAAGGTATGGATGATGTTGATGGAGACGGGGATAAGGAGAGAGTAATTAGGTCATTTGCCTCGATAGAGAGCGAAAATATGAAAGAAAATAAGGCAAAAAAAAGATGTATATGATTGTAAAGCTTCATGGTTTCTTGGAGGCTAGGGGAGGGGAATTAGAAGGAGGATTAGTTAATCCATTTTGAGGAAATGGAGGAGATGAGAATATTGTGATAATGGTGTTAATTAATTGTTGGCTGGAAATAATTCAAGGTTATGTTTGGTTATCCATTAAATTAGGGTTGCCTTACAAAGTTTTTAGAATTGCATGTGCATATATTTATTAGGTTCTTGAAATAGTACTCAGTTCATTTAAAAAAAATAAAAACAATTTTTTATATAATTTTTAATTTCTTAATAAAAGTTACTATAGTAATATTTTAATAGAACACAAGTGTTGATGTCATATTTTTCGTCAAGAAATGTTACCTGCACACAAAGAACACATCATGATTCGACAATCGGAGTTGTCGAAAAACCTCTTCGAATGTATGAGGTTGTATTAGTCTAGAGAGAGCTTACATTTGTCTTTGGGTAATTCCATATATAGAGGAAATTAGTCTTGACCATATTATAGACCAATTGAATTTTACTTGAGGCGGAGTCCCTTAGGGTTTTGGCTTCCATATGAGCCATGTTTGTATAGAATATTTGGGTTTTATTATATATTAGGCCCAGCTTAGTAAAATCATACCCTAAAAACAAGTAATAAAATATACTCACAATTTTTGTAAATGAGACTATTATTACTGGACGAAGAGACTAATTTTTAAAAGAAAAGTTAATGAGCAAGACTCTTACATATATGGCTAGTAAGTGCCGCCGATTAAATCACAATTATAAATGTTGGTTAAAAAATCTAAATATTAAGAAACTTGGTTGCTTGCGTTTTAAGCAATTAAGAAATCAGACCGTTAATTAGTGAAAAATAAGAAAACAAATCTCTCGCAATAATTTCTTCCACCGGGGGTTAATTTCCTAACTTCCCTCGACTTTGTGTACTTCGAGCTAGATACATAATTAATATATATATATATATATATATATATATATATATATATATATATGCACTACATACACCAATAATTTCAAGGTACGTAATTGTACTGGTTCTTGAGAATCCAAGAAATTAATTAATTAATTAATTAATTAATTAATATGCCGATGGGTACGGGGAAGAAGAAGATAGAGATAAAGAGAAAGGAGAAGGAATCAGATAGACTGGTAACATTCTCAAAGAGGCGCAAGGGTCTGTTCAAGAAAGCCCATCAACTCCACTCACTTTCCGGTGCTAATATAGCCCTCCTCGTTTTCTCGCCGGCCAATAAGCCTTATGTTTACGGTCACCCCTCCTTTGATGCCACCGTTGATCACTACTACTACTCGACGCTGATAAATAACAGTAATAACAAAACTACTAGTACTAGTACTAGTAGTACTGCTGCCCAAAAAAGCGATAATAATAATAATAATGTTATTAGTGTTGTTGATGATGATGAAGATTCTGCAGAGACTGAATTGTGGAGGTCATGGTTGGAGACTATGGAAGTGGAGGAATATGATCAAGTGGATGATCTTCTTGTGATTAAGAACGATTTGGAGCAAATCAGAGACAAGTTGATCAAAAGAATTGCTGCTGGTGATAACGAATGATTAATGGTGATGATCAGGATTCAGGAGCAACAGGGCACCCTTATTCTCTACTCTTTTTTGTTTTGTTTTTCTTATAGGGCTCTATCTATTTGTGTTAACTTCTAATCAGTAGAAGTAGTATTAAATTAGAGAAACAGTAATTTTTTCAGCCTAATGTGCTTTTAATTCTTTGGAGGGATTAATGTTGGAATTCTCCAAAATTTTGAAATTCAGCCATTCATCAGAGGTTTTGCTTGATATATTGTATACAGAGATTATTGGTTTTGAGTAAAAGATTAATTGACAATCTGGGTCGCGATTCCACACACGCTGGCTTCATTTAGATTAATTCCATGTGTAAACATAATTAATTACACAACTGCATACCTGCATTTCAACAAGATAAACAAGTAATCATCTTAATTTGTTTAGATCAATGGATCCATGCGATCATCCAATTAACTCGTGTATTTCTGAAGTTTGGCATGGGAATCACTAGTGATCCCCAAGACCCAATTATCCAACTTCTTGACTTGGGGAACTTCTTTCATCATCCCCTTGTAACAATCCTGGCAGATATCAACATTTGTGGAAACTGCACTAATATCCACGCTCGCCTTGTAATAATCCCCTGATTTTACGTCATCAATGCTGTTCTTCATGTCATCCGTCCATCGCAGAGATGTAGACCTCCTGGCACTGCTTGAGGCATTCTCAGGTTGAAGCCGGGGTGGCAGGATCCTTCACCCGCTCCTCCATGGCCTTGAGGTAATTTAGTGACCTCGTCCGGTGCCACATCAGGTGCCAATGATATGTATGAGATTGTGGGTGTGGAGTCCACCTGAGCGGACAAGGCGAGAAGAAGAGCAGAGGCGAAGGCAAAGAGCAGCACACGGTTGATGTTGATTGCCATTGTCACTTCTCTTGGAGGAGAGGAAGCTAACCTGAGAGGAGAAACACAATAGGAGGGAGGGATGGAAGAAGAGAGCCTCTTATTAGAGGGATGTATTGAGAGTCTCTGAGGGGATGAAGATTTTGTGGGAAGGGTGATGGGGTTTTATACCAAGGTGTTAGGGAATGAGTTGTGGCCACTAGGATCCATGAGTTTAGAACAAGTTGTTTTCTAGTCTGTCCAGTTTTAGACAACTGATCATCTATTTTTATCCTTTTGGGATTGCCCTATAAAATTAAACCAGCACACTTCATGTGGAACCAGCTTGCTTACCTGCGCTTTAAATGTTGCCATTCACTGCTCTATGCTCCAAACAAAGTCCATGCTACACTAATAATGTCTGGCAACTCAACAACCAGTTTCGGAATTAAAATAGAAAGCATATTGTGAAATTGAAAATTAGCTAAAACTCGATACTCAATTCAAATTCCAAGGCTTGGAATTGAATTGCCAAACATAGCTTCAGTTACAATTGCACAACTAATAAAGCGCCACAATATCACCCAATGGGGATAAAAAAAAGGAGGATTTGAATTTCCTTTAGGATGTCCAATGAAACAAAGTTTCCAAGCATATGTACATACTTGAATCCAACATAGAGAGAGAATGACCACCGTGCGAGGGAAAACTGTACAATGGCTCTCTACAAGGGGATTAGAGAAGAAAAGACTAGTCCTCATCCCCACCACCAAACAATGCCCCGAACCTTTTGCCATTTACATCACCACCAGACTGAACTCAACACCTTCAAATTGCAAAAATTAATCATGTTGTTGGAATGGACAGACAAAGATTTTGTAACAATGAGCCCTCCAATTAATCTACCTAGAAATTTGATCATCTTCCTTCATGAAGGTCTTCAGAAAATACAGCTGTCCGAGAGATGGTGTCATTATCAAATGTAATTAGCCCAGAGAAAGGACCAGAAGAGAAAATCGAAGATGTCCCATCTGACTCGAAGGTGGTAGATGACTGCCTGAGGGTAGGACGGTTGTTGGAGGTCAATACAGAGTCTTGATACTCCATAATGCGCTGCACCATTTTAAGTGACTGAACTACTTCTCCCATAGTGGGTCTTTGGTTTGCCTCTGGGGCAACACAAGCTGCCGCAATCGTACAAACCCTTAAAAAATCTTCTTTGGGGTACTTTCCTCCAAGCCTAGGGTCAGCAAGTTCATCCAGGCGATCCTTATCTCTAAGTATTGGCCTGGCCTGAAAACAATATAAAGTTCAGTGAATATATGTAGCACTGTATTCAGATTGATGGCTCAATAAAAATGAATACGACTTTTATCATTTAAGAGAACTTTAAAGGAAGAGAATATATAAAACGAGCAACTTGAAAAATTTAAGGATAAAAAACCATGAATAAAGAAGATTCAAAAGAACGAGGGAAAAAAATCAAATCAAATAAGGGTCCGTCCCTGAATACTAACCCATGTAACAAGATTCTCCTGTCCTGATGGTTGTGACATATCAACCGGCCTTCGTCCCGTCAACAACTCAAGGAGGACAACACCATAGCTGTAGACATCACTTTTCACCAGTAGATGACCAGTCATAGCATACTCGGGGGCTACATACCTGTAAAACAGTTTCTTCCATATGAGTGCCAAGTTTATCGGAGTAATGATAGATTTATGTTAATAGTAGCCAAATTACTTCCTCTAAAGTTTCCATCTTAGTGCCACTTTTAATGTTGAACAGATAACAAAGTCAAAGAGGGGACTGACCCAAATGTACCCATAACACGCGTAGACAGGTAGTTTACTCTGCCTTCAGGTGCCTGTTTTGCAAGGCCAAAATCAGCAACTTTAGCATGAAAATTGTTCTCGAGCAAAATATTGGATGCTTTGAAATCTCTGTGGATAACACTAGGTTGTGAATCCTCGTGCAGGTAAGCAAGGCCACGTGCAGCATCAAGGGCAATCTTCATTCTGGTATCCCAGTCGAGAGGACAGTTTAGTCCCAAGGGACCTACAGTAAGGTGGGGCCATTATTAGCATTGGCAGATAATCATAATGAATTATTTTCTATCAGTATCTCCTCTTTTATACTGTGAAGTGTGACCCTTCTTGAGCAGATTTTGAATTTCTGGTTACTAACTTGTGTCAGCATCAAGATGACAGAAAAGTCAACTTATTAATATAAATATATAAAAGATGCCAGAAAGAATCTGTAATTCATGAAAATTATTTACCATGGAGCCATGCCTCCAGACTTCCATTAGGAACAAGCTCGTAACAAAGTAGGTTTTGTGAAGAGTCACGATTGCTATAATAACCGACAAGCTTCACAAGGTTACGGTGGTGCAGCCTACTAAGCATCTCAACCTCAACTGAAAATTCTTTATCCCCTTGTTGCCCGCCACTAGTAAGCCGCTTTATTGCTACCGCTGTACCATCACTTAATATCCCCTTGAAAACTATGCCAAAACCACCCTCCCCAAGTATGCTATTGCGTTCAAAGTTATTTGTTGCTTCTTTTAGCTCTTCATATGCAAGAAACCGTGTGCTGGTTGGGTGGGGAAGTGGTCCTGCTCCTGGAAGAGCGCCCACTGTCCTTGACTTAGCTGTTTTGAACAAGAGGAGAAGGAAGTAAGAAACCAAAACAAGATAACCCACAAGAAGCTTTAAAACCACTTAAGAGCGAGCAATGCAATTGACAAGTTCTAGTTCATACTATCAGCTGATAAAGCATTACAATAGAACTATGGTAGTCTTCCTAAAGTCCCTTAACTATTTGATCCATAATAAACAAATTGAGATTTTGGAGAAGTTGTACCCAGTGCATAGTGAAATTTATTACATATATTCAAGAAAATCAAACATGCTATGATGTGGAGACGTTGACAGTTTGACCGATTATTTTTTATAGTATTAAGAATTACATTACATTATAGGGGAGGGGATGAGATTTGTACATTTGCCATATCAAAGGGGAGCTTGACTCATTATTATTTTGATAAGTCAGTCCGGTAATTATATTAGCACGAGAACTGTATAAATATGTAAAACTGTGCAGCCTGTTCATTGCCTTCATTTAAGATATTGCCACTAAAATCGACCTTCCTACCGACAGAAGTATTAATTTACCACAATAATTCAGAGTAGGCCTATTGTAGATCATAGACCTTAACGTCTCTAGTTCAGCAGGTAGAGCAAGTTAACTCCCAAGTTCCAAAATACACTACCGTTACTCATCTATACTTATAGATAAGCACACCAACTTAAAATTTCTGACAATTGCGTATTACTCCCTCCGTCTCAAGATAAAAGTCCTCCATCGACTTTTGTGGTCAAATTGACCATTTTTCAAATTAATATATCTTATTATTTTTTTTATATATATGCAAAAAACCTATAAACATTATAAACTGCATACAATTTAGTGCATATCTCTGAGCTTGCTTTTTTGAAAATCTAAATATATGTGCTTAATTATTAATTTAAAAATGGTCAATTTGACCACAAACGTCAATGGAGGACTTTTATCCCGGGACAAAGGGAGTATATCTTTTTTTGTGTGGCGTCATAAAAAGCCTTCCTCTCAGAGCACTAAGGGGGGTGGATCACGAATTTATCTGACCTAACACTGGGCACACATATAATTTCATTATAAGAATACGAAGGTATACTGCTTAGCAAAAAAAGGAGAAGGTAAACTTGCATGGCATAGCAATCTCAGTCAGGATAATATATCAAAATTTGAATTAACTTTTTTTTAATAGAACTGGAGACCCATCCTAACCCGATAATGCCTTACAAAACAAAATGTACTCAGTTTAATTTTAAATTCATCACAAGGACATATATTATAGTTTTTTCAATGATTTCGTTTCTTGACATTCAGTACTTCACTTGTTTTGATAAGTAATAAATTTTCACACTATAACTACTTCCTGACTATATTCATTTTAATGGAACACGAACAAAAACAAGATATCCCCAAAGTTCTGCTGAAAACGCGTAATATAATCAATTAAAAACCGAATGCTCCCTGATAGAATAGGAACCTCATTTCAGGGGTGCCTTATCTTATTATCCTCTCCTTGGTGAACCTATGAAACCAATTTAATTGTTGACAATTTATTCTCCACAATATTTAAAAAAAAAAAATAAATTTATTATCCATTACTATCTATTCTATATCCTAAAGTAAATACTAAAAAGATGGTTATTTTACTCGTTATTACATTGATAATTGTTTAATAACACTTATTAAAGTAAAACAGATAAGAAAAAATAAGTAAACAAGGACCTGAAATTGCATAATTATTGCATTACCATTTTCTATGAGAGATGCTTTCTTCTTCACTTGGTGAGATGCACATGAACAGACTATAAGAACTGAAATAACACCAATAAGCAGAATGCCAGCACCAATACCGACAATCAGGATCACACTTGAATGTTTTCCTTTGTTTGAAGTAACAAGTGCTGCAGGAGATGAAGGCTTGTATGGAGGTACTTCAGCTGGTGATGTTGCAATAATAGGAGCTGTAAATGGACAAAAGTTATAAGAAAGATGCCAGAAAATGGAAACAATTGAATGTCTTTTTGTTTTTATCTTTTTGCAAAATTACTAGCTGGCATCCGTAATACTAGTTACTCTTATCATTTAAGTGAGCTTATTTCTAGTTTAGAATATCTCGGAAATAAATAAATAAGTGAACTTATTCTATCCTATTCCTAACTATCTTTCTTATTACCCTTCTCCTAAACTATATTTCGACAAACAAGCTCACTTAATTTAGCGCGGAGGTAGCACATTATATTATCAACCTGCAATGGTCATTAAATGTTTGTGTGTGTGTGTGTGTGAGAGAGAGAGAGAGAGTTGGATGGCTCATGGATTTTCAGATCTCCACAAAATATGAATCTTGTTGATGCTCACAGTAGAGCATTTACATGATGCTATAACTCACATGTTTGCAATTGCATTACTCCCTCCCCGTCCCATTCCCTCCTGATAAGTTATTAGCACAGAACCCTCTCGCAGTCATCTTTCCAGAATGCATTTCTTGTTTATTAGTAATTTTTCATTTTTGGAAAACATTATTTGTTATTAATATTTTCCTTTGTTGTTCTTTTAAAGTATGTTCAAAATTTGCCTTACCCTTATTATTCTATTTTTGATAGTTTCCTAACCTTTCTTTCTCCTCCTCTCCCTGAGATCCCTTTTTTGACCATAGCATAATTTATGTATGGTTCAGTTTCTATATTTTTATGTGGTTTTGATATTTTATTTTTATGTTTATGGATAAGTATAGACTTTTTATATGTATACTCTTTGTTCAAAACTTAACGAAAAATTGTTCATACACCACATTTAGAGAAAAAAGGTATGCAACAAAGTGACCAAAATAAAAGCTTGCCCGTCTCACCATTAAACAATGATGAAGCGTTGCAGCCCTAGCATTCATGTTTTAATGTTTATAGAGAGATCCTACAAGCAGAAAATGAAGGTGTAAATTACCCTGCGAAGGAGTAAGAGGATTGAACCAGGTTAAATTGAGAAGGTTGTAGTCGCCCACTAATCTGGAATCCATACGAACCCTATGCAAGGAAAGTGAAGAGTTTATTCCTGATGCTTCAATAGCAGAGAAACTGATTCCCGTATGTGGAGTTATGTCCATTGAAATATTCCAATTTGATGAAGTCACTACATAAAAGTTGATTGGCTCAATTTGAGAACCCCGCAAACCAAGTTGAGAAGCAAACTCATCTAGGAAAAGGTTCCAATTTGGGTTAGATGAGACATTTATAAGGAGAATGTCAAGCTTTATAGGATATACACAATGGCAATTCCTGGTCCCTCTTTTTAGCACCATGTCCGGTCCACAACAATCTGGTAAACAGAAGCCATAATTGAAATCAGTAAGATTATAGCCTTAGAATTAGAAAAATATATTTAGGGGGAATATTTTTTAAATATTCCTGATAAGTTTCTGAATAAACAAGTACATATTTATTTTTATATGTACTAATGAGCAAGAATACAAGTACATATATATAGGTCTTACTAGAGGTGTGCGGCGATAGTGGTGGCTGAGCTAAACCGTTAGGTATAGTACCAAAACTAGATTGTGCTGGGGAAATCTCTGCCAAATGTGGCGGTGCCAGACCAGCACTGGGAGACACTAATTTGCTCTTTTTCATTGACGGTTTTGACAAACGTGAGCTTGAAGGAGGGTGAGAAGAGGTTATCAGGGGGCTGTAGTAAGGAGGCCGGGCAGGTGCTATTATAAGATTCGGTGCAGGATGAGGCGAGAGATGTTTCCAATGTGGTTTGTGGAACATTGGCAGATTAGCTGGCAGGGGAAGATCAGGCATAGCTGGTGCTAGCAAAGGCGAATTGGTTGGCGATACAATCTGTGCTTCCAGTGGGTTATCAGGTAAATCTGCATAGGTAATGCATAAGACATAACATGTAACAAGCAACTGTTTCAGCAACGACCATTGGACCTTTTTCAGTGCTCCTGCAAATTCTTTTGAAAAGAAAAGTCAAACACACATCTAGCAAGCAAGCATTCCTTATTTCCATTAATGGTGAAAGTACTAGCTACCTTTATATAGATAGCAAGAATGAACCTAACAATGAAGAGATCATTAGAAACACTTTTCCCTTTAATATCATCAATTATTGTTGAGAACCATATGAAAGTTGCCTTCATATATCAATTCATTTAAAGATCCATTACCAAAAACAGATAAGTCGATCAAACAGCAGCAAACATTTCATTTTTTTTACTTTTTTGGGACAAGTAATCATATCATTTTTCACTTGAATATAGATGTAGGAGAACACCCGGTATTTTCTATTAAATTATCAAAATTACTCATAATACCAGTCACATCAATTTGGGCCTGGCCAAATTTACCTCTTCATTTTTAGTAGCCATGCCGAATATATGACTAATCTCTAGGGCGTTTACTTTACCGAAACCGATTCGGTATAAATGGAATTCGGAATGAGACTGGTAAAAACCGTTTATTCAAGACCGGTTCAATATATAGTTTTGGAGATTCAATAAAAAAACACGGAACTGAACCCGGGTTTAGCGGTTGTACTTAATTAATTAAATATGCTAGATACTTTTCCAAACACGTGCCCAAGCCCAATCTTCCAAGTCTTCTAGATTCTTTGTCACAGTAAGAGTCCCTCTTCCTCCCATCTTCAATTTCGCCAGCTGCCCATCTCCAAGTTCCCTCTTTGATCTTGAATCCTTGTGTTCCAGTTTCTCTCCTGATGGCTTTTACTTTTTCTAGTCATTAAAACAGCCCTTTCTCCTCCTTGCTGGAAACTATTTCTCTTCTTCACCTTCTTTCTTCTTCTCAACCAAACATATATACATGTGTATATATATGCCTTCTCCTTCTCTTCTCAGACCCTACGAAGAATTTCTTTTTTTCAAAAATAGCTTAGCATCTTCTGATCTGATATCTTATATGGGTCACTCAATATAGATCTAATCAATGAAAGTGGATTAAAGGCTAAAATATTAACGAAATTGCTGGCATGTAGAAGTTATTCTCCTAGTAAGTTTTATTATTAGCAATTTTTCATGTTTTTAAATTTTATTAAGCAAATGTATTTAAGTATCTACTTGATTCTTTATTAAAGGAAATTATTTCATTGACTTGATTGGAAATTTGTATAAAGCTTGAATCTTTGCTCTTACTATCTCCGTAGCAACTTATTGGGGTATTACTTATTGGAAAAATACAATAAATTTGGTTCAAATTTCTCAGGTTCAAATTTCTTTGCTTGACTGGAAATTTGTGATGGATTGGAAAAGGGTAAAACATAGGTAAAAATGGATACCATATTGGTACCGAAGCATCTCCAACCGCTCCGGGATACCGAGTATTCGGTACTGGTACGGTAGTTAATATTAGGCAAAAACCGGTAACTGGATCGGGACGGTATTTTTCTGATGCACAGGCTTACTCATCTCCAACCAAATCATATGCAAAAAAACAGCCAAGCAAGTCTTTTCGGATTTATTAAGTAGACATTTTCTTTTAGAGTCTGCATGTTACAGTTGTTTAATCTAATGTGTAAAATTCTTTAACAAATACCTAAGAACGATTGGTTCAGAGTCTACTTTAAGTACCTAGCACAATGAACCTTTTTATGCCACAGCACCCTGCAAACTATCTATTGTATATATCCTGCCATGGGAGACTAAGGAACCTAAATGCTCTGTTTGACTTTCTGACAAGAAAAAATACACCTGCAAATGCGGACTTAATTGTAGTCATAATTATTAATATCAAATTATTCATTATTTGAAAACTGAAAAAGCTAACAACCAACACAAACTTAATTTCTCAAATTGATGCATTTTCCGCAGATCTTTTTTTTCAAAAATGGCATAAATTTTCGAATTCAAAGCTAAGATGACAAGAATAATAAGTAAACGAACACTACTGTTTGTACTGAGCTCCAAGCAAATACTCCACTGAAGAGTTAAATTAGGAGAGTATATTCTCTTCCCATATTCCATAAGAAATTTCATTTGCATAAAAATACCTAAAAGTATTACTAGCAGAGCGAACCCAAATGTTAAAATTAAATCACGCAACTTCAACACAAACCCTAGTTTAACCAGCTCCAACTAGTACACTCATTGAGAAAAATGTTCCACATTTCAAATTTTTGGCAAAACAAAGAAGTAAAGCAGAAGAAGAAAACAGTTCAAATCATACGAAGCACAATAACGCACCAGTGCCATCAAAATCAGAGAACAAAGGAAGCACCGACATCACTGCTTAGATCTGCTAAATTCAACCAAACCAACGGCGAGATCAGCAGCAAGCATTTCTATGAGTGAATGTACAAGGATCCAACGGTGGTGAAATCAGCATTAAATGGAGTCGAGATTGAGAATTGGAAGACATGTTGGCCATTTTTCAGCTCCGGAGAAATATATTCTGGAGAGAGAAAACGGCGAGTCTTTTGGTGGAGATGTCGTTCGCTTCACTCTGTTATCACTACTACTCGAAAGCTTTTCTTTTTTTTCTTTATCTTTATAATTATTCTAATGCGAGAAGGGCCTTATGCTTTTATTTATGTCAGTCTAACGTGCGCCATTGACGGTGGGGAAATTAGTGACATAACGGTAAAGAACGGTCGACGTCAGTCGTGTCGGTCGTTCGTTGAAGTGTCTGCAAGAAGATTGGTGATTAGATTACTATGTAGTGCCTGCCCATGGTTCATTCCTGGACTCTATTTTTTTTTTTAAAATAACAATATATCGTCTTTTTCTTTCAGCTATTTAACTGTTTTTTTAGTGTGTTCTTTTTTCACTTAAAGAATATGAACAAAGATCGGGGAGCTCAATTATCCTGTCCAAAAAGTTATTAACATCCTACTTATGAGTTATGAGTTTACTTTGTAAATATAAATAATTATGTTTTATATAATTACGTAAAGAGTAGTCCTTAAAATAACGTCGTTTTACATATTTGAATACACTCTTTTTCATATTATGTATAAAAAGATATTTTTGTAATTTTTTAAAATAATATTATTATTATAAAAGGATAATTCATGCAAGAGCGTGAGATAGCCCTCATCTCCTGCGACCTCTTATATTATTATATCTTTAAATTATTATCATATCATATTGTTAAAGCCCATCTCCAATTTTACCTAATGAAAGTATTATAAATGTTATTATATCTTTAAGTTATTATTATATCACATTATTAAATTAATAATTATTATTTTTAGGAGTATATATAAAATAAAAATATTTTTTTAATTTTTATAAATGAGCTTTTTTTTTTATTAGATAGAGGAAGTATAGTTTTTGTATTTTTATACTCAAAATAAGGTTCTGTTTCAAAAGGATAAGTTAGCCTTCTTGTCAAGAATCGTGACATGCAAGAATTTTTCACAAATTAAGAAATGTCCCACCATGTACAATCAGTTTAACTCACGTCTCAAAATTTAGCCCCTACTGGTGACACGTATCAAATTAGGTTAAACTATTGATCACATGGCATGAACCTTTGCCACGACTTTTAATTAGTAAAATCAATTATGGTGTTGTTTTGAAAATCTTGAAAAATAACCACATTTTCATAGAGATAAATAGCAAAATGTCCACCTAATATAAAGTACAACAAAAATCAAAAGTGTAATAAAAATAGGATAAATGAAATTTACAAGACCCCACCCACCATATAGAGTGACATAAATCCACGTTAACATTATGAATTCATGACGTGAGAGACTCAATAGTTTTTCTTTTGTGCGTGTGAGTTTTGATTGATTATTAAGATTATCTATATTTTGATAGTCAATATTCAATATCTATTATATTGGTATTGCTTCTTGAAATCGGGATTTCAAAATAAATATACGATAAAGTTATCATACATGATACAGAATGTACACCTCTAATTGCAAGATTGTTAAACTAGGTTATGGTGTAGAACTGTTCTGTCAGTTAATTTAGCAGTAGAGTACCTTAATTTTTTACTAGGTTTTTTGAATATATTCTCCATTTTTTTCCTATAATTTTATCTACAAAACAGAGAAATTATATGCAAAAATTAGAGATTTGCAAATTATGAACTACTAATAAACATGCAGAGGTAGTCCTCCCCGTATTATCCTGGTAATCACTAATCAACAACCTCACGTACAGCCTCATCTAGAAATATGATTCAGATGCACTTTTCAGTATCTAAGACTTTACTCCAACCAATAAACAGGTGAATAAGCATCCGGTATCTGTCCAATAGTTTCTTGCAATCAATAAATAAGTTAGTAAGCATTAAAGGTCAAGTCTGTTGCTAGTTCAATGATTGAAGGCCCCAATTTTGCTTCTAATTCGAATATGACTTTCAAATTGCCATAATTCCATGTCATAGGCCCATAATTAAACCATCACAGATTAGCTAAGGGATCTATTCCTTCATTTTCTGAGTTTCAACCTTGGGGCCAACACCCAATTTTTTTCTTCCTTAAATGCACTAGGCCGATAATAGGAGATACGTCTTTAAGATTGCTCGTGAGAGATTTAGTCCTGTTGACGTGAGCCCAAGTGTAACACCCCAGTCCCACATCGAAAGATACGGAAAAAATTTATCTTGTATATAAAGAATTAAGTTACGAATAATAATACCTAAGATGACCCAAGAAAATACTATTGGGCTAGTAGTTTAAGACTTGTTTGAATGGATTTAATTCGATTCGAACTTGGGATTTATCCCAAGATTTTTTCCAAGATCTGTGGACCGCGTGTGTGATCAGTTCTGACGGGGACGTTAGAAATTTAAGTGGGGACCCTTGAAAACTCGGATGAACTCGGATCGATTGTATTATCTTACAATGGCTAGAGAGACAAAAATTTGTGGACCGTGTGTGTGATCAATGACTAAAAAGGCAAACATATGTGGACCGTGTGTGTGATCAATGACTAGAGAGGTAAAGACCTGTGAACCGTGTGTGTGATCGGTTCTGACGGGGACGTCAGAAATTTAAGTGGGGACCCTCGAAAACTCGGATCAATTTTATTATCCCACAATAGTTAGAGAGGCAAAAATCTGTGGACCGTATGTGTGATCAATGGCTAGAGAGACAAAGATATGTGGACCGTGTGTGTGAAACGTTAGAAATTTAAGTGGGGGAGTTTGTAACACCCCAGTTCCACATCGAAAGATATGAGAAAATTTTGTCTGTATATAAGAAATTAAGTTACTAACAATAATACTTTTAGTCATGACCTTATGAGAAAATTTTGTCAGTCAGCATCCTATGACTTGTTCCTAGCTTATGACATGTGCATGAGTTGACAAACTCGACTAGTTTGACAAACTAGTTGGAGCATATTCTACACTGAAAGTCCTTTGTAGTAAACATTCAATTCATTTTTGCAATGCTTCTCCATGTTCGTATCAACAAAATAGTGGAAGATAAAAGAGATATATCTTATGTACAGGAACAACATTATGTTACAATCTGCAACTCATGAGATGCTATTTCAGTTTAGCAAAATTCTTCCCTTTATTGTTATGCTCCACCCTGGAACATTCGCCGCATCAGTGAAATGCTCCTTAGCACATTCTTTTCATCTATATTCGCCACTAGTTGTACAAGAAGAATTCTAATTAGAAATTTTAAGTAAAGAAGCAAAGACTAGAGTATTTGCAGGTACAAACCGTATCGGAAGAGGCTATGGTATGGTAGCATCCAATGGGCATGAATCAATGATGTATAGTAATGATGGGAGGGATCGACACTATGCCTTGGGACATTTCAATGCTTCCATGCTATTAGTGACTTGTTTGCGTCGACCGGCATTTGGGCATATCTCCAAGCAGGGTTCTTTGAGAGTGATATCATCTTCCGGCACAGGAGGGAGGACACCAAATTTAAACTGCCTCCACATAATCAGATGATAGAGCAAGAATTTTAAAATGAAATCTTAGGACATTATGGGATTATTTGAAAGAGAGATGTGGTTGAAGCTTAGATAGCTGCTAGATAATTGCCTGAATATTTCAGTCATGAAGGAGCTATATAACATTTATCAGTGTGACAACTGTTAGGAACGGTACTGGGGTTAACATCCAACTATCCAAGTTACATCAGCTAGAAATCAGCCACAATGGTGATACTTCATTGTGGTCCACATAAATATTAAGCTGATGAAATTTCTCTGTTTAAAATCTTCTTTAAATCAATGTATATCCATTCTTATTGAATTTTCTTGTTGAAAAATAAAATCCAACAGCTATTTATATCAGATGAGATCTAAGGATAAGTTCCTCTAACAAATCTGTAGAAACTTTTTCAGTTCCATTCCTAAATAATTTCTACAACCATGTAGAAGAAATGGAACTTTGTTTTTGAATTCCTCCAGATCCAGATTCTCTCTCGACAGAAACTTGCATGTATACTAAGGGTTTATCATTTAAAAATAAAAAAGCAGACATAAATAATGAATAGAACGACAAATGCCAAATTCCTCCATCAAGATAACAAGCAACACTGTCACAATAGTGAAACACGTAAATGAGAATATAATCCATTAGACCTATTAGCTTGATAACCAAACCACATACCTGACAGCTATAATCACTGAAGTTTGGCTCCATCAGTAAGGGCACACCCATGCAGTCCTTCATGAAAGTCTGAAATAACAATCATGCAACAAAACTAATATCTGCCTCTCATATATGATTCAAGTAAAATATCTCATTTCTTCTATAATTTTCAAGGTTCTCGTCTAAAAATGAAAGTTTAAAACAACAAATTTAGTATATATGTCCTGATATAAAATTTATTCCAACTAAAAATTATATGGGTAGTCTAGCTTGCAAGGTCAATTATAGAACCTTGCTACCAAAAGATCTGATCACTATTTATGAAAAAATCGAGACAGCAGTGATCTCAATATCATTTGTGCATGGTTGGAGCAAGAATAGTGGTGATGGGAGGATTTCAATTCTTGTTATACATATTAAAACTATTGAGGATGCAAGTCAATTCTTCATTAAAGAGAAATGCATATGAAGACAAGAAACAAGAGTTTTAAAACCACTAACCTGTGTAGGGAGCTTACATGTATTAATACATATGCCAACACATTTGCTCTCCTCTAAGTACTTGCATCTTTCAACAAATACCTACAATAATATCCAAACCTCAAAGGGGATCATGACTGCCAAATTATACAAGTGAAGATCAGCCAATCAAGACAGGAGGCAATTCAGAAAGCAAAAACCATTACCCCACTCATCAATGAGAATCCATTAGGAAGATCAACAGAGTTAACAGTGCATGGACCCATGAGCCACTGGCAAGATAGTGCAGTCACCCTTGCTTAAAAAAAGACAGAAAGTACAAACTTCTAGCAGTCAAAAAACCAACTGAGCACTAACAATCAAAGCAAACAGCCAAACTAAACAACCCTGTTCAGGAAGCACATATTGAGTTCTATGAATTACCCTAAGAAGGATAAACTCACCAACCATCACTGCTGCCACTTTTCCTCCAGCAATAGGGGCAATGAGCATTTTGTAAAGCTCTAAAAGTAATGGAGGAAACAGCGATCTTAATATACGAACCTTGCAAACAAACAAAACAATAGCTACTGGTGATCGGTGAAGTATGTAATTGGCACAAGGCATTAATGACAAGAAGTAGTTCCGACTTCTCCTTCCTATATACAGCATATGGATATTTTAACTTTTATTATATCTTCTGCATTAAATCTACAAGCCATTACTCAAAATATCAATGTTTGTTCTGCTAATTCAGAAAATGAACATAATTTTAATGTTAATCACACCGATAACCATAAACAAAAAATGAAGATTGAAATACCGCTGCTTCTGTGGTTTCAAAGTTGCTTCTGCCAATCATAAGACGGTTTGCCACTTCTATTAGTCCATCATATCCAGACTTCTCCGAATCCCATCCAGCCTCCTGTTACTAGTCCCTTAAAATATAAACATACAGGCTAAAAGTGTAACATTATCGAGTGACAAACTAGCGCTAATATGACCAAATTCACTGTTTCGCCACTCAAAATGCAAAAAAAAATCGTTGCTACCCTTTTGCTTACACTTACAAATTTGAAACGGAAAAGACATAATCGAAAGATGTATCAGGAAAAGAAAAAACATTTTTTACAAAGTTATCATCTTTCTCGGGCTAAAACATTTTCTACAAAGTTATCATCTTTCTTAGGCTATGTTTGGAACTCGGAAAACTGGAAAAGCAAGGAAAAGGAAATGGAAATGTTAAATTTTATTGGAACATTATTAACCATATATAACAATACATTTTAACATTTTTACCGATCTTAGAATTTTAAAGGTATACATAACTGGATTTTTGTGCATTGAGATGGTTCTTCTCATTTATATATAATTGTTTTTGTTCTCCATTCCTTTCTTTTTAAGTTCCTAAGTTTATTTACTTTTCTTCTCCCTAGTAAAAATAACAGAATCACAAACAAAATAATAGTATTTCCAAATTATTGGAATTTACAAGTAAATTAGCCATGAAAATTGAACTGACCTGGACCATTTTGCTTCGGAAAGAGTTGAGAAACAGGTTGTCCAAGATACTGGGTTTGTGTTCTGGTTTTGAATTTTTCTCTGTTGATTTTATCTGGGAAATACTCGAATAAAATTTAGATTCGCATTCCATAAATTGTTTGTGGAAGAAACTGATTAAAATAAGTGAAGAACGCACCGTTTGTGATTGAGGAGAGAGACATGAAAATCGAAAATTAGGGTTCCGCAGGCGAAGTTTTGGGTGTGAGAGATTAAAATCTGAAAGAGAGAGAGGTGGACGAACAAGAACAAGAGCCATAGCCATAGGTAAGGCAGCTGCCACCAGGTCTCACTGCCTATGCATTTAACACAACATAATTAACAATTTTTTTACCGGTAAAAACATACTATTTCCGTCCCGCCAACGTTGCCGCCTTATAAAATCACGTGTGAAGGTGTAAATAATGAATGATTTATTATAATTAGATTCAGTGGGTTGTAATTAATTAAAATTATATATTCTTTTTATTTTAAAAATAAAGATATAATTTAATTTTTAACGTTAGATGATGACATATTAAATTTTAAATTGATGTGAATTTATTTAATTTTAATTGATACAATTATTATAATTGTATAATATATAATAAAAAATTATTAATCACAAAATTTATTTTATTTTAAATTTTTATGAGTCATGCCAATTTTGAAATTTAATATGTCGTCGTTTGACCTCAAAAGTCAAATTATATCTTTAATTTTGAAACGAAAATAATACATCATTTTTTTTTGTAACAATTATTTAGTTAGTATTATTATTTTACTTTTATTATAACCATCGGCATATTACTGGAAAAAACTTTTTATTCTTATGGGACTTTTTTTTTAAAATTTATTATTATTATCATTAAATACAGCTTTGACCATATTCTTGGAATGGAGCAGGGAGTACGAAATATAGGTAGGCAATTTATATTTCTACGAGCATTTTTAATATATATTACATAAGTTCTATGAATAAAAAGTGGATTCTGCACTCTGGTAAAGTAAGTTCCGTAAATAACAATTTTTTATGAATATATGATGGCAAGTTCTAATTTTATTTGTAAAGGGGATTAATCCAAAATTAGGAAAACATTTTAACATTTGAAATTAATTTGCAAAATGTTAATAATCAAAATTAATAAGAATTTATATAAATTTTAAAAATTATAATTAATACTCCCTCCATTTTAAATATAGAGATACATTTGACGACTTTTAAAAATAATTTTACGTTCTTAAATATAGTCTTAATATTAGTTAGGAATTCAGTTGTAGTGGTGTGATATTGAAAATGATAGTAAAAAAATGACAAATTAAGAATATCATGTCACTTGTAGTTCTAAAATAAAAATGTATCTCTAATTTTATAATGGACTGAGGGTCTATTCGGGAATGTCTTATTTTAAAACGATTTATAAGCTAAAATCTAAAATGACTTAGAAGTCATTTTAAGTTGTAACTTACTAATAAAAGTGTTCGACACTATTTTCACTTATAAATTAAAAATTAAGTTAAAACTAGTTGTGAATGTGTTCAACTAAAATAACTTATAAGTAAAAAAAAATATAAAAATTAACAAAATGAGGGCAAAAATAACCTTAGGGGCAAACCTATTTATTTTAAAATAATTTATAAGTCAATTTTTGATAAGTAAAAAACTGTTACTTTGTAAAAATTACTTATATATCAATTTATAAACTAAAAAATAAATCACATATGACCGCTCAAATAGTAAAATAAAAAATTATTTATAAATTAATTTGATCAACTTATAAATCACTCTTAAACATACCCTTAAAAGAAAAATATATCTGTTTGGCAGTAGTAATACTCTTTTCGTTAGTTCACCAATAGTTGTTAGTATTTGAGTATCCAATAGCGGGGAAAGAAAAACACGCACCACAAAATGAGAATTAGGCAAATGCTGGTGAAGAGACATTTTCTTTTTCTTCTTTGGAAGAGCGCTGCACAAGCCGTGTCTCATTAACATATCAAGGTATAAAATGGAATACACAAGTCTTTTCCAATATTACAAGCAGTGACTGAAAAGCCCTATCACAAAATTCGCAACCAACACTCAACAACAGCCAAGATCAACCACCCCCTCCCCCTCCATTTTCCTGCCAAACAAATCCAAAAGCAGAACAAGGAGAAAAAGTTCCTAAAAAATGTCTTTTCCAAAAAATGTCTGCTTCACCGGGGATCGGAAACCATGGAACTGGGAGAAGCCTTCGACAAGAAACCGTTAGATCCTCTGCTTCAGCGTCACATCAATGATTCCTATTGAAGATTTAGGACGATAATGTTCATCTGTGTCAATCTCTTCAATTTCCTGAATACCACATTGCAGGGAATACACTAACATAAGAAGAATAAAAAAAACATAAAATTATAGAAAACATATGCTAACATAAAAAACTATAGAAAAATAATATGGCAACATAAAATTACTAATTCTTCCCATCCAATACAGAGGATGTTCCAAATTTGAGGATAGGCATGACAACATGCTAACAATTAAAACTAAATTTATAAAGCTAACTTTTACATGATATCAATCCTATTGAGGTGCTCGACAATAATGTTGTTTTTATATTCCGCTTCTGCCACTGGATGTTCTGCTATTCTATGTAATTATAAACGATAGAAACGGAAATAGGGAAAACATAGAGCATGGGGCGTTATTCCAACTGACGAAATTGTGATACGGAATCAGTCAAGTGAAAGCATCTCTTCTTCAGCTGTCCTAACGGTGCTAGAGGAAGTTGAGAATTGGTTACAACAATGTTTGGGGGGTGGGTGGGGGGGTGGGGGGATTCTGATAGGATATTCATGTAAAGGTTTTAGTTTATTTTGTTTTAATTCCACCGTTGCAGTTGATATTGTAGGGGGGAATGCCCCTAGTATTTCTTAAAATTTTGCTGAGGTTAATAAAATTTACTGACATTTACACGAGAAATGAAAATAAAAATACACAGCAATACTGTAAGAATATGACTACTTCCGGCTATTTTCTCAAACATTTTAGAATGCAGCAAGGCCTTTTTCATGGGACATGAACTCAAAAACTCAAAATTCAGTTCGAGATCCTTGTATGCAACAACTTTATGAAAATGCAGATATGTCAATGCCAAAAGAAAGAAATAGAGTGGAAAAAGGAGGGGTGTTTGAAATTGTTTATCACCTGAACAACATCTTCTCCCCTGATCACACGCCCAAACACATTAAGCTTCTCATTTAGATCCGGGATCGGTGCAGTTGTAATAAATAGTCCAAAGCCTTCTTTGCCATGTTTTGCCTTCGAAGTACCAATCATAAAAGCCTCATGCTTCACACTGGATAAAGACCAGAAAATTGAGAGAGAGAGGGGGGAGGCAAGAAACCAAACACTATCAGAAGTCCATCAGGATACAATTAAAACATCGAAAACGGGTGCAGGCCGGGGAAGACCTTTTATCCAGTTGATTATAATGCTTTCCTCTAGAAGTCCAATCTTCTGTAACTCCATGTCTTTCAACATCACCTCCTTGAATAACAAAATTCTTAATTACACGATTAAATTGCATCCCTTTGAAGTGCCCCATCTGACTGGAAAAATTTAAATATTTCAGCTTTATTTACAGTAACAAGGCATGAGTCATTCCAAGAGCTAACATCATGCACACAATAAAGGCATAACAAAGATGCAACCAGCTTCTAGCCTTCTATATTAAAAGATGCTAAAAGAAAAGTTCATCTCAATACATTATTATCTATGTACATTTTCAATAATAACACTAATCATTTATCCAACAATTCCAGAAACATTATATGAATCACTAGAACAATGGGATCCAGTTCTGCACTCTCCTAAGCTTCTACTTTCACTGTTTTCTCCTATCATAACCATTTTCAGACACAATCCCTTTTAAATGATACTTGTATCAGAATAAAAATGTCAGGCAACTTAACCAAGCTATTTCTGAGGGTAATGAAAATAATCATTTAATAGTGTACGGAACTGCAGTACTATTATGAAACTTTTTAAAAAATCATTAAACACCTATTGCACTGAAATCAGTGAATATGTAAACGCTAGAATCTAGGACTTGAATTCCTATTTGCTAAACTAAAAGGCATAATTTTGAAGATTAGAAGCTTCATTACTTCCAGGTTATTAAACGATATATCAGTACAAGGAAATGGCAACTCCAACTTTTATTTGGTAATTATCTATTTTCTTACTCATGAATCACATCAACAATTTACTTGATTGAGTAATGAAAACTAAAATATAGTGAGACAAAATAATTGAATGTAATTAAGGTCACTGCATGAACACCTAACATTAGCTTGAAGAGAAATAAATGGATAAAAGAGCTGAGCTCAATACTCACCATGAGTGAATAAATTCAGCAACAACTTCTGGAGCACCTTCCTTGTAAAGTTCCACAGTTATTGTACCTTTTGAGGTATTAAAAATCTGTTGTTCGTAACCACGTCAAGATACACTACTCACTAGTGAAGGAAGTAATATGAAAGAGCTTTAAAAAATGGACACAATGGCTTTAAAATAATAAATTGTCTGAAGCTTGCAGCATCCCCAATTACAGATAATGAAAAGATTTCTAAAGAATAAGAAACAAGAAAGACGCAATATCTATAATATAAGGACCACTATTCTAAGAAAGATCAATTTCAAAGCAACCAATCAAATCTGGTAACAATTAAGCACTGCAAGTGAAATCTTACCGCATATCTGGCGACATCTGCTTTCTTGGAACCATCAAAAGCACCTTCACTCTGCAGGATGCAAAAGAACAAACATAGGCAAAGGCAATTAACTTGATAATTGCAAAACTTCTTCAGCATATAAAGCATTAAAGATCTATGACACATACTTGAAATTCCGCATGACCATGCAAAGATGATTTCAAAGATTTACGTTATCACTTATCAATGAAAAAGTCACAATGCACGTGAATTGTCACATTAAAGGTAGGTAAGAAGAAAAGTAACAAACCAACAGGCAATAAACAAATAATAAGTGTAAACCTATTGAAGCAAAAAAGTAATAATCCGAAAACCAAAAAAAAAAAAACAAAAAAAACAAAAAATTGTACCTCATGAATAGGTAACCCATCCTCTGTCTGAAACCTTGACCTAAACAAAAGATTAGCATGCAAAATTCTAATCAGATAAAATAAGTACTGATAAGTGTTTTCATTCATTCCTACAGGTATATATATACTTAAAATTCAATCTTTATTTATCTGATTTATTAAAACATGATGTTTCAGGACTACAGCCAGGTTGTTTGAGTAAAGGAAATGTCTTCGTTAATTCCCTTGACAGTTCATTTCTTCAAAAAATATATTCCACCATCCCACATTTTTTGCAACTCTTTTTTAGAGCGTGTCAAAGATTTTATGACGTGTCAAAAGTATATTTCAATATTATATATTTATAATATTTCAAAGATATAACATTTGAATATTTTAAAATATATAAAATAATCTAAATATGATTTTGGAACGTCCTAAAATACGTGCAACACACTCTAGAAAAGAGTTGCAAACAATGTGGGAAGGAGGGAATATAATATATTAATGGACAAGCGCATTTAACGTGTCACCTATCTAAGTATCTAGTGTGTATATACGTGTGTATATATATATATATATATACACACACTTTAAATATGGGAAGGCTTAAGCATTCTTTGTGAAACACTTTCATTAATTAATTTTTAATATGACTTGCACATTACTGAATTTAATTCAAGCTATAGATTATGCTAAAATAATATCTTTAAAGTAACAATTTGAGTTAACTTAACTCAGACGTGCCACTGGTTAAGACACATGTTGTAATACAACAACGATTATTTTAGTGCTTACTTCATATTAATATAATAAAAAGTTGATTTTAAATGTTGCATTTACTAACAAGCCTGATGAGGGGTATCAATTTTTTGGTCTCAAATGATGTGTCATCATAACATTTGTTGAATAGATCTCATGTGATTGGTTATGCCATAAATTATCATTAAAATATTCAACGTCATGTCATTTAAGACCCATTTGAGACCAAAAAATTGAGATCATTAGTATTACTCCAAGCCAAAAGGTTAAAACCAATGTTGGCTAGCGTACCTACTCAGCTACTCTAGTGTTTAAAGAGGTCTTTATATGCTTCTTTATTCCTAAAATCTCTTGAAATCTATCGTAGATATTTATAGACCTTCCTAAGTATTGTCCTGAAATTTGAATTTGTTTCAAAATCCAATAAGAAAACCCAAGAATTGAACATGTCGCATTTTATCCAATTTCATAAAAACAAAAGGTTGTAAAAAACAAATAGTGAAATTCATAAACCTTTGAGTCCAATGTCTGTATGTTGCAAACAGGAAGAACACCATCACAAGAACAATCAGGCCATACAACACAACCGTAGTGGCACTAATACGACTGGGCCCCTTCTTCTTCTTGCTTTGTTGTAGCAGAGCTTGAGGTTTAATTCTAGCCATTGAAGCTTATATAGATTCAATCCTAAGCACTAAAAACATAGTAAGTCAAAATATATGCCCGCTGTCAGATTAAAGATCTGAATCGGCCAAAAACCACATTTGAGAAAAATTTACTACACAAACATATATTATCCAAATTATAGTGATTCAATATCTTCTGGCATACCGTATCAAGGTTGTCAAATCCTAGCAACAAGTCATATAATGTAGAGTTGCTTTAGGGCTAGCTTGGAATGTCCATTCTAGATTCTAGAATACATTCTAGTTCATTGGTATCTCTTCACTATAACACTTTTCCCATTTTTTTATTTAAAAGAACAAAACAAAACAAAAAACAAGTTCTGCCTTCTTCCACTTGTAGTGCTGACTTCACCACCAAAATCCTTATTGCTAATAACAATTTCTATACTTAATATTTCAGCACTAAAGTTGAAATTGCTAATAAGAGCTTCAATGGATAAATTTGGGAAACAGTTTGACTCTACTTGAATAAATACTTTTAGGAAACATGTCAAGTAGAAAGCTCTCTCAAACTTCTTTACATTTAATCCCTCTATGTTAATTTACAACTATTAATATAGTTATATGTATATACATGACAAAAAAAAAACATTCTTAACAAGTAAATGGACAAATAAACCAATACTCAGAAAAGATTCAAATAACAGATCCTAGGCATATTCATAACATTAAAAAGATCAAAGTCACACTAACCGAAAGACAAGATAAATACTTTATAGTATATTAAAAACAGGAAAAATGCATTTGCAACGCTGAAAGACAAAGACAAATTCTGAATATCATATTTTCCAGTTAGCCAAATGCAGGGAAGTCAAAATCCACTTAATTCAATCATTTACTTGGAAAGCAAAACAGCAAAAAATAAAATAACAGCTCCCAACCAAAAAGGATCATATGCGCAAACTAAAACGTAAATCAGGTGAATAGATGTGAGTTTTGTGTGCGATGCTAAGAATATATTTTAGTGTTGAGTTAATTTCGCCCTAGAACAGGAAATTTCTAGAAAGAGAAGTTATGAAGTTCGAATCTAAGGAGGATTTAATGGAAAATTAAGATCACGAAAAATAGTTGAATCACCTGAATGAATAATCGTCTTTATGAATTCAGGAACGACGACTGTCTGCAGATTCCGATTCGTCTTTCCAGAGAAGAGAGGGTCTGTCGTATGCGAGTTTTTACGCTTCTTTCTCTTTGTTTAAATTTCTTCCTTGTCAGCGGTCTCAAAAATGTTATCGGCACATTTTTTTTAATACTACTAGCTCCCTCCATCTCACAAAAACAAATGAAAATTCTAATTTATAAATATGAAAATTTTAATTTTGTTTTATATTTATACTTAAAATTAATAAATTATTAATTTAATAACACTAATACAATTATAAAATTATGATGATAAATATTAAATATTAAAATCGTACCATGTTGCTTCCGGTTTATTTTAAATTTTTTTTTTGACAAAAATTACACGGATTAAGTTAATAATTTGAGAAAAACCAGTCCAATTCAATATAATTTAGTCAATTTTAATATGATTTTCGGATCAAATTATCATCTCTGTCCTTTTCTTTAAGATAATACACACACAAATATATATATATATATATATATATATATATATATATATATATATAAAAGGTATTTCAACTTGGCATATATTAAATTGCTCAAAGGCTTTCCACAATTTTATTTAAGTTGACTGCTAATATATACGGAAAGCCTTCAAGCATATCTAAATAAAACTAGTAATTACCCTTCTTTCATTGATATATAATACACCTTCACAAAATAATGAAGTTCATGCTTACAAATATATGCAATATCCCATAAGAAATTTGCAAAATAAGCAGCAGGCCCTAACTCTGTCAATGGACTGCGATCATATTAAGGTATTCATCTATATACATTCTCTCTCTATATTTTAAATTTATAACTCTATATATTTGATGTTTTATTAATGGCTGCATGATTTTTTTTAGACTTGTGCTTTGAAAGTGAACATCAACTGTTGTAAAGCATGTCCTATCAAAGTCAAGAAACGGTTGCTGAAAATCAATGGTACTCCTTTTCTTCTATTTAATTTTTTTTTAATTTTAATTTTTTTTTGAAAAAAAAATAATAATAATTTGCTCATATTGTTATGATCTGCATAATAATTTCTTTTGGTGACTCGTCATTTAGTATTTAATTATTTTCTTATTTTGACCTGTTTAGGCCTTATTTCAGTTAATGTGGATTCAGAAAAGAATTTGGTATCAATTACAGGCATAGTAGATCATATTCAACTAATCAAGAAGATGAAGAAAATGGGGAAAAAAGCAGAGCTTGTGGAAAGAGAGGATGCTGATAACAATAATAAGAACAACAACAACAATGCTTTTGGCCAGCAAGTCCAAAGTCACGCACCACAAAATCTAATTCAAGCAGAATACAATGAATACATGGCATCTCCGGGTGAATTTCTTGAAGATATATGGGGCGACAGGGATGATCAAGTGCCTCCTTGTTATGGTCCAAGAATGATGATGCATGCAGGATATGTTGGTGATATGCCGCGGCCGCCGCCTTCATATGACCATTATTATGGTCCAAGATTGATGCCACCAGGAGGATATGGTGGTGACCATTATTATGGTCCAAGATTGATGCCCACCAGGAGGATATCTTGATTTTCACCTCATTCTTTATGTATCGTAGGAGTATATTTTTCATTCCTCTAACTATAATAAGTGATTGTCATTTTGTGGGTTTAAATATATGGTCTTCTATCTGGCTTTAGCAAATACAGAAAATATCACGATATGCAGTTTTTATAAACTATGCTACCTGGGAAATCAGTATTAAGCTAGCTTTTGAAGGGATTCCTCTTAAAACCATATAATTGCACAATGCAAAAGGAAGAGTCTTACAAAATGACTCTAAAAGGTTTTCTGTTAGACATTACATTATAACAAGAACAAAACAAAATGAGGAAAATTGTTGTGGTTGTTTAAATAATACATTAATTATTGGGATAAGTGACTTTTTGGTCACTGTACTAGGGCCCGATTTTCATTGTGGTTACCGAAACTTTTTTTGTGACAATCGCATAACTATACTCTAAAATAATTACCAAATGGTCATTACTTACGATTTCCGTCCAAAAAACGGACGGAAATGCTGACTGTGCATATGCCGTTTGTTTTTTGCTGATGTGTACAAGCATTTGCTTATTGTGTGCCGAAAGTGCGAAAATGTAAGAGCAAAGAGAGAGAAATCATAAGTAAATAATAATAATAATTTCAAAATAATAATAATAATTTCAAAATAATAATAATAATAAAAACAATAATAGTAATTTTAAATAATAAAAATAATTTTAAATATTAATAATAATTATTATTATAAAATAATAATCATAATAATAATTACAAAATAATAATAATAATAAATTTTAAATAATAATAATCATATTTGTTAAATAATAATAATAATTTCAAATAATAATAATAATAACAAGAATATAAAATAATTTCAAAATAATATTTATTATTATAAAATAATAATCATAATAATAATAATTAAAAAATAATAATAATAATAATAAATTTTAAATAATAATAATCATATTTTTTTAAATAATAATAATAATTTCAAAATAATAATAATAAAAACAATAATATTAATTTTTAAATAATAATAATAATAATAATTTTTAAATAATAATAATAATAATAATTTCAAAATATCAGACAATTGTATATTTTTAAAGTGAACTTAAAATATTTAAAAATTAAAAATAATAATATAAATTCATTAATTTTATATAAATACATTTGTAAAAATTATTATTATTATTATTATTTTGAAATTATTATTATTATTTTGAAATTATTATTATTATTTTGAAATTATTATTATTATTTTAAAATTATTATTATTATTATTATTATTATTAATTTTAAAAATATTATTATGACACGTAAGCATCAAAAAACAAACTGCATATGCACAGTCAGCATTTCCGTCCGTTTTTTGGACGAAAATCGTAAGTAATGACCATTTAATAATTATTTTAGAGTATAGTTATGCGATTGTCACAAAAAAAGTTTCGGTAACCACAATGAAAATCGGGCCCTAGTACAGTGACCAAAAAGTCAATTAACCCATTAATTATTTATAATACCAGCAGATTTGAAGGAAATTGTTCTTCTTCTTTTTCTGGACTCCTTACATGTAGGAGGTGCCATTTGTTTCAATAGCCTCTTAATCCCCCTGTTAACAAACTAAATTAAGAACAAATAAGAGAGAGACCCCAAAACATATTGATTAGGTAATTAAAAATAACCATGCATGATCATCTCTCAATAAACAAACATGCTGATTAATTCGGTTTGCTCAAATTCCATGGCTACCTCAACATTGCAGCTTAGCCCATTCCACCGGTCTAATAATCAACAAGACTCTCAATTTATCTCATGATTAATTACCGCCCCTTTTGATTGACAAACTGTGAGAAAATATCAGTAGTGTCATCCTCTGATCCCTCTTTTTCATCTTGTTCACTTCCGAGGCTTAGAATGCTCCTGTGCATTGCCATCAAACTGTTGTCAGCAATCTGTTCGCCAATGTCGTGGTCCACGCTTCCACTTCCTGCTGAACCATGTTTAGAGCCACTGGGATTCGACTCCATTTGCATGGCGAATTCAAGATTCCACAAGACATCTCCCATAGAGGGGCGATCCGTCCCATGGTCAGCTAAGCACTTCTCAGCTGTCTCAGCAAACTTCTTCAAACCCTCGGGGCTTATCTTTCCTTTCAGATGGGGATCAATAATTTCATCCAAAGTTCCTTTCCTCTGGCAATGCATAGCATAATCAGCAAGACTAACTTGTTCCTTTGGAAGACTAGGATTGAGAGCCGGCCTAGCGCACAAAACCTCAAAAAGAACAACCCCAAATGAGTACACATCGGATTTCTCAGTCAATTGTTGTCTCCTAAAATATTCAGGATCCAAGTAACCAAAACTACCCTTTACGACAGTGCTAACATGACCTTGATTCATGTTAGGACCTGTTTTAGATAGCCCGAAATCGGATACCTTGGCAACCCATTTATCATCCACAAGAATATTGGTGGTCTTGACATCCCTGTGAATGATTGTGTACTTGGCCCCCGTGTGAAGGTAATGCAACCCCCTTGCGGCACCGATACAAATTTCCAACCTTTGCTTCCAAGACAGAGTGATCTTGTTTTTCTTGTAAAGATGCTCCCTAAGAGTTCCTTTTCCCATGTAATCATAAACCAATGCCATCTCATTACCCTCTTCACAGTACCCAATCAGGGACACCAAATGCCTATGCCTCAGCTTCGAAAGCATCTCAATTTCGGTCTGGAATTCATTTACTCCTTGTTCCGAAGATGGATTTGATCTCTTAATAGCCACCTTCACATTGCCATCAATCACACCTTTGTAGACCTTACCAAAACCACCAACCCCAATAACATGGGACTCGTCAAAGTTTTTGGTGGCCTGTTTGATCTCCGCCAGGGAGAAATACCGACAATTGCACGCTGCGTCCGATGAAATAGTGGTGCTACCGTGGCTCTTGCCGGAGATGGTAGATTTGCTCGCTGAAGTATGGGACTGACCATAAATTGGCAGCCAGCTTGACACCGAATCAGTCCCCGGAACTCTCTTCTTCCTGTTATGAGCAACCAAAAATATGGCAGCGGCTACCCCAAAAGCAGCAGCACCACCAGCAGCTCCACCAATAATGGCGCTGGCGTAGCTTTTCTTTGGAGCAAATTCCTTTGTATTGTGATCAGCCTGGTGTTTAAGCATCAAATCCGACATTACCGGGTTGGGCCCTGCCAAGTTTGCCTTTGTATCACTAAGCTTAAATATCTCCAATCCATTCACCAATGCATCATAATATTCAGCTGTAGTGTTCACATTGGGATGAACTGCCACCCATATCTCATTATCTTTGCGTTTACCGTTCACATACACGGCAAAATCTTGTTTCACGGGACGATTTGCCCCTTCTGCCAATGCAATTATATCCAAATTATCTGTTGCAGTCTGATTGTTGAGATATATCTGAAACACCCTCTGATTCACCATTTGGTCCAGATAATCACAAAAATGAAACCTCACAATATAGGTAAAATTGGCATCCACCTGAAACAACCATGTGAGATTATAATTCTTGTTGATATTGAGATCCGGACCCATAGTTCTTGCAGTTTTGTAAACATCAAGAGGGGCTACAAACTCCGGCAATCCTTCAAGACGGATTGGATTTTCAGCATCATTAGTAACACCACTAGAGGCACCAAAAATATAAGCCGAATCGTCATACCAACTCCTCATTAAACCGGCTGAATCATTTGTAGGTGAAATAAATTGACCACCCACATTCAATCTGTATATTGTCTCCAGGCTGGCCTTTGTAGCCTCCACAGTCGCTCCTATAGCACTGGCAAACCCCACCACTTGTGTATCGTCGGTGAACATTTCAGGTACTTCAATCACCTCAATACCATTCACAAACGCAAAACTCCCATTATACTTATCAGAAGGCTTGAATGTCACATTCAAGACATCCGAATTGGTCGGTTTCAGTATATATTCTTTTACAATGTAAGACTGTGACAGAGCCAGACCAGTTGTTTCAGCACTGAAATTGTTCAACAGGGTCATTCCACCGGCAACAACCGAGAAATAGGAGTTGGAGATATTGAAATTCGGGTAAGGAGATGGGTAGAAATGGAGCCTAAGGAAAAGCCTGCTAGTTCCATTAACCGCAAATGTATATGAGGTCTCAGCATTGAAAATTCTGGCAGTCATGTATGGAATTTCGGAAGGGAGCGAAGGATCCTGTGTTTCGGCCTTGGATTCCACGGATTTATCTGAATTCACTAGGTATTTGGAATCCGGCTCCCATTTTCTGCCATCGGCATCGGGGCCACCTTTTGGATTACCGCAGCTCAAAAAAATCTGGTTGGTTCCGGGACCCGGTTTTGCATGGATGGGATTTAAAAGAAGATAGAGATATACAAGGAAAAACACGACCAGGGAATTGGATTTCATGGTCAAAGATACAAAGGGATTGGCCGACGTACAGGAAAACAAGAGCTCAAAAGGTAAGGGGTTTTCCTGTACGCCCAAGGAGATGATGAGATATGAAGAGACTCTTTTTCTTCTTTTTTTTTTTTATGGGACTAAAACTTTTTTCTCCAAGGCAATCCTAAGGGGTGGAGCTAAACCATCTCTCGGCAGCCATGGAGGAGGAGGAGGCATGGGCCAACCCGGATTGCCGGGGAAATGATACAAAAGGATGTATTAGGTGTATTTGATATGTATTGCAATTATTTTCTTTCTGTGTGTCTGGCTGGGAATGGAATGAATGGATGGCAGTGAAAATAGGTGTAAGATTGGTTAGTATTGAAGATGGGGTAATTCTTCCCAAAAATTTACGTGGGATGATAATGGACTCTCGAGTATTCCGAGTCTGTAGCATTTCATTGCTGTCTTAAGTCTATTTATGTCCAAATTGTTTTGTTCCTTTCTAAATCTTGGTTCATGTCCTGGTCAATCCATAAGCTGTAGATAAGTTTATGTATACTACTCGAAATACTATATTTTATACTATATTGCACATTTAACCATTAAAAAGTGGGACCTGACACGGAAATTCACGTCAGGTCCCACTTTTTAATGGTTGAATATGCAATGTAGTATAAAATGTAGTGTTTAGAGTAGTGTATGTAGACTTATCCATAAGCTGTCACAAGGTGTAAGATTGCGGAGTGTTTTTTTTTTTTTTGAATATGCTAAGGTTTACATAAACTAAAGTTAAACACAACTTTATGGGATGATATTGTTAATATTTAATGTGAAGATAAAATTTGTTGCGAGAAATATGTCTCAACTTTTAAATGTATTCTAGATAAATTTTAATATGTTCAAAAGGTTAAATGAAACTCATATATTCGAACTCTAGTTAAATGAAATTATTGAATCAAATCTAATGTGTTTTGTGCATGGCTTTTCGAAATTATGCAACACTAAAATATGGCCATCTGACGAGATTGAAGTTCACATTTTTTGAGGACTCACCATTGGTTTTCAATTTGAAATGTTTTTAAGGCAAAAAAACATCAATTTAGAAGAGGATACATTATATATTTCCTCCGTGCCATGAAAAAGAATCCTATTTAAATTTAATTTTAATTAATTTACGAAAAGTAAAAGTAAATTATAATTTATATTTATTTTAAAATAACAATTTTATACTTAATAATATTTTTTAAATAATTTATTAAAAGGATATAAATCCATTTGTCAACAACTTAAATATATATACACGTGTATATATACATATACATATATATATATATGTATATATATACATGTATATTTTCAGAATAATGATTTAGATCATTTGGTGTACCACAGTCTTAAAAGATGTACAAATAAGAGGAACACTCAAATAAAAATATATGTAGAAAAATTCACACTTCTCTGTGGATAGGAAGTTCAAGTCGCTCCATCTTGGAGTATGGTATTCATCCAAGCTCTCTAAATGAATAAATAGGTCTCGACTAATTTCCCAAACTATATCCCAAGCAAACTTTGTCATTTATATTTATGTTACGGTTATAAAAGACAACATGTATCATCATACGGGGGATTCTTAAATCTAATTAAAAGGGAGAAATAATATACAAATCACAGCCCAAAAAAAGAAAAAAGAACACAGACAGAGATGAATACATAAATATGCCTTGTTGCCTATTTGTTCTGCCGTTTCATTGGCAACCCTTGAAGCCCCTCTTTCAGCAACCAATCTCCCTCTTAAACACTCCAAAGTCTTTAATCCATCCTCTCCTTCCATTTCCTCATCACTGAAACAAAAACCCACAGCAAGTAATGTGAAAATTAGCTATACATGTCAAATCAGATGGAAAAATCGAAATATATAGAGATGGAGAGAGAAGGGAAAAAAGAGAGTAAAAAACTCACCTCTGTTTTGTTGCTACATTACCCCCAGATATCATATTTCTGCTGACTTGTTTGTCCTCTCTGCAAATTCTTCATGACGGCACTTCCTTTCCTCTTTCTCAGAGGGAAATTTCTATGGTGCCCGGGAGTTGGGGACCGGCTTGGAGCCCGGTCCAAAAATTTTTTTTTTTTTTTTTTTTTGCTTTTTCACTCCCAAATAATTTATGTGATTTATTGGAACAGAAATTTGTATAAAAAAAAGTGATTTAGGTGTAATTTGGATACAGATCAAAAACAGAGTTACACTGATTTAGGTGTGATTTGGATACAGATCAAAAACAGAGTAATCAACAATTGAAACAAATGCTCCCTTCTGCACAAGAGTCAAACTAAGAGCTTTGCCTACATGTGAACCACCACAATGTAAAATAGTTATCTAAAACAAACAAATCTGAATCAGATTCATAGTAGCTGTAACACTAATATATTCACGTAACAATCACATCAAACGTATTCTTATATCGTTCTAAGCATCACCAAACACATCTTTGTTATTTGGAGTTATTTGAAGTCATTATTTTCAAGGTTTACCGTCTGAAAATATGTTACTACCTCCATTCCATAATAAGTGACTTTTTAGAAGAAAAAATTTGTTCCAATTTATTTGCCGTTTACAACTTTTTAGGAGAATAAATTATTTACTTTCCCATATTACCCCTAACTTCTCTCATTGTCCCAAGAAATTTTCTCCATTGTATTAATAGTTTTCAACTTCCCATAAAGAGGTAGTGATGGAATTTCATACAAATTTTAATTATTAAATGATAGTATTAAATGACTTTCTTAATTCATGTGCATGAAGCTAAAACGACACTTAATATGGAACCGAGAAAGTACCTTAGATGCGGCGTAGCTTTCATTTTGCAAACTCAATTACAGAACACCCAATTGAACTTATGCCCAATTGAAACATCAGGCTCAACTCAACTCAAAACATGATCAAATTTAGCTAAAAACAAATCAGGTACCCACATTTATTACAATATAAAGTTATAAACATACAACAACAAAAATCCAACAAATGTAAAATATGAATTTAAACGATTATACCTTCTACTTTGTCGTCAATTCATTAGAACCATACTCGAAGAAAGGCTAGAAATCGGAGAAACCCTTTCTAGGGTTTTGAAATAGCCCAATTAGTTCTGCTTCCAGTTTCTTCATCGTAGTTGAAATTTACGGTCTTGAAATTGATTTGGGATTCTATCATTACTTCCATTGAAACACCATAAAATTGCCCCTGCACTCCTTCCTATCACTTGTTGACTCACGTTCCACCCTTTTTTGTAACTCTCCTTCCTCTTCTCCCTCTTTGCGGCGTTGCGATCACCTCTTTGATCCATGAGAATCCATATAGTACATCTGAAAATATAAAGAGGCTGCCATGCAAATATGAAGAGCCAACCAATTGAAAATCTGGACAGTTTGGTAGCAAAATACAATGATCCAAACATTCAATTTGAGCAACTCTTCGCTTCTAACTCTTCGTTTTTCTACGTAATTGGAGCTAAATTAGGACCAATGAAGTTGACTCAGTTTAATTGGAGCTAAATTAGGACTCTATTTTTATTCAGACTCTGCAGCCCAACAAATAGGAGACTGGCATGATGCTAACTCGGTAACTTAACACAGGAATTTAAGGCTAATTCGAATAAATTGGAAGCCAGTTGACTCGGTTGAGGATCACTTCATGTGATGTTATATATTTGTATTGATTAGGATTGATCTTATTGGTATTGTTTTAATATACATAGTCTTATTAAGAAACAGATGTGGATGACGCATCAAGTTTTCTGGGGACTTTTTTCCTTGTCAATTTAGATGTCAACAAATGTTAAAACTATAGATGCCATGTTCTTCAGTACCAAGATATAGAACGTCACGATCTTTCTCAAAATATCTTTATAAAAAACTTTTAAAATAGCTAAACACTAAGCTTTTAACATGGAAACAAAAAGGGTTTTTAGCTAAAGCTTTATTAGAAAAATTAATTCATCTAAACTACCAATACATAAGCTCCTCAACTTTAAGGCGAATCTACAGAAATCAAAACAGGAACCTCAGTCCAATACCCCAAATTACATTTAAGAAAATAAAAATAATATATCAACAATCGAGCATACTTGTTGTGCTTGTTTCGATTCAAGGTTTGATTTTGAACGGCAACCCCTACTTAAATGATCCTCTAAAGTTACATTTTCTCTTAAGAAAACAGAAATACAACAAAATCACGTTCTTATTAATATGTGAGGGAATGCCTCCGATATTTGAAAATCCGCCAAAAAAATTGAATTTTTTGTGGCGAGGCATTTCTGGATAAGGGCTCACGCAATCCTTATGAACTGTAAAGACATAAAGACAACACTATGTGCAAGAATCAATTGTTGTCGAGCTCTTATGAAAATCAAGTGAATGGAATGAATTTTCATTCCATCAGAATGGGTTATCCAACGAAATTATCACCAAATACACTATTTTTTATTTCATTCCTTCCTCTATTCCATTCCTCAAATCCAAACATAGCATTAAGGGCATTTGAAATGAATGGACATTAAGGACAGTACTTTCAGCATCATCTTTATTGGGCTGAATCAGAAAGAGCCATTAAAGTTTGTGAATTAATAAGAATTAGGAAATACCTTAAGTGAAGTGTCGATACTAGAGATTTAACTAGAACTATTTCAGGATTTGCTTGTACACTTTATCAGAGTTTTTGTCTCTTTTACTCCATTCTATGTTCATCACTAAATTAATAATAGGATGACAATACTCTTTGCATAATCGTTGTCATGTGAGAAACTCGATCAAAAAGGAAACAATAAAACTCAAACTATGTTATAGTTATACATTCATCCAATAGTTTTTACAAACTATACAAATTACTTTTTCTGATGTATCTTTTACTCGAGTACCCTACTCAAATTTTATGGTTTCTTCATAATTTTCAAATATTTAGCATATAGAGACACAAACTTAGGACCCATCCAATCAAAATTAAACAAGGCACACACTCAATGGAATTAAAAGGCTAGTTACTAATATTAAATGGGGTAGGGGCAAACACTGAACAGGGTCGTGTCAAGGATGGATTTTAACACATTTTTCCCCATACCTGACCTGGTAAGTATTGCCTTTTGTGACACTATTAGCTTTCACGTTGCTGAGAAGGCCTCTTAAATTAAATTTAAATGTAGTTTCAACGTTCCAATCTTCATAGTAATTGAATTATCTTATTTCAATTTGTGAAAATAGCAATCTGATATTTAATTTCCTTCTATCCAAGCAGATCCGTTCTGTTCCCTTTAAGGAATCATTGACGAATTACGTTGGATGATTTTGTTTCTTAGCTCAGATTAGTCTGTATAGAGGATTTTGGGTATAGAGGATTTTTGGGATAGATGCCCCTGTTTTGAAGAGGTGGTCTGGGCTGGTTTATTTGGGTTGCTGGTGTATATACTTCTTGTATGCCACTGATACATTCTCTAATTTTGTTCAAAATTAGATAGAATTTTAACTGAATGTATTTTGATATTTTTGATTAGGTAGGAGGGATAGGCAGGGCAAGAAATGTTTGGGACAAATACCTAATGGGGGCGGACAGGTTTTCTAGGACGGAGAAAGTACAGAAGGGGAACTCTGCAACTTAACTCCTCGGAGTCGTGCTTAGAGCAAAAGCTTATCCGCTTTGTAGTCCATTAAGTTGATTACGTCACAAATGTGATGTTATACTTGATGCCACTAGGGTTAACATATTTGATCCAAAGCATAAGGTATTTCCCTAAATCGTATAAAACTCAAAATAAGCAAAACTAAGTTACATTAGAAACTTCAACTTGCCTGTCCTAAACTCAAGACCTTTGACAGTGGGCTTTCACTTGAGATTTTTTCTTATTTGGATTATTCAGGTTATTCTATTACTGAAATAATCTAAAAAAAAATGCTAAGAGTTGCTTATTTGAGGACTCTTTTACCTTAAAAACCTGAACAAAATAATATGTATTCTCAAAATCTGTTATCTATAAATAAGCCAAAACAAGTAAGCTTACATTTTTTATTAACCCCTCAGAATCATAATGGTGTCTAATGGAAGAAGTAATCTGTAATAATTCAAATAATTAGTTTTTTCTTAAAAAACTGCAGAGCTATAACTATATTAGTAGTGGGAATCACATATAGGCAGAATCAAAAGCGTATATGGCAAGCATAACTAAAAGTAATTATTTACCTTTGGTCATATCGAATAAATCTTCTTCTCGATTTCAATTAAGGATAGGAAATCTGGAAAAACAGAGCATGAAATGAAACCTGAAACTCAAATGAAAACAGATATATACATACATATGTATAACACATATATTAAGAAATTCAATGAAAATGAACCAGAATTTAAGAATTTCGCGACAGTTTCTTCGAATCGGAAAGCTTAAATTCATAGATCTGTGTGGAAGACGATCTGAATAATCGAAGAGTATGAAAAGACAGATTACGAGTTTGTGCGTGAATCTAACACCATCCAAAACAGGGTCTTACCGAATCGAAACTGATTATAAGATATCAATTGGTCGAGTTTAGGATTATTAGACTCGCGCACAAACTCGAAATATGGCTCTTCTTTGAGGTCTGATCGAGTCCCCCGTGGAATATGTATCTCTATAATATGAAGATGTAGAGAGAGAAATGTGAAGTTTGGCGTTGGGGCTCTGTCGGCTGTACTTCGCAGCCAGTACCAAAAGCCCTAGAAGAGCTACTTCTATGAAATTTTTTATTTTTTTATTTTTTATTTTTTATTTTTTTAACTCCAAAGTCTCCAACTACACTAACTAAAGCTCACCTCATTTACAGATTGTTACAGCCCGGTTCACGTTTTTATTGCAAAACTAAAGCCCAATTTTGAAATGATATCTATTCATTTATTCTAATAATTTTTCTTAAAAATTATTATGGTAAAAAAAATGCATAAGATGTAAGGTTGTTTTTTTAAAAATAAAAATATTAATCAAAATCAGGTTGTTTTTGCTATAAAAATTTTACAACTCTCACTCTCGCATACACCCTTCCTCTTTCAAACCCTTAGACTATATATATATATATTTTGTTGGATAATTTTAAATTGATCTTAAGATTCTACCGGTTAAAATTTTGGCTTTAAAATATAAATATTTAATAGTTAAGTTTTTTTAATGGTTAAGTCTACTTAACCATTAAGATTTCTTAATGGTTAAGACTTAATTCTATTGGTCCTAACCTAATATGTAGCTGTTAGGTGCGGTCCTTCAACCATGAGAATTAGAATCAAAAATGGAATTGAATTAATTTCTTTGTGGACAAGTTAGGTGGGTCTACTTTAATATTAAATCAATTGATAATTGGGTTGGTGGAAATTAATTGGTAATTATTTGTGGACCACAGGTTGAACTCCTCTAGGAGTTTTATGGTTGGAAGATACGACTTTCCTCCAAGTCATTACAATTGCTTTCTGAGATAGCCACGGAAGGTGCCTGTTTTAATGAATCCAATTAGAAATTGAATGTCACACCTTGCCTGTCGATTAGGGTTAGAAATGCGATGAGAAAAAAAAATGAGAAAAAAGAATTAAAATAAATCATTTTAATTTCATAGATAAATCAAGTCATATCCCACCCTAACGTTATTAACAAGTCATGTGATAACGTAAGTACGTGACACCTTAAGACTAAACAAGATACTCGCGCTAATATAAAAAATCTCTTCCATCTGATTAATTCTAACATATCCCCACTACTTAAAATAAACTTTGTTCCTAAGGTTTAAAATTTGGAAATTTCTCTATGAGGGAACTCCATTCCTCCCGGGCAACATCCTCTGATAAATTGTTAGACCACTGTATCAGGACCATAGTTGCAGGTCCAGTGGCGGATCTACTGTTGGGGCAGGGGGACTACTGTAAAAAAATAAAAATTAAGATGATGTTAAGTGAAATTTAATGCTCTAGACAGAAAAATTTTAAAATACCAATCCCACATGGCCACATAACATTCCACTTTCACTTCCACTTACTGTCTTCCCACATTCCCACTGGCCACAACGTGAGCAACAGAGCAAGTGCAACTCCACTTTTCAGACTCCAAAATCTCAACAGAAAGGATGATTTGTATCCCCAAGTTTATTTGTTGTTAATGTTAGCGTTACTTTTGTCCATTGCTACTGCAACTGTTGAAAGGACATTCTCAGCCATGAATATCGTGAAGAATGAACTCCGTAACCAAATGGGAGATGAATGGATGAATGACTGGTTAGTAACATACATTGAGCGTGATATTTTTGTAACTATTAAAAATGAGGTTATCATGCAACAATTTCAAGCAATGAAACCTCGAAAAATGTTATTGTAAATAATATTTGAAAATTATTTAATTTTGTGATTCATTTTATTAATTTTTTATTCTTTAAGGATTTTTTTTTTCTTTCAAATATGACCTCCCTCAACTTTCAAGCTAGATCTGCCCTGTTGCAGGTCTATTCCCTTACTTGACAAATTGTTATGATGGATTTGGGCAGACCATGCAGCTTTATTACCTGATCTACCACTAGTTGAACAACTTTAGCAGAATAGGGATGAGATAGGCTCATTAAATGACAATATTTGGAGAACTTGTCTATTACCACTTATATGGTGTCCTTGCCTTGGGATTTTGGTAGGCCTTCAACAAAATCCATGGTGATTACCTCCCAAGCCTGATTTGGTACTGGTATTGGTTGTATAGTCCCGGATAAGGGACATGCTCCCCTTCGTTTCTCTGGCATATTTCACAGCTCTTTATATACTCAGTTAAGTCCTTCCTCATAGTAGGCCAATAAAAATAAAGTTCAGCCCTCTTGATGCTAGCATTTACTCACGAATGACCTCCTTCAGCACTATCATGAATGGCAGACATATTTTGGACCTGACCTATCCCAGTTTACCGATATATAGCCTCCCTTGTTTCCTCAAATCACCTTTTTCCATGGTGTTATCTCTCCGAGCCTGAGGGTCCATAGTAAGTTGAGCAACTATGTCTTGTACCTCTGGGTCTCCTATCCAACTGTCCCTTGCTTCACTTTCCATGCGGGGATTAATTCATGAATTGTTGTACACACATGTTTGTCTTCATGGATTTTGGATAGTGTATCAGCTGCTAAATTCTCTTTGCCCTTCTTGTATTCGATGGTATAGTCAAACCCCAATAGTTAGATAACCATTTCTGTTGCACTAGCTAGTGTAGCAAGTTTTTGTTCTATGAAGTGTTTCAAAGCCTGGTGATCAGTCTTGATGACAAATCGTTGTCCCAAAAAATATGTTCTTCATTTATGTACTGCCATAATAATGGCTAGTAACTCTTTCTCATAGGTGGATAACCCCAAATGTTTCGGAGCCAGGGCCTTGCTAAGGAAGGCCAAGGGTCTTCTTTCTTGCATAAGCACAACTCCAATGCCAGTGTGACACGCATCAGTCTCTGGTATAAAAGGTTTGGAAAAATTAGGCAAGGCAAGAGTTGCAGTTCAGTCATAGCATTTTTTCAGAGCTTGAAAGGCTTGTTCTGCATCTGTGTTCCAATGAAAAGCTCCCTTCCTTAAGAGATTGGTTAAGGGTTTGCTAATTATGTCATAACCCTTAATAAATCTCCTATAATAACCGGTGAGACCTTAAAAACCTCTGAGATTTTTAATATTGTGAAGGTTGGGCCAGTTTTGCATGGCTTCTATTTTTTTTTTATCACAGTCATCTCGTGTAACTACCTCCCTTTGTTCCTCGGCCCACACTATCTCTTGCCCTTCTTCTATACATACTCCATTATCTTCCTCATCTTCCGCAACCAACATAAATAGCTGTTTGCTTTGACATTTATGTCCAGGAGTAAACAACTCATCACAATAATAGCACGGTCCGTTGTTTCTTCTTGTTACCATTTCAGTTGTAGTGAGTCTTTTTATCGGGTAAGGTTTAATATTTTTCCCAGGTTTGCCATTGTTACCCCAATTTTTTGTTGGTGGTGGGGGAGGTCTTGTAAGGGCAGGTTGTTGGGTTCTGTTATTGTTAGGATGGTGTGTTTGAGATGTTGTTTTGGGTGGTCCTCCATGTTTATTGTCTAACGTTTCTAATAACTGTTCCTGCCTGCCCCCTAGCTTTTTCAATAGCTTTTTTCATGGTTTGAGGCTTAATTAGGTACAAGGCATGAGCTATCTCTGGTTTTAGGCCACTGAGGAAGCTCTCTACGAGTATTCCTCTGTGTAATATTTACTTTTAGACATCATATAACTTCTTAGCTCCTCAAATTGTTTGATATATTCATCCACCTTGCCCTTCTGCATCAATTTATTGAATTGGCCTCTGAGATTTTCATACTCACCTTTTGCAAACCTTTTAAGTCACCTGTCCCACAAATTCTTCCCACTTGATCCATGGCTTCTCTTCTTGCAGTGCTTGGTACCAAGTGTATTTATTCTTTTTGCAGTTGGATGAATTTGATTCAATTCAAACTTAAAATTTGACCCAATATTTATTCTGGACTCGAGTTTTGACCCGGGTTGTTACACAAATCTTGCAAGCTATATATGGAAGAAGGCTTTGAATTTCAAAAAGATGCTTTCTCATAATTTGTATGCTACAAAGACGAATCTAAGAAATTAAAAGTGTGAACAATTTAGATAGATAATTTTAGATGGGCTAACCGAAAATAAACGCCTGGTGCTTGAATCAAACGGGATTTTGTATTCTTTAGTCCATAGAAAATGTATGGGCTTAAAGCCTAATATAATGGTTTTTCTTTTTGGTGGTCCAATATTAAGTTAGAAATCCTATTCGTATACCACAAGTAAAGCTCATCATTTGCTCATTTTGCCTGTGTCCGTAAAGTTGCTCTTTCCATCTATAACTTGGTATGTCTATCTCATGGACCCAACAAGAATAGTATGCCTATCTTGCATATATATATATATATATATATATATATATATATATAGTTCTCTTGATTATTCTTCTTCTATCCCAAATTCAAGTCTATTTTATCACGATGATTATATAACATGAATTTAGATTATATCAACAAAAACGCAGATTCCCCCTATAATATAAAATGCATTCACTAATCAAGTAACTAGAAAGACCCAGTCCTCACTTTACTTTTTGAACACCAGAGAGTGAAGATAACCAAAGCTTTTATGGATATATATATATTACTTCTTCTTTTAGTTATTTTTCTTGCAAACAAACAATTATTAGTAGTGTTCAACAAACAAATAATTCTAGCAGTATTCTACTAGAATTATTTTGTAAATTGATATCATGAATAATTCATCAAAAGCTTGACATATATTCTGAAAGTATATCGTCTGCAACTCTTAACAAATCAATCATGATAGGGACAATAAAAATCTTAAGGACAGATATCACCCGTATCATGTCTCTCGTTCTTATTGTTAGTTTTGATTTTATGAAGTTATCATTCTAACAATATATATATATATATATATATATATATATATATATCCTAATGCATGCCAAATTAATACAGCCTATATATTTGCCTATTTTGAGAAACATATTCACTAGAAAACTTAAACAAAGACATAGGCGCCAAGGGATTGGATTGCCTTATAATGCTCACATGGTGGTGGTTTCAGCGCCTAATATATATGTGCATGTCTCCATTGCAAAACTTTATTATACATCCCAACAAAAAAAAATACTTGATAGTGAAATGAAATTCTCATTTTGAGATTAACAAAAACAAAAAAGAAGAAGAAGAAGCATATATATTAACTTTGAGACAACCAATTAAATAATGAAACGGTGAAAATATTCTTAAACAATAACTTCTCCGATAATATTATATAACCTTAATTCCTCAATTTTAATGATATTTAATTTTAATGATATTATCACCGTTGTATTACGTGTTAATGTTATATCTATAAAAATGAACTATAGAATATTTTAAGAGCACTGGACAAATTAAGTGAGTAAACTTATGTATAACCGGTTGACATGGATCATTACAACAAATTAAATTGTTACAAGACTGAATTCATAGATTACCAAGTTGGTCAGGAATTAAAAGGGGGGAAAAGGACCCTACTTATCTAGATCGTGACTAGGAGCCTAGCAAGGGACTAATCCATGTGCTGTAGCCGTCACTAGATGCATACTGGGTTGCTTGGTGCCATCCTTTAATATAAACAAGTAATTAAGTGGCATGAAAATGAAATCACACTAACCACATTAGCATGGAACCTACTAATTTGAATGATTTATTTTCCGACTTAATTATTTTATCCTACCTGTTCTGCTAATCATATGCCACACAAAAGCACAGAAGCAAGCTGTATTTGGGACCCGATTACGGGACGGTGCCCTCTAGTTACATTGTGTCACGATTACATGTTTATTCGGCATTAGTTCCTTTTAGTTTAATATCAATAAGTACTAGCCGGATTGATGATTGGATATCTTTTATAAATGCATGTGCCATGCATGTTCAAATTTAGCTAGTCAGTCATCCTTTGTGGGACCCAAAAAAAATCATCTTGATCGGACGCTAAAGTTTGTTCGGTTATTAGTGTTTGCGGTAGTAGTGTTTGTAGTATTTGAACCTTTAAATGACCACTAGTGCATTGAATTTGAGCCATAAGAATTGCGTTTGTGAGTTAAATTACTTGAGATAAACTAATTTTTAAATGATGAAAATTTTCAAGTGCATTTTGGTTTCCGTACGTTACACATTGTGTAACCAAAGGTTAACCTGCTATATAAGTTAGTAATATGACCAAATATTAACAATGTTGTTGGGGGAAAATGTGTTATCGACGTGCCTTGAAATTTGTGTGAAACTACCGAAAAGGAAATGTTGCAGTACTTAAATTGGGACGGAGGTAGGAACGAGTTCTAGCTTTAAGTTTGCTTGTTCATGAGTAAAGGAGCTACAGAAAAGGGGTTCAGAATCTACAATGGCTATAGACTTAATCAAGAAGTTTGCATGTTGGGTTGAAAGACTGTCCCTGTGGAGTTATCATGCAGCAGTGTACTTTGAACCAAGCATGTAAATTAAGAACCTGACTAGAACAATAATATATAAAAAGGCCTTAATTATCACTAATATCATGAATATCATTTGAATGAACTAAAATCTGGTACATGAATGTCATAAAATTATGTTCATTATCCCAACATAAAAATCTTAAGCCTACCCATTTGTTGAGACAAACATGGACAAATATCCATACTAGGTGCTCCTATTTCTATTTCTTAAATAGGCTTCCTGCAAGGGAACATGGAGATAATCACCCAAAACCCTAGAATTAGGAAATTAGGGTTTTCAAATTCACATGATCTGAAATCCATCCATTGAATTTGGAAAGTGGCCTGGGAAGGAATAATCCAGGGTGTATTGATGAGATATTGATGGAAGAGGGTGGGTGTTTTAGCTATAGTTAGGAAGGAGGTTGAGTGTTATGAAGAGGAATCATGTGGGTGCATGTGCATAAGAGTTGGAGAACATGCATGCCCAAAGCAACAAGCAAACTATAGGTATACTTGGCAATCCCACATTCATTGACACCCCATTCCTCTGGAAGGAAAAGGGATATATTGTATAGAAAAATGAAAATTTTTAGTAGGCCCCACAATTTTGCTACACTTATACATACAGATAATTGTGTATTATATATGTGTATAACAATATTATCCTCAAATTATCACCAACTCATCTTCAAATTTTTGGTATAAAAGCCACCATAGGGTGACATACTCGAGAAATTAAACCATTGAGTTTTGTTCTTGACAAACAAAGTGGGACACGTACAATAAGAGAAATTAATTATAAGTGTTTGTTTGGAGAATTAAATTCTTGAATTAATCATCAAACATGGGTGGCTCTCCACAACCCTTTCTTGTTTCTCTTGATCATTTTCTTGGAAACAAGGGAATAATTAGAAGGAGACAGAGGGTGGCTGCAGGGATTAAAGGAAGGCACATCAAGATCAGCAAAAGGTCTAGAAGGATTCTCATGAAGAGAAGAAGTACTAGAAGGGCTGCTACTGGTTTAGAAGGTTCTAGAAGGCCAAGCAATGAGGTGGAAAGAAAGGTGAGAACCCTGAAGAAACTTGTCCCAAACAGCAATGACACCATGGGGTTAGATGGGCTGTTTAGAGAGACAGCTGGTTACATATTGGCTTTGGAAATGAGGGTAAAGGTTATGCAGGTTATGGTTAAGGTATTGTCAACTGCTTCTGATGATGATGATGAGTGACTCATCTTTTCATTTGTAAAGGCTAATGATATATCATTCATTTTTATATTATCATTCTTTTCATTTAATTTTCATAAATCTTCTTAATTTCAATATAGCAGCTGGTTTTGGAAGATCTGCTATATGTGTTTGATCATGTATTGTACTCTAGAGTCTAGACATAACGATAGTTTAAATTTTTTTTTTTTTTTTTTTTTTGTGGTGTGAAGATTGATCAACTTTCAGAGGAAGAAAGCGAGGAGTTGGTAGATTCAGTTCCTGTTATAATTCATAGTCGTAAAGTATTTCGCATTTGAATTTGATCCTAGTTAATTTGTTAAATCTCAAAATTCAATTTATAATGTGAATTTATTTTAATTTTTTACATAACAATTTTATAATTAGCTAGTTATACTTCTTAAATAGTTTACCACGTTATCATCTTAACTTTGCATTAATCAAAATCAAATAATTTTGTATGGATTTGAAATTTTAGGATATCACTAATTGACTAGAAAATTTTAGATTATCGCAAATTAAAATTTCATTATAAGTTTATTATCATGTCACCACTACAAAATTAATAACTTATTAATTTTAGAAATAAATATGAAATAAAAATACATATGTTATATTTGTAAATTTTACAAATGAAACTATAATTATAGGAAGAGGGAAGAATTAACATTATTTTATTATTATAAGGCAAACTCCATTCGAAGAGTTGATTGGCCCATACTTGTTTCTTCCGGCCCGGGTATATTAGCTAATGTCGAATTTAATGAAATAAAGCCAAGTGAGTAGTACTGCATAGAGTTTTCAGTGAGTTATGGCCTTAACAACGCATACGTGGGCAGGCTTGGATCCAATTATTAGATGAAATATGTTTTTTGTTCATCATAAAAACTAGTCCCATTGTGGACCTGTGCCACACAGTATGTGTTTAATTTATTAAAAAGATACACGCACAATGTTAGGGTGAGTGAGAAAAATTATAAATTATATTTAATGCGAGAGAAAAATAGGGATAAAATGAGAAATAACAGAATACGGTGAACACAAAAACTAGAGATGATATATTTTTATATATTTCAAAGTGAGACATTGACAGTCTAAACTCTAAATTCTCATTCGATCTTATTTTATAATATAGATAGATAAAAACTAGAATTAACATTATACAATATTACTTTCCTTTAACGTTTTATTGTTTCTTTTGATTTTCAAAAAATTCAAACACGGATTTTAGGATATTCTATTCTTTTGGTATGTAATTAATTATAAGAATAAGCATTACAATTATGTGATTGTTTGGATATCAAGGGGAGAAAAGAATACTATTTTCAGGAGATATTATAAAGAAAATAGAGGTCCTTTTTTCCTCTCTCTCTCTCTCTGTATAGAGGTAGTCCATGCGTTAATCCAACAATAAGCATATGCCAATATTTTGACTACAAATTTTGGGACATATTTTCCCAAAATAACATAGAAAAGGTGTCGGCAGGGCAGCCAATTAGTTCAATTACATGTCGCCAGCGGCACGCACTTATGCAAACAAACACTTTGTTTTTTTCTTTCGCAGTGCACTCGAACACTCGTTCATACGTTAAACAAAAAAAATACTCCGTTTTACAAAAAAATATTTTATTTAAATGAATAATTTCATAATTTTTTTTATCTAGACTAATAAAATTAACAATATATCTTTAAGTTTGTCATCATAATTTTATTTCTATGTCATTACTATTAAACTAACAATCTATTAATTTTGTGATAAATATAAAACAAAATACATATTTAATATTTATAAAATTCGTAAGCAATACTTTTCTTGTGGAAAAAAAGAGTGGAAAACTAAGTCAATGGAGGAACATATTTCTTGGGTAATGTTATCACATCCATCCTATAATTGGAATTCCAAATTTTGCAGGCCCAATGAGAAATTTAAACATCAACATTATTAGTAACAACGAATAAAATACGTTTTGAAAATTAACACCCTTCCGACAGATAATTCATAATGTCATTCATCGCTAACATTATTGAAAATAGTACACTTACCCAACTCTTATTCAAAGCCTATCTACACACTCATTTAAGGGTCACCAGAGGTCCAGAGCTATACAATATTTAAAAAAAAAGAAGCAGCCAAGGGTCATGTTTTACAATTTTATTATCTGTACACAGTTATATTTTATATATATATATATATATGTATGTATGTACGAGATTGTTGATTATTTTTCATTTAAATCCTGTAATCTTAAAATTAAATGCTATAAAGTAATGTTGGGTTACATCAGGCATAACATAGGGTGAGGATAAATTAAAGGCATAATAAGATCTCTTATTTTGATTGCTTCGTCGTACCTGACTACTCTTTTTTCACTGATTTTTACTTGTTTTTTACTGACTTATTTGTACTCAACTACAATAATGGAACTCCTCTCGGCCAATCGTCACTCGACAGCAACTCTGACTACATCCGTTGAAACAGTATTTCCTGTAATATTCATTTTCTATGTTATCTTTTCAAATAAATAAACACATGACTAAATGGTGTTGCTTCTTATTGTCACTTGAAGCAAATGGCAAATATGCAATCTCAACAAATTTAAGACTAGAAAGTAAATTTCACTACATGATTAAGAGTTGCTAGCAAGTTTAAATTCGGATATTTTTCAGCAAAAATTTTATGTGGACATGAAAATTAAATATTAGTGTATTTAAATTTTTTTTATTTGTATTTTGACCCTCAATGGTAAATAAAAATACAAATAAATAAAATTTAAATACATTAATGTCTAATTTTCATGTATACCTTATTTTTTTAGTGTCAAACTTCCGGATGGTCTTCTGTGCACAGGAAGGAACTCATATAGAGACAGATTGAGACTAATTGATTGACTGCTATTACTAGATATAGTAAAAGTAATTAATATAATAGAGATAATATTAATTAAAGTAAATCTAGAACAAAGCTAATTACTCTAGGTAAGTTTCAACTTTCAAGTACCAGGTTGCCTTTGCTAGGAATTTTAAATAAGAGTTAGGTCCAACATGAAATTTAAAATGGTTAACGAGAAATATTTGCATCAATTTTTACCTTTCCCTCCCACCAATAATTGAGTAATACGTACTTGATATTCATTAATCGTCCAGAAACAGTATCATCAATAGTAACATAATCGCACAAAAAGTGCAATGTAGATACTGTGTAATTTATAAATGTGTAATATAATCATAAAAACTTGTTTAATGTAAGTCATACATTATGTTAATAAGTAGGATGATGAGTCATTGAAGTAAATAATAATAAAAGAATTGAAGGTATTCGTTTTCAACCTAATTTCACCATTATACTCTCTTGAAAGAACTAGATTAATTAACGACCAAAAACAATAAATAAATATAAAAAATAGTAACTTCATATTTAGTGACTGTTAATTAAGGAAATGAATTGTTATTTTACATATACACATTGTAATTATAATTCAATTAAAAATTTTTGTAATAAATTACAAATGAATGACTTATATATATATATATATATATAGAAAAAAAAGGAGGAGGGGGGGGGGGAGTGGGGGTATTATGTAGAGAGAATTATGGAGGTTCATAGATAAGTACAAGTCACACGTAAGCGAAGAGTGATAGTAGTAAGTAACTAAAGTAGAAGATGACTTTTTCACTAACAAACAAACTTTCACTACTTGTATTTTATTTTTGTTTGTTTGTTTGTTTTTGGAGCTCCGCAAACGTATCCAATAAGCAACCCCACCCCACCCCCACCAGTCAAATTAAATTATTTTAATCTTTTTAATGTACTCACGTCACACCATTTCCAATTTTAAATTTCAAAATAAATATTAGTACCCCACTTTTAACTTATTATTATATTATATTTAAATTAGTAGTAATGAACATGAACTCATAAAGGGATATAGTATGATCTAGAGAGCGTATGCTACAAGCAAAGCCACGCCCTCAGAATATTCCCAAACCGCGTGAAATTGGGGCACGTGCTTCTGACGTCGCTAAGATAAATCACAGCCGTAGGCCCATCGACTTAACGGTGATTGCGTGAATTTTAGAATACAGGTGTGGGACCAGGAGTGGGTAAAGGCCACCGGTCGCGCATCGGATTGCGGTTTGGTGGTGACCGGGTCCGTGTATCGTGGCCCAGTTTGCTTCACCGAAATCGAGCTTAATTAATAAAGTGATTAATTCGTTAATCATGTGATACTAATCTTTATGATTTGATGATTTGGATTTTGCTCCGACTATGATTTCCGTGATGGGCTCACCTACAATTCCATACAATAAACTTTTACTGTTTTATTTGTTATTATTATTATTAGTATATTCCAAAAGTTGGAATATTCATTTTATTTTATTTTTTTCTCCAAAATGATCAAAAGATTTGAGAAAAATTTATTAATCAAAAACACCTTTTACAACAAAAAAGAAAAATATTCGGAATGAATATCTTATAACCAATAAGTAGAAAATTTAAAATTTGTACTTAAGGTCTATTGGGAAATGATTTATTTTAAAATAACTTATAAGTCATTTTAAATTGTGACTTATAAATAAAAGTGTTAGATACTATTTTAACTTATAAATCAGAAATTAAAGTAAAACAAGTTGTGAATGTATTTGATTAAAATGAATTATAAGTAAAAATAAATTGTAAAGATTACTAATTTGAGCGCAAAGAGCCTTTACATTTGGTAAAACTTATTTATATTAAAATAACTTATCTAGTCATTTATTGAGAAATAATAAATTATTACTTTTCAAAAAGTACTTATGAGTCAATATATATGTTATAAAATAAGTTAGAAACGAATACTTGAATAATAAAAAATTATTTATAAGTTAGTTTGACGGATTTATAAGTATAGTTACTAAACAAGACCTTAACCACTCTTTTTGTGTTAAATTTAGAATATAATTTTCTTTTGATTATGTCTATGTATTATTATTATTTTGAAAATCGTCATTCCAAACATCGTTTTATTTCAAAACATTGTTCATATTAATCCTCTAGTATTGTTTGTTAAAAGATGACTGATTTTTGACAAATGTACTCGTTTGAGATACATCTCTTATTCTAAAGGTAGAGCAATTATAAAGTAATCGTTATTTTGAAATTGTGTCATAATTATTTTTTTTACCTTTTGCCCTTACAAGTTTTACTTTATTATAATTTTTTTAAAACTTTTTATTATATCTTTAAAAATAAATAAAATTTTTATTATATTTTTATGGTAATTACACCGACAACAAGTTTGTTACTCAAATTAGTGTACCGTTAAATAACGTTAAAGTAATTGCCTTCAAATATAGACCTTACGTGGGAGTGGGATACTTGAGCAATACACGTGAAACTCTCTCTAAACATTTTCCATGGAAAAGTGATCAAAGGAAGAAAAAAACAGCAAAACTTTTCAAATTTCACTCCTCATCTTAATCGCGGCGGTGAGGATGATAACTAATAAAATACACTACTAACCATTCATTTGAGACAGTCAAATCTCACTTCTTAGGCTTTTTCTGGATAGTTTTGTCATTTCTTACTCGGCATATGTCGCGTAGCTAAGGATGAAACGGGTAATTAATATGAAATATGGATGATTATTTTCATTTTTATCCGGTTGCACATCTAGAGACCAGTTGATTTATGTGATAATACAAATTTTAACCGATGTATAAATAAATAAATGAACTTGTTGTGAGCAATGAGATAATTACTATGTACATGTATATTTTTTTTCTCATTTTTAACTAGAGTAGAGTAGTCTTGTTCTTTTTTCTTTTTCTTTTTTTTCTTCTATGAAATATATACATCAATTATAATATGTTTAATAGTCGTTACTTATATATTTATTATATATATTAGATAAGGGGAATTGTAACATCAGTCTTGAAGCTGTGTCATAAATTTCTTTTTTTTTTGTCCTTGCAAATTTAATTATTTTATAATTCTGTTCTTCTTAATTTTTTTTCTTTTAATTGTATTCTATAAATTTAAAAAAATATTATTAAAATTTTAAGGTAATTACATATTCAACAAATATCACGGTGACGAATATCTATAATTGCACTGCAAGTTTGCAACTCTTTAGTGTGTATGAATACTTCAAATATATAATATATATGCAATATAACACCGTGACAGTTTTTTGTTCCTCGTGTCCCAAAAAAGAACAGTGATGGCTTGACAATTTGTTTACCATATTTATGACATGATGGCCGATGGGGATTAAAAGTCCTAGATTACATGACTACTAATAATGTTGTACAGTACACACAATTATGTGTATATGTATAAAAAATACTCCCTCGGTTCTATATTAAGTGTCGTTTTAGTTTCATACACATGAATTAAGAAAGTCATTTAATACTATCATTTACTAATTAAATTTGTACTATGAAATTTCATCACTATCCCTTTATGAGAAGTTGAAAACTATTAATACAAAGGAGAAAATTTCTTGGGATAATGAGAGAAGTTAAGGGTGATATTGGAAAGTAAATAATTTATTCTCCTAGAAAGTTGTAAACGACAAATAAATTGAAACAAATTTTTTCTTTTAAAAAGTCACTTATTATGGAATGGAGATAATAATACTCTAATGACTAAACAAGTAATATTAAGATCATGTCATTGTTTTTTTTATTTATTTTTAATATCAAAATTACGAGTGATACTAAAATGATGTTGTTGTATTTGTTATTTATTATTAATATCAAAATTACAAATAATATTAAGATCATAGCATCGTATCTGCTGTCTAACTACGAATATCAAAATTAGATTATTTTATTACATGATACTACAAGACTATCATTTGGTTGCTCAAGAAAAGTAGGCGAGTAATCAATCCCGTATGAATGCATGTAAAAATTTGAATTATTAAACTGTTGACCATAACATTTCATTTCACATGCACACGTACGAGATTAGTATCAAACTCGAACCTCCCCTATGCCGTAATAAGCTCACGTGTCAGTCGATCGCGTTCACACCACAACGGGTTTACCGGTCAAAACTAACGTCTGAAAGCGTAGACCATTCTCGTCTGGACCAACAATCTACTTCGCATTTAATGCCCACTCACCGGCCCTCCTTTTGTTTGTATTCCGTACAAATCCTTGACCGGCATTTGTCAGTCAACCATTGTGGCCATACTCTCCCAACCAAAACCCACTTCACCATTTCCAACCCAAATCCCCAACCCCAACCCCAATCCCAACCCCTCTTCTTTTGCATTCACACCTTAAAACTTAAAACCCCAAGAAACCTACTAAAAACTCTCTCTCTCTCTCTCTCTAAAAAAAAAAGAAAAAAGAGAGAGACTACTACAAGTACTACTTATAAGGAGTGAGAGTTTTTTATGAGGAAGTTTTGATTCTCATCATCAAATAATGGAAAAGAAACAGAAGGTGAAGGCAGAAGAAGATCCGACCCAGTGCTCATCGGATCCGAACTTATTATTAGCAGATTTGTTGGACTTTGGTGGTGATCAAAAGAGCTCATTAGGGTTCATGGAGTTGTTGGGCATTCAAGACTACAATAACACTAGTTCAATCTTTGATATATTACGAGAAGAACCCTCGGCTCCTCCTCCCCCGGCTGATCAAGCTTCAACAAATCCTGCAGAGTCATCAGAAGTCTTAAATACCCCTGCTACTCCAAACTCTTCCTCAGTTTCTTCGGTTTCAAGTGGGGCACCAGAACAGAGTAAAATAGTAAATGAACAAGAAGAAGAAGAACACCAGCAGCATAAAACCAAGCAACAGTAAGTTTCCCTTTTCTTTTTTTCTTGATTTTGTTGTAATTTTCTGAAAAAAACCCCTTTTGAGAAAAGAGTACTATATCGATTCTTGTTAGAGTAGACACAGTAAGTCATGAGTAACATAGCTTCTAATACAGATACATGAATGTAATTGATTGAGGTGCTTATTCCTCGCGACAAAAATTATTATCTTTTAGTCACAAGACAAATATTTTTGTCTTTGAGGAGAGGTGAATTGCGTGTGTTGTTTGATCTAGTTTTAATTTATTTTTATATTTTGATTTTTCTATATACTCTAGGTTGAAAGCCAAGAAAACGAGCCAGAAGAAAAAGCAGAGAGAGCCAAGATTTGCCTTCATGACAAAGAGTGAAGTTGATCATCTGGAAGATGGGTACAGATGGAGAAAGTACGGCCAAAAAGCTGTGAAAAACAGCCCTTTTCCTAGGTACTTTTTCAATTTATTCCGAAAACATAAATGTATGCTCTTTTCTAAAAATAAAAATAAAAAATAGAAAACTCCAAATAAACTTTAATGGATTTGCATGCGGCTATGCTCTTTCAACCTCTAATGGAGTATTCGTTTCTTCGTTTTGAATCAAACTCATGTACATATTTATTTAGCTAGAAATTTAGTAAAAAGGGTTTACTTTAATTTGCAGGAGTTACTATCGGTGCACTAGTTCATCATGTAATGTTAAGAAGAGAGTGGAGCGTTCTTTTGAGGATCCTAGCATAGTTGTGACGACTTATGAAGGCCAACACACCCATCAAAGCCCGGTGATGCCACGAGGCATCAGCCCTGCCGGATTCCCACCGGGTTCCGGTATTTCTGCTGCCGGCACTGCCGGATTCCATCTGCCGGTGCAAATGAACCTATTGTCTCACCATGGCCAGCCGCAGTTCAACAATTTGGCAGTACCCTTTAATTTTGGTTATAATATGATGATGAATGGTTGCACAAATCCTAATGCTGCTGCATCTATGAACGATAGAGGTTTCGTCGGAACTCCGGCGACCATGGCGTTCTTGAGAGATAATGGGCTTCTTCAAGACATTGTCCCCTCCATTATGAGAACGGAAGATCAGTAGATGCAGGGAAAAAAGAACTTGCAAGTTCTTTTTATGTAATTCTATTTAGTGACTGACAAAAATGGGAGGTGTAGCCTGTAGATAGATGAACACTTCATGTAATTCTCTTAATTATTTTCTAGCTAGTAGCAGCTTTTATTTTGGCATCATTTGTAAACCCTAATGATCATATATCTGACATGGGTTTTTGATCCTATGAAGATACTGGTTTCTTGATATGTTGTATGTTTCTTCTTACAAACTTTACCCTTATTGATTTTGTTACCAATTTGATTTGAATTGTCTTTTTTAGGCAATTGATTTCGACAAAGTTAAAAAAAAATGATATTACCATATCAATAAGTATCATTTAAAGTGTCGTTAAGACCATTATAAAAATATTGCTAAATGTATAATTAATTTATTTTCGTCACAATGTCGTCAATAGGATCATCTTTGAGTGTAGAAGGAATGTATGTGCATTAATGTTTGCCAGACTCGGAAAGAGCAAGTTCAGTAAACAGCCGTGGCAGTTCTTTTATCTCTGGATGTGAAGGTGAAGGTGAAGGTGAAGCTAGAGAACCATTTTAAGTAAAAAGGAAGAAAGCAACAGTTAGAAGTAAATGGAGGTAATAAATGTTGGATATCTTGTTCCAGTAAAAATACATTAGCACAACGTAGGAGAATTATTATAGGACTTGGAACAACTTCTGACCTACTTTTATCCTTTATGAATTATTGCACCCCCTCCCTCCATTTACTTTTACAATGCGTTAGATCTCCACTCATGGATTTTTTTGATTCATTGAATGCTACTACCATCTATCTATCTATCTATCTATCTATCTATCTATCTATCTATCTATCTATCCATCTATCTGTAACCAAACATACACGCGGCCAGGTTTCAAATAAAAGAGACAAAAAAGTAAAGGAAAAAAAGATAATAACATATGAATTTTCTGTACAAATTTCATTTGGGACTTTAGTCTTGGGTTGGTGTTGTTAACAGATACAATTAATATTTAATTACATGACCAGGAAATGGTAAAAGAAAATTATTAGCCACTAAAACTTAGTCGATAAAAAATTAAATTATTTTATGGGTCGATTCACATTAAAGCTCAATTTTTTAGGAAAATGACTTGTCATTCTCAAATTGGTTGGGAATATCTCTAAAAAAAACAGCACAAATGTCACTTGCACGGACAAGTTTTTCCTAAAACGTAGTCGGGAAACAAACGGGCCCAAATCATATGATGGCCCTTCAATCTACATTCATATGATTAAGTTGGACCACACAACCTCCATCTTATTTTTTACTAACACAAACAAGAAAACAAAGAAAATAATATCAAGAGAACACACATTGTGGTTCCAAAATACTCCATATGAATTTGATGCCTGAAATATAAGATTTATTGGCTCTCCTCGTCCTCGTATAATAAAGAAACCTTTAGTTAACATCATTGCGATCCACTTCAAGATCACGTACCCCCAACTCCCCAAGTATATTTATTGTCTTGTAAGCATATTATCTACATAAGATCAGAAACAAATCTTTCTCCCTAAACCATACATACAGATTCTAAGAATTCCAAAAGGCAAGAGGCAAGAATGTCAAAGACCTCAACTTACTCCCAAAAGACCATCATTGCGCGCCGCAGCCTAATTCGTCAATTGGCAATTAGCAGTAAATTAAGGCCACTTAGCTCAGAACAACTACTGAGCTTTGTCGATGCCTGTGTATGGGCATGATCAAGTCCCTGAAAACAAAAGCATGGGAATACGAACTAGGCCATATCATGAACAAAATCGATCAAAGTATGGAACAAAGAAACCAACAGCTAATTTCCTAATAAAGATGCTTTATGGTTTGTATGCTAAATATGTGAAACCAGAAAATAGGTATTAGTTATTTACTTCCTAAGCACAGGTGGTTCAGAACTCCAGATGTGGGGTTAATATAGATTCCAAATATCTTAAGAAGGTTAGCTGATAAGTCAATAGGAAACAAACACCGTGGGACATTTCATACTTTTCAGTGTTCCCTATGATCCAGCACAAGGGTGAGCCACTAGAAGTGTTACGTTTTTGCTAGTTTGAACATTGCCTATATAACTCCGTGTACAGTGTTCCAGAGCACATACAAGGACAACTAATTGAATATGCACATGGAGGTGAGTATGTAGTGTTCATGTACATGAAAAGAGTCTATTAAACCATGTTTGACCATATTTGGCCCATGAAGCTCAGAAAAAAGCTGGAAAAATAAATTGCCTGTGACAATGAAATCTTTCAAAAAGCAATATTTATGCATGATTAGACAATTACCTGGGTGTCCCCGTTCCCCATCTGCATATTTAAGTCTGATGGGAAGCATTCCCTTGAGAATACATCAGACAGTGAGCACAGATTGCATAACATAAACCAGAGGTAAAACACTTTCTCAGACTCTCATGATTGCACCCCAGAAAACATATATTGGTCATATTGTATCATGAACCAATTTGGTTTGATCATACATTAATTATTTTTTAAGATGTTAAAGGTTGACATTGTGTGGAAGAAGGTGATGCCATCCATGTACTCCTAGCTTAAATATGGATGTAATCCATAATTTAGCACTACATAAAAAGGCACAAAAATGTTAAAGAAAATATGAGGGTAGATTATCGGTAAAACCAACAATAGAGTAGAACATGATCCAGAACCTTCAGACGTGAGGACATCAAACAACCAATACACATCAGAGCATCACTGTTAAATAAAATTAATAGCAGATCGAACACAATGCATTATCAGAGTGAAGGAAGAATAACTCTTCATAAGATACAATAAACAGAAATATATGGAGGACCTTTATAGTCCAATATTTTTTTTGAAGAAAACTAATATATGTTCACAAATCTTCAAAACCGTTTACAAAGAACAGGAGGAAACAACTGAATTTAAGAAAATGGTTTTTGACAAGTTACCACAAGTTGACTTGCATCACTTCATTTTTTGTTACAATGGAACTCGCAGCCACTACTCTTAGGATGTGCCAACCACGCACAACGGGTAATCTCGAGGTATACCATATGGTGGCCTTTTGTGTATGCCTTGAAAAGCACTTATCACTAGGCTCACAACCGATTCAGCTAACCCTTGGGGTTAACATACATCACTTAATGTCAAAAAACCAATCAGCTAATCAAAATGTACTGCAACAAACATGGTCAAGTTTTAAAAAAGATGAGCCACTTATGCGAAGATATTAGCATAATTAACTTGAGACAACTCCTCCAGGCATCCTCTTTTCTTCTTGTAATTTTTCTTTTATATTCGAGTTAAATTAGGCTATTAGTCAGTCTAACAAACATACTTCTTAGTTTTTTACACTGATGATAGGAGCAAAAACTCGGGATCAAGAAAAACTTAAGTCACTAGATAACCTTTTCTTGAATTTTGATGGGGTAATTCACAGTAAACTCGGGTAGCATTTAGTTGTAGGTTCAACAGTAGTTTGCAAAAAGAAGAAAGTTCAGTACAAAATGACATTGATATTGATCAACAATAAGTTCCCTAAGACTTATACCATGACAGGGAATCAAAAATTGAAATTTCAAAACTGTACTAGTTAACTGGGAAATACTCATCATACAACATGACAAGATAGAAGGTACAATGAGTACGCATACAGAGAAAAGAAGGTGGGGAAAACCAGCAAAATAATAAAGAATGCTGGTTTACAGTCACGTCAAGCATGCATGAACAAATCCCTTACAAATCTTCCGATGCTAAAACAGTTTTCAAGTATTATATCATAATGAATCCATTTTGAGCTCAAAGGATAGTACATGAGAAGTCTGGTGTTCCTAACAGTCACTCGAGAGGACTTGCAAGCAAACGCTGATAGATGAAAATCATTATGCAGATACACATCTACGTACCTTGTTGATGCCAGTTCTTTTATACTTGTGAAGAACAACCTCAACACTATTTTCATGTCCTCCAAACAAGGAGCGAATTTGACATCAAAGAAGGAATTACTAATACTAGTACAGAAATATAAAGTTCACAAGCAGAGGTAACATTGAGAATATTGAGGGCCAAATTTTAAATGGATGTAACATCATTATATTATCATCTTTATTTACTTTATATATCCTTCATAAATCACATGATAAATTTATAATAAGTAATGATCAGAGAAGATGCGATGATAAACATGTGTGCAGTTTGCACGTGCTAGATATAGTGGATGAAAGTTATAGAAAAACTATGCTGATTAATTAAGAAGAAAATCATATAATGCTGTTATTATCAGACAAACCGGTTAGTTTATCACGTTGAAGGCATTGAGATACTACTTACATCTTGCCCCTCCTATTAAAGTTTCAATTCGGCAACATTATTGAGATTCAAATGAAAAACTTTGAATGAAAATTCCAAGTTAATAACAAATGGAGTACTAACAACGAAATTGAAATTAGAATTATGATTAGTGTCTTTTGCCTTGTAAAGTTAATCAAATTTAGAGCAAAGGCTACTATCATATACTCTGTCCTTTCCAAAATGAGGTTCTCATCCCACTATTAGATAATCATATACATTTTTTAAAGTACTAATTTAACAACTTACCTCAATTTGTAATATTAGGTAGCTCTTCAGTCTATGTCAAAAGAGTGGACTTTCTTTTTCAGGATGTTCAAATTAAAAAACAGTGGAGCTTCACTTTGCAATTGAAAGAGTGACGATTGACCAATAATGAAACACCAAGTCCTAATCGAATTAAATCCATCGCTTTAAACCACTAGCCCTTATATGTTTCAATGTGAGATTGGGGTGTTACAAATTACTCCACTTAAATTCTTGACGTCCTCGTCAGAATCAATCGTCAGAATCGATCACACACATACATGGTCTCCAAATCTTTGCTTCTCTAACCATTGTGGGATAATACCGGTTGACTTCATGTCTCCACTTCCAGACCTCTCTCCAATCTTAGGTCAAATCTTAAGTTCGAATCGAATTAAATCCATCCAAACAAGGCCTTAAACCACTGAGTCATTTAATTGAATTAAATTCTTCTAAACAAGGCCTTAAACAATTTAGTCATCTTAGCCCACCACAAGTTCACCAAAAAGGTATAACTAAAGATACTATAATTAGTAATGACAAACTTTTTCCTTTTTTCTTTCAATGTGGGATTGTGGTGTTACAAATAAAATACACTAAACGAATTCAACACAAAGAATTACAGCCATAAAATGCCTGCCACTAATAAATATGTACACGTATATAAGGAAATAACTGAGAAATAAAGAATGCAAACCAGGAGAAAAATGTCTTGTCCGGTCACGGGAGCAAAAGAATGACTGCAAACACTTTGGCCACAAAATGAGTCGTTCGGTTCGCTATTGTAATTCTGGTGTTAACGGTGGTGGTGATGGCGGCCTTTTATGGTGATGTTGGTGGCTATTGTCATTTGTCGGAGTTCCTTTCGTGGTGACTAACGGGGTCATCGGTGATCCAGACGACGTCGCAGGATGATAGCTGCGATTGGGGTCTATGTATTTCCTTCGACTTTGTTTCTGGAATAAAGTGCAATTACACTGTGCGTTTGTGACTTTGAGTTTTAAAAAGGAAAGGAGAGTGAGAGAAGGAAGAAAATAAGGGATATTTTTTTAGGAATTCTTCGCACATGAATAATCACGTTAATGCGGGGAAAACTTGCGAAAATATTAATTATTTAAATTTATTAAAGATTTAAATGATATGTTAAAACATCAAAATTATTTTTATAGTAATTTTAAAATATAATATTGTAAGAATAAAATAATAATATATATTTTTTAAGTTAATTTTTTTTTTAAACTCACAAATACAATGAAACAAAGTAAAAAAAAAATATTTCCTCACCCTTTTTGCTCTGATAAATTTTTAATTCATTTTTTTTTCTTACTCCAACTCACAAACAAATGTCTTAATGATTTCTATCAAAAGAGTTATTCGCAATTCACTTTTAGAATCCAATTTTATTATTTATAAAAAAATAATATATATTACAAATATTTACATTCATTTTTTAATTGTCAATTCTGTAAACAAGCATGAGTAATAATGATATAAGTTTTAAATAAGAATTCTAATTTTTTTATAAAAAATGTATAATAAGCGAAACTCTATAATATTATATCTAATTTTATATATTAATATGTTTCGTAATTATAATTTGACATAATTTTGACACAATACATAACAATATTATTTACTTTTAATATTTTATATCCAAGCGATATAAGAGCGGAGCGAAATAAAAGTACCTAATGAAGTTTATACTCTTTTATTTAACGAAAGGAATTTTATTAAAAAACATTTTATTGATATTGATATAAAGTAATATAATATATTTAAATTTATCATTATAATTTTAGTATTATACTATTATTTTAAAATTAAAACATAAACAAAACCACATCAATAATATTGGCAAATTAAAATGAAATCTCTTTTGTGCAAAGGAGGGAGTGATAAGACAAGAAATTTCTGGCATAACTTTATAAATAAATTAACTTCCTGTTTCCTCTCCCTTCTGTTGCCGGCTAAATCTTTTTTTTTCCTTTCCACCTGTAAATGGTGGGCAGTCTGTTTGGTTGTTGGATCTGAGAATTCATGATTTTTGGGAGCTGAAATCATGACATAAAAATGGGAAGAAAGTGTAGAGTTTGGTGGCCAACCCATCTTTCATCAAACCCGCCACAGTCAGCCTTCTTGTTTGGTTGGTTTCTTCAACCCTCCTCCAATTTGCTCGATATTGTAGTTTCTTTCGCATCTACTGAACCTCAAGTTTCTTCTATTCCATCTGGCCTTCAGGTATAAACTACTAAACCCGGTTTCATTTTTCAAACTCCGACCTGCAGCATTTAGTACTGAAATGTGTAGTAAAATTTCTTAGTACAATCGAATCCTTTTTGATTATTTTCTTAATATTTCAAACTTGGTTGTATAGTATGAATTGTTTCAATCAAGTTGCACTTTTTATGACTTGGTTGATGTTCTAGCTACATTACTGCTAGTTATAAGAATTTAATTGTTATCATACAACCTTCAAAACTAATAAGCTTGCTGAAACCCTGCAGATGTCATTAATCGCTTACCTAATGGCTGTCTAAATACTTCTTAAGATATTACGGCCTGACCCTTTTATTTTTTGTGGTACCATTAAGATTCATTACAACATTTGGGGGAGAGGGAGGGGGGTTTGATCCCATTCCCACAGCAAGGGGTGGTGCTACTGTTCACCCAAAGGCTTCAGTAGTGACCCTTTTTATGTAAAGGGCTAAATTTTATGTAAACTCGTTGTGGATATACAAAGGGGAAGGTCTCATTGGAGGATTCTCATGTTCATTTTGTAGAAGATATATAGTTCATTCTGCAGCCATTATAGCAATGATACCATGATTTTTTTGTTATGAAGTTTGTTTTTCTATTAGAAGTAAAGGGAAAATGTTGGACTTTTTTGGGGAGGTAATGCTATGGTTTTGGGTCTCAGTTAGGCCTCATATGGTGCAGCCTTAGATTATACAATCAGATTATTTAGGGACATCACATGTTTGAAGAATATTGTTTGAGGTTATTCTTAGATGTACAGAAAGTTCATTAAATAGCAACTTGTGGATTATGCATGCTTTAAGCTATAATTGTATTATAGCTTATTGATATAATAAGATGTGCAAATACTACAATACCTTCTTATTTTGAGCTGTAAGATATAATCTGGTAAAAACAAGCTTGGACCAAACAGGCACCTAATCAATTTTACAAATATGTTGTTCTTGTACCAGCTTACAAGATGATTATTCGCTGATTGAATCTTCTATGTGAATGACAGAACTTGCTGTTGAGCATGCATTTCTCGTATTTCTGATTGAGTAATATATAAGAATGACTTACTCTTATTTAAAGAAAAATGTTGGCTGGGTGCACAACACGGTTGTTTCGACTTGTTGGGGATTTTTTATTTTATTTTTTCTCATGCTACTCAGCTTTATGGCGAAACAAGGATTGAAATTTTACCAGTTATTGAGATTACTTCCTCCGTCCCAAGTTAAAAGTCTCTGTTCACTTGGTATACAGTGTGAGATGGAATATACTTATTAATAAAACAGTGTGAGATGGAATATTAAGTTCTGCTTACCGTTTAATGGATTGATATATGGAATGGAATCCACAATATTTCAAGTTATCTTCTTCTGCTCTCTCTCTCTCTCTCTCTCTCTCTTTTTCCCCAAACGGAAGGGTAGTATATATGCATTGATATATGGAATTTGGACTTAATTTTGGAGGTCTAAAGTAGAAAGACAGTCACTTAATTGGGAGGGAAGTAATATTAATTTTTTTGTGGTAATCATTGCTCCTCCCGAGCAGGAAATCCTTCATCAGACAAATGGAAAGATGCCAATGGTGCTACAAGATGAATGTATGTTTGCTATGCTGGGTTACTGTCAAGCAGATCTCCACAGCAACAGCAAGTTGTTAAGAGCTGGAGTCAAAAGAGAGAATGAAACTAAATCCACTCATCATAATGAATATTCGAAAAGAGGCCAAAAGAAGCTGAAGAAGTATGAAAGCCAGTGTCGTGGGTGCCATGAAATTGATAGGTTATTAGAACAAAATAGACAAGCTTCTGTTGGGAAAAAGTTTTGGATCCAGCTCGTATACGAGTCTTCTGAATATATTGGTAGAAGAATTTGGTGGATTCCCAGATTGCATCACATACATTGGGACAGTCAAACAGTGCCTGATCTTGATCTTTACGTATGTAAGTCTTGGTTACCTTTACTGCATGCATTTGGTATAGTAGTAAACATATATTTTCCTTGGTGGATAATATCTATTCTGTTGTTTCAATAATGCAGGTAATAAATTATGAAACTCCCAGATATGGCAGTCATCATTTTTCGTTGGGTTTTTATAGTTCTTCTGAGCAAGTGAAAACTACTCTTAAGAAACCCATATGGGTCGAAGACCTTCATGCAAAGAAGACACAACCTGACTTGGTAATATTTCTTTTTAGATTATTGTGTGTATGTGTTGTTTGCCAAATATTAAAATGTTCATGGTTCTTGGAATACAGGATACAGTTATCTTGGCAATTAATAGTGCTGCTGCTGCCAAATTATTCTTCGAAAAACTTGTGTGTCCTGAAGTATCCACCATTTGGTTCCGCATTGTGTGCATGTAAATGATCTTTACTGTTAGTAATTTCCCCTCACCAGCTTTTTCCATCTCTATGAAAGCTCTGATGGCCTGTGTTGTGTTTTGTCAGGTTTCTTACCTTCACATGGAAACTATTGGCCATCTCAGTGGCTTCATTTTCCACTTCATTTTATATTATTCTTCAGTTTTTCCAAATCCTACTAAGTAATGGATCACAATCATGTATAAACATCATATCAGCAAAGCTATTCAGCTGTACAATTAAGAATATCCGATTTCACTGTTGCGAAATCTTGTACTGGCCAATCTTCCTTCAAAATAACGGTCTCAGGTAATAAGGTCTCTGTATCTGGAAACATCTGATTGATTAAATCTGCATTAGTTTTTGATGTGCTAGGTTTATATTTTGATTCATGATACGTAATGGTGATGAAATGTAGAGAATATATGCTGTGCTGTTTTTCTTTAATTTTGGAGCACTGAAATGTCACCCATTTTTTGGTTGGTGGGGGGTTGGCGAAGTGCTTCGATCCAAATACATGCCATGTATACAAGAATGCACTAGCCATGAGGCATAAATATGTGCTAATGAAGAGCAAAACCAAATGTTTCAGCTTATTTATTTGGAACTCTAGATTCCCAAAGACAGCTATACCTTAGGAAATGCATTAGAAATTTAGAGAGAATTAGAACGGAAAAGCATTTTGGCTACTCTAGAAACTGTGTGATACTGTGATTAAATTATTGACACAGGCTTGCCTCATAGCTTGTGACTGTGAGTAATAGAGAGAGTAACTACTAACACCTCATAGTACATTAGTCTGTTGGTGTTTGTGAGTCTTTTTGTGAATTTTGTTAACATTCATTAATATATATGTATCTTGGCCTGCATTCTGCTAGATAATATTTTGTTGTTGTTCTCTCTCTCTCTCCCTCCCTCCCTTCTCCTCCCTATTATAAGTGTGCTTTCTCTTTTCAAACGAGGTCTTTTATTTTCCCATTTTTATTCTGAATTTCATTAATTTGTTAGGTCTGAATCATGCGTGGAGTATGCAGAGAAAGCTGCATTACAGAAACATTTCATGTGGTCAAGTGTAGCTGTTGATCTTCTTTTTGGAAACATGCTTGGCATTGCATTGCTGATTCATGCTGAATTTGTTTGCATATGGATTAAAAAAAATTCTGTTGACATTACAAACCATTTATTGCGTATGGGTTGCGTGTCGTTGATGGGAAACCCTGCGGGTTTTAAGTTGAACAATGAGCTAGCCGGAGTTCTTGGCATGATTTCTCTAAACGCAATTCAAATCTGGTCTACTATCTGGTTTTTCCTAAGTTTCTACTTAATATATTTCATTAAAGGGGTTGCAATATCTGGGGTTCTTTTTGGTCTAACTACACCTGCTGCCCTCATCATAGACTTGATTTCATTAGCAACAACGCATGTGCGGTCTCTTCATTGGTTAATCTCACTTATATTTTCACAGCAGCTTCAAGCAATAGCAGCTTTATGGCGCCTCTTTAGGTAATTTGCGCCATTTATTACTGAAAGATAATTATCTTCACAGGTTCCATCTCAACAGTATACAAACATATTCTCTTTTCTATTAAGATAATTTGTTAATTGCAAATGAGTCTTTCTGTTTAAGCAACCTGGTAAAAGTAGTGGGAGTTTCTTGATTTCATATAGTTGAAATAAACAACAGTCTTCATACATGATTTGCAACTTAAACATTTCAATGCGAAAGATATATATTTTTTACTGTGGGTGGTTGCAGTTGAAATTTTCCTAGAAAAAAAAAATGTCTATGTAGGTATCATACTATAAATTCTAAATATGTCTATGTAGGTATCATACTATAAATTCTAAGTACATTTACTATATAAGGTTGTAAGTTTCTCATAGAGCTGTCAAATATTGGCAGGGGTCAGAAGTTAAATCCACTTCGTCAGAGATTAGATAATTATGAGTACACAGTGGATCAACATGTTGTTGGCTCTCTCCTATTTACACCGGTTTTACTTCTGCTACCAACCACTTCTGCTTTCTATATTTTCTTCGCCATGTTGGGCACTACCATCAGCATTATCTGTATATTTATTGAGGTCGCTATATCTGTTATTCATGCCACACCCTACATGAAAATTTTCCTCTGGTTGGTGAGGCCCAGAAGATTTCCCTTTGGATTATGGGTTGAGATTGTATCTTGTCAAAGTGATGCCAATGATAATTTGGAGATTGGATCTGTTGACAAAGTGGTGCTATTTCTTCATAGCAGCTCCTTAAACATAGGTGAGGCCTTGAGCTAATTAGAATCTTTTGACCTCAGAGTTATTAGTATTCTAGCACCCTGGTTAAGTGTTGCATGAAGTTTGCTCTAGATGGGATCAGTCACTCTTGATCTCACTTCACATTCTGGAAATTTTCTATTTGTCTAGAAAAAAATATTTAGGATCTGGTCTATGGCTACTTTATTGAAGTTTGAAGCAATTATCATGAAGATGAAGCTTTTATTTTTAGCATAATTAAACTATCATAAAGATGAAGCTTGAATAAACCACATTTTCCTGAATTAATATATTATAGATTTTGATTTGTTTAAGGATGACTTGATATGTCTTTCAACCGTCCATATGCTTATGGTAACTACAAAGGAGACATAATGTTTGATTGTTGTAGATCCCAAGAGACTTTAATCGGACGATTGATGAGTATTGTGATGTTACATAACTTTTTTTTGGACAAGTATACGACTTACTAGCAGCTTCCTACAGTTATACTACATATATTTGTCAACAGCTCAAGGTTGCTTAGGTGCTGCTTTTGTCTGTTCTAACTTGTGTGACTATTTTTATCAGGACAAATAGTCTTACCTCATTATAGATTCATATGTTCTGCTGTTTCAAGATCATCTGTTTTTACATCAGCGTATGGAATTCTGATTGGACGAAGGTGCGTATTCAGCACCTCTGTTCGTACTCATTAGACTGCTGAATATATCTCTCACACGTCTACTTCTTTTCAGTTTACCTTCTACGCTCTACAATTTTCCATCTGCGATGGGAACTGGTCTCCCTCTGACATTACCATGGATGTCCATCCCCTATAAGGAGTATTGGCGGCTTTGCCATGATGCAGTTCTTGCATGCAATGCACATTGCAAGTGTCATTTCCGTTAATGACCCAACTACAATTTACGTTATCTGACTAAGTCGATGTTTTCCTCCTCAGTGCGCCCTCATCACTGCCTGATTTGTAAATTCTTTTCATTGAATACGGTGCTTGTATCAGCTATTCATCACCCATTTAAGGGCTACAAATCATTCAAGCAACAAGTCTTTCTTGAGCACTCAATTTTTGTAAGGCCAGTTAGTTTTCTCTCCTTGCCCTTTTCGTTTGTCTGAAGGTCCTTACAGCTTGCATAATGAGGCAATCTGTTTGATTTTTTATGTTGTTTTAGCTGTTATTTGGTTGCATTGGTTTGTTATTGTAGGAATATCGTGTTCTTAAAAAGTTGAATTAAGATTGGTTATGACTCTCCCTCCAGGAGCTCAATTATTTTCTTCTTTTTGAGAATGAATTCTTATGCTTGGGTATCTTCGTGCCTCGTAGGCATGAAAGAAAGTGATCTGATAAAGTTTATTCCTTCTTGGCTAACCATATGTTCAATGTAAAGATCCCTGCTGTTACCGGCCTTTGCTGAATTTGTCATAACATGAATGTTAGTCTTTTAGAACTGTAAAGGTTTTTGGGTTGAATTTTTAAAACTGTAAAGGGAGTTTTGTTATTGGCAAGAGCTTCGGATTATCATCAAACATGGTTTAAGCAAAAGAAGATTGACTCAAAAACTTTCAAAACAGTAATGAAACAAAAATACTAAGCAATGTTTTGAAAACCGCCTGCTTGGTTGGACTGGTTTCCAGGTTCTATGTTTGGTCCGGTTAGGCTGATTAAATTAGTTTGATCAAAAAAACTAAATTGAAATGGTTGTCCACGGGTCCAATCAATTGTTTAAATTGACCTAGGAAACTTGTTTTCCTTTAAATTATTTTTAAAATTAAAATATGGAAGCAAGGTTTTCTTTTAATTAAATTTACACACTCTTTAGTCTTGTTAGACCATAAGTTCACTATATTATATTTTAGTTTATCAACAAAATTAAATCTTATTTTCTAGGTAATATTGTATTTTTATGTGTATTTATAACGATTATTGTTAAACTCATAATCCATTCATTGGAAATCAAATTTTGATTTTTTTTTTAGCTCAATGACATGGTCAACTCTAAAAAATATTGATTATTGTTGAACTCATAACCCATTAATTCGAAATCAAAATTTGATAATTATTTTAGTTAAATGTGAGAATATTAAGAATCTGTGAGATCAATTATAGGTTATTTATGGACGAAAAATAATATATATTTTACGTCGATTTTTTGATTGTCACTTATGTGGACAAATATTAGTAGTAATTTTTTAAGAGAGACGTCAGGCGTGTAATAAATGGGGTGTTTCTATAATTCTTACCATCGTAATTATAAATTACGTATAAATTTATCGCATTACATAGCATAACTCTTTTTGTTGCTGGCCTTGGTATTGGTATCAAAGAAAGTTATTTGTTTTGGTTGAACATTCACAGACATATTACCCTCATCCTTGTCTATTTTGAACTCTTGTGATTCGTTGTTAGGTAAGTCCATATATCAATTTCTTTTTAGTATCCATCATAAGATACAATAGTCTCATAATGAATATTTTTAGAAGAAATGTGATTGTGGATGTTCATTATTTGGCTATAGAAATGCTTTAAAGCTATGTATTTTAATTAATAAAATTATGATGTTAAATTATATTTAATTAATAAAATTAGTGAAATAATAAAACTGTCACTAGTGAAATAGTACATTGTTTAAATCCGTCCAACCGTTGGCACAAGACTCACAATTAACTAGATATCACAAGCATAAGGTTCACAACCAAGTGGTGTCTTTCTAAAAGTAGTTCTAAAAAGATAATATTGAATTTTATTTAATCGGTATAAAATATTTTCAAATTTGAAATTAATACTAATAATCTTAATTTTTGACAATACAAATATGATAATTGTAAATTATACAAAAATATTCTTAACTACAACCTATATTACTTTCAAAAGTGAAATAACTTATATTAATTTTAAAAGTCAAAACTTGATCTTATTTGAACATGAGAAGAGAAGAGAAGAGAAGAGAAGAGTACTAATGTCATAAACTTATAATGAAGAAAGGTAAAAAGTGAGAATACAAAAATGTTGTGGGGTCCATTTGAGTATTTCACGGATTAGTAGATACTCGATTGAAAAACGAAGAAATAAAATCCAAAATGAAAAAAGCAGCCGAGCCCTAACAGTCCCATCGAACAACTCGTAAGTTACCGGCGCCGCTCTCTTTCTTCCTCCTACTTTGCCAGCACTTTCTCTCTCCTCTCAGGTAATGTAAAATTCTAGATCTTTTCTCGTTTCCGCGGAAGAAACCCTTTTAATTTTCGACCTAATCGAGCGCGACTTGGTAATATTCACAAAACCTAAAGCCTAAAGCATTATATATAGCTCATACTATAAGTCTGTAAGCGTCCAAGAGGTTTTAGGTGTTTGATTCACTTGAAACCATGAAATTATCATATTATATACACATAAGGCTAGATTTTGGTGGCAGAATGATAGTTTTTGACTAAATATTTCGTTTTAAGTGCCAATTTTTTTAGTTATGGGTAGCATATTTTTATTTTATTTTATTGATAGTTCGTTTCTGGGGTTTGAGCTTTAGTTGGTGTTAGTGAAAGGCTTCTGATTACATATTTCCTATACTGGAAATAGAAAACAATGTGCAACTAATTCATGAAAATACTCCCATCTCACAAATATTTGTAGATAATTATGGGGAAACCTTATAACAATGTGATTTCTTGAAGTACATTGTCAAGTGTTTTACTTTCTGCCTCCCCTTACCCCTATTCTGAATAAAGACATTTGCTTTCATTAAATTAGCTCATAATTTATGTTAGGCCCATAAAAATTGCAGAATTCTACCATCTGAATTGCCCAACTGAACCAAATTGGCAAGGTTGTTTTGGTGTTCCTTGTAGTATGGTTCATTTATTGTCGTCCCTTCTAATTTATGGGACAAATGTCCTCTATGGAATACAGCATTTCTAGAGCAGCTAGTTAATAGCTCTTAGTGGCGTCGAGACAGGCAAATAGTTTATAGCTCTCATTTTATTTTGGAATTCATTTTACTCGTAAAAGCCTACTGCTAGTTTCTGTTTTTTTTTTCTTTTTTCTGTTCACTTTTATTAAAAAGTTAATTGCTTTCTATTTGTTTTCATATCCCTTTGCCTATGGTGACAAGGTGCTGATTGTGTTTTGGTCTTCAGGAGTTAAATCTTGTTGTCATTTTTTGGGATGGCAAGTAGAGAAGATTCGGACGTTGATGATGATTTTAGTGAACTTTATAAGGAGTACACTGGACCTCCAATATCTAATAGCACCCGCGTACAAGATGTTGCAAAGGAAAACAAAAGATCCCTTGCTGGTTCTGACGAGGAAGAGGAACCTCGAGACCCTAATGCTGTCCCAACTGATTTTACTAGCCGAGAGGCTAAGGTTTGGGAGGCTAAATCAAAAGCCACTGAGCGGAACTGGAAGAAAAGGAAAGAAGAAGAAATGATCTGTAAGATATGTGGAGAATCAGGCCATTTCACTCAGGTATATCTTAGGTACCTCATCAAGTGGTTCTCAATTGTTCTCAACTTCTCATCTTCAATTGAGCAACAAAAGAATAAAATAAACTTGCTCTTATCTTATCCGATGCAATTCCATCTCATTGCATATTGTAGACCGATGATTCAATTATAAATTTAAATAAATTGAAACTCAGTAATGAGGAGGACTAGTCAAGAGTTAAAGAAGGAATTTATTTATTTATTTTATGAAATTAGCGAGGATTTAGGACGTTTGATAATGATTAGGAATTTTTAATATTTAGTAAGGGTATTTTAGTCATTTAGTACTTCTATTGTTTCACAAGTAATATTAGGGTTTAAGTCTCTCTCAGTAGTGATGTAATCCTTACAAGAATAAGAATTCTACACATTATTGAGATATTATTTTGAGACCTAAATTTGATTGTGATCAATTCTACTTTGTGGTTGAGGATAATAGAGGTAGTAGAGTGCGGAGCTCCACCTTAGTTTTAGTTTTCTTTTATTTTCCAATAATTTCAAGAATTATTCATTTCCTAAATTTGTCCTACATCACTCGGCATATGGTTTGTTTTATTTAATCTTAATGAGAAATTTTTTTCCCTTTTTTTTTTCCTTTTTTTTCCTTTTTTTTTTGTTTTTTTTTTGTTTTTTTTTGTTTTTTTTTGCATGGGAAGGCATGGCGGTTTGGGTATCTGGATGTTTTAAACTTCCATCTCGCTAAGCATATTATTCATCTTGTTTGTCATTCTGGTATCTTGATATATTGCCTATGAGGTTCTTATAAAAATTCTTGATAGTACATTTTCTCAAAAAAAGAAGAAAAGAAAAAGATGATGTTACATCTGCTTTCTTTCATCTTTGATAGTTTATGAGGTAGTTTTTAGTTATGTTGTAAATGTACGTTATTTGGCATGATTGGGTATACATATGAACTTTTTGGAGGATGCAGAATTATGAAATATTTCCTAGAGTCTCTAGAGATGATGAGTAGGATTGCACCTTTCAAAAAATTCTGTTTATATCATCTCATTTGTATAATGTTGGTTTTCAGATATTCTTTTTGTGCTTTGATATGATTACAGGGTTGTCCTTCTACTCTTGGAGCTAATCGTAAGTCTCAAGATTTTTTCGAAAGAGTACCTGCAAGAGAACCACATGTGAAAGCACTTTTCTCAGAGAAGGTGGTAAGCAAGATAGAAAAGGATATTGGCTGCAAAATAAAAATAGAGGAGAAGTTTATTATCGTCAGTGGCAAAGATAGGCTGATCTTGGCCAAAGGAGTGGATGCTGTTCATAAAATTAAAGAAGAGGGTGACAAAAAAGGTGGTTCTAGTTCTCACATTACCAGATCCAAGTCGCCTGAGAGGAGGAGCCCTGTTGGCACTCGGTTTGCACGCTCTGATTCCCAAAGGTCTTTTCAAAGTCCACAAACTGCATCGCATTTCCAGCAGAGGTTTGGCAAACAAGAGAAGGTAGTGGAAGACCACGTCCGCGAGGATTTAAAAATGTTATCAAGGGGTTCTCCACAAGGTAGGGACAGCGTAGGATATATTTACGGCGTCCATAGAAACATGGTAATCCCATGCTCGTAGTTTATGAGGTCTCATAAAACTTTAGCTATGTGCTGTTAGGACTATTCCCCCTCCCATTTCCTCTTTACAATTGTATATATTATATAATAATGTTGCTTGTTGCTTATCATTTTGTTTGCAGCGAGAGGTAAGTTCTTATCTTCAAGCATTATGTGTTCGATTGTGAAGTAACTTTCGTGGGTGGGTTTGATTTGAACGGATTGCCTGCAAGATGAAATTATTTACTGAAAGCATATACAGACTTATTGCTTCAGATGGGTTCACTATGAGAATATAAGATAGCATGTCTAATTAAAGCTGGCATCTTTGTTAGACATCTTGAATCGAAGTGCTTAACACACTCTTCCTTTGGTGAAGCTTATGGTAATGATGGAGCCAGACGCCGTTCAAGCCATTCTAAGTCTCCAGCACATCCTGCATACACTGGGGGCTCATATAACTCGTATGATGGTCATAGTCAGAGCAGGGGGGGATACCGGACAGATGGATGGGAGACAGAGAGACGTCGACCTGACATGCAATCTGGCCATAAGTTAGATTACCCCGGCTTCCCACAGACTTTAGAGGAATTAGAGTTGGAATATGAGAGGGACGCAATGGATCTTGGTAGAATTCGTGACAAAGAAGAAGATGAGGAAAACTACAAGCATCGTGAGGTGGGACTGTGTAACTCACAATAGTATTTCAATTTGAATTATTGGTGATTTGACATGCCGTAGCACTTTGAAAAGCACACCACTGACACAGCATATTAAAGATTTTCTTGTCGGATTTTCAAGCATCTTTATGCAAACCAAATTTGTTGTTAAATCTTTCTTTGGTACAGAACCAATTAAGATATCACTATTTGTTTTTAGATAAATTAGATTTATTTATTTAGTGCCATTCCTTTTGGTTGTGTTAATTTAGATTTTAGACGTTCTGACTCTTGTCTCTACTAATTTTAGGCTGTCAGAGAGATGAGGGAAAATTACATGAAGAGGCTGGCTATCTTGAGGGGAATGCACACAAAACAGTGGGAAGAGTTTCTTCAACTCGATGCCCAAAGGATGCAACAAAGGGCACGCCAGCAGTTTTCCAGCTCAAAATATGGTGGTTATAGGCAGCCTGGTTATTCCGAGTATGATAGCTCTGCTGGAAATCCTCATTATGCTGGAGGGAATTTACCACTGGAGTCAAGGGGCAGGTACCAAAACTCCATGGAAAATTATCCTTCTTCAAGGTCTCATGATACTTACGGCGACTTCCAGCGCCAGAGGCATGATGAGTTTGGGAAAGCATATAATCGATTCTAAATCAGTACATTGGTGTTAAGCTTGGTGAGTTGTCTTATACTTTGAGCTACAATGCCTGAATTGGTTCCGTTTTTGTTCTCCTTGAGCAGTAGATATTCCAGAGTCAAATCAGCCCCATAATTGGGTAAGATTTGTGCTTCATTAGACATGGTTCTTGAGATTGTGGTAGGAACTGATCCTAAATGCATTTTGAAATTTTAGAATGGCCAGATGCAATATTAGGGTGCAGTGTATATCAGCGGCGCTTCTTTTGTGAATTTTGTAGACTTTTAGTTGTTTAGGGGTAACATGTGCAGAGCTTATTTTTGTGGAGTTGCAGATTTTCATTTTTTTTTAAAACTGCATTAGTTAAATTTTTACTCCCAAAATTTTCAGGGTTCAAATCCTGGTCGGGTACGAGTAATGCTTAGCAGAGCCTTAATCTTAGGTAAGTATATCAATTATGTTTACGATGATGATGAGCTTAAGAAGCTGGTACTGGTACAAATTCGGATGCTACATTTTGATTATGTTCCTTTTGAATTTGGTGTCAGACCTGTTTTATTTGGAATTCAATCGTTGTAAACTAAGTGGCAAGACATGGTTTTGGCTTTGTCTACAAGTGCACGTGAATTGAAATGTTACTATTATTAAGTGGTTGAGATTTTTCATGATGTGCTAGCTGATCTGCAATAGTTTTGGGTTAGATATTAAGTTAGCAATAAAATTGTGCTGTGGGTAAGCAAGAAGTCAAGTTCTGATACGAAAGAGTTTTAACTTTGTATCTTTAATAACCAATCGAAGTTGAAATAATAACATCCTCTTGCAGACAGCTGAGCACATAAGCTTTTGGATTGGTGCTATGGTTCTGATTTAGTTCTTGTGAGATACCATTGTGAATATCGTTTAACTTTATATCTTTAATTACCAATCGAAGTTGAAATAATAACATCCTCTTGCAGACAGCTGAGCACATAAGCTTTTGGATTGGTGCTATGGTTCTGATTTAGTTCGTGTGAGATACCGTTGTGAATATCTGGTAAATTCATAAAGGTTGCCAATCAGATGTGTTTATAGAATACTGGCACTATCTGACAAAACTAATATCTTAGGCTGTTTAAATGAACTGGCAAAAACTCTCCTATTGAGTGGCACCCATAGTGAATACTCATTCAAACTGTTATATTGTTACCCAGTTACACTAGACAAAATGCAGTTGTCCATTTTCTTATTGGTGAGTCCAGAAATCGTTAATGTTATTTATGTAGAGCAGGAATCTCAAACATAAACATGTTATGACATTCACGATTTGAGAAAGGCAGTGGTTCATTATCTCGTTTGTGTGTATATAGCAGGATATTTTTTAAGTTAACTTCTTGGGAGTTTGGGTTGTTAACACCTAGGATTGTTACACTCTGCAATGGTTCATTGGTTAACTAAAACTGCTATGGTTGCAGTTTTTTTGCCAAAAACTTTTTTGGATACTGCTTCTAATGCTTTTCCTTGACACCTTTATACAGTACTCCCGTGAAACTAAACACAAAATGGTGTGGTTGGTTTAATTTTCATAATCCTTCCAAACTCACCTCTCCCTTTTTTTTGGGGTCATAATTTAAAACACTTTATGGACAACATTTGCAATTACCACTGTCAGTATAGTTAATAATATATTCTTCCGTTTTAAATTATTATAAAATTATTATTGACTTTTGAAAGTTAATTTGAAATAATTTTAAAGTTAAAAGTTGATATGTTTCAATTACAATTACTGCGAAACAATAAATTACTATTAGTATTAGTACTTTCGAAGTCGATTTAGTTTCGAAGTCGATTTAGGCACCAAGTAGGTCTTGGAACTTGAAGTAGAGACATTTGAGTGGGTATTGGAATAAAGGAAAATAAGATGAAGATAGAGAAAGATTAGGGTTTTGGTCCGTACAATCATGTTTGTTTGTTTGATTTATGGAGTATTTGTTTACTACAAGTGTTTGGAGTGGTAAAATAAATTGTTAGATTAGAACCTTCCAAACATATGGAACGATGAACAATAACATATGGAAAGTTGGTAACCCATGATACAATACAGAGGTTTATTCAATTCAATTATTCCCGTCTTTCCAGTCGCGAGTCACTCATAATTTAGAATCTTACATCCACACATGCTTATTTTATAGGCCCATCACTCTTAATTTTGCTTTTCCTTTTCATTCACCCCCGATGATTATCTGTATGTTGAGATGTCTATTCTTTTGTTTATTTATTTATTTATTAATTCTTTTATGTTTTACCTTGTTTTCATTTTGTTCATCTGTTTAGTGCTAATGGGTTATTATTTAGCACTGGTAGCGTATCATCTCTTACATACCAGACTTACAGTATCATATTAAGTTAAAATGAATCATTTAAAAAAGTTAAACATTACTCCATTCCTCAAAAAGATTAATATTTTTTTAATCAATTTGTGAAATTTTAAAATTGGTGTAAATTTATTTGGTTTTGATTTATACACTAGTTAATACTATAAGCTACTTAAAGAGTACTTACTAAGTACGAGATTGTTATTTAGAAAGTTAAAATACATTCACATCATAATTTTAATTTTAAATTTTTTTTACAAATTAACTATGATCAAACTTAATTAAATGGAACTTTTTTTTTTTTTTTGAAAGGGAGGGAGTATTAATGTATTATTATACCCGACAATTACCAAAATGGACTGGGTTATATTAGTATTGTAGTATGTTAGGCAACAATTAAACTAATAGACATCCCAATTACCAAACAAACGTGTAAGCACATAATCTCAACTACTGAAAATGAATAAATGGCGCATCCGAGCAGCCCTAACTCTGTGATTGGGACACTTGTTTGGAATGAGTATTATAAATAAATAGAATATGGATTACTTTCTTAAATAATATATTTTGCTAATTTCTAGTCAGAGTTGTTAGCATGATAGTTCAAAAATGATGTTGACCAAGCTAAAATTGATAATGTCAATTCAGAATATTAAGAGCAATCAAAAGTTTAAAATATTATTTAAATAAATATAAAAATATTATTAAATATATATTTGTTTTGACAGTATAAACATTATTTTGATATTATCAATAATTATTAAACTTGATCTTAAATTTTAAAAAGGATGGATGTATTACTTTCACTTATAGTTTATTCTTCTACTTGATGTATTTTAGGATTTTCTTTTTTCCTTTATTTGTTTTATATTAAGGTTTCTAGGTATATTTTTAGTCATAATATATATTCGGGAAAAAATAAAAAGAAAACAAGACAAACTCTAACACGTGGCAGATGCGACAGAAGTCGAACGTCATAGTCCGCCCGCGAAAAGCGGGTTCGGTGGCCGAAATAGTAAAATAACAAACAAAACAGTGCCGGTGTGCTTTATTTGGTTCGCCGTTTCTATACTATTTTATTTATTTATTTATATTATGGAGTATTATATTATATCCCCAAATAAATACTATATCCGTTTTCTTGGGGACAAAAGTTCTTAATTTGGGGATGTACCATCATTTATCCCAGAAATCTTTCTCAAAAATCTTAATTTATAAATTTCGCTGCTACTAAATCCTGGTTTGGTTTGTTCTTTCCGGCCGATGATCTCTTCGCCGTCTACTTGGGGTTTCTTATTGTTTTTTTTGACCAGGTAAGGGCTGCACTTTTCTTGACATTTTTGGTGTTTTTTTTTTTGGTCTGGATAGTAAATGTTTTTCTTTGTCATTGTATTTTTCGTTACAGCTCTTGTTATTTTGAAAATTTTAATCTTTTTTATGTTTTTAATCCATCTTGCCTTTAATATAGTTTTTGGTTATCTTCTAATTTTGTTTCGATTCTCCATATTGTGTTTTTGAACGATTCTGTCTCTCTGCTTTTTCCCCCTTTCTCTGCTTGCAATGTTGGCTTTATGCCTATTTGATATTTTAAGCTGCATTATTACGCCCATTGCACCACGAAATAAAAAAAAAAACAAAAAACAAAGGCTGCATTATTAGGGTAAAAAAGATTTTGGGGGGTTTTAGTTTTATCCATGTCTATGTTTTTCTTGTTTTTTCCCTTTCATTGTATCATGTTTATAAAGTTACTGCTTCAAAAGTTTATTTTTGTTTTCCTTAAGAAAGATATAGTTACTTTTGTTTCCTAAGACGCTATTTTTGTGCGGTTTTATACACATTTGCAGGAATTTGTTTTGTGTCTGGTTACTTTTTCAATCCTCCTATGTAGAGGACTTTTTGGTATGGGGTAGAGTTCCTAAAGAATATATATTGATGACCACTTTGTGGTATGTTTGTGAATTACATCATGAAAATTAGCATATGGAGCTGGTAGTAATATAGAAGATGTTGTTTGTTCCATAAGTTTCTCCGTGTAGGTATTACTCTCATGAGGTTCATTTGTTGTAGAGTAACTACAAGATAGATTGATTGCGAAGATTGATATTGGTTTCATTTTGAAGAAGTGTTGCTGTTGTTATCTATATTGATTGGGGAAAGGAGAATCCAACTTTGAATTAAATGGACCATAATGCCTCAGAAGAAAGAGACCTTGAGAGTGGTGGAACAGGGCATGAAGATGAGACGAGCAAGAACACCATTTCAGGCAACAAGGCAGCAAAGAATATGCTCGATAGACTTAGGAGTGGTTTGTTGGGTTATGCTGGATCTGCTAACGGAGAGTCTAGTGCGAGCACAGACAGCAAGTTAGGAACATCTAGTGAGGACCCTCATGATATTATAGAATTGTTGACAGACAAGAATTCAGGACAGAGTGTAGAGCACGTGCCTCTTTTGGAGAAGAAGCATGTGAAAGAGAAAAGGAAAACTTCCTTTAGAAAGGCTTCCAAGCCGCCTCGACCCCCTAAAGGTCCGACACTGGATGTTTCGGATGTGAAGTTAGTTATGGAGATTTCTGAGCTTGCCATGAAGAAGCGTGCAAGGATTCAACGCATCAAAGCACTCAAGAAAATGAATGCTGAGATATCATCATTGTCGTCCTCATCATCATCATCATCTTCACCATCATCATCATCATCATCAACATCAAATAGCAGTCTAGCTGCCATGGTGGTCACACTTCTCTTTTTTGTTATAATAGTCTTCCAAGGTAACGAGTAATTTCTCAAGTTCATAGCAGCTTTAAATTTTTATTTATATGAACTGCTTCTTTATAATTCTTCATAATATATAAGTATGTATGTATATGTTTATGTGTGTGTGTGCGGCAAGTTATCTGAAGGTGCTTTATTTTGTCAATTATTCTGTAGGATTGTCATTTGAAACTGAAACTGTGCTGTGATGTTAGATACTTTCATGACTTGAATGTTTCATTGTAGTTTTTTTTTTAAATAAAAATTTAAGTTTTGTAAATTTTTAATGTCTTTTTCCAGTAATGGATAGAAAGTTCAAAAGAAAATTTGAAATTGTAAAAGCAAGTGCAGAAGTGATTTAGATTTTAATTGAGATTAGCTGTTAATCTTCCCCCTCCCCCACCCATATACTAACAGAAAATCCTGGCTTCTCCCTGGGACAATAGAGATAATTTCGCGGAATTTAAGATTGATATGACTAAAATTATTGTTAGTAATCTTTCTTAGTTACTAACTTTGAAATGCCTTAGAGCTTAGAATTATCATGAGCCTATAATGTATTATACTTTATAGTCACACAAGTTTTGTGAGAAACACCTCCCAAACAAAGAAAAAAATGATAATGAAAATATCCACTGATATCTGTTTTAATCTGCTGTTAGTTTCAAAGCATGAAAGTAAGACTTTTGGAAGTTAACTTTTTGTACTATAGACGTTTTATTTTCATATTAGGTTCTCTCTCCTTATGTTTGTCATCTATGAGGTTTTACTTTGTGATGTTATGATTAAACTTGGCAATTTGGTTTACAAACTGGTGGGTCAACCCAAATTAACTAGAACCATTTGAGTTAGTTAACTATTTTAAGTTATTTGGGTTGGTAAAATATTTGGTTCATATTTTTTTCCAGTTCGTCTCCCTCATTGCTTGATTGAGATCGACAATTCAGAATCTTGTTGTTCTTTTTCGCTAATTTACATACAGATAAATTACATACATACACAAAACCAAATTCACGTGTCTAACCTTGTTTAAATTACATACGTACCCAATTTTATTGATGCATCTTTGTTTTTTTAAGTACCGAGGATAGTTATCTCTTTTATTGTTATGAGTCTTATGACATACTTACATACAGATCAAACATGAACATGAATAATTGAGAACTAGTTTTTAATTAAATTTAATATGCACATATGGATATGTATCAATGTTGTATCTATTCCATCTCTGTATAGATTAAAGGCTTATAGCAAAGAAGGAATAAGGATATTTTTCTTTAGAGAGAGTATAAAAGTTTATGAGTAAAAATTTTAGAGAGAGAAGATTAAAAAAAAATGGGTGTATAAAATTTATTAGATAGAAAGAATGTATAAAAAAAATTAGAGAGAGAAGTTAAAGGAAGATTAAAAAAATCAATATTTTAAGTAATTTATTTCATTCGGCCATAATAATAATAAACTTGAAATTTTAAAAATGGGTTGAACCAATGATTTTAGACCCGGACCGGTCATCGAACTGGAATAGTTATCGGGTGGATGGGTTACTGGTTCATTCAGTGGTAGAACTGTTATTAAACAAGTGACGTCATAAATATATTAAAATATATATTATTAGTAATTAATAAAATTTTAAAAAATCTCGTTTTTTATGAACTAAAACATAATAAAGTTCAGTTATAATATTACTAAAAGTGGTTAATTTTAATATTAAAAAAATTTTGTTACAAAAAAAATATTAAAAAAATAATTAAAAACCGGTTTATTGGGTCAATTTAACCGGTTGAACTACTTGTTTGACCGGTGGTCAATTAGTTCAATCCGAATTTTGATCAAACTAGTTCAACCGGGCCAAACCGGACTGGATATAGAACCGGTTCCCGGTTTAACCGGTTGAACCGGCTGGTCCGGGCTGAGTTTCAAAACAGTGGGTTGAACTATATTGGACCCATAACCATTTGATCCAACCCACATAACTTATATTAAAAACAAGTTATATGGTTTTAGTTTGTAATGGAACCATAATCATATTTTATAACCCATAACCAAACCAAATCCATTTTTTGCTAGGTCTACTTATGATAGACTGGTATGGATAGTCCACAGTAAGCTATAGCAAACTCAGGAGCCGATGTTGAACCACTTTCCCTGTCAAGGAAATTATTGATCTTTATTGATCTTTTCCGCACTTTTTTGTTAAAAACATGTACTGCTTTCTTATATTGGTTTTGTAATTCTGTAACCCTGTCCAGCAATATTATATACTATGTGTATATATTTTCCCTTCTTAAAGTAAATGATTTATGACATGTGAAATTGTTTGCACTATTTTCTGTCAAGTTTGGAATGTTTTGGGCATACTTGTTCAGAAATTCTATGTAGATTTTATAAGCAGCCAGCTACCTACCTTTCTAATAGGTGTTCTAAAGGATTACTAATGTAAAAATATATGGACTGAATTAGTGAAATGGCTCATTCCCTGACCCTTAAAGGGACCCTCCGACCTTAATTAAATAGATAACCCAAAATAATGTGATTTCTGTTTCCTAAACAATGAAATTGTGCATTCAAAGCCTACAGGTCACACATTTATTTATATTATTCTCATAATTTAATTTTTGAAGTTCCCCCCTTCATTGACAAAGAGGATTTGTTTTGGTATTATGAACACCTCATGCTATCGAAACTATAGATTCTATATTATGCTAACTTTTGGGAGTTCTGGCAGGAAAACCACATGCTGTAATAATATTGTTAACCCAATACACTTGCTGAAGAGTGTTAGTAACATCTTTAGAAGGTTAAGTAATCCAGCTGCCAAAAACAAAAATGTCAGCAGAGAGAATTAAGAATTGCTATCGTTTGTACGCGTGTATATATATATGTATATATATATATATAAAATTAGATTCTAGGATTTCGGCAGCTGCATATTTCTCTTCTATAGCTGTAGAAATATTTTCAACACCAACTAAAGTGAAAAAATTGTCTCCGGGCTTATGCTATTGAGACTTGGTTGCAGGCATTTATTCAAGAAACAGTTCAAGTGCAACTTTCCAGGGATCGCCTGAGCCGGCTACAGCAGTAAATGGCTTGATTTCAATTCAGTTGTATAATAGCACCCCGGCAAGCTAGCAAATTGTACCGAGTTCTGTCTTTCCTAAGTACGTGTTCTGTCTTCCCCGGCAAGCTAGCAAATTGGTTTTTTGCAGATCCACTTGAGATTTTACTGCATTTTATAGGCTTGTCTTTTCTCTGTTTCGTGTTTTACACAATTATTTAGGACATGTTTCTGATTTGGAATCTAGACTCTAGCCATGTGATCAAAGGCAGCAGTGAGACACATATTAATGTGCCCGACTTTGCAACACCAATGTAGAATTTCATCAACCATTCTTCCATTTGTATATATTGTAACTTGTGTATAACCAACTGGCACTTTTAGCAAACAGTTGTGAAAGTTACCCCCTTGTACAATTATTTGATTTATTTATTATGGTAATCCATTCTTTTAAGCCCGAGTGTGAATGTGGGTTTGTTAATAAAATCACCGAGACTAAGGAGGATCTCTGCAAGAAGTAGAGATGCAAAACCTTTTATTGTACATGTTTTTAGCAATAGGTGTTCAAAGCTGGCATGTATTTGTATATTTTTCTTGATTGGTTCAAGCGACATCTAAAATAAGGTTCAAAATAACTTAATTTTACCACTACAAGTACATTTATCACTAAATTAAATACTCAATAAATTTAAAGATAAACATGGGATAGAAATATATTCTTAAAAATTGTAAATTGACAAAATGAGCCTTTCTTTTGAATGGAGATAGTAGCAAAAACAGAATAGAAGGCCCACGAAGAAGTTGATTATTACTATATGGTGTCATGTGTTAAGTAGAGGCAAATAAGCAAAAGAAGTTGTTTATAACCATATGGTGTCATGTGTCAAGTAGAGGCAAATAAGAAAAGGCCCATGAAAAATGGAAATTCATGTACATTGGTCTGGTGAAGGTTCTTTCGAATTAAGTAGAGGTTGTTGGTGAGTATAAACTGAATGATCACCCTTTCATATTAAAGTATTAATTATAGGTTTTCTGCAAATGATGTATGAGATATGACTGATGTAATGTTTTTAGGGAGCATTTTCTTCCATGAACCATGATCAGTCATATATTTAATCTTATGTTTTTTTCATTCAAAGGCCATTTGATGATGGAGTAGTATATATTAATACAAATTGGAGAGGTGATATTATATATAATCTTCTTTTGAGATGTCAAATGACATTAGAAATAGTAACAAATAGCTAGTCTATATATAAAATTAAATAAATTAAGAACAAGTTAGGGATAAAATAATCCCTGATTAAAGTTACTACTAAAGTAGTACGTACAATTATATTTATGCATCATTTTACAAACAAACATAGCCTAGGAGTATGTATAGAAAAGGAAGTAGAAAAGGTTTACTTTCTAGATCGGTCATCAACTTTACCATAATCGGGTCTTACAGTTTTCATTGTATTGGTTTAAAAAATATTGTGTTACTATTAATGAATACAATAAAAAATTATAAAATTTATCAATGTAAATATGCGACAATTTTTTGTTGGCCAATTGTTCGCCACAGCGACACGGTTCGCCAAACAGTCTAGCGGGCTATACTTTTTTCATTAATTTGCAAATTAGTCTGGTGGACTATACATTGGCTATAGTGAGTGTTTATCTTATCCATATATAAAAGTTGATGATCACCATTTTTTTTTAATTCAATATTGGAATTCGAGTATATATTGTCAAAGGAGCCATGCATGCATTCAGAATATATAATTAATCAGCAGTCAACACTCCATTAAAGCAGCTCGTGTCATCGTATATATAAATATCATGATGCATGCATATGGATATATATATATATATATATAGCCTTATCTATGCATCCTTATAAGAAACTTCAGCTTAGTTCCCCTCCAGCCTCCATGGACATTCATCATCCCATGCTGCAAACTCATAAAATAGGAGTATTTTCTTTGGTGATATACTATATACTATTGTTGTTCGTATCATTTAGTTAATGGGCTAGCTATTATATGATAAGAAAGTGTACATACATATGTCCTCAAATGGCAATATTATATTTTTATTGGTTGACTTTAATTTAATATGATCGATCATTTCCCAGCCGCATGCATGCAGTATGTGAAGACCGTCCAACATTAAATCCCATGCATGATAGCTACATGCCCATCCGATCCATCCTTTTAAAATTTTAGAACTGCATGTGTAGGTCACCGGGTATGTCTATACACATATTTTTACAATATTTCTTCCACGCCGAAACCGGTTCATTTTCATATAATTGCAAGTCTAAGAAAGTAAAAGAGTTCATGTACATTTCATAAATAAGCCAAAAATAATATAAATTTAATAAAAAGAATAGCAAAACTTAACTCATTTTTTCTAGAGGTTCAAATGGATATTGGCAAATTTTTATTAGAAAAATGCATGAATTTTAAAAAATAGTTTGTCAAGTTATATGTTTAAGGAAAATCAAGAAATTAAATATAAAAAAAAGTTATATGTTTGTGAAGGTTTTCTGCTAACACTATTGATCGCTTACATAGTCTGACCATAAGCAAATTGATTTGAGGCAGCATACTATTAACTATATATGGCGCAGGCGCAGCTATGCCTGTTGAGCAGGCAGGCAGTTAGTTAATGCAACCGCGTGACTTTGGCACGCTCAATTTGTGTTAATTTAGTCAAACAGGGTATTAGCTGTTAGGTCGGTCTCATAGTACTAAATTTGACACCGATTCTAGATCTCAACAATTAATGGGGCCAACTTGTTAATTCTACTATTCAAAAATATCATTTAATTTATACAGCTTGTAAGACCTACCTCCAGGTCTTTCGGTTGTCCCCTCTCAATTTGTCAGTAATTAATAATTACTCTCAGTAATATTAATTAACTACTCTATTAAGCGATGAAAATATCAGTACTATCTTCTATTAAACAATTAATAGATATTTAGAGTCCCTAACATTATTTGGGCTGAAAAAAAATATTATACAAGCAACATTAACATATTAACTTCCTTAATTTAGGTGAGATCATGAAAAGTGATCATAATCTTGATCAAACTGGAGGGATCGTAAGAACCGCAAGTTTGCTAGTGATGTAAGTAATCCAATTTTTACTTTTATATGCCAGGCCAATATTAGATAGTTCAGTCCATCCAACAAGTAGTTTTTTTTTTGACGCCCTACTTTTGAGGTATATTAGTACAAATATAAATAATTTATCTAATTTATATAAAAAAATCTCTCCATTACGGTATTAATAAATCTCACACTATTTTAGAGAAACTCCACATGCAATTAATAATTAAGGCATAAAGAGAGTCGTAAAATAAGGGGATCACTCAACAATAGTGAAAATCGAACTTAATTAATGTTGAATAGTGTTATTGCATCCGTCGTGACTATTAAACTAAAACCTCATGAGTCATCCAACAAATACTTTTATATTCACTTCTAGTTTAGTTTGTGTTTATAAGTTGACCAATTCTATCCCAGTATATCCCATGCACATTCCAGCTAGCTCACACAGTTCACATCACAGATGACTTAGCTTGAGTGTTGCGAACAAAGTCCCATTTTCGTTATTACAAGTAAGACCAAGGGCTTTTTCTGTATCTTACTAGTATAAATAAACCATTGACAAACACATCCTTACACAACATATCCAAACCTCCACCCTTTAGAAAACAAAAATGGTTTTTTCCAAGTCCTTTTCTTTCACAAAACTTGTCCTCTTCCTCTCTCGTGTCCTTAGAAAACATTATCGAAACCAGAAAGGCCTCCAAAGAAACTTAAGCAATGCCCATGTTGCATATTCTCAGTTTAAACTTCAGAGGAATAACTCTTCTCTCCCCCAAACTACTCCACTAGAGCCATCAATATTGTCAGACCAGACTACTTTGATTTTTAATGTAGAAGGAACTTTGTTGAAATCTTCTTGTCTCTTTCCATACTTTATGCTAGTGGCATTCGAAGCCGGTAGCCTCATAAGAGCTTTTATTCTACTACTTTTATACCCTTTTCTTTGTCTTGTTAGCGACGAATTATCGTTAAAGATTATGGTTATGGTTTGCTTCTTTGGGATAAAGAAAGATAGCTTCAGAGTGGGAAGTTCTGTTTTGCCAAAGTTTTTCTTAGAAGATGTTAGTGCTGAAGGCTTTGAGGCTTTGAGGAGAGCTGAAAAGAAAGTTGGTGTGACTGAGTTGCCTCAAGTAATGGTTGAGAGTTTCTTGAGAGATTATTTGGAGATTGATTTTGTATTTGGAAGAGACCTAAAAGTTGTTTGTGGATATTATGTTGGGCTAATGGAAGACAAAAAGAATAACACTTCAGCTAATCATCTCATGGAGAAGATTTTTGAAGATGAAAAGCTTTCCAAAAATGTTATCGGACTAAATAACCTCAACAAATCCATCCATCATCATTTGTTTTCACGTTGCAAGGTAAATACTTTTTGTCATACTAATTTATAGTGATGCATAGAGCAATATAAAATACAATGCCGAATGTCAATTATTTAGAAATGAAAAAATGCTTCATATACCATACAACTTACTTAGACATAGATAAAAGAAAATTTAAAAGTTGATGATATTTACAATGTGTCATATATATCACGTACGTATCTGTCGACTCGAGACATATATGTAATGTGTCTTTTTGTACACATTTCATTTATTGCATTCTCATAATTAAAAAGTAGGACCGTAAATCGTTTGTCTATTTATTACTCCAATTTTCTATCTACGTACACATGTTAATTTATAATTTGTTGATCATCATACATATGATTTTTCAATCATTCAACAGGAGATTTACATGGTGGGTGAAGTAGAAAAGCTGAACTGGAATATCCTTCCAAGGGACAAATATCCAAAGCCACTCATCTTCCACGATGGTAGATTGGCTTTCAGACCAACCCCGCTGGCCACGCTAGCTATGTTCATGTGGTTTCCTTTGGGGTCCATTCTTGCCATATTCAGGATCATAATTGCCTTATCTTTACCTTACAACATATCTATTCCAATCTTAACTTCTACAGGAATTAAACTCAGGCTTTCAAAACCCAACCACCTCCAATCAAAGGTCCAAAATAACACAAGTGGGCTTTTATATGTATGCAACCACAGAACATTACTAGACCCTTTATTCCTTTCTTTTGGCCTCAAGAAACCATTAGCAGCAGTCACGTACAGCCTAAGTAGAATGTCTGAAATCTTGTCACCAATCAGAACCGTCCGATTAACGAGGAGTAGAGACGGAGACCGTAAGATGATGGACAAGTTGTTAAATCAAGGGGACTTGGTTGTTTGCCCTGAAGGGACGACTTGTAGGGAGCCTTATTTACTAAGGTTAAGTCCTTTATTTACGGAATTAAGTGATAATATAGTGCCTGTTGGCATGGACACTCATGTGGGAATGTTTCACGGGACAACTGCTGGTGGATTGAAATGTTTGGACCCGATTTTCTTCCTTATGAATCCGTCCCCGAGTTACACAGTTCGATTTCTCGATAGGGTTTCTGGCGCATCGTCGTGTAAGGATGGTACAGGCTCGAGATTCGAGGTGGCCAATTATGTACAAAGTGAGCTTGGTAAGGTATTAGGGTTTGAATGCACTATGCTTACTAGGAAGGATAAGTACTTGATCTTGGCTGGTAATGAAGGAATAGTTTCTGCTAATAAGGGACAATGATTCAACATACAACATATATACAACATACATCAGGGGTATGGAGCTAATTAGTGATGTTTATTTAAAAGACAAAAATATATAGGTTGCTCGTTTAAAGGTCTTTTCTTTCAATATATATATATATATTTTTTTTTTCTTTTCCTTGGAGCCGTGGATATATTATATGTATCATCCACCTTCATTTGAATTGTATATGGATATTTGTTAAATGAGTTCAGCAATAATATTACAATATTCGTTATTCAAATTTCAATATATCATTCAATTCTCTTTTCCTTTCTTTTATTCCTTTTTTACTATCTAGGCTGCACTCTGTGTGAAATTTGCTTCAGTGTTCGTCACTTTCGATGCTATTGTAGTTGTCATGATGATGATGAATTATTAATGGTGAAAAATCTAATTTGGGAAGTACAAAGAAGGCTAGAAAAACCTGAGAAACAATTAGCTTCAACAAATTAGTGAAATTTGTTGAGAATCGGATAAAAGAACAACTGATTTTGCGGAATAGAAGAGACAAAAATTCAAGATTTGTGCCGAGATGCTCTGATACTATGTAGAAAAAAATAAACTGAACATTCTAAAGAGAGAAAGAGTTATGAGAAAACCATTTTCTTCATTAAGCAATAATGAACTAACAGATTACATTTATACAGCTAACAACTTACTTACTAAGCTAACTTCCTAACTAAACTTGCTTACATCATCAACTTAACATAAATACCAGAACCCTTAAAACTAGTTATTCTAAATATTTTCAATAATGCCCTTGTGATTATGAAGTGAAGCATCAGTTGTTGATATCTTATCAACCACATGGGAAACGTTAATGGATACCAATCCAAATTTAATTGTCTTCATCCTGCGAACTAGCTACTCCTCTTCTACATTAATTGTTTCAAAGGACTTTTAAAAACAACTTGCAAGATAAATGATAGGGTGGGTGCTGCTGGCCTAAAGAAAATCATGGTGTGGGATAATCAAATTCTGAAAACGTATCATACATAGTGTTGGGTTCTGGGTTCGGGACTCCCGACCCGATGTGCTAGATCCGACCCGGGGTGTGGGTTCGGGATGCAGAGAAGTAGTTTGGTTAAAGAAGTTATCTTTTAACTAAGTTGACTTATATTCTGACTAAAGCATTTATTATGATTTGGTTGATGGGACGTATGCTTTATATTGTCAAGTGGGACCTGGCGTGATGATGGCAAGTGGGAGTGTATATATAAGGCTTTCCTCTACATTTCAAAGGTAATGCAAAACTAAACACAAAACTGCAAACCTCCATTGTTAGCAAACCTTGAGAAAGCCTACACTAATTCTCACGCCTGAGCTATCCCCCGGCGGCAAAACCGCCCGGAACTCTCAGGGTGATTCAGATATTGTGCAGGATTAACGTGTTCTTGGTGATTGAAGCGCGTGACCAAATCTGGCGTTAACATTGGCGCTAGAAGGAGGGCCGTTAGTGTTAGTTCTCAATCACAGTTAAAGTTAGAAAACAGATATGGTGAATACGGATCGTAATGGAGGAGAAAAGATCAGCTGATTCCCATACAACCGACTCGTAGGTCGGTTCTAGATCGACTCAGGTCGTCGGCTAGGGAGAGATTGGGACCAAGGGGCCGAACTAGGGCGCCTTTACAAGTCCAATCCGCCCCCGTTCGTCGTCGTCTGTTTCACACTAACCAACAGACGCCAGAGCCTTCGACTCATATGGCTGCCAACCCAGCTCAAACCCTTGTTCATTCCGGCAGCAACAACGCCGATCATGGCGACAAAAGGCAATGGATCCTGTCCCAGCGGAGGACAAAGGACCAGGAAGTGATGGAGGCCTTACGCCAGCAACAGCGGGAGATAGCTGAGCAATTGGCTAGGTTGGAAGGACAGGAGGAGGTTTCATCAAGCCGACCTTCTGGCCGACAGCAAACTGATCGGAATCAATCCAGGACTAACCGTTCGGATGATTCCGAACCAGTAGGGAGCAGGCATCAGAGCCGCTCCCCCGTACGGAGCAGGCGTTAGAGCCGCTCCCCAGTTCGGAGCAGGCGTCAGAGCCGCTCCCCCGTACGGAGCAGGCGTCAGAGCCGCTCCCCAGTTCGGAGCAGGCGTCAGAGCCGCTCCCCCGTACGGAGCAGGCGTCAAAGCCGCTCCCCAGTTCGGAGCAGGCGTCAGAGCCGCTCCCCAGTTCGGAGCAGGCGTCAGAGCCGCTCCCCCGTACGGAGCAGGCGTCAGAGCCGTTCCCCAGTTCGGAGCAGGCGTCAGAGCCGCTCCCCAGTTCGAAGCAGGCATCGAAGCCCCTCGCGCCTGGTGAGCAGGCGTCTAAGCCGTTCCCCAGATCGTAGAAGGCACAGAAGCCGCTCGCACGACCGAAGCAGGCCTAGGAGCCGCACTCCGGACCGGAACAGGCGGGTAGGCCGTTCTCAGGACGAAAATGATGTTGGTAGGAGGGGATCCGGATTGGGTGGCAGGCCTCGGTCGCCACCCCGAAGGAGCGAAACCGATCCCGTTGTTATTCGGATGGCTGAAGTTAGAAGAAAAAACTAGCCGCGGTGGTTCAGGCCCAAGAGTTGCCGAACACGTCAAATTCACCTTTCACCTGGGAGATTGAACAGGTCAAAGCAGACAAGACCAAGAAAATGCCTCCCCTAGATTCTTACGATGGTACTGGACTGGTGATCCCTATGATCATACTCACGGGTATAATCAAGTGATGAATTATTATGATCATCCGGATGCTGCTAAGTGCCACATGTTCGTCACAACTCTGAAGCTGTCAGCTCGAGAATGGATGGTGTCTCTCTCCCCCCGAACTCTATCGGGTCGTGGCAAGATCTAAGTAATAAGTTTCATGCGCGATTTGGGAGCAATAAGAAGAGAGGAAAGCTGACTACTGCTCTAACCCAAGTAAAGCAGAGATCGGTGAGAGTTTGGGTGAGTATGTGAAAAGATTTCGAGACTTGGCTGGTACCGTGACCAGTTTGAATGTACAACAAGCAGTTGGGTTTTTTCACAACGGGTCTGGATGCTACGAAGTCGAAAGATTTGTGGAAAGACCTCATTCTCAACCCCCCAATGGATTTAGCTGAAACCTATGGTCGAGCTGAAGGACTCATTACCATAGAAGAAGCCTATAAAAGCTTAAATCCTCAAGATCGGAATGAAGAAAGTACGAAACAGAAAGATAGGAACCATATTCCTCGGCCTAGCAACCAGCCAAGAGGCAATTTCTATGGTGGACCTAGCTCGGGAGGCGGTCAAGGTGGGATTAATACAGGAGGCAAACCACCTTACCCGAAGAAGAATGTGAATAAGGTGTATACCCCCCTCACTACAGATCGGACGAGGATTCTGGAAGAGATCAGAAATCAGCCTTCGTTTGAACCCTGTCCAACCACTACCCGATCCCACCGGGGCAACCCTAATCGTTATTGTGAATATCATCAGACATCTGGTCATAGTACGGAGGATTGTTACAATCTGAAGGATTTAATTGAGAAGAAAATTCAAAATGGTGAATTGGTTCAGTATGTAGTAGGTCGGCAGAATTCCAGTTCAGAAGGCCAAAGAGGGTCAAACCGAGAAAGACGCCTCGAGGCACCACCTCCACCGAACCCTCCACGAAATTGTGTTGATGTCATCACTGGAGGAACGTTCGGAAAGAAAGTTGGGAGAAAGAGGAGTGGCCTGATGGATGCCGTGTTATCGGTTTCGGAACGGCCTTCGGCTAGAGATCGACCGTTTCTCAACACGGTAATATCATTTACCGAGGAGGATTACCCCTCGGAACCAATTGATCCCATGAAGGGGCGCTGGCCATCACAGCCCAGGTCGGATCCATGGATATGAAGCGAATAATGATCGATAATGGATCTTCGGTCGACATATTATTTACTCATGCATACAATAGGCTAGACCTGGGGGGAGCAAGGATGGAGGTGGGTCAGGAATCTCCGTTGTATGGCTTCAGCAATGATCCTGTTCGCGTGTCCGGAACCGTGGAACTGCCGGTTATCTTTGGTACGGCACCGAGGCAGGTAGAAGTCATAGTCAGATTTTTTGTGGTCCAGGTAGATTCGGCCTATAATGCCATTCTGGGTAGACCCACTTTGGCTGCACTTCAGGCTGTTACCTCCATAGGTCACTTCAAAATTAAGTTCCCGACTTCGGAGGGGGTCGGTGAGGTAAAGGGTGATCTAGACATGGCACGCAGGTGTTATCGAAATTCATTGATATCCTCGGCGGTTGGGGTCAGCAAGCAGAAACAAACAATGGCTATAGAAGTCGAGCCGTTCACCGAGGGAAATTCCGAACCCCTTGCGTTGCCCGCTGAAGAGACAGAGGAGGTAGAATTGATTGTTGGAAAGGGCGATAAGCTGATCAAGATAGGCGCAGGGTTGATAGAGCCATTTCGAACAAGCCTAATCGAGCTACTTCGGGTATATGCGGACATTTTTGCATGGGAACCTTCTGACATGCCTGGGGTCGATAAGTCGGTGGCGGTTCATAAGCTGTGTATTGACTCTTCTAGGAAGCCTATCCGTCAGAAGAGGAGGATCTTCGCTCCTGATAGGCAAAAGATCATTGACGATGAGATCGCCAAACTGCTAAAGGCGGATTTCATTTATGAAATTGATTACCCCGAGTGGCTAGCAAATGTGGTGCTAGTGCGGAAACAGAATGGCAAATGGAGAGTCTGCATAGATTATACCGATCTGAATAAGGCTTGTCCGAAGGATTTTTACCCTCTTCCGCACATCGACCAGCTGATTGATGCGACATCAGGTTTCGACATGCTTAGCTTCATGGACGCTTTCTCTGGATATCATCAGATCTCCATGGACAAGAAGGACATGCCGAAGACGGCGTTCACGCATCGAGCAATATACGCATACAAGAAAATGACGTTCGGATTGCTAAATGCGGGAGCCACATATCAGAGAATGATTGAACTATGTGTTCGCCAAGTTACTGGGTCGAAGCATGGAGGTATACGTGGACGACATTGATCGTCAAAAGCGTGGGAGTTCGGAACCATTTGGATGATCTGGAAAACTGCTTTGAGACGATCAGAAAGTACAAGCTTCGGGCTGAACCCTACCAAGTGTACTTTTGGACTTGGTTTTTCGGGTAAATTCCTGGGGTATTTGCTCAGCAAGAGGGGGATCGAAGCTAATCCGGGAAAAGATCAGTGCCATTTTAGACATGAAGTCTCCCCAATCTTTCAAAGACGTACAGCGATTGACTGGTAGGATTGCTGCGCTTCGGAGGTTCATGTCAAAAATCGGCGGAACGGTGTCTACCCTTCTTTAACACTTTGAAAGGGCGAAGAATGAAAAGACCTTCATATGGACATCAGAGTGGTGAAGACGCGTTCCAAGGAATCAAGAGGTATCTTTCCTCAGCTCCACTTCTGGTGAAGCCCATTCCTTCGGAACCCCTATACCTGTATCTGGCGGCGAGTTCATTAGCGGTGGGAGCTGTATTACTTCGCGAAGTAGGGGGCAGGCAGTGCCCCGTCTACTATGTTAGCCATGGTGCTTCGGGATGCCGAAACCAGATACCCCAACTTGGAAAAATTCGCTTATGCACTTGTCATAGCAAGCAGAAGCTAAGGCATTATTTCCAAGGGAGGTGTTGGTGGTAGTATACACTGATCAGCCGCTGAAAAAGATAATGAATAAGCCAGATTTGTCGGGACGCCTCTCTGCTTGGGGCAATGGAGTTGACTCAGTTTATCATAGACTATCATCCTCGGACTGCCATTAAGGGTCAGGCGTTAGCTGACTTCATAGTAAAAGTGCTCGTTTACCCGAACCCGATACCGATGATGGTGCAATGGTAGTGAGTTCGGTGTCGGGCGATCAAGCAGCTCATGCGTCGTGGGACTTTGTATGTAGATGGCTCTTCGACTTCGGATGTTAGTGGAGCAGGGGTCATATTGAATTAGCCCGGAGGGATTTAAGGTTCAGCAGGCCATTCGCTTTGAGTTCAAAGCGACCAATAATGAGGCAGAGTATGAAGCCATTTTGGCCGGATTGCGGTTAGCAAGAAGTTTGGAAGTAAAACGCTTAGTCATCTTCAGCGATTCCCAGCTAGTGGTTAAGCAGATAGTAGGAGATTATGAAGCTCGTGGGGATCGGATGACGAAATACTTATCTGCTGTTAAAAACCGACTACATTATTTTGAATCATATAGTGTGCAAAGAGTTGGTCGGGAAGACAACACCGTAGCCGATGCCTTGGCAAAATTGGCTACAACGGAAACTGCTTCTTTTAGTGGGTCAGTCTACCTGGAGGTCCTGGGGGACTCGAGCATTCGAAGGACAGAGGTGCTCCCGATAGAAAGGATGGACTGTTGGCTCACGCCGTATATTTCCTATCTGGCGGATTGGCGTCCTTCCTTCGGATCGGTTAGAAGCCAAGAAAAATCAAGCATCGAAGTTCGTTTTTCATCTTGATCGATGGGGACCTATACCGAAGGGCGTTTTCTTCTCCGCTACAGAAGTGTCTGACCCCTTCCGAAGCTGATTATACACTTCGGGAAGTCCATGAAGGTATATGTGGAGATCATATGGGCGCTAAGGCATTAGCATACAAGATTCTACGGCAGGGCTACTACTGGCCAACCATCTTCCAAGAATCTAGAGAATTTGTTAAGAAGTGCCCTAAATGTCAGTTGAATGGGACGATCCCTCACCAACCCTCCCGAAAGAGTTGTATTCGGTATTATCACCCAGTCCGTTTGCTGGATGGGGGATTGATATACTAGGACCATTGCCAAAGGCTAAGGGGCAGGTCAGTTTTGTTATTGTGGCCATCGACTATATGACGAAGTGGGTAGAAGCTAAACCTCTCAAAGCAATTACGGAGCCAAGAGTGTCTTAAATTCCTCAAGGAATTCGTTGTGTATCGCTTCGGTATCCCAATGGTAATAGTATCGGATAATGGGAGGCAGTTTGTAGGTGCAAAGTTCGAAGAATTTCTCACAGATCTGGGAGTTCAGCACAGGAAGACTTCGGTGGCGCATCCTCAGTCAAACGGCCAGGTGGGAAGTCACTAATAGAACTCTTCTCAATGGGAATTAAAAGGAGGTTGGATGAAGCCAAAGGAAGATGGCCCGAAGAGTTGCTTAGTGTGTTATGGGCATATCGGACAACAACTCGAACAACGACAGGGGATTCGCCTTTTCGTCTCGCTTACGGGACCGATGCCCTTATTCCTGTTGAGATCGGATCTCCTTCACTTCGAGTCAGCCAATACAGGGAGTTATATAATGACGAGGGACTTCGCCTCAATCTGGATTTGTTAGATGAGGTTAGGGAGTCAGCTGTCATAAAGTTGACGGCCTATCAGAGGAGGACGGCCAAACACTACAACAAAGGGGTAAAGGTTAGGAGATTTGAGGTTGGAGATCTGGTGCTCCGGGAAGCAGCGGCCTCGACTCCCCAGAATTCAGGCAAACTTATGCCGAACTGGGAAGGGCCTTATGAAGTGGTTGAGGTGCCCAAGCCAGGAACTTACCGGCTTCGGGGTATGGACGGTTCGGATATTAAGAATACTTGGCATGCTGGAAGACTTAGAAAATATTACCAAAAAAGCGGTTGAACCACCCTATGGGGTCGGGGAAGTAGGCGGTTCATCTGACCCCTCTTCGTTGTCCGAAGAATCGAGGATAGAGGTGTCCAGTCCCGCAGCCATCATCTTCTCTTTGATCTTCTCTTTGTGGCTTTGATACCCTTCAGAGAATTGCATGATAATCTTATCGGTTAGTTCGGGGGATGCCTTATACTCCTCTATTATTTGGAACTTGGTTTCTTCGGTCATCGGAGGTCCTTGGTTCTTCAACTGGGTGTGCTCTTCCTCCAATGAGTTGTAGACCTGGATCAGATCCTTCAATTTGAAGTGGGTCTTCTCCATCTGTTCTTCAAGGGCGGCTATTGCTTTCTTTTGATCGGAATCGTTTTCCTTCAATAAGACTCGCTCCTCCATAAGCCTTTCATTCTGTTTCTCCCGATCGGCAATTTCCGATTGAAGGATGTCGACCCGATTCCGAAGCTGATAGTTCTCCCTATTGGCTTCGGTGAGCTTATCTTTGATATCGATATGAAGATCCTTCTCCTTCTCTAAGTCGGATTCCAGGGATCGAATGTCACCCTTCAGGAATTCGTTTTCTGCCTCGATCTCCTTGTTCTTCTTCGCCAATTTAAGCAGAGATGGTAGAGATCGGGCAAACACGGCATTAGCCTGTATAAAATATGGATCAGAATCAAGTTCAAATAAAAAAGCGGCTCGGTATGAAATGATGTCTTACCTGGAGTTGAAGCCTTGTGAAGTCTTCCAGGTATTGATCCGGAGAATGATTCTTAAACCGATCGTTATCGGCGGTCATGACGAAGCGCTCGAGGAGATCATAGGGAAACGGGTCCGATGGGTTTTGGGGCCAGAGAGTCCGTGGCTTGGCCCGATTGCTAGATGAAGGGGCCGAAGGGGCCGAAGCCAATTGGTCGGAAGAGTGAGATCCTCCTGATTGAGATTTGACTTGTTGGGTAGGGCCGGATGGAAGTACTGGAGAAGAAGCCTCTTTGCGAGATCTCTTTGCAAGAGGCTCCAGTACTTCCTCATCGGTCTCTTCGTCGATGATGCCTAGGGAGATCGGTTCGGGAATTGTTGCTAGAGTCTTCAGTGGTTTGGGCGGTGGTGGCACCTTCTTCTTTAGCTGCTGCTTCTTCATCAAGGCCATCTTTTCCGATCTGCTCATCTCCAAGGTACTTTTCTTAAGGACTTGAGCCATTGGGATAGCCGTGATTGGACGGGCGGCTATCGGCATTCTATTCTGAGGCTCGTCCTCCAAAGGCTCGTTGGGATCGGCCAGATTCGGGTCGGTAGCTCGGGGAATTGTTTGGCTGATGTTGGTCGGGGCGACTGGCTTGATAAGCGTTACTGAAAGATGTTAAGCGTTAGAAATCTATACTAGTAAGAAGGAATTACAAGCAATAAAAGCTTAGTTTGAGGTTCGAGGATAGGTACTTACATCCATGATTGTATAGCCATGTATGGTTGCCGAGGAGTTCGAAGTCCCATTCCTCATCGGGCATCTTGCTGACGAATTGTTTGAACTCTCCCAGGCGGTCGGACGGGAAGGCTTCAATATTGTTGGTATTTTTGCTGAAGCCAACCCAATCCGATATTAGGCTGGTATCGGGTCCTTTGATGTAGAACCATTGGGAGTGCCATCCCTTGTTACTGGTCGGGGTCCTCATCAGGGATTTCTTTTGAGCCCCCTTGACTGGTACCTTGCTGATTTGCCGAAATCCTGCTTCGCGCGATCGAATTACGGTGAATAGGGCAAAGAAAAAGTCCATGGTCGGTTCGACTTGGCACTCGTGGCAGAAAGCTATATAACAGATCAAGTGAATGAAGGAATTAGGAACCAATTGGGCGAGCCCGACCCCGACCACGCTGAGGAATGTGAGGATGAAGTGGTTGAGGGGGAATCTGAGCCCATACTTCAGGGCTTGGACAGTCACAGCAGTCCAGCCGTTGGGGCGTTGGTACATTCTTTCGTTGAGGTTGGGTGTGCGGATCTGGTAAGATATGGGAATCTGGTACAGTTCGCGGATAGACGCTAGATCTTTGGTTTGAAGCGAGGATATGGTGTTTATATGGTAAAAAGTCTTGTCTGAGGAGTATTCTTCTAGCATCTTTATGTTTTGAAGCTCGGCTTCGGTTCGGGGTGATGGAGTAGAGAAGGGGTTGCTAGGAAAATCGGAGCTTGTGATAGGATCTTGGGAAGAAACGCTGAGTCCTCCGGAGGTGGAACTAGTTTTGATGACAGAGGAAGGAATTGGCGGTGCGGCGGCGGTAGAAATTGATGCGATTGCAGTGGTGGTGACTGTGGTGGCTTCCGTTGTTATCGCTGCTGTAGGAGGGAGGATCTCATTAGCAGCTGCCGCGGATGCACTGGTTTTCGATGGGTTAGAAGAGCTTGAGGCGTCATTGGTTGCCATTGAAGAATAGAAGAACGAGATGCGAGATTCAAATGATCGGAAAGGTAGGGAAGCGGTGGTGAAGGTTGCAGAAAGGAGATTGAGAGATTTGAAAATTAGGGCTGAAAGTGGCGGTTGATTTTGGAAGGGTGTTGCCTTTATTGGGCGCGCCCCTTAAGTTTCGGCCCATTTTCCCACTAACGGTACTGTTTCAATAAATGTGGTGGGACCGTTATTGCCACGTGGCAACTGGGGATATTAATGGATGTGCTGATGTGGGGCGGTTATGTTCTAAAGGATTGTTTGGTTCATTATTTGGAGATTAAGATTCATTCTTTATACTCTTTTATTATAATTCATTTTTATAATTAAAGAGTAGGGGGCAATGTTGGGTTCTGGGTTCGGGACTCCCGACCCGATGTGCTAGATCCGACCCGGGGTGTGGGTTCGGGATGCAGAGAAGTAGTTTGGTTAAAGAAGTTATCTTTTAACTAAGTTGACTTATATTCTGACTAAAGCATTTATTATGATTTGGTTGATGGGACGTATGCTTTATATTGTCAAGTGGGACCTGGCGTGATGATGGCAAGTGGGAGTGTATATATAAGGCTTTCCTCTACATTTCAAAGGTAATGCAAAACTAAACACAAAACTGCAAACCTCCATTGTTAGCAAACCTTGAGAAAGCCTACACTAATTCTCACGCCTGAGCTATCCCCCGGCGGCAAAACCGCCCGGAACTCTCAGTGTGATTCCGTTATTGTGCAGGATTAACGTGTTCTTGGTGATTGAAGCGCGTGACCAAATCTTGGCGTTAACACATAGAATTTAAACAAGTGTGCAGGCATGCTGGGATTGGGACCACTAGAGTGGGTTCCAACTAATAACACTCCCTTTGTTTCATTAGAAAAGGCTCACTTAGTAATTTCATTTTGTTTCATAATTAAGAAAATCATTTTTTTATTGATAATAATAATAATATAAATGACGTAATGTTCTGATCAAGTTTGACATTATAATTTTATTATCGTATTATATTCTAAACTAAAAATTTATTTTCAGAGTATATAGAAAATAAAATGTATCATTAGTATTTAAATTTTTTACAATAAATTTCTTTTTGTGGAAGAGAGAGTAATAAATAAATAAATTAGCGAGGTTAGCAACTTGGGCCGGAATTGAAGTGGGTCGAGTCCAATCTTAATAAATGTAGTCTACTTAACTTTATCTGTAAATCAGGCCGAGTATGAATTAGAGAGATCAACAAAGGCATTGAAAGTGGACTGGGCCTATTTACTTTGAATAATACTCGAGACTACTTAATAAAATTTTATATTTTAAATCTTATTATCACTTAACATATATATTCATGTAATTTGTAATGCTACTCTTATACTCCATGATTGTAAACTTAATCATGATTTGCAACATTTGTGATACTTTAAAATCTGAGGTAATATGGGTTGTAAAGATCGACGAATATAGTTTTTGTAGTTGAAAATTAATCCCTCATGAAATAGACATTTATTATAATTATTAATACACAATTATTAAAGTTTAATTTAGGCTGTTTTTAGTTGATTAAAAACTTAAAAGTTGCAAAGCTTTTTACATGGTGCATTTGCAAATATTAGACATTTACCCATAGGATTTTTTTTTTATTATTAATATTACTTTAAAATCTTAAATAAATTAAATTTATTCAAAATTTTAAAATAATAAATTTTGTAATTAATAATAATAACACTTTAAAAAGGTTATGGGATATTTAATATTGTAATGCCTAAATCAAATATTAAATTAAAAAAAATTCACTTTGATTTCAAAAATTAAATGAAATTATTTTGGGTAACTGAGATAGTACTTTTCATTCCACACCCACAAAAAAAACATCAATATACAAAATAAAATTTGCTCCTACTTTTTTTAATTGATAATAATATAAAATTACAAGATGCAATAAAAATTGTTATAATAATTCTATAACTATATAAAATCTCATTAATATTATTAAATTTTATGAATAAGAATTTTTATTTTTATTTTTGTTTGTGGGGAGGGTTGGGGGATGGAGAAGGAGTAGTTAAATTTAATCGGGGCCAGAAAGTAATTCGAGAAAGTTCTCTCTTCGACTCAATTTCGAATACGGGCTATAAAACTAATTTACGCACCGGATAGCTGTTTCTTTCTTTCTTTACTCGTTCTAGGGTTTGACTCAGTACCCTAACCTGGTCGTAAAATCCTTAAATTTGTTTTAGGGATTTGAAGGTTTTGTGGATTTTAGAAGAATATTTTAGGGTTAGAGATCTGATGGGAACAGAAAGGAAGAGGAAGGTGAGCTTGTTCGATGTGGTGGATGATAGCTCAGTCTCGAAGCTCACCAGACCCAATGGAGGCGGCGCTGGCGGGAATAACAATAACATTACGATGCCATTAATCAACAGGTGGAATGGCCGGCCGTACTCACAAAGGTACCACGATATTTTGGAGAAGAGGAAGACGTTGCCTGTTTGGCAGCAGAAAGAGGAGTTCTTCAAAGTCCTTAAAGCCAATCAAACCCTAATCCTTGTTGGTGAGACTGGTAGTGGTAAAACCACTCAGGTCAGTAATTTGGATTTCAGTTTACTAATTTACTTAGTTTTGTTTTCTGGATTAAGGTTTTTCGGGATTTTCATAAAAGTTTTAGGAGACTAGTAATGTTTGTTCTTGTCTATGCTATTTTAGCTATCCGTATTTGTGATGATGATCGTAATTGGAACTAGCATCCAAAATCATTTGTGTTTATGACATGCATAAGCACACACTATCTGTGATCATACAATTAAGCTTTGAGTTCAATTATGCGGCACAGACTTTTTCCTATAAAATGATTTTAGATGATTGTCTGTGGTTACGTTAAAGTATTTCATAAACTGTGTGACTTTGTTTACATTTTTTTATACTTGCTCTGTCCCAAATGGGAATCCCCATTTGAAGATCAATGCCACATTTGTTTGTAAAAATGATGGATGGCCTCCTCCTCCTCCTCCCATGGTCTCTTCCACTCTTTGATCTGGCATGATTCTAACTATATATTGAGTGTATATTTCATGGTGCTTCTAGGTGCATGTAGCTTGGATATGTCAACTTGGTCATTTACCAAATAATGAAAATAAGTTCTGCATGCATTACATAGACATCATCTCATTTTGTAGTTCATTCTAAAACGTGCTTTTCTTTCATCTTTTTTTTTTTTGAGTAATCATATATTCGTGTGCGCATTAATTACCTAGATAACTAATGTGATAGCTGAGATAATATTTCTTATAGAAAGTGTTGCTTACTGCTGGTTGAACGTATATAAATGAATCAACTTCTGTTAAATAGATTCCTCAGTTTGTTCTGGAAGCTGTTGATTTAGAGACCCAAGATAAACGCAAGAAGTACATGATTGGCTGCACCCAGCCTCGGAGGGTGGCAGCTATGTCTGTTTCTCGTAGAGTTGCTGAAGAGATGGATGTAACTATTGGAGAAGAAGTAGGTTATAGCATCCGTTTTGAAGACTGCAGCAGTTCACGGACTGTTTTGAAGTAAGCTCATTCTATGCATTAATTCCTTTATTTTAAAAGCTATGCTGATTTTGTCAATTGATTTTGCTTGAAGTGAACACCCTTTTATCTTTATCCTGTTCTGAGCAGGTACCTAACAGATGGTATGCTTTTAAGAGAAGCGATGACAGATCCACTTCTTGAAAGATACAAAGTGATAATTCTTGACGAAGCTCATGAAAGAACTTTGGCAACAGATGTTTTATTTGGACTTTTGAAAGAAGTGCTGAAAAATAGACCTGATCTGAAATTAGTTGTGATGAGTGCTACTCTTGAGGCTGAGAAATTTCAGGGTTATTTCTTTGGTGCACCTCTCATGAAAGTTCCAGGAAGGCTTCATCCTGTGGAGATCTTTTATACCCAGGAGCCTGAGAGGGACTACCTTGAAGCAGCTATCCGTACTGTTTTGCAGATACACACATGTGAAACCCCTGGTGATATACTTGTCTTTCTCACCGGTGAGGAAGAAATCGAAGATGCATGTCGCAAAATAAACAAGGAAGTCGGCAATTTAGGCTATACTGTTGGGCCGGTGACAGTAGTGCCTTTATATTCCACCCTTCCTCCAGCTATGCAGCAGAGGATATTCGAACCTGCGCCGCCTCCTTTGACAGAAAATGGTCCAGCTGGAAGGAAAATTGTTGTGTCCACAAATATTGCCGAAACTTCTTTGACCATAGATGGAATAGTTTATGTCATAGACCCTGGATTTGCTAAACAAAAAGTTTATAACCCACGAGTGCGTGTTGAATCTTTGCTGGTTTCTCCAATATCCAAGGCAAGTGCTCACCAGAGGTCAGGGCGTGCTGGAAGAACACAGCCAGGAAAATGTTTCAGACTTTACACCGAGAGAAGTTTCAATAATGATCTTCAGCCTCAGACGTACCCTGAAATTCTGAGGTCAAACCTTGCAAATACAGTTCTCACTTTGAAAAAGTTAGGTATAGATGATCTCGTCCATTTTGATTTTATGGACCCTCCTGCACCCGAGACATTAATGCGTGCATTGGAGGTATTGAATTACTTGGGAGCTTTGGATGATGATGGAAATTTGACCAAACTGGGGGAGATCATGAGTGAATTTCCCCTAGATCCACAGATGGGGAAGATGCTTGTAGTCAGCCCTGAATTCAACTGTTCAAATGAAATTCTTTCCATATCAGCTATGCTTTCAGGTATTGTGTTTTGTTATTGTTCTTTGAGTCTGTATTGTGTCTCATCTTACATATGTGGCAGTAGATCGAGTTGTACTGAGAATGTGTACTTAACCTTTCTCGAATGCATGTCAGTCCATTCTAGCATGTGCATAAACATACATTCATGCATATGAACTACATCTCTAAATGCATACATGTCTACACAAGTGTGTGGGGGGTCAGATGTAGGTATCTCCTTAGGTTGTCATCAGCAATTGTCGTGTCTCGGTTCCATGTCCCCTGTTGGCATGTGCCATAGAATTTCAAGTAAGCGCTGATGCATATAGTTGCAGTTTCTCAGTATTCTCTCATGAAGCAAATGGTGTCGTCTCGCCTCTATGCATCTGCTGACCTACCGTGGGCCTCCTCTGTGATAACCAATTTTTTCTTTAGTACCCAATTGCTTTGTCCGGCCTAGAGAGGCTCAAAAAGCTGCAGATGAGGCAAAAGCTCGGTTTGCGCACATTGACGGGGATCACCTCACGCTCTTGAATGTATACCATGCTTACAAACAAAACAGTAAGTACTGAATTCATTCCTTTTCGTTTGTTTCTCATTAATTAAATTATCAGGCCATCATTATTATGATTTAGTGCTCATAAACTTATGTATTTGTTAATGGGTTTCAGATGATGACCAATCATGGTGTTACGAAAATTTTGTCAACCATAGGGCACTTAAATCTGCAGATAATGTGAGGCAACAGCTAGCTCGCATCATGGCCAGGTTCAACCTCAAGCTCTGCAGCACAGACTTCAACAGCCGTGACTACTACATCAACATCAGAAAGGCCATGTTAGCTGGATATTTCATGCAGGTGGCTCACCTGGAGCGTAGTGGGCACTATTTAACGGTGAAAGACAATCAAGTATGCAGGATATTCTACCACTTTTCTAAGCATTATTTAAATATGAAAGACTGTCAAATATGCAGTTTTTACGGTGTATTGGGAACAATAATATGCATGATTTTTGTTGCATGTAGGTGGTTCACCTGCACCCGTCAAATTGCCTCGATCACAAGCCAGAGTGGGTAATTTATAACGAGTATGTCTTAACAAGCAGGAATTTCATCCGTACAGTAACAGATGTTCGTGGCGAATGGTCAGTCTCTCTTTCTGATTATGTAATATCATATATGTAATTCGACAGTAGTAACATATTTTTTTAATTTGAGGAGCTCAACTCTTTTCTTTTTGTTTAAAGGAAAGTAAGTTGTTTTTTTCCGTTTGTTTTTCTTCATTTTTCTGGGGCGATGGTGGTTTGTCTTGAAGGGTATTTTTGACTGACCTTGCCTAGATTTATTTGAAATATATTTTTAGGCTTAACTTCTATTTAGTATTATTTAATTCTTATGCACTCAAGGTTATATCCTTCACAATCCGTGAGGGTTGGTCAGCTGTAAGTAGCTACAATCACATGGCTTTACCTTATCAAAAAGGGGGGAATGCATGCTTTACCTGATGTTTGTTAGCTTGGTAGGATGTTGTTGCCTGTCAGGATTACCTCTGATTATGACGTAGAGGTGGAGATCTAATCTCTCTCAAACTATGCATTTTATAATAAATAAATAGAGGTAACCTTTTTTGTAAATAACCAAGGATGGAAGCAAATGTCAAGCCCGTTAAATAAACAAATCATTATCACTTATTATTGATAACCCTTTTAAATTACTTTTTGAGGCTTTGGAAGGTTTTATATGAGTGGAATTTAGGGGTTTTTTGTCGTTATTTTATTTTAGTTTTTTTTTTATAATTATTTTATTTTAGTTTTGGTTCCTACTATAATTTTCTTTAATATTCAATTTGCAATTTGCCATTGATTAATTATATGTAAATTTGCTGTAATTGGATCTGGGGAGTAAGGTTGTTTCTTTACTTAATGATTCTGATCAGTTTATTGTGTATATATTAACTTCTTATTATTGCTGTCTTTGGTTTTGCTTTTGCTTTTGCTTGCATGTGGTAAAGGTTGATAGATATTGCTCCGCACTATTACGATCTTGAAAACTTTCCCCAGTGTGAGGCTAAGCGAGTCCTTGAAAAGCTATACAAGAAAAGGGAGCGAGAGGAGGATAGCAAGACCAGGAGGTAGAAAGTGTCAACTGCCTCGAGTTCTTTGGAGCCTTATTGGTTAGCTATTCAGTTGATGTTGATGATAAGGTTATACTTCTGGAGAACCGACATTTTGTGGACTCTGGTTCATCAAGTATGTGATCAATGGAGCCAACATAATGAAGGAGGGGGAAGAACTTGCAAAATTCATTGTACCATTTAAAAATTAGTTTAGTGACGGTGGTCTGTGATACATGTACGTTTATCTGTTTTGATTGCGTTTGTCTCGGGACATTTTATTGTCAGTGTGCATCTTTCTCATCAACTGTCACTCTCTTCTCTTGTTTACTATAAGATGATGAGCGATTTTGGGGATAGTGCTAAGTTTTTATTAGCTATAAACAACCTGTTTGAATGGTGTAATTTTTTGTTTCTTTTTTTAATTACTTTGTTATCCTAGTATATGATAATTAATGGCAGGTTAAATGGTGTAGTTTTTTTGTTTTTCTTTTTTTATTACTGTATTATCTTAGTATATGATAATTAATGCCAATGCCATGGCCCATTCATAGTAGTGGTCTTAGGCAGCTTTTAGGAGTATGTTTACTGCGTGAGGATCTCTCTTTTCACTAGGAGTTGGTCATTGTTGAGCAGGTTCTAAATCGCAGCAGTCAATTATGTTCACTGCGTGAGGATCTCTCTTTTCACTAGGAGTTGGTCATTGTTGAACAGGCTCTAAAGCGCTGATGGTCAAATTGACATCAGGAAGTATTAGCAACTGTAAATTCAGTAATTAAAAGCTCATTCTTCCTGAATCCCAAAATCCTTAAACACACCAAAAACAATTTCTTGGTTATGATTCTTAAGAGGTAAGCAAGCTGTTGACGGTTGGTGGACTTCATAAGAATATAGGTCTAGTTGAGTCCCATTAGATGTAAAGTAAGTTTGCTTTGCCGTGTTAACCCTCTTCCCAAGGATTGGCAAACGAAAAATCCTCGTTGTGTGCTCTCTTCAAATCTGAGCTATCGTAAACTTGACCAACTGGATGCTTATAGGTTTCCCGATCAGTTTACCAACTGGATGCTTATAGGTTTCCCGATTGTGATCATCACATCAAGTTACCAGCTATAAACATTTATATTAAGAGCAAAAGTTCAATATACCAGAAAATATACAGATTTTGGCAAAATCACAGACCACGGGAACAGAACTACAATCCTGCAATTCCTAGATTATTATACGACACGAGACCAACTTGAAATCACATTAGCACATAAATACAATTTTACAAGGAAATCAAAAGTCATGAAACCCATTCCTGATTAACAGTTCTACCACCAGCTGCAAACCAAGCAAAAACTCAGAGCAAGCTGCACAGGTCCCTCTGAACAAGTAAAAAAGATGCAGGAGTGTAGTGAGTTACTAGTGAAACATGTAGAAAGGAGGCGGCTAGTGAAACGGAAAAAAAAATGATTGGTGCCATCAAAGTGTTCTCGTCAATGAGTCCTGCCATCTGAGCCAAAAGAAGTCATCAGATACATTATCAAGATGGCCAAAACCACTTTCAAACCAACGATATAGCATTAGCAGAACAATGAATTCCATCCTCTGCCAAATGCGATTGTGCTAGCATGTCAAATTTTCCCCTGCTACCATTAAGCCCAACAAGGCCAATGTCCACCCTTTCAGTTTCCACACTATATTTGGCAGTCACTAAGACATTGCTGTGACACAGTTGTCCATACAATCACAGCTGCCTGAAGCTGTGTGTAATTCAACATATCAAACCTATCCTCAATTAGGGTTCAGCAGATTTGCGATCGAGATTCAGAGTTAGCAAACCATGAGACTTCGATTTAAGGGCCTCTAGCTAATTCATGTTGGTCTTGCATTTGCATGATATCAAAATCTAGCTGTTAAGAATTTGGAAAAGCCATAACCATAAGACTCCAATTTAGGGGATTCAAGCTGTTTCATGTTGGTCTTACATTTGCATCACTATGATAGCAAGTTCTACTGAATCCAAAGGCGATATGTTAACCATGAGACTCTGGATTTAGGAGCCTCAAGCTATTTCATGCTCAACTTACATTTATATTTGAGCTGATTCTACCTGTTTAGGAATTTGAAGTTGACAAGTTCTTACTAGAAAGAGAGACTTTCCTGCCAAGGATCTTGCTATCCATGAAGCGTGCAAAATTCAGCTTCATCATACGGCATAAGGTGACTCAATCCAACTAACTGCTTTTTTGCTTCTTAGCACGCTTTTGATTCATCATCTTCCTCACCTCGATAACACTGTTCCATACACCTTTCTCACCATGTATCTTTGAAAGCATTGAATACACAGCGGGACTATCTTGTTCCAAACTATTAAGTCTCTTGACGGCAAACTCCCCAAGTTCCAGAGATGAATGCAAGCCACACGCCCCAAGCAATGCACCCCACACAACCGCATCAGGCTCAAAAGGCATCTCCTTGATAATTTTCTCTGCTTTCTCTAGCTGACCTGCTCTCCCAAATAGATCCACCATGCAAGCATAGTGCTCCATTTCTGCTCGGATTCTATATTTCATTCCCATTGAGTTAAATTGTCGTTCACCTTCTTCAACTAGCCCACCATGTCCACATGCTGATAGCACATTAATAAATGTAATTTTATCAGGTTTGACGCCACTATTTGTCATCCTCTCAAACACTTCCAATGCCCTAGTTGCAAGTCCATGCCTTGCATAACCCCCAATGATTGAATTCCACGATACGATGTTCTTCTTTGGCATGGATTCAAAAATACAAAATGCGGACTCAATGTCCCCACATTTTGCATACATATCAACAAGGGAGGTCAACAAGATTACATCAAAAGGTATACCAGATTTCAGTATACATGAGTGAACTTGATTGCCAATTACAAGGGAAGAGCTACCTGCACAAGCCTCTAACACACTTGAAAACGTAAAATGATTTGGATAAGGCCCCGAGTTCAGCATCAAAATAAACAACTCTAAAGCATCAAGAAATTTGCCGTATTGGACATACCCTCTTATCATTGCAGTCCAAGTGAGCACATTTTTTTCATTCATCTTATTGAAAACAGACCGAGCTTGATCAAGTCTGCTATTGTTTATATAACCGTTAACCAAAGTCGTCCAAGAAATAACATTTGTTACTGGCATCATCCCAATGGTTCTCTGAGCTTCACCAGTCAGCCCCAATTCCATATATCCCAAAATCAAAGCATTCCAAGTAGTGACATCTTTTACTAATATCTCATCAAACACTAGACGCAAACCTTCACAATCCCTCAAATCAGCATAACCCCTCATCAAAGCTGACCCAACATACACACCCGCATTAAGCGCTAAGGGAAGTATAAGACCATGAAGCTGTGGGAGCAAAACACTGAATTTTGTACTTATGAATGCGCTAGTAACTGTGGAAAAGGTGAACTCACTCGGTTTATGACCAGCTCTAAGCATTTGTAAGAATGATATGTAGACTTTTTCTGGGTTTCCTTCTTTGTGTGAACTCGATAACATGGTGTTCCACGAAACAACGTCTCTTACGGGCATTTGATCAAACAGTTCTTGAGCAAGGGACATTTGGTTCTGTTTTATGTATCCAGAGATTATCGAATTCCAGGACACCACATCTCGGGATATGGGATTTTGATCAAACAGTTGGCGAGCATCATCTACATTTCCGCTACGAATGTAGCTGTTGAGGGTATAGTTTAGATTTGCAGTTGAAATGAGACAGATATGGCGGGAAGTCGGACGGACGAGTATGTTTGATGTTCTCATTTATGGTCCGTGTGGCTCCTTTTTGGGTCCTTCTAATGTGTGCCCTTAGGGCACACACTATACACATTATACACAGGAATCGAGAGAATATTCACTTGATTACTGTGCATATTCTTTTGATTTCTGCGTTTACACACAGATCAAGAGAATATGTACAGAAATCAAGAGAATATTCTCTCGATTCCTGTGTATAGTGTGTGCCCTCAGGGCACACATTAAGAAAATCCTTTTTTATATTTTTTTTTGTCATATTCTTGATACTAAATATTTCCTTTCATTCCGAAATATAAAATAAGTTAATTTAGGACGTCAAACTCATAGATTCCTTTAATAATTAATATCATAAACAATTTAAAATATATTTATTAATTATAAGAGTTATAGTTTTATAACTTTTAATAAATTATCTCAATTAGTTGACTTTTAAAAGTCAACAATAATATTATAATTTGAAATGGGAGAGTATTAATTTTTAAATAAACAGAAGGTAAAAAATCAAATGAAATTTAAATTTTCAAGGAAAAGAATTATTCTCTTTCTTCCAATTTATTTTAAAAAATATTTTCTTATTTGGGATGTTTAAAAATTAGTCATATTGAACTTTTATTTTTATCCAACCACTAAATGCACAACATATCATATATGCACCCATCTTAACACAATTCTAACCTAACTAAACCATATAGAATTTCTATCCATAGCAACCGATTGCTATAGATATTATTCCAGCAATCATGATTCTAACTGTTGATCTGAATAATAAATGGCCAACAATAAACTAATTTTACCCCCTGCAGCTACATCACTCTACGTTTGTAGAGTAATGACTCTACAATTACTCTACGAACGTAGAGTGATGTTGCTGCCGCTACCAATCTCAAGATCAACGGCGTAGATTATGATTGCTGAAATAGTACTTGTGACAAACGATTGCTATAGATAGAAACCTAACCATATATATATATATATATATATATATATATATATATATATATATATATCTTGTTTGAGTGAAATAAAAACAAACTCATTAAAAACAACTTCTCCACTATTCTTTAAGAAGCTTCTCATACTATCAGTGGAAACTGGCCCGGCAGCAAAATCTGATGCAAGTTGTATTTAATTTCGAAAATATATGTTGTTATAATAGCGAAAACTATGCAACTGGAGAATCAATAATATCACAAGACAAACAGCTGTAGAACAAGATTCTTAAACATGACTATGAATATGTGATATAGAATCATCTAATCAGAAACTGATATTCAGGAGAAAAGGCCAAACTTAAGTATGATTAAAAGACATTAAATCCATAGTTCATATATGTTCTTCATGTACACTATAGTAACAACATCCGAGGTAAACCTCAGCACAATTTAAGACCTAGCTGAGTCGAAGCTACTGTGGGCCAGGAAGAGCAACACAGAAACCTTTCCAACAAAATGCCTGAAACTTTACGCAGCAAGCAATGACATCCGATCCAAATCCATAAAATCCCTGAAATCACGACACACTAACTTAAATTAAGGCATCATAAATTAGTAGCTACAAATGTACACCTAAAACCCACATGAATCCTTCCTTACCTCAAGATCATATCATGGAAAAGGATTCTGGCAAAAGTTCAAACATTACGTCAAAGACTAACAAAGTCGTTTCAACTCCTAATACTGTTGGAGAAAGAATAATAATAATGCTTGATGCAGCTAGCTAAAGTAGTAACCCTGTAAACCGTAAACTTATGCATGGACAAGCAACCAAAATAATCAACATGCGGCACTTCACTTGTAATAGAATGTGAAGGCTATCAAAATTAAATCCTTAGTTGCTACTACTTTGTTTCTATACATGGTGACGTACCATAAATCATAATGAATACATCTCCTAGTTTTATTACCATCATTCAATATTTCTAACCATTTTACTAGAGGGGTTAAATGGGTAATGGATAAAATTTAAGTGGGTCATAAATGGTGGGTACTTTTAAGTGGATATGGATAATATAACCCATACTTTAAATGCTGCTGAAGAAAATGTGCCTAATAAACGTCAAACTCGTGGTACACAAATGGTCCCAAACGGGAAAAACCAAAAGTTAATATTCCTTTATCACAGAGTAAATATTAAAATTCCTTTTTAATTTAATTTTTTAATTTTTTTACTAATTCCTTTTTATTTATTTATTTTACTAATTATTTCTGTACTCTACCTATCTCAAAATTATAGATATACTATCAATTTATTAAAAATTAAAATATATTTTTAATTTATATTATAAAATTACGTGCAATTAGTAATATGTTTTTTACCATCACAAGTATACTCGTAACAAATGTTAAATATTTATTTAATCATTTTTTTAAAAAAATGATCGTCTTAAAAATACATATCTAATTTTGACGTGGAAGGTCTACATGTTATCTGACCACTGATCCAAAATTTATTTATTATTTGTCGCTGCTTTTAGTACATACACCAATTGAAATTCAGATAATGATAAACAAACATTAAAAAGAGAGAAATGAAAAAGGGGAGGAGGAGGATGCCATGCTCATAGTCAGCAGTAGCAGCATAATTGAGGGGGATGAATTTAAGTAAATCACGGTCCACACCTCATGTGAACCCCATCAACTTTACCCAATTAATGGTCCACGAATTTACCCATCTAACCCATTAATTTACTATTATCCATTTAACCCAACCCATTTAAAACTCATTAAGATAAATGGATAATTTTACCAATTGAATTTCACAGATCATTGGTAATACCTGTAGGATATAATTTACTTAATATGTTGGTACAAAAGATAAATTCCTGCATATGGTTAGGGGATATGTGTTTGAAATTCAGGTAGCTTTTGAATAATATTGGTTCACTAATCTGTGCATTTCAGTTTCTCTATCGACGTGAAAACAATACAATTGGGGTTGCAAATGATTCCAGTTGTTTATAAATGTTTGGCTCCGTTACACTGCGTGTGGATTGAAAGAATGAAATGGAGAGTAGATTGATTTATTTCATTCATGTTAGAATGAGTAATTCCAAATTCATAAATTTGGGAGAAATGAGAATGGTTCATTTTATTCTAATGAAACAACCAAACATAATTTTTTCATTCCATAAGAATGATTCATTCCATTCCTACTCTCATTCCTCTGATCCAAACGCAGCATTAAAGCTAACTCGGCTAGATCGAATTATGTAAACTTCAGCTCAAACAAGCTAAAGCGCAAAGACCTCATTTTTATGATATATAGAAGAATTGTTAGAATACTCATTTATTATATATTAATATCAAAGACATTTATGTGATCATATGTAGCAACTCAACATTATCTTCATATACACCACTGACCACACCATATATCCTGTTCAAATTAGTCTTAGAAAATAGTGTGGGTTTTACATTTGAATTGTTCTGTGTTGTAATAAAATTAAACAAAGTTCATGCAAATTCTATAGAATTGAACATTAATAGAGTAGCTGAACATTAACAAAGCACTCGTCATGATTCATTTGCAGCCCTAATTTTTATGCATTAATTATACAATCAAAGCTCAATTTCTGGCAGCACATATAGTTCTACAATAAAATGGAAACGGTATAAAATAGGGCTACCCAACCAAAAAGAGGAAACAAACGAACCTCCGGTGTAGACGTATCAATACTATTGTGGAGGAATTTCTTGTTCATCTTCTTCTTCTTCTTCTTCTTTTTCTTCCAACGGTGGAACCCATTTCCCATAAACCCACTCCCGATGCAACCTGAGCTCGGACTGCGAAAAGTCAATTTGCTCCCTGGAGCTCCGGAAGAAAACGGAGTACCTGTCGACGCCGTCGTGAACGGCGGTGACAACCCCTTCCCACCACCCGTCGTTGTGGAAGGCGTCGACCTCCTCGCTGAACTGGAATCTCCTCCGGGTCGACTCTCGGGGCGGAACGGGTCGGACCAAAATGATGTTGACGTTCTCGCGGAGAGGCTTGGAACACTTGTCGTCGGCCTTTAGATTGTGGAATTCGAGGAGGATCTTTCGGGTCTTCTTGTAGACGGTTCGGATAACGGTGGCAGTGTACCAGGATCCTCTGAAACCCGGTTCCTCTAAGCTCACTTCCACCTCCGCTCCTTTCTTGAAACACTCTTTTTCAAGCTTCTCCATCTCCACAGCTGCCATGGCCATAGGATTTTTTTTTTTTTTTAAGCTCTAGACAGAAACAATGTAGGAATTTTAGATTCAGTATGTATATAAGCACAGTAGAGGGAGAGCCGGAGAGGGAGTTAGAATTTAAAATTTAGGAGAGAAGCCGTCTTTTCGTATCAGCGGTAATAAATTTCCGTGAAATAATAAATAGAACTTCCTCCTTCAAAATTAAAATTTGTGAATTTTTTATTTTTTTTTTAAGTTTTGAAAATTATTATAGGCAATTGTTAGATATGATCAAATTATCAACTTAATACTTCTTCCGTCTCAAATTAACTGCTTAGCTTTGACTTTTTAAAGTCATATTAACTATTTTTAAAACTAATTTTTGTACCATTTTTGTCAAAATATAGGTGAAGAGATTATAACCAAAAGAAAGTATATACAATTTACTACTAATACCAATTTTTATAATGTTAAAAAATATATTTATATATGCTTAATTATTAATTTTAAAAATAGTCAATTTGACTAAAAAAGTCTAAACTAAACAGTTAATTTAGGACAAAAAGAATATTTTTGTAAGCATTCTTATATGAATATATCTATGTACATATTAGTGTCACATTCAAAGAGACACAAAGGTAATATAGTCCTTCCTCCTTCCCAAATTATGTTGTTTTAAAAAAAAAAATTGTTGTACCAAAATAATTGAATTTTGCTCTTTTTCAAGACAATTAAAGTGATTATATTACAAATTTATCATATTCATTTATTCTTTCTCTTCACAAGTGTATAATCTTTAAATTGCATAATTATAGGTATAATTGTACTTTTAGTAACAAATTTGACATAATAATTATATTTCTTAATAAGTTTGTAAATGGTTAAAAGTGCATGTAATTTGGGATGAATGGGGGCAGTAAAAGAGGAATTTTTATTAGGAGGTCCAGGTCTTCCTAGGACCTTCTATTACATTTTCGACACGTGTAATGGTCATATATAATTAATACAAATTGGTCCACACATGTTATGGGGTATTGGTTAAAAAAGAAAGGGTCCTTTACAGAAATATACAACAATTAGTAAAATATTACAAGAATAGTGCACTAACAAAATAATTACAAAAAGAATAGTGCACTAACAAAATAATTACAAAAAAAGTGCAACAAGATAAACTCATTAAATCATTTAGTTTCCTAAAAATAAAAAATTCCTTAAATCAAGGACAAGTAACTGTCATAATTAATAATAATTCAAATTCAAATATTTTTCAAAATTCAAATTTCAAAAAGCTAACCATCACCGACCGTGACTCCATATTTTTCCGACGTGACTCCATAATGTGTCTGCCCAACCATCGCCGGCCGTCACCAACCATCGCCTACCATCGCCATATTTTCCGGTCAAGCATCACCGACCAAAAACTCTATATTTTTCCGGCCAAAATTCAACAACACAAGGCTGCTGTGTTTCACAATAGCTCCAACAAACAACAGCAACAAACATAACATGTCTGAGCAACAAACATTATAGGTTGGATTCTGCTGTCCGACGAAATTTGGTTACCCACAAAAACTAAAATGGTTACCTTTATATGATGGTTTGTCTACCAACTGCACTGAAATTTCTCTTCTTCTCTTTTTGATTTATAGACTAAATCAACCTTCGTCACCCCTTGTCCGGGCTTCACCTACTACCTCCAAGGTGTCACAGGCAACAATGGTCGCATCTACAAACTCGTTCTCTCTCTAATGTCGCTCTAAGAGGATGCATATTTGGTTACTACCAACTGCACTATGAAAAAACTGCAGGTGTATAGGTCGATTGGTTACTTTGGCATGAAGGTTTGGTTACCAACTGCACTATGAAAAAACTGCAGGTGTAGAGGTGGATTGGTTACCTTGGTATGACTATTTGGTTACCTTGGCATGAAGGTTTGGTTACCAACTGCATTATGAAAAACTGCAAGTGTGGGTGTGTATTGGTTAACTTGGTATGAAAATTTGGTTACCTTAGTATGAATGTTTGGTTACCTTGGTATGTAGGTTTGGTTACCAACTGCACTATGAAAAAACTGCAGGTGTGGAAGTAGATTGGTTACTTTGGTATGAAGGTTTGGCTACCTTGGTATGAATGTTTGGTTACCAACTGTACTATGAAAAAACTGGTCAATGGAATGAGGTGAATGGAAGGGTATGAGGCGTGGGGGTTGGGGTGCACGGAACAATAAGTTTGAGGCTTAAAAAATACGACCAAACGCACTTTCCAGATGCACCAAAACAAACATCGGTAGAGTACATTTTCTATCTTCTTTCTTTTTCTAATTTTTTGGGTTGCTTATTGGGGGCATTATAAGGAAAGGGAAAGTTGTAAGTAAAGAGTGTTTAGGGACAAAGACATCATCAGGCACAAAGACATCATCATTTAGTGGTTAGGGAGCTAGGAGAATAGATTGATTTGAAAATTGGGCCAGGTGACGATGACCCTTCATTTGCGCACACCCCACTTATTGGTGTTGTTCCACCACGGGAATCTTCCGCAGATGAGCATGATGAGAGCAAGCAGATGTTATTGGTGTCTCATGTTCCCAGCAATGATCAGGATTTATCTAGGAGCCAACCCATGAAAAGAAAAAAGAAGGTTGTGAAAAGATGGAGAGAGGAATGGGCTGATAGATATAAGTGGGCAGAGAGCAGGTTGTTGAACTTTGGAATATTACAGGAGAGAGAAAAAATATCAGAGATAGGAAGAAGGAGAAGGAGAAGGGTATGAGGCGTTGGGGTAGAAGGGAGGAGAGAGAAAGTGATGAATCGTAACCTATTAGAACACTCAACTAAATTAAAGGATAAGAATGTACTAATTTTGTAAATAAAAAATTGCATACATTAATTGTGTAAATATTTAATGAGTGCACTATTCTTGTAATTATTTTTAAAAATGTAATAGAAAATGTAATTGTTCCAAAAAGGAATTATTGTATACGTGTTGAAAATGTATAGGAAGGTCCTTTTCCTAGTTGGAAGACCTGGACCTCCTAATAAAAACTCGTAAAAGAGAGGAGATAAAGTGCTCTCACATTCAAAGACACAAATGTGACATAGTAGTAAAAGACGGAGTAAGCTTTGTAAAGAGAAGATAGACAAATATTTGTACTATTTTACCTTTATATATATGACCAAATGTGCACATAAATATACTCTCTTATACGGTAGTATATGTTGTCTTTAGTCCCGTCAAATTCAGCCCCATTTATTGTAATGGAATAAATGCAGTTCTGTAAAACTTTTATTTGACTGAAATATTAAGAGGGAATTGTTATTTCTACAAGAAAATTTTGATATTTCTACAAAGTCTCACTCACATGAATGAAAATCTTATTTATTATTCAAGTGAGAGAAGCCTTGCAAAAATATCAATTTCCCTTACAAAAATATCAATTTCCCTTGAAAAAAATATCAATTTGAACAACATAATAGATGCAACTCTGCAATCTTGCTCTGATACAGAGTCTTGCATCATCTTCCTCATCATCCCTTCTTTTAAGCAATAGCCAGAGACGTGCCTTTCTTACAAAAGATTCATCCGAACATGAAACAAATGTACCATCTTTGCCGGAGAATGACAGGAAATCCATACTTTTTTAATCGGTCATATTTGAAATATATACATACGACTATATGGAAACTCTATAATTCAACTTCCCCGAACTTTCATATGACTTGACTTAAGATGTACTCGCTGCATACAATCAAGTTTACATTACTCGCTTATAGTTCAACCCCCCGAGGGTTACTTCGCTACAACAACGAATTTAAAAACGAAAAAACATTCGGTTAGGGGAGGGGGAGGGAGAGGGAAAGAGAGTTTACTCTGGAACTAAATGATACAGAACACATTGTATGCTACTACATTGGCCAATAAAATGTCACACGAGAGTAATATCGGCCAACTTCAATCATGCTGTTACAAATACATGAAGATACTTGAAAATCCATTCAAGCTTATCTTCCTCGAATTCACAGGATCCACACAATATCATGCCACTCACCAAGGGGCAGCAACTAAGGCTTCAAACTCAAGCTGGACACTCCTGATCCCACCGTTGATGCCTTCAACTGTTGATTCCAGAGAAGCAATTAATGAATCATTTTTCTCCTTCGCTGACAAGGCCAATGCACGCTCTTCATGTAACTTACGCATCTGGTTATCAATCTTATCAATTGTTTCACGAAGTTTGGAATTACCATGATTAGCTTCCATGATCAAACTTTTAGGTTCCTTTTTCTGATCATCAAACTCTTCGAGCTTATCCTTCATCAATAGCAACCCAGTTAAACGATTCCGTGGTTTGTTGACATCAAACCCATGACTTTCCAGTTCAAGAAGGGTTTCCAAATTTTCCTCAATAATGCTTCTCGGATCATCAAATTGCAACTTGGATGTCTTCTCTACCACACTGGCAAAGGTTACCATATAACCTATTGCTAATCCTTCACGAGAACTCTCTTTACACGAGTCCAAAGTGCGAAAATGTGGATTTTGCGGCATCTTCTGGAACGCTTCCATAGATTCAATAGCTTTCCAAATTGGAGTGTTCTTAACAAAGGGCAAGCTCTGATCCTTATATGGCACAATGCCACCCAAACCATCATCGACAAGAGATTGCATAACAACACTTTTTTGACTCCCGTTTGCCTCGGTACATTGCTCCACATTCCTGCCCTGGGAAACACCTGGAGAAACAAGAGATGCATCAAAAAAAATCTATGAAAGCAAGTGCCTTAAATACACATACTATCTTACTTGAGGCATCAACAGTTTTTGGAGAATGCACTCCTTCAAACCACATCGAAAGAGGTTGATCATCAGACATGTTGTTGGGCAATTGATCAACGGCCATTTCAACTTCCTTTATCAAACCATCTTTTTCAGAAACCTCTGCATTTTTTCCTACAGTTACGTCTTGAGGATCTACAGAACAGAAAAGTCAATTAGTTAAAGACAACAAAGAAACAATATGATGAGTGACAAAGAGACACAAGGAAGGCAATGGTGATATCCTAGTGTTTAACTCGTCTATCACAGCTAGAAGAAATAATCTAGAGTTTGTAGGAAAAGCAACTGCTTGCTAACTTTTCCACACTCCACAATCAGTGTCCAGTGAATGAAAATACTCGGGAAGGATGATTGCAAACGCTCTACACAACAAATGGAAAGGTGCATAGTATCACAATCTCAGCCTACGATAATAAAATGTATAATCCTTTCCGTGGGGAAATAATCTGACGCAACAAAACACAGTTAATGTTGTATGTTTACTAAGGGATCAGGTATGACTAATTGGCTGTAAAACCTGGTAAAGGGATAAACTGATCGTCACAAGATGCAGTCTACCTGCTTACTTATAAAAGGATTTGTCCCCAAACCAAAAAAAAAACATTCAAAACATTCAGTCCATCTTCTACAGTAACATGCAGAATTGTAACAGGAACCAAAGCATGTACTCATGATCCCCTAATAGTACAACAGGAAGTTTGCTCACCTTGAATCAGAGATTCAGTGTTTACATTTATGGTCTGTTGTCTTCCTCTCTTAGATGAATGCTTTTTATGTTGCTTGGCTGAAGCTTGCACCATCGCATTTTGCAGTGTATCCTTTTTCGCATGAGGAACTTTCGTCGTACTGCTCGATTTGCCTTTCGGCTCCATTGAACCATTCAAGATCTTCTTACCAACCCCAAATGGCTTCTTCATATATTCCTTATCAGTTATCGTGTCCTTTTCCGCAACTGTAGGTGACCCAACTTCCTTCTTCATGCAATCTTTTACACCCATGTCATTGGAAGCAACACCACCATCTTGCTGATTAACTACAACCAAGATATACACTTTTACAAAATAAAAAATGACATATAAAATGGTAGTTCATGTCTTTCCTGCTAAGGAATGGGAAATCTTTCTCCTGTTCCATGAATCCAAAGATAGTAAAGTAAACCTGCCGCAGAAGCTTTGGGGATTTGCGCCGAAAGCTTGCGTGGTCTTCCCCTCGTTCTTTTTGGAATGCTCTCTCCACCACCTTCTAGTTGATTACCCTCCTAGAAAAATAACCATCATGAGCTATATGCAAAAAATAGCAACAGAAATTGGTAGGCCTACAAAATTCATAGTGCAGGTGTGGACAAAACCCCCCACATTATATAAATTGAAACACTAGCATGTTGAGCTGATACAACAATGGTCAAGTCCGCCATGCACGGCAAATTGATGTAGAAGAATATGATGATAGGCTTAGAGAGTACACAAGAATGCGAATTATAATGTTACTTCACGATACTACTAACCTTGATTTTTTCTACTGTCAGATCATGTAATTGCAGCTTCTGATCTTTTAAAACCTTTACAGACTCCTCGTAAGGAATCTGATTAGGTTCTTTAGCTCGTTTTTCTTTCATTGCTTCACACTCCAAATTTAAGGTGACAGGAATTTCTTTTGTAACACACTCTTTCTCAACAAAGTTTTCTTCTGTACATCCTACAGCATCATCCTTTTTATCTGCAAAAAATTACCCAGATTTGTCATCCGAAGATCACTATCCCAAAGTTTAAAAAAGTATTGAAGAATTTATACTAAATCAACTAACTACCTCCTCCTGAAGCTTCTGTGCTACTAATTGTTGATATTTGTGGTCTTCTCCCCTTCCTTCTCGAAGGATCTGGTGTACAATTGTCTGGTTTACAAGGGGTTTTATTTAAAAGCATTATCAAGATTTGTCAGCTGATGAGCACTATCCCTAATTTTAAGAAAGCAATTATAAATGTATACTAGATCAACTAAATACCTCCAGCTAAATCCTGTGTGCCAGTCATTGGTGATTTTGGTGGTCTTCCCCCTTTCCTTCTCAAAGGATCTGATGTATCCAGTTCACCAGGTCTGTGTCGCTTACTCCTCTGCACGAGTAGAAAAAGAATTTCCTAATCATGAACCACTGGAGATGTCAAAATTTTCTGGAAAACACTATTTCGAAAGAGAATGCAATCACTCATTTAACAGATTTATTATTCATCATTGTCCATCAAATTAAGCCGTATATTACCACTGGGCAAAACTAACATTTATCCCACTGTACTTATACCATTTTGTGCAATAACCCATTAAACTTTCAAAAACTGTAAGTATCACACTAATTAATTAAAATTGTGAAATTAGGTCATTCTGTTACGTTAATGTTTTCCTACATGGCTGTCCAAAAATTAAATTAAAAAACAAAGAAGAAGAAACTAACTGACAGGTAGACAAATGAGATGAATCAAGTAAAATGAAAATTTTAAAATTAAACACCATATTAACTTTTAAGTTTAAAATAATAAAATATTAAAAATTCCAAAAAAGTTGTCATCTTCAACCTCCAACCGGGTCAACCCAACCCGCACAACTGTCAAACGGGTCAAAAGCCATAATTATGTTATTTTAACTCCAAATCATGCAAATAATATGTCAAAATCGCCGTATTTACGAGTCCTAACATTACATGTAATTTATTTCACAAAAAGAATCCAAAGATGGAGCAAATCTGGGATTGAACAAAGTTAGGGTATGAGCAACATCAATGGAGATTTCAAATGGTTGATGACTAAACGTAGAGTGTCTCATAAACCTACAACTAGTGGACCCAGTAGAGAGAGTAAAACCCAGATTGCAATTACTATTTCTATGGGATCTTAATTTTTTTGTTCTTCTCTGTAGGTATTAATGGAAGATTCCTTAATCAAGAAAAGATAGTCAAGTTTCTTGATCCATGAACAAACACAACTAAACAAATGAGAATTGTCCTAGAGGCGTTGTCGGGGAGAGAAAAGGAATCGGGATGGTTTATGTAGGTGTTGGATTTTATGAATGCTGGGAAAGAGGAGTGTGGATAACCAATTAATAGGAGGCGAAGATGAACAAGAGAGAGAGAGAGAGAAAAGTGTTTTTTTTTAAAAAAATATGAATCTAAAGCTTTTATTTTATTTTTAACTTCGTTAGTCTCATTCTTAGTTTTTGGCAGCTAATTTTTTTTCTTGTCTCTTTTTATTTTTTCTAGTCATTTCTTTTGATTTTTTATTTTTCTTCCTAGACAGCCACATAGATAGTAAATAAACGTCCATCCAATTACTTTAACGGAATTATCCAATTTAATATTTTTAATTAGTTCAATTGGGTAATTACAAAAATTAAAAGTTCAATGGGTTATTGTACAAAATGGTGCAAGTGCAGTGAGATAAATGTTAGTTTTGCCATTACCACTGCCCCCAAATACTTGCATTGTGTTTGTGAATTTAAGAAGAGAAGAGAGGAAGATATTTTAAAATTGATGAGAGAAAAGAAAAGAAAAGAAAAGATAGGACATTTGTTGTCTTGTGTTTGTGAGCTTTGGAAGGAAAAATTAACTTAAAATAATAGATTACTATCTTACACTTATGAGATTACTTTTAGACTAGATATCAAACATTCTTATGCAACTATATCATTAGAAACAAGCTCTTATATTAAAGGAAAAGATGAGGCTTAACAGATCGTGTAATGAGTAACTCCTCTACATCACCGAGACAACTAAAAAAAATGTACCATATCTTCTCTATCATAGGAACTCCAGGGATTGGAGTTCGATATGGTCAATTCTTTTTTGGCGAATGTTTTGAGAGCTTTCCCCACAGGGATTCTCTGAGATGGAAAGGAGGTCCAAACGGGCTTAATCTGATGATACCTGGATCATGTTAAGCTCAAACCTAGTTTGAACTCAAGTAAGCAACAGTGGAGAGGGTTTTAGAGAAATTAAGTTTTTAGAGTGAACTTCGAGAAGAAGGCTTGAGATCTAAGAAGTGGGATGAACCACCCTTTAATTAATACTCGCATAGGTAAACATTACATCAATTCTCTTATATAGAGACTACCACAAACATGAAAGAAATATGTTAAGATGCATTGTGGGTACATTATTAAGGTATTACCCATGTGCTAGCAATTTCAAGAAAAGTTTAATTAACTAACAAAACTGCCATTTATTTACTAAAACGTCACACAGTCTTCTATCCGTGACCTAAAACTAACTTCTCGTTCTCGCGTTCTTGAATCGATCAGAAGAAATGAATGTCATCAACTCAATGGTTAGAGGTCCAAGGGGTTCATAGAATACAAATGCTCTTCTTTTTCTTTTTATATTCGAATTTTAGTTGTTTTAGAAGAGAAATAAATTTGAAAGGTGAAATGAAATAATTTTTTAGCTCTAAGAGTTTTAAAAGGAACAACCATTGTTGTATAATTAAATTGAAGAGGTATAAAATGGCACATGGTCTAGCCATGGCCTAAAATTGCCTTCCTCAACATCCATGTCCTCATGAAGGCTTAGTTGAAGCTTTTCGCCCTTGCTGGTTAGTCTCCTAGCGGATCAAAAAATGAAATGTTGACATTTATGTATCTCCGCCTCTGCATATGTCTTTGATTTTGTTTCCTTCATGACGAGATCTTGCAGGTGAGTACCCCCATAGCTGTATATCCATTTCTGAGGTTACATTTGAATGGAGAAGGATCCATCTTCGCTTTGCTTCATATAAGATGTCCAATAGACTGAAGTATGTTTCCAAGTTAATGCATTTGCACAGAGCTTTTGCTTGCACAAGCCCCATTCCTTTATTGCTTTGTTGAGTAGTTGTACCAAGAATTTGTCGACTTGGACAGCTAGATTTTGATGAACTTTGGGGCTGTTTTTGTGATGAATTGCTTCTGGTTGTGCTCAAATTTGACTGGGAAACAAATCTCAGTGGTTTTGGATGCTTGAATGGGTGGAATTGGTGTGTTTGGTTGAGATTTTTTATATTTCTCACTATGGTCAGAAATCAGGGTATGGATAAGGGTTTTTTGGGAATCTTATGGTTGATTTTGGTGTGTTTTAGGGAGTGTTTTGATTCGAAATGATGGGCGACGAGTTTCCCAGTAGATTGCAAGTAGTTTGGAAGGGTTTTCAGTTAAATTTAGGCGATGAACAGAGGTTGAAAGGTGATGATCAGTTTAATGATGGATGGCAGAGAATAAGGGATTGGAGGTTGAAGAAGATGAAGATCGCACAAGGAAAGTGTGCTCTGATACTAATCGTTGAGCAAGTAAGCAACAATGAAGATTAGGACTTTATAGGGACTTGGAGAAGAAAAAGGCCTGAGAGCTAAGGAGTGAATAAGCCACCCTATTACTTCATTCTATTCATATAAATAAACATTACAACTATCATCTTACATAGAGACTACAAACAGGAACCAAATATGCTAAAATGCACCAAGGGTACACTATCACCCATGTGCTAGATATTCTTGAAAAGTCTACTAAACTAACAAGCCTAACACAGCCATTAATTTACTAAAATGGCACATCATGGTGGTATATTCATGGCCTAACAGATTGGTTTTCCGGTGAACAAGAACTAGCATAAAAGATGGCGACTGACTCCTCACTGTACCATGTGAACAATGTTTTAAGAGCAGAACAGAAGATGTTTTGAAGGGAAGGGGAAGATAATCAATAGGCCAGTTACATGTTTTCATGTATCTGACCAATCGGTCAATATATCTAAACATTATTTCAGTTTCCTTTATTTCTTATGTTAGTTTGTTTTATCTTTTATGTGCTATGCCATCTTTGTTTCACTTGAATTCGGATAACAAGGGCACCTTTAATAAAAAATAAAAAAAAATTAAGATGTGATATATGACTTACAGCTTTCTTTCCTCGAGAAAAGTTACCAGCTTTTACAGAGGGCAGGTCACCAACCATGGATTGTTCTAAGCTAGTGGTTCTAGTATCTCCATTGGTTGAGGTGGCAAACCCAAAATGTGTCTCTGTATCCATTGGAGGTATATTCAGTTGACATGGTGAAAGCGATGGGGACTCGATCAAGTTTGCTTCTTTCAACTTTTTACAAGGTCGTGAATGTTGATCACCAGTATCAGGAGTGGATAGCTTTGTTTTTTTCTTCAATGAGGTCATAGCAGTATATGCTTTCTCATTGCAAGGAGTTGACAACTCAATTTGCTTCTCCATCGACTTTGTGGAACCAGCTGTCCTCTCTTCGGAATTACCCTCAAGTTTGCCCAAGCTACCAAGTGAAACAGCTATCCCAGATTGATGGACATTAAAGCTGTTATTCCTCAGAAGTCCTTGATGATCTGAAGGGGTTAGGACATCCTGAAAAAAATCAAGACATCCACTTGGCTTTTAAAGATCCAAGAAAACCTAGTAGAAGAAAGACCTTATAACTTAAAAGATAAGGACAACAGCAATGAAAAAGACAATTATCCACACCCCTAGTCAAAAAATCCGCTAGTGTACATGCCAAATTTATCTTACAATTTTTTATAGCACAATTATTGACAAATATATGTTTACTGTTAAAAGAGAAACGACTGAACACCAAAACTTATGTTGTAACTAGTACAAACACACACACACCCAAAAAAAAAAACCTTAAACTAATCGGGTAAACGGCCTGAATTTTCCAAGAGCCGAAAATGATAATTACCTGGGATGCACTAAACCAATTCCCATCTTTCCATTCCATGTGAGGTCTAATTTCTGAGTGATTCAGTTCCCTCTCTTTGTTTGTAGATTTAAAGAAGACAATGAACCTACTATCAGCAAGTTCTTTGGTTATCACCCCGCTCCACCAGCCAAAATCTATATAGGCATCCACCTTCTCCAACAAAACAAAATTTTTGTCCTTCAGATGAGGAGGAGAAGGTCGGATATGAAGTAAATCAACTATAACTTTCACAGACTCGGAGCCACCCTTGATCCCTGTGCTCTGGTACTCAACCAAGAATGAGCCATTCCCTGTTTCTTCGTGGACAGTTGCCGGGAACCAAACGTCGCGATAATCTTCTTTCTCAAAAGACACTTCTACCTTTTTTCCTTTGCTAAACATCAATCCTGTTGTTCTCTTTTGAGAAATAGAAAAGATAGGAATAACAGAATCAACACTTGAAAGTGGATTTGCATATACAAAGATATCACTAGCTCAACTGATGATCTAGTGAAAGACAAAAAGTCAAGCTACAGATTAAAGGTTCTTACACAGAGTACAAACACATAAGGCATACCAGAGATGTGCAAGTTATGAGGTAAACATGATGTTACAATGATAAGCAGAACTACTCATTTTCTGTCCCCCCCCCCCTCTTCTTTTTTCTATATAGAAGTATGTACAAATGTGAAAGAAGGGTGTCAATGGAAGTAAGCAGACTTGAATGGTCCCATTTTGGGTTCTCTATTTCCTGGTTTATGTAATAAGATGCTTCAGTTGCCCTGTTGAAAATCTTGCTTTTTCAAACCAACTTACTTCCCTGGGAAGAATACCACCTTTCTCAAGTGAATAATCCTCTTCTACGGGCAACGTGTAGCACACATCTTGAGACATGCTGCAAACACATTTATATCGTATAGTCTCGATGTCTTTATAATATTTTATAATCTTAAAGTGTTTATAGAATATATTTTCAACTGTATCAATAAAATATATTAGCATATAATCTATATAAATAAATAAATAAACTAACCCTATTTATTCTCATAATTCCCAACTTTTCTAATTAGCTTATACTATTTAGAAAATCAGTATTAATTCAAAATGCTCACCTTTTTGTAACTCTCCCCACAACCTAACACCTATGAGCATTCTTTTCAGACGTTTCCAGAAATTATTAAGTATAACCGTTGTGATGATTTAAGTTTCAGAATTTTTGGCAGAGGAAAGGAATGTTCACTTCTTTGGCTGTGTTATGGTCTTGCAGTTGTGTTGTCCATTTAGGCAGAGGAACTTCGAACACAATTACTATTCCAGTTGTTGTTTTAGACATGATTACTCTTCTCCCTTCTCTTTGATCCTATGTCTTTGCATCCAATGGATCAGCCTCAAGAGATGGCACTTATCTTTGTTTATTTTCCCCTAGTGGTACTCTCTCCCAGGAAGACTGTTCCTCTTTTGTCTCCACCATTTTTTCTGATGAGAATATTATCAAACACACGAACTCAGGCAGCTCGAACACTAACGAGAAATATGTCATCAATTTAAGATTAAAAATTAGTATCTTTACCTTTCTAGTTCCTAACAACCTAAAAGGCAACAGGAAATTAGGCAGGAACAGTTAAGGGGAGGAGGTGTTAAGACTTAGGATCCTATGAGGTAAGGGGAAGGGATCTACCAGCATTGTAGGACATAAACTCTAGAAAGAATCTCAAGATAGATGAAGCAAAGCATAAATACAAACATTAAGTTTTGGTAGTTACCAACAGTATACCTTTGTTTTCCAAAGACTAGTGGTAATATATAGAAAACACTCGAGATCTAGAACAAACTGAGTCTTAGTAAATGACCAAGATGAACTATTAGGAAATAAGTAATAACTAAATAATCGGTGAAACTAGATACTTGTATTGTAATCATTAAGATTCAAATTAAAATCCAACCTTCAGCCAAATTAAGATAAAGAAAAAAAAGGAAAAAACAAAGAAGAAGAAAAAGAATAAAGACCAAAATGCATACAAATATTTTTGTGATAATGATATTAATCTATCAAAGTCTTAAACAACATATTAATCTATCAATTGGAGAAAAAGGTTAAAAATCAACATATGAATATATCATATTCTTAGACAGAGATATTTTGATATATAGCCTAACAGATCATACATGTAACAGATGAAGATAAAGCCTAATAACATTAAAAGGGCACGTTCTTGGCAATACTTTAGAAATTATGGAAACACACATGTGCTTAAACTATACAAAGTCACAAATAATGAAGACTAATAATTCCTATGATTATTTATTGGGATATCTATTATTCATAAAATTATATGAAAACATAGTGAATAAGAAAAGATTCTAACAAGATAACTCGCACTTTTCTTTTTTAAACTTCAAGGGGTTGCTCAACTGGTAGTAATAATGATAAGTGCCTCTAGTACGTACAAGTCATGGATTCAAAACTTCACAAAGGGCCTTTGGGGATAGGGAAATTACCTAGTGCACACCGAAAGGTAGTGGCCGGCAGTGCTTTGCGGGAAAAAAAAATATTATCTATGCAAGAATACTAGTCAAGAAAAAAACTTGCACTTTCATGAATTGTGGAATGAAAGTAGGGGCTCTCAATTTAGAAATAAGAGTAAACTATCAAAGTAATAACCAAATTAAATAATGGGACACTAATTTTTTGTTTTATAGATATCCAAGAAATTAGTAAGCTCAAAGGTAAAATGAAGATAAACACTGATAAATTTAAGTTAATGAAACTACCAACTTTTTCCAAAATTAAACTTGTAGAATACCAATGCTAAATTGTCCTATGCTTCACAAAATAATGTCGTTAGAAGTAAGCTGAAACTCTAGATATAAATTATGTTACCACAGTGCACAAAACCTAATACCTGCTTCTTAGGTTTGACCCATTTGCCATCAACCCAATCCCTATGGACCCGCAAGTCAGAAACCCCAAACTCAATCACATCAAGGGGGTTCTGAAACGTCACCACAAACCTAGAATTATAAAGAATTCTAGTAATGACTCCTGTCCACCACCCATCTTTGAAAAACGCATCAACTATGTCATTCAGCTCAAAAGACTGAAAATTATTGGACTCTGAAGGAGGAGAAGGTCGTATAAATGGCATATCGATGTATTCCCTCAAGGATTTAGACCCATCTTCATCTAAAAGACTATCGTATTCAACATAAAGCCTTTGGGGATTTTTCCTTGAAGAGCGGGGGTTGTAAGGTGGATCGATAATTGTGGCAACATACCAAGCACTCTTAAAGCCTGCTTCATCGAAGCTAACCTCAACCTTGGATTCTTTGGAGAATATATCAACAAAGTTATGCTGTCCATCGGCAGCCGCAGCACCACTCATTTTGCAGCTCTTTGCTTTTAGGGCATATTTTGCTGACCCTTAAAAAAAAATTCCTTTTATAGTTCCTCTGTCCAACTTCAGCTACCCCCTACTTGACTTTCACCGCCGTTTCACGCATATTAACAAATTACTAAGAATTGAGATCAATGTAGAAAGTTACTTAAAATTGTAAAATACCACTTCCTTTTTAAAAAGTTACAATTTTTACCAAAAAAAAAATAACATAATCACTTTAATTGATTATGGACAAGTTACTAGTAAAGAAGACATTCTTCTCTCTTTGCCTCTACGTCCCACATCAAAAGAGCACCGAAGTTGAAGAATGCTCTTCTTAGAGTGTTCTCTAATTCCTCATTTTCTTTGCCTCTAACTTTCCAAGTTCCACATAGCTCAACTAAGAATACACTCCCTAGCTCTAAGCTCTATAAATGGGCTGAGACAGAGGTAGTGTTTGATTACCTCTTTTTAACTCTTTTTGGCCTCACCTCTTTTTCGCGGAGAGGCAATCTTGTTTGATAAAAATTTAGCTAACCTCTTTTTGGCTCTCAAAAAAAAAAAAGAATGAGAAGTCTTTTTAGAAAAAGAGGCTCCTCATTATACTTTTACTCTCACTATTTTAATTTCATTTTTTTTTATTTTTCACTTCATTTCTCTCACTACACCACCACCAGCAGCCACCACAATCCACCACCATCCACCGCCCAACACCAACTACCACCCATTACTAACCACCATCCACCACCACCACGCACCACCACCAACCACCACTACCGCTCACCACCATCCTCCACCACTATCGTCGCCATATTTTATAATAATTAAGTAAAATTATCATAATTATTATTATGTTATTTTATTAGACTTGAAATATTTTACTATTTATACATTGTTGGTGATTTAATTGGAATTAATTATTTAATATTTATTATATTTTTATCCTCACCGTAAGTTTATATAAACTGATATAAGGATAGAATAGTAAAATGTTGTATTCAGACATACAATAAAGATTGGTTATCAAACAACTCTTTTACATTTAAACTCTATTTTACAGAGTCTCTATTTTAATAAGCTCTTATTACACAATTTTATCAAACACTACCTAAGTGATTCATTTTTTCTTTCTATTGAGTGGGTTATCACAAAAGCTAGTATAAAATTTTATTCTAGCAAACTCAAGTTACTTTTGTACAATTCCTGTTAAGTTCGACTTGCTTCGTAATTCAGCGAGTCAGTTTTGCTATGAGCTAGTATTTTTTATTTTTTATAAAAAAAATAAATAAATAAATAAGTTGTAAAATGGGACACCCCAAAGTTCAGGATTTCATTTTTTCTAAGTTCTATTATTAAGGTTTATGGTTTGCAAAGTTTAGATTTATATATATTTCTCGTATCGCTTATAGCTTACAATATTTACTATCAGCTAATTAAGGATTTTCTAAACTTCCAATATTTTAAACTTGTGATTTTAAAATTGTTGAATGTAATTTTGTTTTGAACTTGTAGTTTTAAACTTTCAAGTTATGTTAGTAAAAAAAAATTTGTTGAAAGTGAGTGTGAAAATAATAACTTTCTTAAATTAAATAGAAAAAAAGAATTATCACGGGTTACTCATTACCAACAACTACGGGTAAGGGGCACATCATTTCGTACCCAAATTGATGTAGGAAACCCAACCCTTTCGTGCCCGTCTTGAATTACCCATGAGTACCCAATAGCCAACGCCACCAATGTGTCTTATAAAGATACAAACTCTTCATTCTTCATGTCTAAAGCCTCAAACTCTTACTTGTGAAGCTTCAAATTCTTACTTGTGATCAATTTACAAACAAAGATGAAGAAGAAATTTCATTTGTTAGGCGATGTGGGACAAATGACAAGTAAAGAAGAGATACTACTCACTTTATGTTGTATAAAGATGCAAACAAATCGTAAAAGGCTTCCCTATATGTGGTACTCCATCATACCTTGAGATTTGAACACTAATTTGTGATCAATTTATAGACAAAGATGGAGGAGGAATTTCATTTTTTAGGCGATGATGGACAAATGACTAGTAAAGAAGATATTCTTCTCTTTGCATGTATATTCCCAATCAATGTGAACTCCTTCATCTCTACCTTTGAAAAGTTTAAACTCTTGGGATCAATTTATAGAGAAAGATGAGAAATTTCACTTTTTTCGCCAATATGGGACAAATGACGAGAGAAGAAGAGGTTTTTCTCCCTGTATTATATTATAATGATACAATCACTTTATAGAAGGCTTCCAAGTCGATGTGGGACTCACATTCTTAATCTTTGAACTCTTGTGAGACAAAGATAGAAGAGAAATTTCGTTTTTCAGTTGATTATGAACAAATTACTAGTAAAGAGGACATTCTTCTCTCTTTTCCTCTACGTCCCATATCAAAAGAGCATCGAAGTTGAAGAATTCTCTTCCTAGAGTGTTCTCTAATTCCTCATTTTCTTTGCCTCTAATTTTCCAAGTCCCACATTGCTCAACAGAGAATGCACTCACTAGCTCTAGGCTCTATAAATGGGCTGAGTGATTCATTTTTTTTCTTTCTATTGAGTGAGCTCTCACAAAAGCCTGCTATAAAATTTTATTCTAGCAAACCCAAGCTACTTTTGTACAATTCCTGTTGAGTTCGACTTGCTTCGTAATTCAGCGAGTCAGTTTTGCTACAAGCTAGTATTTTTTTTATAAGAAGTTGGCCATCTCTTACAAAAACAGAAAGAAAAAAATCAAAGAAAACACAAGTTCACCCGACTTAACCCTGCACGGTTCAAGAGATTGGTCCCATATATGTACTATTTGGGTAAAACTAGGAGTCTCATATTTTTGGTCTCAAATGGGTCTCAAATGATGTTGCATTGAATATTTCAATAAATACTTTATAGCATAGTCAATCACAAGAAGTGTACCACTAGTATTACTCATACTATTTGGACCAAATCCATCCCACCTCACCCCTCAAACCGACCCAGCCTGGCCCTTTTTACGCTACACCGGCACTAACCCAGGCAGCCTGATATCCCTACGTATGAGTTCCTGCACTTTACTTCCTACAAGCATATTAAAGCCTGCTAACATTACAAAGGCACTTTCTTCTTATTAGGCTTATGAAACTAACAAATTTGGAAACAATAATTTTATAGAAATTAATGATACATATGGTTAACTAAATAAACCTATGTTTAATGAAGATTATAATAGTACCGAAGATTATCATTTCAAAAATGCTATACATTATCGATAAATTATGAAACCATCAGTATAAAGAAAATAATAAGATAACTAGCATTTCTTTAACAGCGGGCTGGAACATGGAAATATCAATTTAGGAATACACATAAAAACTATTGTGGAATTAAGAATATTTTATATAATCCAAGAATATAGTGAGCTCACATGTACAAAAGAAGATAAAACCTGATAATGGACAGCTACTTGAACGTACCCACCAATTTTCTTATGAAAAGAAATTTAAATTTTAATACCAATGATATATTTCCCTATGCTTCATCAAACTAAGGAAAGCTGCAGCTAATAGAGAACATAATTTCTCAAGAATATTAAGATCCAAAAAATCATAACTAATGTAGAGATATGATGTTCTAGAATAATAAGGAGATTCTTCACATTCTTTCCTTATCCGAAAGCGAAAAGATACATAATCTTGTTGATTTCTAAAGTCCAAGGACTAACATATTACTACTAATTAGGGTTAGTAACTCAGGTAGGTTTCCTTAATAGCAAGCCCAGGGATAAATTAAGTGGTTCTCATCATATAGTTAATAAAAAAATCAAAAAAAGAAAAAGCATAAATAACACCGCAGTGAATTATACATAAAGTTAAACCCCTAGCACGGATAATAGGAAATAAAATGATAATAGCATTAAAAAGAAACTATCTTAATATTCATAAAATTTAATGAAGACACAATCATCACCCATGAATAAGAATATCATGCTATATTGTGAAATGTTACCATTGCATGCTTGAGGATCAGCAACGAAGCTTAGTACCTGCTTCTCGGGTCGGATCCATTTGCCGGAGATCCATTCGCGGTGAACCCGCAACTCGGATACCCCAAATTCAATCAAGTCTGGTGGGTTCTGAAAGAAGACGACGAACTTAGAATCATCAAGAACTCTGGTGATGACACCTGTCCACCAACCATCTCTGTAAAACGCATCAACGACGTCGTTCAGCTCGAAAGAGACCTTTTCAGTTTCTGGAGGAGGGGAAGGGCGAATAAATTTCAAATTAACGAATTCTCTCAAGGGTTTCGACCCATCATCATCATCTAAAAGACTGTGGTATTCGACAAACACTTTCTTGGGGTGCTTTTTCTTGGAAGAGGACCCGGATGATTTGGGATGCGGGTCGATAATTGTGGCAACGTACCAAGCACCCTTAAAGCCCTCCTCGTCGGAGCTAACCTCGACCTGACAACCTTTGGCGAATTCCTCTGAGGAGCTAAGATGCTGCACTGGAGCACCACCCATTTCGCTGTTCTTTGCTTTTAGGGCATATGTTTCCCAAAAATCCAAAACCCTAAGGGTTTTTTCCCTAATTACTTTTTTCATTTATTTTTTAAAAAAAAAAAAAGTTATTGAAGCCACGTGATGGTTCGACAGTTCTATTTATGTTCTGGCAGCATCTTTTGTCTGTTTCTGTACAAAATGGGGGCAAAGGAATATTTATATTAACGGCTTTATAATATTTTTTTTAAATTAATATTTTCACAAATAAAAATAACAATTTTATAAAATCTCTCTCATAAATAACAAATGGATCTTATACTTACTTAAAAAAAATCTTCTGAAATTATCAAATTTAACTTATAAAAAAATATTCTTTTTATATTTATGAGATCATGCGCATACATTATAACTATTAAATTGTACTATTGAGTTTTGTTTGTTTGAAAAAATTATAATTAATTAGCAAATGATTTAAACATTATAAAATAAGAAATTGATATTTTTACATGTCAAATTTAATATTTTTACAATTTTTTGTTCATATAATCATGGGATTCATTTATTATTTATGTGAGATGAATCTTATAAAATTAACACATTTACTTATTAAATTATCAATTCTCACAAAATATATTTCATGAGATTAAAGTATAGACTAATTATAAAAAAATAAATTTAAAATAATAATAAATATAAATAATTATATTTTAGTCTCTTTTTTACAAACAAATATAGTGTGACGCCTCCAAATTCGGGTCTACACCACCCAAATTTGAGTCGTCAAAATACATACTACAAATACAAATTTTTCTATTTACAACTATTATAATGTCGTGAAAAATACGACAAAACGTACACTTTAAGTTCTCAATACAATTATTGTGTCGTATATAGTATGACAGTATTCAGACCCAAATTTAGTCCTCAATACAATTATTGTCACACTATTTTACAATATACTGAGAATTACTACAGTTACAAACTCGAACCATCACTTCATTCTCCTGTTTTTTCCGCTACATCCAGTTACACTCTTATTACCTGAAAGGAATTGCGAAGCAAAAGGGTGAGCACAAATAGCCCAATAAAGAATATCATGACTAAGATAAATAAATTATCAATAATCTTCAACAGTAATAAATCAGATATTTATAACATATGGTAGATGATATAAATTTTCAACGATGACTGTAGTAGAATGAGCAATCCATTAAAAGAGTCAAATAGATCATAATGTCTATTGTCTTCTCCAATTGAAAAATTCAACATCAATATTTTATCCTCTAACACCAATCAACAATTACTCTTCACCACTTGTTTTTGTCTATAACATCAAAGATCATAATTATACTAATTCACAATTCCTGTTTATAATAATGTCAATCAACAGTTCATGGTCATAATCATGCCGATAAATTCATTTTTGCACTCAAGTCAAGAGATATTCAATTGCAACATCCATGGTTCATGATCATGCCATTTCACAATTACTATTTGCACTCAGACCAAAGAGAACCAATGATCATGATCATACCAATCAATAGTCCGTCTTTGCACTCAGGCCAAAAATATTCAATTGTAACACTCATGGTCGTAATCATGTCATTTTACAATTACTCTTTGCACTCATGCCAAAGAAAAATTTCACCGCAATGATTATAATCATGATATGAAAATGGACAGAAATAATTAGCATAAATAAATATAGCATAAACATCAATTATTTTTAATTTAATATATCTAGAATCCAAATTGTCAACATAATATCCAGAAAATCAAGTTGAGTTATTGATTGAATATAAAATTCAAGAAAATATAAGCTTCGCATTTCTAATATCACAATTAAAATTAAATAGTAATATTCAGATAAAACACAAACTATTAAAAATATTTTAATTATTTTTAAGACTTTTCACCGTTTAATGATAAGGCTGGAGAAATGAATAATAATTTCTTACCATAACGTAGGAGTATGAAAGAAAATGATATCCCTTACAAGTATGAAGGAAAATAATATCCCTTACGAGTAAGAAAAAAATGATATCCCTTTATGTCGATATTGTGAAACACAAAATTAACAGTTGAACAAAATCCTTCCATTTCGTATTTGCAACGGTAAAGAATCTGACTTTCGGGTCTTATAGAGTTTTTAAAATCTCTTTATATTTTCACAAAAGTTATAGCTCTCAAAAAGATATCCGAAATAGATTCAAGATTCACTCCATTCGGAGTTAATATGACTAAGTTATGAAATTTCAAAATTTGGGTTGAAAATAGTGACGAACATCAGGACAGGTTACGGTTTTTGGTATTTAACCATGAAGATGACATTAAATAACTTTTTTTCCTTCTTCAAAGTTGTAGAGGACGAAAAATTGAAGAAACAGGCTTTTGATTCACTCAATCTCGACAAAAAATGAATTTACTATGTTTTTTTTAAAGAGCTATTGTACATAAGAAAATTCCATTCGAAAATTTCAAATAAGAATGCAACAAAAACAAAAAGATTTCAAAACTATGAATGACTTGGAATATAAATATAGCACTCTACTGATATTTACTAACACATAAGGTAGCCTAGCATACTTAGAGAGAAACTTACACTAAAAAATTTTTAGAGAGTGGAAGAAAATGTAAGTCAGAAAGTTATTAAACTCCTTATGCTAAGCCTCCTTATTTATAACAAAAATTTAATCAACATCTACCAAACATCAGTTATCATACTTTATGCTTAATCAACATCTTTCAATATTTTATTTATCAATTATTCACACTTTTTTTTAATCATACTATTTTTTAATCTATTTCACATATCTTTTATCAATTATTCACGTCTTTATCAATTAATCACACTTTTTCTTTAATTAAACTATTTCTTTAATCTATTTCACCCATCATTTATCAATTAATCACACTTTTTCTTTAATCAAACTATTTCTTTAATCTACTTCACTCGTCTTTTATCAATTAATCACATTTTTTTTATTTAATCAAACTATTTCTTTAATCTATTTAACCCGTCTTTTATCAATTATTCACATATTTAATTATTTTTTTAATAATTATTTATAATTAATAATATAGACGAACAATACTGACAATTAGATCGTTCATAGAAAAGAGGGGTCATTCCGTAAAAACGACGCGCAATTAAATAATCTATTTCCTTAACAGAACTCTTAGGACATTGTCAATAATACTAACTAGTCTAATAATATCATATCAAATAATATAGTTGTTGTGTCGTGTCAATTATTGAATTAATAATATGAATTATTGTGCATATGTTACCGGAGCAATTATTGAATCAATAATATAAAATACTGTGTAGATGTTTTATTGTAACAATTATTGAGTTAATAGTATAAAATAATGTGTAGATGTTACTGTAACAATTATTGAGTTAAAATACTATGCAATTGCTACTGTAACAATTATTGAATCAATAATATGAAATATTATGCAATACCGTGTGCTATTGTGGAATACCGCGTGCTACTATTTAACATCGCGTGTTACTGTAGAGTATTGTGCCTGTTTTATTTTACTTTTATCACCGAGTATTTTAACAGTTAAAGGTGATAGTACCGTTAACATTTTTTATTAAAAAGTTATTTCTGTCGTTTTCGGTATCCGACAATTAGTCGTTGTGAGGCCCACCAATGATCGGTTATTTCGGCGTCGTCGTACTTTTCGACAGAACAAATATTTTTCAACATACCTTGTATATTATAATTTGTACATATCAGCCTTAACTTATCATTTAATGAATGTAACACCTTATTGTTTAGAATAATAATATAAAAAAATTAAAATTTCTTTATATAATTTTTGGAGTTTTACATATAGTCCTAGTATAATGTCAAAATATTTATTCATCCACAAGTGTGAATAGTGCTTTAGTATAATTTATAGAGTGGGAAGGAGGAGTATTTGTTATAACAAAATAAATAGTGACTAAAATATTCTGATTAAATTTAAATTAGTGTATTTTTAAGAAATTTATTACATATTAAATCGTCTATTCTTCCTTTTTTTCATATATTCTTTTTGTTCTATGATTATTGAAATAATTTTTGTAATGTGTGATACAAAGTTTAAGATGAGTCAAAAATATATAAGATATTATATTTTTATGTACAACTATATGGTTTGGTATATTTAAATGTTATACTTTTATTTATAGTGTAAATTTTTTAATAATATAATATTCAAATGTAATTTTGACATGTATTAAAATCCGTTTCATACATATTAAAAAATAAATTTTAATAATTGTACAACAGAAGAAGTATTAATTATATGTTTTCGGATTGAAATATCAAATTGTCAGGATCTCTTAACATAGTGTTGCTACAATGAAAGGAAAAAAAACCCTTATAAAACCTAGTTTACAAAATAATGAGTGGGCCTAGTGATAGCCACCAGTCTCAATCAGTCACATCATTTTATAAGTAACTTTTATAATATTCTTTGTCGTCAAAGTATCATTGCTCTTAACAAATATATGAACTGTCTTGTTGATATACACAACTGATTGTCACAAAATTTTAAAAAAGAAACAATGAAGATCTATGTTTTTTTTAATCTTAGTTTTTACTTTCTTGTTGTTCTTTTATGAATGTCTCAACTGTAAGAATTATTAGTTAGATTGCTCGAGCTAGTTTGTTAAATTTAATTATACATATATTTTCGCGTAATATAAATTGTCATGTGATTTTAGATAGTTGCATTTGAACAATATGTTCTAATCACTTGAATGATATATCAAAAGTTTTATAATCTTCTATCAAAATGTTAGAAAAAATAGAACCACTCTTGATTGTAGCTGTTTTATTATATTTGAAGTTCTTATTACCGTATTTGAGAACAAAAATAGGATCTTCTGCATATACATTAAAATTTTAAGAACTTCTTAATTGTTAAAGGGCTAGCCGCTAGAGAGGAAAACATCTCATTGACAACATAGTTTACAGTTAAGGTATCCTTAACATATCTCAAACCACCAAGCGAGACATATAACCTGATCCAGTTCAATTTCATAGATATTGAAAAATATAATGCACATATATACACTTGTAATATATATAATGCATATTAATAATTAGTCCACAATTCCCAATGAATTGTCAATATTATATATTTATATTCAATATGCAAAACTCCCATCAGTCATTTCAATGTTTAAAAACAAAAGAGGTAATACCTGCTGGGATTATTAGAGTCCAAGAAATATGGCAAGAACATGTAATTTTTTACGTATATATGTATAAAACTAGAAAAGGGAAGGTAGGCAAACCTTGATTCTTAATGTAATTGAATACAATCTACAACCATACTTATCTAAGTGACATTTTTTCAAACACTTAAAAGTGCATTAAGTCATCCAAAATAAGTAACAATTATAACACTATAATTTGATAAAATATTCACATCGATTTCAAGATATAAAACTATACTAGTAATTCTCAATGTAGGAAGTTAATGAAGTCCTAGATCCTCACATTAGCTCATGTCGGTTGGCGGAACTTCCTTTGCCTCTTCGGAATCACACTCATCAACTATTTGATCAAAGTTAACGACACCAACCATTTTTCATTATCTTCAATCTGATTCTTGTCCCTCCCACCCAGAGACGAAGTCAGAAATTTTGTCCAGTGGAGTCAAAATTATTACTAAATTATAAATAATTTGGCAGGGGTTCGGGGGCAGCGCTACCGATCCAATTTTTTTTAATACTTTTGTACTTTTGGGCCTCACACACAAACATATAAATATATATATATATATATTACAATGACAATATAATAAGTAATAATATATGGTATATATACACTATATTGATTCATAATAGAATTTTTTAATCACAACTGTTCATAAGTAATTAATTCATTGATTATTTTTAAAAATAATATAAATTAGATTATTATTTAGTTTAAAATATTGTAAAGAGATATACATATATTGAGAGGATATGAGTCATATGTGGTTAAAATTTGATTGACAAAGTTATAAATTTTCAATTTGATCCCGTATAGTAGAAAATTTATAAAATTTTAGTGGGGTCAATTTATATATAATACTTAAATTTTTTAAAATTTACCTTTAATTATAAAGCAATTATTTTTTTGAGTGGTGACCCCACAACCTAACACGTGGCTTCGATATATTCATAATTTGTTCATAATTTGTATTTATTCGTTCATTCAGCTCTTTTGGTATATATATATATATATATATATTGTTTTATATATGTGCATCATTATATCCGTACTGGGCAATTGACTCACGCTGTGTTCTTTTTCCGGCAGGTAATCAGGGGTGATCAGGATTGTGGGATGAGAGCTACCTTTGATCCAAATAACTAGATTATTTTTTGAGATTAATGTCAGACTTGGATTTTCATAATATTTTGTAAATGGATGTTGGGCCATTTTGACATTTATTCTTAAGAGTAGAGACTATGTTAATGTAGAGTTTCTTCTATTTAAATTGGCATGCATGGCAATTGATGTTCAATCTAATTGGAAACGTTTTGAGGCTTATTAGAGGCTGGTATTTATTATATTGTGTGTGATATCCCTTTGTATTTCAGAAAAGGGGTGTTACACAGTATATAAGGAATTGAGTTACTATCAATAGTACCTTCAAGTTATGACCTTTTGGGTGAGCCTGTGGTGGGGTAAGATGACCCAAGAAGATACTATTGGCCCAGTAATTTAAGGCTTTGTTTGGATGAATTTGATTCGATTCGGACTTGAGATTTGACTCAATATTTGTTCTGCACTCGGGATTTGACCCGGGTTGTTACATATGGTATCAGAGCCGACTCTCGAAAGCTCGGGTCGGGTCATCCGATCGAGTTGCCGGAGGTGGGGACAGGAAGGCTGGTGGTATTATCCCACAATGGAGAGAGGGAGGTCCGGAGGTGGGGACACGAAGCCAGCCGGTATTATCCCACGATGGCTAGAGAGGCAAAGATCTGTGGACCGTGTGTGTGATCGGTTCTGACGGGGACGTCAGAAATTTAAGTGGGGGAGATTGTAACACCCCTGTCCCACATCGAAAGCTAAGAGAAAAGTTTGTCTGTATATAAGGAATTGAGTTACTATCAATAGTACCTTCAAGTCATGACCTTTTGAGTGAGCCTGTGCTGGGCTAAGATGACCCAAAAAAATATTATTGGGCCAGTAATTTAAGGCTTTGTTTGGATGGATTTGATTCTATTCGTACTTGGAATTTGACCCAAGATTTGTTCCGGACTCAGGATTTGACACTTTATCACATAACTTGGCTCATCGCTCGCATATTGTAACACCCTTGCCCCACATCGAAAGATAAGGAAAAAGTTTGTCTATATATAAGGAATTGAGTTACTATCAATAGTACCTTCAAGTCATGACCTTTTGGGTGAGCCTGTGGTGGGCTAAGATGACCCAAGAAAATACTATTGGGCCAGTAATTTAAGGCCTTGTTTGGATGGATTTGATTCGATTCGGACTTGGGATTTGACCCAAGATTTGTTCCGGACTCAAAATTTGACCCGGGTTGTTACACATGGTATCAGAGCCGACTCTCGAAAGCTCGGGTCGGGTCATCCGATCGGGTTGCCGGAGGTGGGGGCACGAAGGCTGGCTGGTGGTATTATCCCACAATGGAGAGAGGGAGGTCCGGAGGTGGGGACACGAAACCAACCGGTATTATCCCACAATGGCTAGAGAGGCAAAGATCTGTGGACCGTGTGTGTGATCGGTTCTGACGAAGACGTCAGAAATTTAAGCGAGGGAGATTGTAACACCCCTGTCCCACATCGAAAGATAAGGGAAAAGTTTGTCTATATATAAGGAATTGAGTTACTATCAATAGTACCTTCAAGTCATGACATTTTGGGTGAGCCTGTGGTGGGCTAAGATGACCCAAGAAAAATACTATTGGGCCAGTAATTTAAGGCCTTGTTTGGATGGATTTGATTCGATTCGGACTTGTGATTTGACCCAAGATTTGTTCCGGACTCGGAATTTGACCCGGATTGTTACAAGTACTCCCACCATCGTCAGGCTTTACAATCACCAAATTCCTCAAATCTAAAGAGTTTTCCGACTCACCAGTTGTTGTCACTTTTGTGTGGGTTGATTTGGTAAAAGAGAAAATGCAAATAGAGATAAACGAAAGAGTGGAGATTGATAAATGAAAGGAAAGAGTTACATCTGTAATAAATGTCCAACTCAGATCAAACTCAGTACATACTTAGTATCAACCAAATGACTCAACGATTTTTACAATTAAGTGGATCGCTTGATGAATTTTTATATATCTAGGAGTTGATACGAAAAACTTAGCGAAAATTTAAGGAAATTTAAATTTGTGATTTTACGCAATAAAAAATAAAAATTATTATTTTGATGAGATAAAATTGATATTTGAACAAACCCCGACTTCTACGGATGTGAATCTCATTTGTTATTCTTGTGATAATTTTTTTTTAAAAAAATATTAATTTTTATTGTGAAAATATTAATTTTTGAAATAATAATAATAATAAATAAATAAATAAATAAAAGCCTTTTCACATAAATAACGAAACAATCAACCCCGGAATTTTCCAAAACTACCATTTGGCTCTTCATATTTGGACTTCCTATCGATCGTCGTTCGTGGGCGACTCTCATCTTCGATTCATCTTCCACTCCTTCAATGGCGTCCATAACAACAGCAGCTGTGCTGTCCCAAATTCCGGCCCTATCTTTCCTGAAACCAATCAAATCCCATGTCTCCCCATCATTTCTATCAGTCATAGAACGCAAGAGACACGCATGGGTTCCCCTTCAAAGATTGAACGTGATTAAAGCGTCCGCCGGAAGTGGGTCTCCGGCGGCGGGACTGTACTCAGCCCATGAATTGGAGCTCACCCACCAAAACGTTGACACGGTTCTTGAGGAAGTCCGGCCTTACCTAATCGCGGATGGTGGAAATGTCGACGTTGTATCAGTTGAAGATGGTGTCATCTCTTTGAAGCTCCAAGGTTTGGCTCAAGTTCTTGTATTTAATTGATTATTCACTCAGTTTCTTGAATTATTGATTCTACCAGATTACTTTCAGCAAATTATGTGAAAAAAGAATGTCCACTTACTTAACAATAGGTTGACAAAACATTCCTGATTTAACCTGATTGAAGAGTGGCTTAAAATTAACTTTCATTTAGTCATTTAGATAATGATATTGGTACTCTGTATAAAAATAATTTTTTTTCCAACTGTACTCTCATATCGAGCGGTACCTCCCTCAATCTATGGAGGCAAGCTTATTTGGGGTTTTTCATTCCCCTTCCTAATATATGGAAATATGCTTAAGCTATGCTGATAACCTATCTGTCTTCCTAAAATTTGAATACAGTGTTTTGTTTTAATTTTTTGAAGTTGATTGAGTCATGGCCTCATAGGTGTTTATTCAGTTTAAATTTGCTCTAATTTATATGTTGGTTGAATCATGGGTGTGTTCCTTTATTCAAAATTTTACTTAGTAAGTTTGTGGGTTATTCAGCATCCCTGAGGAATGCAATCCTACAAAGTGGCTTGTTGCAAGAATTGTTTTTTACAAGGTTTTACTATTTTCCCTGGCTTGTAGTGGCTTCATTTATTCAGGCAAAATCTTGAACACCTGTTACTTGAGAACAAACCTCATGAATCTGAAATTGCCCCATATGTGGAAGTGTAACAGCCGTTTCCTTCCTGGCACTATTTTGTTCTTGAACTTGCTCCAGATGTACACTAATATGACTTGATGAGGAGTGTTCCTATAACCATAAGAAGTTCCGACCTTTTGCTATTTTCTACTAATATCCTCTAGCCTGCAGAGTTTTGCTTCCTTGCCAGTTTAAGATTTTTGTACTCTAACTTGAACTTACAGCAAATGTATACTCAATATAACCAGGGAAGAAGAATGTTCGTGTAACTATACAAAGTTCCAACCTTTTGCTATCTTCCATTAGTATCATAGGCAAGCTATCTTAAGTCATCTAAATGATGCTCAAGGAACTGTGTAGGCAATATATAGAGGAGTACCATGGACTAACAATTTGTGTACTTCATTGAGTCTATGAGCTGAGGACATTGCCTTTGGTAGGAATGAGTAAAGGAATTGCTATTCGCATATGGGAGACCGAGCCGGGTTTTGTTTTCTTTTTTTCTTTCTTTTCGCTCCCCCTTTTCTTATTTTTATCTATTTATTTCTTTATTTTTCGTATTGTCTTTCTACTTTCTATTCTAACATAAGGGTTTCATTTCCAGTTTACACCAACTACCCTAACTAGTTTGAGATAAAAGACGTTGTTGAGTTGAGTATTGAGTCTTTGAGATGCATAACAACAGGCATGGCCCCAAGGCGAATCTGAGTTGCGTATGGCTAAACGCCATAGTGGACCCAACAACATTAAGGCACCATTGAGGAAGGCGCACGTGTTCAAGGGGAGTCATAACCTGTTGGACACATCCGAGGACATCATGATCTACTCGGGTATTTCCCAAGTACCTGGGCTACCATTTGGAGGATCAATTACCACTCAGAATTGGCTATGGGCCTTGGTGCAACTCAGAGTACTATTGAAGAGCTTGAAGATTGTTGTATTTTATCTCTCTGGGCCAAAAAGCCCAGAGAGGCCTGATTTCTGTGGGATTATTGTTTAAGAGAATGGATTGGTGGTTAGAGAGATAGAGAGAGTGTAGCCGAGGAAGTATGAGGGTCTCGACCTGGACTCTTTGGCCGAGTATGGTTTATGGCATTATGTGGGGCCCACTGGGCTTGTGGCATGTGATCCCTCACATGACCTAAGGGCACTTTACTCCTTAAATACCCCTCTTTATGTCACGAGAGGTAAAAAGTTTCATTCTTTAGAGCTTGTTATCTGGTATTAGAATATTGTGCCAGTACTGCAAGTAGTTATCTGGTACTAGAGGATTATCCATAAAGTTAAGGTGTTGTTCCAATCTTGATACTGCCAGTAATTTGTTTATTTTAATCCAGCTATCTTCAATGGATTAACAGGTGCATGTGGGACTTGTCCTAGCTCAACAACAACAATGAAGATGGGTGTTGAAAGGATACTGAAGGAGAAATTTGGAGATGCTGTCAAGGATATTTGCCAAGTATATGATGAACAAATAAGCGGGACGACTGTTGAGGTGAGTTTTCTACTAATAAATTCTGGGTTAAATACACTTTTTCCCATCCTACTAGACCTCGGTTTACAAATGCATCACTGAACTGATTTTTTTACGGTCAACTCATTGAACTATAATTTTTTTACAAAAATTCGAAAAAATCGTCAATTCTGTTAAAATATTAACGACAAATCTATGTGTTAGCTGACAAGGAGAGAGAAGCTGAGTTGGATAACTAATTAAATTAAATTATACTCAATTCTACAACAAATAGTTAAGCAAAATATAAATCAAATTAATATACATAAAAAACAATTAAATTAAATTAAATTAATAATAAAATAAAGTAATTAAATTAATTAATAATAAAATATATTAATGTATAATTCAAGCATAAAATAAAATTGTAAAGCAAAATCCTTAATGTTGTAAGAAGGAAAAAAAATTCCTTACTGTTGTATTAAAAAATAAAAATGATGTACAACTATTTCGTATATTTATCAATTAAATTAAAAACTTTAAACACGTACATTACATAAACTATACAAATTAACAATTTTTTTTTATAAAAAAAGTAAAAATTAAACCACTCACCCGAAACCCCTGCCCAACTTTACCACGGTACCGCCACCACATTCGCCGCCATAACCTCTTCCTAATTGATGCTACCAACCCCTCTAGTATCACCACCATCAACAAGTCCTTTCATCATCCAATTCTCAAAAAACCGATTCAAAGAGGAAATCAAGGTAGGAAGATCTCTCTGTAGCTCTCTCTTTCTTTCTCTCTCTATATGTATATATGTATGTGAATATTGAGTTTTCATTTAGGTTCTATAATTTGGGGATTTTTATTGAGTTCTTGCAAATTGAATTTTAAATTCAATTTATGATAGGTTTAGTGTTGGTGTTGTCTCCAAATTTGAGTTTTTGTTTTATTTTCTTTTCCCACCCTGCAACTCGCTCTCTACTTCCTACTTTGGGTTTCTTTAATTAAATTCATTTCATTGTTTAAGGATCTTCTTCTCTAAATTCAATAATTATTTCCTTCTTTGTCGTGGCTGGTACCAAAATCATTTGGGTACTTCACAAGCCTCTACCACTAACATCAATGGAGTGAATCTCTTTTGAGAAGCTTCAAAACTCATCACCATCATCAAATCTTAGATCCGACGCCGAAGACATTAATTTTCGAAGTAGTTCCTATATATCAAGCGACAAAAGTAACAATTTGTGGAAGCAAAAAGGAGGTGAAGAAGAGAAAAAACAACCATAATTTAGTTCCCCCATTGTTGTCGGTAACTTTTGCTTTTGTCGGATTGCTTTGTATTCTCCGATCATGTTCTGTGTAGGTAAAATTAAGAGAATTGGGTGGCATGTTTAACGGTAAAATAGAGATGGGGATTGTGCTGAGAATCTGGGTTGTTGATGAAGGATGATAATGCTTAGATCTGATAATAGATTTTAGATCTGTCCAAACATTTGAATGAATTAACTTATTTTTTTTCTCTTTCCTAGTCAAAAACCATATCAGCTTTCTCTTTCTTCAACCATTGACCACTTTAGCCTTCTCTCTCCTTTGTGGCATACAGGTGTATTTTCTGTTAAAAGTTAACTCATTTAACGGAATTTATAACGATTTGATAAATATTTGTAGTTCACTGACTCGATTGTAAAAAAAACCAGTTCAGTGATGCATTTGTAAACCGATGTCTAGTAGAGTGAGGAAAAGTGTATTTAACCCAATAAACTCTTGGTTAAGGGAAGGAAAGACCAATATCAAATGACTTGAATTTCCTCAGGGTAATAGTGATGATTTGAGATAATATTGCAACTGCAGGCTGTGAATGGTCATCTTGACATATTGAGACCAGCAATTAAAAATTTTGGCGGGAGTGTGGAAGTTTTATCTGTTGAAGGTGGGGATTGCCTTGTTAAGTATGAGGGGCCCGAGTCCATCGGTTCAGGAATCAAAGCAGCAATCAGGGAGAAGTTCCCAGACATTGCGAATGTTGTTTTCAGCAGTTAAGTTGCTTCCGAGTGTTAAAGGTCCAGAAAGTATATGATTGTTTTGTAATATTTCATGAGAAGGGAGATCTTCTGATACTTAAAAAAGCTTCAACTCTTATGTTTCAAAAATCTGGAGTTCCTATTATGGAAAAGTGTATATATATATAGAATTTCCATGATGTTATTTTAATAGCAGGTAGAGTTCATACTTGTTGTTTTAGTTTTGCCTCCCTTGGTCAGTACATTATATTGTTGCTAGATTGGTTGCTCTCTTGTACTCGTGAGATTCATCTCGAATGGATTTTTCCTATTTCCTGGATTTTCATGAGGAGGTTACTGTTCTCATGGATTAATACAAACACACAACCATTTGGTTATATTTCACCGATAATGACGACACATGGTGGCAAGCAGCTTATCCTTTCTTTACCAAAATGTGGACTTCAATTCTACATTTGATCGAGACCTCTAAACTTTGTTATTTTCACTATTACAACAATGAGAACATCTGAAACTCCCCCTTCATGCTCAATAGCTTCCTCAGACTTCCATTCAAGTCATAGTAATCATATCTGATAACATTGATGAGTCTATATATATATATATAATCGCAAAAGTGAATTTAATAATAATAATAAAAAAAGATGTAGAAAAAACTTAAAAGTCAGGTGTGCAGTAAAAACTTATCAATGTAATTGTTAGTAATGCTAGCTACAAATCTTAACTCCGGAATTTGATCCACTACATAGCTTTTAATTCGTCATTTGATAAAAAAATATAACAGTTATGCGGATCGGGCTAATATCACATATTCCCTCCGTCCCAAATTAATTGCATTTCTAGGACTTTTTAAAGTCAAATTGACTATTTTTAAAACTAATCTTTTTATTATTTTTGCTAACATATAGGTGAAGATATTATAACCAAAAGAAAGTATATACAATTTATTACTAATTTCAATTTTTATAATTTTAGAAATATATTTATATATGCTTAATTATTAATTTTAAAAATAGTCAATTTGACTTAAAAAGTCTTAGAAAAGCAATTAATTTGGGACGGAGGGAGTATCACATAAGGGCCGGTTAAGATTGGCAAGCAAAACAAAGAAGAAAAAAGTTATCATACAAGTGACCAAGATTAGAAATTTAGAATAAAGGGATCCGCATACACACATAAATCATGATATATATGTAACATTCCAGTCTCACATCGAAATATAAGAGAAAAGTTTGTCTGTATATAAAGAATTGAGTTACTAACAGTAGTACTTTCAGTCATAATCTTTTGAGTGAACCTACAGTGGGCTAACATGACTGTAGACCGACCACTTTATATATTTTATATACTAAAATCCTGTACTTTTTAAATACCTTTACAATCAATTTAACAGACTTCACCGGTCCTAACTAGAAAAATAATAAATTGTGAAAAAGATCAAAACTATCATGTGATGATCAATCCATTAGTTTATTTTAAATAATTGTTCCCACTGTGCTAGATTCACCATGTTTTTTTGACATAAAACTTTCCACGGCTGCTTTGTCACCGGATAATTAATTTGAAGGAAACCCAAACCAAGTAACCAACCCTCCTTGGCTAGCTAATTTCATTAATTTAGTATAAAATATAGTCCTACATGCTTTGTCTCCGTGTTTAACGCTAGCCGGCCATGGCATGGGGTGACAATCACCATATAATTAGGCCCAAACAAAGTTTTATTTTTTTATTTTATTTTATTTGGATAATAAACTATATATGTAGCTCTTGTTGATTCATATGTTTTTCTTCCAACAAAGTTTTGCACATCATCAGCTTCTTGTTGGCCTACAGTTGGACTATATTCATTTTATTAACATAACGTGCTCCGAACATAGAACAAGTGGAATCTGATCACGAGCTAATTAACTAAATTTCCCATAGAATTTGTATAGAAATAATTTAGAGGATCACTTTGCTATAAACTAGAGGGACACTCAAATAGCTAGTCATTTGTGTGCTTTGTACCGTCTCAGCTCATGCATGCTCACCGGCCCTAAACTAATGCCATTTTTAATTCTTTAAAATATTTTAGGCGGTTGATATTGTCAGAGTAAAATATTATTGTCAGAACAATAAATATCACTTAAAATGTTTAGTAAGAATAATTATAAAAACATTATTAAATGTATATTTGATTTGACAATATCATTTTTTTTAAGTAGTATTATCACAGCTGTTCTTTATGCGCAAATAATGGTATTACACTTAATTTGAGGAACTGAGGGAGTATATAACTAATAATGGTATGGTTGGTTAGATGGTGTTTCCCACTTTGGTTTTGAATCCATAGGACGGGAGAGAGGTGGCACATGAGTTGTCGCATAAATTAGGATCGATCTAAAAGAATCAACAAGCATTAATGAAAAAGCAAACCGTAAGCTCTATTAAAGTAGGAGTAGATATATGTTTATGGTCAGTTATCACCATGCACGTTGTATTTGTGGAAAAGTTTCATATTAAACAGAGATACTAGCTACCTGTATGAGCAAGTGAAATATAAGATAGGATGAGACACTTGTACGTATAAAAAAATGATTTTATATTTTAGAACTGTAATATGTCATTTTAATTCTATAATATCTATTTTTTAATTTTAAAAAATGAGTCATATATATACATATAATATCATCAGACTTTGTCTAGAACACTATTATACGTATTTTTTTTTATAATATCAAACTTTAATCACAAAACAATTGTCTTAAAATTTAATATTAAACAAATTATCAATAAATACGTATACATGTCTAGGATTTTGTTCAATTTTTATGATGCCGTCTGAATAGGGAATAGAATAGAATAGAATAGAATAGAATAGAAGACAGTCTTGCCTCGTAGTTGTTACGGCTTATTTGTTTAGTAACATAAATAAATACTCCACTAAGAATGAAAATAAGAAAAAGTCAAACATCCGCGTGGACTGTTAGAATACGAATACAATAGTATTTTGATTTGTGAAGAAAGAAAGAGAGACAAACAGCCGCTAGGCTCAGGAGGCAAATGTGGGTGGGGTCGGTGACTTGGCTTTCCCAGGCTCTGCTCTGCTATGCTATGCCGCCTTTTTCACCGCCCTCATATTAGCGTTTACATTACATTTAATTGTCTAAGAAATGCACTAATATATAATTCCCGAAACAAAAAAAAAACCAAAAAGCTAATGAAGTAAAGTGTGTGTGTATGTGTGTGTGTGTATATATATATATATATATATATATATATATATATATAGTAGGATCTCACAATAGTATGGTGTTAAATTTATAATTTTGAGATTATTATCATTCAATTCTTTCTCTATTTCTTTCTTTCATTTTTTTTGGTCTCTTGTTAAAGTTAAAGTATGATTTCCCCCCTACATGTATGTTAACATGGCTTGATGTAATTGAAAATCATTGGCGGGTACAACTAAAGTCTTCCGCACTATAAACATGTTCTCTTAATATTTCATCCGTTATACACGAAAAGAGTTTATTTATAAAATTTATAAATATTAAAAATATATTTATATTTTATATTTGTGTTTATTATAATAATAATAATAAAATATAATAACATTATGTTATTTTTATATTACAATAATAGTAACATAGAAGACTTGGTATATATGAAAATAACAAATGAAGTTATTTTAGTGGGACAGATGAGTAAGTTAAAGCATCTCTCTTGTCTATTTAAGTGGACGACCACAACCATGACCATATATCGACCCCTTCCAACTCCAAACTTATATATAGTCAAACAATTCTTCCCCACGCAATCTAATTAATTCCACAACTTAATTAGTACTTGATATTCATTCATTCGATGAAATTAAGAATGGTTGTGCCTTCTCCAAACCATTTACGTAGCAAAAAGACCAAAGCACTTGGGATTCCAACCATTGATCTTTCTCTTGAGAGGTCTTTAGTCTCCAAGCTGATTGTAACAGCTTGTGAAGAATATGGCTTCTTCAAGCTTATTAACCATGGAGTCCCTAACCATGTTATTTCAAGAATTGAAAAGGAGAGTCTTGATTTCTTCTCAAAGCCGGCTTCCAAAAAACATGAAGCTGGCCCGCCAACTCCTTTTGGTTATGGCTGCAAAACTATAGGCTTCAATGGTGATATGGGTGAACTTGAATATCTCCTCCTTGAAGCTAATCCTTTCTCCATTTCTGACCGATCAAAAACTATCTCCACTGACCCAACAAAATTCAGGTAAGTAATTTTTTGAATTTAATTGTATGCTTTTTGATTTGATATGTAGACTATATATTGATAGGTTATATATACATTTATGATGACATGCAACAATGTGATGAAAATGTTCTTATAAAATTGTTGGAAACAAGACGATCGAATTCTTTCTTTTTTAGTTTTGCTCTCGAATTTCAATTATTTGAGAAAGGTGTATACCATATTTCCCAATTTAATTTAATTTATATTTTTAATTTTAATTTCAGCATTAAACATTGAATATTTACATTTTAGACACCATGCATGCAATATATTTTATAACTTAGTTTCAATATAGGTTATATAATGCACAAGGTACAACATATAATGCGGATCGTTAAATATAAAAATATTAACAGGAGAATATTTCTTAGGGACCAACTATTTCAACAATTCTTAATTTGTGAACTTGATCGAGTCAAACTTTTTCCACATAATCCATAAATTTATGATGTGTTATTTAAACTTTACAGTTGGCCAATATAATAGACAAGTGTAGTTCTGGCGGATGAACCGGTGGAAGGTTGCTATTGCCAAGCCTCATAGACTGTGACATTATATTTTCCTTAGAGAGGAAATTCTACGTAATTAATTTCAGTGCCAGTTATGAGTTACTTGTAGTAGTACTGTTTTCCTACGAAATTAAGTGTATACTCCACTACATATTTAGTGGAGTATAATTTTATGCTCAGCATTGGAATTATCTACCTCCTTCATCCCAAGGCACAGCTAGTAGTAGCCACATTATTTAACTGATCTTATCTATTTTTTGTGGCTTTGTTCTCCATTCTGGAGATTAGTGGTGCTGCCGACTCATTGCTTTGGTAAAAACAATTTACCCTCTTGCATAAATAAAAGTAAAATTTACTATATTGGAGTAATATTTTATGTAAGAATCAGCTTATGAATAAGACTTAAAATTCTAGTCAAATAGGGTACACGTGCTTGGAACCCACATAACCGGCGGAGTATTCCATTTATATATTATAGTATTAAATAGATCCGATCCGGTATAGTTGTCATACTAGTATATTATTATGAAAGTTTTATAATTTAGAATATCACATTTTAACTATAGCGGTATATTTGTGTACCAACGCAAATAAAATATTTATTATAACCCATATAACAAATTAAGAGTTATAAGATCTCATGTTGGTCAATTATGTGACTTCTTAACCATAACTGTATCCATCAAATAACAACATGCAAACCAAAATTGTTACTATTCTTAATCTAATATAGTATATAATGTACTTTTTAAACCTTTTATGACTTTTTATAACCTAGAAACATCCTATGACAAATTTCTTTTCACTCACCCATGTGACCTAAATATTTGTCAGACATTTTAATTTTACCAACCTCTGTCGCTCATTATGGTGATCACACCAATGGGTAGGTGAATTTTGGTTTTACGATATTATTTTTAAAAGTAATATTGAAACTAATGAAATCTAGTGACCTATCACAAGCCCCTTTAAGTGAATGACAATGACATTAATTTGTAGCTAAAGACGAGTTTAATTAATTATGTGGTAATTACAAGTTTTACTCTTAATTGTAAAAATTGTGGCTGTCAAGCACTGGCGTTAGTGGCAATTAAGTACTATATATATATTGCATGCTTAAATTAGCAAATGAATGATAAGTTGAGAGTCTAATCAACTCAAAAGAATAATATTTTAAAACCCACCATGTGTCCATTTACCAAATATAGGGGACAAGTAAAGATCAAAAAACATGTACTCCATTACTAGAAATTATGAGCAAAATAATTCTGATATTACTCCAATTATCTCATCTTTTTTTCCCCTCCTGTGGCATAATTAATGCAGTTGTGTTGTGAATGATTACGTACGAGCTGTAAGGGACCTCACTTGTGAGATTCTTGATCTTGTGGCTGAAGGATTATGGCTTCCGGACAAATTGGTATTAAGTAGGCTCATCAAAGACATGGACGCTGATTCTTGCTTTCGGGTGAATCATTATCCTCCCTCTGATATTAATAATGGAAAGATTTGGAATTCAACATCTAAGACATATATACTTGATCAAAGACATAAAAATAGTAATACTAGTGCAAACAATAGTCGGGTCGGATTCGGAGAGCATTCCGACCCTCAGATCTTGACCATCTTGAGATCCAACGATGTGGGTGGCCTTCAAATCTGTTCCCCGGATGGACTTTGGATTCCGGTCCCTCCTAATCCAGCCGAGTTTTGTGTATTTATTGGTGATGCCTTACAGGTAATTAATTAAGTATTTCATTTGAACAATTATTTTACCATCGATCTTCTATTTTAAGGGTTTGTGGGATGTCAATGGATACTTACTAGTGAAGGACATCCTGCATTGCACGGGGTATAATAACTATATACCGTGTAATGCAAAAAAAAAAACATTAATTATAATCATAATTAATTCCTAGCTAGCTAGCTTTTTACCCTTTTTTTAATAGTTTTTTTTTTTAAAAAAAAATTTGTTCATGCTAACTAACATGGTCTTTTTTTTGTTTTGTTTAATCTTTGTGAAGGCTTTGACAAATGAAAGGTTTATGAGCGTGAGACATAGAGTGGTGGCAATTAACTCCCCCAAACCAAGAATGTCAATGATGTACTTTGGGGCTCCATCACTCAATGCATGGCTCTCTCCTTTACCACAAATGGTCTCACCCCTCAGTCCCAGTCTGTACAAGCCCTTTACATGGGGCGAATACAAGAAGGCTGCATATTCTCTACGTTTAGGAGATCGACGTCTTGATTTTTTCAAGTACCATAATCCGATCGATATGATAAAAATGGGACAATGTTAACTTAGACAAAAATAAATAAATAAATAAATATTTGCTGCTCCTAGCTATATAGCTCACATGAAATCTGTTATTACCAAATTAGGAGTAGCTAGTATATATATGTTGACAAGAGGTGAATGAAAAAGTTGTATATAGATTTTGCATATTGCATGTTCAAGTGTGATTTGTAATTCATGCGCGCGGTAGGAGATTTTTTATTTTTTTTTTGGTAGTAGAATGTGTGGAGCGAATTTCATTCAAAATATAGTTGATGTAGAGAAATTGTCCCATTACCAAGTACCTTATTTCTTGATTTTAGTAGTTAATTTATAAGCTAATCAATCACTAATGTTTAACATATTGTCTGCGTTACTGGAGAAATGGTTGCTTTTAAAGTATGTGGTATATGATAACCTTTCCTACCCACATTGATTCGTACTCTTAACCAAATTGTTCAATTAATTAATTCGGCATGAAATTAAACACCATGTTAATTAATTTCTTGCCAAAATTAAACTAGCTAGCTAGCTAGCTAGCTAGGTGCATGGTGTGGAACAAATTAACAAAGTATACCAAAGTGTGCCTTGATATATCCAATATATGGTTAGTACGGAGTATATAAGTAAGTAAGAAGGTTTCAGAACAAATGGCAAGCTAGCTAGCTATAGTTAAACCAGACAATTAAGATCGGTGAGAAAATATCTGGTCTATATCAGCAACAAACAGGATTGAACTAGCTAGTAATTAAGCATGCACTTATTCTTCCATTATGATTTCCCCCCTATATACTATGGACGATATATAGTCCATAAAAGATGCTTTTTCGGTTTTTCCAGGGACAAAAACTCTACTGGTACATGGAGATGGAATATACAGTGCAGCACTATAAACTGAAGTTTTTCTAGTCCAAATTTAGAAGACTGATAATGCCTATATCCACTGACCAAAAAAAAATTAAAAAAATCCAACCGAATGACATATATGTCACGGTAATCTTTTGAGCTATACGTACTTAAATATGACAATCTTGTATTCTAAGTTTTCAAAACACTTTCAAAAACATTCTCCTTGTGCTCCGTCTTATTAAGCCTATATCAAATGTTAAAATTTTAGAAGCATTTTTATAAATCCTATAGGCTAAAATAACAGCTGAGTTTCTAAAAATACAGAACCCAAACTCAAAATATTAAAAAAAAAAATTTAAAAAAAGAAGAAAGGAATCCATATTAATTCTTTTTGTAGCATTCCACTATATATACTAAGCATCACCCCAAGTCACCACGCAGTGCCAAATTAGTTATACGAAAAGAAATTAAAAGAATTGAGGAAAGTGAAAGAATATGTATAAATAGTGTAAAGGAGAATATGCACTTAAATGAATTTGAAAATATGAATGATTATATTTTATTTTATTCTATGTATACTATTAAAATGTGAAGGTATATATTAATCATAAAGTGGAAGAAAAGGTAAAAAGAATTATGTTAATACGATAGTGAAAGAGGAAGCAAATGAAATGAAAAATTAAAATTAAAAAAAATAATTTATAAATACAAGTTTAATGAAGAATAATTTATTAACTTAATTTAAGTCAACTCATTTAAATCAATTCGATCAACTAAATTAATTTAATTCTTTTGAGAATTAAATAGTCTCTTGATTTATTTTATATATATATATATATATATATTGTGATATAATTAGACTCCTTGACAAAAACATAATATACGGAAGTTAAAAAGACCTGCAACTAAGCAGTAAAAACAACTCCTCAAAAGTAAAAATATGATGGAAAAGGTCAATTCAAACTTTTTGGCATTTGGGAAAGAAGTTGAATTGGCCTTAATGTACTACTATATATACATATATACTTTTTTCTTGATTTGACTCTTCCCTTCATTCATGTTTTTTTGTCCCAATTTGCCATTCTAAAGGAAAGTCTCTTGACTTATTATATATAGATATAGTGATTGATATAATTAGACTCCTAGACAAAAACATAATATACGAAAGTTAAAAAGGCCTGTGCAACTAAGCATTAAAAACAACTCAAAAGTAAAAATATGATGGAGAAGGTCAATTCAAACTTTTTGGCATTTGGGAAAGAAGTTGAATTGGCCTTACAAGAACTACTATTCCTTAGAATGGCAAATTGAGACAGAAAAATCATGAATGAAGGGAAGAGTCAAATCAAGAAAAAAGTGTATATATATATATATAGGATCAGCAACATTATTTCCTTGTGTGCATGCCAAATCTGAAGGGGACAACAAAAAGATTCGGCTTTCTATATATAATCGTTAATTTGCATTGGGCATATTACAGAGTTTGCAGTTGTGGTGTGAACGAGTTGAGTCGTCACCTACACGGTCAGTTATGGACCATAAAAGTTGGTTAGTGATGACTGATCATGAGATAGATAACTGGAGGCCAGCCTAGCCCAGCCCTAAATATCAATATTTCCGTTTGCAAACAACGAGTGTGTGTGTGTGTGTGTGTGTCTATATATATATATATATATATATATATCAGTATGCTCGGTAGGCTCATCGACTCGACGTCCCATGCACAGTGACTTGTCTAAATTAACCCAGCTCGAGCAATCATGCAAGTATGCAGTATTATATATCCATCGATCCTTACAGTTGGCGATTGTAAGTAATCAGTATTATCGATCCTTCCACTCGGGGATGTATACATATATACTTTTATAGGTTAGTGATTATTAGTCCCTTATCTATTCCAAAATATATTTGCAAGTATATATCAAGTTATATTAATTAGTTGCCTCCTGTTTGTATAAAAGTAGTTACTGTGATTATATCTCACATATAGCAAACAAATAAATATTACCATTCAAAATATAAGTCTCTTATCGTGAATTTAAGATGATATATATACATGGCGGAAATTGAACCTTGAATTGTCATTTTGTACTAGCTAGTACTCCAACATTTTACCAATTCTTTTTGTTTTCTTCTTAATTTTCATTTTGGGTCAGGCAAAAAAACAGTGACAAGCATTACTTTATCATGATGCCGGAGAAGTAATTATTTAATTAAGAGTTTTAAGTAAAATTCCAAATTGAGAAATAAATTAATAAATTCAAGCACCAATCATATATATATATATATATCCTGACAAGAAAATAGAAACCGACCCAGAGTACGTTTGGCGCCAAATCTAGGCCGCGGACAACCGGACAAGTAAAAAGATTTCTTGCCCAAAAAAAAGATAAAAATGAATTAATTACAACATGCCTCATTGTGTAAATGATATGCATTGCATTTAGTATATTGCCGTTGTGCAAGTTAGTGAAACAAAAACCATATATATTAAATACCAATTAATTACTGAAAAAATCAATAAACTTTTATCAAGTTATAAAAAAAATAAACAAATTATTTTTTAATACTACTAACAATGAAATTTCAAATAATCGTTAAAATTACCTAAAATTTGACCAAAGTCCCAACCATAATTAACCAAGAGGTGATGTGGCTTTAGACATGACATTTAATGTGTAAATTAATGCTAGTGTGGCTTATGATGTGTGTAAAAAAATTATTAAAATAAAAAATTTCAAAATTTAAAAACTCATAATTTTATCTTTTAATAGAATGAGATTAAATAAATTTTGCACTCTCTCTGCCTCAACAAAAAAAAAAGTCTCTTTCAATTTTATCTATATTAATTTATAAAATCTTAAAATTTAAAATGAATATTAATTTTAGTTGCATGTAGTAATGTTGTATAATAATTACAAAGTATTATGCAAATTAATTTAATAAAAGTACATTTAAATAAAAACCGAAATGAAATTTACCTACATTAAAATTTTTAAAATAGCACATTTAAATAAAATTAAAATAAAAATAAAAACCCAACATCTCACTCTTCTGTGTTCCTTCCCTTCCCGTTGACCCTACCCCTTCCTCCCCTCCCCTCCCGTCTCCCGTCCCCCGTCCCCCTCGCCTGAACTCCGCCCCCGTTCCGCCTCCCTCCGTTTCCGTCGTCTCCCTTTCCTCCATTCCATCTCTCTTCTCTTCTTTGATTTCTTTTTCATTTAACACAATCAGAGTTCAAATCTGACAAAAGAAGCGCAAGAAAAGAAGAATTGAACTAAAAATTGGGGTTGAGATCTGCACATTTTATGAGTTTTAGGGTTTTATTATTTATTTGGAAGATGAAACCGATGGGGGTAATAGAGGAGTATGGTGGTGGCGTCAACGGTGGCGTGGGGCGGTGGAGTAAACAGTGGCGTGGTTTTGTGGTGTGCGGCCATGGTGGAACATAGAAGCAAGTCGTTAGAGAGAAAGTGACTATGGTACTGGTATGAGAGAGCTGAAGATATAATCAATAAATAATTGTATAAAAAATTAGATTTTAAATAAATAAACATGTTGTTTAAAAAAATAAGTTTTTAAATATTTATTTATTTTTTAAGTAACAAATGCCATGTCACCATTAGTTTACACATCGGACATCACATTTGATGCCACGTCACATTTAGTAAATTATAGTTGGAGTCTTGGTCAAATTTTGGGTAATTTTGATCATTATGTAAAATTTCAATGTTATTGGTGTAAAAAAATAGTTTATTTGCTTTTTTTGATAGCTCAATAAGAGTTTTCGGTAATTAAGTCTATTAAATACTCAAGCCAAATCTTTGAATCCGGAATGAATATTGGGTTAAATTTTAAGTTTAAAATGTATCGTGATCTTCGACATACATTTTGGTGGAACAATATGAAGAGAGAGATTGCAGAGTTTATCGTAAGATGTTTAACTTGTCAACGTGTCAAGGCGGAACATCAAGTACTAAGGGGTCCATTGCAACCACTTGAGATTCCAGAATGGAAGTGGGAACACATTAACATGGATTTCGTGACAGGTCTTCCCAAGGTTTCTCAAGGCTTAGACGCAATTTGGGTCATTATAGATAGATTGACCAAGTCTGCTCATTTCTTACCTATACGAGAAAACTATTCACTCGAGCGTCTTGCTAGTTTGTATATTAACGAGATTATGAGATTGCATAGCATGCCAGTATCCATCGTTTCTGATCGAGATCCTAGGTTCACTTCACGATTTTGGGTCAGCTTACAAAAAGCTATGGGTACTGAATTACGATTCAGTTCTGCATACCATCCCCAAATAGACGGGCAATCGGAAAGGACTATTCAAACCCTTGAAGATTTATTAAGACTCTGCGTACTAGACTTCAAAGGAAGTTGGGACAAATACTTGTCGTTGGTAGAATTCTCTTACAATAACAGTTATCAAGCAAGTATAGGCATAGCTCCCTTCGAGGCGTTGTATGGACGAAGGTGTCGATCTCCAGCATGTTGGGATGAAGTAGGTGAGGCAAAATTATTGGGACCCGAGTTGATACGTATGACTACGGAAAAGATCTAACTGATCCGACAACGTATACAAACGGCTCAAGATCGACAAAAGAGTTATGCTGATCTTCATCGAAGAGACGAGGAATTCAATGTGGGGGATCATGTATTTTTACGTGTTGCTCCGTGGAAAGGTGTTACGCGATTCGGAAAGAGAGGGAAGCTTAACCCTCGATTTATCGATCCATTTGAAATCCTCGACCGAGTAGGAACTGTGGCCTACAGACTTGCCTTACCGCCAAGCATGTCTCGTGTTCATAATGTTTTTCACATATCCATGCTACGTAAATATGTGAAAGATCCAAACCACATTATTGAGTTAGAACTAGATGAGATAGCAGAGGATTTGACGTACGAAGAGATACCTGTCAAGGTCTTGGATAAGAAGGAACAGATTCTACGATCAAAGGTTATACCTCAAGTCAAAGTTTTATGGAGAAATCATGATGTTGAGGAAATGACCTGGGAGTTGGAATCTAAAATGAGAGCAAGGTATCCTCACCTCTTCGAAATGCCAGGTACGCACGTCAATTTCGAGGACGAAATTTCATAAGGAGGGGAGATTGTAAGATCCCGACTTTATGAAATAAAAGTTTATTATTTTCTTTATGATTATTCTTCTAAATAGTAAAGTGCTTAATTGTTATAAATGATAGTTAAGGTGTTATATGCAAATTATCTGATAAACAGTACATGTCAGGGAATATTCTTTTTGTCGGAGAATATTATATTCGGTATCGTACGACGGCGCCGAAATGGCAATATTGTTAACGATAGTGGGCCCCATTGTCGGATTTACTGAAAACGACAGTATTTGTCAACAGTATTATCACCTGCAACTGTTGAAATACTCGGTAATAAAAAGAACAGTAAAACGCGTTATTCCAAAGTAGTATGCGGTATTTCACAAGCACACGGTGTTGCACAATATTTTATATTATTGATTCAATAATTGATAAAGCAGCCATTGCACAGTATTTTGATTCAATAATTGTTACAGTAGCATCTGCATAATACTTTTTATTATTCTGTCAAGGAAAAAAGTTATTTAATTGCGCGCCGTTTATACGGAAGGCCACCTTTTTCCTGGGAATGATCTGGTTGTCGATATTATAAGTCTAAAATAGTGTTGATTAAAAATACGTGAAGCGTTTGTTGTAAGTTAACTTATTTTTTTGTGGGACCCACACTTTATTCCTTGGGACCTATAACTATTTGATCGGTGGGACCCACAAATTATTTTCGTAGAATAATTTCTTTAGATTTTATTTTTTCGTGGGACCCACATGTCATTCAATAGTAATTACCGTCAGTAAATAGTTAATTCAGTTTTTATTTTACCTTAGGGTTAAAAACCTAAGTAAAAGCATATTATGAGAATATACTATGGCATAAAGTATATTAAAAGAATATGCCAAGGGTATAAGAGTAATAAATCAAGAAAATTTAGGGAAAAGACTATAATGCCCTCACCTTGATTTTCCTATAAATAGGGAGGGTTTGCTTAAGAATTTTTCACACCTTCATTGCTTATACTTTCTCTCTCTCTCTAAATTTCTTGAGTTCTCTTAGTGTGCTAGGCTATTGTGAGTATTTGTGAGAATACTAGTATTATCCGAAGTTAGTAAACTTCATAGAAAGTAACATCCAGTCACTTGTTAACTAAGGTAGGGAATATCATTTCTTTCATATTCATATATCATATCATTTGCTTTCATGTTCGTAAGTGATATTATACTCATAAAGGTTGTTATTCATTATGTACTAATTTGTGGGGATAACCTGTCCGTGCGGTATGACGCATGCCTGGTGAATATCCTTTTGTATTCATTCCGTATTATTCTGTGGGAATAACCTGTATGTACGAGTGTCGTACCTGGTGAAGTTCCTTTTGTATTCATTTCGTATTATTTTGTGGGAATAACCTGTATGTACGAGTGTCGTACCTGGTGAATACCCTTCTGTATTCATTCCTTATTACTCTGTGGGAATAACCTGTATGTACGAGTGTCGTACCTGGTGAAAAACCTTTTGTATTCATTACTTATTAACCTGTTGTGGAAATAATCTGTCTACGCGAATTATCGCATTACGGTGAAAATTCATTTGCAGTTTCATATATTCTGTTATACTCGTATAACGTATCATTTCTTTTGTACTCTTTAAGGGATATCTTTTTCTTTCACATTTCTCCATTTATGATAAGAAATTTTTGTTTGTTTCCAAAACCTTATTTTTAAATGGAGAAAATCCCTGAAAATTAGTAGAATATCCTTAATAGTTTGTGCTTCATCTAATATCTTTTCACTTGAATCTTTCTATTTCATTTTATATGTTATAGTTGAAGCATGAAGTAATTTCTTGAATATCATTCTTGAATTTGATTCCACAATTTGGTCATCGTGTTGGCAATTTGGTCAATCTTTGATACTGATTAAATTATAAAGTTTTTCTTATCCTTAATCTCACTGTATCATTGTCATCATCCTCATCTTCATACTTAAATTGTGGTGATAGTTCTCTTTGGCCCGTAGTGCAAAGATGAACATGCGTGACATGATTTTGACCAAACTGTGTATTGGTATAATCATGACTTTTGGTGTTACAAACAAAGGCGTATGGTGAAAGTTCTCTTTGGCCCGTAGTGCAAAGATGAACTAGCGTTTAGCATGATCATGACCGGTGGTGTTATAAATAAATATCTTTGGCCCGTAGTGCAAAGAGAGACTGTTGAATATAAACTGTTGATTTGGATGTTCATAAACAGGAATTGTTGATTGGTGTTATAGGGATAAAATATTGGTGGTGATCCTTTAATTTATAGAAGATGGTAGATATTATAATCTACTTGACTCTTCTAATGGATTGTTTGTTCCGCTGCAATTGTTGTTGTTGAACAATTAAAATATCTTTAAATCTCTGATTTAATTCTGTTGAAGACTAAAGATAATTTTTATTCTTCATTATCTTAGTCATGATATTTCTTACTGGGCTATTTGTGCTCACCCTTTTCCTTTTTGTTCCATTGTTCTCCTCAGGAAAAGAGAGTGTAGCGGGGACTAGCCGGGGAATGGAGTGATGGTCCGAGATAATAGAAGTGTCTCAATACCTTACTATTAGTGTGACAATAAGTGTATTGAGAATTTAAGATGTAATTGTATTGTGTTGTCGTATTTTGCACAACACTTATTAGTTGTAAATGGAAAAATTCATATTTGTACTTGTATTTTGTGGAATGTTATTGGCGACTCAAAATGGGTTGTATGGACCTATTTTGGGGGCGTCACAATATATATATATATATGCATGCATATAGGTCCTATCCGTAGCAATCGATTGCTTGAAGTACTATTCCAACAACCACATCTAACACCGTTGATTATGATTTCTAAGGGTTGGGATTAAATAAGATTTTTAACCTGCCGCTAGAAGGAGTAGCGGCGGCCCATTCTTTATGGCGACCTGAGAAATTAATGCAATGTCATTTAATTAAAAATTCTTTGTCACTAAAGCCTCTAGTGGCAGGTTGGTTATATCAGTTTTAAATATTGTCGAGTGTTGTTTGTTGTCAACCAATTATCCAAAGAAGCATGATGACAGTTTAGCAATTGTACAGAGGGATGAAGGTTGTGATGATTCTGATGTCAATCAGATGACACTAAAAGATCTCCGGGAATAAGTAATGTATGCTATAGTTTGTGTAACTCTATTTCGATTATGACCATTTTATATTCATATTTAATTGCAGTCTGATATAACCAATTTGCCGCTAGAAACTCTAGTTGTAAGGAATTTTTAATTAAGGACACTACAATAATTTTTCGGGTCGTCGAAATAATAGGCATGCTGCTACTCCTAGCGATATGTTAGAAGTCTAATTTAATCTTAGTTCTTGAATATCATGATAAATGATATTAGATGTGATTGCTATAATAGTATTTTTAAACAATGATTGCTACAGATGGGGACCATGTATATATATTGCTTACTAATTTAACCAATTAATTATTGGTTGAGTGAATGTATATTGACTTGTTGGAAGTACTGATTATATAACAAGCTACCATGCACCAACACGATTAATTTACAGACCGAAATCAAACATAATATAAACACTATAGGTCTGGTTTTGTTAGAACATCTTTGTCGCCTTTCGTTTGCGGAAAAAAGTTCATGATTTGATTTGATAACCATGAAAAGAAAGTAAGGTGGTCCTGGTTGTTATATCAACATGCAAGAATGTGACCAATGATCTGAAATAGCGGTAGTAGGTATATTTAATTCGGAATTAATTAAAACGCCTGTTAATTATGCATTGATCTATTCAGTCATCTCCAATTGATTGTCAATTAAGAACAAGATTCTAAGACATGCATATATATTAACTAAGATGCTTAATTGCTTGTTTAGGTTATTTATAATTAGGTAGGTGTAGCTTTCCTTAATTATTCTGAAATTTGGTGAATGTTTTATATATATATATATATATTTATCCTTATTCGATCACCACAAAAAACATTAAGCATCACACCAACATTTAGAGAGGTACCATCCATCGTGCCGATCGAGTAATTGATAGCACCCGTCCACTTATCAAAAGGTGATGCCCACTGATTTCTATATTTTAGTTAATTTGTCGATCATGAACCAGTAGATTGATGGTACATTTCAAATAGGACACACACACACACACACACACACACACACACACACATATATATATATATATATATATGTATGTATGTATGTATGTATGTGTGGACAAAATGTGTAGTACATATATCAGAAACCATTTTCTCATAGGATATCCCTCCGTTTTAAGAATATTAATATATTTATTATGATTTTCATCCTGATATATATACTAAGGTTTGTGTAGGATATGTACCTCTGATTATATTAATTATAATATTCTTTCAAAAAACAAACAGTCTGAAAATTCAATAATAAGGAAAAATATTAATAATAATAATAAAAAAAAAATCAAAGTGGGTAAATATTTTAAAGAAATATTAACATATTCAATAAAAAGTAAAAATGTTACAAAATCAAATTACGACGCGGACTCCGAGTTTAAGAGTGAGGAAATATCATTCATTTTTCTCATTAAAAAATTTAATATATGTTAAAGAAAATATTAAAAAGTAACAAAATTAAAATGTGTGCGTCATTGTAGAGAAATATTAACATATTTGACTAAATAGTAAAAATATTTCAAAATCAAATCACGGCTCCTAGTTTAGGAGTGAGGGAGTATCATTCATGGCATAAAGGAAACAACCAAAAATCCGATTGATAGATGTGTCCATTTGCCAACTACTATATATATATAAAATAAATTAGTGCACTAGTGCTTCCTAATGCAAGCTAGGATGCATACGGTTTTTCTAAATGTTGCAGTTGAGAGAAATTTACTTTTTATGTTTCACTACTGTTGTTGGGATCCTATATATATATATATATATATATATATATATATATATATATATATATATATTCTGTAGAGGAAGGACAAAAAAGTGTAAAGGAGGAGTGAGTCGTGCTATTTCAGAATTTGGTTGTATTTTTTATAGGTGTTCTGCATGTTTATATATATTCTCTTATGATGTATTGGTATAGAGATTTTGTAAGTTATGGAACTTACAAAATCTTATGTGGAATTTGGTTGTAATTCTTATGTGGCCTCGTCCAAAATTATGGATTCGCCATTGTTGTTTTGATTTATAAACTATACTAGTAGAAATTAGCCTGCTCAAGGAGTGGGCACGGGCCTGTCATGGGTTTTGGTGATTGGGCTTTAAGTTTTGGGTTAAACCTAGGGTTCATCATATAGTATTAATTGAAATAAACTTTCAAAGGTATCGTGGTCCAAAACCAATTATCTCTATATGTAAAATGTTCAGTTTTTATAACCCTTTTTTGGGTGTATTAATTGAGTCACATCTTATTTTTAAAATTTTACTTAAATTGTGTTTCTATTTTTTTTTATCCAAGAAGACGTGATTATATAGTTATTAGAAGTTATCTGATAACTATTGTTTGTAATTATTTCACTTTCTTGAGGAGGTTAAAACATACATAGTACTGAAGATTTGTTTAGAATTTTTCTCCCTCATTTTCTCTAATATCTCTCAAATTTTACAATACACTCTCTATTTTGTATTGATAAATGAATATCACACCGACTGATATTTATTTATCTATCATTACAAAATAATAAAAGGATAAAAGTTAAACTAAACAGACTCATTTTGTCGTTTGCTTTGGTCTTGTATTGATAAACACGTAATAGAAATATGTTTAAAAAAAAATCTAACTTAAACTTAATGTTTATAACCCAAACAAACTATATAAAAATAACTATAATTGTTTAAATAGAACAAAAATAACTAAAATTTCAAAGTTTTATATATGCATTCTCTAATAATCAAAAAATTATTTTCATTCTATAATTTGTTTGTATTCGCTTTATAATTAATTTTTTATTTTGTTTAATATTCCATCGCAATATTTTTGCTGAGAAACTTGTCTCATAAACGTAATTGTTATAAATTTTAGGACAATATATATTATTAATAGTCAATAAGTTTTTTTTTTTGGTTTCTGTCAGTAACTTTTTTTGATGAGTGTATCAAGAATTTATGGTGAGTATGGAGTAAATCAAGAATTTATTGTAAAAAATTTATTTTTACATATTGTTCAAGATACATATGGGTAATTAACATATAATTAATTCGTTGATCCTGCATATAATTAAATCCCTTATTAATTCAAAAGGTGTCATATGCATGTATCTTGGTAAATTAATGAACTAGCTCAAAATGCCTTAGTTCTCAAGGGCTAATGAGCCATGTATTCCCATCCACATAATATGTGCCAATAAATGGTTTAGCCTCTTTGTCCGTAAGGACCCGTGCCCAACTCACTCTTCCACTTAAGTTGGCTCCTGGTCCACTGCACTTGTACTCTCCATAGTACACCCTCCTGCAATTTAATCCCCACAAAAAATGTAAGAACATGCATGTTGAAACTAGCTTGTTTCTATTTATTCTCTCTTTCTTTTCTAATGGAACTATATATTCCACTAATATTAGTTAACAAAAAAAGAAAGTAATAGCAATATTATTTTTTCCATTGCAATCTTGGTACAAAAGCTTAATTAATTTGATCTTTTTAAAATGAGAGTCTATTTTAACATAATTATGCATTGAACTTACACGTCGCGACTTTGTTCGCCCCAGTCACTCCATCCTTGGGGAAGAACAATGTTTTCCATAAACGTGTAAGAGAAGACAACCCTGGAATAGTCACCCCATGCTCTTCCCAGATAAACCTGCCCACTCCCTGTTACCTTACTATGCTTGAACGAAAATCCACTTAGCATCGACAAATTATTCCGCTTTTGAGCTGTGAGAGAGGCCACTTTCTTGGCTGTTGACTTCAATTCACAGTTCTGCATATGCATATTAATTAGCTAGCTAATCATGTTCATGCATGTATGTGCATGTATAGTGTTTTGTCTTAATTAAGGGAACAAAACCTGAATTCAGTGGGATACGAGTGGGCATGCAATATTAGTAATAGGGTGGTACGCAAGCAGCTCTTTATTGGAATGTTCTTTATTTGGATCAGAGATATATCTAGATCATATATAGATTTTTATTGCGATTTCAAGGATATGTTTGGAACTTGAACAACATGAGGAACAGATTAAAAGGGGAAAAAAGAGAGGAGAAATAATGAAATTCAAAAAATTATGAAGCTTTATATATAACCTTCCATGAATTAGGTTACCCAACTAAATCCCTTGGATGAAATGTATCTATCCCAATAATATAATTGTAATAGAATAGGATTAAAATTTGTAGAAAGAATCAAACTGACCTCATAAAGAGATCTACCATAGCCAAAGATGAAATCAACGGAGCCTTGGATGACGCAATTCTTGAAATAGTGGAGGCCCTTATGATCATAAAGGGTGTCTTGACTCCCACAGAAACTAGAGTTATAAAATGCAGCTTTAGTCCCTGAAATCCGAAGCGCCACCCCTTGTTCTCCTTTTGATCCGATTTCATGCGGAGCTGTGTTCTGCACGCATAAAATCTCATATTCATTTTAAAAATAACTTATCCATGCCTTAATAATTTCATCGACAAGGTTTTTGGCGACTGTCGAGAAATCTATTAATTATGGACAACAGACCATCCATATCATTATTTATAGGTTTTGTTTAAGGAGGAACCCATTCTCTGAGTATAATTATTTAGTATTAAGCGAACAATTTCAATCCTAGGGTTTAGGGAAATACCTAGGTGAAGGGTCAGGAGTGGAGATTGGAAGTAGGAGTTTATGTTACCGGCAATATATTATTTTATTGAGATACATTTGAATGGATCCGTTTATAGTGGAGTTCATATCAACTTCACCATAGTAAGTTCATATAGCTTCTCATTACATTGGTCATAAAAAATGTTGCATTAACTGATGCAATAAAAAGCTATAGAACTCATCAACGCAACATTTTCTATAACCAATGCAATAAAAAGTTATATAACTTACTACGGTTAAGTTAGTGTCAACTTCACCCTAATTAATCAAATCTTAAATATGTGATCATACATAATAAAGTGAGAGTTCTTTTCAATAGACTATCATCTTTAGTCTTATAAAAAGTTTATTTGTTTTTTCGTGAGTTTTGCAATTGTCACTAAAATCCGTCAACCTACACGTACTGTTTTGATCCTATAAAAGATGGAAATATTTTGTTTCGTTTACTGTAAGTCATTATTAAGAAGCTAAAAGAGAAATGATACAATACAATACTAACCTCGAATTTTATATTGACGGCCATAAAATAATTAGCATCAACGGCAACTGTGGCACTTTGGAACGTCTTTAAAGTCCTACCATCTCTTCCACCGACCGATGACGCCGTGTCATTCCCAGTGATAGTTGGTGGATCACTTGGATTTCCTAAAAATGTTATGAAATTCATATTTCTAGGGATATTTATCTTTTCCCTAGATTTTTCAAGTATTAATTAATTAGGTCTTGCGTTATAGAGTTTGATAAATACTAGTATATAGTCAATCTCTCAAAATGCACCCGAAAAAGGAATTTATTTATTTATTTGTATAACTTAAATTTGAGATCGGACATACCTATAAACACCTGGTCCTATATCAAGTATGACTCGTCGAGTGTTATACAATGGAATGGTAGCAAGAGCTTCTTTGATGGTCTTGAAATTTCCTGTCCCAAATTGACTGACACTGATTATCACTTTATTCATCTCAGCATATCTCAGTTTAGGATCAAGAACTTTCATTCCATTAAGCACAGACGACCCTGCAGGTGCTTGCTTAATCATGGATTCTGTTCGCAAAGCATCTTTTGCCTTCTTCTTCAAGTAATGATCTTTGTTCCATGAGATCCATTTTTTGTAGTCTATTTCTGTCTCTGACTTACTAGCTGAACACAGATGAAATAGGGAGAGGAGGAAGAAGAAGATAATAAGACGGAAATAGTTTATTGAAGCCATGGAATATTATTATTATTATTATTATTATATTGCGGCAACCAATATTGCGATGTTGCATAATATATATAATGGACCGACGTGATATATATATATATATATGAAATTTCTCAACATAACGTGCTAAACACACGATTTAAGGATATATTTTCTTTGAACTGTATGCACATTCTTTTGAATTTGATAGAAATACAAAAATCAAAGGAATATGCACACAGTTCAAACGAATATATCATTGAATTATGTGATTAACATGTACCTTTAGAACACATGTTAAGAGGACTCATATATATATATAAAAGCCGAAAGGGACAGTCTCACATATACTTATGGAAATACCATTAATTGTTAGTCCACTACTCCATCTACCTACCGCAAGGAAGTGACGTCTATATTTACTCCTGTCATTCAAAAGGTCTCATTTTTTATAAAATAATATTTATCAAAAATAATAGTGTTTTGCAAAAGGAGTCTTTTTTATTTTATTTTTTATAATAATATGAAATGATATAATGTCTGCAAATTTGATATTATACTTTTATTATTATGTCATCATCACTAAATTAATGTACATGAAACAAAATTTATGCATCTTTAATGTTGGTAAACATGATACATACATACTCGTTTGTGAAAAGGAGACTATAAAATTATTCATAATACTATAACAATATATTTTGCTTTATTTTTAATAATCACATGAAACAATAATATTTGCAAACAATTTTTGCGAAGAGACTCTTTTTGTAATGCAGAAGGAATATGTTTGCGTTTAATATGTTCCAAAATACAAAGAGATAATTAACTTCTCTTTGAGAGTATATAGTAGTACATCTTTACTTGGGAAACCTGCGTGGAAGTTGAATAAAACTGAGACATGCATATATATGTATTATATATATATATATATATCTATATATCTATAGTGGTTCGGTTCACTCGCAAGTTAAGGGCCCAACTTTCGAGGTGGAAATTGTACTGTGGTACAGGGCCTATTGTCCTGAAATCAAGTCTCAATAGTGTAGTCCCACTTTGGTGGACACATCACACAGATCGATAGGGCGATAAGAGAGTGCAACCTTAGCTGTACTCCATCCGCAAAATTATATATTGGCAATTGCCAGAGCGACTAGCCATTCGTTTAGGGGTTAGGGCAGGATATATCATTGACCCCACACTGTGTAATCGGACAAGAATTTTAGAGCAGACCAAATATGAATGAATATATAGGCCTCTATTTCTTCAATTCCAATTCTTTTTCGATTGCCAACCAGATTTTCCCGCATGATATATTTATTCGGTCTCACATTTAAACCTAAAGATAATTTTAATTTTTTAAAATTAATTTACAAAATTCTAAAATTAAAAATTGATATGCTTTCTTGTATGTTTTGAAAACAAAAAAAATAATATATATATATATATATATATATATAGTTCAATTCATAATTGTTATAATTATTTATATTAAAACTAAATAATATAATTTTAAGATTACATAAATTGACTCAAAAATATAAAGATGTATCATTGCTTTTGAAAAGGAGGAAGTATTTTCTAGCTAACAAATAGCAATCAACATAGTGGATTATCTCCTTTGAAGTTGATGGTCCCAGACCAATTAAGAAGCAAGCGCATGAGCTAAGAAACTGCTCAGCCTAGCGTATACAAAAGATTATGATATTCTTTATTACACTTATATTTTAATTTTCTCTAATATATATTTAATGACATAAATATTATATTTAACGACACAATAAAATTTATCGTGAATAATTATTGATACAATAAAATTTGTCACGAATAATTAACGACACAATCAATTTCATCGCAAATATTTTTATCATTGGTATTGTCACTAAATCTAATATTTGTGTCGCTATATTGGAGAAATTAGAGAATAAATATAATGAAGATGATCCTAATTCGCGTAAAATAATCCACTCTGAATCCAATTATACAAGCTTGGAGTTAAATTGTTTAGTAGTGTTAAGGACAAGATTTCGTCGCGCGTCCAATCACTAAATACACGTCAAATTAATCCTGCACAAAAACAAGAACACACTCAGAGAGCTGACGGCCTGGGCAGCCGGGAGATAGTTCCGGTGTGAAAATAAATAAAGGCTGCTCAAAGAATTAACAATAGAGACTTATAATTTTAGTGCTCAAAAAGATCATTACCCGTGAATTAGGGTACATCCTTGTATTTATAAGGATCACAACTCCTTCGTCGCCCTGTCTCCAAATTATAGTAGGACTCCGTATCATGGTAATTACCTAGATGAAAGTCAATCTCCCTAAAAAAAGGAAGTCAGATATAATCATGACTCTTTCCTTAGGAATTAAGATTGAAATACAGTTAGAACTATTGATTTCTTAACTGTCAAATCTCTTCATCAGAATATATCTCCACGTGGGGCAAAATCCCTCCACGCGAGAACCAGTCCATCGAATCGCCCGGGCCCAACAAATCATCACAACGGCCCAATAATTCATGCCCCAACAAATAGATATTTTTAATTAGAGGATTTATTCAAATTAACAAGATTAAATAACAGATGTGATGAGAAAAATGACGCAAGCATAGATCGACCTCCTTACATTGTAGCCATGCACAAGCCTGCATGCTTTAGTAAAATAAGGTTGTAAATTGTAAGCGCAATAGTAGCAGGAGTAGTGAAAATATTTTTGTTCCAATAACCTAAAATTGTAGGATACATAATTAGATAGTTTAATTGCAGGACACACATAGTGCTTACAAAAGAAGTTTTAACATAATCATCGTCAGCCACACTTTTTTCAAACGTTAAGAGTTTAGGATCCTGGACCAAGAATGTTGACCAAGAAAATGATTCTCAAGAAAATTAAAATAAATTAGTTAAAGGAAAAGATAAAAAAATAAAATAAAGTTACTTTCTTATACTTCAAATTTGTAGGAAAACAAGATATAAATTTTTCCATGAAGCAAATTCCTCTTAAATATACAGGATGAAATTTTATTACCCTAAATACTGTTAATTTGATTTTTGTTTTTGTTTTTTGTTGCAATTTAAGCAAGAAAAAAAAATCAATTTTGAGAAATTATTTTTAATATTATTTCAGCAACTATTTTCGACTAATTATACAAAATGACCTTCATGAACATTTCATCAATCACTCATAATAGTATATCTTAGCAATCATTTAAAGTTGAACCAAAGAGGCACAATTCATATTTTTCTTATGTTAGATTAGTCCGACTAATTAAGTAGCAAAGATCATGGTAGCACTGATGTTTTATTATATATAATTCTAAACATTTAATATTGACTTAATTACCGAAAATCAATAAATTCTTTTTAAGTTATTAAAAAAATATAAAAATTATTATTTTTACATTAATACCATTAAACTTTTATTCGATTGACAGACATGACATCTGATATGTAAATTAATGTTATTGTGACATATGATGTGGCATTAAATATTAAAAAAATAATTTATTAAATTAAAAAAATCATTTTTTAATTAAATGATTACTAAATTTTATTTTATTTTTTTGGAAAGAGGAAGAATTTACCTCTATTAAAATTTAAAAAGAAAACTAATAATATTTTAAAACAAAAAAATAAAAAAAATAAAAACAAAAAACAAACTTTCTTTCCTCGTCTTCTCCCTTCCCCGTAAACCAACCCTTCCCCTGTTCCCGATTCCTGGCGTCCCCCATCCCCCATCCCTATCTCTTCTCCTCTTTCTTCCCAATCCCCGACCCTTTATCTTCTTTTCTTTCGTCTCTGCAATTCAGATCGGCAACCTAGAGATGAAACCTATCTCCGATCTCTATCTCCGGCGCAACCTAGGTAGGAAAGTTATAAATCAACCACTTCAATTGAACCAATATTTGGTATTACGATATGTAACTTTAAGTGGGTCTTAGGCCGAGTTCTATTATCAATTTTTTGGGGATGAAACTCGTGGGAAAGCAAATACTGAGAAGGGCATCAAAATTGCAGCTAGAATGGAAGAAGAAAGTAAGAAAACTAGGAATATTTTTACGCCCAGATCTATTCAAAGGTTGGCTTGATTGAGAATTTTGAAGATCTAATTGTTGTTGTGTTTTTAAAGTTGTAGGTTTAAAGTTAGATTTTGGGGGGAAAAGGGGGGGCTGATGGTGATGTCAATGGTAGTTTGAGACGATAGAGATGTTGTGATGTTGATGGTGGTGCGGGTCTGTGGTGTGAGGTGGGTGGTAGGATACAGGCCAGGTGCTGCTCAAAGAGAGAGATGAAGATGGATTGGTTGAAGAGTAATTTTAAAATGAATTGTGAGTAAACAAAATAAATTTGGAAAGTAATTGATAAATAATTATATTAAAATACAAATAAATTTAATAAACAATCATTTTGTTTTAAAAGATAAGTTTTAAATACTTAATTTGTTTTTAAAACTCATGTATCACGTCAGCACTAATTTAAACATCAAATATCATCTTTGGTTAACTATAGTTAAAGTTATGATTAAATTTTAAGTACTTATGTGTCAATTGTTTGAAAGTTTGATAATATTAATGTTAAAAGAATAATTTGTGTGCTTTTTTTATAACTGGACAAGAATTTATTGATTTCTTAGATAATTAAATTTTTAATATTCATATCAAAATATGAAATCAAGATTAATTGTACCCCACTGAAATATTTGTTATCAGGTTCAGTCCAACCAAGCTATCATTTCGTAATCCTAAGTGAATCTTAATCTGAAATCAAAATAAAACAAAATAGTATTTAATTTCTTCAAGATGTCGCGCACTATTGAATTTATAATGCATGAATAATTAAATATAATTAATATTCATGCAAGTCCATACTAATTATGCTAGCGTCTACTATTAATTATTACAGTACTGAATTAATTATACATGTGATCATAATTAAGATAGGCTGTGGATTTGACTAATAAACCCCGTCCTAGCTAGACAGCTAAAGCTGCTCAGGAAATATGTCCCAAATATCATGGCAGTCTTGAAAAAGCTCTAAGGAGTCATCATCACTAATTAGCAAGGTATTGCCATCATCAACTGTTTGCTTGTTTACTGAAGAACACCCCAAGCTGTAAACAAGCTGCCCATCTCGGAAAGAATTATAACAATCGGTCAGGGCCGAAACAGAGGATTCTTGAGCCGTAAATGAGTCCAATAAATTGGGTGGTGATTCCTTAATTGTGTCTACCGGAGCCGGCCTGATGAGCCCAGCCGTGTTAGTTGTGGTCTGCATGTAATTGTGGTCCGCCATGGTGGTGGCTTCGATCTGTTCAACCAATCTGGGAAGCCATAAGTAACGCAAAGTGTGTCTAAATTTTGGGCTGTTGACATCACAATTCAATTGCTTGGCTTGCTTTTGAACTCGGGTTCTCCAGTAGTTTTTAATCTCATTATCTGTTCGTCCTGGTAAATACTCAGCAATCTTTGACCACCTATATTAATTAATTCATCATTCCTTCAATAAATTAAGGAAATTAGAGCAAAGTGTATATATACATACATACATACGAGACAAGTATAAATCTATATATGCATATACCTATTTCCGAAGCACAAGTGGAGTTGGAGTATGAGAAGCTGTTCTTGGAGAGTGATATTTCCACGTCGAACATCTGGTTTTAAATAGTTTAACCATCTTAATCTACAGCTCTTTCCGCTTCTCTTCAAACCTACAATTTCAATTTTTAATGCATATTAATATTTTTTATACAAACAATAGGATTGAGTTCAGCAGTTCTTGACAAAAAAATAAAAAATTTCGATAATCTTGTAATTCGTATGTACATACATACACAGTTTTACTAAATGAGAAGATTATAATCGTGCATGCGCGAGATATAAATTGTGATATTCTCATTTTGTAAAATTGTGTATACATGTATATTCACACAAGTCTTCGTTAAGGTTTACCTGCGGATCGAGCAAGGGAGGTCCAATGTCCATCACCGTGGATGGTAACGTGCTCTCTGAGTTTCAAGTCCTCTTCTTGAGTCCATGAACCTTTCTTCACGTCCATATTTTTCTGTATTTGTGTTTGTCGAGAGACAGAAAATAAGAAGAGAGGGGATAGAGAAAATGGATTAGAGTAGAATTTAATTAGGAAGGATAGGCTTCTTAATTTGGATATGAATAGATAATTAAGAAGGGGGTTATATAGAGTTAGTGGTATATTATTCTTTATTGCAGTGATATTAAGCAAACTACAAATTAACAGATCAATTCACCAAAGTGTGGGATATTGAAAGAGTGGTATTCAATTGACAAATCTATTGTTAACTTTAATTAGTATCGTTGACTTTTTTACTAATTCACCTTCCTCGTACGGACACGGGAAAAAGCAGAATGCTGGGTAATTAGAATAATGATGCAAACGTGTTTATAGGGGGCAAGTTTCAGAGTAATATAGTTTTAAGCAAAAGGCTGGGTAATTAGAATAATGATGCAAATAAGGTTGTAAAATCGTGTTTAATTCGTATTCATTCGAGACTAAAAGTTTGATTCGAGCTCGACTTAAAATATAAACTATTCAAATATGAATAAAATTTGAAATTCGATAGATTACTTGTACCTTTAAATTATAATTTTTTATTGATACTCGGATCATATTCGCTCGAAAAGTTCAAAATATCCAGACTTGATTCGAGATCGTGGCTCACTCGATAGTTAAACAAATTTTAATCAAATTTTATTTTATATTCAATAAATTTTATAAATCAAAATTGAGTAACTTAATATTTGATTTGATTCATTTACATCCCTCGATGCAAACATGTTTCCAGGAGGGCAAATTTCAGAGTAATATAGTTTTTTCATTGGTTTGGACTATTGGCATTGTCAAAAGGTAACGAGTTTCGTTTATTAAATATTATTAAATATATTATATATTCTAATACTATTATTATTAATCAAGAGTCTCGATCTGCGGTAGTTGCTCTTTTGCATTTGACTAGAATTGATCAATTTATGTAACCATTTTATTTTTTCCATTCCCCTTAATACTTAACTACTTGTTTTGCAACACGTGGAAATCATGACATACACATCGCTATTCCCTTCTTTGAGATATAAATCCGTTGAGCCGACAAGGCTCATATGCTTGGCAGTCACTCTTTTCTGCATTTTAGTGCGTACGTCCTATAAAAACAATTCTATTTTTTTTTAAATTTGATATTAATTTATTTAATTTAATAGTATAATAGTTAATCATATAAACTATTAAAAAAATATTACCACTATAACTTGTGCTTCGAAAATAAATGTTTATTAAAAGAATTGATCATACGTTTAAAGTTTATCATTAATTTGTAGCTAGTTTTTAAAGCTTAACATTGATGATCACTAAAAAAATATTGTCTAAACTTGCCTTATCAAACCCTAATTAGTATCGCTAAACCCTTAATAAAAAAATTGGAATTATATTTCCCAAAAAAGATTCTTTTTTTTTAATTTTTATTTAAAAATTCTCATATATTCCAATCAAGACAAAAGAGTACATGCTGAGTAAAAAATGAACACTTTAAATGATATTATCTAGAGTATTTTCACTATATTAAAATTTCAAAATCCAATTGTGAATTATAGTTAGAGGTTAATTAGTCAGGTTTAATAGGGAGAAACAGTACTACTAGTATCTATATATCTCATCAAAATTAGTTGTCCCTATTTTTCTTTGCGGTCACTTATTGTCCTCGATCTCTAGCTAATAATTGAGACTTGGAATTTTTAGAGTCTCTGGGTTTATTTTTCTTCCATATGTATGTCTCATCAGTCATCATACGCAATTAATATACCGCACATTGATGTTTCCGGTTCTGCTTTAAGAAAATATGTGCTCTCCTTTTGTCTGTGTTTTATACTCCATTAATTTATAAAGGAGCACGCCGCACTTTCTGTCTGTCTAGGAAATTAAATGCATTTTATATATAACTTCCTTCTCTCCATCGTCAAAACAGCCATGGCCTATATGTGATTTTATTAATAGGTAATGAGTAAATAAGTACATATGTTGTAGTATAAAATTAGACTTGATAAGTACATGATTAATTAATTGACGGAATTAATTATTTAAAGAGATACGTGTTGAACCATCCGACTATCCCATTTCTTATTTCTGCAATAAAATACCATGACTATGAACAATTTTTTTTTATTTTTTATTTTTTACTTTGACACACCACACACACACCCTTCTTAGAGACACCAACGATCGAACCCTCGACCTCATGAAAACTATGAACAAGATTTAGTATTCAAATTTCATATATTTTGGGTGTGAATCCATAAAAAAAGAAAATAAATTTAAAAATAAAATAAATTTTAATATATGGTCTAATGATCCTTATACAAAAACGAAAAATAAATCAAATAATTAATGAATTTTTCCAGCTGGTCGTAATTAGCATCTTGATTCTATAGTCCATTAATTTGTTTTGTTATTCTTCGCATGCCCAGGAGTATTAATTAGTGGATAAACAATATTCCACATATAAGTGTTTTGTTAATAGTACAATATTAGTGTTGTGAGTGCTAAAATAATTCCACAAATAAGGTTCAGTCAAAAAGAGGAAAAATAAACGCAATTGGCTTCTTTATTATAGCATTTTCTTAGCTAGAAGCCTACAACAATACTTGCGTCATCAGGGATGAGGTAGGATTTGGAAGTTTCGAAATGCTCAGTTTTATTAATAATTAAAAAAAACATAAGAAAATAAATCCTATTTACTAAATATTTTTTGCGGAAGCAAAACATATTATATTTTTATTGATAATAGAATAGTAGTATATAGTGACACAATATATTTTAATTAATGTATCATAACAACTTAATTATCAATTACAATATTAGAACAAAATATATCATTAGTATTTACAAATTTTGTAAATAAAACAATTTTTTTTTTAATTTTGGAGGCGGCGGCGCCACCCCGGGGGTTGAGAGAGAGGAAGTATATAATTTGAGTCTTCGTTTGGACAACAATAATTCTAGGGCGACATTGTCCAAGTGATATTTTTAGCGATATTTTTTTTTTTTGGTTTTTTTTTTGTTATGTGTCCCAAATAATTTATATGATTTATTGGAACTAAAATTTTATAAAAAAAAACAGTGATTTAAATGTCATTTGGATACATATGTAAAACACTGTTAGTACGTTCCAAGTGCAAAGTCGTTGGACAATAGAAAACTACAGTATAAGACTTGGGTTGGGATAAATGTGGATAGTCGCAAAAGCACTTTTTTCCGCCTTTATTTGGTCAAAAAAGGCTTGGCACAGAACATTCTTATTATCTTATTATAATAAGGCCTTTGATGGATTCTTATAATCTCAATGATATTGTGGTTAAAATTAAAACCCAGATTTGAATAAGATTTGTTTTGAACCGCAGAGAGATCATCAATATAAATTACTTTGACCATTAATTAGTAAGTTGATTTATTTTATCGCCAATCATTAATTAATGTATTTCCTAAATTCTTTTTTACTTCAAAGTTTTAAAGAAAGAATTAGCAGAACAAAGTCAGAAACACGGTAAAAAAAGAATGGGAGAAAGTTAATATTCCCTCCTTGACCCAATATAATCAATATTCGATCTTAATAGCTAAGTAAACTTAGTACCGACTGTTTCAAGGTTCTCGATCATGCTCTAAAATGGTGAATTTTTTTTGCAGCCAAAGTAAAAAATAATCTATATTATATTCACGTTAGTAGTCATTGAGTCAATAATGTCATTAGTATTTGTGTCAAATTATAAATGGAAAGAAAACATTGATATTTCAATCAATTGTTTTAACTACTATAGAGGGATATTTATAAAAGCAAAAAAAGTTAAACTTGTAATCAAACAAGTGCTAGTTTTTTAGTTCTAGTATTATTTTTTTTGGTCAAATTATTATTATCCTCGTCTAGCATACATAGTGTCATAAGGATGTTAGGGATTTTTGGTAAATGTATATTTGGCACAAATTAATGGTTACCTACGTACCCTTAATTATTTTTGTTCGTCTAGCAAAATTAAGTATGTATGATTTTCTTTTGGGTAGATATAATATCTCCAAAAAACCTAAGAGTACTATGCCTTAAGAATTGAATTAGAGTAACCTACAAGTGAAGTGTATAATTACACTCCTTAATTATCCAAGAAAATAATTATTATATATACGAACGTATATATCTAACTATTCATTGAAGCCGAACAATGTTTAATTATAGACGCACACCTAGTAAAAATAGAAGAATTTTGGCAGTCTTAGAGAGGTGCACAAATTAAGAAGAATTTTCTAAAGAGAGTTATTACATTTTTTACAACAAAAGTTGGTGCTTGCTGATAAATTCGAAAATTCCTCTCATCTACTTGTTGCCCTATCTGAGATTCTTAATACAAAACTACATATCTCCCATAATTAGAAGTAAGACTCTAAAATGAGCAAATTAACAGTTCGGACTCGATTCGTACTCACTCGACTAAAAGTTTAATTTGAACTCGACTCGAAATATAAATGATTAAAATATGAGCAACATTTTAAAGTTCTATAAATTATTCGAACCTCCTTAAATTATAATTTTCTATTGATGCTCGGATTATATTCGTTTGAAAATTTTAAATTGTTCGGGCTCGATTCGAGATCGTGCTCGACTCGGTAGCTAAACGAACCTCAATTAAACTTTATTTTATACTCAATAAATTTTATGAACCAACTCTGAGTAACTCAATACTCGGCTCGACTCGGTTGTTTTATACCCTTAATGAGAAGTTCCTGTTTGTAGAATTATTTCCATGACTCCAACTATGGATTAATTAGAGATTATTCCACTAATTAAAATTGCTGTAGAAATATTAAGCATGCATGCCTCCACCAGTGGTCTTCTTTCACATATCGATTCAAAAATGAAATTAATTAGCTGACCATATACATTGTTCTGAAACTGTGAAAAAAAAACCGTGTCCTCTACACTGCGGATAAAGTAAGGATATTCAATGATCTAGAAAGTCAATTCATCGATCAGCAAGGGTAATTTTTTTTCTGGGTCAACATTAATTAATTAATTTATTAATTAGGGTTACTGGGACATGTAGCTGAATTATTGATATCGGATCAATATAGCTAGCTTAACATGTTTGCTGTTTAGTTTAGGATTACTAGGCTTTAGTTAATTTTCTGCCATGTTGAAACATCCCTCCCAAAACCAATTGAGAATGAGTCGCCAGATAGTACCCCCCACATTACTTGAATTTAGGATCAGTCCTAGGCCTTAATTAGTAGTCGTATAAATGTTGAACTTTATATATACATATATGTATATATATGATCTCTAACAGTTTTCCTTCGAGAATTTTACGTGCCAGCAGCTAGCGGAAGAAGAACTAGCTACCAGGCCACCACGCCCTCTTCTTTATATACTCCCTCCATTGTAATATTATAGAGATAGATTTTATTTTTAAGTTGTCCAATGTACAACGTTATATTAATCCTCTAACAGTTTTCCTAGAGAACTGTACGTGATAGCAGTGGAATAAGAACTTAGAAATTGATAACATTAACCAAATTATGGGTGACAAACATTTTTTACTCACAAACCCTAAAAATTTTATAAGGAAAAAAAAACCATCATCCAAAGAAATTACATTATGGTAAAGTGTGCAGGATATTAATTAGTTAAGCATTTAAAGAAAGTTAAAATTAAATTTAAATAAGACTTTGATTTTACAACTAAGGGACTATATTATTTCCACATTTACTCGCAGTACGTACTATAGCATTACATAACACGCTTATTGTGATCATAATTTATATTTATTCTTTACATATGCGTCTGATATGCAAATTCAATATAAGGTTGGTTGGCCATAATAAAGCGGCTGCGGCAACTCCCAAAAATCATCAAATTGTGGAAAAATCTCTAACCTGTCTTCTCCACTTAACAAGGTATTGCTGTCCTTAATTTCTAGTCTCTCTCCTGAACTAGTACTGTTACTGCCAGCCTCTGATTCCAAGCTGTAAAAATTCCCATCTTGGAAATTACTATTATTGTAGGATCCGTAATTTCCAACGAAATCATAGCAACTGGTCTGGGCCCAAACTGTGGAGTGTTGGACTTTGGATGATGGGTCAGCTAACAATTTGGATGGAGGTGGTACCAGATCCGGACTTATGAGACGGTCAACCGGAACACGGCTGAGCTCAGTCATGGGGTGGTGACCCGTAGTGATATTAGTGCTATGGTACGCGGTGGTGATTGGTGGGGCAGCGGTAGCTTTGGATGATGCTGAGGAGGAGGAGGAGGAGGCTAGTTGGATTTGTTCTGCCAATCTGGGCATCCATACGTATCGCAATGTGTCTTTGAATTTTTGGCTGCTAACATCACACTTTAATTGCTTGGCTTGCTTTTTAACTTTGGTTCTCCAGTAGTTTTTTATTTCATTATCTGTTCGTCCTGGTAAATGCTTAGCAATCTTTGACCACCTTCAACATTGATTTTTTTCAGAAACAACGTAACCAAGTTTGTATATAAAATTAGCTTCATATTACATTATTTAGAAAAATGTTACACCAACAAAAATAAGTTTTAACAGCTTTGGAATTTATAGAAAGGGCTCATTAATTAATTTGAAGGGCAGATCAGACATCATAAAAAGATGTTTCATAAAAATAGTCATTTTCTTATTTGATAGTACGTAGTATAAAATTGCATAATGTTATCATGTGTGTTATCATAACTTAATTCATATTACCACGACACTCCTAAATTAAACATGACCAAGGTTACATTCATAATATTTGTAAATTTTACAAATGCGATTTTTTTTTGTGTAACGGACGGAGTTTAAAATATGAATACCAGCAAAACAAAATGATAGTAATACTAGTATGTGTGACAGAGTTAAGAAGATATATACCTGTTTCCCATACGTAAATTGAGTTCAAGGATAAGGAGCTGTTCTTGGAGGGTGATGTTTCCACGTCGAACATTTGGTTTGAGATAGTTTAACCATCTTAATCTACAGCTCTTACCACTTCGCTTCAAACCTAGGGTTTCATTTTCCATCATCAACGAGAAACAGAAAAAAAAAATAATGAAACCCTAATCATGCATGTTGTTATCAAAAAACAGAAAATGAAAAAGATCGAATATAATAATCATGCACGAAATACACACGTAAAAATAAAAATAAATCTTGCATGCGGAATTAATTAAGAGGTTGAGGTAATTAAGATTAGTTTACAGAATTAATGTTTACCAGCGGAACTAGAAAGAGAGCTCCAGTGTCCTTCACCATGGATAGCAACGTAATTTCTAAGCTTGGAGTCTTCTTCTTGAGTCCATGGACCTTTCCTCATCATATCCATCTCTTCTTTTCTAGCTTTAATTTCAGTTGTGCTGCTAAAGAGATAGTATTGAATGTTAGACTGAAGCGTAATTAGATTTCTTAATTTGGCGTTTTAAGTAGTGAGTAGATAATAATTAAGGGGATTATATTATATATAGAGTGAGAGATTAGTACAGTCGAGATGCACTAACTACTGACACTGATATATTGACAAAGTTTCACAATACTTCCTCCCTCCATTCTACAAAAAAATAGAATTTTGTTTGTCATTTTTGCTTAATATTCCTTCTGTTCCCAAAAAAAAAATGAATAATCTCATTTGCTAAATAATTTTTTTATTCTAAAAAAAGAATTTTTTTTATAGTATAAAATGATTCAATTTACTTAAATTTGATATAACAATTTCATTATTACTAATAAATTTAAGTTTCATAAACTAAATACAACACTTAAGACATTTTTAAACTTAAAATTGACACAAATTTCTTTTAATTTTAGTCAATACAATGATAAATATTGTAAAGTATCTAAAAAGTACTAGTCATAGTAAGATTTATTATTTTATAAAATTTAATAAATTATCTTAATTTCAAATTGCCTTTCAAATGTAAAAAATAATCTTATAATTTAGAAAGGAGAAAGAATAAGACTAAATATATAGAGCTAAAATTCTGTATAATTTATAATTTTATAAATATAACTCTTTTTTTTTTTGGTGAAACATTTATTTCTTTTGAATATTTTTTTCCAAAACTTATGGAGTGTAATTTTTTTTGTAACATCTAAATCTGGAAAGGATTATAAATTTTTCCCATCTTCGCTTTTGGCGTATATGATATTTGACTATAATAATTTATTACTCCATGCGTCCCTTAAAAATTGACTTACTTTAATTTTTTGATCAAATAAATTAATTTTAAAATTAAAAATTAAGTATATTTGTTTATATTTTTAAATCTGTAAAAATTGAAAGTAATAATAAATTCGACATAATTTCTTATGATTATAATTTCTCTACTTATATTTATAGAAAAGATAGCATAAATTTTTATTATAAAAATTATTAATTTAACTAAAAAATTAAACTAAATTAATTTTTATGGACGGAAAAAATATGTTTTACGCCATGTGACGGTAGTAATTTATTATATATGTTTGCACCATGTGCAAATTAATTATGACTAGCCCCCTATGAGATGAGAAAGATGTACTATAAAATTATTTTAGGTAACTTCTTTCTCTATCAATATTGTATATATAATGATTCATAATAAATATTTATTATATTAATGTTAATCACTCAATTTAATATGCGGTACCTTTTATTACTTGAAAGATTTTTGTTAGGAGGCAAAATAGTTAAATTTCATTTTTTTTCCCTTCATCAATGCCTGGGTGTCGCCCACATGCTTATATATGTCCCCGTTAGAAGGAGTTGTATGGTTGTTTATAGCCACTTTTAATTTATATATAATAAATTGTATTTACAATTATATTTGTCATGTATATATAACAAAAAATATTAAATAGAGAAAGAGAATTTGCTTAGCATAATTAAGTCTCTTTCGATCTCTTATATTATATACTTCGAAGTCAAAACTTTCGGTTGCCGGTTAGTAATGCATCTTGACGTCCTTCAAAAGCCTGTTCGCTTGCCATTAGGGATAAACATTTCCATGGATAGAACATTAAAAAATGTTATTATAAATAGACTTGACGAGAAATTTGAAAGTAGAGTTGAAATATTTGACCATAGCCCCGATGATGCATATTATTATATAGCACATGAGCAATGAAAAATGAGTAAGAAGCGCATATATATATATATATATATATATATATATATATTGGTGAAAGTTAACATAAATATAAGTGTAGATTTAATAATTCGAAATATTTGTCAAATAGGATTATATTTCTAACAAAATACTTATTTATTTATGGGTAGAGGGGTTTATATTGAAGTGATTGGGTGCAGATTTATTGGGGGGAAAAAAGGTAATTGTTTTGTACCTTTTGGTTTGAATTTGGTCTGAAATTAAGTAACTAGGTTAAGCACAAAACTTCATTGTTTTATGAATAGGTAATTAGGTCCTAGGTAAGTGATCCAAATAGATGTCATTTTTACATATATTGGTATTCCAAAAAAAAATTGTCACCTCTAAAATGTCATTGTTTTGTTTGTGGATGGCAATATCGCATTTACTTGATCTGGTTTGAAAGTTTAGATTTGCTCTTTAAATTAATTAACTTTGTGCTTCAATCAATTGGATAAAACAAACTATGATGATGATTTTAGAAAGTGGAGTTCTATTACTATAAGATAAGAAAGATGAACGTCTATGTTGTTGACCTTAGGAATGAAATTTGTCAACAAGTTTCATTGAATTTAGATTCATTGTCAACAAGCTAGCCTCACAATTCCTTTAAATTAAAGGCTCGATTTCTTTACTCGGCACCAAAATCCAAAATGAGCCAGCAGCGCGACAAGCATAACGATTGCTTGCCAACTCTCCAACCCAAAAACATGAAAAACGACTCACATTTTGGGACTCACCAAATACATGATCATTATTTATATACCATGCGTATATGCATGCATGCATTTATATATGTTATTCCATTGCAAACAAGGATAAGTGGAAATTTGGGTCAAGTTTGTTTGCATGAATAACAATTGAATTGAAATTGAACTATGAATTTTAAGTTCCTTTTTTGAATTTGGGACTATTAGTATATGTATAACAAAATAATTTGAAATGGAGGACTATTTAATACTATGTCCAACTAGGTATTACAATTCCTACTGGGATTAAAATTTTGTGGACAAAATAACCTTTACCTTTTGTAATAAAAAAAAAACCATTGTATACTATTTTATCCATCTATGCTCCCGCTACTGAGAATAAGATCACTTAATTATTACAGGTAAGTGTATAATACTCCAAACAATAAGTTTTTATCTAACCCCTTAAATAATCCGAAAGAAAACGAACATAATATTGAATTATTTTTAAATTATCCTATGAATAATTCTATTCTAAACAAACATATAAGACTATTTAATCTTAAGATTAATAATATTAAGATTATAATCTATGGACATTTAGACGTCCCTGTAATATAATACTTACAAACAAATAAGGTCTTTGGAGTTTAAAATAATTCTATAAACAAAAACCACAAGTTGCTAAAGGGTGCCGGTAAAAGAAAAAGAAAAGGAGAAATATGTGTAACTAAGAACTTATGAGAACAGATATTGGAAATATATATTGCTATACCATAATTTGCGTCACAATGGAGGAAGTAGGATATATATCATTGTAATTCCCGAAATAGAAAGGCTTATAGACCAAATATATAAATTTGGTGAGTGACCAATGACTTTTGTTTAGCTTTTCTTTGATACAGAAGGCTTGAAAAAGACATTGTCACGACTTCTTTGATGGATTACTATAATCTCATTAATCTTTTACAATTTAATTTTAAAAATATATTTACTAGTTGTTTTTGACTTTACTAATGAATAAATTTTTGGCTTTGTTGTTGGATAGAATATTTAAATATGTAATCCTATATAATAAAAAAAATAGACAGTTAGCATTAATGTTTTTGTTTTATTTAGATGTTAAATTTGTTTATGAATTGATACATACATCTCATATTGTTAGGATTTTTGAGCCAAAATAATTATGGATTTCATTAAATAATTAATGAAATCCATATATCAATGTGTTATACTCCATGAGTAGATTAAATTAAATATTTGGAAGCTCAAATCCATGGAGTAATGAATGAGAAATTAACTCCTAAAGATCACCCTTGGAAATGATAATAAATACTTGTGGGAAGGAAAGTCCCACATCAGTTAAGAACTAAAATATTAATTGGTTTATATACAAGAAAGTTGCTCTTGGGTTTGGGCCCCAATGGGCACCCCACTTTTGTGGAAGGGAGAGGACCTAGCCAAGTCTTGGTTTGAACGCGCGCCGCCGGTCGGGCCGGGCTCGTGGCTCCTTGTATATATTTTTTGGACAAAATTTATTTGAATTTTGTTTATTTTATTTTAGTTCTATTATCAAAACAAAACTGTGTCGTTTTGATAAGTATTATTTATTATCAAAACTGTGTCGTTTTGGGACGAACAGACGCGTCAATACTGCGTGCGCTATCTGACAAAACGAACGTAATAAAAACTACGTCGTTTTGCCTGAACATTTCTGACAAAGGCTAAAACTACGTCGTTTTAGGCCCGAACGGACGCACCTTTTCTTCTCCGAACAGACATGCCTCTTCTGCCATGGCCGAACAGATGCATCTCATATCCTTTCAATGGGTTGTGTCCCATCAGATGAGTCACGAATCCTTCCTATAAATAGAGTAGGAGGGCCAGCCATTTCAATTCATTCATTCTTCGAAGCACTAAGCATTTTAAACATTCTAGTCTCTGTTATAAACAGTTCATAGTTATTTCAAAGAGAGAGTCAGAGCATTTATTTTGGTTCGCTGAATATACTATTTGTCGTGCTGCTATAGTATACGTTGTCATTGTATCTTGGGAGACAAGTGTTATCAACTCTAAGCACCGTACGGAGGGCATAATTGTCTTAAGGACATAGTACCGAATACTAGCCTTGACATACTGATTTTCTGCATTCCAAGTTTGGTATAATTAAGATAAGTTTTTATATATATATATAATATATATATATATATATATATATATATATATATATTCTCAGTTTCATTTATTTCCCAAGTTGAAAATATATATTATTAAATATATATCTTCCCTAACACATATTTCATTCTTTCCACTTTACTTTATCATAAATTATATATTACGTACTTAATTTTATTATAGTGTAATACTTTGATCAATATATATACATATATATATATATACATATACATATACATATATATATATATATATATATATCGTGTAAATCAAACGGTAAGAAAACGAAATTACATTTACTGCATATATATATATATATATATATGTATACACGTAAGTCTAACAAATTAAAAAAGCCCACGTAGATTCTCTTCTATGCGTACAGGAATTTGGCGGCGGAAAATAGGAAGGACAAATGACCCTTGATCACATTTAAGTGGTTTACTCACTTAAAGCAAATTTTCTACATAAAATGTCATGCTATGAGCTCGACGGATTGATGCCTAATTGATTTTGTGGAATGTGATAAACCTTTTACGACTTTGGTGAGTCCTTGATCTTATAAACTTACAATTAGTTTTAGAGGATGTATGCCAAGTGTTTTCTATGTCATTTTGACTATAAATTTTCAAAATACAGTACAAGGAGATAAGTCATGATAAATTTGAAAAAAAAATTGATTTTGAATTTTTTTTTTCTTATGAGTGCTCATGTTCAAAAGTTATTTTAGTGCTTTTTTGTGGAAAATGATAATATAATTTTGAATAGAGTCATGTTATGTATTGCGAAAATTTTCAGACGAATTATAATTGTGACATATGTGTATACATGAGATAGTAAAAATTAAGAATCACCCTATTCTAATTTATTTTATCGTATCGCATAAAAATAGACTCTCACGTTGGTCGCAATCAAATTTCATCAGATATTTGTCAGACATGTATATCATTATTCTTTTGAATACTCTATTAATAATAAATTTGTCATTTGTTAATCTCATTTATTCAATTTAAAATTATATCATTTGAATTTGTATCGTTAGCGCAACTAGCCACCATTACTACATGGTTCACAATTACGCTTCTCCACATGTAAAAAATTAAAAGGTTTATGTTAATTATTAAGTTAAAATTTGATTAAATCATAATCATTTTTAAAATTGCTCTTGCGTACATATTTTCCTCTCATCAGTAGATTGTTATGAGGGGCAAAAAGGGTTGACTGTCCATATGTTCTGAGGAGAGTCAAGATCAGTAACCTAATTAAATCGTACCAAACCATATGTCGTTATATATGTATGTATGCTCTTCCAAATTTTTCCACAAAAGGTCTCATGAAATGGAGGTGATGTAATTGGTACTTTTATAACTATAATAATGAGAGGCGGTTCACCGACTTGTGACTTTTGTTAAATAAGTTTAGAACTCGTCTGATTTATGAATTATCTTTTTTATATATTTTTTAATTATTATTATTATTATCTATATAATAAAATAGAACCAAATTTGATTTTTATTTGAAAAAGTACAAAGACGGATCAAATTTATTTTAACTTAATTCTTTCAACTTAATCTAAAGGCTCACATTTCTTCTCCCGCCCAATTCAAACCCATGTGTCTACATGTTATGTTGTATCATGATTTGCACGAAAATCGAGATAGATAAAAAAGAGTAAAATATTTTAATCTCATGAATGATTGGAAAGAGATGTATGTCATGCCAGTATGGTAGATAAGTGCAAATAAGTTATGTATGTTGGAAACCATGTTAAACAAGTCTACTAATCTAGCCAATTAGAATATGATCGACTTTTGGACATTTTTAATGAAAATATGTTATAAATATAGGCATCGCAGGAGTTTACCCAAACAAAACAAATAAATGAAGTCGCACAGGCATAGACATACATTAACTATAAATGTAAAAACAAATAAATGAATTTCGGATATTTCTTCTTACTTTTTTTAAACCCTTTTTCTTTCTTTTCTACTCTCATTAAAGCAGACAAAATGAGTGAAAAGTCGGTACATTTGAAAATGAATAGAATATAAATTTACCTTTTTTAATTTTTTTTTAATACTTCATTGTTGTTGTTGGCAACTTACGATTCAATTTTCAACCATCAACATTTCATAGTAAAAGTAAGTTTATCTAAATTCTTTTCTAATTCTCATTAAAAATAAATAAATCTTTAAGTTCCAAAAGAAAAGATAAAAGAAACAAAAAGTGAAAAAGTAATTAGAAAAAAAAATGTGTACCTAAGTAATAAAGTGTGACCAATAAGAGACCGTATAGTAATTTAAGAAGAGATGATGAATGATTCTGCATTTTTGACATCAACATTCAACAATTTTCAGTAGTCCGGAACAGACAGATCCCCACAATTATATTCCGATACTACTATCTCTTCGGAAGTGACTTTTAAGTTGATCAAATCAATTTATAAATTATTATTATGTTCGAAGGTAATTTTTAAATTGGTCAAATTAATTTATAAGTATTTTTTTTTTGAATTATTTGAGTGTCTGTATATGACTTATTTTTTAATTTATAAATTGATTTATAAGTATTTTTTGAGAAATCTTAGTAACAATTGTCTAGGTGTGAAAATCTCTCTTATTAAGACACTCTATATTTTTCTACTTCTCACAATACATGCACACACACATAACTGTAACCAATCAAACACTTGCAAATCAAACAAAGTTTTTTGTGCATGCACAAATACATACAAATTTATGATTTAAATCATTAAGCAAATGAACCGTTTGTTGAAATGGTACTAAAAAACGTTATTTGATTGTAAGTCTATATTCATCCATATCTTTTCCTAAATAAATTGATAATTTGTTACAATCTCTCTAAATTCTTACTTATATCAATTTAAATCATTCTCTCCCCTCCCCTCCCCCCCCCCCCCCACTACATACACATGTGTGTGCTCATTTGTTTTTTAGATAATTCAGGATAAACTAAGGGGTCTTAAGTGTCGAATTTACAATTGTTTTATTTTGACTCACATATTGCGATAATTTTTATATTTCAAATATTTTTAGGTATACATTAAAAGATATTTGATGTAAGCTGTAAACAATACGAAGTTGTTTCTCTATTTTCTGCATGTGTTTATTTTTTGTGTTCCGTCTTTTGTAAAGTTAACTAATTATACATGGTTATAATGATTTTGGGTATGGAATGATGGTTGTTTTGGTAGTTTGGATATTTATTGATGATTGTAAGTTTTATCAGTCCGGCTCTCCAACGGAACTAACCGGTCTATGGCGACGGTTCGATCTGTCGCCATAGCATATGCGACACTTAAGAAGGCTATAGCGATAGTACGAACCGTCGCTATAGCCCTGAGTGTCGCATATGCTATGGCGACGGACCGAACCGTCACCATAGACCGATTCGTCTTTGGTTCATTCGGTTCGCTGGAGAGATTTTTCGTGTATATATATATATATATATATATATATATATATATATATATCAAACAATAATTATATTCATTGAATTTGAACATGTATTATTATAATTATATAATTTTTATTATATGTTGATGTCTAAATTACCATTAAAATGACCAATTAAATTAATTTGGATAAGATCTCTTTTTGGCTTGTTATACACTTGTATTGATATGCAAGTGCACCATATTATTTAGGGGTGCACAAAAGGCCAAGGACCTGACCTTGGTTCAGCATAGGTCCGACCTAGTCAAAGTCTAGATCGATCAGGCCTGGCCTAGAAGGTTTGAAAAGACCGCTCTTGTAAGATATAAATCTGACATGACCTGCAAAAAATCCTGATCTGATATGGACTTGGGCTTGGGCCTAGTCTGACCTGGTCCAACCTAAGGCCTAACCTTATTCTTTATCCAGTTATTTGTAATTTTTGAACTTTAAAATTATAATTATTCATTAATGAAATATAAATTTTTACTTAATCATTATAATTTGTAAATTGTAATACATCAATTTTAATTAATACATCAATAAATAAAGTTTAAAGTTTTAATTACTTATTATTGACTTCTTGTAAATACATTTAATTAATATACATCTTCAATGAATAGAACTACTTAGTATATTTAATATTAATAATAAGCTAGTTGATTAAATATTAGTAGTAAATTAGTTTATTGTAAATACTAAATTGCTAGTATTTAACATTAAAAGTTTATTAATATTTTTTGCTACTTTTAATGTTAAATATTAACATTAATTAATACATCAATAAACTAACTTTTAATATTAAATATTAATAATAAGTTAGTTTCTTGTAAATACTCAAGTTATTCATTAATTTGGATATGCTAAATTCTTAGGAGGATATATGATTTTGGTTATTTTTTAGGTATTTTGTTGTAGCAATTTAAAGAATAATTTCATGAAGCAATTAGAAAACTAATTGAAAATAATACTTGAGGTATAACTATGTAAGTGTTTAATGACTATAAAAGAAAAAAAAATATATGTGCATTTAAAGTTTACGAAATATATGTCCAACTAATCCTAGTACTAACAAAAATAAAAAAAAAATAGAAACTAACTTTATATTCGAAATATAAAAGGGTAATCTACAGTAAGTTAATTTTATTTAAATTTGCATCTACAGTCATATGTATCGCAGTAGATTATATTCAAATTATATTTTTCTATAAAAACAAACTGTGCATAACGGACATACATTTAAGAAATCAATTTGTTTTATATTTCAGTTACATCTAAATTATATTTTCCTTTAATTTAAGAGGAATATATTTATTTTTGTTCTAATCATCCAACTTGTATTAATGTGCAGTAGAATGCTAAAATAAAATAAATAGCAAAAATCTTTCATCATTTTTATAAAATTTTATAAATTTATATTTTTAATATTTAACATTAAAAGAATTAAAAAAAAAAAAAAAGACCAGACCAGCCTAGACCTAGCCTACAATCCTAACCATAACACAGCCCAACGACCAAGGCTTGGCTTGGCCAGGTCTAACATGCCTAATTCAACGATCTTGCCTGGTCAAAACTCCAGGCCGAATCACCCTATTGTGCATATCTACTAATATCCAACATAAATCATACTAATTGAAAAACTTGACTAATTCTCTAATAAATATTTCTTAGTACATTAACAATATACTATCACTGCTCCCAATAAAAAAGGCTTGTTTATTTTATTTTTTTTTAACTTCTTTCATGTGTTTTGAAATTTATTAAGATGTAATTAAATACTATTTTTGATACTTTTATTCTAGTTAAAAGTTTTAGTATAGTATTGAAAATACATTAGATAGCAAAAGATATATTTTTAATTTTATTTTAATTATAAAAATTAAAAAGTCAAATGAGACTAACAGTTCTAGATAGAATGAGGATTTAAGTTCTTTGGTAGATAATAAAAAAAGGTTCTCAAATTTGGGTGTCAAATATTGGAGTCTTAAATAATTTGTTAAAATTAACTAATTACATGACCAATCGATCACACGTGATATAATCATGCAATATAAATAATGTTATATCATGTGAGTTCAAATTTGAGAACTCTAATATTATTCATAAATAAATATCATTTCTGCATTGTATTAGATATATTTTTAAATTTGAGATTTTGGTATATCAAGGTAAGAAAATCCTTAGAAACATTAATTAATTGTATAGCAAAAAAAGATTTTAAAAAAATCTTTATTAGTGTAAAATCCAATAATACCCTTCAACGACATCAGTAACTGAATATCTAAAAGAGAAAAAAGGTATATATTTATCAGATATAGAATAAATAGGGAAGAGACTATTACTATTATAGGAACTAATGAACTGCCATTTTATTTAACACTAAAGCCCCGTCCAAATTAGCCCTGATAAAGAAAAACCAATAGCAGAACTACCTTACGGCATCTTAATTCTTACTACGCGACTAAAACTGGTGAGGAAATGAAACCCTCTTTCTCATGAAATTCATCTATTTTGTCATAAACTGCATGCCCAAAGGGAGGTCACTTTCAAATCTAAAATCAAATGCAATTTTGCAAAAATAAAATTAAAAAATGCCTTTGGTTTGTAAACATCATCCTCCAGCAATCCCATATATCATACTCCCTTTTTTAATTCCAAAAAAACGAAAGAGTTTCATTTGTATTTTCTTAATATATTTTTATTTCATGTTTTCCTTTGAAATATTTATTGAATGTCTAGTTTATTAATATTAATATAACGGAACTATGACCGTAAACTCAAGAATATTGTATCTTTTTTTTAACAATTAAAAAAATAAAACATTTTTTCTTAATAGAAAATAGTAAATGAGCTATTTTTTATTTATGAAACATAGAGACTAATAATTTAGAAAAAAGCTCTAATCTGTAATAATAATACTTTGGTGATTAAAAATTAGATACAAAAATAAAATACAAAATGATGTGTATTGCAATATTTAGTTATAAACATTGGACCATGTATGGTGGAATATCATGTAATTATAATTTGACACATTTTTTATATCTAATTAAATTTATATTCATCTCTTGGCAACAATCAACATAGCATTACTCAATATTATCGAACCCCTCTAATTAGTATACATTGTTGTCCTCAGTTGCTTCAATATTATCGAACCCCTCTACCCACGGATGCCAGCCACCGTAAACTACCCAAATTTGGAATTATTGGGCCTGGAATGAGTCGAATAAAATGTTTAACACCTTGGGCACAAGCTCGAATTGATGTGGGGTAGTAGTCGAATACAGGACATTAATGATTCCTAAGATGTACCCCGATTAATAATTAAAGATATAAATTTTTTTATCTTAAAAAATAATGAGATAAAATACAAATGGTAAGTCATTTAGTGAGATTTATTAGTATAAAAAAATAAAAAACTCGTTATTTTATATAATCTTGTAGGGTTATTAAAGATAAATTTGAAAATTATTTACTCTTTCCTCTATTTTTATTTTTCTTAATATATATATAAATTATATTTTACTCATCTTTTTAAGAACGGAAGGAATAACATAAATATACATAAGATATCATATGGTTGATATATATATATATATATTAGTAATAAATTCTATAACTTTTTTGGACCTGTTGTATATTACATATAACAACATTGGTTGTACAAAATCTAATCATCAAATTAATTATTTTAAATTTTTGGAAAACGCATACATTTTTCATCTTTTGCCCTTGTGAATTTATAAAGGCTCTTGTCCAGGAAAAAAAATTCTTTGTCGGATTGATGCCTGATTAGTGTAGAATCCAGTACATAATTTATGGTCTTAATTTTCCTTGCCAATTATCAAAATTATCTTAATTATATGGGAAATGAAATAGTAATACTTTTGGTTTCAAATACTAGAATTTGGAAAATGGGAGGAGTAATTGTTGAAGGAGTAAAGAAGAAAAATGAGGCAATCCTTTCCCTACGTGTCAATTTATTATCCTCCAACAAAAGTGCAGGCCACCCGCCCTAGTTCGCGTTTTTTATGTCGGTAGTATTTTCATTAGTTAATTAGTTATGTGGTCTCAATTTCACCATGGGCATCTATATAATAATTTAATTAAAATCATAAAATGTTAAATTTTAGATACGGTCGGAATTTTGATTTGTTGAACAAAATAAATAGACGTTGAGCTCAAACAAATAGTTAGTAAGTAACATAATTTTATAAAGAAACATTATAAGATTATCTTAGTACCTAGTATTATCTTAATACTATTATTATTCTTAAAACATAAGTATAATCATTTGATTTTAATTAAGATTTTATTATTATTCAAATAATATAGTTTGAGAAATAAATACTTTTCTCATGACGATTATATTAGCTAATTATATATTTATTTCTTTGCAAGTTTTAAAATATATTCACACGCTACAAGTAGTCAGTTACGTTTTCAAAACTCAAATTTCTCTATATATAAACAGGATGAAATACGTATACTTTGTAATTAGTATGTATATTCACTGTAATCAATTTCAGATCTGATCAATAAACAATTATTTATCTGCAAGTGTCAATTTTATGGAGAAAAAGACAAGGCTCATTTACTAAAAGAAACGTTTTTTATTTATTTATTTATTTATTTATCTGCAAAGTGTCAACTTCGGTGACGGTTTAGTTTGGCTTGTTGTGAGATGAATCATCTTATCGATCCAAACCCTTTTTTCACACGAGGTAAAATTAAGCGGATCAAACAAAATTAAGAGATATGATCAAGATTTTTTGCCTGCATCTGCATGATTTTCTGCCTGGTAATCTTGCATGCATTTATGTTTCAAAAGCCCTTAATTTCGAGAAGGTTGTAGGGATATAATTATATCCGCCTATGCATACACAGTTCATGCAAATTAAGGACACCTGTCATTAAAGTATCAATCCAAGTGGCACAATTAAAAATTTTTTAGTATATATATGTCTTTACTACCTTCACCCCCAACAAGAAAAAAAAGGAAAAACTGAGTTTCTTGAATTTTCTCTCTCCAAAAAATATATATAATTTCAGCTTTTGATTTTCGATCTTTTCAGTTTCCATGGCACCGGAATTGTATCAACCAGCTGCAAGTAGGACGGCTAAGCCTAAGAAGAGCAGCAGGGCTTTTGTAACGTTCTTGGCGAGTGACGGTGACTACGTGAAAGGCGTTGTTGGATTGGCCAAGGGTTTAAGGTCCGTCAAATCGGCCTACCCTCTTGTGGTGGCTGTGCTGCCTTGCGTTCCAGAGGCTCACCGCCGCTTACTGGAGGAGCAGGGTTGCATTGTCAAACCCATCGACCCGGTTCAGCCGCCCCAGATGAATCGGGCAGAGTTGGGCTGGGCTCATGAGCATTTTGCCATCAATTACTCCAAGCTTCGTATTTGGGAGGCAAGTTATATACATTAACCTTATTATTTCTTATTTTTGTCTATACTTTCATACATAATTATATGTTCTCAAATTTGTGTGTTTTTATTGATACTATACAATGTATGAATGACAAAAGACGAGAGAAAAAAATAGGTTTAGAAAGTAGGAGAGAAAAAAGAAAAAAGTAAACTTATTTTTATTCTAAAATGTATACGTATAGAAAGTAAACGTATAGAAAGTAAGAGAGTAAAAAGAAACAAGTAAATTTATTTTTATTCTAAAATCTATAGGCATAGAAAGTAGGAGAGAGAAAAAAAACAAAAAAAATTATTTTTATTGCAAACATGTGACACAGTTTCACCAAAAAGGCAGTTATGTCTTGTCGTTTCTCTGTATAATAAGAGATACTCTCATGTCTTAAAATAAAAGTTGTTATTATTATTATTACTATTTTAGGTTATTATTATTTTAGGTATTATTATTACTGTTTTAGGTTATTATTATTTTAAGTAGTTTCAAATTAAATATATACTTATCTTAAATAATATATTTTCTATAATAATTTGTCTATAGTACTTTTAATATTTTTTATTATATTTTTATTCTCTATCTATATTTATAAAGTATTATTAGTTATATGCAAAAAAAGTATACAATTAAATGAGAACTTAAATATGAATAAATTTGTTATTTTTTTTTAATATGTGCAAAAAGTCAATCAATATTTTTATCTTTTAAAAAAAATCATACAATTAAATCATTTAAATATAAATAAATTTGTTATTTTATTTTTTTTCTTACCGTGCGTAAAAAGTTAACGACGGAGGGAATATTTATTTATTGTGATATAATTGATAATGACATATAGTTTCACGATAACCAATATCAATATCAATATATTCCCTCCGTCCCAAATTAATTGCATTTCTAGGACTTTTTAAAGTCAAATTGACTATTTTTAAAACTAATCTTTTTACTATTTTTGCTAACATATAGGTGAAGATATTATAACCAAAAGAAAGTATATACAATTTATTACTAATTTCAATTTTTATAATTTTAGAAATATATTTATATATGTTTAATTATTAATTTTAAAAATAGTCAATTTGACTTTAAAAAGTCCTAGAAAAGCAATTAATTTGGGACGGAGGGAGTATATAATAATAACGTACGTAAATTTGTAATTCAATTTTTATTTTATTTTTATATATGTGAAATAAAATTTGTTTTCTTGATGGTTAAAACAAATGTATATATTTTTTGGCGCAGATGGTGGAGTATAGTAAGATGATATACTTTGATGGGGATATCCAAGTATTCGGGAACGTTGACCACCTGTTTGACTTGCCGGACGGCCATTTGTACGCGGTGCTTGACTGCTTCTGTGACTGGTATCACTCCCCGCAATACAAAATAGGGTACTGCCAACAGAACCCTAACAGGGTGAAGTGGCCTGCCGAGATGGGCCCACCTCCATCCTCTTACTTCAATGCTGGCATGTTTATGTTTGAGCCCAATCTATCTACTTATGATGATCTATTGAACACTATCAAACTCACTCCACCTTCCTCTTTTGCTGAACAGGTAAGGTGGTAGATCATTGATTAATTTAATTCTGTAGTATATACAAATTTTAATGTATTGGTCTAGTGATTATACTCCATTTGACCAAGTAATTAATGAATTGTGGGTTTAATTTGAATGTTAATTATGGCATATATGGTATTATATATGTAAATGTGCAGGACTTGTTGAACATGTTCTTTAGGGACATACACAAGCCCATCCCTCCGGTTTACAATCTCTTACTTGCAATGTTGTGGCAGCATCCTGAGAATGTAGATATTGATCAAGTCAAAGTTGTTCACTTTTGTGCAACTGTAAGATGTTATCATGAAGATATTGGACTTGCGTCTATTTCTTCCATACTTGAATACTTAAATTAGAGATATATTTTATTTTTATTTTTATCTTTTTTAATTCAAGCTGATATATTTTTATTTTAAGTACTATATATAAAGCGACAAAGTTTTTGATCGATTACTATGCATGATATCACTACTATATTTTTAACTAATGTTAGGGATACATTTGAAAAATAAATTTTCCCTTAAAATTTGATATTGGTCGTTTTAGATATGAATTTTAAAATAAAAATTTTGAAAAGTAGTATATATTAAATATATGTGAAATTTTTAGTTTGTTTCTGGAGTAATGCGGGGGATTTCAAATTTGTAGTCTCAAATGACGTAACATTAAATATTTCAGTGATTTCAATGATAACTTATGACATGCATAGTCAATTATATGAAATCTATTCCACCACATGGTGACAAATTATTTAAAATATTTGTTTAGAACAAAAATTTGAAATGTTTCTCACCGACTATGGCAAACAATCTAAAATGAAGATTATCATTAGTATAATGTTTTTGTTACAGAAGATGGTCATGGTTGCCACAATAATGTTATTACGCGTTATTTCTATATGTAGCGTACTCTTGCATAAATATGTATCTTGTATATTGCTTAGGGTTCAAAGCCATGGAGGTATACAGGGAAGGAAGAGAATATGAAGAGGGAAGACGTAAAGATACTGGTGAAGAAATGGTGGGACATTTACAATGACGATGCCTTGGACTATAAGCCACCGGTGTTGCTGGCAGCAAGCGCAAGTGCCGCCAGCGGACCGGTGAATTTATTAGCCTGGGCTGTTTCAGGCACGGAGGAGGCAAGTTTACACCAACTGACCAGCACCCCCTCTGCAGCCTAAGGTTGCAGCGGAAGGCGTACGTACGTGATGAGCTTTGCTTACTTTGATAGAGGAACGGCCCTCCAGGATCCCTTAATTTGGCTATGGATGGCCTTTGTGCTGTGTGGGTACTTCTACCTATATATGATCTATCTATATATATGTGTGTATGTGCATGTGTGGGGTGTGGGCGTCGCATGTACAAATTTGTAATAAAATTGTCAAGCAGCTTAAGCTCATTCATAATTAAAGTTTATTTGCTTGTCCACAACTTATGACATTAATTGTAGTTTTATATATATATATATATATATATATATATATATATATATATATATATATGGTGGTATACATCATGATTTAGGAATAATTAATTGATGGCGCATTAAATTAATGTATGTTTAAATTTGTTATTGTGGAAGATCACTTTTTTTTAGTACAATTGTGGAACATCATCTGTCGTTTTTGTATGAGGGGCCAAAATTAACAAGGATAATGAAGGGTTTGTTTGATGCATTTTCTGTTGTAGATTTTTTTGGGTTCTGGGGAGCCATTTTTTGCATCATTTAATCTGATTCCTCTATTTTACATCGTTTTAGCCTCTCCTTCACGTTATTCTTTTTCTCCAGTTTTCCTGACTAGTGATTTTTAATATTCCATCCGTCCTTCAAAAATTAGCTGAGGATGATTTTTTTTTTGGTCAAAATGATTAATTTTTAAATTAAAAATTAAACATATTTTTTAATTTTAAATTTATAAAAATCAAAAATGAAATTAATTATTCGATATAGTTTTTATGATTATAATTATTGTACTTATATTTATTAAAAAATAGTATAAATTTTAATTATAAAAATAATTAAAATAAGTTAATTTTTGAGGAATCGAAGAAATATATTAATTAAAATTAAAAATAATCGGTGGAAATATATCTCAAGTTTTAGAATAAAAAGAGTATCTATATAAAAATTTTAAATCACTTTAAAGGGGTGTACATGTTTTTAATTTTAAAATATATATTTTTATTATAAAAAAAATGATTTTATTTGACGCATAAAATTTGAGAATTGCATTTTGGAGTAATAAACAAACGAAAGGTACCAAAGAATAAAAATAGAACTTTAAGATTTATGAGTAATATATAGACTCTGCTTCATTTTTGCGGACAAAGGTGCAGATGACAGCATCTTCCATTCACTTCCAGAATTAGTACTACTACTATCTATCTGTCCATCTGTCTCCAGAAGTTTCCTCAATTTCATTATCACCTTGTACGAAAACAGCACGTGTCAACACTAGGATACGTATTTGGAATTAAGGTACGTCATACGCATGCCTTACGTGCCACCTTCTTTGACACGTGTTATGTGAAAACAATCCTTTATTGTCACACGTGGCACACCTTCGTCTTTGCTTACGTAAACACCCTTGTCCGTATCCGTGTTGCTGGAGTTTTTGGTTATGGGGGGTTATTTTGATCATGGAAATTTACGTTTATATTTTTGGGTGAATATTAAGACATTTTCTCTATCTATTTAACAAAATACAATTAATTTTGAATTTTTCGCTCACTCTAATAAATCATCAAAAAAATTTAGATAAATCTCACTGTCCATTATATCCTCTTTTTTTCCTCCTCCCGAGCTCGTCATCTACCTCCTCAATTCTCTAACGCCGGCAATCTCTCCTCCCCTTCTCCTTCCCCTTCGTACGTAGTGCCGAAGGCACATATAATACAGCTAGTCCTCCTTATATTATGAAAAAGTAGGATCTCCGTGAACCCGTAGTTATATATGATACTCGCTCTGTTTCTTTTTTAATTGACGTTTTTAAAAAAATATAATTAATAATTTAATTGATTAATTAAAATAATTATAAAATTTTAATACCAATTTTTTAAAATTTATTAAAATGATAAAAAAATAAATTAATATTTAATGTAAAGATAATATAAAAAATTAAATAAATTTATGAATAACAAATAAAAAAAATAAATTTTATATTTTAAAATGACACATAAAAAGAGACGAAGAGAGTACAAGGATTTGATTGTCACATAAATTGTGACAACGTACTAACATTACATAATTTTAATATGAACTTTTATAAATTTAATAAAAAAACAATTTAAACATGTTATTATTTTATTATAATTTGGCATATTAGTAAAGAATTGTTTCAGTTCTATAATAATTCCATTAAGGAAAAAAATAGGTTCTCTGAGGTTAGGATTGTACTTGCATAGAATATCAAAGATATGGAGAAATATGGCAAATAAAACAAAAATAATGTGAATTATTCTGAAACTACAGGAAACAAATATCAATATCTGGAAATGGGACCGCAAAAATAGTAAAGAGGTAAACATCAACATGGTACAGATTTCTGAACAAAAAAGAAGCACGAAAAACTCTAATTTGGCTGTGGTGACGATCCAAACTAAGATAAGCCGTCTACGCCTGCAATTCCAATTAATAGAACATCAGATTCTGAACATTGAAAAACGGAGTCTCTAATGAACTTGAGCAGGAAAGAATGGCATTTTGTTATGGCACATGTTATCTGCACAAAAATACCTTGTTTGCAATGTTGTTTGAGAGCCAGTCCAGCCCCTCGTACAACCCTTCACCAGAAGTGGCACAAGTGCTCTGGATATACCTGCAAGATTATATATAATTCTTTTTAGAGAGAGAGAGAGGTGGGAGGTGGGATGAGGTGAGAGTGACTACAATTTACTTACCAGTGGCGCTGACGAAGAGAGTGAAGGCCAAGTTTATCAGTAATCTCAGCAGCATTCATTGCATTGGGAAGATCTTGCTTGTTTGCAAATACAAGTAGCACAGCATCCCTCAACTCATCCTGCAATGTGCACCACAATCAGATAATCATAATCCCGGGAAGGAGTAAAAGGACAGTGAATGCATCTTTATATGCGAATATTGAATGTTGTAACAACATTATTCTACAGGTGTTGCAATAAACTCGTACTGATTGAAGAGAATGGTGGAATGCCTATTACCTCATTCAGCATTCTGTGCAGCTCATCCCTGGCTTCAACCACACGATCTCGATCATTGCTGTCAACCACAAAGATGAGGCCCTGAGTGTTTTGGAAGTAATGTCTCCACAAAGGACGGATCTGTAAGAACAACATATCAGGAGATCAACCACTCGATCCGTTATCTGAAATGTTGTCGATGATGTGATGATGTAATGATGTAATGTACCAAATATTTCTGATCTATAACTATCTTAAGGCTAAAGTATTATTTTAACTCCGGATATATCAGGATCAAACAACAGAAACCAAGGTTTTGGTCAGGCTTTCATGGTATCCTTAAAGTAACCGGAGATGGATCAATAGCTCTATTTCCATACAGACACTACAATAGTATTTCAAAAGCAGTACAAAACATTGTTAATTGTGATGACATTTAGATACCCCATCTCAGGTTATACAGACATTATAACCAGATTTTGACAGTATGAGACATTGACTTTATATATGTCCCAAAAGAGTTCTAGGATCACCAAAACGTCAGCCACCATAAGTTTAAGATCTCAACAACAACAAAAGAAGATCAAAAAGACGAAGCAACTGTAGAATATATAACACCATAAAATATTTATAGGAAAGAGAACCCTTTAATGCATTTTGATGTCCAAAAGTTTGTCTTTCGAACGATCTGGAATATAATAAATTACATACCTTGTCTTGGCCACCAACATCCCAAACGGTGAAGCTAATGTTCTTATACTCCACAGTCTCCACGTTAAATCCTAACAAAATATATATATCAGTCCCAAGCAAAAAGTCATTGACCTACTTCCCACAGACTAATTTTTGCAAAAGAAAAGACATGCAAAACGTATCACTGCATGCATGTGAATTATTATGAAGGACATATTGCATCATGTTGGAAATAATGCATTTTCTTCGTTAAATTTTCATTAATTAAGCTGATAGCTCAGTGACCTGTCAGTAGTGCTGCAGAAATTTCGTTCAGAGTTCCTATGAACTAAATTACAACAGATCTCTATGAATCTAAAATGACCTCTGAGTTATATTAAATACATTGGAATCATTGCGAACAAGTAATCTTTAAGAAAAAGATTAATCCAATTTCAGATTTGATTCATGTTCTATTCTAAATTTCAAATTTTACTTCATTCTGAGCTCTGAGCAACTCATAAAATAATCTTTCATAAAATAAAGTTTTAGGCTCACATACGAGATTCATTTTCAGTCTACCCCAACTAGTTTGGGATAAAAACAAACTGTTGTGTTTAGTTAAGTTGAGACAATATTGTGGCTGGAGGTGAACCATAGAGGATTTCATACTACATTGTAAAAGAATGCATCTTCCTCGAAATAGGACTTAAGTTCAACCAAGTCCATTTTGAGATTACACAGAAACACTACTCTATCCAATCTCAGATGTTCTTTCCAGATTGTTTGAGGCTAGATTTTCTACCAACATCATTAAATCTATGCTAGGCATAAAAGTAGTGGCTAACTTCAAATAGAAAACACGGATCATTAAAATTGAATCTCACCGAAAACTAGCTATTTAAAGAAACGAAACCCCTCTAGGAACAACAGCTAAAAATTTTACAAAAAATGCTGATAAGTTCAATAATCTTACCAATGGTAGGAATTGTTGTGACTATCTCTCCGAGCTTGAGCTTGTAAAGAATGGTAGTTTTACCAGCTGCATCGAGACCCACCATCAGTATGCGCATCTCTTTCTTGGCAAACAGCCGACTGAAGAGCTTGGTGAAAGACAGCCCCATCTTTGATCCTAATTCCAAGAGTCCATAGACAAGTCATAAAAGTAACTAGTACAAGTAATCACTTGATTCAATACCAAATGGGAGAGACTTGTAGGCTTATAACATTAGTTTTATTAAACATCTACATTGAAAGATGCAAAAGGGGAAAAGATGATTGCTTTAATCTAAAGAATCAGTACCTCAGAACAATTCAATTAGATACCATTCATAACACAACACAACACTCCACCTAAAGATATTAATTTTCTTCTATAAATTAAATTCTTAGCAATGTATTTTTTTCCAAGATATCAAATTTCTTCTTATTAGTTTTCATTTGTTATGAATCAGCTTGTATTATGTATTACTCCAATTGATAAGAAAATACTACTGTGTATTATGAACAGAGGCTTTTGTATTATGTATTAATTTCCTTTTCTAGCTACTATATATTACTCCATTTGATAAGAATTGAGGCTTTTGGAAGAAATAGGAACCAAAAAAACGAGTTTAAAAATCAAAATTTAAATTATTCGAGCAAAACCGCATTGGAATCTAAGCATATACAATTATATATACCAAGAATCTAAGCATGATCCAGTAATCCATGCATAAGAAAAGCATTAAACATAAATCATAACCAGATCTAAAAATATCAAATTGATTTCCAAGGCTGATCCAAACAGCAAAAGGAATACTTTGTAACAAAATGGAATGGATCAGAATTATACACTACCTAGATCCTAGTAGCTAGAAAAGGAATTCTCAAATTTAAACCATAAAATAATCAAAAACGAATCACGATCTCATGCCGAAACAGATCTACAATGTTTGTTGATTTCACAAAAAAAAAAAAAAAGGAGATCCACATTTCATGTAGGCATTAAAATTGATCAGATGCGCAGAAATTATGAGATGAAGAGAGAGAGAGAGAGAGAAATAATACCTAAAGAAGAGAGCGAATGAACGAGAGAAAAAACAGAGTGGATGTTTTCTCTCTCTCTCTCTCTCTCTAGGGATCGATCTTGCAAAATGAGCTGATTCCTCCACGGGGAATAATAATAGGCGTGGAATGGGCTTCAATATAAAATAATAAAAGCATGAAAAACGATTTTTGGTCCTGGTTAATCAGGACGAGTTTTGGTTTCCACCGAGTTTTCGTCCGGACTACTCACTACTCAACCAAAATCTTTTCAGATTCCAATGACCTCTCTCTCTCTTTCGTTTATAGATTATGTTGATAATCTTCTCTCCCAATGAGGGCTAGAAACAGCTCATGCCAATTGAGTAAATCAACCAACATTCTACGTCAAAATCTTCTGATTGACAACCCAAATTTGTTCCTCTTCTCCGGTACTTTCAGCTTTAGAGAAACCCAACAAAAGGAGAATTAAGGCGTTTCACTTCAATTCCAAGTCATTTGTGCATCAATCGATTCCAAGTAATTTTTTTATCAAAATTTCTTTCGTCTTACTACTATTCATAAAGCTTCCTCCTTTCTAAAACCTGTATAATACTAGATATATAACCTCTCTCTCCTACTGCTCTCTGCTTGATTATATTATGACGCAGATACAAAAATAAAAACCAACGAGTTGAAGTTTGGTAGGCTAGGACCAATTTTTTGGTAGGCAATGACCGAGAAAAATGTACCTTGCCCTTTAAGCTAATTGAACCAAAACAGAGATAGGATCATGGGTATAATATTGAAGTCATTTATGTTTACTTTCAATATCTATATTATTTTGTTAAATATCAGTAATAATGTTATGTTACTCTCCACAAATATACCCTATAATACCTTATGTTATGAGTCTTTCTTCTTCATTATTTAATGGATGGGTTTCTTATATGTTGAACTAAAGCCATACCTGTAAGGGTGAAATTGTGGTGTGGTGCCTCTACGCTAATGCATTTTGCCCAAATGTCATACATGTCTTTTTCTTGCACACCACCTGTTTCATATATTGTTTATGACATCCAGCGCCAGTGTTAGTATTCAAATTAGGCCTTTTCATTTCAATGTCCCACAATGAATCATTGTTAGATGTATATATATATATATATATAATTTGAATAGACAGAAGGTAATAGAAAAGGGTAAGTCTATGATTTTTAATTAAAGAAAAATGCATTATGAGGTTAGATCGGTTGATGTGACCCACAAATACCAAAACTAAACTTGAGTTTAGATTTTTGAGTGTGCAGTAAATTGAATGAATTAATTACCTTACTTGTAATTTTATTGAATTCTTGAATAGTTTAACACTTTTCATTCAAATTATAGTTAAGAAATGAGACAAGTTTTCTAAGCCAATGCTAAATGTCAATATCTGTTTTTTATTTGATTCTCAGCTATTGTTTAATATGATCTGGGGTGCATCAGCAATGATGAAAGTAATTATGTTTCTACATTTTGCTCTATTTGTGCCCACAAGATAATATGTATACATACATGCATACATAAATCTCTTATCTTTCTTTCCGATGATAACCCAAAGTTTTGGGTTCAAGTATGTAATTGTAAACCATTAGGTTTATATATGAATGTCTTGTGGGGATGATAATGACATTATTTAACTTGTTTAGGCAAGTGGGATAAGATTTTTACAGGCAGTAAGGAGCATCTGATTGAATGGTATTAAATGGCAGGAGAGGAGTTTAACCAAACACTTCTGAAGAAAGATTACTATGAAAATTGCCCATGGTATAAGTTGGATCAGCGTGAAAAGATGCAACGAGGTTTGCCCATTAAGGTTGTGACGCCCTCAAATTTGGGCCTATATAACCTAATTTGAGTCGCCAAAATACAAAACAACATACATAAATTTTCTTAATTATAATTATTACAATGCCATCTATAGTACGGTAGCGCACACACTAAGTTCTCACTAAAATTATTTGCATACTATTTTACAACTTAGTGAGGACTACTACAACTATTGGATCAGACTGTCACTCTATTTCCATGTTCTCTCTACTAGCCTCAGCTACATTCTCATTTCTTAAAAGGAATTAAGAAAAACAAAAGGATGAACTCAAATAACTCAATAAAAAATATCATGACTAAGATAACAAACGGATAAAGTTATCTTTAGTTTTCAATAGTAATATATCAAATATTTAGAAAATGGGGAGAAACACAAGTAAGAAGGTTATACCAACTTATTATGTCAAACCCACATTTTTATAGTCAAAGCTTAACTAATATCTACCACACATCAAATTTAGCACACTTTTCAATATTATCTTTAATTTACGACACATTATTTTACCACAAATTTCACATTTCAAAATTACCTTTAATCTACCACACATAAATTTTGACACAACTTTCACATTTCAATATTACCTTCAATCTACCAAATATAATTTTGGCACAACTTTCACATTTCAAGATTACCTTCAATCTACCACATAATTTTAGCACAATTTTCATATTTCAATATTACATTTTTCTTTATTATTCATAATTATTATTATATTTGTCTATCTTTTACATTATTTACTTAATGTATTAATATCACATATATTTATGTATACAATATTATTTGCCTAACATATTAATGAATCTGTTTAACTTTTCAGTGCTTACAACTTTTAAATACGTAACTTTCCATTATTATTCATGTTACTATGACAATTCCTGGTTCAATATTGCAGAATACTGTAGTGACACTGTGTGTTACCGTTCCTTTATTACCAGGTATTTTAACAGTTAAATGTAATAGTTCCGCCGATAACTTTTATTAACTGTTATTTTGTCGTTTTCTGTATCTGATAATTATTTTGTTGTGGGATTCACCAATGATTGGTTATTACAGCGCCATCGTATGGTACCAAATATTTTTTGGCGTCACCTCCGACATTCTTTTGTTTCTTATAATTTACATATCATCCTTAATTTTAACTTTTTATCAATTTAACGTCTTACTGTTTAGAATAATATGTAAAGATAAAATAAGTTTTATTAATTAAAGACTAAAATATAATTTGCACCCTAAAGTTTATAGGATAGTTGAGGTTTGCACCCCCAATGTTTAAAATGTATCTAAGTGCACCCCAAAATTCTTTTCGATAGTTTAACCTTTCAAAAGTGAGGGTACATTTTGTTTAGTGCAACGAACTTTGAATGCATTTTGTTGAGCTAAAAAGAACTTTTGGGTGTATTTTGATCAGTTTAAACCTCGGATGGTACATTTTGTTTAGTATAAAAAAAATTTGGAATGCATATAGATACGTTTTAGACATTTAGGTGTAAATCTCAACTACCCTAAAAACTTTGGGGGTACAAAGTATATTTTAGTCTTAATTAAAAGTTGGGGTCTTACAAAGTTACTCTTCGCCATATGGCCATATGGCTTATGGTGCTCTGCACAACTAAAGCAACACCCTTTATTTATCATTTTCCATTGCAGAAAGCTACTTGAATTTCTTTTACCCTGTGGCTATTTGATCACCCACCTCCATCTTTTGACACCTCCAAAGGTAGAGTAACTCTTGATCATTTTATGTTTATTAGTTTTACAAGTTAATAATTTTGTAATGGAGTTTAGTTTGGTATCTATTAATAAGAATTTGTGATTTAGAGTTTGGCTCTTGCTGCTTTTTTTGGTTGAGAAATATTAATTAAATTCTTATGCGTTAATACAGCGTTATATATTTCTTCAAAAATAGGAGGCTAACAAGATCAATTTTTTGGATGTTGGACATTTGGAGCTGGTATGGGATGGTGCACATCACATGTTCTTTGAAATGCCACATAAAAGGTAAGAATAATAACTTTAATTTCCAATTTTTGAATTGATATAGATTTTTTAAAACAAAAGGTTAATAATTGTTTGTTTCTTTTTATCAAATGTAGTTTGATTCAAGAAATATAATTAGAAGAATAAAATTTTCTTTTATGGTTTATGCACAAAAGCTATTAAATATGACTATGACATAGATTTTTATAACTATGATCGTATGATTTGCCATCTAAGGGTTATGTAGGAGTAGGAGGGCTGGGAGACTAAAACTTTATGTTCAAATTTTATTCATTTATATAACACGAGATATAAAAGTTTGAAGCTTGGCATAAATAAATAAATATATATATATATACACACACACACACACACATATTTTATTCAATTTTAGATATTCTTACAACCCCATATCAACGTTTTTATCAAAGTAATATAAATTTAGATTTAACTTAAGTACGTGGACCTTTCTATGATATGAAATTAGTGTGTTTGTCAACTAATTTATGCATTATTTATGCATGAAATTAGAGTTTCTTGTATTTAATAATTTCTTAATATCTTTAATAACAGGAAAAATTCTACTATATATCTATAATGTTGTCTCAAGTCTCAAATTGTTGGACTCTTCAAAATCTATTTGGAGTAGTGGGTTAGTGCCATTGGAAGCAAATTTGGGCACATGAGATTCATAATTTGATGAAGCTAGATTGCTTGAGAACTTTGAGAGAAATTTTTTCAGTGTAGAATTAAAGATATGATGTCATTGCCACAGTAAACGTTAATGTATGTTTTTTAACAATGTTGCAGTGTTACTACCTCAGTTTTAGCATTTAGACTGTGTTCATGACTTAGCACCTGCATTTATCCTTTGTTAGTATTTATGTACGTACCTGAATTAATGAAGTCTTTAATTTATGGAGCTTATAAATTCAATTATTGTAGTAAAAGAAGCCTATACTAATATTATAGCCGGATGTTACTTTTTACTTTGGGTGCCAAGGAGGAATAGTAGATTATGAAGGTTTAAGATGAAATTTACTTTGTAAAGTTATTATTGTACTGAACTTGCATTAGAGTTTGATAATCAGAATAAAAGAGCGAGTGAAATTGCATACATTTTTATTTTGTAGTGAGAATAAAGATTGGTCAAATAACTCATGGAATTAAAACGAGTAATATATATTTATGAAAATTTGATAATTAAGATATTTTATATGTTATGAAGTCTTACCAGCGCAGGGAGGGATGGTGTTAGTGAATCACATTGGACCAAGCTCTAAACTGTGACGAGCAATATAATTTTGTTGTCTTCTGAGAAATATTACTATTTTTAAAATAAAATAAAAATAGATAACGATCTAATTAAAATAAATTAACCAACCAACTCGTGCTTGACATTGTTGATATATGCTGTTAGGTAATTTCCCATATCATTTATCTGATTTATAGTTTGCTACTCCGTCCGTTTCTCAAAAAAGGCTCTATGTATAAAATTTACAAATATTAAAAATATATATTTCTTCCATATTTACCCTTAAAAATAATAAGTTATTAGTTTTCAATCACTTGATTATTTGTAATCGCTTAATAATAAAAGAAACTTCTATTTCTATCACTTAATTCACCTGCAGTATAATTCTTTAAATTAATAATGGGATAGGGCCGGTGGGATATCAAAATTTTCATGATCTCACTTTTAGTTTCATGTCTTTACAATTACATCCAATGTTGATTACTTGTATTTCTTTAAATTAAATGGCCTGGAGTCGGATATCTAAATTTACATGCTCTCGTATTTTATTTTATTTTTATGATTTTTACATAGGTAAGTGATTGCTTTTCGCTCTTGTACTCTTTTTCATACTTTTGGCAAGTTATTAAATTAAATTCAAAATAAGACAAAGGGATTATCCAAGTGATGAAGACCTAATCCTTTTTAGCATTGAATATGGTTCAAGTTTACGTCTAACCATTTTTCCCCTTTAAATATAATATTTTTCTCAATGGTATTCAAAAAAAAAAAAAAACTTTTTTTTTTATAAATCAATGCATTTTTTTAAAACACTAACTTTTAACTTCTTTTCAAGGGAGGAAAAAAAAGGTACTTTTATAATCTAAAAAGTTATCAGTACTCACTATCATAATAATTATGAAAAGCGTCTTTAGTAGGTACAAGCATCGAGTTCAATGGGTTTTAAAATTAATGCAATGCAATGCAAAACATTTATGCAAGTTGTGATTAACCACTGATTGTACAATTTTCATATATTTTTATTAAACTTTGTACTTATAGAAATACTCCCTCCGTTCCAGGATAAAAGTCATTCATTGACTTTTATGGTCAAATTGACTATTTTTCAAATAAATATATCTTATTATTCTTATATATATGTGTGTGTGTAAAAAGCCTATAAACATTATAAACTACATACAATTTACTATTAATCTCAATATTTGCTTTTTTTAAAATCTAAATACATATGCTTAATTATTAATTTTAAAAATGGTCAATTTAACTACAAAAATATCTTGAAACGGAGGGAGGACTAAATTTTAAGGCTAGTGAAAAAAGTAACTTTTGGAAGTAGACTATCCTTTCGTAACATTCCTAGCTTTATTTGTAAAGAGAGAGGTCTTACACTAGGACATTTACTTTTGGTCTAAATATTTATTTTAGTGGGATTTTTTTTTTCTAGCTTCTCAACTGGGGACAAAGAGCAGCAAATCTGCCAAATCATCTACCTGATTCTTGCATCACCAACTCAAGGCAGAGGGAGAAGGAACATATTGGTGCTAACATAAAATTTCAGCAGATAACCAAATAGGTAGAGAATCGATTAAAAGCAATCACATAAATTCCTTTGTTAGGAGTTCTTGACTGACTACTTCCAAGTCTGAATTCAATTTAAAGTATTCTACCAAACAAAGCAAAAACGTCTGGAACTTTTAAAAGCTCGTCTTTCATACGATAAGAAACCACTTGACTAGTCCATCCATTTATTTGATATCTACCTCCATTAGATACAACTTGTAAGAAGTTTATCACTTAGTACCAAGGAGAAGGGGTGGCCGGCCATTCTACACTAGACTACACATTAGTCGCTCATGTGGCAGACTAAGCTGGCGACTCAGGAGAGGACATATCAGACCACCCTCCCATCATCCTCTCAGCCTTTTCCCCACGCTCACCTGAAAAATCAGTGAGGATACATATATTCAACAAGCGTTCCCCCACCATTTAACAATATACCAAAAGAAAACCAGAGACATGAAAAAAAATATTAAGCGAGAACATACACAAAACTTACCAGTACGAACTCTAATTACATCAGTGACGGGCACCACTGCACAAGCAAAACACACCACATAAAAATGGATCAAAATTTTTACTTCATTTGAGGTTTTTGTAGCTTCATAAACAAAAACTTTACTTGCATATTTATAGTCCTCTGGATTACAGAACGAAAAGTATGATAACGTTTGTCATTGTGACAAGCCTAAGTAGAGTAACTCCCACCCAAATTGAGATGTTCCACTTTGACTACCCTTTTATTTTGGGGTACTAACTTGCAAGAAAATTACTGAACAAATGAAAGGGGCAGTTCATATTGTTTGAAAGCATCATAAATAATTTTAATTTCATCACAGAATCTGTATGCCCACAATGTTGAAGTAATTATTGTTCATAAAGTGATCCAGAACAATTTTTCTCTATAAGAGAAATAAGCATTAGAAATCCTCGTGGATTAATAGCATTACTCTATTTCCTCATTCGATAACAGTCATTTTCTAGAATAATGTCTACTCTTCGTATTCCAGTCATGTTTCGTAAATTAGCTGATATTCCCAGCCTTCCATATAGTGAGTGAAGTTAAGTCCAGTAACTTGACTTATGCAGGTCAAAGGAAGCCTCAAAGTAGTCATTTCACAGTTATTAAGGAGTTGCTATGAAAAGAGCTATTTGTCGGTAATTGTAGTTTTACCTAATGATGAAACCAAAAAAAAAAAAACCGTTCTAGGGAAGCCTCAAGATAATCATTTTGCAGATAATAATGAGTTACTTAATAAAGCTATTCATCCGTAAATTGTACTTTTATCTTCCTTCTTAATGCTTCTAGCTGTAAGGATATGAATTTCTACAGTCTAGATTAACTTTCTATTTCAGAGAGCAGCACAGATCAGCACTAAGCTCCCATGGCACTGCTAAATTTTATAATAAAAATAAAAAGGAAAGGAGAAATTACTCAAGCTGATATCTTTTTTGGAAAGGGACTCAAGCTGATATCTTGATACTTGCTAGAATTTTTTATTTTTATTTTTTTTTGGTCTTTTCCAACATTTTCTTTCTCATTAAGAGTATCCCTAACAACCTTGGTCAGATATCGACAGATGATGCAGTGTATGTGTATCGCAACTGACAGAGTTCTTCCACTCTTTACCCTAAACAAAAATATGAAGGTAAATTCATACATAAAATAATTTTGTCCAGCTTCAACATGATTGTAGCACAGATTTCTATATCCATTTCCCCCTAATACCGAACATCATAGAATGAAAGGAAATGACTCATTCCAAAAGTAAATTATCAACTCTGAAATCTTACAGAATATCTTTCCATCACCGATCTCTCCGGTCCTTGCCTGTGCTATTATCTTGTCCACCACGGCTTCAACCTAAGACAGCATAAATTGAGGAACTGGATGAATGATATCCGTAGATAACATAATCAAGTGCCTTTAACAACATAAACTTCTTAGAAAACTTCACAACTGGAAGAGCGAAAATGAAAACGGAAACCCTATACTTCAAACATCCAAGTTGGAAAAACTTAATGAATTATTATTAAATTACATTGTTTCTATACCTGGTCTTTGCTCACCACAATTTCCATCTTAACTTTCGCTACAAAGTTGTCTTCAGAAAATTCAGAGCCTGTAAACGGTAGAGAAGATATGTGAGCCATATAAGCAAAAACAAAAACCTATAACAGAAGCAAGGAGTGCCTTAAGTAATTAGCAAAAAGTAAAGGAGTGCCTTGAGAGTTAGGGGAAACAAGGATAAATGAGGAGTCATGAAATCATAAAACACTTGACGTCAACCAAATATACACTTACCAGCTTGCCTTTCTTTCATACCACCTTGAGAACCAAAACCTCGAACATCAGAAACCGTAACACCACGAATACCCATTTTCAGTAGGGCCTTGATCACAAAATACACAAGTTAGAACCATCATGTGGCACTGGGATTAACAATCTTTGTTTTGAATAAAAAAACGGGATTAATAACATATTGAAAGCTTAATAAACATTTTTTTACCTTCCCTTTTCCTTATATTGTAGTTGTCCATGGTACACTATTACAGGTAAATATGGAGAGTTCAATAATTATTTAAGTGAGTAAGATTACATTGAACTATATATCGGAGCCATATTTGGATGTGTATTATTGGACAAGTGAACATAAAAAATTATAAGGAAAAAGAACGAAGAAAGTTTAAAGTTAAAATGCGAAAATCGGGCAGACCCTAAAATTCTGATTTCTATCGTTTGGACCATTATTGGCAGATTATACAACACCATGGTATTGAAATATCAGCATAAAAACTATACCACAACAGGTTACCCCCACGCCCCTTTCAAACTTAAATGATTTATGCATGACCAGACAATTGAAAACACCACCTATACAAACTTTCCATTATGTCACTCATTGCTTCAATTAAAGGTAATGATTCATGGGCAGGCCCAATGGCCCATGCAACACAATGGTCTTGAAAAAGTCACATGAGCAAAGAGAAGAACATTGCTTAATTGTCTTAGAAATGATGGTATGATGTATGTAGAGTTGGGAAAATCAAGATTGACATGTATAATAGTACTATTTTGCCTAGGCCATTTCTCTTACTAAAAAACCTCGTGAAACATGTTCCAGGGATGACAAAATATAGTTCATTGCTAATATGAAACATAAGAGTGCATTACACTTTGACCCAATAAACTCCACGTGAGCCCAATATGCTAACACGATTCTGAACTTTAACATTCCCCTCAAGATTTATCTAAGTTTATTTTTATTTACAATTCTGATCATGATGTGTTTCAACCATTCCAGGAGTCATACCACGTTAAGAGTCACTATAGAGGTTCAACCAACCTATTTGTCAACAAAGTCGAGAAGACAAAAGGACATGAACATGTGTTACAAAATTACAAAAAAAGATATTCATATTTAATTTGTGGTGACTTTAAATAACTCAAACAACATGTACAACACCGCATGAACAACACTACCTTCTCTCCTATCTAAACTTGGCATTATTGCCACCACCATACACTAGTTAAGCCAGCCGACAAAACAAAACGTCACTAACACGTGATATTATTAATATATTCCTTATTTAATTTCTCAAGAAAATAATTCATTCATGAAACACAACGTTTGGTTGGAGGATTATGTAGTTTGAACTTTCTATATGGCAATACCTACGCTGAGTCGCTGACACTTTAAAACACTGTTTCCTTCTCTACCATCTCAACTTGACCAGATTGCCACCACAGTACACCAGTTAAACAAGTGAACATGTAATATATGATCCCAACACCATCAACAAGCACATTTCAACCCAAATGGATGGGAGACATGGCAGAGCCTTGAGGAATAACCTCAAGGTCACTGGTTCCAAAATCAGAACCCCATAATAGGGTCACCAAGAAATGTTACAGTTATTATCTTCCATGTTTAATCAGTAGACTTTGAAATCTTGTTATTCCTGGGAATGTAAACATCTTGAATTTTATGACATTTAATTTAACTGTAGTCTACATAAGAACCTCTTTCGTAGATTTTGTTTAGATTTGACTCAGATTGCAAATTGAGAGCATAATAGGCATAAAAATCTTGAGAAAATGGATTCTGAACTTAGAATAAGATTTAAGCATAGTTAATTGGTATGAACATGCAAAGTGATCACATTTGGTAGTACCAAAGAAATTGCATGTGTGAATACACCAGGACATAAACTGAAACAACATTGCAATTATTTGTAAACTGTATGCATAGAATGCCATTGTTCTTACCGAAGAAACCTGCGGAATCCGCCAGGGCCTGTAGATTTTTTTTACCCAAAATTCATCAGGAGTGAAACAACAGTTATTGGAATTCAAAATTTTGATAACTTAATTCAACAGCACGTAAATTTATAAAAGCGGAAATTCAGATTCTTTCACCTCAGAATGGCTTCTATTTTGTAAAACTTCGCATCTGGGATGTAATCTACATGCAGCCAAACAAAAAAAGTCAATCAATTTAGAATATACCCAAATAATTTCAGCAATACCCAAAACCCACCCAAACAGCAAAGAGTCGATCTCTTTAGAATACCCAAATAATTTTAGCTTAATTCAATAACAAAACCAAAAACCCATTATACAATTTTAGTGGAAAACAAGAAATTCAATGTACCGGGAGAGCTCTGTGCACGAACCACAGGAAGAAGAGGGGCGGTTTTAGTGGGCTTTAGGGGAACACGGGAGAAAAAGGAATCCCTGAAGTTGGGGCGGAGGAAGGAGGAGGAAGGGAGGAAAGAAGGGGAATCATTGAGGGAAGAGTAAAGAGGGCAAGTGAGAGTGGTGAGTGAAGAAGCCATTGTCGTTATACTGAAAGTGAAAGGTGTGAATTATAAACTGAAGGTGAACATCGACGGTGACGCTATAATGGGTTTTATAGAGGGGTCGGAAGTGCTTTTGAGTGACGCATTGCTTCGCCGCATGGACGACGCCTGGAGGATTGAATGAGGAGAGAAACAGCGGCCTCGATCCCTCGGTCCAACGATGCTACTTGGATTTTCTGATTCTTCCTCGCAATTCTCCCTTTCCCTCTCTTCTTTTTCTTAACTCCTTTATGAGTACTGCTATGATAATTCAGAAATGACAAGTGGATTTTATATTTTAATACCTTAATTTTAATTTCAGTTTTTGTTTTCATTACATTTTCGACTTCAAATACCAATGATTTTTGCAGGTCTAACAATTTGTCGTGACCCGGATAGAACCCGACTATTCTTAACATTAATAATTCTAAAAACTTTATACATTAAAAACGGGTTAGGGATATACTCTTTCGCCCTAAATTATGATCCGAGAATATATTTCATATCAACTTTTAATTTAAAAATATCTCATAATCACTTTAAAAAGATAATACTGATTTTATATTTTAGAATTGATGGAGTATAAAAAATTTAAAAAAAAAAAAGAGGAAGAATTTGAAGAAACGAGGCTAGAATGAAGAATATTAATTTTGGGGACAAGTTGAGTACTTGTTCATCTACTGGCATTTGGAGCGTTTAGCGCGTTTGAGATATTTAAACGCACCAAACACACTTAAAACTTTATTTGTTTATAAATAACTAATTTCAAACGCTACTTATATTATAATTTGAAAGGGTGTTTTGAACATTATATTATAAATATTTGTAGATATTAGTTAGTCGCCCACATTAGAAGTAGTGAATATTATATATTGTTGATTAGAGAGATACCAACTGTTACTGAAAAACTAGAGGGTGATAAGTATTATTATGATTATCTATAGGGGTGTCGATGCATTATAATAAAAATGACAAGTGTTCTTATTAAAAAAAAATAAAGTTTTTTCACAAAATAGAAGTAGTAATAAATATTATTACATTTTCTTTTATTCTATATTGCCATAAAAACAACACTAGTTATACACTAAAAAAATTAATCAAAATTATAAACCTCCTAAATTTCATCAATACTCAAGATAAATTTAGCATAAAAAATCATAATATGTAACTAAAAAATCAAATAATAATTTTGTTGTTAAACACCAAACACTAAACTATCCACGTACTTAATTCAGTATAATTACACACAACTCCATTAATAATAATTTAAAATTCTTAATATTTGTACTGTTTATCCAATATATGCGTTAATTAAATTAAATTATTTTTTATAAGTTATTAACCCAATATATGCGTTAATTAAACTAAATTAATTTTTTTATAAGTTATCAATATTTTGAATGAGATGCTAATTACTATAAATAAAATTATAATTATAATTAAAATATAATTTTGTCATTGAAAAAATATATATTATTCTTGAATTATAATTTAATAATATAAAGGTAAATATATAATTTTATTTATTTGATTAACTTTAAAAATTTGTAGAAATACTCCCTCCGTCTCAAATTAATTGTTTTTTAGGACTTTTTTAAGTCAAATTGATTATTTTTAAAATTAATAATTAAGCATATATAAATATATTTCTAAAATTATAAAAATTGAAATTAGTAATAAATTGTATATACTTTCTTTTAGTTATAATCTCTTCACCTATATTTTAACAAAAATAATAAAAAGATTAGTTCTAAAAAAATTAATTTGACTTAAAATGGTCAAAATTGAGTAATTAATTTAGGACGGAAAAAATATTAATTATTACTTAAAAAATTAGAAGAGACGTGAATATTATTACGATTGTTTAAAGAGGGTTTCTAGTTTATTTATTTTATAAATTATTTTAAATTTAACTTGTAATATGTTTTAGAATAAGTCATTGCCGAACTGGATATAAATGTGATACAAGCGGCACTTTCCGCTTCTCACCAAAGAGGACTATGGCCGGAAAGGAGGGAGGGAGTGAAAGTGAAGAATATGTATACAGAATCAGCACCGCCGACGAATGGGAGGCACTGCAGTCGACCGGAACTACTTTCGGGGGGGAGCTTGACAAGACTACCGGGTGTATTCATCTTAGCAAGCTCCATCAGGTTAACTATTCTTATTCACAGACTCCTTCCTTATTTACATTTCTTTTGCCCTGCTTTGCCTTAACTGGTACTAGTATATTAATTTTAATAATAGATATAAATATGGTCCTTCTAATTTCATATTCTGGAGCCCGAGTGCCTGAACAAGTAGATCTAGTCACTGGTTGCTGAAAAATCTATAATGGTAGTATCAATATATAAGAGTCCAGATAAATCTTCCATAGGCATTGTATCTTTCCAATTAAAGGTTGTTTATTTTTCTTTCAATATAAGAAAAACCCTTAAGTTTAACTGTCTAACCCACATATGAACTCCACAAGGGAACTTGAAAAGGTTATTATTTTGATGAGCCTAACCTAGAATCAAAGTCACTGTTTTTCTTTATTTTCAACAGTTTACCTAAAAAAAAGTATCTGCCAAAGCTACGTAGTTGATATTATATTAGGAGTATTTATTAAGCTGTAATTGTGTTACTGAATTGGCCTCTGGTTTTACCAGTTACTTCATATGAAGGTTATTACTAATCAAACCAGTACTTAGTTTTGGGGTTTGTCATCACTGAGCTAACTCAGTTGCATTAATGGATTGACTGAAATTTCATTTTGAAACATGATGATTTAGTCCACAAATCTGTCTTCTTGATGCTTAACAGGTACAGTCAACTTTGCAGAACTTTTTCCTCAAGTGTACCATGGATCTGTATTTGCTCCAAATTGATGCTAAAAAGGTAATGGTAAAAACTGCTCTCATCCATCTCTTCCCCCCCCCCCCCACATGGGGAAAGCGAATCTCTCATTTTAAAGGGGTTAAAGTTTGAAAATTTAACGTAGGGGAGATTTTTATTTATTTATTTTTTAATATAAAAAATCAAATCTTATGAATAAGAGCAGAAAACTCTACGTTAACAAAATTTGAAGCGTTTTTATATAAAGCATTGGATTTGGTACAAGTATAGGTTTTGTTTCCAAAACTGATGGGGTCAATGTCCCACAGAGTCATCTGGCTCAGCCCCTGGGTGCACTTATATCTTTAATAATATATCATGTTTCCAGTTTACGCAGTATTGGAAGGTTATAGTACTTATATTGGTCACCATGTATTATACTGGTATAAGGTTGAAAAAAAATGTCCCAAGCTAGTGTAAGTGCAGTTATTATTGAGATGTCGTTTACAGATCCAGCTTCACTCCATTACACCCTCCCTCCAATTTCCCTTCAAATCCGTGTTTGATGATTGACACGTGGCTTGTTTTATATTAAAGGGATGAGATTCAATATTTTCAGTCCATAACTAACCCATGGTTAAGAGAGACATTTTGATGTTTAAGAGAGGTTATTTTATAAAACTATGTTGCAACAATGCAAGATAGGTTATCTATATCAATTCACATAATCTGACTTTAATACCCACAGAAGGTGGATGTAGTCATGTTCATTCGGGATCATCTATGGAGAGATCATAATTTTATATACATATGAATGCACCTTGTATTCATATGAATTCACATATGAATGCACCACCTTGTATAATTTTATAATTTTATGGAGAGATCATAATTTTATATGTATAATTTTATATACAGAGATTGCACCTTGTTTCTTCTTCTGTATCCTCAAAGAGTACTCCATTACACTCGTGAGGGTACAATCGTCTTTGGGGATAGTGGTTCTTGCCTTCTATTCCCTCTACATTCTCTAAGGTTATAGCCAATGGACTCTCTTTCCTAAGGTTTATAACCTACAGCTCTGATACCAACTTGTAACGCCCCCAAATTCTTTGATTGGAGCAATGTAGAAGATGAAAATGAAAAATTCTGCAATCTTTCAGAGTTTGGCCTAAAGAGTTTTTATTTTTATTTATTTATTTATTTTTATTTTTATAATTAATCATGGTTATATGAGTTAAGAGCCTAAACAAGTTGGCAAAAATTATTACCTTAGAAATATAATCTGCCACATCATTTTTTAGGGACCATATTGAGAGAAATTGGAGGGAGGGTGTATTTCAGGGGAGATCCATCATTTACAGTTTACCTTAGTTTTTAAGTTTTGGTATTATATGGTTAGGAAAGTACACATATTGATGATTTATGGTCTTGGCGAAATTTTCAGCTTGGCGATGGATTGATTTATGAAGATGTGGATGGCTCCAATGTTTTCCCCCATTTTTATGGCCCTGCTCGAAGTTTCAGTCCTCTCCCATCAGATGCAGTTAAGAAAGCAGAGAGGCTGATACCATCAGGTGGCCATTTCGTTTGTAGTTTGCTAAATTAGAAGGAATCATTTTCGTAAGCGTTAAGCTAATATGTACTGGTGTTAAATATTGCAAGCTAATTTGATATATTTGTATGTTTGGATCAATTATACTGTAATTCGTCCAGATTCCTTCTGCAAATTGACCATTTGGTTTTATAATGCCAATGTTTCCCGCATTGAACATTACCTATATAATAATTTGTTGAGTGATGTAAATTAAACGAATGTCTTGACCCACTTTTCATGTTAGCATCCGGTGACATACGGGTTGCGTGTTTAGGTTGCGTGTATAAATTATAAATTTTGTGGAGGATACGGGTTGCGTGTATAAATTATAAATTTTGTGGAGGATAAAATTAAAATTTTATAAAGTTGGAGAAGTAAATAAAAAATATAAAAAATTTAAATTAAAAAAGACAAAATAATCATATAATTAAAATTATAGGGGCAAAAAAGGAAAAAAAAATGACACAAATAGATAAGAAGAAGATAAGATTACATAAGATAAGATAAGATCATACAAGGGACATTTTCCAGTTCTCACCAAACAGGACTATGGCCGGAAAGGAGGGAGTGAGTGAAAGTGAAGAATACGTATACAGAATCAGCACAGCCGAGGAGTGGGAGGCACTGCAGTCGACCGGAACTCTTTTTGGTGGGGAGCTTGACAAGACTACCGGGTGTATCCATCTTAGCACGCATCATCAGGTTAACTACTCTAATTCTCATACTCCTTCCTTATTTACATTTCTTTTTCCCTGCGCAGGCTTAACTGGTGCTAGTATATTAATAGTAATAATAGATATATAGTAGTCACATAGATATAAATATATGGCTACTATATATCTATTATTAATAGTATAATAGATATTAATAGTAATATTAAATATATAGTACTCGTATAGATAAATCTTCCATAGGCATCGTATCTTTCCAATTAAAGGTTGTTTTTTGTTTTTCTTCTTTCAAATGAGAAAAACCCACAAGTCTAACTGTCTAACCCACATATGAATTCCAGAAGGGAACTTGAAAAGGTTATTGTTTTGATGAGCCTAACCTAAGCATCAAAGTGGGTGTTTTTTCTTGATTTTCAACAGTTTAGGTAACAAAAAAGTATCTGCCAAAGCTTCTTAGTTGATATTATATTATTTATTAAGCTATAATTGTTCTATTGAATTGGCCTCTGGCTTTATTAGATATGAAGATTATGAAGTAATTACAGCAATACTTCACTTTGTGGTTTGTCATGACTGAGCTAACTCAGTTGCATTAATGGATTAACTGAAATTTCAGTTTGAAACATGATGATTTAGTCCAAATATTTGTTTTCTTGACAGGTGCAGTCAATTTTGCAGAAATTTTTCCTCAACTGTACCATGAATCTGTATTTGCTCCAAATTGATGCTAGAAAGGTAATGGTAAAAACTGCACTCATCCATCTATTTCCCCAAAATGTTGGTGCATTTCAAGCAGGAAGCAAATATTTTGTTTTAAAGGGTTAAAGTTTTAAATTTTAAGGAAGGGAAGATTTTTTTTTTTTAGGGTTAAAGTTTGATTTTTTTTTATTTTTTATAAACAAAATCTTTGAATAAGAGGGACTGAACGTTAATAACTTTTGAAGCCTTCTAATAAAAGCATTACATTTGGTACAACAATACAAGTATAGGCTTTGTTCTCAAAAGTGATGGGGGTCAATGTCCCACATAGTGTCATCTGGCTCAGCCCATGGGTGCATTGATGCCTTTAATAATAGGCTTAAATATAAATTACTACCCTAAACTATTAGCGTTTTCCACTTCGATGACTGACCTTTTAACTTTTTCAATCAGATCATTAAACTATTAAAATTTTCCACTTCGATCCAATTTAAGCTGCCACGTCATAAATTGATGACGTGGCCCGCTGACTAGGCAAACTAATGCTTATGTGTAATTAAAAAATATTATTTTAATTATATTTTCTAAACATCAAAGGGTAAATATGTCAAATCATCATTAAATATAACCAAATTTAACAAATATCATTAAAATCATTCTTGTTCCTCCTTCAATGGAACCTGACACCAACTGACCAACACGCTAAACAATTGGAATATACACACTAAAATACCAAAAACAAGCATACCAAAAATATCTAGATCTGAACTAATCTAACCGGATCGATTGAGCCAATGACCACTAATCTACCCATCTTTGTCTTGCAGTCCAGTTAGATCTATTTCATACTCTCAATTACAAAGCTTAACTACCCATTAAGCACATCAAACATGGCGGCACAAGTCTCGCAACTATAAGTTCGGTCAGATCTAATTCATACCCCCTTTCCTTGAGCATTCGGGAGTGAACAATATTCCGTAGCTTTCTAATAATTAATTAAAGTGCACCGAAATTGGGCAGCACACCTTGAGGCAACGCACTTGGACGCGATTGGGGAGGGATCTGGAAGGTGGGGTGGATCTGACATGAGGAGATGCGGCGGAAGAGGAGAAGATGAACGGACGGTGAAGAAGAAGGTTAGGATTTAGGGTTCAATTATTTTAACTTTATGGATACTTTATAGCCTTTTGATGATTCAAAGAGGAGGGATCGAATTGAGATTTGATTTTGACGTTGTGAGAATTGATTTTGATTTAAATCTTCCCATCATCGAACGACTTGATGATAACGTCTTTTCGGCCGAAGAATCGGTCGTTGATCATGACGACGACCTTGTTTGTCTGCTTATTGCTTGGATGTGGGAAATTTTGATTTTCTCAGACTAGGGTTTCCATCGATCGAAGTTTTGATTTTCTGAGACTAGGGATGGATATGCTGATCGATAGATTTGTTTGAGAATTTGGTTGTTTTGTTTTAATATGGAATAATAGCTGCTTTGCCAACTTTTCCCCTGTTTAAACAATTTAATTTAACAAAATAGTAAAGAAATAATTTTTTAAAGACACATCAGCTATACATGACCCCGCTCAGGAGGCCACGTCAGCAATTTCTGATGTGTCAAGAGAATTTAGACTGAAGTGAAAAAAATTAATAGTTTAAACATCGAAGTGGAAAAATTGAAAGGTGAATCATCGAAGTGGAAAAAGAATAAAAGTTTAGGGTAGTAAAATATATTTAAGCCTTAATAATATAACATGTTTCCAGTTCACGCAGTATTGGAAGGTTATAGTACTTATATTGGCCTACCATGTATTACTGATACAAGGGTGAAAAAAGTGTGCCAAGCCAGTTATTATTGAGATGTTGTTTACAGATCTGCCTTTACTCCACTATACCCCGTCTCCAATTTCCCTTCAATACAGTGATTTGTTGATTGACACGTGGCATGTTTTTATATTAAGGGCTGAGGTTGTGTTTGATAAAAATGATAATTAAGATCTGAATGATTATGATGTCTTAATAAATTAGATCATCTGAATGGTTATGAAGTTTGAATCTAAACAACTGTTTGATAACTAAAAAGTAAGTTGTCTCTTAATGACACTATTTTACCATTTTAAAGGATAAGATTTTATTTAATAATTTTAAATATTCAATTTAATAAAAATGAGTGAATAATATTGTTAAATATATTTATATAAAAAAAATTTATCAAAAAAATTTCATTAAGAGGTACTTCTTAATTATTAAGATTTTATTTTTTGTCTTAATGATTAAGAGGTATTCAGAGATAACAAAAAAAAAAAAACAAACAGCATCATGCCTCTTAGCGAACAAGAGACTGTCCATTAAGAGACAATCAGATGTAAACAAACAGCATTAGATTCAATATTTTCAGTCCATAAGCAACCCATGTTAAGAGAGATATTTTGATGGTTAAGAGAGGCTAATTTACTAAACTATGTTGCAGCAATGCAGGATAGGTTATGTATATCAATTTACATAATCTGACTTATATACCTAGAGAAAAGTGCATGTAGTCATGTCATGTTCATTCAGGATCATCTATGGAGAAATCAGAATTTTATATACATATGAATGCATACCCACACCCACACCCACACCCACACCCACACCCACATATGCGTATATATTTGTACAAGAAGATGAGGATGAATGGAAAGCATCTAGAGAACCTAGTAGTGTTGTTTGGAACTTAACTTTGATTGGAGCAATGTAGAAGGTGAAATGGAGAAGAATTCTGCAATCTTTCAGAGTTTTTTTTCATACAAAAAATAAATAAATTAATCAGGGTTATATGAGTTAAGCGTAAATGATTCGGATAAAATTATTACCTTAGAAATATAATCTGCCACATTATGAAGTTGATGATTGAGTTGGCAAATATTAGTACCTTAGAGAAATTCATGGTTATTGATGATTTACGGTCTTGGTGATGGATTGATTTATGAAGTTGTGGATGGAGTTGTGGATGGCTCCAATGTTTTTCCTCATTTTTATGGCCCTGCTCGAAGTTTCAGTCCTCTCCCATTAGATGCAGTGAAGAAAGCAGAGAGGTTGATTCCATCAGGTGGCCAATTCATTTGTAGTTTGCTAAATTAGAAGGAATCGCCGAATCATTCTTGTAAGCTTATTTGAGAGATTTGTTGTATATTTGAGTCAATTATACTGTAACCCGTCCATTCTGGAAATTGACCATTTGATGATATTATAATGCCAATATTTCACAATTCATACATTGAATTGTAGCTATATAATAATTTGTTGAGTGATGTAAATTATTTGAATGTCTCACTCACTTTCCATACTAGAGATGAAATTTTCCTTGCATTCTAGCTGTTTGCAATAATTAATTTCCTGGCATTCATTTCTCAAGTTGCATTGGTTATCCTTAGCCCCTCTTTCTTTGAGGGCCTTAGATTTTTGTTGAGATGCTTTACCATCATCTTCTGTTATTTAATCTGTTAATGGTGAGAGTGAGGTTTCTTTGTATCTGGTTGCACCACCATTTTGACATACCCAAGTTGTGGGATGATATATTATTTTCCTTGGGCTCTTGGTATGCATATCTGGAAATCCTAAGGAGTGGCTGTTTACCTCTGAAATACATGAGGGGACTTGGGCAGTATGGATGTGCTGGTTTTACTTTTTGTTGCTGATTGTCTTCTAACTAGAGCTGCTTATTTTATTTTATTTTCTCTTGTGAAGTTGTGATGGTAGATTAGACGCCATAACAAGAGATTTGGTAAACAGTTCCTGTGGCTACCTATGCTTGTTGGCTTGCTGATGATATTACTATCACTATTCTGAGTAGTTGGGTGCTTTCTTGGACTGCTGGCCCAGATTTTGATATTGACAACATGTCCTTAAAATAGCTGGATATCTTCCACTGGATCTGGATGTTCTTTAATCTCAGGCCCATGGTTGAAGATACTAAACAGCAGCTGATGTATTTGTACCCGGAGTGGTCTAGTCTTCATTTTTTTTGTCATTACCGATAATGTTATTTTATCTAGTATATAACCAAATGTGCCTTTATAAAGGAAAGCATCAACAAGCGGGGATAGCTCAGTTGGGAGAGCGTCAGACTGAAGATCTGAAGGTCGCGTGTTCGATCCACGCTCACCGCATTTTTATTCGTGTTTAAACTGCATAACATCATCTCTTAATTTTTTTTATATATATTTTCTCACTTTCTAAAATATTTCACTTTATCTTTCTAAAAATGCTTATTCTTCTCTCTCTAAAAGTTTTCAATCTATCTAAAGTTTTTTTTTTTTTTTCAATATACTAAATTTTTTTATATTTCAAAAAAAAATAAAAATTAATTCCAATATTCGTAATCAATTGTAATTCCAGAATCTGCAACATGTATTCATAACATCCCCTAAACAGACAATCTCATTAAGAGTATTTAAGTTACAAAAGTAGGAGTATCAATTTACAATTTGCGGCGTCATCATTGTGGGTCCTACCTTAATTGTCTCATGCAGTTGAGTTAACATGTCAACTTCACAATAAAATGGCCAATCACTTGTGTTTTGTTTCTTCATTTTCTGTTCTACCTCTAGCATTTTGACCGATCCCGATAGGTAAAGATGACACTAATTTTATCGTAACAAATTTTTATAATTTTATATTATATTAGTTAATGTAATATTTTTTATAATTAATATAATAAAAAATTATATAAATTTATTACAATAAAGTAGGTGTCAACTTTATCATAACTGAATCTCGTTCAGACAATATCACATTATAACAATGACTTTTACAGTTTTATTTGCTTAAATATCACATTACGTACTGACTTTTGCAATTTTACCTACCAAATTAAGCATAAAAATACGTACAGTGTAACTAGTCGACGAAGACTTTTGGGAATAAAATTATAAATGACATTATCCCATATTCAAATTTGAAAAAAAAAAATAAAAAAAATTAACGTCGATAATTAGCACAATCGAAAATATTATCCCAACTAAGAAAAAAAAAGACCCTAAAATAGAGAAAATAAGGTCTTCCAATAGAAGATAATGAAACTCTCACAAAAAGAGAGAAATTAATCATCTCATGCAGAAAATAAAATTCCACGCAAAGAGATCACTATTCGTGATTATACCTAACAACTTATTATTTTTAAGAATAAACATAAAACAAAAATAAATTCTTATATTAATAAATAAATATTGTAAATATAACTAACTGTGACCGAGTTTGATGCCAGATGGGCTAAGCTAAATTGAATCCAAACCTCCATGGAGATTCAAGTAACATTATTCATGGTTACTGATTATTTTCGTAAGTTCTGGAGACCTCATTTGATAATGTGGACTTATTTATCAAATCGTATAATGCCATCATCTTTAGGGCCTACCACTTAAGGTCAACGGTTGAGATTGAGTGTGATAGATCTGCCTTTGTTTACACGTGGTTTTGTCTTCACCTTACAATTCCTTAATAATTTTTGTTCTTTATGAATAGATTAAAGTTTTGTGGTGGACAATATAATTTGAATGCAACTTCACCATAAAGAAAAAGAGTGTTCAAGTATATTTTTAGGGACGTACCTAAGTAAGTGCACAATATTATATATATATATATATATAAATGGTCAAAACATTTAACTTTGAATATTTTTAAAAAAAATTTAATCATATACGATGATGACCTAGTCCTCGTGCTTTGTCTCTAGCTTGTTGGGTCTTTGTTCGGGATGACCTGCACATCACGTCTTTATTTTGGTTCATAGTTGAGCTGCAGTGGGATGCCTGTGGTATTAATGGTTAGGTTATCAATAATGTGAGAACTTTTAAATGTAAAATTAGTATTAACCCACTTGAATACCAGAAAACTCAATGGATTTGGTATTTGATCTTTTCGCTAAAATAAAGAAAAGACATAAAACTCAGAAACAAAAAAAATGGAGTAGATTTTTTAGTACTTAACTTTTTCTTACTCTTTTGGAACTCCCTACGTAGTTCCTGCACCCATGGTCGGTCCAACCATTAAGCGAGTTAAGCAATGGCTTAAGGCCCCCAAATTAAAAAGGCCCCCAAAATTTTAATAACCCATATGTAAATCTACTAAGTAGTCATTTTATAAGAAAAAATTTCTTGAATTTTTATCAACTAACCAATGTGGGACTTAAAGACTTTTTATAAAGAAAACTTATTTCAACTTATTTCAACTTTTATCATCTAACCAATGTGGGATTTAGAGACAATAACAATAACAAAGGCATTTTAATGTATTTTTTGGTTCAAATGTCCCACATTGACACCACAAGAAACTTAAGTTTAACAATAAGCTATAAGAATGAGAGGCCTTTTGGTTCAAATGTATTTTTATTTTAAAGTCTCACATCGTCTAATATACATCTCTTGTTTTATCTTTGTTTTATAAGTAGAAGAGAGATCAAGATTAATTTTTGTAAGTAAGTATATTGGCTTGGGTCTAGTCTTTGTTGGCTTCGGTCCGAAGGCTTTAACAAGTCACATTATTGTACCAAGTTTGGCCTACCAATTGAATGGTTAAAAAAAGGCCCCAATTTAAAATTTGGCTTGAGACCTCCAAAAAGTTTGGACCGGCCCTGCCTGCACCTGTCCTTTAGACTTGTCTAATCAAGCATATGGGCAAAAATTTTGGTGAGAGGTGTTGCATCGCTTGACTTCCTCAGTATGCTTCACCTGAAACAAGTTATAGTGCAATATCTTCTAGGCCTGGACTTGGCTAAAGTTGATCGGGCCTATGCACTTAGGCCTATATCCTAACAATATACATATAAAAAATACTAAAAATAAAAAATCTCTTAAATTTTAATATAATTTGTTGGCGTAGAACAACTTTAATAATGAAGCAAAAATTAAAATTTTACACTGTACAAATTTATTCTTTTTTTAATATTAAAATTTATGACTTTCATATCCAAAAATTATAAATCTTCACCTTTTTAATTAAACTTTTCATCAGTATTGTTGAATTTAGAAAAATTAATAGAAAGTAATTTTGTTAGTTTGGATATCAAATTTAATATACTAATTAGATCTTTTCTTCACTTATTTTTATACCGTAGAAATATTAATAATTTTCTCTCCAAAATTAAGAGTTTCCGTGTGCATGTGAACTTTCCTTAATTCTTGCAATCTCCATAATTTTTTATTACTACATGGAAATTAGTGGACAAAACTTTTCTATTTCATCAATATTAATAAGAAATAATATAAAACCAAAGTGTCGTGAGACATGATACAGATTAATTTTTGTTGTCTCTCTCTCTGAACGCCTCCACTTTGAAGAGATACGAGTATACAAGTACTCCCTCCGTCTCGGAATAAAAATTTTAATTATAATTAACTTATTATGTATATTAAAAAAGATAATAAAATAATAAAATTGTTCATATTTAAATTATGAAGCTGAATAAATAGAGTTATAATCTGCGCCAACCACTGTTTCATCCGCAACTTCCCTTATTACTTCTTTCTCTTTATTTTTTTTTATCTGTCTAACTCTTTTCCTATTCCCTTTTCTCGAGAATTTGTTGGTAACTGTAGTATTGTGGTTGAACTATATACCCGCAAAGGGAAAGATCTCTGTTAGTCTTCTTTAGTTCTGGGTCTGTTTCAATCTTATGATATTAGTTTTCAATAGTTTCTTGTATGTAGGAGTGGACGTTTTATCTGTTTTTTCGAGATTTCTGTGTCCGAAATTAAGTACTTTCTTACAAGTCTCCCTGTACATCTCCATCTCTAATTTTGTATAGGGATATCTGAGTGAGGATCATCAGCACCAATGCCTTCAACCGGCGCGCCATACCCTCACTTGTGGAATTTTTCCTTTGAAAGTTCGATCGATCGGATTCTCATCTTAAGGAGTCCTTCTCTTTTTGAGCCAAAAGGAGAATTTTCTATTGTATAATTTTCTGCACATGACTAGTGATACTCTATAAATATATACAGAAAATAAAAATATGACAATTAATACTAAGGGTATTATAGGCAAATTATTATAAAAAATAGATTATTTAAAGTAAATAAACATTTAATTTGAGACTATCTAAAATAATAATAAAAACTTTTATTTGAGCTAGATGAAATATAATAAATTATGTAATAAATAATTTTTGAATCCCACTACAAAGGGGAAAGAAGCCTGAGACTAACAGAAAATAACGTCTCACAAAAAAAAAAAGTACACATCAAAAATTTAACTTGTAAATTACTAATTACTACATAAGTTTCAATCGTAACTATTAGACTAGGACGTACATCATTGACATTCAGACTTGATTGCATGTTTATAAATCCACTTAAAGTGTAAGGACTTTGGTTTAACCTGTTCTCTAATAATAATAATAATATTAAAAAAAATCAATTATTATACCAGATTGATGTTTATAAAGTTTGGAAACTCCTATAAGCAACGTGGTTCATTGGCTCTTTTCATTGTAAAGGCCTGTAGCCTGTAGGCATGAACATGAAGACGTTAATTTATAGAATAATGTTGCCAAGCAATTATTCAACGGCCCAATTTTAAAGTACTGTCATTTCATAGTTGAACTATCAATGGTCTTAGTTATGCACATCTAAAATTGCTAATCTCACTTTAATTACTTGTTTTTGTATGTTCTATCATTACTTCTGCTTTGGTGGGCCAGCTCTATAGAAGACTACAACCAAACCAAGCACAAAAATATATGTAATTAGTGTTATTATTAGTACACAAATTCTCAGTTCTTATTCTAAAACTTTGTCGAATAAAAAATAATTATTCTGCATATATTTTCTTTTAATCTTTATGCTGATGAAAAATTGGCCTAATTACGGAGATCACATTCTACGACTGATCATATTATTATACCACTTACTTCATACATATAATTTTCTCAAATTAAGAATGATTATAAAATATTAATTTATAAAGAACTAAATTAACATCATAAAACATTAATTTTATACCTCCAAGACTGTCGACATTTCATTTCTTAATTCAATAAAAAGAAAGTAAGACGCTAGCTTCTTTGTTTTCTAATAATTAATTGATCCGTTTTTTATAGAACACGATGAGAATGATGTTCAATGTATTATTGATGACCGGCCAATAAGAAAACACTGAAGTGTACGTAGAATTAATAACAAACAATTAATTAGTTGTTTTATTTATTTTTTTCGTAGTGTTTAATGTATAGTGCAATTTATAACTAGCAACCACAAAGTTTTCGTAGTGTTTAATGATAATTTTCTAAGCAACTTATTTAAAGCTGTTAATGGTAGGTACATAGCTTTGAATTAAAAAAAAAAAGAAAAAAGAAAAAAAAAGAAAGGGTTTTCGGTGTGCTCAACTATTATTTTAATCTACATGTTGATGATATTTAAAATTAAATTGTAATGGGAATTGGGATCTCTGTATTCATTGGTCCCTTTCATTCTTTCCACTTTTCTTTCTTTTTCTTCTTTATTTCAATGGCTGTTTAGAAACTGATGAACAAATTATGCTGGGAGATTAATCATGCATGGGGCTCCATCTTCTGTTCTTGATCTTGAATTATGGTCTATAAAACAAAAGGCTACAAATTAAATATGATTCCTGACCGGTATTATCGTACCAACCCACAAATAACAACCACAGAGCATCTTTACATTATAAGTTTGGGACCAAAAAATGAAGAATAAAAAACATGTAAATTATTAATCTACCCTTTATTAGTTATATATATATATATGTGTGTGTGTGTGTATTGTAGTTGGTAAAATAATATGGATTATAAAATATTTGTTTATGTTATTTAATTTCTTGTTCAAATAGGTCCATTTTTAGACATAAAACTTTGACAAGAAAAGTAGACAAATTTTTCATTCTTTTCTTTTTTGTTCATTAATTAAAAACTCAATAACAAAAAAAATAGACATAAAACTTAAATTTTCTATCCTTAACTATTCTTTTCTGTCCATTTTTAAACTCATAAACACAATATTAATGTTGCCAATTACGCTTAGTTTGTACATATAATTTTTCTTAATGATTTCTTCTGGCATTAGTTTTAAGACTAAAATATATTAGTATTTGTTATAATACCAAAATGTCATAAATTTCTCATATTCAAACGGTGGAAATAAACTAAATAGTAACTATATACAAAGGCTGAGAAATGCATGTACGTAATAACTTGTACGGAAAACATTTAATATTGTTTAAAAAACCGACCTCCAATGTGGTGAAAACTGCAATTTTCATCTTGTATAATATATATATATATATATATATATATATATATATATATATATATATATATATATATATATATATATATATATATATATATATAGGGGCGGATCTGTGTTGGGGGCAGGGGGGTCACCTGCCCCCCTCAACTTTCAGGGACTCCTATATAAAAAAAAAATATTAAGAGTATTTTAAGTGAAATTTTATGTTTTGAATTTAAAATTCCTACCCATTATCATTAGGCCATTACCGAATGATAAATTAAATTTTCTCATTACTTATTTAATTTCTTTGGAATCATGTTTCACTTTCTTGGACACACCATTCTCATGCTTTTATAAAGAAATCAACTTAATTCCCATTCATTTTTGTCTTTGTTCCCCATTCAATTTCTTCAATACCACATGACCACATTCTACTTCCTCACTTCCACTTCTCGCATTTCAAAAAGTATATTTTAATTTTAATTTTTTAATTTCACAAATTTAACAATTGTTTTAGAAATTTTGTAATTGTTTATGGATTCTTTTTTTGTACATTTATAAAATTAAGGCTTTTTACTTCTCAAAGCAACATTGCAACAATGAAGAGAACTCTATCAAATAAAAGTTCTTTAAGTATGTGTTCTATTCTATTTTTACTTTCTTTAAATTTTATAATTTATTTTATAATGTTATTTGTTAGTGGTTTAAATTAATTGAGATTGTTTATTATTGGTGCTAATTACACTTACTATTCATAATATATATTGATCTTGCTTTGATGTTGAATTAGTTTTTAAATATTTATTGATTGTCAGAAATGGACATACGCAATGAAACCTCGAAAAATATTATTGTAAACAATATTTGAAAATTATTTAATTTTATGATTAATTTTATTAAATTTTTATTTTGAAGTAATTTTTTTTCCGAATATGACCCCCCTCAACTTTCAAGCCGGATCCGCCCCTGTATATATATATATATTTATATACCTTGAGAATGGAATTGTGCTTTATATATGGTCATAGAGTTGAGATTACTGCTATACATAGCTGGATGATTCTGGTCTGAGTTAGACATTAACCAGTTTATTAATTAGGTATACACCTTCATAATGGAGTATACTAATTGGAAAGTTGGTTTAGGTGATAGCATGATGTAACATAATCATTGTCATATGAAACTTCTAGTTCAGTAAAATAAAAATAAAAATAAAAAGATTTATTTTTTTTATTTTTTTATAAATTCATTGACCTTTAAAATAGATCTAGTAACCGAAAAGGAAAAAGAGGAAGAAAACAAATACTAGCAAAAGTTCAGAAAGACCAACCTAGGTAGGGGCTTTTAAGCCGGTGAATTAATAATTAAAGAAAGCAGTCAGCCATTAACTACTACTACTAGTGAATATGCGGTCATTATGTACTTCTGTACTTTCTATTATATAATTCGTTTAAAACATAATTATATATATTAAATTTTTTTATTAATTTTAATGTTAAATAATTAACATTAGTTTAAAATTTTATTATTACCCATACACTAATTAATTACTCTTCCTTCTCTCTCTCAATAACTCTATTTTTGGAGGGCAAATTAGAAAATGAATAATTTTTTTTCTTAAATATATGTAAAACGTCTTATATTATAGAAAAAAATATTTCTTCTAAAACGACTTATATAATAAAAAGGAAGGAGTAAATAATAATATGAGGATTAAGAAGAACACAGAAGATGCAAAAAACTTGTGGAATTGAACATTAAACTCAGTAACAAAAGTATTGAACATAAAACTCAATGCATTAATTAAAAATTCAATAACAAAAGAATTGAACATAAAAAAGTTTATTGTCCTTAACTATACTTTTTTGTCCATTTTTAAACTTAGAAACACAATATTAATGTTGCCAATTACGCTTAGTTTGAACATATGATTTTTCTCAATGATTTCTTCTGGCATTAGTTTTAAGACTTAAATATATTAGTATTTGTTATAATACCAAAATGTCCTAAATTTCTCATCTTCAAACGGTGGAAATAAACTAAATAGTAACTATATATTAAGGTTGACAATTGAGATATGCATGTACGAAAAAACATTTAATATTGTTTAAAAATCGACCTTCAATGTGATGAAAACAAATTGCAATTTTCATAGCAAGCTCCCAATAGTACGTACTACTGGCTCGCAATCATTTGAGCAGTTGAAGTCGATGTACATGTGTGTTTAATTATTTAGTTTAATATTGTTATAAACAGACTAAATAAATATTATATGAATGTATTTATTAGACCATGCAGACGAGCTTGGGTCAACCCTCCTACCATGTTCGAATTTTGGGATAAGATTCCATATGTCAAAAGACTCTACTCTGTCTTCCGCAACATTAACTATATGAGGTAACAGTTGTTATTGTCATAAATAATTTTAAATATTAGGTAGTTAATAAAATAATTTAATTAAATAATTAACATATACATAATAAATTACAGGACCGATTTCAGAAGTTCTGGACTAGCGTGTAACTGAGTTGCAGGTTGCTAGGGGATATTCTGCGCCGTTAGATTCTTTCATCCCTCTACGTGAGATTAGTTTATCTCAAAATGAGAAGTTGGCTCTTTGGGGCGCATATCAGGATCCCTAGTAGAACTACCAGCAGGTATCGAGTGTTGGATCAGCCGAGGGTACTAACATATACATTATCTGAAAGTATTCATTTTATTATTTTTCTTGTTATTTCGTAATTTATATTGTTTAATAAATTATTAGTAAAATTATTTTTATTTCCGTAGGTTCTAGCTAGTGTCAGCGTCCCGAGAGCACATGTTGGACCATCTCATATGAGTGCTAGCTTGGACGACGAGCTATTTCAGAGAGTTATGACGCAAGTGTCGGAGACGTTTGGTACAGATCCGATATTCCGTCAACAGGATTTTCCTAGTCGTTGTAACACCCCTATTCCACATCGAAAAATAAGGAAAAAGTTTGTCTATATATAAAGAATTGAGTTACTATCAATAGTACCTTCAGTCATGACTTTTTCGGTGAGCCTGTGGTGGGCTAAGATGACCGAAGAAGATACTATTGAGCTAGTAATTTAAGACTTTGTTTGGATGAATTTGATTCGATTCGGACTTAGGACCCAAGATTTGTTTCGGACCCGAGATTTGACCCGGGTTATTACATATGGTATCAGAGTCGACTCTCGAAAGCTTGGGTCCGGTCATTCGATCGAGTTGTCAGAGGTGAGAACACGAATGCCGGTGGTATTAATTATCCCATAATAGAGAGAGGAAGGTCCAGATGTGGGGACACGAAGCTAGTCGGTACTATCCCACAATGGCTAGAGGGTAAAAGATCTGTGGACCGTGTGTGTGATCGGTGGCAAAAGATTTGTGGACCGTGTGTGTGAGCGGTTCTGACGGGGACGTCAAGTGGGAGAGATAAGGAAAAATAAGGAAAAAGTTTGTATGTATACAAGGAATTGAGTTACTATTAATAGTACCTTTAGTCATGACTTTTTTGGGTGAGCCTGAGGTGGGCTAAGATGACCCAAGAAGATACTATTGGGCCAATAATTTAAGGCTTTGTTTGGATGGATTTGATTCGATTCGGACTTGAGATTTGACCTAAGATTTGTCCCGGACTTGGGATTGGACATCGTCGAGAGTACGGGTATCCCTCCGAAGCAGTTCGCTGCGATACGCGAGGAAGTGGTACGGATGGTGGTTACCCTATTGTCGGAGGCTTTTGGGCTCTACTCCTCATGTATTTTATTCGTTTTAAGTTGTATATTCTACATGTTACTTAATTATCATTTAGTTATTTTTTTAATTTTCATTTATGTTTACTAATAGTTTATATTTTTAATTGTATCAACAGAGTGGTAATGCCGAACGGGGTGGCGATGACCCCGCCTAAAGCAGGGTGGTGATGCCAAGCGGGATGATGGCGATAATTTTCAAACACTAGAGCAGCACCGTCGACCCCTACCCAATAATAGCGCTATATAGTTGTAGTTTATATTGTTAATTGTAGTTAGGCTTACTTTACGTTGTACATTATTGTTGATTATGATTTTAGTTTAACTTATATTTGTTATACATCATAATTTAATTTATATTTGCTTTCTTTCTTAGCTTAGCTACTGTTGTTGAAATATGTATTTATGTGTTGTTTGGAGGATTAACTATTTTGAGGTGTAAGAGATAATTATATTTATATGTATTTGTTATTGTTGTGAATTGTTTGGAGGATTAACCATTTTGACATGTATGTTGGGATTTATATGTATGTGTTATTATTAGGAAAAATTAGTTGAAAATAAGTACAAGTACAAATTGTAATTTAAAATTTTGAAAATTGTAAAAATGAAAAAAAATATTATAAAAAAACACTATTTCTGACGGAATAAACTAATTCTATCGAAAATTTTTAGATTCAATTAAAAACTAACACGTGGCAAGATATTTCTGACGGAAATTCTGTCGGAATTAGTTTCCGTTGAACTATTGTATAGTCGATGGAAATTATGTTGGACATAATTCCGTCAAGAATAATTATTTTTGATCGATGTATATTTGACTGAATTTTTGACGAAAAATTTCGTCGAAAATAATCTTATTCCGATGAAATAAGGTTAGTTTCAACAGAATATTCCGTGAAAAATAAGTCTTTTTTTTTTTGTAGTATATTAATTGAAAAGTTGGTTTAGGCTATAGCATGATGTAACATAATCATTATCATATTAACCCTTTTTATCTTTAATTATGGAGAGGTAAGGTGGAAACTTTTTGTATCACACGCTATATATAAAGGTGGTAGATTTGACAATTTCCGACTAAAAACAATAACATATCACTATTAATTAAGTCTAATTGTATGCTTTATGTTTTTCTTTCACATCACAACAATATCAAAAAGAGAAGTGTACATGATATCAAAAAGAGAAGTGTACATGATATCAAAAAGAGAAGTGTACATGTGTTATATATGTATCACACACACGATACAACGAGGATGAGCAAGTCGAGTCATTATCGGCTTTCATTCTTAAGCATTCCTAACTATATATTCCTTCTGTTCCTAAATTGTGAATTTTAGAAATACAAGATTATTATTTCTTCACTTTTTTAAAAAATAAAGATATGCTTGATTTGATTATTTAAAGTTAATCTGAGATGTTTACAAATTCAAATTTAATAACTTTTGAATTTTTTTAATTAATAATACTTTTTAGATAATTTATGATTTATATATATAATTATGTTATTTAAATTTATATAATTTTATATGAGTTAGGAATTTGAAAATTTTTTAATATTGACTTTAAAAAGTCAAAATTTGTTCTATTTTTTGAAATGGAAAAATATTAAATATACATAAAATAAACTTAAATGTGACCATCTATTTCCGGGGGAGGTAGGAACTAAGCACATAGCATCATCAATTATCATGCATGCATGGGAAACTAGAAAATCTAGAATGACATGCGTGTTAGCGCATAAATGCCATCCATTCATGTACATGATACGCGTTAATTTGTTAAGTCGTTTTTTTTTGTTTTTTTTGTTAAGTTACTCACACACTCAATTCTTGACTTCATAAAAATTATAAGGCAAAAATTAACGCTGAGCCAAAAACCATACGGCTAAGTCGTCTTATTTTTACAATATAAAGCATGCTTTTGTTATATAAACCAAGATTAATTTTTAGTTACACAAGTACTTACATACATGATTGCGTGTAGTCATACATATATGACAGTGTATAGATTAAATATATATAAAACGTCATATATTACGTAAAAAAAATATTTTTTTTAAAATGATTTTTATAATAAAAAGGAAGAAATAAATAATAACGAGGACCGAGGAGAACACAGAAGATGCAAAAAAAACTTGAGGTCGTTTCCAATTAATTAATTAAGAAAAATGTGATCGTGAACTTTGCCTTTTGCTCCTTCCCTAGCTACTTGTCTTCTCCATTAAGCATACATACATTATTGTTTCTTTAATTACTTAATTAAATCCTTATAAAGTCAACTAAAGTAGTACGTACAGTGAATGTGGCGTGGTCGTGGCAAAGGGTCAAATTGTTAAACTGTACCGTCTGATTTCATATATATATTTTTTTTTTGCTAATTGTACCGTCTGATTTCGGAATACCATAATAAATAGTAGTACAATTATACTAGAATAATTATACGTATGCATGATATACATTTAAAATATATAATATCTCACTTTTACAATATATACTATCTCACTTTTAAAATCAAATATACATTTTAACTTTTCTAAAATTAGAGATGTGTATATTTTTTTAAATCTTTTTTAGCCCAAAAATAATAAGAATACCCATCACAATATTTATTTTGCTATAAATTAATCAATAAAATAATCTTTAAAAATAATTTAATACTAGTTATTTTTAAGGAATATAATTAAACCTTCTCAAATTATTTCAATAATTATTTAGTCATATTTTACCTAATTATTTTAATGGGAAAGAGATAGACAATGTTTTACTAGTTGTATAGCCTTTTTTTTAGACAGTTGATATTTGCATGACAAAAATATATTTCCAAAATAAGTATCCAATTAATGACATTTTTATTATTGGTCTGACAATACTTATATTACTTTAAGAGTTCTACTATGTGTTGCGATAAAGTTACACTGAATTACAATTGAGAAGTTTATTTATATATAGAATTGATAAAATTATAAAAAGATTCCACTCATTACATATTTTTTAAAAAAAATTATCACTAATACTTATTTAGATAATTAACAGTCAACTTAAACATTTAGATTATATATCATTTTTTATACTTTAAAAGACATTTATTGATCTAATAACACTATTTTGTTGTGATAATATGAACCGTGTCTCTGTTATATATATATAGCATTTGAAATTGTAAGCCAGCTTGTCTTGAACTGTCTCTCTTTCTTCTTCGGTTTTCCTCTCTCTCTCTCTCTCTCTATGTATGTAAGTATGTAACTTAATAAAATACTCATTTAGCATTGTATAGGAATAGTATTTTATGGTACTGAGCAATGACAGTGAAGTTCCCTTTCATCCCCATTTGACCCGCATTGTCTTGTAATCTCTCTGCATCAAATCTACAGTTCTCAACTCAACCTTTTTCAAGCTTATATATTTCCTTCTCTACCCACACAATTCACAGCCACATTGTTTACCAAACGCATGACAAAAGGTCTCATAGCTTCTCTCCTACTGAATTCATCAAATTTGGCTTCTCTCAATCTTTTCTAATTCTTCAACTTTATCCGAGGATTAATTGAATCATGTAATTTGCACTTCTCTATCAAATCCTGAAAATGATTCAAGTTCAGACCCGTTAATCCTTTTGGGTATTCTAGTTTTTCTTCTGGTGCATAAAGCTACCGAATTTGTTTCATTCACATATTTTAGAGAGTTGTTAGATTAAAAGCATAGACACCCAAATCATGTAATTATTTTCTTTGGGTGTTTCGATCATGAATTCTTGCATTGGCAGTCTTTTCCGCTAGTGCAGAATCCCCCATTGCTTCTGTAAAGGCTATTTCTCACCCCTTTTTGAGTACTTTACTACTTTCTTCCGAGGAACCTGTGAAGGAGAAAGAATATTTAGGCTCGAGTTTTTTAAAAAAAATTATTATATCGTATAGACTGCTAGATGGAAGAGACATTCGTGCCTTTTCGCGGAATTAAGAATGACCTGAAAGGTAGATTGTTGTGCTACAAGCAAGATTGGTCTAGTGGCTTCAAGGCAGGCTTCAGGTATTTACTCAGTTTTTGACTTTTACTAGGAGAATTCAAAAGACTTCGTTTATTGAATTTAGCTAATTAGATAATACTCTAGTTAAGCATTTACAACATTCAACTTCACAATTTTCAAGGCTCATTTTTTATTTTTTTGCCGAGTATATGTTTGTCAACAATACTAAAAGTTCTTTTGTTTGGTCAAATTGTTATTTGTTCACAGGATTTTGGCTCCCACCACATATATATTCTTTGCCTCAGCAATCCCGGTTATCTCATTCGGGGAACAGCTAGAAAGGAGTACAGGTATTTGAATTATATGCGTGTTGTTCTTTTGTACATCGTTATTATTTTTTATGCCTATAAGGTAGACATCACAATTTCAATTTATTTTAGTATCATCTCCATGTTTTAGCATTTTTATTTTGCCTACTGGAAAAAATAGAGATAATTTAAATATTCTAGACAGGGACATATTAATATGTGATAACGATTTTGATACATTAAATATTCTAATTTATACTTGCAGATGGAGCTCTGACAGCAGTTCAGACGTTAGCATCCACCGCAATTTGTGGAATTATACATTCGATCATTGGAGGTCACCCTTTGCTGATTTTAGGTGTTGCAGAACCAACTGTAATAATGTACACCTTCATGTATAACTTTGCCAAACAGAGACCAGAGTTGGGTCATAAACTGTTTCTTGCATGGACTGGCTGGTGAGTTTCATCTTCTGGTTCCCTGGCCATGCTGTCTTATTTCGGTTGTCCTACTGATGATTTTCATGTACTAATAATATTATTTATCTGATTATATGATCCTCAGGGTATGTGTGTGGACTGCTATCTTGCTTTTTATCTTGGCTATCTTAGGAGCTTGTTCTATCATTAACCGATTCACACGTGTGGCCGGTGAATTATTTGGCTTGCTTATTGCGATGCTCTTCATGCAACAAGCTGTCAAAGTAAGAGCATTTTCAGTTTGGTTCCTTTCACTTATATCCTTATCATGAATGTTATTTGGCATACATGAAACTCCTTATCAATGTGATTCCTTTGATTGATTTCTGTAAACATTGGATTTGGATTGTGTGACAGCTTCTAAACTGCTTCCATGGATGATTTCTTATGTTGTCATTGTTTTGGTTTCTTCTTAAGGGAGTTGTGGAAGAGTTTCGCATACCAAAGCGAGAGGATCCAAGCTTAACTGAGTTTATCCCTTCATGGAGGTTTTCAAATGGGATGTTTGCTCTGGTTCTGTCATTTGGCCTTTTGCTCACTGCACTACGAAGCCGAAAAGCAAGATCATGGCGGTATGGTTCTGGTAAGTATGTAATGAAAGGTTTCAAAAAATTTAATCAGATGTATCAAAGGCTTCCTTTTGATATTTGCTCATTACAATCACTTAAAAGGTCCCACTGCTTTTGTTTTGTTTAATCTAGGCCATTTTATGAACTGTCATTTGTTTGTTTGGCCACAGGTTGGCTTAGAAGCCTTATTGCAGACTATGGTGTGCCACTCATGGTTCTAGTTTGGACAGCTGTTTCCTACATACCCAGTGGAAGTGTTCCAAAAGGGATACCACGACGCCTCTCCAGCCCAAATCCATGGTCGCCTGGTGCATATGACAACTGGACTGTGATCAAGGCATGCTTAATTAAGTTTTCTTGTTACCAACAAGGCGAAAACTTCTGTGTCATAATCACACTACAATAATTTTTGCTCCAAATTGCAGGATATGCTAAATGTGCCGATTCTCTATATAATTGGAGCTTTTGTTCCAGCAACAATGATTGCGGTACTTTACTATTTTGACCACAGTGTAGCATCTCAACTAGCTCAGCAGAAAGAATTCAATTTGAGAAAGCCATCTTCTTTCCATTATGACTTGCTCCTTTTGGGGTTCTTGGTATGGAGTTTCTTCTTACTTATTATTTGTTTTTGTTTTCTATGTTAAGGTCTATCTTCCGTCTATGATTTGTCCTCCTTGAGTAGATGCTTAAATTATTGGGTCTTGTTGGCAGACCCTGATGTGCGGTCTAATTGGAATCCCTCCATCAAATGGTGTAATCCCCCAATCTCCAATGCATACAAAGAGTCTGGCAACTCTTAAGCACCAGGTAATTTTGCTTCTGTGACACGTATTATATTTTTCTTTTTTTTTTTGTTGCTAATTCGTATTATATTTTTCTGGAGTTGTTTTTCATCGTAGAGCCTGATTTTGTCATATACCAGCAGAGATGCTGTCACTGATCATCAATGCTTTCTATTAATTCTGTAAATATTTTTCACTCATATCTACACCATTTGAATATGCAGCTGCTCCGAAATCGACTTGTTGCTACAGCACGTCAAAGCATGAGGAAAAATTCTAGCTTAGGACAACTGTATGGCAATATGCAAGAAGCCTATCATCAAATGCAGACCCCTTTGATTAACCAAGAACCCTCAGATCGGGTAGATTTCCACATATATTTGTTTTGATTTCAATGAACTTTTTTGTTGTCTAGATTTCTCTCCACAACAAAAAAATCCTCTAAAAAAAACTACAAACTCCATATTAATGACTAATTAGGTTTAATTTGCTAGAAAGAGAAAAAATTACTGTGATTACAATTTTTAAAAGGCTCGACAGAAAATAGACATGCTTTGCTAGTTCAAAGCTTTGTTTTGAAGATTCTCAATTTGGCTAACAGTAAACTTTGCCAAAACAATTTTTCGCCAGGGACTGAAGGAACTAAAAGAATCTACAATTCAGTTAGCTTCAAGCATGGGGAACATTAATGCTCCTGTTGATGAGACAGTTTTTGATGTTGAGAAGGAGATTGATGATCTCTTGCCTGTTGAGGTGAAAGAACAGCGTCTCAGTAACATACTTCAAGCCTCTATGGTGGGAGGATGTGTTGCAGCCATGCCCTTTCTCAGAATGATCCCAACTTCTGTCCTTTGGGGATACTTTGCGTTTATGGCCATTGAAAGTTTACCGGGAAACCAGTTTTGGGAAAGGATATTACTGCTATTCACCGCGCCAAGCAGAAGATTCAAGTAACTTCTTCAATTCTATTTTTCGGTTGCTCCTTTTTTCCATGTTTCTTAACAATTCTTAAGAGAATTATATATTGTTCGATTTCCATGCAGAGTTCTAGAAGACTACCATGCCACTTTTGTGGAAACTGTTCCATTCAAGACAATCGCGATGTTTACACTATTCCAAACGGCCTACCTGCTCATTTGTTTTGGGCTTACGTGGGTTCCAATTGCAGGGCTTTTGTTCCCTCTGATGATCATGCTTTTGGTTCCTGTAAGACAATATTTTCTGCCCAAGTTTTTCAAAGGGGCACACCTTCAGGATTTAGATGCAGCAGAGTATGAAGAGGCACCAGCTATACCATTCAATCTTTCCGCAGTAAGATAGATTCTTGATCCAAAAGACCATACTATCCATGCATATCAAAAACCTTCACCTATGCTTAGTATAATATATTATATTTTCTGCCAATTTTTCTACGACTTAAAGTCAAGCTAATTCTGATGTCTTTTTAATTTTTTCAAGATGGAGGGAGAACTGGGTGCTAGAGCTTCTTCCGCAGAGACTGGAGAAATTATGGATGAGATTATTACCAGAAGTAGGGGTGAGATTAGGCATATCTGCAGTCCTAAAGTCACAAGCTCCACCTCGACTCCAGTTAATGATCCCAAAAACCTTCAGAGCCCGCGCTTCCCACAGAAAGCATATAGCCCTCGGATCAACGAGCTTAGGAGGCAGCTGAGTGCAGGAAGAGGAGCTTTGAGTCCAACTGGAGAAGTGAAACCATCTAATTTGGGAAAGAGTCCTCGAAACTAAACTCCCAAATTAGTAAGAAGAAAATTGGGTTCCCTAATTTTCCTAAATGTGGCTAAATTGGGAGGGATTATAGCCTTTCTGTATTTGCCATCGTTGTTTCACCATGTTTTCCAGTTGGCGTGGTTGTAATGTCTTCTTCTTTCTGCTCGTCTCCTGCAGAGATCGATCTGTAGACTTGTATTGCTTTAGTGTAATTGTAATATAACTGGCGAATATTGTTCTTTATAATGCTGTAAAAAATAAAATAAAATGAAATAGTTGTTCTGAGATGTTGTTCATGAAATATGTTATTGCAGCTAGGTGTCTCCATTTTCATGAAGATTAATTTGCTGTAAGTAATGCATGGGGATTGGGGCTCTCTCCTGAATATGGGTCCTAATATTTCTTGAGCCACTTGCTACGTCTCCTTTCTCTTCCTTTTCCTTCTTCTTAACCGGTTGCATGTTTAATTACCCGCTGTCAATTCTGTATCATCATACCATGAACTTCTGGAATACTAAATAAAATTCCAAATATTAGTACAATAATTCTTTGGTGACTAAAGACTTCTACTAAAAATACATTCAAAAAGATGTATATGTATATTCTTGTAGTTGGTTATTCCCATTGGTGAGTCAATAATTGCTATGCACTATGCAATGGATTTGTATGTTATTGCTCTCTAATCCGTTACGATTTGTAGGGTATAGTTGGATCTGGAAAACATGAGGGAAAAGAAAGCAAAACAAAATAAAATCTCAAATTTTGTTGGAGCTTTCTTAACCATTTATCATACTACACTTCACCACGATTCTCAATATTAGATTTTTTTGAAAGTACAAATAATTAAACTATGTTCTGTAGGATAATATTTTTCTTGTTTACATTAGTTTCCTTGGCGCATTTTTGGGAGTTACATCTTATGCTACATTTGAAATAAAGGAATAGAATGGAATGGAGGAAGGAATAAAATGAAAAATATTATATTTGGTGATCATTTCGACGGATAAACCATTCTGATGGAATAAAATTCATTCCATTCCATTCCCTTGATTTTTATTTCATGCGTAAAGTGGTGGAATGAAATTCATGACAATGGATTCTATCATCTTAATTATCACACCATCCACCATCACCACTAACCAAACATGCACTTGAGATACTAAAAAATCATTCCCACCTTTCTTTCAATCTAAACATAGCATTAGCATCAGAGAGTTCATGTCGGGAAGGAAACCAACCCGCTTCTCCATCTTTTGATCTGTGACATTTCTCACTAGCAGTTAAAATGAATCGTCAGTCAGCAACAAGATTCTGATGTGTGGGGAGACAAATTGTTCTTCTTTTTGTGGAAATTATTCCTTGCACGTTTTTACAGCAAAAGATTCACGTATAGGCCCTGAATTATTCAAGATTTTTTTTTTTTTGGCACATTCATGATGATGCCTACTTCTGAACAACCCCCCTTAGGATCTTGTCATCAACCAAATTTCCATTTCTTTGAGAGGAAAAAGGGGCTTTTGGAATAGTGGGAGAAGAAAAGCAGAGGCCAGAAATAAATCCCTCAAAGAAAGCATTCAATTGAAAATGGAAGAAGAATGTATTGGTTGGTACTTGGTAGGGTCCTACATTCTCAATTGCCCAGAGGAATTGGGAATGGGAGGTCTCACTTCATTTCATTTCATAGCTATTGACTTAGTTTTAAGTGGGAAACAATTAGGCCCCTATGTGATGATTTCAGCATATCAATGTCGTTTTGAATCAATTCATTCAGTGAATGGGCGTTTTGATCTTCATACCCCTATAGAATTGACATGCTAGTTGACCAAAACACCACCTTATCTTCTTTATGGCCTCCTATTCCTATTCCTATTTGAGTACCGACATCAATAGTGGTAAAATTGTTCGAATACATGCATGCATGCATGCATGCATACATGGAATTCCGTAACTTAACTTATACAAGTAAGAGAACATCATACAATAATGGAATGGGTTGAACTTGTATATGTCACGTAATTACCTTCACATACAATAATGGAATGGGTTGAACTTGTACATGTCACATAATTACCTTCACATAGAAAAGCTTTTCCTTTTGCCATATAGGACAACTAACAATAAATCATTACCAAACTAAGTGGAGAGTATATTGCTTTCTTCTTGCCAAGAATTGATTACTACTGTTACGACCAACAACTTTTGGAAAATTTCATCCATATATAATTATTCTAGATTTAGAAAAATATATTTATGTATACATCAATAGTATAGTAGGAATACTACGTAACATCTGATTCATATTAAAGTAATATAATAACTCTATAATGTAATAATGTTTAATTGTTTAGTTCATTACATGTATTAAGTCATTACGACTTAATGCTATCATTACATCTATTTTTTTAAGCAATTACACTATGTAATGCAATAGTCATAAAAGACAAATTAGTGTCAACATTAATTACTATTACTCTTTTTTCACTCATTTATTTTACGAGTTTTTCTTACCATACAATTAATTTGATGGCTCCTCTCTTTGCTGTATATGGGCAGGTTAACCCAACCAAAAAAAGGTTATATAGTTCACAAGGCCTTCCTCAACTACTATGCCATGAATCGAGTAACATAACATCTTCCCATCAGGGTTTTTTGAAAGAGATGCGATTAGACCAACTCCACTATTGAATACTTTTATAATTTGATTTTTGAGGTCAAACGACAGCATATTAAACATCAAATTCATGTGAATTTATTTAATTTTAGTTGATACAATTATTATATTATATAATACATAACAAAAACTATTAATCACAAAATTTATTTATTCTAAACTTTTATAAGTTATATTAATTTTAAAATTTAATATATTGTCGTTTGACGTTAAAAGTCAAATTGTACTTTTAATTTTGGAATGAAAATAGCAATAAATTAACACTTATTCAGTCACTATTATAATTATTTTTTAGCGAGTGAGCTCCTGTGGATCATACTATTTATAGTTGGGATTTTTTAAGTTCATTTTTATGTAAATGCAAGACTGGCGGGGTCGGCTTGTACGTGAGTTCAGACTTTTATTTGAGATCCAGAGTTGGCTGATAGGCCTAGGCAGGTTGAACCCTGATTTCCAACAACTGATTTGCTGGGCTTAATTGGGCTTATGGGTTCTTATTAACCCAAATAAAAAAAAAAGTTAGAAGGAAATGGCAAATGGATCCTGAGTCACGCATTACATGACATGTCCACGAGTCCGGGTCTGTAAGGTCCGTGTGCATCACATTTTCAAAATAGTGCAGACCATACCAAATGCGTGTCGAGGCCTCGTGGAAAACGAGGGGTTTTACGGCCCGACCAAACTCTTTTTGTTGTCTTCCATTGGTCTTGCACTCTTTTAGACGCTCCTGACTTTGTTCACCTAAATATGAAAAAGAAAATGATATATATTATTCCCTCCGTCCCAAATTAATTACATTTCTAGGACCTAAAAAAGTCAAATTGACTATTTTTAAAACTAATCTTTTTACTATTTTTGCTAACATATAGGTGAAAATATTATAACCAAAAGAAAGTATATACAATTTATTACTAATTTTAATTTTTATAATTTTAGAAATATATTTATATATGCTTAATTATTAATTTTAAAAATAGTCAATTTGACTTAAAAAAGTCCTAGAAAAGCAATTAATTTGGGACGGAGGGAGTACAAATATTTATATCGATTTTTTAAATAGTGGAGTAGTTATATGGATAAATATTAGTGATAATTTTGTTAGAGAGATGTGTAATAAGTGGGGTCTCTTATAATTCTTACCAATCTCATATATTGATAAACTTTGTAATTATAATTTGATATAAATTTATTCTAAAATATGAGAATTTCACTTGTTTGTTGATTTTTTATTTCTCGTAGTAATTTGGTCTTATACTATACAATAGGTAAAAATATCATTTTAATATTTATTTTTCTAAATTTTAGGATGGTGAGCATGTACCTTGTATTGTCATTGTAATATGTATAGTTTTATTTTTAATTTTTAATTTAATTTTTTTACAACAAACAAAACATAACATATATTCACATAACTTTGAGGGGGGCATAAAAGTAACACAAAAGAGTTTCCATGTTGAGCAAAAGCTTTAGCAATACAATCAGGAAGTCGGGGTTTTTTCCTTACACATTTTAATTAAATTTATATATATATTTTTAGAAAATATATGTATAATATGTCCTTTCGGCATATATTCTTTTAAATTTTTGTCACTTGTATCATGAAACTTACCTGTGAAGGTTTAGACCATTTTCCAATAAATTTTGAAATTGACTATTTTCTGAAAATGGCCATGCGGAATTTCAGACGAAACTTCCCGAGGAAATTAAAGCAAATTCTTCCAAACAAAGTCATCATGATTACACGTTCCTTGAACTGCTGGCTGGAAAAACAATCCTCTTCTTGAAGCCATCTAACAACTCATTAAATGTCATTAACAGACAACGACTCCTCTCCTATGGACTTGTACCTTAAGTCATCTATTATGCTTAGAAAATGGACAGCCACCTAAAGAATTTAAATCCTTTGCTACCTAAACTATCATTTTATTTTACTTTTGAAATAAGAACATTAAATAATTCACATTATAAACGAATCGAATTACAAAAACATTAAAGTCGAGAGAATACATTTTCTAGTTCCAAATTGAAACTCAAAACTCGAGAATGTATAACTTTATAAAAAATATACCAAAATAAATATATTTTATGCAATTCTTTAACATGAATAGACCTGACAATCTAGTTAGTAAACCGATGGGTCAATCCGAATTACGTATAACCATTTGAATTGATTAACTACTTTAAATTATTTAAATTGGTTAAAATTTAGACTCATATTTTTTAAAAGAAAAATAAGTCCAAATCATTTCGACCCATTTTTTTCTCTAACCAGTTACCGCGCTCTCATCCTCGTTGAAGAGAGAGAAATGGAAGGAAAGAGGGAGGGAGGGACAAAAACAGTGAGGGAGGTATATAGAACAGTTAAAATAGTTAGAATGGGTCGACTTTAGAAGCGGTGAAAATCTAATTGAAGATGCTTTTGAATGATAAATATTTGTTTGTATATGCTGATACGCCATAATGGATTGTATTGGACAAGGGAGAATCCTGTTCACGACCCCTAGTTTTGAAGCAGCACAAGTAAATTTTAGAAAGTAAAAATTTTTATAGAAAAATAGAGTAATAAAAATTATAGGGAGAGAATAAAAATTTTAAAGAGTGTTTGTTATAATAATATTAGAAAGAGAATAAAAATTTTAGAGAGAGTGTAAAAATAAGTGAGCATATAACAATTTTTAGAGGAGAGAATGCATAAACGATTCTCTATCAATACCTAACTAATTGTTGGGTTACTCCTCGAATCATACGTAGAAAAAAATTATTAATATAGGAAGAAAGAACTCTTATAAGCAGTCTATTTGTAGTAGGAGTTATTTTGGAAGTGTCCTACTTTGAATAGAAAGAGGAGATTTGTGGATTATTCTATAAATAAAATATTATGTTGAGTTGTTGAAATATAAAACAATCAAAAGTCATGTAGCATCCTAAGAATTGAGAGAGGGTGTGAGTGAGTTTTGTATTTGTGCGAAGGAGATACTTTTAGCAGCTTTTATATTTCGTGCAAAAAAGTTATATTGTGGGTGGGAGGATTTTGTAGCTTTTAGTCCGTGCAAAAAATTGTGTCGTGGTATTATAAAACCTCAAGTTTTAGAGCGTATAACTTGAGAAGATCGTTGTAAGTCCATTATTTTGATATGGTGGAGATTTAGAGTTTGACATGTGATTTTTTCCTTTAAGAATTTTCACATTAAATCTTCTATTATTTTATCTCTCTTTATTTTATTGGTTGATTTACGTTGACATAATTCCCAACAAGTCACTGCTGAATGGCCAAGATGATGAACTCCCTCAATTCTAAAGCTAATTTCTAAGATAGTTTCAAGAAATAAAACTTAAAATTGATATGAATCCATTTAATTTTAAGACAGACAACTACAATCACCCTAAACTAACTAAAACATAATGTTAATCATCATAATTGTTGCTCAATATTTAAATGAATTCATATCATTCATATTAATATTGAAAAAACTTTACAAATTTATCAATTAAAATGTGTATATATCTTTTTTTTTTAATTCTTATTCAGAGTAGTACAATATAATCTTATAATCAAGTTTATCATCACTATTAAAGAAGAAGAAACAAATTCATAAGCTTCACATAAAGAGAAAATAAATTTTCACAAAGAAGAAAACAACTTGTCAACTAAGGTGTTGTTTGATAAAATTGAATAAAAAGTTCTGGATGTATGAGAGAATCTGAATGAATTGAATGGAGTAGACACTCTAAATACGGAATAAAATGGTCTATTTAACCTTTTGAACTGTTATGAATAAATTTATTATGTAATTATAAATAAATAATATTATCTAAAATATATTAAATATGAACTTTTAGACAATTATTGATGGAGTATACTATAGTAATATAATTTTAAGAATAAAATACTTAAAAAATATTAATAACTTTTTATAGTTTATAAAATCAAAATAAAAGACTACAACAACATTCATTTAATTGGTTATTGATTAATTTATTAAAGAAAAATAAAAAATAATTTATATATAACAAAATTTGTTTACGATGGTAAAATAAGATGACGCATATTGAATGTAATTTATAAGTGTTATAAAGAATATGTAAGTAAAAATATCATTCAACACTCTTTTTTATTAAATCAGGCACAATTTTTTGGCTAAATCGTTCAGACATATTCAGAGTTTAAAAATTGTAAAACAAACAATTTGAATGACTTATTCGGTCAGATTCAGACTCATTCGAAAGTAAACAAACGACTCCTAAGTTAAAATTAAATTTAAAATTTAAAAGTTATATTATCTCAATCGTAACCACTAGATTAAGACCTTATAAAGTAATATACATATCTCTAATTGAAATAAAAAAAAAGTATATACTATATACTTTACACTTCAAGTATACATGGAAAGTTATATATGTGTAATAAGCCCAACTCGTTTAAAAGTCGGCTATCATATTGTTGCTTTAAGAACTTGAATTCATATTTTGAATTGTAAAATAGTGTAAATAATTTTCAAAATAAAAATGCATGTACCTTTAATTTTGCATATCTGTTATGCATTTCTAAGTATATAATAAAGAAATTGCATATTTTTCCGTTTTGAGTTTTTGAATTCTCTAATTGATTTATCTCTATTTTTATGAATAAATTATTATTTTGCCAAAAAAAAACAAAACAAAACAAAGAAATTGGATATATGTACCCCCAACGCGTTTGGAGTTCACAAGTGATTTCTCTTAAATTACGTAGCAATTCCACGCCCATCTTCATTCAAATTATGTGATGAATGACAAGAAAGCCGCGTCAAAAGATAAAAACATAGAGTTAATATTTTTACAAGTACTAAATTGTGCCTCCCTCGACCCTCATTTATGTAGGAGAAAACTTTTGAAATATCATATAATTGCAGGAAAAAAGGAGTTACATTAATTAAATGATCATCTATTTCATTGAAACAAGCATGATACATTGAAAATGAGAGATCTAAAAATTAATGGATCGAACAAGACTAGATTATAGGGCAAGTTTGAGATCTAACAGCCCACCTTCATTATATTCTTCTAACTTCTTCTCGTCTTCTTTTTTGTTAATAATGACATTGCAATTAGGAACGTCGGCCGGGAAACGTAGTGAAGGAGGAGGAGGAGGCTGCTTTCTGAACTCAATCCCTTGCGTAAAATCTTCCCATTGGAACGCCGGCACCCAACCGGATTCCCGATGATCATCGGTATTCCTCATCCTCTTTTTGTTTCTTGCCTCTATCTCATTCAGCTCATTTCTCCGGCGATTGCGCGCTTCATGAAATCCTCTGATCAGAGCAAAGAATTTCTCCATTCTCTCTTCCTCATTCTGATCGTCGTCTTGTTCTAATTCTCCGGTGACGGAAACAAATTTCTCCGGCAATCTCTTCTCATTTTCCATCTCTCTGATAAGTTTTGGGTCTGATTGGAAGCAAATACGTTAATTTCTGTGTGTTTTCGTTTGGTACAAATAATTTATAGAAATTTGGGTTTTGATTTGGAAAGACAGAAATACCCTTAATCGACAGGGAGGGTAGGGTAATTTGCTATGTCTTGGTTGTTGTTGTATGACTGACTGGAGGGGACGGTGAAGTGATTCACGAAGACAATGTGCTCTGACGTCAATGGTGATTACATCATCTGGCTGATCAACAGCAATGACGTCACGTGTACTTGAAGGTCTGGCCCTGGCCATAAATATTTTGACAATCTTTGCTGAACTAGGTGTAGGTGTAGGTGTAGGTGTAGGTGTGGCTGAGGTAGAACAATATGGTATTATTGTACAGAAAATAAGTTAGAAAAAAGATATTTTTCAATTCAGTATAACCATGCAACATATGATGTGTAATGTACAATTATACAACACATCCAGTGCTATGAATCGATATTTTCCAAGTTCTAACATTAGAAATATCAATCCCCTTCTGATTGGTCCACTATTAATTCTCCCTCCAATTTAAAATTAAAAATAATAGTTCATTTTTAGTTTTATCCTTTAAAAAAATATTATCAATTTTAAAAATACACTGTATCGTCCCTATAATCTCTCTATCTCTTTGTCGTAATATAAATCGGAATTGTAACCGGAGCTATAGTTGGCGTTTTTATTATAGAAATTGACAAATTGAGTTTATTATGATATTTTATATTTCAAAATAAAAATGTACAGTTAATTTTGAAAAAAAATAATATATATATATATATATATATATATATATATCTTTAATTTTATAATAGAGGGAATAATATGGATGATATTACAATTCTTAATTATTTTTAACAAATGTATCCATGAAAATGATATCCTCGTGGCTCGTCCACATCAAAACAAGTGGCTGACCATTTTCTTTATTAAACTAGGTGTTTCTTTTGTTTTTTCCTTTTGGACACAAGGAGTCCATTATAAATGGATACACCCATAGTATTATCTTTTTCAAAAAATTGTGAGTCTAATTAAGAAAAGCAACACAAATCTTTTATGATATTTGATTTTATAGTTGATAAAATTAAGGATGTCTTTATTTTGAAATTGTTGTTTTAAGACTACTAAAACAAGTTTGATAGTTCGTACAAAGCACGGGTAAACTTAGAAACGATTTATTATATATATTTTTTTGTACAAAACGTTACATATATATTATTTTCTGCTAGTTTTTTTGTAAATTGTCTTTTCTAAGTGAGTCTTAGAGTCAAAAGCATTTGTAAATTTGGTGTGATTGGAATGAAATTATGAGTAACATTTTTAATACGTATGAGTTATGTTGGCATTTGAAAAAAAAAAACATATTTACAATTTGAGGAATTAATTAATAAATTGAAGAAAAAATACATGCCTCTTCATCCAACAGAATAATATTGATGTTGACAATCTTATTTAATTTTTTATTTACTCCATTCCAAAATCAAGTTACTTTTACTTTGAACACCAAATCACAATTCAATTACGTAGGTATATACAGATGAGAAAGAAAAAGGGTTAAGAATTATATATGATCGTGATTATGATCCCGTTTTGAGACTGTAAAATTAATTCTAGGCTAGAGTTTATTAAATACTTGACGCATTTAGCTGTAATAACGGAGTCACGCTTAGCCATCTTCTTTTAAGGCCTCTGCACAATAAACAGTGGAGTATTTACCTATAGTATCCCAAAGTCCAAGATTAACTGCATTCCCATTCACCACCACATTAGCACCGAAGTTGTCGAAAACTGTAGGCACATAATCCTATTAGATTAAAATTTGAAAAAATAAAAATAAAATAAACCAAACCTCGATTAAGTAAGAAATCATAATGAAGATCATAGTATATAACAATATAATCTGAGCAGAAAATTGACAATGGCCTACATAAGTATAAAGTAAAATAAGATGATCAAAATTGGCAAGGTGTTGCTAGTGTAAGAGATAAGCATGCAGGTCTTTCCAACTGCTCCATCGCCTACGGTGACACACTTGATGAATCTTGGGAATTTAATATATAGCCACTATATCCAGAAATATTCTATGTATCAAATTTGATGATTCTACAAATCAAAACATGATAATATGAGAGAGAAAAGGCCTCATTGAAATTTAAAACCCTTTTGGAAATCTCAAAATTTATGATCAGAAAATTAAAAAAATTCAAAAACCTTTTGAGCTTTTTCAATAAAAAAAAACATTTTGAACTGTCGAGTCATCAAAATTAAATTGTCGAATTGACTAAGAATCTGCCAAAATATTTACCTTGTTATATTTTGATATCGATTTGTCACATGCTAAACCCTCGTTTCCTTCGATCTACACAAAACACAAAAATACATAATAAAATATCCTAACCAACTAGACTACAACGAATTTATATTGAAGTATAAGACCTGCACGTATTGATATTTCGGTTAAATGATGCATTTCTGTGGTATGAGATGTGCCTATTTTCTTTCCATTGGGGTTGATAACTCCCTCACTTCAGCCATAAAAGTCATATTTATTTATTTTTTATATATAGAATAAAAAGTCTACTTCTATAGATAATAATATAAATGAGAAAATATTTTCAATTATTTATTTATGTATTTATTTTTAATAGTTTAGCGATAAACATAGGAATTGAAATATAAATTTTATGGTTATATTTATTTGCAAAGATTAAGGAGGAGGTATAACTATTTAATTCTATAAATTTTAATCACGGTTTGTTTTTACGTTTGTACTGTGAAACATTAGTCCTAAGGTAATATAATATCCCAATACAGAAAATTATTTAATTCTTGTCCCCCTTAAGTATTAAATAATCCTCACTTAAACAAATTTAATACAGAAAATTTAGAACAAAAATAGGATAAATAAGAATACGATTAGTAATCCAAGAATTTATTTATTTTTATTTTTTTTGTTTTGAGGAAGTCCCAACAAGACTTAATTTTAGTCAAACTTAAACGTCTTGTACAACCAAAGGAGATATACTAGAGTGTACATCTCCTAACCAAAACGTTGGAAAAGAAAGAACATCAGATTGAGCTAAATTAGCTAACCCATGAGCTTACCATATTGTCTTGGGTTGAACATGAGGACATGACTAAACAACACCTCAATAAAATTCACTCGTAATGATAGACAATTATGTAAAATAGTACTTAAATAAAACTCATCTGATTGAAGATGATCAATTAAGTAGTCTAGAGATAACAGTATTACCATCACTTTCCATCACTATGTTGGTGAGATCAAAGACCAACAACAAGGGCTTCCGCACAACTAACATAGAAATTACCCGACATTTTCTCAACATCCGCGCGTAAAACAGTACCCATCGAATTATGGATACGTACTATACCCAAGTCCAATAAAATAAAACCATTTCCCCTAACTGAAGCTAGCTAGCATCACAATTTACCTTCACCTTCACCACTTGTTCAAATCATTAATTACTGGATTTGACAGCGGAGCGCTTTCGCAGCAACTCTTTTGCAGAAGAAAATTCATGGGAAAAAATGCAAGCTACCTACTACTTACAACAGAGCATTGTTCCTGTTAATCCAAATCTGCCATGCTAGCTAATTCTCATCATCTCATGTACTAAATAATTAGTTGGTGGTATTAATTGTATACATGAAATTAAGTTCAGGCGCGCAGTTAAATTAAATTAAATAATTAGAAGATTGTTGGATTGGAGAGATGATCAGAAAATAATAATCTGGGTTTGAAAACAAACTAATCACACATTGAAGAACTGAGATCGATCGATTGAGACATTTTAATCTATCGACCCAACAAGATCGTTAAGAGTAGAGTAGAGTAGAGCAGAGGACTAAAGGGTAAGTTTGAGATCTAACCCATTCTCATCTCTATCTTCTTCTTGTTTCTTACAAGGAGGAGGAGGAGGAGGAAAGATTTGGAGAGGCTTTTTCATGGAGTAGTCTTGCTTAAAATCTTCCAATTCAAACGTCGGAGTCCAACTGGAGGATTCATTGCAATACTTTCTTTTGTTCTTATTACTGATCATCTCCGATTGATCATGATTATTGCTGATGATCAGCTCATTCCTCAGCCGATTGCGCTCTTCCCGGAAGTTTCTGATCAAAGCATAGAACTTCTCAATCTTCTCTTCTTCATCATCTTCTTTTTCTACTTCTCCTCCTAATTTTCCCTCTAATTCTCCATTAACGGAAACTGCACCAATTCTCTCTCTGCCCTCCTCCTTTTCCATATTTTTTCTAGTTAATATTTCAAATTGAATTACAGTGTATTATGATTTCTGGTGATCGAAGCTAGGTAGCTAGCTATAAAGTGTGGGGTGGCCGTGGCGTGGCGTCATAATTCATAAGGCATCAAGGAATTAATTTATATATACATATAGAATTAATTAAGCACATGTATTGGGGATGTCATGAGGCTTACGTCACAAACTCACGTGATTGCTGATCAAGTCAATAAATGACAAATGGGTCAAACTCAACGTACATATTGGACCTGCCTGCGTAATTCCTGATGGATGACATACATAATTACGTAATTTACAAACTATATATTCCATCCTCCGCCACTTCTCCCATCTGTGCTTTAACCGTCCATATATGTATTATTCCATGTCCATTTCCCGCTTATATTATTCATTTATTAATTCTACAAATTACATTCATTATAAAATATAATATCCCGAAGGGTTAATTGGGCAAATGTAGAAATGTTTTTTTTATCTCTTAAGAGTTTGTTTTCTCCCCAATGGAGATTTTTTTTGTTGATGAGAATTTTTTTCGGTGCATGAATGGTTGAAGATAAATTGTTTAGATTTGGGTTTATTATTATCTTAACGTTCAATTCTTCCTTTGATCGTTTTAAAAAATTGCTCAAATCTGCATATTCTGTTATTAGTTATTATTTTGGGATTATGATGATTTTTCAGAAATTTATCTGGTGTTCACTAGTTGTTGATACGATTAGTCATTTTTCTGATTATCTGTTATTATATTTGAAAGGATTAATATTTTAATTTTTTTTATTGTAATCTTTTTATCGTTTATAACAGTTTATAATTTTAATATATTTCAGTCGATTATACTGTTTGATAAAAAAAAGGATGAATACAAAGGGAGAGATGTTCAAAGACTACTCCTAACATTATCCTTGTAAATAATTTCAAAGATTTCTGATTATAATTAGGCCGTGTTTAGTTTACTAAATACACTATACTTATATGTGATGAATAAATACTGCACCAATTCTCTCTCTGCCCTCTTCCTTTTCCATATTTTTTCTAATTGATATTTCAAATTGAATTATAGTGTATTATGATTTCTGGTGATCGAAGCTAGGTAGCTAGCCATAAAGTGTGGGGTGGCCGTGGCGTGGAGTCATAATTCATAAGGCATCAAGGAATTAATTTATATATACATATAGGATTAATTAAGCACATGTATTGGGGGATGTCATGAGGCTTACGTCACAAACTCACGTGATTGCTGATCGAGTCAATAAATGACAAATGGGTCAAACTCAACGTACATATTGGACCTGCCTGCGTAATTCCTGATGGATGACATACATAATTACATAATTACATATTCCCTCCGTCCCAAATTAATTACATTTTTAAGACTTTTTAAAATCAAATTGACTATTTTTAAAACTAATTTTTTTACTATTTTTGCTAACATATAGGTGAAGATATTATAACCAAAAAAAAGTATATACAATTTATTACTAATTTCAATTTTTATAATTTTAGAAATATATTTATATATGCTTAATTATTAATTTTAAAAATAGTTAATTTGACTTTAAAAAGTCCTAGAAAAACAATTAATTTGGGACGGAAGGAGTACTATATATTCCATCCTCCGCCACTTCTCTCATCTGTGCTTTAACCGTCCATATGTATTATTCCATGTCCATCTCCCGCTTATATTATTCATTTATTAATTCTACAAATTACATTCATTACAAAATATAATATCCCGAAGGGTTAATTGGGCAAATGTAGAAATGTTTTTTTTATCTCTTAAGAGTTTGTTTTCTCTTCATGGAGATTTTTTTTTTGTTGATGAGATTTTTTTCAGTGCGTGAATGGTTGAAGATAAATTGTTCAGATTTGGGTTTATTATTATCTTAACGTTCAATTCTTCCTTTGATCGTTTTAAAAAATTGCTCCAATCTGCATATTCTGTTATTAGTTATTATTTTGGGATTATGACGATTTTTCAGAAATTTATCTGGTGTTCACTAGTTGTTGCTACGATTAGTCATTTTTCTGATTATCTGTTATTATATTTGAAAGGATTAATATTTTAATTTTTTTTATTGTAATTTTTTTATCGTTTATAACAGTTTATAATTTTAATATATTTCAGTCGATTATACTGTTTGATAAAAAAAAGGATGAATATAAAGGGAGAGATGTTCAAAGACTACTCCTAACATTATCCTTGTAAATAATTTCAAAGATTTCTGATTATGATTAGGCCGTGTTTAGTTTACTAAATACACTATACTTATATGTGATGAATAAATACTGCACCAATTCTCTCTCTGCCCTCTTCCTTTTTCATATTTTTTCTAATTAATATTTCAAATTGAATTATAGTGTATTATGATTTCTGGTGATCGAAGCTAGGTAGCTGGCCATAAAGTGTGGGGTGGCCGTGGCGTGGAGTCATAATTCATAAGGCATCAAGGAATTAATTTATATATACATATAGAATTAATTAAGCACTAATAAGCATGTATTGGATGATGTCATGAGACTTACGTCACAAACTCACGTGATTGCTAATCGAGTCAATAAATGACAAATGGGTCAAACTCAACGCATTACATTTTGGACCTGCCTGCGTAATTGCTGATGACATACATAATTACATACTATATATTCCATCCTCCGCCACTTGTCTCATCTGTGCGTTAACCGTCCATATGCATTATTCCATCTCCATTTCCCGCTTATATTATTCATTTATTAATTCTACAAATTACATTCATTACAAAATATAATATGCCTAAGGGTAATTGGGCAAATGTAGAAATGTTTTTTTCTCTCTCTTTTTATTTTCTCCTGTTGGAGATTATTTTGTTTCGCGAAAATTTTTTCGATGCGTGAATGGTTGAAAATAGATTGTTCAGATTTAAGTTTGATATTATCTTAACGGTCAGTTCTTCCTTTGATCGTTTTAAAAAATTGCTCAGATCTGCATATTCTGTTATTAGTTATTATTTTGGGATTATGACGATTTTTCAGAAATATATCTGGTGTTCACTAGTTGTTGCTACGATCAACCATTTTTCAGATTATCTGTTATTATATTTGAAGCGATTAATATTTCAATTTTTTATTGTAATCTTTTTATCGTTTATAACAGTTTATAATTTCAATATATTTCAGTCGATTAAACTGATTGATCAAAAAAAAGAATGAATATAAAGGGAGAGATGTTCAAAGACTACTCCTAACATTATCCTTGTAAATAATTTCAAAGATTTCTGATTGTGATTAGGTCGTGTTTAGTTTGCTAAATACACTATACTTATATGTGATGAATAAAGTAAATTCAAAGTCAAAATGTCAAATTAGTTATAATTAACATTGTTTTGCCTTTTTTGAGTTCTTGCATTACGAAAGTGATGAACTAAGTTAAAATGACGTAATTGTATTACGCATATAATGAACTAATATATGTAATCAATAAATCATACAAAAAAAATGTAACATCAGTGTAATAATTTATTGCATGACAAAGTTATTATACTGATTTAATGTAAATAAACTATTACATTACACCAAAATTATATTCAAAACCAAAACCTACCTTAGAATTTACAAATAAACTACAAAGTCTATGTTATCATAAATGTGTGACATGAAAACATACCTACCATTCAGCATTCTAACAAGTGGCAATTGTTAAATTATTTCAAATTTGGTTGAGAATTAAAGCATACATCTACTCTAGCTAATGGTTTAGGAGTCCTTTGTTTTAAGAATGATGTTCATCATTCCGTCGGTGGAAAATTTACTCACAACTTTATTAATTTAGAATAAAAATAGGAATTTCTTTGATTCTTGTGTCCATTCAGGGCTTTAAAGAGACAAAAGCACCGGACGTCATGAGCACTTTGATTTTAATGGGGCTGCTTTTAATTCTAGTTAATTTGGTAAACAAATAAGAAGGTGGGCTGCGAATCTGTGGATATGTACTCGGTCACTAAAACATAATCCAATTTAAATTATATAACGATTAAGCTAATAGGTGAGTGAAACTAAATGTAAAGTATATTTATAGGAGAGTGTTATTTCCGTAAGTACTTTTTTGATATTTTCGTAAGGTCTTTTTTCTTATTGAATATAGGTGTAAAATTTATAAAATAAAATAATATATATGAATCTTATGACGAAGTTGAATTGTCACTAACGTATAACTAATAACTATAAACAATAAGATAGAATAATAATATTTGGATTTCTTTTTAATTATCCAATATATTCACTTATGTCGTCGATATAAATTGGTCGTCATATGTTACAGGACACATTCATAAATGAGCGAGGGCGTTAGTTGTATATTTTAGGCCTGAAATTGTGAGTGATGTGGTCGCATTTGACAACTAGTTCAGTCGATGTGGTTTCGATTAAGCCCAATAGAAGGCTCACCTATTTATATAGTACTTTTTACTTCCCTCAAAAACCCAAATTAGAAAGAGAACTAAATTCAAGGCCCAAACTAAACGGTTATTCTAGAATGGGCTGTCCTTTAGCATCATTAGTTAGTCTCAAATCTCTAGTCTATTCTACAAAAGATAATTTCATAAAACCTACATAAATTATACTCGTACTCGAAAAAGAATAATCTTCGATATTTTTTTAATACTACCTCCGTTTAAAATTATATGTACATTATTGACTTTTAAAAATTAATTTAAAATATTTTCAAACTCAAAATTGAGATAACCCATTAAAAATTATGAAACAATAAAGCTTACAGTAGGTAATACTTTTTTTAGATAGTTTACAATATTCATTATTGTATTGGTTAAAATTAAAAGAATCAATATTTATTTTGAATTTAAAAATCTCGTAAATTGACTTTAAAAGTCTAACAATGATCAAATAACATGGAACGAAATGAGTATTAAAGTTTGCAAAAAAGAGACTTAAATATCTTCTTTTTCTAATAATAAATTTATCTTTAAGGTTTTAAACATGTGTTATACAAACCTTAATACTTGAAAGAAAAAAGTCAATAGAAAATTAGGACTCTCTTTTGAAATAGGAGTATTGAAAATTACAAACTTTGTAATGTGATTTTCTAAATATTTTTTAATTAGTAATATATGCAATTTAATGAAAATAATCCTAAGTTTCTAAAAATGGTGAAATGTGATTTCGATTTTTCTTTTAGAATGACTAAAAAGTATTTACTATATCTTTAATTTTAAAATGAAGGGAGAATGTCATTTTTAAACTTGTATTATTTATTTATTTATTTATTGGGTAAATTAAATTTTCCCCTCTGCCCGACCCGAAGGCTAAACCGAATGGACTGCTAACCGGCCAATTAATTAAAAATAAACGGTAAATAGAATATTTTGAAGTCACCTACATTTTGATTTGATTTGATTTAATTTGATTATACAGTGACACTGCCACAGGACCACAGACATGGATGGTCAATGTGCAAGTACAATCATTTTTCCATAAGTTAAAGGCGGATTGAACTGCATATTGTATCGCCTTTAATTAAATTTTTTTATGATCTTTTAATTAATTTTTCGTTTTAGAAGCTTTATTCATCTACACAGAGAATAGATAAGAGTTCATCATAGTTTGGCAAGCAAGCAAATGAAAATATAAATTATACATAAATATAGTAAGTTCCCCACACAAATTTGTAGTAAACTGAAGCTTCTTAGAGGGAATTATATTTGCGGTGTTTTACTCGTACTCCATCTTATTAATTATAAATAATTCTACTAGCTATAAATTAATTAGCATGTTAACAATAATTTGGTAAAGCAAGTGAATATACTAATTGGAGATGTAAAGTAATCGCTAATCAGATAATCTTAATTACACTAAATATTCATCATTAGGAGACACTTTTCGTTATTCTAATTAAGACCCCAAATTCTTTAGTCTAATTAAGAATTGGTCCTTTACTCTCTGTGGCGCCCGCAGCTTACTATGCATGCATCTGTTTATTATTATCTCTTCTCTTCTCATCTTTTTATCTGATTTTCTTAATATTCATGTTCGTTTTGCTCTCTACCTACCTTCAAATCTCTCGTACTATGATAAAGAGCATCGTCACTTCTCTTAAAAAAAATTAAATAAAAAATAACGGACTAAAAAAATATATAAAAAAGGACTTCCATATTAAATAATTTGCATTATTTATATGGTTTTAGTGGGTAGATGTGAGAATTGAGATGTTCTTTTCGGGGACAACATTCCTTGCTTTTTTTGGGATGAACTACTTAGGCAGCCTTGCATATACCGTAAATTGTAGTAGTGATTAATTAGTTAATTAGTGACCAGTTACCAGTTTGTCAATTATAATGTTTAGTAAAAGTTGCATTCATACAGTATGAGTACAAAATTATGCATAATTTTGTTATCAAATATCATTGATATATATATATATATATATATATATATAATGAAATGCAAGTTTTGCTATAACAACTCTTTACTATAAACTCCACAATCAACTTCATCAAACCTAAATTTACATTTCTTCGGTGAAGTTTTCAATGGGGCAGTTGACTTGTGCATTATGGTAGATTCACTATCTCTACACAACATTTTAAAAAATCATTTTACCACCGCAATTCCCACTTTGAACAAAAGATTGGCAAATCAAACTTGGAACAGTGGATACTGAAGATTGAGAATTACTAGTATTTATTCTTTGAAAGAGATGAGAAGATAATTTATACTAAAAGAATTCCAACTTTTGGCTGTTGGAAAAACAAACTACTACTTGGCATGGCCAAAAAAGCTGAAAGCCTTCTCTATATATATACCCTCTCCTTTCCGTACCACTCAAAAACAGTTCCTATTTACAAAAGTTTCATATTTTAAGTATTTTTTTTATATTAATCCTTATTTGGTTTGGTAATGAAAATAGTGACGTTATATTTGAATTTTAGAATATTACGTAATTTTATACTGTTATTAATAATAATAAATAAATAAAAACTTTTTTTGCGTGTGGAATAAATTTTTTATAAATGAGACTCTTTTAGTATAACTAAAGGAGTATATTGTTAGGGGTCTTTATGTTAAGTTCGTTGAAACAGAGAAAAGTAATTCCTAAAATCCAAATTCGCAAATTAACTCTTGAAGTCCCTAGCTCGGCCAAAAAAGCAGATTGAAGCCAAAACCTTTGTATACAAAATACAAATAATAGATTAGTGGGTGGAGACGAAAAGGTGAGTTTGGTGGTGGCATTTCTAATGTAGCTCGTGCACCGACCGGAGCTTTTTCAGTCCACCTAAATTCGGTACTCCTCATATATACTCCATCAACGTACTCTCTCTCTCTCTCTCTCTCTCTCTCTCTATATATATATATATATATATACACATACATATAGGTATAGGTATCATATATATATATATATATTATATGATCCCTTGTATTTTATGGATATACTATATACTAGTGCTTGCTTATGGGGCTACCATTCTTCTTGGTTTCACTCACTCTCACAAAGTATCCCCTTTGAACATTCTTTTTGAGTTTCTGTGTTTCCTAACTTTCATTTCTCCGATTTTATTATAGAACATTGAACAAGTATTGTTATTATTATATGGAGTATATAATTTGGCATGTATAAACACGCATGACAAATGAAAAGTAAGAATATTCTGGTGTCATCATAACATGAAGTGGGAGGATATCGGTACTTTTGCCTACTCCCGATTATGCTGCAATAATATTAATCTAATTCTTCTATATGAGGAACGACAATTTTAAAATGTAATCAAGTTGGTAGACTGATAAGTTAGAAAATTAATCTAATGCTAGATCCTAACCAACCTTCTCGATCTATATCATGAACATCCATTCTGTTTGTTTGCGGTCCCAAACTTCATAACTTGGTTCTATTCTGGGTAAATATAAGCTGACATAACTGATAATTAGACAAGGTTTAATTGAACGGTAATTAAGAATATCTCGGGCCAACTTACATACACGCTCGCTAAATAAAGGAACTCAAGAAATCAAGGAAGAGAACAAATCTTTTTAATCACCAGGTCAACCCCTTGGGGGTTAGTATTAGACAAACCTAAGTATAAGTACAAAAATATGATTCTCATTTCAAGAATGGATGGATTATTAATTAGTAGGCTACTTCAAAATTTTAACATTTTGATATCCATCACCATGAATTTGGGGGGATCAATATCTGTAATAACGGGCAATGGGCATAATTAAAGTGCACATTAAATGTGGGACTAACTGTCACAAATAATTAAATAAAAATCTTACTCCATGGAAGTGGAAAAAGAGTATATTAAGTCACACAATCACACTCATATATATAATGAAGTGGGATGAATAATAATAATAATATGTCCCTCTTCATATATAGATTACATAATAATTGGATGTACCATCATCATCATGATACATCCATGAAATATTTTTCAAATATTTACAATCATGGATATTTTATAGCTAGATAATTCAACCAAATCCCATCAGTGAATTAATTAATTAGCAATAGCCTATGTTACTTTCCAAGATGGAACCAGGAATTCCCTCTAACAAACAGGACACTGGCGGAATGGTTAGTGCTTGAAAATCTCCGTAAGCGTTCCAACAGAATGGATCCAACACCAGATCTCCTTTTGCAGGAAGAAGCTCCACATCTAAAAGCGTTATGTTTGTGCATGGGACTGAATCACTGCAGGCAAAATGCATAGGCGGGCTTCGAATATCATAGGTTCCTTTTATGCTAGTGTACTGAATATCGGACACAAGCACAGCTGAGGTGTGGTTGTTGCAATCTTTTGTGAGGCAGTAGAATTGGTCAATTATGATCGGATTCCTAACATTATCCATGTGAAGGTTGTCAAATGTGATTCCTGATACAGCTCCATAACCCCCTTGCCATGTTTTAATCCTAACTCCATTGTCAGTATGTTTTATTACTGAGTCCCTCACCGTGATGTTTGAAACACAGGCTCGCGAGTTGTGGTTGCCTAAACTCCCAATGCTGTTATCGGAGAAAATGGAAAGATTAGAAATTTTTGAGTTGTCAAATTTTGTTATGAATCAACCAGTAAAGGCCTAGCCTGGTGGTCTCTGAGCGTACGTCCCTTGTTCTGACATGTTAGCACAAAAAGTATATAAATAAAATATATGGAAATGGAAGTGCATACCTGATTCCATGGCCAGGTCCACATGTGATGTTTCTTATATCTACATCATAACAACCTGATCCAATCGATACACAATCGTCACCTGCAAAGCCGATCAATCATCAATTAAAGTAACCATCAGTATGCAAAGGCATTTATCAGAAAAGATGAGTATTTCTGTATTTGAACTAACCGTTGGAGATTACTGAATCGTATATTTGGACATTGTTTGTGTTCTCTATATGAATCCCATCAGTATTCGGACTTAAAGGTGGAGCTGTAATGTGAATTGATTCTATATGGACATTCCTGCAGCTATCAAATCTAAAATGGAACTGAGGGCTGTCCTTTATTTTAAGCCCTTGTACAGTCAAATTGCTGCTCATGAAGAACCTGATGGCCTATTACAATAAAAATTTAAAGACAAATCAGAAAAATGCAGAAGTTAGAATGAAAAAAGATTTAGACTTGGAGGCAGATTGTATCACTTACAACTGGGCTGTCACATGGTCCTGGCAATGTAGTTCCATTTACTCCCTATATATGAAGGTTTTTTAATTTTGAATAAGAAAAATTATTCATTTTAATTATGGAGTATAATTTCAAAAATAAAGTTGAAATTTTTATACCCTGTGGGGCTTGCAGGGAAGATTCCACCATGGCTCTCCCCTTCCATCTATTTGACCAGCTCCTTGCAATGACATCTCGTTGACTCTGTAGAACACCAGCCATTGGTGTTTGCTGTACTTCTCTGGCCAATACTCGGGTCCATCTGGTGGCATAAGTATACCATCAACCTTTGCAAGATGAACAAAAAATAGCCAATCCCCACCAAAAAAAGAACCAACTTTTTAGTACTTTTAACCATAAAAGCCTTAGAATGTCACAAACGGGACAGGAATAACAAGATTAATTACCTGAAAAACAAGGCCACCTTGACAAGGACCAGTGAAAATTGTGGATTGAATCATGAAAGAATATCCGTAAGGAACAAGGAGGACCCCGGACTCAACTTGGCAGGCCGCGTCCCATGCTGTTTTGAATGCCATCGTGTCATCTGTTGTGCCATCTCCCACAGCACCAAATATTCGTACGTCGAAAACGCCAGTAGAGTTAAAGGGATACTCATCATTAGGAGATTGATTAGAACTAGGCCCCGGTGCAGGAGCCGGAGGTAGTGAAATTTGGGATATTGGGTGAGAATGTTTGTGTTTCTTATGGTGATGAAAGTGAAATCTAGCTTGGGTGATAAATAACAGCAGATGAAATGAAATAACAAAAACCAGCATTTTCATGCAGATAGACACCATTATCTGCTTCAAAGTATTACACAAGCTGAATAAATCAAAAAGAAAATAAAAACAAAAGGAATGTTATATATGGGAAATCTGAGCAGTAGAGGAGCAAGTTGCAAAAGGTCAACTTACTTAGTTCAGTTCAAGAGCTGCATGCAAAATCCGAAAGGCTGAACCAATGTATATATAATAAACTGTGGTGGTGGAAGTTTGTGGTTTCGAAATAATCTGCACCTTACAAGTATTTTAATAAAAGTAATGGTTTTTTATGGCACCAAACCGACCAATTTTGACATCAACATCGGCTTTTTTGAGAATGTGGAGGAGTCTGGCTTAGACAGTTTCAGATAAAGGAGAATGGAATAACAATACAATTATCATCTGGAGGGTAGGGAATTTTAAGACCCTCCATGTTCTTTCCCCATAACTAACTTTCTCTAGCTGGTCCCAAATTTAGTTTATCTCCGTCTCACCGTTGACTGCTGTAATAATGTATTAACCATTGTTTAATGGTTATTACCTACTTTTTACTTGGAAGATCATGCACAATTCAATATAGCTTCATAGTTATAGGTGCAAATGGATGATACTGTGATAATAATAAATTTGTGGAAATTGATTCATAAATAAGAACATGGCTATTGATCAAACTGCGTTGAACTGCAGCAGATGTATAATTGTCAGATAATGTAATAGAGCACGTAATGGAATAGAGAGAGGAATGATTCCTTCCATTCTGATAGGAATGAGTATTCCATTCCCACTTTGGTTCTCCAATCTGAATGTAACACTAGTTCCACAGATGTAAAAGGGAAAATTGTGATTCATTATTTCTGATAGGACTAAAGTTATAATGGAATCGTTGTGGTAAAGTTGAGAATTTTATGTCATTTTATACTACGACTAGTAGAATGTGACTTTTTTTTTACAAGGAAAAAAAATAGCAAATGAGGAAGTAATCGAGTTCATAGGCATCTCTTTCTAGATCTACCTCGTTTAAATAGCATAGTCCTCGTAGAGATGGAGATGTTATTGGCAAGCTAGAGTAGATTGTTTTATACAAAAATGATATATATATCAACAAATCTCATAATAAAGTTAAATTACGATTAACTTGCAACTCTAGGCCTAATGTATAGATCCTTGCAACTCTAGGCCTAATGTATAGATCCTTCCATAATTCCTTCTTACCCTATATATCCCTAATGTATAGATCCATGCAACTCTAGGCCTAATGTATAGATCCATCCATAATTCCTTCTTACCCTATATATCCACATGCGTCGACATTGACATTTAATATCTACACGAATTTGGTGCCATGCAATAGGACTCATCTTATTGGTGCAGAAAGATCGTCTTTCATTCTCATATTCTCAAGTCCTGGTTGGAAAAGGTTTTACCATCAACTAAGTGAGCTTAGTTACATTTGATTTGAGAGATTTGATGCTGATTTTGGTACAGTCCAAAACATTTACACAGTACGAGCATGGCTGATTCTCTTTATTATATGTTTGCAGGCTTGCAACAGACCCGTTTTCCTTGTAAATGACGGGCGAAGAAGCTAAAAAGAAGAGGAAAATATATCCTCGCGTGGGTATATAAAGTCATGATTTTAGGCATGTGAGACGCAATCATGCATCCCACTCATCCCCAGTTGCTTTTTCAAGCGCACCATAACTATTAGGTCCATCCAATATAAGCACAGCGAATGCTTGACAATACAAATAACTTGTCACGCCTAGTATTTTTCACCTGCACACCCCCCCCCCCACCCCTCCCTTTTCTCTCCCCGTCACAACCACCACAATAATAATAATAATAATAATAATAATAATAAACACTGAATAGAAGTTAAGTTACATGAAGCATATAAATAACAAATCAACCTTTGCATATCAATAGGGGTTACAATCTGTCATCAATTAGACACAAGGGTCAGCATACCCACTTGATGGTATGGGAGAAATATCGAGCACAACCTTCTCGTTCTGCTACTACAACAAAAGATAAATACATAGAACTAAAGTAACAAATAGACACAGAAACAAATAGCTCCCATTTGTGTTCTTACTGCAGAAAGCATCACGAATTGAAGAATGCACTTTGCTTTCTCGCATGCTCAGGAATCAACTTCCCCAGCAACTCGGTTGGCACCTTCTTCAGCTCTATACAACAGGAGCACGCAGCACATAATAATCACAATCAAATATGCAGAGAGATAGGAGCACAAAGAATATCTTGACTTAATGACTCCTTACCGTGAGACTTAAAGTTGAACAGTGGCGGAAGAAATCGTCCGTTTGGTAGACGGGTGTTTGGGTCACGAAGCTCGTCAAAAAAGGGATGCATCAAAGCATCCAACTGCAAGGGAAGTAAAATAACCATAAAAAAATTGACGTCACATTCAAGAAACATGGGGTTTCTCATTATTTTTCACGACTACATTTAGGACACATGCACAGAAACACAGATTATGCAGAAGGGCCCAGGACACAGAAGTATATTTTTATCAGGATGATACACAATCAAGGAGACTGAACTTGCCTATCAGATGGTTTTAAAAAGATACTAAAGGCAAATAACTGACACTCTTGTCTCTTAGTACAACCAGATAAGAAGCCTGAACATCTCTATAATTCCCCCAAGGAGAAAAATAAAAGAATAGAAAGCAATAATGTGCAGATAACTTGCTTTAAGTTTTGCTCACTTACAGCTGTGCTTCTAAGATTTGGAGAATACTGTAGTAGCCTTGACACGAGATCCACAGCTTCTGGAGGCAAGCGCTTGTGGAATATCTGATAACAAACATGTTATTAGTGAAAACTATACATAATGTTTATCAGCAATCGAGAAATCATCCACAAATTAGATCCCCTATACCTTATGCCATGGATGAGCTTTAATCTGTGGAAATTTGAATTCTGTGTAGTTAGGATTCATGCATTTGATTTCCTCTCTTGTTGGGGTACCTAAAACCTGCATAAAGCATCCCTAAACTCAGACCCCATTTGAAATTGAAACCCAAATATGAACCAACATTCTCATTCGGAAAGCCATCAACAGAGAAGTAGTTATACAAGTCGACATCAACCTCAAGTGGACAACATCACCAATGAATAAAACCCATAGTAATAAATGATCTCCCACCATTGTAAGTCATAAAATGATACAGAAAGGACTAGCCTATAGGCTGATATCATATAACTTACAAGGAAAGCATGTAATGACCGATCTAATACTCGCAGTTTTGGGCGATAACTAACCTTTATGATTTCCACGAGCTGGTCCACTCCACTCTCACCAGGAAAGAGGGGCTGAAATCACCAGAAATGTGTTCCATTTAGCAAATAAAAACACAAAGCTCCCAGCGTAGTAAAGAAACAATACATGATATTGGATTATCTACCTGTCCAAGCAGCAATTCAGCCAAAACACACCCAGCAGACCAGATGTCTATGGCTGTAGTGTACTCCGTTGCACCAAATATAAGTTCAGGGGCTCGATAGTACCTAGAACAGATGTAAGAAATGTTTGGCTCTCCTTTTACCTGCCCAATTTGCAAATACTTAATAAGATGATAATGCATATCAAGAAACATAAATATAATGATAACAAGAAGAGTTAATACTAACCAGGACTTTCGCACTTCCAAAGTCACATAATTTCACTTGGTGAGTGTGTGGGTTGACCTGTAATGTAAAAGCCATTAGAGGCTGTTAATACTTAATAGAAATTTGAAAACTCACACATACTCATTCTGATACCACTGAAATGGATAGTCCTTTAAAAAAACACATGCTTATATCGCTTGCAACAGCCAAAGAATTGGGGAATATTCTTTGGATAAAACCTATCTTATGAGCTATAGATAACCAACTTAATATGATTGCATGCGTATCAGATGAGCTTAGACTATGTTTATAACTATTATCCCACTGCGTCTTATACTCTTATACCAGTTTAACATAAGGTAATCACGAGGCAATTGTCACTACTGAGGCTATATTAAACAAAGATACAGTTGTTCAAGCATATAGATGATCTTACCAACAAATTTTGAGGTTTGATGTCCCTGTGGCAGACTCCGATACTGCCATGAATATAAGCCAGTGCTCTTAAAATCTGCAAGGAACAAAATATGTAGAAAAGTCAGCTGCTTTATAGATTTAAAAAACGTTTCTGTAGCACGTCGTGTACATGATAAACATGAAGAAACGTTCAATCAACACTACGTTCAAACATTGAAAAAATAGAAGAGACTGGGCAAAGGGGGAAAAAAGAACTAATTAAACTTTGATGCAAGTATAAAGCATACCTGGTAACTATAAAGTTTCACATAAATCATGGGCATCCTTTGACTCATCTTGTTGTAGTGTCTGATCACTCGGTGAACGGTCTCTGGGACAAACTCTAATACCAGGTTAAGATAGAGCTCCTCCTTTTCCGTTGTTGAAAAGAAACAATGCTTAAGAGAGACTACATTTGGGTGATCTAGAACACGCATAGTTTGCAGCTCCCTGTTCTTGTATCTCTTGTCTTGAAGAACTTTTTTAATTGCAACAGCTTCACCAGTCTCTAAACACTTTGCCTAAAACAACCATATGTAGTTGCACCAACTTTAAAGGATATTTACAAAATTGTACCATAACAACAATATTCCTTTCTCATCACTACTTCAAAAGAAAATTGAAATAAACATCTGGCTACTAAATAAACAACAAACCTGGAACACTACTCCAAATGATCCTTGCCCAACAACACGCTCTGCCATATAGCTAATTGTCTGAATCACAAATTGTTACAGTTAACATCACAATCCAATCAAGTTTATGCGACCTAGTAGTCCAACTGAAATACAGAATGTCAGGAATTACCTGCTTTGGCTGGCCGTTTCTACCACCAATAGTTGTCACAATTATATGGCCTGTTTCTGTCCCATTACCATCAACAATGGTTGCTTCCATTTCCTAAAATAACAGAAGTAGAAGTCAAGTTATTAGTGAATCGCACAGGTAAAAAAAGAACAACGATGGAAGGAGGAGGAACAAACATAAGAAATCAGGTATGTACCTTGTCATCCCTAATTTTCATGTCATTCATCTCATCAGGAAGCCTGTCAACACCAACACTATTTCCACTGGGTTCTCTTAATCCTGACGTAGGAACTACACTTACTGAAGCCATTGGCTGAACTGCTGAAAGTAATAAAAAGGTGGGCCACTTTACAGATTCTGTCTCAACTGAAGAAACAAAATCACTGTCTTACCTACAAACAGCATACATTGGTCAATCGATGCAAGCAAACTTGTAAAACAAACCAAACGGAATTCAAACAAGATGACTTTGCCAAATAAGAAATTATAAAGTACGCAATATATATTTACTGAGACATACTTGGCCAGAATGTCAGTCTCAGATACCATAAACCAAGCCATTTCATGGAAGTATAGTTCCCAATTTAGGGGATATATTTAACTTAAGGTGCTTCTATTCCCTTAATCATAGTCAATTAAAACACTTTACCTAGACAAACATAAGGTACCCAAACAATATGACACGTAATGAGACAAGAGTTTTTAGATGGAACCATAACTTCGTTATAACATTTATTTCTAAAGTTGGTCCCAGCTCACACCGACTAAGGAAGAAGTTCGCATTCCTAAATTAGCTCTATTAACTTCATTGCCTCAAGATGTGACAAAAGAACCGTGGAAGAGTTGATTATGATAAATAGTTAATGACACTTTTGTGTTAACAACGTCAATAAACCATACGTAGGTATAGTTTACCATTTCTACACTCTAAATTACAAACAAGAAACACAACCCAGAGTTTTATGCATAAAATTCAGTTTCAATGTTTTCTTTTAAAATGATTAAGAGAGAGAGCAAACAATCAGATTAAACATCTCTTTCTACAGATTTTTTTAAGGAGAATAGTTAATTTCAGGTGACAAAGCACCATAAAAGGAAAACAAGAGATCAGATTGCTTTCCATAAAGTTTGACGTGAAATCCACCAGCAGAAACAAACTTGAAGAAAAAGTGAAAACAAAACTACTACCTTCTTTAAAGGAAAGAGAGATCTGGAAGACTATTAAAATTAAAAGATTTTCCTTTTATATAATCTTATAACCTCAGAAGTCCATAAAAGAAACAAATAAGTAAATGAAGTTTACAGATGCATACAAATAAACGTGGAAATATTTACTCACAAATCACAATGAACAAGGAAATAAAAATGGATAAAGAAAGAAACAGATCGAAACGAAACCCTAAAAAGAAAGATCTAAATACAAGAATCCACCAATCGAAAACATCAAAGTCTAAATCGATCCGAAAACCAAATCACAGCAAAAGATGAAAACTTGATAGCTAAAAGCACGCCAAAACAACTAAAGAAAACAAATGATCGAGAAAAAGATCAGAAATATACCAATCAGGTGAAAAAGTTTGGGGCTTTGAAAGTAGAAGTTGACACAGACGGCCGAAATCGATTCATAATCGGAAGGGAAATACAAGTCGTCTGATGTAACTAGAGATCAATTTCAGTCGGCATTCAACAGCTTGGTGATTTAGTTTTCCAGAGAGAGAAAAGGGGGAAATGGAAGTGTATGGAGTTGGGGACAATTTTGCTTTGGATTTGTTGCTTTTTTGCTTTGTTGGGAGGGAGGAGGGGTTCGATGACAGTCAACAGAAGGAGCCCAAACATTTATGTATTTTTTATTCTTTTTCTTTCAGTCTCTTCTTTTTGACCGTTCAACTCTTCTTTCAATTTCCTACTAATTATTACTCATCTGTTTCAACCTCAGACAACACCTATTTTGCCATTTCATAACTTGTCAAATAACAATTCAATCCTTTTCTTTATATATTGGTCCTTACTTTAGGTCCTTACTTTAGGTACTTATAGGAGAAAAGCTCTATATATATATATATATATATATATATATATATATATATATATATACATATATAATTTATGGTTCATTTCCACACTATAATCCATGCCACCACTCAAAGTTTTTTTTCCTTATTTTTGTTTTGTATAATTCAAAATATTAAAGAACAAGCTTTGGTAATAAATTAAAAAAAAAACACTTTGTTCTTCTACAAATCTTTTATTTTTTGGAATTTTAATTATTCCTAGGATTTTCTTAATTTATCTTTGAAATAAAATAAAATTGTTCATACTTCATAAATCAAGTTAGAATTCCAATGTACTAATAAAATAAACAAGTCAAATTCAAACATTACTTCAACTTGAACAAAAATAATTAAACATTAGTTTGAACTTGAAAGTAATCAACTTACATAAAAATCTTGACCATCAAAGTTCTTAATTTATAACTCTATAAATTTGAATTCACTCACTTAATTTATACCTCTAGAAAGTTTAAATAAAATAAGTAGCTAAATTATTAAATGTGTTATGTTACATAATAAGATACCATTATTTACCTTCCCACATGTAAATGTAAATAATGGTGGAAAGTTGGACAATTTTGAATTTTGACGTATTTTGATATTATTTTCGGTCTACGGAAAACAGCTTGAATTTGTATCTTAACTTTATAGTTTTTTTCAATTTATAAGTGACAAATTTATAATTGAATGCGGTGCATGCTGCATAAAAGTGAATATAATTTGATTATTTCACAATTAAGTGATATTATGCAAGAGCCTAAACTAGATTCTCTCACAATTTCTCCAATCAATGAAATAATTGGAGAAGAAAATGGGTGAAAAAGGAACTGCCCAAATGATAAGAGTATGAAAGTTGTTAAAGTGTCTTAGTCAAAGCTTTCAATGGGATGACTACCCTCCCCTAGACGCTTCCTTGTTTTTGAGCAGATAAAAACTGTCAAAAATAATCTTTCAAGCTTAATGACAGAAAAATATTAATGTCACATCGTTATTTATAGACCAGAGTAAGGTTGAAAGTATTCGGTTCCTATATGTTCACTTAAAATCATATTTTAATTTAAAAAATTAACTTATTAAGTATATGATCTAATTCTTAATATTTTTTTTTTATGTTTCGATATGAAACTTTTGTATCATACGGTATCTCAACAATCACCCCCTTAACACGTAATCTCTCTTATCCATATCGATACCAAGCTTCCCCTTGAACTTTTAATCATATACTTTTTTTTAGCGTAGCTTATCACTTCTTCTGATTGACGAGTCACCCTCTTTAATATCTCTTATTTGATTCACAAAGAGTCTGTCAAATCCATCAAGTTTTCTCTATCTAACAAGCTTTTTTCTCTCAATATTTTTCACATCATAACATGTGTGATATTTGAATGTTTATATAAGGAGTCAAGCTGCTATCGTTAATACCTTTAGTTATTATTTTTTGGGTGAGTTTGTGGTAGATTACAATGACCCAATAAGATACTGTTGAAATATCGTGTTCAGCCTTATATGCTATCATTTTATTCGAACTCGGAATTTGACTAGGGCTGTTAAATATGGTATCAGAGTCGACTCTCGAAAACTCAGATTGGGTTATCTAATTGGATTGTCGAATGTGGGTTATCAGTATTTCTCTTTATGTTCTTATAAGAGACTTTACTATCACGCGATACCTCCATAAGAACAAGTGTATGAATCAACACTTAACTGATCATAATTGAATAATTGAATCGACACTTATATGACACATTTTTCTTTTCTCGCATAATTTATTATGTGAATGCATATACACATTTGATTCGAACTTGACATTTGACTTGAGTTGTTACATGTGATATCAGGGTCGACTCTCGAAAATTTGAGTTGGATTATCCAATTAGGTTGTTGGAGGTGGGAACACGAAGATAGACCTAGTAGATCGTTGATATTATATCCCAGAATGGCTGGAGAGACAAAATTTTTGAGCCTTATGTCGCTGTGTGTTAGGCCTGAGTCTTGACGAAAACGTTAGACATTTAAGTGAGGGAGTTTGTAACACATTTAAATACTTAATTCATACCATACTCATGACTCTGATATTAGTTATGCTTGAAAATATCCGAATCATAAGAACAAGTATATGAATTAATAGTTAACCGATCATAATAGTATAAAAAAATATATGACACATTTTTCTTTTCTCACAGAATTTATTATGTGAATGCATATACTTAATAATAATGTGATATTATTGTCGCATAAATACAAATAATGACCTACTAATCTATAATCTATAATTATATTATTAGTAGGGCGGTAGTTTCCTGTATTAGAATAAGAATAATAATGGAGTGTCCCCTCTGCCCCTCTGGATAATAGACGAGTATTATTCAATGATTACATAACCATAACCAATACTATCCACTAGATGCTTGATTAGGCCTCTTACCATCTAATAATGTGACTTTTATTCAATCTGCCTTTTATATTTTTGGGTGTTTGGGAAAATTGTGAAGTCTATTCTCCTTTAGGAAAATGGATCCGAGGGAGGAGACGGCGTATTGTATTGTGAGTATACAGCTGAGATCTGAATCACACTTTCTAATGGGAGACAATTCAATTTACTAGCCTACAACTTGGTCTCCCCTTCAAAAATGAACTGAATAAAATAAGCGAGCTCAAAAACTTGGCTTCTCTATGACTTTGACTGGATTAATAAAAGTTATTTCCTTCGTTTCATATTATTCTCTTAGGCATATATATATATATATATCCTTAATATTTATGATTTTTATAAGTAAAATTTTTTATTTTAATGCTTTCAAAAATATAGAGTAATAAAGAAACAAAGATAAACATCAATTTAAACTCAAATATTTCTCGATAAAAAAAACTTAAATATTTCTTTCATTTAAAATTAGAGATACATTTAGTTTTTTAGTCAATTTAATTAAAAAATAATTTTTTAATTTTAAACTTTAAAGTAACGTGAAGTTACTAATACACTATTATTTTTACTCTAGATAAATTGAATATTGTCATATTAGTTAATAATAAAACTAGAGGCCATTAATATTACCTTAGTTATAAATTATATTACCTTATTAACTAATATACATATTATATACAAGACATATCTTATGTTGTTCTAATATTTATTGTTATATTTATTTTGAGTAGTGTTTAATATTGAACTTCAAAAATTAAATTTAAAATGCGAAAATGATTCTGCAGCTTTTTTTGTCATCTTGTAGAGCCTGCGTCAGAGTAATGTAGCTGCTAATTTTTACTTCATATTGAAAAACCAACAGTAAGAAGTAGTTAATATAATCACCGAAAGTGGACTCAGCGAGACAGCCGGACACAGAGGACTAACAAATTGCAGGACGGCCAAGTACTGATGTTTGTATAAAGGATAGGTGTTGAAAACAGTCTGATATAGGAGAGTTCGGACTGAACGGTGTATATATTTGACCGGTGCCCGGTTGTTATTTCCTATAGATGGATGAAAAACTGCTTCATTCAATTCTATAGTTTGTTTGTTTTTTTTTTTTGTTGAAAACATTCCGAAGACGGAAAGATTTTATTGCTCAACATCATCAGCTATAAAACTCGTGCGATTGAATAAGCTCCGCAAGACCATGGACTACTTTATTTTCATTCTTATCACCGTGTTAAAAAGAGATCTCGTTAAAAGAATTGTAAATCAAACGTAATGTCATTTAATTCTATAGTTAATTAAACTTATTATTATTATTTCAGGCTCACTCCATCTCAAAATAAAATTTTTATTTTTTTATTAAAAAAAGTCGGTTACAATAAAAAGTTTTCTGTTTCACTTTTTATTACCTATCTCAAATTTAGTTATAATATTGATTGATACCAAATAAAATTAAGGTTCTGTAACATTTAAGAAGGACACCTTCAAAGTGTTATGTTACTCGTGAATTTAATTTGGAGAGGACGCTCTCAATTGAGGGTGCATGAGGAAAATATGAGACTAATTTGACCCCCAAAAAATAAAGTCAAAGAAATCCAATGTTTAAGACAAAATGCATCCTTATCAGTTGCAACTGTAGGGGTTGTAATTTTTGGACTTTGCCAACTGCAATAATATGCGGTGCACCTTTTTACTTTTTTTTAATTAGTAATTATTTTATATGATAGTTGGGTTTGTGGAAAATAATTTTTTTATTACTTTTACCACTTTTTAATATATACTTAATCCGTTCTAGAATATAATTTTTTGAAATCAATTTTTATACTTTCATAATTTAAATTTTAAATTGATATGAATTTATGTAATTTTATGTAATATAATCATAAATTTTATAAATTTTCTGAAAAGTATAGTCTTGTTCTGTCTTGAAAACTTAAACTAATTACGTGGGTTTTGAGTTTTAAAAAAATAATCTCAATTTCACTGGGAAAACTCAATTTGCTCATATATTTTTTGAATACAAGGAGTATTTAATTTTCATATGTGGTATAGTTGGTTGTACGTTTTGGAATTTTTGAGTTAACTAAAGCACATATCTAAAGCGATGAAGCCTTAGTTTAGTGGTTAAAATTGAGGTATTATGACTTTTAAGTTTCAAGTTCAATTTTTACTTCAGGTGAATTTATTTTTTCTTTATGTGAAGTTTGTTTTCTTTTTATGTGAGATTTGTTTATGAGTTTATTTTTTTTTATGTCAAGTTTGTTTCCTTTTTATGTGAATTTTGTTTGTGAGTTTATTTATTCCTCTTTAGTAAAGTTTAATTTGATTTTTAATATTATAATAGTGATAATATACTTATTTCTTCCTTTATGGGAAGTTTGTTTTTTTTTTATGTGAGGTTTGTTTGTGAGTTTATTTCTTTCTTTTTAGTAAGGTTTGATTTGGTTCTTAATATTGTAATAGTGATGATATACTTAATTACGAAATTATACTGTATTTACCAAAAAATAGTGCTTTCAAAAAAATAAAATAAAATAAACACATATCTAATGTTTGGGCCTAGATGTATTGTCTTGATGTAGCACTTGTATAAGAACTATTTTACAGGCCCATGTTTGTGACAACAGCATTAATTTACCCCTTTTTTCCGAAAAGAACTTAATTTTTTTATAAAAAAATTTGCATACAAAATTAATTAACCTCGTGAATATTTTATGTGCACAAATTGTTCACAAATACTATATTTTTCTCTTTGTTATAATTTTGTGCACATATAACTACTAGGAGCCTATTAAGTTTGTGTATTAGAAAGATCAGATTCGGTTTACAAGTAAGGCCGAAGGTTATGGGAGACATAATCATTACCAAATTAAAGGACATGTAAGGTAAAACACATTTTAGTTTAAGTTTGACTTGAAAATATAATATTAATATACAAAAATTTTTAATTCCCATTGTAAACCTTGGGGTGCAAACTATTGTAAAATCTTTCAATATTAACAAAAATATAAACATATTAGAAAGACATGAAAATTAATAAAAAAAATTTATATATAATAGTAAAATAACATAAATAAGCAGAAGTTGTGAAAATATGAAACATACTCTTCTCTTTATTATAATTAGTAAAATTTGATTAATATATAAGAAATAGATTGATTAAGAATTGTTGTTTTTACAAGTGTTTTGATATTTATAATTTTACATTAGTCTCCTCTCACGTGAGATCTTGTAAAAGTAAAAATATCAAAAACTCTTGAAAAATATTTTTATGTATATATTTTGCAAAATATAAATGGGGTAGCCTGGTAGCTCGAAAGCCCGTACCTTAATTCTTTGACTTGTGGGCTAAGTCCAAGTGCTTGTTTTTAATGGATAAGAGCTTATCTGGGTTCAATGTCCATGAGATCTAAAAGTCCATAACAATCCACATCAAAGCCCAGAGGCATGGCTAAAAGTAATACTAGTATGAGGTAGGGCTGTGCATCGGTATAATACCGAACCGAACCGGTCCGAACCGTACCGAATACCGAAAGTGGCCAAATTAGCATACCGAAACCGAAACCGGTTAGGCCGGTATACCGAACCGATTACCCGGTTCGAAACCGGTATATACCAAGTTGTACCGACTGTCAAATAATTTTTTTTTAAATATTAACCCCTTAATTAATTTGGTAATCATTTTATAAGGAAAACTTCCTTAAGACTTTTACCAAATAAAAAATGTGGGACTTGAAGACCTTAATTTCACTTGGTAGTCATTTTATAAGGAAAACTTCCTTAGACTTTTACCAAATAACTAATGTGGGACTTAGAATTTAACTTTATTTGGTAGTTATTTTATAAGAAAAACTTCCTTAGACTTTTACCAAATAACTAATGTGGGACTTTAAGACCTTAGCTTCATTTGATATAGCCATTTTATAAGGAAAACTTCCTTAGACTTTTACCAAATAACTAATGTGGGACTTGAAGACCTTAGTTTCATTTGGTATTCATTTAGACTTTTACCAAATATTAATAACTAATGTGGGTCTTGAAGACCTTAGCTTCATTTGATAGTCATTTTATAAGGAAAACTTCCTTAGATTTTTACCAAATAACTAATGTGGGTCTTGAAGACCTTAGCTTCATTTGGTAGTCATTTTATAAGGAAAACTTCCTTAGATTTTTACCAAATAACTAATGTGGGACTTGAAGACCTTAGCTTCATTTGATAGTCATTTTATAAGAAAAACTTCCTTAGACTTTTATCATCTAATCAATGTGGGACTTACACATGATGGTGCATGTAAGGTAAGGGAGGGAGCTACTGAATTTCAAATTTCCATTAAGTCTCACATTGTCTAATATGTTTTCTCTTGTCTTACATTTGTTTTATAAATAAGGAGCCCATTGCATATTACAACAAGTCCCACATTGTCTAATATGTTTTCTCTTGTCTCACCTTTGTTTTATAAATAAAGGAGACCATTACATATTACAACAAGTCCCACATTGTCTAATAAGCCTTCCTTAGTCTTTCCTCTATTTTATAAATAGAGTAGACTTGAAGTATTTTCTAAGGCTAGACATGAAGGTCTAAAGTAAAGCTTAGTTCTTCTTAATATTAGGCCTTTTTTAAGCTAACCGGTACAACCGGTTCGATCCGGTACATACCGGACATAATAAAGAGGTAACCGAAACCGGAACCGAAAACCGGTATAAAAGTAAATTACCGAACCGATACCGAACCGGTTTTTTTTGTACCGAACCAACCGGTTCGGTATGGTTCGATTTACCCTAAAACCCGAAAAAACCGAAACTTTTGCCCACCCCTAGTATGAGGGAAGTGAGAACCTAAAATCCTTATCCTACATTCCTAGAAGTTCTCCAAATCCACATCTTTACTGTGTGGACAATGGTTCTGCATATTATTATTCTCAAAAGAATTAAAATGTTAGTTAATAGAAATTTGATTTAGATAGAAAAACAAACATGAAAAATGATATCACACGACTGGTAAAATCGAATAAACCATATACTTAGGGTTCATGTTTTCATCATTTGTTTGACATCTATACATAAGCCTACTAAGTAGTGTATATCCCCCGGACTTATTTATGTAAAGTGTCAATGTTATGCTTAATTTTTCAGCCGACAATATACGTAATAATTGTGAATGAGTAAGTAGGGGGCAACAACTAAGAGGTAGCGAGACTGCCCGCAATCTAAGAGGTAGCGAGACTGACCGCAATTGCAATTGCAGGAAGAGATCGACTTTATTTCATTTTGGTTATGGAAAGTGAAAGTTATTTCATTTACTACAGGATGACTTCATATCTAGCGATATAAAATAAGGTCAACAGTCAAATAGAATTCTTACATTTTTCAAAATTTTTAACATATTGTTTGAGGTTCATAGTCTCTATTCTAAGAACTTAGTTGACAAAAGAAATTTGATTATATAGAGACATTAAAACTCAACATAAGATCATATGTAGATATGGATATATCAGACTATGAATTTGTTACTATTTCCTTCAAAGTTGAGATAAAAATAATGTAAAAGTATGAAAGGAACCTACCAAATGCATTACCAAACTAAGGAAACCAACAACTCGAGCCTACAAAATTCTGACTTGTTGTCGACTTGCAAGACTTTTTTGGTTTATATATTTTTCCACAAGAAGTATTTTTAGTGATTGGTAAGCTGGCAAATGCACTACTAAAGTTTCTTATAAAAATTGATTTGGTTGTAGGTAGTAGTACTTTAGGAAAGTTAGGTTGATAAAGAATTGACAAATTTTCAAATGTGGAAGAACGAACAGTTAAAAGTTTGAATTTGGGAGGAATGGGAGTGTGTGTATGTATGTATTACCATTTACCAACAACAGCATGCCTGCCCATAGACAAAATCAAACTTTCCAGAAGAATGTGGGGCCAACCTGCTGAGAAATTAAGTTTAGCATTTGGGACTAATCCACTTGAATTTGGCTCACCTCTGCTGTATTTTTCTTTCAATTCTATTTAATACAATAATTTTTTTTAACTTATTATGATGATTAAAATATGTTAATAAATATTTTATAATAATAATAAGGTTAATTATAAAAAAAATTAAAATTATTGAATATTTTTTTTATTATTATTATGAAATGAATACGAATTTTAAATCGTTAAAATATAATAATACAAAAAAATTGAATCAAATTGTTTTACCAAGTTAGTGGTTTGACGAGTCGGAGCACTCAGAGCAGCGAAGGTTGAAACTAGATCATCCATATGTTCCAACAAATTAATTATGTCTACGGACATTGGACCCAACCAAGCAGCCTTTTAATTAATTAATTATTAAATTAAAAAAAGAAGGTCCAATCCAAACCAAAACACGGCCACCTCGATCACTATAAACTACTATAAAGTAGAGTAATAGGATAAGTACAAATGGTATTGTTTGTGGGTATACAGAAAAGGTCAACGCTGAGACAGTGGTCAACCTTCTAATTCCTAAGAGGATTATTTGATATTTTCTAGAAAGGTCAATCCAGTGGTTGAGGATATTAACCAAACAACTCTTTCTCTCTTATGGGACGACTACTTCTAATTCCTTTGCTTTTGCCCCTCAGATACATTTTCTTTTTATTTATTAATTAATGTATTGATTATTTTGTTTTGTTAATTTTGTTATGATTAAAAACCAGCCAAACATTATTAAATCTACTGATTCTTTATATTTGGGATGTGATCATTATTAAATCTAATGATTAATCATAAAAGTTTAGATTTTCAAAATCGAAATTATAATTATGATTGAAAACCTTGAAATTAGTATATATGTAATTTATTTGGTAGTGGTCTATTTACATAGACCTTATACCTAACCATTCTTGATCAAAAACATATACCTAGCAATTTGTTAATTTTAAAAATTAGAGATTTAAACCATAAAATTAAATTATTGAAAGACATTGGAATAAAAACATATACCTAGCACTTTGTTAATTTTAATTTTTAAATTTAAAGATTTAAACCATAAAATTAAATTATTGAAAGACATTTATTCCAATACGATATAGTTCACAATTCACACTTTTAAAGTTTAAAATTGAAACCTACCACGTTCCATCAATTTGTTGGCACATATATACTTTATCCTTCTAAAATATAAGATTATTATTAATTTTTTAAAATTAACTAAATATATTTTTAAAATTAAAATTGATATTGATTTCTTTAATTATAGTCAATATAATAATAAATATCGTAAACTATCTCAAAAGTACTAAGATTTATTTTATCTTATAATTTTTAATAAATTATCTTAATTTATTTTTAAAAATTAATAATAATATTATAATTTGTAACAGAAGGAAGGAAATATGGCCTTGCTTGAGTTTGATTTATTGAAAATTGGGTGACTAATGGATGGCGTAAGTGCAAACGTCTCCTATATTCCTAAGACACCTCAAACAAAGCTAAGCTATTTAAGATTAGTTTCGGACAAGTGTAGAGACAGTTTGATAACAACTTAAACTCGACTCAATTATAATTTATAACCCTGCCAACTAAGTATATATAATGGACAGGTGGGCACCAATAATGGATCCGTACCTTAACAAATAAATTTAAATGTGTAATATATATATATATATATATATATATATATATATATATATATATATATATATAAGGGGCATGCCAATGTTAGATGATTTACAAGTTTTTGTCTAACTTGAGACGACGAAATAAAGACCTTACTTTTATCAATTGAGTAGAGTATTAGAATTAAGTCCGTCTAAATTTACGATGATAAATTAATTATTATGTATAAATTATAATCATTCTCATTATGTGGTGATCTATTGAGGATATTGACAATTTCTCCAATAATTTTCCCCTTTTCATGAAGGCGCTCACAGTGATTATTCTTTAGGCGTGTATTGGGTAACACCAACTTTAAAATATTGTATGAAATTCTAAATTCATCACCTATCCTATAATTTTTAAATGACATAATTAGTAGTACGTAATATATGTGTTTGTATGAGTTATTGTCAAAAGGTGTAAGAATATTTTACAATGGTATTAATAATATTATCAAATGCGTTAATTTGTTTCAGTTTAACTCTTAGAAGGGTGAAACTTTAGAAAACAATACACAATAATCATTTAGAACTTGAGTACGGTCAAATGAACGATGCAAACACCATAGTTATATAAAAGAAAAAAAAAGGTTGAACTCACGAACATATAATTTTTTTAACAAAATTTTAATGGTTGGAAATTATTTTAAACTTTTAACGGTAAAACTTTTTTTTATGATTCTAATTTTTGTAGGTTTGATCTTAAATATCATTAACTATCTAGTGACATATTTTGATCATTACTAACAAAATTATTAAGATTAAATAATCAATGTATTTGATGAAATTGAAAAAAAAAAAGTGTAACGGAGGAAAGTCAAATGTAGTAATTTCTAATATACTACGATTTCATTAAAAGAATATTAAAATATATACAAAATCATTAATTTGGTTTAAAACGTAACAAATTCAAATTACTTTTACCTCACGCAAACAATAAGATGAAAAAGATCGAATGTTGTGATTTTTGTTGAGTTTTAATCTTTTTTGCCGAGAACATTTCTGTGAAAGACATGTCAAGGAGCATAGGGATCGATGGGATTAGTGCTCACAATAGTCATTTTTATCTAATTTTTAGTATTACACCGTTTTTAATGAAATTTGATCAAAATCATATCACATTAATCAGGTTAAGAAATTGCTATAACAACACTGTATTCTCAGTCTATCCTATTCAATAATAATAATAATAATAATAATAATAATAATAATAATAATAATTTAATTTCAACTGACATGCATTCTAAATATAACACAAATAAATAGCTTACATAACAATATTAATTTTTAATAGAATATGACAAGTTATCAAGCAAAGAAAAATGTACAAAAAATTTAAAAGGCTCAACTCATCTGTTTGTTATGTCTTTATAATTACTTGTGGGTTTGCATCTGCATCACAAAACATCTAGTACGGAATATTGTATTCAATCACAATTGCGATCTAAAAGAGTTTGTCACTAATTCAACGGATACATTCAATTAACCACAGATACGGATGGGACTGTGCAATTTTTTCGATATAATCGGTAAATTATCGTAATCGACCAGTTCGATATCATCAGTTCGATATCATTAGTTCGATAGTTTACAGACCCGGTTCTATACTGATAAAAAAATCGGTAAAAACCAGTTACTCGATATCGGGAGCAGAACTTATGCTACGTTTGGATTGGTGGAATAGGAGGGAGAATGGAATGACTCATTCCTATGGAATGAAAACAATTGTGTTTTGTTGCGATTGGAATGAAAAAAATTATGTTTGATTCCTTGAGGGAGGGAGAACATATGTAATAACGCATTCCAACTAGAATGGAATGAATCATTCCACTCTTCATTCCATTCATTCAATCCAAACGTAGCATTAGTTTTGAACATTCAGTAATTATCGTACCAAACCAGTGAACTGGTTATACTCTTTCTATATATTTATTGTACATATAAATACATGTACTGTTCATTTATAAATACGTCTAAACTTCCTCCTTTCTCTCAGCTACTCCCTCTCCCTCTTTTTCTGATTCACATTCATATAATCACCATAGCCACATGCAGTTGTTCATCTCCTTCGAATTCCCTCTATTGCTCTGCCTCATTGTTACAATTCAAGAAGAAGCCCAATAAACACAGATTGGAGCAATTCTCAAGTTTCTCTCTCTTGCCTATTGGGTTGGATTATTGAGTTTTATTTTTGTTGGTAGATGATTTATTGGAGCAGCCTTTGTCTAAGATTTTGAGTTTTAGTTGTAGATATTTTGTAAAGATGGGAGATATTGGTCGATTAGCAATTTTTGAATGGAAATGTGAAAATATCTATTCAAGTTTCCTTGATTGATGCTTGATTCCTTTGTGAAAATTGATCTTTGACGGTAATATGCATGTTACTCCGGATGATAAGATTTTTTTAGGGAAATGATATTTTTACATTATTTTTTTATAATTTCACACGTAGAATCCATATGTTAACTCAACTGTCGAAACTTAACAACAATATCAAATTTATTTTCCAAAACTATCCTCACCTAATACATAGCATAACATAGATGTAATCTTTACATGAGATGAGAATACTCAAAACTAAAACTGTGGAATTATTGACTGCATAAGGTATTATCTCTTCAAAAGTTCACGTAGACCAACTTAAACATCTTCTCCATTTTGATCATCCTGTGAACTATATGACACTTAATGCCTGGGCTTGCTTGACCCTGTGAAATCACACAATGGGGGCAAACAAATTCAAGCATACCAAAACCCCAACCTTCAATTAACTTTTGGAATTGAAGAAATAAGATAAATCAAAAATTCTCTCATTAAGAAACAAAACAAATTAACCAAAGAAACTCAACTAACCCATAATCAGATACAACACACCCACAAGAAATTTTTACTAATACACATTATTTGAGCACATATATGATACCTTGAGTGAGAATGGTGAGTTGCACAAGAATAAAAGTCGCAATCGCCGCAGTTATCGCCGAAAATTGCAAAAAATCAAAATTGGAACTCTTTTTTTTCTAAACTAGGGCAATAATAAGTGGGAGTAGTGAGGCAGAGGAGATTGATAGAGGAGGATGAGGAGACAGGAGATTGAAAGAGGACACGAAGGTTAGCTGAGGGTAATTTTGAAAAATAAAGTGTGTAGTGTTGTTAAGTTTCAGCAATTAATTCAATCATGGTTAACATGCGGGTCCTAAGTGTGGAATTATAAGAAATTGATGTGAAAATAGCAACTCTCTTTCTTTATTGTCTTATTTTATTTTTTTTATACAATCAATTCCATTTAATATACAACCAATTTTAATAAATAATTTGAAGGTTCAATTTGGATTTCTAATTCTTCTTTTTGTGAGTTTACATAGAAAGCTATTGGAACAAAGGGAAGATCAGTACGTGAGTTTATACCGAACTGACATGTACGGTACATAATATCGTTATTTTTTCGATATTGATATCGGTATTTATTTTTTTAATAATTCAGATCGTTATTTTTCGATATCGATATCGGTATCTATTTTTTTAATAATCTAGTTACCAATTCGGTACGGTATGCATCAATTCAATATGATTTTGTACCGATAAACACCTCTGGACATGGTGGCATTATTTATATTCAAGAAAATTACAACAACATAAAAAAGCTCAAATTACAACTCCAACTTTAGCTCACCTTTCATATCTTCATGATATAGGAGTAATATTTTTCATACATAAAAACTCCAACGGTCAAATTGAATTTATTTGTACCAATAGCCCAAGTCTCGAGAGGCTACATTTTATTATTTCCTTCGTCCCAAATTAATTACATTTCTAGAACTTTTTAAAGTCAAATTGACTATTTTTAAAACTAATTTTTTTTACTATTTTTACTAACATATAGGTGAAGATATTATAACCAAAAGAAAGTATATACAATTTATTACTAATTTCAATTTTTATAATTTTAGAAATATATTTATATATGTTTAATTATTAATTTTAAAAATAATCAATTTGACTTTAAAAAGTCCTAGAAAAGCAATTAATTTGGGACGGATGGAGTAGTTTTTATTTTTTATTTTTAGTAAAGTCAGCTATATTAAGGGGAGAAAGGTCAACTCTATTGGAGGGGCGATTACGTCAATTTGAGTGTGAAATGAGTCGTGAGAAATCACGGCGGTAATCCAAAAACAATCACGTGTTCTGCAAGTGACGCCTTTTTATTGCGCGTGCGTTTGTTCGTTGAAGCGAACAGAGAAGAAGAAGAATCTCTCAAGTCATCTGGTATAGCCGACGTACACGTGTCCATCGTCAAACTAACTTTCACCGGTTGCTCCGGTTTCTTCTCTTTCCCCATCCGCAACTATAAATTCCAGCAAGCCTACCTATCTTTCATTTTGATCTCTCTCACTTTCTACAAAAACAGAGGAATTCCAAAGAAACTCCATTTCTAAGTTCTAACTACATCAATTTTCCACATATATTTCTCGAGAAAATCGTTGGATTTCCAAATATAGTATCAATTTTGTTTTGTTGTGGTATGATCTGAAGAAGAAGAAGAATATGGGAGCTGAAGCTGAAATAATAATACAACAGAGCATCATCCCAGTATTGGATGTTCAGTATCATCGATCAAGGACTAATACTAATCTTCAGGAAATTGGAGATTTCGTCCCTTATGATCACCCGATTCTTCCTTCTGGGTCGGATACATCCCTCTCTCCGCAGGTGAGTTGGGTTCCGATATTTGCTGTTACCGATCCGTACTTGCCTGTTTGTAATTTAATAGTATTTCTTGTTCCAAGTTCTAGCTGGGTCTGTTGATTATGATTTACTTTTTGTGCTGCTTTACCAACATTCAGTCAGATTTTATTTATTTATTTTATTTTCTGTTTTAGTATGGAATTGGGTGTTTAGATCTTAAGTTATGTATCATATAAGATCAATTGTTCTAATACAAGGTTTTATTTTTTAATTGTCACGGGCTTCTATTCGAAATCAGCTTTCTAGGGCTTTCAAATTCTTTGTTATTAGCTTGGTTACAGTTTTTTTACTCTAATCAAGGTTTTGTCTATTATATCGAATTTGCTAATAATTCAACTCATTATGAGGATTAGGTATTGGGTTAAATCTCACTGGTGGATTTTAATGGGTCTTCCTGTCTATAAAATTTGATATGATTTAGTTGTGAGTAAATCTACTCACACTTCATAACATACTCCTTTTTATATGAAACAGCAGCACTCATGTCGTTTGAGTTATAAACCCGCCCAAACTCTATCTTGTGTATTTTAAAGGAAATAGACCCTCTACATTCTCTCATACAAAATCCAGCCAGCCTACGGCCAGATTCTCCATTTAAAACTTCTGATGGTTGTCCTATACTTGTTGTTTCGTTGGCATATTGTTTTGGCTAAACCTTACCTTTGTATACAGTATATAGATTTGGTTAATTAACATGAAACAGAATTAGAGATTTATTTGGAATTTGGAGGAATTTAGTATTGAATTTTTTCCCAGAAGAGAGAGAAAGTGTTAGAACTACTTTAACTAATTGCAAATTAGAGGACGAATCCTGCCATCAACACCATTTATGAAGGAGAGAGCTCATTGAAATAAACGAGGGAGCTAAGTCAAAGGACTGGAGAAGAAATCAAAGGACTGGAGAAGCAAAAGGTCTTTTTGGGTTTCACAAACAAATCTCATCTCCCATCTCCTATCTCTTATCCTTTTGTTCTTTTTGAAAGTGTTGGGGATTATATCTTCTCACAGAGAAAAGGAGAAAGCTATTCAATAAAAATTTCGCAAATTTATTGAAGACATGTATCCAACACAGAAAAGGGTAAAAAGTATTAGTGGACAACAATTTGGTGAATTTTAAGGTCTTGTGTGGATTTTCTTCCGCTACCAAGTTAATATTTAAAATGTGTGTATATGTAATTTTTTGAAAAAGGAAAAAAAAAAAAGAAAAAAACTTGTGCAGAGTATCCCCTACCAAATTGGTACATTCTTATCGGAATTGGGGTGTACATCAGTAATATGGCAGCAGTTGGTGGTTTTATTTTGGAGCAGTTGATGAAGTTGTGAACATATAGGAAGAAGAAGGGAAGAGAGAAGAAGTTGGATCGCCAACAGAGAGTAAAAGAGTTAGAATAAAATAAAGGTTCTGATTGTTTTACTTGTACGACATAAGGACAGTCGTTTCGGTAAATAAGCCGTAGGTTATGAAGTGTATGTAGCTATACTCTTTAGTTGTTGTCCTAGCTTAGTTCATCAACTTTGATAATTTACTATATGATTTGAAAGTAGCTATATAATGTTTAGTAACAGACCATCAATATTAATGCTAGTGCGGTTTGATAAAACAACTTATTTGATATCTGGTAAAAAAAAAGGCACTTGAGCCATGTTGAACACCGTGTAGCCCTAAATAGTGCTACCAATTAAATGATGAAGCTACTTATGCAGGTCATTAATTTCAATACTTGGGAAATCAAGCTGCTATTAATATCATATTATGATATTCTGGCTATGTATGGTTTGAAAGGATTATTTTCTAGGGATTATTGTCCCATGGATTACAATCTTAGGATTGTTAATCCTAGGTATTAATTTATCCTTTAAAATTTTAAAAAGGTCGCTTGTCTACAGTTGAATTATACATGCAATAGCTGAAAATAGGAGTAATATTAGATGCACCCCTTCTGGGGTATTATGTTATCTTGGGACTATATAGTCCAGAGTAAAATTTGATGCCACACTTTGGACAGAATTCATCAAAGGATTTAGTCCAATCTCCTAAGTAAATGTAGCATTATGGTTTTATCCATGTATTATATTTTGTAACAAATTTACTGCTGGTTGGATGGAAAACTCGGAGCCTAATCAGGTGAAAACAGAGTAAGAGAAAAACATGATCCACAGTTTTTCCCCTGTGGTTTTTTTTTATTAGTAGTTTTGAAATAAATGATGAATTAACCTTTTTGCTTTTAGTTTCATTTTTTCCTTGATTGTGTTGATATGCGCTGAGATCATGCATCCTTTATACCTATTGAATTCAAATGTGAATAATGACAGTGGTGGACATATGTAAGCTGGCAGGCTTTTACCAGAACAGTTGCTCTAAACTATTATCCATCTTTAGCCTTTGTACCTTAGCATCTTAGTTATTACAGAATTACAGTAATAGCTCATGGTAATTATTAGTACACATGTTTCCCATCAAAGACCTAAATGTAATCTGGAAGTATAAGAGATTTTAAAATCTGTAAAAGGGGGACTCTTAAACTCTTTAAATTAACTTCTACGCTTTCCTCCTCCAACCCAATTGATATAATAAAACCTACAAGTCTGGAAGTCTTAATAGAAACTGCAGAGTTACGATGATCTTCTACGTCTTTGAGGTGTACTCTCCTTTATTGTCTCAGAATGCTTATAATGAAATGTAACACATTAAAGTGTTGGTTGCTAGGAAATATCTTTATAGTTACTTTATGTGGAATTTGCCTAATGTATTATAATGGGCAGAACAAACCACTATTACTAGATTTAACAGGATTGCTTGAGGTAGGAGTGCTGCTTGTACTTTTCTCAGTAAAATCAAGCTTGTGTCAGCGACAATTAATTGCTTGGGTCTTTGATGCCATTGATTTTCTTCGTATAGAGGTCCTTGCATTAGACAGTCTGCATAGTACACACTGTTTTATGAAAGTTTTTATACTGTGTCACAGAGAAACTGCTGGTTGGAGTGTGATTCATGTTATGTGAGTCTAATTGTTGATTCATTTTGTCAACTATTCTTGGTAGTGGTCTATCTTCTTTATCTTAAAAGAATACTTTGAAAGACATGTATATAATATCTTTATGCGGATAACATGACAAAGCCCTTTCATTTTAGGCTATCAAATCTCCAGAGCCTGCAACTATGCAATATGTTCCTTCCATCCGCTCTGGTAGCTTTGCAGATATTGGGCCTCGGAGATACATGGAAGATCAACACATAAAGATAGATGATTTATCAATACACTTGGGATCACACTTAAGGTTTCCTACGCCAAATGCTTTCTATGGGGCAAGTACTCTACAGGTCTTTAAGTTTTATTGCATTAAACTGGTCCGTCTGTTGTTATGAAACTGATTCAGTTGATCGTGGTACAGGTATTTGATGGTCATGGAGGACCTGAGGCAGCAGCTTATATCAGGAAAAATGTAAACCAATTCTTTTTTGAAGATGTCAATTTTCCAGAATCAACTGAAGTTGATAATGCATTTCTGGAAGAGGTTGAGAGCTCTCTTCGTAAAGCATTTCTTCTGGCTGATGCAGCTCTGGCTGACGACTGCAGTGTGAGTAGTTCTTCTGGGACAACGGCATTGACAGCTCTTGTACTAGGAAGGTATGTCCGGTACCTCTGGTAAATTATATACTATTGGTGTCCTTAGGCTCATTTCAGTCTGACAGCTCATTTACCGCATTTTTTGGAATAATGACTTGTACATGTATGTGTTTACATATATACATGTATATATACACGTATTCCTGTATTCCAAAAAGATTCTTTCCATTCTGGTGTCTTTCTTTTTATAAGATCTATTCATATTTCTAGTACTTGTATACATCTATTTGTATTGCAGCATCTTACTGGGTATGCTTAATAGTTAATAGTTTGATGGCATAGATAGTGGGGTTTTGTGATCTTGACTTCCGTGAGTCCTCAAACCAGAAATATTTATGCATTTGGAGCAAATTATTCTTGGTTTTCCTTCTATTCTGCTGAATTTGAGCGAGCATTTTTTGGTATGTTGAATGTTGACTTACCCTTCTTATTTTCTTTGTTGTCTTTTGCAGTTTTCTAATGGTAGCCAATGCGGGAGATTGCCGAGCAGTTCTATGCCGGAAAGGGGAGGCTATTGATATGTCTCAAGATCATAGACCAAGTCATGCATCAGAAAGGAGGCGAGTTGAAGAGCTTGGGGGGTTTATTGATGATGGCTATCTTAATGGTGTTTTGTCAGTAACTCGGGCTTTGGGAGACTGGGACATGAAGTTGCCTAGGGGCTCCTCCTCACCTCTGATTGCAGAGCCTGATGTCCGGCAGATTGTGCTAACTGAGGATGATGAGTTCCTCGTAATTGGTTGTGATGGGATTTGGGATGTAATGTCGAGTCAACAGGCAGTTAGCCTTGTTAGACAGGGGCTAAGGCGGCATGATGACCCTGGGCAGTGTGCTCGAGACCTTGTCATGGAGGCCTTGCGTCTCAACACATTTGACAATCTCACTGTGATCGTTGTTTGTTTCAATTCCCTTGATCACCGGGAAGCATCACCAACACCGCAGCGAAGGTTGAAATGTTGTAGCCTTTCTGCAGAAGCCCTTTGTAGCTTGAGGAGCTTGTTAGATGGCAGTGGCAGCCATTAAATGTACGGTCAGATTCTGTGTGTGAGTCACGAGTGTATGATGTTTCTGGTTGCTTCAGTTACTAGCAGAAAAAGCAGCTACCAGTTTTGTAGGGATTGTGGACTTTTAGCGTATTAGAGAGGGTGGTTGTACATAGATTGGCAAGTGTGCTGTGGTGGTGTAGTAATTGGAATAGAGAGATTTATTATTGCGTTCAGACTCTTAATTCCATCTCATTTTAGCTATAGCTAGTCAACGTGGATGGCTTTAGCCTGTGTTCCATTTTAATGTTCAGATTCTTAATTCTACTTGTTTACATATTGTATCATACGCCGGTTTCTCTTTCTTTATATTAAAAAAACTAGTCTTCCTTTTAGACTATTGAAAACGCATTCAATGACCAAAGGCCTTTGGCCTAATGGTATGACTCGCCTCATGGGTTCCATGAGGTCGAGGGTTCAATCCTTGGTGGCAGCAAGGAGTGTGTGTGTGGTGTTGTGTGTCAACAAATAGCAAAAAGAAAAAAAAACGCATTCAATGCTTAAAATTTGTGTCAAAAACAACTAGAGAGAGATGGAGCCAAAAGTATGAACTGGTATCAATTTTTATTGTTGGTCTAATGCTTCTTCAAAACAATTGAGAGGACCATTGTTTATACATAACGTGCATTGTCATTAGACCATATTCGATTGTGATCAGTGATGCGAACTCTGTACTAGACCGTAAAGAATAGTCTCACATCGGTTGCAAATGCAACTTGGTGTGAGTTGATATAGACCTTAGCCTCTCCCCTTGGGTAGCTAGCTTTTCAAGGTGAGACAAAGAGGTTAAGGTTTGTATCATTGGTACTTTCATTGAGAGCCCATAGAGTTAATGGTATTTTATAACTAATTGATTGAACAGCACAACTCGTAAACCACCTAAAAACACCTAAAAAGGACAAAGAGGTTAAAGTTTGTATCAATCAACGCTAGCCTTTCAACAATTATAAAATTATAAACAACTATCAGCAAATTTCACCTTTGTTCTTAGTAATTTCGTCTAGATCATGGTATAGTTTTCAATAGTGTACATCGTCCCCGTTCTTGTGATCCACATAAACTTCCTATTAAACACACTGCAGTATCAAAAGCAGGGGATCCAACTAGTATATTGATGGATATTCTGACTATTGAATCCACATGTTGTAGCTAAATTAAATGTAATGAACATCCACTTTCGACATTGCAAATTCAAGTAGCTTCCATTTTGGGATTTGAGTTGATGAAAACAAAAACAGAAATATTTATTTGGGTCATTTCTCATTTCTACAAGTCTCTCTGTTCACCCATCATTGGCATTATAAATCTGGTAAGACTGGATTTGTATGGTTCTCTATAGTAATTTAGAAGGGAAAGTGATGACCATTTATATTTCCAATTGGTTTAGCTTTGCCAAGCTTATCTACACTTCAAAAGAATGCGAAAAGAGAAAATGGGTGAGCAACAACATCATGATACATTAGATTTCGCCTAATATTTGCGATTTTCCTTCACCTTGAACACGTCACAGGACCACCAGAACAAAACGGAATTCCCTGTATAAGATGAGATACATCATGCATCTATAGGTTCTGATGTATTTGAGTGGAAGATTTGGTTCTTCACAAAATAGAGGTGCATCAAAACTAGTAGTGGTTCAACTAATCTTCTAGGCCACTCTGAAGAGATGAAACCATCAGAGATAATGAGTTCAATTACCTAGTTTAGAAATCATGATGCCGAATCTGCTGTGTAGGTTTTTGCAAACTTAGCAAACCTTTCCAAACCTCGTACAAGTAAGCTTTCAAGAAACGGTTGCAGGGCCTGAACAAATAAAGCATAAAAAAATTATGTTGGACGATCTCATTCTAGTTCAAGCATATGTATTAAGTACCATTGTAGGAAAAATAATTCTCTCTCTCCCTTGCAAATACATTTTTAGTTACTGAAAATCTAGATGCAAAACAATCAAATTTTGGAATCTTGTGGCAACCATCTGCACATTTATTTGTTTACAATAATAATAATGATAATTATTTTTTCTCTGTATTTTGCTTTATTTTATTATTTTATTTTGTGAGGCAATTATATTTACTGCAAGCAAACTATATGTTGCTAATACCCCATTAAAGTCAAAGCAATAACCTCAAATACAGGGATAGAATGCTTACAGATGACACAGGGATTAACAGTGGAGGAACTTCGTATGAAACAGTAAGCTGAAAAAGAAAGATAGCTTGTAAGGGACAACCAGTTGAAACAGATGCAGTGAAAGGTGGGAGAACACAGACGTGCACTCAAACAAATTCGCTTTTCTAGTCCCCTTCTTTGGTACTATAGACTCAATCACAAGAAGACAAAATTCTTATCTACAGCTTCTTTACACATATACATCTTCCATAAAGCCATTCTACTGATTGATGAGAAGAGCAAACACCTTATTAGAATTCTCAACCAGATCAAGTAGAACTCCAACTGATGACCAGTCCTTAAGATGCAGTAATAGTGAACAGTGGAAGTGATAAGAAGGTGGCTCAATGGGAATTAAAAATAAATTTTAATATGAATGCAAATTGTACGAAGGACCCTTACTTCTACAACACATGACGAATCACCTTTGGGGAAAAATCGCACAGCTCCTCTGTAACATGAGAAAGCAGTATCAAGGATCTGATATCAATCACAAGGCAAGTGACAAAGCAGTTTTCTTTTTCATTTGTTCATTAACCAAAGAACAAAACTAAATCTTCCAACTTAAAAATGGACACTGCTTTTTCAGGCTATTTGCCATACCTGTTAGGAAGACCTTCCAGAGATCTCCAATGAATTTTCTGATTTCGGATAGGCTGCAAGAGGTTAACCATAACAGCTCAAGGGGAACATTATATATGCATCAAAGATCATAAAATATACTCCATTTGTTCCGCAAAATGAGTCCCATTTGCAAAATTTGCAAATTTTAAGTATATATTTTCTTCCATGATTATCCCTAAATATAAGAGTGATAGTTGTGGAATGGATGGAGTATAATAAATGACAAAAAAGTACATCTCTGACGATTCTTACCTGCATATTTCGAGCAAGCCAAGAAAATTCGATATCACGCCCAAATGCTTTATACTTCAATGACCATCGTGAAAGGTCAGGCTTATCTTCCAAATTCTGTGAAGTGGAATCCATTACTAAGTTTTCTACATGTAAATATCTGACCCTGCCACGAGTTAACTTAAAGAATAGAAACTATAGCATATTCAAAGTAAAAAGAGGTTCCCACTCCAGGAAGTAATTCATGCTTCATAGGTTTCTTTTTTCGGTTGTTGTTTATAACAAGTACTGCATAGACATTTAACTGCCTGTTTGGTTTAGGGTACTACAGGGAGACTGGACTCATAGTATTCTTCTAAATATAAGACCATGTTTGGCAAAAAATGAGAAAAGGGGGGGGGGGCAGTAATCTGTCAACTTAGGATTCATAAGAGCCAAAACGGGGTACTATGAGTCCATGAAACCAATAGCAAGCAAGAGGAGGCAGAAACAATGCATGTTCTTACACACCTTAACAGATGAAATGAAGGGCATCCAACGGGGAATTGCTTCCCGATCAGAATAACAATTATAAGCTACTGAAACGGGCACATCAACTTCCATTTTAACCCTGCAATACATATTTGAGTTAACTCATTAGCCGAGTAAGCTTAAGGATACAAATTAAAGATTGGTAGAATATTTTATTTTAATATTATTTTTAGCATCTTAGATAAAGTAAGTAGCTTGATACGAATGCATAAGTAAAGCAATTACTTGCAGTAAACATAAGATAAAAAAACTATAATATCCCGATATTTCCAAGACCAAGATAGGCGTATTTAGAATCGAAGCAAGAGATGTAATTACAGAACAAGGAGGCAGGCTCTCTCAGAGGATGAATTAGTCCATAGAAATGTTACAGAAGTTCTTACTCCGTCATAATACCACACGCAGAGTACTTCAAAGTTAAAACCCAGTATCAAAGTTCAACTATATTAAACAAATTCTCTGTATCATATTTGAACTACTTTGTGCTCATATACATGAATCTGTATGATAGGAATGTAATGAGCACAAGGGTTATTTCTTTTATTCTCATAAAGGGGCGCTTAGCTTTAAGATATAAAGAATTCCCAAGCTTACTCACTTGCTCCTAAATATAATCCAAAAAATGATCAAGATCAAAAATTCATCTTTACATGTTTTCACAAACCAATGCCGTTTTCCAACATATAATTGCATTGAATTTTTGTGACAGATAAATGTAATAAACGAATTGAAAGAAGGGAACAAATCAAACATCTATGTGATAAGAATTAAAGAAGGATGAGTTAATATAGAAAGATTACGTGGAGTCCTGCCATTCCATGACAGGAGAAAAGGGTTTGACGTATGGACTTCTCCTTCTTCTTCTATATGGGAAGCAGCTGATGAAGACCTTACTGATTGCTGATGATGTTGAAAATGGCGAGTTTCTGCAATCTGTAACACTAGTAACTTTATGAAGAAAGACGACGCCATTTCTACCCCTATCAACGAGAGAATTGGGGCTTGCTGGGAATACTACTGCAGCAGAAGCAACTGTCGCAGCCATTTTTGGAGGGTTTTGGCTGTATCTATGTCTGCCAATCAAAATCTAAGCCAGATAACGGTAGTGGTGGTGGTGACCCGGATATGTCAGAAATCGGGTCTCGTCGGTTCAGACACCTCTAATCTGAAGAAGTAAAGAGTCAGTCAAAAGGTCTTGCAATGAAACGAGCCTCTTTTGGGCCGATAACATAACTTGGCCAGGGCTAGAAAGGTTCTTAGCCCACGTTACTTAAGGCAGCCTTCTCACTCCCACAGTGTTAAGGACCAAGCCACAGATACAACAGCTAATGTTGTTACTACTATGCCAGTGGCTCAACAAGTGCAAGTGGCCCATGTACCAGACAAGCACATATTATATATGCGTGCTAATGTAATGAAGGCACGGAATAGCACCGACAGTAGTAACACTAATGTTGCGTTTGAATAGAATGAATGAAATGGAGAATAAAATGAAATAATTTTAAGGTATTTTAAGTGTATATTTGGTTGTTGGTGGTAGTGGGTGTTGTCATATAATGGTAAAATTATCACATATATCTATTCTATTGAAATAAATTTTATTCCACCTTCTCCACATGGAATAAAAAAACAGAGAGATAGAATGAATTTTCATTCCATTAGAATAGTTTATTCTCCAAAATGATCATCAAATACATTATTTTTATTTCATTCATTTCTCTATTCTATTCCCTTAATTCAAACGTAGCAAGGTGTTGTCTGATAGGCTCCGTTTGTCTCTTTTTTGGCGTTACCTCTTTTTCGCTGAGACTTACTTGTTTGATAAAAAAATTTGAAACCTCTTTTTGTCTATTAAAAAATAAGAGATTGAGGCAAGTTTTTTTTAGAATAAAAGACTACTTATTACTTTTTTATCTTCACTATCCTAATTTCAATTTTCTAAATCTTCACTTCTCTTCTCTAACCGCCATTCACTATCACCCACCATTCACTACCACCTATCACCATCACCACCACCCACTATCACCTGCCACTAACCAGCACCACCACTACCACTATCACTACCACCACCACTCACCACTTATTACCCACCACTAATGTCGTCATATTATAGTAATTATATAAAATTATCATAATTATTATTATATTTTATTAAAAGTGAAACATTTTATTAATTATACATTTTTGGTGATTTTATTTGCATTAATTATTTAATACTTATTATATTATTATTCTCACCCTAAGTTTGTATACACTGATCTAAGAGTAAAAAACTAAAATGTTGTATTCAGACATACTATATAGATTAGTTATTAAATAATTTTTTTACAGTTAAACTCTGTTTTAAAAAGAGCCTTTATTTTGTACAGAGCTTCTATTTTAATAAACTCTTATTACACAATTTTATCAAATGCTACCTAAGAGTAACCAAATCTGTAACAGAATGGTTTAAAGTGTAACTCTGATTAGTTAACAGCCAGACAAGTTTGGTTACTCTAGTTAGTCTATGTAGTTAAATGAGCTAGTATAAATATAGCTCCTCTCAGTATACTTGATTAATAATGTGAAATAAGTATTTCCTTTAATATCTGGAAATCTAATACACTAACAAAGTTTTTTTTTCATCTTCTTCGTTTGACAACTAACATAAAAAATATTTCATTTTTTGTATGAGTTAACAATTTAACTAATAACTACATATTACTAACAATAGTCGCCACAAAGAAGTATTAGATTTTTCTAATAACTACATTTTTCTATTAACTAATAACTACAATTTTCTATTATTTAATTTGAATATTGAGATTTATAGTCACCACAAAGAAGTATTTAAATTAATTATTTTTTTTCCCATGAGCTATAATTGAGTCACGGGGATTACCAAAAAAAAAAAAAACTAGTGGCTCCGTTTAACCTTATCCCTTTTTAGGTGTACTTTAGTGATAGGCTCTATATGGACTCTCTAGGCCATTGAAAATACTCGAAGATATTTAATTTGTGGTTTAAATATTACACTTTGATGAATAGATTTTATTATTCAAAAAAAATTATATTTTGGTTTGTCAAATGTAAACATAAATTTCTAATATGATCAGTAGTACGTAGGTATATAAAAATATAATTAATATATCACACTGATTACATAAATATACAAAAACGTTTTTGAGTTGATATTCTGTTTAACATTACACTATACGGTTGGTGTTTTTCACATGCCTTTTGTCTTACTTTTAAATTTATACGACAAAAATAAATAAATAAATGTTTGTTATATCACTAATATTATATACTCTCTGTTAAATGTATTCGGTGTACAAGCATCATTTTCCAATATTAATATGACATGCACACAATAGACAAAGCATAGAAGTTAAAAATAGAGAATATTAAATCCAGTCTTTTTAATTTGGAAACTAGCTACTAGTACGGGATTCTGATGAACATGGACGGAGAAATAGAGCGTAGCATGCATGATTTTCCTGATTAGTGATTATGGAAGGTACTAGTAATTAATTAAGATTGAATTGGATTGTTATATCATATATGTGATCGTATCGAAAAGGTTGAGTTTGTCGTTGTTGAAGCACGCCTATATTTGTTGGTATGCATGTTACCAGCCTAGCTGGTCTGAGTTGTAAGAGGATAATCTGATCACATACGGCCTCAAAAATCTTACATTTTAGTTTTAATTATTGAGATTATGAACTCATTAATATTATATTTAAACATTTAAAATTATGAGAAAATTTGTAGTGAAAAAAGCTTGAAAGAGGGAGTACCTTGGCGTAAATTGGAAATTCATCTTCACTACTATTTTTCTTTTTATACATGTTTACTTAAAATCTAAACTATATATATATATATATTGTATTGGTATGTTTTAATTTATATCACAAAGAAGAGGTTGGCAGCTAAGGAAGTTTGGTATTTGAGTAAATGAGAATAGCTATTTAAAAATATATTCCTCTGCTCCAACATATAAATTTATTATTGATTTTTTGAAGTTAATTTAAGACATCTTTAAATTTAAAATTGATATGATTTCTATTAATTTTAATCAATATCACGATAATTATTCTAAATTATCTAAAAAATAATACTCATAATAAGATTTATAGTTTCATGATTGTCAATGGATCATCTCAATTTTGAGTTTGAAATGTTTAGATATTTCATATGAATTCCACATTGAAAAAAGTTCAAGAGTATAGAAGGTGAAACCTCAACCTAACATGCTAACATTTTAGGTAAGAATGTGATCCAACATACTTGTTGAGACAATCTACATAGGTATGCGTTGCATTGGTGATGAATTGATGTGAGATGGATCGTATAATTTCTCTACAAGTCATGGTTATTGGGCTCAAGTATCTGGTTGACACTCCATTAATGATGAATTTGATGTAGGATGGATCGTACAATTTCATTACAAGTGGTATCAAAGTCCATGTTTTGATTGGGACACTTTATGGTGGAGTATTCACAGGCCGCGTGTTCCTATTTGGTAGAATAAATGAAGTTGAGTAAGGTGGAGCAAGGTAAGAGATTACCTCTCAAAAGTCAATAATAATATTATAACTTAGAACGGAAGAACCAGTAGTTATAGTTGAATAATTTAAAATTAAACAATGCTACGGGGCCCAAAACAATAATAACATATGTTTTTGGATATATTATTTAAATTTCAGCCAACAATTTAACAAGGTAAAAACTAGAGTAGTATTAACTCGAGAATGCCTTGTAGAAAAGGTTAGTTTGTTAAAAAGAAAATGTTTTTAAGATGGCGTTGTTTTGCATTTTCTTATGTTTGGTAATGACAATGAAAAATGATTTTTGTTCCATAGTCTCATGTCATTATTCTCTCGCTTTGACACCACTGAAAGAAGAAGCTAGGGAAATCTGTCTTATGTAAATCTGTCTTATGTGACGAAGAGACAAGAGAAATAAGTAAAAAACAATTGTAACATGGGACATTTATAAATGCCATAAAGAAAGGAAAAGTAGGGTTGAGACATTGACAGACAAGATTTATGAAGATAGCAAAAATAATAATAAAATTGCGGATTACAAGGGGAAAAAGCACATGGGAAAGTGCGGGTAACAAGGTTTGACTTTGAAATTAAAATTCTTAAAAGTTTCAAATAGTACAAAATCAAGAACACAATAAATTTAATTTAATACCACTAGCAAAATGCACAAATTAAATTAAGCATCAAGTGAATGCATGTCGTAAAGATTCTTCTTCAGAATGCAGAAAAACTATGGCTAACGACTGAAAATCCCCCATCGACAGCCAAATTATGTCCACTAATATAAGCAGATTCATCAGAAGCAAGAAACAGGGCAGCCTCAGCAACATGCCTAGCTTTCAAAACAATCCCCTTCAAATTAGCCACTTCACAGCTATTAGCCTCAACTTCACTTGGTTCCAAATTATAAGCCTTACAAGAAAGAGGCGTGGCAATCCCAAATGGAGAAACACAATTCACTCGAATCCCATAAGCCCCAAGCTCACTGCACGCTGTCCGAACAAGCCCTACCACGGCATGTTTGGAAGTGGTGTAGGCGTGTGGTCCGGCCCCTCCAAGGTTTGACGCCACGCTAGTGGTGCAAATAATTGAACCGCGTATTTTTCTAGCAACCATGACTCTGGCAGCGTGTTTAATTGTTGCAGCAACACCGCGAACGTTGGTGGCCATGGTGTCGTCGAATTGTTGAATGTCGAGGTCTAGTATGCCTGTCAATGGGCCCATGATGGCAGCATTGCTGAACAAAATGTCTAGGCTACCGTATTTTTCCAAGGCGAAATTTATTGTTTGTTCAACCTGATTTTCATCTCTTACGTCGCAATGATGATAACTAACCTTGTCGGACCCTATTGATGCAACAACTTGATGGCCTAGTTCGTCTTGAACATCACCAACCACCACGGATGCTCCATTTTCAGCAAATAATCTCACGGCCTCCTCACCAATCCCACTGGCTGCACCGGTGATAAGTGCTACCTTACCCTCCAACCTACAAAATTAAACCATACCATTTTATTCATGCGCTAAATTAATAAAATTAGCATCATTAATCCTTCAACTTTGATGCAATTTTGTAGAACTTGATCAAGAAAGTGAGGGAGAGAGAGAAGAAAAAAAAAAAAAAAACTCACCTTGGCTTAGACATTGATGAATTTGGTTCGATGGTTTGCTCAAATCTGGAAATAAGGCTCTTGGATCTGATGTTATACTAAGTTATTTATTCACAAGGTTTAGGTTTAATATATATATATATATATATATAGGCTGCAGAGCTCGAGGTTTTGGTGCATGTAATGAAGTGTATTAATAATGCCTTGTTCTAATTTCTGTGCGTACATCTGTCATTAGATACGTCAGTGTTCCTTTTTTATTTTATTTTATTTTATTTATTTTAATTAGAACAAAAAAAGAAGAAGTAAAACATCGAAAAAAACTCCATCAACCATATTTCTCTTTCAAGTCAACTCATCTCGCAAATGTGTATAAAAAAAGAATTTAAGTCACCCTCTATAATTGGACTAACTGTTTAAACCAACTCTGGCACTTGTTCAGGTTCTCTGCATTCAGTACTGTATGGCTATTGGAATCTCATGTATAATGTATGTGTGATGTTCAAAACCGTATATGCTCTGTGACATGTGGAAGTTGAAAAATGTGTGGGAAAAAAAAGGGGAATGGAAAGGAAAATGAAACTATAAAAAGTCTATTATTCATTTAGCATATTACTCTCGAGTTTTGACAATTTCCGTGATATATATATAACATCTTTTGAATTGAAATAATACGTTATTGTACATGTATTTATTGATGATTTTTATTTTTATTATTATTATTTAAAGGGAGCATCAATTTCTAAGTAGTCTAGTTGTATGTTTATGATCCCAACATTAATGTTGAGTAAAATAGCCATAACTTTTTTTTGACTATATTTTGGACTTCTTATAATCTTATTTAATAATAATAAAAAAAGAGAGTATATAGTATACATACATGCTTTAGAAGAAACGCCTCAACAAAGAGGTTAAAATAAGATGTAATTGAAACAACCTAATTAAACAAGCAACATTGGAGTACAATACAACAATCTCCCCCATTTTAATTTGTTTTTGATCTTTCTCTATTTCTTTTTGGGTAATTAGTTTTCACCTTGAGCGTGAAAAGAGGTGGGGAGTGACCGGAGTTGGGGATAACACAACCGAAAAAAGTATATTTTTTTGATTTTATATATTTATAGTTTTTTGTTGTTGTTAATTATGTGAATAAATATGAGTGGTAATTCATTTAAGCATTTGTGTAATATGGTGAATTGCTTTTATAATTTTGTGCAATTCATAATTTTGTTCAGTCTCATAGATTAATTTCTTTTGTAATTATAATTCTATAAAAAAACTTTTACAATGCGTAAAAAATTCTTAAAACAATATTTAAATTAGAAGCTTTCATAAAATTTGAGACAAATAAGCTTTAAACGTGGCAATGAAGAAATTTGCAACCTCAACTGGTCATCTACCCACTAAATTAAATAGAGTTTACGTACTAGAAGTCACACTTCTATTCTCCATATTTTTGGCGGCCTTGTTTGGAGCCCAAGGCCACTTCAGTTCGTACAAATTCCTTGTTCTACACGAATAGCTAGGTCATCCACTTATATCCCACCTTCATCGTCCTACATCAAATAAATAAAATATTAAAAACTCAATTTATAAGTTGAAAATGTCTTTTTATTTATTGTCAATTATTTTTAAAATAAATATTTCAACATGTTAGCAAAATTAAGGTTATCTCTTCGTGTAGCCTAAAAGTGTGCACATCCTTTATCACATACTTCTCCGATTTCCAAACAAGAGAGGTTCTATTATATTGATACTATTATAGTTGGTAAATCTATATATCTCATACACATTTTTAAAATGAAGATTTTTTTTTAAAAAAAAATAAAAAAAAAAATATTTATTAAAAATATATATTAGTGATGGCATAATAGTACAAAATCAATTAAGAAAAAATAATAATTACATAGTAAGAATTTTATAAAGTCAAAATGAATCTGTAATAAAAATTTAAATTCCAAGCATAGTGTACCATTCGTGGCTGCCTCACTAATTTCACTAGCAGCACAAGTGGCAAGTTCCACCTTACCCTCCAAAAAACAGTTCAGGAAATAGTTGAAGCTAAAATTAACTACTGGGAGTATGTTCAAGTGCTTAAAAACCCTTGAGAACCAAATCAAGAAACTCAAGAGGGAATGTTCTTAACACATTCAGTGGCGAAGGCAAGATTATTATTATAAATAATTTGGCGGAAATTCAGGAGCAGAGCCACCAAACCAAAGTTTTTAGATAATTTTATACTTTCTGATTGTATATATAAAACATGTATTTAGTTAAAATATTAATATTATAAATATATAGTAACACTATACATATATATATATATACCTTGTTGACCCCTAATATGTTTTTCTAATCACAAAGTTATTCGTAAATACTTAATTTCCTAATTGTTTCAAAAAATAATATAAAAATTAAATTATAATTTATTTTAAGAAGATTAGAGAAATATGTATATATAAAGAACTAGAAGTGGTATGAGATTGAGAAAGTTATAAAAATGTCAATAGATATTACATAATTTTTTTCTAACTTTATCATTATTATAAAGTAAATTTATTTTATGTTTTTGAGTGGGGTCAATTGACCCCGCTATCCTCAACTTAGCTTCATCCCTGAACACATTAATGGGTACCACTCGCTCGAATTTGATGAAATTGTTTGCATGCACAAAAGAATGGATTGGATTGTAAATGGGCTTAGATTGTGTATCAAGAATGGGGTGGGTCCATTGTATTTGTCCTTGTCCACCAATGACCAATGCAGAAACTCGGTCGCGCTCGTTAGGTTGAATTTTTATTAGGAGGTTCAGGTTTTTTTAAGATCTTTCATTACATTTTTGACACGTGTAATGGTCATACATAATTAATACAAATTGGCCCCCACATGTTATGGGCTATTGGTTAAAAAGAAAATTATTGTACACGTGTTGAAAATGTATAGGAATGTCTTTTTTCTAGTTGGAAGACCTGGACCTCCTAATAAAAACTCAGGTTAGATTTGGGCAAATTAAACAAAAGCAAAGATTACTAATTTGGCAAAAAAATGATACTAAAATTCATCACATTAAAGATTTTGTTGACGAAAGTTTGAGCTCATTAGTAATTTTTTTGTATGACCCTTAATTTTGACTTAAGGCATGTTAAATGTGTTTGTACTAGTGGCCCCCCATCAAAATTCGTTTTACATCTTCACATCAATTAAGGGGGTGATATGCATCCTATTGTAATTAATACTCCCTAAACTTTGAAATAGACTACATTCATTTCAAACGAAAACACAATTCAAAAATGATAGTTTAATTTTATGGAAACAGAAAAAGTGCATTTCAAAATGTCTCATTTATGATTATTAAAACGTTCTTGCTACTTTTGTAGTGCCTTAGGTAATTAATATAATTTTTAAAATACCCAAACAACTCGTAAATAGGTATGTAACACATTTTGATATGTTACAACTTTATATTCAAGAGCTTAAATTTCTGAATAATGTATGGTGCACAAAAACGAAACTTAGAAGTTTTTGGAATTAATATGGACAAGTACCGTAAATTAACTATCCAATTGCCAAACTACAACATGCATATTAAATTCGTGATACTCTTATAGTCCTAGGGCTATGTTTGTTTGTAAGGATTACACTTGAGATATGACTATTAATCCCAAGTGTCTTGTTTGTTTTTAAATTTGAGTTTGAGACTATTAGTCCAAAGTTTATAAAATAGCTTAAGATGATAGATTATTTAATACCATGTCTAGCTAGGTATTATAATCCCATCATGAAGGATTAAAACATAACATGAGATTATTTTAAGTTATCCCATGAATAATTCCATGAAAAACAAACATGTGATTAGGACTATTTAATCCTAGGATTAATAGTCTTGGGATTATAATCCATATAATCCATGTGATTATAATCGTTGCAAACAAACATGGCCTAGGAGTATTAACCAACCAAGGACACGTGTCCACCGGGAGTTCTAGCAAATTTCGTGTGATTGAGCAACCGTACAATCATTACCACGCCCTCCCCTGCAACTGCAGAAAATGGTACTCGTCGCTCTGTATTACAAACCACTAATACTCTCAGTCCTAACCACTGACACCCACGCGCCGACAGAGTGGACCCTCCCTCCGGCCAATCTACACCTAAAAACACCGCTGCCGCAGATTTAAACCTCCTCTACACAGCCTAAGTACGTACAAATAACTTTCAAACAGACTTGTGATGGAAGCAATGACCACAAAAATGAAAGTTAAGCTTTCAAAATTAGTCTGTAAAATGTAATGAATTAAAAGAGAACCAAAAGAGTAGTTTAAGGAATTAAAATATCTGATTCAAAAGCAAACCCTAATAATTTAAATTTTCTAAGCAAACATGCTGCATCCAACATCATCCGGAAAAAGCTGGTCTGCTCTCCAATTAAGCAATACAAACACTAATCTCTACTTTGTAAACTAACACAATAATTTTCATATATAAACACCAAAAAAGCAATCAAAAGAGGAAGTAGAATAGAAAATCCTTTTATTCCAGGACAGAGCCCTAACGTACAACGGCGAACAGAAAACTATTGATATATTCCCGAGGAAGCATGCATGATATATAGTTCATCTATAGCAACGTACACCGGAAATCTGATAGCAAATCCTAGCCAGAAGTTGGTTCATCAACTACAATAAGAAGCATATATATATTCAGAAACGACTGGAATATTATTGAAAGGAAGTACGGAAACAAAACAACTAAGCATAACCGTCTAAAGAGATTCACTAACATCAGAAAACCTGACTGAAGAGTGAACCCTAATTCTTAAGCCACGAACTTAAACAAACGCATGAAATGAAAATATTCAAATAAAACCTTGTTACTACTGCCAAGTAACATCAACTGCCGCTCCTTAACAAGCTACTTATTCTTGTTCTTCTTCGACTTTGTTTTGCTCACCGGATCAGAATATGGAGAAGAACCGGCCATCAAATCAAGTAGCTCAGATGCTATCAGATAACAGAGGTAGGAATCTGCAGTACCGAACTTCACTTTCTCCTCCCTAAGCGAACACCTCCACCAGTAGAAGTTATTTTCGTACCAGGCGATCGGATTTGCCGGCCGAACGACGTACATGTGCTTCCCGAGCACAGTCGTGATCAGGCGGTCAAAACTGTAGTTAGGCAGATCCAGATCGTCTCTCTTCAACGCCTTCGTTGCCAGTACGTTCAAGTCCACTGGATTCGCCACCTTGACGTCGTAGTCCTCTTGAAGCTTTTTTGACACAGAGAGGATGTCCTTGCCGGTGAGGAGCACCTGAGGGTCGGCGAAGAGGTCGTATAAGGATTTAGGGGGAACGTATTCTCGAGGATCGGGGAGATGGTAGATGAGGCAGTGAGAACCAACGCAGAGTAGGATGATGGACTCAGTGATGGATCCGTAGTTTTTGAGGTGGTCGAGGCAAACGCCGAGAAGAAGAGTGCCGTACTTGTTGTTGCGGCGAGTCTTGTGCACTTCTTTCACCCATTTGTCGACGGTTTCGTGGGACGAGGTGTCGACGGTGAGAATGCGGTGGCCGGAGACGTAGACGGTGTAGCCTTTGTGGGGGAAATTGCTTTTAACATCAGAGGCCTTGATCTTCTCCGATTCGATCTCCATTGTTTCAGAGAGAGAGAGAGAGAATGGATATTTGGTGAAATGAGAGAGACAGAATGACAGTGAGAGATGGTAGAGGGACTGTGGGAGAAAGAGCTGATACGGTATTTATAGACAGGAAGGCGAGGGCTGGGTTGGTAGTGAGGTGAGGACCATCCAGTATGGTTGTTACGGTATTGACAGTGATGGGAGCACAGTGCCACGTGTCCATAGAGGATCGGAACAAACTTTTCTCGTGATGGAGCAACTGTAGGATACAACCATCATTTGCACGTACCATATATATATAGCATGCACGTCTTCCTGCAACTGCGGCTCATAGCTGGTAACCGTCGTTATTCTGCCAAAAAGACAATTTCCGGCCAATCTACATCCCAAGCGCTGCCGCTCATGGCGATTACAATCATAGTACCCTTTTGAATAATGTTAAGGAGAAGATTGAAAAAATAAAATTTTAATTAAAACTAATCGAATTTGTAGTTTTGAAAAAAAAAGAGAGTACTAATTAACTTTCAGAATTAATTGAGCCATATATGATGATGATGATGAAAATGTAAGCAAATCTTTCAAAATCAGCAATTTAAACAAAAGCTAACTGGAGAGCATGCAGATTCGGATTCATCCTTTCATCTTCATGTTAATTAATGAAGACGTTTTACTTGTCAAATGCTTGTTTTCGACGGTTTACTTAATTACTTACTTGACATGTACTATGTTGCAGCTGGTGTATGAATAGTAGTATTAACTTTAATCATTTGTACGTTTTGAAAAAATAAAAAAAGTAATAATAATAATAATAAACTTGAGGGTCTGTCATGGGCTTAGACCTATACGTACTGACGCATGCAGACACATTGTCATGGGCCTCACTTTGGGCGCGCTGGATCACTCTATTCCTAGCATTTATGGAAACTACACCAAGCTGATGGCCTGTTAATTAAAATGTCTGGGCGTCCATTTTTACGGACTATTTTCGTACTTGTAAAAGAGAAAAACTTGATTTTTACGGACTATTGTTCCATTGTGCATTTGAGAGGTGAGAAAAATATTTAATGTAACGGTGTACCTATACTATATTATACCATGCATGGTTTCTTTTCCAACTCATCTTTGGTCAAACAATGGTACACAATTTCTGTCTTCTATATTATATTAAGCAAGTGTATTGATCATTGGTGTGATAACACGACGTGGTACACCTTTTTTTATTGAATATTTTTAGTGTTTATGACTACTATATATGTGGATGAAAGTTTTGCAAACTTATTTTTTGAAATTACCTCTTACAACTAATAAGTTGGTCAAATTAAACTTGATGAGTTTGAGTTTTGGGACTAAGATCACCACACTTATATAAAGTAGTGTAAATTTTATTTTGGATTGAATGCAATACTATCTCCTTTCTTTCTGCCCGTGTGGTGTTCTTGACAATTTGAGACGAGAGAAATTATGTACTGAGCTATAGCCTACAGTCTACAGTCCCGAAATAGGTACAGTTCTGGTTAAGGGCCTTATATAAGCCCCCATGAATTATGGTCCAAAATATGAAAACTACCATCTTTGACTTATCTCTTAATTTAATTGTGTGAAACACATTTTTCACATTTCATATTCATACGCCAGCTAGCTTTAGCCTTCATGTCATATTTCATGTCTCCGTAAAAAATAAGTAAATAAATAAATAAATTAAAGAATTAATATTTTTATAAATAAATTTTAATATTTTCATAATATATTTTTTATATAAATATAAAATTTATTTATTAATTATTATTTATTATTTATGTGTGAGAATTTAAACTCATTTTAGTCATTTACTTGTACAAACATCAATTCCCAATAAAATATTCCTACATTGTTTATACAGTCGCTCCAAAATACTTATCAAACTATCCCCACCTGCCTCACTGTCTTTCTTCCTCAAATTATTCCAGAAAACCCACTCAAGAAAACCCCTTGTATTTTCTTGAAATTCGATTACTGGGGTTGGGTTTTCTCATTTCTGAAAATTGTTAGTATCAAGAAATAATAAATCGTTATCATCAATGGACTTCAACCCAGAAGCAGCAGCAGTGGGCTTAGACTACTGGCTTCAATGGCAAGTACCAGTTTGTGCTCTCATTTTCACTATTCCGTCAATAATTTCACTGAATCTCGTCATCAAAGAAAGAAGAAGAGATGATCAGCAGCTGCTCAAGTATTCTGATTTGTGGCTCCCCTGCTGGAGAAATCTCCATCCCCTGTGGCTGTTACTCTACAGAGCTTTCGCTTTCTCTTCCATGGCTTACTTGCTCTATCAGACTGTCGAATCCTTCGGTTTTTTCGTCTTCTTCTTCTATACCCAGTACGAAATCCTCCCCCCTCCCCCCGAATTTTTGCAGTAGCAGTACTTCATATTTAATTTTTATTTTTAATATAGTTTCAATTCTCTTCTCATAAATTTATTGTTGAAAAACTTGTGTTGTTATTGGGATTTGGGGGCACATAATGAGACTATTTTTTTTTTAATAAAGAAAATGTTAATTTCTCATAGTTAATCACTACATTTGGTCAAAATTAGATAATTTTGAACTAATGGTTAAATGAGTTTTTAATATTTTATAGATATGTCAATAGTTAATTTGGTAGTTTTTTACTTAACTAATTGCAATTGCGTTTAGTTTCTGGACTCTTTACCTTAGTATCATCTACCTTGCATTAGTGTTCATTTATTTATTGGAAACCAGAAAAGAAAGGTTCATTTTTGATGTGTCAGTAGTCTCAACCTTTTATTGCAGAAAAATTGAAACCAAAAGAATTGTTTTCCAATTTCCAAAGATACCTTGATGCGAGGAATAACAGACCAAACAAACTGAAAAGAAGTTCAAAATAAAACAAAATGAAAAGAAGTTCAAAATATGAATAAGTGACTTGGCTATATTAATTAATCTCTCCAATACACTATTACAACTCAGATCGAGAATACTTCATATTTTTGGACAAAGTTGAGCTGAACGCTAACATGGCTATTTATGTGCATAATATAGATTGTAGGTGAATGGATCTGTGTGTGGGGGAATGAATGTGTACATACAGATAACGAAACGGTAATAGGAAGCTTATATATAGATTAATTTCAATTCATGCATTCCAAAAAATGCACCTCAGATTGAATAGACACTAGGATACTAAAGCCCCACTACAGCATTAAAAGATCCCAAACAAGAGAGCAGTCGGAAAACAATCTATCTGATCCGAGTGAACACGGTTCTTAGGTATTATTTACAGATAAGTCAAACTACATGCAGCACTAAAAAAAGTTGAAACGAACAAATTCAACTGTCAATTGAAGTTGATTTTATAATTTACTAATTTTGTTTAATCTCCTTTTTTGAACTGATATGCAGGTGGACTTTTGCTTTGGTGCTGGTCTACTTTGCGGTATGTGCACTTTTTAGCATCCATTTTTTTTTCTTTTATGATAGTGTATTTTTTTTTCCGCATCCCACATTTTCTTTTCGAATGCTAGTTTTACTTTGAGATATATCCTTTTCAATTGATGGTATGCTTACTCAAATATCGTGCTTTATATGTATTCTGGTTTCTACCTGTAGATTGGAATCATTATATCTTCTCGTGGATGCTGGATTTACTCAAAGAAGATGGTTGTTCAGAATTCAGAGAGAGATAAGTTCCTTAAAAAGGATTCTGAAATGAGTGAAAATGAATCTACCACAAGTATCAAGGGGAAAGAAAAGTTGCAAATTGACCAACCAGCAGGATTTTTGGAAAATCTCATGCAATCTATTTATCATGTTAGTCTTTGCACTCCCTTGTTTTTTTAAATTATTATTTTTCCAATGTCAATTGTTGTTAAACAATTGCAGTATTATGCCTCACTTGATATAGTACAGAGAAGAAGTTTATCTGGAAAACCACAAATAAAGGTTTCTGGATTTCTTTGTTAAACTAACCAGTTACAAGCTATCCTAACCCGACACGAGAGAGGATGATAATTTTCTGGTTGCTACTATTTATCCATAAAGAGTATGCTTGTGATACCCACCCTAGATATGAACTCAAAATCCTCTCTCTTTTGAGTATCATGAGCTGACTAATAAACGAAAAATAGATCCTGATGCATTTACTAGGAAGTACAGCAAAAGAGTAATAAGCATTGCATGAGAATTGAGTGATCCTCAGAAATGCAGAAAGCTATATCCTTTCATTTAGTCCTCTAATAATCCATTACCATAAATTTCACACGTGATAGGTTATTGATATGGTACAAGTATCTGAACAAGATGAAAAGGTTTTGAAGCCCAGTGCCAGAATATTTTAGATCTTTACTTGCATAGATGGAGCTACGGAGGGGAAGGCATTGGTCATGGCGCCTCCTTAAATTAGGAATCATCCTAGAATATAGGTTTAAAAATGGAGTTTGAGAAGGAAACTAAAGTAGTCCACACTTGACCCCAGCTGGAAATTTTAATACATTAATTTACCACATTTACGTTTATGTTATGTAATTGTTAAGAAATGGTGTTGCTATACGTAGAAATCTAGTTAGATCAAAAGCTTAATTATTATGCACGAATAAATTAAAAAAAGTTTGCCCAACCAAAATTAACAGAATTGTTTTTAAAATAAAAAATCTCTTCATGAAATCTAAAGAACCGTAATTAAGAAGATCAATTGACAATTTATTCTCTTCTTATTTTAATTTCACTTTTGGTGCCAACATTTTCTTGTATGGTCTTTTCTAGTAGTTGTTTGGCTTGTTGAGAAGAAAATTTCTTGAAAGAAAAATTTCCGTGTTAGATATATTTTGATTTGGCCCTCCCTTGGAGAAATTTCTGGTTGTGTCCCTGCGTACTTGAAGATATTGATTGTTCAAGGAAAGGTACAAGAAGATTGTGCTGCATTGCTACATGGGTTTTCTTCAAGGAGTGATTTTAGTGTTGTTTCATGTAGCCTTATAATTGGTAAAGCAAATTATGATACTTCAATACTCTAAAAAAATTTCAATCATCAATCATGAAATGAAAGAAGAAAAGCCATTACCTCGGGGACATGAATTTGCTACAGGTCTGACGTCTGGTATAACTTGAATGCATTGGCTGCTCTAACTTTAAACAATTTCTCCAAGGAAACTGATATTTCCATAACACTTTTTGATATTTCCACATGAAAAGTGTCGCTATAGATGTATAGCGACGAGGAAAACCGTAGCTATAGAATCTATAGCGACACTTTTCATGTGAAAATATCATTTTCTGTTGTGGAAATATCAGTTTCCTCTAATTCTTGTCAACCAAGTTCTTAGCCTTCACAGAAACAACGGCCCTACTTAACAACAATATAAATAAAAATAATGAAGTTGGCTGCTCACATTGCAAGGACGTGATAAGGCTTATTGGATTAAAGTTTTGCTCCTTGTAAAATTTTCTTGAATTATAAGATTTTCGGTTACTGTGCAGTTTTGAGCTTTTTGAAACTGGTTTGAAGCTAATCTTTACTCTTTTACAGGCCTGTGCAGGTGCCGTTATGCTAACAGATATAGTATTTTGGTGCATTTTACTTCCATTAATGTCTGGGGAAAATTTTAGCCTTACTATGGTGAGTCCTGCTCTTACCTGCTTGGTTTAAAATCCCGTGCATATCTGGTTGAAGCCTCTGGTTTCTAGTTCTTATTTTTTTGTGCAAAAGGAAGATTGTTTTTCATTGAATGCTAAACACTGACGAAGGAATTTGTTTTGTTTATGCTGTGTTAGTTTTTAATCTGCCAAATTGCATGGATAGTTATCCTTTGTAATGGTTTCTTCAGCAATGAAGTTTTAATGTTTCCAAAAATATTTCTTTGGATAATACTGAAAGATCATCTCTAAAATGATGGAAGACAGTTGAATGGGAATCATGTCAGATGAATTTTAACAGTTGCATGCCCTGCTCTGTAGCAACCTTCTCAACCTTTACTAATTTGAGCTGTATGATTGACTAAAACTTTAATTTGTTAGACCCCCTCTCCCTGTATTCCTGACAGCATTTATACGGTTTTCCTATTCTTACTTCAGAACTCCTAAAATCCCAGCAGCTACTAAGATGACTTTAACCTTACCGGTTCCACAATCACACAAGATTAACCATGTTAGGACCTGCATTTAATGTATAGATGAAAGTATTGAAAATAACGTGGGTATGGTAAACTTATAGTTTTGTTCCTATGGAATGACATGTACAGGTGCACCAAACTTTTCCTGGTGACCAACTTTAGGCAAAATGCCATATAAATAAAATACACAAATTCAAAATTGTCACTATAACTAGTTATATTTATAGAATTGTGTTGAATTCTTTTGCCCACAATTACATAAATGTTACATTTTTCTTTTGTGCATAATTATGCAGTGTAAAATAATCCAATTCCAACCAGTCATATTTATAGGATTGCGTTGAATTCTTTTGTGCACAATTATGTAAATGGCAGAACTCATATGGCCATGTAGTTTTTCAAGTCCTGCGTCTTGAAAGCAATAGTTGAATTTGCTTCTAATTATTGATTTCTTTTTAATGTGGCAGTTGATAGGGCTCATGCATTCTGTGAATGTTATTTTTCTTCTTCTGGATGCTGCTTTCAATAGCCTTGTAAGTATTGAAGTTCAACCAAAATTTGTCATCCCATGCCTTTAAAGAAGACCTCATCTGCGCCATGTTAACTAGTCTATGGCATTGAATTCCATAGCCTTCCTTTGCTCATGGTCATTAATGAAGCTGCTTCTGTCTGTTTCAGCCATTTCCTTGGTACCGACTCACATATTTTGTGCTGTGGAGCTTTGCTTATATTGTTTTCCAATGGATTAGTCATGCTTTTGGAGTTCCCTGGTAAAACTACTACTCTGTTTTAGCCCTCGTTGATACTTTATGAACTAAACAGCGACTTTACTTTCTATATTTTTTTTCAACTTGTTTTTCAACCAAAAATTGTAAATTGATTTGGAGTCCCTCTCATAGGTGGCCTTATCCTTTCCTCGAGCTTTCAACTCCATGGGCGCCTGCGTGGTAACATGTTTGCTCCTCTTTTTCTCCCTTTATTTCTTGAACATCTTAGATAATCGAATTGATGTTTTTCTACTTGCAGGTATTTTGGCTTGGCTTTGTTTCACATCCCCTGTTATGGAATATATGCACTACTTATTAAAGCAAAAGACTCAATATTCAAAAGGATGTTCCCCCGTGCATTTGTGAGGTTGTCGTCTTACATTTAGTTGTCTACTAATTTTAAGTTGTAAAGAACTTATTTGTGCTTTTTAGGTTAATTTTATTACCAAAAGGATATAGGAGGAAAAATAATGAGATTTTTTGTGACTAATTTTCAGCAAAAAAATTATTCTGACAACCTTTTACTGCTTCATTTCTTCTCTATAACCTCTATGAAATCCACTAACTAAACAGAGTCTTAATGTTGATCCTACTAACTGATGATCATCCGTGCATTGCACTGTATATGCTAATAAATCTTTCATATGGCAGGGTTTCAGGGGAGAAGAAGCAAACTTAAATCTGTGCATTCTTAAACTGTAGTTAGCGCACTTTGCTCAGCGTGTTACCTATTAAACAATTAATTACATGCATGAAGCACTTGTAACAGAGCTAGCAAATACATTGAACATTTGTATCTCCAAACAGAATTAGATTTCGGTTTTCTAACTTCTCTCGTGGTGCTCACTCTTAAGATGGTAAAATGAGCAAATAGTTCAGGTTGGATAATTAAAAGTTTGGTTCGAGCTAGATTCGAAATATAAATAATTCAAATATGAGCAAATTTTAAAATTTGATAAATTACTCGAACTTTCTCAAATTACAATTTTTTATTGATGTTCAGATTATATTCGTTCGAAAAATTCAAATTGTTTGGGCTCGATTTGAGATGGTATTTAACTTGGTAGCTAAATGAGCCTCAATCAAACTTTATTTTATACTCGATAAATTTTGTGAACTAAATCCGGACAATTCAATATTCGGTTTGACTTGGTTTATTTATACCTTTACTCACTTTGTTCCACACGATAATAAGTCTTATTTTTTCTTTTGGGGCTAAAATATGAAATTTTAAAATTCAAAATTATTGTGAATTTATGTAATTTTAATTAATATAATAGTTAATATTATAAATTACTGAAAAAATATTACCAAATATAAAATTGTTATTTCAAAAATTAAAATAATTAACGACACAATTTAAATTTGTTATTTTGTAAATTGATTAAATAGGGATTACGTCAAATAAAACTCTTTTTGTGGTGGAGGGAGTATAATTATATGCAGTCGTGTTTTACGCAAGCTGTGCAGCGTAATAGAAAAAGAACGTTCTCTCTCTCTCTCTCTCTCTATATATATATATATATGACCAAGTCTAGTTGCTCTTCTAATTTCTTTGATCCATTCTTCTAGTAAGAGCAAGCTAGCGCTGTCTTTGATCCATTCTTCTGGTAAGAGCAAGCTAGCCAGCGTTTTTTAAGTACTTTATATATATATATATATATATATATATATATATATATATATATATATATATATATATAGATATATATAGAGTCCGGTTCAGGTCCGGGAGTCCGCATTTTTTTAAAATGCGGACTTTTTTTTTTTTTTTTTTTTTTGCTTTTTTTTTTGTGGTAAATCGTAAAAAAAATAAATAAATAAATATGGAACTAAAATTTTTAAATAATACAGTGTTTTGAGCGTGATTTGTATACATATAACAAAACATGTATGTACAGTCTGCGCAGACTGTACATACATGTTTTGTTATATGTATCCAAATCACGCCCAAAACACGCCCAAAACATTGTATTACGTAAAAATTTCAGTTCCATAATTATTATTTTTTTTTTTTTTAGTTGTTTCAAAAAAAAAAAGCAAAAAAAAAAAAAAAAAAAAAGGTCCGTAATTTAGCTCCGTCCGGGATCCCGGACTGGATCCGTGGGCTATATATATATATATATATATATATATATATATATATGTATGCAATAAGCTTCTCATGCGAACTAGAATTTACGGACCAAGTACGTACTAGGCATAAAATGCACGCGGGTTGAATTTTAAAGCCGTGGGTCCAATTTTGTGGGTCGGGTCTATTTTAAACAAAAAATACAAGTGCTTAAGTCAGTGTAAACCAAGAACCAAGACTCTCTCTCTCTCTGAAACAGCGAACCCAGTAGCTCTAACAAATCTCGAACCACCAAAGTCGGAGCAAATCCGGCCAAATTCTCATCATTTCCGGCGAACCAAGACTCTCTCTCTCACGGTGAAGGTAAAGCTCCTTAACGGTTCTAATTTGATGGAGTTAATTGCCTAGCGAAAGAAATTTAGGATTTGTGTTTTGTTAATATCAGTCTAAATCTCTTGTTAGTGAGTTTATCTTTGCGCCCGTTGTTCTTCATTCTTACTTCAATCATATTCATATGACCCAGATTAGTGCAGTTCTTTAAACTTCGTTAACAGTGAACAATTTGTTATAGCATATTTTGGGGTTTGCCTATTAACAGTGAACAATTTCTGGTTTGGGATTTTTTAATTTTTTGTTTTTGTTTTTGTATAAATGATTGTGAAGCACTGAGTCGGTTTATCAGGCACTGAGTCATTCTTTTTTTGAACTAAATGACTAAATGTTTATAAATGAACATTTTGCACTAAATTTCTTATATATTGTCCATACTAAATGTTTTATAAACATTTTGCACTGAGTCATCAGTTTATAAACATTTAGTATGATCATTAGTATGAACATTTTGTATATATTTTTGTTCAATAGCTTATTATATGGAAAAATAAGCTATTTGGGGGGTTTTTTTTTTTGTTTACAGTGACCATATTTCTCATTTGGGATTTTTTCATTTTTGTTTTGTTTTTCAAATCGTCTTTTTATATGGTTAATACTAGACGCCATTTCTGTCCAAAATATTTGTAATCTCTTCAAATACATTCTATAGCATAAACATATATTATTATAATATGTCATGTAATCTCTTCAAATATGAAGAATACTGCCTATAGAGACAGTGAGGTTAATACTAGGTTTTTGCATAATCTCTTCAAAAAAGAATGAATTAACATTGTATAGCATAAACAAATGGCCCTGTATAAGTAGTTATTTCTGTCCAATAAGGAAATTCTCCTAATTATCACTATGCTAAATGATTTGTTTGACGCACATATACTTGATGTTTTAGATCATTAATTTGCATTGATTTTAATTTAATCGTACAGGTTATATGGATGATCATTTAGAAGATGAAGTACAGGGTAATGATGAATGTGATGATAATGTAGACAATATGTATGATCAAATTGGCTGACGTGAATGTTATTTAATATGTATGATCAAATTGGCTGGCAATGAGTTTCATGATTTCAGACAATTATTGTTGTATTGTAGCTATATTTGTGGCTATATTTGTAGCTATATTTAATATGTATGATCAAATTAAGTTGTTTCATGATCAAATTGGTTGGCTTTGTTAGTTTTTAAGTTAAGGCTTTATTCATACTATTGATACGAGTACGATTTGTGCGTCTGTCATTCCGGTCTTCTAAATCTAGACAACTGCTATATAGGAAGGCTGAACTATGCAGCAACACCTAACATTTTTTTCAATAATGCAATACATGCCAACAACTGAGCAGATTCATTTCAAAAATCACACTATCAATTCATCAAGTTGGGTTCATCGTTTGATACATTCACATTCTTTTAGTAAACTATGGTTGGTTGACTAAAGTGGGTCACATTCACATTACACAAGAGGTAGCATAGACAACTAGTTTTTTCATAATAGACTCGACCTTCATTTTCATTCTTATTGGAACGTGTTATTTTACAAATTGCAAATTGTTCACAATGACATTGCTTGCTTTGAATCCTTAAATCAAATTCGCAGCTCTCCACCATGCTTCCTGATGCCATGTTGTCTTCCTACAAAAATATAAATCCAATTATTCACAGGAAGAAGATAGAATGCAACAAAATTTATAACCAACTTTTTGAAGGAACCAAAAATAAGCTTCGCCCCAACATCATTAAAATCAAAACATTTCATAACATGAAGCAAGAAAAAAAAACTCAACTGTATCACTTAATTTTCATTTACTTCCTCTTCAAACTGATGGTTCCACATCTTCACCCAGATAGTAATCACACCAAAAAAACATAAAATGTATACAAAATGTTAATTCATTTTTTTTTGAAGAGATTATGCAAAAACCTAGTATTAACCTCACTATCTCTATAGGCAGTATTCTTCATATTTGAAGAGATTACATGACATATTATAAGAATATATGTTTATGCTATAGAATGTATTTGAAGATATTACAAATATTTTGGACAGAAATGGTGTCTAGTATTAACCATATAAAAAGACGATTTGAAAAACAAAACAAAAATGAAAAAAATTCCAAATGACAAATATGGTCACTGTAAATAAAAAATAAATCCCCCCAAATAGCTTATTTTTCCATATAATAAGCTATTGAACAAAAATGTATACAAAATGTTCATACTAATGATCATACGAAATGTTTATAAACTGATGACTCAGTGCAAAATGTTTATAAAATATTTAGTATGAACAGTATATAAGAAATTTAGTGCAAAATGTTCATTCTAAATGTTTATAAACATTTAGTCATTTAGTTCAAAAAAAGAATGACTCAGTGCTTGATAAACCGACTCAGTGCTTCACAATCATTTATACAAAAACAAAAACAAAAAATTAAAAAATCCCAAACCAGAAATTGTTCACTGTTAATAGGCAAACCCCAAAATATGCTATAATAAATTGTTCGCTGTTAACGAAGTTTAAAGAACTGCACTAATCTGAGTCATATGAATATGATTGAAGTAAGAATGAAGAATCCTAAACGCAGAGATAAACTCACTAACAAGAGATTTAGACTGACATTAACAAAACACAAATCCTAAATTTCTTTCGCTAGGCAATTAACTCCATCAAATTAGAACCGTTAAGGAGCTTTACCTTCACCGTGAGAGAGAGTCTTGGTTCGCCAGAAATGATGAGAATTTGGCCGGATTTGCTCCGACTTTGGTGGTTCGGGATTTGTTAGAGCTACTGGGTTCGCCGTTTCAGAGAGAGAGAGTCTTGGTTCTTGGTTTACACTGACTTAGGCTCTTGCATTTTTTGTTTAAAATGGACCCGACCCGCAAAATTGGACCCGCGGCTTTAAAATTCAACCCACGTGCATTTTATGCCTAGTACGTACTTGGTCCGTAAATTCTAGTTCGCATGAGAAGCTTATTGTATATGTATGTATGTATGCCGGCATAATATATATGTCCATGCATAAAACGCATATTACTATAAGTTAAAAACAAAAGTAATAAACTTGGATTTCAACTTTATTAGAAAAAACTCCAACAATTTTAGTTAAAATAATTTGGAAAAGTATCACTCCGACCGACGTCGAAAACATGCATGGCACTTGTAACATGATAATATAATATAAGATGAAACAAAAGGTCACTACGTACCATTTATGGTAATACAAACATAGGGATCAAACAAGTGTCTACATATTCTTTAATTATGGAACGGTGGAAATTCCATATAAATACTTGTATTAATCCATGAAGATTGAGCATAAGTACTCTCATTCAATTTGGTAGAAAAAACAAAAAGAAAAAGAAAATGAGAAGTTTGGAGTTGAACATGTCTGCAGTACTGATGCTCATTTGCCTGATTTCCTTCTCGGCCATGGCGCCAGATGCTTCAGCTGCGCATACGCACTTGGAAGAAGGTTATTATTGGAAATCGTGCCCATCTGCTGAACAGATAGTGTGGAAGGTTGTGAGTAAAGCAGTCCAAAGAAATCCTGGAATTTTAGCCGGTCTCATTCGTCTCTTTTTCCATGATTGCTTTGTCAGGGTACGTACGTACGTAATTGTAATTATAATTATGTTACTACTAGTACGTAGTACGTACTACTCCATAAATTATTACTACTGGAATGGAATATATTTCTGCACGATTGATCCATGCACTGGCAATGACAATCAATTTGTGATTCACACAATCATTTGGTCGAGTTATAAATATATATATATATATATATATATATCAAATTGGAAATAAATACAAATACAAAATAGTATGAACACACATATATATATATATATATAGTTTATTTTAATTAAAATACTTGATATCCATTTGTGTTATGTACGCTAGGGTTGTGATGCTTCCATACTACTCAAATCCACACCAAGAAACCGTTCAGAGCAAGAAAGTCTGCCCAACGTCGCTTCCCTGAGAGGACTAGAGGTGATTGATGAGGCAAAGGCCAAGCTTGAAGCTAAATGCCCCGGTACCGTATCATGCGCGGATATAATAGCCTTTGCCGCTCGCGACAGTACTTATAAAGCCGGTGGCATTTGGTACAATATTCCGGCAGGGCGTCGCGATGGCAGAGTTACCTTAGAATCCGAAGTTCTTTCAAATCTTCCTCCCCCTCTACATGATGTTGAACAAATTCTTCAATTTTTTACCAACAAAGGAATGTCCGTAAAAGAAATGACTGCACTATCCGGAGCTCATTCAATTGGAATTGTACATTGTGTGGCTATTTCAAATCGCCTTTACTCATTCAATGCCACTCATCCACAGGATCCGGCTTTGGATCCCAAATATGCCTCTTTTTTGAAGAAAAAGTGTCCGAATGGAGCGACAAGTGGTAAGGTGAGTCTTGATATAGTTACCCCGGATCGCTTAGACAATCAGTACTACAAGAATTTGAAGAAGAATATGGGAGTATTGGAATCTGATCAAGCCCTATCAACCAGTCCATTGACCGCCAAACTTGTGAAAAAATACACAAATTATCCAGATGTGTGGGCGGCGGATTTTGCAGCGGCAATGGTGCACCTAGGCTCCATTGACGTTTTGACTGGACATAAAGGAGAGATTAGAAAGAAGTGCGGGGTTGTGAATAAACAGTAACTAGCTAGCTAGCTAGGTTGCAATTCTATCACAGCTCAAGCTAGCTGCTCATGAACAAGGAATATATATATATATATATATATATATATATTATTTATACTATATATCTATTTATTTATAGTTCATTTATTGATATAAACATAATTTGCAATTATATGTCTATATATATATAATGTGTGGAAGTCGGAGCAAAGCTCAAATTTATTTGTGTTTGAATGCAGTGTAATATGCTTTTTAAGAATATTTATTTATTAGTGATTCTACGTTAACTCTAATTACCTTTCTTTCCTGGCCTTCGTTTTCTTTCAATTTATTTTTCCATTTTTGCATAAGTTTGAGTTATTAATTCACACCTGCCGATCATATATTATATGCCATACAATTCAATATCTCTCTCTTTCAAACTAGTTTTGTTAGGAGATTTAGTTTTTCTATTTAATTTAAAGAAAAAAAAATATTTACTACTTTAATTCGTCTTAAAATAAAACTGATTTTTATGGTCGAATTGACCATTTTAAATAATAATTAATCACACATATTTAGATTTCCTAAATAGTTAGATTTCCTAAATAGCAAACTTAGTTAGATACTCCATATATTAATACTAAGTTATATGTAATTTACTATATTTATAGTCTCTCTATATATTTTTAAAAGAATAATACGATTTATTATTTTTGATATCATATCACTGTCCAATATCTGTCCCCGCACCTTCAAACTTAGAACTATAAATGAGAAGAAAAATATGGCCTTATTACCGTCTTCAGGTCATGTGGCAAGTGATCCATTAATCCAAAAATTGTAAACAAATATGTCTGAGCCATCCTGATGTATGACAGACTTTACAGTAATAAAAATTTAAATGGTTCAACCATTAGCCAACATCAAGACAAGCATAAATTTCGTAGACTCTGATTTTGTCAGTTCTAATGTTATTTGATGATGATGAATTATAATTTTATGCGGAAATGTGATATTATATAATCTCTTCTTGAGATATTAAAGAACTTTAAAAATGACAATAAATAGTCCGAGAAAATAAATAAATGACTAGCTATAGAATAAAATAACATTAAATTGTTCAAATAATCCCATGACATTTATCATTTTGACAAACAAATATAACCTTAATTAATGAAATAGAAGAAAAATTGCATAACAATGCGATAACAAAAAATGAATGTTCAAAGAAGAAATTGAAGGCTTGTATTAATTGGCACCTGAGTTGCTCCGATTTATAAAAGGCCATTTGTTGAGATATGAATATTGCAATATTGTGAAGTAAATCTAAAAGGAAGAAAAGTGACACACCAATAACATAATTCAACGTCCGTATAATGTATGCATTTTTTAACTCTTAAGCAAAAGAAACTTTTACTAGTTACCACCATGTAATGCACGATTGCCTAGCTCTCAAAGCAATAGATTAATTTTAATTAATTATAACTTTCATTATAACAAATTACAAACACATGTACTAATCGTCATCAATTAGCAAAATGATGCAACTTACACAAATTTGCCAATCAGTCAACAAGAAAATAAATAAAAAATTAAACAATACACACATGCATGAACCTTTAACACAATAATACAATCGCGTGCAGATTATTGCAGGAGCAAGAAAAGAAAAGAAAATTTAGTTCACAACTTGACAGTTCTTCCTAATCTCGCCCTTGGTCCCGGTGAGGACTTCAATGGAGCCCATACGCACCATTGCAGCCCCAAACTTAGCCGCCCATGCTGAACCATATTTTGCATTGTACACCACCATCTTAGTCGTTAAGGGGCTGCTCAATAATGTTTGATCCGAAGTCAACAACCCACGGTGGTACCTTAATCCCGTATAAAATTTGTTATCCAAATAATTAGGCGTTAAACCATCAAGATGAACTAAGGGATCACGGCCTGTAACATTACTTGGCGGGGGACACTTTTTCTTCAAGTATGCTACATATTTTGGATCCATAGAAGGATCTTGAGGGTGTGTTTTGTTAAAGTCATAGAGACGGTCCGAAAACGAAGAGCAACTAGAGACACCAATGGAGTGAGCACCAGAGAGTGTTACCATTTCATCAAGAGACAACCCTTTTCTTGCAAAGCTGTCTTGTAGTTGCTTGGCATTGAAGAAAGGTGGAGGGAGATTTTGTGTTACTTCGTTAAATAATGAAACACGGCCATCTCGACGTCCAGCTGGAACTTGATAGTTTATCCCTCCTACTTTGAGGGCACTATCACGGGCAGCGAAAGCAAGTATGTCTGAGCATGATACAATTTTTGGGCATATGGCCTCTAGTCGAGCTTTAGCCTCGTTAATCACCTCAAAGCCTCGGAGGCTAGGGTTATTGGCTGGGTGAAATTTCTCAGCTTGTTTTCCTTGTGTTGTATCCAATAGAACAGAAGCATCACATCCCTGAAATATGAATAAGAAATAAAACTTACATTAATTACACTCAACTCCTCTATATATAGGCGTTTTGGTTGGGAGTTTCTAGCTAGTGCACGCCAAAAAAAGTCTCAAGAAACTAAGCAAATAATTGAATTATCGAATTTGAAGCATTAGAATTTAGATCATAATTTTATTGATTAATTACGCTAGCGAGGATGAAATCGAGCATTAGTTTTATTAATTTATTCGTACCCTGACAAAGCAGTCGTGGAAATGCATCCTTATGAGGCCTGCAGCTATGCTTGGATTCATTGACACTGCTTTGTTCACTGCATTTCTCACAATTGCCTCTGCAGATGGACAACTTCTGCCATAATATCCGATCTTAAGTGGTGATGAAACTCCCTTAGCACATACATTATTAGAGAAAATCAAACAAGACATCAGCGCTAGTACAAGGAAATTTGAACGGTTGCAATTCATTGTAAGCTCGAGATAGAGAAATGCGTGGCTAATAAGAAGATTTCTTATAGCTAGCTAGCTCTTGAGTTCTGAAGACAAAAGTACTATTTTCTTTATAACTTGATAAAATTAAAGAAAATGTGAAGGAAGCTCTTGTATATATGTATATGTGTCATGGAATTTGTGTATTTATAGGCTAAGAAACACTAAAGATCGAGCTGCAATGGTGGAATTTTTTTTATTTACGTTTTTAAAATCTAGACGCGTGAAGCTGTAATTAATTAATTACAACTATTTGCAAACTTGAGGTTTGTCCGGCTTTGAATTTTTCTGGCAAGATTATTATTAGTAAAATTTAAAACCTACTCGCTAGATATGATCTCCTTCCAACATGTATTGCTCCTTCCAACATTGCACCTTCCTTCCAATTCTATCAAATACATTATATTTTTATAGTTGTGAATAGTATAATTGAAAATGATATTGGTCAACTAATTTATCATATTGAATAGCATAATTGTTTCAAAAATAAAAGTAATCTAACTTTTCACTATTTGATAAACATGTGAATTTTTTTATCAAAATTTCAATGAATAAAAATTCTTTTAAATTTTTAACAGTGAAAATATTTTTTATATTCTAATTTTTTGTAGGAATGATCTTGATATCATCAACTGTTTATTAACATATTTTGATCATTAGTAACAAAATTATTAAGATCAAATAAATAGTGTATTGAATTAAATTGGAGAAAATATGTAATGGAAAAGAGTTAAATCCCAATTAAACACTCATGCTTCATTTTATTTTTTATTTTATTTTTTCTAAGTCTCATGCTTCATTTTTCCCCCCTTTTTTAAGGTTATTATTTATTTTTTATTTCCCATTAATTAAGGATGTGAGTACTATATGTATTTCCTTTGGCTTTCGCCAAATGTCAGCCTTTTCTGAAGAGATTCAGAAACTTTCCAACTGTAAACATGAAATCTATTATATATGTTTTTTCTGGTACGACGAGAGGCATGCTTTAAACAATTGTTACGTTGATTAGGTCGTGCAATGGCACTTCTTTATTCAAATTAATATGAATTCTTAATTATACTATACCTAATAATTAATAATGTTGTGACATAAGCATTTTAATGCAAGTTGATTTTGATTATAAGCCAGAGAAATTCATTTAAAAGTAAAGTATTACGCTATATATTTCTAAGCTGTCTGACCTGGTACGTAGCTACGTCAAAGAAAATCCAAGAACGAGGAAGAACCTCGAGCTCTTATGTACTATTCCTTCCGTACGTCATTAAAAAAAAGAAAAAAAGAAAAAAAAAGTGATACTATATATTTTATTGATTTCTCTGTTAAATATTAAGATTTGCAGACAATTCATAAACATACAATAACCTGGATATAGTTTTTTCACAACTTCTTAGAATATCAAAATTTTTAAACTAAAACTTATGATCAACAAAAGTTATATTGATCAAAATATGTCGTAAGCAAACCATATACTAAAAAACAAAATCAACAAATTAAAAAAGAAGAGTATGTCTTATTTAGAATGGAGAGGAATATTATAGCAACCAAATAATAGAACCTTCTTAGGCCAATCGGATGATAGAGAATAGGTCTGACAATCTAATTAGTTAATTGTTGGGTCAATTCATATTAATTGGAATTAATTAAGTTGCTTAATTGTTTTATAAGAGTTGGGTTGGTTAAAGTTTAAAATTATATTTTAAAAATGAAAAACAGATTCAAACTGGATAATCATATTTTAACTTATTTTTATTTTCATTCTAATTTTTCAAATGTAATCAGATTTCAGAGAGAGAAAATGTAATCAGATTTTAGAGGGAGAAAATATAATCAGATGTTAGAGAGAGAAAATATAATCAGATTTTAGAGAGAGAAAGTGTAATTAGATTTTAGAGAAAAAATGTAATAAGATTTTAGAGAGAGAAAGTGTAATTAGATTTTAGAGAGAGAAAGTGTAATCAAATTTTAGAGAGAGAAAATATAATCAGATTTTAGAGGGAGAAGGTATAATCAGATTTTAGAGAGAGAAAAAATATATATAAAAAATTGAGCGTAGAAAAATCTTTAGAAAGGAAGTTTACAAAAATTTTAGAGAGAGAAAATTTAAAAATTTTAGAGTGTATAAAAAATTTTAGAGAGAAAGAATGTATAAAATATTAGAGATAGAAGGTGGAGGAATATAAAAATTAAATATCATAAATAATTTATTTAATTGGACTATAATAATAGTAAGCTTGAAATTTGAAATATGGGTTGACCTATACTTGATTCATAACTATATAGTTTCAATCCACACAACATTCATAACCAAAACCAAATTTAGGATTCAGATTTTCTATTATTTGGAGGTTATTAGACGATTTAGGATTCGGATTTTCTATTATTTGGAGGTTATAAGACGATTATATTTGTAGTGAAATCCAACACATAAATTGGCAAAACAACTATGTTGGATCACCTTTTTTACCTAAAATGTTAAGATATTAAGTTGAGACTCCACCATACTTATTAACTCATCTAAACTCTTGAATTTATCCAATGTGAGATTCATGTGACTTGAATACCCATTCACTGAGCACACCATCTTTTGAGTCTTTCAAGAGAGCTCTTCGACTCTAATATATACTCTACCTAAAACTGAGCAAAAAACGGGTATAACCGAATTACCGAACCGAACCGAAATAATTTAACCGAATTTTTCTGAAATTTCGGTTATTTTCACTATTTCGGTTATATCCAAATTATTTTACGGTTTTCGGTTAGTTTGTACATGTATCATTTTTGGGTTATTCGGTTAAACCGAATAACCGAATAAAACTGTGTAAAGGAGAAGGATTCACATAACCGAACAGGCGAACACAGCCTCTATTTTACTAAATAGTAAATACTAAATAGTCTAAATTAATTAGACTACTTTACTCTCTCTCTCCGTCATCACCCCTCAGTCCTCAGATCAGATCTCGAACTCTCTCTGTCTCTTATGAACTGAACTGTGAAGAACCAAAGATTAAGAGAGGATACACCTAATTTCCTTTTATTGGTCCTTGTGCTGCTAGTAGGTCTGCCACTTCTCCTTATCCCATCGTTCTCCCTTGAGGCCACAAAGCTAGAGTTAACTGCCGTGGCTTTCCATTTTCTTTGTTTTTCATCTTTATCGAGAGAAGGTAAAATGTTCTGCTTTTCGACACCATCCAAATTAGATTGGTCTTCTAGTTTGAGTTCATATGTGCTGAAATAGTAGTAGATAGCACAAAAGGTTAAAATGTCAAAGAAGTTGAACTATTTAATGTACATGTAACCTGTATGGAAATTTGTGTGTTTCAATTATTCAAGAAACAGAGAATATACACATACGTGTTTAAAAACTCGTGTATGCAGTAATGTCTTAAGAGGATAAATATATGTAATATTAATGTAAATCTGCATGTCTTTGTGCCCAACTCCTCTCTTATAAACTGATATGTGTTGCTGCTAGTTTATGACTTATGGATTGAATGTAATTATGTTTATGGATTGTAATTTATGAACTGAACTGTTGGTGCTAGTTTTTCAATTCGGTCTTTAACCGAATAACCTATTCGGTTATTCGGTTATTCGGTTAGTGTCAAATTCGGTTAGTTATTCGGTTATCAAAAACAGTTTTTGTTCGGATATCGGTTATAACCGAATTTGTAGTTCGGTTCAGTTATTAACCGAATGCTCAGCCCTAACTCCACCTAACTAGGAGTGATCCCTTGCTCTACTTTACTCAATTTTATTTGCTTTACTGTCACCTTACTCAACTCTATTTGCTTTACTGTCACCTTACTCAACTCTATTTGCTCTACCGTGCGAACTAGATAACTCGTAGCTTACGAAAGTGCTCCACCATGGAGTATCAACTTAATACGTGGGCCCATCGAACCATGAACTCTAATACCACGCCCATCGAATCATGGGCTCTAATACCACTTGTAGCGTAATTGTACGATTCATCTCACATCAATTTATGCAATGCAGACCCATGTAGAGTGATTCAACACAGAGTGACCCAACAAGTGTGTTGGATCACCTCCTTACCAAAAATGTTAACTTATTATATTGAGATTCCACTATCCTTGTTAACCTATCTACGCTGTTGAATTTATCTGATGTGAAATTTATATTCCAACAATTTTCTCTCCATTATGTTTGTTTACGAAAATAATAGATGGAATAAAAATATTTATACTAATTTAATATCAATACAAACTATTTTATTTCATAATTAATCTTTTATTTAATTTTATGAACTATGTTTTAATCAAGTGAACTAGTGAAGAGGAGTAAATAAATTTGTTTGAAGATAGCCTATGAGATTATAATTTTTTCCAACCTGATAAACTCAAAGCAGGAGTATCAATATAACAGAACCTCTCTTTTGTTGGAAATCAGAGCAGTATATGATCATTGATTAACCTTAGTTCAAGGATGACTGCACTTGATCCGCATGAATAGATAACCTTAATTTTGATATTGCTTTGAAGCATTCAATTTATAAATAAAAGACTTTTTAAATTATAAATGGAGCTTTTAAATTTTATTTATTTAATGTAGAACTATAAATCTCAATACAAATGATGGTGATATAAGTGGATTACCTATTTGTCTTGGGCCCAAAAGAATATATTTTGCAAGAAACAAACAAAAAACATGGACTTTCCACGAACAAGAGTACTGAAGTGGCCTTGGTCTCCAAGCAAGGCCGCCAAAATAGAATACAAGTGAGATTTTTATTACTAATGCTACGTTTGGATTGGTGAAATAAGAAGGGAAATGGAATAACTCATTCTTATGTAATAAAAAAAATTATGTTTGGTTGCGATTGGAATGAAAAAAATTGTGTTTAGTTCTTTGAGAGAGGGAGAACATATAGAATAACTCATTCTAACTAGAATGGAATGAATCATTTCACTCTTCATTCTATTCATTCGTTCCAAACGTAACATAACATAAATGTCTCTTTAATTTAGTGGGTATATGACTAGCTGAGGTTGCAAATTTCTTTATTGCCATATTGTAAGACTTATTTGGTGTCAAAGAAGTGACACAAATAAAAATCCCATATTTATATGCGGGCGTTTTGATTCTCACATATTGCTTTCACTTTAGTTATTGTGTAAACTACACAATATTTAAATAAGAAGCAGGCGAAAAGCAGTACTACTGCAACATATGAAATAAATAAAATGAATTGATATTTTTACGTATATTTTTAAAATTTTTATATAATTTTCTTTCAAAATCTGAAATAAAAAAAATAATTTAATTAAGAAATTGATATTTTTACGTGTATTTTTGATATTTTTATATAATTTTTTTTCGTATGACAACCCCAATTTCATGTAAAAAAAATTATATAAAAATATTAAAAAAAACATATAAAACTAATGCTTCCTACGATTACTACGATTACTGACTATTGCATAAATTCTGATTTAAGTGTGAACTTAAAAAGTGCTGACACTGCGGAAGAGGATAAGCTAAAAACAACCACGTGTGATTTTGTGTCTTATTTTTTGCACTTGACCAACGTCACTCCAGACGCATCCAAATAATTAAAATAATAAAATATCTTAAAAATGGAATTCCCGTCTCAATCCTTTCGAGCTCTCTACTTTCACAGTCGCCGCGTCTTCTATATTAAGAAGAGACTTTCTCCCACCACAAATCACTACTCCTACTACTCTTCTCACTATTACTCCACATCAATGGCGGATAACAATAGTCCAAAAGGAACCATCATCTTCTCCACCGTCGGCAGACCCCAGTACGGTTTTGACGTCTTCTCCGTCAATCTCCCCAAAATTCTCGACCAATCCACCAAACCCACATTCTCAGAGCGCCGCCTCACCGACGGAATCTCCATCAATTTTAACGCCCAATTCCTTGATGATAATCAGTCCATTGTCTGCGTCTCTGAGAGAACCGGCTCATCTCGAATTCACTTGATCCGCGCCGGAATTCCCAAACCGCAACTTCTCCCGTCGGCAGCGGAAAGCTCCTTCCACGATCGTCCGATAATCAGAAATGGACGGCTATACTTCATTTCAGCTCACGAGCCAGCCAATAAGCTGTTCAAAAGCTGGTCTGCTCTTTACATTACTGAGCTACAAAATGATAAAAATATCATCCGGTTGACGCCAAAAGGTTCTGTTGATTACAGTCCTTCAATTTCAAAAACTGGAAAATTTATAGCCGTCGCATCGTACGGGTCTCGTCCATGGTCCGGTGAATTTCACGAACTTCAAACGGATGTAGTCGTCTTCCGACAATCCGACCCGGAAAAACGCACTATCGTGTGCCAGCACGGAGGCTGGCCCACCTGGTCCGGTGACTCCAGCATTTACTTCCACCGGCAAGCCGATGATGGATGGTGGAGCATTTTTCGAATCGATTTACCTGATAATTTTGAGATATCGGGCCAATCTTACGCTCCTCTCCGGATCACCCCACCCGGTCTACACTGTTTTACTCCAGCCGCCATGCCAAACAGTAATCAAATTATCGTCGCCACTCGGCGGCGTGATAAAAATTATCGTCACGTTGAGATTTTCGATGTTGATTTGCATAAATTTTATCCGGTCACTGAGTTGGTAAATCCTAATTTCCATCACTACAATCCATTTATCTCGCCGGATTCTGGTTTTCTGGGTTATCACCGATTCCGAGGAGAGTCTTCCGCCGCAGAGTCGATAATGCCATACCTGGATCCCATATCGTCTCCCATTAATGGCCTGCGAATGCTCCGAATCAACGGATCGTTTCCTGCTTTTTCACCCGCCGGCGATTTAATCGCATATAATCACGGTTTAGAAGCGGATTCCGGCGTAAAGATCGTTAAATCGGACGGATCGAAAAGATGGACCTTGTTGAAAGACCGAATAGCATTTTACAATTCCTGGAGTCCGACGGAGAACAACGTGATTTATACATCTATCGGACCTATTTTTGAGACGGTAAAAGCAACGGTCCAGATTGCACGAATTTCATTCGATCCCGCAAATCTAATAGATAGTCGCGAAGAAATTCCAATTGATGTTAAGATACTTACGAGGGATGATACGGGGAATAATGCCTTCGCATCATGCTCGCCGGACGGGAAATTCATTGTGTTTCGATCCGGTCGTTCAGGCCATAAGAATTTATACATAGTCGATGCCGTGAACGGAGAATTTGACGGCGGAATACGGCAATTAACGGAGGGGCCATGGATTGACACCATGCCGAGTTGGTCACCTGACGGAAAGCTCATCGCCTTCTCGTCAAACCGACACAATCCCGACGACGCGAGTAAATTCAGTATATACTTTATTCGTCCGGACGGCACAGATTTAAAGAGAATCCACGTGGCAGGATCTGAGGCAGACAACGAGAGGATAAACCACGTGTGCTTTAGTGCGGACGGGGAGTGGATGGTGTTTACGGCGAACTTGGGCGGAGTGACGGCGGAGCCGGTGTCGCTGCCGAATCAGTTCCAGCCGTACGGTGACCTATACGTGGCGAGGCTGGACGGGAGTGGATTGAAGAGGCTGACGTGGAACGGGTACGAGAACGGGACGCCAGCGTGGCACCCGGGAAATGAAATGGATCTGGGGCGTTTGGCTTTGGGTGGTGACGTGGTTGGGGATAAGATGAAGGGTCAGTTCGATGAACCATTGTGGATTAGTTGTGATTTTTAGTGATATTTCTTATTTTATTTTATTTTATAATAAAAACGATGGTAAGAAAGTCGGTGTATAATATAAAGTCATCACCCACCACCAGTTAGTTGCCAGAATAAATGGAAAAGCTTTGTTGTTTCTTTTGGTTCTCCGAAAAGAAAAGATTAGATGCAGGCAACAAGAGCTTTTACTAATCCAAGTGCGAGGAATCAATTTTTCAGGTCACTAATTATCATGATTAAGAAAATAATGGTCTAATTATTTTAGTCGATATATAGACTTTCTTTTACCATTCCATATTTGAGAAATTTTTAGATATATATATATATATATATATACACACACACACATATACTCCCTCCGTCCCAAATTAATTGCTTTTCTAGGATTTTTTTAAGTCAAATTGACTATTTTTAAAATTAATAATTAAGCATATATAAATATATTTCTAAAATTATAAAAATTGAAATTAGTAATAAATTGTATATACTTTCTTTTGGTTATAATATCTTCACCTATATGTTAACAAAAATAGTAAAAAGATTAGTTTTAAAAATAGTCAATTTGACTTTAAAAAGTCCTAGAAATGCAATTAATTTGGGACGGAGGGAATATAAAGAAATGATGTTGTAAATTTTATTGTTGTGTAAGGTTGATATTTAAACCTCATTTTCTAGAAACAAAAACTTAAAAAGGACAAAGGTGCATAATTAACCCTTTCTGGACTAATTGCTCGTCTTACAGCGCCAAAAAGATGTATATTTTGCAGTCATGAAGCCTGGCCCTTGACGATGTTTAAATGGTCTTATTCGGTCTAGAAATCCACATGTATTTTGATGTGTGTTTGTATTGAATAGTGCAAACCAAAAGTCTCGTTCTGACATATATATAAAATGAAACCAACAAGGAAATGCTATACAAAATTCCATAACATAGCAAGCATAAGTAGCAGAATTATGTTCTTTTGTATTGAGAATCATCGAAATAAGTATGAATATTATTTTTACGAAACATACTATTTATAGGTATTTTTACTATAGTAGTATAGAAGAAGATCTATTAGCACACAATGTATATACAATGTTAAGAGGTCATCAATGAAGTTTTTTCTGATAAGAAATATCTGATGCAGTAAGTAAATTAGACATGGGTTTTATGAGTCCATAGAGTGCATGTTAGTTCTAGTTTATTGTAATTAGACTAACGATGACATTTTTTTAAACACAGACCAAACGTGGGATCTATTGTTTAGAGCTTCCCCTTATTCAACACATGCACTTACTTGATTCGTAAAAGCTTTTCTTCTGTATTGAGAGGTGAAAATGATATTTATTTGTTTCTCTTAGATTAGTGGTTCATGTGCTTTATGTGGGTAAAAATGGTAGTTTCTATACGTAACGGCGATCGACAGAGTTCAAGGGGCGACAGCATGGACGACAAATAATTTCGTCAAGAATGACCTCATTGTCAACAGACAAGGGGTCATTGCCCATGGACTTATATGTCGCCTATGACCCAATTTTTTGTAGTGAAAGTTATAAGGAATGTAACATACATTCTCCGAAAAGCTAATCATAGTTTGTCTCTCAATCGGAATAAGAGGGTCGTTATGCTCATTACTAAATTTGTTGAAGAGATGAAATATCGATAAGCTGGAGTAAGGTGAGGCTAACGACAAATCATCTTGCAAAAAAGAAATTGAAGCAAAATAGCATAACTTTTAAACGATATCTTTAGTTTACTTCCATTCCAAAAATGAAAAGATTGAAACAATTGAGTTCCAGAAGATGTCGAGCGTAAATGAGAAGATTGGTTACCCATTCCAATATAAAGAATTAGTTAATCAAATTATAGATAGTAAATAGGTCGGTTTTAATGAGTCCAACGGTATTAATTTTATACTTCATTCGGTGTATCAAAGGCAATTTTTCGGAAGGAAAATAGAAGGAGAGGCCAAATTATTATAGCAGCATGTTTGTGGTGCATTTGGCAAGTTCGGATTCTATCTGTGTTCGATATAAAATTTATTTGCCGGAAGATTTTGGTGGAGAGAATTATATTACAAGCATGGTTACTTGGTGTGATTTTTGTTTAGGTGAGTCTCTTCAATTATGACCTAGCTCTACATGAAGACATTGTTAGTTCAGCAACCTTTTGATTGGTAGCTCGGTTAGAAGAAACCATCAAGGTTCTGTAGAAGCGGTGAAAAACCTATAATAGTGTGGTCCAAGTGTGGATAGTATTAGATCCAGTTAGCAAGATTGTTACTTTAATACTATTACTTTTCTTCGCTAATTCTCTACCAGGTTTTACATAAACAAGGGTTAGTCCTGAATTAGCTATTTCCTATTAACCACAAGGTTGGATTTATCTATATGTGAGCTAGAAATTTTGTTTTGCAGTTTTTAAAGCTTTGTCCTACTAATTGTGTCATCAATGTACTCATAATAATCAGACAGTTCAAGTCTTTTGGATTTTGGAGTTTCATATCTCAGTTAACAAAATTTTTTGCCTTTTGCTGTATAAAAAAAATTAAGTTGGTTTGAAAAAAAATGAATTACTAGTATAAAATATTATTCGCGCCATATTTGATATATGAATTCAAATAAAATTGAAAGAGAAATAAATGTGATAACTCAAAACAAAGTTTGATTTGAATTCAAACTAATCGACGATAAAAAGAGTCGATCATATTAGATATGATTTTCATAGAATTAGGTCTCTCTCTATATATATATATGCTAACTTACAAATATTTTTAATTTTTTTGTCCAAACAAAAGATTTAATCATAGTTATTATATGCTATGCTAGATATAATTCTAAAGATGTATTTGAATGTGGTGTAAGATTAGTACTAAAGATAATATGGTACGAGATATATACCCTATGGGCTATGGTCGTAGGAGTAGTATCGGGCTACGTTTGCTTATGCTATAAGTTGCAATGAAATAGGAAGCAAGGAAGGTATGAGTTTTATTTTTTAAACCTATTGATATTCTATTTGTTTATTTTATTTATTGTGATATTTCTTTTATCATGATAACAAATAAATAAATGAAAATTTAATAAAGTTGTAATAATAGTACAATTCATTTATGGATTTTCTTAATGTGTGCCCTAAGGGCACACACTATACACAGGAATCGAGAGAATATTTTCTTGATTTCTGTGCATATTCCCTTGATCTATGTGTAAACGCAGAAATCAAAGGAATATGCACAGTAATCAAGTGAATATTCTCTCGATTCCTGTGTATAGTGTGTGCCCTTAGGGCACACATTAGAAGGACCTTTCATTTATTAGTCCAACCCAAAAAAGTAGGAGACTAAAAAGAATATATATATATATATATATATATATATATATATATATATATATATATATATATATAAATTTTTAGAGACCTTAGCCATCAGGTAATTCAATCATCAGTTATTCAGTTGACCAGTTAAATCTATCTCTCTTAAGAGTTCTAGAGGCGGCAATCGTCCCTAACCCTATAGCAAAATCTGTAATTCTGTCAAATATATACATCATCAATTACACAATTATTCGATAGATAATTAAGGCATATATATACATTATATAAACGTAATTTCGCTGTTTTAAAACCCTAGATCGTCTCCTCTCCACCTCAACCTTCGATTCTCATTCTGATCGAAGCGATGGACGATAGCTGTGCGGTGTGTGCCGAAACCCTAGAATGGGTTGCGTACGGACCATGTGGGCACAAGGATGTGTGCTCAACTTGTGTCGCTCGTCTTCGATTCATCTGCGACGATCGCCGTTGCTGTATCTGCAAAACCGAATCAAACTCCGTTTTTGTTACCAAGGTGAGTTTGTAACTTTCGGTATTTCTAATTTTATTTCTCTTTTGTCAAATTCTACATTTTTGTCAATTCGATTTGTGCTTTATGGTTCGTTCTTTGGTGCTTCCTTAGTTTCTCTTTATATATATTGACTAGACATCGTTAGTTTGTTACCAACTAGATTGTTGATCATATATCTTAATCCTAATTTAGTTGCAAATAAATTGGCCCAAAAAGTGGATAAACTAAGGGGACAAGGATTTGGGACTTCAAAACGAAATTGGGTCAACTAAATTTGGAACAAAGGAGGAGTTGATTTTGTACTTGTAACTATAGGTTGAATATTTATAATTGATAACTGGAGATTATGTGTTTAGAATTCACTGTTAGAGAGAAATTAGAATACTACTAGTGTTTGAAATACTGAACTATGTCTAAACACTCGAATTAATTCAAAAATCATTTATAATTGACTAATTGAGTTGTTTTCCTCTTTGCGGTTACTTAAATATATATTTGTTTTGCTTGTCTTGTAGGCTTTGGGAGATTACACGAGGGTGATAGTTGACTTTTCTGTGTTGCCATCTGAAGTAAAGGAGGGACGGGTGGGATCATATTGGTACCATGAGGGGACACAAACATACTTCGATGATTTGGATCACTACAAGATGATTAAGGCCATGTGCAGACTTTCATGTGGTGTATGTGATAAGGAGGAGCAGCCTAGTAATGGGTCAAAGAGAAGAGGAAAGTTCAGGAACATTGAACAGCTGAAGGGTCATTTGTTCCACCAGCATAGATTGCTCATGTGCAGCTTGTGCTTGGAAGGAAGGAAGGTGATATCTTTATTATGTTGTTTTCTGTCTTTTATATATCATGTTGCTGTTGGTAGCTTTATTGAGATTAAAATAAGGCGTGCTTTCATTGTAAAGTCTTAATTTGTGCGTACTACCTGTTGTCGCGTTCATGAGGAAAATTTTGATGAACCAGAATGCTGATCTTTAAGATATCCTAGACTAGATGATCTATGTTTTAGGTAGAGGGGCTACCTATCATTATCTTCATTTAATAGGTTGAAAAGCACATTGCTCCATGTGTTGTACAAGACCAAATTTGTAGTAATTCCAGTTTTAATCCTTATTGCGCAAATATCTATGGTTCCATATAGAAGCAAGAAACTGTTGAAGGAAGTTTTATTGATGTATTAGGTGTATAAATGTAAGTTAGGGACTTAGTCAAAGTAGGATTTTAAGACTGTGGAAGTTGGAGAGAGTTGGTCTTGATTTGGTATATAAGCCCACGCCATGTTTTGTTCCAAATTAGGGGTGGAATCAGGCTTTCATGTCGGGGACGCAAAAATTTTATTAAAAAAAAATGTAAGACTAATCTAATAATTAATTGTATTTGTAAAAATACAAAATAGAAAGAGGAAAAATATTTATTGTACCTCATAATTTTTAGTAATAGCAACCTCTCTCAATACTCTTTTAAGGTTACTAAATGCATTTATTTTTATTTTGTAGTGAAAGCCTTGTCGATTTCTTTCTAAATGTACAAAATCTCAGCCTATCCTTAATAACTAATTATAATTATATAAATTATAACATTATGAAAAATAAATTCAAAAATTGGAGAAATAAAAAACTTGTATGTTTTAAAGGAGGAACAAATAAAAATTAGTGAAAATGTTATACTTGGGGAAACAATTCCACGAACCCCACTACTTTCCTCTGCCTAGCAAGTCATCTTCCCAATCGCAGCTGAGGGCTCAACAACCTTATTGCGATCTCTTTACAGCAGCTTGGATGATGCAGGACAAGCCCAAAGGACCCGCCCAACTTGGTTGGATCAATATTAATTTTTGGTGGAATAGGAATTCTAATAAATAGTCCAACAAGGAGATTATTCTAGAATAGCTTTATTTAATTTATTTGTTAAGTTTAGTAGATAATTATTAGAGATTTTATTTCCTTATCTACTTAGATTATTTAGGAATTTACTTGATCATTAAGTTTATGGTTTTTAGTTAGTCCTATAAAAGCATTGTAATCCCTACGTAGTATTCATTCATTGATTAATATAATTTTATTGAAAAGCATTATTTATCTCTTTTCCTCTCTCAATTTTCTCCGATTCTTCTACCTTTGTTCTAACCATACCCGGTTCCCGCCACTGGACTAAGGCACCCAGATTATTACTTGTGCGAGGCTTGGTATCACAGTCGTCAATGGCACACCTTCTCAGACTTCCGTACCACATGGCAGGCATTTGAACTTATCTTCCATCTAAGAAGCAAGGATACGGCTATGTATGGGCATATGGGGCATATGAATGAGCACAGCTGAAGGTGGAAGCACAAGATTTAAAAAAAAAGGAGTTGGTTTGAGATAATAAGCAAAGAAACGATGGAGCACTGTTTCACGTAGCTGATATCTACTAGTTTGTGCATGCTATTTATTATTTTATAAGTTATTTCATAATGGGTAATATAATTTGAATACTACTGGTTTCGGTTAATTTTAATTATCAACAAAAATTATTTCTAGAGTGTGATGCTGTAGCTTTCTCCTTCGTGTCTTGGATCTTGTCTGATTCTATGAGTTGGATATGAAAATTTAAAACAAAGGGGAAGATGGTGTAATAGGCTTTCAAGGAGAACACTCGTCAGAGTTAAATTCAGTCTACAGTGAAGGATAAAAGGTTTATAGTAGTGAAATATCCTTATAAATTATAACTGTATATATAGTCTTAATCATAAAGTTGAGGATTTGCTTGATCATCTTAATGTTAGTGGTGCTTTGTAGTAATTGCGAAATAACCTTTTATCCGTATAATATGTTAATCTTATGTCGCTGACCGACTTTGGGATGAGGTATATGTACATCTGTGTGAATACCTTTTGAGTTTCATGATAAGCAAGGGTTAGGCATTTGTTTGGTTAGCATTATCATTTTGGAAAATGTAAGTCAAGTTATCATATCGTTTAGAGATGTCTTCTTCGTACATATTATAGTTCTCGTTAACCTTTTCACTCGCTACGACCATAAAACTGTAACACGCCAAGTACGTTGAACTACAACATGCGACTCTATACTAGATCTACAGTTATTGTAGTGCGTTCAAGAAAACCCTTTTTAAATGTAACCTTGGATCACATTTACTTATGGAATTCCCCTTACACATTAGGATTCTACCAGATAACTCTTATTTTTATATTTCATTATGGTTATCTGACTTCTTGATCTGAATATCTATGGGTGGAATGAATCAGGTATTTATTTGTGAACAAAAGCTATATACTAGAGCACAATTGAATCAGCATATAAACACCGGTGACTCTGAGGTGGATGGAACTGAAAGTGAAAGAGGTGGCTTCATGGGGCATCCTATGTGTGAATTCTGCAGAACCCCATTTTATGGGGAGAATGAGCTGTACGCACATATGTCAACTGACCACTATACATGCCACATATGTCTAAGGTGAAATCTGATATATCATTTTTTTTGGATTGAGATGGCATAATTTCCAGTGTCATTGAAAAATGTGTAGATGTTGAGAAATTTACTCGGTGTATTTTTTTATTTTTTTATTTTTTTGCAGGCAGCATCCTGGGCAATACGAGTACTATAAGAACTATGATGACTTGGAGGCAAGTTGTGATTTGTTATGTTATATATCAATGTACTTACATCTCATAATTGCTTCGTCCTAGATGAACAAATTGCATTTCCTTTACAGACCCACTTCCGACAAGGGCATTTTTTATGCGAGGATGAGGCCTGCCTTGCTAAGAAGTTCATTGTATTTCAATCTGAAGCTGAAATGAAGGTGTATTCATTCAAGCACATTTATTGACATGAATCAATTGCTTTTTTATACATTAGAACTTTCGTTTGTGTGCATGTGTGTTCCTTTTGTGGATGTATTCCATGGAGGTGCATATCTTACTTACTTTTCTTCATTTGCTTATTTTGATTATTCTAATCCATTTATATTTTTTCTGCTCAATTCAGAGGCACAACACTTCAGAGCATGGAGGGCGCATGTCTCGTTCTCAACGTAGTGCTGCTCTTCAGGCATGTTTGTCTTCTCCATCTAGGCTTTCATCATGTTGTGATTATTTTAGTGTTGCCAATTGGTGAACCTTCTTACTGTTTTTTTTTTCCATTTGGAAACTGATCTTGCAACCAATATTATGTTGTACATTACTTTTCATCTTGTTTGCAACCAAAAATTGAGAAATGATGAGCTCTTTTTCTTTTTAATGTCCAGATACCAACCAGCTTCCGATATAGACGAAGCAATGAACAAGATGATCGCCGTGGAAGAGGACGGACATTCAGGCGTGATCGTTCTGATGCTGAACTTTCTGTGGCCATCCAAGCCAGTTTGGAGACGGCTAATACAGAGGGCATATTTCAAGATCCACCAATGTCCAATGCACAAGTGGTTTCTGATCATAGAGCCACAAGTGATGTTGATCCAATTATTCAACCATTTGATTCATTAGCTACTACGGACTCTGAGCCACCTTCAAGATATCTTCAGGCCTTGTCACATAGATCAAGGAACGCGCCATTGGAAGAATCATCCTTTCCTCCCCTTCCCATGGCACCTGATGGTAATCAACAAAAGGCCAAACATGATCCCGAAGGTTTGTCTAAAAACACTATGGCGGAACAATTACGTTGGCAGAAGAACAAAAACGTGAATATCCTTAATTCGACTCATGCATGGCCAGCAGCAATGCCGACAAACAAAACTGTCGGTGTCATTAATTCAACTCAGGCATGGCCAGTAGCAAGTCGCAGAGCTGTGGCACAAGAAACTAGTCCAATTTATACCAAATCCTCCACAAATGTTGCACCTGGGTCATCATCTAGTTCTGGTCAGAGTAAGCCAGCAGCAAACAATGGATCTGCATCATCTAGTTATTCAAGTTTTGCTCAAGCTCAGCCTGCATCAATTAATGGGCCATCTGCTGGTTCTTCAAGCTCTTCAAGAAGTTGGGGAAGCTCCAAACGGATCAGCCATTCTACGTCGGCTCCGAATCTTGTGGAGGCTGGATCTTTTGATGCTTCTGTATCTGATTTTCCTCCGGTTTCTGCAGTTCAGATGTGCAAACTGCCTTCGAGTGGCCAGGCTGTTCTAGATGTGGAAGATGCGCAAACTGCCAACAAGTCTTTGGTGGAAAGGATACGTGCAGGTCTAGCGTTTGATCAAGACAAATACACTGCTTTTAAAGACATCTCTGGAGAATATCGTCAAGGTTTAATGGATGCTAGCACATACTTAACGTACGTGGAGCAGTTTGGATTAACACATCTTGTCCTGGAGCTGGCAAAGCTCTGCCCTGATGCTCAGAAGCAGAGAGAACTTGTTGAGACCTTCAATGCTAATTCTTTTAACAGTGCTCCACGAGAAAATGGAGACATTCACTTGAAAGAGGGTGATGGTGTTAAGAAAGGTAAAGGAAAGTCTATTGGTTCTGCAAATAGTAGATCAAAGGATATCTTGGCAGATAACGTTATAAGTACTGTACAGAAGCTGAAGTCGAGCTACAAACCTTTAGGAGACGAGGCGGAGGTTTTATCCAAGGATGGGTACCGACCTGCCAGGGGCAAATCAAAGGTAGTATTTGATGAACCACAGACAGACGTGAGATCACTTAATCCTCCAACACCGAAGGTCCAAAATAATTCCCAGTCAGCTGGTGGCAGATCTAATATAAATTCTGGAGATGGAGATGTCAAAAGTAATCAGAGGAAGAGAACCTCTAAGTTTCATAGGGCCCGACTAGGTGATGGCTCAATGGCAGCACTTTTAGATCTGAAAAATTCTGATGCCGATTCTGAACCCGATCCAGATTTAGTGGAGGCAGCTTTAGATGGAAATAAGAACTCTGGTGAGGTGTTGCCTGTACGTGGTGTTTGGCGAAATGGTGGAGGCCATAAGCTTTTGTCAAAGACTTCAAGAGATCCCAGAAACTGATGTAATCTCGCAGTGGGTTTTCAGCAAAAACCTGCTTCGTTTAGCATGTTAATTTTGCTGGTTAAAAATAGGGGGCTAATAAGCTCCTTTTTGTTGGCAAGCTGTTTATAATTTGTTTTTTGAGAGAAGATTAAGGAAAGGTTTCAGTAAAAGCTTTTGAGAAGATCAGGTTTATTATACGTAGGCCCCCCTTCCTTTTAGATGTTTTTGCAGTTTTGTGTTGAATGCACTGCAGCTTGAGTCAACAGTGAATTTGGAATTTATTTTGTTGATAGTTGTCATATGAAGGGGTTTACAATTTATATATTTATTTTAGCCAAACTGTTCATATATATGATTTCCATGATTGGCATATATGCCTTTGAAGTCTAAATTTTCTTTTGTGAATAATTCTTGTGGATATATGTTTCTGGTGTAGTTTGAGCAGGTAGGCCTACCCGCGAGTTGTGTCCCCCCAATTTTTTTTTATTTTTTATTTTTTATTTTTTATTTATTTTTTATTTTTTATTTTTTTTGGGCACCCTTGTTATTTAGAATTTTTTATGGTTGATCTCTTTGGTAATTCTTTATTGGGTTTCATGCATATCTCAGGCAGATTGGAACCAATGTTTGTAGACTAGCACTAGGATGTTTATTATTGAGTCGTGGAGAGTAATTTTTATGTAACGCTGTATTTGTTTGATTTATCTATGTAACTTGCGTTGCATTTGTATTTTATATTACATTACAGTTGTAAATAAGATTGTAATGTAACATTAAATACAGCAAAATTACTATTTAACCATAAGGACTGAATGTAATGAAAAAGAACCAAAATACTGTCGCTCATTACGGACGTAATTTAAACTATGATGTATTTGGACAAAGCAAACGATGTAAAGTTCAAATTATGATGTAATTGAACAAAGCTAACATTCAAATTATGATGCAACTGAACAAAGCATACATTATGACTAGTGAGTGCCGTGGTGGTGTCTGGTGGCCTTTTATTCTTAGTTCAATGTCAGTTTTGCATTTTAATTGGCAAGTGACAAGGTGAAGAACTGAAAATCTTATCAGCCAGAGACTAGGCAACCTAGTTTATTTGATAAGTTGGATGACCTAAATTATTATAATTACATATCAAGGTATAAAGAGATCTTAACCCCAAAATATCATAATCAATAATAGAATGAATTTCGAAAAATAAACACCGCAATTAAAGATCAAGAATTCAGTTGAATAGCAGGACACCATGTTAAGTATAATTTGTACTAGAATGAAAACATATATTTGAGTATGTAAATTTAAATTAAACATTTCCTACCCTTCGACAATTTACAAATTGGATGGATGAAGTTTTAACAGTTTTTTGTTCACACACCGTACAACAATTTAGGTAAATATGCAACATGAAGCAGATTTTGCTCGAATTTACAAAGGTCAACAATCAACATTCATTTATTTTGGTGCAAGTTTAACCAAAGGTCTTCTCACTGCTGTAGCACATGTAAAGGAACCCATCTTCATCCTTGAATGACTCATAAACAGTCTCCATCAAACTTGCTGCAGGTGATAATAAGTAAAGAAATTTGAGCAGAATATATCTCAGATGAAGACATCCAGCAAAAGATTAATCAATAGTAACTAAACAAACAAATGCTGGGGGACATTCTTCTCAACTTACATGTTTGAGGTAATGTATTCTTTACAAAAACAAAGAGCGCTTTTCCAGGAGAGAGCTGCAGTCTGACACTCAAGATGTGAATGAATTGCCCAACGGACATGTCTCGTGGTACAAGGTATCTGTTGTTAAAAGAAGATTAGAATTGAGCAGAATTTATTAAATTATGTAAAAATATAGGTCAATAGTTGCGAGATAAAGAATATAAGTATGAGCAATGTTCCTTTATCCTCCAACACAAGGAAAAGCAGCCAGGGACCCAGATAAGTACCACTAGACACATCTGTTCCTAGGCGATACACAAACACATTCTACACATAAGTTTCAACATTACGGACTGTTGTGGTAAAAAAAGAAAGATTATTAGTTTATTAATGTAAGTAAACTTATCCCTCAGGAAAAAGTAATGATGATATGTTACTGTTGTGGTTACCTACAAGGTCAAGACTTATGTTTCAGAGACATTTTGGAAACCAAAACTCCAGAAACTATCCCGAAACTTGAGTATGAGTTACCTATTTTTTCCAAACTTCATTATTACAAGAATCTCTTGTTAAACACACAGATTTGTTATTGGGACTACCTAGTAACGGACACTTGATGTAATCAGTGTCCAGTAAGTTATCAAAAAAAGAATTAACCATGTCCAATCTGTTCTTTCAAGCTTATATTATTTAGGACAGTCAAGTGACATCAAGAACTTACTTTTTCTTCTCCATCTCTGGAAGGTCAGTTTTTGTATACCTTTCAGCCACCACCTGCATAAGATAAGAGCAAAAATTGTACTCAAAAAATGATAAAAGAACAAACTTGACCTACCATGAAGAAATGTAATAATGACTACCGGTTACCTAACCCTAACACAATGTTTCTGTGTCCAGGAGAGAGAAACGTTCTTCCCCTCTAATTTGGAGAGGTAGGAGAAAAACGAATTAACTTCCTTTCTTTAGTTCACAAGTTTATATTACCATTTCACCTTTATTTCAAAGGAAATGATTGCCACGCAAAGGACAAAAACTGTATAATGATTATATTCATATAATAAACTTTATGTTCGTTCCATTTCTTCTCCTTTGGGGAAGAAATTATTTTCCCATTTTCTCATTCTTAAATCTACACTCATAAGATACCTTGCTCTAGCGAAAATTACACATAATAATCTACAAAAAAAATCCAGAATTTTGATCGATAAATTTAGGCCAACTGCTTCACGTATTATGTTACATACAACCTTTGTCCAAAGATTAGTCCGTATTTGCAAGTCAACCTTCATAAATAAAGTTTAATTATAACATAATCAATGATCAAGATCAAAACTTAATTATGATAAGATAATGTATATATTGATTTTGAAAATAAACTCTCATTTTGAACGCCCCAAAAAGAAAGTATGGACCCTCAATATCATCTTCTACTTAATTCTTCTTCACCACTGATGACATACATTAGTTCCTACTTATTAAGGAAAACAAACTCTTTTTTTGTGTTGAACCTTGAGAGAGGCGTAGAAAACAATTGAAACATATAACCATATATAGTGTAAGCAAGTCATAATTTCTTGACCATTATTTGAGCTTGACTTAGGGGGAAATTATAAAGAACAAACATGAACTCAGGAACAAAATAATTAAATAATACTAGCAGATATCAATGTGTAATTGCGATAAAGCTTCTAATTTTCACCAATTGATGTTAATTGACGAACTTATGGAGTTGATTAACACATAAAGATTGAATTTTTTTTTTATGAGAAAGGTGAACTTACAGGAATTCGATCCGGATATTTGGCGATAATATCTTGTGATTCGTCGAATCGTTCATCTGTAGTAAATAAATTTGGATTATAACAAAAGATTAGAAAAGACTAGGAATTAAAGATGATGATGGGATGAATTAAAATTTTAGGTTAAAATGAATTATTAGATAAGACCAACCAAATGAGAACTCGTCCTTGAAAGATTTCGTCTTCCCCATCTATCTATCTATCTATTATCACCCTGTTCTTCTTCTTCTTCTTGTTTGAAAGATAGAGAGAGACGTAGCAGAAATGGAGCAAAAGAGATGAATTGTTGGGGTTTCAAGGAAAGTGATGGAAGGGATAAATACAGGTCAAAAGCCTCGACGTAAGTAAGAGGTTAATTCTCACAAATGCTACTAATAATAGCTAGCTTAACACTCTGTTTCTGAGTTTTAAAATGGCCAGAAAAGAAAAGAAATGGACGGAAAATTTAAATTTTCTTTCCAATTCCTATGTTTCTGAGTTTTTTAATAAACGGAAAAGAAAAGAAATGGATAGAAAACTTGGCCACTTTTCCTGCCAAAGTTTTCCGTCCAAAATTGGCATGATTTGGACGGAAAAGAAATTGGAATAAGTAATATTTTTATAATTCCCATATTATCCTCAACTTTCAATATAATAAATTTTAAATTACAACTCATGTCCCCAATTTGTTTTTATCTACTAAACCTAACGTCTTTCTTTCTTTCTCTCTCTCCCCTATAGAAGCAAATTAGATTCATTAGTGGATCAATTACCTTTATCTTTTCTAGTAAAGAACTAAGTACTTTACATGAAACTATGTAAGAGTTCTTCACAGCAGTAGAATATAGATTTTAATTTTCTTCATTAGTGAATCTTCGTTAAAAAAATTTTGGCAAACTACTACTGTGAAAAGAAATGAGATTGTATCTTCTTTTCCCATTTAATACAGATTATGTTTGATGACTTTTGGATATGGTATGACAATGACTTTGTAAAAGTAGTTTTTGTTTAACATTTATTTGGATATTTATGTTTGATTATGGAATTTTTTTTCTTTGGTTAAATTTATCTTGCATATTTTTATTCATGGTTCAATAGTTATAATTGATAGAAGGGTAAATTTATAAAAGTGATATTTTTCTTTTCTTTTCATTGGAACTCAAAAACACAAGAAAAGAAATTTTTTAAATTTTCTATTCTTTTCTATTAAAAACTCAGAAACAACACAAAAGAAAACTTCAAGTTTTCTATTCTTTTCTTTTCTTTTCTAATTTAAGTTTTCTATTCTTTTCTTTTCCGTCCAAAACTCAGAAACAGAGTGTAAAAGCTTTCTTTATATCTCAGTTGGGAGAGCGTCGAACTGATCATCTGCAGGTCACGTGTTCGCTCCATGTTCACTTCATTTTTTATTTCAATTTAGACGGAGAGTAATAAACTCTCCGTTCAACAAAAAGAGGTACAATTATAAAATATATAAATATTGGGGACATATTGATATTATAATTGTTAGTTCAGTAACAATATTTATGAGCGATAAATTTGAAAATATTATCGTAATTATTCATAAGAAAAATACTTTTTTATTTATGAAAAAAGTATTTAGAGCAAAGAATCTTTTTATGAAAAAGATATAGTAGTCTTACTTAAGAGTGTAAATGAATCGAGTCGAGCCGAGTATTGAATTGTTCAAGTTTGATTCATAAAATTTATCGAGTATGAAATAAAATTTAATTGAACCTCGTTTAGCTACTAAGTCGAGTACGATTTTGAATCGAACTTGTTTATACTTTTCGAACAAATATAATTCGAGTATTAATAAAAAAAATTATAATTTAAAAAAATTTAAAAAATTTAAAAAATTTTAAAATTTATTCAAATATTGATTATATTTCGAGTTGAATTTGAAAATTTTATTCACGCGACAACAAATGAAGTCCTTATAGCCTGAGGTTGTGTTTGATAAAATTGAATGTTAAGATCTGAACAGTGTAGACATCTGAATAATATAGAGCGTCTGTCCAGAATTGTATCTGAATGAAAAAATGTTGTTTGATAATTAATTTTTTCAAAATGTCTGAATAATAGTATTTTACCATTTTAACCCTCTAAACAGTTTATTTGCATACCAATTTCTTTTCTCCTTTCCAAAACGAGACAAACCCAAAATCAGTTTATTTGCAGAGCTTACTTTCTAATATACATAATTATACATATATACATATATATCAATTGGTACTAGTATAGATATGGGTGTTGGGAAAAATAAAAAAGCAAGCTCATCTTCAAACAATCCCCACTAATCTCCAAACCCCACCATTTCTTCTCCCAATCCAAGACCTTTGCCAATGTTTTCATCGCCATCGTCGGCGCTGGACTTCTCGACCTCCCCTACACCTTCAGAAAAATCGACTGGGTCATGGGATCTATCATGCTCTTCACCGTAGCCATCCTCACCTACCACTACATGATGTTGTTGATCTACATGCGATGCCGCCTTAAATCCCATCTGGGTTTCTCCAAAATCAACTCCATCGGCGATCTGGGATTCGCCGTCTGCGGCCCCGCCAACCGGTTCGTTGTTGACCCCATGATTATCTTTGTCCCAAGCTGGGTTTTGCATCAGCTACCTAATAAATTTGGGGATACAAGAGGGATTTTATAATATTGAGAGGTTAATTTGGTCCAAAAAAAATAACTTTCATTCAGATTGGTCTCTGAATTGTTTAGATTTGATTTTATATCTTACCGATTAAAAGGCACTAAGAGGTAAAAAAAGTTTTACTAAACAAGTTTTGCCTCTGACCGAATCAGAGTCACCTTCAGACCTAATCCAACAACACCTAAGTCCTATTAATTCATTAGTGGTTAGTGAATAGCATTGTCTAAGTTATGATTGGGTCTCACCAACCTTCCAACCTGTTGGGAGCCCATTCATCCATCATCCATATACTACTACCACTAAAAATTTTATGTGAACATGAAAATTAAATATTAGTATATTTAAATTTTATTTATTCATATTTTGATCTCTAATAGTGAGTAAAAATATAAATAAATAAAATTTAAATACAATAATATTTAAATTTTATATTTAATTTTTATGTCCGTCTAAAAGAACTCCCGCAATTACTTGCTCCACGGCAATCCAATGCAATGCCGTGCTGGAAAGAAACGTACGCACTTACCAAATACCAACCCACTGGTCCCACTCATCCATTATTTTCATTTTCTTCTCCTTAACTTTTCTTTCAGTCTAAATTAAGCTACTACTTTTATTAGTTGTTGCCACGTTATATACACTCAGCCGACTTTAGCAGGTTTTACATTTCCACAAATGCCCTCACTTCCCTGCTTATTTTGGTGAACATTATTAGTTACGTACGAACTGATCTATTCACAAAATTCCTCTCTCTCACTAATGGAGGTAATATTCTCATTTATGTGAAATAAAATTTTATTAAATAGGTTATGTTTGGAGAACTGAATTTAAATTTTATTAAATAGGTTATTAAATAAGAAATTAATATTTTCACACATACACGAGAATAAATTGGATCTCATTATGCGAGAGAACTATATAAAAATATTTTTAAAAAATATATAAAAATAATTTATTAAACATTTTTTTTATAAATAAATTTAAGCCCTTATAAAAGTAAAAATTAATACTTTTAAATTCTTCTCATGAAAAATAAAATAAATTCTACCATCACACACGTGCGTGATAGAACTATAGTTGCAATAGTACTTTGGTTGATTTTTGTAGGTTTCATCAATCCTCTTCCTCCCTATAGAAAATAAAATCATCAACGCCACCAAGCATCAGCTAAGGCAATCCATGATCCAACGGCTAAAATTTGATATTAACAAAGAATAAAAATAACAAATAAAAAAGACTTTATCCAAAGATTGAGATTCTATACCGCAGTCAGAGGAATCCTGACTTGCTAGTCCGGTACCCGGTCATTTTAGGTACTCCGTTCTCCTCTGGGCCGGCTCTATAAAAAGGACTCGAAATCTCCTAAATCAGTGTCTTCGAGTCCCACACACCGGAGGTTGGTTCAGATCTACTGATAATACAAGCTCTACCCGCCCGCCCGCCGCTTCTAAATCTCTCTCAGGTAATTTTTTCGCTCTGATTTCAGGCTATTGTCATTGTTTGTCGGAACTTTTTTCTTGTGTTTATGGATTTTCTGTTTTGAGAAAGCAATTTTAGTTTCATTTGTTTCGCATATGCACCGATAATAAGTAACTGGATCCGAGTCACTGTTCGAGTACTTATAACAAGAGTTGTTTATAGATGTTGATGTTTATAGTGACTTGAATATTGATATTTTAAGTACTGATTATTTGAGAAAAATTAATGGAAAATGGTTTATATGTCAACCAATTATATGTGCAATGTGGATTGCTACTAACGTTGAACTGAAGCCATAGAATAGAATAGTAATATGTGGGTCTTTATTTACACACCCTCCTATCCCACATGTAATATCCACACGTCGGCATTTAATATTGACATCAATTTGTTTTCAACGTACATAGCAACACTCAAAATTAATTTAAGTTCTAGAGAGAGTATAGAATGGTGACTGTACTTTATGATGATTTTCCTATAGTTTGCATACTTTATGATGTCCGAACTCATAGTAATTTTCTGTCAAGGTACCGGATCTGATTTTTCTGCTTCCCTACTTAATTTGGCAGCAAAAGTTTACTATATTTTTAGCTTTCTGTCTTGTTTGCCTAGGTCTGTAGTTTGCACTATTTGTTACTATGCTACTGCTACAACTACTCTGCTAGCATCCCTCTATGGGAGTTTTATTTGACTTGATACATTTATTAGTTTTTTTCCTTCTTTTTATTTTATTTTAATGCAGATTAAGGTTTGCCAATGGGTCATGACACACTTAGACTTTGTTTTTTTAATGATATTTTATTTTAGATACAAAAGTTTTAGGACTAAAATTGATTATCGGAAATAAAATTGAAAAAGTTATGTTGAAGTATGTCTTTGGCAAACCTTAGTATGCGGAAAAAATCAACAAGTCAAAAACATGACTCTTATTTTTGGCATGAGGAGTGTAAGATGTGATAATCATAAGAAAAAGTAAAAGAAGAAACTGATAATAAAATAAAAGAACATGACTCATTGACTTGTCTATTGGATTGCCTGAGTCGGGATGATCGAATATCATTATTGTGTTTTACTCATGCTAGATTGGAATATTTTTCTGCTTTTGTGCACAAAAGTCATTTCTTCTGAACTTCATTCGAATTTCTACTTAAATTTTATTTGATACTTCAGTTCAAGATTAGCGAGAGTGGAAACTTTAATTTCAGTAAAGCTTGAGGAATCTAGTCTTGTTTCTTTGTCCCTTGCGTATAACTTTTATCCCGAATATCTTGGGAAAGCATGAAGACAGTTTATTTAGATTCTTCATGATCAGACTAGTTGTATAAGTTAAAAGGCATCTTAATCTTTGATACGAAAACATGTGCTTTATTCTATATACTTACAGAAAGTTGGAGAGTGCTATTATTGCACTAAGGAAGCTTCCTTATTGTGAAGTTAATATCTATCTGTATATATTAATTTTACTGAGTGTACTTGTGTGTCTTGTAGATTTATAGAATGGAGACCTTCCTATTTACTTCTGAGTCTGTTAATGAGGGTCACCCAGACAAGCTGTGTGATCAGATCTCTGATGCAGTGCTTGACGCCTGCCTAGCCCAGGACCCTGACAGCAAGGTGGCCTGTGAGACATGCACGAAGACCAACATGGTCATGATCTTTGGGGAGATTACTACCAAGGCCGATGTAGACTACGAAAAGATTGTGCGTGACACATGCCGTGCTATTGGATTTGTTTCTGATGATGTGGGTCTAGATGCTGACAACTGCAAGGTCCTTGTAAACATTGAGCAGCAGAGCCCTGATATTGCCCAGGGTGTCCATGGCCATCTTACAAAGCGCCCAGAGGAGATCGGTGCAGGTGACCAGGGCCATATGTTTGGTTATGCCACTGATGAGACCCCTGAACTTATGCCTCTGAGCCATGTTCTTGCAACCAAACTTGGGGCTCGCCTCACTGATGTTAGAAAGAATGGCACCTGCACCTGGCTGAGACCTGATGGTAAGACGCAAGTCACAGTTGAATACTATAATGAAAATGGTGCCATGGTTCCGATCCGTGTTCACACTGTTCTCATCTCCACCCAGCACGATGAAACTGTCACCAATGATGAAATTGCTGCTGACCTCAAGGAGCATGTCATTAAGCCAGTGATCCCCGAGAAGTACCTTGATGAGAAGACCATCTTTCATCTCAACCCTTCAGGCCGCTTTGTCATTGGTGGCCCCCATGGTGATGCTGGTCTCACTGGGCGTAAGATCATTGTTGACACTTATGGTGGGTGGGGAGCCCACGGTGGTGGTGCTTTCTCCGGCAAGGACCCTACCAAGGTGGACAGGAGTGGTGCATATATTGTTAGGCAAGCTGCCAAGAGCATTGTAGCTAATGGACTTGCTCGTAGGTGCATCGTGCAGGTCTCTTATGCAATTGGTGTTCCTGAGCCTTTGTCAGTCTTTGTCGACACCTATGGAACTGGAAAAATTCCCGATAGGGAAATCCTTAAGATAGTGAAGGAGACCTATGACTTCAGGCCCGGAATGATCTCGATTAACCTGGATCTGAAGAGAGGTGGCAATGGCAGGTTCTTGAAGACCGCCGCCTATGGACATTTTGGAAGGGACGACCCGGACTTCACATGGGAGGTTGTGACGCCCCTCAAGTGGGAGAAGCCCCAAGCTTAAATTCATTATGTTTGCTTCCCGCTTGCAATGGTTTTTGGCTGTACTGAATGAATAACTCATATCTATTCCTGTTGCTGTTTGCAGCTCTATCATCTATATGTATCCCCAACAATTGCAATGCTTTTTCTTTCTTTTACTTTATTTCAATCTCAAAAATTACTTGTATATAAGCTGATATATATATATATATATATATATATACAGTGAGGATCAGGTCCGGACTCCCGGACCTGACCAAAATCCGGACCCGGAATTTTTTTTTTTTTTTTGCAAAACAGTTAATAAAAAATATATAATGATTTTTGGTATTGAAAAAAATTATTAAAACAGTGTTTTGGGTTTGATTTGGATACATGTAACAACCAGTGTTGTACCGACTGTATAACACTTTTTGTTATATGTATCCAAATCAAACCCAAAACACTGTTTTAATATTTTTTTTTCAATACCAAAAATCATTATATATTTTTTATTAACTGTTTTGCAAAAAAAAAAATAAAATAAAATAAAATTTTCGGGTCCGGATTTTATCAGGTCCGGGAGTCCGGACCTGATCTTAACCCATATATATATATATATATATATATATATATATAGAGTATGAAAAAAAATTTCAGGAAAAAATGTTTAAATGTTTAATATTCAGGAAAACAATTTTTCCAAAATATTTTCCATGCAGAGCCTCTAGCCACTTGAATGCAGCTTTCATACTCTTTATTTTTGCTTCTTGTTCACCGCTGAGACATTCTACTCTGGCTAAGGGGTGTTTGATAAAAACTGAATAAATTTGAATCTGAATGAGCTTAATCTGAATCTGAATGAAAAAAGCTGTTTGATAATTGACATGTCTGAAACATCTGAATGACGAAATTTTATTATTTTACCCCTCTGAAAAAATTTAAAATTGTTGTAAATAATTTAATATTACTTAATATAATAGGTAATATTTTTTTTTAATTTTTTTAATTTTTTTTACTCATTCAGCTAAAAAAATCTGACTTAGCCATTCAGCTCAATCATCTGACCGATTCAGCCATTCAGACCAAAACAAACGCACTTACCGATTCAGTCATTCAGCTCTAAACAAACACCCCCTAAGACTCTTTACATATTGTGCCTGTCCAATTCTTTACTTGAACAAATGACACATTTTTTTTTTTTTTTTAATTTGATCGTATTCAATAAAATAAAATAAAAAATAGTTGTTACTAACGGAAAGAAGAGCCATCCTTTTGTAATTTTCCAATTGCATAACCACAACAACTGAGCCTGGTGGTTAGGTTTACAGGCGGGAACCCAGGAGTTCAGACTCAAGCGCTGGTTAATATGAGTTGGTGGCAAATTTTTAAAGAAGAGTTTGATTAATTGTAACATAATTAGTACTTGATTTTTCAACTTACTTAGAAAATAATGAGATCCGTACGTTAATTTGAAAATCAATTCTTATTTCCGAGCCTCCAGAGAGAATAAATGTTATGATAAAGAGCATATATATATATATATATATATATATATGAACGATATACCTCTGTATGAACGATAAAAGCCTAAAGGCAAAATTTCTGAAAAAGTATACAATATTGATGTTGTTGATAATGTCTTTTTGCATTTTGAATAGTACAAGACCGCTTTAACCATGCAAGCAGGAAGATACATTTTTTATTACTGAAATTTATTTACGAAGTCATTCAAGACCACAAAGCAACAGAAACTAAATTACTGAACTGAAACTGGAAAATAATACTCTGTTTCCTGGAGGAGTCTAAATTCACTAAAAAGGCTACATCTATTCGTATATGCCAAATGAAAAGCAATGCCTTTCGGCCAGCACACTGAGCTATTATGCTTGGGATTGCTAACTAAAATGTAGCCAAACTTTAAGGACTCGAAGCGATGGAGAGCATATATGCAACATTTGGGCATAGTTGGAACTTAATTGAAATTGGAAAAAAGTAGTTGGTCAGCCTGATTCGGCTTTCAGATGGGGTTGGCCTTATATATAATAATTAATGCAGTGTAGCTAGCTAGCAAAGACCAATGCTCACCTCTAAGCTCGAGTGGAGTCTCTTTCTCCTTTTATGCTGGAATTTTGAGGAAAATTAAGGAAGGACCGACCGACCGTCCTAGGATGAGAGTTTGAAATAACAAAAAGATTAATTATTCGCCCAAAAGAAATTATATAAGAAAAAATAACAAAAGGATTAATCCTTAATTGGCCTTTTACATTTGGAAAAGGTCCAATATCTAGTCATGACTTAAATGAATCAAAGGTATTCAAAGCTCTTAATTTAACTACCCTGTGTAATTGTTGTAATATTCTGCAAATTAAAGTAATATCAACTGTTGCATCATTTGTCTTTTCTTTTATATATATATGTGTGTGTGTGTGTATATATATATATATATGTATATATATATATATATATATATATATATGCAGAAAATTTCAAGAACAGAACTCTTAAAAAGCATAACTAACAGAACTCTCTTTAGCGACGGACAAGCGACGGTTTTGTCCGTCGCCATAGGTCCAGTCCGTCGGCATAGCTTTTAGCGACGGAATATGTTGTTAGTCGCTAAAAGCTATGGCGACGGACTGGACCTAATGCGACAGACAAAACCGTCGTCTGTCCGTCGCTAAAGAGAGTTCTGCTAGTAATGTTTTTTAAAAGTTGTACTCTTGAAGCTTACTATATATGTGTGTGTGTGTATGTATTCCCTCCGTTTTTGTGCGTGTATATACTATTAATGTCTCCTGGAGGTGGTTCGTCGTCTTATATCAATTAAATCATAGGAAATTGATATTTTCACATAATATTTTGATATTTTCACACGTATGACCCATATATTAGTCAATAAAAATTTGACACGTCAATTAATATGTGAGTTATACGTATAGAAATATCAAAATATTATGTGAAAATATCAATTTCCAAATCTCATAAAGTCTACTATTATCACGTCTACATTGTAATTATTTATGGGTTTTTTTTTAATTCCTTTTGTCCTTATCACATCTCAATGTCTCATTGCCTTCCTGATCATAAAATTGGTGGAAAAAGAAGGGAGATGAAAGATGATCGCATGGTAGGTGCTGGACTAATAAAGTAACTTCTTCATACACATATATAATATGCTTATATCAGTGTCTCTGGAAGGTCATCATCTCATAAATCTAATTATTTTTAGGAAGCAAAAGTAATGTTGCTGTTTGTTAAAATTAAAAAATTGTTCTATCAAGCAGAAAGTCTCCGATTATCACGTCTGCATTGAAATTACATGTTTTTGTCTTATTGCTTTCGTTTCTTCTCCAATCCTTTTCGCATGTCAGTGTCTCATAACCTCTATATCTTCCTCATCAAATAGGGGGAAAGGAGATGAAACATGATCTCATGGAACACCTTTATCTCATGCTTCCCTGATCACTATGGTATCCTTAGGTCAAAGGAATCAAAAAGTAAGGAATATTTTTCACCTAAATGGCATCTCTACCTTCAGCTGATTTGGATGGACTTTTTGTTAGGAAAAAATTATCTGAATCGAAAGACACGAATTGATACAGGTAATTCCTCTCTTTAACGTATTTATTGTCCCCTATCAAAATTGATTTCAAACAATATACCTTCAGGATATATGTCAAGTCGATAAGGTTTTGAATATTTTGTGACAACAAATTCACAAATAATCCCACTAATACTACTTTGATGATTGTTAATCATCAACCAGTTCCAATTGTTCAGTAAGTAGAGACTGACAGCAAGTCCTATTAGCGGCCACGTAAAACGGCATCGTTTTGCTTGACTGCTAGTAGGACATGTGGCCACTTTGAAAATTCAAATAAAGTTGAAGACAATTTAGTCATTTTCGTGGCCGCTAGTAAGAGTTACGCTGGCCGCTAAAAGGACTAGCGGTCGGACCCATGCTCAAGTCAATCTCATCCATTAGATCTGCTATTGGATGGTATTTAGAGATTTGGTTGTTGGAATAGTGTCCATAGCAAATGGTTGCTATAGAGCATTCCCCATATATAATTATGTACTTATTTAGGTTATTTCATTATAAATTCATAACATTTATAATATAAGATGTTGTTAGTAATAGAAATGTTGCATATTGTTTGATTTTGAATTAAAAATAGTTGTACAAAATAATATAAAAAAATTAGAGAAATTTAATTTGAAAAAATGAGAGTAATCAAGTAATGAGGCGGGTATGGGGTATTATTTTCGGTGACAGGTCGGGAGATTGCTCCTTGTTGACGGGGCGGGTATGGGGAGGGGTCCCTCAGGCCATACCTACCCTGTTGCCAGATCATGATGACATCGCTTGTGATTGGTGCAGTGCAGTTTTGAAACTTGAGGTGCGATTTCATTTGGTTTAGTTCCAGTTCTGAAACCAATTGACAAAGTTAATAATAATACTCAATACATCAAATTTATCTTTATGTAAAAGAAGCCATACATGAAATTAACATAATAACATCAAGCAACAAGTTTTAGGTTTGAAATCTGTTACTTATGAGTGCTTCAACATTGCTCAAACTATTACAATTCAATTAAAAATATTTCTAGTCACAAATAAAAAATTTAAAAGCATAACATAATTAAAATTCTCTAATACATTTTTAAGATATAGGATTCCTCGACAAACTCAAGTCTTCATGAAATCATCATAGTAATGAAGTAAAAAGAGAAAACAACCTTCTTCTCTAATATTTGGTATTTATTTTAATGGCCTATATAATTTATAAAAAAAATAGAATTATATAAGAGCGGTGCAGGAGTTTCCCAAAACCGCACTCAAACCCCATATGCAGTCTTCTAGCCATTCTAACAGTGTCGTATACGTCGAAACCGTTGATGCGGTTCAATCAGATCGAAACGATTTGGTCAATTTTTTGTGCAATTTCGAGGCCAATTTCGGTTATTTACTCGGCCCTAATCATATTCTTAAAACAACTTATGTATATCTGTATCAAATTTTAACTTTATTTCAAAATAAAAATAGAGGATTAATAAATAAATCAATAGCTATGTAACAAAATATGGTTTGACGAGGAAACATATAGTATTAAGAAAAATTATAAGTCAAGAAAAATAGTTGAGCCGCATAAATTACTTGATAATTTGAAACTTGAATCTAACTAGCTAGAAAGTGACGCATGATATATATATACATAGGGGAATGATCCACAGAAAACGTTAGCTATGGGCACTGTTTCATCTAACTGTGATCCAACCATCCAAAATAAGATCCAAGGGTTGAGCGTGGACACGACCGCTACTCCCGTTTTGACTGGCCGCTAGAGGGAGTAGCGGCCAACATGAAAGTTCGTAGAAATATTTGGCCTTCTGTTCAGGACAAAAGTCTAAAATACTTTTAGTTAGAGTTAAATAGTTTTAATATATAAAATATTTAAAGTTTAAATTTTAAACAATCAAATTATTACAATAATTTACAATGTTAAATTATATTACATAAAAAATTATATTACAAATATTTTATACAAATAAATACATTGATATATTTGACAAATATTTTATACAAATAAATACATTGAAACTTTGATGTATTTATTTGTATAAAATATTTGTCAAATATATCAATGTATTTATTTGTATAAAATATTTATAATATAATTTTTTATGTAATATAATTTAACATTGTAAATTATTGTGATAATTTGATTGTTTAAAATTTAAACTCTAAATATTTTATATATTAAAACTATTTAAATCTAACTAAAAGTATTTTAGACTTTTGTCCTGAGCAGAACGCCAAATATTTCTACGAACTTTCATGTTGGCCGCTACTCCCTCTAGCGGCCAGTCAAAAATGAAAATTTTGGCTGGCCGCTAGAGGGAGTAGCGGTCGTGCCCACGCCCAACCCTTGGATCTTATTTTGGATGGCTGGATCACAGTTAGATAAAACAGTGCCCATAGCTAACGTTTTCTGTGGATCTTTCCCCATATATATATATATATATATGGACACCTCGGATTCTACCGATGAACAATGAAGATCATTTCAAGACCCTTTTCCCCATTACACTGCACAAAGAGAATTTAAATGAGATATACGCTTGCTGTTATAATAAGCCTACAAGAAGATATCCTTTTTTGGCGAGTACCTGTTACTTATGCAATCTTCAGTACTACAACTTAATTGTATTTGTTTAATTTGGAAAAACAACAGCTTGTATTAGACCACATGCATGAATACAAGAATCTGCCATTCAATTATGTAACAAAACATCAAATAGTAGCATTTTTGAGTCAATACATATAATGCAGCTAGAATTAATATTATCATACAAATTAAGAAGGATATATATATATATATATATATATATATATATATATATATATATCCGATCTTCACTTAATTGTTGTGCATGAAATTTGCTTATCTTCAACAATTAATTAACAGCTAGTATTTGGCGAGATGTATAAACACAAATAAAGTCGTCTGCTGATATATTTCATTAACGCCATAAAAACAAGTTATGTGCGGCAAATGCATGCATTGTAGTAATCATCGTATATACTCCTTCCTGCGGACCAAAATCTCTAGTCCCATTTTATGTTTGAAACAGATTTGTAGGACACATATTTAGAGATCATATAATATTTTGATAATTTTATTATTCAGTTTTGAGTGCAAGTATGCGATTTTACCAACCTAAATGTGGTAGAAGAAAGTCATAAAAACTCAAATATATATATATATATATATATATATATATATATATATATATATAAATATAAATATAGTGTTGGTCATATTCTTCAGATATATATGAATAAATTGATGTATCAAATGGTATTTCGCCTTGGCACCCCCAAAAGGTATATTGCAATAGATCCCCATAAATCTCTGGATTTATACAATGGCATCATATCAATCTTAAATGTTTTCATATTGAAAAGATAATCTATACCATGGTACGTTAATGTTAATTATGTAGTTTGTAAGTCTCTACTAAGTAAATGTAATCAATATTACTTATATATCTAGTGAGATTAATTTTTGTTTTGCTTTATTTAGTTTCATTTTTTTTTATATATTCCACAAAAAACAGTATACCTCTGACCTCTCTAATTAAAAGTTTAAGGTAAAAAAAATACTATTACATTTTGCTGTTGATCATACTTGAATTCTGTCATATTCCGGAAAAGGGTTGATCACGAAATGAAAGTCGGAAGCCGCCTCGTGCGCCAATTGAATATATGGCGCGTACATAAATTAAGATTATCAGTTGTTGCTACTCTTTGATTTTTTATTCTAAATTTGTTTATTAAAGAAAAAAAAAGTTGTACGATTGTGAAGGGAATTTATATATGTGTGTGTGTGTGTGTGTGTGTGTGTATATATATATATATATATATATATATATATATATATATATATTATTCTTTGCTAATTGAAGTCATTCTCTTGGTTGAAGTGGAGCATATTTTCATGGTTCTCAAACAAGATAAAAGGATGCATAAATGATTCGATTCCAGGCTCTAATTATATATGATCTTAATTAATTTTATCCATGGAATATGGAATAATTTTTGCAGCATGCGGCACCTGATTGAGACTGTTCATCTTTGTTTTGTTCCTCGATCATTGTCACTTTCTAATTAATTGGCATCTACATGCATGTCGAGACCATGTATATATGTTTAATTAAAAGTTTTTAGAAATTCCAGCTAGGTATATATGGCTTCAATTAATAAGGTTAATTATCTTCATTAATTCTTGCAGTTACTGTCAACAACTAGTTTATCAAAGAGCGTACCTTTTTCCAAAATAAGTATGTATATATACTCCTAAATCTCAAAATTATATTGTTGGAAACATAATTTTATGATCTTGCATATGGAAGGCAACTCATGAATTTAATCCAAATAATTACAAGAAAGTGGGTATGGACAGATTTTCTTAATTCATGTGACAAGCTAGAAATGTAGGCACGGACAATATCATCCAGAGCACGACCTTTCCCTAATACTATTCCTTTTTTTATTATTATTATTATTATTATTATTTATATATACACATTATGTCCTGAAATGGATGTGATGATGGAATTTTATATCTTTTTTGAAAGAAAAAAAATATAAAAATTAAGATAGTAAGTAAGTGGATTACTTTTCTAAAGTTACTCAAGTTTATCTGGTTCAAAATCCTTTTCCCCATTACACTGCTCAAAGAGAATTTAAATGAGATATACGCTTGCTTGCTGTTATAATAAGTCTGCAAGAATATATCTTTTTTTGGCGAGTACCTCATGGCTCATGTTACATTGTTACTTATGCAATATTCAGTACTACAACTTATTAATTAGTTAATTGTATTTGGTTAATTTGGAAAATCAACACTTGTATTTGACCACATGTATGAATACAAGAATCTGCCATTCAATTAGTTAATTGTATTTGGTTAATTTGGAAAAACAACAGCTTATATTTGACCACATTTATGAATACAAAAATCTGCCATTCAATCATGTAACAAAACATCAAAAAGTAGCATTTTTGAGTCAGTGTATATAATGTCTAGAATTAATATTAGAATCTGCCATTCAATTATATAACAAAACATCAAAAAGTAGCATTTTTGAGTCAATGCATATAATGTCTAGAATTAATATTATACAAATTAAGAAGGATATATATATATATATATATATATATTCACTTAATTGTAGTGCATGAAATTTGTTTATCTTCAACAATTAATTAAAAGTTAGTATTTGGCGAGGTGTATAAACACAAATAAAGTCGTCTGCTGATATATTATGTATCGATCAAAAATATTTTTTTGGCAAGCAAAAAAAAATGTATTAATTAATCAATTCCAGCGATACAACTTTCGTACGTGTATGTAAAAATGAGTTGAGTTGACTAAAAGTAAACCCATCTTTTTTGGTACCATTGAAGCCTTGCATCATTATTTAATCATTGTACTAATTAAGGAGGAGCTGCTAGGTAAGGATGATTTAAACCCATACATCCATACATACCCTACCACAGACCACAGTAGTGGTTGGCCAACACGTACGCTGCTGAGCCAACACTTGATCGTAAAAGCAAACCCATAATAATACCGGCTATATATAGGTAGACTACTCGTTTATTAATTTACGCATGCATGCGCCTAAAGAGGAGAAGTCTTCTCTTCAAAAGTGCTACAAACCATTTAACGTTAATTAGGACTACTTTTGTACAACTTGTCGATGTCATTGATGATATTACGATTGTGGCGGACTTTTCGCTTCTATTTTTATTTGGAGAAAGAGAGGAATTATATTCTGCACTTAAGTTTGTCTAACAACTGCCCACAAAGTATATTTTTGTGCACATTCAATATTATACCTAAAAACACACACAAAGTTAAAATAGTAATTAAAAAAAGAAAGAGAATGTATTGCAGAGAGAGGAGAGAAAAATATTTTTATTAATATTTTAATTACCTTTGCGTGGTCTTTAATTAGATATGCTACTGAATGTGCACATAAATATACCGTTCAATCTAATGTGATTCATTTTACTTTTGAAATAAATAAATCAATTAAATGAATGAGATCATATTAATTTTTAATTATGCATTGTCTAAAACTAATTAATGAATTCACATTAATTTTCAAAGTATCTAAATTGATCGACTTCAAAAATTTAAACTTAATCTTATATTTTAGAATGGATTGGAGTATAATAATGTATATACCAAAATAATAGAGTTGAAAACCTTCATAATGAGTTGGTCTTGTGTATATAAATGAATGTTCCCTCCACACATGAAAAATTGAAAACCTTCATATATACTAGCTAGAGCTAGCATATATCTTAATCCCTTCAAAAGGGTAGCTCGCTAGCAATGACTAAAGTGATAGGAAAAGATGATAATATTATAAGGTCTCTAAGAAGGGAAGTGACAGAGATTAGGGACAATATTCTCAGTTCCTCCTTTCCTCTCTATGCGTCGAGTTTTCGGAGTGATGATCATACTCATGATGGAACAAGAGAAGATGAAGATGATGATGAAGACGAGTTACAATGGGCAGCAATTGAGAGACTGCAAACACAAGGAAATCAAGAAAACTTCATTCTTGGTAGTACTGAAGAAGATGAAGAAGAAGAAGAAACTCATGACAAGAAAATGAAGAATGATCATGTCCTTGGATCAGCTGTAGAAAGGCGTGCATTTATCGACAAACTTTTGAAGAAAATTGAGGAAGATAATCAGAGTTTGTTACTCAAACAGAGACGAAGAATTGACAGGTACGTATGTACGTAGCTTGAATATATTTTCTTCTAATTAATATATATTCCTTATTATCTTGATAGAAACATATAAATGCAATGATACACATTTATACATACATATCATAGTCACTGCATGTCGACTTCCTAAAAAAGGTTGACTACTGGTTCTATTTTCTAACTCGCAAGTGTCGACTGTAATCCTATTTTCAACCGAATCATGCCTAACCACCGCATCAAAAACTATCATAAAACATGTACATAAAGCTTTGAGATTTCTTTTACCTAATAATTCTTATGTTCCACAACAACAAGAGTTTTTATTTGTAAAATTTACATATTTTAAGGATATATATTTCCTTTCCATATTTATCTCAAAATTTAATGAGTATTTAGATTATGACAGCAAAATTGTGTTGTTATACTTTTTTAAGACAAACAGTTTTTGTTATTCAAATCTAACAATTCGTCCCGTATTTGCTTCATTTTTATTTTTCTAGAACCACTTGGTTATACTCCCTCCGTCCCAAATTAATTGCTCAGTTTTGACTTTTTAAAGTCAAATTGACCATTTTTAAAATTAATCTTTTTACTATTTTTGCTAAAATATAAGTGAAGATATTATAACCAAAAGAAAGTATATACAATTTATTACTAACCCCAATTTTTATAATTTTAGAAATATATTTATATATGCTTAATTATTAATTCTAAAAATAGTCAATTTGACTTAAAAAATTCAAAACCTAACAATTAATTTAAGACGGGGGGAGTACCAAGATTTGATAGTTTAAACTCTCTTTTGTTGGCCGACAATTTAACGAAGAATTGTCTACAATCACAATGAACGTTGAAAATGGGTTGGTTGAAAAATACTGAATATAGATTACTCTTGTAAATATATAATTTTAAATAGTTCAAATTTGAAACAGAGGAAAATTTGAGTTCACTGTCATCTTATACTTGCATTAAAAGAATTAACTTTTTTTTTTTAATTTTGTGAAATAAAAAAAATATTAACTAATAAGACTCTTATTGTGAAGCAAAAGGAGTAATTTAACTAGAAAGGTACTTTCATGCACGACCAAAAGGGTACTTTTATGTATTACTCCCTCCTCCCAAATGAAAGTCAATTTTATTCTAACACAATATATTTAATTTTAAAATAAATAATTGTCAATGCCTAAATTACACCAAGAGCAGTATCATCATGAACCAAATTGACATGTTAATTGAAAATGTAATGATAACATGGAAAGAGTGAAGAGTAGGTTAATGAATCTACTTTCATAACTAAAAGGATAGCCCAGAGACTAAAATTAGCAGTAAAACTACTTTTTTTGACCATATATTACACTCAAAATTCTGCAATGAAGAGCACAGGTGTCCTAACTTAGCCTGTCTTCATCAGTAATCAACATTATCGCCTTGTCCTAACTTAGCCAGCTTGTCTTCAACACTATTGCTTCTCTTCCCACGAGCTTCAAATGCCACTCCCATGGTTTCCTTAACAGCTCTCTGAAATCCTGAATGGGGGCATTAAGCGGATGAGAGAAAAAATAATAATTGAGACAGCCTCTCCTAACCTACCCAAGGAACATGCATCATACTTGCACTGCAAACGCACTTGAAAAGCTAGTACGTTTAAAATCATACAATTACATTCCTTGTAAGCAAAAATGTATTTATATATATGCACGGATCACGCAACCAATTTGTTTGTCCTATTTAGAGTGGGTCTGGAATTACCTACTGTGGAAGTAAGGTATCAGAATTTATGCGTACAAGCAGAATGTGAAGTGGTTCATGGGAAGCCCCTGCCTACTCTATGGAACACTCTCAAAAGGATTTTGTCAGTAAGTTTTGTTACTATCCTTTTCTTAATCTCTAGACAATTATCAATAGTCAAATCCACACCCCCCCTCCTTTTTCGTAATTACAAATTTGACATGGAATCCAGGAGTATGTAAAGTTCAAAGGAAACCAGTCTTGGCAGTCACTCAAATAACTAACCACCACCTCTTATGACAAGAAGTCTAGTTCAAAACATCAGATTCATATTTATTCTTCAACGGAATAAAGGGTTGCACAATCTAAGCTATGAAAACATTAGTGTGGTTCCAATATTTTTTTGTTTCATAAAACTACTTCTTGTTCCATTAGTTATTTGAAAAGATTATGCTATTGCTTCACCGGCTTATTAAGTTCTAAGAGAAAAAAAAATAGGGGGAGGGGGGGGGGGGGGCGGAAATTTGCTGAGAGATTTGTTTTAGAAGAGCAGGGCAGCTTTTTTTCCCCTTCTTTTTTCTTGATTACTATTTCTTCTAAGATAAAAGGTGTTTCATTGCTTTTGCGAGGTTCAAATTTAAAGCAAAGCTTAAACTCTTTCTTACTGCTACAACTAAAAAAAAACTTTAAAATTTTACCTCATCTTTGTGCAAACATGCCTATTCAGCCATAGCTTGACATATTTTCTTATAGAATCAGCTGTCAATATTGAACAGGGTATCACATATATAATTGCACAAAAATCTCATGCAAACAATATCAAAATTCTACAAGATGTCAGAGGAATCATCAAGCCTTCAAGGTAGATCTTAAATTTCTGTTTCATAGAGTCGTGCAGAAGTACAACATAAATTTTAAGAAATTCCATTAGTAAACAAGATTTACTCATAGCTTACTCATTGGCAGGATGACATTATTACTTGGGCCTCCAGGCTGTGGGAAAACCACTTTGCTGTTGGCACTCGCAGGAAAAATTGACAAAAATCTCAAGGTTCTTTCTGCTCCCATCATGCTCCTGCAAAATTAAATGATATAAGTCAGAAAACAGTTAATACCCATATAAGAATTTCAAAATATGAGACAGTAATGCTAACTTACACTCACAACTTAGTTATACTTCTGATTAATCAGACAAACATAATTGCTGATCATTGTTAGTGGAAAATCTTATAATTTAGGTCACAGGAAACATCTCTTACAATGGTTACAAGTTAAATGAGTTTGTTCCTCAGAAGACTTCAGCTTATATTAGCCAATATGACCGGCACATTTCTGAAATGACTGTAAGAGAAACTCTCGATTTTGCAGCAAGATGTCAGGGCATTGGAAGCAGAGCAGGTAAGCTTTGTTCCAAAAACATTCACACGATGATTGTAACCTTGAGTTTTAAGATTGATATGGTGGTTGTTTTCTAATGAAGAAATCATGGCGGAAGTCCGCAAAAGGGAGAAAGAAGCTGGAATTATCCCTGAGCCAGACATTGACACCTACATGAAGGTAAACAAGGAACAATCTCCGTATGTTCTTTGAAGTAAATATAGCTACCATTTTCCTACTATCTTCATTGGAGAACTGAACTAACAGGAAATTGCCATCAAAGGATTAAAAAGGACTCTTCAGACAGACTATATATTGAAGGTAATTATTCTCTTCAACAAATTAAAGAATCAACTACTACCCTCATATATCTTACGCAGCAGGAAACTTTTCTAATACCATGTAATGGGTTATGGGTCTACTGATCTACTCAGATACTTGGACTGGATACTTGCGCCGATACAATTGTGGGAGATGCCATGAGAAGAGGACTATCAGGTGGTCAAAAGAAAAGGCTGACAACAGGTGCTGTAATAGACACTTATATAGTCCATATTTATTTGAGTCCTGTTATATATTGCGAGAGTTCTTTGCCGAATTACAATTGCGACGTATATCAATACATGGGATTGGGTAGGATTATAAAATTAGCCCACCATATTAGATACGTCGTTAAAATATTACCAATCATAATTATCCACGTAACTCGCAACTAAAAAGTCGACATATAAAGTCGCATGATATATCATTATCCTATTTATTTTGAAGTGCATTTACAAATTAATGTCCATATCAGTACCCAAGATAGTTTCTTAAAGAATCTTTAATTCTTGATAGCTGAAAACTAAGTGTTAGGTGGTTAGCTATGACCTTACTCAAATGCGAACAATTGAATATATAAATATCAATATATATATATATATGTGTGTGTGTGTGTGTGTATTTATTTTTATTTCTTTTAATCGCAATAATTTTCCCTTAATCTTTTTCTTTACCAGGAGAGATGATGACTGGTCCATCCAATGTTCTCTTTATGGATGAAATATCAAATGGCTTAGATACTTCAACCACCTTTCAGATTGTTACTTGTCTTCAGCAGTTGACACACATTACAGAATCCACAATTTTGGTATCACTTCTTCAGCCAGCCCCAGAAACATTTGATCTGTTTGATGACATTATCTTGATGGCTGAAGGAAAGACTATATACCATGGGCCTCGAGATAATGTTTTAGAATTCTTTGAAAATTGTGGTTTCAGGTGCCCACCAAGGAAAGGCATTGCTGACTTTCTCCAAGAAGTACGTTATGTCTCGGATTAATTTATATGCTGACATATCCACAATTGGATTTCAAACTGATGCACCTAAACATCTACACCTCTACAGGTAGTTTCTGAAAAAGATCAAGCACAATACTGGTACCATGAGGACCAACCTTCAATTTACATTTCCACAGAAGAATTGGCAAGAAAATTCAAGGAATTTCATTTAGGACAAAGATTGGATGAAGAACTCTCACAGCCTATTGATAAAACTGTTCTTCGCAAGAATGCGTTGTCATTTAACACATCTTCTCTGAGAAATTGGGAGCTATTCAAGGCATGCATGTCTAGAGAATGGCTTCTTATGAAACGTAACTCATTCGTTCATGCATTCAAATCTGCACAGGTAAGAAATGATTTGGTCAGAATTGCATGAACGTGGTCCATTCATAACTGAGGGACTAAGAAATTTAAAAACCTTTTATTGGTCTGAATGTTTTGTTGATGCAGCTTGTGGTTGTCGCACTTATAACAATGACAGTATTCATACATACACGTGCAGAAATTGATGCTATCCATGCAAATACCTTCATGGGATCGCTATTTTATGCCGTTATTAGACTGATGACCAATGGAATCCCAGAGTTGTCCATGACTGTTTCCAGACTACCTGTCTTCTACAAGCAAAGAGATTTCTACTTTTACCCTGCATGGGCTTATTCCATTCCAGCAGCCATTCTAAAGATTCCATTTTCATTTCTAGATGCTTTTCTTTGGACAGCGCTTACATATTACGTGATAGGTTACAGTCCTGAACCAGAAAGGTGCAATTTCATATGAGATGCCTTTCTTATGTGAAAAACTTATCTTCCTTTTTCAAGTACTGATGTTATGCCCTCATTCAGGTTTTTACGCCAGTTAATCCTCCTCTTTTTTCTACATCAAGTATCAATATCATTATTCCGCCTGGTAGCTACCGTGTTCCGCAATCAATCTGTTGCTACCTTCTGTGGTCTCTTCACCTTATTACTGATGTTTTTATTTTGTGGCTTCGTAGTTCCACAACGTGAGGCCACTGATGACTTCATCTAAGATTTCATTCCTAAATGATGTTTGCACTTCTCTAACTAATTAACTAATAACCACTCCTCGTGGCAGCCTCAATGCCTGTTTGGTTGGAATGGGGCTTTTGGCTTTCTCCAATAACATATGCAGAGATTGGAATTTCAGTGAATGAATTCCTTGCTCCAAGGTGGCAAAAGGTGGGATGGAACTAATATATGTTATTATTATAATGAAAGTGTATTTGCTTCTGTTACACTGACGAATGCTCGCTCATCATTCTATCTACAGGTCTCATCTTCAAATGCTACAATAGGCCAACAAGTTCTAACAAAACGTGGACTAAACTATACTGATACCTTTTATTGGATATCAATTGGTGCATTGCTAGGATTTTGGATTATTCTAAATGCCGGGTTTACTTGTGCATTGAGGTTTTCAAAGAGTAAGTTACTCAATCACATCCATATGGAGAAACCAAAAGTACATATATAAATATAAACTTACATAGAAGCAAGTAAAGTATTTTTTTCCTCTAACCTGCATCTGATGAAAAATTTAATGTGTTCAGCTCCTGGGAGATCCCGGACTAGCAAGTCACATGAAATGCTCTTCAAATTAAGAGTGAAAAATGATATGTGCAAAGTTTCTCAAGCAAGCAAATGGCCTCAACCTCATATAGCTACTCCCAAAGCTCCTGCAGAAGGAAAATACATGGGTAAGAAACTAATAGTATACAGGTGATAAGTTGGTCATAATTGTTGAATGCTTGCTAAGTTAAAGGATGTGAACAGTAGATAACGCCAATGACCTCAAAAAAAAATTATGTCTACATTAACAGAGTTCTATATATTTGGAAAAAGAAAAAATATTAACAGATATTTTCTTTATCCAACAGGGATGGCTTTACCTTTTGAGCCCATGACAATAACGTTCGAGAATGTTGAATATTTTGTTGAAACTCCTAAGGTAGTGGTTTATCAATCTATATTTAACTCCAAGGTTATTGGAAATGACTCATACTGATCAAATATCTTCAATGCACCTTACAGAAAATGAGAGAGCAAGGTTATGAACAAAAACGGCTACAGCTACTTCATGAAATTACAGGATCATTTAGGCCTGGAATTCTGACTGCTTTAATGGGAGTTAGTGGAGCTGGGAAGACAACACTATTGGATGTTCTTTCTGGACGCAAAAGTAGTGGTATCATTGAAGGAAATATAAGAATTGGAGGTTACCCTAAGGTCCAGGATACTTATGCCAGAATATCTGGTTATTGCGAGCAAACTGATATCCATTCTCCACAGATTACTATAGAAGAATCACTCACATACTCTGCTTGGTTACGTTTGCCAGCTCAAATTCATCAAAGCAAAAAATCTGTAAGATTCTTGCAACTCGATAAAACAATAGAAGCTAAATGTCTGATAAACTTGTGACTCTCAAGATCAAGCTAGACTATGTGTGCTATTAAAAGAAGAAGGGCCTGAACATTCATTTCCACTTCATTATGAAATCTACTAATATCTAATGAAACTTTCACTAATATTAGAGTATTTCACCAAGTTTTTGGAACAAGAAGCATAAAGTAACAAAAATTTATTTGAAATGGCTCTAAATCTCAAGTACACACAAACAGAGAGACCTCATGTAGTAAGAAAAAGTAACTGTTTCATCACAGAATGCTTCATTACTTTCTAGGATGCTTTGTTAACTTCTTTAAGTACAGGAATTTGTTGCAGAAGTTCTTGAAATGATTGAACTCAACGATGTTAAAGATACACTAGTTGGTTTTCCTGGTGTAAGTGGTATATCAAATGAGCAGCGGAAACGTTTGACGATAGCAGTAGAGCTTGTTTCAAATCCATCCATAATTTTTATGGATGAACCAACATCTGGTTTAGATGCCAGAACAGCTGCAATTGTCATGAGAGTAGTACAGAATATTGTTAATACAAGAAGGACGGTTGTGTGCACCATTCATCAGCCAAGTATTGACATATTTGAGTCATTTGACGAGGTAATTAAGTCCATCAAATTAAACCTGAAAATTCCTGTAAAGAGAAAATGATAGATAGTATTGCAATTTGACATGCTGACAGTTTTTTATTTACATCTCTAAGATGATAAATAAACTTGTAACTAAATAATAACGAATGAGGTCAACATGGCTGTACACAGTACACTTGACCATAAAAGATCATAGAACCAAAAAAGAATAGAAAAATAGGTCTTCAATTAAGCATGCATAACCCCGGCAACTTATGTTTACCATGAGCAAGGAAATGCGTATAGTCAAACCTCTAATGTTGCAGTTGCTACTTGCACGTTTTGAAAAGCAGCCCCCACCACCCCAAATGTATGATTACAGAAATTATATTGAAATGAAGAATGCATGGGTTGAATTCACTTTAGCTCAACATGTCAAGTAACTCGAGTCTCCAGTCCATTATTGAAAATAGATTTTAGTTTTCTCCTTTTTCTTTTTTATTTTCTATTCTTTTCCAGATCAGAATAGGATAACTGGAAAGCTTTTGATGTTTCCTGCAGCTAATTCTAATGAAGAGAGGAGGACAAATAATATATTCTGGAGAGTTGGGTCAGCATTCAAGTAAACTTATTGAATATTTTGAGGTAAGCAACAAAGCAGCAGATGATTGAGTAGGTCTTTGCTTGTTAATGTAAATATCACTGTCAATAAGATGTAGAGCTGCTTCCCAAGTTTGCAACATTCCCTTACCTGAAAACTGCATTGTTGTTTGAGTATTTTTGCTTGCCATGAATGTTGATTTCGATATATTTAAGATTATTGTGAGATAGTAAGAGATATGACTGTTGTTCAAATTAAGTGGAATATTTAACCACTTCTTACATTTGTACTGGCTACCTTTAGTAGAAGTTTTAACTCGTATTTTCATAACATTTTACTCCTTTAACCATGATAATATTTCAAGATTTGCCATGTGCACAGATGGTTGAGTGTCTCAGTACTGTTTGGAAGTAGTTGCTGCTACAACAAGTATAAATAGTATTTTGCAACTCTTTTTAGACATAATATTGTGGCTTGGCAGTTTAAGTCGTGTATTATTTGTAAGGTTCCTCGAACAGGAGTCTGGGAAGCTCATGATCAAACCACTTGGGCTATAAGGATATATTATGTATGGCGGTTTGTGATTTAATGATTGTATTCTATTGGTGCCATAAAAACGCAGTTCATATTTTATTTGTTATAAAAAAGAAGGTAATAACACAAGGATATTAAAAGTTTAACTATTTAACAACAGTTTGTCTCTCTTTTATTGGCAGAATGTTCCTGGAGTGCCAAAAATCCAGGAAAATCACAACCCTGCAACGTGGATGCTAGAGGTTTCGAGTTCATCAGCAGAAGCACGACTTGGTTTAGACTTTGGCCAACTCTATAAAGAGTCTCATCTATGTCGGTAGGCATAACAATTATACATGAATACTCTCCCAGATAACAGATTGCCAAACTGTTGACATTTCCGCATTAACTGATAGTACATCAACTATGAGACCTATGTCAATGCTATGAATATGACAGAAACCGTTCGGATTGCTAAACAGTATAATCAGTTTTTTACATAAACTATTAAATCAGGTGTTTTCCACCCAAAAGAAGGGATTAAATTAGATATTCGCATTCTTATTTATGTAGGAGAACCAAGGAACTAGCTAGAGAACTGAGCTATCCACCACAAGATTCAAAGGAGCTACAATTTTCTACTTGCTTTTCGCAAAATGGATGGGAACAATTCAAAGCATGCCTCTGGAAGCATAACTTGTCCTATTGGAGGAATCCTAAATATAATTTGGCTCGCTTAACATTTATCACCATGGCGTCTTTGCTGTTAGGAGCGATTCTTTGGGGGAAAGGAAAAGAAATGTAAGCATCTCCTTTTTCTTTTTCTTATTGGGCAAGCTTTATCATATATTTATGTGGCGACTGCTGAGCGTGGGGAAGGGTTTTTGGGTATATTCATATAGTCACATCACATAGCACACAAATTTATTTATCTTCCAAGAAAACTGTGATGACCCAAGCACCACCTCGTCACCAGCTGGCACAAAGTGCAATCAGTTTTTCTGTAGCCTTGAAAAGAGCAGCATGAATCAACAAATGGATCTCCATGTAACTACTACTCCATCCACACACTCTAAGTATGAAAGTACAATTATTCTAAGACAAAACTAGCAGCACAACTGCTAGTATTCCAGATCATTCAACAATAAGTTTCTTCATATAACCTTTTCATAAGAGAGGGGGGGGGGGGGGGAAGGTTCTCTTTACAAGTGCTAATGATGTCTCAAATTCTTTATATTTAAATTATTTTATTTGACAGTTGGAACTTCTTTAAGTTCAACACCTAAAATGATAATTGTGATTCTTTGCTTCCAGAAATAGCGAACAGGATTTGCTGAACATACTAGGATCAATGTTCATCTTTCTACAATTTTTGGGTATAAGCAACTGCTCATCTGTTCTATCAATTATATCTACTGAGCGCACCATTTTATACAGAGAGAGGTTTGCTGGAATGTACTCCTCGTGGGCTTATTCTTTTGCACAGGTTCAGAAATATCCACAAGCATACAGACTGTTCTCAAAGTTAAAAGTCAAAAGATAGTTAAGTTTTTTGAACTGCATATAATATTATTTTTCAACGTTGCAGGTGATCATTGAAATTCCGTATATATTCCTTCAAGCAGTTTTATTTCTGATAATCACATATCCAGCAATAGGTTTCTACTGGTCTGTAGATAAAGTATTTTTGTACTTCTACACAATGTTCTGTACGATGCTCTACTTCACTTACCTTGGCATGTTGCTCGTTTCCATGACCTCATCCCTCCAAATGGCTTCTGTAATGGCAAGCTTCTGCTACACAATGATAAGTCTTTTCTCGGGATTCATCATACCTGAACCAGTAAGTCAAGTCTGATTCTCTTAACCCTGAAAATTACAATTGCAATCAGTAGTTTGCACTTGCACAATGTTATCTGTTACACAGGAAAGCAACAAACCATAACACCACTTTCCAGGTTGGGACACACCAATGAACCATGTTTTCCTAGGTTCACATATGTTTCTACAGAGAACAACATTTTGCATTTCAATATTGATAAATATATCTGCTTGTACTTGTCAAAAAGAAAATATGAATTTGTTCCAACATATATCAACTAAATTTTGAGTTCCACTGATACAAACTGCTCTCTTTTGATTTCTTACAGAGAATTCCAAGATGGTGGAGTTGGTGTTACTGGATTTGCCCAGCAGCCTGGTCCTTGAGAGGCCTTCTTACATCTCAATACGGAGATATGGACAAGCAAATACTAGCATTTGGAGAAGAAAAGGCAATCAATGCCTTCTTAGGCAGTTATTTTGGTTATCATCGTGAATATATAGGTTGTGTAGCAGTAATTCTTATTGCTTTTCCATTAGTATTTGCATCTGCCTTTGCATATTCCATGGCAAAATTGAACTTTCAGAGGAGGTAAAAGTGTCAAATCTTATTGAAGTTGTAATACAATTTTGAAGTTTGACTAACTCTTGTACGTAAAGGTATATATCACCTTATATCAACCTTTTCATAAATAACTAAGCAACATGGAACTACAAGCTAGCTATAGAACCAGAATTCTCATGCCCCAACCCCTAGTAGTATTGAGTAAATTGACATTCTTACGAAGTTCTTACTCAACTATGGGAGCATCAATGTGAATTTCTGTACGCTCTTTATATCTTAAAAGTCTTTTTTAGGTAAGAGAAACACTCATTACAGAAACTGTATCAAGTCGGTGAAAAAGCTAATCTATACTTGCAAATATCAAACAATCTTCGAGCATGATGCTCAACCAAGCGCAATTTCAACATTAACAATGGAGAAAGAGAACCTAAAAAAAATATAATTAATCAATCATTCAGAAAGTTTAAGTTAAATGCTTAAGAAATAAAGACAAACTTCCAGAATCATTCATAAAATTCACATCGGAAACAATAACGATCACTAATTAAATGTTCAGAAGTATGAAAGTGAGGAAGATAGAAATGTTCGCAAATAGAATATATGAGTTTAAATTAAGTTTAAGCAATTAAGAACTCACACGAACAGAAATCTTCCTTCCTTCCGCGGGATGAAATGAATCGGAATGAATTGATTCAACTGAATGCCTGATCTGGAAGATGATAAATGAATGAGTTTGCAGTTTTAGAAGGAAGGGAATGTTGAGCAAGAAAATAACTGTTTTTAATTTTATTGTTTTTTTTTTAAAATAAAGTAATAAATAAATTTACATTCTATTTGTGAATATAAAGAAGAAAATAAATTCAATTTCTTTCTTAAAAATTTCTGGATTCAGGCAAAAAGTAAAATAGTTTAGATTATTCTAATTGATAAACATCAAAATCTATTTACACATGTATCTTCTTTAAATTTGTAATTAACTCTTCTTTTTTTCTTTTCTTCCATACTTTTTTTCTTACCTGAGAATATTTACAAGGGGGAGACTTGAGAAAGAGTCTTATGTAAAAAACAGATTTGTTTTGATTTTATTTATTTAAATTTTAAAAATAATAAATCTTGTATAATTAGTACTTTTTTTAAATAGTTTAATTTATATAAAACTTAAATTTAAAAAAATCTCTTAAATTTAAGAAGTCAAAATAACTCATATATTTTGAAACTGATCAAGTAATAATTTTACTGTACAACTTCTTTTACGAAGAAAAAATTTCGGGTATTTTGGGCACTTTAAATTTTGGGTGTCGTATGCATACTGTGATAATTACATAATCAAATATGTTTAAGAGACTATATTATCTTTAATATACACCCATTATTTGTTATACACCATATTTATAAAATAGATTGCGGGTACACTTAGTTTCTCAAAACTTAACCTCAATCATATATTGAATTGAACTCCTTTATTAAATTTGTTATCTTTTTACTTAATAAATTTCATTTTAATTAGAGATATTTATATATAATTTATTAAGAATTTGAATTAAAGAGTAGAACATATAAAATATTAAAAAATAGTAAAAAAGATTTATTAGTGGTAAACTTTTTTGTTTGTATATTTTAAGACATGATATATAATTTATCTTGCTATTTTATTAAAGTAATTATCCACAATATAATTTATTGGTCTATCCAATTCAAAAAAATTATTTTGACTTGAAATCAATTTACAAAAAATTAAAATTAAAAAAATTATTTACTCAATAAACTTTTTGATATTGTAAACTATTTAAAAAACTTTCAATTAAAATGAACATGTGATAAATATATTAATTAAATTTTTATTAATTAAAGGTAATATAATTTTTTTGATATATAAAAATACCTAACAATCAATTTAAGGGACGCGTATACCACTTCCCCTAAATTTTTCCGGTTAGAGCTCAGTTCATTTGGCTCTTCTAACCTAAAGGGTTCAAATTAATCCCAACATCTAACACCTTATATTTCACCAATTACAAGAAACTACTCACTATGTTCCCTTAAATGAAAATCCATTTTAACAAGTTAACTCATAAAATTAATGTGAATTTATTTTAAGTTTTGAAAAAACAAATTTTTATAATGAATAGTACTTTTTATATATTTTATAATATTCACAATTACATTAAATTAAAATTAAAATTCAAAAGTATTTTAAAAAGTCAAAATGAGACTTTTTTTTAAGAAAAGAGATAATATGATTTATTAATGTGACATTCTTTCACATACATAATGTGTACAAAATTCATGAGTTAAGAACACAAAATTATTTCTTCCCAATCACCCCTGGCCCAAGCTATAAACAGATCCTGTCGCAATCCTGTCTCTCCATAGTCCATATACAGACAGACAGACATACACAAAAAAGAATGTGGAAATAGATGTTTATGAATGTTACAAGAAGAAATCACTTTTTGGTTTTTCCCAAATCAACGGATGATCCCATGCATACCTGGATTATATGAGAATATATATATATATGTGTGTGTGTGTGTGTGTGGGAGGGGGGGGGGAACAATTACAAAAACCCACCACCACAACCATAGTACAATATTAATATACGACACCAGTTAAAGTCAAGCCCTACTCCATCATATCATAATGGAGAGCCAGAGGGTGTACATAGGAGTTACACCAGATCATTTTCATCCACTATTTTTATCTTACTAACTATGCAATCTTCATTGTCAACTAGGTAGCTGCTAACACTACAATCCTCAACACTAGCAAATAGCAATACAACTTCTTCGTTGTATTTGATTGTTCTCCAAAATGTCAGCTAGTATTTGGCCTGGTGTATCACCAAACATCAATTCCTTTCCTGATATGTTTGATACGATATAAACAATGTTGGCAAAAAAAGTTTAAGGATGCCTCAATCATTGGCCTATTGCTATCATACAACGTATGATAGAGTGACAAAATTGTAAGCAATACTACAGCTTATTGATACAATTATAAGCTGACCTCTCACTTCAACCTTTTTTGTTTTTTTTTTCGGGGTGGGGGAGAGGGAAATCTTCAATAGGGATATTGTAATACTCACAGATATGTTTAATTAAGTGATGTTAAGCACTTAAGCTTAAGCCAGCCAGATAAACATTTAAACATGTTTGATATACTTATTTTAAACATAAGTTAAACATCAGTTGACAAATTAATGATTTCTATACACACGTATATATAGGATTTTTTTAATGGGTGTCCTAAGGTCACACATTATACAAAGGAATCGAGAGAATATTCTCTTGATTTCTGTGCATATTCCTTGATATGTGTGTAAATGCAGAAATCAAGGGAATATACACAAGAATCAAGGGAATATTTCCTCGATTCTATAATGTGTGCCCTTAGGGCACACATTAAAAGGACCCATATGTGTATATATATATATATATATGTCTAAAAGACAGATGGTATGGAACTAAAGGTGTTCCGAATTAAGTCTTCTTCAACTGCTCCTGGCGCAGATCAATCCTTGAAAAGCTAGCAATGGCAGAATTGACAGGAAGTGATGATATTAATGATGCGGTTGGGTCATTCAGAAAACATGATGAAGAAGATGAGTTAGAGTTGGCTGCAATTGAGAGACTACAAGCACAAGGACACCTTGGAACATCAGCACCATTTGATCATCAAGACAACTTCACTAATGTCGGTAAGAAAGAAGAGGAAGCCGGAAATACCGTGAAGATTGATCATGTTGTGAAGCTTGGAGCTCTAGAAAGGCATGCATTCATTGACAAACTTCTGAAGAAAATTGAGGAAGACAATCAACGGTTGTTACTGAACCAGAGACAGAGAATAGACAGGTCTCTTCTGAATGCTCACCCTTTTTCTTCTCATTACTCCGTGCAGCTGCGTGCACGATAATAACGTATATAAGTACTAAAACTGATTTGCAAGATTTACAAACAACAACAACAACCAACAACCAAAAAAAAAAAATACCATTTTACTATCCTAGCATGTAGGACATACAAGAAAAGTTCACTGACCTCGACAACCTTTTTTTCATATGCCTTGCAAAGAAAGCCAGAACTTTGTATGGTACATTAATAGGGGTATTATGAATCATACTTGACCGTGTTCTTTGGTGGATAATGAGCCACTTTAAGAAACCATATGGGTCATAAGTGATTTTAAAGATAAAAGCTTTGATTGGTATGAAATTATAATAACATTATAATTTATATGTAGCAAACACATCATGTATAACTGAATCAAATTATCTTTTTCTCATAGAGTGGGTCTGGAATTACCTACTGTGGAAGTAAGGTACAAGAATTTATGTATAGAAGCAGAATGTGAAGTGGTTCATGGGGAGCCCCTGCCTACACTATGGAACACCCTGAAAAGGATTTTCTCTGTAAGTGCTGTTTCTCATCCTTTTCTTAATCTTTAGTCAATTATTAAAAGCAGATTTTTCCCCCCTTCTGTTGTTTGTTAATTAAAAGTTTGACAGTAGAATCTAGACTGTTGAGTTAAAAGGTAACCAATCTTGGCAGTTATTCTGGAAAACTCATCACAATCCTCTTCCAGAAATCTAATTCATGTTTATGCTTCAACCGCAAAAAAAAGTGACCAAGACGTAAGCTCGCAGACTTCCTCCATTCCAAATTGATGGTCCAACTTTCCATTTAGAACGCCTCATTTTAGAAGGCTGACAGTTCGTTTATTTCTTTTAAAGATAAAATGACAGCTTGTTTCTCTGCATGTCTAGTGTTAAAATTTGGAGCAAAGATTAAACTCTTCTTTATTGTTATCACTCTTAAGATCTTTCAACTATTTTTCCTCAACTGGTTGTGTAAAGATGCCTATTCAGCTAACCATTGGCCGGCATTTTTTCTTATATTTACACAATCAAAAAACTATATATGAATGAGATGTCAATGTTGAACAGGGTATCACAAATTTAACTGGGCACAAATCTCATTCAACCAAGATCAAAATTCTTCAAGATATCAGTGGAATCATCAAGCCTTCAAGGTTGATCTCGAAGTTCTTTTTCATCAACTCATGCAAAGTGTAATATCACTTTATGCAAATATTTGCCTTTAATTTAAACAAAATTTACTCACAGAAACTTGTCTTTTCGCAGGATGACACTATTACTTGGGCCTCCAGGATGTGGGAAAACCACATTACTGTTGGCACTCGCAGGAACACTTGAAAAGAATCTTGAGGTTTCTTCTGCTCCCATTATATCATGCTTCTGCGAGTTAAATGGCATAGAAGATAAGCTAGCATTATATATTACAAAGAAATAAGGGAACAGTTAACACGCATATAAAATTAACATAATATAAGAATCAGTAATGCTAACTTGCACAGCCAAAACTTTGGGTATACTTAATTACCGAAAAAACTTTCTTCATACTAATCTGTAGATACTATTGGTGATTACTCTTCTTGCAATATCTTAAAATCTTAGGTCAGTGGAGACATCTTGTACAATGGCTATAAGTTAAATGAGTTTGTTCCTCATAAGACATCAGCTTATATTAGCCAATATGATCAACACATATCTGAAATGACGGTAAGGGAAACTCTCGATTTTGCAGCAAGGTGTCAGGGCATTGGAAGCAGAGCAGGTAACATTTGTTCCAAAAACTATACTCAAGATCATAACCTTAAGGTATAAGATTGACCTGGTGGCTGATTTCTATATGACGTTGCAGAAACCATGGCGGAAGTAATCAGAAGAGAGAAACAAGATGGAATTATACCAGAACCGGACATTGACACCTACATGAAGGTAAACATCAGCAGGCCTCTATTCTTAAACATGTTTATGAGTAGTTGTAGCTTGATGCATTGTCCTGCTGACTATCTTCATTCGGGAACTGCACTAACAGGAAACTGCCATCAAAGGATTAAAAAGGACTCTTCAGACAGACTATATATTAAAGGTGATTCCCTCCAACAAAGTAATGAATCATTAACCACCTTCAAATATGTTGTTCAAAAGAGAACTTCTCATATACAATCGAATTGATTTAATCAGATACTTGGACTGGATATTTGCGCTGATACAATTGTTGGAAATGCAATGAGAAGAGGAATATCAGGTGGTCAAAAGAAAAGGCTGACAACAGGTACAGTTTACAGAAACTAAAATCCATAATTTGCTTTGATTTGCGCATATAACAATCTCAGACTGCTGAAATCTTTAGGTTAGCTACGACACTACTCATTTCTTCTTCAACTGAGTATATCATTTCAGCATAACAATTTTGCTTAAATCTTTTCATTTACCAGGGGAGATGATAATTGGTCCATCAAAAGTTCTCTTTATGGATGAAATATCGAATGGCTTAGATAGTTCGAGCACCTTTCAGATTGTTTCATGTCTTCATCAGCTGGCGCATATTACAGAATTCACCATTTTGCTATCGCTTCTTCAGCCAGCCCCAGAAACATTTAATTTGTTTGATGACATCATCTTAATGGCTGAAGGAGAGACTGTATACCATGGCCCTCGAGATAATGTCTTAGAATTCTTTGAGACGTGTGGTTTCAAGTGCCCAACGAGGAAAGGCGTCGCTGACTTCCTTCAAGAAGTATGTTATGTCCCTGATTAATTCATCAGCTAACATGTCAAAATAGGTTTTTTTTTTTTTTTTTTTTTTAAACTAATGCCACATTGAGCATCAATATGTCTGCAGGTAGTTTCTGAAAAGGATCAAGCGCAGTACTGGCACCATAAAGACCAACCTTCAATTTATGTTTCTGCTGAAGAGTTCGCAAGAAAATTCAAGAGATTCCATTTAGGACAGAAGTTGAACGAAGACCTCTCTCAGCATCTTGATAAAAATGAGTTTCATGATAATGCTTTGACATTCAACACGTCCGCCCTGAGGAATTGGGAGCTATTCAAGGCATGCATGGCTAGAGAATGGGTTCTTATGAAGCGTAACACATTTGTTCATGCATTCAAATCTGCACAGGTATGGGTTAATTGTGTTGAGAGTACTTATATGAAACTTAGTAGGATTTTATCTATCTAAATGTCTAAATGTTTTGTTGCTGCAGCTTGTGGTTTCAGCAGTTATAACAATGACAGTGTTCATACGTACACAGACAAACATTGATGTTATCGATGCAAATGACTTCTTGGCATCTCTATTTTATTCCCTTATAAGATTTAACAGCAATGCCATCCCAGAATTGTCCATGACTGTTTCCAGACTTGCCATCGTCTACAAGCAGAGAGATTTTTATTTTTACCCTGCATGGGCTTACTCCATTCCAGCAATCATTCTAAAGATTCCATTTTCATTTCTAGATGCTGTTCTTTGGACAGGGCTTACCTACTATGTTATAGGTTATAGTCCTGAACCAGAAAGGTGCAGCTTCATATAAAATTACATAGCTAAAATTCCTTTTAAGAGAAAAGATATTTTCTTTTCTTTTTCAAGTACTGATGTTTTACACGCGTACAGGTTTTTCCACCAGTTACTCCTCCTTGTTTTTGTAAATCAAGTATCTACATCATCATTCCGCCTGATAGCTTCCATCTTCCCGGATCAATCTGTTGCAACCTTCTGTGGTCTCTTCTCCGTGTTAGTGATGTTTTTATTTTGTGGCTTCATAATTCCACGACGTAAGGCCACTGATGACTTCATCTGAGATTTTATTCATAAATGAAGTTGGCATTTCTCTAGCATAGTAATTAATAATACCCCTCATTGCAGCCTCTTTGCCTGGTTGGTTGGAATGGGGATTTTGGCTTTCTCCATTTACGTATGCAGAGATTGGAATTTCTGCGAACGAATTCCTTGCTCCAAGGTGGCAAAAGGTGGGACTCTAACAGATATGATGTTGATTATGTTTACATAAGTGAATGCTTACTTACCATTCTCTTTATAGGCTTCATCTTCAAATGCTACAATAGGGCAGCAAGTTCTAGCAAATCATGGACTAAACTACAGTGGGAACTTTTATTGGATACCCTTTGGTGCATTACTAGGATTTTGGATTTTTCTAAATATTGGATTCACTTGTGTATTAAGTTTTTCAAAGTGTAAGTTCCTCCTTGCATTCATATGAGGGGAAAGAAACTAATATACATACACACACACACACATACACACACATATGCACACACAAATACATAGATCTATGAATATACACATATATACAAGTAAATAAATTTGTCTGCTAACCTGATCTGATGAAAATATAATATGTCAGCTCCAGGAAGATCTCGGTCTACTATTTCACATGAAAGGCTCTCCAAACTAAGAGCAAAAAATATTATGCTCAAAGTATCTCAGGGAAATGAGTTGCCTAATGTTGCTCTTTCCAATGCTCCTGCAGAAACAAAACCAATAGGTAAGAAGCTAAATAGCTAATAGTATACACCTAAGATAGTCAGAATTGGAAAATGCTCACTTAACTGAAGGATGAGAGTGGTTAATAACACCAATGAGCTCAAATAACAGAGATTTTCTTTATTTTACAGGGATGGTTTTACCTTTTCCACCAATGACAGTCACGTTTGAGAATGTGCAATATTTCGTTGATACTCCTAAGGTAGTGGTTTGTCCCAACTATAACTAACTTCAAGGCTGTTGGAAATTACTTTTACTGATCAAATTTCAGCAATACTTCTTACAGAAAATGAGAGAAAAGGGTTTTGAACAAAAAAGGCTACAGCTTCTTCACGATATTACTGGATCATTTCGGCCTGGAGTGCTGACAGCTTTAATGGGCGTTACTGGAGCCGGAAAGACAACACTTTTGGATGTTCTTTCTGGACGTAAGAGTAGTGGTATTATTGAAGGAGATATAAGAATTGGAGGTTACCCTAAGGTCCAGGATACTTATGCCAGAATCTCTGGTTACTGCGAGCAGACTGATATCCATTCCCCACATATTACAGTAAATGAATCACTCACATACTCTGCTTGGTTACGTTTGCCACCGGAGATTCATCCAAGTACCAAATCTGTAAGATATCTTTCAATTTCACAAATACACGAAGCTAAGTTCTCGAAGATTGTGAATCTAAAGATCAAGTTTGACTGTGTAGAAATTGGTTTCTTATTGAAAGAAAAGGGTCTAACCATTCATTATCTATCACTACATTTCAAAATCTACTAATGTCTAATGGAACATTTATTAGTATAAAGAAAGTAACTTTTCAATTTTTACAACAAAGAAACATACTGTAACCAAGAATTCATTTGAAATGACCATGGAACTTCACACACACATAGAGATCTCATATAGTAAGGAAACCTAAACTGTGTTTTCACATAATGCTTTATTTATTGCATTCTACAATGCTTGTTAACTTCTTTATTCACAGGAATTTGTTGCAGAGGTTCTTCAAATGATTGAACTAGACGATATCAAAGATGCATTAGTTGGCTTTCCTGGTGTAAGTGGTGTATCAAATGAGCAGAGAAAACGGCTAACTATAGCAGTAGAGCTTGTTTCAAATCCATCCATAATATTCATGGATGAACCAACTTCTGGTTTAGACGCCAGAGCAGCTGCAATTATAATGCGAGTGGTGAAGAATATTGCAAATACAAGGAGGACCGTTGTGTGCACAATTCATCAACCAAGTATTGACATATTTGAGGCATTTGATGAGGTACTGAGTGCTGCAAAATCTAGTCAAACGACGGATAGATTGTTATTTGACGACACCTTGACAGATTTTTATATTCTTTATGCATCTCTAAGATGCTAAATGTTCAACCTATTTGTTATTGGATGATATATAGCCAATGAGATCACCATAGTTGTACACCAACCAATAAAAGAAAAGGAAAAGAAAAGAAGATTTGGCCTTCCATTCAGCATATTTAGAAGCTATGTCTTCCATGAGCAAAGAAAAGCATATGGTCAAACTTACAAGGTTGTTACTATCATCTTATAAGAATCCCTCCACCCTAACCCTCACAACCCTCCCCAAGATTTGGTCATAGAAACTAAATCGATATGTAGAAGCTATTCAGTGAATCAAAGTTTTACCTCAACAAGTAATTGTCACGCTACTGCGCTAGTAGCTCCACCAAACTAAATTACTACTGACAGTATTTTTTGCCAGTACGTACTATTCTTTTCTACATAACTAGAATGAATTTTTATGTTTCCTGCAGCTAATTCTAATGAAAAGAGGAGGACAAATAATATATTCTGGAGAGCTAGGTCAGCATTCAAGTAAACTGATTGAATATTTTGAGGTAAGCAATGGCGCCATTCCTTTTTGTAACATTTTAAGTTTCACTAGTAATGCTATGTAGAGTTGCTTCCCGAGATAGATTTTTCCCTTGAAACTTGGAAAAATGAAATCACGCCACAGGTGAACTTTGATTACATGAATTTTAAGAGCCCAAAGAAAACGGATTGGGGTTTGTTCAGATTAGTAGAATATAAGTGTCTTTTTGTTTCCCTCTTCTTTTCTCTCCAAATCAAAACTCCAAGATACACACATTGACTTATTGACAGTTAATTGTAAGAAGATTTTGATTGATAGTAATGAGGATTCTTGGCCATTATTGGCTATTGTGCAAACTTAATTCAAATTCTAATCCTTACATGAAGCACAAGCCTTGATGAAAGAATTAACATCCTATACATGATGATGTTGAGAAACCAAAACTTCTTTTAAGGTTATCGTATACAAAATACTCACTAGTCACTAGACCCATGTTGAACTGTTGTCTGTTTCCCCAAGCTTAGTCCTGGTAAACTGGCTGTGACATAATTGAGTGTATAATGGACGATTTGGAAGTGGTTTTGCCATCAGTAGTATAGATAGTATTAGATTTTTATTTGCAACTCTTTTTTTTTTTTTTGGACATTAAGTTTGCAAGGTTCCTCCAGGAAGCTCATCGTCGAGCTACTTGGTTTAAAAGGAAGGTTATGCTCGTGGCTTTGGTTATTTTTTGTAGAAAAATAAATAACAACAAGAGGGGGTACATAAAAAAGTCAGCCAACCCTCATGTAAGTGTTAAACAAATAACCAAGCACTTAAAAAACGTGTCAAACTCCAATCTCTACATAAACAACACCATGGCCCTAAAGGTTCATATATATAGTAGAGGCCCTTATAAGAAGGCTAGAACAATGAGTCTCCAACAAAATTGAGGATAAATAACCCCCCTCACTGAAAAGTCTAACATTACTCTTATATTCCAAATCCTTATAGAACAGAGAGAAGAACCCACACTTCCAGAGCAGCTTGTAAGTAATTGATCGAGTTTTTATTGGTACCTAAAAAATAGAACATATTAGCAAGGTACACAGAATTCAATTATTTAACGACACTTTTTCTCTCCTTTTTTGGCAGAACATTACTGGGGTACCAAAAATCCAGGAAAATACCAATCCTGCAACATGGATGCTAGAGATTTCAAGTTCATCTGCAGAAGCACAACTTAATTTAGACTTTGGCCATCTCTATAAAGAGTCTCATCTATGTTGGTAAGCATAATAATTATGCATGATGAGTATCACTGCCAATTAAATATTGGCATTTCCAGATTAAATATTACATCAACTATAAGGATCTATATGAATGCTAAGAATATAAAATTAAGAAAAACCTTCAGATTGCTACACATATCTTAAATCTGGTATTTGTCATCCAAATGGGTAAATGCATTCTTTTTTTTTTATTCATGAATCAGTTTATGATCTCCACTTGATTGATACATGAACTATGAAGACCTATCTATGTCAATACTAAAAAATAAATAACTCCAGACTACTACCGTACGTACCATCATCTTACACATAGATTAATGGTGGTAATTTGATTTCTTCCGGTCCCTACGTAGGGAAACCAAGCAACGCGTCAGAGAATTGAGCTCTCCAGCAAAAGGTTCAAAGGAACTACATTTCTCTACATGTTTTCCACAAAATGAATGGGAACAGTTCAAAGCATGCCTATGGAAACAGAATTTGTCCTATTGGAGGATCCCTAAATATAATTTGGTGCGCCTATCATTTATCACAATGGCATCTTTGCTGTTAGCAGCGATTCTTTGGAGAAAAGGAAAAGACATGTAAGCATATCTTTCCTTTGTGCTTACCATTTTTCTTTTTGCAGACCATGCTTTATCAGTTTATCTTATAAAATGTGGGGCCAGGTGAGGTTGGATATAGTTGCTTCTGTACATTGAATATCACACACATTTATTTATTTCAAGAAACCTAAGGTGACCAAAACTAGCCTGCCTGACACTAGCTGAAGTCCGATTTTCTCTAGGCATAGAAAGGACAGAATGAATCAACACATGGTTGTCCACCAAATTGCTGCTTCATTCATTCACCTAGAACAATTACCTTGGATTATATCTAGCAGCAGAAGCAGAAGCAGAAGCTGCAGAAATAAACCATGTGCATATCATGCATATTTCACTGGTACATGGATCAGGCAACAAGAAGTTCCTTCGCACCATCACATTCTTGTGGAACGGCCACACGCATGTACCCAAGCAAAGTTATACCACACACATCAACAAGTTCCAAGATTTAACAATAACATATTGCCCATCGGATTTCCAGCAATTTGAGCACCCAAGCAAAGTCAAGTTACACAGGAATAAAAAATATTCTGATAGATCCCTTCTTGATATCATCCCCCAACCCACACCATAGTATAATTTAAAATAAAAGATAAATAACACATCATCTATCACCTGAAATTAAACAACCTAATCAATTAGGACCTGCTTACAATGTATGACACCAAATAGAATATACAAGCCTTTGGTCTACTACTAATTAAAGTACTACCTTCCTTCCACAAAAAGAGACTCATGTGAAGTCAATTCGCGAAATCTAAATTTAAAATTGATGTAATTTATAAATTTTGGAACACAATTTTTTTTAAATAATTTACAATAATTCTGCTTGTATGAAGACAAATTTTGAAGTTCTAATTAATGCATGGCTTCTCAAATTCTTTTATTTATATTTTTCAAGTCAATGGTTTGAATTTATTTGTGTTTAATACCTAATATGCTGATTGTGATCCTTGTTCCGAAGAAATGGTGAACAGGATTTGTTAAACATACTAGGATCGATGTTCATTTTCCTACAATTTTTAGGAACATACAACTGCACATCTGTTCTATCACTTATAGCTACCGAGCGCACCATTGTTTACAGAGAAAGGTTTGCTGGAATGTACTCCCCGTGGACTTACTCATTGGCACAGGTTCAGAAATATTCATAAGCGTGCATAATTATTGTTCCCAAAGTCCATAATTTGTTAATGCTTTATGAACTTATTCATATATGTGAACACAATTATTTTTCTTCCTTGTGGCAGGTGATCATTGAGATCCCATATATATTCCTTCAAGTGGGTATATTCGTGATAATCACATATCCAGCAATAAGTTTCTACTGGTCTGTAGACAAAGTATTTTGGTATTTCTTCACAATGTTCTGTACGATGCTCTACTACACTTACCTTGGCATGCTGCTCGTTTCAACGTCCCGTTCTCTCCAAGTGGCTACTGTAATGGCTAGCTTCAGCAACACCATAATGAGTCTTTTCTCAGGATTCCTCATACCTGAACCAGTAAGCCATTCTGATTCTACTAACCTTGTTGATCGATTGCTGCTATTTGCAGTCGGTATTTTAACATTTACAAACCCAGAAAAAGCAATATATAATGCACACCTCTTAATTTTATCCAGCTTGAGACACACCAATGAACCATATATATTAACCTTAGTTCACATATATATTTCCCTAAAGACAAACATCTATTGTTACAACAGATTTAACCAGCAATTACTCCCTCCATCACAGTTTGTATGTCATGCTTCAAAAACATGTTTGTGACTCAGACTATAAGACATTCAGAAAAACGGATTTAAAATTAAAACTTTGAAATATTTATATTCTTAAATTATCTTTAAAAATTAAAAGCGAAAAAAATTATAAAGGAATGTGAAAATATAAAATTTAGTGCGTGCCACTGGCACTGTGACAAGCATGGTATAAGTGATGTAATGAATTATGATACTCATAACTGAGACGCAAGGAATTAATACTACAAAAGACAAGTATACAAGTCAGCTTGCATAACTGCATGCCTCCTTTTTGGTTCTTACAGAAAATACCAAAATGGTGGAGATGGTGTTACTGGATTTGCCCAGGATCCTGGTCCTTGAGAGGCCTTCTTACATCACAATATGGAGATATAGACAAGGAAATAGTAGCATTTGGGGAAAGAAAAGCAACCAACGCCTTCTTACAAAGCTATTTTGGTTATCATCGTGATGATACGAGTGTTGTAGCATTAGTTCTTATTGCTTTCCCATTTGTCTTTGCATCTGTCTTTGCATATTCCATGGCAAAACTCAACTTTCAGAGGCGGTAAAGTGCCAGAATCTTATTAAGTTGTAATACGTACCAATATGAAATTTGCATGGCAACTCTCGTATGCATGTAAATGTCTACAGAAACTTATATATAATCAACCTAAGAGTGATGCTACCATCTAAGTACATAATTCTCTTGCACCAATCCCTTTCAAAATTGACATAAGTTCATTTTGAATTTTGACCAATACATGTTCCGTAAAAAAGTTAATAGGCCCATTGTGTATGTCACATAATTATTATTATTATTATTATTATTATTATTATGACTTGGGAGTATTTGTTTGTCACATATGAAAACTTTCTGAATATCCGTTCTCACTTTGAGATGTTTAAAATAAAAATAAAAAAGAGAAATGTACCCAAAAAAATATTAAAAAATTGCTATTAAATTGAGACAGAGGACTAAAATACTAGCAACAAATATTTTAGAAAACGGCTGACCGGCGACCGCTGACGGCTCTCTCTGTCTTCTTCTTTCTTGAAGGTTCGATAGTTTCCAGTTAGTTATATGAGTTTTCTTTTATGTTTTATTTTCTTAACTTTTTTTATTAATCTATATACTTCACTACCTTACAAATATAAATACAACAATGTTTTGGTGACGAAATAATAATTATAAAAATAAAATACAAAATAAGGTAAATGGTTGTATTTAATTATAATTACAGGGTTCACCCATATATGATAAAAGATTAATTATTACAATTTAACATATCATTTACATATATTTTTTGGTCCATGTTTAACAAATTATGCAAGTATTTTCAGATTATATATTTTGAGATTTTAATTGAAGGAGTATTTTTACTAATATTAATGATTTAAGATATTTATTTGTACTTTGTTTTTTTAAATATAAGATTATATTAATTTTTTGAAGTCTCACCTTAAGACAATTTCAAGTTTAAAATTAACATAAATTTATTTAATTTTAGTTAATACAATGATGATTATTGAACTATCTAGAAATTACCATTCATCATTAGATTTAGTGTTTCACAATTTTTAATAAATCATCTTAATTTTGAATTTAAAAATATCTTAAATTGACTTTCAAAAGTCAATCTTATAATTTGGAAAGAGATGTATTTTATTTTTAATATTTTTGTTAAATTATTTGATTACTTTTTTCCTTATATGGTTGTCGGCTGGATCGGGGTTTGAAAAAGAAAAATTCAACCCCAGTGGTAGTCCCCTACAAAGTAGTGCCAACAACTATATTGGACAAATGAGTAGGGTCGGGCCAAATGGGTTGGGCCATGGTTATATTGGGTGATAAATGGATTGGGCCAAAAGGCCCAAACTTTATTGGACTTTAAAAGTAAGGCTCACGGCATGAGTTGCGTTGGGCCATGGGTTTTTGCATATATTATTTTTAAATTTTAAAAGCAAGGTTATTGTAATGTTGTTGATATTTTTTTGGGTTCTTTACACAAATATACAACAATTAGAAAGTAATTACACTATTAGTGCATCCACAAAATAATTACAAAAAGAACAAAATAATTACAAAAATAGTACAACAAATTCAAAACATTCAATTTCACATTAATCAAGAAACCTAAAATCAAGGAGAAATAACTACCATAATTAATAATTCAAATTCAAATATTTGGGATCTAACAACAAAAATAAATCCATAATTCAAAATTCAAATCAAAAGGAGGAAAAGCACATATTCTCATCATTCTTGTCATCATCCTCTTCTACTCTTTTATCGTGACCCAACTCCCCTTCTCTTATCTTCCTCTCTTTCGCTCCTCTGTTTTTCCGCCGCTGTCGCCTCTGACCCCCACCCTCATCGCCCTTTCCTCCCCTTCCTCATCCTCCTCCGCCGCGAATTTTCGAAAGTACCTGAGTTAATGTTCTGAATTTTTTTTTTTACGATTTGGTTACCCACAAAAATTAAAATAGTTACCTTTGTATGAAAGTTTGGCTACCAACTGCATCACATTCAAAATTAATTGTTAACCTATAAAAACTGAATTGGTTACCTTGGTCTGAAGGTTTGGCAACCAACTGCATGAAGGCTTGACTACCAACTGCATCACATTCAAAATAAATTTGTAACCTAATAAAATTAAATTGGCTACCTTGGTATGAAGGTTTGGCTACCAAATGCATGAAGAGTTGGCTACCAACTGCATCCAATTCAAAATAAATTGGTAACCTAATAAAACTGAATTGGTTACCTTGATGTGAAGGTTTGGCTACCAACTGCACTATTAAAAAAATGTAGGTGTGGAGGTGGATTGGTTACCTTGGTATGAATGCTTGGTTACCTTGGTATGAAGGTTTGTTTACCAATTGCACTATGAAAAAACTGCAGGTATAGTAGTGGTTTGATTATCTTGGTATGAATGTTTGGTTACCTTAGTATGAATGCTTGGTTACATTGGTATGAAGCACCTTGAGCTGCTAAGGCTGCCACTTTGACATCGGACACAATACTTTTATCAGTATCATGGTCCTGCCTTCCCACGAGAACATGTAGCACAAAAGAATCTCTTTCCATATTTTCAATTTCATCGGGCACCCGCACATACTCATCCTTGGAAGAAGATTCCTCTTTATTATGTAGAACACCGCCAATGAAAAGCTTCATCATATCTAAACTTTTTCCATCTTCCATTGCATCGCTACCTCCTCCCAAAGAAACTTGGTCAGGCTGAATGTCATCCAAATTATTGGCTTCATCTTCAGAGTTCTCACTAGACATTGGATTTTCATCATCTTCTTCCAGTAACTACTTAACAGAATCATTGTCCTCTATAACTTCTTCTGAAATATTTACTTTCATCACTTTTACTTTCAGTTCAGGGATTTTATCTTTCAGAAAATTTGTTTTATCCCAGGAAATAAGTTTATGCTTTTTGGTTAAAGTTAATCCATTAAAATAACCAACTAAATTAAAGGGATAAGAATGCACTAATTTTGTAAATAAAATATTGCATATACACTAATTTTGTAAATATTTTATGTATGCACTTTTGTTGTAATTTTTTCTAAAAAAATATTATAAAGTGTAAATGTCCCTATTTTTTTATGAAACAGAAAGTAATAATTATTTGGGAAAAAAATAGTGTAGAGTAAAACAAACAAATAGTTTTAATTGATTAACACGACATTTATAATAGATAATCAATTTTGACTAACTCATTAATTATTTTTGACATTTTATACACAATTTGAACAATATTTATACTTTTTTCATGCCCAAAATGATGGCCTAGGTACATTTTTTGCATAAATTAAGAAAATTAAAATAGAGGAAAAAGAATAAAAAAAAATTAATTTATTTTTAGTAACCCGCAAGATTACATAAACTGATGAGTCATTTTTATTTTATATTAGTGGATCCCACTAAATGATATACTTGCATTTTACTTTATGACTTATTGTCATCCTTTTGAGGACAAAAAAATTACACCTTAAGTTATCATTTTGAGGACAAAAGGAGTAATTTATTTTGTTTTATTGAAAAAAATAATATTGAATCACCTAACATTATTGTTCCCAAATAGTCTAACTACAAAAGTTAAAACATTAGATATCAATGATAAAATATAGTGCTTTATTTCAATTTAAATGTAATGAATATATACTTAAGACATTTATATCATACAAGATCTAATTCAATCATCTAATAACATTTTGTTTAGGAACTAAACTTCTCACGCATCATTTTGTTGTTGAGATTTTTTTGGAAAAGAAAGGACTCGTTCCGAGTTTTCATTTTGTTCCGTCTTTCCTTTTTAGAAAAGAAGCAATTTTAATTCAGGATGATTTTGTAGTTTGTATTTTGTACTACTATTGTCAGAATAGTCTCTTTAACACACATTAGCCATTTTGTTCATGTCAATGCGCAGATATGCAATGACTGGACAGCTAAACTCAAAGAGTGATGTATACAGCTTCGGTGTTGTCTTGCTTGAGCTCCTGACAGGGCGTAAACCGGTTGATCATACGTTACCACGTGGACAGCAGAGTCTTGTAACATGGGTACTAACTTCTTGTGCTTCTAGATTATTTTATATAAAGTTTTATTCCTAATGTTCAAACTGCCGTCCATATGTTTGGATTTTTATTAGGCTACACCAAAACTCAGTGAGGACAAAGTTAAACAGTGTATTGACGTTAGACTTGGAGTAGATTACCCTCCCAAGGCAGTTGCGAAGGTAATTCCTGAAGTGTATATGTTATATATATATTTTTGTTTTTGTTTGTTAGAAGAGGGGTGCCAGGGATATCTTTCATGCAGTTATGTTATTATTTTTCTGGTTTGTTGAGGAGGAGGCCAGACAGGTGTTGCATCCTATTTGGTTGGATGTATCTGAATTTGCCAATTTGGTGAATAAGAATGATGCTACTGTCGCATATATTTGGATGTTTGCATTAAAGACATACTAGTCTTTGAGCTTATAATTCTCAAAAAGCATCAAACGTTGCTCTTGCTAAACATCTACCTTGGTAATTTTATCTTTCTTAGCAAAGAAAAAGCCACTTTGCCTAGTTCCTCGTTCCCTTAGACAAGGTGGTAAAAGATGTGTACAAAATATTTTACGTCCAATTTCCTGAGCCATTTCATATTTGTCCATGGCACAGATGGCTGCTGTTGCTGCCTTGTGTGTACAATATGAAGCTGACTTCCGGCCAAACATGAGTATTGTAGTCAAAGCCCTCCAGCCTCTGTTACATGCTCGGACTGGACATGCTGGGGAAACAGGCCAAATGTGACCGTGCTAGCCAAAGCCTCCAGACTGTAGAAATGATGTGCCAGAGAACCACGCAGGGAGAAATCCGAAGTTCAAGACTTCTCACTCTCTGGCATATGCATGGTTTCGGATGATAGTGTTGGAGATTGTATTTGCTTATTTTGTAGATGGCTTGTAAGGAGTGTAACATTATACTCCATCCGTTCTTTAATATAAATCATTTTAGAGAAGTATTTTTGTCTCTTAATATATGACATTTGAGAATTTCAAGTAAGTATTAATTGCTTAGTTTTCAATATTACTCCAAGTATTAAATATAACTTTGGTTCTCTTACTATTTTTTGCTCAATAAATAACACTCTTTTTTTTTAATACAAGGACAATATAAACAATTGATATTATATTTAATATTATACAACTATTTTTTTAATATTTGTGCACAACTCTAAAACGACTTATATTAAAGCACGGAGGAAGCACTCTTTAAAAAAATGTAAGGAGTATAATATAACATTATTGTACCAAGGAAACGGAACTACAAATTTATTACTCACAGATGAATGTTGAATTTTTTTACCATTATGCATACATCTAAAGATTATTTTTATTCATTTTTAATACGATCTAATTTTTTTTCAAGGTTAAGCTGCAGATTATGTCAAAGTGCCTTATATACTCTCCTATATTAAATTTAAAAAATTCAACAGACTAAAGTAGCACTTTCTTTTACTGTTTATGTAATTTTGAAATATGTCAATATAAAAAGAATTTTGTTATATATAATGATAAATTTAAATAATTATAATTATAAATTTTATTAATATATGAAATAAAAAAAATTATAAAAAAATCTTACTTATTATATGTCTCTTTAAAACAATTACTACTAAATATAATTCACAATCAAAAATCAACCTAATATGAAAATTAAAATTTTGTACCAGCACGTAATGTGCTGTCCACCTCGGCCCATGGGCCAGGTTACCGCTTGAAATCGAAAGGCCCACCAATTTTTCGCAGTATTAATATAATTAACTTTTATATATAAACCACCACCTCCGGGGAAAGGCAGAGCCGGTGAGACAAATCTGTCAATCACAGGGCCGGCCGGAAAAGGAAAAAAAATAGTTTTAGTAGTAGATGCTCGCTACAATGGCTGGGGATGGAACGACGTCGTCGCCGAATACTGTAGTAGGAGGAGCGGCGGAAGGTCAGTACATGGCGGCGAAGACGTCGGTGTGGTGGGACATCGAGAACTGTCAGGTACCCCAGGGTTTCGATCCGCACGGAATAGCGCAGAATATAAGCTCGGCATTGGTGAAATTGAACTACTGTGGTCCCGTTTCCATCTCCGCCTACGGCGACACAAATCGCATCCCTCCCGCCGTTCAACAGGCCCTTAACAGTACCGGCATTTCTCTCAATCACGTCCCCGCCGGTACTCTCCTCCTCTATCTCTCAATAATTCACTTCTTGATTTGAAAGTTGACGCCTATGCTATGAAGTTTGTGTATGACTATATATTTGTCTGTCTTTTTTTCTTTGAATGTATCCATTTCAAGATTAGTGAATCAGTTTTCCCGAAGGAAGTTTTGTGTATTTCATTGATTTATTCTGGTTTAATTTGGTGATATGAAGGAGGGGGAGGATGGGCTTGGGTTTCATTTTGCTTGCATTATATTGTGCTAGTTATGCTATTAGTTGTCAAATGATTGCTTTTTGTAGATGTTATTTAGCAGATACAATAGAAGAAGAATGAAATCAAAATTGAAGAACAAATCTGAGAAAGGTTTTGGTAGATATAGTCCTTTAAATAGTCCTATGGACTATTTTTTGTCATTAAGGCTATTTATGACTCCCATGAAGAATGTGGGATTAATAGTCTCCCCATTTTAAGTTATCAAATGGTTTGATGGGACTAATAGTCCCATATTAAAGGACTAATAGTCCCTTGTTTAACATAGTCCAAAGTAGTGTTAAATTAAGACAAATTGTTCAATCCCAAACATGTTTTTTGCAAACAAACATGACCTTACACTCTGTTTCTGAGTTTTGGACGAAAAAGAAAAGAATAAAAAACTTAAATTAGAACAGAAAAGAAAAGAATAGAAAACTTGAAGTTTTCCTTTGTGTTGTTTCTGAGTTTTTAATAGAAAAGAATAGAAAATTTAAAACATTTCTTTTCTTGCGTTTTTGAGTTCCAATGAAAAGAAAAGAAAAGAAAAATATCACTTTTATAAATTTACTCTTCTATCAATTATAACCATTGAACCATGAATAAAAATATGCAAGATAAATTTAACCAAAGAAAAAAATTCCATAATCAAATACAAATATCCAAATAAATATTAAACAAAAATTACTTTTACAAAGTCATTGCCATACCATATCCAAAAGTCATCAAACATAATCTGTATTAAATGGAAAAAGAAGATACCACCTTTGTTCCATAAAGAGAATTTAATTTAATATCTTTTTCTTTGTTTCGAGAGAAAAAGAGTTTTATTTATTTTTATAGAAATATAAAATAACAATTCATTCACGTTTATCAATGAACATAAAATTAAAAAATATATATATTATTAAATTTTCTAAATTATGAAAAACTTTTTTATATAAAAAAATGGAAGAGATACTATTAACTAAAACTAAAAGAGAAAACATGTGCTTTACTTGCTTAAACATCGATCAATAACAATTTACAATTTGAAATTTGACTAATAAATTTTGGAGTCTAGAGATCGAAGAAAATATCTGAGTTGATTGAACAAGATTTTAAAGTCTTCATGCTAGCAAGGAATAAATTGCAGCTATTTTATTGGAAAAATCTGGAAGAAATGATTCTTTAGTATCTTATTTGACAATTAACAAATAAAATAAAATAAAAAGAGTTTACAATTTTAGAATTAGTATGTAACAGGGCCTAAAATAATATTGTCTGAAGAATCTCATTTACTAGGAAAAAAAATTCCAATAAAATCTCATTTCTTTTCACAGTAGTAGTTTGCCAAAAAAATTTTAACGAAGATTCACTAATGAAGAAAATTAAAATCTATATTCCACTGTTGTGAAGAACTCTTACATAGTTGCATGTAAAGTACTTAGTTCTTTACTAGAAAAGATAAAGGTAATTGATCCACTAATGAATCTGATTTGCTTCTACAGGGGAGAGAGAGAAAGAAAGACGTTAGGTTTAGTAGATAAAAACAAATTGGGGACATGAGTTGTAATTTAAAATTTATTATATTGAAAGTTGAGGATAATATGGGAATTATAAAAATATTACTTATTCCAATTTCTTTTCCGTCCAAATCATGCCAATTTTGGACGGAAAACTTTGGCAGGAAAAATGGCCGAGTTTTCTATCCATTTCTTTTCTTTTTCCGTTTATTAAAAAACTCAGAAACATAGGAATTGGAAAGAAAACTTAAACTTTCCGTCCATTTCTTTTCTTTTCTGGCCATTTTAAAACTCAGAAACAGAGCGTTAATGTTGAATCTCGAGTTATCCCAACTCCCAAGACAATGTGCTGGACAACTATTAAATAACAAGAAATTTAAATGGTCCCAAAATTAAGTCCTATGTTTTTGGTCAAGTGTGGATCAATTTTTTCACCGTGAAAATTTAGTAGCACTGGAAAACTACACGAGTCTGCTTTCCAAAACCTCACTTGTTTGGTTTCTGGTACTGGGTTGCGTTCCTCTGACAGTGCACCATTTCGGTGTTTCTAGACAGAATTATGACAGTATTCCAAAATATGTTTTTGCTGCCTTTAATACTCAAAAAACACATTTTTCTTCCTTGTGCAATCCATCAGATTCCCCACTTTTGCCCTCAAGTTTCAAGTATCGTACGAGAATCTTCCGTGATCCTTTGTTTCAATAGCCTTTTTAGGCTCAAGTACATTTTTGGACATCGATGACGGACTTTGAACCTTCCGTTTGTTATGATGATTTCCATCCAATTGGTGAGACTCAATAAAATGATTGAGAACTTGTTTCTCAAGAAGATTTGAATACAATGGAGAATAAGCCTAAACATAGAATGGTTTATCATACGAATATGATAATGAAGCTTGAAAGTAATTGTACAATCATTGTTTTCAGACTTGTCACAATAAAGGTCATAATTCAAATGCACTGTGCTCTTTTAAGTTTTAAGCACATTTTGTTACAGAACACAAAGGACTATATTTATATAAAACCATAGGTTTGTAACTGATTGCTGATTGACTATGTATATGCACGAAATACGACAAATACAAGTACTAAGAGTCTTAGAGTTTATATTCTATACGATGATAGTATGTTGATCCGTATTAATTTTATTTGTTTGGTATATTTATATATGATCAGGTGTTAAAGATGCTAGTGACAAGAAAATTTTAGTTGATATGCTGTTCTGGGCAGTGGATAATCCAGCCCCTGCAAATTATTTACTGATTTCGGGGGATAGGGATTTTTCCAATGCACTTCATCAATTACGAATGCGGAGATATAATATCCTTTTAGCACAACCCCTACAGGCATCTGCTGCGCTTGTTGCAGCTGCAAAAAGTGTATGGCAATGGACAAGCCTTCTTGCAGGAAGATCCCCACTAACCAGTGGGGAAACATCACAACTTGCTAACGGTAACAATACATTCAATCCTGAAATATCGCAGGGTCCAGTTCCCGGCACATTCCAAAAAAACCAACTTGCATATTCAAATCCTGAAAGTATTTCCTCCAGTAATCGGAAGTTCTTCAATCCTGCTGGGACCGGTAATGCTTATGATAAAGGGAAGTATGTTTTGAAAAACCCGAACCAACCTATCATAACTACAAGATCCTCAAGTATGCCAGTTGGGATTCAAGAAAGCAATAACTTAAATTACATTCAGCAGCCAGAAAGTGCACCAGGACAACAGTTTAAGAGAGCTCCTCACGAGTTTTTTGGAGCTAGCGAACCTGTCATCCCTGCAAGTAGGTCTACTCCCAATTTATTTCCTAGCAATTCTGACCACTCAAGGAACAATGACAATTTTAGTATCATAGAAAACCAGCATAGTCACTACACTCAACCGCGGCCTTTTTTTACCCCGGATAACTTTTATCAGCCAAACTCTTGTAACAATGCTTTTCGTCCCATAGCACTAAAACCTGATGGTCCTAGATTTTCCTCTGCCCCACTCACAAATGTGCCTAATAATGGCAAGCTGAGTATGTCTGGGAACAGCCACTATTCTCGAAATCCTCCAAATTATTATAAAAAAAATGGAGACTTCAAACCCAAATCTATGGAGGCTCCAAATTTAGCTGCCCCTTGTGTACCACAAAAAGGCGGTACCTTGCACACAAGACAGCCATCACATGATATGCTGAGCAATAGGAATCCTCGGGATCTTGAGGTTCCACCCATATCATCCTCCTCTTCTAACACTACTTCGACTAATGGCATTCATGAAGGTCAAGAATGCCAACTTCCTTCTGAATACATTCAAGGCCTTATAGGGGTTGTCTTACTTGCTCTGAATTCCTTAAAGCAGGAGAAGCTAATCCCTACTGAAGCAAACATAAAGGACTGTATTCGTTATGGTGATCCAAAGTTCCGGAATATTGATGTGAAAAAGGCCTTAGATTGTGCACTTGAACAAAAAATGATATTGAAGCAAAATTTTGGTGCGGTGCAGCTATATGTTGGTAGAATTGAGAGACTATGGAAATGTGTGAACCCTATTGGTGGCAATCAGAATGAATATTCTAAAGCAACGTGGGATGCAACACAGAACTTTCTGACTTCCTCTGATGGCCGTTCAGCAATAATGGCTTCTGAATGCAGGTATTTTCTTAATATATTTTTGCCTGCTTTGGGTTCAATATTAATGCATAGTTATACATTTTGTTAATCGATCTGCTACGCAGGTATGAAGCAGCTTTAATCCTAAAAAATAAGTGTTTAAAAGACCATGCTTTGGGTGAGGTACTCCAGATCTTGAATATGATTACAACTGTGAAGAGATGGATTACAGATTCTCAGTCAGGATGGCAACCGATTACTGTTACTCTTGCAGAATGTAAAAGTGATGCAGGTTTGGAAACTGGTGCTTGATTAGTCAAGTACTGATGATGGTTACGACTTAAATATTTAAGCTCAGATTATTAGATGTGAGGACTACAGGAATGTGCTTCACATTTGGAAAAGTTCATCTAGGGAGAAGTTTACAATATGGCAGAACGGAACTCTATTACATTACTGAAGGCTTTTGGTTACATTCTTTTTTGTGCTGGGTAAATATCATGGATCTCAATATAAGAAATTCCGTGCTTAGGAAGCATCAAGCAGTATGACTATTAAGTTTGCTGGACTGCGGAGTGCAGTAATAACTACCTCTCTGTGGACATGATCATGTTCATGTCATGAACTCTATCCTCTACAAGGTTTTTGTTTGATGTTTATGTCCTTCTGATGCATTATTGAAGTAAACTTCATATTGCAATATATCAACAGTAAAATATTTCAAAATAGGAGCACCCATTGCTGGAAGAGATTGGTTATGTTTTGTTTCAGCATATAACTGAAGCTTTTGGATAGGGGCAAGTTTCCAGTGCATATACCGTCTAGCAGTTCAGCAACAATGTGCCTGATAGTGGCTACTTGCTCCTGATATGGTCGTTACAGCTACATGTTACATTTTAGTTTACTTGTGAGGGGAAGCGTGTAGGGTTTTTTTTAAAAAAAATTATACTTGCTTTTACTTCGGGGACTTCCATCCAGCAAAGATCAGGCTGTTATGTTATATTGTTTTTTTTTTCCTTTTTAAATCAAGGCCATAAATTTATTGCCCAACAATAACAGAAAGATAGGACCAACAATATACTGGAAGATGATATGGTTACAGTTTTTGTGCAACAAGAACTTGCTCATAGCTGGAATACTATTGACTTGCTTCAAGTTTGCATGTGTATTCAAGTTCTTAAGGCATGCGTTGGTTGTCCCTTATTCATATTGTTATTTTTTCGATATTTTTGGACAACGGTATCGAGTCATGGATTAGGGCAGATTTGCTTGGTATTCGTATGTGGAAGGTTATAATAAATTTTAACCATAATCAAGCCAGGAGCTAAAATTTCAATGGTAAATGATCAACGTTGCATATAAATTCATCACCAAGATTAAAAACATTCGAGGAAAAAAAAATTAGTAGTAAGAATCCTCTCTGTTGAAGAAATAATGGAGGTGTAAAATTAATTGTTTTAGATAAACATGGAAACTGGGATAATCTTTCATTTTTAATCACATGGTGTAAATAAAACAAAAACGTTAGAAGAATGAACATCCTAATAACCTGTTGAGAAAAATCGTTTCTTTTGCGGTTAGCGTGTATTAAGTTTAATTTTACGAGTTTTTTCTTAATATTTTTTTGAACATCAATAAAATACTGTGAAAACCATTATCAACGCATATTTCATAATTTATTTTCCTCTTGCCAAAATATGTTCAATAAATTTTGGGGAGCACACCATTGGTTTCCACGCATTTGACGGGGACCTTAATTTGGTTTTCCTGCATTTTTATTGCCCAACAATGCACTGCGTCAACTGTCAACTGTCAACTATCGATGCAAAAAGAAAATAAATCTCTTTTAAATAAAAATTAAATGCAATGTTCAAGTGAGGTTTTTGCTAAGCAAACAAGAATTCAGATACAGTCGTATGATTATGCATGTTGTATTACTGAATCACAATTACAATTCAATTACAAGAAGGAATAATACAAGTATAAGTCATTGGACAGGAACTAATCCATCTCGCATTTAGGATCAAGGAAGAAAAGGATTATGAGACGGATATGCCTCCTTCTGCCTTTTGTAAGCCCTGATAAAAGAAAGGGGAGAAAAAATAAGCACGAAGAAACATAACCATTTAGACCGACTTACAGCTTAAAAGAAATGACTATTTCTGGAGTTGAGATCATGATTCACCTTGCAGCATTTGACCCGCCAAGTGCAAATGTTCCTAGAATGATAAAAAGGAAAGGGACCCCAATGAGAGCGTGATTCCTTCTTCCTCCGTGTGATCTTGGAACTCCTGTTCTCACAACTCTTGAATATGTACCTGTTCAAGAAATATTACCTCTTACGATATAATTGAATAACTTTACTAAGAAAAAGTTCGTTAAAAAATATATCACCTGAAGTTGAACCTTCTTGTCTTACACCTGTGATAACCATGATATGAAATACTTGGCTTGTTAAATCAAATATAAACTTGTATTCTCTGGAGGATACTTTGTTCATAATCTTTTATAGCAGAAATGCAATTAGCAATCTTATCATGGTTTGCAAACTTTAACCTTTAAATGGCATATCGTGCTAAAATTAACTCCAGCCCAAGAGGTACCATAATTATCTTATTCAGTCAGCTGATTGAGAGAACTTATATAGGAGAGGTAAGTGACTAAATTTAGCAATAAGAACTATTGAATTCCCATACCAATAGATGAAGATTCACAATTAATTATGCATACAGGGATCATCTATATAGTAAGAAATTAACACACATTACAAAGAATTGAACCAAGATCATCAATCAGCTTCCGAGCTAGAAACAAAACTACGTATAGCAGAGTCATCGAAATTGACAGTAAACATAAGTCATTTCATCAGTGTGATGAGAAACCTCAAGTGAATTTCACATCTTACAAAAGTACACTCCACGCAAAGTGTCTTAATTAATAATACTTATATTCTTCTATTTATCATATATGCATTGAGAGAGAGTAAACGGGAGCTAAACCACCCCTCAAAAAGAAAAGGGTAACATAGACATTCAACATGGTGCGGAGGTAATTTAGGGTCCAGTTAAAAATTTCCTTTTTGAGTGGTATTCTAGTTCCCATTTTCTCATGTGTGTGTGTGTGTGTGTGTCATGAGGATGATTCTATTAAATTTTTCTGTAGTTGGTTGACGAGTTTGCAAACCATGACATTTTGGATAGCTTTCAGATCTTCCCAAACATGTAAAGATGAGAGTTACCAGATTGCAGGCACGTGTAGGCTTCTGAAATCTGCATCAAGCAATTATCTCAGTCCCAAGCAAATATAACCAATTAAACTGGCAAAAATGCTAAAGAATGCTATAGCTCAGATATGTGTAAGATTCCATTTTAATTTATGGTAGAAGAAAGTAAAAACAATATCTGACAGAAATAACAGAATTACAAACAAGCATTTTTGCAGTTAGATTGTTTGGCTTCTATAGTGAAGCCAACATCAGAGAAACAGCAGAAGGATTAATATTAAAAGAACTTGACAAGAAAGGTGCAAAATTATTCCAATAATACTTATCCAAGTGAAAACATTTTTTTTTTTTGTTTTGAAGTCCAAGTCGAACAGTTGATTTGACAAAATGTCCACCTTTTGACCTATTACTTTAACTCTGCAACTATTAATACTCCAGATGCTTACCATTTTGAACTTGCACTCTGCATGAGGCTTTTGAGGAACTGGAAATCGATCGGGATGAGTTTCCCAGACCTTCCTTTTATATGCCGCTTTGACCTAAAATGCTAAGATGAGTAATAATATAAGACTTCTAAGAAAAATATGATTATATAAAAAATTATCTGCTACACTATAAGATAGATTTTTGAAATCTCAAAATATGTTACAATCCCAAAGGGCTATACAGTTAGAATTCAAGTGCTCCATCAGTTCTTGTGCTTTTTCTCAACTGCCAGGCTAAAAGCTACAAGATTGACAGATTATGTAAACATGTGGCTTATAATCCAGTGGAACCACAATAAATAAGTTATGGTCTCAAATGGTTGGCACAGTCTTATTCTACACAATGAAGCAGTCTGTTATGGTCTCAAATAAGTTAGATAATTAGAAGCCTCCTTTTCATTTCATGGGCTTTTGGCACACTGGTTAGGTTTGTTTTTACTGAAGTCAAGGTATTGGGTGACGGCTAAAACGGTTGACATAATAAAGCCAGTGTGCAAGATTCACAAAAAGATGAAATAACTTTCTGGAAACGATAGAAACAAATCATTCAGTTTAACATCGGGTTGAACAAGATCAGCAATGCAGCCTAGTACTGGCGGAGCAACAACTACTTTGGCTTCTTTTACTTCCTTACTTCAATTAAATCTATCAAGAGATAAAGGATATCATGCCATGAACTTTTCTATTTCTTTATTATCTTTCTTCACAAATTTGTATACCAAAGTACATACTATATATATAAGCTTATTCTAATAACTCAATAGAAAGCGGATAATCAGCCAAAAGCAAACACGTATAACCCAATTGGTTAAAAATAATAATAATAATAAAGAAGCCAGATTCCCACCATATAAAAACAGAGTAATTAAATAAAGAACAGTGTTTGGGGGACGAAACAGAACAAATTCAAAATTGTGCAAAAAAAAAAATATATATATATATATATATAGTGAGGGAGAGAGAGAGAGAGAGTGAGAGAGAAATGAGAATAAGAAAGAACAAAAAGACCTGGGCTGGAGTGGGACGAGAATTGGGAGGAAACCCTAGGAGCAGGATGGCTTCATCTGCCTGCATCTCGCCACTTACCACGATTCGTCTTGCTCGGAATTCAATCACAATCAAATACCAGCTGAGTGACTGCCCAAATTCAACTCCGAATTACCAGTACAATTCTGGTACGATCAATACTAAAACTGTAGCAGTGTACAATTAAATGAATTTTTTTGATATATATTAGGACTTTATATGTTTACTCGTTTATATATATATATATATATATATATATATATATATATATATACACACGGTCCGGCTCTAAAGCGAACCTTAAAGAGCGAATCAAAGACGAACTGTCGTCTTTGGTGTCTATGGCGACGGTTCGACCCATATATATATATTATGACTTTATAATATATATATATTATGACTTTATATGTTTTTTTTTTTCTTTTAAGGCAGCAGCTACCTGGATAGCAATGTAACTTTATAACTCTAATCACTTAAATGTTGTATCAGATTAGTTTATAATTTATTATTTAAACGCAGGAAAAATTTAATATGTTTGAAAGTTTTACTACTATGTTTAAGAAGAAAATGATCTTGTTCAAGTATGGATTGGCCTACATTAAGAATTGATACATTTAAGCATATGAGAACATGTTCTCGGTCTCATTTCAACAAACAGTGCACTATGCCATTAAATTAAATAACGATGCTATATGAAATTTTTTTGAAAACTTTAAGCTCCTCAAAATCATTTCAGAAATTATAAATCCTCAAAGTAGTAATATATATGTGTTTATTGAAGGAAACATTTACTGGCTGAGGGCTGAAGAACGAAGTGAAACCAATCACAACAATTTTACATTGGTCGAAAATTACTCGAATGATCTGGTCGTCAACTGCAAGAGCACTTGATTAAGGGAATCGTGAGATCAAAAATTAAGAAAGAAACATCTCTACCTTCTTTAATTTTTCAATTGCGAAACGAAAAAGTGCAAAATGTAGAAATTGGAATATAGAATTTGATGCATAATAGAATCCAGATTGACGATTTGATATGTAGTTATCGATAGAGAAAGGGCGATTTGATATGTAATTATCGATAGAGAAAGGGAGTCCGGGAAATAAAAGGAAGAGATGAAGGAGATGAGGTGGAAACTGAAAGTCTGAAATAGGTTAGTCAACACAACTGAGTAGTCGGTAAAGGTCAACCAAGTGAAATCGAAATCTGTTTGCCGACCAAGTGAAATCGAAATCTGTTTGCCGAGGAACTGTTGCTTACCATCATTATCACTATTTTGAACGTTGCAACTTCCAATCAATGTGACCTAACCTTGTCCCTCAAAATCATTCTAAAGTTTATTGGACCTATTTCGATTCGAGAGAGAGAGAGAGATCCCCTTAAATACACACGTACTTATAGTAGACCACCAAATGAGCTATTTATTCTAAACATTCTTTCGTACAGAGAGAAACGCAAGAAATAAAACAGCCCAACCTGTTCAAAAAAAACTTTGCCCGGCGGCAAGCACTGCCTACTCGCGCGGACAATGCTCCTACTAACATAGAAGTGGTTAATTATGTAGCAGCCCACCCAAGTTTTTCAGGGCCAAAACAAATAATTTGGTTTACTCAAAAGAACAAGTTTTAAGATGGACCATTCTCCACAAATCTTATCGCCAGTTAATATAATTAGATACTTCACCTTTTGTCATACTCAAACTTTAATATAATCATTTAAAACAGAGTAATTAAGAACAAGCAACGACAGAATTACACTAGGAACCTGGAGCATAATGCCAATAATATCTTGCAACTAATCACTTACCAACAACCTACTCACAAAACAAACAAGAATGCAACAAATATATATAAGCCCCCAGGGGAAAAAAAAGAAAAGAAATTTATTAAAACCCTCATACCTAAACAACATACCTTAAAAGCTAAAACATGCCAGCAAAAACAATATCATCGAGCCATCTTAGAACAGATAATGAACAGAAACAAAACCAACGTATTACTAGTTTGACTCTAATTACCCAGAAAAATACATACATTTTAGAGAACTTCGAACATATAATTGATCTACAGTCAACAGAAACCAACCTGCATATAATTGATCTACAGTCAACAGAAACCAACCTGTTCTGGCTTGCTCTTGCTCTCGCGCATCTCACACTTCACCCATTCTTTTATTTTTTTTTATTTTTTTTTAAAACACAAGAAATCTCGAATTGGATTCATCATTACATTAGTGACTACCAATTAATTGGGAAACAATGTACTTTCACAGGAATACTGTTAAGGGCCACTCCATATGCCCTGTATATGCTTTTATGCCTCCTATAAAACTTTAAATAAAACTACTTTGAAATTCATATAAACGAAGTCAAACAAAACCACATACTTTTTACTCCTAATCAAGGTAATGGAGCATAAAACAAGAGTCGCCAAGCACCACTATCCTTGACAATATAGTCTCATTGATAACTTGTGTAATCAAAAACCACTAACAGAAAAATAATAATGCATAAGTTGAGCCCTCACATCATCACCAAAACCAAGGACTTGTTTACTCCATTTTTAGTAACAAACATCCTATAACTAAAAGAACAAGAAAAATGAAAATAATATCATAAGAAGCTGCAGATATTACAAACCCAATAAACTAATTCATTTGCAGCTTGCAGTGCAGTGTTTCCGTCCCTAGAATGAAGTCAATCCAGTTCGTAACATATCCTGATCTCAAAGACTTGTACACTCTGATCTGACTGTCAAAAGCAAATCAAAGTGTTATCATCAATATATATGAGTTGACTCCTTACACCTAAAACTACAAGACAACAATAATAGAAGTGATAGCTAGACAGCTAATACTTTACTACTTCAAAAGGGATGCAATTCTTAAAATGTTAAAAGACTGAAATACAAAAAGATCTAAATACTAAAAAAAAATAAAGCGCAACAAAATGCTTACTTTTTAGCCTTTCGGATTTCCAAGAACAAATCCCAGCTTCAACTCACTCCGTCATGTCATCATCATCCTCCAGGTCTGAATCTTTTAGATCAAGATCAGCAAGCAACTCCTCCAAAGGAACAGAAGGGGCATCCTCCCCATCAGTCATTGATGCCATTTCTGATGGTTGGTATTCTTTGTCACGGTACAATGATATATTGAACCTCATTTCAGGGTTCTCCTCCAAATCTCTCAAGAACTGTTCATACTCTGAGTTCATCTTTTCTTCATTAATTTTACCTTTAGCAGAGTCATCAACTTCTATGCCAAGAGATTTAAGCTTCCATGCACGAGGCTTCCCACGCTTCCTCTGGCGTTTCTCCTCATAGCTTTTTTTTATCAAAATCACATCTGGGAGGACAAAACCTTTGTATTTGTCTAGTTCCATATTATTACTGTTAGCCGCATGCAAGTCATAACCGAGAGCATAATCCCCAGGAGATAGAAGATGACCTAAATGTGTTCTTACAGAAAACATCATATCATTCTTCCCAAAATCTGATACACGAGCTACTTGGGCATCAGCCAAAAGATACTTTGACCCACCAATATTAACTTCGGAAGAAATAGGCTCCAAATCCAATACTATATATTCCACAAGCTGCCTACTTGAAAGTAGGGATTTAAAAGATGCCCTCCAATACTGCTCAGCATCCAAAAAACAGTGCCTTAGAGTAAAGGGGTCCAATAAAGCAATGTTGTTGCTCACTTTCGTGCATAACACAAGTGGACCAAGGTTTCCTAAACTGACAGCAACTTTTGGAGGGAGACAAACCAGATCCTCACGACAAATCGGGCATATTTCAACAGAAAAAGTGAATTTGTAATTGTAATTATTGCTCTTAGTATCATGGGAAACGAGCTGTTTGTCATGCCGACTTTTGACTGGAGCAACTTTACCCAAAAACTCAACAAACTTCACACCATGACTGCGGTTGGCAAAAAAGAAATCAATTCCCTGGTCCATCTGTGTAATTCTTATGGCACGGGCAGCTGCATCATGCCTAAGAATAAGCTGTTCCAAAAAGAAGAAGGTTCTCCGGTGAGATACGTGCTGCCTAAGCTGCACAGCAGCCACCCACTGATCAGGGTTGGCCTGCACCCTAGTGCAAGATTCACACATTTGATCTTGTACAACATACTCAACAGTATAAGCTTGTTCAAGGACTGCCCCATTAAGAACCTCCTTCTGTACTCTCAGTCTGACTTTGAGCCTCTTGGAGTGAGGTTCAGTCCAAATAAATTCCGCATGAACCAACCTAACTTTATTCAAATTCTTCAATCTTTTCACACAGAAAGTCAAGAGCTCTTTTGATTCAAGTTGGGCTCTAATCCAGGTTCTTGGTGGCTGCAAGTAGGTGTCACATTCGGGGCAGTGAGTGATAGTAACATGCTTCTGTAAATCCTCTGTTATGTCAACTTCAGAACGTAAGCATTTCACGCACATATTAGCGGCATTTGGTGCCATTGGAATACCACATTTGCAGCATAAAACACTGCCAATGGTCTGATGAACCATAAACATCCCTGCTTCTTCCGCCATGGCTGTAAAACAAATAGAGCAACCAAACAAATAAGAACAAGATATACACGCAAACATAATACATATATAGAACATTAAACAGAGTATGAACTGAAGGTTGAAAGAGAAACAATTAAGGCCGAGACCAAACAATTTTCTATAAATTAATCAAAAAAGTCATCTTGAGAATGAAATTACAAAAGTAAGCACAAACAACTCGCTATATTTTGACCAAGGGAGGACACTCATTGGAGCTCTACCCCTCTCAACTCATTAATTCAATATGATTTAGAATATACATGAATCACAACTTCAAAACAGAAAAATAATGAAGTTTCAGCTAAGCTTAAACAAGGAAAGAGGAAAGAAACTAATATGCTTAGGCCATACGAATTTAGTAGAGTTTCAAAGTTATGAGTTGTCAATATCAACACAAATATATGCAATCAAATACACACGTCATGTTTACTGTGGAAATTCAATGAGCTACAGATATCAAGAAATATTAACATTTTGTTCAGAAACGATTGAGGCCCAAACTCTGGCTTATAACCAATTTTGCTTCACAGCTTCTCCAACTGGGTCGACTCCCATCCATTTGGATGCAAATACGTAATTAGGCAACATACAAAGCTATCACATGAAACCAAATCATTGTTGATGCTATTATTTCAATTCTCACAAAAGCATGTTCAAGAATGTAATTGCTTAAAAAAATAAAAAAAAAATAAAAAGGAGTAAAGGGTGTAACTGCTAACCATTTTATGATAGATTTTAACCACAAAATATATTGCGCAGATGACACCAGATAATTTACTTGGTGCAACTTGCTAAATGATAACAGTTTACAAAGCCAATTAGTCTACTTTTAAGTAAGAAAATATTGTCAGGAAAGTATAGATTTAACAAAAAAGTAGGTTTGTTGCTTAAGCAAATCAAGGAGAACTAACTTGCTAAAACTCTATTTGAATATAAGATCAATTTTGACTTTTCAAATTCAATATGCAATATTTTCAAATTTAAAATTGATATGATTCGTTTAACTTTTGAAAACAATAAACCTTTTAAATACAGTACAAATTACATAGTTTACAATCGTCATAACTGTATGTCTAAAACTAAATTAATTCATATTAATTTTGAATTTGAAAATATATCAAGTTGACTTCAAAAGGTCAATATTGATATGGTACTTTGGAACGGAGTATATTTTTCTAAACATTGCCATCACCAAAACCCGAAACAAACATAAATTGCAGAGTTTTTTATAAAAAAAAATAAGATTATACCCTGCATGTAATCCCCTGAGCACCCATCTTCCTTCCCTAAAATTATTCATAATATAAAAAATAATAAAAATAATGATAATAACAATCATTACTATAATAGTAATAATAACAATAAATCAAAACATAGAGGATTAAAGAAAATTACCTTAAGATATCAGAGCAATAATTCAAAATCAAGTTAATAACAAAAAAAGAGATTCAAGGGGAAAAAAAAAACTAGCAACTTTTTTAAGAACCCAATAACTATGAAACACTGATTCATAAACTAAACACAAACGGTGGTGCGTGATCGGTCATTGCCAAATTCATACAAGTTTTAATTTATTTTGAATTAAATTTCAAATTCAGCTACACCATACATGAGTGGATAACTACAAAGGGGATTCGACTAAAGAGGAAAATACTTACACCATACATGAGTGGATAACTACAAAGGGTATTCGACTAGAGAGGAAAATACTTACGAAATGAAAAGGAAATTTTCAGCTACACGATGTTGTTGAGGATGCCGCTGTTGTTTTCTTCTCTGTCCGAGAACAGATGCTATGAGATTAAAATATGGAAGAGAATCCTAGATAAATGTTTTGACTCTTGACTTTCATTAAAATTTAAATTGATGAAAAAGTGATCCATAGGATGTGGTATTAAAATCAGGTGTTGATACATGCACACCCTTTATTTATAGTTGCATACCTAAAATTAATAAAAAGATAAATCTATTTTAAAATCAGGTGTTGATACATGCACATCCTTTATTTATAGTTGCATACCTAAAATTAATAAAGAGATAAATTTATTTTTCAATTAATGGATCCCTAATTTCAGAATTTTCATATATCCATTTTGCCCTTTGAGACCAATATATAGACTCGTCCAATATTAGAGTAAGTCAAAATTCGCTCTCTTTTCATATCGGAGATCTTAATCACTTGAATACTTATCAAATTAGTTTATAATATTTTATTGGAACGCAGGAAAAATTAAATATGTTTGAAGGTTTTACTGTGTTTAAGAAGAAAAGGATCTTGTTCAAGTATGGATTGGCGTACATTAAGAATCACACGTGTTAATACATTTAAGCATATTTAAGCATATGAACATGTTCTCAGCCTAATTTCAACAAACACTAGAGCCCGTTTTGTAACTACTTATTTTAAAATGACTTAAAGTTAAAATATAAGTTGACTTATAAGTTATTTTAAGTTGTGACTTATAAATAAAAGCGTTTGGCACCAATTTGACTTATAAGTCAAAAATTAAGTTAAAATAAATTACGAAGGTGTTTGGCTGATAATGACTTATAAGTTAAAATCAAATGTAAAGATTACTAAAAAAGACATTAATAAAAAGATACATTGATTCAATATCATATCATAACAATCATCCACAATTTCATTAAATAAAACACTAAACAAATTCTCTAAACATATCAACTACAATCTTATTCCAAGTTAGAGATTCTTAATGCAATATTATCTCTCATTCCAAGTTTAGTTGTAGTGAGATCCGGAAAAATGAAATCTAGAGGTGAAGGAAGACTTTCTTTCTAATTGCTTCAACCACATTGAAGTTTTTCTATAGCTTATTCAGGTGCTAATATTTCACTTCTAAAACCAAATGAGAAAGATTTTATAGCCATTAATGAGAATGTTACAATCAGTTGGCTTCAGCCCAAAACATAGGTAAATCATCACCAACCTTATGGAATCAATATATGATACATACGACCCAATAAATCGTACGTGCAGTTCTAATAAAACAAACTGATAGTCCTCTGCAGATTTTTTAACAACATGAAAACGTAAGTGGCAAAGCTAAGCAGCTAACAAAATAGATATAGTAAAATGGTGGGAATTCTAGAAAGACAGTACATCAACTCAAAAGAGAACAAGGACAGAAAACTCACGCATCTGATTCAGTATAATTAATATAACAAACATCCAACATTCAGAATCAAAAATTTCCAGTAAAAAAAGACCACCCTCTATTTATGGTTTTCTAACTTAAAGCACCCAGCAAATTCTTGTGATCAAAAACTAAGATTTATAGGGACTTGATAAGTTATCTTCTAATTACCAGAAATTTGCAGGAGGGGGAAGAGTTTGTTGATGTAGAAGTAAAACACAACTCGTTTGATGTTCTGCAATGGTGCCAGGAAGGTGCCTCTGATACAAATGTTTAATCCCAACTATAATGAGGTTAACCAATTTAAACCAGATGAACCTGATCAACTAACTACAACTAGAAATGGAAATGAAGGAAAAGCAATAGTAGCAGAAAATGAAAGGAAACAGTGACCAACACTGGTATATAGTGCAAAAATATAATTTTGCACCAATATATTTATATCCAATTGTTAAGCAGAACCCAGGTTAAATCTATATAAACAGAACCCAAGTTACTGAAAATTACTAAAATTAAGCTGCTCACATATTCCTAATTAACCACAACCCAGTATAAAACAATTCATTCAATCAATCAATCAAACATTTGAACCGCATAAATTAACAAAAAATGGAATTGAATCGAAACCCACAGGCTCTGAAACTACAGTCAAAATTAAAGAGGTAAAGAAGAAGAAAAACCACATGCCGATATTTAATTGAGGAGTGTTTAAATACTTAAAAAAATAAATTTGTTGTTATGTTAAAAGAATAAACCATGTATAAACCAATCCGAAGAAACATTAACATAAGCCAAAGCCCTAATACAAAGTCAAGATAAATGTGGAATTTATCAAACATGTGGTCTAGGGTTTGGTACCTATCAGCAATCGAAGGAGTAGAAGGAGTAGAAGGAGTAGCAGGAGTAACAGCCGCGGAGGGAATGAGGGAGAAGCCAAGAAATTGACGGATCGAGCGCAGAGAGAGAGCAGAGCAGCCGCGGAGGGAAGGAGCGTTGTGTTTGCGTTAGAAGAGAATCAAGAGATGAGGTTTTCTAGGTTGATTGGGGGTAGAGATGTAATTTAACAAAATATAATGGTAGCAAAATAGATATTATATTGGTCAAATAACTTATTAAAAATGATTTATAAGTTATTTTTAAATAAGTATTAAATCGTTGCTTATTTATTTTGACTTATAAATTAATTTATAAGTTCAAAAAAAAAAATTTGTCAAATAGCTTAACGGTGGCAAATGACAAACTAACTTATAAGTCATCATCGAACAGAGCCTTAAAGTGCACTATGCCATCAAATTAAGTAACCATATTATATGAAAAAATCTTGAAAACCTTAAGCTCCTCAAAATTATTTTAAAAATTATGAATCCTCAAATTAGTAATATATATGTATTTATAGAAGGAAACATTTATCGGATAACTTTGCTGAACTTAAGGGGCTAAAAAACGAAGGGAAACCAATCACAACAATTTTGCTTTGGTCGAAAATTGCTCAAATGATCTGGTCGTCAACTACAAGAGTGCTTGATGAAGGGAATCGTGAAATCAGAGATTAAGAAAGAAATATCTATACCTTCTACAATTTTTCAATTACAAAACGGAAGAGTACAAAATGTAGAAATTGGAATATAAAATTTGATAGATAATAGAATCCATTTTGACGATTTGATGTGTAGTTATCAATAGAGAATGAGAGTCGGGGAAATAAAAAGAAAGAGATGAGGGAGATGAAGAGGTGGAAATTGAAAGATTGAAATAAGTTAGTCAACATGACTGAATAATCGAACGAAACCCAATGGATGAATTAAAACTCGACAACCTGAAATTAAGCGAAAATCATGTTTCATCATTTTATGTTTTTATATTGATATGTCACTAGGCTTGTGCGACAATGACTTCTTTTAAAATAACTTATAAGTTGAAATTTAAAATGATTTATAAGTAATTTTAAGTTATGATTTATAAACAAAAGTATTTAGCATTTTTTCTAAGTTAAAAATTAAGTAAAATAAGTTATGAATGTATTTGGCTAAAATGACTTATAAGATAAAATAAATTATAAAGATAACTAAAATGGAGTAAAATAGTTTTTACATTTGGTCAAATTTACTTATTTTAAAATGACTTATAAGTCATTTTTACTTTTCAAAAATGACTTATAAATTATTTTATAAGTTAAAAAAATAAATCACAAACAAACACGTGAACAGTAAAAAACTACTTATAAATTAGTCAGATCAACTTATAAATAATAATCGAACAAACTCTTAATTCAATATATTAATAAATAAATAATAACTTGACAAAATAATTTTGCAATACATAAGAAAATTCTTAAATAAATGTCTCAGTCGGTTATAAAGATGCAAATGACGTGGCCTGGTTTAGAAACTAATTGGGCCAGTATTAGATAGAAAAATGGCCTGCTCTCATTCATGTGAACTCCAGGCTTTAATGCTGGGCCTATTCAAACATTACCCAAGAAAACAACCCTGCTCGGACCCTGACCAGTAACCATAGGATCCGATTCTAGTCCAAACAGGGTCGTCGTTGGGGCTTAATCTGCGTCCCCGATAAGTGATAAGGCTCTTTTGAGACAAGAGTCCAGTACTTTCCTGAAAATTCATAGTTTTATTGGACACTTGAGCTAAATTTTATTTTAAAATAAAATTTATTATTATAAAAAATCGATATTAAAAATAATAGTGAAAATGATAGGAGTACAAACTTTGAAATTTGAAAGTGTTTTTATACAATCATTAATATTTTAAATAGTCAAGAAAAGTACATACAATAAATCACTAGAAAATATAATCTGGGAATTAATTAAATTTAAACATGAAAAAGGAAGAAGGAAAAGAGAAAAGAAAAGTTTCATATTTATAACAATTAGATAGTAGATAGTAAGCACCATGGAAGGTTTGTTATGATGATACATAGAAATTTAATTTAGCACCAGTCCATTTCCTAAGCTGCAAAAAAGTCTTTGGAAATGATTCAGCTGTCATTTCTTTGGTCCATAATTTAGAAAAATGGAGTTTAGAGCACAATTGTGTAGTGCACAGTAGGTTATAGCGACGATTTTTCAGGGCTATTGTCCGTCGCTATAGACAAAATATTTATGACGACAGACAAACCGTCGCTATAGCTCAGAAAAACCGTCGCTATAGCTTACTGTGTAACTCCATATAATTCATATATATATATATATATATATATATGAAAAAAGAAAAGTCACTTTCCTTTTCCTCAATAATGCAAAAAGTCAATTTTATTTTTTTCCCCAAACATAATTGGAGACAGGAAAACAAGGCCATTCCCCACCAAAACATAAGATACCTTGAGGATATGAGTAAGAGCGCAAAAAGGGCGATAGGAGGCTTGATAAAAAAAATCTGTATAATTTTTCTTATTGGGGGTTAGATTTGGCATATTATATTTGTCTGATATTAGGTAGAGATAAATATGACACATAATTTAATAGTAATAAATAAGTTGATCATCTTACTTCACAAGTATTTTTACAGTGGGCATATTAGCCATAATTCAAACTATTAAAAAAAATTATTTTTTTATTAAAAAAAAATTATTTTTTTATTTTTTTACTTTTTAGACGTTCCATCTTTTTTATGTATTGGCGTTTATGAATGTGACAAACATTTTGAGAAATCCCATAAAATAGAAAGCATACCAAAAATCAATTCTTTTTATTACACTTTTCATCCAATATATGTTTAGTGACAAATAATTAAATTTATTGTAAATAAATTAGTTATCCGTGTTTCAGATGTCGTCAATAAAAATGTTACTTAGTAATTTAAAAATAAAAAAATGTCAAGACTCGGGGATCTAACACCAATTGCAATCCAGTTCTAGAATTGTGACAATTGCCAACAAAATAATCCTGTAAGATTCTAAGTCTTGCGAGAAGCTGTGATGGAGGAGTATGTTTTTTTTTTTTTAATTGATTGCAGTTACTACTTAGTATATGTATTTATTTATACTTTTTAGTATAAAAATTCGAGTACTTCCATATTAGGAGTATTTTCATTATTACTAAATACACACGTGTTTTGTAGCCTATTTTTGAAGTAGCAGTTGTCGTTTGCTTACGGATATGGTTGGTTGAGGGTAGATCTAGATTCAGGAGGGCCAATCCCTTTTGTTTCTTACACTGATTATAATAAAAAATACACTGTTCTTTTTCTTACACGTCATATTTAGCAGCAACACATTCATCAGCTGCCTGATTTCTCCCAAAATTAAACTCAGGTGTTTCAAAACGCTCAGTGTGTGTTTTTGACCTTAATTTGATAAAAACTAGAATGTGAATTATTGATAAATATTTGGTGGGTAAATTTTTATGATGTAACAAGTTTTTGCCAATTGGCAAAGACAATCTTGGGTCAACCTTGAAATTTTTCAACAGAAAATCAAGAAATTCAACAAGGGATTCTTGATTTTCTTGAAATGGATGAGTTAGCAATTGCAGCAGGTGATGAAGTGAGCCAATGGAGTTGGGAGGAGAACAAGTTGTTTGAGGTGGCTTTGGCGGTGGTTGAAGAGGAAGACCCAAATAGATGGGAGGTGGTGGCCGCCATGGTTGGTGGCAAGAAGAGCGCCGAGGAGGTCTATAGCCACTATGTTATCCTCTTGCAGGATTTGGAAATTATTGAATCAGGAAAATTGGATTACAAACTTTCTGATGATGCAGCCCAATTCTACAACTCTAGTACTCAATCCATTTCTTGGACCGATGAAGATCACAAGTACTTAACCGCTCTTTCTATCTAGTTCCACATTTTGTTATATATCCTACGTCTGAAAAAAGGACTTACCATTTTCTTTGTAGTTTACAAAAGACTATGGTACTCTATTTTTTGGACAGATGAACAATGTTGTTAGATCTGGTTTTCATTTGTTTTGGGCACTTGTATGTTAAAATCAGTGTCACCCTTATAAACTCTTGGTAAAAACTATGATATTCATTCGGTTGGTCTTGTTAAATGTACCATAGTCTTTCTATTTCGATTTGAGGGTTCTTTCCTTTCTTAAATGTCCCAAAATTTGTATGTTATTTTCAAGAATTAAGCTTTAATTGAGATATATACACCTTCCTTCCTCTCTTGGTTTGAGCATATAAAAGAAGGGAGTGGGAGGAAGAATGTGTTTTCTTTAGTTATGGTGTGAGACTTCACATTTATAAACTGCTATTAGTTGTAATTTCTTCTTTGTTAGTTGAAGGATAATATCATCTTATTTATCAGTGTCATGAAAGTTTCTTCAGAGGGAATATGTCGGAGAAAATGGTGGAAATCACTCGAGTCTACTTCCAAGACCATATTTTATTAGTCTAGTTTTTCATTTCTGTAAAAATTTATACAATGTTGCATGTACTTGGCATCACATTGTTATATTTGTTAAAATACAGGAGATATTAAGATTTATTAATCTAATAAAAAGATATCCAAATATTACACAGATTTTTTTCCCCTCGAGGGCTGTCTGGCAGCTGAACTTACACGGGATGTCGATATTCTTAACATTTTAGTCTCTGATCTTCTCTACTTTGACTACAGCTTGCTGGTTCAATTGGACATAAACTGATCAGTGGGTTTGAACAACTATTCTTGAAAGCAATCAGTTCCCAGTATTAATTAAGCTCCCAAACCTGAACAATGCTGCTGTCATGGGTAAGTTAATTGTTTTTTTCCTGTGCAAGTATGTTGCTAAATTAATTGATATTTTCTTTGTTAAAAAACAGAAGTTGGAATTGAAATGCAGTTGGAGACAGACAGATCTTCCAAATGTATATATTCGGAGCTTTATACTTGGACTCTGTTTAGCTTGTGTTTGCATATCTCCGAATAGAATGAAATTTATTTTCTGAACTTTGTTGTCTCTTGCATTCTGTAGCCTCAATTTCAGTTGATATTATCAAATGATGTAAACAGAGTAATACTCCTTCCGTCTAAATTATACGATCAATATTAGTAATTTTTTGAAGTCAAATTGAGAAAGACGCAAGAACCGGCACCGTGTGGCTTTATGATACATGTCAGTATTGAGAACTCATGAGAATATTGTTTCCACGAGACAATCCGTTAGTTTCACAAATTCGATCTTACTGGACTCCACATTAATGTGAGAGAGGATCTTGAAGAATTAGTAAAATAGTTTGTGAAAATAGACCTAACCGCTATGTATGTATATACAGATAAGAAAGGGGATCCATTGCATAAACTATGGACTAAAACTGGACTATAATGACAGCAATTGCTCTCTTCTACCAAAACCCAAACTACAACCAAAAGTGTGACGGTTCAATTATCTCGGTCGGTAGCTCTTCAATTCAAGTGATTGCAGCACAGGGATAATGGATAACAAATGCGACTTTTAAAGTCTTTTATCTTTTTATTTTTCTTCTTCTTAGTTTCTACTTTTCCATAAAGAATTTATGTTAACCACTGATATTTTATATGATATATTTTAAATTATCAAAACATTTCTTATGCTCCCGAAACACGTGCGGTCCGGGGGGGGGGGGGGGGGGGAGACAAAATTTGTTATATGTACGCATTTCACACGCCCTCTTGAAAGTGCAGTTTCCATTAAGCTTTAATACATTAGCAAAACATTTAAATAGTAAATTAATTTTTCTAAATTATTGTTTGGAATTTAACATTCTATTTTGAAAAACATAAATCAAAAGGGACAGCACCTGCATCTGAAAGTCCAACCAATTGATATCTGAAAGTACTGACGAGTAATAATAATAATAATAATGAGATTTTTAAAGGAACAAATAAATTGGCCCCTTGAAAGGATTATATTCATTTAACACCCTGTTGTAAGACAGAATCTCTACATAACAAACTACCTACCATTCTAACACCGAGAGCCAGATTCCTCCAAAAACAGAAGGGGGAAAAACACGTAATAGAAATCCCGCGACAAGAGTTCAACTAGATTTTTTTTTACCTCATTTCATCTACCAGTTCTAACCTCAAGCTCCTCCCCTCACCCAAAAAAGATCTGTTTTTGTGCACTAACATTATATGAAGATGGCAACAGAGTGTGATGCCACTAGGAGGGTGGGACGAGACAGGTTGCTCTATTGTGTCCAACTCCTTTGCACCTGCTGCAATGCAGGGGCCTTTTGACCACCCCTTTTGATCGGATCCTTCTCTTCTTGGGTAGACCTGGTGAACGATGGAGCACAGGAGGGTGTACTTGTACTGGAGAAGAATTTTTATGTATAGGCATATCAGCTGTTGGAAGTGGATTTATAGAATCTAAATATGTCAGCCGGAAAGTTTCAGTTGTAAAGTATTTGGAGCAGTAATCACATATGTTCCCATTATTGTGCTCAACGGCTGCCACAGCATGCAAGCAAGGGATGCCAGTGACTTGCCACATTCCGCAACTACAGTCCCAGTGATCAAGGTTCACAACATTAATTGCACCCAGACCATCAGAAACTTCAACTTTGCTACCAGTTGAGTCTATCACTTGAAGTGATTGTGCTTTAGCAATTTCTTCCTGCAATTTATTACCTATTGTTGGAGTTAATCTTGCCGACCACTGACCTGAATCGATCCGACGTGTATAGATTAACTCCATCATCTTACGTCTCATGCTATCAATAATATCTGTTATTGGTAACACAGGAAGGTCAGATACCCAGCTATAAAACGGTTCAGCAATGTTGCCCATGAGATTATTATACCGTGAACCTTCAAAAAGTGAATTTGCCCAGTATCTAGGCTCACTTAGTAATATCCACTCACATGCCTCAGGTGAAATATTTCTGATTCTCTCTACGCACATCCTATATGTATCAGGTGCAGGTGTGTAGGCAGCATCAAAGAAATAAGCAACAATCGCACGGATAACTTCCAGACTATGGGGTCCCCTCAGATCCTTTTTTAAATCTTCTGTAAGATGATGCAGGCAATAAGCATGGAAAGAATTTCTGAATACCTTGGAAATAGACTGTCTTAACCCCATCTTTCTGTCTGTAACAAATGTTATTGGTTGGGACACTGCAAGAGCAGTATTCAATTGCTCTAAAAACCAATTCCAGTTATCATCATTCACTCTATCTACTATCGCAAAAGCAACAGGGAAAATACCATCATTTCCATCCAATGCCATGGCAATTAGAAGCTCTGAATTATATTTTGATTTCAAAGTCATGGTATCAAGGAAAAGAAGAGGGCGACAACCATTTCGAAAACCAGTCAATGAAGCATAAAACGCAATAAAAAGTCCATGAAAGCTCGTATCCTCTCTCGTTGTAAGTGTGGCTACACTACCAGGATTTGTCTCTGCAATCTTCTCACATATCCAGGGCAAGTGATTGTATGAATCTTTGAATGAACCCTGAAGCTCCTTCCTGGCCGTTTCCATTCCGCGCCATGCCTGTGAATACTGCAATTCAATCCCAAAATCCTGTTGGATCTCATCAGCAATTTCCTTTGGCTTGCTAGTTGGGGAATCTCGCAAAATGTCCTTCATAATACTTACCACCAACTTTTTTGAGGCTTGAGGTCGATTTGCAGCACTGGTACCTGCTCCACAAGTATGGGTTTCATGCAACTTCCTAACTATAAATAGCTGTGTGGTAGCCAATCTTGATGCACGAATTCGCCAAGGACAGCCCTCAGCTTTACACTTCGCACTAACCCGTCTGCAATCATTGTGTTTGTAAGTGCATGCAAAACCACGTGCTACGGAATACTTGCGTAAAGCATCACGGAAGTCATTAACACTATTAAACTGCTGTTGGACACCAGTGATGCAGTTCTCCCATAATTTGGCAAGTTTAAACTGCCCAGTCTCTCCGGCATTCATCATCATAGCAGTTTGGGGATCAACAGCCATTATAGGCTCGGGATCAGGAGGAAGCATGAGATTAATATGGGTGACTTGATCAACAGGAGTGACTTGATCAACAGGAGTGACATGATCAACAGGGGTGATATGGTCACCAAGGGTGAAATGATCAGCAGGGGTGAAAGGACCAACAGGGTTGACATGCTCACCCATTGTTGTTGGGCTGGATCTGCAAGAGTAAGAATTCAAGACATATATACACACATCAATTAATAACTGGCCATAATATAATCACTGGTATCCTGCATCTACGTCAAAATTGGGTACAGTCCTGTTGGCTCAGAGAAGTCCAATTATACAACAGAACTTAGACCATAACTAATTGACTGCTACATTCATAACTAGTAAATAATTTGAAAAGAAAAAACCGTGCATACCTACTGCCAGGCATAGTTGATATATCGTTGATAGTATCATCACTGGTGAAGACATAAACATCCATGGTTGTCGAGTCCTCATAAAAATTGAGCATTCGTTGTATGTCTTTGTCACTAGAGATTGTAATAAGTCTCTTATTGTTGTTGGGGAGGAAGTACTTGATGGTAATGGAACAAGGATCATACTTCCACATATCTGCCATCTCGGACTTTAGTTCATCAAATCGGGTTCCATTGTCAACCCCAATAGCGTGAGCATCTCCACCCTTGTATGATAATGAACCATCGTCAGATGCTGTAAGCTTCCCCCCGGACTGACAGATAACAATATGCTTCCCTTTCGGCATTGTCTCGGCATCAAATCAAACCCCCTAATAGCAACAAAAACCTGATTTTCCTAAAATAAAATAAAATTCAAACAAGCAGTTCTTACTAAACATTAAAACAACACCCAATGAATAGGATTTAATGCAATCACTTGATAACAGTGCAAACCTTACAAGTTACAAAGTTCGATTTTTTACTTAATAGGTTTCATAAAATCCTAACAAAAGATCAAATCTTTATCAGATTTTCCTTTTTCTAGTAATTTTATAAGTGGGTTTATTCTGTTAGGCAATGGGTATAATTTCACTAACTGTGAATTTTTAAGAAAAATATTTAACCATACCTTTACAAATTAGCAAGAACAAAGTTAGCTGAGCAATTAAAAGATAAAATACACAGAAAGAACAAAATGTAGGATCTTTCAACTGACCTGAAGGTGAATTTAGGAGCTTGAAATCATAGCGCTGAACCCTATTCAGAGTAAAACAATTTTGGACTCGAGAAAACCCTAAGTCTTGCGAGAGTGAATCATTTATTTCCTTGTAAAATTAAACGGACAAACATAGAAATAGAAATCTGGGGAGAATGAAAATAAAGTTCTTTGCAAGAACTAAACTGCAACAAGTGAAAACCAATCGGCGAAATATTGGGAATTTAACCCTCTCGCCAAGTCGCCGTCTTTGTTTGGGCATTTGCTTATTTTGTTGTTTGCCACTGCCAACAAATGGAACAACGAAAATCAAACGACGTCGTGACAATAATTTGATAAGAGAAAACATATAGGTAGGATTTATGGCCCAGCCCAAGTAAGGTACATCCGTACTAGTACAAAATAAAGGAAACTATTGTGAATGCTCGAGAAAAATGAGACGTGGGATAGAAGGGAATCGAGAATAACCTCGTGCAATTCAATTTTGTCATCAGATTTTTTAACATATAAATTATTTCTATTATAATTATGACCAAACTAGATTGAGAGAGTGTTTGGGATTAGAAATAATAATTTGAATCCAAACTAAATTAAAACTAATCAAATTGAGTCGAATCGGTTGATTTTTAATTGAACCAATGACTTAATCGTTACGATTTTGATATAAAATTAAATAAACCACAGATAATGCAAAATAATATTGATATTTGATATTTAACAAGTGGTGCATCATACCACATTGCATCAAATGTATGAACTAATGGTGCACACATATATGTTATACATATACTAAAATATTAAATAGGTTTTGGTGTATTAGGAATTCCTATCTATTACCTTCTCTTACCTTAGAAAAAAGATGTAATACAACTAGTATATTATAATAATGTTTGTTATATTTTTTATATGAAATTATTTTATGTTATGAAAATTCTTAATCTTTGATGATGTTTTGCTTCTTAAAATCTTTTAACTTGTTTTATTTATAATTATTTGTTGGTGCGGTATGCTACGATTCAAGAGAATGAACCATTTGGTATAACATCTTTATAAACAAGGGCAAATGCGGTACAGTTTTGGAACAAGTTTTTTTAAATAAGTGATATTCATTTTTTTTATACCTAACACCTTTTATTTTTTTACTTATTTAAGTGTTCTTTCTTTGCCACAAATAAAATATTTTTTCAAAATTAATTATAAGCAAAATCAATAATTAAAATCATTAATCACATTTTTTAAGTGATCTAATAGATGATCAAATCCAAGATTCTTACTGTAGGCGTCTTATATATTAGTTATTACTCCTCTTTTTAAGTAACTTCATGTTAAGTAACTTCATGTTAATCAAATATTTCCATCATACTGAAATGAGTCCCATTACATATTTTAAGCTTTTGTCTTTAGAAATATTAAGATTTACCAAGGTGGAGGATAAATTTTTAATTATTAACACAAGAAAGTTTCTTCTTTCTGATCAGTCATAATATACAATTGAAAAATGAAAAAAGTAGGTCAAGAATACAACAAATTGACAAGGGACTGAAGCACAAACAGTAAAGAAAATATGCATGCTAGTCAAGAACTTCTTGGCAGATTTTTCTATTTGCTTATGCATTTAAATCAAGTGATGTAAAATCAAGGATGACCAACCCTGTGAAGCCATGCCCATTTTTGCTTAGGCTTCTATCCAAAACTTTCAACTGCAACACTTCCATATAACCCCAATCTTCTCTTATGTGATTAGGGATAATAACTAACAAAGAAGTACATTGGGAAACATTGAAGAAGAAAAATGCATAGTTTAACTATGTGTTTGGGGAAGTGAGAATAACATCAAAGTCACTTAAAGTCCATTCTGCCACTTCATCTTTGTCACTAACAAAAATTTCAGTTCCCACATCAAGAGATGTCCATATTCTTCTAGCAGGAGTGGTTCCCGGATCCTGTAATGGGAAAAAATTATGTCCAAAGTGTTTTCTAGACAAACCTTAATATGCGTTTATCAAAATAAAATAGAATAAAGTTAAACGGTACTCTCATTTCTGCAACATGACTATTAAGTCACTGACCTGATAGAAGTAGAGTCTACTTGAAAGGCCACCAACATCAAGTTCCCAAGTCCTTGCATCGCCGACCCAACCGTCTCCTTGTTTAGTTGGATAGCCATATTCAGCCCATATTGGATGAGGCAGCAACTGAACCAGTTCTTGAGCCTGAGGATTGCTGTAAGGATCACATGTGCTGTATGGGGCTTCCAAATGCTTGCCATTCCCGGGAGCGCAGTAATAGTGATAAGCTCCATAAGGGAAGTTAGCAGTGTCATTCCGGTGTATTTTTGTGTTTTTTGGAGTAATGTGGTATGGTGGACAGTTGATTAGATTTGTGGGGTTGCACCAAGCTGAAGTTTCAGGGTTGATGATCATTTCGCTGTATCGGGTTATGTCCGTGAGCACGTCTCCGTTGCAGGGCGTGCCATCATTCTTCCAGCAGCTGCCTATGTCAATCAAGTAGAATTGGCTCTTGGGTCCTCCTCCTTGTTTCACATCCAAGGTTAATCTGACCTTGAAATTAGGCGACTCCGGAAGCTGGAAGTAAGTGAAAATTGTTACTTTCACATGTTAGGAAATACTCCTTCCATCCATCAAAGAATTTCACATTTGGCGATTTCAAGAAAATTAAGTAAGTCAATATTTGCCTTACCAATTTTCTACTTAATAAAGCAATTTCCACTGATAAGTCAAAAAACTTTTCCCCACACATAGTGTTTTGCAGTAAAATTCCCATAATTTTTTTTTTGAGAAATTACTATCTTTTTGGGCCAAAGTATAAATCATCTGTGATATTCTTTGTGGGAAGAACTGAAGAAGGGAGTAAGAAACAGAAGGCTAAGAGGACTACTTGTTGGGCCAATTCTTGTCGCCCATTTAGTCAATAATCATAGAAACAGAGTAAACAGCTAGGACAAAGTCCAAACTGGCATGTCTCTCTCAAATTTTGTTGGTTAAAACGATTCATAGTTATGTCAAATCATTAAAGAGGGTATGCATTTAATTTAAAGTAATATAAAGAAAAGAAGAAACATGATATTAGATATATTCCTTACACTCTATTTATAACATTTTGGTGAACTTTAGATTTTGTTGTTCAATTTGTTCTCTTAAAACTATAATCACAGATTGGACCCAGCTAATGTGCTTCTGAATACAAAGCAATTAATTCACATACTTTAAACAACAAGTCAACAACCATTTGGTTCTGTAGGGCCTAACTGCTTTGTCAAGACAAAAACATATGGTTGGTGACCTACACCAAATAATTCTTTCCTTTGCCATTGTGTGAAGGTTAAGGTTCCAGTCCAAACAGGTTTGTTAAAAAATTTATGAACTAATAATTAGATGTTGGACCTAAATATCATGTGGACATTTATATGATTAGTTTATTAATATAGGCATGGTCTATAAATAAGCCTGGGTTTATATCTAGGAACAGCAGGCTTAACTTGTCCAACTCAGGTATTCTCAACATGCCCCCTCGAATGTGGATGTGTGTGGTGATTTTGAGTCAACTTAATTGCACATTATGCCGAAGCGTCAACTAAAAATAAATTGGCAATTGGAGAATCGTACTTGGTTTAAGGTTCATATCTAAGCTCACCTTGTCTGACGTGGGATATTTTGAACAATAACAACTGAAATAAAGTAAAATCTACATATTATTTCTAAACAAAAAACAAGAAAATTTAACACTACTTAATTTACAAGCACAATTAGATGAATGCTATACATTACTTACTAAAAAAAATAAAATAAGGCAGGAATTTTTGAACTTACAGTTTTGAGCATTCCTCTAGTGTCATAGTGATAGCCTCCAGAGAACCCTTTGGTAGCATCAGCTCTTAAATACAACATCAGCCATGGATACAACTTCGAAGTTTTGAGTTTATGACTAAATACCCAACTCCCACTACCAACTTTCTTCTCCCAAATCACCTCATAATAAGAGATTCCATCATTTACACCACCAGCCTGAGACCCCAATTCATAGCTCCCATGAAAACCTCCTCTCATTGTTCTACCATCCCTAGAAAGATTAGTCTCATCATGATAAAATAGGGGTTGATTCATACAGTCCTTTCCAGGGCAAGGAAATCTTCCTGGCTTAAAAGGTGCTACTTTTTTACCATTTTGTGGACACAAACCAGATTCTGTGTCATAGTTTCCATTTTTCAACATAACCATCCAAAATTGCCATGGTTCTGGGATATCTTCAACTTCACATAAAGAACCCAAATATATCTCCTTCTCAGCAGCATATAGGTCTGCATCATTTAGAGCTTTTGGACTCAAACCTGGAAATGCCTCCCCAACCCCAAGTTTGTTATCTGCCTCACTTACTTTGTGAGATAGAGAATACTCTGCACCTTTTTCAATCAGAAGGGGGAAAAACAGAGGAAGTAAAAATTAGAAAGATAAACAACAAAAAAGTGGGAGCAGAAAGAAAAGCCAGAATGTAACCACTTCTTGTGTCTGTTAGGAAAAGTAAAGATTAACCATTTGCTTATAGCATTCATTACTACATTCATTAATGAAAATGGAACCCAATCTCAGATATCAAATTGTATCAAATCCATTAAAGGAAAAGAAAAAGGGGAAAAAAGAAGATAGAAAAGACCCACTGCTCTTGATTCTGAGTTTTCTTCTGAATTTAGAATCACTTGAGAGATCAAAGCAATCAGCAGCTCTTGGACTTCCCATTGAAGGGGCTTCTTTGCCAACTTCATTGCAGAAGTTCCAAGCTTCAAAGCCTACTCGCAGGCCATCTCTTCTCATTCCCGGGTCTCCCACGGCTGAGCCATTTTTTGCCAAAGAGACACAAGAGGGTAACAGCAAATTTGCCATGAAAAATAAGATTAAGGGTAAATATTCCATGGCGGGTGCTGTTTTCTTACCCTTTGGCTCAAGAGAGAGCAGAGTAGTAATTGTGGGTGAAACAAATAGAGATTCAGGAAAATGGGTCGGAGCTTGCAGATGATGTTGGGCTAGCTAGCTAGCTAGCTGTCCCAATATGATCTTTCTTGTGTCGGTACTTTTCTTTTGTGACTCTCTCTGCTTTTTTCACCAAACTCTCTCTTTTTCCCTATATCTAGTCTAGTGTGTATGCTAGGAATAGGATAACCATAAATTCTCCTTTATTCAAAATATTTAACTACACGTTTAATAAAGCTTCACTTGCTGCTTTTTCGATCTTCTCTTCTTTCTTCCTTTTATTAATGACGAAAGATCTTTCTCTACTCCAAGCCGGAAGCTAAAAGACAATGTGGGCTCCACTTTAATATGACAAGTACATTACTAAGATGTTTGTTTTGATTAAGTGGTAAATTTAAATACCGAATAGACTTCTGAATTAAGGAGTGACATTTGGTAAACAAACAATGAAATAGTCGAAAGTTATTGTATGTAAAAAGGAATTTAAATTAGATACTGGTCAATATATACATACGAGAGCGGGAGTATAGCACGTTATTAAAGTAAAAATATTTATTTTAACAAAATTATTTTTATCTTTAATAATGTAATTTAATTTTAACACTGTTTGTATACGTATACACGAACAATATATCAAATTTAAATTATTAAGATTCTATCCAAAACTAACATTTCTTAAATATTTTAGGGAAATATTTTATCCCTTTTTATTTGTCTACAATTACTGAATTTTTACGTTCTATATTATATATTCGAAGTACTATTAAACTATTTTCACTTGTTTTTCGGAAGAGCTTCCACGAACAAATATTGAGTGAAAGGGAGAGGATTGCAAAAATTTCTATCCTCCTATTAAAAAGTTGAAATCTTGGTTGTCATTCTCTCTTAATTTCTTAATTACTCGGGACCCTCTCTGGAGTAGGTTAATAGCAACAAGTTTCCGGTCAAAACAAAAATTGCCGAGTTGAGTCTTGTCTTGAAAAAGCCTAGATTGATAAGAGCATAATATAGTATTTTTATTAGGGAAAAAAATGACAAAAAAAGAAAAGGTTATCAATTAAGGGCCTGCTGTTTTGGAACATTAACCCAAGCTGCTTCTGCTTCTGTGCTGCTACATGCACATCATATTGATATTAGTTCTCTAATGACAAAAATCCGATCGACTTCTCATGGGAAAATAGAAAGAAATGCTAAATATAAATACTCCTTCCGTCATTTAATATAAGACGTTTTAGAGAAGTATTTTTGTCTCTTAATATATAACATTTGAGAATTTTAAGTAAGCATTAATTGCTTACTTTTCAATATTACCCCAACTATTAAATATAACTTTGATTCTTTTACTATTTTTTATCCAATAAATAATACTCTCTTTTTTCAATACAAGAATAATATAAGCAATTGATATTATATTTAATGCTATACAATTATTTCCTTAATATTTGTGTATAACTCTAAAACGACTTATATTAAGGGACGGATGAGGAGGATTGACCAGTAATGGTATTAATTCTCGTTTGCATTCACTTCTCAAAAAACCTTCCAAGTTGTATTTTTTTTTAACACCAAAAAGGCTGAAAGAAAAATCATTAAAACCTTTCATGGAGGCCAAGAGTTGATAATGGAACAGATAGCTAGTTCATTCATTATTCCCTCCTTCGTTAATAACAGACTTATTTTTAATATTAATAATAAAATAAAGATTAATATTTTTAAGTTTGTGTTCACAAACCATGATATCATGTTCCCAGTTCCAATGTGTACGCAATTGCGTGGATTTGCATGCGCATGCGCAAGTTGTTGCCGTGTCTTGTTGTGGACTGGGCGTTGGAATTGAAAAGCTTATCATCAGGTTTGAGTACGCAGCAGGCCAAATGCAAAAACCAATACCGCAATACGTACCCTTTGGCGGAAGAAAAATTATAAAAGTTAAGCCAAATTCTTCCCATTCTTGTATTTACAATTATTCCATTTTAAGACTATATAATCATTTTAAGATTATATCTTTTCATAATTTTAATCAACTCCATTAACATATTTGAGGAAGGATATGGTTATAATTAATACTCAACTACTATATATTACAAATAAATAAATCAGGTAGAGCCAAAAAGTTCCTTCTTTTTTTTCCCCCGGTCCTCCTTGGTTAATGCTTCAAGCTAAATCAATCCTTTATGAGTTCTCTTTTGTTGTTCTTTGTACGCCAAGTGACCAGGTCATTATTTTGATGGAAACGTCTACCTCAAAAATAAAAAATAAAAATAAAAAAGTAGGTCAAAAAATAAAAAAATAAAAAAATTGCAGGATATGAAATGCCGAGAAATGGTAAAAATATTACTCCACTTGATATCAATTCCTGAAAGTATTAATAATTATGAAAAATATTAGTATTACATACACACATATATATCATGGGAAATGATATTTTCACAACAATTTTTGATATTTTTACACGAAAAGTGTCACTATAGATCCTATAACGACGATTTTTACATCTACAACAACACTTTACGTGTGAAAATATCAAAAATTATTGTGGAAATATCGCTTGCCCTATATCATTTACATACATACAATGACACAAATAACTACTACTCCCTCCGTCCCAAATTAATTGCTTTTCTAAGACTTTTTTAAGTCAAATTGACTATTTTTAAAATTAATAATTAAGCATATATAAATATATTTCTAAAATTATAAAAATTTAAATTAGTAATAAATTGTATATACTTTCTTTTGGTTATAATATCTTCACCTATATGTTAGCAAAAATAGTAAAAAGATTAGTTTTAAAAATAGTCAATTTGACTTTAAAAAGTCTTAGAAATGCAATTAATTTGGGACGGAGAGAATAATAAATTGTACAATGTGTTCTTCTGTAACCTATATATAGCTATAAAGTAGGTACCGTTTATTTTTTTTTGAAACAAAGGTACCGTTTATTTATATATATGTATATGCAGTAGTAGCAGGAGTAGTAGTCATAAAAAGTAGCAGGAGTGATCAAGTGATTTGATACATATGCATTCTACATCTGCAACTAGGCTAGGGTTGACCCTTTAGTTCACAGCTTTTATATTTGAAGCCCCCAATTTTTTAGGATACCTTTTTAATTAGTCAAGTACAATAATAAAAGAGTACACTATATATTTTATTTTAAGATTTCTAAAGAAAAAATGAAAATGAAGAGATACTTAAATACTATAATAAATAATTTTATTTTTATTTTAGAAATTAATAAAAGAATGGCCTTTGACAAAAATAAAAAATAAAAATTAAGCGCATGGGTAGTCAACCCTCAAATAACTACTCCATATACAATCAAAATAATATTCAATAAATGAATAACTCTAATAATTCTACAGATCAACTTCATTACGTGGACAAGTAACAATTGTATCACTTTATAATTGATACTTTTTCAACTTCATTGTTGTTTTATAAGAGGGATAATTAAACTTTTAGTACCTGTACTAGGGTCCGACTTACAAGTTGGTACCCAAACTGAAAAAACTTACAAACTGGTGCTTGTACTAGAAAAAACTTACAATCCGTTAAATTTTAGGGTTCCGTTTAATTATTAGGGTTCCTAACTTATAAGTTGGTACCTAAACTGAAAAAAAGTTACAATATAGTGCTTGTACTCGTAAAAACTTACAATCCGTTTAAATTTTAGAGTTCCGTTTAATTATTTAGGATTCCATATTTGTTAGGTTCTTTTAATTTGCTAATAAATGTGTGTTTTAGTGCTTGTTGCAATTATTTTCCGTTTAATTATTAGGATTCCATTCGGGCTTGTGTTTTAGTGTTTGTTTATTTATAGTATTATATGCACATTGCATGTGCAATATTTCTTTAATTCAAGCAAATTTTTACTTTTGCCTAAAATGAGAAAATTCTTCACAAAAAAAATAAATAAAGTAAGATACCATGAGTTAGATAGATATATATGATGCAATTGAACACTTTCAAAAAATAGTTTATATACATTCTTCCATCATATATATTTAAATATTAACTAAAAAATTAGTATGAATAATTTTAAGAAATAGTTTTTTAAGAATAATTTTAATTAAAATATTTTTATAATACGAATTTTTTAAGAATAATTTTAATTTTTAAATATATATTTAATATTAATTAGCTAAAAAATTAGTTGTGGTGGTAAAAAAAATGATAAAAATAAATTCAAAATATCATGTCACTTTATAGTCCTATAATAAAAATGTATTAATTACAATTATAAAACCAATTGAAAATAAAAATACATATCAACTACCAGTTTGAGTACCAACTTGTAAGTCGAGTTCTAGTATAGGTACCAAAAATTTAATCACGTAGATTCTGTTAGTCAATCAGACTTTCCGTCGTGCCCGTTAGTCAAATTTAACGATTTAACATAAATATTCAAGTACAAGCACCAGTTTGTAAGTTTTTTCTAGTACAAGCACCAGTTTGTAAGTTTTTTTAGTTTGGGTACCAACTTGTAAGTCGGGTCCCAGTACAGGTACTAAAAGTTTAATTATCCCTTTTATAAGATGTAAAATTACATCATACATTTCCAATCTTTCATTTGCCTAGCTCTGAGCCTACGAGTATGATAAAATGAAATTTACAACTTTTTACGACATCAATATATGGGTCCTCTTAACATGTGCCCTAAAAGTACATGCTAAGCACGGAAAACAAGAGATGAGGCCCACTAAATATTATTTGTTTATACATTTGTACTGAATTCAATGCATAGATCCACTAACATATGTAGTATTTTTTTATGCATTAAATTCAATGCAAATGTATAAATAAATAATATTTAGTAGACCCCATCTCTTGTTTTCCGTGATATTTAAATATACTTATATAGAGTTCCCCTTGCAAAAGCAGAGCCCCTCTGTAATTAAAATTGCACTAACCACTTAAAACATTCAATGCTATAATCGATCTTCCAAGAGACCAGGAAGTGTTATCTTCCCAGAATTATTGCGATCAAGCTTGTTGAACTGATCACATATCTGTAATATGTCTTTCTCTCCGATCTTCCCCATCTCTTTGAGCTTGTATATCACGTATTCAGATTTGCTGCTTACAAAATAGGAAAGGAAAACAAAAACTTTATTAGGATTTCGGATGATTAAGTTGTGACGAGTATAGAGAGTAGATAATTTAGCTGCGTTTCAAAAAAATACTACCTCCATTCCAAAAAAGAGTTCAAATTTTGACTTTAGAGAGTAGAATAGCAAATCCTAAAATTTGAAATAAATGTGAATTCATTTTATGTTTTGAAGGCAACAATCTTGTAAAATCAAATAAATTCATATCAGTTTTGAATTTGACATATCTCGCAAATTAACTTTAAAAGGTAAGAAATGAGAACCGTTTTTATTGGAAGGGGCGGAATTTTAGTATTATTCCAACCAGACTGTCAACTTAAGAAACACATAAAAGGAATTACAAACTTTTATCTGAAAGACACAATTAAGGACTTGACTTCCACCTTCCCACTCTCTCCCCTCCCCCAACACACACAAACACAAAATAGAGGCACAAATTGAGATTAAAAAAACTAAAAATAAGTAGTACAGAAAAATGGTTGTCTAGATACATATAAACTCAGAATTTGTTAATAACTTTGCCTCGTCTATTTATAAATCATGCAATGGAGTAATCCATAGTTAACATATCAGAGAGACCTTACAATTTTTCTTTCTCTAAGATAACACCGTAACGGCATTACCCAATGATCATATATTTTTCTGCTTCTTTCGTTCTCTAGGTGTTGTAGATTGATTATTTGGTCTATTAAGAGATGTGTGTAGGCTAGTTAATAGATAAAACTACACCACCTTTTGGTTATTTTACATTGTATACTGAATAATGGTTACCTTTTTAACAACAAATTTCATTCTTTTGTGCATTAGGGAACATGTGAAAAACATACATATATTTGCTAGAAGCTCAACCTAGCATGCGTATTTTAAAAAGCAATAATATGGTCTCCAATAAGAGTTGCAATAATTGCAAGAGAACACCAAAAGATTTATATGAAGTTAAATACAGGACGGCTGGGAACAAATGCCAACAACTCTAAATTAAAAATCTACATCCAACACTAAGACAACTAAGCCAACCTATATAATGTTCATTAATTAAGTCAGCAATAGCACTATAAACCGGCACAAGAGAGAAGCTCTAAAATATTATATTCCTGTTGCACCCCTAGTTGCTTTCAGTAGTTCAAAATCACTAAAATGCATAAAAATAGTAAATATCAAAAACTAAATAAAATAAAAAAACTAGTTCTTATCTCTTCGCAAGGAACATGATGCATCAAACCCCCTCGAATGCTTGTGATTGTGGATAAGAATTAAGAAAGACTTATTTATGTACATCCTAGAATGCACATAAAGAAAACTGAAAACTGATAAACTTAATTTTTATCAGTAAATCCAATACCCTTCTTCTATATTACATGATCTCCTGCAGTTTGAAGCTCTATCTTCTGAATAGCTCATTCTCTCCCTATCTTCATCACATCACAGAATCTAATGCCCACAGCAACAGAATATTCATCAGCAAGTTTATCATACAAGTTCTAAAGGTAAGCATCCAATTAATAACTCTCGACGAATTGAATTTTAATATCTAGACTTGGACTCTATGCTCATACTCCTTTTTAGACTATTGTGTGTTCAGTCCAATATATTATGGCACTAATCAAAGTTAATTAATTATAGCTATGTTCATCAGTAGTGGAGTTAAAGCTTCTAATTACATTCCAAAAAATTGTAACTTCACAAATGACATAGTATATTAGTCGTAAATGGCAGCTAAAAAATATAGAAAGCGCTGAAAAAATAGCGAAAACACACCTTATGAAGCCATTATGATTGATATCAGCCGCAAGTAAATCCTCGACGGTGATTTCCCTATGTAAAACCCATTTGGCAATTCTCCGATGCCTCTTATCAATTCTTGCTTCTGCCAAATACAGAAAAGCCCTGGCCACCGCCAATGTTGAGAACAAAAGCCAAATTGATGCAAATAATCTCCCCTGAAGGGTCTTAAAAGCTCTATCACCATACCCCACTGTAGTAACCGACATAACTGACAAATAAAAGGAATCAATCCAATCCAAACACTCCACAAAATACAAAACCAAAGTCCCAATTCCAATACACATGAAAACAACCCCAAGAGCCAAACCCACCTTTAATCTGATCCTCATCCTCCCTTTTTGCACATCATATATATAATTCATAACAGAAAATCCCTCGTGAGAATCCTCTTGAATGCCGTTCAAAATCATGTTTTCCTGCAAATCAAGAACATAATTGACAACCCCAGAAAGCAAAATGTCAATAAACCCAAAACCAACCAATACAAAAAGGCAAGCAAAGAGTTTGGCGGCGGAGGATTGAGGGGCAATGTCACCGTATCCAATAGTGCACATGGTGACTATACAGAAGTAAAGGGCGTCAATTACCGGGTGGGTTTCAATACCCGAGAAGTGATCCCGGTTGAAAGCGTAGATAAGAACTCCTAGAGATAGATAGATTAGGAGCAAAAGGGCAGCTTGTCTGACGAGGGAACTGGAGTCGGATACGGGTTTTGGGTTGTTTTTTTTGAGGTCCCGCATAACAGTCATGGCCGGAGCTGTTTTGCAGCGGTGAATTTTTTTCGTTTTGGGGCCATTTGGAGATCCAAAGAAGTGGGTAATTGTTGAAGGGCCTGAATTTGCATCATCATTTGAAGAAGAAGAAGAGGAGGATGATGAATAAGATGGGTCTTCAATATCTTGCTGATCTTGGAAGATAAATTGGGGATTGAGATTAAAAGAGAAATCTTGATTAGGGTCGAGAAGTGTTTGGGTGAGTTGGGGTTCTTCAGGTGGTTGGGAGTTGAGAAATGATTCTTCTTCCATTCACAAAAAAAGAAAAAGATAATCAGATGGGAACCACCCAGGCTAGGAGTTGGGTGGGGAAAAGTTTGCTGTTTGCTACAAGGAAGGAAGCAGAGAGAGAGAGAGAGAGAGAGAGAGAGAGAGAAGAGTGGATGAGAAAGTTTTGATGAGGGGGTTTGATTAATCAGCAATTCGAGAAAAGCGCAGAAGGTGATTGGTGACAAAGATGGAGCCCACTTTTTGCTTACGGGGAGGGGGAAGAGGATGAATTGGTGGGGCCTACTGAAAGCTATCAAATCAAATTAAAGCTACAAAAGCACCACAGAGAGACAGACGGCTAGATTAGAAATTGGAAAATGGAAGGAGTAAAATGTATAAACGCTTTCTTACCAAAATAATTGAGTAAATAATAGTATGGAGTATTATTTTTATTATTATTTATTTATTTATTTATTATTTTTTACATATGATTGATTCACATTGGACTTGTAGATTCACTCACTTCTTTAATCAGATTCATCCTATTTTGTAGGGTATCTAGGTCTATCTTATTTATAAATGTTTAAGTGCACTTCACATCTTCACGTCTAATTTAAATGTCATCTCTCTTATTTGTAAATGTTTAATTGCACTTCAATTTTATTTGTCTTTTTAAATAGTGAAATTTATTGTCTTTTATTTGCCAGTCATTTGTAAATTTTAAAAAAATATTAATGATTTAATTTTTTATATTATTCTTACATTAAATACTAATTTATTTTTCTTTCATACTTTTCGATGAATTTTAGAAACACAAAAATTTGAAATTTTATAACCATTTTATTCAATCATACAAAATATTAATTATATTTTTTAATTTTTATATTTTCTTCTTAAACATCAATTTAAAAAAAATGGAGGTAATACTTCAGTTAATTTAATATAACATTTTTGAAATAAACAAGTAAATAAGAAGTTTGAATAGAAATAGAGGGCTAGAATTGTCAACAACCCAATTCAAGTAGTTATTCCGTTATCCTTCTCCCCCATAATGTACTCCAATCTTGGTCAGCGTGGAACGTAAGAGTGAAGACGACAATATTGAACCTATTGGCATCGAATTCAGTTTTTAGAAATTATCTGTTTAATTATCAAAATTGTGGGGTTTTATGGTAAATATTTTGATTTCGACCTTTACTTATTAACTTTTCTATCTTTTGGAAAGAAAACATACGAGGCAAAGTGTTTGAATTTTTACACCTTTATTAATTACAGGAAATTTTCCATTTTATTTGAACCACACTGACCCACCAATTTTTTAGATATCGTGCTCCTTTTCCCTCTATTCTATTTAAAAGAGTTTAATTTATAAAATTATAAATATGTACTTTTGTTTCATATTTATCTATAAAATAATAAAAATATTAATATATTAATAATGTCACGATAATAAAATTATGATGATAAAATTGAGAATATTGTGTCATTTTATAATTTAATAAAAAAAATTGTGAAGTAATTTTTTTTATTAAATGTAACTCTTTTTGTAAATTGGAGAAATTATTTCATTTTTTTTATATGGATAATCAGATTCATGACAAGTTCAGCTCCCGCATGGAAATGGAGGTCAGCAATATAATCAGCATACACATGAGACCGACTGCATGCAAGATTGTTAGAGGCACGTTGGATAACACTAGACAACTAGTTCTATTGTCTTAATTAAGACCAAAAACATCTCCCATTTATTTAATTTCTTTTTTATATGAAAAAGAAAAACGACTAACCACGAGTCGCACATTAATTAGACTTGGACCATAAATTAAAATATGTATAGTGCTTATGTCTAACACAATTACAAAGCCTCGCACGAGAGATAATTGCATTAATTCCAGTACAATTATGATTACAAAAGCATATATAACACATGAGATATCAATCAATATTATTATCTCTTAAAATAATATATCTTGTAGTTAGTAATAGTATTAATTTGATAGTTCATAATTTTAATAAATGTATTGTCTAAAACTAAATTAATTTACATTAATTTTAAATTTAAAATATCACAATTGTTAATTTTAAAAATCACTATTAATCTTATATTTTTAAAACTAAAAAATATTATAAACAGTTAATATGCATTTGATATCCTTTTTTGATTGGTTCTTAAGGGAGGGATGGGTGATAAAATCTGGAAAAAAAACGAAAATGAAGAGAAAAGATGGCATTAGCTTCAAATTTGCTCAGCCTTCCTTTAACGAAAGAAGTGTACTTGCTTCTTAAGACATAAAGCTTGTTTTTTCCAAGTTCATTTCTCACGATCAATTAATTTATGAAGGCCATAACTTGACTCCACCGGTTGGAGCGTAAAGCTATTACAATTTGGATTCTTGGCTTATACTTCAAAGCAAGTGAAGATTCTCTTTTTATTTCAATTTTAGGATAAACTGCAGGAAAGGAAAAAAAAAATAGAACATAATAAATTTTGACACAAATAGTCCCTGTCTTTAAGGTGTTTATTGTCCCTTACCATTACGGCTTGTTTAAGGTTACAGACAATATACTTCCAAGATATATATCAAGTCTATTTTATTATAATATTTTACAAGTGTCAAGCATATTTTCACATTTATGTGTCTTTGGGTGAGGAGTTGGATGTGTTCATAAATTTATTCAAAACACTATACAATTTCTACTTGAATCATATAAGGTTCTTTCATAATCTCCTTGTAATAAACTATCAAATACACCTCTAATCTCATTTAAATTCAATCAATATTTAATGGGTTAAAATTAAACTCAAAGATGGCTAAAAATAATTTATTAAAGGTACATTTTTATAGAGTCGAACGCAATAAAAAAATTTCATGTATGTTACTACATGTTGTAGTAGGAAACAATGACGATATTTCTAACGTTACAATGTAATTAATCTTTTTTTTTTCCAGTTTAGTTACCGACAAATTCAATCACGTGTCACAGACTTGGAGATGGAGATGGCCTCACGGATAATCGTTCCTTCGATGACCAAATAAGAGGACGTTAACTTATGTACCAAACTTGAAAAAGTGCGTGTGTGTGTGTGTATATATATATATATATTTCTACTTGGCCAGGCTCTGAATACCTACTGAATCTAGACTTTGAAGTAAAGGACGCTTGAAAATTTAAAAATAGTAAAGAGGTGTTCCACCACCTTGTACTCCTCCAAAAATTTAATTAGCTTATATTATGAAACATACATATATTTAAGATTGCTTGGCAACGCTAGCTTGTAGGCTGTAGCTGCTCCCAATTAACCCTCAACTAGCTTTTAATTCTTGCAATGGAATTCTGTGTGACTAAATCTAGTGGAGGCCTAGTTCCCCCTTTGGAGCCAACGCGCATGGAAGTGCTTGAATTATCGGTCATCGATAGATTGCCTGTACTTCGATGCAATGCTCGAACGCTTCACGTGTTTAGGCATGGCCCCGGGGCAGCACAAATCATACGCCAAGCGCTGTCGACGGCCTTGGTTCCTTACTATCCTCTTGCGGGGCGGCTTAAGGATTCAAGCCAAGGTCACCTCCAGATTTCTTGCTCCGGTGAGGGAATTTGGTTTGTGGAGGCAGTTGCAAGTTGTGACCTTGATGCTGTCGGTTATTTTGATGATGTTACATCTATTCCCCATGATAAGCTTCTTCCCGATTCTCCTGAAAACAAACAATTAGATCCACTCGTTCTAATGCAGGTACAATTGATTCTCTCCCAGTTATTAGTTGGCTTAGTGCATACATATATATATATTGTATGTAACTTTTATGCAATTTAAGAAAATATAAAAAGTTGATGTAAGAATTCAAAGCAAGTATTTACTGAACCCATGTTAGGATTTTCTATTTTGAAATAACAAAATAGTGAGCCCGCCCATGTTAGGATGATTTTCTATTTTAAAATGCCAATATAGTGACTCTGCTCATAATCAATTTGGATTTCAGGTTACACAATTTAAGTGCGATGGATTTGTGATGGGCCTTATATTCTGCCATAGCATTTGTGATGGCCTTGGATCAGCCCAATTCCTGAACGCGGTTGGCGAGATGGCTAGAGGCCTACAGCATCTCAGCGTTCCACCAGTATGGTATAGGGACTTTGCTCCACCTCCAAGTCCAGTAGCCCAAGAGTTGGTTACTAGTTCAATGCCACACTTACCACCACCTATGCCCAATTATCAGTTGGAGCATGCCAATATAGACATTACCTTGGTTCAGATCAATCAGCTCAAGCAAAAATATAGCGAATCGACAGGCCGAACTTGCTCGGCCTTTGAAATTGTAGCTGCCACTGCATGGGCCCATCGAGCACGGGCAATTAACTTGGAGGATGATACAGAAATGAAGCTTGTTTTTTTCGCAAATTGTCGCGAGCTTTTGAGCCCACCTCTGCCCAATGGTTTTTATGGCAACTGCTTCTTTCCAGTGACCATCACAGCTTCAAGTGAGATGCTCAAACAGGCATCCATTTCCAATGTGGTGAACCTGATCCAAAAGGCCAAGGCTGAGCTACCCAATGAGTTTGGGAAATGGATAAAGGGTGAGCTTGAGGATGAAAATGGGCCAGTGGATCCATTTGCACCGCCTCTTGTTTACACCACTTTGTTTATATCAGAGTGGGGTAAACTAGGTTTTAACCGGGTTGATTATGGACATGGGCCGCCGGTCCATGTCGTACCAATTCAAGGCTCTAGCATCATACCTGTTGGGATTGTGGGCTCTATTCCTTGGCCCAAAAAGGGCATCCGTTTGATGACATGGTGCGTAGAGAAGGCCCATCTTCAGCCCTTTCTTCATCAGATGACAAACATAGTTTGAATGCTTTTCTGCCATTACCAAATAATTCCTTCACTCCCAAAATACAAGATTTTTCTTTTCTTTTCTTTTCTTTTGTGTGTTTTGAATATCATTTACTTCTTTCTTTCTTTCTTTCTTTTTTCTGGAACTTTAGGTGTACAAAATCGGTAGTACTTCAACAGTTCACTTATATTTGGGATTGAGTCCAAAAGGTTGATGAATAAAAAAATATGAATACAAGAAATTGAGATTGGGTGTAAAGTTCAAAATTGTTGAATAATTGTATGTAGATTAGGAAAAAGTTTGTGTGGCGGCAATATGTAAACTATCTATTCTATAAAGAGAGAGGGAGTGTGACAGAGTTTCAAGAAAATTATCATTTTTTTTCTCTTTTGTCCCAAAACATTTAGTAATCTTATGCATTCGTCCTTTTTAATTAATATTTTTCATATGTTCTAATTATATTCCCTAAATCTTATAAAAAATTCTATTATATCTTAATATTAATTACACACACCAATACTAATAATGGTAGATATGAACCACAAATCAATACATTTGAAATTTATGTGTTTTTAACTTTGTTATACATTTCAACTTACTTAGATCATTGAAGGTTCAGATTATTCTGCATTTATAAAATTAGGATTATTGGTAAAAATGAAAAATGAAAAATTGAAGCCATAGATGGAGTTCTACAAGTAAAAATCTAATTCTTTTGTTATTAATTTATGTATGTAAATATTATTATACATACTAATTTTATTAATAAATTTTAGTTATTAAAATAGCTAAAGGAAAAAAATTATAATTTCGTGACAGAAAAAATATAAGTAAAAATTAATGGAACGAATTTTGATGGTATGCACGGTATCTCCGTTTTTATCAACTGTAGTGTCACGAGAGAAAGGCGGTGGTAATTACTTTTAAAAAACTTTATTTATTTGTGTGTATTTTTTCTTTTTCTTTTTTCTATCTTTCTTTTTCTTTAAATTGTGGCCATTCTTTTGTTGATACTTTGTGCGGGATTTCAATGATGAATACCATTAATAGAAGTTTCCTCCCAACCAGGACAAAGGAAAAGAAAAGGAAATCACAATGACACGTAGGCCCTTGGAATTTCACATTATTCAACTTTTTCATAAAAGAAAAATATAGGACTATTGTTTTGTGCGTACAAATACTAATTAAAAATTAAGTAATTAATTTAAGTCAATGGAAAGTCATAGATCCGGGGATTAAATTAATAATTAGAAGGAGATGAGTATGCAACAAGTAAGTAATTCTATTATAATTGGAGAGAGGAATATAGCGTTAAAAGTGGATCTATGATCTATCAAATACTGTACATGTTAAGAGCAACTCTAGGAGGCCGGAATTGAACAAATTCTAGACTATATTTAGTCTAGGAATCAGATTTGGCTCCAGCAAATGGAGTAAATATACTCCACGTGATTTTCCGGCGAGGCTCAGCGACTAAATCTGCGAATCAAAGCTGATGGACTATATTCCTGACTATAATTTTAGCTATATTTTATATTTTAATGAGAGTGGATGTCTATTGAAGAAGAAGAATGAGATGGGCTGATGACCGAAGAAGAAGATGAAGGGGAATGCAGGGGCGTGAAGAAGTTGCAGACTGTTGAAGGAGATGGGTGTGTTGAAAGAGAAGAAGATAAGGCTGCGTTTGGCAACTAAAAAAATGCTACTTCAACCTTTAGCAATAAAAATGCCTTCAAAGTTCAATGGTAAAAAATATGCCTTCAACGGCAATAATAATATTTTCAACGGTAATAAAAAAAACCTTCAACGGTAATAAAAATGGAACATCTATAAATACTACAATCAACTACTGAATTTTAAAAAAATTAATAGTTAGAGTTTTTTTGAATTTATTGATTATTTTAATATTTTTATATTTTAGTCCACGGGATAGTCCATCTGCTGGAACGATTAAAGACTAAAGGACATCTGATGATGTCATATGGACTAAATATAGTCCAGCAGATAGTCCATCTGCTGGAGATGCTCTAAGTGGGAATGTGGGATATATTTTTTTGCTTGTACTTTTCAAAGAAAATTGTAGAAGAATTAAATGGGGGTGCTTTTGATGGATTATGTTTAGCCTTAAATCTTAGAATTAACCATTTTATTTTGCGAATTGATAAAATACTAAAAGGAGATTTTTTTTGGCCTGAGTCCGCCTAATTAAGCCTCAGAGGCAATATACAATAGAACTCTTCTAGGCAAACATGAAAATTGAACATTAATTATTTGAATTTCACTTATTTATATTTTTACCCACAATTAAGAGTCAAAATATAAACAAATAAAATTCAAATATATTAATATCTAATTTTCATTTCACATGAAATTTTCTGTACATAATATGCACAGAGAGTTCATATAATATTAGTGATAGGGTGGAAAATACTAAAAGGGGATTTTGTCATGTTAAGCAGGTGCGAATTGAGTAGCTCATGACTTCTAAGTTTTTATTATTATATTTATTTTATTGATTGAAAGAAATTCTTGATTTTATTCTTCCACTTATTATAACATATATGCCCACTACTATAAACAATAATATTCCAACTCTTTTGTAGCTGTTTGAACTTTTGTAGTAACAAAATAATTGAAGATAGTTGCAAATATATAAAAATACTCCTATATATATATACTAGCGGTAACCCGTGTCTCCGACACTAAGAATTTTTTTGGAGAGGAAGAAAAAGTTGGAAGAAGAATGTATTAGGGATAAGGTTTGGAAAGGAAGAAAAAGGTAGAAGAAGATAGGAAATAAAGAAGGAGAAATAATGAATGGTCAGATTTATGCCAAACTTTGTACGGCTCAGATGATTTATTAGATGAGCGGGAAATTCAAAATCATTTGTATTTTGTTAGATAGATATAATTGTACTTTTTTATGGAGTTGGCAAATATCATAAAGCTTTGGACTATGAGTCTATGATTGAGCTTAAAGCTACGATTCAAAGTTTTTCTTCACCAAGAATTGTCCCACGCATATTAAAAAAAATGGTATATTATCAATAATTATATACGCACCCAATTCTAATCATAAATATTCTCTCTCTTTTCTTTATCACTACTATTTGTCATGTGTAAACAACTTTATAAATATTAGTAATATTCATTGCATGAGAGTAAAGTGGACCACAAGTAACAATCGGGACCCACCTACTTAATTTCTTATGATCACACTAATTAAGACAGAACGATTGATTGACATTTGTACCTAAGTACTACCTAACCTATTTGGGACTTTTGGATTGAATAATTTGTTTAATCGTACTATTGATTTTTTTTTTCAAGTTAAAAGGAAATTGTAGGGTTTTTGACTCTTGTTCTTTATTCAAACCAAGCCCAGTTTTTGATTAATATAAGTATGGCTATAGAATTGAGTAAAGAAGGTTTAGAGAAATTAGTATTTTTTTTAAATGCATGATATAATAAAATACGGAACAATTTTGAAATGGAAAGACCCTTTTTTTTTCTTTTTTTTTAATACAGACCAAGAAAAGGGAATAAAAACACTTTCTTTTTGTTCCATCAAAAAAGAGTTCAGTCACAAAATTTATAAAGATTAAGAATGTTAATTTTTTTTTCTACATAAATACTCCTAAAAATAATAATAATAGTCAGTTAAATAGTGTAATATAACAATAAAAATTTTGATGACAAATTTAAGTATAACTTTTCTAGATCTTTTATATTACTATGATTTACAAAATAAACTCATTTTATATATATGTATAAAAACAATTAACATACTATAACTCTCTCTGCATGAAACGAATGGAGTAGATACTGAAACATGAATACATACATACGTACCCGCGGCCCCTCACGCGGTGACGCCCAACTTTTGTTGTCACTTGGTTTGGTTTTTCTACGTACCATCCTCCTCCACATTCCACACCAATATTTGTGTAGGTTTTCTAATTAACAATCACAAGGGAAAACGTAACGAAATTATTTTATTTGTTAGAAAAGAAAAGTAAAGAGTTTACTAGTCTTTAACTGTAACGTGGACTGCGACCACATAACATAAATACTTGTGCGCTAAGAAACCAAAAATTTGACTCGTGACAATAATAAACCAAAACAAATTCAAGATTTGCTTCCGGAGTTTCTCCGTATATACTACTCCACTATCTGTTGAAAAGTGGGGAGTTTTCATTACATATTAATTGCTTGTTCGGTCAAAATAATGGTTTGCCGCCATAAGTTGGGAGAACTCGATAACGAGTGTTTACGTTATAGATAAGTTTATGTACATTTCTCCAAACACTATTTTACCTCCATTTCATAATAAGTGACTTTTTAGAAGAAAAAATTTGTTCCAATTTATTTGTCGTTTACAACTTTTTAGGAGAATAAATTATTTACTTTCCCATATCACCCCTAACTTTTCTCATTGTCCCAAAAAAATTTCTCCCTTGTATTAATAGTTTTCAACTTCCCATAAAGGGGTAGCGATGAAATTTCATACAAATTTTAATTATTAAATGATAGTATTAAATGACTTTTTTAATTCATGTGCATGAAGCTAAAACGACACTTAATATGGAACCGAAGGAGTATTTTACACTACATTGTATATCCAATCATTAAAAAGTGGGACTTAACACGGAAATCCACGTCAGGTCCCACTTTTTAATGGTTGAATGTGCAATGCAGTATAAAATGTAGTGTTTGGAGTAATGTATGTAGACTTATTCTTACATTATTCATGAGTACTGTTTGTTGACTGTATTTAGGAAAGTGATATTTTTGCAAAGCTTAGTTGATAGTAGTATTTTTGTTATTGTATTCCACTTTTTAATCAAATTCATACTGCTACACTAAAGCTTAGGTACGTACGTACGTTGAATAATCTGCCTACATTCGCAAATGCTTTTTGACTTTATAGTATATTTTGAAATTTTTGGCACCGACACATGTTGTTATTTGATGTTGTATTTGAATTAATAAAAATGAATTGTGAAAATATAATTTTGTTTTAAAATTATTTTAATGGGTGTTTGATTTATTTATATTATTAAATTCATTATTTAGTGAATTTGTATTTGATATTTTGAATCAGGATGAATAGATATATGGATAAATAGTTTTTAAGATCTAACACCAATAAATGTTATCGATCCGAATTTTATTCTGATGAATCTATTCAATAGTCAGTTATTATATGTCTTAGTCCAAGAAATAAAATCTTGAAAGGTAATTTTGTAACAATTTTTATATATTTTTAATTAAAATTTATATTTAATAAATTTTATTATTATTTATTTAATAAAGTGTCAAATCCTCCGCCTGATCAAACAGTCTGTCCGTGTTTGATCGCATATATCTGACTCTTAAATATCAAGCCAAGTCCTAATTGGCAAAGTTATTCTTTTACTCACAAATCTATCTATAATCTGTAATATAAATCTTTTATGGAATTATTGGTATAATTCTTTTTTTTTTATAAATTTAATTATATTATTAATTTTTTATTTAATTCTTTAAATTTTATAAAATTTTTATTTTATCTTACTGTTAACACATTCAATACTGTGTCATCGGGTGCTAGTTGAATATAAATGCTCGGTAACGGGGGAGTGCATGTACACCAACCCCATATTCCAAACACTCGTGATGGAGACCAAAGAAAGTGCAGAAAGATGGTGCTGCGAAAATCTTAACGCACCTGCCCACGTCATGAATGACTGCTTCAAATTGCAAAAAGTCTACTCTCAAATTATTAAAAAAGGGGCCATTTTTTAAAATCATTTGAGCATATAAATCCATTAAAGAAACTGGAACATTTAAATTAAATAAAGGGAATACAGATAAACTACACTATAGTGGTTGGGTTGAACTGACTTTGTCGGATTTCGATTCTTGGTTTTGACTGCAAATAAGAACCCTGGCTCTGGCTGCGTGGGATTCAAGATTTATGCTTGAACTCCAAGAAAACCCATCACTTGTTTCTTTCTCTCCACACTAATTTCCATGTATATATACAAATATTGGTACTTATTTAATAACTCAATAATTGTATTGTGTGCTTGAAAGAAAAGAAAGTGGAGTCCAATAGAGGAGTTAAAAAAACATATACAGGTTCCCAGACAAGAAAAAAAACAGGGGACTTTTTGTTCCGGCTTTACCCTTTCCTATTTTGGGTACCAAAAGTCGTGAGTACTTGATTCTGAGATACTATTGTACCGTAATTACTACTATTTCTGATTGTCTTGTTTAATTCATTTTTCTGTTGCTTAAAGTTTCTTTCTTTGTGTGGTAGAACTTTTCTTTCCTTGATCTTTCCTTCTCTCTCTCACAACTCACAACCTTTTTTCTTCATTTGCATTTCCCTCTTTACTATTAATGATCCTATGGTGATGATACCGCGGTTTTGAATGATGTGTGGTTAAGAACTAAGATTCTGGGGTTCAACTGAAGAAGTCTAGTTCTTGGTGGGAGTAGTTTTGCTCGAGGTTGGATATTTATTTATTTTTTTATATATTTTATTTTATAATTTGTTTTAAAGATTTTGATACCACTATTGGGGTTCATCATACTTTCAATTAAAGCATTTTTTTTTTCTTTTTTCATTTTCATTCAGTTTTTTCTAACGGAAAAATTGACCAAAGAAATGGGAAATGGAAAGTTCGACTAATGAGGAAGAATTAATGAATACAACCTCTCCCTCTCACAAACATAAATAGGAGTTGTTTGTATTTATTACTAGTGATGGGTAGTCTTAAATCATGTGGTATGGATGGCACAATCATAAATCTGTTTTTTTCTTTGAAGGTGATAGTGTTGGATGGTTTGATCTCCATACTTTATTTTTATTATTTAATTTAGTTTAGGAAGACAATTTATCACTTTCTCTTGTTGTATATTGTTCTTTATTCAGAGTAGTAGCTAAAATCTAATCATAATCAGTTCAGGAAAGAGAGCTTCAGATCAAGAAAAATTAGATTAATCACATGTTTGATTACTTCTTAATCTTTTTTGGACTGGTATTGTATTTAAGATCTCCCAAGTCCCAAATAGTGCTCTTTTCTCTGTTATGATCTTTCCTTGCTCTCTGCCTAGTTTTTTCTAGTTTAGAGACTTTACAACTTCAATTATAATGTGTTTATCTGGTCTGCCTTGTCTATTTTGATTTTGAATTACCTGTATTTCCTGAATAGATTTAAGCTGTGGAAAATCTGCTAATAATCTCAGAGTTTGTAAATGGCCCGCGATAACGGCCTGGATGGTGGTAGTACTGAGATGAGCATTGCCTCCACATCAAGAACCCATGTCCTGGAAAGAGAAGCAGAGAGAAGTAATGGGAATCAAAAGGACTCTGATAATAAGGCTAAGGAAAAGGAGGTTACCAATTTAGTCCCATTTCGCAAGCTCTTCTCATTTGCGGATTCCACTGATGTCATCTTGATGATTGTTGGTACCATTGGAGCTGTTGGTAATGGGTTATGTTTGCCCCTCATGGCTATCCTTATCGGGGAATTATCTGATGCTTTTGGACGAAATCAAAATAATGATGAGGTGGTCAATAAGGTTACCAAGGTAAACGCTATACATTTTATGCACATACTTTTCAGACTCAGTTTAATCTGTATCATGGCGAGGAGGACGTATGCTTAAAATTGTAGTTTAGTCCTTAACACATCATCTTATATACCTCGTAAAGCCTTTCAAGTGAAAGATATTGTATTAGTACAAAGCCAGTGATATTCATAGTCATTTTTCTCTTTCTTTGCGGAGTTTAATCTTTAGTTACCTGGTTGCATTTTAGGTGGCATTGAAATTTGTCTATCTGGCTTTGGGGGCAGGTGCAGCATCATTTCTCCGTAAGTGAATCTCACTTTCGTGTATTTATGAAATATGCATGTTTGTGTAAAAATGGAAGCTTTTAGTATTCACAGTTACACTCAAATATGAAACACCTTTGTTTTGCTGTTTGGCAGAGGTGGCTTGCTGGATGGTTACCGGAGAGAGGCAGTCTGCACGGATAAGGAATCTATATCTCAGGACTATTTTGAGACAAGATGTCACCTTCTTTGATATGGAAACAAATACAGGAGAAGTTGTGGGGAGGATGTCTGGGGACACCGTACTCATACAAGATGCTATGGGTGAGAAGGTAGCACTGCTGAAACTATAATAACTACCTAACTTTTCCTTGGTGACCATTATGTACTTCATATTATGGCTATAATCCTGTCATTAAGTGTGTGTATTCCTTTTCGCCCAATATGTGTTAATATGTCTTGCTTTCCTACAGGTTGGGAAATTTACACAGCTGATATCGACGTTTGTGGGAGGCTTTGCAATATCTTTCTTCAAAGGATGGCTTCTTACGCTTGTCATGTTAAGTTCTATTCCGCCTCTTGTCATAGCTGGTGGTTTGATGTCTCTTGTTATCGCCAGGATGGCATCCCGTGGACAAGAAGCATATGCAAAAGCAGCCGTAATTGTTGAACAAACAATCGGTTCAATCAGAACGGTAATGTCCCTACTGTGAATTGAGTCTAAACATGTGTATTGCTACACTCTCCTAAGTATTGTGTCTGTAACTAGTATTGCCATTTTAAACTTTATTGAACGTGTTAATTACCATTATTTTTATTCCTATATAGGTTGCATCTTTCACTGGGGAAAGACAAGCTGTGGCCAATTACAACAAATCTCTTACAAAAGCATATAAATCAGGCATTCATGAAGGCTTGGCTACTGGATTAGGGTTTGGAACATTGTTTTCTGTTGTGTTCTTGAGTTATGCTTTGGCTGTTTGGTTTGGTGCAAAGATGATAATTGAAAAAGGTTATTCTGGGGGTGATGTGCTCAATGTCATTGTTGCTGTGTTGACTGGGTCCATGTGAGTTACATTTTGATTTTTTCACTTAAATTCTGAAAGCTTTTGTACATTGTGCCCCTGGCAAATGATATTTATCTGTATCCCCTAACCAAATGTCTTTGACTTGTCTCGAGTTCTGAGCATTTAAACTACATTATATTCATACTAGTATCAAAACTCATTTGGTGGAATATGAATCTTTCAGGTCTTTAGGCCAGGCTTCTCCATGTATTAGTGCATTTGCAGCAGGTAGAGCTGCAGCTTTCAAGATGTTTGAGACTATCAATAGGAAGCCAGAGATAGATGCATACGACACTCGAGGAAAGAAATTGGATGATATTCACGGGGATATAGAGTTAAGGAATGTCTACTTTAGTTATCCAGCCAGGCCCGATGAGCAAATATTTAGTGGATTTTCACTCTCCATTCCCAGTGGCACAACTGCAGCTTTGGTTGGACAAAGCGGAAGCGGGAAGTCTACAGTGATCAGTCTAATAGAGAGATTCTATGATCCACAAGCTGGTGAAGTTCTTATTGATGGAACCAATCTCAAAGAGTTTCAGCTGAAATGGATTAGAGAGAAAATTGGTCTTGTCAGTCAAGAACCTGTATTGTTTGCATCCAGCATTAGGGATAACATTGCCTACGGGAAGGATGGTGCAACTACTGAAGAGATCAGAGCAGCAGCTGAGCTAGCAAATGCTGCTAGATTCATTGATAAACTACCTCAGGTTCCAATTTAATTTGTTACTCCATATAATTTCATGATACTTTTTCTCATATTTTTTTAACAACCAACATCAACTGATAGTTTACCTTTTCCTTTTGCTATTTGTTTTCAGTATAATTAGTTACTTGACCTTTGAGTTTCTTACAGGGACTGGACACAATGGTAGGAGAGCACGGAACTCAGCTTTCTGGTGGACAGAAGCAAAGAGTTGCGATAGCCAGAGCAATTTTAAAGAACCCACGAATTCTACTTCTAGATGAAGCAACTAGTGCACTTGATGCAGAATCTGAGAGAGTTGTGCAAGAGGCATTAGACCGGATAATGGTCAATAGAACCACCGTCATTGTGGCACATCGCTTGAGCACAGTTAGGAATGCCGATGTGATTGCAGTGATTCATCAAGGAAAGATGGTTGAAAAAGGTATTATCTCACATAAGTACAAAATAACATCATAAATTGTTTGTGCTAGGTCATTTAGATCTAATATCATGGATGCATCTTTGTGTCTCGTTGGGGTGTGAAGTTTTGTTGACAAAAACCCTTCTTATCCATAGGGAGACATATTTTTGAATATTGAAAAATTATCAAATGTTGCTTTTGTAATTCAATGAAAACATATATTTTTTTATTGTACTGTGAACTTCTATTCCAACATCCGTTGGGCCGAGTGGAAGGAGGTCGGTGCCCCTTAAGCAAGGTCTCGAGTTCGAGTCTTGTGTATGGAGAAAACGGTGTTAGGGAGAGCTCCCCCCTTGTGGGTCCAACCGTATCTTGATTCCGGATTAGTCGGAGCCTAATGGCTGCCGGATACCGGGAGGTGAGAACCAAAAAAAAAAGTGAACTTCTATTCCCTACTTGAGGTCTTTCTTCATTTTATGTACATATGAAATTTGAGTTATGGCATAGGAGTTTACTGCATATTTTTCAAATTAACATATATTCTGGGATCAATTTGAAATCTTGAATTCTCATTACCCCTGCTTTCAACCACTGTGGTAGGAAAATACAAATAAGTCCTAGTATTCACTATCTTCTTTTGTGGATCAACCAGGCTCGCATTTTGAGCTACTTGAAAATCCTGAAGGTGCGTACTCTCAGCTTATAAGATTGCAAGAAGTGAATAATGAAGATGGCAGTGACCAAGATAAGTTGGAGAATAGTGCAGAAGTTGGAAGACATTCGAGTAAACAAATGTCATATCAGCGTTCCATAAGTCGGGAATCTTCTGGTGGGGGAAATAGCAGCCGTCGTTCACACTCTGTCTCATTTGGTCTATCCGCAGGAATTGGCTTTACTGAAACTGCAGTAGCAGAACCTGAAAGCCCTATCCAGAAAACATCAAAAAAATCTCAAAAAGTCCCACTTGGCCGGCTTATGTATCTCAACAAGCCTGAAATACCAGTCCTGATTGCGGGAACTATATCTGCTATTCTTAATGGTGTTATACTTCCAATTTTCGGTATACTACTTTCTAGCATGATCAAAATATTTTATGAGCCACCACATGAATTGAGAAAGGATTCAAAATTCTGGGCGCTAATGTTTGTAGTCCTTGGACTGGCATCATTTATAGCGTATCCATCACAGGCATACTTTTTTGCTGTGGCTGGTTGCAAGTTAATAAGAAGGATTAGATCATTGTGCTTTGAGAAAGTGGTAAGTATGGAGGTTGGTTGGTTTGATGAGCCCGAAAACTCAAGTGGCGCAATTGGTGCAAGGCTCTCCGCAGATGCAGCCAGCGTGCGTGCTTTAGTTGGAGATACGCTTGCACAGATTGTTCAAAATGGAGCGTCGGCAGCTGCTGGTCTGGCTATTGCTTTTGCAGCATGTTGGCAGTTGGCACTTATTGTCCTTGCCTTGTTACCGTTGATAGGACTTAATGGATATGTTCAAATGAAGTTCATTACAGGATTCAGTGCAGATGCAAAGGTTTGTGCAAGTATTCAAACATTTATTTTTATTTTTGCATATTTACTGCATTTTTACCCTGCTATTCATTAACATTAAAAATTCAAACATCTGCAGATGATGTACGAGGAAGCCAGCCAAGTTGCAAATGATGCAGTTGGGAGTATAAGAACAGTTGCTTCTTTCTGTGCAGAAGAGAAAGTGATGGAACTGTATAAAAAGAAATGTGAGGGTCCCATGAAGACTGGGATAAGGCAAGGATTGGTTAGTGGGATTGGTTTTGGGGCATCTTTCACCTTGCTATTTTGTGTCTATGCAACTTGTTTTTATGCTGGAGCCAGGCTTGTTGAGGATGGGAAAACAACATTTAGCAACGTTTTTCGTGTAAGTATAATTTCTCTGTCTACCAAAAGTTTTTATTTATATATGTCTACGGATGTTTCAGTTATTCTGATTATATTTATTGGCCTTGCAGGTTTTCTTTGCACTGACCATGGCAGCTGTTGGAATTTCTCAATCAAGTTCATTGGGACAAAATTCAAGCAAAGCCAAGACTGCTACTGTTTCTATCTTTGCAATCCTAGACCGCAAATCAGAAATAGACCCAAGTGATGAGTCTGGCACAACAATAGATAATGTGAAGGGAGAAATAGAGCTACGACATATAAGCTTTAAGTATCCGACTAGGCCAGATGTTCAAATTTTCCGGGACCTTACTTTGACAATTCGAAGTGGCAAGGTAAAACCATCCAACATTTCTTTTCTTGTAAATTTTTATATCTTATATGCAGAAAGTTCTAGTTTAGTACTACACTAGAAGCGTTCAACTCCAAATATTATCTGGTATGAAAGGTTTTGTCTCCTCTTTTGCAGACAGTTGCCCTGGTTGGAGAAAGTGGTAGCGGGAAATCAACAGTGATTGCATTATTGGAAAGATTCTATAATCCTGATTCAGGTCATATCACGCTTGATGGGATTGATATACAGACACTCCAATTAAAGTGGCTGAGGCAGCAGATGGGCCTTGTAAGTCAAGAACCAGCCTTGTTTAACGATACTATTCGAGCAAACATTGCTTACGGAAAGGAAGGGGGCGCAAGTGAAGCAGAGATTATAGCTGCAGCAGAAAAGGCAAATGCTCACAAGTTCATTAGTGGGTTACAACAGGTTAGAACCAACCAAATTACATCATCATTAATTTTTCAGAGCAGCTTGAATATAAGTTGTTAGGACATATTAGTAAACTTAAAAACCATTGAATTAAAAATCTTCCTATGATGCAAACTTGTAGGGATATGATACTGTAGTAGGAGAAAGAGGAATACAGTTATCAGGTGGACAGAAGCAGCGTGTGGCCATTGCGCGTGCCATAGTAAAAAGTCCGAAGGTCTTACTTCTAGACGAGGCTACTAGTGCTCTAGATGCTGAATCCGAGAGAGTTGTTCAAGATGCATTGGACCGTGTAATGGTTAACAGGACAACAGTTGTGGTTGCACATCGGTTGTCCACAATCAAAGGCGCGGATGTGATTGCCGTGGTGAAAAATGGAGTAATTGTAGAGAAAGGAAAGCATGAGATATTGATCAACATAACAGATGGTTTCTATGCCTCCTTAGTTGCACTGCACACAAGTGCTGGAAAGTAGTAGGACTATGTTTCATTTGGATCTCAATACATGCATCAGTTTCTGCAATTATTTATCTCTCCTCTCTTTCCTGTCATAAGAGATGGCAGAAAAGAAAATATACAGACGTTCAATTTTGTGGCACCGTGGATGACAGTTATATGTAATCTTTGGTGTTTTTTTAGCTCATGTTATAGTATTTGGCAAAATTTAATATAGAAAGAATAATAATTTGTACTCAAAGTTTTGTTTTTTTTGTTTTTTTATTAAAGACTCCCAATTTAACAAAAGTACTCCTTTATGGAATAAAATTACTAATTTGCATTACTGTTTTTTTGTGAAATAGAGAGTATAATATTAAAATCTCATATTGTGACATGAAAATGTAATTTTCGTTGATGTGGTTATTTTCAGTAGTCTATGTGATATGAACTACACGTGTGTAATTAAAAAAATATTTGAATAAAATTAAAAAACATGGATAAGAAAAAATTGGGGAGAAAATAGAGATAAAAAATTAGAGAGAGAATAAAATAATTATTGTGACAAACTGACAGAGACTCAAGCAATAACTATTATCCCTCTCTCGCCCTTTATCGTATAAATAGATAAATAGATAGATAGATTGTATTAATATTAATTTTTTATGACTAAATTGAGATACTTTTAATTTTTAAAATTAATATGGTCTAATTTATTTTTTTAAACAATACAATTATAAAAATAATAAATAATATAAATATTATTAAAAATTAAATAAATCATATAAAGTTTAAATTAAAACCGGATTATATCATGTTGACGGTAATGAAATCCATTACAATTTATTTATAGAGGCAAGAAGTAGAGAACCGAAATGGTAGCGTCTTCGGCGACGGAGAATCGGAGATTTGCCTCGTATCACTAACCAATAGAAACTTGCGTTCCTTTCAGCATGGCAAGCAATAAGTCAAAATGGTAGTAAACTGTCAATCACACGCGCACTTCTCAACGCGCTCCTTTTAATATCGCTCAAGAGAAATTATAGAGGGAGAGAAGGTTTATAGAGCCAGAGATTATCGTCCTTCAGCTCCCAGACGCAAACGAATGGGATCGAAATCGTAGTCGGATCACCCATCTCAGCTAAACCAATTCCCTCTCAGGTGCGCAATTGAATTTCAAGTCTTTTCTCTGCACAAATAAACCCTAAGATACTTTCTGATCCTTTCTCTTCTCTTGACTCTTTCTCATATTTTTACTGTTATATTTCTTAATCCGGAGTGGATCACCTTTTTTTTATCTGGGTATTCAATAATAACGGCTCTATTTCTTATATGTGGAAGTGAAGCTACAATTGTAAAGGTGAAATCTTGGCGTTTTATTTCTTTAGTTGGGTGGGTGAATTGCTTATCGACCTTATCGCATTTCCCGAATTGGGGTTCAGTAAAAACCCATTGTCTTGTTTCTTTTCTGGGGTTTAGGTTCCAGAGTTTTTACTTGGTGGATGAATTTCACTCTTCCTCATCCATTATGCTGTTAAGAATTTTTTAATGCACACTTGAAATTTTATAGTTATAAAATTTCAATCTTTTCTCCTGATTGAGAACTTTTCAATCAGGAGATGACATTTACTCAGTATCTTTAGTTTCTTGGCGTGAGTTGTGGATTTAAATTGTTCTCGATTTGATATAGGAAGATCTTAATTTAAGTTTGAATTCCTATGGCAAACCCTCCAAAAACTTCTGTTGGATACCCTGCTACCATAAACCCGTCCAACTGATACAATCCTGGCCAGGCTCGCATCAAGCGTTATTAACTCAATTCAAGTCCAAGGGATTTATCAAGCGATTTTAAATATTTGGGCTGAAGTTTATTCAAAGATGTTTAAAATGGAGTTCAATTCAAGGCCAATTTTAATCAATTCATATGGCAATTCTAGCAAATTCGCATGTGGGCAACGGACATTCCAATTCTAATCAGCCAATCACATGGGTTTCCTAGCATATTCAGGACTTAATATATTAGCTTCCTATATCATGTGGGCCACGCGGTTTCCAAGTAGACAACTAGCTGATTTTGTTCTCCACGGATTAATGGGTTCCTAACAATTAATGGATTTCTAATTCCAAATGGAGGAAGGCTTCAGATTTCTAATTCAAATTTGGACGCGGATTTCCTTAATTATTAGGGTATTTTCAGCATGTTTTAGATTCCTAATGTAATTAGAATGTTTGATAAGTAGAATTTAATTTCCTTATTGTTTATTAGTTAGGATTTGGTTTCCAAATTAATTTGGTAAGTTAGGATTTGGTTTCCAGTTGATTTTATAATTCCTATTAGGATTAGAATTGTTTTTGAGTAGTATAAATAGAGGACATAGATGATGTACTTGATACACTTCAATCAGATTTATTCAATACAATTATTTGTGAGATTATTCTCTACTTTTGGTTCTTTGAAGAATTCCTAGGTTATTTCTAGTTTTCTTTGAGATTCAAGTTTGACTTATCATACAACAATACATAGTTGTGTGTGGCGTCTTCTACCGCACTAATCGTCGATTGTACCGAGATTACCGCTTACATATAAGCGAGGGGTCAAGGTGTCGTTGGTGTCCATTCAACGCAGATTTCCGAAGGCGAGCAATTGTACCAAGATTACCGTCTACATATAGGCGAGGGGTTAAGGTGTTGCGAGCAATCCACCGTTTAACTTTGCTAGAAACGATCCGGGCGACGACCACCTCACGCAAGCGTGCCGTGGAGTCCATCATTTGGTATCAAAGCTAAGTTCCCAGCGAGTTACTTATCCTTTATTTTTCGTGTTTGAATATATATTGAAAAAAAAAAGTTCAAAAAAAATAGAAAAAAAAAAGTGAGATTCGTGAAGAAAAAAAAAAATTCGTGAGTGCAAAAAAAAAAGGAAAAAAAAAATTATTATTATTGCAATTGCTTGGGTTCATAAGTTTCGTGAATATTGGGATTATATTGAAGAAACTATCATTTGGTTCTATTGTTGGAATTTGTGAAATTTAAGGATACTGGGATTTCACTTAAGAGGATTATAAATGGTGATCGTAAAATTTTGGTGGTTATCGGACGTCACACTTGCTATATTTGTTTTGTGATTAGTTCTTATTGAATTAAAAAGAAACCGTGATATTTATTTAGTGAATTCAAAAAGAACCTATAAGAGGGAATTAGAGTGGTAAAAGACAAGAGTGTGAGATTAATTGAGGGTAAAAGCCTAATTGTGTGATACACGAGTGTTTTCATAATTGTGTGATACATTGTTTGAGCGAAACACGTAAGGGAGTGTGTGAGAAAAATTTTCTTTATCTACTAACCTTTATTTTGCAGTAATCATGTATGGATATAATTGTGAAAATAATTATGAGTGGCAAAAGAGATCTTTTCAAGGTAGAGCGGATCCAGAAGCTTATTTGAGTTGGGAGGAAAGGAAGGAACGAGAGTTTGGCTATCATAATTATTCTGAGCACAAGAAGTTCAAACTTGCAGTTCAAGATTTTTCCGGCCATGCAGCTACATGGTGGGCTCAATTTGAACGTGAAAGGAGAAGATGTGTAGAGCATCCGATCGATACATGGAAAGAATTGAAAACTGTGATGAGAAAACGGTATGCCCCAATACAGCCTAGCAAGAGGAAAGAGTATGCAACTCCAAGATATGTCGATCAACCTTCAAGGCGATCAAATTGGGATGATGAAAGGAAGGATCATAGGCATGGAGATTCGCATCGGAGACAATCACGAGACACTCCTAAGGTGTATAGGGAACCAGTATTTTCCAAGGAAAAAAAAGAAGAAGTCATGGGATCATTTAGAGAGATGGCGAAGCAACTACAAAATGCCCGACAGGCGCAAAAGGAACAAGATCAATCGAGGCAGATGGAAGAAGAGATAATAGAATATGCGGTCCAAGGAGAGTTGTTAGATTCTAATGTTCGAGATGAAGTCTGTGATCCCGAGGAAGAAAATACAAGTGAAAGTAAACGACAAAAGGAAAGTGAAAAAGAAATTGAAAAAAAGATTGAGTGTGAACAAGAAAAGTGTGAAAAAGAGAATGAAAAGAAACGAGAGAATAAAAAGAATGAGAGTGAAAATAAACGAGAGAAAGAAACAGTGGAGAGTAAGAGTGAAAAAGAGAGGAGAGTGAGTTAGAAAGTGAGTTGTATTTTGAAAAGCCAATAACTGTACATTCGTACAAGATGGCGCTTTTGAATACTAACCAGATTAACTCTTCTTCGTCTAGTTCTGTTGTTTCTCTTGTACAGGTTGTTGATGACATACCCCGAGCTATCATTCCATATCAGCCAGCTTGTAGTATTCCCGAGGAGACGACGGAGTTACCAAGGCGGGTTGGAGAGTTGATGGAGTTTAACTTCATCGAGGCGGGTATCGTGGGAGAAAGCGTTAGTGCATGTGCTATTCATGAGATCATAGTACATAAGGAAGATAGAATGCCGAGCTTGTTCGTTGATTTCGAATTGGTAAACAAGTATCGTTATTATTTTCTTTACTTAGATAATATGTTTGATAAATTGCATAGTACTTGTGTTTTATCTGCATTTGTTGATAATGACCATGTGATGACAATACCTAGTCAATTTAGCATGAGTGAAAGTGATAAATGGAAAATTGTGTTAACATGTGACGTGTATAGGTGGATAGTTATCTCTGTTAGATTAACTAATGCATCTAGTATTTTCATGAGTTATTTAAAACATGTTTTGCAATCTTCCATGGATAAATTTGTGTTTGGCTATTTTGAGGGTAAAATCGTCTTCATCATAAACTATGGAGGATATTTGATATTTGTCGAGTTAGTTTATGAGCATGCGTTATATTCTCATTGTCAATATTCCTACTATCATTTAGTAAATTCTCATTGTCAAAGTGCATATCTTTGTAGAATTTATTCTAGTGATTTTTGTGGGTATTCTCGATTTCAATGTTCTTACTTGCATGAAATTCAATCGAGGTTTTCTTATACATGTAATGAGTTGAGTTTTCATGTTAATCAATCTTTACATGACATGTCGTTAATTGATAATGGTAGTGATCATGAATTTTCAAAGGAGAAATTTTCATTGCATGATTTACTATTATGTGGTAATGTCTTTCCATTAGAGTTGTTATCATTGCATGATTTTGAGAAAACTGTCTTAAATGGAAAGGAATTTGGTATTGGGTTGAAAAGTGTTTATCAACGGATTGGATTAAGATATGGTTTACATACATGTTTAGTTAAATCGTTGGGATTAACTAATGTATTAAATGTTTTCATGTTAAATCATATTTTGCATTCTTTCATGGGGAAATTTGTTAATATCTGTTTTGATGATATTCCTATTTTTGTCAATGCTTGGGAAAATTCTTTAGTACTTGTTGAGTTTGTTTGTGATCATCGTCAATATGCTATTGAGTTTTCATCTTATGAAGTTGGTTGTGATCTTTCAATTCCATTGATGCCATTACTTGATTTTGAATTTGTTAATGTCGATGGAAAGAGAAAGGTTAATTTTGTTTTGCAGATTCGAGATGAATTTTTACTCATTGAGGAGAAACACATGGATCGTTGGGTAAATCCATTCGGACAATGCATTGAGAGTCTACAGGGAAGTGTTTTGGATTTTATTTTAGTAGACTATGCATGTGAATTTGAATTATTTGATTTCTTTGTGATTAGACAAAAGAAACATGTTGATTTGTTTTGTTTTGTGTTTAATCGAGGAATTCAAGTATGTTTGCCATTGCGTCATGGAAAGTTTCAAAGATTGTTATTTGATCCAGGTGCAATGGAATGGATGTTAGTGCGAGTGATCGAGATCATAAGAATTATTTTTGATCCGGGTATTCGTCAATGGATATATTTACGAATGGACGAGATCATCAGATTGTCTTTTGATCCAGAAATTCGTGAATGGAAGTTACTGCAATGTGAAGAGTTCTACATACTGAGTTTTGATCCAGGGGGATATAGAGCTTTTCATAGTTTTATTTACGTTTATTTTATTATATATACATTTGATTTTTTAGGTAGAAATTTTGATTGCATTTTTGCTATAGTTGCTAATTTAGTTTGTTTTGATGTAGTTAGTAATTTGGAAGTATTTAGTTTACGTGTGGAAGAGCATCGTGTTGTTGTGGACAAGTTCTTGAGTAAAAAAAATCGAAAGATTAAGTTTCCAAGTTGTGTTACGAGGAGCTTGCAGGGTGTTATGCTGATTCGATCACTGCTTGGAAAGAGATGTTTACAAGTTGTTCATGTTGATACGTCGGAGTTGCCAGATGTTGCTATGTTCTTTGCAGGAGTTGGAGTTTTTGATGATTATTTTCATTACTTTACTTGCATTGTTGATATTGCGTATATATTTCGTTTGCAAGATGAGTTTTGGGATTATGATTTGTTTGATGCTACTAACTTAATTTGTTTTCATGTAGGATCAGATTTGTGGGTAAATCCTTTTCAAGAGGAGGGGATGTCAGATTTGAGGACAAATCCTTTTCAAGAGGAGGGGAATGATACAATCCTGGCCAGGCTCGCATCAAGCGTTATTAACTCAATTCAAGTCCAAGGGATTTATCAAGCGATTTTAAATATTTGGGCTGAAGTTTATTCAAAGATGTTTAAAATGGAGTTCAATTCAAGGCCAATTTTAATCAATTCATATGGCAATTCTAGCAAATTCGCATGTGGGCAACGGACATTCCAATTCTAATCAGCCAATCACATGGGTTTCCTAGCATATTCAGGACTTAATATATTAGCTTCCTATATCATGTGGGCCACGCGGTTTCCAAGTAGACAACTAGCTGATTTTGTTCTCCACGGATTAATGGGTTCCTAACAATTAATGGATTTCTAATTCCAAATGGAGGAAGGCTTCAGATTTCTAATTCAAATTTGGACGCGGATTTCCTTAATTATTAGGGTATTTTCAGCATGTTTTAGATTCCTAATGTAATTAGAATGTTTGATAAGTAGAATTTAATTTCCTTATTGTTTATTAGTTAGGATTTGGTTTCCAAATTAATTTGGTAAGTTAGGATTTGGTTTCCAGTTGATTTTATAATTCCTATTAGGATTAGAATTGTTTTTGAGTAGTATAAATAGAGGACATAGATGATGTACTTGATACACTTCAATCAGATTTATTCAATACAATTATTTGTGAGATTATTCTCTACTTTTGGTTCTTTGAAGAATTCCTAGGTTATTTCTAGTTTTCTTTGAGATTCAAGTTTGACTTATCATACAACAATACATAGTTGTGTGTGGCGTCTTCTACCGCACTAATCGTCGATTGTACCGAGATTACCGCTTACATATAAGCGAGGGGTCAAGGTGTCGTTGGTGTCCATTCAACGCAGATTTCCGAAGGCGAGCAATTGTACCAAGATTACCGTCTACATATAGGCGAGGGGTTAAGGTGTTGCGAGCAATCCACCGTTTAACTTTGCTAGAAACGATCCGGGCGACGACCACCTCACGCAAGCGTGCCGTGGAGTCCATCACCAACCCTGACACACCAAGCCCGAAAACAAAGTTGACACCTCCTTTCTCCTCACCATCGGGGCCTAGATTTCCTCTGCCACCACTAGTACAGCAAAATCAGATTCCTTCACCATCTTTTAAGACCCCAAGTTCACTTTCACCTGCAAATGGAGTGAGAACCGGAAGTCCTGCTCCTCATTTAAGCACTCCACCTGGCCCTCCTGTGTTTTCTTCTCCACTCCAGCCTGCAGCTGTGCCGTTTCGAACTTCCCCTGCAACTCCTCAGCCAGTTGCTTTTTCTTCGGGTTCATCTTTGTCTACGTCAACGCCTCCCCATTTTTCTAATGGGTCAGTCGAGTTGCAGCACCAAATTTCTGATGCTACTGAGGAGTTGCTGCCTATTGTGGAGTCAACAAATGTTCTATTCTCAGCTAGTAAGGTATCTCTCTCCTTTTTGCATCATTAAAGCACAATACATTAATGTCTGATAGTTAGGGCCTTTGGGTACATTTAAATTTGTCTTAATAAATCTGTCATATTTCCCTATAATTCTAGAAAATGTGTCATGTACTGGTGATTAAAAAATAATGTTAATAACAAGGCTGTTATTTGTCTTTCTCAGTTTTGGACTAATTGAAGTTCTTGAAAGCACATAAAATTCTGTTTAGGGAAGTTTGTCAAAGTTATTTGCTTCTCGTTTTATTTTATGTATTCCTGCCTGCAAGACCAGATTACAAATTTATGAAACAAGCATTTTGTTGAATGGATGTATTTCCTGTTTTAAATGTTGTCTTATGTAACCCCTGAAAATCCTCTCATGCTTGAAATTACAATTTTGTTATAGGGAATCCATTTCACTCTTGAATCTTGACTATTGCTAGTTTGTCCTGTCGGACAATTATAGCTCACTTTTCTTACCCATGTGGCTTTTTAGTATTGTGATTGCTATTTGATCTATAGGATTCCAAATTTGTGAATATTAGTTGATCTGGTCTTTTACTTTCAACTTCCAAAGGTTTTGAAACAGAAGAAATTGGCAAATTTACCCAGTTTGGGGTTTGGAGCACTGGTTTCCCCTGGGAGGGAGATCTCACCAGGTCCTCAAATAATTCAACGTGATCCTCATCGATGCCAAAATTGTGGAGCTTATGCAAATTTTTATTGCAATATTTTACTTGGCTCAGGTCAGTGGCAGTGTGTAATTTGCCGTAATTTGAATGGAAGTGAAGGCGAATATATAGCTTCTAGCAAGGAAGTGCTTCGTACTCTGCCAGAGTTGTCATCTCCTTTTGTCGATTATGTTCAAACTGGGAATAAGAGACCTGGTTTTATTCCAGTATCTGATTCTAGAATGTCAGCACCTGTTGTTCTTGTAATAGACGAGTGTTTGGACGAGCCGCACCTCCAGCATTTACAGAGCTCTTTGCATGCATTTGTAGATTCACTACCTCCAACAACAAGAATTGGAATTGTGTTGTATGGACGTACAGTATCGGTATATGATTTTTCAGAAGAGTCAACTGCATCTGCCGATGTTTTGCCTGGTAATGTATCACCAAGTCAGGAATCTTTGAAAGCATTGATATATGGGACTGGAATATATTTGTCACCAGTTCATGCGTCTTTACCTGTGGCTCACTCCATATTTTCATCTTTGCGGCCATATAAACTAAATTTTTCAGAAGCTTCAAGAGACCGTTGCCTGGGCACTGCAGTGGAGGTTGCTCTGTCAATAATCCAAGGACCATCAGCAGAAATGTCGCGAGGGGTTGTTAAAAGATCTGGAGTCAATACTAGAATTATTGTGTGTGCTGGAGGACCAAATACCTATGGCCCCGGGTCAGTCCCTCATTCTTTCAGTCATCCAAACTATCCCCACATGGAGAAAACAGCAATGAAGTGGATGGAGAATCTTGGCCGTGAGGCTTATCGGTGCAATTCAGTGGTTGATATATTGTGCGCTGGAACATGCCCCATAAGAGTTCCCATTTTGCAACCTCTTGCAAAAGCTTCTGGAGGTGTTCTGATTCTCCATGATGACTTTGGAGAGGCCTTTGGTGTAAACTTGCAGAGAGCATCTACTAGGGCAGCAGGTTCCCATGGTTTGTTGGAGATACGCTGTTCCGATAATTTTTTCATAACTCAGGTAGTAGGCCCTGGTGAAGAGGCAAATCCAGATAGTCATGAAAATTTCAAAAATGACAGCTCTCTGTATATACAAATGCTTAGCGTTGAAGAAACTCAGTGCTTTGCACTATCCATGGAAACAAGAGTTGATATCAAGAGTGATTATGTATACTTTCAGTTTGCAATTCAATACTCAAATGTATATCAAGCTGATATATCTAGAGTAATTACCGTGAGACTGCCCACTGTGGATAATGTGTCCTCGTATCTTGAGAGCGTTCAAGATGAAGTGGCTTCCGTTCTTATTGCCAAGAGGACTCTGTTGCGAGCCAAAAACCTTTCCACTGTGAATGATATGCGAGCGACAATAGATGAAAGAATAAAAGACATTGCTTGTAAGCTTGGGGCCCAGATGCCAAAGTCAAAGCTTTATCGGTTCCCCAAGGAGCTCGCGTTATTGCCAGAACTCCTATTCCATCTAAGAAGGGGGCCACTTTTGGGAAGCATTGTTGGTCATGAAGATGAAAGGTCTGTCTTGCGGAATTTGTTTTTGAATGCATCCTTAGATTTGTCACTTCGTATGGTGGCACCCCGATGTCTTATGCATCGTGAAGGTGGCACTTTTGAGGAATTGCCGGCTTATGACCTTGCTATGCAGTCGGATGCAGCAGTTGTTCTTGATCATGGCACAGATGTCTTCATTTGGTCGGTATGGCAACTTATTTTCTTGCTCTTTTAGTGTGGCATATTTTGTTAGGAATGTCGCAGGTGTATTTATCCTCTATGTTAATTGTTGATGGTCTCTTGCACAAAAATCATGCATGATCAATCTCTTTCTATTTGTCAAGTGAGTCTGCAATCTTCTCTGATGAGTAAATGTCATCAGACTTATTACACATGTTTGATGGTTAGTGTGTCCCTGTGGGAATATGCATTATCTACTTTCTTTTATTTCTTCCATGTATCACTTATTTTGATGTTTTCCTACTTGGTGGTGATATCAGGGTGCTGAACTAGCTGCTGAGGAAGGAAAAAGTGCGGCAGCTTTAGCAGCATGTCGAACATTGGCTGAGGAAATTACTGAAATGCGGTTTCCAGCTCCAAGGATTCTTGCATTCAAAGTATTTTTCTAATACATACTTACTACGGTGCCTTTTTACATGTTTGGAATAAAGTACAAGAAAATAATCTGTTGGGAATGTTACGTAACAGGAGGGGAGTTCTCAGGCTCGATATTTTGTTTCTCGGCTGATACCAGCACACAAGGATCCTCCCTATGAGCAAGTAAGTGTCAAAGGGTGCATTTATTGTCACACAGTTCAGTTTGTAGTTTGACCTGATTTCAGGAGTAAACAGAGAATATTTGACCATGTGCATTTATCCATAATTATATGATGATTGCTTGCAGGAAGCAAGATTTCCACAGCTTCGAACTTTGACTGCAGAACAAAGAACAAAGCTGAAAAGCAGTTTTCTGCACTTTGATGATCCTAGCTTCTGCGAGTGGATGCGTAGTTTGAAAGTTTTGCCACCCGAACCAAGCTAAAGCAATCCGCGGGGAGCATTTTGTAGCTAGTGTTTTCATATAGAGTCTCTTTTGAGAATCGGGCGCTGAAATCATGCATGTCAAATGCATTAATCTCCTGGTCTGTTTATTGCTTCTCCTACCCTCCCTGGCACTGGCAAGGGGATGCGATTCACCTTGTGTTTAGATTGGGGATCAAATGGATATCACCCTACTCCCCTGTTGTCGTGTCTATTTCTTATTTTCCCCCTAGAGAAATACATGTATTTTTTATTTCTTTTGACAAAACATTTTATACCTGCTGGTAACTGAAAAATTAAAGGTGTTGTCTTCACCTTGTAGTTTTGAGTCTGAAATGTCGAGGCAAATCAGTAAAAAATAAATAAAAAATTATATGAATATTGTTATTGGTTTTAGCTTATAAAAGTTATCAGTTGCATTCTGAATTCTAATATTTTCAAATTAAAAATAGACTAAATTTGTACTAAATTTCACATATTGAGAGCCTTACACCAAGTTTTTTCATTTCTTTTTGGCGTCCTTTTATTTCTTGCAATTAGAATAGAAAGAGAATTTGCCCCTACTGGCTCGAACAAACCATACGAGGCTTAAGCATACTCCGTCCCAAAAAAAGGTCATATTTTTTTTGGTGTTGATGCTTTTATAGTAAGGATATATTCGTTTTACATAATTTTTTAAAATAATATACACTTTAATCTTACTATTTAATTTGAAAGTATTTTTGAAGTTGAGTTTAAAAAAACAGAATTTCTTTCCATTTGTAAATACCTTATCCCAACACGTCACCTTCTTGATTTCCTGTTAATCAACGTTCTCTGGACTCCTATCCAGTCCACACATAAACTCACTCCTATTTGAAATATTTTAACAAACAAATGAACTACATACATCTCCAGAATTTCTTCCAGTATTAGATTTATCTGTCAGCTATAAACAATTCACCAGGAATCACAAGTGCTGCTGCGGCTGTTGTTAAAAACTTGCAATTAGTCATCGTCAAAATGGTTGTAGTGGCAGCGCCACCGGTAGAATCTCCGGCGGCGGTGTTGAAGCAATTCTCTTCCCTTTCAGTTAATTCCTCCTCCTCCTCCTCCAAGTTGCTGCTTCTTATCCATGGAAATAGTAGTAACCATAGTTATCAAAAGAGAAAACTCAGTAGGAGCAGGAGCTGGGTTGGCCGAAGAGAGAGAAAGAGCCTTGATTTTGGGACAACCAAATCAGGGCATCCCGTAAAGGCCATGGCTTCATTGGGTGGTTTATTGGGTGGAATGTTTAAGGGTACGGACACAGGGGAGTCGACACGGCAGCAGTGCGCCTCCACTGTTGCACTGGTTAATCGTTTAGAAGCCGAGGTGTCTGCTTCATCCGATTCCCAATTGAGGGAAAGGACTTCTCAATTGAAAGAACGAGCTCAACTGGGTGAATCTTTGGACTCCCTTTTACCTGTAAGTCTACTAATATCTATATAAGTAGTTGTGATCAAGATGATTTTTTTTTTGGGTAATTAAGTTGATTTTGTTAAAAGTCTGATCTTTTGTTAAGATTTTTTAATTTTAAAGGTGGGTTCTCATTTTGGGATGGAGGGTGTAGGTGAGATATGAGGAGTCCTTAATTTTATTTAAAGGATCACTGGATATGGATTCACTGTCTAATTATCAATTGCACATATGTGGCCACTCAACTTTCAAAACCATTGTAAACTACTACCATTAAATTGTGGAGAAGAAAAAAAAAAATTATGTGTAAGGTCCAATTGGAATAATTATGTGTAAGGTCATTTTACGTATCGTGGATCTATATTTTTTCTATTACAGCATCAATTTTATTGTATGCTATTATCCGAAGGTTAGATGGCGTCTACATTATTTATTAAATAAACTTTTGAATTGAATGTTGTTCATCGGGTATCATTTAGAGACAAGTATGCTTGTACTATAGTGTTTGTTGCAGCCTTTACAAATTAGATGTAATCATATTATAGCTTAAAATAGGAACAATGCAGAAGTTGCTCGAGGTTGGATTATCATATTGTGATGGTGCAGTTATTTAAAGAATTTTCTGAACCTCTAAGAATAATCCAATAAAATTCATTTAAATCCCTAAATAACCTGATGTGAAATCTACTTGTCATAATTTTACCATGATAATCTCCAGCTGTGTCAAATGGGCCCCAAGTATTTCTTCCTCTTCTGTTCAGTTTTACTTTTCAGATTTCTGATTGCTTTTCACTCAATTATTAGAAGTCCGAAGTCTGTTGTTTAGCAGCCACCAAACTGTTTCCTTGCAGGAGGCTTTTGCTGTGGTGAGAGAGGCTTCAAAAAGGGTTCTAGGCCTTCGTCCTTTTGATGTGCAACTGATAGGTAAGATCATTTATCCTTTACCTTTTTATAGGTAAAATGTTTCCCAGTATCTTTGAAGGAAGAAATTGAATTGGTTTTAAAGATTGACGGGAAAAAATTATAGAAGAAAAAAGAAGTACAAACACTATTGTTTGTAACTAGTATATTAGGGTTTTTAAGGCAGGAGACATCTCCTGATCAATACATTGGAGATGTCACCTCGGAACATTAGTTGCACAAGCTCACACCATAGGACGTTTTCCATGGCACCTTATACTCTTGCAGATTTTTGTTTTATATCTAACAATAAGAGCTGCTAAAGAGGATTTTAGATCTTCTAAAAGTTCATTCTTTACTCTTATTTTGATTTGTTAAGGTGGCATGGTTCTTCATAAGGGAGAAATTGCTGAAATGAGGACTGGTGAAGGAAAGACTCTTGTTGCTATATTACCAGCTTATTTGAATGCATTAAGCGGTAAAGGAGTCCATGTTGTTACTGTCAATGATTATTTGGCTCGGCGTGATTGTGAATGGGTTGGTCAAGTTCCTCGATTTCTTGGACTGACAGTTGGCCTAATCCAACGTAAGTCTCATTCTTTGTAGCTTCTTAATCTTTGCATCATATTTGTATGGTTTTAACTTATAAGCTCTTTTGCAGTCAGATAAAAATTGATTATTTCAACGCTTTATTATATCTTTCATGCTATTATTTAACCTTCAATTCAAACTATTGATCGCATAATTTTGACGCTCTTACTTTGTGTCTACAATACTGGTGTGGAACATCCTCAAGTTAAATATATATCTAGGTCGACCCACACATATGAGATGTTCACATCGCCCCACAAAGGTGTTTAACTGTTTATAGAAAATTGAAACTTGCAAAATAAGATTAAAGTTTTTAGAACTTCTATCTTGATGCCTTCTGTTTCTATTGCTGTTAAGTGATCAAGAATCAGATCGGCATGATGTTTGATTCACTTGAGTATTGATTTACATCATTAAATTTTAGAAAGAAACCGGATGAAGTCTCTTCTGTTGTAATGGTTTGTGGTCTCTATTTGAGTCTCTGGTTTGATACTTAATCCTGGCTTTTGAAATCTGGTTGTGTCTCAACTCTAACAACGAGTTGTTTATGTTGGCAGAGGATATGACAAGTGAGCAGAGGAGGGAGAATTACTTATGTGACATCACATATGTCACCAATAGTGAGCTGGGTTTTGATTACTTGAGAGATAATCTTGCCACGGAAAGTAAACTTTGTGTTACGCAAATAGATTTAGTGACTGCATCTGTATTGTTCTTTATTTATTGTATTCAATTTCACTTCCATCACTAGGATTGTATCTTTTTGTGTACAGAGTGTTAATGAGCTTGTGATGAGGAAATTCAATTTCTGTGTGATTGATGAGGTTGATTCGATCCTTATCGATGAAGCAAGAACTCCTCTCATCATATCAGGACCTGCTGATAAACCAAGTGATCGGTACTATAAAGCTGCAAAGATAGCTGCTGCATTTGAGCGAGAGATACATTATACTGTAAGGAATTAAGCTGATTGTGTTTTTCCTTACATTCTGTTAGTGTTTGGTTATTTGCTTTTGTACTGCAAAATATTCTTTTTAGTTTGGTTTTAGCTAGAATACTTAATAGTATCTGGTAGAAGTTATAATTTATAACTGTGGAAGTTAAAAACTGGAGTTCTTTAGGAGAAGCAGTATGTGATCAGAAATGTTCAAATTGCATTTCTTTTTTAAAATTTTACTACTTTCTAGGTTGACTACTACCAAGTATTCATTTTTCCTGTAGTTTTTGTCCCAAGGAATATGAATAATAAAGACAAGAAGTGATGTTACAAACAACTCTTTAGAATAATAGTATGGTGTAAGTGACCTTCAGCAACAATTGATGGATCCTTTATATGATAGTTTTGGTTCTCAGGGTGTACATAAAGCTGTCGTTTACATTAAGAAGGGCTCTTCCACTTCTCTAGATCTGTTTAATCTATAGGTATTCCTTCAAAGAGATGGAAGCAGAGATCATTTTATAAACACATGATATCTTCATGGCTGATCTGTAATGTTCTATGTTATGCAACACTTTTGAGGACTGAGTTTGAACATTAGTCTTATACTCTTATTCAGCCTCCAGGGCTGATCATCATGGACTTTAAATGGTTCTAGATTATCACCAATATAAAGGTTGATAACCATAGCATTACATATGCATAAGAGAAAAAATTATGTTCTCCTGCGGGTAAATATAAGTCATTGAGTTTAAAGTGATGAGCAATAAAAAACGATCTCATTTATAATTTTCCTTACGTATATTGTTGTTGCAGGTTGATGAGAAGCAGAAAACTGTTTTACTTACAGAACAGGGTTATGCAGATGCGGAGGAAATTCTGGATGTAAAGGATTTATATGATCCCCGAGAACAGTGGGCATCATATCTTCTGAATGCAATTAAAGCAAAAGAACTTTTTCTTAGAGATGTCAACTATATAATTCGCGGCAAGGAGGTTCTTATCGTTGATGAGTTTACTGGTCGAGTTATGCAGGTGATTTGGTTTCCTTAAGTTGTGTATTTTTAATGTAAACATATTTTCATGAACCTTTGTTGAATAGTTGTTTAGTGCTATGTTATGCTCTATGTTCCATGTACTGAAGGGAGTGGGATGCTCCCATAAGCAAGTTCTAATATCAATAATTTCACCGTCTTCATTCATTTTATTAGTTATTAACATCAAAGTGGTAGGGTAGGGGTTTCTTGACCAATTGACATTTATATGAATTATGAAACAGAAATATACTTCGAAAGGAATTATTATGTGATGTCAATAGATCAACAATGGGAAGCTAAGTTGGTAACATATACATTGGGTTATTATCTTTAATCTACTTATCAGTTATTAATCCATAGTCCAGTGACATTATCTCAATTCTTGAGTCTCATGTTTATTGCTTTTTCTGAGAAGTAATTACTGAAGATGTTGTATTTTGGGTTTGCTTGCATATTACTATATTTTAAGATGATAAGCAGTTGAGTTTCAATCAATCTTGATGCTTTATGGTCTAATTGCGTTTGCAAGAAACATTATGCGATGAGATTCTTTGACCTTCTATGGTTCAACACGTAACTTTTCTTATTTTATTCTACTCATCACATGCTCTTCCATAATATCTAGTGAAATCCCAAATCTAAGGTTGAAAAAAGTATAACAATATAACCTGATAACAGGCAATGTTTGTGACTATTACTAGATAATAATTGCTAGGACAGGATCACTGGTTGTTGTTCTATCTGTAACTATCACTCCCTCTGTTGTGCAATGGATGTCACAGTCGGAATTTTTTTGGTCTTAAAATGGTAGTCACTCTTTCAAAAATCAAGAAAATATTAGTACAGAAAGAGTTGTAGTTGTTTATGGGACCCACTTTAAGTACAAGCACATATATCCATATTGCAGTATCTTAAGAATAATATTGAAAATTGTTTCATAAATTAGCATTTTGTTTTCAAAATTGACTGACTTAATTTCCAGGAAAACACCAATCATGCATCCTTTACTGGACAGCATTAGTGTATAATACAGACAAAAGATAGTGCTAGTTTTTGGCTGTCGTCTGCCATATACACCAGGATCCTAGTCTTGTGGTCATAATTTTCAATCTAGTAGAATATTTCTACCCCTAACAAGATTGTGAACATCTGTTTCTGGAATCCTACTAAGTTAAATATAATTAATTTTAGTTCAAATACTTTATGATGGATAGGGAAAGTGAGAATCAAATTTTTTTAAAACCATAATACATACAGTTGTTACTTGGATGTTAGGGGAGGCGCTGGAGCGATGGACTTCACCAGGCAGTAGAAGCAAAAGAAGGCTTGCCCATTCAGAATGAAACTGTTACCCTGGCTTCTATTAGCTACCAGAACTTCTTTCTCCAGGTTGGAGCACCTATCTTAACATTTTAGCTCATACACCATGGAACTTATTCTCCATTCTTTGACTTTCTCTTGTTTGTGCTTAACCTATCTGTTATAGTTTCCAAAACTCTGTGGCATGACGGGCACTGCAGCAACTGAGAGTGCAGAGTTTGAGAGTATATACAAGCTCAAAGTTACAATTGTGCCTACAAACAAAGCAATGATAAGAAAGGTTTGTTGAGCTTGACTTTCATTGACAGCTTTCACCTTGTGCTTGCTATTTCTAATTCAAATCAGAAAACCTGAATTTGAAGAAAGGTCAAAGAAAAATAATGCTTGGGTTATATCTCTTTAATCAAGAAATTCATTTAGAAATCATAATTTTTGAATGAGAACGTACAAGTTGTATTTTTGTTTCCAATGCCTATTAGATCCATCATTTCTATAAATTATATTCAGGATGATTCGGACGTAGTGTTTAAAGCAACAACAGGAAAATGGCGGGCAGTTGTGGTAGAGATTTCTAGAATGCACAAAACAGGTAGACCAGTGCTTGTTGGTACAACTAGCGTTGAGCAGAGTGATGCACTGTCAGAGCAGCTGCGTGAAGCTGGAATTCCCCATGAGGTCTGCTTTATAATCTTCTTAAGCAGATGTTTCAGTTCTAAATAATTGCATGTAGACGGTTACCCCCACTGGCAAAAATTGTGTAAAGATTAGGGTATTCCATTAACGTCTTCCTTTTTAACACTGATGTCAGATATTAAATTCAACCTTTTGATATCTAAAATATCTTTTGACTAAATTCATGTAAAGGTTCTCAATGCAAAACCAGAGAATGTGGAGAGAGAAGCCGAGATTGTAGCACAGAGTGGTCGCCTTGGGTCAGTTACAATTGCCACCAATATGGCTGGTCGTGGAACAGATATTATCCTTGGGGGTAATGCAGAATTTATGGCGAGGTTAAAGCTACGTGAGATGCTTATGCCAAGGTAATCTGGGTTTCAAAATAGATCACCTAAATGTTAGTTGCTTGTCCAGTTGGATGCATCATAATTACGTGCAAGTAACAATAGTTCTAAGAATGCCATTCCCTGTCAGACATGTTTGGACATCGACACTCTTAGGAACCTTTAAGCATGTATCTGACACGTGAATTTGATGACCATTTTACCGTTTTTGTGTCCTCTGATCTCGTTCATGTCCCTTGTCTGTTTAAATGTGTTTCTTTTTCTTCTCTCCCCCATTCCCTCTTCCAAGTGTTAAATATTGATTTCATTCTAAGGGAGGTATATATTGCCTTATTTTGCAGGGTAGTTAAGCCAGGTGGAGGAGGTTTTGTTTCTGTAAAGAAATCTCTTCCAAAGAAGACATGGAAGGTCGGTTTATGATCTTATTGTTTGTGAATTTCTCTGGATTAAGATTGCAGGTTATGCAATATTGTATTGCTGATCTCACGCTTACATAGTCTTCCAGGTGAATGAAAGTCTATTTCCATGTGCACTATCCAAGGAAAACACCAATTTGGCTGATGAAGCTGTACAATTAGCTGTCAAAACATGGGGTCAGCGGTCATTAACTGAACTTGAAGCAGAGGAACGGCTATCTTATTCTTGTGAAAAGGTGAAGTTTATTGGGGATATTGATCAGTCCTCAGCAGATGATCATTAATAGACATAAGATGTGACTGCATATTAATTATATTTCTACACAACATAATCTGATATTATCCTTGGTTTTTGCATGCTATGTATATATGCATCTAGACTAGTTTATTTCCCCCCAAGTAGTGAAGCATTCTTGATTTTCAGGGTCCAGTTCAGGATGAAGTAATAGCAAAGCTGCGCAATGCCTTTATAGAAATTGGTAAAGAATATAAGGTCTACACTGATGAAGAAAGGAAGAAGGTAGCTTCTGTTCCTTCATTATTTTCATTGCCATTTTTGTTTATTACTGTGAATTACAAACAAAAAATTTCAGTTGTTACCAGTGAGATCAAAGTGAACTGCTATTGTAGCAGAAAAACGTGATGAAACAATTGGTCTTTTATTTCTTTCTTCTAGTCCTAAAGCCTTATATCAGTATCCTTGCTGTATAACCAGTTAACAATTTCACAATTGAATATTATATACTTCCAAGTTTTTCCTTACCAATCAATTAATTACCTAAAAGCAGACATTATTGCACAAAGAGAATGAGCCCCCACCATATTCTAGGACATACTCAACCACAAATGACGGTAAAAAAAGTAACAACATATTCTAGAACATAACTTTTAATTTATGTTTTAAGCAATGTAAAGCCAGTTGAATGTTTTCAGAGCATGGATGCCACAGTAGAATATGCACAGTAATCTTGATTTTTAGTGCATGTTGATGTTGAAGTGGGATTGACATGGTTTATCTTAATGTTCTTTTTTCTTGTCAAAGGTTTATTACCAGTCATTTAAAGAATTCAAATTTCTGTAATAAATTATATTTCTTGAAGAAATATCTTTTTATGTAGTTAACATTTTAAGTTATTGACAGGTTGTTTCTGCTGGTGGACTTCATGTGATTGGAACAGAACGCCATGAATCACGTCGCATTGATAATCAGGTATGAGATTTGACAATTTAGCTTGATATTGAAATCGGGAATCTGAAATTTAATTTTTATCAGAAAGTCTCAAGATTCAAGGCTCTTCTATTTTTTTAAGCTTTTCTTCTCTCTCTCTCTCTCTCTCTCCCTATATATATATATATATTATTTCCACCTACCCTCTTTTAATTTGAATATCCTGCTATAATTGTTAAATTGAATTTTTAACTTGCTCTACAGTTGCGAGGTCGAAGTGGCAGACAAGGAGATCCTGGAAGTTCTCGATTCTTCCTTAGTCTTGAAGATAACATTTTTAGGATATTTGGCGGAGATCGAATCCAGGTTTGACCGGCGAACTCTTATATTATTTACTGCACATGCTGATTAGGATACTTTTTAAAGACATTCGTGGCACTGATTTTTAGGGTCTGATGAGAGCCTTTAGAGTTGAGGACCTACCGATTGAATCCAAGATGCTGACGAAAGCACTAGACGAAGCTCAGAGGAAAGTGGAAAATTACTTCTTTGATATCCGGAAGCAATTATTTGAGTACGATGAGGTCTTAAACAGCCAAAGAGATCGGGTGTATACAGAGAGAAGACGAGCTTTAGAATCTGATGATCTCCAATCTCTCCTTATTGAGTACGCTGAATTAACAATGGATGACATTTTAGAGGTAAATTACATCTGACTTTGGCAACATTTATCCCCAAGGAGACCAGCTTGGTGGTCACAAAGTTACCCCCATAACCACCAGGCCATGCATTCAATCTCCTTTCCCAAGATTTAAAAGAAAAAAATTAGGAGAGTTTGGTAAATTTCTTGGTCAAATGTCTTCGACAATACTATATTTTATGAACTCCAGACATACATATTGATTTATTTTCATATAATTGGATAGGCAAATATTGGTTCTGATGCTCCCAAGGAAAGCTGGGATCTTGAAAAGCTAATTGCAAAAGTTCAACAGTAAGAAGACCCTTCATTATGCTTATTTTGCATTTAATTAAATTTTGGCAGGTTTCATCATAGCAACACTAGTCATAACTGTGGGGTAGGAAGCTTGAGAATCCTACATTTCGTATTTCTAACTTTTGCGTCCAGTGCAGACAGAAAACATTAAACCTGAAAGTAGTTTTGTTGACTCTTCACATAATCGTATATGTAGGTACTGCTATCTATTGAATGATTTGACCCCAGATTTGTTGGTGAGCAAATGTTCAAATTATGAAGAGTTGCAGGATTACCTTCGTCTTCGTGGTCGTGAAGCATATTTGCAGAAAAGGGTATATTTTTTTTTTGTCTCGTTTAGTCTGTAAGTATTTTCTTTTACAGTCTAGGACCTCAACCCCTTTCCCTCTCCCACAATAAAAAAAGAATAAGAATTGAAATTCTAGTAACACTTGGAAAAAGTATATCTCAAACTCCATGATCACTCTGCATACATTATAAATGATGTTTATAGAATATTTTTAAACAAAAATTGCAACAATAAGAGAATGCAAGAAAATTTGACATTACTCGGCTGAAAATTTTGAACCTTATTTTGTACCATGCAAATATATTCACGCCTGAAATGACTCCACAATGGGATGGCGGTAAGACCTTTCCAAAGTTAGCTATAGCTTTGCTTTTTGTTGCATGTTCAGACATAGGGAACTTGCAGTATCTAAGCATGGTTTTCGAGAATCAGAGTTGTAATATGAAAGGATTGCTGAAAATATACTTACTTTTATGTTCATCCTACTTTTTAAACTTTCTTTAGGATATTGTGGAAAAACAAGAATCGGGTTTAATGAAGGAAGCGGAAAGGTTTCTAATTTTGAGCAACATTGATCGTTTGTGGAAAGAGCACTTGCAAGCACTCAAGTTTGTTCAGCAAGCTGTTGGTTTACGTGGGTATGCACAACGTGATCCACTTATTGAGTACAAGCTTGAAGGCTATAATCTTTTCATAGAGATGATGGCTCAGATTAGAAGAAACGTTATTTATTCCATTTACCAGGTTCGTAACATGGCAAGTGACGATTACGAATTTGGCTAATTTATTATCTGTTCTCAAGGTTGTGTGTATTATAATCTTTAACTCATATAAATTTTCCTTGCCAGTTTCAACCAGTGCGGGTGAAGGATAAGGAGCAACGACCACCTGAGAAATCAGGTAAGCTTGTCACGAATGGAAGGGGTAGTGATGGTCAAAAGCCTCCTGTCGGTGCTGTTGAGACTTCATCCTCAACTGTCACCGGCAAGGCTAGTGCATAATGCATACTTCTTGAGCAAGAGTATTAAGAGTTATCTGAGCTTGTAACAGCAATATTAAAGATCTGTCAAATTTTGTTAATAATATATCAAGCCTCATTTAGTGTAAAGTAGAATACTGCTACACTGGGCCCTTTAAATTTTGAAAGGTGCCGTAGCTTGCATCATAGACTAGAGACACGATGTTGAAATGTAAAGAAACTGATAGATCAATCAAAGGCTTCACAATTCAGTATAGTTTATTTTGCCTCTTTGGCCAGATTAATTTACAGTGAGAAACAAAAGCTCAATTCTTTGGCACAGGAGTAACATTTACAACACAGTCCTTCGGATTGCAAGGTAGGCCTATAATTCTTCTTCCTTTTTTTTCTTCTTTTTTTTTTTCAGTAACCAATAAATTTAAGCTGTAGATTTTAAAGTTATAGCTATGGAAGTACCATTTTCTGGGCACCATCCCATGTGTATATATACTAACCAACCGAGTTTATATAGTAGAAATAACATAGTGATTACACGGCCCCATAATCATAACCCTAAAACATCAGTTTACAAATTCTAGTGGCGTACTGATCTGAAAAAATGAGGAATGACCGCTAACTGCCATCCAAAGCAGAAGCTCCTTCATCCATAGTCCTCCCTGAGCCTGCAATTTCCAGTAACAGCATGCTTCCACAACTGCTGCCAGCCCAGCCCATTCTTTCCAAGTTTTAATCTTTAATATAGGGTCCTTAAGAGGTCTTCTTGCATTGATTCAACCATGAAAGTTAGCTTGTATTCACAGAAGATTGAAAAGCTCAGTATGTTCAACCTTCAAAAATACAAGTGCTCACCATGATGGAAAGTTGTGTAATTTGTGCATGCTGAAGCTTGTTCATGGTATTCTTGTGTTATAGCTTTAGCATGTCCATGTGCGCGCTGGAAGTTAAAGTGATTAAGATATCCGGACTACAATGTACTTGTTGGCCACTTAGAAACTTCTCAATGTGGCATTTCCCCTAGCCTGCCTGCGTGAAGAATGATCCTTAAATCTATGTAGTATTAACAACATACAAAAAGTAATGCTCATTATCATAATCTGGGTTCTGAAGTTTGATCTCCTTACCTCAACTCCTATGGCAAATTAACAAGAAACAAACAAACAAAAAGTGCTCATTAGTCATTATTATTATTATTATTAGGCTTTCTCCTTCTGGAAATAGACCAAATAAAGCTAATAAGGTGTCCTCCTATTCAGAAAAGAACATAGCAGTTAAATTTCCAAACTTAGAATCCCCTGTCCATTTCTAAATAGCATGATGCTAACAAGGTTTTTTTTTAGAAAGCTACCCGGCCATGGTCATGGTCATGGTGATGGTCATGCCAAACAAAACATAATGGAGACACAACTTAGTGGAAACACCACAATGCAACGTGGGATGATTGTGGATTCTTCTTCTCCTGGCATGTGCAAGTATCACATTATAGGGACATATTTTCCTATTGAGAACAAATCATCAGATAAAATGTCAAACTCATTCGTTTTGTTTCTCATTTTCTCAAGGAAACTAACTTTCATTGGTATGTCTTCATCGGCCAACAAAGGTTCTGTCCACATCAAATTGATTGCATAACAAGCTACGACTTAATTTTGCAAATAATTAAGTCGATAAAAAAAAATAAAAAATGAACAACAAGTACTATAAAAGGAGCCAAAATGACCTAGTAGAACATAAGCTAAAGAATTAAGGACTTGCTATCGAATTTTTAACCCAAAAAATTGAGTTATTTTGACTGGAAAACAAAAGATACAATAAGCACACACACGCACACACAATATATATATATATATATGTATGTATGTATATATATATATATATATGTATATGTATGTATATATATATATATGTATGTATTACATACTCCTATGTAGATATATAAAAAGTAAAAAACAACCTGCAGTTGAACACAAGAAGCTTTATTATTGCTGCCAGTGCTGATTACCGGATTCAAGCTTTCCACTGCAGCAGCCACTGGGGGCATCCGTACAAGCACCCCGGTGACATCATTAACCCCAATTGAAAATTGCTGCTGAAATGTAAAATACAAACAATTCCACCAAACTATTAAGAAAAATATTTTACCGATAAAAAAAAGAAAAAGAAAAAGGAGATGAAGAGGAAAATTTAAATTACTATAAAAATAAATAAATAAGTAAATAAAATTACATCAGTTCTTTTTGTTGAGGAACAACATTGTCAGAGCTTGAGGATTCCTTGCAAGGTTTTCTTCTTGCTTCTCATTGTTCCCACCTTTTGCAGCTGTTTGTTTTTCGAAATTCTATTTGGGTTTTTATCAAATTTAAAACCGTGTTAGAAACAACCATAGAGCCCAAAGAATCGTTTTGAGCCCAATAGCCCTATGGATGGGCTTTATGATATTTAATCCCAACGCAAAAATTAAATCGTCTTTTTTTAACCATCTGGGTCTGGGCCGTTGATTATGAATGACTTTCCTGTATATTATTGTAAAGTTATAAACTATTAATTTGTTTTTAGATTTTTTATAATAGTAAGAAATATATAAATTAACTATTTCAGAGTTTTCATAATTTTCGGAAACAAGCCAGCAAACTTTTTAAATGGGTAATGAAATGATACATTCTAATTATGTTATTACTTGATGTGTTGAACTTGCTCTGTTATCGTAAATTTTTTATAAAATAATATCTTAATTTTTATAATTTAAAATTCATTCTTAATTTATAAAAAAACACAAATCTGTCAACAACCTTTGCTGGGTAGGGGGACTATTAATTTTTACTCAGAAGGTGACATTTACTAAATATGTTTATATTTAAATGTGATGCAAGTAGTGATAACTCCACAAAAGCATATCAATTACATTTGTAATGTAACATAATAAACTAGATCATAGAATGGAGTAGTACTATATACTAATTATGTATTGGTTAGATATCTGTGCCATTAAGTATAAATCGAGAGTCATTTATGACTAATGTATGATTCGTGTGTACACCTTACTCAAACTCTCAAAACAAAATTCATAATTATATACCATTATATATGACAATGAACAACAAAAGTAATAATGCTATTGATGGAACCATTTTTTTTTTTTGGATCAATATAAATTTATTAATCTTTGTGTGTGTATTATATATATATATACACACACACATATATATATATATATATATATGCATGTATGTATGTAGGTATGTATGTAATGGACCTATGGAAATAGTTTGTTTAGTCATGGGAAGCAAGTTCACATGCAATTGGTCCCGCTGTTCGTACAAGAATTGATCAAAAATATAACAAGCAATTTATTTAGGATCTAGTACGTAAGGTACTAATATATATATATATTTTCTCACGCCAGCAAATTGGTATCTACTATAATAAGCCTCTCAAACAGGTAAAGGTTATGATTTCAATACTACAACGCAAATTAAATTTATTATGAAACTACTTTGATGTGTTGTGCGTAATTTATAAGATATTCCGTACATTCCTTCCTTCCTTCATCGGCTAAATAATCATTTTGATTTTTATACTTTACAGTTAATTTTAATTTCTTTCACATATAATTTTTTTTCATAATAATTTTTGTACTTTAAAATAAAGAAATAATTTAATCCTTTTTTTAACTTAAATAATGACGGGACTTTTCTTTTTAAAAAAAATATGTCAACATTTATTTTAATAATCTAAGTAGAAATTAGTAAGAGATAAATTAATAATTTGATAAATTGTGTAGAATTCTTTTAACATACAAATTTATTTGGAAAAAAAAAGAAGATGAAGATTTTGCTCCAAGAAAATCATTAAGGCTTATGACAAGGCAAACTAATAGTGCACATAAGATAGTAATTCTTGTTAAATTAAAGTTTTAAACTTAATAAGAATTATTTTTTGGATATTTAGTACTAAGTTTTTGAATTTATTTATTAGGATATTTAATGTAATAAATATAAAATTGAGTAATAATTCTTGCTAAATCAATTTCTTTTTTCTAATTTAGACTTATATTTATACTGCTCTTTATTAACGAAAATTATGTTTCTTAATTTATTCTTGTGCATGTAATCTCATGTTTATTGTTTTATTTTTTAGACATGCATGTTTATTATTTATACTATCACTTTTTCTAGGTGTTTATCGTTTATAATATCGTTATTTTACCTTGTCATTGGGTGTTACGATCACTAAATTATTAGAAGCAAAATAAATTGAAGTTTTACACTTATTGTTTGTACAAATATAAATTCTCAAGGAATCTAAAATTGTGTGAAAATGTAAAAAAATAATTAACCTCATATGTACATCTTAGATAGTATAAAAATCATATATGAATCTAAACAATGAGGAACAAATACATGGTCAAATTGTGGAGAAAAATGAGTATGAATTTATAAATATATTACTTGAAAATAATAAATAAATAGGAGTTTGAAACATCACTTATAAAAAATAAAATAGAAAGTAAATAAGTGATAAAAAGACTTGTTTATCTTTACTAAAAAAAAGTTTATCCACGTTGACATTAATTTATATTTTTTTTAAAATCACATCATTATTTTTTTGTTAAAAAGACTAAATTGTTCTTCTATCTTAGAATATAAGGACTATTATGAAGAAGAAAAATTGTATATACATGAAATTGAAGCCAACTCTAGAGTACAAAAACCAAAATAATTGTTTAACCGGCATATTACACATTGAGAACTTGAGATTCAATTCCCATAAAAAAATAAAAAATAAAATGTCTTTAATTAATGTACTACAAATCCTTTTAGTAAAAGATTGGGCCGAGTTTATGATCCTATCTTAATTACGCCAAATTTTTCACGTGTGATTTCTATGTTATGTATGACTGGTTAGAATTCATTTCCTCGAGTTGATGTCCGAGACCATCAATCTCGAGAATCAAGCGTGGAGCTTGAAGACCTGCCGCATTTCGGCCCCATGGCACCATAACGAATTCTCTTGAAAGAGAGGGGTGCCTTCGGGAATGCCATAAAAAAAATAAAATTTAAATGTCTTTAATTAATGTAATACAAAATTTGAAATAGCGCAAAAAGAGTCAAAGGGCATTTTTAATTTGGAAGTTTGTTGAGTCAGAAATTTATGAAAGAGGTATGGAGGCATTGGATTCTTGATTACATTGGAAACCTCTGCCAGAAATAGAGAGGAGGCCATTCTAGGCAGCTTGGACTTTGTCCCTCTCTTTTCACTCTTCATTCCCATATTCAACAGTTAAGAGAGAGAGAGAGACAAGAATTGCATCAAATCTTTTTCAAAAATGCTGTCTAAATACAGTCAATGTGTTTTACTATAAGATATTAAGATTGATATATAGGAACTGGTTCCAAAATTTATTAAACTGATTTAATCTATAAAAAAAATTTCTTAATAAATTTGACTGAGCTTTGCCAACTAAAATAAGCAATATTAAAATTATCAAATTTGTCTAAATTTATTAACAATATTAATCTCCCTTTATATATCGATAAATTTTTGACAAAATTGAATTGCGACCAACATAAAAATTATACGATAATATTAAATAAATTAAAATAAAATCATTCATAATTTTTATCATTCTTATCTATACACATACATTGTAATTATATTTTGGTTGAAAATTTTTGGATCGCATAACATAACAAAGACTCTTATAAAAAATTGACAGCTTCAACCCCTTCAGTGATACTACTGTAGCACTACTCCAATGTAAATCTACTGGCTATTGTCTTTTAGCCTAATTAACATGAATATTCAGTCTCCATTGCAACCTAAAGAAGAAAATAAGATATGCCTATTCGGTATTATATCATATATGTAATTTATATAAAATTGTGTACTGTGTAAACCCGCTAATTATAAACACCCAAACAAGTGATACGTGTTCCCAACCGTATACAAAAGAAAATTAATTTTATAAGCAATGCCGAGAAACTAGTATTTTTACTATATTCAATAAGAATCAGATAATTTTATATTTTTAAAAAAAATTAAATAATTTTAATTTTTTAATAGATTATCTAATATTATTTATCATGATAAAATCTATTTAATAATTTTAACACAATTAAAACTCTTTAATTTTCTCTCAAATCGTAAAGTTGACAAATTCTTATTGAATGATGTAGAAGCATCAGTTTGCCGATTATCCTTATAAAATTTATTTTCTATAGAAAAATGAATATTAGTAATATTACTAATTTAGTATGTATGGCCTTTAGCTAGTCTCTTTTTGTCATATTTGAATAAACAACTCGGATTTTTTTTGGTTAAGCAAAACAAACACTCAGTAATACTAGGAACCTATTACCTATTTTATGTTTTAAGTACAATAATAATGTCTATTATCTTTTTGCCATTAATGATACTGCTTGACCAATTGTGCATTAATAAATTGGTCTTTATTCTAACTTTTTTACTTTTATTTTCTACTGTAATTAGATAAGTACATGTTAAATAAAATTCTTAATTTTTTTAATTACAAAAAATGAAGGTAAAAGAAATCTAAAACGGGTACAGAGCAGTGATGATTATAAAGCTGAGTGTTAGGGAAAGAGTACTTTGACGGAATTTAGCAACATAAATCAAAAAGGGAACAGCAGGGGAAGAAGATTGTCCCTTCCCAGTCCCACACAGACACAGGTGACTGACTGACTGCTGATGCCTGAAGAATTCCCCTCAACTCACTGAGTCACTCACTCCTCTCTCCTCAATCCTCGCTCCTCCTGTGCTGTCAATATCGAACAAGACAAAACACTCCAATATCTTGTCGAAGCAAATTCACGCACAAACCCCCTCTATTTATTTCATTTCAGTTTTCCTCCTCCATTCTCATTTGGGTATTCTCCCATTTCTAGCAAGAGAGGAAAAACAGAGGGAGGAGAGAGAAAACAGAGGGAGAGAGTTGGTGGGTGGAGGAGGTGGAGAAGAAGAAGAGTGTACACAGAGACAAAGGGGTCCTACTGCTAAACATTAGGGTGGCACCAACGGTCATTTTCAATCATTTCTATGAGCTATGTGGCTGCTGCGCCTGTGCCTCTCTCATCATCAATTACCCATTTAATCACTTTACGATTTGATCTACCACCCAATTTTTCTCTTTTTACTGCAAGCGTTTCAAGTGTCTTGTCTTGCTTTTTTCTTGTTATATGACTTGTACATCACCCCCCACAAAAGAAGAAGAAGAAGAAGAAAATAGTAACTAGAATCAAGTGGTTGTTGGCTGCTGCAATTTGGGTAAACTCGAGTTAAAGAGGAACTAGAAGATCTTGGTCAATGAAGGGATCTTTTGCTGTAAGTTGTCTCCAATCCCTTACTTCACTCTTATTTCACTTCTTGTTTATGTCGCTTATTCCACATTGTGCTCAAGGTTCTTAATCAATTGTTTTATATCTTCATCACTATCTGTTAACAGTAAGTAAGATCTATAAAGTTTTTATTTTTTCCCAATTGCGATGTTTGATTTGCTCAATCTTTCTTTCTACATCCATAGGTAAGAAAAAACAAATTTATATCTATGGGATCTGCTATGATCATATGAATTCCCCCCTCCACTTTTTCATTACTGATGGTAGAGGATAACTGAATTCTGAGCAACTTATTGACTTTTGTTTTTTTTTTTTTTTTGTGGTAAATTGTGGCTAATCGTACCAGCTTTCCTCTGTCAGCCAGTTTTTGATTTGTCTCTGCCTTTGTTTCCTAAGGTAGTAAATAACAAATATTATATGTCTAAGTTTAGCCCATTATTTTTTGCATATTGTAGTTTATGTGATGTCTATTTCCACTGCTAGATTCTTAGTTTCTAAAATGCTAATGGAATGGCAGTTAAAGCTCAACTTCTTCACAATGAAATGAACATAAGATTTGCTTACGCTCTGATCTTATATCATAATTTGGCACTATTTGGCACCCTAGAACATTGAGTTGGCACTGATTCATTTGGCCCTAACAAACATTTATGTCCCCAAATTAACAGCAGCTGGTGGATGTGTTTCTGGTACTTGTATTGTTCGGTGAAGCTCGATGGGCTAGCAGTGGCGGTTCCCTTTGCAAAGAGACAAGTTCAGGAGTTGTTCGACCCCACAGTGTCTCAATTACTGAATTTGGTGCAGTTGGTGATGGGGTAACCCTCAACACAAAAGCATTCAAAAATGCCATTTTCTATCTTAATTCTTTTGCCGATAAGGGTGGCGCCCAGCTTTTTGTCCCAGCAGGCCGGTGGTTGACAGGAAGCTTCGTCCTCATCAGTCATCTAACCTTGCGGTTAGATAGGGATGCACTGATTCTTGGATCTACAGTAAGTGTTGAAATAATTATATACGCATGCATGATGCATATATATACTGAAAGTTGTATATCTTCTGACTGACATGTTAGTACATTTTCCTTTGTAATGGTATATCAATTACTTAGATTTCATAGGAAGTTTTCTATGTAGGAAATCGGTCCATTATTGTTCTAATAATCATTAAAAGTAATGAATTCCAGTAATGAATCCTCAATTTCAATTCTATAAGAAATTGAATTTAACTTCATCTAAAAGCATGTGATCAAGCTGTCTTAAGTCATGCTGCTTAGCTGTGATCTTACTATGCTGTTACTCCATTTAGACTTTTACTATCCTTGAACATATTCATCTGACTGCCACAGGGTAGTGGTCTGCCTTGAGAATTTTGATCATTCATCATTTTATCAGATATAACGATATAGTACCAACCAGAATATATTGCATTGTTTCAGAACTCTGATGATTGGCCAGTCATTGATCCTTTACCATCTTATGGCCGGGGTAGGGAGTTACCTGGTGGAAGGCATCAAAGCCTCATTTACGGACGCAATCTGATAGATGTCATTATAACAGGTTAATGATTTTACCTTCTTTATAACAGCTCTCTTCTTCTTATTTCCATTGACAGATGTTCCCTGTAGGTGATAATGGAACCATAGATGGTCAAGGCAGTGTTTGGTGGAACTGGTTCCGGGATGAAACCTTAAATTACACTAGACCTCATATGATTGAGTTGATTGACTCAAAAGAAGTGGTTATCTCGAATCTGACCTTCCTTAATTCACCTTTCTGGAACATCCACCCTGTGTACTGCAGGTCAAATACATTTCTCTTCCTTGTTCATTAACCTTCAAATTTTTTTGTTCCAAATATAAAATTGTGCGAAAGAGAAGTCCTATGAATTAGGTGGAGAGTTGAGACTGTTTTTCTGGATGAACAGCCAAGTTATTGTCCAGAATGTCACAATCCTTGCTCCTCTCGACTCGCCAAACACGGATGGGGTTGATCCAGGTTAGTTTCCTTTACTAAACCAAAGTTTTTTTATTTATTTATTGTATCAGTATTGAACCAGATCTTTATCCTTTTCATAATTATAAATGCCAAAATTCAGGAACTCGGAATTGGTACTCTTTCACAGCCTTTGGGTATAAATCAACTTAGACACCCTGGCAAGTGCAATTATATATCTGTGAGGTTTCCTAGTAATTGAATATGTTGGAAAAAACATTGGTTTACTATATGAATGTTTGATATGAATGCAACTTATTATATAGATCTTGTTCCACAGAATTGCTGTGATATTTAAGCATTTTTCATTCGAGTCTCCCTGTCAACTGAAGGATAAAAACAATTGTTGACGAAAAATTTCCTACTAACATGTCTAAATCAAGGTTCTGCTCATCTAATAAGAATGAGCACTTTTTCCCTGCAATAAACCTTGAGGTGAATTTGTGTATACATTAGTTCGGGCAGTTCATCATTCCCATGTTAATAAGCTTCCGCAAACTGTAATATTTCTTTGGACTTAAACAATATAAATATATTTGTCGTTATCACAAACAATTTATTTGGTTCTGACTAATATGTTTTCATGCATCCAGACTCTTCCAATGATGTTTGCATTGAAGATTGCTACATAAGTACTGGTGACGACCTAATTGCCATTAAAAGTGGGTGGGATGAGTATGGCATATCTTACGCTCGTCCTAGTACGAATATTATTATCCACCGGATTGTTGGACAGACTGGATTAGGCTCAGGTATTGCAATTGGAAGTGAGATGTCTGGAGGTGTATCAGATGTTCATGCGGAAGACCTCCAGTTCTTCAATTCATACATAGGTATTACAATAAAGACCTCCCCTGGGCGGGGCGGTTATGTGAAAGATGTCTTCATATCAGGCGTGACCCTGGCCAATGTCAATGTTGCTATAAAATTCAATGGTCAGTTTGGGGAGCACGCGGATGAGTATTATGACCCAAGTGCTCTTCCCATAATAGAAATGATTACCATTCAAAATGTTACAGGAGAGAATGTTAAAGTTGCAGGCCTTCTTGAGGGAATAGAAGGGGATAATTTCGTCAACATTTGCCTATCCAATATCACTCTCCGTGTAACCTCGGACTATCCATGGAAGTGTTCTTTTGTTGATGGATTTTCAGACTTTGTTTCTCCAGACATTTGTGAACCGCTCAAGTGCAAAATATTTCCTGAGCATCTGTCAAATTGCTACCATCTGTCAAATCACTTGTGGAGCATGTCTAATCAAAGCAGAGGTGCTTGGTTGGAGGCATGGTAAATACACTACAGATGCCACTGGAGAAGCCACTTCCCTCTGGAATCATTTTCCCATTAATTTGATTCTTGCCATTTCTGAAACAACTACCTGCTGGATTTCTTTGGAATTGTTCTGCTGACATAAAAGGTTTGAGGTGTAGCTCTGCTGATATGTGGTTGCTGACTTTCAGAGATGGAACTGAAAGATGATTCTTGTAACTGTTTGTGCAGTGACAATAATCGAGTGATTTATAGAAATTGAGTGATTTAATTGAATGTTATGCCTTTAAAACTGTTTTCTTTCCATAATTAATACTATATACTCGGTAACTCTTCCCAAATATTAAACACTAAATGCTTATGTTACAAAATTATCCAAAGTGTATAAGATCTTATTGGAGTCCAGAGGAATAACTAACAGGAATGAATTTTGGAGAAATAGGCGAAAGTGAATCATGGTTTTATAGGTTGATGCGATGCTAAATGGTTTTGCAAGTTTTTTAAGATCTTACTCATCTTTTTCTCTCTCTACTTCTATTCTTTTCTCATTACTGGAAAAGAAACAAAATAATAATGAGTTTGGATCTATGCCTTGCCTTTGTACATTACTGACGTCAAATGACCGTCTATCGGCGGCATCCACTCATGACTAGTGGTTTTCAGGCAGTGTTTTGGTTTCATGGACTTCTGTCCAATTCATGACCAAGTTATGTAGGGTATAGTGTTTTTGGAAAGAACCAGATAAGAAGAGACTCTACATGATCCCTCTTTAAAACACACGTACAACTTGTTTTCGGTGTCCTGTCATATAGAGATAATTCATTCTTGTGTACATTGTTTAGTAAATCATACATGTATCAATCTGAACAGAAATATGATAACAGAAAAAATACTGGCACTCGAGCCTTTTCTTCTCAAAGGCTGAGAAAAATCAACCTGGGAACCCTATCTTGGAGACGCCTCACTCCCAGCCTCCTTCAAAACTGAGCTCAAAACCTGCCTTGAAATGTAAGTCTCAAGCTCCCGAGAGACCTCTGTTAACTTCAAATCGAAACTGCTTCTGTATATGTGCTTTTGTGAAGCTACAGCACCAGGTGTTCTAGAAGGAGAGCTGGAAAATCGTCTTCTTGGACTTGAAAAAAGTCCCGGTGATCTTGGATGAGTCCCTTGGGAAATGAGAGGTGTCAAGCCCGATCCCACACTGGCCATCTCTTTCTCTGGGTTCATGAATGGTCCGCTTTTTGTCTCCAATGGTAATGGCTTTAATGAATCTAGTTCAGCCATTGCCTTCTGTTGCATGAGCTTTTCCCTGGCCTTTTCGGCCGCTAGTAGAGCTTTCTCTCGGCTCATTTTTATCAGTTTCCATGGGTTGATGCTTGCACGGAAGCCTTGTTTCTTGGTCAATGTGGATTGTTCAGGATCTTTATCAATTCTTATTGATAATCTTTGTGGCTTCTGCAACTTAAAAAGCAATCTTCCAGTAAGACCTTGCAACTGATTCCCAAAAAAGCAATGAAAAAATTTCTCTACTATACCTGATTTATTCCTCGTTCTCTGCATAGGAAATTAGAGATAAATGATGGCTTTTCCGGGGAGTCTGAGCCAATGCTCTCATCGTCTGAAGAGAAATCTGAATCTTCTGATGACTCTATTTCCATAGACTGGTTCTCCTCTTTCATTGCCAAGATATAATCATAAGTTCTCATTCCCTAGAACAGCAACAAATATTTTTTAATCATACAGTTAAGAACATATTTGCCAAACGTGGTAAATCTGAGTGAATGAGCAAGGATATAGTGGATGTCACAGGGGCAATAGTTCATCCGAAAAACAAGAGTAATGACAATGCACTACACGAACACGACCAGATTAGATAGTAGGAATGATATTTATGCTTGCATCTTTGAGGACTGAAGGATCATCTTCTGGCAGATAGGTGCATGATATTCAATTTTACAAAGTGCTACTGTGGCAAGTTTTTAAGTAAATACATAAAAAGAAATGAAAAGTCATGGCAAACAAAGTACTGACAAATACAAACTTCCTGGTTGTTTGTGATTCTAATATTGCAAATAGGTGCATACTATATTAATGATGCATATATAGCCCATTGCAAGTCTCTGACGTTTTGTAAAACGTTCAGATATAAATTATTAATACCTTTCGGATGAGAACCACATGAAAGAAGAAAAGCTGTCCCAGTGCTGCTGAACTATATGCTGTCAATAAAACCAGCAAAATCTGTGGCATAGAGACGATTAATTTCATGGCGAAACTTACATTTGTTCAAACTAGTTGTAAAGTGGGAGCGGGAGTAGAAAGGAAAAAACATTACAGATATCACTGCAAGAACTCCTCGGGGAAAATTTATGTATAACTTTCTCTCTAGTTCATGCTCTATTCCTCGTTTATCAGCAAAGCACCTAATAAATATGGCAATGGCAGTTCCTCCTTCTATTATTAGCTGAAATAGGAACAACTGTATTAGCACACAAACATTGGAAGTTATTAACTAATTTCAGATAAAAAAATACAAGACCACCGACCATCAACAAGACAAATATCATGAGAAGAATGAATGTCGTGTAATTTCTTTTCCCAATGCAGTTGTTCAACCACTGAAGAAATTCAAACACAAGTCCTGTTATAATCAGTAGCATTTGTAAAAACAGCTTTATACTTAAACAAAGAAAACATCATATGCTTCTTACCCTGCAGTGGTGATCAAACCCTTCAACACACCGGTTGCAGGTCCTACAGTGCTTGCTGTGCTTCTTTACCTGATAAGAAAAACAATTGTATTTCACTGTTAGCAAGTCAAGCATATGATCTTAAGAGACATATTGCATTATACTTGTTTTGGTACTTGTACACAAATGCATAATTGTGTTGGAAATCTCTCTCCTCCACCCCCCTCCCAATATTCTCATATAGTTTACTCTTTGTAAACATTTGACCCTACTATCTCATCTTAAATCTGATTAAATTCTGCAAGACCACCAGGAAAGACAATTCTGACTGCATAACCAACCTCCATATCACAGAGAGAGCAAAAGGAGAGATCATCTTCTTTGGGATCAGGTGCAATTGCATCATCCTTCATGACAAATGGAAATGGGAGAAGGGGCTCCATCTGAGCACTGGTTTTCCATGGATCCAGGTACTTTCTCCTTATACAAGTCCTCAGAATCTTTCGCTCAATCCTTCTAAAAAACCTCATAATCAGCTGACTCAAAATAAACCAATAATTTAACTTCGAAGATGAATTGGCTCTTCTCTTCAGCCTTCTAGAGCTGGTTTTATCAGTCGGGTTAATGGCAGTACACCTTATAAATAGAAACATAACTGAAAGTGCCTGAGAATTAAACAACGAAATAACAATAAATTAAGTTCCCATGCCAGATTGATGGAGATCAAATACAAAGGAGATTTGGTAGTTAATCCAATTTTGACCAATTACCACAAAGGAAAAGATCGTGATGACACTGATCTCTGCATTTCTATCACCGAGGAAAAGCCCCAGGAAGCAATAAAAAGCCACAACCAAGAAGCTGTAAATCGACATTCCCACAATCTGCAGTACCAACAATTTGAATACAGGGTTGGTTTATTCCAAGTAAGTAAAGTGCTTGATATTCAAGGTTTTCAGTGTAACAGCCTAGCTTAATTTACACGAAATTGGGGGGGGGGGGGGGGGGAAATCAACCCTTTTCAGCAAAAGAAGTTCAATTGAGGATATTTCTGAAGAGGGTTTCATTGCTTAAGAACTTATTAGTGCTAATTAAGAAATACAAGTGTTTTCATTTGGTTTTAACTAAGAGAAAATTAAACAAATAATGCAAACTGATTAGGGTGCGAATCTTGTATCCGGACAACCGATAATTCATTTGAAAATTTGAATAATTATAGAAAAGATCCAATTTTTATACTAAAGCTAAGATCTTTGATCTATCTGCATAATAGAGAAGTAAAGGGTAAGTGGACATTTACCTGTAAAGGGTGTAGAGGGCGTTGCCAGCCATGGCGTCTCATGATGTTCATCAATGGCAGTGACGAAAATTCCGGGTTGTTCAAATTTTCGACGAAACAAACCAGTAAACAGACAATATAATCTCTGTTTCAAGAATCCATGAGAATACTAAGTTAAGAATTGATGGAAAAGAGATGGATTTGGTAAGTTCATTCAAGCTCAAAATGACTGGCGGCTCCAACCCAACGGTCCATTTCTTTTTCTTTTCGAAATTTGAAAATGGGTAGATGCGGAAAAAAAATAATCAGCTCTTTTCTTTTTGTTGATGCAAGTTTAGTTTAGAGGATGATCTGACGGTGATAATCAATTTGGGCTACCTGATAACGAATTGGACTTTTATGCTCTCCATTGTTGAGGTGGATGTATTTTGGATTATGGAGTTGGGCCATCCAAATTTTCAGCTATTTTTCTGCGGCCCGTGAGGCCTTTCGGCCTTGATGTCTTTTTTCTTTTTGGGGTCAAAGTTATATTATTGGGTTCTTTACAGAAATATACAACAATTAGAAAATAATTACACTATTAGTGCATCCATAAAATAATTATAAAAAGAACAAAATAATTACAAAAAGAGTACAACAAATTCAAACCATTCAATTTCACATTAATAAAGAAACCTAAAATCAAGGAGAAATAACTACCATAATTAATAATTCAAATTCAAATATTTGGGATCTAACAACAAAAACAAATCTATAATTCAAAATTCAAATCAAAAGGAGGAAAAACACATATTCGCATCATTCTTGTCATCTTCCTCTTCTACTCTTTTATCGCGACCCAACTCCCCTTTTCTCATCTTCCTCTCTTTCGCTCCTCTATTTTTCCGCCGCCGCCGCCGTCGCCTCCGACCCCCACTTTCATTGCCCTTTCCTCCCCTTCCTCATCCTCCTCCGCCGCGAATTTTCGAAAGTACCTGAGTTACTATTCAGAATTTTTTTTTACGATTTGGTTACCCACAAAAATTAAAATGGTTACCTTTGTATGAAGGTTTGGCTACCAACTGCATCACATTCAAAAATTAATTGTTAACCTATAAAAACTGAATTGGTTACCTTAGTCTGAAGGTTTGGCAACCAACTGTATGAAGGCTTGACTACCAACTGCATCACATTCAAAATAAATTTGTAACCTAATAAAATTAAATTGGCTACCTTGGTATGAATGTTTGACTACCAAATGCATGAAGAGTTGGCTACCAATTGCATCCCATTCAAAATAAATTGGTAACCTAATAAAACTGAATTGATTACCTTGATATGAAGGTTTGGCTACCAACTACACTATGAAAAAAAAAGTATAATAGATTTTTTATAATTAATTGGTAACCCAATAAAACTAAATTGGTTACCTTTGTATGAAAGTTTGGCTACCAACTGCACTATAAAAAAAATTTATAATAATTTTTTTATAATTAATTGGTAACCCAATAAAAATGAATTGGTTACCTTTGTATTGAAGCTTTGGCTACCAACTGCACTATGAAAAAAAAACTATAATAGATTAAGGGGGGCATACCCATGTTCTGGAATCTCTCTTCTCCTTCGTTCTGTAGTTATACTTATAGATCATGAGCACTGATTGCTACGATTGGTCTTTCAATCAGTCAGATATATATGTCCATATATGGACTTCACCACTGATGATATCTGACTAACCTCAAATAAAGAAATGCAATCCCACTTTCATATGATGTTCAAGTAAAACATAGAATTAGTGTTTTCTCATCTGCAAGGCATGTTACGAATTCTTAGTGACTAAAGGGGAGTGCTCGGGATAATTAGTGGAGAAGGAAGGAGATAGATGACAGAAACAGAGGGAGCAGTGAGAGGGGAGGGAGGAGTTGTGGAGAGAGAAAGTGACGGAAGGAATTGGTAGGATTAGATCTTCGCTTATTTCTCTCTTCTAAAACAACCAACTAAATTAAAGGGATAAGAATGCACTAATTTTGTAAATAAAATATTACACATGCACTAATTTTATAAATATTTTATGTATGCACTTTTATTGTAATATTTTTAAAAAATGTACTAGTAAATGTAAATCTCCCTATATTATACTCCTTGATGGCCAATTGAATGCCTAATTATTATACTCCTTTTGGTACTAAAATTACTTCTGTTTCTTTCATGTTTCATTTCTGTTTTTATTCCGAAAAAAGTCTAAAATATTTTATCCATAATTAGCAAGACTTGGACAATTTCTGAAGACTTAAAAAAAAATATAGGTGTGCGACAAAGAGAAAGTTATATTAAAAAATAAAGTTCTATTATTTAGAAATAAAAATAAAAATAAAGTTCTATATATATAGTCTAGAACTCCGATTGATTTTACTAGATTGTAGATGGGGTTAACTCGTTGGTAGTTAGCCAAGTGTCAAGTAATAAATACCTAAAAAGGCATGGTTTGTCATTCGGAAATAGTTTATTATGAATTTTCTCGATTTACATATTTTGTACAGCATTAAGTGTATTTAGTATTTATTACTCTCTCCGTCCCAAGATAAAAGTCATTCATTGACTTTTGTGGTCAAATTGACTATTTTTAAAATTAACAATTAAACATATATATTTAAATTTTCAAAAATGCAAATATTGAGATTAGTACTAAATTATATGTAGTTTATAATATTTATAGATTTTTTACATATATATATATATAAGAATAATAAGATATATTGATTTGAAAAATGGTCAATTTGACCAAATAAGTCAATGAAGAACTATTATCCTGAGACGAAGGAAGTATTTAGTCTATTGTCTCGATATATCTCAACCAATAATTCCACACTTATTTAGTAGGGTTGTAGCAAAATTAAATTTTTGTTTCTTTATCATCAATATTAAAGATATTAGTTTAATTTTAATTTGACCGCCCCTTCGTCTCTCCTTGCATTTTTACTCCCAAGTTTTTAGAACCAATTACAAAATTAATAATTTCTGAATATAATAAAATTAAACCACAGATTAGAGAAATATAAACTTACAAAGGAGGTTCTAATTATCTTAAGATCATAAATGATGCTAATTAAAACGGAAAAGCAAAAATGTTAACAAAATTCAATATATACAACTAAGACCGTTTCTTTGACGGGTTCAAGTTTATTGTTGAATAAAAAAGAATGACCAAATTATTAAGGTCCAAGATCCACCATCCTCGCAAAATTAAAGTTTCTGCATGTGCAGTACGAAAATGCTGAATGTCGACACTTCCATTTGAGTGAAATTAAATGGCCGCCGCACATTCTATAAAGATGCTACATACAATTCATCTAGATCACAAATCCATTGACCTATTAAATGTCAACTAACATTACTACACTGTTTAAATTAAAAGTACTCATCATATTTTTCTCTTCACCCCATTATAAATTCTATCGGATTTATTCGATGCGAGTGTAAGATTAAATTTTTTTTTTATATAAAAAAATAGGGGTATTGTTAAACTACAAATTAAGTGCAATAAATGAATGAAGTGCAATAAATATGGAATTAATTAGAAAGTAAATAAAAATTGACAAAACAATTCTTAATGAAAATAATTCTTATAAATTTTGTATTTCATGCCCAGTATAATTGTACAAAACATAAATTAAAGATCCTAAAATATGTATACACAAATTACAATCGACAAAATAATTTTTTGATATATATATATATATATATATATATATATATATATATATATATAAAGGAAGCGAACCGGAAAGAGCGGATCAAAAACGAAATATTCGGTCCGTCGGTTTTCTATGCTATAGCGACGGACAAAATGGTCGCTATAGCCGGTTTATTTTTGGTTCGTTCTTAGCGATTCGTTAGAGAGTCGGATTGTGTGTGTGTATATATATATATATATATATATATATATATATATATATATTATATTTGTTGTTGTTGTTGTGGAGATGAATTTATTTAATTTGCATAATATTCTAGAATGGGATATATCTCCATTGGCTTAGTCAACCCGAGAGGGGGGAGTTTTTAAGACATGACAATTAAATTAACAAAACAATAATGTATGAATGTGGAAAGATGAGAAGGCAACGCTTGACTTCTGACTTGTTATGCGCAATCCATTTCTAAAGTTCCTTCTCCACCGGATATCCAAGTACGTACTATATATAAAAGTGTCCCTCACAAAGAGTTTATCATCATCACCAATTAAATTGAATCCCTTAACAATGGCTTCATCTTTTTCATTTTCTCTCACTTTCTTTACATTCTTCATCTTCTGGTCTTCTTATATGTTCGTTTCTTCACAAGCAAGAAATCCACAAATCTCTTCTCTCATTACCCAAAAACTCTTTGATTCAATTTTTTTACATAAAGATGACAGCGTATGCCCTGCTAGCAACTTCTACACTTATTCTTCATTCATAAAAGCAACCGAATGCTTTCCAAGATTTGGTAATACCGGAAGTATCGTCACCCGAAAGCGCGAAATAGCGGCGTTTCTTGCTCAAATCTCCCATGAGACCACCGGAGGATGGGCCACCGCGCCTGACGGACCGTATGCTTGGGGTTTGTGCTTTAAGGAGGAGGTTAGTCCCCAGAGTGATTACTGCGACTCCACTAACAAGCAATGGCCTTGTTACCCTAACAAAACTTACCATGGAAGAGGACCTATTCAATTATCATGGTACGTAATTAATTACTTAAATACGTACCAATATCCCTTCTAAATCCCATCTCTTCACAACTTTTAATTATCTATTTTTTTTAGTTATGCATATATTAGGTTTTTGAATGTGTTCTGTGTAGATCAATCTTAAAATATGCTAAAAATACATTTTAAAACCTATTACTTATGTAAGGGTTTTTTCATCTGTTCACAAGATCTTTTCTTGTATGAGTAGTGGTTTATTGATAAGGATGTTGTTGAACTAATAATTGTTTATTTATTGTATGGAAATGGCATTTTTTGTTGTTGTATTTTTTCAATGTTTTCAGGATGCCTGCAAAGTTCATGCCAGCCACTCACCACAAATATTGTGACATTTTATTTACTTTGTTTCAACTAAAAAAACTATATTTGCATATATATATATATATATATATATATTTGTCACTCATTAGTTATTTATTGTCTGCATGTATGATTTTTATACGTTTTTTTTTTCATTGTTATGTATGAGATTCATTTATGGTTTACAACATTAACTAATTAGAAATAAAAGAGTTAACTTGAGTTTTTATTTAAGTTCAAACAAAGAAAATGTGAAAGAAAAAATTTGTGTTACGTACATGCATTAAGTTGGAAGATGTCTAACTATATATGGTAGGGATGTTGTAAGTTTAGTTAATATGGTTGAACTATATAAATGCAGGAACTACAATTATGGTCCAGCCGGGAAGGCGATAGGGTTTGACGGTCTGAGAAATCCAGAAATAGTGTCCAACAATTCCGTAATCTCGTTCAAAACCGCGCTTTGGTTTTGGATGACGGAGCAGAGGCCAAAGCCGTCTTGTCACGACGTTATGATCGGAAGGTACAAGCCCACCGCAGCTGATTTGGCAGCTAACCGGACGGCAGGTTTTGGATTGGTGACTAACATTATAAACGGGGGACTGGAATGTGGCATACCAAATGATGCAAGGGTTAATGATAGGATTGGCTATTTTCAAAGATATGCTCAGTTGTTTAATGTTAAGACTGGACCTAATCTAGATTGTGCATATCAAAAATCATTTTAATACTCCACTTATACATATATATATATATATATATATATATATATTGCTTTAGTTTTCCTTACATTTTGTACTCAGCTGATTGTAACTTTATTTACTTTCATGTAATAATTGTTTTAAAGGAAAAGTGAAGTAGTTTATCAAGTGATAACTAGCTAGCTAATAACTAATTAACCTTAATAGTACTCCTACTCCACCATCAGTTGTTTTAATATTAGTATTGTCTCTAGTAATCCACTGCATTGTTCCTATACATACACTACTGTCCAAATATATGAACTACTTAATTGATAAAACAAATAATAAGGTCGTGCTCGCACTACTGAAAAAGTGAGACAATTAAATACAACAAATTTGGCGGTCTCATTAATTACTAGTATTTTTTTAGCTTAATAAAATAAATAAAAAGGTCGCATCCACTGGAAATGGAGTATTAATTAATTAGGGACCACAAATTAAGTGTCTAAATACTTTAAATAGCTCGGGACGGCATGGGAGTCCCTTGACACTCGCAAGTAGTTGTGGCAGGCCTGCGTTAATATTTGAATTGGATTTGATTATGGGTGGTTAATTGAACCTTTCTTCCACCAATGAATTCATGGTTACAAAAAGTTTTTAAAATTATTTAACCCGAAGCTGACCATCTGAGAACCTTTGAAATATTCCAATTTTTTTTTTTGTTTCTTTTCTTTTGACGAGGCAAATGTTGTTATCCTACAAAGATAAGAATTTCACACGCGCGCGCGCGCATATATATACATATATATATATATATTCAAAACAGAATTTGCTTTTTCTTCACATAAGAAAAACTCCCAAGTATTGTTAAGATTTTGAGGCTTTTCAAACGCACATAAAAAATAAATTTTAATTACGGTGACATTTATATTAAATAGTTACAAGAAAATGAGATAACTTTCCACTATACGCACCATGCAAGTTGTGTCTCAATAAAAAGCAAGAATGTTAATAAAAATTTAAAATATACAAGTTAGACATTTTTTCAACTCATCTTTCACTTATATCATCATTAGTGTTGTTTCTAATTAAATCAGAAGGTTAATTAATTAATTAATTTTTCTAAAAATGCATTATTTAGAAAAATAGGATTGCCATTAGCTTAATCATGGAGGGAAGAAGTCTCCTTATATATATTTGTTCAATTTAGTATTAACAAAACAACGTACGTATGCATACGTACATGCGGGGTGATGAGAAGTCAACACTCCATTTGTAATTCCTCCGGCTAAGTTTCTTATCCACTAAATATATAAATGTGCCTCAGAAAAGTTCATCCATGGATCACCAAATTAAGAATATCTTTAGCAACGGCATCATCATTTTCAGAAGCAAACACTTCACATATCTCTTCTCTCATTACCAAACAACTCTTTGATTCCATATTTTTACATAAAAACGACTTCTACACTTATTCTTTCATACAAGCTACCACATCTTTTCCAGAATTTGGTACGTAATACCGGGAGTATTGCCACCCGGAAGCGCGAAATAGCCGCATTTCTTGCTCAAATCTCCCATGAGACCACCGGAGGATGGGCCACCGCGCCGACGGACAGTATGCTTGGGGATTGTGTTTTAAAGAGGAGGTTAATCCCCCAGAGTGATTACTGTGACTTCACTAACAAGCAATGGCCTTGCTACCCTAACAAATTAATCTTACCACCGACGAGGACCTATTCAGTTACTATGGTGAACTTTTTGAGCGAATATGATCCGAATATATTAATATAAAATTATACTTTAAAAAGATTCGAGTAATTTATCGAACTTTAACTTTGTTCATATTTGAATCATTTATATTTCGAGTCAAACGAGTATGAATTAAGCTTGAACCGTTTAGTCCATTTTACAGTCTTATTTGACCCTATCAAGGACCTATCACCTTAAATTATTGAGGCATAGACTCGAATAGCTTGTGATCATACATATATGGTAAACACTGAGATACTAGACTACACCTTTATTGACCTAATTGAAATACAAAAATCCTTATGAAAAATGTCATTTTTCTATATTTTTAGCTGTGCTTTGAGGATGTCGTAAAATTTGTGCTAAACACGTCCATAAAAATGCGATATGTAATTTTTTTTCAATAATATGACGCAGGAATAATTACAAGTATGGGCCGGCTGGGAAGGCGATAGGTCTGAAAAATCCAGAAATAGTGTCCAACAATTCTGTAATCGCGTTCAAAACCGCGATTTGGTTTTGGATGATGGAGCAGAGGCAAAATTGAAGCCGTCTGTCTTGGCACGATGTCATGGTTGGACTGTACAATCCCACCGCAGCTGATTTGCAACCAACCGGACGGCAGGTTTCGGGTTGCATTGGTGACCAACATATATAATCAACGGGGGACAGGAATGAATGTGGAATACCAAATGATGCACGGGTTAATGACAGGATTGCATTATGTATTGCTTTGGTTTACCTACTAATTATAATCGCCTAATAGGAGTTATTTATCTCAAAAATCATTTAAAATGTTTTATCAGGATTTTGAACTACTAAACCCCACTAGCACAAACAACTACAAAAATACAAGCTGGGCAGCCATTTCTGATTATATCAAGGAGTTCTTTACATTTAAAGTGTAATGCAGCACTTGGAATTTATTCATATTTTTACTCTTTATTAATTTACACAAATTACAAAAATAAAAATAAAAAAATAGAGTCCCTAGTTGTTATTAAAAGCTTTCCACATGAGTTTTTTAATAATTTTACGCGGTCTCTCTCACATGAAATTTGAAAGTAAGATTCATTTTCTTCTTTTGTGAGAAGATTGTGTAAAAATATCAAAAATACATATGAAAGTATCGTTTTTCAAAATATATTTTCAATTAACAAACAGTCAAAATTAAACACTCAAGCAAGGTTAATTCTTACAACTTCTCAGCGGATATATCCCCCAATAAATAGAACTCTATTCGACTCAGAAATTAGAAATTACCCATTTTGTCTCCCGCGCCCTTTTTTATATGTTCAAACTTCAAATATTCTCCCTTGACACTAAATTCGTCCGACTCTCTTCATTTCGAAAAAACCCCTAATTATCTCTCTCTAATTTGAGGTTTCCTCTCAAATTCATTCAGCTCAGGAAGTATACATCAGAGTCCCTAATAATGGAATTCTCCTATTAACGTTACCGTCAGCTTGTGAGTAATCATCACTTCGAATTTTCATCTTCTCTAATCCACTGCTTATTTTCTGACATGTCCAATTTCCATTGTTTGAAGAGTTTTATATATTCAAATTTTTATTATTTGACAAAATCGTCTAATTACGATCCATGGCCTGATTATTCTGTACGCAATCGCAACCCTGTGGAAGTAGAAGCTTATTGAATGCCTCCAACTTGAATTTGATATATTTTTGAATTTCAAACTGAAATTTGGGATGAGATCTGTGGGTTCTGAATTTCAGAAATTTCTGTGTATATACGTACATACATTAGTAGGATATTTATATGCATGTATGTATATGGCGTTTGTATTCGTAGATTTGCTCGCTAGAAGTTGATTCTGTTGACTGTTGAGATATCTACGGTTGACCTTTGTTTGATTTTCAGATTCTGGCTACTTGTTGTATTGACTATTGAGATCCCAATTCAACTCAAGTGATGTCAATGGAGATGGACAGAAAACAAAATTTGCGAGATGTAAGCAGCTGACCCACAGTTTCAATTTCTTAGTACGGTGATTGTCTCATTCAATCTAGCTAGATTTCACATAATTAGCTCTTATTCTATCTAATATTTTGATGGATGGATTTACGGTGGTTTGTTCTTGGTTGTTTTGGACTCAATTTAGAGTATGTTGTATGTATTCTTTTATCTCAAGTTATCCATGTTTGTGGTCAGTTTTAATTTTCTGAAATTATGTGGTTATTATGTGTTAATTTTTACAACACACAATTTTGGAGCAAGTTCAATTTAATGAATTGTACCTTTAAATCTCAGGATATAATGAGTGACTGCCGGAGTTTCGGCAGCAATTACCATCCATGTAGTCAATCCAGGAAGATCTCTATAGGAGTTGTTGTAGATAAATCTGCCAAAAAAAGGCCCAAAAAGGTGAGGGAAGATGTGGCTGCTTTTCCAACCACGGGCAATTTAACTTTAAGCAATCCCAGAAAAGGAAAACAAACTGAGGCTCTAGTGCTGGAGACTTCCCCATGGGTTTCCGCTAGACCCCTCAACCAAAATATGATTGGGTTTCCATCTTCTGAGGTAGTTCATAATGCAAAACAAGCTTCAAGTTTACCATCAACGAGCGCTGTGCTCAAACAGCGTCAAAGGTCTATTGATGCAAAAGATTTACAGCAGATGTATACTGTGCAGTTTACTGCCAATCAGATGTCAATTTTACAGTCTGATGATGGATTGCAGAAAAAATTCAACAGTGTGACCTATAGAAGGAAGGGAGGGAGAGATGCTAACTCCGCTAGGGTGGAGGAAGTTTCTTTTGCAACTGCGCAAGAAGTTGTAGTTCCAGATAAAGAAGTGACTGGGGACAGAACTGAAAATAAAGAAAGCAAGGGTAATGAAACTTTAAGAATGAAGCTTTGGGAAGTCTTGGGAGCTGTTACGACACCAACCAAGCAGTGTTCTAACTCTCAGGCTTTAGAGACTGGTACTGATAATTTAGAACCAGAGTGGAAAAGTGATGGAAAGAATAGTCCTGTTGTCAAGCCCAGACAGAATTCAGACACTATTGAGAGTGATTCTGACAGTCCCAATCATACTGTGAGGAGACCTGCGACTCGTTCTTTAACCCGGAAGAGACCTACTAAAGTCCAACAACACAAAACAAAAAATGCACCCTCTTCTAGTTATAAAGGTAAGCACCCAGAGATGACTATATTCTCTTTTGAACAAGGATGGTCCAGGAGAATTTCTGCTGCTGTAAATGGTGGTTCTTCTGATTTTATGAGAAAGAAGATTGAGAGAGAGGGTTCCATAATTGAGCCACGCAAGTTGTGTTTTCCTGAACACAATGACGCAGATGACACTCATCAAGCAGCAGATAGAAGCAAAACAAAAACTCCTGCTGAGAAAACATCTTTATTTGGAAATGGAATGGGTAGATTTTACAGTTTCCCTTCTAAGGAAAGTAAAGATTCCCACCAATCCCCAGTTATGGAGAAGACTGATAAGATGGGTGATCTTGATGAGCCAATGATACAAAAAAGTGTGGACCAACAAGAAGACATGGTCAATCCATCAATGAAAAGCATCTTAGACCCTCAGTTTGATTTCCACAGCCCTACAATTGAGATGAAAAAACCCATAAAAACCTCTTCTCTTAGCTCCTCATCAAAAAATAACCAGGGAGAACAGGATGTTCATAGTCCTATTGAAAGAGTAAACATGGACGGCATCCGGAGCATCAAGAGTTTCCTTACTTCAAAGCCAGACTACTACAAGAAAAACGAAGAAATGGATACATCTGTATCCTTCATATAATTCTACTTCAGTATTTATTTTGTGACATGCTCTGATTTCAGGTCTGTTTTAGTCTTGAGTCCTTTTGCTTTTCCTGATTGAACCTACAGGATGATGAGGGGCAACATGAAGATTCTCCATTTGCAAAATCACTGCCCATCATGAAAGAAAACCACACAGAAGATTGGCTGTCGAAATCATCATCTGAAGAAAATGATTCTGAGAGCTCTGATGAAGGTTCAGCTACTGAAGGTTATTTTTAAACACCCTTAAACATGCCTAAATATGTATATGCTGACTCTATAGAATATTATACTTTTTCAAAAAAAAAACCAAAAAAAAAAAACTGTTGTATGACATAAGATCACCTACGGAGAGAAGAATGTGTTTTAATTCTCTTTTGATTCTCTTTTACTTTCCCTAATGGTCATCTCTACCAAGACTCGATTTGGGTGTGAATTGCTAGGTGATGTGTATATAGCTGAGCCTGATTAGTTACATTATCATTTATCACACTAGGTTGTGGCAATCATTATTGGGCTATTTTTTATTTATTTGTTTTGGAATTCACATGTTGGTCTCTTTCATTTTGGTCTGACATTAAGATATAAATTAAGCATCTACTAGTAGAATTTTTATGTCATGCACTCTTATCTCTCAAACTCCCAAAAAGATGGAGAACTGAAGAATATTCATTTGTCTTCTAGTTAAAATGGATAATGTACTGTATTACAAAAATATACTAAGGGATATAGCTAATCTTTTGTGAATATACTAAGAAGAATGTTTCATAATAAGGTAGCAGCCACTTTCCTAATATTTCTGATGGATATGTACAGGTTCAAGTGAAGCAGAAACACCATCTCCAAATATCGGCACTGCTCAGGAACCAGATAATTCGTTTCATCCAAATAAAAGACATTGCATCCACGAAAGCACTGAAGTTACTGGATTTGGTCCCATCTCAGCTTCTCCAAAAGGCATGCCTTCACTTAGATTCGTTTTTTGTTTCCTAGTTGTTACTTTTTCTAGCTGTTAATTTTAAGATCCTTTTTTTTTGTTTACCCTAATTGTTGTCATTTTCAATATTGTTTATTGCTGTACAAATTGGGCAGGGACTGAAGATATCAATGAGCTTCCTTCAGAACTGAACCAAGAGAATGGGTTAGCTAGGTATTTCTCCTTCGTGGATAAAGCAATAAGAATTTCCGATGGAATATAAACTATCTTTCTCCACCATTTTGCATAATTTACATGACTTTTTAAGTTTACTTTGTTCCAGAGCTGTTGCTTTATTTGCTATGAGTTTGGAAAGAGTTAAAAACAAAATGAAGTCAATGACTAGCAAAAGATCTGCTGAAATTCTGACGTCTGTTGGCATGGAAATATATTTACAGTTGCAAAATGCCCAATCTCAGATTCAAACAGACATGTACGTATTCTAAAATGACAACTTTACAAGTTCAAGGATTTTATTTCTCAAGGTCACAAGTGATAATGTTTCAGGGGGAAGCTAACCAGCACTGGTAAATCAAAAAGAAAACGTCTTGAGACTAGATTCCAAGGTAATTGTAGCAAGTTGATTGCATCAATAGATCCGAGTCTTTGTGGCTGTATTGCTTGCTATCTTTCAGATCGAAAAAATGTTTGTATTCATACTTGTGTTCCACTTTTCAACCCAAAGTTTGAAATGAGTTAATTTATATGCAGAGCAACAAGAACAACTCAAGGTCATATATGCAAAGTTCAGAGATGAGGTTAATCAGCATATTCAGGACTGCATGAGTACACTTGAAGGGCTGGAAGCACATCAGATAGAGTTTAAAGGAACTGTGGAAAAACAAAGTATGACATTATTTTTATATCTTTATACAGACTATACCTCCTTTTATTGCTATAAAACAGTTTGTGTAGTGTTTGTGGTATAAAAAATGTTGTCCGAATAGAAATTCTTTGTTGGATGTTCTTACCAAGCCTACACTAGAGAGGTATACTGAAATACATCTAAAACTCGACTTATGCCATGGGTGATGCACATGTTTTAAATATTTGTTTCGGTTTCTTTTTATTTTTTATTTTTTTTGTTAGTAAAGATACTTAAGAAGTAGGTACTATCCTAGTAAATTATGATGTTTACCTTTTATATTTCTTAACAACCAATGCCGTATGTAGTTCTTCTATTAAATATTAGAAAATAATGGCAAACAATGCCTTAAATGTACTCCCTCCATCCCCAAAAGGATGAGTAAAGTATAATTGACACACATATTAAGAAAAGAAAAAGTAGAGGAAAGAGAGTAAAAATGTTCTAAATTTATCCTTAGTGGTCCCACAAGATTATATAAAGTGATGAGTATTTTTATTTTTTTATACTAATGGACCCACTAAATAACATATTTACCCTTCATTTTATGTACTTATCTCATTCTTTTGGGGACAAAAAAAATTGTACCATTAGTCATCCTTTTGGGGACGGAGAGATTAGTTATTATCCTAGTAAGTTATGGAATTTATCTTTTATATTAGAAGTTACCTTCTGACGCCAAATGTCATTTGATTGTTAGAAAAGTTAAGTAGACCGTCCAGACCTAACCTTTTCCATTTACAGGATAGATGTTATGTACTAAAGACAAACATTGACGTGTTAGCTTATACTGCTTAGAATGCTTGCAATACTTCAATTATGTTATGTAGCTATGGGTACAGGATTGAAACGAAATTAAACAGCCAAGTGGATATATTGACTCTTATGTCTTGTATGATACTTACCTGAGGAACTTCTAATGTTAGTTTATATTTGACCATTTAAAAAGCTGAAATAAAGAATTCCAATATGTTTGTTAATTCTTCTATATTATCAGAAGCATCACACAAGAAACTTCTGTTGCAAGCGGAAGAAGCAATTGAAACCAAACTCAATGATGCTCAAAGAAGAATAACAGATGCACACAAGGTGAGTTCCCTTCTCTTACAATCTGGACAATATGAGACGACTTGAGCAATTGCTAGCATTAGCTGTTTTTTTTTCCTTCCTGCTGCATGGGTTTGAACATTTGAGGTTGCTGGTCACCAGGAACCAGCCTTCCTGCAACAAATATAATTGTTCACAGGATATCCATTCTGGTGGATGCACTTTGGCATTCTTCCTTTTCTTGATCTAGTATTAAGTATTTGCTATTTGCATTCACATAATTACAGATGTAGATCATCATAACATCTACATATTTACTCCCTCCCTCTCCTGGGGGCAGAAAAGGAATTTTTTCTACTTAGTATACCAGGTCTACATATTCCGCATACTCATAAATTACAACTATAATATTGATATTTCAGAGTTTGGTTATATATGCTAACATGCAATGATTCGGATGTCACTTGTGAAAAATTAATCCTTGCATGACACAGTGATGTTTAGCTGTCTGAAATATTGCTGGATTACCAAATCCTCGTATTGTGCATAAAACATTATATTTTAGTGATAACTTATAACTCCATGTGACATACTTGCAACTGTTGTATGCATTGCAGTCGGCAAGGGAAAAGATGCTTCAATTGAAATACGTAATATCTGAGTGTCTCAAAGAGGATATTCTCTGTTGATATGACTTCCACTGGTCGCAAGCAAAATGGGGATGTGGCCAAGGGGTAGAGAAAAGTCCAGAAAAATTTAGTTGAATCTGAGAGCTTGGTTGTATAGGTACATAATAGTGCTATACTCATTTTGTACTATGTAATTCTTGTCTAGTTACATTGTTTTTCTTGTAAGTCGTAACTAATAGAGGACAACCTTTCAAGTGACTGACCTTTGTCCTTGTAGTCTGTTGGTTCCATGTCTTTTTAATGGAGTGTTGTGTTGTCTTTAGCTATCATGTACTGAAGTTAAGATAATTCATTGTTTGGCTCTGCTGCAAGGATGGTTACTGTTTTTCCATGCCGAGCTGAAAATTACTGAAGTACACCAGAGACACAACAATGGGGTTTGTAGTACTTAACATTACTAAATAGAAATATCGAATGGTGTGGTTATACGCCTTGTATCAAGGCCTTTGTTTTCCCCCCTTCCAAGGATACTACTCTTACCTTTGATTACAGGGGAAATGTCAAGTTGATTTTATAAGATAATTAAGTGTAGTAAAAGAAGGTGTGCAGCTAAAAATTAGAATCACTTTAAAACTTGATGAACGTATTCTGATACATGACTGTTGTCATGCCATTGTATAAACTTTTTGATGTTACAACGAGTTCTTGATTTAACTAAGACGCTGAATAAATTGATACTCTAATTGTAGCTGGACTGATAAACTTCAACCCTTGTGATAGCGACTAAGATTGCCTCCCCCGGTGCCCCTGCGCCAACCATCAGAAGGTTTCTTTAGGTTGGTCCAGAAACTGTTTTTGCCAACCGTCACTGGGCTCTTGTACTGCTTTGGTAGTTGATGCTTGATGGAGATATATCATAATCATGGTCATGCCCCTATATCTCTGATTGTCCAATCAATTATACCTCATATGCATATAAGATATTTACTCATCCAAGCATCCTGTCATTCAAGTCTTGCCAAATTCTTGTCGATAATTACTGTTGCAAGAGTTTAAGATATTGCCGATTCAATGCTGTACTTGGATAACATCAATGTGAATAATCTATTCCATTGTAAGCTTTAAACTCTCAAGCTACCAGCCTACACATCATCAGCATGAACGTAGGAGAGGAAGCTCGGATTCTTTATATACCCTTCCCTTTTCATCTCCAGTAACAAACTCTCCAAAACTGGATTGATCTTGTCGAATTCAGGATGCGTTGTATGTCTAGCTTTGAACATATAAACATGACGATCAAACTGAATCCAGCTCTGCCCGGGTTTCTTAGTCAAGCCCTTCTCTTTTATCATAATTCTGACCTTTGATGCATCTTCCCATCTCTCAGCAGAAGCATATAAATTGGACAGAAGAATGTGACAGCTAGAATCTTTCAACCCTGTCTGCAGAATACGCCTTCCAACAACTTCAGCAAGTTTTACCTTGTTATGGACCCTGCACGCACCTAATAAGCTTCCCCATATGTCAATGTCTGGTTCGACCGGCATTTTTCTGATAAAATCACATGCCTCGTCAATGTGACCTGCTCTACCAAGAAGGTCCACCACGCACGAGTAGTGTTCCATCTCCGGCTGCATACCATAATCATTGATCATGGATTTGTAGAGAGACCAACCTTTATCAACCAAACCTGCATGACTGCACGCTGACAAGAGAGCGATAAAGGTGAGTTTAGTAGGCCCTACTCTTGCAGCCTTCATTTGATCGAAGAATGAGAATGCCTGCTCTACATATCCATGAATCCCATAAGCGGAGATGATTGTGTTGTATGTCACAACATTCTTTTCCATCATATAATCAAAGACCTTAACTCCTAGTTCTAAGTATCCACATTTGCAGTACATATCAATAAGAGAATTTCCAACAGAAATGGTAGTTGACAGGGCAGTTCTAGTTGCATGACCATGAATTTCCTTGCCTTGTTTGAGAGCTCCAAGTTTAGTACATATCGGGAGGATGCTCACCAAGGTTATATAATTTGGCTTAAGCTTATACTCCCAGATTCCCCGGAATACCCTAAAAGCCGAATCAAAATCTTCATTGATAGAATTCCCCACAATCATTGAGTTCCATATCGTGATATCTCTACATGACATGATTTCAAAAATGTGTTTTGCTTCTCTGTTTGACCCGCACTTAGCATACATATCAATCAATGCACTCCCAACTACAATATCATCTTCAAACCCTTGTTTCAAAATAAAGTTGTGCATTTCTTTTCCCTGTTTTAACAGTCTGAGCTTGCCAAATCCAGGAAGAACACTTGCCACAGTGACTGCACTAGTCCTTAAACCCAACATTGTCATCTCCATATACAACTCTACACTCTTCTGGCATTCACAGTTTTGCGAATAGCCAGCAATCAATGTACCCCAAGAGACGGCATCCTTATGCGCCATGTTGCAAAATACAAAGTGAGCTTCAAGGGTATCCCCGCATTTACAATACATATCTATTAGAGCATTTGAAATAAACAAATCGCTCCCAAATCCACCCCTAATGGCACAGCCCTGCAATGCCGTTCCTAGTCGCTTATTCTTATTAGATTCAAATCTGCTACAAGCGGGAAGAACAGCTGCCACAATCACAGAATCAGGCCGAATCCCTTCGAATCTCATTCTTTTAAACAAACATATTGCTTGGAGGCAGTCCCCATTATGCACAGTCCCACATATAATGGCAGTCCAGGAGGCTAAATCTTTGTGGGGCATTGTTTCGAATACCATTAATGCTTCGTACAAGCTGCCACATTTAGCAAACATGTCAATCATAGCGCATTGGACATAAACATTAGGGGTAAGTTTGTCATAATTTTGGCCGAATTGTATCAAATTTTGAATCTTTCTTCCTTCTTCAAGATCAACTAAAGCAGAACAAGCCTTTAGAACTAAAGGGTATGTGTAATTATCGGGGATTACCGTATGCTGGATTCGCATCAAGTGAAAGAAATTAATAGCTTGATGAAACAGACCCAAATCAAGAAAGTTTCTGAGGATGGAGTTCCAAGAAATAATGTTGTTTTTTTGGTGGGTGGGCAGTTGGTGGAATACTAGGAGAGCATCCTCAAGGTTTCCGAATTTGGCATAGAGGTTCACAAGCTGAGAACCAAACAGCAGAATTCTGTTTCCGTCACTAAGAATGATGGGTGTTGGATGAAAGAAACCAGAAACGAGGAAAAGGGCATGGAGTCTTTTGATTTTGGATAGATTGGAGAGTGACGAGTTTAGGAGAGAGAAGAGCTTGCTGTGGCTGAAGAGTTGGGAAGACGAAGAAGAAGAAGGAGAAGGAGAGGAATTGAAACTGGGAATGGAATTGGAAATGGAAGTGGGTGGGAATGAAATGAGAGGTGAATTGCTTAAGTTGAAGCTCAATAGCAGCGGATGCGTTGATTCTTTGGTTACGGAGAGTATATGTTTTCCTCTAGAGGACAGCATGTTAAGTTGGTTGAAAAGGAGGGAAAGAAAAGGAAGGAAAGAAAAGGAAGGAATTAACTCTGGTTTGGTTGGATGTTTATATTAGTAAGACAGAAAAGAAATTAAATCCTTGTTGCTTGTTCCTTTGAGCCTAGAAATTAGAAAATATTCAATTTAATTGGCGTATTATGTTACCATGATATCACATCAGTAATGTACATATGAGGGAGAAAATGTGTGGATCTCTATTTATATTGTTCTTTTATTTTTATTACTGATTATGTAATTATTCATTTATTTTTATTCTTATATTTTATGTGAGTGGTGTGATATCACGTTAACATAATAATGTGATACATCTGTTACATTAAATATATACTTGTTAGAAGCAATATATATATATATATATATATATATTTATATATATATATAGACACACACACACTTGTTAGAAGCAATATTCTTGCTTATGATATTAATAAAAATCTTAGCATAAGATAGAAGAATTCATTCATAACAATTCTATTTTTGTATTACAATTATAAATATATTCATTTTTTTCTTTTTTCTGTTCCTTCTTAGCTCTGTGTTTAGAGAGGAAAGATAAGGCATTAGTCTCTTTTTGTCCCCTTCCCTTTAAAGTTTCTTTTTCCTCTCCTGGAAAAGCTTCCAACCAAGAGGAAATGCCTTCCCTCATTTTTGCTATAATTAGTATATTATTTTTCAAGAAAAAACGATTCAAAATAACTTTAAAACACTAAAATAATAGAAAGATATTAAAAAGTCCAAAATCCTTCGGGCCCAAACTCAACTCCAAATAAGGAAACACGTATGGATCACAAAAAAACTGGGCCCATGTTCCTCTTCTATTATTTGCTAACTTTTGACCTCCCAAAAGTACCACTTCCATAGATAATTTGAATACCCCGTGTGTATCAGTCTTTAATACAGTTAAGTTCCAGTGTTCCACTATTCCAAATATGAATTTAGCCTAAATATAATTAAAGAATATCATTTGGTCCACACAAAAGTTTTTGCTTTTACTCTGCAGGGTAATCATTCCCTTCAATGGGTTGGTTGCAAGTCGAAGAAGCATATATAATTGATGATGACCTAGTTTTGGGTTTGTCTTGGGTTCGTAGGGCTCTCGCTCTTACTTTGGTTCACGACTGAGTTACTGTGTAAGACGCTTTCGGTGTAAATGATCAGTGAATAGGATCAATAGATAGGTTATTAATAATAATGCATGGGTTTTAAGTATAAAATTGTATCTAACCTTTTCTTACCCTTTTGGACGTCCTTATATAGTTCATGTTTTTGTCTCCTCAACCTGTCCAATCAAGTACATGGACAAGGACTTCGGTAGAAGTTGTCTCATTGTCTGACGCTCGCACACGGTCAGAAAGTATCCTCGTAACTCTCTTGACCTTTTTAATACACCTTACCTGAATGAGTTATAATTCAGTGTTAATTGAGTATGAATTTAACTGAAGTTGACTAGGCCTGTATAGTTAGTTTATATTCTAACAATAATCTATTACTAGGGATATATATATATATATATATATATAGTTGTCTTAAGATATTATAATTGATTTTATTTTGTTCCTTGTAATAGTTGAATACTTCTTATTGAATGCCATGCGACTAAATTTACAGCTCCCTTCATATCATTCCATTAACCACGGACAAATTAATTTGGGCATTTATCGGTGGTGACCGTGACGTTTTGACTCACCAAAGATAGAAGAAATGGATCGCCCACCCACATAAAAAAAAATCTCCCCCAACAACCCGACAAATGAGACCACACGGGAAATGAGGAAGCCCACTTGCTACTTCATACTAGTACTTGGCTGGCCCAATCAACGTGGCAATATTTCATGTGTCACAGTGTCAGAGCCACATAGTAAAAGAACCTGAACTATTATATTACAGTATATTTTATCAGCGTTTCAAACTATCTGCTCAGTATCATTATGGCCATGGGACCCTAAATAAGGGTAGAAGACGGAGGAGTATATAGTTTTCAAAAGAATATTTTTAAAGTATATTAATATTAGTGATAGTAATTTAATCATTTTTGTTAAAAATGAACTACATTTTGATCCAATTTTAATAAATAGTCTCGTGTTTTTTTTATAGAATCGATACTATTTCAATTTAATATTAAGGATATATTTTATTGTAGGACTAAGAGAGGAATTTAGGAAAAAAATTACTTTTAATCTTTTGTAACTGTTAAATTCTAACTTCTTGTTAAAAGTAAATTTAAACTTGTTATTTTGTATAATAATTTTTGCTTATTACTAAATAATAAATTCTACAATGTTGACGGTAATAAAAAAAAAAAGCCATTTGTTATAAAGTTATCACATTTGCTAGAACTCAAAAAAAAAAAAAAAAAAAAAACCAAAAATGGACCACCTATTATCATTATTCCTCCCAATCCAACTACTTTTTAAAGACAATTCTAGAGGTTATGAGACCACTTGTTGGGCACTATATGGTCACTGCATCATAAATTTCATACCTAATTCTTTCTTAATCTTAAGTTAATATACTTAATAATACTATCATCAATCTTATTGGGGGCCTAGAGTTTTTGTTATCATTCTTACTTTTTAATTGTATACGAAGAAATTCTGACTAATACTATGGTCTCTATATTAAAGTTTATTACTACTACTTTATAATATCAGTTCAGCTCAGCTTACGTCATTCCGCGTAGTATCTACCATCCTAACTAAATCAAGCAAAATATAATTAATTTTTAGGAGGGATGGTATTAGTATAAATTAAAGTATCTACTTAAATGAATTTAAAATTTAATACTATAAGATTATGAAATCAATGTCAAAGTTGATCACTTTCTCTTGGGGCCACTTGAACAAGAATTTTGCTATATATCTTTTCATTTCATCATTAGAAATAAATTAAAAATACACTAATTTGAGTGATCATCATTTCAAGGATAGTGTGTGAGAAATCTTTTAAATTAATTTATTAATTAATTAAAGAGTAAGTCAAAGACGCGTAAAATATTTTTAGTTTATATATTTATTATAAAATAATATAAAAGAAAGTGACACAATTCAAGAAGAGATTAAGGTCGGTGAGCTAAAGGTTTTAGTCTACTAAATCCACTTTTGTGTGATCCACCTTTTAATACATTTCCTCCAAAAAAATATGTTTGGTCGTGTGGCATCAATGCTTATTCTACCTAAATTATACTTGTAGTAATACAAATTAATATTGAAGAAGAGAAAGAGACTACATATTATTATTATTATTATTATTATTATTATTATTATTATTATTATTATTATTATTATTATATACTCATATGTGTGTTTCTGTCAAAATTTATACTAGTACTTTATTTTGATTTTGACAACTGAATTAAACTATAAACGGAAAAAACAAATGCTACCACTCAATTAGGATGGTTAGGTGGTCAAGATTATTAGGATGCATTTGATATTATAAATTTAAAAATGATTTTATTTAAAAGTTATGTAAATTGAATATAAATTAAAATCTGATTGGGTCTAGTTGATGATTCATAAAACTGTCAAAGTATACGTGTAGAGAGGAATAAAATTTGAATCTGAATATTCAATTTGTACAATGATCTTGCCTAGATAATTTTAAACATTCTTTTTTCCCTATCACATTCTGAAATTTATCATATCCAGAAGCTGAACCACCCGATGCAGGTGGGTAAGGTGGGAGTTGACCCCCTTGCACTTGGGAAGAAATGAAAAAGATTTTCGTATTAAGATGGGGTCAACTGAAAATGAGAAAGATTTTTGGCTCCAACGCCCAATCATATTAAGACATGATAATATATACTCTCTGTGCTTACATTTTTTTAAATTATTAAGAGTTGTTTAGAACACATTCGTATAATATTATAATAGTTTTTTAATAATAAAATATGGATACTCAAAAAATATCTTATATAAGTTTAATATTTAAAAAAATTTAGAAAATAGAATAGATAAATGTCTTCTTTTGAGACGGTTGGATTACTTAAATTTTGTAACTTGCATCATAATGTTCCAAGACCAATCATAGGGAGAGCAGAATCGATTTTGTAATCGAAACCCGTAAGTAAAATCGTAAAAATCGTATCAAAGAAATTGTACTAATGATTTAGGTAGTATATTGTGGTTTTTTCATTAGAAATTATATTTTTTGTGGTTGCGGTTGAAATTTTGGTATACAAATCGTACCTCTTAAGGAACCACACTCGTTTAGAGTTCTAAATTCTTTAATATTTCTTATATTTTTGTGTATATTTTCGAGTTATTTAAATTCTTTTTAAATATAGTTGTAAATTTAATTTTAAAATATGTAATTTTGTATAATTTAAGACTTTAAGTTTGAAACAATGGTTGTATTAGAATAATGTATACATCTTCAAATTTTGTATGGTACTAATTAAACTTTACCTTTTCAATTTGAGGAATTGAAAATTTTAAATTAATTTGTGATTAGCTTTCAAGAATTCAACTTATTGTAGTTAGGTATTACTTATAACGCCAAGCTAATAATGTTTGAGATTTATTTGGAATTTGAAAAGTATATGTGACATGTTTATTTTTATTTATTTATTTTCAGTTGGTTTTCAAGTTGAAACTGCACCATTTAAAATAGCACCACATCAATCCAAACAGTTTTTAATTTAGGCAACGCATCAAAGCGATTTCATGTGCTATTTTTGTTTGGAACAACACCAAACCACATCATGTTCATCCCTAAATCTATCTATACCAAAATATAACAAAATAAATATTGAGTCATTTAGTTGGTCCCGCGCCAACTCAACAGTTCAAAATTGATGCTGTAGACACCCAAATTTTGCACTTCGTATACTAACCTTGACAGGAGGGCAAATTCGTCAAATGGATCGGCATGCGAGAGCAAAAGATGGAAAAGTACGGACACTCGACGCCACCATGATAATTTGCAGCCGAAATCGACATGATAGCAGGGCTATCCGAATTTGGCATTCCCGGAGGGTGTGGCGCGCTTCTCAATGATTCCCGGACTATAAAATACGAGCCTGTCAGCGAAAACTGACGTTGCGGCACGAAAATCGAGGCGTGGCACGAAAATCGAGAAAGTCAAGCCCGCCAGCCGCGGATAGATCTGCGGCCAAGTGGGTGCGCCAGCACGGAAACCAGGCACTACCAGCTGAGTGCGATGGGAGGCGTGCCAGCTGGCCAGCCGCAGATCTATCTGCGGCCAGCCGCAGATAGATCTGCGGCTGGCTCTGGCCAGCCTATTTAAGCCGCTTCGGGCAGCATACAGGAGGGTCAGCAAGTGAGCAGTTTGGGGAAAGAAGAAGGAAATTCCAGCAGCAAAAAGAGCACGGAAATTGAGAGGAAAAAGAGAGAAATTTTGCAATCAAATAGGAAGAAAAGAGAGAAAAAAAGAGAGGAATAATTTTCTTTTGATTTGATTGTATCAAATAGATTCTTTCCTTCTATTCAAATACAAGTTTACATCCATTTGGATATCAATTGCAAGGTGAAATCTCTTTTGTGATATCAATTTCTATTATATCATTTGATCAAATTAGATGCAATTTTTCATGTAATTTATTGATTGAACAATGAATTAGGGATTATGAGTGAAGTTTCCATCGGAATAAAACTCTTCCTAATAACCCGATGATATTCGTTCATTAATTTCTTTGTTTGTTTTAAGGTGTTATATTTGGTATAAATTCCTTTAAATCATTATTTTAGGATGTCTTGGTATTGTTAGATTATCCGAGTTGGTTTATTTTATTGTAATATCCGATTGTTTGTGTGTGGATACTTGGTTGTGAGCCTAGGAAAACGACCCCGGGGTCCCAATCCGATGATGGACATATCTTGATGTTTAAAAGTAGAAATGATGTAGTTTTCATTGTAAATATGTAATCGTTGGGCCTTAAAACGACGCTAAGGCGAGAATCGTGCTTAAGGCCCCGAAATAGTGAAATTTGTGATTGTTGGCGTTCGGGGACATTTTGATGGCTTACATGCCCATGAATAGCCCCGACGCGTGTTTATGCTTGATTTGATTTATGACACGAAATTGATTTCAAAGCTAAATGATAAGATTTTCATAAAATCAATCAAAGTAGGATATTAGAATCATGAGGTTAAAATTTGAGAAATGTTAATGAATGTCGATTCCTATCTAATGAGAAAGCTAAAGGAAGATCGTTTTCCAAAACATAACACAAAATGATTTTATAAATAAAATGACGTTTTATTAAAAACCATTGTATATAGGGTTAAAGAGATTCTTAGAAATTGCCCATCATTTTATGAAAGCATACGTATAGATCTCGATTCCTATTTAGTCGAAGGTTTAAAACTCTTGTTTTGCCAAAACGACACTTAATGAAAATCTCATAGTTTTGGACAAATTAAAATCAAACCTTTCTCATAAAGAATAAAGCTTTCTCGTGTATACCGAAAAGACATTCGAAGCGTTTTCAAATTAAAAGCACGACTTTCCCTAAAAATCCAAATGATTCTTTCATATATAAAACTCACCACAAACCATTCACATAGGCACACACACACACACGCGCGCATACACACACATTAATTAAAGGATAAGGAAAGCATCAAGATTGCGGTAAACCGTGTTTCACGGAAGTCGAGGGGTGCCTAACACCTTCCCCTCACTTAAGCAAGCCCCCGAACTCTATGAATCTCGATTCGCAGACCAATTAATTCGGAGTCACACATGAGCCAGCGATTTATAAAAAACGAAAACTCGGATGAGTTGGTACATCCATTTCAAATATACCAACTGGCGACTCTGGTTAATTGGCTCATCATAAAAAACGTTCTTTCAAAACCCCATCGACATCAAAGCCGACCCTTTTCCAAAAATCATCTAATGAAGGCTAAAATCGGAAAAGGGCAAATACCGCATTAAAGCGGAAAAACCCGGCGTCGACAGCTGGCGACTCCGCTGGGGAACATTAGAGGGCTTAAGCCGCGTTCAAATCGTGATGCTATCCTATCCTTTAAAATTCATAAAATGTGTGTGCATGCGATATTTTGATCTTTTGTACTTTTGTTGTGTGAATGTGTGTTCTGACCAATGAATGAATGTTTGTATGGAATTGCTTTACTTTGAAAGTAATCATTTGCATACGGTGAGGACGATGAATGTGAATGTATGTTGAGATTGTACCTCCTCCTGAGGCGAACCCGTCGGTTGCTTATTACTGGACTCGATGGGGCTGCTTCCCCGGTGATGGCTCAGGAAACGCACCACTCAAATCCGCTCCAATCGAAAGGGCTCAAACGAGTAGATTGCGAAGATTTGGGAACCTTCATGCCGAAAAGCCCGTGAGAGTCACCCTTAGGATAGGTCAGCCCCAGATTAAACCCCAACGCAGGATAAGTCTCTTCATGCCCTTTTACGTTTCTGCGTATAAATGCCATAATTCCATTGCAACATATTCATATATACTTCCCCTTTATGTCAAAAGAAAATACTAACCTCTGTGTTTTGCAGGGAACGACACGGGAAGCATAAATCATATCTAGCATGTATTATTTCAATAAAGAACCGCTAACGAGTTGTTTTGCAGAAAAAGATTAAAAAACCCAAAAACACACAAAAGGTTACGGTTTTAGCACGCATCCATTCTTTCATTTCCCCAAGACTAAACTTCGAACCGTTGTGTCGCAGGATTGCTCCTCAAACCCGTTCGCAGTCTAAGAAAGCCCAGGTCTCTACCTTTGAAATGGCTGATCTTCCCAATCATAGTTCCATATCTCGGGAAGAGTTTGATGATTTTAAAAAGCAGATGATGGAAATGGCCACAATGCTAAAGGAACAGTTCTTGATCAGACAGGATCCGTCAAACCAAGGATCGCATAATATTCCACCACCAGGGGATGACCAAGAATCCTCCTATAAAATGGTGCAAACCTGCTTAAAGATGACCAACCCCGACTCAAGGACGAGCCAGTCATCCCAAAGGCCGTTCCCATATCTAACAGGACCGTGATTGCTATCCCAGAGGAAGGGGACACGGACGACCTTCGGAAAAAAATGAAACACATGGAGGAGACCATCCAATCTCTAAGAGGCATAGGCTCCCTGGGTAGGGTTAATTACTCAGATCTGTGTATCTTCCCCGGAACCAGATATCCAGAGAAGTTCAAGGTCCCCGAGTTCGAAAAATACAATGGAAAGGGAGACCCCTACACGCACTTGAAAATATACATTGGAGAACTCGGGTCTTATGCCGAGGACGAGGGGCTGAGGATGCAGCTATTCCAGAAAAGCTTAAAGGGGAGGCAAGGATCTGGTATGCCCGCCTTGACAATGCCCGAATCCACAAACTGGGAGGAATTGGCCCCATACCTTCTTAACTCAATACAGCTTTCAGGCCCAGATGGCCCCTGATAGATATCAAATGACAAAAATCAAGAAGCAACCAAAAGAATCTTTCAGGGACTATGCACAACGATGGAGGGGTATGGCTGCACAGGTGAATCCCCCGATGAGCGAGGCGGGAAATGGTAATGACCTTTGTGGACATTCAGGAGGCGCCCTATTATGAGCGGGGTGATATCGGGGATTGGAAGACCTTTTGCCGAGATGAATAAAACATGGGGGAAATGGTGGACATGGGGTTAAAGTCTGGTAAGATCCGGGACCTCACAGCTCTGGAAAGTGGTTGCAGAGCAAATCCAGAGTGGAAACTATGGCAGCACTTCCCGTAGGATCCAACAGAAAAAGGAGGAAGATGTTTCCCTCATCCTGCAGGGATCATCTAGAAACGTAGAGAACAATCCTCCAGTGCAAATACAGAAAATCGTGCCACCCCGACACAACCTAATTTCAATTTATCAAAGGTCGGATGAACAAAGAAGATTTGAGACAGCAAGAGATCGGGTATTCACCCCGCTTGGGGAGCCTCTCGAGCAGATTTTGGCTGGCGGTATTAATAGCACAGGGAAGGATACGCGATTTGGCACCCCAATTGACCCGAAAGGGTGAGGATTTGATCCAAGTAAGAAGTGTGCGTTACCATTCAGTTTCTCCTGGTCATGATACTCAGGAATGCTGGGCGCTGAAGCACAAAATTCAGAACATGATCGATAGCGGGAGGATCGTGGTTAGAGCAGCCAGAGGTTATGAAGAAGGACCATGAGTAGATGCCAGTTGTTGTTCCTTATTTTAAAACTGTGCATGATTATGTTATTTTGTCATGTTATCTTAAAGATGATCATTGCGAGAAAAATGCCTTATATATGACAAATATTTTGTTTCATGCCAGGTGTACCCAATTTGAGTGTCTCTTTGCCTAACAAACGATTCTTCAAATTCGAAAGTTGACTACGATTTTGATATTGAGCTGGATTTTCGATTTAATGGGCATTGAGCAGGATGAGACAGATAATGACGGCACGCCTGACGAGATCAAAGGATGGGTCGAAGACAAACCCCAAACCCAACTCAAACCAAACCATCACCATAAAAAAAATTAGAACCCCTGACAAAAACCCAGAGAGCTCAAAAATAGGAACAGATCTGACCCCTAGCCAGAAAACAGAGATGTTTAAGCCAGTATGGAGATATCATTTGCCGATATGGGCAACCTGAGGCCTTAGTCTCCGACAAATGCAAAAAAATTTGAGCAGTACCCTTATGAAGGAATTATATGACCAGTTCAAGATCAAACACCCTCAATGCTATCATTTTGCCGTCCTACTAAGATGAATGGGGCAGTGGAGGCTTGCGAATAAGAATATCAAGAGGATCATGGCGAGAAATGTCTGCTAAACATCGGGGATGGCCGGATCTGCTACCTTTCACCCTGCTGGGCGTACCGAAAATCGGTGCGTATTTCTACAGGGGCAACCCCTTACACTCTGGTGTACGGAATAGAGGTAGTTCTGCCATTTGAGGTTGAGATGCTCAGATAAACAAGGAGGGTTGAATGCAAGGTCGATACGACCAATTTGCCCTAATTGATGAGAAAAGGGTGGCTGCTATTTCACGCGGCCAGTTGTATCAGCAAAGAATCTCTCGATCTTACGACAAAATGATTAAGACCTCAGAAGTTCAAAGAAAATGACCTAGTGCTAAAGAAAGGCATGCCTTCACTAAAAAAAAAAAAAAAAAAAAAAAAAAAAAAGGGAAAGCTTGCCCCGAACTGAGAGGGGCCTTTCGTGATTAAGAAGGTGATGTCTGGAGGAGCCCTCATATTGCAAAAGAGGGATGGAGAGGTGTTTCCATAACCCCTCAATTCCGACTCGGTGAAGCGGTTCCACGAAAAAAAAACCAACAATCATCATCATCGTTTTCTCGTTGTTCTTTGAAAGAACGAACTACGTAGGACCTGATCTCCCGACTTGTGGGGGTACGTAGGCAGCCATCGTGGCACGGTCCCATTCCTTACAAAATAATACTTTCTTCTGCCAAAACCAATTCCCAACAACCAGAAAAGCCTTCCTATACCCTCAAAACCTTCCCGAAAGTCAGCCACCTGATCAGCTTCATCTCAAGTGACATAACCCGGACCCAACCAAACACTTAGTCAAAAAGATCTAAGACTCAGTCACGATGAAAATCAACAGGGTGTGCGGCAGTATCTGTCAAATCTCCATCAAGACTTGAGAAGAGAAAGAAGGCAAGATATCAAAATCGTGGTTGACTGGATAAAATGAGGATCCGATGAAAGGCAACGATACGAAAAAAGGGGAAAATGACTGAATTTAAATGCAGGTCTATATATATAAGTCATTTCGTTACAAGATTTCCTTTTCGATAACAGATGAAACTGACATAATCTATGCAGGAGATAAAATGATCTACAGATCTGAAACTAACTTAAGCAGGATGGATAAAGTGGTGGATAGGTCTGAAGCATCGGCGTCCGCTGCAATCTACTGCCCCATCATGACGATACGATTCAATAAAGAAATGGCTCGGCTAACGGTAGTAATCAAGACCAGTCGGATCCGGCCATCCTCAGCGACCCGACTAGGGGCAAAATCAGCTGAGATGGAATCATATCTGGAGGACATATCCGTAGACTCGGGGGGGGAATAAATACCTCTGGGGCGGTGTCATCAGTGAAAATCACTCAAGAGTCATCAAATACTCCAAACTGACTCAAACCAACCACGACAAGTTGGTGAGCAACCTGGGAAGGCATCCAAGCAAACCACGACAAGTTGGTGAGCAACCTGGGAAGGCATCCAAGCAAACCACGACAAGATGGTGAGCACCCCTGGGAAGGGCTGATATCCCAGCAAACCACGACAAGTTGGTGAGCAACCTGGGAAGGCATCCAAGCAAACCACGACAAGATGGTGAGCACCCTGGGAAGGGCTGATATCCAAGCAAACCACGACAAGTTGGTAAGCAACCTGGGAAGGCATCCAAGAAAAACAAGACAAGATGGTGAGCACCCTGGGAAGGGCTGATATCCAAGCAAACCACGACAAGTTGGTGAGCAACCTGGGAAGGCATCCAAGCAAAACCACGACAAGATGGTGAGCACCCTGGGAGGGCGTGATATCCAAGCAAACCATGACAAGTTGGTGAGCAAACTGGGCCTGGGAGGGCTGATATACCAAAGCAAACCACGACAAGTTGGTGAGCAACCTGGGAAGGCATCCAAGCAAACCACGACAAGATGGTGAGCACCCCTGGGAAGGGCTGATATCCAAGCAAACCACGACAAGTTGGTGAGCAAAACCTGGGAAGGCATCCAAGCAAACCACGACAAGATGGTGAGCACCCTGGGAAGGGCTGATATCCAAGCAACCACGACAAGTTGGTTAAGCAACCTGGGAAGGCATCCAAGCAAACCACGACAAGATGGTGAGCACCCTGGGAAGGGCTGATATCCAAGCAAACCACGACAAGTTGGTGAGCAACCTGGGAAGGCATCCAAGCAAACCACGACAAGATGGTGAGCACCCTGGGAAGGGCTGATATCCAAGCAAACCACGACAAGATGGTGAACACCCTGGGAAGGGCTGATATCCAAGCAAACCGCGACAAGTTGGTAAGCAACCTGGGAAGGCATCCAAGCAAACCACGACAAGATGGTGAGCACCCTGGGAAGGGCTGATATCCAAGCAAACCACGACAAGGTGGTGAGCAACCTGGGAAGGCATCCAAGCAAACCACGACAAGATGGTGAGCACCCTGGGAGGGGCTGATATCCAAGCAAACCATGACAAGTTGGTGAGCAACCTGGGAGGGCTGATATCCAAGCAAACCACGACAAGGTGGTGAGCAACCTGGGAAGGCATCCAAGCGAACCACTACAAGTGATGACATCTGTAGAACAGTATCAAAAGACTGTACAGGGGTCATTTTTTCTCAATTTACATGTTGTGTCACACGCATGAATAGATGATAAATTCTGTATGTGATCCATGAAATGAAAAAAAATCGAGCAGGTCAGGTGTCAAGGTCCTAGTCTATCAGAGTCAAACGAGATGGGTGACCGGCGACGATACCCGGCCCCGACGAGACGAATCGACCGGCGACGATAACCGGCGATCATGAGATGGATGTCCGGCGACGATAACCGGCTCCGACAAGATAAAACCAACCGGCGACGATAACCGGGGGGTACGCGATGGGTGACCGACGACGATACCCGGCCCCGAACGAGACGATAGATTGGAAGAAGTAAACCCAACGACTAACAAATACGGTCAAAGGGTTTAAAACATCGACACTCTTGCGGCTGTTTTTGCATGCGTTACATCTTGTGTTGCATCATAAATCATATGTGTTGCATCATGTATGTATATTGTCAATTCTTATGCATTGCCATTCATGCATCGGGTGTCTGTTTCTTTATCCTGTTCATTTCATTTAACATTTCATAAACATGATAAAGAGGGGCAGCTGTAGACACCCAAATTTTGCACTTCGTATACTAACCTTGACAGGAGGGCAAATTCGTCAAATGGATCGGCATGCGAGAGCAAAAGATGGAAAAGTACGGACACTCGACGCCACCATGATAATTTGCAGCCGAAATCGACATGATAGCAGGGCTATCCGAATTTGGCATTCCCGGAGGGTGTGGCGCGCTTCTCAATGATTCCCGGACTATAAAATACGAGCCTGTCAGCGAAAACTGACGTTGCGGCACGAAAATCGAGGCGTGGCACGAAAATCGAGAAAGTCAAGCCCGCCAGCCGCGGATAGATCTGCGGCCAAGTGGGTGCGCCAGCACGGAAACCAGGCACTACCAGCTGAGTGCGATGGGAGGCGTGCCAGCTGGCCAGCCGCAGATCTATCTGCGGCCAGCCGCAGATAGATCTGCGGCTGGCTCTGGCCAGCCTATTTAAGCCGCTTCGGGCAGCATACAGGAGGGTCAGCAAGTTGAGCAGTTTGGGGAAGAAGAAGGAAATTCCAGCAGCAAAAGAGCACGGAAATTGAGAGGAAAAAGAGAGAAATTTTGCAATCAAATAGGAAGAAAAGAGAGAAAAAAAGAGAGGAATAATTTTCTTTTGATTTGATTGTATCAAATAGATTCTTTCCTTCTATTCAAATACAAGTTTACATCCATTTGGATATCAATTGCAAGGTGAAATCTCTTTTGTGATATCAATTTCTATTATATCATTTGATCAAATTAGATGCAATTTTTCATGTAATTTATTGATTGAACAATGAATTAGGGATTATGAGTGAAGTTTCCATCGGAATAAAACTCTTCCTAATAACCCGATGATATTCGTTCATTAATTTCTTTGTTTGTTTTAAGGTGTTATATTTGGTATAAATTCCTTTAAATCATTATTTTAGGATGTCTTGGTATTGTTAGATTATCCGAGTTGGTTTATTTTATTGTAATATCCGATTGTTTGTGTGTGGATACTTGGTTGTGAGCCTAGGAAAACGACCCCGGGGTCCCAATCCGATGATGGACATATCTTGATGTAAAAAGTAGAAATGATGTAGTTTTCATTGTAAATATGTAATCGTTGGGCCTTAAAACGACGCTAAGGCGAGAATCGTGCTTAAGGCCCCGAAATAGTGAAATTTGTGATTGTTGGCGTTCGGGGACATTTTGATGGCTTACATGCCCATGAATAGCCCCGACGCGTGTTTATGCTTGATTTGATTTATGACACGAAATTGATTTCAAAGCTAAATGATAAGATTTTCATAAAATCAATCAAAGTAGGATATTAGAATCATGAGGTTAAAATTTGAGAAATGTTAATGAATGTCGATTCCTATCTAATGAGAAAGCTAAAGGAAGATCGTTTTCCAAAACATAACACAAAATGATTTTATAAATAAAATGACGTTTTATTAAACCATTGTATATAGGGTTAAAGAGATTCTAGAAATTGCCCATCATTTTATGAAAGCAACGTATAGATCTCGATTCCTATTTAGACGAAGGTTTAAAACTCTTGTTTTGCCAAAACGACACTTAATGAAAATCTCATAGTTTTGGACAATTAAAATCAAACCTTTCTCATAAAGAATAAAGCTTTCTCGTGTATACCGAAAAGACATTCCGAAGCGTTTTCAAATTAAAAGCACGACTTTCCCTAAAAATCCAAATGATTCTTTCATATAAACTCACCACAACATTCACATAGGCACACACACACACACGCGCGCATACACACACATTAATTAAAGGATAAGGAAAGCATCAAGATTGCGGTAACCGTGTTTCACGGAAGTCGAGGGGTGCCTAACACCTTCCCCTCACTTAAGCAAGCCCCCGAACTCTATGAATCTCGATTCGCAGACCAATTAATTCGGAGTCACACATGAGCCAGCGATTTATAAAAAACGAAAACTCGGATGAGTTGGTACATCCATTTCAAATATACCAACTGGCGACTCTGGTTAATTGGCTCATCATAAAAAACGATCTTTCAAAACCCCATCGACATCAAAGCCGACCCTTTTCCAAAAATCATCTAATGAAGGCTAAAATCGGAAAAGGGCAAATACCGCATTAAAGCGGAAAAACCCGGCGTCGACAGATGCTTCGATAACCAAAAAGTGTTTTTTTTTCAATATCTTTTTGGTCATAAATTTTGGAATTCTCAAAATTTAACTCAACAGCTCAAAAATTACTGTTAAAGATACAATGTATCATTTGTTAGTAAGAATTGAGAATTTTTTTTTATTTTTTTTACCGAGTCACTAAACTTAGACTGTCAAATTAATTTAAAACAAACTAAAATATTGTTCAAATATGTTATATTTAATAAATTATTTTTAAACTTACTCATGCTTTACGCATATTATTAAGCTTGTGCATATAATAAAACTTTGAGGTATCTCTTATAAAGTTAAAGTTTACAATTAGAAATATAATATTTTCATCAAAGAATATCTTAAAAACAATTTTCATACTCATTAAACGCGGAGTTTAAAATCAATGGAGAGAGTAAATAATCTATTTCTACTAACTTCACAAGCAGAAATAATATAAACTATTACTAACCATAAATAAAGAAAATATACAAGCAAAGCGTGTAAAAATCGCGTCTTGAATCTTAGAGCAGCATAGTACTATGATGCCACGTGCATATAACTGGTACTGGACCCCATGTCTCTTTCCTAATGCTCCACTACAACAATATTCTAATTTTTGTTTTTTATTTAATTTTTTATATTTTAGTATATGATATTTTCTAAGTCATACCAATCCTTAAAAATAGATTTGAACACGAAGGGACAGATGTCTCCATAGACATGGCTCTCTCTACTCATCACTGAAAAGGAACAAGGCAATATAAAATAAATAAAATAAAAATAAAATCATCATCCGCTTATAATATATACTCATCCAAATTCTGATGCAGATTATGAAATATTGTTCAAACTCTGATTGAATATAACTTATTTAGTGGTTAGATACTCAATCGGTAATCTCAAGAATAAAGGAAATTTACTCTCTTTTTTAATTTTTGAGTTTGAATTTTGGGTTCAGTATTTAAGAGAATTTTCTTACCTGTACTGCACGGCTGCATCATGTTGATGAAACTGGCTTAGTGTATTTTTAGCGAATACTTATTTGATTATTTATATTATATATATATAATATATATATATATATATTATTTTTTTTTATAAAAAAAAAAAAAAAAAATTATATATATATATATATATATATATATATATATATATGTTCACACGCCGAACAGGGACTTAAAAGTGTTACATCGTGCTAACTCAACTTGTGCAGGTAACTTGTGAAATGTAATGACAAGACTGGCTACATATATATAACTAATCTACCCATCCCATCTACTGGACTAGATGGAGACATATTTGTATCTTGCTACTGATTTTCCGCGTTGAATAAATTTGTACTACAACTTTTCCCTTTTTATGTTTCAAAATCGTGACATTTCAAATTCGATTATATACTACCTATCAACTGTTAAAATTACCAGATGGAGACATATTTGTATGTTGCTGCATACTTTTTTGAAGGGGAATCTAATCTGCGGTAATAAGTTGGGACTTGGGAGGAAGGATCTTCATTCCCCCCTTAGAAATAGAGTTACTATCCAAATTTTACATTATGTAACAACGTAACTACGTATTCGACTCGAGCTCGAATTTTAGTTCAATTCGTTGCCCCGTGAATATCAACTTACATTATCTTGACTCACAAAAGTCCAATCCAATATATTATGCCTTGTAAATACATATAATGTAACCAATATAATGCACATTTAGATATACAATAGATCGAATACAAGGGAACTATATCAGAGATTATTTACATTTTATGCATGAATCTAAGGTAAAACATAAAACTTTCAGAGACTATTTACGTTTTACGTATGAGTTGTAATTATTTGTTTAAAGAATAATTTGACAAAAAAATTTATAAACAAAAACCTGAGTAATAAGACAAAATATTATTAAAAAGGAAAAATATGATATACTCTACCGTATAGAAAGGTCTAGGGGTGCATGAGCATTTGACACCTGTTATAAAATACATACACTGATACACCCCGTAGCTGCTTGACATTTACTTTAAATCATCATCATCATGAAATAAAGTATCCATCCATCCATTCCATTCCATTCCACGATCCATCAGTATAAATACTCCCATTATCATGAATCTGGTTGGATCAAAACAACACCTATACAAATACTCAAACTCAATTACATCAAAATAAGAGAAAGGAGAAACAGAATCATTCACCATTTCACTCACATCCACCACTCACACTAACCACAGCAACCCTTCAATATCCCCCACTTTGATCATCATAAATTCTTCCCCTTAAAATTATCTGATTTTCTCTTTCCACAAGTCCTTTCCAGTTGGTTACTGATCTTTTGGAGTTCCAAATTCAGGCGGGTAATTTATTACTTTCAAGAAAATCACGAATGGCTTCTTGGGAAGATGATCGGATGGAAGATCAGGATGATCATCAAGAATCTCACTCTCACAGTCTATCCAGGTTAGCTGCTTGTAACAGCAGTTCCACTTTAGATTATGAGAATTTCGAGAACTACGATGAAGATAACGGCCTCAAAACCATGTTGTCCAGATTATCAATCGAGAGTTTCGATGTTGGTGGTGACGCCGACGAAGAATTCTCCGACGGGAACTACGGCGCCGGTGCCGGCCAAGAGGAAAATTCGTTAAGGGGCTGTTTGTTTTCAGATTCTGATGATGATAAGGCAGCTTCCTACTCCCTGCCTAGCACCCCACTACAGCAACAAAGGTACCAGAGTGATGCTCTGTTTGGAAAACTCATTGGGACCGAAACCAAACAGTACGCAAGCGATAACGACGGCCAAAAATTGAGGAGGAGAAGGAGGACAAGGGTATTGAGGAGGAAGAAATGGGAAGAGAGAGAATCAATTAAAGATATGAATACCGAAGAAGATGAGGATTCAATTGAAATGAAAATGGAAATTGGTGGGGGCGAAAGGGGCTGGAGCAATGGTTATAATACTACTAATAATAGTAACAGTTTTAGTGGGGAGAGTGAAAATGGAGGGGGGTTGAGAGTGATAACAAGGCCAAAAGGAGGAAGAAGGTCTTTGTGTATGGATATGGAGGAAGTGAAGGCTTGTAGGGATCTTGGGTTTGAGCTGGAACATGAGCGGTTGTTTGATTTGACCACCATGTCGAGTGGACTCACCCTCTCCGCCTCCACTCTCGACACAGCCACCATAAGCAGTGGCGGCAGTTCTCCTATACCTAATTGGCGCATTTCTAGCCCAGGTTGGTACTAAACTAGAAGTACTAATTAATAAACTAGATGAGTGACAACATAGCTTTACTCTATTTTTTTTTATAGTTTTTTTTTTTAGTAATTCTAGGGGTCTAACCACCTCTTTGATTCGAGTTTCACGATCTTTCCCATTTCTCGGGATAGAATAGAGTGTCGGTAAGTTGTTGATATATGTACACTATAAGTGAATTCATTGTTGTTAGATTGTGTGATACATATTTAAGTGTGCAACTGTCAATATAAGGTGATCATATATTAGGATTATGGCCGTGACAACCAAGAAAATAAAAGGATTTTAGACATTCTTTGTTTTGTATGATGTTTTTGCTAAAGGTGTGGATCAATAGAGACCATGCCTCATTGTTAAATTTGCCAATACTTTGATGTAAAGATCTGTCTTTTAATTGATTAATGTCTAAAATTGTTTTGGGAATTTGATGAAACAGGGGATGATCCAAAGGATGTGAAAGCTCGGCTGAAAGTATGGGCACAAGCTGTGGCACTTGCTTCTACATCTCGACCAGGAGGCAGCTAGCTGCTACTTATGATTCGTCTATCATGTCTACAGATTGCTTGCTATACATCTTTCCATTTTATTTTTGTTGCTATTGAGGTTGTATGCAGCTTATTTTTCTTCATTTTGATTGCCGCAAATTATAGCTTGGTGAAGAAATACTTGTTCAATTTTCCTGCAGCCCTTTTTGCAGAGATATTTCTTTTTATCAGTCAGGTTGGATCCGGCTCCAATCTACTACATTAGAGCTATTAGTGCCCCCAGTTCCCACTGTAATATGAAGAGGATCATGGAGAGTGATTCTTTAAGATCCTTAATTTTACTAGGTTTAAGTTCTCTTTTTTCTTCGTTTTTGTTTTGTTTTTCTTGGTACCTCACATTGTAACACTTGTGCCTGTAAATATAACACCAGTCAATGGAGTTGCCAGATATATATTATTAACAAGTATTACTTTTGTTAAATATAAAAACTCTGACACAATATATTATGTGAACTAACAAATCATATCGATAAAAATGTTTGTCCAAATCCGCCTAGTCTCCTGTTATGAAGCTTTTCTGGTTATTTTTAAAGCAAACAGTACTTAAAACAAGAACCTAAACCGTTAATTAATATCCGAAATAACCGTAGCAAAACCTACATACTGCAGTTCTGTTGATTATTCCGGTGCCTGTTTTTTCAAACGCATGTTGTACATATTTTAGACCAAATACTTGGTGTTTCCACGATTGTATTCAATGTGTAAAATAGCATGAGATGTTGACCACAATCAGCTCATGCAAACAAAAGCGAGGTTAACGTGGCCATTATGGTGTTAACCCAATCTCAAAAAGGCCATTATTAGAGCCAGATCTCCCGTTGAAATGTTTAGCAAAGATTAATAATCAAACTTGTTTCCCAGTATCCAAGTTGGTTCATAATTATATGTGGTCTGTTATTTAGTGGAGGCCAAAGACAGCTCTTGACGTGAAGAATGATGTCAGAGGGCAGAATGGAAGAAGCGTTGGTGATAAATCATGGCTGAAATTGGTGACACCGGTGGCTGCAATGTAATAGGTTGTTGTTGGCTTAGCTTGTCATTGTTTGTAACAGTAGCAATAATCCCCACATACTTATTGCATATATTCAATTATTAAAGCACTATCATTTTGGGACATCACCAGGAAGAACTCTTAAATAGAGGGGCCATTGATGTGATTTTTTGTATAGGCCAACACATGGTAGAAGAACTGAATTCGATGCAAACTCGAGGGTCATAAAATCATATTCTGTATATTACAAACATGGGATAAAAGTCAATACTCAATTGCTATACTGTCTAACCCCAAGGGCTTGGCCTGGTTGTCAAAGAGATTAGTTCACTTCTTTGACTTCTCAAATTTGAACATTGGGATCTCATGAATGCACTAGTTTAATATGAGGATACGTTTTTTAAATTATTCGAAGAGAAATTTAGTTTCAAAATTGTTCGAAGAGGAATTTAGTTTTAATAGACACGTAAACAAACCCGAGATTATTCTTACCATTCAGACAAAAATAAAATAAAATTGCCATACAATCTTAAACAGGTGTATCACGAGCAAACTCCTTTACCAAGAGCTAACCTTTTTAATGAACTGATTAATACAAATCCACAATACTCAACACCCCTTTTAGGTAGGGTAACTTAGTATTATTACCTGTCAATAGACATATTTAAAACCATGTAGTCATAATTTTGGATTTCTTACTAATAAAAGCTCTCAGCATAATCAGTCTCACTGTGGTATAAAAAGAGTTCCTCAACGTCAGATTACAATCAAATAGAAAGAGGGAGTCAGGGAGCCGTGAGCTTAAGCCGCCTCTTAAATAATGCCGTCCTACTTTTAATTATTGTGGCCTTGAAAAAATGGAGATATTTCTTCTATGGAAAAATCCCACAGAGAATGCAAGTGCAACAGTAAATGCGACGACAATATGTTGATCCCTGAACAGCCGCCATTTATTGAATTGGGAACTCTTCAGATTCAGCTTGGTTCCTAAACAATATCACCTATGCTCAATTATCAGTTGTCCTAAAAATAACTCTAATATGACAAGCATACAGGTTACAAGTCATTGAGAATGTCCAGCCTTCCACATCCATTCTCGTGAACCAACTATAAAACCACCGAAGCCATGTTCTTTGCAGCAACCAACCCCACTCATTCCATCTAATCTGCACTTCTCAAAATCTAGCTTGATTTAACAAGCAAGGAAAACTACATCCCTCATTCCAATTACAGAGCAATTAAATGATGTATAAGGTGCCAAACTGCAACCCAAATAATACGATCAAAATTGGTTCAAGACAAAAACATGCTTCATTATCATGGAACTGAGGTACCAGTTGAGACTTCACCATCATCATCACCAAACTTGTAACTTTCATGTACTTCAAGCAGAAGATCCCTACACGGTACAACAGCCCTGAGCTTGATACAAGCAAGGAAAGCACCAGAAAGCTTCCGGTGGAGACTGTAGGCCTCATCAGGAGGGGGGGTCAACCTATGCCTCAGCATTGTTGCCCCAAGGTTTGTGATGCTCTGCGTAATATTGGTGGAGCGGAAGTCATAACCACCAGGCTTTGAGAATGGCAATCCCACAACAAATCCAGCCTGAATATGAGCCTCTAACATTATGTCCGACTCCATTCCTGTGAGAAAGCCGAGTCTCTGGGACATTTCAACTACAGCTTCTCTGTCATTATTTGCACAAGCAAGAACCTGCTCAGATAATGCATGAGTATCTCTCTGTTAGATTAGAAGAGAAGAAGCTTTAAAGGTGAAGCAGGTTGTTCATGAGAATGAAATGCTTCACAACATTACAATGACTGCAGCATATATACAAATCCTAAAACCAATTCTTCAAGCCTAAATAAAAAATTTAGCAATAAGGGGAACTTTAAAATCAAGCAGATGATTTTAAAAGAAATCTCAGAAGTGTTGTATCAACGTGACAAACATCACCAATCAAGCAGATCTTCAAGAAACTTAATGAAGTTCAATTTGGCCAATTCAATGAATATTGATAAGAAGTCTGCAACAGCAGCTGAAAGTTATTAATTGGAGGTGCCATAACATTTTTTATTTAAAAGTCAGGAGATGTATGTTTCCATCACGTCCTTATTCCAGCCCAAAGCGAAGCACATGTAGACGGATGTCATGATTTTAAGCCGTAGTTATGTTATTTCCATCAATTGAATCTAAAGTTCTTTAAACAGTATAGTGGAGGCTTCATGTTCCGAATTAGATGGAATTTATTTTCAAACCAAAAGAAATCAATCTAAATCTTAACTGAGTGAAAATCAATCAAAGTAAATCCCTTTCAAATCATATTATGAAAATTTGGCTTAATCCCGATGAAATCTTATTAGGCATACTTGGTATAAAGTAAACTAAAAAGAAAATACAAGAAGCAATCCAAAGGACTTGATGTGTAAAGCAAAGAATATTCACCATTCTCAAATAATCATCAACAAAACGTTTTGGGTAATCCCGTGCTGCTCCAAAATCAATGAGATTGATTGATCTTTTGCTCTCATCATACAAAAAGTTACCCCAGTTAGGATCAGTCTGCATTAGATCAAGCAAAAGCCAATATCAGAAAATTAATAGTAAGAAAGAGAAGAAATATTAGTAAGACATGCTAATAGACTAATAGTAGCTTAAATTAAAAAATGAGAATGAAGTCATAAGAAACAATAAGTACAAATGTACAATGAACAGTGAACAACACCAGGGCTGTTAGTACCATATTTAGATGAACCTATAATCAAAAGTTCTTTAAAAAAATGTCATTTATAATGATTGAATGAATCAGGTTAAGTCAAGTTGATTTGACCTACTCTCCAGGCCTATATCTTGCTCTCTTCCTAGATAGAAAAGAATCCTATATGGAAAAACATGTACAGCGTCACATGCATCAAAGCACGTACAGCATGATGTATCTATGATTCTATATACAAGAAAGTGTGTCATCAGGAAAAACCAGAGAAGTATGCATTGTTAAATTTCAAATAGAATCCGCTATATACATCACATACTCAGGAAGTCCCTAGTCCATAGTTGAGTGCGTGCTAGCTAGCTAGCTAGGTACTTCCATTACTATGCCAGATCAATATGAAACATATGATATTATAGGGAAATCTAATATTAAAACAAGCCAGTACATACATAAGAAGGGAAAGAGGGAGAATCTGCTATGAGGAAAATTGATGACATGCCTGCATGAAGCGGAAGACGAAAAGCTCCATCAAAGTAAGCTGAAGCAACTTTCTTCCAACATAATTACGAGTCTCTTGGTCCAGTAATGCCACCTTATCAATTGGAATTCCTGTACGAAGCAGAGTAAGGTTGCCTTATTACTTTTATTTAACCCTATTCAAACAAACAAACTGCAATCATTTTCATATATTAGTGATGATGAAGATTTAAAATTATCGGAGGAAAAAAGGTATCATATTGGCTCAGGTGACTACAAAGCCACAAAGCCTCAAATGACAACTGACCAAATTGGTTTTAAAAACAATTACCAAGTGATGATACATGATGGAAAGGTAGGCTCAGTTCTTACTTTAAACTATATAAGAATTGTGCTTTGTGAAGTTAAAGTAAAGATAAAGAAGAACTAGAATAGAATCGATAGGCACTCTGTACTCTCAGCTGTAAGAGAAAAAGTTCAATTAGAGTGAAACTGGACTCTTGTAGGAAGAGGGCATCTAGATTTTCTGTCAAACATTGAACGCATTATACACTATATTATACATTAAACCTAGGTTTGAAACTCAGAAACATAGAGAGAAGGAAAGGAAAAGGGGAAACTGAATAGTAAAAAAAACAAGGCTAACAATTCATTACGCTTAATTTCTACTAAATGTTTGCTATGAATCAGGTCTTGAACATTGATAAACTGCAATGACCCATATTGCACTTCATAAGTAATTGAAGAGCACTAGTATGGCCCTCATTATCATAGTACAGAAGCCCACAAATATACAAGCAATGGAATATAACAGACTTTGTGCAGTTACCCGAAACAAGTTCTGTAGTTAGAACCCTTTTACTCAATATATCATCAACAACCACTGGAACATAAAAGCCTTCTGCGTTGGACAACAATTCACGGAATCTTTTCTGGTTTAACGCCTCCAACTCATAGTCACATTCACGAGATAATTCTTCTTTTGCCACCTGCAAAGGTTTTTTGATGAAACATATCACACATTTATTGCAGTATCATATACACACATAGAGACACTAATATAACCAAATACATCCGAACCATCTATCTAGGATATGGATATGTTGGATCAACAACTTTAAAATGTTATTAGATTTAGTTAGAGCATCTATTTGACATAAATGAATGTGCGAAAAAGACATCAATGGTAAAACACCACATTTTTCCTGTTTAATAAAATTCTGCTTCGCCTTAAAAGTAAAATTTAAAGAAATTAGTAAAGCTTCACTCAGTCTATAGCTTCAAGCCAAAAACATTATGACATCATTGGATCCGAAATGAACGCAGCTTGGCCAGGCTATCACAAAATTCATGACAGATAAGACCAACTAATTTGCAGTAACCAATGCGAAGGCCACACAAAAGAAAGTTATTAGGACCTGCTCTAGTACAGATATTATTGAAGTGGAAAGTAGTCATGTTCATAGAAGCAATATCTCAACTCGTGATCGAAATGTCAACTTCTATGACCTCTTCTAATATACACATCACCTTACCTTCATAGCTCTGTCAAGATACATCTTTTCTGGAAGCAGATTCGTATACTCTAAAATCAATTTCACATTCTCAATGTCACTCTCAATGCTATCCGCAACACCAGGATATTGAATTTTCATTGCAACCTCCAAACCATCCTTCGTGACAGCTCGATGTACCTAAAAAATTATTTAAATTTTAAGAGTAGAAGTACAGGACAAGTGGACCACAATAAGCAGAAGATACAAGGTCCTTCAACGAGTTAGTTGATGCAGGGTAGCAAAATCGATACAAGTGAAGGCATATAAAATCAGCCTTTCAGATATTAAAAAATGATTGAAGATGCAATACGCAGATTAAGCATTTACTTCTAACAAGGTAATTCAAACAATGCAAGACTTTAGTGAGGGGCATTTTTATGCGTTATGCATCAAAACAAAGAGGGAAGTTTTACAATGTTATAGAACTAATGGATGCTCTAAAATATCTGGATTTGATATGCTCAAAGTTGTACAATTTTTAATAGCAAAAGATTAATTGAATGCATATCTCACATGATGGACTTCTCTCTAAACACACACACACACACACACATATATATACAAAGAGCACATTATATGTAATCTGCTTCAAAAGAAAATTTACTTTCGTTATTCCTACCTCTAAAATGATGGTTCTATCAACAGCTCATGTAATACTTCAGCTTCATACACGAGATTTTCATTACGATAATGAATTCTATTATAGGAATTTTTCAAAATTTATCAATAAAGTTATTGACTGTCTACCATGAAATGAAGTCCATTCTTGGAAAAATATAAGCATTAAAGAATATTAAATTATTTATCCTTTTTTGACAAAAGAAGAAAAATTATCAGAAGAAAGATAGATACAAGAGAGGCGGAGGATGAGAAAAATAGCTAGTGTGGAAAATACAAAGCCCTTTAAGCAGGGTAGGCCAATCCCTATGTTCTGAAATAGAAGTCCCCCAAAAGTGCCCGTCAGGGAAGCCCCCAATGATGCAAGTACAGTGATTCAGTGCCAAAAAGGTGCAAGAACAAGGATAGAATTAAGCAACCATGAAACGATGGAAAGACGATAAAATCAATTACAAGCATAAGCTGCATCACCTGTCCTATACTTGCAGCAGCCAATGGTTCATAATCAAAGCTCGTCAACTTAGATGACCAGTCAGGACCTAATTCAGCTTCCAAAACCTGATTAAGCTGGCTCCTTGGCATCACATCTGCACCTTGACGGACAATATCCAATGCAGCCAAGATCTGCAGGGCATACAAGCTGTCAAAATCACGTTAAAAAAAATATAATAGAGCACCTGTCACATTTTGTATGCAAAAATATACTTGAAACAATAATTCCAAGAGGCTATGGCTTGTCTAATAGAAATATTTAGTCAAAGCCTACTTTTCCCTACTTCTTTATCGCATATTTATGCTATCGAGGAGCCCTCTACAGGGCTTGCTAATTTAGTTAGTGATTGCAGGATCCTCCTGAATTGTGATGGGAATGTTGAAATGCAAAACTGCAATTGAGGAGCTAATGTATGTCCCAAGCTTCAGCATCCACACCCCCCACCCCAAGAAAAAAGGAAAAGGAAAAAAAAAACAGGGGCAGGATGCCAGGCTTTTTTACTGTGTTGTGGGATTGTCGAGGAATGACTATAAATCATATCAAATATATTAAATAATTAGGTTCTCATGTTTTTCAAAACAAAATGTTAAATGAAGGCAAGTTGAAAACTCCTAAATGAATTGAATAACATAAAAAGTAACATACTGGAGCAGGTACAAGAGATTCATCTTGAATACTCAACATCTGCCCTAGTTTAAGTGCCGCTCCACGCATTCTGCATAGTGCAAGAGCCAAACGTTCGGCATTTTTATCGGATAAGAATGGGGAAACTGCAGACTGCTTATCTTGTGAGATAGGCGTACCATAGACAAGCCTCTTGGCAGATTCCTGAATTGTTCCCCAGGCAAGACCAGCACCCAAGCCAGCAAACCTTCAAAATATATTGAAAGAAGAAGCTATAAACCTCTGTGACGAAAAGAATAACAATACATTTAAAAAAGTTCTGGTCTTCAAAAGTGCCATCAGACTTATTCTCCCCAAGAGAAACTACCTATCCAATTAATTTCAAATCCTTAAATCACAACCTAAGTTAAGCTGATATCATGTAACAGTACCATATGTTGGCACTAATCTGGTGTGTAGCCAAGGTTAACTTTGAAATAAGCTAAAGATTGTCATACTGGCATTTATTGAGAAAAAATTGTCACGCATTGGTCTGATGAACATCCTAAGCCAACAATAAGTTGGATGCCAATCCACACATTGCCATATGTTTTTGGGTTGAAGTGCTCTAACAGTAGTAAGGATGTAAATAAAATGCATGGAGAATGGTGAATGGACCAAAGCTCGTAAGAAAAAAACACCGAACCTTTTAAGAAAGGGCCATTAATTGAACATAAAAAAGTTGAAAATAATCAGAAACTCGAAGTGCAAGTGACTGGAAAGGGGACAGGGAAAAGTTGAGAAAATTTTAAGATCAAAGGATCTATAAAAGGTAGTAACAAATTGGAGAAAGGGGATTGACTCACCCGAGGGCCCTGGAGAAAGTGGTAGAAGGAACTCTCCTTTCCCTCAGCTTCCTCCTTTTTATAACCGACGGTGGTGGTGGTGGTGGAGTAATCACCGCCGCAGCTTCTCCTCCTGCAATCTCCGCAATGGCATTGGCCGGAGAGGAAGAAGCAGCGGGCAGCACATCATCGGGCTCTCTATTTGCATTGGGAACAAATTGAGAAGATTCATTAGCATCAGCACCGCCATTTGTAGTAGTAGAACTGGAGGACGACGACGGTGTCTCTGAGAGATCAGCCGTAGAAATCGGATGGGCGGCGGGGGTTTCCGGCTGGTCCGTGAAATAGACGACGCTTCCTTTAGACCTAGAATTATCAGAATCAGGACGAGGAGCAGAGAACTCTCGGAGATTGCCTTTGGTGAGTCCAGTTAGATCAGTGGCAGAAAGCAGGGCTCTCTTGATTAGGGTTTGCAAGTCTCCGGCGCCACTTTGAAATGAGCCTCCTCCCCTTCCTACTCCTCCGTGGCTGGCGGCTTCCTTGAGGACTAGAGTCAATCCATCCACCAACCTGCTTAATTCCTTCAACGACGACGGCATTGGAATTTTACAAATTCAATTGTAAATAATATGAATCCAGCAAAACGAAAGAAATCAAAACTAATTAATAATTAATTGCACATTTGCCTCTGCTTTTTACTAATCAAAACAGAGGAGTATTATTAACTAGTTTTTTTGACTTAATTTGCGTCCGAAAACGAGGGAGCGAGGCAAGAATGACCGACGGACCTCCTCTGTTGCGCAGGTGGGAGGTTACTAGTACTCACTACGTGTATTTTCTCTCTCCATTACTTTTCCTTTTTTCTTTTCAATTTTTCCTCTTAATAATGAAAGATTTTTTCAAGAAATAAATCACCTACTTTTACAAGTGCATTCTATTATTAGTAAATTCATTATTAATAATATTATTTAGAAAATTCTTGATGTAACCATTTAATAACCATTCATTAAGGAGTTTCAAATAATATACTTCTTCTATTCTTAAAAAGATGAAATAAAATATATAAAATAAAAAATAATTATATCATTTAGTGAGATTCATTAATAAGTAAAAATAAAATTATTCATCACTTTATAAATTTAGTTGGACCATTAAAGATAAATTTAAAACGTTATTTGTTCTCTATTTTTTTTTTTCTTAATATACGTAAAATTTATACTTTGTTCATCTTTTTAAGACATAATAAGTATCCTTTTATCATTCAAAGTACATCCTAAAAACCTTGGTTAAGTAGCGGCCGAGTTACCCAATCTTGGCATCAGTTTGGTGTCATTACTCATTGATCCGATAACGAGTTACCAATTGTGTTTTCAAGTATTGTAAATAAAATTTTGCCATAAAAAAAACATAATGGTGTAACAAAAAAATCAAGTAAATATGATGACAGAAAAAATTGTAATGATAATAATATTAGATAATAGAACTCTTTTTTCAGAAAGTAATAAATAAAATACGTATATTTGCATATTAACTTATTAAAAATAAATAAATAAATTTAAAAACTCTGTTGTAACTGTGCGAATAGCCTGAAGCCGAAGCCAAAAACCAAAAAGCAATTAACTACAGAGAAGAACCAGTTCTTGAATCTTGACATGATAATTGATAGTTCGATCTAAGCTGTTATATAGTTTTAAGGTTTAACAAGAGGAAATGATGGAATTTATGTGGACTATTTTATTCATAGCATCATCCAGCGCTTCCATTAACTAGTGAAGGAGTTTCTTCTTTAGGTACTCGAAAATAAACCGATATGCTGCTTCAATTCCCCAGGATGAACACTATCAAAAAAAGCAATTATGTTTGAACACACTACACTGGAGACACAGTACTACAGAGAAGTCCAGCTTCCAGCATTCCTGTCCCACAACACCCTTTTCTAGTTTCCACAAAACCTGTACTAATAACAATCAATGCCCTACTGATCATCCTCTGACCCTGTTCCTTTCCTACCATGTTGCTAAGCTTCTCGATGTACTGCTTAAAATACTTAGGTTGCTTCGATATGGGGGGGATCACCTGAAAGATGTCGCTAGTCAGATCATCATCATATCCAGATCCAGCCGATGCAAAGTTGACACCCGTAAGTAGTTCAAGGTTTGATAGATTTGGTTGTAGGAATGGAGGAACCATCTCCTTGATCCCAAGCATTGAGGCCAATAAGTCAGGAATGAGTTTTCCATCCGAAAACCTTCCCATGGGAACCTGCCCTGGGAAATTTTAGCCATATGGATTATGGTTGGCCTTCAGAAAGGTAGTCAAGTAATTGTTATTCCCACTATCAACAGCTGAATCGCCAAAAATTAGAATAGTTGTAAAATTACGCATGTTTTCACTGCTACATGTGTTGGTAATGATGGCGAAAACTTGCAGTAGGTTGACGAAGAAAAGGTGTTTGTTGTCCATTGATTACCAATATTGGTACTTCTATGTATGTTTAGGTTATTATTAGGTAGGAATTGTAAAGAAGTACGTACATGTAAGTTTCAAGAGAACTGTCGAGATAATAGAGAAACATAATCTTTTGACGACCCCACGTCCAAATCCATATATACATTCGGACAAAAATTGGGTCTGCATCAATTCAAGATAAGCTATAGGCCCCTTTAATCATATTAATAATCCAACTACTTTTGGCCACACAAAAATAAGGAAGTCTAGTTTTAAGCAATAGAGCACAAAATAAAAAGAAAAAAAAAACGTTGAAAGTCCGAGGAAGTCATTGAGATATGCTGCTACAGTTCACCATAAGAATCTGAAGGGGAAAAGGGTATATTAAACAATATGGATAAACAAAGAGACTTGGAAGAGTTTATTTCAAATTTGAATATGTTAAAATTTGGAGTGTGATGTACAAATCGGCTTCTCCCACAAAATGATGTGCATTCACCAAGCACACGTTTCAAGCACTCTCTTTCACATAACCACTAGTCTCCTCTGCAACCTTTGCCCATTCATTTCCGATCTTCTCTGTATATGCAACCTGGGACATTCATTCATAGTTGCAAAGGTCAGGGAAACAAAAGAATTGTATAGTATCATGCAAACATAATGATAATCAAAAGAAGCTAGCTCCATGCTGAAAACATTGTGGGCATTATGCCTTAACATTTACTGAAAACTCGAAAAAATATATATATAATATAAAAAAAATATCCACTGCACTTAAGGGGTGTAGTTGTCTACCAAGGCCACCTACATACCATTTAGCAAATGCTCCTCCCAAAAAATGATTATAATTCTACTCTAGTCATCCTCAAAATGTCGGGAGGGATTCCTTTTGACTAAGTAAAGCCTCCATGCAAAACACAAACCTCACCCAGTAAACTGGGAATTGTGAAAGGTTAAGCTCAATGTCCTAAAAATCGTTAGGCGGCAGAGGTGGCGCCTAGCACCTAGGCTGCCTAGGCGTTCTCCTAGGTGGTGCCTAGGCATTTTCCTAGCCGTACTAGGCGTTTTCTTAGGTAATCTCATTTATTTATTTTTCTATTGTATATACTTGTTATACTTTACAAAACATGTAGTATATGTAATTTGTTTAAATTTTACATGAAACATTACCCAAAAAACAATCTTTTAAGGCTTAACAAATTCATTTAAGTATTGTAAAGTTTCAAAGTAAAAGTCTGATTCTGCCTTGGTGGGGGTCTAGGCGCCTAGCCAAATCAAGGCGGTAGAGGACTGCCTAGCACCTAGGCGGGGATTAATTGGACCTAGGCAGGGATTTTTAGAACAATGGTTAAGCTAATGTTGGGTTACACAACCCAGGAAAAAAAGGACATCTCTATAAAATGATCAAGCTTACGGGTTTGTGTTCCATTTTTGTTTTGGATGTCAAATTCTATTATAGGAATATGAAATTTTCTAACCAAGAGTAGCAACAAGATCAAAAGGCAATCAAATCTTTGTTCCTTGACCCTCAGTCTAGGTCTCACCCTCAGGAATGAAAGCATATAATCATAAGAAGTCCACCCTTGCAGGTATACATTGTGTTAGTATTTATTTGCATCCCATGGCAGATCTGGAAGGATAGAAATAAGGAGTTGACTGAAGAAATTGAAATAAAACATTTTCTGACAGCTAGGCTTGCTGCAAGCAAGCTAAAGAGATTTTTGATGTTTTTAAGACTGAAAAATAGCATGTTCCACATCTCCATCAGCTTCAGTTGAGATGAGTAATGAACATTGGGAGATGAAACAAACACTGTGACAGAGCAGGTTCTAGAAAGCTTATTGCTGCAACTCCCAGCACAGTTCTCATATCTTGAAAATAGAGCTCCTAAACTAATTTGTTTTTTTAGGGAAATTTAGTAGAGCTCCTAAAGTTAAATCTTGAAATTTTCCTCTAGCAGGTTACATTAGGCTGAAGTCACAACTCGCAAAGGAGTGAATTGGATTAGGAGGTATTCAAAGATGAAAGAAGCAACTGGATTACTGGATTCACTGAAAGAACCAATAGCTTCAGTGAAGACAGTACCTTCCTGGAGTATAGACTTAATCTAAAACAGCATAATCAACGTGCTGATGGGCATGCAAAGAAGGGTGACTATGATCAGCCAGGACAAAAGACTCGCAGCCGTTGAGAATCTCCCACAGAAAATATATCTACTGTTTGCTGGCTGGTGTAGCAAAGTGTTTGTTAGAGCTCCTAGTTGAGCTGGCGGCTGAATCTTCATTTAGTAACCACCCCCGTCCCAAAATAATTTAAAAATAATTTTATTTAATACAAACAGTATTGCCACTAAATTATAGTCAGCACATCCCTTAACTATTTTTCAATTACAACTTTTTTATTGAACTACCTAGCACTGGTACAAAAACAACATTTGGAGATGAAGTGCCCGTAACTATCAAGCAGTCATAAAATTATGTTGAACTATAAACCTTGCACACAAAAAAAAACATAAAATCTAATCCAATTGGATTCGTTGCGAGAATAACATTTTATTTTCTTTGGTTTTCTATTTCTTTTTTGCCCTGTTTTAAAGAATTTGTCTCCACTTCGGAACTTATTATTGAAAAATTATATTCTGCAGACAGATCCCAGCACCATATATAATAGGACTTGAGAGTACCTGATTAACCACGAATCCCTTCAACATGTTTATGAAGTCAGCCTTTCGTTCTCTGTCTAACCTTTCTATTTCATTTTTGTTATTTTCCTGCAGTTCATGGAATCACTATATTATTTTACATGCAAAACATAAATGGATGAAAGAATGGAGGATAAAATATGGAAGAAAACAAGAAATAGGAAGTCTTTACTCCAAGTTTCGTTCTTTTTGTACATACACTTCTCAATACATGACTTTGTAAGGAATTTATGACTCAGTGGATAAACAATAAGAAGCATATCCCACTTTATCTATTTACTAATGTCGGACCCCACACACAAAAAAAAAAGGTTTAAGGATCAGGACAGTAACAAAAGTCAGAGCGACAGTAAAACTAAAGAGAACTTAACAAATTGCTATCCCCAAGTCCCTAAATAAATTTGTTACAGAGGTACCTACAATATGTATCAAATTCTATAGAAGTTATTAGTTTAATAAAACAAAGCATATAGAGAAACGGAATCAAGTGGTTAGCGGTAATCGGTCTTAAGATTTTGTAGAAAGGTCAGAGGTTCAAGTATTACAGATGACAACTTAGCATTTCAAATTTATATTCCATCAGTTTTTGCAAAGCAGGGCTAAATTCAGTGCATCACAGTGCACTGCACGGGTATATGGTCATTCGACAGGTAAGGCACTTAAATTGAAGACCTAACTAATGTAGATATCTTTTTATAAGTAATGATATCAATCTGTTAATGTTATGATCAGTTAATGTTTGACCATAACGGATTGATATCATAGAGGTAATGGATTTAGATATAACACTTGTACCTTAATCCGTTCATATTCAGCGATTGCACAGTTTTTAGCATCCTCAGTTACTCTAGTGGCTTCCTTTAGCTCCTCTACCTTGCGAATTCTTGACTTGTCGCCACCAAATATTTTGGATGACGCAGTTTCGAGTTTTTCAGCTCTTGAGTGTAAAGAAGACAATTCTGATATAAGTGTTTGTACGGTTAACGAAGCACTTGAACGATCAGAGAACGCGGTGTGAACTGCAAGCATCAGACCCATATACTCATGTAGTGTATCCTGCAATATATATGCATATATAGTATCATGAAACAAGTACTTCAATGGGAAAATCACAAGTTTGGTATCTCAAAGATAATTAATTTATTTATGCAATAATTAATTCAAATTAGTTGTAAACTTCTTTTTAAAATAGGGCATTGATATTTCTACAAGCAAAACGGATAGTTCCACAAGGTCCCTCTCACATGGATAGTAAATAGGTGTCACACTTATGCAAGAGAGAGTTTGTGAAAATATCAACTTTTACTTGTGAAAATATCAATTTCCTAAAAATAATGAGCACATTCATTTGATTGAGATTATTTCTTAATTTATCAGTAATTATTCGAATATAGAACATTAATAAGCAAGCAATAAGTTCAACTCGAGGTTCAAACAGAACAAGAGTCCAGCAGTTTTACCAAATGCTTGACAGTCTGTGCATTTAATTCCCGATACAATCTGCTTGCTTTAACTGTTGCAGTTGCCACATTTTTCATGTCAGCTGCCCTTGCTCTTTGAGTGTTGAGGGCAGCCTCCTGATTTTCAAATTTCATCAACTTAAGAAATGCTAGCCCTAATTCTCCCATTGTTTCTCCCATATCTTGCTGAGCTTTGACGAGAGCTTCGGCCTAAATGTAAACAAGCATAAGTACCAATATTCTATCAAACGAACATATTTCAATAAATACACTAATGAAGTAATGATAATAACAAAGATTAAATTAAAACTTAAGAGAACACCTGCTGAGATGCACTGCTAAGGTGCTGCTCAAGATCATTCAACCTCTCCTTCTTACCTAAAAACTCCTTATCTTCCTCTTCCATTTGCCGTTTTGAACCGCCCCAATCATTAGCCACCGATTGTTTCAACTCCTTGAAAATCCTCAACAAGTCCCTCCCCCCTTTCGCTGGCTGCACCGCCTCTTGTGGCCCAATCACACTGGAAGAATCCCCAAACAACTGTTTTGGGAGATTTACTGCCCCGTCAAGCATCCTCGATGCCACATCAGTAGTTGCTGACAATGGCAGCTTCCCCTGTACCTGTAAAAACACTCTTAACTCATCACTCTTCTTAATAACCGGATGAGCAGCTAATCTTCGTAAGTATTTCTCCAACGCCCCTCTTCTCTGTTCCACAAACTCCTGCTTCTGCATTACTTGGCTCTCAACCACACTCTTATCTGGCCGAGGTGGAATAAAAAATCCCCTGTAAGCCTCAGCTAACCGATCCGATAGCGTCACTACATCCTTAAACCGCCTACGAACACTAAATTCGGATCCACCATAATCCGGCAAGTTCGTGGTTGATGTAATTAAGTATGTAATATATGTATTTCCGCCGGGAACTAATGAATTCGAAGCTTCTGCCTCTTTCTGCGGATTGGATACAGTAATCTTTAAATACTCTGAGCACGATGATTGTGATCTGGATAATATCGATGGTTGCTCGGTATTTCGGTTAGGGTTATTAGGGCTTTCAATGCCATTGGATCCACCGGAGTTATTATTGTGTAATGGGCTGTTGACGTATGAATTGTTAGGCGAAATAGGAGTTTTGAGCGGTGGCGATGGAGGGGAGAAAAGGGGATCGGAGTCGGCAGGGGTGGTGGTGATCGGCGTAGAGAGAGGGTGGTGGGAGTCGGAGGAGAGAGTGGTCATGGCACTTCTGTAATTAGAATATGATTTGGAGGTCAAAGAATCATCAAGCACGAGGGATTCCATATTATCTTCAGGGGATGCGTAGAGATGAGCTTGATGGTGCTCTGAGCCCATCATCTTATTCACGAAATTAAAAAACGATTTGCAGTCAGGCTAAGGTACAGTGTAATTTATGAAGGGGATAACAATACGAGAGCGCGAAATTGAAGAGAGATTCGTTAGGGTTTGGATAGTTAGTTGCAGCAGAGCAGTCAGGAGCTGGAAGAAGGTTCGTTACTGGAGGTTGCACATGCTTTGATTACGAGTATTGAGATGGGCGAGAACGAAAAGGGAAAGTATGGGGGAACTTGACCCGGATATGGTTTAGATTGGTAGTTGGGGTCAGCCAGAAATTAACGGTACTAGGCAGCAGCAGCAGCAGCCAGTGGCCCAGTATTAATTTCTTTTTCATAGGTATGTATGCATACATATATTACAGATATTTACAGAGGAGATTTCTAGACTTGGCAAACGGGCCGGACATAATTGAGCTGGGTTAAAAATGTATCGGCCCAAAAAGATTTACAAAATTGAGGCCCAAGGCGCAATGGGTTGAGTTGGCCCAAGAACTTTTACACTTTTTATTATTATTATTATTATTATTCTTGAATTTAAAAAACCAGCTACCTATAAATCTTTTTTGGTAAACAAATATCTCCGGCCAATATCCTGCTCGATGTTTGGAAACAAGAAGCAAAACAAAAGAAAATATGTCGACAAGTAATTACGACAACATGGGTTTAGCTTATGGAAGCTCAAATTTGCAAGGTTAGGTACATGCATAGATAACCACACATTAAATATATTAATTATAATAAATCAATATGATAATGTATACATGATACATCTCACCCACTCTGGATTTTCTCATTGAAAATCTCATAAAAATATTTATAGTAAATCTTCAGGTTACTTGAAAAAATGATCATGAGTTGATGTGGATTTTTTGCGAAGATAAGTTCTTTTGTTTTGTATTTTAGGCACATATTTTAAGATATTTTTAATAATTATTACGTATCCATCTTTTTATTAAGTATTTTTTTTACGTCATATGATATATCAACGCTTGTTAAAATGGTATATTGTGAGTTGGGTCTAGCCCGATAACCCATAAGTTCACAGGCACAAACTCATCCTTAAACATATCTTAACCCGTGATCTTAGCCTTGTGTCATACACCAGACAAGAGGCTAACATCAAATTCACACATACATAATGTCTTGAGAGAGAGACACACACACATATAGAGAGATCCAAACCACCGGTAAAAACATTCACGTTTTTATACACTTTACCTCTATAGTATGTTGTCTGAAGTATTAACACAAGTATTGCAAGGGATTCATAGGACAATCCTTGTTCATCTGTTCTTTTGTCTTGTTTTAGGATGAGCGGAAGGTCCAACCTACAAACTTTGACCCGACAATTGACATAGACGAAATCAAACTTCAATAACGTTAAACATATACCTTATAATAATTATAATTATTATCACTGTATTTGTATGCTTGGTTGGATGTGAAACAAGATCGATGAAGGAAAAACCTAGCTAGCTCGTACTAGATTTTTATCATATATTATATATGTTTTCTTTTCACAAAAAAAATTTACTCAATGGGTTAAAGTAAATAAACTAAATTATAGCCATTCAATTCCCATCCCCTTTTAATTTTTTTCTTCTCAATTCTGCGAAGAACAAAAATAGTAGGTGCGGAAGAAAACCCCTCCATTCCTTTTCCGTGCTTGCTAATTCTTTATCCACCGCTAATTTTCCTTCTTAATTTCCATTTTCTCCAACTAACAAATGATTTTTCCTAAGAATGTTTAAGCTCTTGGTAAACACTATTAATTGGATCTCCATGATCGATCCTATGAAGATTAAATTATTGATCCACCTAATTAAATTATGTACACATACCTTTACGCATGTACATGCCAACTCTAGTTTAGGAAACCTTGAAAATTGGTTCACAGATTCATTAATTATATATTCAATTTTCACAAATCCAGAGAAGTTACTTCAACTTATACGGATTCTACTTATAAATTAGTACACCAATCAAAAACTCAAATTAATACACAGAATTATTTCCAGCCCTTTAATTAAAGCATATACTAATTGCTAAATTTAAAAAGGTAGTGCATGGAATTAACAAGTACAAAAAAAATAGGTAAGATGGAGGCTTTCCAAACATACTCTAATAGATTAATACTATTGTTCAAAATATATATATATATATATATATATAGACTAACATTAATGATTATATTAATCTATAACTACTGCTTAAATTAATCGAGCATGTACCTTGGCTTCGTTGTGAAGACAGACTTTGTCACACGTTATTCAATAATAATGCATATTTTCTCGTCTTTATTAGATCGATTCAATCCAACATTACGAAGCTTAATGTAGCATAGATTGTGAATTCATCAGGAAAAAACATGAAATTATGGTTAGTATAAATGAAATTCATCTAGCTTATCCTCGTTGTGGTCGGTGCCTTAATCAAGGATTACGAAGTTTCATCCTAATTTTAATTTTGACTGATACTAATTAATTCAATGATAATTAATAATTAAAAAATGCTAACATAATATAGAATTAGAGGCATAATCGATGGAATCTTAGCTTAGTGGTTAACACTGAGGCACTGTGACTTTTAAGTCTCAGGTTTGATTCTCACTTATGTGAGTTTATTTTAGTAAGGTTTTATGAATTTATTTTAGTAAGGTTTGATTATTTTTAATGATGTACTTGATTATGAAATTATATTGTATTCTTCAAAAAGCGGAATTTTCAAAAAATAAAAAAATTAGAGGCATAATCTATATGCGGATAGCTAACATAGAATCTGGAAATCTGGAAAATGTGCCCGGATTGGTAGAACAATAGACACATGCTTGTAAATATCTGCAAAACTATCAATCTTTTGTTTATTTTTGTGTATACTGGATCTACACTATGCGGATGAAGGCTAAATTACAAATTTCACATTTTTAATGAAAAGTTTGAAAGTGAATAATACGGTTACAAAAGCAATATCATTAAATGATGAAAAAATATTGAAGTACTCTCATGGTTTGATGTTTGAACAATGGTGATATATATATATATATATATATATATATATATATATATATATATATATATATATATAAAACCTTGAATTTGGTTCCATCCATACCAAATCCTAGTCATTACGGGGTCTTAACTTAATTAATGCCCATCAGAAAATAATTAAACAAGTTCCTTAACTTCGTCCCCATCACCGCACTTATGCTTATATTCGCGATGAATAACAATGGGGTCATGTGGAACCTTAAAAGTTCCGTAATTAGTTAGTCCCAGTGGCGGAACCAGGACAATATTAAAGGGGGGTCAAAATCTCTCAGTAAAAAATATTGTCCGGGTTCCGCCACTAGTTGTCTCAATCAATTAACTCTTGTATTTTTTTTTAAAGTGTAACATTATAGACCTCGATTCAACTACGCCCTCCCGTTAACAGAGCTACCATCAAGTATTTATCCATAATCTAGAATAAATAAAAATATCAATTCATTCAATTGCTAATAAATATATAATTTCATCAATTTAAATATTTAATAATAATTTCATCAAAACATCAACTAACCTTATTCAATAATTTTAATTATTTCACAAACAATATATCATAAATTATAAATATACCATAAATTGATAAATATACAATATTAATTCAAATACTCAATTAAAATAACACAATCTCTAATTCATGGCATAACTAACAAACTCTAAATCTATTATCTATCATTTAATATTTTAATGGCAAAATTAAGCACAATTGCATTGTAAATTTGCACAAAGAATAAACAAATTAGAAACCTGGAGAGTGGAGAGTGGAGAGAGAAAGGGACTAAGGGAGAACTGCCCAGCAGCCTGCAGGAAGAAGTGAAGAACCTGAGGAGAAGTGGAGAACTCAACTAACTAACTAAGTAAGGGAAAAGAAAAGAAGTAAAGACTAAAGAACTTAAGAACAACCCAGCAAGAGGCGGAGGCGGAAGGCTTAAGAAAGTTTTTTTTTTTTAACCCTACATGAAACGACGTCGTTTCATGTAAGGTTAAAAAAAAATCTTGTTACCTGTTTGCCGAAGAGAAGAAGAAGGCTGGCGGCAGGCGGGCAGCGGCGTGGCCGGAAGGCAGCGGTGGCCGGCGAACTACCAGGGTCGTTTGCCCCCCCTCGACCCCCCCTAGTTCCGCCACTGGTTAGTCCCCATGGCCGGAGTTATATATAAAATTTTAAATAATGTTAAAGGTATCAAGTTTTTAAAGGAGTCTCAAATGATATGAAATTGAATATTTTAATGATATTTTATGGTATAATTAATTGTATGAGATTTGTCCAATTTATTAATATAATAATGACACATCATTTGAGACACTTTTTGGAATTTTTTTTTTGAAAATATTAGAACTAAGAATATATATTTTTTGAATAATTATGGCTCAAAGAATATTAAAACTAAGAACTTAATTACTCATGTTTGTGAGTTTTAATTTAGCAAAAAGAAATGGATGGATTGGGAAAAAAAATATTATTTCTTTCAAGAAAGTTTGAAGGAAGAACTTTTCATTCTGATCGATATTTTCTTTTTTGTCCGAGACAGAAGTCGAGATGAGAATTTGGGTCGAGGGCCAATGTGAAAAATTATGAGGGTAAATTCGACATTTCATGTCCAAGGTGTTATTAGAAAAAATCTATATACTAAAGTTGTCCGTATGAGTACGGTTGTTCCTATATAACATTGTCCTCCCAACCCATAATCCCATTCAAATTCAAATCTACCACAAAGAGATAAGAGAGAGAGAGTGGAGAGAGTAGAGAAAGAAAGTTTAACACTTTCATATATAGATAGAGGTCAATGGGGAACAGTCTAAGGTGTTGTTTGGCTTGTGTTCTTCCTTGCGGAGCCTTAGATTTGATCCGCATAGTACACTTAAACGGCAACGTCGAAGAAATGACCGGTCCGATCACCGCCGGTGAGGTTCTCAAGAACAACCCTAATCATGTCTTGAGCACACCTTCCTCTCAAGGCGTTGTCCGTCGAATCTTGATATTGTCACCCCATTCCGAACTCAAGAGGGGGACCATTTACTTCTTGATACCTTCGTCCTCTTTGCCCCAAAAAAAGAAACCTCACAAAAACCTTAAAAAATCCTCCAAATGTCCCAAAAAGTCCGACAATGATGATGTACCATCGGATATTACGTCGGAAAAGAAACCGTCACGTCGGGATCGGCTGACCGGGAGGAGCGAAGTATGGCAGCCTCATCTTGAGAGCATTCATGAAGACTAATGTCTTTATTTTCTTTCTTTTTTTCCGGTACCGGAATCTTGAGTGCGTTGTTCTGGTGTTTTTTTTTTTTAAAAAAAAAAGTTAATAATATTATAATTGGTTTTGTGGATATAATTACTTGTTAATTTGCTCGTTCTTGTTTGATTTCCGGCTGCATGTAATAATAGCAGATTTGGAAATTTCCTTTTAATGAGATAAATGTATCGCTCCCATGAAAAAATTATAGGAAGAGAGAGTGAGTGAGTGATATTGTACTGCTCGATCAAGGAATTGTTCTTTAGTGTATAACCCTCATGTTGTAAGTACAAAGAATATATTTTTTCTCCTTCTGATAATATTTTCTGGATATATTACTTTCAATAAATATAGTTATATTATATGCATCATTTCCTGGAATCAAGAAAAAATATATATAATAACTGGTTGATATATACACTCATATTTAAAATCATAGCAAAAATCAATTTAATTTGAATTTAAATTGCATTGATAACTGATAATAACAATTATTATGATTAGTTCCGTGCTAAAAGTAATTAACAACAAAACTAAATTAAGAAAGCAGGAAAGTAAAGAATTCTTTTATTGTGGTTCGTGTTGGTTTACCTTTTTATGGTAATTCACTAATTTGTGACAATTAATATAACGTTTATTTACTTAAGTAACTAATCATGCATAGCTAAACATATCGTCTTCCTCTTCGAATCATTGATCTAGAGGAAAGACTTGCATCAACGTTGTGGCGTTTAAAATATTTGAAGTGATTCCAAACATGTTCCCAAATGCACTGTTAATTAATTTTAATCGTTATTTAAGTTGATTTTTAAAACATTTTAATGATTGTTAACACTGGATATTCAAACCTGTTTTTTTTTCTTTCTCCCACCCTCTTTTGACTTGCAACTTACAATAAATGTCCAGCTCAGAGAATTAGCTATTAGTATTTCTTCAAAATTAATTATTAAGAGCTCATTGGTGTCCATAGATCATCATCTCACCATTAATCGTTTGGTGTTAATTAAGTGGCTGAGATTAATTGTCGACTTGTATATACATGAAATGAAGTTTTTTTTTTTATACATTTAATAAGAATGTAGCATGACTACTTAATGAAGTCAATGTGGATTTAAGCAATAGGCATTTGGTCAGCCAGCAATTAGAGGGAATATAGGGCAATGATTTCAAAACCAATGTCCTATTATATCTAATCTTCATGATTGTTAATTTTACAATCATTTTCACAAGCTATGCCACATGTAAAGCTCTAATTTTATGGGGGAAGTTTGGTTTCTCCAAGAGACTAATTATAAATAGTTTCGAGCTTCAACTAATTAATATAACATTAATTTTTGGACTCTTATATGAGAAAAATTAAATTTAGTATGGAACACTTAATTATTTATATTAAATAAAAATAAAAAAATATTAATATAAAAATAACAACATAATGTAATATAATTAAATTTGTAAGAATAATAAAAAAATAATATAATATGATTACACCGCACGTAAACTGTTTGTGATAGACGCTTTATAACATAGAGAATAAATATTTTTTTTCTTACGATATATTACAGCTTGTTCTATTAGAATCCCTTAGAACTGGTAAATTTGAAGATCCCCAGGCCATGAACTTGGCATTAAGCTTTAGATAAAGTTCAATAGTCTAGTCACCTGTTCCCGAGGAAGAAGAACTAGGCTTGACTCTCTCTCTCTAGAGTGGAGAGACTCAGTCATTCAGTCCTCTCTGGTACGACTTGCTGCATGAGGGACTCATCGCAATACTCAACTCTAGATGTTTGTTTAAACATTATTTAAAATTAAGAGGTGTGCATGTGCAAATATTGGTTTGCATGTGAAAATATTCTTTGTGACATATTTACTCTCTATTAAAATATAAAATTATTATTAATTTTTAAAAATTAATTTAAAATATTTTAAACTTTAAATAATTATAGTTATTAAGAATAATGTTATTTGTTATTACTGAACAAATGAATATTTAGGAGCAAAAAAGAAATTGTTCCATAAAAGATTTATCTTTTTATTCTTAATAGGAGAAAATGGGGTTCCAACTCCATAAAGTTATAAAATTGGTCTAATTTTGTCAACCTTGCATTTCTATAAAAAGAATTGTACTCCCTCCGTTCCAAATTAATTATTTTTTTAGGACCTTTTTAAGTTAAATTGACTATTTTTAAAATTAATAATTAAGCATATATAAATATATTTCTAAAATTATAAAAATTGAAATTAGTAATAAATTGTATATACTTTCTTTTGGTTATAATATCTTCACCTATATGTAAGCAAAAATAGTAAAAAAATTAGTTTTAAAAATAGTCAATTTGACTTTAAAAAGTCCTAGAAATACAATTAATTTGGGACGGAGTGATATCTAGGATTACGAAATAAATGTCACTTTTTCAATGCAACCATTTTTCATAGAAAGACAATGACGTAACAAAACTTGACCAATTTTACAACTTCATCGAGTTGGAATCCGATGAAATAACATTACTAGCTACTACTTAACCAATAACTTTTATTTTAAAAATAAAGATGAAACAAAATATTGTATTCATAATATTCAAAAAATTTATAAGTGAGATTATTTTTATGGAAAAAATAAAGTACTATAAGAAAAAGAATAACGAGAAAAGATGGTACCAACCGAGTCCTCTTTTAAATACTTAACCATATGTTTAAGTCTTGAAAATAGGCTTCGTATATCCATATAAAACTTCTTAATTTTACTTTATTCTTATACAAATGTAAAACTTTTTAATTTTACTTGTCTTAATATATTTTGTGCGCGCGATTTATATTTGTAAAGCCTACTGGCTTCTTGATGATGGAGTATATTATTGTTCATCACAGAGCTGTTATGTTCCCCAAACTTGTATATCATCACGATTATTGGTCCATGTTGTTAGCTGGTGGCAAGTGTTCTTTATTGGTAAAATTTATATATTTCATGTTTCCTCTTAAATTTATTGAATTCCCCTGATCTGTACAGTACATTAATAGATTCCATGACCCAAGAACAATGCAAGGTTGTTCAAATAGCTACAATTCAAAAAAGAAAGGTTACATACAAGTCATGGTTCAAAACTCATGCCGACGAAAGAAGGCGATATGTCAACTGTAAATTCCTCTATGCCAACAAGCCAAACCATCCAAAATGCTAACAAAAAGCAGAAAGGGGCAAAGGGAAAATTGATATAAAAATTAATCTATGCACACACCAAGAACTCAAAATTCAGATTGTTTACATATAGACACCAAATTCTCTCCTGTAAATCTGTCATAAATCTAAAAACAAGAGGAATATATATATATACACACACACACTACAAACTAATTTTTCTCAAGTGTGTCGACTCCTCAGGGTCTTGCAATCCCCACAGTTTTGTCTGCTGTTGCAACACCAAAACAGAAGCCCCGCATTTGAGATCAGAGGATGCAAGTATTTCTCCTACTGCCCCTAACTCTCCTCGCTCACTCCACTTGTTTAGCTGACACATAATTTGGGACTCGCCATGACGCCTACCAACCAGTACGAGATCATAAGCATTTCCCATTGATCTAATCACCGCAACCACATCCATCCCACCAGACACCACCTCCTCTTGGTACGAAACTCTCTCGCAGCTCAGGGTGTTGAACTTGAAGTCGGTCAAGATATTATCATCCAGCATCTTGCTACGCGCCTTACCCCCCACAATGTCCGCAGAATTTGAAGTAGTGAATCGTATTAGACAGAGCTTGACATTCGGGTTCTCAGACATGCGTTGGCCATATGCTAATGCTTCTCTATCGTCTGCACCGCCAAAGAAGAGAACAGCTACTCGCTGCAACAACTGCTCTGATATAATGTATCGAGGGTTCTTCAGTTTTAAACGATCAAGGAGGACTCCGACAGAGCAAGGAGCCTTCTCAAGCACATTTTTGTTCAGAAGCCTAAATGCATAAGAGGTTTGTACCATTTCCCCATAAATCCACTGCTTGTGGAAAGGAATTATAATGAGAATTGTTCTTTTTTCTAGAGCGAGGGAGCACACATCGTTGTGCATTGCTGCGTAAGGCGAAATGCCTTTATAGGAATTATACACCATTACACGGCCGTGGTTTACTTGTTCAAACTTTCTGAATGCAGAGAATATTTGTTCCGACTGTGAAGGATTTGGAGAAGGCTTCTCGCGTTGTCTGTGAGCAATGAGTAGAGAAGTGGAACGACCCATGAGCTTAACAAGGTGGAGAACAACTAGACTAATAGGGCTCTCTTTTGTGGGATTGGATGCTTGGAGGAGGCTGATTACTGCTTGAACATTTTCTGGGCAGTGTAGGCAAGCAAGTATGCGGAGTTCTTCATTGCGTCTGCTGTGTAGGATAGTCCTCCTCTTATAAGCAATGTACCTTCTTGAAGGATCATATAGGACCTTTACTAGAGGTGAGACCACTCCTGCTATAACAACCACTGAGATTACCATAATGGCATAGGATTCTGCTTTCAGTTGCTGCATTAATGTAAATAATATTTAAACATTAACGTCATTAGACCAAGACAAAAAAAAGAAAGTTCAAGCAAGTTCTTCATTTTAGTAGTCCTGCATTTGTAATCCATGCTTTACTACATGCTGAATAGCCCAACTAACTGTAGAAAAGCCCTTTCTAATTATAAAGCAAACAAACTAAATGAAGAAGAGATGAGTAAGAGAGTGGCTAGTATATAGAACAACCAAAATCGTTACGAAGGGGAAATGTAAAGTACGATGTGCTAGAAAATTTAATATGGGGATTACTCTGATCTTCTTCAATTCGGTAAAGACAGCAAGTTCAATGATGCCTTTGGAGTTCATGATAAGAGCAAGAGAGACGGCATCTCGGAATGGTATCCTGCAAAAAAGTGGGGGCACCATGGTCCCCATAATCTTTCCAACAAATGAAACTAACACAAGAAACAGCACAGCAGCTACATTTTCCAACTTCTGTATTGACAAAAAATTTGTTTGTAATCCACAAACAGCGAAAAACAGTGGCATGAGCAACTCAGAAACAAAGCAATCAAGCCTTTCAACTAATGCAGCTCCCAATGGTGGCCCATCGGGTATGACTAATCCCAAAACCAAAGATGGCACAATGGCACTAACGCCAATAAATTCACCGATAAACCCACAAACCAACACAGCAACAAGAACTGTAAATATATAAATCTCCTTCACAGGCTTCCCTTCCGGGGTATGCCTGACTGCCCACCAAGCTGCCGGACGAATTCCAAACAGTATAAAAACTAAAAACAGGGCACGTGACATAAAAGACCCTATCGTTACCTTAAATGATGCCGTCGCAGCTATCCTGGCAGCATACTTTATTAACATTACAGCACAGTAGCATACATCACATATAATGGAAGACGAAGATGCTAAGCGTCCAATATCCGAATTTAGGATCTTGAGCTCTTCCAGAAAGCAAGTAACAACTGGGAATGCGGTAATAGAATGAACTTCTACAACAGATGGTAGTATTTCTAAGATCTCATAGTCCAGAGATGCAAACTTGTAGAGGAGAATGACAACTAAACTAGCAAGTCCATAAGGAACAAAGAATCCCAAAATTCCTATAACTAAGGCTTTCTTACCTGATCTAAAAACCATGGTTGGATCAACTTTCACTCCTATTAAGAAGATGAAGAACATAAAACCAAAAGCTGAGAGAGTATCAAGTACCACCTTGCCTTCACTTGGAAATAGCTTGGACAAGAATGCTGCATTCTGCCCAAGTACTGAAGGACCTAGAACTACACCTCCCTGATAAACATGAATTAATATCCAAAATCAGCAAACACAATTTAATTTCATACCCATCTTTCAATATCATATTCTTTTTACTTTACATTCATGATGTAGTATGATTATTTAAAAATAAAAAATAAAATCACCCTTCATGATGTAGTATGATTATTTAAAAATAAAAAATAAAATCACCCTTCATGGGCCATGCATAATGCAGTATTCTGTATGTATGCATAACCCACAAAATTAAAGAAAATAATTAAGTAAATAAAATTAGAGATGGGTATTGTGTATAAAGAGGGGGGGAGAGAGAGGGGCGAAAAAAAAGCTTACGAGAATTTGAGAAACAATCATAGGTTGGCCAAAAGGCTTGAGAAAGAGGTGAAAGAAGCGGGTGATGGTGATGATAAGGCAGAGCTGCAACAAAAGAGAAGGAACGGAGTACGTGAGGGGATCGTCGCCATACCAGACGCCCCTTGAGTTGATATGGCCCAAACTATGGCAACTAAAGGGCATTTTCGAATCCGAGTCGCCGGCGGTGGGTGAATCCATCCTCCTCCTCCTCCACTCTGGTACTTGCGTTTTAACATGAGATCGATGGATCACTTAATTGATTTTAGGGTTTCTTGATTGAATTAGAGGAGATAGGGAGATCTAGAGATACCATTTCAGAGTGAGGGAGATGAAGAGAGACGGATGGCGGAGCTTTACTCTTGGAAAAAGGAACATGAGAATTCAGGACAGGAAGATAGATAGAAGAGCATGACCAAAAAAGCGTCAATGATCTTTAAGAAACTAATTAACCAATTGAAACTTACTAGTATCATTAATTAATTATATCTCATTTCATAAATCATTAATTAATTATATCTCATTTCATAAATTAAGGAGTGTAAAAATGTCAGAATATATGTCTGTTGCATATTTTCTTTTAAAATAATAATTTTTTTGAAAAATATTTTAAAGAACAAGTTCTTGATATTTGTCAAAAATTTAGGAAGATTAAAAATACATTTTTTGTTTTAAAATTAATGAATTGAATAAAATAATTTTTAATTTTAGAACGAAGAAACCAAATATTTTATCTTACACAAGTCGACCATACATATAAATCAATAAATCACTGGATACGCATAATTGTTCCAAGATAATTACCGTAATGTTCCACAAAAATCACAACGAAAAAAACGAGTCTAACCTCGACATATTTAGTGTTATTAATGTACTTGGGAAGAATAAAATTATAGTTAATTCCTAAGAAATTACAAGCTTCCTATATTTTCAATTCTATGCTAAATATATACTATATTCTTCCGCAACATAAAGGTCTTTCTTAACGGACACGTATGTGAGCACAACATGCATGCACGCACGTAAGGCTGCAAAGAGAACGTATTCATCGAATAAAAGAAATTATTAATTAGGTGCTTGGTCAAGACCCAACAAACATATGCTTCTAAATTGTGGGCCAACATTAATGGTATCCATTCTATCGTAAGGCCCATCCTAGCAGGGGATAACATCAAATGTCATAAAGGCTAGGGCCATCATGAATTCACTTGTCTTATAACAGCCCAGGCATCTCTTTTGTGGACACAAAATATAAGACTTTGGAAAACCCAAAACAAGGCAGACTCATGGATAAATTAATATGCGAACAACATTATTGTCTACATCATATAAATTATACTCCAATTGGAAGTTGTAGGACCAGTCCAATCCGATTTGGCTCCCATAAATTAAGATGTCTACCAAATTTTTGGTATCTATACCATGTCACTATGAAATGGTTGGACCACTACTTAATATCTTTGTTTTAGATAACGTTTATTTCGTGTCACATTAAAGTAAGATTTTGTACAATTCAATAATTTATTTTATTTATTTAATCTCAATACATCAATTCCACTTATTTGTGCTATACCCCTCAATGTATTTATAAAGATAAAATAGTAATATCATTAAAATTAACTTCTAATTACTTTTATTTGTAGTACCCCCTCCGTCCTAAATTAATTGCTCAGTTTTGACTTTTTAAAATCAATTTGATCATTTTTAAAACTAATTTTTTTACTATTTTTGCTAAAATATAGGTGAATAGATTATAACCAAAAGAAAGTATATACAATTTATTACTAACCCCAATTTTTATAATTTTAGAAATATATTTATATATGTTTAATTATTAATTCTAAAAATAGTCAATTTGACTTAAAAAATCACAACTGAGCAATTAATTTAGGACGGAGGGAGTATTATATTAACATATTTGTGAACTAAACACATGTGAATTGCATATATTATTGATTCTCTACAATGCATTTTTTTGATTTTATAAGTTGTTTAAGTTAAATAAATTATTTACGAATTGTGCGTAAAATTAGAACCATTAATATAATGATAATGTTGTATATTGTGAATGTTTTAGGTCTAGTTTTGATTGCCAATTATATAAATATAGATTTTTGGTACCATCCTCGATACTGAGATATACCATGAGACTAATAAGTTGATTCGAGTTCTCGTTATCAATCGTTTGGCGTAAAAAAAAGTAATATTTCTCGATAAAGTCGGTTGATTAGCGTATTTTTTAATTCTTATATATTAATAAATTTTATACTTATAATTTAACATAAATTTATTACAATACATAACAAGGCTGAAATAATTTTAGATCGTCAATTATTTAGATAAATATTTATGGTAATATTTTTAAAAAATATCTAATAATTAAAATTATTTTATAACTTTTATTAATTTTATGTATTAATAAATTTTATAATTATAATTCGATATAAATTTATTAGTCAAGTAATTATGAATGTGAATAGATAGACACGAGGCATTGAATGGAGTCGGTGGGCGTGCAAATGCGGGACCATTGGCCACCAAACTTCATTAAACGCAGTCGTGTTCACCACGCCAAACCATCCCTTCCCCTGGCCGTCGATGTCGTTTTGCGAGTTTGAGTGTGACAGTACGTAGACGTATGTGCCTGTGTAAGAATAGGATTTGTTTGCCGAGTGTTTTTTCAAATTTTTGTGAATTATAATTTATCTACTTCATTTATTAATTTCTTTATAATATATATATATATATATATATTATTTCTGTCAATTTTGTTTGGTTAAAAATTCGGAAGATATCGTTTAACACGTAAATAATAACTTCTTGGTGCAACAAAAAATTATTTTAAGTTTAAGTTTAAAATGCAACAAATCTCTTATATTTAAATTTTGAAGAGTCTTAAATAAATTTATTTCAATTTAATTTTTTTTGTGACTTTTTAAACTTCCTTTTTCTTTTCTATTTTATATTCTTAAAATTTCTCCTATATTTTCTCACTTATATATATTTTTTAACTCTGATTTAAATATTTATTATTCATTTATAATTGGGCACACATGTGAGCGGAGGAGTAGAAATAAGAAAATGAAGAAGATAGAGAGCAATGCAACACGAAGCTTCATCTTTCTCAGTCTCGACTCTCCAACAGATAATCTACAAAATACAGCGTTGACATTGACCAACTTTAATTGCAGTGCTCGACAAGTTATACTTATTGACTTGTTCAAAACCCAATTAGGATCCAATCCATCTGTTTTACATTACATTATTCTATTTTTTTATGGATGTGATACGTGTCAATTTACTTGTATCCATCCATGTTATAATTAAAGTATCACTCCTATTAAAACTATGGTATTACTAACAATCATATCCTTACTGTATCTTTTCATTTAGAATAAATTCTATAATCGATGGTCCATAAAGTTAGTATATCAATAACAAAATATCATCCAAGTTATTTAGGAGAAAAATAATAATAATAATCTCAAATTTAGTATAATTAATTAAACAAATTTGGTATAACAATTTAAATCATTTGATTTTTTTATATATAAATTACATACATGATATATTATTATTAAATATTGTAAAACACTAGTTTTACATATTTTTTTCGTTTTCATTTATCATGGAGACTAAATTAAGTAGTTTATTATTAAAAACAATTAATCAACTCGTATTTATATTTATTTGTCAGAGTACGTAAGAAGGTTATTTTTTTTAAAAAAAAAAAAAAAAACCTCGTAAGCTCCCACAAACCCTTTAACATTTGCCATAATAAGAAAATAAAAATTAAAATCAAGATATCAGTTCTAAAACGATATATCTACAAGAGGTCAGACATACTAAATATAATATCCCTTTCAATTACATTTTTAATAGAATTATTAATGTACATAGAATTATTCTTATTTCTTAATAGTCGCGGTTGACAATAAAAAAATAATAAAAATTGTTGTTCTAGATCTTTTATCATACTTTTTCCTTACAATTTTGTTTTATATATTTCTCTAAGAAACTATAATCACTTTTAATTAATGAATATCACTTGTTTTATAAATTCAGTTATTGTGCGGGAAAATTTCTGTGGTTTTTGAGTTATTTTGTCGTTCATTTATCATACTGTTTAAATATATAGGGGACTAATTACACGGAAGTAAAAGTATTTTATAAGGAGAAAATACGATACAAGTAATTGCCATTAACACTAGTATCAAATACAAGGAAAAACAGAGAAATATAAAATTTTGAATACAATCAACTTAATATTAAGAAAAAAAAAGTATTTATCAATAAAGATCAGAATAACCTTTTCCTTTTTTTTAATGAGCTCAAAAAGAGAAAGTCAGTACATTCTTCACTTAAATACATTGTATAAATAAATAAATCAATTGAATCCCTACCCTATATAGTAACATTGAGGCTTTATATCTAACCCACGAAACAATAGGGGGAAATATCATTAACTTCTACAACATATTTCTGCTATATGGAAAATACAAACAAATTCCTGCAAAAAAATATACACTGATACATGCACAAAAAAATACCAATAAACAAATGAAGCTGACTGTGAGTTCTTATTTCTTATGAAATCTTAATCCTCTTAAACCCCCAACCTTGAAAAAATCAATCAATTTAGCACAAGAAGGACTCGAGGAACATATCTTCTCTAGGTTCTTCCTTGGTTCTAGAGAAACCATTTTCTTGGTTTTGTGATTGATTCATGTAAGAGCCCATGGAATTTCCGAATCCCGAGAATCCGAAGCTCCCGGGACCCTGCAACATCTCTAGCGTGAAGGGCGCTTGGCCGTTGGATGTTGGTTGCCTCAAACTGCCCATTGAATTGTTGATCATCGAATTGTTTGATAGATGAGATGTTGCCGATGGCCTAATAGCCATGGGGGCATTATTGGTGGCATTTGTGGGCATTGGCCTGTTGAGGGAGTGGCTGCCACTACCACGAGCTGCTGGAACATCGTGGTTGTGCTTTCCCTCATAGGTTGTTATTACAGCCCTCAGATCATGAGATGCTCGTTCCACGTGTTTTCTCACAGGGCATCCTGGATTTGTGCACTTGTAGTAGCTCCTATGTATGATGAACAATGCACAATATTATATATTTTTCAAAGCACTCGTGTCAATAATATAAGTGCTACTACAATGTAAGAGACTCATATATTTTGGATCATTGAACCAAAAGTATACAAGTTCACAGCAGCATATCCATGAACCAAAACCAAGTTGAAGCATAATATACTTTGCAGTACAAAAATTTAAAAAGACAAAAAGAAAGAGAAGTTGCAACTCCCAACAATGAAACAATTTGGTTCATGGGTCAAGTCCAAAAGATCAACATCAAGCATAGGATTTAAATATATGCTTATGGGTGTAGTGATGTAAGTAGTACTTTAAAGTTTAAATTAAGAATTCCTATTTAAGGAAGCTGATTCTTGAAGCCAAGACAATGACAAAATCCACCTAATATATGCATGGGGTCTTTCACAGTGAGAAATGGAATAGTAATAACACCTAGTTATGGTAAACTACACACTTTAGTAAAAGCATAACACCTTTCCAGATGAGGGAAAATTAAAGAAATAGTTAATAGTGATAGAAGTGTAAGCTTTTTACCTTGGATTAGGATTTCCCTTCACCACTTTTTGGCCATATTTTCTCCATCTATAACCATCATCAAGAATATCAATATCACTTGTTGTTTGAACTACAACTCTAGGCTCCCTCACTGTCCTATTTCCTGGTGCTGATATGATTTCATTCTCAGCGTCTCCTCTCCTGAAAAATTTAATAAAATATATAAATCATCATCTCCTTCAAACAATCTTTAATAACCAAACAACCAATTTACATAATTTCATAACAAAACTTACCATCTTTTGGCATCAGGTTCATCTTCTTGAAAGTCATCTCCCCCTGATTTACTCTTCTGAGAGCTATGCTCAAATTCATCATCCCCAACTGATATCGACGAATTCTCTGGAGTTGCAGCTGAATCCATTTGTCCAGTTCCATGTGAGGCATATGACTGATCTGGGATTTCATTTGTTGGAGGATTAATAGCTTGGCTTACTTGAGAAGAAGCTGATAATGCTGATGCTGATCTCCTAGTTGACTGAGGCTTGGGATGAGTATGACTACCCTTATAAACAATCTCAGTTATTTGTCCTTCTATTGACCTCTCAACTTTCTTCTTCATTGGGCAATTGGCGTATGTACACTTGTAATAACTACGCGGATTTTCGCTCCCTTTCACTTGTTTTTGCCCATATTTTCTCCAGTTGAAACCATCTTCTGCTCTTTTCTGCTCCCTTACCGACTGTGATGGTTGATTGTATTGATTATAATCTGATTGGAATCCAGTCTGTGGGTTGGTTTGAATGGTGGCAATCTCAGGGGAGAAGCTCTGCGTAGGTGGGAATTCAAATTTTACCATAGAATTCCCATCTTTCTTGGCAGGTTCTTGATAACTCCATGGCTGTTGTTCCTGAATATATATGATCACATAATTAGACTCCTTTAAAAGAAATTGGAAAACAGAACATCAAAAAACAGAGTGAACTAGAGTTGAATGAACTGAAATTGTGAACATACCGTGGTAATTGTGGTGGATTGAGATGGGAAAACTGTTGTTGATGAGTTTGCAGGCCTTGTTTGGGTCTGGAAAGAGAAATCTGAGTAATTCTTTTGTTCTGTTTTGATATCTTGTTGCTGCTGCTGGTGGTTGTTATTGTTATTGATAGAATCTCTCTTCCAATTAAAAGACTGAAATGGAAAAGTCCCAGTGGTAGGAGAAGGCAGAATCTGCATAAATTACACGACAACATAGTCAGACCTTTTTAATTCCTGACATCAATAGTAATTCAAACATAGCAATAAAACCCAAAAGTTAAAACACTGAAATATAAGTGGATTTACATTTGATATGCTCTTACAATTACAAATTTTGGGTTTACATTCGATTTGATTTCCACACAAAAAAAAATCTAAAAATTCTTTTTGAAAAGATGAAAAAGCATTAAATATGATTTTAAGTTTGTTCTATCTGTTATTTCAAAATTGAAACAGAAGCCAAAAAGAAAAGAGTACATACGTTGTTAGAAGAAAGGAGGACAGGAGAGTCCAAGAGCTCAGCAGGGCTTAAACCAGGAGGAATGGAGAAGTAAGAAGAAGGGGAAACAGAAGGTGGGGAGATGGGTAGTGAAGGAGGTGGAATTGACTTGAATTTTGGGACACCGGAGCCGGTTCTCTGGGCTACGCGATCGCCCAGTCCGCGGCTAACGGCGGCGGTTGTCGTGGTGGGGTTAACATCGGAGGCGGCGGAGGAGGAGTTGAGGAGATCGGAGAAAGAGGTGGGCATGAAAAAGGAAGAATTGTTGTTGTTGTTGGTAGTTGATGATGAGAAAGAGAAAGTGGATGTTGGGTATGAGTTTGCTGAAGTGTCTAAGCTCCCTGAAGAAGTCATCAGAGAGAAATTAAAGAGGAAGACGGAGAGAGAGAGATCGGCCTACAGAGGAGAGAGAGAGAGAGAGGGAAAGATGAGAGAGTTATGGGAGGGGGTGAAGGTGGTTAGATTGATTGTGGGAATAAAAGACTAAAAGGAGGAAAGAAGTTGGGGATGAACACGTATTGAGAGACAAGAAACTTGATAATCTTTTTTTATTTTATGTTTTCTTTTACTTTCTATTTTTTTACTTTGAAAAAATTATACGTATAAAGGTAAGAGTATGTCGATTTTTACTGTAAACAAATAATACTCCCTTCCCTTCGTTCTATATTATTTATTTAATTATTATTCACCTTTTAAAATTAATTTTAAAAATTTATAAACTCAAAATAAATTTATATTTTTTAATTTTAATTAATATAATAATAAATATTATAAACTATTTAAAAATATAAATTTATTATTTTATAATTTTTGTTAAATTATTTTAATCTTAAGTTTAAAAATTTTTTAAATTAATTTTCAAAAATTAATAATAATTTAAAACGGATGGAGTATATTAGAGGAAAGAAATGATAATGATATATATTATAAGTTTGTATATTAATTTTTTTTATTAATTACATAAATAAATATAAGTAATAATTCTTATCATGTTTATAATTTAATTTAAACTTATGTTTCGATGTATTTTATATTTATAATTTAATATAAAATTTCGCAATACGTAATTGTGTTCATATCAATTAATTATTTATATAAATTTTTTATTTGTAGAATATATTATATATTTACTCATAATAAATTTTTTTTTTTTAATTAGCAATATAATTTAACACATTATATAAATAAGTAGGGATATTTAAATAATTAATTTGCGGGTCTGTTTTTGTTACATCATCCCTCCTTTTCTATTAAGAGAGATACGACGAGGTATTTTCTTGGAAGCTGGAGAGATATTTGACTACAGAAAATACATAAATACTATTTTTTATTTATTTATTCTGGTCAAACCTCGTGGGTTTGACTGGATAGTATGGCGGCTGGGTGGGATAAATATCTGTTGGAGTACAATTTTACTTCAAGTTGCGTTCTTTGGTTCCGGGGTTGGATCATATGAGATTGATTCTATCGCTGCGCTGGTGTGTGAATTTATATTTTATAAGCATGGAACCCGTGCGATACACACACATATATATATATATTTTTTTATTTTTAATAACTAAAATTTATTTTAATTTAAATTAATTAATTTTATAATTATTTATTAATTAAATTATAATTTCTTCTTTTAGATTATTATTATTATTATTATAATATATATATATATCCATACATACATATGATATTATTATCATCTTTTTATTATTTTATTTTTTAAATTTGTTCCATCAAACGATCTCATGATAAAATTAATAAATGAATATGACAAAAACTAAGAATGTGAATATCATTAATTATAGTCCCCCTTTTTTTTTACAGTAAATATCATAATATTATATGTGATTTTTTGATAATCAAGAAAATCTAAATTGAAGTGTTTTTGCAATATATATTGATTGATATGATATTAATGTACACAAAGATGAAAAGATAATATGATTGAAGATAGTATGATTGATGCATTGTTTAAGAGATCTAATTATAATTATATTCGTTGTATTTGGATATGTGTTATTATTATTATGTAATTTGTATTTCAAAATTACAAGCTGATGACCAAATTACTTTTAGGATGACTAATCAAATTATTTTTTCTCCCCTTAATTTGTTATATACTTGTATTCATTTAATTATAACTTTTTCTCCTTTTTAAAGCAAAGTCTGTTTTCTCTTTATTTTTGTAATTTAATTTTTTAATGTTAAATTTATATTTTTATTAATGTGTAAAAGGCCGTTCTAAAAATCTAGGATCCATTTTCGGGTTGGTTTATCTGTGTTAGTTTAATTAAATTATGAGAAACTATTTATTGTAATTGTCATTTGGCACATTTAGTTAGTGGTGTCAATCATTAAAAAATATTTGAATTTAAACCTTTTATTTTATTAAAGATATGCACCCTTAATTGCTAGTTAAGAGAGTTTAGTAATAATAATATGATATTAGAAATAATAGTAAGAAAATAATGATAAATTAAAAACTTTATGTTAGCTTGTAGCCTTCAAATAGAAATAATTTTCGAATGGACACAAAATAAAAACTCATCTCCAAAATGTTATTTTGACGTAATTTTTAATAACTGTAAAAACGAAGTCTTTTTTATTTTTTTGAAGTATTTTATGAAAAGTGCATCTAACTTAGATTATAAAAATAATTTGCGTTTACTAATTAACTTAAAATGGACCATTTAAACGGACAACTGGTGTGCTACTCAAAACAATAGATAATTACTGCAATTAAAAGGAAACAATAAGTGTATGTTTAGTTAGTAAGTGTTTACATGGTTTGATGCATTTAGAGGGTTTAAAAGTTCAAATACACTTAAAAATCATGTTTGTTTGGTAGTAGCTTAATTTAAATATTACTTATTTAACTCACAAATATAGCATTTGAACCTCAAATGTAACGCATTAAAATTGATGCATAATATTACAAACGCTACCGCCACAAACACATGTAGCTGAACAAGTTTTAAGTTTGCTTCAACAAAATGGGACTTATGATGTCACTTGATGCAACTTAAGGTGGTGTTTGTTTACCTCTTAACAACTCCACATCTGATTCGGTAAGAGAGTAAAGTTGTTTGGTAAAATTTTATTTGTCTCTTATCGTTTCTTAATCGGTAAAAGGAAAATATAAATTCAAATCATTAAGAGCTGCTTCTTAATGAAAATTTTAAATTTATGAAGTATTTATAAATATTATATTCTCTCCATTCCAAATTTTAAGATCATTATTGATTTTTGAAAAATTAATTTGAGATATTTTTAAATTTAAAAATTATTTAAATGTTTTATACTTTTTAATTATCAAATAGTTTTTTAAGTTTCATAAATGATTTCATTTAAATGATATTAATTATTTAAATCTTAATTATTCAATTTTATGAAACACTATCTAAGTAGCCATGTTTTGTTATTATAGTTGGTAGGGAACTACTGCCGAATAAATAAGGTGCAGAAACAACATCCAAACACGTCACAAATCACAATAGCTAGTCAAATTGCTTAACTTAGATCCTAACCGCGATGCTTGTATTCTTTTATTTTGGCTGACGAGAAACTGATCTCATTTGGACATTATATTACATTATTGGTCACATCTTGGCCTTGTTCACGTCTACTCATCTCTATAACTAAACCTTCATTTTCCTTCAAAATTAATAATATATTTTAATATATTAAATTAATATTTTTACATAAAAATATAATACTTTTATTTAATTCGTTTCATATAAATAGACTATATTTATGTACAGAGTATATGTAAAAATATCATATTTTATTGAAAAAAAAATCAGTTTTATTTGTTTTTTGACCATTACAAAATTTTAATTTTAAAGTACAAAGTGAGTACGAGTATTATCATATTGTCAAATTCACATTTTATTAAATCATTATTTCCTAAAATATTAAAAATAATAATCCTTTCGTATTTGCTTAAGTAATATTCTCTCCGTCTCTTAATATAAGACGTTTTAGAGAAGTGTTTTTGTCTCTTAATGCATGACGTTTGAGAATTTCAAATAAGCATTAATTGTTTAGTTTTCAATATTATCCCAAATATTAAATATAATTTTAATTTTCTCATTATTTTTTGCCTAATAAATAACATTATCTTTTTTCAATACAAAAATAATATAAGTAATTAATATTATATAATTATTTTTTTAATACTTATATACAATTCTAAAACGACTTACGTTAAGATAACGATAGACTTAGTTACCAAGGTTTTAGTTTTCAGTAAATTAGGGGAAAGGAACAGTACGACTAATTTGGGACAAAGCGCATATTGCTGTATTTTGGACAGAAGAAAACAGCAGCAATATGGTTGGAAAACGTGAATTTGGGTGGTCTATTATATTATATCATCATATTCTAGAAGAAGAGGAAGGAACCTAATACTAGCCCAAAAGTGGAAACGCGTTTATATTAGCTGACTGACTGACTTTTGTGGAAAAAACAGACCAACTTTATAAAAAAAAAAAATTAAAAAAAATCTCTTCACACTTGCCGTTGTTAGATAGAGGTCTAAAACTAAAAGACAAACAATTTTATTAGAGTGGCACCATTTCTCTTGATTATAAAAAACAACAATTGACAGTAAAATATAGAGAAACAGATTTCTTCTTAAAAATAGCGTCAACTTATATAAATATATTTATTCTTAACTTGTTTGAAGCTCGGAAAAAATTGTGAAAGAAAAATTAAAAATAAAAAACAGAGAAGGACGAAACCGTCTTATTGAACTTTTAACTAATAGTATTATACATTTATACTAAATAAACAAAATACCAAGTTACAATATATAATTAGTTGACGCGAGTAAAAGTTGCCTTCGCGGCAAGCACCACATCTAAAATTTTTCATAAACTACTTTTCTCAACCTATTTTTAAATGAGTACTCCCTCTCAATTAAATACAAGAATTACATTGACTTCTTATCGCAATCTATATAATAAAATACAAATGATTTTGAATTTCCCGCCCATCTAATAAATCATCTGAGCCATTCAAAGTTTGGTATAAATCTGACCGTTCATTAGTTTCCCCTTCTTTATTTCCTCTTCTTCTATATTTTTCTTCTTCTTCAAACCCTATCTCCAATACCTTCTTCTTCTACATTTTTTTTTTCTCTACAACAAAAATTAGTGCCGGAGGCACGAGATTACCGCTAGTATCTTATATTTTGAAACACGTGCTAGTCATGTGCTAGTTATAGAAACAACAAATTTAGTTGGCAAAATTTTTAGATAATATATGATACATACAACCCACACTTGCAAGTCCTTTGAAAATTTTCTCATAGAATAAAAATATTTAACAGACTAGAAAGTTGCAAGTCAATGCGTTAAAGATCCAGATGATAAAAGAAACTTCCACAATTAGAGCTATAAAAGTTCTACATGATAACAGTACATACAACTCCTCAACAGTTACAATTCCTCGGCCAAGCCAGCCCAAAAAATGAATGGATTACTTCTTGGCATACATGATAGCCATCGGATTCTGAGGGGTGATTTTGAAGCCTTGAAGAGCCTGCATAGCCACTGAGGACTGGATATCATCTTCAAATTCTACAAAGGCGATACCCGGCTTCGCATCAATCATTCGAACTTCCCTAAAACCAGGGTATTGTTTGAAGAGAACTTCCAGCATAATGTCTGTCGTCTCGTGTGGCAAATTCTGTATAAATAGTATATTGTTCGGATCTGCAGCTGATTCTTGAGGCTTTCCTTGGCGGGAGGAACCCTGAACACAACACATACCAGCAATTACATAGAATACATTGGTGGATAATCACATAGAACATATTCAATTCTTCAAATACTATATACTTACAAGAAGGAAAGAGCCCCATAATAGGTAAAACAGAGGTGTATGTGTGTGTGTGTGTGTGTAAGTTGAAATTGGAATGTATATAATCCTTAGTTTAACAAGTTAATTAAAAACTCCAAACATATCAAGTAATTACATTTCAGCAGAACCATTTGAGGGATGGAAGGTGCTTGATATTGCACGTGTTTTTTATATTTCCACATAGTTCTCTCACATGAGAATAAAGTGGATCCCACCTTCATGTAAGAGGGGATCATGTGAAAATATATAAACACATGTGAAAATAGTGCCCTCAAACTAACTAGCAAAAAAAAATAGTGCCTTCAAATTAGAAACTTCCATTCTTTTATACAATGAGAAACATCTGGGAGGGAAAGAGGAAGAGGGGGGGGGGGGGGGAGTTTTTCAATGAAATAGAGATGGAGCAAAGCAAATGTACCATTGGGCCTCCATTGGTCTCAGCTCTTACACCATTAGCACCAGCAGATTGCTGCGACTCTTGTCTCTTTCTTTCAGCTGGACATGCAGATTTGGTCAAAAATTTAGAATACACCACAAAATAACATTCAACTGCTTATAGCAAGCACTCTTGAAAGGTCAAACAATAAACACAAAAATAAAAAAGTTTAATCTCAAAAATCAAGCCATTCATTAAAGCTTGTCAATCTGGTGCATTGTTAAACTAGATTAATTCAACTGAAATATAAGTAGCTGGCATTAAACTACAATTACCGAGTGAAGCTCTTAATTCAACTAAAATATAAGCAACTGGCAGTAAACTACAAATTACCGAGTGCTTCACTAGGTAGAACCACATTTCCACTGAATAGTGTCAGACAGATGTCATACACCTAAACTTATTGGACACCATAGTTGTCATGGCGGTAGTTGACCGCCAGGACGCCTACGCGATAAGACACCCGCCATAGCGCCCATATAACGACAAGTGGTTAACAATGTGCAATTTATACATTATTTGTTTTACTTCAAAAGTAGTATATTCGACAATAAAATTTTATATACATTAAAACTCAAAACATAATAACTAACAATATGGAATACAATTAAAAACACAATTATATGAATATTTCACAATCAAAATTCAAAAATAAAACACTTGACATTAAAAACTAGTAGAACAAGTTAACAAACACTACGTAGAAAATAAAGGATCAACCAATTCAACAATCATCACATATTATAAGTCTAATAAGTAATAAAAATTACACCATATAGCTAGTCCATGGGTTATGATGAGTCATGGGTACAAAATGACTTAATCACTTAACTTGGGCCAACTACCAAGGCGTAAGCCTTTGCGGCTCAGCGTCCAAGGCGTTGCCTTATTCTTCTCTAGTGCCAGGATGCCTAGTAGTCGCCTAGGCGATGCCATGACAACTATGATGGACACTGCTAGAAACTTGTTTGATACTTCTTGTACGTGTCATGAACAAGAAATTTACTTTACTCGTCATTGTTCAATACTTCACCAACATGACCCATGTAACCTGGACCTTAAACGGAGAGCCTTATCTGGGTTGAACACATGCCACACACTTAAAAACTTATTGGGTTCTTCTATAAAAGGTTTGATACTTTCAGACGTGTCATCATTTGAATATAAACTGTATTCACTTTGACCATTTTGGTAAACAGTAAACACTTCACCAAGATGACCAATGTATCATGGTCATGTTTCTGATAAGAGCTCCAACAGTTCTTGAAACTTCGGAGAGACACCTTCAATTCATCCCTTTTTTGAACAAGTTTCACAATGTCACATAACCAATCCAAGTGAAGATACAAGGATCCAAGAAAAGCATCATATACTTTTGCTGACTTCTTTTTTTTTTCTGTGATCTTTCTTATGTTTTTAACGAGTATTAAGATCTACAAAAGACACACCTGAATGTACATTTTTTTGGAAAAATGCCCACTAATAGATTTTAGTTGTTAACTTGTTATTGCTTAATATTTGGAGAAAAAAAACATCCCAAACAAAATTGTCATTGAAAAAAATAATAAAATGACAAAACTGCCATTAATGAAAAATAATGACATGATACAACTGACATCAATAAAAACTTCGAAAAAAGAAGCCGCTATGGGTCATTGCCATAACTAATTAGCTGTGGACCGTGGCAACCACAACCATCTTACCCCTTGTATACACATATGTGCATTGTAAATAGAATAATTTTGAGTTTATGACGACTCAACACCATTTACTTGCTCTCCTAAAATATATTAGTTTTTTGCCCAAAATTTTGACATTTGTATGTTGTATCCTACTAATTACTATTTCTACAAAACAATGAGTCAGAGGGTGATTCTATTCAATAATATTCATCTTAGTATTGTTGTATCGTCCCTGAGTCTACATTAAGAGAGTGGTTATGATGTCATGTCAAATTGCCAATGTAGCACCACGATGCTAAAACTACATAGCTTCTTCATATTACAAATGTTTCCACATTGCCCAATCCACCTCCATCATGGTTCAAAGTCACGGTAGCAGCATAGGTTGCAGATCAGCTTTGGCGTCGGGCGATACACACCGTTACGCTAGAGCATTATTATTATTATTATTATTTATTAGTTAATATGCAAATATACGTATTTTATTTATTATTATTACTTCTTATACTCCACAAAAAGTGTCCTAATGTTTGATACTATTATAATTATTACTCCCTTTTCCCACAAAAGAGTCCCATTTGTCGATTTTTCTGCTACACCGTTATTTCACCTTAATTCCTCCGTTACACTGTTATTTCTGTTTGATTTTTCTGTTACACCGGGTTTTTTTTTATTTGTAGCGAAATTTTTCCCATGCACAACTTTACATTGATAATGCTTGAAATTTCAATTTGTGACTCGTTATCGGATCGGTAAGGAAACCGAACCGATACGCCAAGATTTGGGCAACTCAACCGATACTTTGAACCATCCTCAATGTTGGGGGAGCCTTACCTAGAAGTTGTAAGAGGACTATGTCCATGTACAAGTAATTTCATTTAATTATCACTCCAGGAAACATGTGCTATACAAATCTTATGACTTTGCTTTATGTTCAGTTTTCCTGGTCTATCTCCAAACATAAAAGGTTGATATCATGCATACAGAATTACTTATAATAGAGGACAAAAACAGAAGCAACACAACAGAAAAGGTAAAACTGCATAATGAATTAGACTGACCTTTTTCCTCTTGCTTCTTTTTCTTATCTCTTGGGACGAAACTACCATCTGCTTTAGCAACACAATCTGACTTTGTTTTTGCATAATGTATTCGCTATATTGAATCACAGAATCATATTAGTAATTGTGACAATATAAAACATTCTAAATGAACACATGGCATCTAATTTTTTTTTAGATCCCAACAGAAGTGACAGAACTGATCATAGAGATATAAAAATAGAGTGCTCACTGGCAGAACAGAACTGAGACAGTATAAGAAACTTCCTGAAATTGATCCATTCTGAACCACCATGTTATCGATGTAAGAGGGGAGTAATTTTCACCCCGTTGTTATCTGCTTTTCACTTTTCTAAATTACGCTAATTACTTAGAGCCACTAGAAACTTTTTTGGCAAGATGAATAGATGGTGCCAACAGGGAGTACTTGAAAGCGAAGTTTGAGACAGAAATATTCATCAGATCAAAGAGCACAAACTTTAAGACCCTTATTATGCCAGTAATTTAAGACTTATATTTGAAATACTAAATGTTGCTCAGCAAAATGTTTAAAAGATACAAGTAAGCAAATAAACACATTAACTAACTTCTAGAAGTTTGATCAAAAAGTGCAATTCACATGCATACAAAATTAAAATGAAAACTTTCAGCTAGTGGTATTAGAACTCACCATGGGTTTATCATAAAATGGAAAGTTTTGCATCTGTCGAACTGCATTACTTGCAGCTGTAACTTCACTAAATACAAGCCATGCTTGTCCTCGAAGCTTGGCTGTCTTCAAGGCAACAATGTCCAAAATCCTCCCATACTGCGAGAACAAGGCATAAAGTGACCTCTTCAACTCTGTCGAATAAATAAAATAAAATGTGAATATTGCTCAACTCCATAATAAGTTCATAACTACTCCTTTTTAGTGCATAATAAAAGCTTCAACTATGGGTGTGAAGGAAGGAGTGCAGCCATGTTAAAAACAATAAGATAACGAGCATTAATCAATACAATAATAAAATAATTCTAGGAGCAATAAAATGCAGCTATCCTTTGTCAAAGACAATAGGAGTCCCAGCTCCCACAAGTCATGAAAATCCTTTCACGTAGATAACAAGATATATACTTGCAATTACCCCTTTGGCCGCATAAACTAGAAGTGAAGTTCAGATTGTATGCCCATTTACCAAAATATTTGCTGCAATTGGGAAAATCATCGGTTTTTTGGTCCGTACTTAAACAAATTTGATAATCAACTCATACTTTTCCCGGCATATTATTTCCGAGCAACTAAATGGTGGGAAACTAGCTTAGAAATTATACAGATGCATAAATAAATCCTTCAAATGTTTGAAAACGTTCTTTTAAATCGATCATAAGTAAATCACCGCGCACATTATTCAATAATTGTATATAAAATTACAACAACAAAAAAAAAAACGCAAAAACTAAGGATGATTAAATCACCTTCTTTCTTGACCTTTTCGTTGAGATTCTTTATGTATATCGTCTGATTAGGCGGTATGTCCCCAGTTAGCATCGTTGCTGAGCTTCTGTTCGAGTTTGAGAGAGAGAGAGAGAGAGTGTGTGAGAGATATAAAGTTCGAACCGGTAGGAGCCCTAAAGAGAAATCGTCAAATACTGGGCATCTTAAATTTAATGGCGGGCCAAACATGGGCCCAAAACTAAAATTGGGCCTTATGCACCAAAGTAATCGTGCACAGTTGGCTTCTAACATTAGTAGCATTTGTTGTACCGAAGAGAGAGAGAGAGAGGCATTTCTTTTTCTTTTCTTTTTTTAATTTTATCATTTTAATCTTCACCTTTAAATGTTTAATTTAATTAATATTCAATTATAAATAATTTATTAATTAAATTCATATCAAATTTGAATTTTAAATTTTTACTAATTAACAATAGAATAAAATTAAATGAGCACTTTTTTGGTAAAAAAACAAAAAAGGAAATATTTTAGAACATAAATTATTATCAAATAAATATATTTTTATTTTGAAAACGGAAGGAATAATAATTTGGTGTTTATGCCACTTCTAATAGTAGTAAGCACATAATTCAAGGTGAAAATATAGGACATGTTTGTTTATAAAAAAGAATGTTTGGGATTAGATTATTTATTTTAATTTAATATTATTTCGGACTATTTTATCTCATGCTGGTGGATTAATAATCCTTTAAATAGTTTCATTGACTATTTTTTGTCATTCTTAATGCTATTTATAAGGGATTATATAATTTCATAATAAATGTGAGATTAATAATCCTCTCCTTTTAAACTATCAAATAGTTTTATGGGATTAATAGTCCCACGTTAAAAAACTAATAGCAATCTCTCATTGAAAAATTAAATAATTTCAAATAATATTAAATTAAAAAAATAATTGAATCACAAAAATACCTTCTACAAACAAACAATGACTTATATTATAACACAAAATATAGACTTGGCGCGCTGAGCGGAATTCGTAATGGATGGTCGGATGAGGACAAAAGGCGTCGGGAATAGCCAGGACCATTAGCGTGCGCACAATGGCGCATGTTAACAAGGACCAACTCACTGTGTTTTATCTCATAGCAAATCCAATGCAAGTTTCAAAATGACTATAGTCATTGTTATATTTTGGTACCAAAAAGTGCTTTTTGGTACTAAAATAGAACTCAGTCTCCAATGATTGGTTTCATATTAGCACCAAAAAGTGCTATAAGGTATGTCCAATATTTAATTTTTTGGTAAAGTGCTATAATTTGTGAGTTATTAAGGATGACTATAGTCATCCTTGGTTCTATATTTAGAACCAAGTATAGCATTTTGTCATTTTAAAACTAAGTATAACACTCCATTGAACTTGTGTTTTTGTCTATTGATGTTATAATTTGACTATAGAACCGAGTATATCACCCTCGTTGGATTTGCTCTTTATCGGTCCAAACTCCAAACTCACTTCTCTAAAAACTCAACGGCTGTGTCATCGTCAATTCACAAACTTCAACGAGAAGAAATTTTCGGCGATCGGCGAGATATATAGCCACCGATTACATGGCCTCAGCATTTTCTGCCCAACTAGTTTTCTCTGGCTCTTTTCCTGCTTTCCAGGTCGCCCCCTTCTTCTTCTTCTCGGTATTAATTTAAGCAGCTATTAGTTGGAGCTGCTGCTTATTTAAATTCTACTCTTTTAAGCATTATTTAGAACAAAAACAACAATCTTAATTATGCCTTACAAAATGTGAATAGAGAATAAATTTATAACACTTTATATGATGTGCTAATAAAAGAAATTAAGCTTCTTCCTAGATGAAGAATGACTGTTTTATTACCAACCTGTCTCCCTAAAAGTTTTGCAATTGCAAAAGAATATGAAAAGTAAGGGTCATTTAGCTTTCATTTTTTGCTTTTTGAGATTAGAGTCGAAAATATTAGGGGAATTTTCAAAAATAAATTTCAGATAGGGACTGATAAAAGTTTTTAAGATTCAGTTATACATGGTTATAACATTGAATCAACTCTTGCTCAAGCGCCATCTTACGATTGGGTATAAAGCTTTTTGTACTTGGTAGCTTTTTTCGCACAAAGCAACTTTTTTTTGAACAATTTTAACGCGATGGTACAACACTGTTTTGAACGTGTATCCGAATTACATCTAAATCACTGTTTTTAAAAAAAAAATTAGTTCTAATAAATTATATAAATTATTTGGAAGTCAAAACAAAAAAAATAAATAAATAAAATTTGGGCCGGTCGCCATGCACGGTCGCTGTAGAAGCACCGAACTTTTTTTTTTCTTTGTGGGTGGGTGGGTGGGTTTGGGGGATAACCTAGAGCTTGTGTCATCAAATCATCAAATTTAGTAATATCTTTAACACAATGTGTTATCGAGTGTTTGAACAGGGGATCATGGTTTGACCCATCAGTTAAGGAGCCAAGCCAACCCACCTTCAAAGTGTTGTTCCAATCACCAGTTCCCTTCCCACACTGCCATGAATGATGTAATGAAAATTAACATTTTTTGTACCAAGTAAAACTATGAATCTTGCACAAACCTTTAGCATGGTGGAAATTGCTGATCAATATTGGATTTGATATGTTCCATTTCTTGCTCGAAAATGCCAGTTACCAGGGGATATTATATTTCAGTCTTTGTATTTACTTTTTTTATCGTGACACGAACTTCTGATGTCGAATTATTTGCTTCCACAGGTTAGTTTTGAGCAAGACAGTTCATATGCACGCATGCAACCTATAAATTCTCTTTCTATGAAGTTGGGATCAAGTAATTCCAGTGATTCAACTTTTAGTTGCTCAGGAAGACTTTTTACATCAAGATATCATTATGCATCATGTTTGCCTGCCACACAACTTTGTGCACAACCTTCAGTTGGTTAGCGATGATTGACGTGCATAAACTACGCGACAAATGTAAGTTCCTTAGTAGTTGATCCTTTTTTTAGTTGACATTTTTATGTAGGGATTTGGATGTTTGTTAGAAACTCAATTGTAATTCGTAGAACGTCCCTCATCCGTATCACTATCATCCTCTCCAGTCTTTAGTTATAAAACCATAACTGCAGACGGTGCAAGTTTTAGAAAGCAGGCCAAACTGTGGTACTTGTTATGTGAGAGCACTTTCTAGTAGCTGGTCCTTAAGGAGAAACTGTCTATATTAAAGTAACTGAGGGCCGAATTGAAACATGCAACTGTTAAATTGGAATGATATGATTAATTTTCATGAATACTCATTAGAACTCCTTGGATTTGCATGTGCATAAACTAGATGTCAGGAAGATAAATTGACTCGCGGCAACTCCGGACTTCATAAATAGACCACTCAATCTTTTATCGCAAAATTGAACTACAGTTTTGATGTTTTCATAATACATTTTGATCATGTCTGTCTGATGGTGGCCAAGATATAAATGCTTTGGCATATTTAAACGTTTTAGTTTTCCTTTGTTTAGGATGTGGAGGTGCAAGCCAAGGTGACAACCAAGTGCTTCTTTGACGTAGAAATCGGGGTGAATCTGTTGGTAGAATTACAATGGGCCTCTTTGGAGATGTTGTTCCCAATACAGATACCTAACATTATGATGTTATTGCCGACAAATATAGCTGCACCGCATGATAGAATTGTCTTTAAATTAGAAAATCACTTGCAGGAGAGAAAGGGTATGGTTACAAAGGATGCTCCTTCCACCGTATTATTAAAGATTTCATGATCCAGGGAGGTGATTTCACTGAAGGAAATGTGAGCGCTTCTCTCTCTCTCTCTATACACTAAATTAAGAATAGTGTTGCAAATTTTGGGAGCCAACCGTAGATGCTTGTTTAAATAATTGGCAAAATTTAGTTGATGATAGTCATAGTGTTTACTAACTGCAGGGTACAGGAGGAATCAGTATCTACGGTTCTAGTTTTGACGATGAGAGCTTTGCTTGTAAGTGTTTTCCTGACAGTGAATGAGAGAGCTGTATTTTCAATGATGAGGATTAAATTTTCCATTTCTTTGTCACTGTTATCCCTCATGGCTCATCATCTTCAGCATGTGCGTTTTGTGTAATATCTTATAGATAATATTTCAACTTTAATTATTTTCAATGCTGGTCCTAATACCAATGGGAGCCAGTTTTTCATTTGCACAGTGAAGGTGCTCTAACCTCCTATTTATTGTTGTTAGTATGTGTAATAATTCTAGCATAGGATCAATTTGTTATTTCATGGATGTGCTTGCAGTTGAAAAAGGGGTGATCATTTCTTATGGTTGTTCACAATTTCCAACCATAAATTAATCTATAACTAACAATATTACAATGAGAATATTTGATATGAGTAGATAAATACAGCTCCTTTATTCAAGACTGTAGAAACAAAAGATGATGTTAATCAAGGGGGAAATTTTCAATAATTATATGCAGCAGATCATACTCCCTCCGTCCCATTTCTAGTCTAACTTCATTTTATTGCGACTAGATTTTATAAAATGTCAAATTTGTTCTCCCTTTTAACCTTCCTTCTACAATGGTGTAAAGATTCTCAAGTACGAGTGGAATGGAGGTAGCAATAGAGAAGTTATTTCAATCAATAACGAGCATCGTGGAAAACTGTATAAAAATACATTGACACGTGGAAAAAGGGTTTCTTGTGCTTTTTGTACTTGTGTTTATTGATGTTTGTACATTTTATTACCTGGTCTTTATTTTATAATACCTTTCTCTTAAGGTGAAACTTGTGTTTGGATTTTGGAAAAAGTTTTTGGCTTCTATCTTTGAAGTGACTAGTGAATTCTTTTATGGTTGGATAAACGCCATGTTGTTTTTGGACATGTCATCGATGGAATGGATGTTGTTCGTAAGCTTGAATCGATGGAAACAAGCAGGTCAGGTCAGATGTCCCTCGAATGCCATGTAGAATTATTAATTCTGGGGAGCTACCGTTGGATGGCTGATTTGTCTGCTTACTGTCACATTGAGATTAATTTCATTTTTGGTCAATCCAAAATTTTCTTTCAATGGTTTCATAAATTAGTCATGTATGTGAAATTATCTCTAGGAGAGAGGAAAATTTAAAGGAGGCATTCTGTAAGCTCATTGTCTAGCATATATTTCTTTTGAGGTGCATCTATAGTTATTCTCGGAGCTACGCAATGTGAATTCTCTTCGTATAAATTTTAATTCATCTATCCGGCTGACTGATGAGACTCTGATTGCATTATAGAACTGGCTACTTTATTCTTTTGAATGATCTCGGGACTGGGATATACTGAGATGCATAATGTTAAACGACTTTGGAAGTATCGCTTCCTAAATAGTAATTCTTCCCAATCCGTTCCAAAATTATAAGATCATTGTTAATTTTTTAAAGTCAATTAAAGATAATTTCAAATTAAAATTGACACGAGTCTTTTAATTTTTAATCGATGAATATTGTAAACTTTCTACAAAGTATTACTTAATGTAAAATTTATTATTTTATTTTTTAATAAGTAGTCTTAATTTTGAATTTGAAAATATAGTAAATTAATTTTTAAAAATCAATAATAATTTTATAATTAACAAGGGAGGAAGTATTATTATTGATGCTACTCAAAGCATGGTCATCACAAGAGACCAGAGTTGAGCTTCATAGTTTATAATAGACTAATTTAAGAGAATAAATACTTTAAACTAAAGTGCATTTATATTATTAATATTATCGTAGATTGTGAACTTAAAATATTTTTAAATATAAATTGATATATTTTTGGTAATCGGTGATTTTTTGAAAATACTTTTAACGAATATTTTTGATTAAATTATAAAATTTGTATTTCTGACCGAAACTAAATTTAGGGAAAGTACGGTATAAATTTAACTATCTAAAAATATACTATTATAATGAAATTGTTATTAATTAGAAAAGAATATTTATAAAATATATAATCAAACACTATTTAACTTCTTTATTTTTAATTTTTTTATCAAAAAAAATGAAATTTATAAATATTTCAACCTCAGTCCACCAAAACGGCAAGTTGAAACGGAGCTAATATCCATCAAAAGCCCAACTTTCGTACATTTAAATATTCTGTATATCTATCTATCTACCTACTGAGTACTGAGTACTGAGTACTGAGTACTGAGTAGATAAATTTATAATCAATTGATTGCGGTTTTAGTGGCATGGCATGCGAATAATGCAGCAAGCACACGGACTACCTATAATATTTACTGCATTTCTATAAATCGCAACTAAAATTCATTTTCTCTCTCTTTAAATCTCCTCCTCGTCGGTCGGTGGTCAGCTGGCGAGAAAGAGAAACAAAAACACACCTTCCCATCCTTTATTCACTTTACTCTTTTTTTAATTTTTCTATTATTTTTTGCTTCAATTTTTGTGGCTCAAAAAGCAGCCAAATCAAATCTCAGTGTAGAAGAAGAAGCGCAGAGCTTGCATTGGAAGTAGTGAAAGTCTGTAACCGGAATATGGAGACGGCGGCGACGGTGACGGCGACGGCGTATGTGTTTTCAGTGTGCTTAACACTACTAATATTTATCAGTAGAATCGAGGTTGCTGCATTAGCACCGGCGGCGGGCAGATCGGGAGACGCTGCTCTGTTTTCGCTGGAAGAGCAGCTGGATTTTCATGTGAAACCTGCTTCTTCTTCTTCTTCTTCTACGCCTCAATCACAACCATTGATGGTCCCTCTTACTCTTCTTCCATCTGCTATTACTTCATCTAAAGGAGCTGGTAATTGATAATTAATTAATTAGGCTTCAATTCATTTTATAATACTAATCTTTTATTTTTAAAATTTAGATTTTCTATCGCTTAATATGTGTGTAGGAATTTTCATTTATTTTTTTGCAACCACAATTCAAGTTTTACATTTTTAATACTTATGAAAATGCAGTAGTAAATTGCTGAAATTTGTTTAAATCAATATGCTGTTTTTTTTTTGTCTATACTATAGATTCCATTAGCTTTGATTACTACTATTAACGTGCCTGATGTTTAGGTCTCTGTTTCCTGTCTTTTAATGCTTTGCAGTTTGCTTAGATGGAACTTTACCTGGTTACCATTTGCACCGGGGTTATGGATCAGGTGCAAACAGCTGGCTTATACAATTGGAGGTGAGTTAAGGCTGCTTGTTGTAGTCTATTTCAAGAGTTATTCATTTTTATTTCTTATTTTTGTTGAGAAAATGTCAATGGCATTTTTAAATTTACATAACAATTGCTGTTATACTAATTTGTCTAATTTGTCAATGTAGAGTTGTAGACCTATGGAATGAAGTTTGCACCACTTCATTTTAAAATTTATACTTAATAGAAATTCCATGATAATGTTATTAAGGTCAACCTCTACTAAAAAGATTAAATCTAAAAATACTCTCATTGTCATTCGGGATGTAGGGAATACTTTTTATTCCTTTTCTCCTTGTTGATGGTTTAATTCTAAATCAGCTTTGGTCATTTTCCTTCATCCTTTATACATGGTCTAAACTTCTCTTTTTCTTTTTAGGTAATTCCATATTGTAAATTTTATGCTATTTCAAATTTAGCATGCAATTATTTTCCTTTTCTGTTCAGTATATTGCTGTTTGATCGTTGGACATCTTTCATGCTTTCTGCATATGGTGAACCTTGCCCCTGATTTTTATGTAATTATACTTGCACCATTTTTCTACTGCATCCCAAAATATTAAGTATCTTATTTAAAGGCAAGCAAACTGAAATAAGAGCCTGAGTTTCTGTTTGTGCTTCTTAATTGGGTACCAGATTTTTTGCCTAGTAAACTTGACCGCTCATTCTTCCATCTGTCTGTTATCGTACATTATTAAGATTAGGAAAGTGAAAATTAATCATAAAAGTTAACACACAAGTCGTTTACGTGCACTACATCATTATTATGCCCAAAAGGCAGTCAGAAACACATTTGAAGTTCTATCAAGTTTCCTGTATTCTGTATATTAAATGGCATGCAATGTATTTTTTTTATATATCTTGCATAGTTTGCGTGTCATGTTTGTGATGTTAAAGGCTTAAAGCATTGAGAGCATAAAGTTGGTTCTAGAGTTGTTTACATACAAGACAATTTAAAATGAACTTCTAAGCATTAAAATCGAGGTCTTTAGCTTTTTGGTACCGGCTCACCCCTGTAGTTAATATTAAGGGAAAATGATTTATACTTACCCATATAAGTATACATAGAAAAGCTTGAACTCCAACAAAAAGTTGTCAATTTTGACCAAATCCTGTTTCCTTGACATTATAAGTGAGGCTTCATGTTTTCTGGGGTCTTGATGCAGGGAGGTGGTTGGTGTAATACTGTTCGAAGCTGTGTCTATCGTAAAACAACTCGTCGTGGTTCTTCAAAGTATATGGAAAAGCAGTTACCCTTCACGGGAATATTGAGCAATAAGGCTGAAGAAAATCCTGGTTTTTACTCAGGCTACAAATTTAGCAATATAACATAATTTTGTTTCTTTTGACGGTTCTTACTGTAGTTTCCTTAAAAATAATGATCCTTTACTATATTGTGGACGGATCCTTTTTGTTGCAGATTTTTTCAACTGGAACAGAGTTAAGCTTCGTTATTGTGATGGTGCATCTTTTACTGGGAACAGTCAAAATAAGGTTGTTCACCTTCTATCTGCATTATATGCATACATTTTTCTCAATAACCCTGCTGCGGTTGATTTTCTGCAATAAAAATGACCTATCATCCCCCCTAAATAGATGCTTAACAAGTGTCTTTTTTTTCCACCGTTCCAGACTTACATATTATGATAGTAAATTGTATGCGGTTTTCTTTGCTTTAGTGATCTGTTCTTGTATCATATATAAAACGGATTAGAGAATTTTGGTGGTGGGATTCTAGGGTTCTTATTATTCTTCTTACTTATTTTGTTTTCAGGATGCACAACTCTTTTTCCGAGGCCAACAAATATGGTTGGCTGCTATGGAAGAATTAATGTCACAGGGAATGCATAATGCCGACCAGGTTTCCTAATACACCTACCAATAATTTTTTCTTTGCAAATTATTTATTTGTAATCCTCTTGTCATAAATGAATTTCAGGCTCTTCTTTCTGGATGCTCTGCTGGGGGTCTTGCGTCCATATTGCATTGTGATGAATTTAGGGATCTGTTAATGAATACTACAAAAGTGAAATGTTTAAGCGATGCTGGGATGTTTCTTGATGCGTAATATACTATGCTTCAATGATTTCTATTAGTGCAGCTACCGTTCCTTGAAAATAATATCATCTAAATTATATTTCATTTTGTTTCTTTTTAATAGAAATGATGTATCTGGAGGTCACACTTTAAGAAATATGTTTGAAGGTGTCGTGAACTTGCAGGTAATGTGAACTAACTTTAAGAAAAAAAGTTTAATTTCTTCTTTGTTACTTTACTGAGATACTATTTGGTGCAGTATCAATTTACGGATTAGTTTCCCTTACAATGGGTAGCAGGTATCTTCTTTAATTTTAGATTTTTTATACAATTTCAGGGGCTGCAGAATAATTTGCCAAACACTTGCACAAACCACTTGGATCCGACTTCAGTATGATTTTTCCTTCTCTTGAACATTCATTACAAGTACACATGGAAATTGTAGTAAAGCATTTCTCATTCTTTGAACTCATGCTTTCTCTCTCCCTCTCTCCAGTGTTTCTTCCCTCAGAATTTAGTTGCCAATGTGAAGACCCCACTTTTTCTTCTCAATGCAGCGTATGATGCCTGGCAGGTAATCATGTTGTCTATCTATCAGTGTTCATCTCTTTCCTTAGTAAGTTGATATGCTACTTCAGAATATATAAAGGGTCAAGGCCTGCTTCACATTGATGCCCAAGTTGAGTCAAAGTTATAAAATGGTTAATCAACTCTCACAGTCCACAAAAGCAGAATCCATACTAACAATTCCCAAGCCACCAGACTGGTGTATAGTCACCATCTTGGACCTCTTTATATGAGGAAAAGAGAAGGATAAAATAAAGTAAAGAAAAAAGCAAAATGATGGTACATGTATTATGCATTTTATTAGCCCTTTACTGTGTTTTTCTTTAAACTGCTTATGATTTAATATGTTTTTGGATTTGTTTTCTTGATGACTGAAATTTATACCCTTAACCAGCTCCAAGCTAGTTTGGCTCCAGCATCAGCTGATCCTCATGGTTATTGGAATGACTGCAAATCCAACCATGCACATTGTAACACAACACAAATCCAGTTTCTTCAAGGTGATTTTCTTGATTAGATCAGTAGTGATCCTTGGTTTATGTATTTTTCATTAATCGTATAACCTGAAAACATGTTTCCATCTTTTGAATCAGACTTCAGGAATCAAATGCTCAAAGCCGTAGAAGACTTTTCCTTGTCCACTCATAATGGTTTATTTATAAATTCCTGTTTTGCTCATTGCCAAACCGAGAGACAGGATACGTGGTTCGCTGATGATGCTCCTCTTGTTGAAAACAAGGTATGGCCAATTAGCAGTGCTTAGTTTCTGAGTGTATATTGAATTTCATTAAGTTGAGGAGGTTAATTCAAATGGTTTTCACCTCGTGAAAGTATACATCTTTACGAAGGCCTAGCCTAGGGGCATGGTTCATTCCTTCTCGTTCCAAAATAGTTGAATATGAGCATCTATCCCAGTCTGATGAGCTTTTTCTCTGTGCAGGGTGTAGCTCAGTCTGTTGGAGACTGGTATTTTGATCGAGTCCATGTCAAAGCTATCGATTGTGCGTACCCCTGTGACAAAACCTGCCACAATCTAGTCTTCAAGTGACTGGGGGATGATACCATGATTTCATCCTGTATTCTTGCACATCAAGTCTTGCATCCTTTTTTCTTTTTTCATTTTTTTTAATTTATAAATTTGGGCAATTGCTTTCTGTGTTGGATTTTCTCCAACTAAAAGTCAAATTTCTCCATTTCTTCAAGGCCACAATAATAAAAAGTAGGACCCCCATTATTTAATAGGCTTAAGCCTATTGCTCCCTATTTGTATGTGATTGTTTTAAACTCACTTTAGGAAGTCTTAATGTGTGAGGCTGATTGTGCCGCGAGCTTGTGTATTTGTGATACTATTAACAAAACTAAAATTATTACCTAGTTAATGGTTTTAAATTTATCTATTGGGTGGTAAATCCTGAGTTATAGGTAACTCTGGATAGGAGTGGCTCCCTTGTCTTGAAATGATTATAATGAATTAGAGGTGGCTAAATGAAGATTATTACTCCTTGCTTTTGAATCCTTTTTCCAGATGTTCAAACCCTCGCTAAATTTTTCGAACTGCTCCTCATACTCTACTTGTTAAGTAGGAGCAGCTCATATGGTGGGAATTTTATTTTTTCTCTTGAACATATGGTGGGAAAAATAAAAAGTTGTAGTTCAATATTATCCAGAGGAGGAAACTCACAACTCACAAGCAAGTCTCATGTCTCCATCTAGTAGATAGATGGTAGATCAGTTGTTCAGCTAGGCTATTGAATCATATCACAAATTGCCTTCCTGCACTGACAAGTTTGCAAAAATGTACTGTACGGTGTACCACGTTAAGTACCTGTTTGGTGGAAAACCAAAAAAGAAACTATTTTGGGTGCCCATTTTTCAAAAGTGTTTGGTGCCAAAAGAAAAGTAGGAATATCATAAATTGAGTGAAGCTATAATGACAAAATATGGTTATAAAAAATTAGACATTAAATTATGAGTCACAATAGAGAAGACCAATTGTTATGACTTCTAACTAATTACAAACATGCACATAATTTTGTATTTATTTTTAATATCAATTTTCTGTTTCACCAAAACACCAGTGATTATTAATTGTATTAATAAATTATAAAATAAACAGATTTTATGTATAAAAACCACTATAATTGGACAAAAGGCTCATCTGAACACGGTTGTAACTGCCACTCTGCAAAAATCTCCATTCCCGCAACAAAGATTATGTAACGGGAACTGATGCAACTCCAGAACAATGCTATACGCCTTGAAGAAATGTTCAAACTTGAAAGAACTGGAATGTTTATACGCCTGCATGATCAAGAACAATGCTATCCAAGATTGTTTCTTTATGAACCAATTCATAACCGCATGTTCGACCCTTTGTCGTACAGATTACGCAGTTCGAGCATTTACCCAGATGGAGTACCCCAATGTTTTTGTGTTCAATGCAATGATTAGAGGCTTTGTTCATTGTTCTCGCCCCATTCAAGCTATACAGTTTTACTTGGACATGCTGAGAGCTCGAATTTGCCCAACTAGCTATACATTTTCGTCAGTAATTAAAGGATGTGCATTACTATCTGCTTTAGGGTTCGGAGAATCTGTTCATGGGCATATTTGGAGGATTGGGTTTAAGTCACATGTATTTGTTCAGACTGCTTTGATTGATTTATACTCTGGTTTGGGTAGGATTGTCGAGTCAAGACAAGTGTTTGATGAAATGCCGGAAAGAGATGTGTTTGCATGGACAACAATGGTTTTAGCTCATGCCCGAGCTGGGGATTTGAGTTCTGCGAGGAGGTTGTTTGATGAGATGCCTGAAAGGAATACTGCTACTTGGAATTCTTTGATTGATGGATATGCAAGAGTTGGGGATGTGGAAAATGCTGAGTTCTTGTTTAAAGAGATGCCCAAAAAGGATTTGATTTCATGGACAACGATGATCACTTGTTACTCTCAGAACAAGCTTTATAGAGAAGCACTGTCTGTTTTTAGGGAAATGAGGACCAGTGGGATTAGACCCGACGAAATGACCGTGACGATTGTTATTTCAACCTGTGCCCATCTTGGGGCTCTCGACCTCGGGAAGGAAATTCATCTTTATGTTATGCAAAATGGGTTTGATCTTGATGTTTATATTGGATCTGCACTGATTGATATGTATGCAAAGTCTGGGAGCTTGGATAGATCCCTTGTGGTATTTTTTAAGTTGCGGGAGAAAAATCTTTTCTGTTGGAATTCAATTATTGAAGGCCTTGCGGTTCATGGATATGCTAATGAAGCATTGGCAATGTTTAGTAGGATGGAGAAGGAGAAAATAAAGCCTAATGCAATTACTTTTATTAGTGTTCTTAGTGCTTGCACTCATGCAGGATTAGTTGAAGAGGGCCGTAGAAAGTTCAGAAACATGACTTGTGATTTTTCCATCGCTCCTCAGATTGAACACTACGGGTGTATGGTTGATCTACTGTGCAAGGCTGGTCTGCTTGAAGATGCATTAGAACTGATACAAAGCATGAAAATGGAACCAAATGCTGTTATTTGGGGTGCTGTACTAGGAGGATGTAAGCTTTACAAGAACTTGGATATTGCTCAAGTCGTGGTTAATAAGTTGATGGTTTTGGAGCCAAACAATAGTGGATATTACACCCTTCTAGTTAACATGTATGCTGATGCAAATCGTTGGAATGAGGTTGCTAAAGCCAGAGCAGCTATGAAGGAACTTGGAGTTGAAAAGACTTGCCCTGGCTCCAGTTGGATTGAGATGGAAAGTAAGATTCATCAGTTTGCAGCTTCTGACAAGTATCATGCAGCCTCTAGCAAAATTTACTCTCTGCTGGATGAACTAGATGGGCAGCTGAAGCTGTATGGCCATGTGCTTGAGTATGGTTTTTTCTAATAGCGTCTGTTCTTCGTGTGAGGTATTTCATTTATAAAGGCAATGCGACTGTTTTACACTGTCAATGAATCAGTTCATAAATCCTGTCCTGGTTCATGGAGGGATGCAATGGCTTGTGTTTTCTTAGATGATAAACTAGATCCTGAGGAAATAACTCAGGTTTGCAGGTTTGTTTCTTCTGTTATATTGATTTATTAGTCCTAGTCTTTACTATTTTCAGTTGCCAAATAATGTGGATCTCACTCTCTGTGTTTACTTTCTTTTATGATATTTTTATTTATTTTAGTTTTTTAGAAACAGAATTTTGACAAACTTGTGGGTCACTATTACCCGCCTTGTCCAGAACCCGACTTGACTTTAGGCATGAACAAGCATTATGACCCTTACTTTCTGACTATTCTCCTGCAAGAACTTTGGTGGCCTCCAAGTCTTTCATCAAAATCAGTGGGTAGAAATGCTGCCTGTGCAGGGAGCTCTGATAGCGAATATTGGACACCTACTGCAGGTAAAATGTACTCCTATAGTCCTATCTATAAATAAGTATGCCATCATAGTTTCATTATCATACCACACTAGTAAAGTAACAAGTATTACTTTTAAGGGAATACAGCTTTTGTTTTTGTTTTGTTTTCCTGTTTTGATTGTTTTTTTTCCCCCCAGGTTTTGTTTGTTTGTTTGTTTTCTAGTCTTGTACTTTATTAGTGTCTGGTAGATTAAATAGTTAAACTATACAATAGCTTTCAAGCGTGCTGGAATCATAAATTTGGTATTGAACTTAATCCTTTGTATGTACATAATAGGCTTCAGCTTATATAGAGATGGGCCCCTAACATCTCCATAAAACTTATATCCAACATTTAAATTATGGTCAACCTGCTGTGTTCTTGATTAGTAAAGAAACCAATTTTTTTTTGTTTTATTTTATTAAACTGGGGTGAGGAAATTGATCCTCAAGGAGCCAGATTTGACTATCTTGGCCATTTTTATTATTAATATAACTTGACGTGTGCCATTTTGTTTTAACCTTGTTTCTCTCCTTCAAAGCTTTTCTTCAAGAAAAGATGCTTTTTGGTCTGTTTATCACTTATAGCCACGAATATCAAGTTCATTAGGCTATTAGCACCAGTAGTTTTGTTTGTGGAAAACTTTTTATAAACCCCTATCCACATTGCATTGTACAATGGAAACCATTGTTAATGGTGAAAAAGCTGTTCCTGAAGATAGGCCAGTTTATGACAGACTAAAAGCAGTCACAGAGTTTGATGAAACAAAAGCAGGAGTTAAGGGACTTGTTGATTCTGGTGTATTGAAGATCCCAAGAATTTTGATCAATCCACCGGAGAATTTACCCAAGGCAACGAGTAGTGATGTTCACCTAGAGGTACCTGTGATCAACCTTGAAGGTTTTGAAGGCAGACGAAGAACAGAGATTGTGAATAAAATTTGTGAGGCATCTGAAACATGGGGTTTCTTTCAGATGGTCAATCATGGAATTCCAATTAGTGTAATGAACAACTTGTTGGAATGCGTAAGGCAATTCCATGAGCAACCAAAGGAGTTGAAGATGGAGTTTTACTCATGAGATTTTACGCGAAGAGTGAATTATTATTCCACAGGAGATCTCTATGCTACTAAAACTGCACATTGGAGAGATTCAATCTCTTGTGACTTTGAAGATAGCATAATAAATCTTGAAGGATTGCCTATGGTTTGCAGGTACAAGTTGTTAATTTGATATTAGGTCGAGTGTTCTAAAAGTACTAGGCGGTAGCTAGAGGAGAGGGCTAGCACCTAGGCAGTTTTGTTTATTTATCTTTCTATTGGATATATATATTTGTATATACTATATAAAGCATATACTACTAGATGTAAAGATTCTAAATTTTACTTTAAAAAATTACCCAAAAAAATAATATTATAATGCAATGCACAACAATATATTTCAGCATTGCAGAGTTTCTCAAAAACTTACATTAAATAGATGACGGACCGGACTTATTCCGCCTAGGCAGGCCTTGAAAGGAATTTAGAACACTGCTTAGGACTCTAATATGTTTACAAGAGACTTAGACCGGCTAAACTAGCTTCGATATTCATTTCATTGAATTATTGTAATTGCCTAATTTACTTTCTCTTCATTTATTCTTTCTGAATGTAGAGAGGCTATGGAAGAGTATGTCAACTGTGTGACCGTGCTGAGGAATGTTGTATCCGATTTATTATCCGAGGCTGTAGGGCTGAGCAGTGATCAACTTGCACTCATGCAATACATGGAAACACAAAAATTATTGTGTCACTATTACCCAGTGTCACGATTTGGGTTTGTGATTACCGGATCATTGAGATGGAATGAAGCTTGAGCCTCAGCCATTGTCGGATAACAGTGAGGAATTGGAGTCGGAACATCCATATTTCCAGTAAAATAAGGAAAATGGTAAAGAAATGTATGAACTGACATTGAAAAGGAAATAACAGATAAGGAAAGCAGGAAGATAAAGACAATTAAAAGGAATTCATTAGATTTTCAGATGCTTTCCTCTTACACTGAAGTTGCATTTATAGCCTAAACACTGTAAAATGACCCAATGAACTAATGACAACAAACTGACCCAATAAGCAAATGACACGTGGCCTAAAACCCTGCACCTCTCTCTTGACAATTCCCATCGCTTGAAATGATCCTTGTCCCCAAGGATCGAAGACTGGATACTAAGTGCTAATCTTGCTCCCTTCCTCCCACATGGAGTCTTCTGGAATGCTGCTGGTCTCCAGCAGCCTACACCGTAGCCCCTGATCCCCTGCCAATATGAAAGCATACCCTTCTAAAACACCATTTTCAAGGGATAGAATGGATGCAAGGGCAAGCATATAAGATAAACAACAAGGTTGAAAGGAATTCTGCATTCGATCATCTAAAGAAAAAGGGTGTGCGAGGACAGAAAGCCGATAAAGCTGCTTCCTTGAAGATGAAGTAAACATAAACACTGGGGAATTTCTTCCAGCTGATTTCAAGCACTGTGCAATAGTTGTTAGTGCAAGGCATGAACGCAGAACCAGGACACTTGGATTTGCTATTTTGCATTTTTCAATTCCCCCCGGATCAAACACCAAGGATGTTGTATCATAATCAAGAGCAAGTTCATCTTGCTTCAACCTCTTAATAATAACAACAGCTTCACATACTCCAACATTAGAAACAATGGTATGCACACATGCCTTAAGAATATTTTGGATAATTTGAGAACCCAACTTTTGATCAAAATTGAAAATCTTAGCATGTTGCATTATGAAGCATAAAATATCTGCAACACCTGATGTTTTAGCATGGTCCAAAATTTGTTTAATGGATTCATTCACCACTGAAGGACCAGAAACCACCTCAGTAGTCAAAGCTAATGCAGGTGCCCTAAGACCTTGGGCTACTTTAGATAGTATAACTGTAATGCAAGCAGTGGACTCGCACAGAACCCTTCCAAAAGCATCCTCAGTGGAACTGACAACCTTTGAGAACAATTCTACTAAGGCAACCCAATGCCTAACATTCGAACCCCCAATGCCATCACTGCAGCTATCTATCAACTTTTTGAAGGCTAAGAAACTCTTTGCCATCAAGTCATTACCAACTGATACATTTAGGTTCGCCATACTGTGTTGGTTATAGATTCTACGAATAGTAACAATATTCCTAATATCACCAAATGCTCGGCGATTTCTCCCTTCAACAACCATGACATCCTGCTTAACTCCTCCAATGGCTACCTCTTTGACTTTCTTCGGTAGTTCCTCAACTTGGTTATTGACTGGAATTGGACCTACAATTCTCTCCCTTAAGCCTTCCTTAGTTTTCAGTTGAGTTGGTGTTTTGAATTCATATTTAATCAGATCAACAAGAGAATCATATTCCTCTGGTGGTTTTGGGTTAAGGTAAGCAGTGTATCCATTTCGTTTAAGACTTTTGTCGATCACCTTATCCGCAACAGGTAATTTTTTTTTTTTTTGAACAACACTCTCCTACCGTATAGTTACCCGTCAAGCTAGGAGGTGAAAAATCACTGTGGGGAAATGTTTGAGAAATAGGGTTATGAAGACCTAGTAGAGCTTGTGTTGGGAAGGCATTAAGTGGGGGCAAGGTTACAGTATGATTAATAACTGAAAAAGAGTCGGAGTATGGATACCAACCTGTGTCGTATGGGTGAGCTCTGGGGATTTGTAAGGCAGGGTATCCCAAGGAATAAGGTTCCGCCCACGGTTCAAACATCGTGGATAGATGTGTATATGGTTTATTAGCTGGGGTGTGAATTTGTGAAACCATATTAGGCATAGGAGTTGGGTTAACAGGGCTGGAATGGTGTTGGTGATCGTAAGGAGTTGTACAGTTTATCTGGCCATAACTGGTAGCATGAAAGGGATTTTGTTGATCAGTTTGATTGCAAGTTTTACTATAACTACGTGGATTTTGTGGATTGAAATACGCCGGAATAATAGCTGAAGGAGGAATTGGGATATTAGTACCTACAGTGCTAACAGGATCTGTGTAGGGAGGCCAACTTCCAATTGGAGGGGTTTGGTGTGAAATTCGATTGATAGTTGGACTAGTAAGGGCTATGGTCATGGGTCTAACCACTGCTTCTGGTAGGGAATCCATGGGCGAAAGGGTTGTATGTGTAACAGTTTGAGTAGTGTGTGGGTTCTGATAGATTAAATTTGGCTTTAAATTTTGATTTACTGTTGGTGCGACTATGTTGCTAGTAGAGTATACATTTGTGGCGATTCCGAATTGCAATTGTGGTAGGGAGTTTGGTGAAGGAGATAATGGTGACGTTGGATCTACAGATAGGGTGGTTATCATAGGAGGTGTAGCAGGTATAGATACCTCAGTAGTAGCAGTTCTCCCTTTCTCTGGTCTTTGGAAGACCTCAAAAGCTTCTAGGATCCTTTGAGCTAACTCATCCTTGGTGGTTTGTAGCTTCTGACTGATCTGGAAAATTTGTGCTCCCATGGTTCTCATCCGCTCCGAGGACTGCTCAAAATTTTTCGCCATAAGCTCCTGCATTTGATCCATCCTACCTTCCAAGGTTTTGAGCTGCTTTTCATGTTTCTGTAAGCTCGGTGTTGCGGCAGACTCAGCCATTAATGGCCCAGGGTTGCTCTGATACCAATTGTCACGATTTGGGTTTGTGATTACCGGATCATTGAGATGGAATGAAGCTTGAGCCTCAGCCATTGTCGGATAACAGTGAGGAATTGGAGTCGGAACATCCATATTTCCAGTAAAATAAGGAAAATGGTAAAGAAATGTATGAACTGACATTGAAAAGGAAATAACAGATAAGGAAAGCAGGAAGATAAAGACAATTAAAAGGAATTCATTAGATTTTCAGATGCTTTCCTCTTACACTGAAGTTGCATTTATAGCCTAAACACTGTAAAATGACCCAATGAACTAATGACAACAAACTGACCCAATAAGCAAATGACACGTGGCCTAAAACCCTGCACCTCTCTCTTGACACCCAGCTTGTCCGGAGCCTGACTTAACTGTAGGCATAAACAGCCATTCTAACCCTTACTTTCTGACCTTTCTCCTGCAAGATAATATTGGTGGCCTCCAAGTCTTTCATCAAGATCAGTGGGTAGATGTCCTGCCCGTGCAGGGAGCTCTAGTAGCAAAAATTGGAGACCTAATGCAGGTATAATGTTAATATACATCAGTTTATCAATTACAAACAAATTACATATATTTTTCAGGGTTTTGTTTTGTTCAATTCCTATGTGCTCTAGAAGGTCTACATACCATATTAGCATTACATTTAATTTAATTTATTTCAAAATTTATGCAGCTTGTAACAAATGACAAGTTTAAGAGTGTAAAGCATAGAGTACTGGCAGGGCATATTGGTCCAAGGATTTCGATAGCCTGCTTTTCGTACCCAAGTGCTAGGAATAAATCAAAAACATACGGACCAATGAAGGAGCTTCTATCTGATGACAATCAACCAAGATACAAGGGAACCGATATGCGCGACTATCTAACTCAATACATGTCAAAAGGACTCGATGGAACTGCTGCTCTCCCTCATTTCAAGCATTAATAAGACCAGTTCAGTAACAGAGACATCAGATGTCCTGTTGTTGCCTTGATGTTCTGTTTTTCGATTGTGAGTTATATCTGTTTGTAAGTGTTTAAGCAAAATTACATTTTAGTTTTAAAATTTGCCTTCACAGTTCACACATTGATCCGCCTATATCGCCGGATTCTCTTTTTCTTCTTGTTCATTATCAATCAAAAGGACTACATGAAACCTCAGCACTTCCTCATCTTCAACTGTCAAGTAGGAGTGTTAATTGTCAAGTCAGTTGGTTTCTAATAAATATGTATGATTTCCACGTGACAATTCTCAATGTCGTTTATTGTACTTTTTTTTCCTGCAATATTTTTGCTCAATTTTAGCTTATTAAAGACCATCAAGAACAAATTAATTATTATTTATTGGTTTTCATTAGATATTTAAACTAGAGGCAATCTTTTCCACTTCTTTTTCAGTTATAATTATATAGCTAGTAAATGACTTAACATTATCATGATAATAACAAACATTTTTCCAAATAGATTTTGAAGCAATATACACCAGAAGTTTAAAATTCAATGCTAAAATGATTGCATGATGAGATTCACATAAAATAACCTTAAAAACTTATTTGCTGAAAAACAATCTATTTGTCAACTTGGGACCAGGAAAAAATCTGGTACCACCTTTTATGAAACTTGAGAGATAAAACCAAATTGCCACTGGACAGAAATTGTTATATTAATATATAACAATATTTGTATTATTTATTTTCCTATCAATAAGTTACCTTTTCCTTTCCCGAGATTTCTATAAGTTTTACAAAAATTGTTATATATATATATATACACGTTATTGTTATATATATATATATATGTTATTAATGTTATATATGTATATATATATATATATATATATTATTAATGTATATATATTACAGTATTTATATATATATATATATATATTATTAACGTATATAATACAACAAAGTTCTTTGACCGCGGCCTGGCCCAGCCCGGCCCTCCCCGGGCCACAGGCATATAAATTTCAGCCCATAAATAGCTGGGCGTTTTTGGCTCGACCCGTTATTAGTCCGACCCGTTCGGGCTGGCCCGACCCGTTTGTCAGGTCTACCCTTTTTGTTTATAATTAATAATAACTTATCACAAACAGTCACTGAAGATTATAAAAGTAACAGAACCTAACACAAATCTATACCCAATGGAGTATACATATGTAATATCACATAAATAATATTCAAGGTAATGTCCCTACCGAAACGTACTGAAAATCCAAAAAAACATACTGTGGACTTAGTCTCGCAAGGAATACGAAAACTACCTTGGAAAAAAATCAATTATGAAGCCAAAAAAGGGATAAGAGCTCCCTAGACTTCGTACTTAACCCTAAAGAAAAGACATCAACTCAACATCATAGCTCTTATTTTACTTGTTGCCTTGTTGGAAATTCCTCTTCCTTAAACAGCGTAGATTCCGTTCCCACTGTCCAGAGAGAAAATAGTAGTGTTGCCTCCCATATTTTTTTCATGCCCTTTCTAAACTTAATCTATTCCAGCTGATCAACCGGCAGCATGCCTTTTACTGACAAATACATGACCCAAGACACCTTAAATAGTATCACCAAGGTAACCCAAAGGTTGATAGTCACTTGGCAATGAAGCATTAGATGGCTCAGTCTCCCATCACTCAAACAAAGACTAAAAATACGTAAAACGTGTATAATCAATATAACAATATCGAAAGTCAAATCGGAGAAATCCAATACAAAAGTTCAATTAGATATCGGAAGACAAACAAAATATTTGAGTTCCGTCAGTAAGTTAAAAATGATTTGCTAAAGAAATCCTAGTGGTAAACATATTTATGTAACACATAGAAAACAAAGACAAGAAAATTGAAAACTAAAAATACGCATTCAACTACCTCTAGAATAAGAGAATATTCTTCATCCTTTTTCTTTTGGGACACATGAAGCATGGCTATTCTGGAAACATCCTGCTCTGCTATCTTTCGATTTGAGAAAGTTGTGGAAGATTTATAGGATACACCATCTACAATAAATGTGGAACGGAATATCGGGTAGTGTTGTGATCCCTCATTAAATGTTTAATACTGTGGGGAAGGGTATGGAAGCTTTTTGGGTGTATTCTTGTAGACGGTTCTTGTAGAGTCGTACTGAGAGCGAACTCGACATTGCTTCGCAGCTGACTACTCTATGGCGAGTTGGGTGAAATGAAGAAGAATAGGGAATAATAGGGGGAAAGAAAGAGGAGCGAGCAGGGGGGCTAAGAAAAAAAAAAGTTTCAAGTATACTCTTTTTTAGACCTGGCAAATTAGGTTTGGACCCGCGGGCTGGGCCGGGCTGGCCCGTAAAAATTGGGCTACGGGCTTTACATTTTTAGCTCAGGAAAAAGTTGGGCTGTTTTGGCCCAGCCCAGTTTTAGCCCGGCCCGTGGTGGTGATGAGTGTATTTTATACAGACAATTTCGGTACTTTTGGCCTTGATACTTTGTAAGTCTTTGGGTACTTTATCTGGTTTTATTGTATTTTTTTCTTAATTTTGGATATTACGGTTTTATATTGCTTATATTTGTTTAGTATTATTTTTTAAGCATTTTTACTGTGTTTGTAGGAATTGAAATAAAGACCGCTCGGATCGTTGTTCGTAATAACTCAATGTTCGTGCTTAGACGTCCATGCCCGAATGGTAGTATAATAGAAATTAGTGTTTGGCGGCGCTCGGTGTTTAATTTGATGAAATTTGGAAGTCGAACGTGCACGGGGTTCAGCGTTGGTCAATTCACGAGGGCAAACTCGTGTTTGAATATCCGTGCCTGAATGGTATTATGTTAAAAATTAGTGTTTGGCGACGCTCGGTGTTAAATTTGATGAGATTTGGAAGTTGAGCGTGCGCGGCGCTGGATAGCGTGCGCGGCGTTGGATAGCATGCACGGCGTGCGGCTTCGGCCAAGCCACAGGCGCTGGCGTCGAGCATCGGGCTCTGGGCGTCTGGCGCTGGAGTTGGGCGCTGGCCTCAGCAGGCAGGCGTGGGCGCACGGGCGCTGGGGCCTCGGCAGGCGGGGCACCGGGCGTACAGCAGGCGGGCTGTCAGGGCGTGGGGGCGCGCGACGGGCGGCGTCGGCAGTCAGCGTGCGACGTATGGCACCAGGCAGCGTGCTAGGCGTGGGCGAGCGGCATGCGCCAGGGCCTGGGCGCGCGCGCGCTAAGCGGCGTGCGGGCGCGCCGAGCGTCCTGAGTGCGATTCTAGCTGGCCTTTTGGTGCGATCTGAGCGGATTTTTGAAATAGCCAAAAAAATTAACAAAAAAAAAACCAACCAACTAAACAAAGCGAACAATAATGATTTCACCATCACTAAATAAAACCTTGGCATTACGGGTATTTTAGGGACAAGCAGATGATATCAAAATTCAAGCATATCCTTTCCTCTACCAAAAGACTACATCATGCATCCTGACCCAAAAATAAGTTTACGTACCCAAAAATAAGTCTAAATGTCATACTTAAAAGAGTCAACTAAACTGTAGCTCCACTAGTATTACCAGCTAAAACTATCTAGTGAACTACAGATCTTTAACCCCTACAAGGCACAGCTCATTGTTTAACAAGTTACAGGTGTCACTCCGTTTGGATTACTAAATAGACTGGTTCTGGTTCAAGGTATACAACAACACATAAAACTGTAATTTCCAGAAGAATTAAATCTTAGCCAAGAGACTTGATCTCCCCACACAAGCATTTACTAAGGAGAACATGCATTAATACGTATATCTATATACATATTAGTATAATTAAGTAAGGCTAAAAGCAAATATAGGAAAGCCAACAATGTATAATATGAAAAAAATGATGATCAAGGAGTATTACGTTAAGTTGCTATTGTTAATATTATTGTTAAAAATATATAACAATATTTGTTATTATTTATTTTTCTCTCTCTAAATTACCTTTTCCTTTCCCAAGATTTCTAAAAGTTTTACAAAATTTGATATATATATATATATATATATACACGTTATTGTTATATATATGTTAAATATATATATATATAACAATAACGTGTATATTTATATATATTACAGTATATATATATTATTAACGTATATAATACAACAAAGTTCTTCTAGCCCGCGGGCTCGCCCGATCCTCCCCAAGCCACGAGCCTATAAATTTCAGCCCATAAATAGCTGAGCCTTTTTGGCCCGGCCCGTTATTAGCCCAACCCATTTAGGCTGGCCCACTGTCCAGAGAGAACATAGTAGTGTTGCCTCCCGTATTTTTTTCACGCCTTTTCTGAACTGAATCTATTCCAGCTGATCAATCGGCAACATGCCTTATACTAACAAAGGCATGACCCAAGACACCTTAAATAGTATCACCAAGGTAACCCAAAGGTTGCTAGTCACTTGGCAATGAAGCATTAGATGGCTCAGTCTCCCATCACTCAAACAAAGACTAAAAATACGTAAAACGTGTATGATCAATATAACACTGTCGAAAGTCAAATCGGAGAAATCCAATACAAAAGTTCAATTAGACATCGGAAGACAAACAAAATATTTGAGTTCCGTCAGTAAGTTAAAAATGATTTACTAAATAAATCCTAGTGGTAAACATATTTATGTAACACATAGAAAACAAAGACAAGAAAGTTGAAAACTAAAAATACGCATTCAACTACCTCTAGAATAAGAGAATATTCTTCATCCTTTTTTCTTTTGGGACACATGAAACATGGCTATTCTGGCAACATCCTACTCTGCTGTCTTTCGATTTGAGAAAGTTGTGGAAGATTTATAGGATACACCATCTACAATGAATGTGGAACGAATATCGGGTAGTGATGTGATCCCTCATTAAATGTTTAATACTGTGGGGAAGGGCATGGAAGCTTTTTGGGTGTATTCTTGTAGACGGTTCTTGTAGAGTCGTACTGAGAGCGAACTCGACATTGCTTCGCAGCTGACTACTCTATGGCGAGTTGGGTGAAATGAAGAAGAATAGGGAATAATAGGGGGAAAGAAAGAGGAGCGAGCAGGGGGGCTAAGAAAAAAAAGTTTCAAGTATACTCTTTTTTAGACCTGGCAAATTAGGTTTGGACCCGCGGGCTGGGCCGGGGCTGGCCCGTAAAAATTGGGCTACGGGCTTTACATTTTTAGCCTAGGAAAAAGTTGGGTTGTTTTGGCCCAGCCCAGTTTTAGCCCGGCCCGTGGTGGTGATGAGTGTATTTTATACAGACAATTTCGGTACTTTTGGCCTTGATACTTTGTAAGTCTTTGGGTACTTTATCTGGTTTTATTGTATTTTTTTCTTAATTTTAGATATTATGGTTTTATATTGCTTATATTTGTTTAGTATTATTTTTTAAGCATTTTTACTTTGTTTGTAGGAATTGAAATAAAAACCGCTCGGATCGTTGTTCGTAATAACTCAATGTTCGTGCTTAGACGTCCGTGCCCGAATGGTAGTACAATAGAAATTAGTGTTTGGCGGCGCTCGGTGTTTAATTTAATGAAATTTGGAAGTCGAACGTGCACGACGTTCAGCGTCGGTCAAGTCACGAGGGCAAGCTCGTGTTTAAATATCCGTGCCTGAATGGTATTATGTTGAAAATTAGTGTTTGACGACGCTCGGTGTTAAATTTGATGAGATTTGGAAGTTGAGCGTGCGCGGCGCTGGATAGCGTGCGCTGCGTTGGATAGCGTGCACGGCGTGCGGCGTCGGCCAAGCCACAGGCACTGGGCGCTGGCGTCGAGCATCGGGCTCTGGGTGTCTGGCGCTGGAGTTGGGCGCTGGCCTCAGCAGGCAGGCGTGGGCGCACGGGCGCTGGGGCCTCGGCAGGCGGGGCACCAGGCGTATAGCAGGCTGGCAGTCAGGGCGTGGGGGCGCGCGACGGGCGGCGTCGGCAGTCAGCGTGCGACGCATGGCACCAGGCAGCGTGCTAGGCGTGGGCGAGCAGCATGCGCCAGGGCCTGAGCGCGCGCGCGCTAAGCGGCGTGCGGGCGCGCCGAGCGTCCTGAGTGCGATTCTAGCTGGCTTTTTGGTGCGATTTGAGCGGATTTTTGAAATAGCCAAAAAAATTAACAAAAAAAAACCAACCAACTAAACAAAACATACAATAATGATTTCAACATCACTAAATAAAACCTTGGCATTGCGGGTATTTTAGGGACAAGCAGATGATATCAAAATTCAAGCATATCCTTTCCTCTACCAAAAGACTACATCGTGCATCCTGACCCAAAACTAAGTTTGCGTACCCAAAAATAAGTCTAAATGTCATACTTAAAAGAGTCAACTAAACTGTAGCTCAACTAGTATTACCAGCTAAAACTATCCAGTGAACTATAGATCTTTAACCCCTACAAGGCACAACTCATTGTTTAACAAGTTACAGGTGTCACTCCGTTTGGATTACTAAATAGACTGGTTCTGGTTCAAGGTATACAACAACACATAAAACTGCAATTTCCAGAAGAATTAAATCTTAGCCAAGAGACTTGATCTCCCCACACAAGCATTTACTAAGGAGAACATGCATTAATACGTATATCTATATACATACTAGTATAATTAAGTAAGGCTAAAAGCAAATATAGGAAAGCCAACAATGTATAATATGAAAAAAATGATGATCAAGGAGTATTACGTTAAGTTGCTATTGTTAATATTATTGTTAAAAATATATAACAATATTTGTTATTATTTATTTTTTTCTCTCTAAATTACCTTTTCCTTTCCCAAGATTTCTAAAAGTTTTACAAAATTTGATATATATATATATATATATATATACACACACGTTATTGTTATATATATATGTTAAAAATATATATATATATATATATAACAATAACGTGTGTGTGTGTGTGTATATATATATATATATATATATATATATATTACAGTATATATATATTATTAACGTATATAATACAACAAAGTTCTTCTAGCCCGCGGGCTCGCCCGATCCTCCCCAAGCCACGAGCCTATAAATTTCAGCCCATAAATAGCTGAGCCTTTTTGGCCCGTCCCGTTATTATCCTGGCCCATTTAGCCTAGCCCATTGTCCAGAGAGAACATAGTAGTGTTGCCTCCCGTATTTTTTTCGTGCCTTTTCTGAACTGAATCTATTCCAGCTGATCAATCGGCAACATGCCTTTTACTAACAAAGACATGACCCAAGACACCTTAAATAGTATCACCAAGGTAACCCAAAGGTTGCTAGTCACTAGGCAATGAAGCATTAGATGGCTCAGTCTCCCATCACTCAAACAAAGACTAAAAATACGTAAAACGTGTATAATCAATATAACAATGTCGAAAGTCAAATCGGAGAAATCCAATACAAAAGTTCAATTAGACATCGGAAGACAAACAAAATATTTGAGTTCCGTCAATAAGTTAAAATGATTTGCTAAAGAAATCCTAATGGTAAACATATTTATGTAACACATAGAAAACAAAGACAAGAAAGTTGAAAACTAAAAATACGCATTCAACTACCTCTAGAATAAGAGAATATTCTTCATCCTTTTTCTTTTGGGACACATGAAGCATGGCTATTCTGGCAACATCCTGCTCTGCTGTCTTTCGATTTGAGAAAGTTGTGGAAGATTTATAGGATACACCATCTACAATGAATGTGGAACAGAATATCGGGTAGTGCTGTGATCCCTCATTAAATGTTTAATACTGTGGGGAAGGGTATGGAAGCTTTTTGGGTGTATTCTTGTAGACGGTTCTTGTAGAGTCGTACTGAGAGCGAACTCGACATTGCTTCGCAGTTGACTACTCTATGACGAGTTGGGTGAAATAAAGAAGAATAGGGAATAATAGGGGGAAAGAAAGAGGAGCGAGCAGGGGGGCTAAGAAAAAAAAAGTTTCAAGTATACCCTTTTTTAGACTTGGCAAATTAGGTCTGAACCCAATTGCCGGGCCGGGCTGGCCCGTAAAAATTGGGCTACGGGCTTTACATTTTTAGCCCAGGAAAAAGTTGGGCCGTTTTGGCCCGGCCCAATTTTAGCCCGGCCGTGGTGGTGATGAGTGTATTTTATACAGACAATTTCAGTACTTTTGGCCTTGATACTTTGTAAGTCTTTGGGTACTTTATGTGGTTTTATTGTATTTTTTTCTTAATTTTAGATATTATGGTTTTATATTGCTTATATTTGTTTAGTATTGTTTTTTATGCATTTTTACTGTATTTGTAGGAATTGAAATAAAGACCGCTCGGATCGTTGTTCGTAATGACTCAATGTTCGTGTTTGGACGTCCGTGCCCGAATGGTAGTACAATAGAAATTAGTGTTTGGCGACGCTCGGTGTATAATTTGATGAAATTTGGAAGTTGAACGTGCACGACGTTGGAAAGTGTGCATGGCGTTCGGCGTCGGTCAAGTCACGAGGGCAAGCCCGTATTTGAATATCCGCGCCTGAAAGGTATTATGTTGAAAATTAGTGTTTGACGACACTTGATGTTAAATTTGATGAGATTTGGAAGTCGAGCGTGCGCGGCGTTAGATAGCGTGCACGGCGTGCAACGTCGGCCAAGCCACGGGCTCTTGGCGTCGGGCGCTGGGCCGCGGCAGGCGGGCGCACGGGCGCTGGGCGCGGGTGCGCGCTGGGGCCTCGGCAGACGGGGCACCAGGCGTACAGCAGGCGAGCACCTGGCAGACGGCCAGGGCGTGGGCACGCGCGCAGGCGTGCGGGCGCGCGGCGGGCGGTGTCGGCAGTCAGCGTGCGACGTATGGCACCAGGCAGCGTGCTGGGCGTGGGCGAGCGGCAGGCGCCAGAGCCTGGGCGCGCGCCAAGCGGCGTGCGGGCGCGCCGAGCTTCCTGGGTGCGATTCTAGCCGGCCTTTTGGTGCGATCTGAGGGGACAATAATGATTTCAACCAAACAACCAAACAATAATATCAAGCATACAATAATGGTTTCAACATCACTAAATAAAACCTTGGCATTGCGGGTATTTTAGGGACAAGTAGATGATATCAAAATTCAAGCATATCCTTTCCTTTACCAAAAGACTACATCATGCATCCTGACCCAAAAATAAGTCTACGTACCCAAAAATAAGTCTAAATGTCATACTTAAAAGAGTCAACTAAACTGTAGCTCCACTAGTATTACCAGCTAAAACTATCCAGTGAACTACAGATCTTTAACCCCTACAAGGCACAACTCACTGTTTAACAAGTTACAGGTGTCACTCCGTTTGGATTACTAAAATAGACTGGCTCTGGTTCAAGGTATACAGCAACACATAAAACTATAATTTCCAGAAGAATTGAATCTTAGCCAAGAGACTTGATTTCCTCACACAAGCATTTACTTGAGAACATGCATTAATACGTATATCTATATAATATTAGTATAATTAAGTAAGGCTAAAGGCAAATATAGGAAAGCCAACAATGTATAATATGAAAAAGTGATTGAAACTTCAAACGTCAAAGAGCTCATATTAAATGAAACCAAGAAGTTGGTTCACCTGCCAGACTTTCAGCCATCAAGGCCAGGAACATGGAGAAGGTTAACCCAAAGACACCACAGGCACAACATCCTGTAACCTGGACATTAAGAAGATTTAATGCTAAAGAGATCATCCAGAGAAGTGTTCAAGTGAATTAAGCATTCTACATGATGTCGAGAAACTAGTTGATACAAACAACTAAGTAATCTACATACATCTTGCTTGCAGTCGAACATACCAACATAACATGATTGCATTGTTTTTTCTTATTGTTATATATATATATATATATATATATATTCGTATTATTTATTTTCCTATCAATAAGTTACCTTTTCCGAGATTTTTAAAAGTTTTACAAAAATTGTTATATATATATATATACACGTTATTGTTATATATATATTATTAACGTAAACATATATAACAATTAATAATATTTGTTATTATTTATTTTCCTCTCTCTAATTTACCTTTTCCTTTCCCAAGATTTCTAAAAGTTTTACAAAAATTGTTACATATATACGTTATTGTTATATATATATATATATTATGTGTGTGTGTGTATATATATATATATATATTTTATTAACGTTATATATATATTATTAACGTTATATATATTATTAACGTATATAATGCAACAAAGTTCTTCTAGCCCGCGGGCTGGCCCGGCCTTCACTGGGCCACGAACCTATAAATTTCAGCCCATAAATAGCTGGGCCTTTTTGGCCCGGCCCGTTATTAGCCCGACCCGTTCGGGCTGGCCCGACCCGTTTGCCAAGTCTACCCTTTTGTTTATAATTAATAGTAACTTATCACAAACAGTCACTAGGGGATTATAAAAATAACAGAACCTAACACAAATCTATACCCAATGGAGTATTCAAGGTAATGTCCCTACCGAAACATACTGAAAATCCAAAAAAACATACTGTGGACTTAGTCTCGCAAGGAATACGAAAACTACCTTGGAGAAAAATCAACTAGGAAGTCAAAAAAGGGATAAAAACTCCATAGACATCCTACTTAACCCTAAAGAAAATACATCAACTCAACATTATAGCTTTTATTTTACTTGTTGCCTTGTTGGAAATTCCTCTTGCTTAAACAACGTTGATTTCGTTCCCACTGTCCAGAGAGAACATAGTAGGGTTGCCTCCCATATTTTCTTCACGCTCTTTCTGAACTGAATCTACTCCAGCTGACCAGCCAGCAACATGCCTTTTACTGACAAAGACATGATCCAAGACACCCTAAATAGTATCACAAGGTAACCCAAAGGTTGCTAGTCACTTGGCAATGAAGCATTAGATAGCTCAGTCTCCCATCACTCAAACAAAGACTAAAAATACGTAAAACGTGTATAATCAATATAACAATGTCGAAAGTCAAATCGGAGAAATCCAATACAAAAGTTCAATTAGACCTCAGAAGACAAACAAAATATTTGAGTTCCGTCAGTAAGTTAAAAAATGATTTGCTAAAGAAATCCTAGTGGTAAACATATTTATGTAACACATAGAAAACAAAGATAAAAAAGTTGAAAATTAAAAATGCGCATTCAACTACCTCTAGAATAAGAGAATATTCTTCATCCTTTTTCTTTTGGGACACATGAAGCATGGTTATTCTGGCAACATCCTGTTATGCTATCTTTCGATTTGAGAAAGTTGTGAAAGATTTATAGGATACACCATCTACAATGACTGTGGAACGGAACATCGGGTAGTGCTGTGATCCCTCATTAAATGTTTGATACTGTGGGAAGGGTGTGGAAGCTTTTTGGGTGTATTCTTGTAGACGGTTCTTGTAGAGCCGTACTGAGAGCGAACTCGACATTGCTTCGCAGCTGACTACTCTATGGCGAGTTGGGTGAAATGAAGAAGAATAGGGAATAATAGGGGGAAAAAAGAGGAGCGAGCAAGGGGCTAAGAAAAAAAAAGTTTCAAGTATACCCTTTTTTAGACCTGACAAATTAGGTTCGGACCCGCGGGTCGGGCCGGGCTGGCCCGTAAAAATTGGGCTATAGGATTTAGATTTTTAGCCCAGGAAAAGTTGAGCCGTTTTGGCCCGGCCTGGTTTTAGCCCGGCCCGTGGTCACCCGGCCCAACCGTGTGGTATTTGTTTAGAAAATCCAATACCAATGCTTCCATGAAGAGTCGAACTCAAGACCTCTCCAACTTACTAAATAAGTCTTAAGTTTCCTTTTTTTCCTAGAGGTTGAACCAACAACTCCCACTTTCTGTTTATCATTCTTATTCTTAAGTTTCCTTTTTTTCCAAGAGGTTGAACCAACAAGTTGATCCGAAGTTGGAGGACCAAATATGGCCTCAGATGGAATTGATGCTTCTTATTTACATGGTCTGAATTCATGTAGAGGCGTCTGTGCTGCTGAAATAATAGTGGAATATGCACAATATCTAGATAAGTCAACAACACCTACTCATATGCATGAGATCATACATATTTGTAAATAGAATGATTTGCAATAAATATTATAGGCAGCTAAAATAAAATGCTAACAATAACCTAAAATTGATAGGATTACAGCACGAGCTGCTAATTGTTCAGCCTCTCCCATGTTCCTGCCTTTATCTCCAATGTAATGTTTTCCATTGAAGACCAACGATGACATAAAAGTTGGAAGCAACCCCTCCGATCGATATGTTATATAAGTAGGTTTCTCTACTTGCATCTTGGCAGCATATTCATTGAGAATAGATTTGCAAGAGACGGTGTCCTGGTACATTAGAAGGATGATGAACATAAACAAAAAATAAAAGTGAATCAACGCTCGCATTGAGAAAAAATGAAAATGAGGATATTCAAAGAAAAGTTAAATCTGTTTAACAATAATCAGTGACTCCACCGCCGCAAATAGTTCAAATATCAGCCATTACTACTTGCAGATGCACCCATTCCATTTAACATCAGTAGATGCAAATAATACTTTCAAGTATCACAAAAACACCAAAAAGAAAAGGATAAGAAAAAGGAAGAAAACAACATGCTTCTGCTTCACGTATTAGCACTCCATCTTTAATCACTTTTCTGTTTGTTTGCATTTTTCCTCTGTGAGTTGTTTTTTTTTTTGGGAGGGGGGTTGGGGGGAGGCATTATCTATAGAAGAAATTCATCAGTTAGCAAGGCAATTGAAAAGGACACCATTCACGACATGGGACGCGACATTTTTCCAAAAAAAAACACGATGTTGGAAGATACGTTGAATTTTATGCATAATTTTTAACAGAAATAAATGTATAAATTAATTTAGTATTTAATAAAGCATGACAAAACCAAACAAAAATATTGAAGAACACTTGCACCATAAACATCTCCAAGTCAAATATAAGCAAGTGGTATACTTCAAATTTAAGTTCAATGAAAAATGAAAATACCAGCACCTATCAAAACGTATCTAGATTCTAGAAGTAAGTCCCAAGACCCCTCAAACTTACTAAATAAGTGTTTTGACCAACTAAGCTACTACAATTTTATATCTTAACTACAATCTTATTAATGTGTGTGTGTGTCTATATATATATATATATATATATATGTATATATATATATATAACGATATTTGTTATTATTTATTTTCCTCTCTTTAAGTTCCATTTTCCTTTCCCAAGATTTCCAAAAGTTTTACAAAATTTATTATATATATATACACGTTATTGTTATATATATATATATATGTATATATAACAATATAACAATATATATATATATATATTAACGTGTATATATATATAACATTATTTGTTATTATTTATTTTCCTCTTTCTAAGTTACTTTTTCCTTCCCAAGATTTTCAAAAGTTTTATAAAAATTGTTATATATATACGTTATTGTTATATATATATATATTATTAACTTTATATATATATATATATATTATTAACTTTATATATATATATTATTATTAACTTTTTTTATATATATATATATATTATTAACTTTATATATATATATATATTATTAACGTATATATATAACAATATTTGTTATTATTTATTTTCCTATCTCTAAGTTACCTTTTCCTTTCCCAAAATTTCTAAAAGTTTTAGAAAAATTGTTTTATATATATATATATACACGTTATTGTTATATATATAACAATATTTGTTATTAACGTGTGTATATATATAACAATATTTGTTATAATTTATTTTCTCTCTCTAAGTTACATTTTTCTTTCTTAGGATTTTCAAAAGTTTTACAAAATTAGTTATATATATACATACGTTATTGTTATATATATATATATATACATTATTAACGTATATATATATATATAACAATATTTGTTATTATTTATTTTCCTCTCTCTAAGTTATATTTTACTTTCCCAAGATTTCTAAAAGTTTTACAAAAATTATTATGTATATATATATACGTTATATATATATATTATTAACGTGTGTATATATATATATATATATATATATATATATATAACAATTAACCATATTTGTTATTATTTATTTTTCGCTCTCTAATTTACCTTTTCCTTTCCCAAGATTTCTAAAAGTTTTACAAAAATTGTTACATATATATACGTTATTGTTATATATATATATATATATATATATATATATAATTAACGTATATATATAACAATATTTGTTATTATTTATTTTTCTCTCTCTAAGTTACCTTTTCTTTTTTCAAGATTTCCAAAAGTTTTACAAAAATTGTTATATATATATACGTGTTATTGTTATAAATATATATATATATATATATATATATATATATATATTAACGTGCATATATATATAATAATATTTGTTATTATTTATTTTCCTCTCTCTAAGTTACCTTTTCCTTTTCCAAGATTTTTAAAAGTTTTACAAAAATTGTTATATATATATATATATATACGTTATTGTTATATATATATATATATATATTATTAATGTATATATATAACAATATATATATATATATATATTATTAACGTGTATATATATAACAATATTTGTTAATATTTATTTTCCTCTCTCTAAGTTACCTTTTTCATTCCCAAGATTTTCAAAAGTTTTATAAAAATTGTTATATATGTATATACGTTATATATATAACAATATTTGTATTATTTATTTTCCTATCAATAAGTTACCTTTTCCTTTCCCGAGATTTCCAAAAGTTTTACAAAAATTGTTATATATATATACGTTATTGCTATATATATACACACACACACACACACACATATATATATATATTATTAACGTTATATATATATATATAGAGTCCGGATCTTAAGCATACCCTCCTAAATGGCATAACAAGCATACCCCCTTTAGCAACGGATCGGGCGACGGTTTGGTCCGTCGCCATAGGTCCGGTCCGTCACTAAAACTTTAGCGACAGGTCCGTCGCTAAAAGTTGTCCACCACTAAAGGCTTTAGCAACGAACCGGATCTATGGCGACGGACCAAATCGTCGCCCGGTTCGTCGCTAAAGGGGGTATGCTTGGTATGTCGTTATTGTTATATATATATATATATTAACTTTATATATATATATTATTAACTTTATATATATATATATTATTAACTTTATATATATATATATATTATTAACTTTTCCAAGATTTTTAAAAGTTTTACAAAAATTGTTATATATATATATACGTTATTGTTATATATATATATATATATTATTAATGTATATATATAACAATATATATATATTATTAACGTGTATATATATAGCAATATTTGTTAATATTTATTTTCCTCTTTCTAAGTTACTTTTTCCTTCCCAAGATTTCCAAAAGTTTTATAAAAATTGTTATATATATACGTTATTGTTATATATATATATATATTATTAACGTTATATATATATATATATATATATATATAGAGAATGGCGTTCAGGTCCGGGAGTCCGCATTTTTTTAAAATGCGGACCTTTTTTTTTTTTTTTTTTTGCTTTTTTTTTTTAAAACAACTAAAAAAAAATAAATAAATAATTATGGAACTGAAATTTTTACATAATACAATGTTTTGAGCGTGATTTGGATACATATATATGTATTATTATTAACTTTATATATATATATATATAATTGACGTATATATATATGACAATATATATATATATATATATATATATATATATATTATTAACGTGTATATATATATAACAATATTTGTTATTATTTATTTTCCCCTCTCTAAGTTACCTTTTCCTTTCTCAAGATTTTCAATACTTTTACAAAAATTGTTATATATATATATATACGTTATTGTTATATATATATATATATATTATTAATGTATATATATAACAATATATATATATATATTATTAACGTGTATATATATAGCAATATTTGTTAATATTTATTTTCCTCTCTCTAAGTTACCTTTTTCATTCCCAAGATTTTCAAAAGTTTTATAAAAATTGTTATATATGTATATACGTTATATATATAACAATATTTGTATTATTTATTTTCCTATCAATAAGTTACCTTTTTCCTTTCCCGAGATTTCCAAAAGTTTTACAAAAATTGTTATATATATATACGTTATTGCTATATATATACACACACACACACACATATATATATATATATATATATATATATATATATATATATATATTATTAACGTTATATATATATGTATAGAGTACGGATCTTAAGCATACCCTCCTAAATGGCATAACAAACATATCCCCTTTAGCAACGGATCGGACAACGGTTTGGTCCGTCGCCATAGGTCCGGTCCGTCACTAAAGCTTTAGCGACGGGTCCGTCGCTAAAAGTTGTCCACCACTAAAGGCTTTAGCGACGAACCGGATCTATGGCGACGGACCAAACCGTCGCCCGGTTCGTCGCTAAAAGGGGTATGCTTGGTATGTCATTTAATAGGGTATGCTTAAGATCCGTTCTATATATATATATTATTAACGTGTATATATATATAACAATATTTGTATTATTTATTTTGCTATCAATAAGTTACCTTTTCCTTTCCCGAGATTTTTAAAAGTTTTACAAAAATTGTTATATATATATATACGTTATTGTTATATATGTATATTATTAACGTGTATATATATATAACAATATTTTTTATTATTTATTTTTCTCTCTCTATGTTACCTTTTCCTTTTCCAAGATTTCCAAAAGTTTTACCAAAACTGTTATAACGTTAATAATATATATATAACAATATTTTTATTTTTTATTTTTTTTGAGAAAATGTGATCAATGGCATTTTTAAATTTACATAACAATTGCTGTTATACTAATTTGTCTAATTTGTCAATGTAGAGTTGTAGACCTATGGAATGAAGTTTGCACCACTTCGTTTTAAAATTTGTACTTAATAGAAATTCCATGATAATGTTATTAAGGTCAACCTCTACTAAAAAGATTAAATCTAAAAATACTCTCATCGTCATTCGGGATGTAGGGAATACTTTTTATTCCTTTTCTCCTTGTTGATGGTTTAATTCTAAGTCAGCTTTGGTCATTTTCCTTCATCCTTTATGCATGGTGTAAACTTCTCTTTTTCTCTTTAGGTAATTCCATATTGTAAATTTTATGGTATTTCAAATTTAGCCTGCAATTATTTTCATTTTCTGTTCAGTATATTGTTGTTTGATCGTTGGACATCTTCCATGCTTTCTGCATATGGTGAACTTTGCCCCTGATTTTTATGTAATTATACTTGCACCATTTTTCTACTGCATCCCAAAATATTAAGTATCTTATTTAAAGGCAAGCAACCTGAAATAAGAGCTTGAGTTTCTGTTTGTGCTTCTTAATTGGGTACCAGATTTTTTGCCTAGTAAACTTGACCGCTCATTCTTCCATCTGTCTGTTATCGTACATTATTAAGATTAGGAAAGTGAAAATTAATCATAAAAGTTGACGCACAAGTCGTTTACGTGCACTACATCATTATTATGCCCAAAAGGCAGTCAGAAACACATTTGAAGTTCTATCAAGTTTCCTGTATTCTGCATATTAAATGGCATGCAATGTATTTTTTTTATATATCTTGCATAGTTTGCGTGTCATGTTTGTGATGTTAAAGGCTTAAAGCATTGAGAGCATAAAGTTGGTTCTAGAGTTGTTTACATACAAGACAATTTAAAATGAACTTCTAAGCATTAAAATCGAGGTCTTTAGCTTTTTGGTACCAGCTCACCCCTCTGTAGTTAATATTAAGGGAAAATGATTTATACTTACCCATATAAGTATACATAGAAAAGCTTGAACTCCAACAAAAAGTTGTCAATTTTGACCAAATCCTGTTTCCTTGACATTATAAGTGAGGCTTCATGTTTTTTGGGGTCTTGATGCAGGGAGGTGGTTGGTGTAATACTGTTCGAAGCTGTGTCTATCGTAAAACAACTCGTCGTGGTTCTTCAAAGTATATGGAAAAGCAGTTACCCTTCACGGGAATATTGAGCAATAAGGCTGAAGAAAATCCTGGTTTTTACTCAGGCTACAAATTTAGCAATATAACATGATTTTGTTTCTTTTGACGGTTATTACTGTAGTTTCCTTAAAAATAATGATCCTTTACTATATTGTGGATGGATCCTTTTTGTTGCAGATTTTTTCAACTGGAACAGAGTTAAGCTTCGTTATTGTGATGGTGCATCTTTTACTGGGAACAGTCAAAATAAGGTTGTTCACCTTCTATCTGCATTATATGTATACATTTTTCTCAATAACCCTGCTGCGGTTGATTTTCTGCAATAAAAATGACCTATCATCCCCCCTAAATAGATGCTTAACAAGTGTCTTTTTTTTCCACCGTTCCAGACTTACATATTATGATAGTAAATTGTATGCGGTTTTCTTTGCTTTAGTGATCTGTTCTTGTATCATATATAAAACGGATTAGAGAATTTTGGTGGTGGGATTCTAGGGTTCTTATTATTCTTCTTACTTATTTTGTTTTCAGGATGCACAACTCTTTTTCCGAGGCCAACAAATATGGTTGGCTGCTATGGAAGAATTAATGTCACAGGGAATGCATAATGCCGACCAGGTTTCCTAATACACCTACCAATAATTTTTTCTTTGCAAATTATTTATTTGTAATCCTCTTGTTATAAATGAATTTCAGGCTCTTCTTTCTGGATGCTCTGCTGGGGGTCTTGCGTCCATATTGCATTGTGATGAATTTAGGGATCTGTTAATGAATACTACAAAAGTGAAATGTTTAAGCGATGCTGGGATGTTTCTTGATGCGTAATATACTATGCTTCAATGATTTCTATTAGTGCAGCTACCATTCCTTGAAAAGAATATCATCTAAATTATATTTCATTTTGTTTCTTTTTAATAGAAATGATGTATCTGGAGGTCACACTTTAAGAAATATGTTTGAAGGTGTCGTGAACTTGCAGGTAATGTGAACTAACTTTAAGAAAAAAAAGTTTAATTTCTTCTTTGTTACTTTACTGAGATACTATTTGGTGCAGTATCAATTTACGGATTAGTTTCCCTTACAATGGGTAGCAGGTATCTTCTTTAATTTTAGATTTTTTATACAATTTCAGGGGCTGCAGAATAATTTGCCAAACACTTGCACAAACCACTTGGATCCGACTTCAGTATGATTTTTCCTTCTCTTGAACATTCATTACAAGTACACATGGAAACTGTAGTAAAGCATTTCAAATTCTTTGAACTCATGCTTTCTCTCTCCCTCTCTCCAGTGTTTCTTCCCTCAGAATTTAGTTGCCAATGTGAAGACCCCACTTTTTCTTCTCAATGCAGCGTATGATGCCTGGCAGGTAATCATGTTGTCTATCAATTGTTCATCTATTTCCTTAGTAAGTTGATATGCTACTTCAGAATATATAAATGGTCAAGGCCTGCTTCACATTGATGCCCAAGTTGAGTCAAAGTTATAAAATGGTTAATCAACTCTCACAGTCCACAAAAGCAGAATCCATACTAACAATTCCCAAGCCACCAGACTGGTGTATAGTCACCATCTTGGACCTCTTTATATGAGGAAAAGAGAAGGATAAAATAAAGTAAAGAAAAAAGCAAAATGATGGTACATGTAGTATGCATTTTATTAGCCCTATACTGTGTTTTTCTTTAAACTGCTTATGATTTAATATGTTTTTGGATTTGTTTTCTTGATGACTGAAATTTATACCCTTAACCAGCTCCAAGCTAGTTTGGCTCCAGCATCAGCTGATCCTCATGGTTATTGGAATGACTGCAAATCCAACCATGCACATTGTAACACAACACAAATCCAGTTTCTTCAAGGTGATTTTCTTGATTAGATCAGTAGTGATCCTTGGTTTATGTATTTTTCATTAATCGTATAACCTGAAAACATGTTTCCATATTTTGAATCAGACTTCAGGAATCAAATGCTCAAAGCCGTTGAAGACTTTTCCTTGTCCACTCATAATGGTTTATTTATAAATTCCTGTTTTGCTCATTGCCAAACCGAGAGACAGGATACGTGGTTCGCTGATGATGCTCCTCTTGTTGAAAACAAGGTATGGCCAATTAGCACTGCTTAGTTTCTGAGTGTATATTGAATTTCATTAAGTTGAGGAGGTTAATTCAAATGGTTTTCACCTTGTGAAAGTATACATCTTTACGAAGGCCTAGCCTAGGGGCATGGTTCATTCCTTCTCGTTCCAAAATAGTTGAATATGAGCATCTATCCCAGTCTGATGAGCTTTTTCTCTGTGCAGGGTGTAGCTCAGTCTGTTGGAGACTGGTATTTTGATCGAGTCCATGTCAAAGCTATCGATTGTGCGTACCCCTGTGACAAAACCTGCCACAATCTAGTCTTCAAGTGACTGGGGGATGATGCCATGATTTCATCCTGTATTCTTGCACATCAAGTCTTGCATCCTTTTTTCTTTTTTTCATTTTTTTTTTAATTTATAAATTTGGGCAATTGCTTTCTGTGTTGGATTTTCTCCAACTAAAAGTCAAATTTCTCCATTTCTTCAAGGCCACAATAATAAAAAGTAGGACCCCCATTATTTAATAGGCTTAAGCCTATTGCTCCCTATTTGTATGTGATTGTTTTAAACTCACTTTAGGAAGTCTTAATGTGTGAGGCTGATTGTGACGCGAGCTTGTGTATTTGTGTTACTATTAACAAAACTAAAATTATTACCTCCTAGTACATGGTTTTAAATTTATCTATTGGGTGGTAAATCCTGAGTTATAGGTAACTCTGGATGGGAGTGGCTCCCTTGTCTCGAAATGATTATAATGAATTATAGGTGGCTAAATGAAGATTATTACTCCTTGCTTTTGTCTATATTTAAGTATATTTTTATATTGAATGGGTGTACGATTTTGAATCCTTTTTCCGGATGTTCAAACCCTCGCTAATTCGTTGGAACTGCTCCTCATACTCTTACTTGTTTAGTAGGAGCAGCTCATATGGTGGGGATTTTCTTTTTTCTCTTGAACGTATGGTGGGAAAAATAAAAAGTTGTAGTTCACTATTATCCAGAGGAGGAAACTCACAACTCACAAGCAAGTCTCATGTCTCCATCTAGTAGATAGATGGTAGATCAGTTGTTCAGCTAGGCTATTGAATCATTTCACAAATTGCCTTACCTGCACTGACAAGTTTGCAAAAATATACTGTGCGGTGTACCACGTTTAAGTACCTGTTTGGTGGAAAACCAAAAAAGAAACTATTTCGGGTGCCCATTTTTCAAAAGTGTTTGGTGCCAAAAGAAAAGTAGGAATATCATAAATTGAGTGAAGCTATAATGACAAAATATGGTTATAAAAAATTAGATATAAAATTATGAGTCAAAATGTAATTAACTGATGATTCACAATAGAAGACCAATTATTGTTATGACTTCTAACTAATTACAAACATGCACATAATTTTGTATTTATTTTTAATATCTATTTTCTGTTTCACCAAAACAGTAGTGATTATTAATTGTATTAATAAATTATAAAATAAACAGATTTTATGTATAAAAACCATGGTTTTCTGATCCGGACCGGATCGGCGGTCGGACCGGTAAAAATCGGAACTGGTCCACACTCTGGTCCGATTTAGACCAATGACTTATAAAAGTCATTAAAACCGGCGAACCGACGGTTGAACCGCCTGACCCAGCGAACCGTGACTGTTTCGAAGGTTGGACCGGTTCCCTGCTTACTTAAATAGATAATAAAAAAAACCAGCGCTTCAGCCCTTCTGCCTTCAGTCTTCGCTCTGCACTTCTGCTTCTTCTCGCCCAAAATCAAATCTCTCTCACGGCCATCGCCATCATCTCTCTCTCACGCAGCCCAGTCGTGTCCTAACCCTGTAAATCAAAATAGAGATTAGAGGAAGAAATGCTTCGATTCACACTTGAAGGTACCTCCTACATATATTTCATTGTTCTTTTTTTCTTGCAATTTGCGATGAAATTCTAATGGGTACTGGATTGGGATTGTATTAATTCTGTGGCCTCTGTTTATGTACAATGTGAATGTGCTTTGATTATCAAATAATGGCTGCTTATAATTGCGTCACAAACAAATCACTATAATTATAAACTTCGTGGATTCCATATGTGAAAGCAGCTCAAGGGTTTATTTGGTCTCATATTAGCCAACACCAAAATATTTTAGCTACATAAAACTTATGTAACATATTAAACTGGGATTAAGCATTTAGGGTTTATATAATTGAAGAAAATTGATGGCTTTGGTGATTGTAAGGATTGGATTTGTGGTTTGGAAAGTGATAAGTTGAGGGTATTGTCTGAAATTTGTTGATTTCTGGTATAATATCCAATTACATATTGTTTCAATAGTAATTTAAAGTTTTATAGAAGGGGAAATGATTGATTTTAGAGCTTGATAGGTTGGGATTTAGCTATTGAATATGATAGAAGAAAACAAAGAAGAAAATCATCAGAGTTCAATGTTAGAAATTTGAAACACTTGGGAATCAAACACTTGAATATGTCATGGATTTTATTTTTGTAATTTAGTTGAGACTTTGATTGGTATTATAGAGATGTTTGCATTCATATTTAATCAAACACTCGAACTTGTGGTTGAATTTTCGAATTTGAATGTATCCTATAGATGTTTATGTTCATTTGTGTTTGATTTTATCACTTTTGAGTATGACTTATGAGCATGATTTAATATCTTTGTAGATAAATTGATTAATTTTACATATTTACTAAATAAGTAAATATTATATATAATATATAATAATTAATATATTTATTATTTATTACATATTAATGACGTCACTGGGTCAATAACGGTTCGACCACTGGTTCCATCCACCCGGTACTTTTTCCGGTTCGATGATCGGTCCGGGTCTGAAAACCACGATAAAAACCACTATAAATAACGTAGGTTTTTGGACAAAAGGTTCATCTGAACACGATTGTAACTACCACTCTGCAGAAATCTCCATTCCCGCAACAAAGATTATGTAACGGGAACTGATGGAACTCCAGAACAATGCTATACGCCTTGAAGAAATGTTCAAACTTGAAAGAACTGGAATGTTTATACGCCTGCATGATCAAGAGCAATGCTATCCAAGATTGCTTCTTTATGAACCAATTCATAACCGTATGTTCGACCCTTTGTCGAACAGATTACGCAGTTCGAGCATTTACCCAGATGGAGTACCCCAATGTTTTTGTGTTCAATGCAATGATTAGAGGCTTTGTTCATTGTTCTCGCCCCATTCAAGCTCTACAGTTTTACTTGGACATGCTGAGAGCTCGAATTTGCCCAACTAGCTATACATTTTCGTCAGTAATTAAAGGATGTGCATTACTATCTGCTTTAGGGTTCGGAGAATCTGTTCATGGGCATATTTGGAGGATTGGGTTTAAGTCACATGTATTTGTTCAGACTGCTTTGATTGATTTATACTCTGGTTTGGGTAGGATTGTCGAGTCAAGACAAGTGTTTGATGAAATGCCGGAAAGAGATGTGTTTGCATGGACAACAATGGTTTTAGCTCATGCCCGAGCTGGGGATTTGAGTTCTGCGAGGAGGTTGTTTGATGAGATGCCTGAAAGGAATACTGCTACTTGGAATTCTTTGATTGATGGATATGCAAGAGTTGGGGATGTGGAAAATGCTGAGTTCTTGTTTAAAGAGATGCCCAAAAAGGATTTGATTTCATGGACAACGATGATCACTTGTTACTCTCAGAACAAGCTTTATAGAGAAGCACTGACTGTTTTTAGGGAAATGAGGACCAGTGGGATTAGACCCGACGAAATGACTGTGACGATTGTTATTTCAACCTGTGCCCATCTAGGGGCTCTCGACCTCGGGAAGGAAATTCATCTTTATGTTATGCAAAATGGGTTTGATCTTGATGTTTATATTGGATCTGCACTGATTGATATGTATGCAAAGTCTGGGAGCTTGGATAAATCCCTTGTGGTATTTTTTAAGTTGCGGGAGAAAAATCTTTTCTGTTGGAATTCAATTATTGAAGGCCTTGCGGTTCATGGATATGCCAATGAATCATTGGCAATGTTTAGTAGGATGGGGAAGGAGAAAATAAAGCCTAATGCAATTACTTTTATTAGTGTTCTTAGTGCTTGCACTCATGCAGGATTAGTTGAAGAGGGCCGTAAAAGGTTCAGAAACATGACTTGTGATTTTTCCATCGCTCCTCAGATTGAACACTACGGGTGCATGGTTGATCTACTGTGCAAGGCTGGTCTGCTTGAAGATGCATTAGAACTGATACAAAGCATGAGAATGGAACCAAATGCTGTTATTTGGGGTGCTGTACTGGGAGGATGTAAGCTTTACAAGAACTTGGATATTGCTCAAGTTGTGGTTAATAAGTTGATGGTTTTGGAGCCAAACAATAGTGGATATTACACCCTTCTAGTTAACATGTATGCTGATGCAAATCGTTGGAATGAGGTTGCTAAAGCCAGAGCAGCTATGAAGGAACTTGGAGTTGAAAAGACTTGCCCTGGCTCCAGTTGGATTGAGATGGAAAGTAAGATTCATCAGTTTGCAGCTTCTGACAAGTATCATCCAGCCTCTAGCAAAATTTACTCTCTGCTGGATGAACTAGATGGGCAGCTGAAGCTGTATGGCCATGTGCTTGAGTATGGTTTTTTCTAATAGCGTCTGTTCTTCGTGTGAGGTATTTCATTTATAAAGGCAGTGTGACTGTTTTACACTGTCAATGAATCAGTTCATAAATCCTGTCCTGGTTCATGGAGGGATGCAATGGCTTGTGCTTTCTTAGATGATAAACTAGATCCTGAGGAAATACCTCAGGTTTGCAGGTTTGTTTCTTCTGTTATATTGATTTATTAGTCCTAGTCTTTACTATTTTCAGTTGCCAAATAATGTGGATCTCACTCTCCGTGTTTACTTTCTTTTATGATATGTTTATTTATTTTATTTTTTTAGAAACAGAATTTTGACAAACTTGTGGGTCACTATTACCCGCCTTGTCCAGAACCCTCCGACTTGACTTTAGGCATGAACAAGCATTATGACCCTTACTTTCTTGACTATTCTCCTGCAAGAACATTGGTGGCCTCCAAGTCTTTCATCAAAATCAGTGGGTAGAAGTGCTGCCTGTGCAGGGAGCTCTGATAGCGAATATTGGACACCTACTGCAGGTGAAATGTACTCCTATAGTCCTATCTATAAATAAGTATGCCATCATAGTTTCATTATCATACCACACTAGTAAAGTAACAAGTATTACTTTTAAGGGAATACAGCTTTTGTTTTTGTTTTGTTTTCCTGTTTTTATTGTTTTTTTTCCCCGGGTTTTGTTTGTTTTCTAGTCTTGTACTTTATTAGTGTCTGGTAGATTAAATAGTTAAACTATACAATAGCTTTCAAGCGTGCTGGAATCATAAATTTGGTATTGAACTTAATCCTTTGTATGTACATAATAGGCTTCAGCTTATATAGAGATGGGCCCCTAACATCTCCATAAAACTTATATCCAACATTTAAATTATGGTCAACCTGCTGTGTTCTTGATTAGTAAAGAAACCAATTTTTTTTTGTTTTATTTTATTAAACTGGGGTGAGGAAATTGATCCTCAAGGAGCCATATTTGACTATCTTGGCCATTTTTATTATTAATATAACTTGACATGTGCCATTTTCTTTTAACCTTGTTTCTCTCCTTCAAAGCTTTTCTTCCAGAAAAGATGCTTTTTGGTCTGTTTATCACTTATAGCCACGAATATCAAGTTCATTAGGCTATTAGCACCAGTAGTTTTGTTTGTGGAAAACTTTTTATAAACCCCTATCCACATTGCATTGTACAATGGAAACCATTGCTAATGGTGAAAAAGCTGTTCCTGAAGATAGGCCAGTTTATGACAGACTAAAAGCAGTCACAGAGTTTGATGAAACAAAAGCAGGAGTTAAGGGACTTGTTGATTCTGGTGTATTGAAGATCCCAAGAATTTTGATCAATACACCGGAGAATTTACCCAAGGCAACGAGTAGTGATGTTCACCTAGAGGTACCTGTGATCAACCTTGAAGGTTTTGAAGGCAGACGAAGAACAGAAATTGTGAATAAAATTTGTGAGGCATCCGAAACATGGGGTTTCTTTCAGATGGTCAATCATGGAATTCCAATTAGTGTAATGAAAACTTGTTGGAATGCGTAAGGCAATTCCATGAGCAACCAAAGGAGTTGAAGATGGAGTTTTACTCACGAGATTTTACGCGAAGAGTGAATTATTATTCCGCAGGAGATCTCTATGCTACTAAAACTGCACATTGGAGAGATTCAATCTCTTGTGACTTTTGAAGATAGCATAATAAACCTTGAAGGATTGCCTTTGATTTGCAGGTACAAGTTGTTAATTTGATATTAGGTCCAGTGTTCTAAAAAGTACTAGGCGGTAGCTAGAGGAGGGGCCTAGCACCTAGGCAGTTTTGTTTATTTATCTTTCTTTTGGATATATATTTGTATATACTATATAAAGCATATACTACTAGATGTAAAGATTCTAAATTTTACTTTAAAAAATTACCCCAAAAAAACAATATTATAATGCAATGCACAACAATATATTTCAGCATTGCAGAGCTTCTCAAAAACTTACATTAAATAGATGACGGACAGGACTTATTCCGCCTAGGCAGGCCTTGAAAGGAATTTAGAACACTGCTTAGGACTCTAATATGTTTACAAGAGACTTAGACCAGCTAAACTAGCTTCGATATTCATTTCATTGAATTATTGTAATTGCCTAATTTACTTTCTCTTCATTTATTCTTTCTGAATGTAGAGAGGCTATGGAAGAGTATGTCAACTGTGTGACCGTGCTGAGGAATGTTGTATCCGAATTGTTATCCGAGGCTGTAGGGCTTAGCAGTGATCAACTTGCACTCATGCAATACATGGAAACACAAAAATTATTGTGTCACTATTACCCAGCTTGTCCGGAGCCTGACTTAACTGTAGGCATAAACAGCCATTCTAACCCTTACTTTCTGACCTTTCTCCTGCAAGATAATATTGGTGGCCTCCAAGTCTTTCATCAAGATCAGTGGGTAGATGTCCTGCCCGTGCAGGGAGCTCTAGTAGCAAATATTGGAGACCTAATGCAGGTATAATGTTAATATACATCAGTTTATCAATTACAAACAAATTACATATATTTTTCAGGGTTTTGTTTTGTTCAATTCCTATGTGCTCTAGAAGGTCTACATACCACCATATTAGCATTATATTTAATTTAATTTATTTCAAAATTTATGCAGCTTGTAACAAATGACAAGTTTATGAGTGTAAAGCATAGAGTACTGGCAGGGCACATTGGTCCAAGGATTTCGATAGCCTGCTTTTGTACCCAAGTGCTAGGAATAAATCAAAAACATACGGACCAATGACGGAGCTTCTATCTGACGACAATCAACCAAGATACAAGAGAACCAATATGCGCGACTATCTAACTCAATACGTGTCAAAAGGACACGATGGAACTGCTGCTCTCCCTCATTTCAAGCATTAATAAGACCAGTTCAGTAACAGAGACATCAGATGTCCTGTTGTTGCCTAGATGTTCTGTTTTTCCATTATGTGTTATATCTGTTTGCAAGTGTTTAAGCAAAATTACATTTTAGTCTTAAATTTTGCCTTCACAGTTCACACATTGATCCGCCTATATCGCCGGATTCTCTCTTTCTTCTTGTTCATTATCAATCAGAAGGACTACATGAAATCTCAGCACTTCCTCATCTTCAGCTGTCAAGTAGGAGTGTTAATTGTCAAGTCAGTTGGTTTCTAATAAAAATGTATGATTTCCATGTGACAATTCTCAATGTCGTTTATTGTACATTTTTTTCGTGTAATATTTTTGCTCAATTTTAGCTTATTAAAGACCATCAAGAACAAATTAATTACTATTTATTGGTTTTCATTAGATATTTAAACTAGAGGCAATCTTTTCCACTTCTTTTTCAGTTATAATTATATAGCTAGTAAATGACTTAACATTATCATGATAATAACAAACATTTTTCCAAATAGATTTTGAAGCAATATACACCAGAAGTTTAAAATTCAATGCTAAAATGATTGCATGATGAGATTCACATAAAATAACCTTCAAAACTTATTTGCTGAAAAACAATCTGGTTGTCAACTTGGGACCAGGAAAAAATCTGGTACCACCTTTTATGAAACTTGAGTGATAAAACCAAAATGCCACTGGTCCTGTCTTCTTCAAGTCATTGATGATAATTTACATCTCTAGATCTCTCTTTTTTTTCTTTTTCTTTTTTCTCTTTTCTCTCGTACGTGTTCTTCTTCCTTAATTCATCCCACAGAATTTACTGGCACCCAAGTCGGAGAATAACACTGTTAACTAAGGACCTAAGATAAGCTGCTCCCTCTATCCCCCCCTCTCTCTCTCTCTCCCTATATATATATATAGTTATATAATGTAATCTTTATTTATCAGCTGCTACTGCTAGTGATAAAATCATTGAATTTGAATTAAATTTGTTACTCACACGGGTTTTCGTGCTCGAATTTTAGAGAAAAATATGTTTTGTCATCAACAAGCTTCATACTCCAAAGTCCAAACACACAGGATTTGACTTTATTTCCTTGAAGAATTTAAGGCTATGTATTATATTTATACCCTTCTCCTAGTTTAGTTATACCACCTTTATCAACAAGCTTCAAGTCCAAACACAAAGGATTGGTCAGGTCTCAAGATATTTTCAGAATTTTGAAGGCTTTATTTACATACGTTTGAAAGAATACAGATAGCTAGAATAAAGCCAGCAAGCGTCATTGTTTTACCCATTTTTTCAAAGCTGATCCCATCCCAGCTTCTAGCACCATCTCTCAAGGCTGCGCATATTATGTAGTATGTATTATTCAACGGCGTATTTATGATTAGTACCTGTCATGGTCCCATAAATTGGCTGTTGTTATACTTAATTTTTTCAATACTTAGTTGCCTATTAATCAACAACCAGTAATACTGTTATAGATTCATTATTAAAGCTGATAAAATTAAAGCAAAAATTATGCTTTCAGATCAATAAGTTTAAACTATTAACCATCGTTAGAATAACCGTAAAAGTATCTCTAGATATATATTTCCTTCGACAATATCAAATAATTCCATGCTTTATTATTGCACACCATATCTAATGTGTGCAAAGCTTGGAACCAAAAATCTGCTGCACCATTATTTAAAGGATTTGCTAAACCAATCAATAATAGGATCTACAAGCATACATACATACATACATACATACATATATATATATATATATATATATATATATATATACACACGGATGTATGTACATATATATATATATATATATAGAGAGAGAGAGAGAGAGAGAGAGAGAACAGGAATAACAGTTAGAGAAATACTGATAGATACACCATATATGCCATTACTCTTGACTTGAATAAACTCATTAATTGGTATAAATAGTCAACATATACATTTCATCTACAAATTTACATACATCCATATCTACATAATCCATGAGCTTCTGGAAATTATCGAGACAGAGAAAGCTCAGAAAATATAAGCAATCATAAATGCCTACTGTTGAACCCAATTTCATGTCTTTCCTCATTTTATTGACACATATAAAGATTTTTCTAGTTGCAGAAAGGGGTTAGATATCTCACTCTCTCTATATATCTCTATCTATCTACATTATACACACACACACACATATTATGTGTTATATATTATAATATTGTGTCATATATATATATATATATAGAGAGAGAGAGAGAGAAGTAGCTTGTTAGCCATGTCATGAACTCCAAAATAAGCAAATTTTTTCCTCCCCAATTTCCTAAAGCAATCTCTTTCTGCCTACAGTCACCACCTGTAAACCACCACCACTGTATGGAACTCATGGATAGTACCAGGAAATTCACTAGTAACCAGCCATCTAATTATGATAGGGTGAAAGAAGTGGAGGAGTTCGACGAAACAAAATCTGGAGTTAAAGGACTTTTAGATTCTGGGATAGTCAAAATTCCCAGAATCTTCATCCATCCACCAGAAAACCTTCAGAACGCGTCCACAGACACTTCCCTTCAAGTTCCGCTGATAGATCTTCAAGGCTTTGAAAGTTTTAGACGAGCGGAGATTGTGGATGATATTTGTAAAGCATCAACAACATGGGGATTCTTTCAAATGGTTAATCATGGAATTCCACAGAGAATCATGGAAGAGATGCTAGAAGGTGTCAAGCGTTTCCATGAGCAACCAAAGGAGGTGAAGATGGAATGGTATTCGCGTGATCCTGAGCAAAGAGTAAGGTTCTACTCTAATGGAGATCTTCACATTTCAAAAGCAGCCAACTGGAGGGATTCAATAGCTTGTAACTTCGACGATGGTATGTTGGACTCGGACATGTTGCCTCTAGTTTGCAGGTAGATAACAGCTTCACTTCCCAGTTTTACACATACACTTGTTTTGTATCATCTAAGTTTTACTTTACGCTATGATATGCAGAGAAGAAATAGGCAAATATATCAAGTGCTTAGTAAAACTAAAGGATATACTATCTACACTACTTTCAGAAGCACTGGGGATTAGAAGTGACTTCCTTGCAAGTATTGATTGCATGAAAACTGCATCACTTGTGTGCCACTATTACCCCTTTTGCCCCGAACCAGACTTGACTCTAGGTGCAACTAAGCACTCAGACCCAGCTTTCCTAACTATCCTTCTTCAAGATAATATTGGAGGCCTCCAAGTTCTTCACCAAAATCAATGGGTTGATGTGCATCCGATGAAAGGAGCCCTAATAGCAAACATTGGAGATCTTATGCAGGTACAAGTTTTGGGTTACTTCTGTACTTAAAATTTCAATTTCCAATCACCAGACCTAATTTTTATTCTCTCGACTATGTAGCTTATCACGAATGACAAGTTTAAAAGCGTGGAGCACAGAGTACTGGCTGGACGAGTTGGACCCAGAATATCAGTAGCAGGTTTCTTCTACCCAAGTACTGCCAATAGTTCTAGACCTTATGGACCAATACAAGTGTTTCTATCTGAAAAGAATCCACCTATATACAGGGAAACACACCACAAAGAATATCACGCTTATTACAGATCAAAAGGACTAGATGGTACCTCAGCGCTTCCTCACTTCAAGCTGCAACAAACTAATGGCTACTAGGTATATATGTATATCAGACAGACATTATGACGCTGCTAGACACTATAATCACTCTGTTCAATAGTTTCTTATATTGCTTCATGAGTTGTTGTCTACCACTAATTTTTCAACGAATCTGGTCTTTCTGTGGAATGCGAATTCGGACTTCTCAACAAACACTAACGGATGTATTCCAAACTAAAGTAGCAAAAAGAGGGCTACAACCAACAAACTTATATATTACTGGTAAATACACTACTATTATCGAAGTATCAGACTCGTCAACAACCAGTGAACCAGAGGTGAAATTAGATTACAGCCAACATAAACTAAAATAAGTAACAAAACAAAATAAAACAGAGCAACATTAAGTAACAGGATGTCATCTCCACTCACTTTTAGCAGAGGAGCAGGACTATGTGGTTTGCGGAGAAGAGGTGATGAACACAAAATTGCACCCAAATAGATTTCAAGCTTTGGATCCACCATATCCATCAGGCTGTTGTTCTGGTTGTAATGTGTGAACTGTCTTTCAGCTCTTCAAATATTTTACTTTCTTCATAGTAATGACCGATAGACACTGTAGCACTTAAACTTCTGTCTTTGATTGCAATATCTGCACAAGTGACCATAATATATCCATCCGCTGCATGTTTCTATTGTTCTGTCCCTGCAAATAAATCAATTTAATATTTCTTTTAAGACAGAGAATCCAGAAATCTCATCAAAAATACAATTAAGAAGTCCAAATACTTTTTCTTGTGAACAGATATTTCAGACACATTAGAATTTTTTTATTTGACAAGTATTTTAGCACAGTAGAATTGTACCTCAACCACAAAACACATCCAGATTTTCTTGCCGTAAGCTTCTGTAGCACCTTTCAAAATGGTGAGACCCAAGCTCCTGATTGCCTCAGCAATCTCAAAAAAATGGCTGCAGTCCTCACACAATACCTGCATGAAAATGCCTAGAATAAGATTATGAAGCATATTCTAAATAACGTGAGTGGCTTTTCATTTTAATTCTTCCCCTTGCCAAATGTGGGAGGATTTTGATTCTTGAAGCACCAAACACTACTATATTTAATTATCATTAGGAAAAGATGTATGCATCAAAAAATTTAATAGTCTGAAAGTGCATACCTCTACCAGCATTTGCCCATTCATGTTAATATTTTGTACCATTATTGGAAAAACTCCCGAGTGATTTTCCACTTCCATTGCCCAGCTTGAACCCTGCTCAAAACTGGAGGATCCATGCACACCGGTCTTCTTGTCAAACAACTGCAGAATCATAACTAAGCATAAATTACCAGTATAACCATAACTGAAATCATCAATACTGATCATTGTTATTACCAGGTGGAGACTACCCCAAAAAGAGAGAATATTTAAATTAAGACGGACGGGGTCATATATGAAAGGAATAATTGCATCGGAAATTATAAATCATTAAGAAAAATTTATTAATATCTCCTAACTAAAAACCTCACAGATTGCATCTTCAACATAGCATTATCTTAGGCAGGCCAACTTGGGTTGGACTGGAATGGGCAGAAAATATTTTTGGCAGGACTTGGGATAGTTCAACCCAATCAAATTCTTCCGAATTCCATAACACCCTCGTCCCCCCAATCCCACCGGCCCACTCACCCCAGCCCCCCAAAAAAAAACACGCGGCCCTTTCAAACAAAATAAGTTCAAAAATCAATACGTAACAGCCAACTGAACTCATTTTGAACTGAAACAACAGGAGTCTGATCAAACAGATTCCAAAGGCTTACTTTTGATTCAGCACATTTATCTAGCTTGTCAGCATGCTTGGTGGTACATTGCATAAAGAGCATGTGCTTGATTGTTCGCTCCAGAAGAGAATCAATACTGCACTGTGTTATTGCCACATTTTTCAGCACATAGTCAACTGTAAGATAAATAGAACTAGGAGACTAAGGAAATGGCTCATGGAAGCTACCTTTGACCCATTGGGTACAAGTTCGCGCAGCTCCTTGATGCGATCTTGGATCAATTGTCTGTCCCTTGGCCTAGGCCTACAATTTTCACCAGGTCTAGCCCTCTTTTTGCTGATCTTCGCTTGTTCTCGAGGCCTTTCTAACTGTTCACTACATCTACTAGAACTTGCTGATGAAAATCCTTTTGAGGACCTAAAACCACATGTCCCAGAGGAGGCCAAGCAGTGCAGCGAGTCTTCTACAAGGGAAGACTGATCATATGAATAACCTGCTGAACCAATAGTATGGGTATCACTGGCGGAAGGCTCTAACCCTTTCTCAGCAGTCAAGAGGGACTTTACTGATCCCGATGTTGGATTTTCACATTTAACTTTGGAAACACTATGGCAAACATTAGCCACCACTGCTTCTAGAAGGTGCTCCATACCAGGGTTTACTGTCATAAGATTACTGCTGCTCGTTCCTTCATCAGACATCGAAACAACTGTTCCATTTTCCCTTTTTTGAGTTTCCCAGTCACAGTTGGTATTTTGTTTCTTAAATGATGGTCCTAGAGCTTCATACAACTCACAGCCAGAAGAAAACCAAGTCTTACATGTATCCATATGATTAATTTCTGTTTGGAACTCTAAGGTCTTCACTGTAGATGTTTGACTGTCATGGGAAATTTCAGGTGCACATAACGTCCCATTTTGATTAATGCTTGGTGCAGAGCCATGAAAAACTGAAGGTAAACACGAGATATTTACCCCATAATTATCAGCAGGAAGTGTAACATTATACAAATTACTTTTGTCAATATAGAAATTGAGTGAAGATGGAGTAGCATCATCTTCAGATCCCACTCCCACATTCCTCATGCCACTTGTCTCCCCTTCAGACTTCCTGTCAATTGTCAATTTCCCATATACTTGTTTCTGTGTATCCATTGAAGATGATTGAAGTAAATCTGTACTTTCACCAACCCCCAACACTGAGTACTCAGGTGGACCATTATTATTAATCATTTCCATCTTCCTTGGATAAACTTCAGGTAATGGAACAGCATAAGAATGAGGAACAGGTTTTTCAAGAGATTGAAACACAGGAGACCATATATTTGTTTTCTGGTTCTTCATATTTTTATACGCATTCCGTATGCAATCATGATAATTCTGTGAAGCTGAACTTCTAGTAGATACATTGGACTGAGCAAAAGAGAATTACCAAGAGACGCTTAGATAGAATGAGACATTGAATGGGTGTTTGTGGGTGTCTGCAGGATGTGTATGGGTTTGGTGTTGGTGTTTGTGTGCGAGAGAATATGCATGTTTTACATTATATATATATATATATATATATATAAAGAGAGAGAGAGAGAGTTACCAGACATGAGGAACTGTCTATACTACTAATATGTCCTGCCACGAGATCTTGAAGCTTAAAAAAGATATCTCTAACGTGGTTCACCAACTTCAAGTCTTCCGCGATCTGCACCACTCACATGTAGGAGAGAAAAGAACAGAAGAATTAAGAAAGAAACGTAGAAAGAAAAACAAGTCAAAGTAGTGTGTGGATGATTGAAAAAGTCAATGCAACTGTATCGAAGTGACAATATACATATAACCATAACTAGCCGAAAATTTTTTCACGAGAAAAAGCAGAAAATTTACTAATTAATCAAATTATGAAATGCACGGAAGAGGGCTAGAGGTCCAGTAAAAACCAGGGCCCCTATTAGATATAAACTCACCTTCGTTAAAGTCTTTCATAATGTAGTGGTGAATAACTATTATGGGGCTATGAAAAAAATTGCACGAGTACTTACTGTCATGTAGTCTGGGGATACTAAAGGACTCCATACTCAAGTTGGAACTCAAACTGCTTCCCCTAAAGTGTGAAGGGGATAACAAGTTACTTGAGAAGTTACTTAAGAGTGTATCAGGATTGTGGATCTTAATTCTGATTCCAATTTGTTAGGGAATCAAGGGAGACCACGAAAGGACTCAATACTCAAGTTGGAACTCAAGCTGACCCAAAATCGTAAGTTGTCCTAGGCCCAACTTTGTATATTAAGACGTCGACTTCACACTCGAACACCAAAGCGGGAATATAACGACTCACGTGTTACCTTAATACCTACAAGTTTGGAAAATTACAGATATCAACTCAAAACAATTCACTAAATTCAAACAAGTTATCTTAAGGTTCAAACATTTGTAAAGTTGATCTAAAATCTTCATGTTAATATATTAGGCTCAATTTTTTAAAAATTTCTAGCTAGTTGAAAATGAGCAGACTTTTATCTTCTTGTTTCATTATGATATTGAGCTGGAGGTATATTACATTTACGTAATGCAATCTTATAGTAACTTTTTCCCTTTGTTTTCATCTATTCTTCTTTGTGTTAAATCATAATGCAGAAAGATGAGGGAAAGAAGATACAAAACCAAGCCACAAAATATCAACTAACAACAAAATAAATTGCATAAGCTAGACAAGTACATCTTACACTCGCAATATCCTAAACATATAAAAACAAGATTACATAAAAATATGAATCGAGTTAAATTTTGAACATGCACAAAAATGAAGTCAGCTTACGTTATTTAAAGAGCCAAGCTGTACCACCCCATGGGGAACAACAGCCACAACAGCAATAGTCTGGCATAGTGGAAAGGAAAAGAAGTAGTACAATCACCTCAGCAAAAAAAAAAAAAAAAACTTAATAACACAAGTCAACATATTATTAGCAATTAAACGCAAGAATAATGGCAAAGAGAAACCGAAAGAGAAGCAATCACACACGAAATGGAGTACATAATTTATGTGGTTCACACTTCACCCAATATTGGGCTACATCCACGACAAGCGAGTCATCAATCAGTGACAGTGAGAAATTCTTGTAAGATATCATCAAAGTTGACATTCAAAATATCTCTATTACTGCCAATAACAAGCCTTTATATCATAATTACAAAAAAAAAGAAAAAAAGATTAACATAGAAAATGTTATCTATGATCAACTGGAATGCGCAAATGCAGATTCAGAAACCAATTGCTATAAAATAAACGGACCATTCATTTGTTTGCCTGTGTGGTGTGTGCATGAGTGTAGCGAAGAAACTATCACAACAATACAACTGAATATATAGAAATTAATACAAGGAACTTAAAATAAAGCATACCCTAATCCCAGCTGAAAACTGAGTAAGCCACCCATCAGAGTACTGAAATAATACAATATCACAGAATAAGAATTAATGCAAGTCAAATTAAAATTAGAAAATGTAAAATTCTACCCATAAGGTAGTTTAGATAAGCATCAATACGGTATCATAATAAATCAAACTAATACCTCACCTCTAACAAGGAACAGGATTCCATTGCATGCTTATTTGCAGATATCCACAAATGCTTACCAGTAACTGCAACCTGTCCAACAATCCTATGTCCAACAAAGAACTGATGTGAATACAAACAAATATCATACTTAAAATAACTTGATTGTTCAGTTTTAGAACAAAGATTAAACTAACTGAAAAACTTGAATAAAGAGAGAAAGAAAACAATATGAAAAGAGACTTGTATGAAGCGACATTTAAAGGTGAGCACCAGAATCTATAGGATTATTTTTCACATTAGTAAGAATGTCAGAAATCACCTACCGCCCACCAAAACATTTAATGTTCAAGATAAACAATTGCACTTGGTACAAAAAAATTTCAAGTAGGCTGTAATAGCTTATGAGTTTATGATAGCTACCATACCCTTCCCCAAGTGCATATACATGACATGACATATTTGCCACAGCTAACCCAAGAGAGTCATGTGATAAATGACCATTATAAGAATTGCCAGCTATGTCACCAAACCATTTGTTCTCTGAAGGTTCACATTGCTCATGGTTATCATAGTAAGCATCCTCCCAAGTCAAGACCCTACAAAAAGTTTTTTTGATAAGTAAAATACTAAAATAAGTTCTAAGTCAAAAATAAATTGAAGCTTTTATCCTTATTTGAAAAGGACTAATACTGTAACTGATCTATGTAGCCATGCCAAACTATGAAATCCGAGAACTACAAATGAAATATTCCACAGGTGAATCAGTTATTTAAACAATCAATATCCCTTACCGCACGATGGACCTTTTTCATCAGAGATGAGGAAAAAATACTAGAACGAACCTACTTCTTCTTTCTTTTTTTTAGTAAAACCTAACAAAATAAAAATCTTCAGCCATTGAGTTTTACCGTCACTACATATCCAAATTTTAACTTACAGATTAGCTTGATTCATTAAGACTGATTCATTAAGATTTAGAGACTTAATTGAATCTCAGAAGCCAAACAGAAATAAAGTAGTAGATCACTAAAAAAATAACTCTTTCTAAATTTCTAATTTCCACCAATAGGTCTAATCCATCCTTGAACCAAAATAAGAAAATATATCAGTTATGCAAATGAAAAATCCAGCATTCATGAACCTACTGTCCATTGAGCATGTACTCAAAAGAGTGAAATTTTTAGAGGTCACTTTAAAATAGTCATAATTTAAATATCTGAAAAATGTTTTTGCTAGTATGAGCTATAAATATACCAATATTTCCATAAGGGAAAAAAATTAAGTTATGTTTCTTGTCAACCCATAAATTATTCAAGAAAATATTAAGGAGATTATAATCAATATATCAAGAATAGCAAAAGCACAAGAAACAACAAAATACAGTAATAAGGAAAACATGAACAACAGGTTGAGCAAAACTTGAACTTACATTTGAGCTTGATGCTTGAGTTTCCAAAAGATCGCATAATTCCAACCAGTGTTGAAACACAAATTCCTTAGTGCTTGGTGCAATTGACTACCCATTTCCTCCCACAATAAAGAAATTTTAACACCCACCTACTTAAAAAAATTTCCACCAGGTTAGATCAATTAGACCGCCAAAACTCCTTCAACTCCAAATTCTAGCTACCTCTGTAAGAACCTCTTCCTGCCTGCTTCCTCCGCAACCCAGCTCGCCTCTTTATTGGCGGTCCCACAGTGGGAAGCAGCAGACTATCCATCCCCATCCTAACCCAACAACTTAAACCCTATACCCTAACACCCAAATACAATCCTCCAAGAATTCACCAACACAAGCAGAATATCCAATTTGAAAGATTAACCGCAGGAATCTCCATGTAATATACTTTGTTCAAAGATTTTTCCATATGAACCAAGAACTGTGAATTTCTTCCAATTGAACAACTTTTCCCAATATTGAAACAACAATGCTAGAATTTAAGAATATCACCAAGTAAAACCCCAAACCCACACCAATTTTCAATTTTCCAAGAAAATCACCACCACATCCACCAAATGAAACTTAAAAAGACTCAATGTAAATTACTCATATCAAGAAGTATAAATTTTCTTCAAATTGAAGAATCTCTAAATGGGGTTGAAATAAAAATGGCAAATTTATCGTATATCGGTCGACATTAATGAATAAAAAAGCAAGTATCCTGACTTAAGTTGATGAAAAAGATTAGGTTTTTAGAAAAAAGAAATATACGAGGGGCTAAGTTCTGGTGAGAGAAAGTGACAACTTTTTTGTCTGCCTCTTTCAAAATCCTATCTTTCTGAAGGGAGTAGTAACTTTGTTCCTTAAACTTACAGTCGTGGGAATCAGAAGAAACTGGAGCCTCTCAATTTCAACTCCCGCCATTGATTCAAAGATTTTCTCCAAGATTTGCACTGAAGAAAGTAGAGACGAGAGAGAAAAAGGAAATGGATAGTTTAATAAAAAGTAAGTTTGAGAGAGAGAGGGGTGAAAATGGCTTTTTGGGTTTGAACTTTGTTTTATAGAAGGAGAAGAGAGCAGCAGCTTTATGTCGAATGTACAAGGTTACACTTTAATCTTTATACGCTACACTACAGCACTACACTACACTACGCTACGCTACACTACACCGGCTGATTATTAGTATGCATTGCACCCCTTTACTCCCCCGCCGCATTCCCGGCCCTTTATTCAATTTTTATTATTATTAAATCCCATTTGGAGTGACAAATACAACACTATATTTGTGAGGTATGGCGAAAAACAAAAATTGACTTACAATTAAAATTACGAGGTAAAGTTAAAAATAAAAAAAAAAATTGTGTGTGTAAATTTAGAAGAAAATGAGTATTTTTTTTTCTCAAGCTTTTCTTCTAAATTCCATTAAGCTTATCTAACTTTTCACCCAAATTTTCCACTATTGAGTGACAAAATTTGGAAAGGAAGTGGGGATTATTTTATGTTGTTTTTCACTTTTCTACTATTAAAACACTTGCAAATAGGGAATTGTCATCCACTCATCTTCTTTTCTTTCCCCTTTTTCTTTCCCCTTTTTCTAATAAATCAAACCTCAACCTTATCAAGAGTAACTAACCATCTTATCAAAGAAAGAAAATTGATCCAAGGAGTTAATTAGTTCAATGATAATAAATTTACTTAATATTTTAAGAGTGATAATAATATTTTTAGGATGTTTACATATATTTTATTAATTATAAATTTGTTTGTGTCTAGTGTATTAGACTCATCTATATGCGCACAAATAGCACAAGAGTTATTCTTCCTCATAAGTGGAGGGAAAGATCAAAGAAAGAGGTAAAAAGAGTGACTTTTAAACTAAAAAAAAAAAAATGTTTGGATGTTGAATGCTTATGAGGGAAAGATCAAAGAAAGAGGTAAAAAGAGTGACTTTTAAACTAAAAAAAAAATTGTTTGAATGTTGAATGGAAAATTATCTAGATAACATTAATAAAAAGTATACTTTCCAAATTCCAATGAGTGATATTATAAAGGGAGTGAATATGGCCAACAACATGATCCCCAATTAAGGAAATTTGTTTCTCACCTTCCTATCGTTTCACTTGCATTTCAATCTACCTTTTTAAAAACCATGAACCTAATTATATTAGATTTAGACCCGATCTCTTAAAGCCCTTTTTCCACCCAATGATTTTACCGCTAAAAGTTGTGACAGTTACACACCTCAAATCCCATTGTCCCCTCCAAGTGTCTTGCTTGTGGCCTTGTGATTAATTTCCTTGCTAGTGTAATTTTTCATGGCCACTAACAGCCAACCGATGATCAATTGAGTGGCATTCAAGAGCCATTATTTGTCCCGGCCACCTGACCAACCATGGTGCTCCACTCCACGCATGTCTCATTCCTATCTTTCAATTTTTTTGAACTAGCTAGCTACCTTAATTACTAGTACCTAAGCTACGACCCACACATTAATTGTTATTTGTTACTATAACTTAGAATTAATGTATATATCTTGTTTCTGTGTATACAATCCCATAAGAAGAGTGCCTAAAGTTTTAAAACTTGAAACTCATAGAAGCTGCAATTGTTGGCAAGGCCAAGTTTTTGGAATTTGTATCCGATCTGAAAATGGCACGAGTCTCTGAAAGTCGTTATGCAGATGATAAGTGACGTGTGTTCAAATTAAGTCGTTAGGAAATATCTACGTATCTTCAAGTTACATGTCTATAATATTGCTTTATTGAATACTGATATTGAAATGAGTATAAGAAGCATGAATAAGAGAATTAGGGCACAAAATTTTATTTGCAAATATTAACAATTTATTTATATTATTATTAAAATTAGAAATGAGTTCTTTTTGTGAGATAAAAATTGTCTAATGAGACTTTTTTTAATTATTTTTTATTTTTTCTTTGTGTGTGTATGTGTGTGAAGTAAAGGGAGGAGCACAAAATAAGAGGCTTATACCAACGAATTTGTATGCAAGAGTTAGGAGCTGACATTATCTATCTTCTCAACTTATTTCGTTTTTAACTTTTAAATTAATCGAGTAAGTTATTTTAAGCCACTGACTTATTATTTTGTTTGTAGTCCAAAAAGCTATAATTGATAGAAACATAGTTATCTTTCTTGTACAGCACCAACTAAACATCCTCAACACAGTATCTCAATGATTCACCTCAATAGTGTGATCTCAAGTGATGATTTCCAATCATTTTCCCCAATTTATATATATACATACTTTTTCTCCACCCTAGCTATGAGAATAGAAAAACAAATTTAAAGAGGATCGTCATATATAGAAGAGCTTTCTTATATATATATATATATATATATATATGTATTTAAGTTTTTTATACAGGAGTGATATATGCATGGTTCATGATCAACAAATTAAATCAGAAGAAAATATTTTCAGGTTCCATTCATACTTTCAGCTAACTAGATATATAGATCGACTAGATTAGATGTCTTGATGACAATGATTTAAATGGAATATTATAATGGCCAAGTTGCCGGTATATATATATATATATATATATATATATATATATATATATATATATATATATATATATATATATACGAGGATAAAATATAACCTTAGCTAAATTAGATAATAGATATATATAAATATAATATATATGTGTGTGTGTGTGTGTGTGTGCAAATAATATTAAATTACTTTTATATTCTCTCTAATACACTCATCATTTAGTTTCTTTAATTCTATGAAACACTCATCCTACCATCACTCCCCCCTTTTATTATTCCTTCACAAAATACTAAGACGACTTTTTTTTTTCCTTTCAAATATTAAGATCCGCAAGACATACGTCATATTATATAATAATTCGACTTTAAAATTTAATTGTATCTTTTGCATGCAAAAACGTACACTCGGAAAAAGAGTAAAAGAAATTAAGATAAAAAGAAATTCTATTTCTTTCTCCTTTATATAAAGACGCTATTAATTATAAATTAAATTATAAGAATACTATATAGGGGCAAGAAGCCGAGAGAACAGTTAACAAATTGAGTGTGGTGGTGAACACAAAGAGACAAAAGGACAAGAATAATGCCACACTTTCATTACATCAATCCTCTCATAGAATGGAACATATTTATCAATTATGGGTCGTTAAGTGAATGAATTATAAGGTTTCTTCAATATTCTCTCTCTCTCGTATGAGCTAATTATTATGCAAGGAAGAAAAAAGAAAAGAAAAGAAAAGAAACAAAGCATATATATCATATCATGGGCGGCACCTTTATATGTTATGAAATTGCACCTACATTATCATGATGCCATCTTTTAGCTTTCATTTTAACTCCTCCCTTTGCTTCCTCTCTCTCTCTCTCTCTCTCTCTCTCAAAACGCAAATATATATATATATATATATATATTGTGGTGGTGGTTGGAACCAGAATCATCCTGAGTTAGAATTCATATCTTAGCTTTTGACTAACATATATAAATTCTAGCAGGTTAATTACTCCTCAGTCATCTTAGTAATGAGTAATGCTTTGATCTCTTTCTATATATTCTCTGTCGATGGTCGATCCCATAGATCGATACACACAAAGTCAATAATGACGGAGAATATATATATATATATATATATCTTCTTTTTTGAAAAAAGATTTTCACCTTTGGATGAATTTTGAGGCAAATAAAACCAATAATTATATCAGTAATATTTACCTAAAGGAGAGAATATATATATTTATGACTTTATGTAATGAAAAATAGCAAGAAGTACACTACTAATACTACTATCGTGCTTCACTTTCTGTTTTCCATCCTAATTATCTCCGTGAGATAGTTTAGAGAAAAATACTTTAGAGAAAAATACTTCATCGATTAGGAAGATAGAGATATATTTTAACTTTTTGAGATCCATTTAACTCAAAAAATAAATACAAACTTATTTAATCTTGTATAAATAAATATAGTTGTATTATGTATTAAGCTATTAGCTAAAAATTAGTACTAGTTATCATATTTGTTATGCAAATAAAATTATATCAATCTTGAGTTTTAAAATTTTATAAATTAAAATATATATCTAATTTTAAAATCAAGATGATGGCTATTCCCACATACTCCACTAGACTGCATTACACTAATTTTTGTGTTTCACTTTCCTAATTTTAATGGGACGGGCGGCCGCCTAGGCCACTCATGAGACAAAAACCAGGTAGAAGTTGCCGGATTAATTATATTGGGTGAGAAATAAGGTTTTAGTAATATCATTTTTTTGTTGTTATAATTTCTTTGTTTTTATGTTAAATCCATGCTATAGTTATGATTAAGATGCAAAAGGAAAAACCAGTGGCATTCTTTGGCAAAAAGAAGACCATAATTAGCTCCTGAGGCTTGTTTTGACAGAACCCATGTCCCCCTTCTTTTCCCCTCTTGGTAGCATGGATTTAACTTTTGAGCATGAAATTCTCCAAGAGAGAAACAAGAAAGAATGGAAATTTGATTACTCAATTTATCATAAAGTTAATTCCATTTTTTTATAATTAAAAATCAAAATTTGCAAAACAAAATTCTGGGGCGTGGGACAATGCAACCGCTTAGGCTGGCACAGCCTAAGGGGCGTAACAACTAAACTCTAAGCATCGCAAGCACTAAAATATTGCAAAGAAACCATTTCACTAGTTTAATCAAGGATCACAAGACATCAAGACATGAACAAATTAATACTGTAAGAAATCAACTATGCAGCTAACAATATCAACCAAAATTGACAAATTGCTGTAACACTTTTGGTGACTGTTGTCATATACACAGAAATGTTGCTAACTACAAGAAGAATAGTAGAATACAGTTCAAAATAGCCAATTCACACTGACATTACCGAGCCAAACAAAGAGTGGGAACTGAGCTAAGGCAATGAAGAGCAAGAGGTAGTGATGCCTACTAGAATCGTAAGTCCTCACCTCTGCAAAAAGAACTCTCTTCATTGTCTTCACCAAGAAAATTCCCATGCATAAGCAAGTCCATGGCATCAAAAAGTAATACGAGTAACTCCACAAAATCTTTCCAAGGACAGCCAAACACATTCCTGTGAAGGTATACCCAGCATATGCCACAATATCCAGTAAAGGTGCCTCCCCACTACCCAAAGAAAACAATGACATTTTGAGCAGTGAAACTTGCAAAAACCAACCAACCAACCCCTTGATGAACAGCCAGTTCAGAGCTTCTGGGCTAAACCTGGCAGTTAAAGAAGAAACATCATGTAAAATGATTTCTCTGCATGATTGTGACTATGTGTGTGTGTGTGTGTGTGAGTGAGAGAGAGATGGAAATGATGATGCAGAAGGTAGTAATCTTTATTAATTCCAGCGAAAAGGAGTTTAAAGTTTTCAATGTAAAAGGGGTCAGCGTTGATAAGCCCAACATGACCATATGCTACCCAATAAAGAGTTCTGATTTATTTTATTTTATTTTATTTATTTTTACGGAAAATTACCCACTATAAGGCATAAGCTCTTCATGCTGCCAAGGAGCACAATCATCATTTAAAGAACCAACAAATTCGATAGAGCATTTGTCAGAGAGCTACTTACTTTAGATGCAGACAACACAGTGTGAATGTGTTCTCCATAAATAAGAGCTAGAAATGACTTAAACATTCATGAACAAAGATAAATTCTTTGCGATGATATACACAGAAGCTTGTTCATTCTGATACTTACTTCCCATGAAGACCCAATGAGAAGCCAGCAAGAACAACATAGGTACCAAATGCCATGAATGGAATATACAGATCTGGAGCATTTATATCATAGATCGGGGGCTTATATGACAGCCTACCTCCCACTGGTTCTGTGATTCTTGTCCAATGACCCTGACATAACAAAAAAGGAAGAAAGACAAGGTTAACTATTATTGAAGAAATATGACTTCTTAATGGGGAAAAAAAAAATCATAGTTGCATAGCACTTACCCTGTGCAGGAAAGGAAAAAGAACGACCTTCAGTTTGTTTCTCACGTAGTGGTCATTGACTTGGAAATAGTATTGGGGATCAGAGAAATACCTACTTATCTGCTCTTTATGAAAGAGAATATCAATGTACACCTCAAAATCAAATCTAAAAATAATGTCAATTTCTGCATCTTAAACAGTTCAAATGATCATAAGATGAGGTTACTTCATCAGCAACAATTCCAAGGAATAGTTATCCATAGACATGGAGCAGAAGAAAGTTTTGGGAAACATACAAGGATCATGGAAACCCTTTAACGTGCAGTTCATACTTCATACGACTTCCACTTTGTATGAACAAAACTGTATTATGTTTGATGAAGGATGAAGCTATAGTTTTTGTCTCTAAAAATGCTAATTAATGGTTTAACTATATAAACAGACCCGACCACCACAGAAAAAAGTAGGAGAAAAGGAAAATGAGTGGAAAAAGGAGCTTGGTGTGTCCATGTGGAGAAAAAGGTAACATAATTGCCTGATTATATCTTATGGTTTTAGAGAAATGAAGCTACAGTTTAAGCACCAATTCAGCATTTCCAGAACATTCAAAATAAGGACCGTCTCATTCAACATAGAAGAATTCTGGCTGCAGGGTTTCCCCAAAGTATCAGAGAACCATGTTAGGGGGCATTTAAACTAAGCCACAGACCCACATAAACGGTCTTGAAGCCAAGGAATCTACAGACATCATAAAAGAGAATGTGAAGGTCTCCCAATAGAGCATAGCATATATTCCAAGCAATCACAATTGCACGTCTTTTAATTTGACTGGATGGCAAATAATTTGACATACTCTCTGAAATAATAAGATAGGTGGAACCCACAGCATGCTACTTACATTGCTTTGCACATACTCTGAGCTTGATCCTAAAATTTTCTCTCCATAAGCGCCCAGTCCGCCTCTGATGAGTCCTGAACCAGCACCATAGAATGCATTCCCAAATGGACTTTGTTGTGCATTTGTGGGTGGTCTTGAAATCCCTGGTTGGTTCCCGAGATTATCATACATTTCTGCTTCTGCATTAGGATATGAAAGGTGGAAACATTATTAGGCCAACTTTGCTTGGTGGAAAACAACACTACCAGATTAAACAAACACCTATTCATTAGGCAACAAGCTTATTGTATTTGGTTAATTTAACTACAGAACAATCAAATAGAAATACAACTGTTAGCTCCTTGCAAACAACAAAAATGCAAAATGATGTAGGAAGCCTCAGACTGAATAAGGGATACAACTCTCTTAATCCCAAGCTAATACAACTAGAGACCATATATAGCATTCAAATACTAATAATAATGTATGACATTATGCAAGACTGCTTGTTTTCATATTTCAAACAGCCTCCTTTTCCCTATATGTGACATTGATGAAAATCTTATATATTGTTCAAATGAAAATCAAAGTAAAAGTTTTTGGAGGATGAAATATAACTTTCATTCTCAACTAGCACTACAAGACCATAAACCACAATTCTCATTTCATAGCAACATATCATCAATCTTACAAAGAGACGGAAGAAGTTACGGACATTGTAATTGAAGCCAATTGAGAAATTATAGCACTAGGCTTCTATTTTCTGAGAAAGGAAATGTGACATAATAATTTGTAAATCACTTATACTTGCACCAACTACAAGTAGAAACATGAAATGCTATGAAAAAGAAATACAAGTAATAAACTCCCATTACAAACGAAGTCGTGGTCAACTGAAGTTTTAATAATCACACAGGAATGAAAGAGACAGCATAGAAAATGTAGGGAGTCTATGTAAACTGATAATTACATCTAGCTCTTCAAGTAAGTATATAATTCAGGCAATTACACCAAATTAGAGAAAATGCAATAAATATGTGGATACATAGTTGCATCAGATTACTTATCAAGAATTAGGGAGCAAACTCACATAAATCAACAAAAGAACACAAAAGAAAGACTCAAACTCATACCTACTTAGCATAGTGATAGCTTAAATTAATTGGACAGATAGGAAAAAAATCATCAAAGACTGCGAATCTGTCGAACTATTCAACATGCAAAACCTCAACAAATATTTGATTGTAATTCATTAAAAAAAAATTGACTACATTTTCTTGAATCTGCAGACATAAAATGTTCTTGAATCTGTGGTCATAAGTTTCAATCAATAGTAAAAGATATCACACAAACACATATATACGTATACATAAATATATATATATAGAGAGAGAGATAGAGAGAAAATACTTACTGGGACCACAGAAAGGAAATTGGTTAGGGTTTGGAAGGGAGAAGATGAATCAGATCTGAAGGAGCTTTTGATTAGAGAAAAGAATTTCGACGAGCTCTCACTTTTCTTTCCAGTTAAACTTTCTAGATCGAAGAGAGAGAGAGAGAGAGAGAGAGAGAGAGCGAGAGAGAGAGAGAGAGAAGGGTCGTTTGTCGTGGGTTTAACTGAAACTCCGACCCGGGAAAGATCTTTGTACTAATATGATCTGTTGTTTCTTACTTCATTCATAGGGTTTGTGAATTTTGCAGGCAGATTATTTAAATAGAATTCATTAAATATTACTATTGCTACTGCAAGCACTTTGTTTCAATAAAGAAAATACTAGCAATTATTAATTATTAAAAATCAATAAAAACAAAGTTTCTTTAATATGTACTATCATAAAACTTTGTACCTTATTTTTGAAACTAAAACATTTACTTGCACTCATTTTTATACTAGTATTAAATTCGAAATTTTGCTATCTTCGTTTTACAAAAAATCTCATCTTTACATTTTGAGGTGAATTTGTGAAATTTGAAAATACAAATAATCTAAATAAAATAATACATAATTTACACAAAACATAAATTAAATTTAGAATACCTATAAACTCAAAATGTAAAACTAATCGAATTTTGAGTAATATCTTTTTTCCGTATTAGAATAGAGGAGCATTCAAATGCAGCTCCCTGCATTACTAAAACATAGGCCAAGTTAATTGCATTATTATATGTCACCACCAGCAATAGTAGCTTAAACATTGTAAATTTCTTAATTTTTTTTAGATTAGTGTCTATTAAATAAAAGTAGTGATCAGTGGCTTCTGTTTAAACTGGTAAGTGAAAGTGGACGAGTCCGAATTCATGTGGTAAAAGTTTACTGTACACATGTTAAGATTTATCAATATTTTTGTATGATCTGAGCTGAATACACAAGTAATTAACATACATTAACAAGAACAGAAAAACAACAAATGATTAATTTTTTTGTAATTCTATTTGCAGAACAAAGAAAGTTAATGATATCAATCCTGCTATGCTATGGCCGGTCACTAAAACGTAACAATCCTAAGCTACTCATACAACCAGCTAAAACCCAGACTTCCTGTTTGGTTTGATTTGATTTCAGGACCAACCTTGATGCGAAGCATATATATATAATCTACTCCAATCAGCACCAACCTTGAGGCCACCTCTTTTTTGGATCCCATTTCGGAAACCATTTCTTTTTCTTCGGGGAACCAAGCGTGGCACCATTCTCTTTTCGCGGCCATATCAACTTCAACAAGATACCCCTGCGGCTAGGTGTGGGTGTGGGTGTGGGAGGCACTTCAGCCTGAGGGGAGCTTTTGAAAAATTCATGATCCAGAGCTGAAAATATTTCGTCGCGCGTTCGGATTGCGTTAAGGTTCAAATACCTTTGTTCCAGGGATTCCTTGGGCACATTTCTTGCTAATAAAGGAGAAGCACCACCCCAATGGTTTGTGCCTAAAGATGGGTGTTGGGGAGTCCTGAAATCCAAGAGTTCCCTTTGCCTCATATTTTACTTTCTCCTCTATTCACATTTCCTCTCCATTTTCTCCTGCTAAAGGTATCTTTATGTAGAATATATGCCTCCCCCCCCCCCCCCCAAATCCCATTGGGTACTTCTTCAACAATGTAAGAATCCCAACAATAATAATAAATAGAAATAACAATGTTTTCTTTGTGGCTTGATAGTGACAAGCCGGTTGTAGAATAATCATTAATCAATCATGACAAGCAAATATTTAGCATGCTAAATGTTTAAAACACTGATTCAGACTATTCGAAATCAAAATTATAACTATACACTCGTTAGCGACAAAGGGGCGGCTACGGCTACGGCTACTTTTAGAAGTTAAAGAACATGGAAAACGACTAAACATTCTAATAAATGGCAACCAAATGGAGACAAATTAACAAGTGTTTAGCTTTTAAATCCTTGTTTATTCTATAACCTGATTTTGTATTTGTTCAAATCGAACTTGTAATTTAATGGCAAGCCCAAAGCTTGCATTTCTCACGTCTTTACTATCCCCTCGGACTCTCCTCTGCAAGCTCATATAGCTTTATCTGATAATGCGGCTTCTTTTATGATATAAACAAGAACAGATCAGGCACTAAAAAAACTCCAAAATAGTAAATATTGCCACCATAACAGATAACACATCCTACAGATGCTCATGCTCGTACAAGATGTCTATTTTCCCACAATCTACTAGAAAGGAACCTTAAATATTTGTGCAAGATAAAATTTCTAACAATTTACTAGACCAGCAGCTCAAAACCCATCACAATTTTTTTGATTCAAGTTGAAGATTAAATACCACATTTTCCAAATCAAGAAGATGCCTCAAATCGTGCTTGTGTCAAGTTCTAACTAAAAGTAGAACTATAGTATGTTCAGGTCAGATCGAAACCGTAATTGAACATTTAGGTTTATAATAATATCTTGGGCACATTGTAGGCTGCAAGCTTAACCTGTTCACGGTAGCAGGCGTTTTAGAATTTCCAACTGGATTTCATCATTTAAATTTACATAAAAGTATTGAACTGGATGATGGTAGTACCAAAATACCAAAATGAAAGAAGCTAAAGCTAAAGCTAAAGCTAAACCCAGAAGGATGAATGTACAAGCAATTGGTGAATTCCTTTCTAAATAACTTGAGAATTGAGCTTCCATCGAGAATTTTTTTCATTTTGCTTCCGCTAATTTTGTACGTAGCGACTCAGGACTGGATATTTTATTGATGCTGCAAAAGCACACAATATATGAGAAATATAGCAACTATTACTAATAAATTCAGAAGTCAAACTAATATATATCCATTTCTTTTAATGATCAATAAATGGACTGCAATTATCTAACACGAAAAGTGACAAGTTTTTACCATAAGAGAAGATCCCCAGTAGATGCTGACTTCTCATAAATCCATTCAGGAACCAGTTCTTGTAACAATCTAAGCTGCTCTTCAAGTTCTCCTGGAAATGCAAAATATTATTAGATCAACAAACAATTGCCACAATGTTGGTGGTTTTCTATTCAATTTGAAGACGAGAACTAAGGGCTTACTTCTGTCAACAATATCCAAGTGGCTTGCAATTATCTTGTGCATAAGCTCATCTTTTGTAATGGTGGAACACTTGATGGATTGAAAAAAGAAATGAAGCACGTCGAAGAGCTTAGGCAAGCCGGCAATTATCTGTTGCCGCCGCTTTGCTTGAGAGATTGCTGGATCCTGATCCTCTAATGCCTTTTTCTCCTTCTCTCTTATCTGCAACAAGGAATTGTACTCAGTACCATGTTTCAAATAATTTAGCATATTATTTATAACGCGCCAAGTAAGATGGAGATGCAAGAGCAGCAGCGGAGCATACTGGATGACATTCCATAGATAAATGTTTATCTGAATGATTATCTCTAGGATGCTTTGGCCAGAGATATAGCCAATCCCTCTAATTGTTCTAGGAGACTCTAGATAATTAATATAAAAACGCACAATCATGGAACAACCAAATTCTCCATGAACAACATAACAAAAGATTTTATTAACACTATGTCTGTGAAAGGAAGCTACTGATACTCCTTATTCATATCTCATTTGTGCCGAGTCACTCGGACAGCAGTTTAATTAAAACATATTTTCGTCCAAATGTAAAATTTCAAGATGCTTTTAGGCATGTCTAGTTATATCTATGAAGCAGTTCTAGTAAATTTTTCAGGCGTTAACAAATTTAGCTTCAAGCAGCAACAATATTTAGTGAAGTCACAAAAGGATCTCTTATGTGACAAAAGTTTCTGAAAAGCAGAAAGATGATCGTCCTTCTTGATTCTTCTGATTAATTCTCATCTGGGAGTTCATTTTCTTTTAAATTTAAATCATGGGTTCCGAACCTCTTAGAGCATCCAGCACACCTTTTTTTAGAAGTTGGCTCGTATACACTACTCAAATACTAATAATGCTAAATTTAACCTACCTCGCTACATCTTGGTCTCCTATCCTGTATCTATAGTCAAGAAAGAAAAAAGGGTAGCCAAGTTTATAGCCTAGGTCTTATGCAAGATAGAATTTACAGATACCATCAAATGCAATGTTTTAAAATGATACTCATGGCAAAAAGTATTTACAATAAATAATGCATAATAAGCTTACCGATTGCAGAAGATTCTCAGGAAGTAAATCAAAAATATCGCTGTCCAGCAATAAATTTCCACTCCCATTGATTTCCTCGACATGTTCATTTTTCAAAGGAGTGTCAAATTTCATGGACCTGCTACATTGTGGACGCCTGACCAATTTGTTGGGTGATCTGGTTGAATCACCATCTGGGCTCATATAACACCTCTTTGGTGGCTGCAATGCAGGTGTAGCACTCATAAGCTTTGCTGGAGTTGAAAGGGATTTTGCAGGAGTGCCTTGGATGCTAGAAGATTCCATGGAAGAAAACTCATTCTTTGCGGAATCTAATGTTTTGACTGGAGTTGCAGGAAGACAAGAAGACAGTGAACAAGCTGGAAAATCCTCTGATGCTAGGCCTTTTTGAGAGATGGTTGATTTCGAAGATAAGTTGAAAGATGTAGAGGCTTCCTTTTCAGAAAAACATTGGTCAAAGCGTGGGTCTGAAACCGGAAGAACTGGAGCTTGGACAGGCACCATTGATGGAACTGAAACGTTCTTTGAAAATCCCCTCCTGAAAGATTGTGATAGATGGGAAGCTGCTGCGGGCTGCTGCAGCGAAAGAACTGATTCATCATTTGTCAGGGAAAATTTTGAGGCTCCGATCGTGTTTGTATCCAGCAATTCTTGCTTTGACTGATTAAACGGCTCTGGTAGTATTTCCTCAGGAACTTCATCACCCTGAATGCAGAAAATTGGCATTTTTAGTAACATGGTATTTCAAAAGTTTGATGAATCTTATACTAGAGACAGTTCTTCCAATGATTCTCAGAGAAAATCTATAGAATGTATGTAGCTAGTAACCAAATATACTTGGAGAGAAGGATAAGCTTCCAAGCTTGGAAACAAGGTCTGATGGTGTATCAACCATGTAAAATGGGTTGAAATGAACTTTCACTCAATAACTTTTGGACTTTAGGCCATAAAATAAATTAGCCCATTATGTTTTAGTAATCAAGCACAGCTTGGTGTTTTTTAAAACAGCCTATAATTCACCACTGATGAAAGTATTTTCAGAATTTGTCTGTAATTACTCCCACGATACAAAATACTCCCTTTTCCTCGAAATGAAAGTCCTATTTGACTTGTTGACCTTTTTTAAGGATTGTCTAAAACAAACACTTGAACATAATTCAACTTTTTTTGCCAAATAAGAATTTTTAACACTAAAGTTTGATGATAACAAAAAATTGTAAAGCTAAGTCTGCTTGTCCCCTATGATCTTTTGAGAGAGGGAGAGTATATAACAGCAACGTACTCACTACACAGTATCAAGTCCAGGAACTAAATGCTACACAACTTGATACGACTAATTAGTACTCTACATTGTTAACATATTAGTATAGTAAAATATAATGAAAAGTATAACACGGGCAAACCTCTGGATGAGCTTTAGAAAAATCCAAAAGCCGAGCACGAAAAACTTTCCTCAGAAGTAAATTGCCACTGTTTGATTTCAACTTCACATCATTCTCAATTGCATTGATGTTCAAAGTTACATGAAGATCAGGCTTCATACAACTTGTACGCTCGTCACGTATAAGAACCTTCTCCAACTCAATTGCCTCAGGCAATATAAACTTCAACTGAGCTAAGTGACCATAAGAAAACCTCCTACATAATTAATTAAATAAATCAATAAAAAATAAATTAGTATAAACCTCCACAAAAATGTCTTCAATAACAGAGTATTGAATTACTCCAAATATGAATCAGAATTATTTTACCTATCAGTTAAACACTCAATTTTGGGCCTAATGTTGGTAAATGTTGACATAGTACCCTTAATGATGAGGAGTCGAATTGAGCTATCCAAGCTCCTAAAAAACTTATCCAATATCTCGTACCTGAAAACATTTACAGAATTTCACCATATATCAGAAAACTAAATCCAAAAACTATTGAATTAAACTCAACTAAGCCTAGACCTAATTATTGGGTTTGTGAACCGTACTTTTGCCATTATGCTTTATTTAGGGCGAAAAATTAATATTCGCCCAATTACGCTTGAATAATACCTTCAATTGGCTCTTGACACATCCGCGGGCGTTCATTTTAGATACACTTTAGGTACAATAATCATTTTTGAAAGAAAAATTAACCAAAATTTCTTAAATTAACGGATTTCAGTTTCGCAGGTCTGTAAATACAGCAACATTCAGATATAATGTGGAATTCATAAAAACACTTACTTTTCTAGGAGCTTTATGGAGCCATCGGATCTTTTCGATTTGGTGACAGGAGTTTGACTTGGCCGGGAAGAAATCTGCTTCTTTGGGGAGCTCAACGGATCGGGGCGATTAGACGGATCCTGGACTTGGAGCTTCTTCGCAAACTGCCGGACTTCTTTCAGGGAGAGAGCCGCACCACGGTTGCGTAGTCGGCGAGGAGGGTTCAAGGGCTTTTCGGGGGTTTTGGAGCTCCATGGACTCTGAACCGAAGCTTTGACAGGTTGATCTGACGGTGAGGTTTTGGAGCTTGAATGCAATATTTTCTTTGATTTAAAGGAATCAAAGGATGATGTTTCAGATGAATCCATAGCAGAATATATCTCTGTGTGTGTATATATATCTATATATATATAGAGAGAGAGAGAGAGAGATTCAGGCGAATTATAACGGACAGGCGTATATTTATACACAGATGAGATGGGGAAGGTGATGATAGGGCTTTTGGCGCGAGTCCGAGCTGGACGCTGACATGTCACGCTGCCAGGTCAGATTTCGCGCCAAAATCAGTCGCGCGAAGAGTCACGGGATAAAGTTCGCCTGCGGCGCGGCCTTAGCAACAAAGTATGTATAGGGTGGAGTCTCGGTTAATTTGAAAAAAATTGGGCCTTTTTCCTTACATGATATTTTAGACCGTTGGGAGCCCAATAGGTATTTGGAGATTACGGAAAATAAAATTAGAAATTGGAATATTTATTTTTTCCCTTATATGCTAATCTTGACCGTTGAGACATAATTGTGATATGAATTCTTTTCTTGCAACCTATTTATGATTTTGGACCGTTACAAAGATTGTAGAATCAAGTTATTATAGTCTATTAATTGCAATTTATACATTTAACAACTCAAAAAAGAATAAATATAAAGTTTATAGTGTTTTTTTTTTAATTGCAATATTATATTAGATTGTAGTGTCTCACCTCGAATTAAAAGGAAGAAGCTCTTACCACTCCCCCTCTTCAATGTTTTAGGAAGGAGGTGTGTTGTAATGATTGGGTTCTATTTTTATTAGGCTTTTAGCAAGGATCCAATGCATCGTATGTAGACATTTGGGCTTATTCTGATGGGCCTAGCAAAGTTCCACGAAATAGCCTATTTAAAAGTAAAAGGAATTGGGTCCTGCCAGGCCCACTAAGCATAAGCCTAGTCCAAATCACATGGGGTAAGAAACCATAAAGTGTAGAAGGGTAGATATAGAAAGTGTCATAGGAAGTAAAGGGAGGTGGTAATTGTCAACTTCCATTGCCCTACTCGGAGTAGTTGTACGGTACGACAATTAAAAGAAGTAATATCCATCTTCACGTCTTCTTCGTCTTCTTTAATCTCTATAATCTTTATAATAATAATAGTAATACTCCTAAAAGTAATTTTTTTTGGGACTAAAAGGAAGATTTGATTTACACAAAAATATTCCAATTTCTTCCACGCAATCTATCAAACCCCTTTCGTCTCTCTTCTTCGGCCTTTCAATCTCTACCATCGTGGAATCAAATTCAATTCGTTGGCCTCACAGTCGAATTTTATTGATTTGGGTGCCATTTTTTTTTAAGTCGGTTTCTCCAACAAACTCGGAAATTGGAGCTTATTTTTGTGGGTTCTCACCTTTATTGCGCCCCAAGTTTAATTGGGTTTCAGGTAATACTGCCTTGCCTTTTGTGGTCTTGATTTTTGTATTTATTATAATTAATGGGCTTCCAAGGATTTATTCAAATTTCAAGTTTTAATGTACACCAAAAATGTTTCTTGTTGTGGCTTTGGGGTGGATGGGTAATTATTGGTTAGATAGCTTCTTATTCAGCTGATTGTGACCAGAATCTTACATGTTCAGCTGTATATAATGTTTTCCACTTTTAGTTTTCTGTTATTACATAAAGATGCAATCTTTATGTATTTTTAGTACAATGATTATGCACTTGTTGATTACTACATGCTTCATGAGTTCATTTGTATATATGGCTTGTCTGTTTATAAGTTTACTTATCCCGTTTCTTGAACATTCAGTCCTTTGCATTAAAAGGTGGATGTTTTGTGCTGAATTTTATCACTCTTCTTGGTCTAAACTTTTACATAGGCTATTGTTTAATATCCCATAGCCAAAACCTTTCAATGATTACGTACTTGAAATCAGATACCTGTTTACGTTTTTAGCTTCTTATGTGTTTAGAAGGTTTTCAGTTAAATTTGGCTATGTTTCCAATTGTATTTTCCTATAAAATTAAGATCTACAAGTCGATTGTCTAGTATCGATCCTTTTTACGAAAATGAATTTCAAAATTTTGGTATTCTTCTGTGTGTGCACGTGTGCAATTTTGATAAGTACCAATATATTATAATATCACGGATAGGGCGTGGTTAAGTTTTAAGTAGGAAACAGTAATCAGAACTATCCAAGTGTTCAAGGTGCCATATTGATCAACATGGTTCTGTATTTAATTTTTTCTGGTTGATGGGAAGCATAACCTAGTTCTCCTTGCAATTACTGGATTCTGAAACTTCCCCCTATAGCTTTTTTTTCTCTTCACAATATAAAAAATATATTTACTTTTCCTGTATTTTCAGTTTTGTTTATGTCGAAATCTTGATTCTTTGTTTGCTCCCATTGTCCCTGGGAGTCTCCTCAAGAACTACTAGGGAGTCTTCGCCTTGACACCTTAAGATTAAGGAATTCCCCTCTCCTCTCTTCTCTTCTCTTTATGTATTTGGGATGCCTTCCCCATCCCGAATATTTTATTGCAATGAATTTTTTTCACACATCTTGCTCAGAAACTTACTTCTTTTTTCATTTAAGGATAGCAGAAAAATATTGCAGAGTAGATTTAATTGCAATCTGACATTTGGAAAGGATTCTCGAAAATACTTGAAAAAAGAGTTCTGGTGTCAATATATATAAAGTATTTGACTTGTTTTGATTATTAGAAGAATGTAGTATTAATGTATTTATCACAATTAGTCATCTGAAAAGGAAAAAAAAGTTAATATTTATGGAGCTATTTGCTAGGCATCTGTAAACCTTTCTCATTTAGAGAGTGGAACTTTAAGGGAAGGTTTTAGATTTCCTTGAGCCAATGTAATATGTTAAAGCTGGTCCATATTGCGCTTGCCTTTAATATGTTAATAATATGCCTCTTCTTGTTTGCATGTATGACTCTACTTCTACTTTGTGTATTCATTGTAGTCATAGAGGGAATTATTTGATTTTCTCCTGCTTTTGAGCACTATGCTGTAACCATTCAAGCACTTTGGGGGATGGACTGGCTGTATTTGTCTACTGTTTCTGCCTGTGAATGATGTTCACTAGTCAAAAGGGTGCTAATGCACTTGATATTTTTAAATGGAAATCGCGTGGTGAATCATCCCTAACAACAGGATTGTTTAGTGACATTCCTCCTGAAATCGAATTGTCCGATTACCACAGAGCACCAAGTCCTGGTAGTGAAAGCCCCTCTGGGCTTCTTAATGGCGATAGTTTGAGTGTGGAACCTATTGCTGATTTGGATCTGTTCTTTGAGAGGCTGTACAGCTACTATTGTGAGAAAGGTCTCTGGTGCATTATAATAAAGTGGATAGTTGAACTCTTGAGCCTTGCTTTCACCATCTGTTTCTCTGGATTTTTCTTATTATATGTTGATTGGAATGGTCTTCGCAATGCAAAGTGCGGTATGGATGCAGTTGAATCAGGAATTAAACCTTGTGACTTGGCTAAGGAAGCTCTTCATCAGCATCCGTTGACTCCTTTTACGTTTTCTAAAGCTGTTATTGTTGGGTATTTGGGAATATTTTCCATCTACTGGATCTTCTGTTTTTTAAGGTTTTTTGCACAGCTGAAGGACACTCTAAAAACCCGTCACTTCTACTGCAACAGGTACTGATTTCTGTGATTTCTTCCTTCCCCCTATGGGGCTCTCTTACATCCTTTGGTAATTTTGATCAGCCTTATGTTTCAGTAGCATTTGTCGTTACCTAGTTGACATTATAGAAAGATAAATTTTGTCATGCATGATAAACAATTTATAATTTTGTGCAGTCTCCATGTTACGGACAATGATATACAGACCATGCCATGGGCATCGATTCTTGAAAAGGTTGTTCACTTACAGAATTCACAGCAATTATGTGTAGTCAAGGACCTGTCTGCTCATGATGTTGTAATGCGATTAATGCGGAAGGAGAACTACTTGATTGGAATGCTCAACAAAGGGGTGCTTTCTTTTCCGATCTCTCAGTGGGTTCCAGGTGCTGGTCCAACTGTCAAATTTGGCCCAACTGGTACACGACGCCGTCTCATACTTACAAAGACCCTTGAGTGGACTTTAAACTGGTGCATATTGCAGAGCATGTTTGACAGGTGTGTGGTTTCCCCCTTTAGCCAAACATATCACAAGCAAATATGTATTTTTTTTTGGTAATCAATCATCAAAATAAGGTCTCGTATGGTTCAGTTCCTATCCATTATATGCTTGGGATTTTACTTTATTGGTCCTATCAGTATGCTTGGGATAACACTATATTTTTAGTAACCAAATAAAAGGGGATTCAATTTATTTATTTTATTTTATTTTATTTTTTTTGGCAGCCGTTATATTAAGATGCATTCATCTATCTAGTTTGACTATCCTGTTTATCTGCAGAAACTTCTGTGTTCGGAGGGACTTTGTTTCCGATCCTAAAACATTAAAGAGAAGCCTTATAGTAGTTGGGCTTGCAATGCTTATCCTTTCCCCATTTCTTGTCATATTCATGTTGGTATATCTGTTCCTGAGGCATGCTGAACAATTCTATAATCATCCAAGCACGGCATCATCTCGAAGATGGTCGAATCTTTCAAAGTGGGTCTTTAGGGAATTCAACGAGGTATCTTCTTTACCATTATTTTAAATTGAGTTGTGAAATATTCTCTCTCTCTCTCTCTCTCTCTTTCTTTCTTTCTTTGAATGGGACCCAATTAGCTTGGTGGTAGGATTGTGGATGGAACAATATGGCACCACGGAAGATTTGAAATCTTAGATCGAAACACTAATGTATGGATGGAATGAATGCCCGTCTTTACATCACCTGATTGATCATAAAATTAACTTTGACGCATTCTTTACGCCACCCAAATATTATGTTAAAGTTTAAACTTGTTGCACTTGAGTTCACTGTGATGTAAGAACTGTGAGCAAGATGACAAACTTCATCTTTTGGTTGTTTGAGATTCAGTGATTTTTAATAGCCTCCTTTGTCCTGTCAACACTGGTTGAAGGTCATTTGGTCTCATCAAATTGAGGTATTAGAAGGATGGATCAATTATGGACCTAAAATATGCAATTAATAATACAAAGTAAACAATCTGCCCTGGATCTGAACCTATATCTCCCATTTGGCAGCCTAACCTTATAACATTGAAATGCTAGTTTTGAACGCACTGAGTTCAAGAACATATCGTCTAGGCCTGTAGGGTCCTTGTTTATCTATGACAAGTTCTACATATGCATGCCATTTTTTTTCACCTGTATCCAATTCTACAATTAAAATATTTCATGAGATATTATTGTATTTTGTTTCAGGTTGACCACTTGTTCAAGCACCGGATCAACAGCAGTGTAGTACATGCTTCTGAATATCTAAAGCAGTTCCCCTCTCCTATTTTATCTGTCATTGCTAAGTTCATTTCATTTGTTTCTGGTGGATTTGCTGCTATTTTGATCATCATAGCATTTCTGGAGGAGTCCCTTCTGGAAGGCCATGTAATGTATTTCCTTTAAAATGTCTTATCACATGCAAATTGATAATTACCAAAGAAATTAGTGGAGTTCTTAACATTTACTAAGGCAATCTTTTGACATTTCAGATTTTTGGTCGCAATTTGTTTTGGTATGCTGCTGTTTTTGGAGCCATAACAGCTATTAGCCGGGCTGCAGTAACGGATGACCGTCTAGTCCTTGACCCACAAGGGGCGATGTCTCTAGTTGTTCAACATACACACTATATGCCAAAGAAGTGGCGTGGCAAAGAAAATTCTGATGTTGTTCGGATGGAGTTTGAAACTCTATTCCAGGTAATTCTGCTGAAGTGGTGTTTCGTTCTATAAGCAAAACTGGCTTAATTTATTGAAGTAAATGTCTTGAATTAAAACTTTGGTGGGATGAAAAAACAATTAGAAAAAGTTTACAGTATAACTTCCTACAAGCCACCAGTAGCCTATAGATGGTCCCTCTCTGTTGGAGGTTTGCATTATTGTAATTTGTGCCTGATAGTCAGTGTATGATGTTTTGCCCTACCCAACAACCAACAACAAAAAAAGTTAGTGGCCACCCAATCATAGTTTACTTTTGGCTTATTTGGTGTGCGTGGTTTGTGGGGTATTCCATGTACCTTGTGATTTACATCCCCCAAAGGTAGTTTTTCAATTACATGCAGGTTCCCCGTCATTTAAAAGAAAATAAAAATAAATGAAAATAAAAATGAGAAGAAGTTAATGAGATTCTTATTAGTTGTTCCCGTGTTGGCCTCATATACTTATTGGCATATACCATCACCATTTTTTCAAAGAGGGTTTGTATCTATTCAGTAAATGACTTAACGGAGCTTTCTATGATGCAGTATACTGGAATGATGCTACTGGAAGAGATGGCCTCAATTTTTCTTACTCCGTATTTACTTATATTTGTTGTCCCAGAGGTAATGATTCAGTATTTTATTATGAAAGCATTCGTTGTACCTCTGATGCTAGTTTTTAAACTGAGATCTGTTACTATTGCAGCGAGTGGATGATATTTTGCAGTTTATTGCCGATTTCACAGTGGATGTTGAAGGTGTTGGTCATGTTTGCAGGTTAATATTTTAACTTTTCTTTAGATATACTTCATTCATGCTTTCCTAGTTAGTAGACCACGTTCGTAATCTTCAGTTTATCCTAAAATTTCCACAAACTTCTCAAAAATGCAAAAAGAAGAGAGAGAACTGTATAGGTGTAATTTTTTCTCGGCGTTTGAAATGTGCTACATTGCCTGTATTGACCCTGTATTCACCTTGGCGAATTATTATCTTGTGATTTTGGCAGCTTTAGTGTTTTTGATTTTCAAAACCATGGAAATATCATGTATGGCTCACCACATAATTCACATCGCATCCAGAGAAGTTCCCAGGGAAAGATGGAGAAGTCATTCTTGAGGTATATTTACTGCCCATCAGTATCTCGTTTTGATTGATCATAAATCCTAGTCTCAAAATTATATCACTTGCTTTTTATCTTGTAATTGTTTGTAATTTGACATCACGTTTGTAGGATTTCTGACTTGTAATTTGTACTACTACTATAATTTCATCTTCTTAATTTGCTTGCAGCTTTCAAAGTAACTATCCTTCATGGGAACCAAATAGTCAGGGAAAGCAATTCCTCTCAACACTCAAAACATTTAGGGAGCAAAAGTTGCAAGGCCAGGAAAGAATACCTGCATATTTACCCCCTAGAATGCAGCAATGGAATCCAAATTTGAGAGGCCAAGGTGATCTAAACAATTTCTTTTCGAGAGAAGTGCTTCACAATATTCCAGAAAGGGCCTATCAATTAGGTTCCTTGTGGCTGATTGATTCCGACCAGAAGAATTATCTGAATGTTCTTGATTGGTACTATACCTCTGGACCTCATCTTGCAACTGAGACTCGAAGAGATGTTCCATCAGGATCATTCAATGTTGCTGAGAGCACAAGAAACTGGATTCCACCCAACATGGCTCATAATGAAGCAACATATGACGAAAACTGGGGGCAATTGTTCGACGATCGATCAGAGAGTCATCTGGAAGCTTCTACTGCAGCTCCGCTCTTCCAGGGAAGTGTACTACATCACGATGACTCTGTCGATGCATCACATCACCCTAGTAGGAGCCATTGGTGGGCTAGAAGTACTGCACCAGGTGGGAACACCCAAACAAGCTTTCTGGAGCCTCCAACTTTCAACCGCGACACTGATCATTATTATGATAACTTATCTGATAGAAGCATAACAGAGGAACAAGACCACTTGTACTGGAGGAGGTCTAACAGGTTGTCCCAGACATTTTACATGGATGACTTGGAAGGACAATTTAATCTTCCTTTTGATGATATTTATAGTAGACATTCTACGAGCCCAGTACCAGATCCCTCGAATCTTGTATGATTGATTGCTTCCTAATGATATGCCCTCTTATTGTTCTTAGATTCTGGTCCTTTTGTCATCAAGATCCTGAAATGTGTATATGGGTTTCCAGATCTGGAAATTTGCTCTTTAGATTAAGGAGGAAGCTCAAAATTCTTTGTTGTATATAAAATTCACGTCGAGGTCATATTCTGAAACAGGCCTCTGACTTCGTTTGGAACAGGTGACCAAGGATTTTTTAGTTACCCCATTCCCATTGCAGATGTAAAATAACCAGTGTAATTGTTATTAGTCATTTCAGATAAACATAAGTCTGATTTATTCTTTTGGATTTTAGGGTTTGTTTTTGCACTTGTTATATTGTGGTTTAAGCTGCTAAGCAAGACTGATACTCTATTAAAAAAAATAAAAAATAAAAAATTGTAAATCACTGTGACCTTTCGGAAGAATAGGAAAATGACTTACTGACCTGGTGAAGACAAACTAAAATGGACAAATGCCACCTCAGTTTACAAGGTTGATTGGTAAGATTTGTTAGTTAGTAAATTATTTTTCATTTTTGAACATAAAAGTCCACAAAGTCAGCGCTAATTGCATGGATTAACTAATGAATTTCGGTCATCATCCAATTCCTTGATTATTGTGATTCTTATTTTGTTCTTATGCGACTTGTTTAGGCAACCAGGCCGGTCTACTCTCAAGAGTCTCAACCTATCTGTCAACCCCATGTTATTGTTTATAATGGTTGCATTATTAATTGACTTGGGTAAAAATAACTCACCGAGTTGTCACGTATTATTTCTAAATTCTTATTAATGAAGAATAATATAATAATTTTGCTCGCACAATATTCTAGAAGTAAAAGTATATTGAATTTCATAAATGATAGAATTCTCAAGAAGTTTAACCAATTAAGGATTGATAATCTGGAAGGTCACTACAATCATGTAGGATTTTAATACTTAACTCATGAAGGATAAGACTCTCATGCTATAAATAAGAGATGTTCCAACACATTCAAGGTACACAATTTTATTACCATAATAATTCTCTCTCCTTATATCAGTTTTTTAACTTAAGCATTGGAGAGTCCTCCCGGAACCCCCAACTCCGGTGGACCTTTTATAGGTTTTCAGGTGAGATCGATGTGGTTACGTGGTGGTCAAGGCCAAAACTCAACTCATGGGTGGACCGAAACTCTAATTTAGAACTGCTGATTGACACATCAGATTGACGTCGTCTGTGAGAAACGAACAAAAAGTCATCTTTCTCACAATCCAGAGAATCAATATGGTGAATACTCGCGCTTCATCACGAAATCGAAATCTTTCACATCCACCACCTCCTAACAATCCAGAACAAGAGGCAAACTCTGCTCATGTTCCACAATCGTCTTTTCATCATCCTCCGCCTCCTCATATTCAACAAGAACCTATCCATACTCATAGTGGACCATATACTAAGCTTTCCCAACGTCCAATTCAAGTAGGCTTTCGATCATAAATCAATCAGAGTTGTGGTGTTCCAAATTTACGTAAGCGGAATAATCAAAGGAGTAGCCCCTATAGGCATGAACGCCCAAGGGTTGATGAAAACACAATCAATGGAGAATATAAACAATCTCCAAGAGCAGTTGTAAAATCTTAAAAGGAGTCCTAGGTAACCCAAAGGTCAGGATATCATTAAAGCAATAAGATTGTCAACTCGAGCCCAGTTGATAATATCAATGCCTAGAAGGAGGTAAATGATCAAAAGAGAAGTAAAGGGTGATTAGAAAGTGGCTGGGGGACAAATTTTGCCTATTGATTCTTTAGACGTGAGGGAGGGGGATAAAGAACAAATAAGAGAACCTGGAGAGGAACAAGCCCCAATTTTATTGGAAGATGTAGACCCTTAAAGGAGACCCATAAAATAAAAAAAAAGAAAAAAAATAAAAAAAGAGGAGTTTTGCATTGAAAATACATTAGGCTATCAATAAAGAAGTGGAGAAGTTATTCGAGGCCATAACTAAGGCCATGAAACCCAGAATCAATGTCGTGGAGCCCAGAATCAAGGCTATGAATACCCAAAATCAAGGCCTTGGAGCCCAGAATCAAGGCAATGAAGGCCTGAATCAAGACCATGGAGCCCAGAATTAAGGTTCTACAGGCCTAAAATCAAGGTCATAGAGCCTAAAATCAAGACAATGGAGGCCTAGAGTCAAGTCCATGGAGGCCAAGAATTAAAGTCATAGAGACTCAGAATTAACGCTATTGGCGCCAAGAATTAAGGCTATGAAGGCAAAAATTAAGGCCATAAAGGCCAAAATTAAGACAAAGAATTAACGTTATGGGCGCCAAGAATTAAGGCTCTGTAGGCCAAAATCAAGGTCATGGAAAGCCCATAATTAAGACCATAGAGGTCATAATCAAGGCCATGAGGTCCAGAATCAAAGTCACGGAGGTCTAGAATCAAAGCTATGGAGCTATGGAGGCCAAAATTAAGTCCATAGAAGCCATAATTAAAGTCATGGAGGCCAGAATTAATTCCATGGTAGTCAAGAATTAAGGCCATAGAGCCTAACTCATAGGCGCGAAGAATTAAGGTTATGGAGCCCAAAATTAATGCTATTGAGACTAAGAATTAGCGTCATGGGCGCTACGAATTAAGGTCATCGAGCCCACTAAGAATTAAGGTCATCGGACCCGCATTAAAGGCCATGGAGGCCAAGAATTAGTGTCATGAGCGCAAAAAATTAGCGCATGAAAAAAACTAGATTATTATTCAATTACTCTTTTAAAAATATACTTTTAAAGGAGTAGGGGTAAATGATGTGGGTAAAAATAACCCACCAATGGCGAGTTGTCACGTTTTTTAGATCTTTATTAATAAAGGGCAATATAATAATTTTGCTAGCGGAGTATTTTAAAAGTATATTGAATCCCATAAAGGATAGAATTATGAGAAAGTTTTTTAACCAACTAAGAATTGACAACTTTAAAGGTGTTTCTAAAGCCATGTAGGATTCTAATTCCTAACTCGTGAATGGGAGGACTCTCATATAAATAAGGAATGTTCCAACACATTCAAGATATGCAATTTTACTCCCATAATAATTTTCTCTCCTCATATGAGCGTTTTGACTTAAGCATTGGAAAGTCCTTCCGCAGCCCCCAACTTTGGTAGATTTTTTGTAGATTTTCTGGCGAGATCGAGATGGTTACGTGATGGTCAAAGACAAAACTCGTGGATGGACCGAAACCCTGATTTAGAGTTACTGACGTATCATTAATGTTGTTAATCACAAAGTCAAATTTCCTTGCTCATTTTTATATTGATCTTCAATATCATATCAAGGCCAAGTTAGATCCTAATATCATATTGGCATAATACAATTATTCCTTCAAAACTGTTGTTTCTGCTGGCACACTAAAATTGGTAAGCTACTAGCAATTTCATTACTAAATTATGGAGAAACTTGTTTCAAACTGGTTTAATGTCCAAACCTTGCCGAAAGATTATATCTTCCCGGTGGAAAAGAGACCTGGTGAGGAATTAAGTACTCCTATATGCGCAACCATTCCAGTGATCGATCTTGGAAAGGCAGAATATGATCGTAAAGATACTATTCAACAAATTTTGAAGGCTAGCCAAGAGTTTGGATTTTTCCAGGTCTGTACCTTGTTCTAAAAGAGAGAGAGAGAGAGAGGGGGGAAATAGAATCACAATCCTTTTTTATGTGAATAAATACATGTCCTGCCTGTATTTTTCATTTACTAAACTTGAATATTTGTAATCCATATATATTTATCAGGTGGTCAACCATGGAATTTCTGCAAATTTAATGGACGAAACGATGAGAGTATTCAAGGAGTTCTTTGACATGCCAGATGAGGATAAGGCAAGTGTTTACTCGGAAGATCCCAGTAAGGGCTGCAGACTTTACACTAGCAGCTACAACTATGCTAATGAAAAAATTCACTTCTGGAGAGATAATTTGAGACACCCTTGTCATCCTTTAGACGAATGTACGCACTTGTGGCCTGAAAAGCCTATTAGATATCGGTAAGTTCCAATTCATGCATCAACTATTTTTCACCTTCAACTTTCGTTTCTTTTTCTTTTTAAGTCATTTTTTCACCTTTTTTGTAGAGATGTTGTTGGGAAGTATTCAGTTGAAGTGAGGAACTTATCAATAAGAGTTCTAGAGCTGATTTGTGAAGGACTAGGACTTGAACCGGGGTTTTTTGAAGACGAACTTACTGATGCACAATTGCTGTCAGTCAATCACTACCCACCATGCCCGGAACCAAGTTTATCCTTGGGATTACCTAAACACTCTGATCCTAATCTTATTACTTTTCTTCTCCAAGGGCTCGTGTATGGGCTTCAGGTCTTCAAGGATGGGCAATGGATTGGCGTGGAGCCTCTTCCAAATGCATTTGTGGTTAATATTGGTTACCAACTACAGGTAAGTTCAACAATTTCTGAATCTGCCTGAAATTTTAAAGTGTCATGCATTAATATCCAAGATTTTATTATTCATCAAATTCACAAATTATTTGTTCTTTCTTTCTTTTATGTTACATTGAGTTGATCTTTTAAATTGTTAACTATAATTTTGAAAAAAAAAAAAAAACTCAATTTCTTATATACTTGTGTAGATTATCAGTAATGGGAGGTTTAAAAGTGCTGAACATCGGGCAGTGACAAACTCAAGAGAAACTCGTACGACAATTGTGTCCTTCATTAGTCCTTGTAACAGCAGCATCATAGAGCCTGCTAAAGCTCTCATCAATGAAGGCAATCCTCCCCAGTATAAGGCTTTCGAATACCAAGAGTTTCTTAAAGCCTACACAGCGAAGACTGGTGATACTGAAACAGCGTTAGAGGCCTATAAGGTTAATTAAGCTTTCCAATACCAAGAGTTTCTTAAAGCCTTGCAGGATGTGCATGCACATATTTCTGTTAATAAGTGATTAATGACCTTGTCGGTCATAAACTCATAATGTACTTCATAAACAAAAATTCCAAGCCAATTTTTTGGCTTCAACCATTGACCTTGAAATTTTCAATTGTGCTATCAAGTTCTATTCATCATTTCCCATTAAGATTGGGAATTTAAAATATTTTGGCCAGGAGATAAAAATGGCGAAACATGCTGCAAGCTGATTTAATATTGAAAATATGCCTTGCAGTTATGTATTTCCACAGGAAGATAGACCAGGTCCCTATATGCGCTACTCTTCCTGTTCAATATTGACATTGGAAAAGCTATGGCTGGAGAAAAACTTCAAACTATTCCCCATATCATAGAGGCTGCAGCTCAGGACATTGGATTCTTCCAGGTAATTTTTTTCACAATTATGAGTAGTATGCATTAGAAATAAGGAATATCCGGCCCAACGCGCTTATCTTAATTGTTGGTTTAGTTTATGCATGGCGAAAAGACTATTTTGTTAATAGGTACTCTTTCTGTTTTTGCACTAGAGTTTTTTGAACAAAGTTTGCAGTTTTATTTTTGAGTGAACTTTTAACCATATACTCTTTTAAACATTAACGCATCACTTCTTCTAGTTGACGAAAAGTACATTAGGTATTCCTCTATTTGAGGAGAGCTTGTCTCATAGTATGCATTAGAAATAAGGAATATCCGGCTCAACGCGTTTATCTTAATTGTTGGTTTAGTGTATGCATGGCAAAAAGACTATTTTGTTAACAACAGGTACTCTTTCTGTTTTTACACTAGAGTTTTTTGAACAAAATTTGTAATTTTCGTGTGAACTTTTAACCATATACTCTTTTAAACATTAATTCATCACTTCTTCTAGTTGCCGAAGTGTAAATCAGGTATCAGGTATTCCTCTATATGAGGAGCCCCCCCCCCCCCCCCCCTACATGAACAACAAGATCTACGTAGTAGTCAGTAATATTTAGAAAATACTTTTACAGCGGACATAAATATATAGTAGTTGCTAGTTGCTACATGTTATACAAGTCAGCATTGCACTATTTGTATTGAAAAAAGATCAATCCCCAACTTTAATCCATTAATCAATAGATTAATCGATACATGTCCAAAATAATGGACTCCATATTTTTTGTTGAATGACCAAAACTTTCTCACCTCGTTTGGAAATATATATAATTTCATTACCTAAAAACATCTTATCTATAATTTCATCCATGAATACATACTTCTACCTACTTAATGCAACAAGTAATTCAATTTTCTTACAATATTATAAACATACCCACCGAAGACTTTTGTTCAATTATTCTTAGCAAAATGATATATATACACGTTGACAAATATTTGACGAAATTAGATTGCGACCAATATAAAAATGTATGTGATAAGATAGAATAAATATGTATGCGATAAGATAGAATAAATTAAAATGGAACTCTTCTTAATTTTTACCTATTCCATATGTACACATACGTCGCAATCAATTTGACTGAAGACTTTCAAAATATATAGCAGGAATCTTATTCTTATACAATTCATACCTAACTATTCTAACCATAATCTCCATTGCCAACCAAATATATATCCAACTTTGGTATATTGATGACATATATCACTCTCAGATCTATTTTATTGCGTTTGTCATATTATGCCATCATATCAATTGGTTAATAAATCGATTCGCTCTACATAATTTTTCTCATTGTCAAACTTGATTATCTTCTTCTTTTTTTGCTTGACTTGTCCCATAATATCGTCACATAAAATACTACTGTATCACTGACGGTCCTATCATTTACCATTGCAATAGTATTTTATAATGGAAAATGATATATATATATATATATATATATTGATAAATCTCATGACAAAATTGAATTATAATTATATATCGTGTAATTTTTATGGACGGAACTAGGCATGCCAAGCTTTTTTTCTTCTTTTTTTTTTGACATGTATACATTTTTCTTCTTGGCCCCCACTGAATTTATATATTATTTAATAAAAAATCAATTCTATACGAATTGTAAGCTAGTATTTTTACGTCATCCAATTACAATATGACAACTGTGTATATTTAGAGAAAAACAAATAGTTTTGATTTTTTTTTAACAGATTATGAAATATTATTTACAATGATAAAATCTATTTAATTATTTTAATATAATCAAAACTCTTTGATTTTCTCTTAAAATGTATAGTTGTCATGTAAACACTAATTACATGCAATCCTTATAAAATTTACCCTAGGTATGAGAATGAATTTACCCACTTCATATAAACTATGATAAAGATTTTATTTCTTTTTTCTGGTTAATGAATTCATGGTAAAAATAAGAAAAAATTACTCTAATATATAGTGGTTAAATTTATATTATTTTTTAATATTTTTATTTATTAAATATATTGTACCAAAGCCCTCGCTAGACCCAAATCCTGAGTCCCTCTTTAATAACTCTAGATGTTAAAATAAAATAATAACGTGTGAATTCTTTCTTAATTCATTCTTATTCATATGTAGACATTTAATATTGACATAAATTTACAATCTGAACAATAAATCTACCAACCGAAAATTTGTTTTGATACATAATTTTGCACAGAGTTTGTTAGATAATTTCCATTAATTGCTATTTAATTGTTTTGATACATAATTTTGCAGAGTTTGTTAGATAATTTCCATTAATTGCTAACTGATCCTTCAACACTGCTGTACTATTTTATCATCTTAGGCTAACAACATTAAAAAAAAAAAAAAAGCCCCTCCATAATGTAACTCCTTCTGTTGAGACACTATATATATAATTTTCTAAACAAAATTACATGATTTTATTCTCAATCACGACACTCCATTCAAACAACCATTTTCACTCCTCTTCAAAGTATTGACATAACAAGTAAAGGCCGGTTAGGTTTCAAATCATATTGTCAATTGCCCAAAAAATAGAGGTTAATTAATAGTAATGGGAAAAAAAAAAAGCAACATAGTTAGAAACTTACCTTTAAACCGCGTTACAAAATTATTGAAAAAAAGTGATGAATTAGTTGACGGTTTACCAAGAATAAAATGGTTTAACGTAGTTGACGGTTTACCTAAAAATAAATATTCTGACCGGACAACTTACTTACATATAAACAAAAATGAATTAAGAACGAATTCACACATTATTATTTTATTTTATCATCTAGAGTTACCAGGGACGGACCCAAAATTTAGGTCCAGCGAGGGGCATTGGTACAGTATTACAACCTGCTAAAGTTTTGGTTGATGAGCTCAATCCCCCGCGTTATCAACCAATGATATACAAAGACTTTATTTACGAGACCAAAGGCTTCGGCCCTCATACCGGAACTATACAAAATTAAAATTATATAAAGTCTGACATTTAAGTTGCCTAAAGACGGGAAGATATATTGAATAATTGTACCTAGTCCTTCAACGAATTATATCTTATGTTTTAAGACTGTTATATATTGAATAATTGTACCTAGTCCTGCAATGAATTTCTATTTGTTAGGATTATTAATTCCCACTGCCAGCCATATTATTACTATATATATTCAAGGGTAGTGAAAGAAACATGCATTTGTATACTCCTAAATTTCAACCAAGGTTGCTTTATTATTTGGTAAACCGTCAACTACATCATTTTTTTTTTCTTTCTCAGTATGTAAATTGACAAAAAAAGTAAAGTTTCAAAAGATTAAGGTAAGTATTTTCCATTGAAAATAAATGATGTTTAGATGGATGAAACTTATGGGCCTAAAGTTGCTTGTAGAGTGAAATTTACACGTTCAAAAGTTTAAGGAGAAGAAATTACTAATAACGGTAAACATCTAATACTAATACTTGGAAGGAATAAGAGTTCTTAACAGAAATATGAATTAATAAGCTGAGCACATATATCCCTGGAAACAAACTGTGAGGAATCACCTGTTCAACTTATATGACCTTGTTATCTCAGGACATTCATTAATTATAATACTAGCATATACTGATTCAGATCTAAGATCGTAACTAGTTTTTTTTTTTTTTTTTTGAAAAATTATTTAGTTATAAGTTACATAGTTGATTTTCCTTACAGTTGTAGCCAGGCCGGATGTAATCACCTTAATTATTCATGTATTTTATAAGAAATGTTGCTCCCTCGGGGGATTAGTATTAGGTACCAGTTGATACTATTATTCTCAAATTACCAGCATTGGAAGATTAGTAAAACAATTAACTTGTCGGCCAGAATATATTTTTTTAAACAAAATTTCCAGCTTTATGATACTATTCGGAATATTATTACTGCCATTGCCAGCCACGTTATTATTTTATTAAGTAATGATAGCGACATATGCATATAATATTTTGTGTGTCCAAGATTGATTGATTATAGTACTCCCATCATAGTAGTGATTACAAAGATTATTAATTATAGTAATTTAGAGATGGAAAGTAATCACATGGGGGTTGAACCTATGACTTAGAAATTTCCAGTTTGCGTCCCTTGTTAGAAACTACCTGCAGGTTAATCTATAGACCACCAGTACTTTTATTATATTTCCAGTTGGGGGAAACTTGGTCTTCAAAACTTGCAACTTGGCATATAATAAGCTCTCAGAAGGTATCCAATTATATATATATATATATATATATATATATATCAACAAATTATATATATATATATATGTATATATATACATATATATATATATATTATATATATATATATATATATATATATATATATATATATCAACAAATTATATATATATATATATGTATATTTACTTGATCCATAATAAATGATGACTATATAGGCCTTAATTGGCCACCAAGTCTTGAACCATTAGTTGCAAGATCTGACGTCTGAGATTCTCTTTTACAACAATATGTTGCAAAAGACCCCATTTTTAAAAAAATCTAGGCCGTCAAATTTATAGTTGATGGTGCAAGATCTAGTGGCCATTATATATGGTATTTTGTGGGTTGGTTGAGTGATGATCATTGAGGGCAAGCTTGCAAAGTAGTATATAAAGTAACCCATCTTGGTAACTTTTTTTTCATCATAATTCTTGGATTGAGAACCCAACGTTTTCAGGAGTTCTGAATGGGAAAAATGGAGAAACATGTTACAAGCTGGTTTAATGTTGAAGAAGTGCCGAGGAGTTACATATTTCCGCAGGAATATAGACCAGGGAAGCTCCCTATTCCAATATGCAGCACTATTCCAGTTATTGACCTTGGAAAAGCAATGGGTGCAGAACAAATTCATACAATTCAGCATATCATGGAAGCTGCTCAAGAATTTGGATTCTTTCAGGTAATCAATAATTTCAGTTGCACTTTGGCTTGAAATTTATTGGTTATCTTCAAATTTTATTCTTTGTCGACTAAAATGCAAAACTATCCCATGTATTTGTGTTCGATCATGTGATTGCTTCATTCTTGAGTTTAACTGATTAACAAACCCCTCCCTCAAGATACAATTATAAATGTAGAATGTTATCTTTTAAGTTATAATTACTAGCTAGTGCAAACCTGACAAGTGAGATAGATTTGCACTATTATTTGTACCTTGAGGAAGGGTTTTGACTGATACCTAAACTCGTACACGATCGAAAACATCACATGTGGATAAAGTGAGGAGGCAGTTTTGCGTTTTAATTAGTCTTCTGTGAAAGATAGTTGTTCAAATATGTGTATCGGTGACCTTTTAGAGAATTGTGTTATTAGAATTATCATGGATTGTAAAACAACAGGTGGTCAATCATGGAGTCCCAGAACGTATAATAAGCGAAGCGATGAGTGTATTGAAGGAGTTTTTTAACATGCCTGCTGATGAGAAGGCAAGTTCTAATCCTAGTAAAAGTGGTTGGGTCTATACTGGCAGCACTGGTTACACCAAAGATGGGGTTCATTTGTGGAGGGATAACATAAAACTCCCTTGTCATCCTTTGGAGGAATGCATGCAACGATGGCCCGAAAAGCCAACTAAATATAGGTAAATATTAAGGGGTAGTAACTAGCTGCAACTTAACCACATAAACGCCTTTCGGTCTATTTATTCGATTTATCAACTTGGCAAATTGTTTATATATGTTTCACAGGGAGGCTGTTTCAACATATTTAGCAGAAATAAGGAAGTTGAGTTTGAGGATTCTTGAGCTGATTTCCAAAGGTTTGGGACTTGAATTTGGGTACTTTGATGAATTAAGTGAAGTTCAATTACTGTCGGCCAATAATTATCCGCCCTGTCCTGATCCAAGTTTGACACTGGGGATACTGAAACACCATGACCCTAGCCTCATAACCATTCTGTACCAAGAGGATGTGTGTGGCCTTCAAGTGTGCAAAGATGGGGTTTGGATTGGTGTTGGGGCTCAGCCTAATGCATTTGTTGTTAACATAGGCAACCAGTTAGAGGTAATATTAATTTTTATCCAAGTTGCAAATTAACTTTTCAGTTCATAGTACATGCACAGTGAAAAAAATATGTACACACACATATATTGGTTATGTGTGTGTAGCAGGACTCATCATATTATTGGTTATGATTACGTGTTTTGATTATTAATTAAATGCATAAACATGATTTTCTCAATTTTGTGGGTGCAGATTATTAGTAACGGGAAGCTAAAAAGTGCTGAACATCGAGCCGTAACGAATTCAAGTGAAGCTAGGACAACTATTGCTACCTTCATTAATCCTTCTCCAAGTTGTGTGGTAGAACCTGCAAAAGTTTTGGTTAATGAGTTCAATCCACCGCGCTATAAATCCACAATGTACAAAGACTTTGTTTACACCTATAAAGCATTTGGTCCTGATACCGAAACTATTCAACGTAGCACTAAAGTACAGTATAATTAACTTTGCTATTTGATTGAGGCCCTGGAATAATAAATGTGGACATATTTGGAGCAATTATGCAGAGTGATTTGGGCAATATATATATATTCATTCTATATATTTTCAGTTTTTTGGTTGTTGGTTCCTTTTCTTTCCAAATATGAATACAATAGTAGTGCTATCTGTTCCAACCACTCTAGCTCTAGGAATTAATGGAAAAGGCCAAGCCACACAAGAAACTTGAATATGTACATATTCTCAATTGCTGATACTAAAATATTGGTACAAACTTCTTCATTTCAGTGCATTAGGAATGGCTATGTTTTAAGTTCAAGTTTCAAACTTTTATCTAGTAATAATCTATATGAATATGAATACATGAAGCAAAAGGGATTATGACACATTGACATATTATTATTATTATTATTATTTTGAGTTATCTGCTTGTTGGTTATGAGTTTTCACATAAATATATATATATATATATATATATAGAGAGAGAGAGAGAGAGAGAGATAGACACACACTCCTCCGGTTCCAACCAAAAAAAAAGCGTATCAAAATTTACAAACTTTTGTACTATATTTTGTTGCACATATACCCTTATATTTATTAAGATTTTAGTTTTTATTAGTGATATCATGATAATAAACTTGAGAATATTATGTCATTTTAAATCAACATAAAAATATTTTTTTTTCTTTATGAAATTAGAGAAAAAAAAAATTGAAACTCTATTAATGTTAAACATGTAGATGATTTAGAGTAGGATCATTTGAACGTGGCTACCCATAACAAGCTAAAATTAATGTTAACATTGGAGCCTACACATTGCCTACGTCAGTCAGCCCATACCTACTTCCTTGAGCCCAATTCTAGAACTTGGAAAAATTCTTTCCTATTGCAAACATATGATGAATCTTGCTCGACCTTTGAAAGACTATTTAAGATTTTTTAAAATTTAAAGTTAATACTCCTTTCGTCTCAGGATAAAAATTCGTCATTGATTTTTATGGTCAAATTAACTATTTTTCAAATTAATATATCTTATTATTCTTATATATATATATATAAAGCCTATAAACATTATAAACTACATACAATTTAGTACTAATCTCAATGTTTGTTTTTTTGAAAATCTAAATATGTATATTTAATTGTTAATTTTAAAAATGGTCAATTTGACCACAAAAGTCAATTGAAGACTTTTATCTTGGAACGGATGGAGTAATAATTTTATATAATACAATTATAAATTTTATAATAAGTACTATTTATAACAAGATTTCTTATTTTTAAAAATTTAATAAATTACATCAATTTTAAATTAAAAAATATTTTTAATTGACTTTAAAAAATCAAATTTAACAATATATTTAGTATAGAGAGAGTAATACTTATGAGCAAACCCAGAATATCAATGTCTATAATGGCAATATGATAACTCAATATGTGTAGCTAGACTCTACTTTTTAAAATAGAGAAATTTTAAACATTTGGAAAGTACATGCTCATAGAAAAATATTACCGACACATTTTTATTTTTATTTTAAATTGGACGTAAAAGTATTCTCAAACCAACTTATATGTCAATAGAAACTAAATCTCTTCCCAAAAATTTAAACGCAAGAAATGAAGTATGAGAACAAACCCTCTATACCACTAGGTGGTTTTGTTATTACTGGCACATAATCTTCCGCATGGCCAACACCATATATAATCCATGGGGGCACACTTGCAGTTATTGTACCGTCATTATCTTGGAGCATAGCCAACTCCATACATAATCCATGGGGCACACTTGCAGGCATTGTACCATCATTATCTTGGAGAATTAGCTAGTTTAAGATTAATTTTAAGGTAGATAAGATCAACGTAGAGATCAATAGTTTCTTATTTATTTAGAAGATGGACAATTAATATTCAACCAAGCGATAATCCACAATCGCATTAGCAATAGAGCAATAATTTGCTGCATGGACCACAACAATCAACAAGGATTAATAACTAATTAATTGCCTTAGCAGTAGAGCTAGCAATAATTTGCAGCATGGACCACAACAACAATTCACGGGGACTAACAACTAATTGCCTTAGCTAGCGATAGAGCAATAATTTCGCTGTATGGACCACAACAATTCATAAGGAGGACTAATAATGTGTGGAATCTAATATATTTGATTCTCATTAGAGTAACCTTGTCATTAACCTTAAAATCAAAAAGACATGATGCCTGCATTAACTCTATAGCTCACTGTTTAATGTGATTAATTGGGATGTAGCTAGCATTACTTTTTATCATGAAACCTTTATTTAAACTTCATCCAACCATAATTATACCCTCAGATAATTCAAACTTACACATGCACATTAATTTGTATAATATCTATATATAGACTATATTTGGCTGCATTTTAGAGGTGATCAGTGTTTGTTTTTTTCTTGTAAATTCGTTTGGTCAGAGATGTTTCTTGTGAATGACTTGTGCCTAATTAAGTCCTATCCTTTCGGACTTATTCGTTTGGTCAGAGATCTTTCGGACTTATTTGTATCCTTTCGGATACAAATATATATATATATATATATATATATATATATATATATAGAGAGAGAGAGAGAGAGAGAGTTCAGACCAAAATTTAGAGAAATCGGACACATTTTTGCCATCGATCTAACCATATTAATTTAATAACCACAAATTTGAATGGTTGAGAATTATTATTATTAATTTTTAATAGCAAAAATACTTCAAATGAATGAATCTAACCGTATTAATTTAATAACCACAAATTTGAATGGTTGAGAATTATTATTAATTTTTAATAGCAAAAATACTTCAAATGAATGATTCTAATATTTTATCGAATTAATAACAATACTATATGTGATCTTGCATTGATAAATTTATATGGTTACTTACAAGTATACTATGACAAATATTATATAGAATTGATGAAATTAGGGAGACGTGTGACGGGAAGAAGCCAAATCCCTAAATCTTTATGAAATGACATGATCAGCTCTTACGTTTGTATATAATTAGATCGAGATTATAGAGATAATGGCAAATTAATTATTTACTTGCATTGGTTGCTTCTCAAGTCCGGTCATATTACTATATATTTATGTCACTGTTGCTTGCTATATATATATACACACACACGAGCATGAATTAGGGTATGATACTAATAGAAAATGAACAAATCTAATCTTTCACAAATCTTAGCTGAAAGCTAACAGGTGGAAATCTCTCTGGTGGATACTATATAAAATCTTTTATTATATTTATGTTACTGTTACTAGTCATATATGCATGCTCAGTAATCCAAGAGGAAAGATTAATCAAGACAAAATGCTGATTAGAAGTTGGAAAGAAGTGGTCCTGAAGTCATTGAATTCGATTTGATTCATATTAAGCTCAGTTGTCCTCATCTTTTAAAATTGAAATACTTTCTAAGTTTTAAAATTAGGAATATATTTTAATTTTTTAAAATTATTTCGCGGAATCTTAAAATTTTAAAATTAATATGATTTTGTTCAACTTTTGACAGTAACATATACGATAATTAGTAATAACTTATAGTTAGTTTACGATTGTAATAATTATTTTTATTAAGAAAATTAAATTATTTTTTATTGATTTAATTTAAATCTTAGTATCGATGTCATGAATTCACGACAAAAAGTTAAAATATTTTTTTATAATTTTAAAACGGAGAGATTCCTAGTTTGTATAGTCATGGTACAACTATACTAAAATGAAGGCATATGACGTTTCTTCATTTTATATTTCAAATTTTTTTAAAAACAAAAACAAAAACAAAAAAAAACCCCAAAAATAAACAAAAAAACAAGGGGAAGATTGTAACGGACAATTAAGCAACTATAAAGAGAGCCCTTATCAGTTAAAGCCTGTGTATTGGTCCAAATTAAAATGGCACGATCAGATTTACTAGTTACAAACTGGTGCAAAAATGTTGAATCCCTCCCTGCAAATTATATAATGCCACCAGAAAAAAGAGCCACAGATTTTTCATCAATTTGCAAAGACATTCCAGTTCTTGATCTAGGACAGGAAGCTGGTCATGGTCGAGCTGATTTAATTGCACAAATTATCAAAGCCAGCCAGGAATTTGGAGCCTTTCAGGTTCATTAACCAATTATTAATTTGTACAAAAATGGGTATTAGTACTTTATATATTTATCAAGTTAAAAGGATCATGCATGCATAAAATCAATTGATCATTTATGTTTCTTCACAAGTGTTTTTTTTTTTTGTTCGAAACAATGAGTGGAGTATATCGAAATTTTAATTTGTTACGATGGTTCAAATATATTGAAACTGTAATATGTCATAATGATGAAAAGTTAGGTTCTTTTTCTTGACAAGGATTAGTTATACATATTAATTACAATTTCATTTGTGTGTCTTAATTGAAATGTTGGATTCAATATATTATTCGGGAAAAAAATAAAAAATAACAGGTGATCAACCATGGAGTATCAGAAGACATGATGCATGAAGCAATGAAGGTGTACGAGGAATTTTTTGAGTTGCCTGTCGAGGAAAATGAAACCCTTCTGTCGGATGATTTTTACAAGAGTGTCAGACTCTACACGAGCGGTTACAATTATGCTAATGAGGATTTTCACTTGTGGAAAGATACCTTAAAACACCCTGGTCATCCTTTAGAGGAGGTTATTCAAGGTTGGCCCAAAAAGCCAGAAAGATACCGGTGATCAATTCTACAATACCCTTAAGATGCACTGTTCAATTCAAGTTTTAATTAGATGATTTGATTTGATAGATGATAGTTAATTTAATCCCTTTTTTTTTGTTGGTTTTTTTTAAAATAAAATCAGAGAGCTTATTGCGAAATATTCAGTTGAAGTGAGGAAGATGGGCTATAGGATATTGGACATGATTTGTGAAGGACTTGGACTAGAAGAGGGTTTTTTCAGAGGAGAACTAAGCAAAGGGATGGGAATGGTGATCAACAATTATCCACCATGCCCTGATCCAAGTTTGGCCATGGGAATACATGCACATTGTGATGCTTACCTCTTAACCATAATTCAGCAACAAGTTTATGGGCTTCAAATCAAGAAGGATGGCCAATGGATTGGTGTTGATCCTCTTCCTAATGCATTTGTTATCATGATACCTTACCAACTACAGGTGCATATATTTACCGATCGTGCACTAACAACACTTGTTCACTAACTAATAGAAAACAATATACGGGCTCAATACATGAAATACAACCCACATATTATTTTTTCTAAGTTAGAGCAATCACAGTTAGTATACACCTATTAATTAGTGCACATAGAATTATTTATATTTACCATAATTTATACTTTTCAAAATATAACAGCCACATCCAATATATAATAATTCCTAATTTTCTCTCAACTTACGGTAATTTCTTCATTGGTAAATTATTTATATTTGATGTTTGGAACAACTTTATTTGATTATAGCACTAACTTTTTGGGGTTTTGTATTGTAGATTATCAGTAATGGTAAGTTAAGCAGTTGTGAACACCGGGGAGTGACAAATTCAAGTGCTGCTCGTATATCAATTGTCACCTTCTTTGGTCCGGCTAAAGAATGTGTGATAGGACCTGCAAAAGAGCATGTCAGTGCTTCCAATCCGCCGCGTTTTAAAACATATAAATACATTGATTTTCAGATCAATTACCTATACCACCTATCCCAGAAGAACCTTTGCAATGAAACTGCACTAGGGCCTTACCTGCTCTAGCCACAATTAATTAATTATTATGGTCTTTGGTTAAAACAAGATGGTGTACAAGGCAGAATAAGTATGGCACACTTGGCAAAAAAAAAAAAAAGAGTGAGTGTGGCAAAGTGTTTGCTTTTTAAATATCTGCATCTGTAAAACTTATTATTGCTGCATTCTATAATTTCGTGGATTTGCTGTAAACTTAATTTTCCTACAAGTTGGAAAATGTTTGCTTTTATCTATATTTATATGTGCTGTACGTACATATCCCCGTGATCTCGTGTATATCATGTCACTTCATGTAGTAAATTAACTTCTATCAGTCAACTATTCTTGTTCCATTTTTCGTACCAAACTGAACCATGAATCAAACAAAGAAGCGAATGTTAGAGGAATCATTATGTTTTTTAAAAAAAACTATACAGGCAAGAATGAAACTTTTACTATATAGGCCGCACACATTTGATCAAATAGATATATAATCAAATTAAATCCCTATACCCTTACAAGGAACAAATAAAAGAAAAGAAAAAGAGCTATGAAAAACCATTGTTCGCAAATAAAGCTTGGCTTGACTTTGCTAAGCAAGCCGATCTCGAACAAAGTATCTTTATCTATATCTATCTATTTATCTATATTGTAAAACGGGAGGAGAGTTGACAGTTATTTTGTGTAAACAAAAAAATTGAAGCTTTTTGTTTTTTCATTTTACTCTTTAAAAAATTGGAGCAATTACTTCTTAAAATTAAAAAAAATATTATTTTCTCTCCTCCTACTCACTTGTCAATTCTTTTTTTCTCTCCAACATTCTCTAATTTATTCGTGTGTGCCTGGATACTGGTTTAAAATAAAAGAGCCAAGCTTAAATTGTGTTTTGCTTGTCCAACTTGAGCTCTACTTGTTTCATATTTTGTTAATTGAATTAATTAATTAATTATACACACACATAATAGTTCCTCTATTCCAAAATTAGAAATACATCGTAAAATGACGACTTCTAAAATAAGTTTTAGTTTTCCAAACTTATCTTTAACATTAGTTATAAAAAATTGTAATAATAGTGACATCTTTGTACTCAATTAATCAAAAATAAAAATACCAATAATATGAACTTCATACGACAAATACAAATATATTTTTAATTTTGAAACGACAAAAAAGATTATGCGTTTTTAACTTTGGAACGGATAGTATTTGATATAATTATTTAAATTTGATTTTGGTTGACTAGATTTGCTTAAGCCGACTCAATTTGTTTAAGAACTAGATAAATTCATACTTCTGGAAACTAAGCAACGTTATATTAGTGTTAAGATATAAAGACTTGAAAACTCGATATATAACTTGAGAGACTATTCTACTCATTGTCAATTGATTTTGAGTTAAATGCTTCAATACATATTTTTGAAGTTTTGAAGAATTTATTCTAAGAGATATTAATTATAGATACATTTTCTTTGACCTACTAGTATTCTGTAGCACTCATGAACACCTGTTGGTGAACCGGGACATGTTTCCGAATCATCCAAGCACCATATATAACCGAGTAAAAGAGCTAGGAGGAAACTCTATAGACTTAATTTTCTTTACTTTTTCTTTCCTTTTTATGGATTATTTCATTATTGTTTCTGTTTTATCAAATTAAAGTGTGAATTAGTCAGGGGACCAACTAGATATTGGTTTTGTTAGAAAGTGTTTGTCAGATGACAGGAGCTCTTAAGTTTTTATTTAATTAATTAGAACAAGATCAGAAGATATTACGTGGAAAATAATTAATTTAATTCACCCGGACTGCTAATCAAACTCAGCCAAATTAAAAAGAAGGACCATCAAGTACTGTGATACTTATAACAAATGAACAACATAATCTTTAGCAAATCTTGTTATATACGTAACTGAAAGCTCTCTCTTGGATACTATATAAATCTTTGTATATTCATGTCACTACTGCTGCTTCAGAGCTTGCTCGATCAAGAAAAAAAGACTATATAATCAGTCAAAGTCTATAAAATTTTAATAATTAATTTAGCACAAAATGGTCCCTGATTAAAACTTCATTAATTGTGACGCCTTCATCAAAATTAAAACATTGAATCTAATTCAGTAGATATTCTTATTAAGCTCATTTGTCTTCATCTTTCTCATTGAAATAGTAGCTTATATAGTCATATATGGTACAATTATTATACAAAAACGTACCATGAGTAGACATTAATTTAGTCTTATCCCAAATAATTGAAAGCATATTTTCATTTCTTCACTTTTACTTTTCATATAAAAAGACAAGGAGCGGACTGTGAGGGAGAATTAAGCAACTATAAAGAGAGTCCTTATCTCGATCATCAAAAACCAGTGATTTAATTGCTTCAAAAAATTCAAAATGTCGAGACCGGATTTGCTAGTTACAAGGTGGTGCAAAAATGTTGAATCCCTGCCTGCAAATTATATAATGCCACCAGAAAAAAGGCCCTCGCATTTTTCAATTAGCAAAGAAATTCCAGTTCTTGATCTGGGACAAGAAGCTGGTCATGGTAGAGCAGATTTAATTGCACAAATGATCAAAGCCAGCGAGGAGTATGGTGTCTTTCAGGTTCATTAAATTATACAATCCAACTTAGATATATGTTTGTAGGTAAAGAAATTACACCTTGTTAGGGTTAAGGTTTCGTGTTGGCTGGAGAGGAGAGAAATTCACGAAGAGTACGGAATTGATTGATTGATTGATTGATTGAAGAGGGGAGAAGAACAGGTGAACAATTACTCCAATGACACGTGGCAGAACTCTTAGAATCCGGAAACCGGATTAGGGTAGCAGGGATTCCAAGAGCCTTCTTGAGTTTTCGAGTTGAGAGAGAGTTCCAAGTGTAATGAGCTTCCAGGAGTCTAAGTGTAATGTCTTGAGAGCGATCCCCTTTTCTTAGAATAGAGGGACTATTTATAGAGCTTGCCTGGGAAATAATCACATGTCAGACACATGTTTTAAGAAAAATTTCAGAAATACCCTTTAGTCATGTTTAGAGGAAAATTTCTAGAAATGACCTTTAATCATCAAAGTAATGTCTAAATTGCCCTGTTCTTCTAGCCACCAATCCAATCCCTCAATCAATTCCCAAAATAGGTCGCATCCACGAGTCTTCTGCCTTGGAACACGTGGAGACTTCCCCAGGTCTAACGCATTTAATTAGGTTTTGTAAACCCTAATTTGTACATTTAATTAGGTCACATGAACCATATTACATTTTTCATTTGTTTGTGTTAATTGAAATGTTTGATTCAATATATGTAGTATTAATTCAAAAAAACAGGTGACCAACCATGGAATATCAGAAGACATGATGCATGAAACTATGAAGCTGTACGAGGAATTTTTTAACTTGCCTACCGAGGAATTCGAAAACAACAACCTTCTGTCGGATGACTATTACAAGAGTGTCAGACTCTACACGAGCGGTTTTAATTATGATAATGAAGAATTTCACTTGTGGAAAGATACCTTGAAGCACCTTACACATCCTTTAGAGGAGGTTATTAAAGAGTGGCCCGAAAAGCCGGATAGATATAGGTTGAAAGACACTTTTGATTTCATGTTTTAGAATAATATTCATTCATACAAGATATATATATATATATATATATATATATATATATATATATATATAGAAGCTGTTATTTTTTCCTTTTGTTTTAATTGAGAATAATTTTCAGAGAGGTTCTTGCGAAATATTCAGCTGAAGTGAGGAAGATGAGCTTTAGGATTCTAGACCTGATCTGTGAAGGACTTGGACTTGAAGAGGGATTCTTTAGAAAAGAACTAAGCGATGCCACTGGAATGGTGATCAACAATTATCCACCATGCCCAGAGCCAAGTATGGCCATGGGAATTCATGCACATTGTGACCCTTACGTATTAACCCTAATTCACCAAGAACTTTATGGACTTCAAGTCAAGAAGGATGAGCAATGGCTTGGTGTTGATCCTCTTCCTAATGCATTTGTTATCCTGGTACCTTATCAACTACAGGTATATATCTCGTCAATAATCCATAGTTAAAGTTGATTATACAGTGTTAAATAGTCAATTAACTCATTTTCAACTGTCTATTCTCAATGCAATCAACATAATTTTTTATAAATAAATTTAAAAAAAAAGGAAAAAAAAAAAGATCGTCGTCATAGTGAGAGACTTATAATTTCTGAATTTTCTCAATTTATGGTAATATCATTGATTATATAATTCATACTAACATTTTAGGGTTTTGTTTTGTAGGTTATCACTAATGGGAAGCTAAAAAGTTGCGAACATCGGGGAGTGACAAATTCAAGTACTTCTCGGATATCGGTTGTCACCTTCGTTGGTCCATCTAAAGATTGTGTGATAAGACCTGCAAAAGAGCATATTACTGCTTCCAATCCCAGGCGTTATAAGAGCTTTAAATACTTGGACTTTCAGATCAATTACCTATTCCAGCTATCCGTGAAGAACCTTTGCAATGAAACTGCACTAGGGCCTTACTTGCTCTAGCTAGCTGGGCTTATGGAGTTTAATTAATTATGGCCTATGTTTTAAACAAGATCACACCGTTATAAAGCAGACTAAGGGTGAGAAATTAAATGTTTGCTTTTAAATAACTGCATGCAGCTGTAAAAAATTATTGTTGCTTCAAGAAATTTGCCTCTTTCCTTTAAAACTTATTTATCCCACGAGTTGCAAAATTTATGTTTGCTTCATCAATATGTATGTGTTGTACATATCGTGTATATATGCCTATTCGACAAGGATGGGGATGGTGAGATTTTTACCCCTTTATTATCTTTTTCGTACTCTATCTCTCTATATATCTCTCTCTATATATATGTATGTAATTAATTATAAATTTCTAATTATGCATATGCTTGATTGCTAATTTCTCTATATGTAAGTATATTTAAATTTTAATTATATGTAATTTTGAATTAATTCTGGTTATCGGATTCAATGTTTGATACATTATTTTATAAGAATTTTTTTGGTGTAACACAACTCTTGTACGTAGCAATATATGATTGCTTTGACCACTATAAGAAAGTTGTGTGCTAATATACTCACTTTAGTCATTACAAAAGTCTAGTGCATTTCTGTTTTTTCTTTTTTTTCTTTTTTGATGAGCAAAAGAAATTTTATTATTATCACCTAAAATAATACAAAGAGTAACAAATCCAAATGACAAATTTAAAAGATTTAAATTGGGCCACAAAAGTTTGAATTATAATACTTTAATTTCAAATTAAATCGAAAACTAGAAATAATTAGCACTATCTCTATTTATGATATGTAACAATACTGTCATAAAAAAAACTTTCTTTTTATAGTACACCTAGAATTAGTTGCTCCCAACATGATAACAGTATCATTAATAGCAATCCCGTATAACAGCTCACCTATACAAATATATTACCAGCTTCAGAATAGCAACATGAATCATCCATCAAATAACAAGTTAACAACTCACCAAAACACCAATTGCAAGTCGTCAGCAGCAACAACAACAACAAGAAGCTCTCAAAAATACCGTTACTTCAAAATATAAAACTGCCAGCTGAAATATTACCACCATAGACGTACTTACCAACTAATTAACTGCATGCCCCTTCTATTATTATACAGTCTATTACTCAAATGCACCTTACTTAAGCTGCATTTAAAATTTTCAGCATTACTCCTCCAGAATCCGTTAATTCTGCAATTGCAAGAGGCCCTCGATCACTCCATTGAAAAGGCTGTATCGTTATACAATAGCCATGCGCGAAAATTCCTGGATTGAGTAGCTATATTTATGATTGTCACAGAAGAGCATCATTCAAGCGTGACTACTTTAATTATCGCATAAGTCTTCACAAAAGTATTATCAGATTATGTTAAAATCATCACAAAAGGCTTTTCATAATTAAAGTATACGACCAAAGTCATCACAAAAACTTAACTTTTTAATTTGAATTTCTTGTAATGGGTATAGGCCATCACGAATAACAATTTTTATGATATATAGTGATATAATATCAATTCCTCAATTAGCTATAAAATGCATGTATGTAAGAATCTGTAATTAAGGATTAGATACCCATAGTTCCTTCCCAAAAAACTCTCAGATCAATGAATAAACAAGCGTTATGAAACAGTTCAAAAAATCTAATGCGCTTCTATCTTTAGTTTACATTGCAATGACCAAACACTTAAAACATTTTAACGCCAACAGAAGTAAGATCTAAACAAATTACAAAAATAAAAAAGAAAAAAAAATCTTGTTTCCATTGCTGGTAATTAATCCAAATTATGTCAAGTTAATTATAAGGACTTTGATCTTTTATTAGAAACTTGTGTCCCAAGAAGTTCCTCCAACAAATTATCATCAAAATACTCAAACTCAATAACTTGCCCTAGTTGTCTCTTAAATGTAGTACTTAATCCCATTGCTGAATTCTCTCTAGGAGGAGTTGCACCAATGCTAGTAGAAGTACAACTGATATTCACATTCGAAGACGATGGTAACGATGCCGTTTTCAAAATTAGCCCTGGGGTTGCACTCCTATAATGGCCGTCATTTGGGAAGTTGAGAATGGCTTGGTGACCCCTTAAAGCATATGCTGCCCTATCATATGCACGCGCCGCCTCTTCACCTGTTGCAAATGTTCCTAGCCATATACGTGCGCCATTTCTATTGGGATCGCGTATCTCCGCCGCATATTTACCCCAAGGCCGCCGCCGTATGCCACGGTACTTTATCTCTCTCCTTCCCTTATTTTTATCTTCCTTCTCAACTGCCTCCTTCCCTCCTTGATTAATCGCTTCCATATTGGATCTGTAGTCGAAGTTGATATTAACCAAGTCTGAAACCCTAAATATATATATATAGTAGTATTGAACCCAAGATTTCAAAATATAGAGAGAGGATTGATGGTTTTATGTATGTGAGGATGTGTCAGGCTAAATAGTTTAGGTCATAGCTGACGGTTAGAAAAGAATAATTCTTTCTAGGAAACTTCATTAATAGTACGAGCCCTATTTTTTCGTTCTTCTTTTATACTACTTCGTTTTTTAAAAGATAACATCAAAATAATTTTTAATTTACTTTACACTTTTTATTCCAATATATATTAATGAGCACAAATGACTTTTAAAAGTATAAATCTTATTTCTTAATAGGATAATTTGCCTCTTTAATTTTAATACTTTAGTACATTGATTATTATATTTTGGAAGACGAAGTTTTATATTTTATTTTTTAACTTTCTTGTTCTACAGTTTGACTGAATTGGGCAAGAAAGGCAGCCAAAAGGTGCATGCATGCAATTAGTGCATTGCAAAGTGGTGGTAGTAGTAGTAATGGATTTGGCTCCTCTCTCGGCCACTAGGATTAATTATATCTGTTTGAGCCACCAGAATGGTGGCTACTATTCAGATGCATGTGTGCGCGCGGTGGCTGCTATATTTAATTGATCGCGGTAATGAATAAAATCCTTATATATATATATATATATATATATATATATATATAATACTTGCTATTTTATATGATTTTCAAATGCAACAAATTTTGCAATCCAAAAAAAAAAAAGGTGCTAATCATAAGTATTCGTTAGCTTGAATTTGACTTTACTCGAAATATTCAACTTGTTATAAGGGGCTTTCACGTGCGCAATTGCAAAGATGCTCTAACATTCCCCCGCCACTTTTAATTTGTTTATTTATGTACTTTTCTATAAAAACCAATGACAACCAAGTTTATACCTTGGAGGGAAAATATATACTCCCTCCCCACTACTTTTAATTTTATATCTTAATCTCATGTGTTTTTAAAAAAATTATGAAATTATAAAACATTATACAAAGTTTCTAAATTAATATTTATTGAGACCTATCTTAAGTCATTAATTTTAATTACTTTGAAGATTAATGATTTATTTAATTTTCTCATCCTTTGTTTGGTTAAATGATGAGAAAATTAAATGGGGCATAAAACCTAATCAAATGCCTTACAAATAAGATCATAATGACTATGGCTTCGATTAACCACTCTCATTTAATGGAGAGTTTGAGCTATTTTCATTTTGGAATCATTGTCAACACATAAGTTAGCTTAGTTGTTGTGTAAATTTGTAATTCTTCTTTTTAAAGACTATGGTGAAATAATTATACTCCCTCCATTCTAAATTATAAGATTAATATTAATTTTCTAAAAATTAATTTTAAATATTTTCAAACTCAAAATTGACGTAAATTTATTTTATTTATGTTAATACAATTATAAATATTATAAACTAACTAAAAATTACTACTAATTATAAAATTTATTGTTTTCAACACTTAAACGAATCATATCAATTTTGAGTTTGAAAATATTTCAAATTAACTTTTAAAAAGTCAATAGTGATATTATAATTTGGAATGTAAGGAGTATATTTTGTGACCATTCTTGTATTTATTGTGCTTATAATTAAATGGTGTTATAATTATAAGCACAATAGACTTTTTAGAGAAAAAAATTTGTTCCAATTTATTTATCGTTTACAACTTTTTAGGAAGATAAATTATTTATTTTTCAATATCACTCCTAATTTCTCTCATTGTTCCAAGAAATTCTTTGTCTTGTATATTAGTTAGTAGCTTTCAACTTCCCATAAAGGGGTAGTGATGAAATTTTACACAAATTTTAATTATTAAATGATAGTATTAAATAACTTTTTTAATTTATGTAAATGATTATTATTATGGAATAGAGGGAGTAATAAGCCAAGAGAAGATCATGAAATCAAATTGATTTGGTTGATCATACAATTATTAAATTTAAATTGATTTAGTTGGTCATTGAGTTTGCTATTAAAACAACTTCAATTTCAATTTTAGCATTAAAAGTTCTTCAAGTTGGACCAATGTATATTCCTAATCATCTTTTCATATTCTCTTTGATTACTTTGAATTCTAAGTGCATGTATATATTGAACAATCATGTATTCTATACGGTTATAAATAAGTTGTTGTCATTTGATAACATTAAAATCCATTATCATAAAAAAAATCACAAAAAAAACAAAAGAAGAAAATTAGATCTTAAGAGGGGAGAAAGAAGAAAAAAAGAAAAGCAAAAAAGAAGAACCAATGCCACTGCTAAAAAAAATTTGTCATCACTTAAAGTCAATCTTCGCTACTGCTCATCGGTCAATTTTGTCATTAGAGAGAGAGAAATGAAGAGTTAATGGCTTAATTGAATAAAGTGAAAAAATGAATGACCATGGTATTATTAATGACAGAGTAAGAGGTGGTGTTCAAGGTACCACGTGGAGACCCAATAATATAGCAAGTTTAATTCTCTTTTCTTTTTTTCTCTTATCAAACTCTTAATTCTTTTTTTTTTTGTATACTTAATTCTAATGATAATGTCACATGTTCTTAGTTACTACTCCATTTTTTTGTTACAATTCTCACTACTCTTTTCTTATGATAGATTATATAATAAAATTATCTCGAGCACAAACTGTAACACAAAAATTAAAACTGAATAATAATATATTTTAATTATTTATTATATGATACACTCACAATATAAAAAATATATAATATTATAACAACTAATACAGATAAATATTTACATGAAACAAATAGTGTATAATATATAAGAAATTAGTAAAACAAAATATATATATATGTCTTAAAGATCTCTCAATCAAATGAATCCGTGCTTTGCACGGATTATCAAACTTGTATTATACTAATTTCTCATTTTCGTTTTATATTTTGTTCGACTTGCTGCTTTCACAAAGAATAACAATGGAGTGAATTGCGAATGATACTTTTTATAAATATTCACTCCATCTTTTGTGAAATAGATGAAATATTTATATATTTACAACAGTTGTACATATTACATTTAAGTAATTATTTATTTATCTGTTATATAAATTGGAAGGTATAAGTTGTCTATCGCTCTCTCTATTTAACCAGGATTACTCATGTTAATTAAACTTTATTACCACTTTAATTCACAGTTTCTCTCTAATGAAAAAGAATAATGTTATGGATCTCAAATGAAATGATATTAAATATTTTAATAATAATTTATGCCATAAAAAATTGAAAACGGTCAAATCTCACTTTACCCAAGATGAGTATAACAAACAATATTAGTTAGGGTAGTTTTTTCTACCCTTTTTTTTGACCTTTTCTCTTCTCATTTTCTCATCTTCTATCTTTTGCATGTGAACCCGTTTATTATATATCCATGTAAATTTTTTTTAATTAAATTGTGAAAATTCCTCTAAAAAAATTAATTCCCATTCTAAATACCTTTTTTCCTTCAAAACCTTTGTAATTTCTTTTTCGTTTTTTACACTCTTTTACAAATAGTCCCCTGATAAGAAATCAAGAGTTCATTTGATTTCAACTCATATTAAAATTTGATTAGGACATTGAGACATTATCTCCATTTTACATAAAAATCTCATTTTAACGTTTTGAAATCAATTCACTAAATTCATAAATTTAAAATTGGTGCAATTAATTTATAAAAGTTTTGGAAACAATGAATTTTGCGATTAGTACTCCAATAGGACCACTACTTTCTATAATTTGCGGTAAATATAATTGTATTAATTAAAACTAAATGAACTTGCATCATTTTTAAAATTATAAGTTTTAGAAATTTACATTAATGTTTTAAAATATAATTTTTTTGTGGAATAGAGAGAGTAATGTGTTTTAAGTTTTGATTATGCATGGTGCTCAAAAAAAATTGTTGATGCCAAGGGACAATTGGGCCAATCCATAGGTATCCCAAACTAGACATGCTAAAAGGCAGAAAGAGTTATCCTATGCAATTTTCATTGGCCCATGTTTGGCCTAAGAATATGTAGTTTTACACTCATCGTCTATATTTTCATTACATGGCCAATCGTAATATATAGCCAACTATTAATTGGTCCTCCATTCTTGTGATGCCGGTAACAATTTTATGGTTAGATATGTGAGAACAATTACATACATGAACTGAGCTTTTAAGGATTTTGATAAATTTTTTTACTTTTGACCTAGTATTTTTTGACACATCATAGTAGAATTTATCCCAAGACTCATTTAATATATTTATGTATATATATTTTAATAACTATATTTTTTTTGACATTTTTTAGTATTATATATATATATATATATATATATATAATCTTTCATTTACAGCTGATCACATTATGTTAATGACAAAAAAGCAGAAGTTATTGTTCAACTTATTTGAAAGTGTTTGCTTATAGGGATGGAATGATTTATGAGTAACAAGATGGCTAACCCACGTGCATCAATGTGATTGGTCCTGCAAATTCTAGATAATCTGGCTACCTATGACTCAACGCATGAGATATATATATATATATATAATTCATCTGTCAATTTTGGTTACTTTTCAAATGAAATTCAAAAGTTTCTTCAAATACATTATCCTCCTAACTAGCATATAGATATAGGTCTATAGGCATGCATATAGCTCAAGCAAATCAATCATCCCACATTATTCAAACATGAATGACTAATTCATCCTTTTTCTTTATTCATTCACTCATTCAAGTCTCGGTCAATTTTGATTGCCCATTCTCTCAAGAAACAAGACGAGCCCTTATTTTAGAACCCTCAACCAACCAAAAAACCAATTTTTAATTTTTTTTAAAAAAAAAATAAATAAGTAATAAAAGATCTCTCTCTTTCTCTTTCACACACACAAACACAAACATAGAGAGTTTCCAGGAAAAGCACCTGGTGAGATTAAATATTATATATATATATATAATGAAAACAAAACAGGCAGGAGAGCTTCGTAGCTTGTTCTAAAGTAGTTGAAAATTAAATAAGTCTCCATACAATACAAAAAGAAACAATATATCTTTCCAAAGTCTAATTAGTAGTATAAGTTTACATTTCAAGAAGTAATTAAAAATTAGAAGCTCCCTGACTCACTGTGGGAGTATACATGCATTCAACCAATTTCTTGTTAATGCTATGACAAATTCTACAACCCCACCAAAACTAGTCCAGATTTTGTTGGACCCACAAATTTTTTCCATCAATAAAAAATTATAAATCCAGTCATGGAATTTCACGAATCCTAAGCTGCCAAACATTTCCTTAATCTTTTGTATTTGGACAGAAAAGTGTTTAACTTTTACACCTCATAAAGATGTTGTCGGCAAAATTATATTATTGTTTTGGCCAAAAAAAGGAAAGAGGTGGAACGTGAGCTAACCATTAACATTAAAATAACGTTGTTTTGTTTAATTAAATATTTTTTTTATATATTATATAAAATGTATTTTTATAATTTTTTAAAATATTATTATTATAAAAAAATACTTTATGTAAGAATATAAAATAACTCTCACTTGTCGTACCCTTTATTATTATTATTATTATTTATTTTTAAAAAAAAAATCTGAACACCATATGCAAACTTATTTGACTTCCTTTTTTCTTCTCATTGTTTTTTCTTATTATTGGGAATCAATCATGTAATTGTCTCTATGCTACTACATAATATTAATTGTGTGCGTGTTACTTCTTAGTCAATATAATCTTAATTTTGCAGACCGACTAAAATATTGTGGTCTTCTTAATTTCTTTTTTAAGAATTTGAACCATCAAACAATTCCAGTTTAAGCTTTCTGAGCAATCGATCTTCAGGTATTCAACTGATAGCTGTATAACACTACATATAACTTACCCCATCAAGTTTAATTAATTCTAAAAGGAAGTATTAAAATAATTAAAGAACTTTTATTTGTTATTTCTCAAATCTCTGTCATAAACATGTTGCGGTTAGTTTGGTCAACCCCTATTCCTCTACCTGAATAACATTTAAGATGAGTCAGATACAACAAATTATTCAGGAGTATTGACGACAAGAATTTAAAAATAAAAATAAAAATAAAAAAATTTATTATTATGTACACCTCGCGCGAAGTACATGGTCATATTATAGACTTATAATATTATTTTTTGTTTTTATTATTATTTTTCAAATATCTTAATTACTGAATAGAATACATCTATATCTATATCTACATAAATATATAATAAAATAAAACTTGATTTTTTGATCTCCATCTTTGGTCTTTGGCCTTTAATCTTTAATATAGACCTAGAATTTAATTAGAACTAAAACTTTCTTTTATACCCCTATATAATGCTACAATTAATTTAACTAGAACTAAAACTCTCTTTATGGTTACTTAGTCATATGATAAATTTTAACTTAAAAATTATATTTAAAATTTTAGTTTAAGTTTCTACTCAGCTTTAGTCTCTAAATGACTATATATATAAAATATTATGAATACATATAATAATTAATATCAAAATTATATTATATATATTAGAAATATATTAATGATTACTTTAATTACCAATTTTATTACATATATTAATTAATGTTACAAAATAATTCTAGCTTATATAGTAGTTATTAAAATTTAGTTAGCTAGCTTTTAAAACTAAAATCATAATGACAACTCTTTATTCAACAATAATTACATTCCTAAATAACTATATATTAAAAATATAAAAAAATTATTATTAGTAAATAATAATTAATATAAAAAATTGTAATATACATTACAAAGAAACTTTATTTCATATAGAAGACCTTAAGTTAATTAATGTTAAAAAAATCATGTCTTATATATTAATAATTAAAATTTAATTACCTATTAAAACTAAAATCATGATCGTAACTTATTATTTTATAACAATTTTACCTTTTTATAGAATTTATTTAGTTAATTAATTATACAATATAGTATGACTTAAACACTACGTTTAGACTTTTAGGTTTTCACTCTGAACTTTAATTAAAAATGCATATATAAATACGAATGATTGATTATAAAAACTAAATATTAAATTTTGAAACTATATAAAAACTTAATATTAAATTAAAGGCTTAAATATAAATTACTATCTTAAACTATGATCATATTCCACTTCGGTGATCCACCTTTAAAACTTTTCAATTAGATGATTGAACTATTAATTTTTTTCAATTGCGTTCAATTGAGTCGCCACGTCATAAATTATTGACGTGGCATTCTGACATGGCAAATAAGTGCTTATGTGTAAAACTAAAATATATTTTTAATAAGATAAAAGGATAAAAAAGTAAAATAATAATTAAACTAATACAACTAAAAATTACTCAATTAGAAAATTTACACGATTAAAAAAATTATACAATTATAATAAATTACAAAATTTACACAATTAAAAAGTTTATACAATTAACATCAATAAAACAAATCAAACTAAACAAGTTTCACAATTTACTTGAATTAAACAAATTACACAATTACATAAATTAAACATAACCAGATTAAAAACTTGCACAATAAATTCAATTAAACAAATAAGACAATTAAACAACTGCATCATCACCTTCAGATTCATCCACCAAATCAACAAACATCTTTGCAGTAATCGTCTATTTCCATCATCATTTCCCTCCTCATTACTGCTAAATCTTTGCGGAGAGGGTAGGGTGAGAGATAAAATCAAGGATAAACGAGGAGAGAGAAAAACCAAGAAGAGAAGAAGAGAGGATTCAAGAAACCCACAGAGATAAAGAAAGAGAGAGATAAATGGAGATAAAAGAATATTAACATATTCAATACAGGAGGTGGGTGGCCTATAGTTTACCAAATATCTCATTAATTTCACCACTTTACCAAATATAAATCTCTCAATCAGATCGCCGCCGATTTGTAAATAGGTCATACACCGCAACAGATCAAAGCCGCCGCCGTCGGCGGCTGAACCGATCGACACAGGATCACCAGCAAACGAGCCAAGACAATTTTATCCAACTATTTTACATTTCCCGACCGGCGTCGAGCAGCCTGAGCAGCATCGTCGAGTCCTCCTGTGGGCCCAGGGCGTCGAATCCACCGATGCCACAGCAGATCAAACCCCAACACAGGTTCAAACCGTCGATTCAGGTAGATGATTTTCATAGTGATTGCGATTCGTCGTCTTCTGTGGTGAACGATTGTGACACAGCGTCGTTCCACAAACCCTTTTCGTTCGATCTAAATCTGCCTCCATCGTTGGATGATGATATGGATATGGTGGGAGTTTGGTGTTGGTGGTAGCTATTTGTCGGTAATTGATTTGGATCGTGGTGGCGGTTTAGATCCCGGTGGCTCTGATCTTTGTGGTTGTTCTTTGTTAATGGCTATGTTAACTGATTGATCCGACGGAGGATCTCATCTCCATTGTTTTTGATTAGTATTAATGTTTAATATAAAGTAGTTTAACGAATTTGCCCTTTAAATGTGTAATCAAAAATTAAAAAACTCTTTTTTAGTTACACATCAGCTACGCTATGGCCTACCCAGACTGCCATGTCAGCAATTTATGACGTGGCATACTCAATTGAACGCCATTGAAAAAAATTAATAGTTCAATCATCTAATTGAAAAGTTTTAAAGGTGGATCACCGAAGTGGAATATGGCCTATAGTTTAGGATAGTAAATTATATTTAAGCCTAAATTAAAATAACAAAAGAATTATATTAGTAATACTCAATATGTAATCTGTAGTCATTCATTTTTAAACAAAATTTATAGTCATTCTAATAATAGTAGTAAGTCAATTTGAAATTCAAAAAATATATTTTATAATCACTACATAAAATAAATTAAATATTAAAGATAATTTTATTTAAAAAAACAACTCGTACGGGGCACTTAACTAGTCATTTTTATTTTCTAAAATTAGGTAAGATGATCTTTATAAGAAAATTATTTATCCTCAAATTCTATTTTCTAAGTAATAATAAAATACTACTAAAAATCAAACTATTATATATTTTATTAATAATAACAATTTAATACTTGTTTCGTTCCAAAACATAAAATTGTTATTGATTTTTTAAATTCAATTGAAGATATTTTCAAATTCCAAATGAACATGACTTTTTATAATTTTAGTCAATATAATGACAACTATTGTAAATTATACAAAAAAATAATACTCATTGTAAAATTTACTTTTTTATAATTTGTAATGAGTTATTTTAATTTTAAATTTAAAAATATCTCAAATTAACTTTTAAAAATTAATAATAACTTTTTAATTTGGAACAGATAAAGTATTAGGTAATATTTTTGAATTTCAAAACATATCAAAATGACTTCAAAAATATTTTTTATATTTTGAAAGGGAGGAGTAAAAATTAAGGATAAAGGGAGGCTGATGAGGGTTATATAACACCATAAGTAGCGTAAGAATTAAGGAAGAAATAGTGGCGGTTCCTTGCATTCGGACATTTTTTTTCGAATCCAACACTCCTGCTGCTACTTCTCTGTACGATATACATCTATCATTATCTGGACTGGAAAATGTGTACACCATTTTTGTTACTATTATTTTATCCTTTCACATCAAATTGACAAAATCCATTGACAATTAGGAATTTTACGGAAAGAAGAAATGATAATGTGGAAGATTTTGGATTAATTTAATGTAAAACACGATCCTCATGTTTAGTGGGAATTAAGGAATTCATCCATTTCATTTTCTTTTTTCATGGGATGATAAAGATAAATTATTTACCATTTTAAATTCACTCATTTCATTAGCGAAAGGGATTTAGTAAGTTTTTAATGATTAAAGTTGAACAATGGATCGATTAATTAATGTATGGCTAACTTTCAACTCTTATATAATTCGGTTGAAAGAATAATTACTTAGATTTAAGCATGTAAATTAGATGCATGCACTTTCTCTCCTTTTTTTTTTCCTGGAAACAATGCACTTTCTCTCCTTTAAGTAAAATCAAACCTAGCTAACTAAGATCTAGGATTGTTAATCAGTATGATTTGATTAAGAGTCTTGTTATATATATTGCGAAAAATTTCTATCGAATTATGATTGCAACGTAAATTAATATATAAAATTGGATAAGATTACAAAATTGGCACACTATATCAAATGCATTATAAAAATATTATTAATTAAATTTATCTATATAACTCATAATAAAAATATCGACATGTAAAGTTGTAATATATATTATTATTCTTTGATTAATTAGTTACAAAAATATGACTTGGGTGGTTGCGCGCCTAGGTTTAGCCGTTAGCTTATTTAACAATAACAATTGAATATAATGGCATTAAATATTACTTTAACTTGTTTTCTTCACCCAAATTCAAAAGTGGTAAGAATTATTATTAATTTTAAAAATTACAAGTTAATAAGTGAAGTAATTAATCCGGTGCTACAAGTACAACATAAATGGTGCGAATTTAAGGAACGAACTAATTAATGGGTCAAAGCTAACAGCCAAATTGATACAAATATATATATATAGAGAGAGAGAATAAGTTTGGCGGGTTCATGCACGAGGACCAAGTATGTCCCATATCAATGGTCCCATTCTACTTAATAACATTGAAAATTACAGGCATACATATGTTACTACTATATATAATAGTTCGTACTAGGCACCAGCACATCACCCGGCCCGAATATTATTTATATATCCTCCTTCATTTTCAGATATGCTTAGTGATCATTATAATTAAGAAGCTGACTACCGCGAATCATGTTAATTACGTACACTTAAACTTAGACTAATTCCAATATTTAGTTTAGGGGGGTGAACCGAAATACTAGTTGGGATTCTTTATTTATTAATTTTACAAATATATATATATATATATATATATATATATATTCCTAAGTATTTATAGATAGATAAAAAGAAAGGATGAGGTGAAGCGTAATCTAAGAACTGAAGTGACCATGTACCATGAATCTGTAAGTTTCAAAGACTATGTATGCCCCCACTAATTGGATCCTTTTGTTAGGTCAATAAACAAGCTGTCTGATTCTACTTCTAGATATATACTACTAAATATTAGTACGGTTTAGGGGTCCATATAGATTGTAGTAACTTAATTTCCCACGAGGGCTTATCCTTGTAAACATGTGCAAATTTTAATATATGTTATAAATAAGTAAAATAAACTTAAATTTGAAGAGGATTTTAGAAAAAGGATTACAGTTCGATCTACTTTCTATCACATTTTTCATTCATAATGTTATTTTTTTATAAAAAAAAATTAAGTCTAAAGTTAATTATTTGTGTTTGATGTGAACTAATGCATGACTAAAATTAAATTAAATTTTAATATTAATGTTCTTATATAGGAATTGAATACCAATTAGAAGGGGTATCAAAATTCAAAAGAGGGACTGAATCTGGATCATTTTTTTTGCTAATGAACTGTAGCTTTCTGCGATGTGCGGTCCTTCCCCAGTTGTCTATAATACCTGATAGCTCCATTAAACTTCAAATCAACATATATATGACAAGTAGTTTAAACATTGCATTCTTATTAATGTCTATATTATAATTTATTCATTTTAAAAATAATTTAATTCTGAAATTTTCAGGACATTATTCTTTCACGTTTGTCACTGGATATAACAAATATTTAGTTTTGTTGTGATGACGTATTACGTAATAAAATTCTATTGTTATACTTAATGATAATGTGTCATTTTATATTATCATCAGTAAAAATTATATGTCGATCTTAGTCTAGTGGTTAAGACTGAGGTATTTTGACCTTTATCGTTTCTATGTTTGTAAGGATTACACTTGAGATTGAACTATTGATCTCAAGTCTCTTGTTTGTTTTTAAAAATAGACTTGGGACTATTAGTCCTAGAATAATAAAATGATTTGAAATGAGGGATTATTTAATACCATGTCTAACTAGGTATTATAATCCCTACCATTTGGAACAAAAAATTTGTGTACAAAATTAACCTTTAATTTTGTTTAAAAAAACCTGTGTATCTTTTTTTATCTATTTATACTCAAACTAATAAGAATATGATATCTTTGTTATTAGTGGTAAATGTATAATAGTCTAAACGATAAGTTTTTATCCGATCCTTTAAATAATGTTGGACAAAACAAACATAACATGTGATTATTTTAAGTTATCTCATAAAAAACAAACATAAGACTAAGATTATTTAATCCTATGATTAATAAACTTTGGATTATAATCCATGAGAATATACTCCCGAGATTATAATCTTTATAAACAAACATAACCTAATTAGTGAATTTGATTGGTTCTTGAAATTGTAATAGTGATGATGTATTTAATTATGAAATTATATTATATTTCTCAAAAAATGGAGTTTTCAAAAAAAAAATTTAATAAAACTTTTTTTAACTCACATAGACAATTTTGTTTCAAGTGTTGCTTTGCGCGCGGCTTCGTGTTCTATTTCCTTTTTGTGGACAATTTGTGGCTTAATTTGTTTCTACATGGAGTAAATCTCGCTGTCCTTTTTTCACCGAGATGTACGGTGACACAAGTTTCTTGAGTTTTCTTATATATGCCTATAATGCATTCTAGAGGACACACTTAAATATTAGATTATAAAATCATTAATTGGTTACAAAAAAGTCAATTTAAGGAATATTTCAAACTCAAAACCAATAAAATTCGTTAATTATTACCAAACAATAGATCTTATAGATTATAGTACTTTTTAAGATAATTTATAATATTTATCATTAAATTAAATGTGTTAATATCAATTTTGAGTTTAAAAATATTTTATATTTAAAAAAAAAAAAATAATTAGCTTATACTCCAATTTTTAATATCGATTTTTAGTATTTTTGGATTGGAGATTATAGTATTTTAAGTCTAATACTAGGAAATTATATGTATATATATGGACTAATTACACTTCTGTTACATGAAGTACTATCAAATTTATAATTCGACCCCCAAAAAATTTGGGCTTGCAATTTACTACATCAAGTACTTAATTGCATACAATATAGTCTCCAATTTCATATTCCGGCCAAAATTGGTTGAAATACCCGACCCGTCTATGAATTCGATCGAGTCTTTAGTATTTTATACCATTTGACCGTATAAATATATGGATTGACTTAATTTTTTTTATAAAAAAGTACCTAATACTATAGCAATACGGTATAAACTATAAATATAATTTAAAATCATAAAAATTTATAAAAAAATTTATAAAAAAATTATAAATACAATTTGATAATTTTATACAAGAATAATATTACATATTTAGAAAGTCTATTTGACAATTTAATGGACATAATATGATGAAAGGGAGAGAAACAACTAATAAAATAAAACAAGCAAAGTTAAAATAAGAATTAATTAATTAACAAATATAATAATCTCAAATGAAATAGTTCGAAGAGAGAAAATGGAGAATTAATTAGGGATAAGGGTGAGATTGAGAAGGTGAAGAGTGAGAATGAGTCTCAGATTGGGTTATTGAAGAAGAAATTGAGTGAACTTGTTGGTGCGATTAAGAATGAAAAAGATGTATTGAATCGGGTGACTCGAGAGAGGGATGAAATGAGGTCTGAACTTGATGTTCAAATTGAGGAGACAAATGAGTTGAAACAGAAATAGAGAGGAGAGAGAAATTAATTCAAGAGGAGTTTGAGAAATTAAGGGTGAAATATGATGACATTGTGAAACGAGATGGGGATGGAGGAAGAGGGGGCAGGGACGGGGTGACAGAACAAGGGAGGGGAAGGACCAAGGAAGAGAGAGAGAGAGAGAGCAAATGAGTCATTTTTTTCTTTTTCTGTTTAATTTTCCTTCCTCCTTTTGTATGCTCTTCTAATATAAAAAGGGTATTATTTAATTAATTAAATTTTGGGTAATTAAAAGTTTAATGTTATTCATGTTAAAAATATAATTTGTATGTTTAAAAGTTTATTGGTTTTTTTGGTAATTAAGTCTTTTTTTTTTAATTTTAAAATAAAAAAAATTGTATTTGGTAATCTTTGTATTAATATTTAATTTTAATAATTTAACATATAATAATTATTTATAAGGATTTATACAGATTTAATAGGTCAAAATAAGTATTTATACAAATTTTATATAAATTTAATAAGTCAAATCGTATTTTATACGGTCAAATCATATATAGAAACTTGTTTGGCCGAAAAATTAGGTATTTTCGGTCAATTTTGACCCGAATTTAAAATTAGGGGCTAAATTGTATGAAATTAGACACTTGATGTAGTAAAATGCAAGTTCAAATTTGTTGAGCGCCGAATCATAAATATGGTGGTACTTCATGTAGTATACTGTATTTTGCCCACATATATATATATATATATATATATATATGTGTGATTAGATTCTGAATTTATACTTAATTAATAAACCTTATTATGTGGACAATATATGAAAAAACCGCATAAAATACTCATTATTGGACCAAGGGAGTATGATATTATAACAAATTGAGTGTGTCCTTAGTTCCACTTCTCATGCTTTGTTGTTTGGAGTATCAAATTTTTGGTCTTAAATTTTTGATCTCAAATAAGTTTGAAATGATATATTATTTAATATTTTAATAATAATTTATGACATAACTAATCACATGAGATCTATCTATTCAATGTTATGGTAACATATTATTTAAAATACTTTTTCAGACACAAAATTTGAGACCCGTAACATCACCCAATAATATACTACTTAACTTTCAATGTTATGAAAAATCCTGTTCATAAATTGGAATTTAAGACTTTCCTTAACATATTTAAATATATTGTTCTTATATTTGTTGCACTTTAAATGTTAAATAATTTAAAATACGTGCCGCAAACATAATTTAACATGATTTAGATTGGGATGGAAGGAGTAGTTTTCATGATTGACATTTTAATTTATGTTAAAAACACTAATGTGTTAATCTTTATTGGACGTTGTTAATTTCTTTAGCTATTAGTTAATCATATCTAATTGTCCCTTATAGTATGTGTGTGAGTTTTATTTTGGAATAAAAAGAAGGACAAGGTGAAGCTTTCTTCCAAAAAAAAAAAAATAGAAGAAAACGATTCAACTTTCTTTTCTTTTTCTCTAAAAAATAAAATTCATAACAAACAATTGAATTTTTAAATTTATAAATTTAAAATCGTTAATTTCATATTTTTAATTAAAAAGATTCAATTAACATTATCCACTAAACAAGGCTAAAAACGGCTCCCTCCATTTTTTTTATCTGTCTTCTAGATATAAAATTCATTCACTTTTATTTGTGATTCGCCGATTTTAACAACATTAATAACTTAATTTTTGTATTATTCTTACATTAAATACTAATTTATTTTTCTTTTATTTTTGACGAGGGTGAGAATAAAGGAAGAAGAGAATCAATGGAAATTTAGAACAACAAAAGAAAAGAGGAATCTTGAATGAAAGGAGCAAAGTTCAATTTCATACTCCCTCCGTCCCAAATTAATTGCTTTTCTAGGACTTTTTTAAGTCAAATTGATTATTTTTAAAATTAATAATTAAGCATATATAAATATATTTCTAAAATTATAAAAATTGAAATTAGTAATAAATTGTATATACTTTCTTTTGGTTATAATATCTTCACATATATGTTAGCAAAAATAGTAAAAAGATTAGTTTTAAAAATAGTCAATTTGACTTTTAAATGTTCTAGAAATGCAATTAATTTGGAACGGAAGGAATATATTCAAATTATCAAAATATCAATGTCTGCCCTCTCCAGCTTTAGATTCTCATTCTCTTATTTATACTATAGGTTTAATACATCAATAATAATACTCCATAACTAGTAATCTCAGGTTCCAAGATTTCCAAAGAAATTCAAAAGACAGTTAAAGAAATTAATGAGTAAATGAAGTTGTGCAGTCATTAGCCAAAAACCTCTATTTGAACTGATCTAGAAATATATATTCTATGCAAATTAGATACCATTGGAAAGCTCTATGAGTCTAGTTTCCAACGCCACAAACGGTGCCCAATTTGGACTGCACTATTTTTACAAAAATTCATTCTTTTCTTAGTGCACTGCATTATTTTTACATTAATAATATTGAAATTTTATACTCCCTCCGTCCCAAATTAATTACTTTTTAGGACTTTTTTAAGTCAAATTGACTATTTTTAAAATTAATAATTAAGCATAGATAAATATATTTCTAAAATTATAAAAATTGAAATTAGTAATAAATTGTATATACTTTATTTTGGTTATAATATCTTCACCTATATGTTAGCAAAAATAGTAAAAAAATTAGTTTTAAAAATAGTCAATTTGACTTTAAAAGGTCCTAAAAAGCAATTAATTTGGGACGAAGGGAATAGTATCTGATTTAATTCGTCAGACAAAACCTAAGAAATATATTCTGTATTTACACCGAAAATATCAATTATAAAAAAAAGAAAAAGAAAAAGAAAAAGAAAAGGTTATCAAAATTTCAGAACAAACCGTAATGTTTGCGGTTGTACCACCACCAACTAACTGTTTTATCAATTTCCTCCCCCTCCCCACTTAACTAATCATGCGCCCTATCCTCAATTCCGGGACAAAAACTCAAACCCACAGCATGACACGTGGACGTGGGGACAAAAATTAAGGAGGCTGACTAGTAACATCCGCAGAATAACGTCAGCCAAATTGCAACTGTGTAGGGCCCTTGCCGCCCGGAGTCATTTGACCCACGTGCATTAAATCTAGCTCCAAGTTGGGCTATTATAAGGACACTGCCCTCCAGTCCAGACTCTCTCTAGTCTCTATCCTTCTCTTTCTTTTAAAAATACCCTAATGGATTCCATTATTTTAAATTTTTTGATCATAACATTATTTAATTCTATTTACAAAATCCCCCATTTTGTAGGGGTATAAAAAGGGTGGCAGTGCTCATAAACTTTGTCAACAACATTCTCTACACTGAAGGAAAAAAAAAAAAAGACAAACCAAATATTACTAAATCCATTGAATTCTTCAAGCTATGTATTCTTCTTTCACTACAGATTATAATTACTCGCCGGAATCCTCCTTCGGCTCACCGGAATCCTTCCTTTTTTTAGACCATAGTTCACTCCCCTTCAATTTTAACGACTCCGAGGAGATGTTACTATTGGGTGTCCTAGCCGAGGGAGCTAGGGAATCATCCGAAACGAATTCCTCCAATGGAATTGGAATTGGAATTGGAATTAAAGAAGAAGAGGTTAGTTCAATTGGAGAAACCAAGAAGGAAAAGGCGTATAGAGGGGTACGTAGACGGCCTTGGGGGAAATTTGCGGCGGAAATAAGGGATTCCACAAGAAATGGAATTCGGGTTTGGCTGGGGACTTTTGATGATGCTGAGGCCGCGGCCTTGGCTTATGATCAAGCGGCATTTTCAATGAGGGGACCGATGGCGATTCTTAATTTTCCGGTGGAGAGAGTCCAAGAGTCACTTAGGGAGATGAAATATGGTTGTGAAGAAGGGTGTTCCCCGGTGGTGGCATTAAAGAAAAGGCATTCCATGAGAAGAAAATCTGTGAGTAGGAAAAACAAAGGTGAAGAAGTAAAATCGGACAATGTGGTGGAATTGGAGGATTTAGGAGCAGAGTATTTGGAAGAATTATTGACTTCGTCTGATGGGGTTGGTGCTTGGTGAATCAACCAACATATATCAATTAAGGCTTCAATTCAAAGTTCGTTTAATTTGTTTATTATCTTTTCTTTTTTCTTTTTTCTTTTTTCTTTTTCAAGACGAGACTTGAATTCTCTTCTCCGTGTTCATATTAATTAGTAGGGAAAAGTGTTGTCATTGTTGGTTTAATCCAATTCTAAAGTACTCCAATCATTCTCTGTTTTGTCTTTTAAGTAAAGTTGAAGTGTGCTAAAATTTGAAGGGGAGGGAGGGATGTGAAGTGACGATGGCACGTGAGCACGCACGGTGGCCCGACGTCGTTCTCAGGGAGATAATAACTGTTGATGAGTATAGTTTTAGAATATGCACAGCACAGCACACAATTGTTTTGTTTAGCAGCCACTAGCCAGTACTGTGGGCAGCCTCATTATTGGAGTTCAATACTTATATGGAAACAAATCAGCCTTCCAACTATCTAAATTCTATCCTATTGCTGGGGACATGTTTGTCGCTTTTATATATTTATATTTTCTCTCACCTAATATTCAAGGAGACCTCCAAAATAATTTAATACTGATTGTTCTATGATTCATTTGGCTGAACTTTGTACACTTTTTTTTTTTAAAAATACTAGATATTTTCAGATGCTTTGGACATTTTATTCATTTGCCATTATTTTCCTAAAAAAGTACTATTATAATTATATAATCAAATACTATTTTAATTTTCTCATAAAATTACATTTGTCAAATACTATAAATTACAAGTGTTTCGTCGCACCGACCACTTTGACTCTGACAAACAAACAGACACTATGTGTAAAATATATATATATATATATATATATATATATAATAACTTATTATTCTTCTTCTTCTTCTTCTTTTAAACATTTTCACTTTAAAAGAATATATTATACATATAAATAAATTTCATAATTATCATAAAAGAAAAATCTCAACTAAAACATGAAATCACAAGCTTCGGGAAGGAAATAAAGTCGTAAAATAGAACAAAAATAAATTTACATAATACTGATGAGTCGACTTGAGACTTGTAAGTTATAGTCTCTCTCAAATATCGGATTGAAACCCAGATCGTATTTAATGTTAAAAATTAAGAACCAAATTATAATTGTTTCCTAGTAAAATAATGAGAATTGTATTTATGTGAAAATTTAGAATATTTTGATCCTAGTCATATCACTAGACGTTAACAGTTAGTAGAACACGAACACATAATAAAAAGTGGTAGTGTCAATTTCAAAGACGATGGACGGTAGTAAATCAAGTTTGAATGGGTATAGTTCTCAAGTCAAATTAGGCCTCTGGGTCTGGGATGCATCAGCACTCCTCCTTGAAAGGAAATAGCTCAGTTCAATGAATTGGGCCCCCTCACCCCTAAATGCCGTTAACATTATCTCGACCTAAAATATTCCTTTGCTCCTCGAGTCTATGTGCGGATATAGCAAAGTGAAGGGAAATGAAATTGATAAAACCTTAAAAATTCATTAAAGATAAATCAAAAACAAATTTGCTGTTATTATTATTCAAAAACAAATTTTCTGTTAGGAAAAAATAATTACTCAAGAAAAAAAATTATGGCCAAGTGTATCAAATATGAAGTCAGCAAAAAGAGAAGAAAGTAAAACTCTCATATCCAAATGAAAGCAGTATATGTTGGCATTATTCATACACCAACTGTATACAAAAAGTTGTGCACTAAAAGTAAGACTCATGTATTGATTGTCAATGAAAATATGTAAAACATTCAATTATAAGTTCCGCTCCTTATTTTTTTCTTTTCTTTTTGTTATATGTGTACATAACTTTTTATGTATAGTTGATATCTCTAGTATTACAAAACAAAAGAGAGATAATACAAAGAAGTAGAACTATTTAGAACATGGAGATTATATACGTAGACCTGTTATATTTAATTTGATTTTCATTTCCTCAAAATTTTGGAGTTCCAATCATGATATGAGCTGTGAGGCTTTAGAATCTAAGCCCATGGTTAAGCCATATGCCATTACATTACTCCAAATCAAACCAAGGTAAACGTTGGGCCTATCTTTGAGTGGTGCCTAAATTCAAGAACTTATTACTCGGTATAATGTTTGGGCCGAACTATGTCTTAGTCCCTACTACTGCTGTGAAAACCCAATTGAGCATTTGTAAGCCCATGTTTCAGTTCAGATGACTTAATTAAAACTGTTACAATGAAGCTTAGCTTGGGTTCCAATCAATTGTAATACTCAAGTCGAGACGTAGGTCCAAAGTCATATTAATGTCGAATACCCAAGAACAAAATTAGCTAATACGAAGTAAGTAGACCAAAACATACACGAAATTTTAAAAATTTAAACACGTTATGACTGTTTGGTTCATTTGCAAATTCCTAAATTTTGAAAACCATGGAGATTTATTTAATTTTAGTACTACTAACCATATAAATATTGTATACTAACAAGAAAAATATTACTCCTTCCATTTTAAATTATAAGATCAACTTACTACTATTACAAAAATTAATAAGATAACTTATCCCGGACAGAAATAAGGTATTCACTTGTATATGTGTATTTCAAAAACTCATTAATTATGGTCATATATTCTGTAACAAAACAAAAAATCATTTGATCTTAAACTTTGAAAAACTGAGAAAGTATTAATTATTAAATGAATTTATAATAATTTTGTAATTTTAAAATTATTAATTTAACTAAAAAATTAAAATGATATCTCAATTTTACAATCACTTAGCAAAATATAATGATATAGAAAAATTTTGAAGCTTCCTTGAACTTGACTTCCAAATGGCCACTTTTGACGCCAACAAAGGAAATAATAATTAAGGTACGTGGGGATGTCTTTAATTTGACTTTGTTCCCCGGTGGGAGTTGTTGTTTGATAGGAAAGAAAAGTGGAAGGTTTTTCACTGTGATAGGATAGGATATTACTTATCAAATTGCTCTTAAGGGGAAAAATTTGTAAAGAAATAGCCTACCCTACCCTACCCGCTAATCACTTTAAAGCAGAACCCCTGAGTATGGACCTTGCACGAGTATCAATGCACATGCATGGTCTTAAATATATATCGACCATAGTGGGTTGGGGGAGAAAGGTGGCTGATAATGCCATTTTTTATTTTTCAGTGCACACAAGAATGGTTCGATTATAATTTTCACCAAATTAAGAATGTTAAATTTGATGAGTTTAAATTAATAAATTTCAACTATACACTTGTACTATTTGGTTTTAATACTACAATATTAGTCAATATCGCTTGCATGTTTATGGCACAAGTACATTTTAACATAGTTTTTCCCCTAGCTAGTTTATCTTTTTGACTTATGTATTGAAGTCATTTTTCTTTCATTCATCATAATTTGGTGGTCGTAAGTGCCAAAAGTGCTATTGTTTTACAATATATAGATAGTTTTTAACGTTTACCAAAAGTAGAATTAAAACTTTAGAATGAAGCCACCTTATTGATCAGGGTACCAATTAACTCAAATTGTCATAGTTTATATATCTCCTTCAAGCCATAGAATATCCTTCTTTCCTTGGCATATTACCAGAATTCCCAACTTTTTATGTATTAATTAGTGATTTAGTGGTATAATTAAGAGTCAAAATAGTTTGATTACGTTCATAACTTTTGTTTTGTTATTGCTCATAGGAATATCATGATTGTTACGTACATAATTAATTTTAGGTATAAAGTAGAGTTAGTGGTGCGGCACTGCTGCTTCTCGTCCTTGACTTTTTGTTGGCCACATGTTTTCCAGTTTTTCTTTTTTTGGAATTTTTGATCTTAAAAACATATCTAATTTGACATTTAATGTTTATTTAGTTTTTTTTTTAACAATGTTTCTTTAGTTTATTTGTTAGAAAAACGTATATTCTTTAGAATATATTCTTTATATACCTATGCTTGGATGTCCCAAAACTAGATCGATCCCGGCCTTATCAAAAAGAATGTATTATATCCGATCTTATTTTAATAAATTTTGATATTAATTGCCAATAATTCTAAATAGATTGTTAAATAAATTATTGGTCATCTAAGTGTATTATTTGCAAATTTTTAAACCTTAAACCAATTTTAAATACGGTTTTTGAATCTTATTTTACTTGTTAGAATTTTCACACCTAGCTAGCTAGGCCTAGGAAACCAATTTTACAGTGAAAATAACACACTCCATTTGATGTGGAAATTCAGGTGTGTTGCTCCTCTGGTAACTCAATACTCATACAAGGAAAAGAATTTTTATTTTTATTTTTTTTATAAAAAAAATACATATTTATTTCACCTTTTTGTGTCGATCTTTCATATGACTAGCTACATACAATGAAAAAATGTCCATAAAATTAAAAATATTTATTATGTTTAGCGACTAAAGTTGATTAATATGAGAGACTCAAAGAAATACAAATTAATTTGTACTTTGAGGTTTGGTTTTGAAAACAACAAGCAAAACTACAAGGTCTCAAATTAACTGAACAATTACAGAGTTGGCCTAATTAAGCATCTCATAAAATGGAAGTAATTAAGCACCTGAGGATAGTGCTTCAAGTCAACCAAGGCCAACCACTCTAAAAGTCAATATTCAACAAATACTATCATTTATTCTCTTACCAACATATTGGTACTAGGAATTTGTTTTATTCCACAAAATCTTGGTACTATCAAAGACTACCTAAGATACATGTCTCTTAATATAAGTCGTTTCATAAAAGTATTTTTATCTCTTAATATATGACGTTTGAGAATTTTAAGTAAGCATTAATTACTTAGTTTTCAATATTACCCTAAGTATTAAATATAATTTTGGTTCTCTCACTATTTTTTGTCCAATAAATAACACTCTCTTTTTTCAATACAAAGACAATATGAACAATTAATATTATATTTAATGCTATATAATTATTTTCTTAATACTTGTGCACAACTTTAAAATGACTCATATTAAAGAACGGAAGAAGTATATATTTAACTATTAATTATTATAAATTTGTATAGTACTTTTACTAATTTGAATAAGAAAGAAAAAATCTTCTTTTTTTCTATTCCTCTTAGAGATAGAATATTTAATTAACACTACCTTAGATAGTATATATTTAACTATTAATTATTATAAATTTGTATAGTACTCCTATTAATTTGAATAAGAAAGAATTTTTTTTATTTTTTTCTATTCCTCTTAGAGATAGAAATATTTTTAAATTTGGATAATATTTAATTGATACAAATTTGAATATTACTTATGTTAATATGAATTAAAAAAATTGAACCAAAAATTAAAAAAGTCAAATCAAATTAAGTTTGTGTTTTTAATTATATAGTTGATTCAATACAACAGTGTTGGTTTGTAAATATTCACACATCTAATTCTTTTATTTTTTATTCCGTTCGTTGACAAAATAAATATTTACATATTTCCAAACATGCTCACATTGGCAAATATATTTTCTTTGCTTAATTAATTGGCATTTCGTTTCTTAGGCCAAAAGGAAAGGCAATTTTTTGATTAGGTTAATTATTAGGAAAGGTAATAATAGGATATTTATTGGGCAAAGGATGGGATTAGTATTTGGATCGGACGATAAATATCCATGAAGTAAGAATATAAATTGAATATTCTTTACCCCATTCGATCGGGAATCAACACGGGATTTGACTTTTTACCAGAAAGTAAATAAGTAATGAATGCTATCACAAAAATCAATGGCCAAAAACAAATTTACATGCAACCAAAAAATAAAAGGGAAAAAAATAAAAAATAAATAAAAAATGAGTGCCAAAATTAAAGTGGGAGGGAATATGCTAGTGAAGATGCTTGCGTTTGTTACGGAGGATAAGTTGCATATAAATTCTCCCCTCCCTTCATCTTTTCTCTGGTAAATTATCTATCTATCAGATCCATCTCCACTTAATTTCTCTCTTTTAACCTTTCTTTAAATCTTGAGAAGGACAAAAAGGTCAGTAGATACTCCATCAAAAAACCCTCCCTCTTCTCCTTAGATTATTTGTCTTTTCTTCTCTACTTAACATAATCATCATATACACAGATCTTCTTCTTTGTTTTTATTTATATAAAGTTATTTCTTGTACTTATTCACATACAAATTGCATGCATGCACTTCATAATTTTCCTCGTGCGCGCGCATATATATATATATATATATATATATATATATATATTTTGTATGTGTATAAGTATGTCAATTTGCTTGATTTCTTGCATGCAAAAATACCCTTTTCAATCCAAGAAGATCTCGGATTGTAATTGCGTCTGTCAATCTGTACAATATATAATCTTTAATTGATTTCTTGCATGCAAAAATACCCTTTTCAATCCAAGAAGATCTCGGATTTTAATTGCGTCTGTCAATCTGTACAATATATAATCTTTAATAGTACTATTGTTTTCTAATTTTTCCTTTCTTTATTTATTTTTTTCTAAAAGTAAAGAATAGGAATTGAATCGGAATTGAAGTAGGAGATTTAATATGGGCTAGCTGGCTAATTTCCACTTGTTTCAATATTACAATTTGAATCAGGAGTGGAATTCATTTTAATTAATCCCATTAAATGCGCATCCCTAACAGTTATGGCCTTGCTAATTTTTATATTTAATTGCTTCGACAAATTGATTTTAGTGTATTTTGAACGCCTTGAATCTTTGTCACCGGAATTGTGGTTAAGTTTGCTTCCACTATATGTTTTTGTTCTGCTTGAGTTACACTTTCGTATTTCAAGAATGATGATGGTTTTTGTGACATGCATATTAACAACATTTGGCCATAAAAATCAGTAAACTAGGCAATTGCACCTTACTCATTACTCTCACTTCATCAAATTACATATTTTGCCTCTGTTATTGGTGTTATAGAGCAGTATATCTGATGTACACTTATATTTGTCCTAATATGCTAATGATGAATGTTTTCTTGATTCTTTTCCTGTTTAAGACATGATCCTTTAAATTCTTGAAATTCTCTTTTTTTTGTCAAATCCCCATTTGTTTTTTTTGAGTTGTTGGAGTAGTAGTTCATAGATTATTATTCGAATGGCCGTTTTAATTATTTTTGACTGAGATAATTCATATAAGGATACTTAAACATTGTTTAGTATACACTTTTTTCAAGAACTCTTCTAATAAAATAAATTTCATAAGAGTAATTTCCTTACCATTAATCTTCTTCAATTCTTGCAGAGCTAATTCCAAGAAAGAGGTAGCAAAGAAAGTTGGGGAGAAGCGGAGAGTAGAGGAACACGAGAACTAAAGAGGGAAAGAATCAGCCATGTCTGGGAATAATCTGCAGGTTCTTAATGCTCTAGATGTCGCAAAAACACAATGGTATCATTTTACTGCAATCGTAATTGCTGGAATGGGTTTTTTCACGGATGCATATGATCTATTTTGCATATCCCTTGTAACCAAATTGTTAGGCCGCATATACTACCATGTTGATGGGGCAGAAAAACCAGGCACTTTACCTCCTAATGTATCTGCTGCTGTCAACGGCGTCGCGTTATGTGGAACTCTAGCAGGCCAGCTCTTCTTTGGCTGGCTTGGTGACAAGCTAGGCCGAAAGAAAGTCTATGGAATAACACTCATGCTCATGGTCCTCTGCTCTGTGGCCTCTGGCCTTTCCTTTGGGAAGGAGCCAAAAGCAGTAATGGCCACACTTTGCTTCTTTCGATTCTGGCTTGGTTTTGGCATTGGTGGTGATTACCCACTTTCTGCCACAATTATGTCCGAATATGCTAATAAGAAGACTCGTGGCGCGTTTATTGCTGCAGTGTTTGCAATGCAAGGGTTTGGGATATTAGCAGGTGGCATGTTTGCGATTATACTCTCAGCTTCTTTTGATGCCAAATTTAAGGCTCCGGCTTATGAGGTTGATCCCATTGGCTCAACTGTCCCGCAAGCAGACTTTGTATGGAGGATCATTTTGATGGTTGGGGCGCTTCCAGCTCTACTCACTTACTACTCGCGGATGAAGATGCCTGAAACTGCCCGTTACACAGCTCTTGTAGCCAAGAACGCGAAACAGGCTGCATCAGATATGTCAAAAGTTTTGCAGGTTGACATTGAGGCAGAGCAGCAAAAGGTGGAGCAAATATCTGTGAAGCCTGCTAATTCATTCGGTTTTTTCACAAAGGAGTTTGTTCGTCGCCATGGGCTTCACTTGCTTGGCACAACCACCACATGGTTCTTGCTTGACATTGCGTTTTACAGCCAAAATCTGTTCCAAAAGGACATTTTCAGCGCAGTTGGATGGATTCCTCCGGCAAAGGAAATGAATGCAATCCACGAGGTTTTCAGAATTGCAAGGGCACAAACACTTATAGCTCTGTGTAGTACTGTCCCAGGTTACTGGTTCACGGTGGCCCTAATCGATAAGATGGGAAGATTTGCTATTCAGTTGCTCGGTTTCTCCATGATGACAATCTTCATGTTTGCCCTGGCCATTCCTTATGATCACTGGACTCATAAGGACCATCGAATTGGATTCGTTGTTATGTACTCGTTGACATTCTTCTTTTCCAATTTCGGACCTAATGCCACCACATTTGTTGTGCCTGCTGAGATTTTCCCAGCTAGGTTGAGGTCAACTTGCCATGGTATATCGGCTGCATCGGGGAAGCTAGGAGCAATAGTGGGTGCTTTTGGTTTCTTATATTTGGCTCAGAACAAAGACAAGGCCAAGGCAGATGCAGGGTATCCAGCAGGTATTGGGGTGAAGAATTCGCTCCTTGTATTGGGCTTTGTCAATCTTTTGGGGACATTGTGTACTTTTATGGTGCCCGAAGCGAAAGGGAAGTCTCTGGAAGAGATGTCAGGTGAGAATGAGGATGCAAATGAGGCACAAGTTTAGTTAATTTGATAAGCCGTTTCCTTATCCTTATTAAGCAACAGAACTTCTCTTGCTACTCTATTAAGTTCAATTTAGTGGGAAAAAAATGCTGAAGCTCTGATGATCCCTCATCTTTTCTTGCTCTTTGTGTATTTTTTGAATTTCTTTTTGTTGATTTTCCTTCGTCTTATGGTTTTATAATAGTAGTAGCAACTTGCATCAATTTTTCATTATATATCAGCTTAAAGAGTTCGTGTAATAATGTCTCGCTCTTTTTGGATCATGTACTTGCAGTTCTCCCAAAGTAGCATGCTTCCATTTCCTTGCAATTAAGGATTCTTTGTTTTGGTGTAACATGTATGTCTGTCTGTCTGGAGACTCAATAGTACGTACAAGTAGAAATTTAGCAAAATAAGTAGTGTTATCGCTTATCAGTAGTAAATTATTTATCTTTAACTCCTTTACTACCAAAAAGATTACAAACTCGTGTCTCTTCTCCTATCAAAACTCGTAAAGACAAGTAATTATATCAAATAATATGTATTTGTAAAGAATATATATATAATTCTCCTAATATGTCAACAGCCAGGAAAAGAATCAAAACCAAGTAAAGCCTTTGGCGGCTCAATTTATTTTCAAAATGATATATAATTAGTCTATCCAACAATGTTCCCTCTCTCTGGAAAATGCCAGCGTTTTCACTAAAAAAAATAAAATGAATATAGGACTTTGTTTTCCATCCGACTCCCTCCACCACCTACAAAACCTGTGTCATTTATCCCTCCGTTCTAAAATTAAAAAAATATTTTAAAAAAAATATTTTTAAGAATATCAAATATAGTCTTAGTATTAACTAATTAGAAATTCAGTTATGGTGATTTGATATTAAAAATAATAGCAAAAAGTAATACCAAATTATGAATAGCATGCGATTTTATAATCTTAAAATAGAAATGTATCGCTAATTTTAGAACGAATTAAAAAAAATGTATCTTTAATTTCTTTTTTTTTTAAAAACCGGCAGAATTTCATTAAAAGAGAACCAAATTACAAAATGGTAAGGTTAAGGTATAACCTCCCTTACCCAACAGTAAATTCGAGAACAAAAAGCCCAGGAAAAAATGAAAAATGAAAAATGAAAAAAAGACGACACAAATCTTTGCCGAGCAAATGATCAAAATCCAAGGGGTAAAATTGGATGCCCTTGTGAAGAGCTATACGTACTGCTACAAGGGGTTCAATTTACAACCTAGAGAAAGCAACAACGAAAAAATAGCAAATCACATAGCATATATGAGTGAAAAATATATCCCAAAGAAGATACTCCAACCAAACATGCCAGTAGTCTGAATATGTAATGCCAGCAACAAGTTCACAAAGAGGCCTCTAATGAATATGAAGAAGGTATGAGTGACAAATATGATAGAGCTTTGGGGGGGTGGGGGGGGGGGGGGAGCCTCCTCAAGCCATGAATGAAACCCAGTAAAAGAAAGTGCTAGTTTGGCAAGAGAGTGAGCCAAGATATATATTGCCTTCACGAGAAACATGGGAGAACTAGAATTCTCGAACAAGATGATAAGAAGACATACAATCAGTGATTATGTGGCCCATGCACACTGGATAAATCGCCCTCTCCCAATTGCACCAATTTGATAGCCTTTAAAGAATCTGACTCAATCACCACACGACGAAAACCAATGTCAAGCCCAAAATTTATTCCCTTAAACAAGGATGCCTAAACATTCAGCTGAATGGGCATCAATGGAACCAGTCCATGATTCAAAACAACAGCCAAGAATGTCACCAGAGTCGTTACGGATAACTATCCCCAGGCTCACACTAACAGCACTAGTAGCAGTATCAATTGCAGCATGCATCAGAATTAATTTTGGCCATACCGGATGGTGAAAATCTCCAATGCTTAGAAGAAGAGACAGAATTAGGGACAGAAGGAGACAAAAGTTTGAGGCTTTTGCATTTGATAATTCCAAAAGAAGAAGATGACTATCAAGAAACACTTTCTTTGGCTCCCAACGACAACCCTCGTCCCTCAAATAGGACACGATTGCGGTTTAAAGATTGTAGCATATTTTTTGTAGCAACCAGGCTTTGACACAAAGCCGTATTGTCTATCACTCCGTCTCAAATTAATTGTTCAATTTTAACTTTTTAAAGTCAAATTGACTATTTTCAGAATTAATAATTAGTATATATAAATATATTTCTAAAATTATAAAAATTGAGTTTAGTAATAAATTGTATATACTTTCTTTTGGTTATAATCTCTTCACATAGTTTAGCAAAAATAGTAAAAAGATTAATTTTAAAAATGGTCAATTTAACTTTAAAAGATCAAAATTAAATAATTAATTTGGGACGAAGGGAATAATAAATATGAGTTTACATTGCACCACCAATCTAAAAATCTGAAGATGAACGAACTGGAGGAGTATTTATTTATTTATTTATTCGTTTATTTTATAGTGGCATGTCATGTCATGTCATGTCATGAACTGCCTTGGGCTCAATTTTTTTTAAAGTGTGGGTACAAAATAAATAAATAACATCTCTATATATACCCTTGTTTCCATGCAAGTTGTTGTAATCCATCACGTATAGGTATAAGCCCATACATAACTTAGCGAGTAGGATTGAAGAGAACCACAATTTAAAGAAAAAGAAAGATAGAAAAAAGAAAAAGAAAAAACGGAGATACCGTGCATACCATGAAAATTCATTCCAATGTTTTGTGTTCCATTAGTTTTTGCTTATATTTTATCTGTCACGTAATTATAACTTTTTTTTCTCTAGCTATTTTAATAACTAAAATTTATTAATAAAATTATTTTATGTATAATAATATTTATATACATAAATTAATAACAAAAGAATTAGTTTTTTAGTTGTAGAACTCCATCAATGGCTTCAATTTTTCATTTTTTATTTTTTCCAATAATCCTGATTTTATAAATACAGAATAATTTGAAATGTTGATAGTGGCCTTCAATGATCTAAGTAAGTTGAAATGTATAACAAAGTTAAAAATACATAAATTTCAAATGTATTGATTTGTGGTTCATATCTACCATTATTAGTACTGGTGTGTGCAATTAATATTATGATATAATAAAAAAATTTATAAGATTTAGGGAATATAATTAGAACATATTAAAAAGGATAAATGTGTAAGATTATCAAATTTTTTAGGACGAGAATATTTTTTTTGAAACTCTGTCACAAACCCTCTCTTTATGAAATAAATAGTTTACATATTGTCGCCACACAAACTTTTTCCTAATCTACATACAATTCTTCAACAATTTTTGAACTTTACACCCAATCTCTCAATTTTCTGTATTCATTTTTTTTATTCATCAGCCTTTTGGACTCAATCCCAAATATAAGTGAACTGTTTAAGTACTACCCATTTTGTACACCTAATGTTCCAGAAAAAAAAGTAAATGATATTCAAAACACACAAAAGAAAAGAAAAAAAAACTTGTATTTTGGGAGTGAAGGAATTGTTTGGTTATGGCAGAAAAGCATTCAAACTATGTTTGTCATCTGATGAAAAAAGGGCTGAAGATGGGCCTTCTCTACGCACCATGTCATCAAACGGATGCCATTTTTGGGCCAAGGAATAGAGCCCACAATCCCAACAGGTATGATGCTAGAGCCTTGTATTGGTACGACATGGACCGGAGGCCCATGTCCATAATCAACCCGGTTAAAACCTAGTTTTTCCCACTCTGATATAAACAAAGTGCTGTAAACAAGAGGCGGTGCAAATGGATCCACTGGCCCATTTTCATCCTCAAGCTCACCCTTTATACGTGTCTTTGTGATTTCTTTTTCTTTTCCTTTCTCCAGACTCCAGGTAAGGTTGGGAGGAAACAATTATTAATGGTATGTATTCATCATTGAAATCCCGCACAGTGTCATTGTATGGCCCATAAGTCCACATAATTCAAAATTGTTCCAAGTAGTTATATGGTGGAATTTGGGTCATTCCACATCGGCTTTGGAATTGGGTCTAGGCTCAGCTAACCGACTGTAAATCGGGTCAGAATAATCTTCCTTTTCTATCAACGGCGCCGTTAACCGCCTTATCCGAGTCATCGATCGATCGATCATCTTCTTCATCGTTTCTCCCGGAAAAAGAGAGAAATACAAATCATTGTGATTGATTGAGTTACAGTCCGTTTCCCTCGTTTTTATCTCTCTTCAAGGCGAATCATGGCGACTGCATCAGGTATTTACTAAAACTCACCTTTTGCCCTTTTCAATTGATGTGAATCTCTCTATATGCACACATGTATATATTATTCCTATATCTGAAGCTATCGATCCGAATCCGATCAATTTTTTACAATTGAAATTGTTCCCCTGTTCACTGTTTTCGATTCATCCCGTTGGATGTATTTTCTTATTTCAGTGTTTTATATGATATTTCTTTGCAATTTCAGTGTATGATGTTGCTTTATGATATTAGTTTCTAAAAATGCAAATAATAGTTCCTTGGTGAGGTTTTCTTTGTGAAAGTAGGTTACTTTACACCTGGAATGATTGTTTTATGGTGTTGTAACAAATGGGCCTTTGTCCTTCGTTCCGTGCTAGAACTCCAAGTTAGAATTTTCTTACTAGTTTTACAGGTTTTGGGAGATTGAAAATTTTACTTTCTAGTTATCCATCCTTTATTATGGTTTCCCTCGATGAAGTTCTATACTAATTCGTAAGTTTGTTTTTCTGGGGAAACAAATTGGGACTTATATATATATCTATTCCCTCTGTTTGCTTCTTCAGAAAGAATTAGGGTAGCATCATAGCAATGAATAAATTTAGATGTGTTACTTTTAGGAACATAATTAAGCACTTGTGAATTGTAAGAACTAAAAAGAAATAGCTTAAATTTTCAAGTCGAGTTCGCCGCCCTATGCCAATTCCAAAGCACTGTTTCCATGCAACCAAACATATGATTGTTGAATAGGAAAAGTATCCATCACCATTTTTTTCATTAATTTTGACAAGTAAATAGGCATTTAAAATTGTTGACATGTTTGTTTGCTTGAATCAGCTCTCTAGACTCGACATGTTTGTTGTCGTTCTTTTTACATCTCTTAGATCAATGACATATCTTTCACTTTTGATGTTCCAGTTGCATTCAAGTCTAGAGAGGACCACAGGAAGCAGATTGAATTGGAAGAAGCACGTAAGGCTGGACTTGCCCCCGCGGAGGTCGACGAGGATGGAAAAGAAATTAACCCCCATATTCCTCAGTATATGTCCTCTGCACCTTGGTACCTCAATGCAGAGAGGCCGGTATGTTATCTTTTATTCATCGTTTAATGCACATTCACTCGCTATAGAAGTCTGGAAACTGAAACTTTTATTTTTGTTTGGTCTCTTAGAGTTTAAAACATCAAAGGAAATGGAAGCAAGATCCAAATTATACCCGGGCATGGTATGACAGAGGTGCAATAATAGGTCAGGCTGACAAGTACAGGAAGGGTGCATGTGAGAAGTAAGTGAATTCTTCCTCCACCTCTTTTATTTGTGTGTGCAATTCTTTTGTTTCTTATGCAAAGTGAATTTTGCCTTCATTTTTGCGGTCTTTGTCACTTTTATTTTTTTATTGGTCTGAATGAATACACTTACTGAACTCGATGAGGACGAGCTATGCATACATATCTCTTATCTACGTGAAAGATTTTATGATATGACATGTCAATACTAGTATCATCATTTGTATATGCAAGATCATTTGTCATGCGTCTAGTTTGAGGTTTATAACTTTATCTTTTCATCCTGTAGAGGACTTAGGTGCAGTGGAATTCATGATTAAGAGTTATATCATATTGGCTGTTCATACCAAGTATCTGCCATACATCACTAGTTCTCAGTATGTTGTCGAAAGATATTCTTGTAAACAGATTTCTCTGCGATTGCAAGAGCATGTGTGTCTTTTTCCATGTACTAGGAATCTGAAATTGGCTCCTTTCTTCTTCTAAGTTGTAGTAGGTGGTAGATAATTTTTTTGGGTCAAGTAGTTGGAATGTGAAATATGTGGTAATACAATTGTACAGTTTCTCATAACATTTCCTTGAAAAAGTTACGTATAGAATTATCAAGTTGTTTGACTATCTCTTGTCTGCATGTGCACTTGTGTGTCAGTGTTAGTATGGTTGTTTTTTCTGGTTGCAGTTAATTGTTGGGAACTACATGATCTCTTTATATCTCCTACTTCAGTATGGGTGGGTTTCTTATAATTGTATGTGACACAGCTGTGGAGCTATGACACACAATGCAAAGTCATGCCTGGAAAGACCTCGCAAGTTAGGAGCAAAGTGGACAAGCAAAAACATTGCCCCTGATGAGAAAATAGAGTCCTTTGAGTTGGATTATGATGGCAAAAGGGACCGTTATAACGGCTATGATGCTGCATCATACGCCCATGTTATTGAACGTTATGAGGCTCGGGATGAAGCTAGAAGGAAATACTTGAAGGAACTGCAGCTTAAAAAATTAGAGGAGAAAAACAATAACCAAAATGATGAACGTGAAGTTAGTGATGATGAAGACAATGAAGATGACTTAAAGGTAGACGAAGCAAAGGTTGATGAAAGCAAACAGATGGACTTTGCAAAGGTGGAGAAGCGTGTGCGTACTACTGGTGGTGGTAGCACGGGAACTGTTAGGTAAGTTCACATTTTGCGTGTTACTTTTAGTTGCTTGGCTTTTTTTTTTTTTTTTTTTTGGGGGTGGGGGGTGGGTGTTCAGGTGTGTTTATGTGGTCTTTTTCCAACTCATCATACCTCATTGGATGTGCTTTATTAGCTTTCATGTTTAGGTTGTTAATGTTTTTGCCTCATATTGGATGTCAGAAAAGTCTGCCTTTGTTGATGTATTTATATTAATTGGTCAGGAATCTGCGTATTCGAGAGGATACCGCAAAATATCTTCTTAATCTTGATGTCAACTCTGCACACTATGATCCCAAAACCCGGTCCATGCGTGAGGATCCTCTTCCAGATATGGATCCAAACGAGAAATTTTATGCGGTAAGTATACTCGCTGTTTTGAAATTATTCTATTTTCCTGGTTCAGTTGTATAGTAATCTTAATTTTTTATAGCATCCTTATGTGGTGGGTTTTTTGCATTTTAGGGAGATAATCAAAATAGAGTAAGTGGTCAAGCTTTGGAGTTCAAGCAGCTCAACATCCATGCTTGGGAAGCATTTGAGAAGGGAAATGATGTTCACATGCAAGCAGCTCCATCCCAAGCTGAATTGCTTTATAAAAATTTTAAAGTCAACAAGGAGAAATTGAAATCTGAGGTTAAAGAAACAATCATGGAGAAGTATGGCAATGCAGCTACTGAAGAACCACTTCCAAAAGAGCTTCTACTGGGACAAAGTGAAAGAGAAGTTGAATATGATCGTGCTGGTAGGATCATAAAGGGCCAGGTAAATTTGAATTAATATTCAATGAACTAATTTGTCAATCTAAAATCCTGAGCTTTCTGCAATTGTTATATAGTATATGTATTAAAATGTCAATTTGTGCTTATTGTACCTTTTTCTGCCGTCTGCTTTTGGTTGCATATTCTTATTGTTGTTAAGGTACATCTAGGTGGAATTTATTATTAAAAACAATATCACACATAGTACCCAATGTTTTTTTCCAGCAAACATCACTTGTCTACCACTATAATCTCTTTCACTAAAAGATAATTAAGTGTACAATAAAGATAGTGAACGAAAAAAGTGCAAGAACGAAATCATGATATGGTCTGACTAAAATTAGTCATTCAAGATATTTTTGTTTCATGTTTAAAAAACACTGATAAATTTGTCATTACTTTGCGTCAATGTGCTTTGTTTAACTAACATATCATACTTAGATTTGTTTCTCAAGCGTAATAGTTAAGGGAAAGTGTTTGGATAAGTCATGGAGAAGGATACTTTTAGGAAACCAGGAAGGGAATGCATCTTTTATGAAAGAGGCTTGGGTTTCTCCATATGGTTTACATGCCTGCAAGAAGATCTGTGATTATATATTTTTCATAACATATCTCCTTTTCTTTTCCACAAAATTTTCCCTGTTATCAGGCTTTTTTTTGCGCCGAACAGCTTAAATAATATGTTTTATCTGTCATATAAATTGTCAAGTTACCTTCAAAATCAAAAAATAATAGATGTGGCTCATTAGATTCAAACCGAGTGTATTGGTGTGAATATCAATATATATTCATGTGTATGCATAGTTTGTGGCTGAATTCTGAGACTTCTACATGCCACCCCCCCCCCCCCCCCCCCGGGAAGAAATATGAAAAAAACTGCAACTTTGCAATTTTTTTATGTTATGCAAGTAACTCGGAGAATTATGGAATCTGCAGGAGACAGCCCTGCCAAAGAGCAAGTACGAAGAAGATGTGTACATTAACAACCATACAACTGTTTGGGGTTCATGGTGGAATAACCACCAGTGGGGATATAAGTGCTGCAAACAGGTAATTCGAAATAGCTATTGTACGGGCTCTGCTGGAATTGAAGCTGCCGAAGCTGCAGCAGATCTTATGAAGGCTAATATTGCTCGTAAAGAGGCTGTGGAAGGTTAGTGTTTTTTATCCTTTATGTATACACACACTTTGTAGTAGGAAAATAACTTATTGATGGAGAAGAGTTGCAAGTAAAAGGAGCAAGAGTTCACCTAAGGGATAACAAGAAGTTTAAAAAATTTCTTTTCAAAACTCACTTTACTAGATGAAAGTGTTAGTTCAATATTTGTGTGACTCTAGTTTATTATCAGTTGGATCTGAAAGGATTTAGTTATGATTTACACCGGTTATGGTCATATAAGGTTTGATTAGCTGTTATATCTATAGAGTTCTGCTAGTGACAAAACATAAAGATCTTTGTTGCAAGTAGAAATAATGGTACAATATGTAAAATTAGTGCAGATACATGGATTAATATGTTGATGTGTGGCAAGGTTTGTCTTAAGATATATCATTTTCAATTTCTTTTAGGCGGTTACTGACTTACTATAGTATAAATCTAATTTTTTGTGTTTGTGGTATTTTAGTTAACCTACTTGTCTTGTTGCTAGGTTTCCTAATTTTTGTGATGTTTTATATTTAGAAGATCTTTCTACAGTGTTTCAAATTTCTAATACATATAATGTTGAAGCTGACTAGAATTTTGATACACTTGCATTTTGTACTGACATGTGATCTTATGGAACCAGATGTGCCAGCTCCAACCGAGCAGAAGCAACTTGCTACTTGGGGAACTGATATTCCAGATGATCTGCTTCTGGACCAAGGAAAACTAGCAGAAGCACTTAAGAAGGTATTTTTTCCCCTTCAAAAAAAAGTCAACCTTCTCCTTGCACAGCCCCCATGTTCATCTGGGGCGTGGGTTGGTGGAAGTATTGGTTGGTTAAGATGACATCTTTTCCATAGTTTAAACCTGCTTTTGCTTGGACATCTTATGTCATCTTTTACCAAAAAAATAAATAAATATGTTACATTAATGTACTTTTTTTTATGCTTCCATCGAATTGGGTTATGATACTTTAAAAGAAATTAGAGCAAATAAATCTTAACTTGCAGTAATATTAGGACAGTTTATAACAGTGAACCCTTTCTTCTATTTATATAAAACTTGATCAAAGTACATTGTGTTATCGATTTGGTCTATCTGAACTCTGATGTAGGCAGATTGGCCCTTTGACTGATGTATATTTGAATTTGAAATCTGAACAGGAGGATGAAAGGCGGAGAGAAGAGAAAGATGAAAGGAAACGTAAATATAATGTCAAGTGGAATGATGAGGTATGTCTTCTTCTACTCGAAAATGTCACAAAATTTAAGTGATGAAGTATGTTTTTTACCTTGCTGCTATGTTTCTCACCATCTAATTACCATTGCAGGTTACTGCTGAGCATATGGAGGCCTACAGGATGAAGAAGATTCATCATGATGATCCAATGAAAGACTTCCTTTAATTGTGTGGTTATAAAGCTTCTGTAACTTGGTGTTAATGGTCAACTAATGAGCTTGCATTTTTCTTTTCGTTCTTTTTTTTCCTTTTCGGTTCGACTATGAAGTTGATTGTATATACTTCAAATCCCAAATACTAATTTGTGCACGGATATGCATCTCTATCTGTATCTGTTATGACTTATGCATCAATGGAATGTTTTTTTCTTTTTTGTCTTCCTTTGGGAAATATGAATATCTTTTAGAAAGTACTTTTTTTTATGCTTCCATCGAATTGGGTTATGTTACTTATAATTAGTTCTCATTCACTTTAGTAAGCTTCATGACAGTTTAGAGTTTATGAAAATCTTCATAATGGTGAAGTTCATTATTAATTTTGACCGTTTGGTTTTTTCTGAAAATAGAAGCAAATTTTATTGGGGGAGAAGGGTCCTGTTAGGGTAGGCATCACTGTTAAGTCAGTTATACACCATCTTTCCCAATGAGTGTGGAGTGTTTCTTGTGCGAGTCATCAACAAATGGAGGTATACTATATTTGGGCGAGTGTTTTAGATCTCAGCTACCAAAAGAAGGCATACAACTCTAATATTTATTATCTTTCTTTTGAGCTTCTAGCCTTTGTACAACTGAAAGCTACCTAAAACATAAACACATCATCATCATCTAAACTCCCATATGCTTCATAACATTTCTCGAATATGACTAAACTACAAATTACTGGCCGATATTTCTTGGAGCTGCATCTCTGCCCGGAATCTGGCGATGAATTCCTCTGCTCTCTCATTAATTCCATGCATTTGAGGTGATGCCAACACCAATGACTCCCACATATCATCTGCTGTTGTAGTATTGTTCATCCCTTGGTTCATGTGTTCTTTACTTGTTCCTGGCACAGCGACTTTCTGATCATCATCGAGTCTACTTTTGTTTGCATACGGTGAAAAATTCTGGTTTCTTGTCGCTGCTACTGAGGTTGATACGCTCTCCACAAAGAGCTGATCGACGTATACAGGCGGGATTCTCTTCTGGTGGCGGTAGGAAAAAAGTCTACGGACTTTGGCAGTCCGTTTTTTGCGTTCACGATGGGACTGGAGGGACAAGGCTGCCCAGAAAACTGATTTGCTTGTAGGTTTGAGCCGATTCGTTTTCGGTTTTCTTATGGCCTTGGAAGTATGGAGCTTGTGCAGCTTGGCTTGTAATTTTTTGGTAAAGACTCTCCAGGCCCTTCGTTCTGGTAGTAGCCTTCTAACATTGAAGCAAGACATGCTTGAGAGAGAATACAGAGGCTTAGCCAAAAGAGAGCATGGGATGTTATTTTATAGATAGCAAAGGGTAACATTCATTGGCCTTGATGGGATATTATTATGCACACTTGGTTCTTACGCTAAATTTTTTAAGCCAAGTAATAGAAAAAAGCAATTAATTGGTTAAGTAGGGTAGGTAGGTCCTTTGAAGATATGCTTCAGTTTGCATGCATCTCTCATTTTAATTTTGTATACTTTTTGGAAATATATCAAGTATTATTTCTTCTTCTTTCCCCCTTTTCTTCCCAACTAGGAGCAATACGTGTGGGGACAAAGGCATTTTGCTTTTGGATTCCCAACTTGTAAGATTCTTAAGTAGCTTAGAACTTAAGTTGAATATTTAGCAGGTGTAAAGTGTGTGTATATATAGGAATATTTTTATCCAAATTATATTTATGTGCGCATCCAATTACGTATCCAATATTTTTATCAAGAATGGTCATCTTTATAATAATAAATAATTAAAAAAAGAATTACAGGTAAAAAATAATACTAATAATAAATGATATAATTCGCCAAATATATAGTTCATTAAAAATATATTAATATCATTACAAAATTATTTTCGCGTCCCAATTACTTGAATTATTTTTACAATCGCCTCATTTTTAATGGCATTAAATACTTCTTTTTCAATTTAAGCAATTATTTATCGATTCTTGAGTAGAATTGGTTTAAGAACTTTACTAGTCTTGAAATTCGTAACAAATCTACTAATATTTTTTTACATGCTATTTTATATAAATAAAAAGAAAAAAAATAAACCTACAAGAAAAATACAATCACGTACAATTAGAAAAAGAAAAGAAGAGTCATACTCCTAAGAAAATATATTCCATATATATATATATAAATAATACATATATATTATATAAATTAAAATAATTTAGGACAAATATACTCAATTCTATATCAATTATTTATAGAATATTTTATAAATAAATTAGTAAATAAAATCAACTTAAGACAGTTCGCACACCAATCTAGAAAAGGAGAAAACTAAAATTTAAAGAAATGTATAGAATTTGAGAGAAATTGAATATCATAAAAAAGAAGTATCAACTTAGTTACAATTTATAATTTCAATTGAAATTAAACATAGGGTATACCTAATTTTTTGAATTGAGATTACAATTGAATTTTGTACAAATTGTAAGTACTCATGCAATTTGAAACCCCAATTTTATACGAGTTGTGAGTATTTTTATTTTTTATTTTTAAAAGCTGTCGCATTTTACCTGATACCCTTGTTAATTGAAGTTTTCACTAATTTAAGGATAATCAAGTGATCACTCTTGCCATCAAATAGATACATCCATGTACATACACATTCAATACTACATTCAAAAACACACAAAAATAAAATAATACTCCCTCCGTCCTAAATTAACTGTTTAGTTTTGATTTTTTTAGTTAAATTGACTATTTTTAAAATTAATAATTAAGCATATATAAATATATTTTTTAACATTATAAAAATTGGTGTTAGTAATAAATTGTATATCCTTTCTTTTGGTTATAATCTCTTCACCTATATTTTGGCAAAAATAGTACAAAAATTAGTTTTAAAAATAGTCAATATGATTTTAAAAAGTCAAAACTAAACCGTTAATTTGGGAATGAGAGAGTAGTAACTACAACGCTTTCTTAATTTCTCCTCTTTCTACTATTTCTCTCTCTGAACAACCTATATATGCAGTCCCTAGCTAGAACAATCCCACGAATCAGAATTTTCATTGAACAACACAATGGACCCAAAAGGATAAATCTTTGAAACAACATGCTCCCTCATTTCCAAAAGTATTAACAAAATATAATTTGTATACATATTAAAAAAAATAAAAAATAAAAAAATTTTAAATTTATCTTTAGTGACCCCACAAAATTATATAATGTGATAAGTACTTTTATTTGTTTATATTAATGAACCCTACTAAATGACTTAGGAACTGTTTGTTTATTTCTGAATGAGTCTGAATCTGATCGAATAAGTCATTCAGACCATTTGTTTAACAATTTTTAAACTCTAAATGCGTTTCTGAACGATTCATCCAAAAAATTGTGACCGAATGAGTAAGAAGTAGTGTTGAATAATATTTTTATTTACATACTCTTGTAGACAATTAAAAATTACATTCAATATTCATCTTGTTTACGATTGTAAACAAATTTTGTTATGTACAAATTGTTTTTGATTTTTTTAACAAATTAGTCAATAACCAATTTAACGAATGTTGTTGTAGTCTTTTGTTATTTTATGTACTATAGAATTTTATTAATATTTTTTTAATCTTTTATTGTTAAAATTATATTACTAGTAGTATACTCCATCAAAGATTGTTCAAAAGTTTATGCTTAATTTTTCTTAGATAACATTTTTTATTTATAATTACAAAATAAATTTGTTCATAACAGCTCAAAAGTTTAAAATAGGATAATACACGTATTCAAATGTTTTAAATAGGCAACTATCAAACACATCACTTCATTCTTATTCAGATATTCTACTCAATTTAGCTCATTCAGATTCTCTTATACATTCAAATTTTTTTATTCAGTTTTATTAAAATGACTTCGTTACCTTTTAGTTTATGTATTTTACCTCATTCTTTTGGGGAAGAAAAATTTGTACTTTTAATTATCTTTTTGAGGAGAAAGGGAGTAATTATTAGGAGCATAGATTTATATATAGATAACAAATTGAAACAACTTAATTTAGAATTTCCAGAATTACATTCTGAAAATTAACTCTCTTAATCTCCTAATTCTAATCTTATACCATTTCTACTTCACTATTTAGTACTGAAAATATTCTTAAAGTAAAGAAATTAAGATAACGCGCGCATATATATATATATATATATATATATAAGTGAAATATTCGGTCAAATTCTTTCGCAACTAGTTGATGAAATTTTCAAGCTTATGTGAATACATTCTCAAAATTACGTCTCTCTCTCAATCTTCTTTTTTTTTTTTTTGTATCTTAAAGCATTTCTATTTTACAAAAAATAAAATTAAATTATTCAGTAGTAAAAATATTATTATAAAAAAAGATTTATCTGGCTTCTTTCAAATACGTACGTCTCCACTGAATAAAGTCGATCGTCATAGTTCAACATTACTATATTTGTCCTCTTTGTTATAAGTTACACATTGAACACCTCCACCGCTCCACGTACAACATGCAGCCAGAAAAGATGGCGCAACACCTAAACATGCAACCATGCAAGACGACATTTCCCCCATGCAAAAGAAAACAGACTTCATTGCCACACGTCCACAACCTTTTCCACTTCAATCCAAACTCTCCACCCTATATAATGAACTCCCCGGATCAACCCCTCTCATCACTTCTCAATTTTGCCTTTTGAGTAATTGTGAGCTAAAACCATGGCTACTTTTAATAAGCTTCTCCTTGCTATTTTTCTCTCTCTTCTTGTTTCAGTTGCAGTGGGACAACAACAATACCAACAAAAACAACGGTCGCCACAACTGAGTGAAGCCCAACAATGCCGGCTTCAGCGACTGCAGGCAAGCCAGCCCTCTCAGCAAATTCAGTCGGAGGGTGGTGTGACTGAATTGTGGGACGAGAACGAGGACCAGTTCCAGTGTGCCGGAGTTGCCCCCTTGAGGAATACTTTGCAGCCTAATTCCCTTTCTTTACCCAATTTCCATCCTGGTCCACGCCTGGTTTACATTGAAAAAGGTACATGCATGATACGTTTATATATGTGTGACAATTAAATTTGTACGAACATCATACATAACACTACTACATATTATTATTAATATTATAACTGATGCAGTTCAAAATTTTATTATTTTATAGAGGCTCTTTGGGATTAATGTATAAAAAAGAAAATAATTATGAGTGACAGGAAGTAAAATGCAACTGTAATTAATGTGCAGGTCAGGGTTTGATATCGGTACACTTCCCCGGATGTGCTGAGACATTCCACTCACATAGATCCCAAGGGAGCCAACAAGGTGGTAGTCAGAGCCAACAATCAGACAGACAACAAAAGGTGCACCGCATTCGCCAAGGAGATATCGTGGCCCTTCCGGCTGGTGCTGCTCATTGGTGCTTCAATGACGGTAATGAAGAGCTCGTCGCCGTCTCTGTCACCGACCTCAACAATCCCTCTAATCAGCTCGACCAAAAACTCAGGGTAATTATTGTTATATTCAATTCTACAATATCTTTTATTCTAAAATAGTTGAGGTAGGCTGAAAATGAATCCAAAATAAATCAGAAATTAAAGGTGAGAGAAAAGTAAAAAGATTTAAAAAAATAAATTAAATACCTAGCTAGACGATTAATTTTGAATGTGTGCTTTTCTTTTTGTTTCTTGTCCATGTACAGGCATTTTATCTAGCTGGTTCACCACCAAGGCAAGGGCAGCACAGCCAGCAGGCAAGGGAAACATTCCACAACATTTTCAATGCCTTTGATGAGCAATTGATGGCCGAGGCTTTCAATATTCCGGTTGAAATTGTGAGGAAGATGCAAAATGAGGACGAAAGAGGTCTCATCGTTAAGGTTAAGGGAGGGATGAGCGTGATTAGGCCCGACGAGGGACAGCAAGAAGAATATGGCCAGCAGGATTCAAACGGCTTAGAAGAAACTTTGTGCAACGTGAAAATCCGTACAAACATTGACAACCGAAGACGAGTTGACATTTACTCGAGGCAAGCCGGAAGTCTAAACATTGTAAATCATTACAAACTTCCAATCCTTCGAAGCATGGACATGGGTGCTGAAAGAGGCAGACTTTCCCCGGTACTATATATAACAAACTAGTACTACTAAAAAATATATTAACCTGATATAAAAGGCCTGTTGAGTTGATCTCTCTCTCCTTTTTTTAATGTATATGTTGCAGAATGCATTATTCGCGCCACATTGGTCAATGAACAGCCACAGCATAGTCTATGTGACTAGAGGGGAAGCTCAAGTGCAGATTGTCGGACCAAACGGGCAAAACTTACTAAACGATAGGGTGAACGAGCGCAACATGTTTGTTGTTCCTCAGTACTTTGCAGCCACAGTCAAGGCCGGAAGCAATGGGTTCGAATGGGTGTCGTTTAAGACTAGTAGCCTAGCCATGGATAGTCCTCTCGCTGGTTACACTTCAGTTATGAAGGCAATGCCAAATCAAGTCATTACAAACGCCTATCAAGTGTCCCAAAGCCAAGCTATAAGTTTGAAGTCGGATAGGGGTGGCCAGAGTTTCCTTCTGTCTCCAGGCTCAGGTGGGAGGCAGAGTTCTCCTTGAATATGTAGCAGGATCCATCTAAATATATCATGCGTCTTTTTAATTATGTACTTGAATAAGAAACTTGGCTGTATACATTTATGCATGCATGCATGCATGATGCGAGCGAGAGAATAATAAAAATGTATGATGACTATAGTGGTCATTAATATATCATCAACAAATAAATGCGGCTGATTAAATTACCGTCTTTTTTTAACATTTGCAACTGTCTTTCAAATTTCTAGCGCATGATTATCCTTATATATATACTGTTGATTCTATATTATGTTATATTTCACTAATATTGGCCATGAACAATGTGAACGGATCGGATTAGTGTGAAGTTATCACACTTCATATTACTATGAAATTCTACAAATTTTTGTTGCATTTGTTATAATAACAAATTAATATTGTATTTTAACTCTAGCACTTATTTTGTGAGTTAATATAAATGTAATATTTGTTATAATCAATGCAACAAAAAATTATAAAATTTCATATTAATATGTGGCGTAACAATTTCACTCTAAACGATCCAATACATATCTCCGGTCGCAAAAACAAAAATCACAAGGGCGTATGTATACTTAAATTTGTAAAATCTTCGACTAGTAAAAATATTATGGTAAAATGTGACTGTTCTTAAAAAACATAGAAAATATATATAAGTAGAATAACAGGAGGGAAGAAGAGAGCCCCTTGCCACGACTACGCCCCGCCCCTTATTCCACCGAAGGAAATTGATGAAGTCTCAAGTTATAATACTTATAACTTGTACAGAATTTAATTGCAACCTCAATTCAAACAATTAGGGACGGAGCGAGCATGTATAGGGCCTGGCGGCCCGATCTACCCTGAGATTTTGACCTTTTTTTAGGTCTATGAAATTTTGATGTTTTTATTTTAGACTCCCTTAGATTTATAAATAAATAGAATATATAGTACTTTTTTCAAAAATTATAAGATACTTCTATTTCAAATAGGATAATGATATATATTGTGAATGTTTTATGTGACTATTTAATTGTCAGTTATGTGAATAAGTATTAGTGGTAACTTGTTTGGAGAGATGTGTAATAAGTAGGGTTCTCCTATAATTTTTACTAATATCATTTATTGATAAGCTTTGCAATTGTAAGTTGACATAAATTTATCGCAATGTATAGCAAGACTCTTTCAAATATTACAGTTATTTTTATTGATGTATAAGTTAATTTGTAATATAAGCAAATTCATAAATTTATCGCTCCTCATTTTTTAGTTATATCATTATACGAATATCAAAATTTACCATTTCTTTTCACTCTATTTTGTGCACTACAAATGTACATATGTACAAAATAATAATAATAATAATAATATAAATCTTATTTCAACCAACAAGTATAAAAATATTTACAAAATTTGGATTGGAGACTATACTCCTAGACCTTAGTAAATTATTCATGATCTTACAGTATTATGTTTCGGCCCCCCTAACAAAAATTATGACTTTGTCCCTGCAAATGATGTGTTTGATTCTACTCAAAACTCAAAAAATAGTGATTTATATTGAAAAAGATATATTTGATACCTTCAAAATGAGGGGATTTTGAAAAAAGTTCAAGAAATTGGCCCTCAAAAAATAATTTTATAATAAATTTAAAATATTTTTAATAAACTCTATATTCAATGAATTATATTAATTATTATTTTTATCAGTCAATTATTTTTAAATTATCTTTAATTATAAGAGTCACCATTCTTGATAAAAATCATAGATACCCTGCTGAAAAAGGGGATGTGAAAGACTGAATCCATTTGTTGCGCTAACACTTGGTTGTTCTTTTTTTCTTTTTTACTTTTTCTTTTATTTGTGCTGGAAAAAAAATATACATGTCGATAAGTATTTGAAAAAATTGAATTGTGACCAACATAAAAATGTATACGATAAGATAGAATAAATTAAAATAAAACTTTTCTTAATATTTATTTATCATATATATGTAGATACGTCATAATTATAATTTAATTAAAAACTTTTTACAATACATAGCACAACTATTTGTGTTTAAAGATGCAGTGAACGGGATATCATGCACTGGTCGTTGCATGAGTACAGTGTACTCATTTATCTATTAGTAACCCAATTCATGAATGACCCATTACCCATTAAACCAACCTATTTATCACCTTTAAGTACACTGACTGACTTGTGTTTAAAGATGTAAGGGACGGGATGTAACTATGTATCAATGGAATATCATCATTCATATATATTCCCTCTATTCCATGAAGTAGACTTTTTAAATAAAAAAAATTTGTTTCAATTTATTTATAATTTATAATTTTTTAAAAGAATAAATTATTTACTTTTTTATATTACTCCTAATTTCTCTCCCAAAAAATTATCTCCCTTATGTTAGTAGTTTTTAACTTTTCATAAAAGGTAATGACAAAATTTCACATAAATTTAATTATTAAATTATAATATTAAATGACCTTTTAATTCTGACTTAAGATTTAATAGTATGGAAATGCATTCATTTTCTCTGCATTGACACGATCTATAAAACTATCGGAGTGAAACAAGGGATCTAAAGAAGAACGAGGCTAGGCTATATTAGTAACAAGTAAACCCTTTGTGTATCTGTAAAAAAAAAAAAAAATCTCCCAATATTTTGGTTTGGGAATAAATATCAATCGTATGTGCATGAAGCTAAAATGACTATTATTATGAAATGAATAAAGTAATAAATTAACGTAGTATATTCATATCATAACATAAAGTAATGTTGCGACTAAAAATTATACATAAAATATTATACACATACTAGTATAAAAAGAGCGAGAAAAGGAAAACAGGTAGCGGGGCTTAATTAATGAACATCGAGAACTAGATTTCTTATATTGAGATTATTGGTCGTTGCCCTCTATTTCTGCTATATAAATTACTAATAAACTGAGACGTGACATAAGATTTCATTTCTGTTTTAAGATATTCAGTTGCTTTTAATTACAGTATTTATAATAAATGGAGTAATAGATTGTTTCAGACCATAAACTTAGATAAAAGAAAAGCGCAAGTGATTTGTAGCTAGCCTAATAAGCCGAGTAAAATAATATATTCCCTCCGTCCTAAATTAATTACATTTCTAGGACTTTTTAAAGTCAAATTGACTATTTTTAAAACTAATCTTTTTACTAATTTTGCTAACATATAGGTGAATATATTATAACCAAAAGAAAGTATATACAATTTATTACTAATTTCAATTTTTATAATTTTAGAAATATATTTATATATGCTTAATTATTAATTTTAAAAATAGTCAATTTGACTTAAAAAAAGTCTTAGAAAAACAATTAATTTGGGACGGATGGAGTAGTAATTAAATTATCTTCATCTAAATACAATTAAGTTGAATCTTCCTTGGCATGTCTTTGTCCCGTTGTTGGTTCTTTTCGAAGACCTATACCTTAAAGAATCCCTTCCTTTCTGTTGTTGTGAGCGCTTACTCGATTAGTTCTGTTTTGAGAATTTCTCACTCCTTATGTAAGGCAAAACTTTTCCACACTGCACTTCCAAGTCATCTCAAGACTTTCAAACGCATCCAAGCAATTGAGGGTCCTACCTACGTACATAATTGATAGAATAACTACGTAGGGGGGCTGTCAACTTGATGCAGGAGAGACATGAGTGCAGTTCAATCTTGTGATGTATTTATTTGTAGTGAGTAGGGCCTCTTTCTCATTGATCAGTTCGCCTTCACTCTATTGAAAGGTCTCCATTCTTAGGACAGTTTTGTCAACTAACTGAGGTTGAGTTTGTGATGTGGACCAAATAAAGCATAACATTAATTGTAGAGCTCCACGTAGAAGATGCTATGATACACCACATAAACATCTTTCTCCTTTTAAGTTAGATTTCTCGCATTCTTTTCTTTTTGAAATCAAGGTGGGGAATTGCACACCTCTCTCTTAATAGATCGATCCGCCCTTTGAGTAGTACGAAGTACATTGAAAACATGTGTGTTTTTTCTTCTTGTCCACAGTTTTTTTACCTAGCAGGTTCACCGCCAAGGCAAGGGCAGCACAGCGAGAAGGAAAGGGAAACATTCCACAACATTTTCAGGGCCTTTGATGCGCAATTGATGGCTGAGGCTTTCAATGTGCCCGTTGAATTGGTGAGGAGAATGCAAAAGGAGGATGAACGAGGTCTCATTGTCGATGTCAGAAAAGGGACGAGTAAGCAAAGTTAGGAACAAGAAAACTGAGGCCAGGAATCTAATGGCTTAGAAGAAACTTGGTGCAGCATGGAAATTCGTACAAACATTGACAACCAAAGAGAAGCCGACATTTTCTCGAGACAAGCTGGAAGACTAAACATTGTAAATCAGAAAAATTAAACTTCCTATCCTTCGAAATATGGACATGGGTGCTGAAAGAGGCAAACTTTCCCCAGTAATATATTCCACTATAATTAATAAACTAGTACTAGTAGCTAGTATATATACATACCAACTAATTTGGAATAAAAAGATAAAAAGCGTTAAGCTGATCTTTTTCATGTATTTGTTACAGAATGCATTATTCGTGCCACATTGGCCGGTGAACAGCCTAGCATCATCTATGTGACTAGAGGGGATGCTCAAGTGCAGATTGTCAGACCAAACGGGCAAAGCTTACTAAACAATAGGGTGAATGAACGTGAAATGCTTGTTGTTCCCCAGTTCTTTGCAGCCACAGGCAAGGCCGGAAGCAATGGGTTTGAATGGCTGTCGTTCAAGACGAGTAGCCTAGTATGGATAGCCCTCTTGCCGGTTACAGTACAGTTTTGAAGGCTATGCCAAACAAAGTCATTACAAACTCCTACCAAGTGTCCCAAAATAAAGCCCTGAATTTGAAGTCAGACAAGGGAGGCCAGAGTTTCCTTCTTTCTCCAGGGAGTCAGAGCTCTTCATGAATATGTAGTAGCATCTAAATGTCTTATAATGTTACAAGACTAATAAGAGCCTTGTATGTGTATGCCTAAACCCAGAGAATAAACATATGTGGCGAATAAAGGTCACTAATATCATGAATAAAATGGAAGCCCAACTTTCCTCTTGTGGGAGTTCAAAAGAAAAGCCTACTATCAAATTTTAATTAAATCTTTAAATAAGGTTTAATCTCATCAAAAACCTTAGTAAACACTGACATCTAAATGCCTAAAGGAAACACTCGTTCTAGACAGCTGTTCCAACAGAACAATTATAGCACTGGCCTGGGTTTGCTTACAGAAACAGTCTCAGAATTTTATTCGCCTTGGACAAGTGGTACATTTTGAGTTTTCTCAGGAAGTGGCTATGGCTGGAATCTATAGAATTCACATTCTCGCACTTATGGCCAAAAAAATTAGCCATTATTACAAAACATGTTCAATTGCAACAGACAACAAAATTGCACTGTATATATATAAGATCAAATTCCCTGAAATACCAAGTTTTTATTTCATATAATATAAATGGGCAAATGTGGCATAAAAAATTCACTATCAAGAAATAGTATAGGAAAAATGCAGCAAGTCAACATCCATCAACAAGGGGAAATTAATAACTATATAAGGGCCTGGACACCAGATTTTTGCATTTCTCTAAGTTTCCATATTGGGAACAGCGCACCTTCTTCAAGTTCTTCTTCATCTACTCGTTGCATGGCCCACCCATAATAAACTGTGAGGATTGTATCCTGGTCAAGAAACAATTTTAACCAAGCATTAGTTAATAGTTTCTCTAACCAATGACAGATAAGATAGTCTCACTATTCTAGAATGTATTGTACCAAGTAGTGAAAGAAGGAAAATGACAGGAATGACATTTACCTTGCCCCCTTCTGTTATTGATCCCAGTTTATCTCGTATGCAATAGACCTCTTGCGTTTGGAACTGTGACAAGTTTGAAGGAAAAGAGCCATATCAACTAGTCTTACCAAAATTAACTGAGAGGTAGAGAGAGAAAGAGCTGAAGGCCAAAGAAATTCCTACCACAACAATTATGATGGGGGTTTCTCCCATCATTTTGGTTTCTCTTACTTCAACATCAGATATATGTAAAATCTGCATGAAGGAAAATGATAAATAAGACCTCAGTTCATTCTTGAAGATGAATATGGTTATGATGAATATATAAAATGCTAGAACAGACAATGAGCAAGGTTATGAATAAATGCTATAAAATTCTGTTCATGGATACCAAGTCACCTAGCTAAAATATGTGTCTTAATGTCTAAATAATATAAGGCCTGTTGAGTTGAGTAGACTTGCTAAAGTAAGTCCCCTATTTGCTCAAACCATAGGTTGCATATAGAGTGTATGTGGAAGTTACATTATTTAAGTGTATCCACAGCCAAGAAAATATAATAATTTCCCCCAGCAGATAAGAAGAATATATCAACTTAAAAATGACGATTTTTCAAGCTAAAAGGAATGCATATAGATATTTAACCGGAAAGTATCATATTGTTAAAGTTTTATAAATAAGTGCTGAGAAAGAATATTTATATGTAACCACCAAATTACTTAAAAAGGAAAGACATTTCAAAATTCACTATAAAAGATGTTAACTGACCATGATGAATGTAGATTAGTCATTGAGACATATACCATTTCTGCAGAAGGTGACAAACCACCAAGTATTTCATAGAAAAAGACCCACTAAAGTTATCAAACAAGTGTGATTAAATAATAAATGATAGCCAAAGATAACATTCTGCTCATAATTGACACAGTCTCTCATTAAAATTACCCCCTCCATTTCAAATTTATAATATCATTATTGACTTTTAAAAGTCAATTTGAGACATTTTCAAACTTTAAAATTAAGATGATTCATTAAAAATTACAAAACAATATAACTGAGAGTACTTTTTAGATAGTTTACAATATTCATCATTGTATTGACTAAAATTAAAGAAATCCATGCCAACTTTGCATTTAAAAATGTCTCAACTCTCAAATAATCAAATTGACTTCAAAAAGTCAATAATGATCTTATATGTTGGAACGGAGGGAGTATTATGGAAGCTATGAATCATGAATGCTAACCTAGATATAAGGAATTTGTATCTTTACCTTGTTATCAATGAAGATATTCTGGCTTTCTAAAGCCTTGTGTTCGGCTTTACACCGCTCAATTATTTCAGAGCTACAATACTTCTTCAGAAATTCAGCATCTCCCTGTACACTGAAGCATTTAGTTATCTGATGAGTTAAAGAAGAAGCATGATAATTGCACATTGGCCTCCTCTGACATGAGAAAGAGATGCCAGAAAAGAGAGGGGGCAGGGAGGGGTTTATAGAAGTAAGACAGCTGGGTCTTCCTTCCAGAAAAATTTTAAAGGAAAGGTTTAGAAAATTGAAACCATAACTACACAAACACAGAGGGTGGAAAACCTTCCCAGCTTCCTATGACAACTTCAGACTTACTTTATAGTAAGCAGTGAGAACTGGCCTGACAACTTCTTGAACCTCATCCCTGAATTCTGGTAAAGAGAAAGATCTAACCCACAACAATTTTAGATTAAGTGAACTAGTCAGTAAGCTGTAATCAGTACTCAAACATATATATGATATAATAAAAAGCATAAGATGCATCATCATACGGATCTCGGCGACGTATTTCTTTAACCGAAATCCCAGCAGCCGTTTCTCCAAAGACGCTTTCATTGAGACTATCACCAAAAAATGACTATTAATTTTTACTCTCTAGGAATATTAAAAATGAATTAAAATATATGAACAAACTTACTCTTGAATTTTATGTACAACAGGATTATCAGAGACCTCCCACATCTCTCGCACATCTTCTGCCAACTGCAATCCCAGTCCAGAAAGCAGTTAGAGCACAAACTTCAGGATGGGCTATAATGAGGAACAGTAAGCCAATGTTAATATACATGAGAACATGTATATATGGGTGTGTGCGTGTGTGAGAGAGAGTGTGTGTGTGAGAGTGTGTGTATATATATTTTCTGTCTATCTCCTCCATTTTCAGAAATTATCATCTCGGGGTATCATTATGGTATCCGTATCCACACTCTCCATTAACACGTCATAATTTTCTAGATCGCCATTTAGCATATTTTCAGTTTTACTTGTAATAAAGTTATATAACATGGGTTCAGCAAATTGGTCTAGATATATTCACTCCAACAGGATTCCAATCAGTTTTACTTGTAGTTATGTATTTATGATGGGACCAAAAAAAAATTAACATAGATTCATGATCCATCACTTCTTGAACTTATGAATGGCTTGAGGCTATATTGTCGTTTGATCTTTCTCCAAATATATAACTTCGCTAGCAGTTACATTGCAGGCATATAACAAATGACATATTAAACCTATCAAAGAAATAGCTAAACAAGTAACAATACAGCTTATACCCAAATGCAAGAAGCATTCTGATCTTAATGTGAAACTCTGACAGAATGGTTATATGTAGACAAAGAAACGACTTAGGATTGCAATGTACCTCCTGGGTCTTTGTCACAACTGGCTCACTCAACCCACCGACGCGCTTGAATACTGGATGACCTTGCATCTAGGGAAAAGAAACCATCTACTTTAACTGACACACGTGAAAGGAAAACGATCAGATTTTTTTAAAGCATTTCAAGAATCAATTTACCTTTTGCTTGAATGCCTCCCACTTTTTACTCCATCGGGACTGCTTGGAGGGTAAGACTACAATGTCAGTGCTGGTGCTTCTATCAAACTTTTCTGAGCAGTTTGTGGAAGGAGCTGTGTATTCTAGGCGCTTTCTCTTAGTTGGGTTACCTCTCAACTCTTCCTTTACAATGTTATAACCCTTCTTTGCTAAGTCAATGAGTTTTGTATCCTTTACTTTCTGGAAGGCCGATGAAAACTTGGGAGAAATGTAAGAAACACTAGACCTGAACTTGCTAAATAATGTTTTTGCAGTATCACTAGGCCCAGACTGATGCTGCTTATCTTCTCCACATGCAGACTTGCTACCATCTTTCCCTCCAGAACCAAAATTAGCTGAAGTACCAGAGGACTCTGGGGACTCTTGCCTCCCAATCCCAAACGTTTCTTTGACCTAAACGATGAATTACAATCATAAGAACTATGATATTCTACTGATTCTATCAATTATAATAACGCATTTCTATTAAACAGATACCATGAGTTACATACCTCCTCCACAGCAACTGAAACCTTTTCCTTCAAATTGGAGGACGCCTATACGTTTAATGAAAAAAATTATAATAAATAAAACATTATTAATATAACCTGACATATGACGATACGTACCAGAACACAAAGAGACATTTTGAGTCGGACCTTCTTTGCAGTAGCTTCAGCTTCTGTCCACACACCATCCACATGCTTGTACAGCTGCTCAGTTATCTGCTTCGTTCTGCATTTCGCCAGTTCACCATCTCAGGGCCTCCATTGGAAGTGTCTGCCCAGCCTTGACATACAACAGTATGTCTCAGCCTATAAACAATTGAAGGTAAACTATAGAATACGTGAAAGATGATATTAAGAATTACCTAACTTTCAAATCTTCTTTCACTCCTTTCAGCTCTTCTGCTTTCTTCTTCATTTCCTTTACTGACTGTTCAAACTCCGGATTTCTGCAATCAAAAAATTTGATAAGATAAGCATAGACAATGTCTCAAACAATTAAGGTGCAATCAGATGTTCACATTGTCCAAGTGACCCAAGCAAAATTTGCATAAAAATTTCAAGACAGAAAATAATCTCCCTCAGTAAGCCAGGCATGAGAACAGCATCATTTTATCACAACTGATGTTAAAAACTGAGAGGAATTGAAAATCATATATAAACTTAAATAATTTACCACATAAACAGTCTCACACTGGTCCTATTTACAAACTTCCGCATCAGATTCCATATGTAAGATTTTCTGATTTAAGATACTAGTATCTTAAATATAAAGTTCAACCCTGCAAAGTTCCCTTTTTTCTCTCCCTTCAGGCATTCTCTGTTCAGCCTTACAAATTTAGGAGCCACAGATTGTGGCCCTTTCCGTTATTCATTCTGACAAAATGGGGTCATTAACAATCGTAGAAACTAAAATCGTACTCCCTTCCTGAAAAATTATAAAGTTTTCAAGCTCTACTACTATAATAATTTATAAAGTTTTCAAGCTCTAGTACTATGATAACTCAGCAACTATGAAAATATACCTTTTAGCTTCTTCTCTCGCCTGCTCGGATAAATTTTCAAAGAAACTTAATTGACGGTTACCCGAGTACGAATGTGGTGCAAGCAACCTTATTCTTGAAGTTGATATTGAATCCTAAACACAAACACGTAAACCCACTAATCAACACATAAGAACAGCATTATATATATATATGTGTGTGTGTGTGTGTGTGAATAACGAGAAAGGTTTGAAATTTATTCGAGAATAAACCTGTGAAAATGTTAATAGCTGACGATAAAGGGGTTGTTTAGATATTAGAAAATCTCGGAGCAGCTTTCTGCTGGCCATTACAGTTCTGTTAATTTCTGGACAAAATTTTGGTTTCACTTTCTCCTTCTAAGTAGAAATGTAGAACAAGGCTAAGGTTTTAGGTTTTCTTTGGGTACGATAAACCCTACGCCGGAAAAGGGAAAAGAGGGTTTTCTTTCTTATATTTCAAAAGAAGGAATTATACAAGGACCATAATATGAATATCTATCTTTTGTGATGTAAATTTAAAATTTATTTTCAAATATCCGTTTAGAATCCTAAATTAAAGAGTTTTTTTGTAAGTGGATGATATAGAGATTCAATCTGAAACCAAACGTTCCCTTGGGTTTCAATACTCGGGACTATTTGGATTTTGGAGTTAGCGCGCAAACATTTCTAGGCCCATAGAAGGATTAAGGCTAAGGCTAAGTCCACGTTCAAGTATATTTCTTGATCTTTTCTTTCCTTGGTTTTTCTCTTTTCATTTTTGGGCCCAAATGAAACTGTCTCCCCCGGACAAATTTCAATTTGCACCTCAAAATATAGGGATAACCAATTGTTACCTCAAAATTATTTTGGTGGCTCCGGTCATCTTTTGACCGGATAGTCCATGCATATTTTTATACTTCTTCAATTTATTTAACCGTATTTTATATATTTAATTATATTTTATATATTTATCAATTTATTCTTTTCTTTCATCCTTTTCATCTTCTTAAATTCATCAAAATAAAACAGCGCTGATCTGTCAATATCCAACAACTCATGCGCAACATATCTATAAATTAATAACATTTTTTTTAATATCCTAATTTATTAGTATAATAGTTTAATAAGAAGATTAAATAACTTATTATTTTCAATCTTTATTATTTTCTTAAACTTGTTTTTATAACCTGTCGTCAATAAGAATTGAACTCTCGATCTCGATAAGTGTACATCTAAAGGCGCACTCAAAAGTAAAATAATAATAAAATATTTCTCTCCTCTCTTTTACTAATATTTTACGTTTAAGTGTATTTTTGAATATACACTTTGAGTGTATACATACATAAATACATTCATCAATAAATAATAATGCTCTTGTTTAACTATGACAAAATTGTAATTCAATTTGATAAAGCAATATCTGCCTACAAATAGTAAAAAGAACACACCAAAATTTAAAGTAAAGAAAAGGATCATCAAATACTAACAATTTGGGACTCTCTCTTTTTTTTTAATTATTATTTTTATTTATTTATTTATTCTTTTTAATAAAAATAAATCATGCATTACGAATCGTAATGGAAAGTAGTACATCTAGACTTTCTTAGAGTGACAAGCTAACAATTTGGACATTTAAAAGTAATAACCATTAGGTTCATAAACCTTAAAAGGGAAACTACCAAAAGCTGGGCTAGCCCAACAAGCCAATAACATAAGCAAAAGGAGTACTATACCAAGGTCTTGTTTACAATCAAAAGGCAAAATATTCAAAATGAGATTTACCCATAACAAAGTAAGAGTAATACTCTACTAGTAAAAGTAAAATAAAATATAATAATTTAATTACAAGCCTCATTGGCCTCATGAAACCTTTGGGCTTGAATGGCAGCAGACTCTTTGGAGACCAGTCCTTGAATCACCATCGTCTTGATTTCCCAACCCGAATACGGGTATCCCTTTCTGGCGTACGAATTCAGCAGCGCCGCCGTCGACTGCTTCACCAGCCGGGCGAACTCGTTCTCTCCGTCGTCGTTCCTCGCCGTCGCTTCCAGCAGCGTCAGATCGTATCTGTACCGTTCGTAGGCCCTCGACCCAAACACCTTAGATACCGTCGATTCCTGTGGGACCATCCTCGGCCATGACTCTCTCCTGCTGCTCCAATACCTGTTCAAATGAATTACGTGTATCAACACTGACTTGACTCGGACGAGTTACATGACTCGGAAAATCTAGAACCAACGCACGCATTAAATTTAAATAAATGTATTTCAAAATAATATAGCAGTAGAATATTATTGTTATTATTATTACTGGGGAGTGCATCTTCCTCTGGTTCTTGTGTAAACGAATCCCGGCCTTATCTTCCGGCCAGCTGCTTCGGTTGTTGATGCTGCAAAGCAAACAAGAAAAAAAAGAAGAAGAACGAGTCGACTCAGTTCTAAAGAAGAAGAAGAAAAAGAAGCCTCCATTTTTCCTTATAAATTAACCCTTCATTTTCACTTGAGTTTCAGATAGTAGTAGAATCACTGTGTTTACGCCATTAAATTTGGGATCTGAGATCTCACTCTCTTTTACTACCGGTCGCTTATTCTTCTGTACAAGTTTCATTTATTTATTTATACACAAATATTGCTTCGTTGAGTGTGCGATTTGAATTGAGATTGTCTTTTTCTTGAAACCACCGTCTTAGTTTTCTTTGCGACATATTTACCCTCCTTTAGTAGGAGTATTCTTCTAGAGTGTTCAATATAATTGAAAATCTTATTGTGTCCCAAGGACACGCATCGTGCGCATATTTTCTTGATTTCTGTGTATAATGTGTATCTTTAGGATACATATTAGAAGGATTCTTCATTTATAAATAATTTATTTTAAACGCAATTCATTTAATTTATTTAATTGTTTAAAATTTAAATGTAATATTTTAAAAGTGCAGTATGTTTAGACCTCCAAACACATAAAATATTATTATTGTAAACGCTCTAAACATCAATAACCGAATATACTTTAACTCTTTAAATATATTTTTAGTGTATTTAGAAGTCAAAATAAACTTATAAATTTTATTTATTTAATATTTATTTTAAATTTAAATTATTTAACTTACGAACACAATACTTCAAATTTAAATATAACAAATCAAAAATAATACGATACAGTTAAAAATCCAAACACTACAAACGCAGAGCAGTTGAGCAAACTTAACTCAAAAACAGTAAAAAATCACTAGTGTCCAATAAGTAAAAGTCGCTACTAAGCAGTGTCCAATAAGTTTGTTTGTGTCTTTTTAAGAGTTATGCTGGTTCCAATCATCCAACCCCCACCATACAGATTACAGCCTCCTGGACCAAGATAAGAGGGAATTTGAAAGGGGCAGAAAATCAGCCACCACATGTTTCATCCCTTGTTAGCTCCATTTTTTCAACAACATGATGATATAAATGATTTTTACTTATTTGGTCTACGTTCAGCATCACCCCCCACATGGCCACATGTTTAGTGTTTTTTCACTTGCTAACATTTCCAATATTTTATTTCTTGTTTATCATTTGTAGTTTTGGTAAAATAAATATTTTAGTTTGGTGTAACATGTTATTTATTAATCATGCTTCTGTTGTAAAATCCTGCAGACTATTTTTTACCTTTCACACACTGTGTTTTAGGGATAGATACTCTGTGGTTGTAAGTAGTGGAGTTTTGAACTTACTAATTTTGCAAATGAAAAAAACAAGTCTCTTATATCCCTTTAAATATTTATATTAATTTGCATACTAGCTAATATATTGTTGAAAATGTTAAATTGGGGAAGGTGCTATGAGCCTATTTTTTAAAAAAAAGTAAAATTTGATCAAAAACCTAGAGGGTTTGCTAATAAAAATATAAAAAATTAATTGAAATATATATATAAATAATTCATAGGTTAGCAACCTAGTGTCACTAAAAGGTACTTAAAATCAGGTTGATACGAGACCCCAATAAAAAAGAGCAACATATTTATTAGTTATAATTATTATTTTTAAAATATTATTATTCTTGAAGTTTAATTTTATGTTTAAAATAATTGAAAATAGTAATATGAAGAAATTTAAGAATATATTAACCGAAACATAGTATGGGATGGGCCGTGTTATATACTCTCAAAACTCTAACTTTTTCGTATAAAATTAAATTAATTATATAATTAAAGAATCTTCTTTTAAACTTGAAATCTTTGTTATTGTTGGGATTTTAAAACTATTTATTTAATTAAAAAATAATGTTATGATTTACTATTATTTATAAACAATTTTTTCTATAATTAAAAATTCTATAATGTTATTTATTTTTTGATAAACTTCTAATGATTCTCATTGATAAATAAATCGAATTATAAAAATATTAAAATCGAGCTGATACCTCTTTTGGTCCTAAATTAAAACTCTACATATATATTTCTCCCAATTCTTTTTCCATTTTCCTCATCAGATTATCTTTAAAATTAAATTATAACAGTACAAGTCTTCAAAATAAAAAAAAACAAAAACAAATTAGAACTCTAATCAAAATACCTGAAATTATAACCCCACTACTTATCTCAATATCTAATAATTTAATATCATTCCGTCCCAAATTAATTACATTTCTAGGACTTTTTAAAGTCAAATTGACTATTTTTAAAACTAATCTTTTTACTATTTTTGCTAACATATAGGTGAAGATATTATAACCAAAAGAAAGTATATACAATTTATTATTAATTTCAATTTTTATAATTTTAGAAATATATTTATATATGCTTAATTATTAATTTTAAAAATAGTCAATTTGACTTAAAAAAATCCTAGAAATGCAATTAATTTGGGACGGAGGGAGTATTTATTTTCATTTTCTAATTATATATATATATATATATATATATATATATATATTACATGTAATTTTTCTATCTGAATAATTAATTGTAAAAAGCTTTACTCATTCAATCGTTGCTTTACACACTGCCAGGCGCCAGCCATTGGTTTAGGAATGGGACGATCAACAACAACCAAAGGGTTAGACGAGTTTATTTTCTAATTTTTTTTTACATATAATATATATACTGCTGAAAAAACAAAATATAAACCAAATAGGAACAAGGGTTTAAGCCGAAGCTTGGCTTGGCCCTCTGGTTACGACGACGACCAATTTTCCAATTCACCCACCTTGCAATGGTTTCTCTCTCCACTTGGGTCCGCTACATAGCTCACAAACTCGAGTATTCTGTTTCCCTCAGTTGGAAGGTCTTCTTACATCTCTCTCTATGTATTTGTGAATATATATTATTTGTGTTCTATTTGGATGGGTTTTCTGATTGTTGCTTATTTATTGGTTTTTTCACACGGTTAGTAATTATATTCATCAAATGTTTTTCTTTTGTTTAATTTTAAGCGATTTTCCTAGAATGATGGGGTTTATGTACAAAGGGGTTAATGGGTTCGTCGAGATTGAAGGAGTTAATTCAATGAAATATTTTTAGTAAAGATTCAAATTGTTGAAAAAAACTTCATTCGAAGAAAGAATTGCAGATGAATCTACAAAAAGATTTTAAGTCTGTGAACCGAAAACTTAACATTGCTATCACATGAATTGCAAAACCTTATGGAAGCCCTAATATTCTTGCGGAATTTATAGCCGGCCAATAACCTCTTTCTTGTTCTATCAAGAGGGCGGTATTGCTCTTTTTTTTTATTTAGTAGTATTTGACTTACTTAGTTTCTTTAAATAAATGATAAAAATAAATTTGGTTAGTTCAAATTTAGGTGAAGAAAGATTTTTTTTTTTTGGCAATATGTTCTGCATTTCTTTTTTGATAAATGTGTCGGCATTGAATTTTATGCCCATATTGTGTATTTTATTGAGATTCATACTTTACATTCCCTAATAAGCTAAATCGTGACAATAAGACCACTGCTCCCTCTTATTATTTAAGATATCTTGGTATTATTTCTTAAATTCTTATGTATGAATTTCCACTAGTTGGTGTAATATTTGTACAGAGCATTTTTGCTGTTCTTTTCACCAACCAACTCTTCTTCGATGAATGGCCTCCGCCTCTGCCTCATCAAACTCCTTGATCCCTTCAAACACTCTTGAAATCTTATACATCATATTACCAATTACCAAACACCCACTGTTCCACATTTTCAAATCTTCCTCGAGTAATTTCAGTTTTGACACCAAGATTAGACTTCTTTTAGGCTCATCATATATTTTTTCCCACCTTCACTAAGCATGCTCACCTACATAATTATATTGTTTATGTTTGTATTGAAGAATGGGAAAAGTTTGAATTGTGACTCATCAAAAAAAAAGAAGAAAAAAAATAGGAAAAAGAAAAGGTTTAAATTGTATATGAAGCTTGAGGCAGTCATGCCTTGCCTGCCCTTTCCACAAGTAGAAGTTATTAAATCGTTGCCATCTCGCACTTGGAATCGTGACAATTGGTTTTAGAGTGGCAAGCATTGTTCTGGTTTTGGCCATTCTGTTACCTACAATATTCTTGGTATTACCCTTGAACATACAAGCCAGAGTTGGACGTCGAGGGCGGTTGCAGCAGCTAGGTCAGCTTAATGACTCTGTAAGACTGTAACCCCACTTTGCATTTGAAGGACCTTGAGAGATTCGGTGGGCCATAATGAGTACATTAAGAATTCGAGTGGGGAATATTGCGACATTCCAAACCCATCTCATATTGAAAGTGTGCTAAGAAATAGCTTATATTTCGTAGAAGAGTTCAGGACAACCATTACTAACAACATGCAACATGAATTTTGGATTATGATGGCAGGTTTGCTCCTTCAAAGTATGTTAATCCAGTAAGTTTATGGGCTTTGGTTGTGACATGTTCTTTCCAATACCTCTTGTTCTTTGATTATGCTTATCTATTGTTACTTTTCTTCTATGCCAATAAAATCTTAGTGGTGGTGAATGTAGATGTATAAGCTTCATATCTGTTATCCTAACTGAATGATTATTACTACACAGAGCTATAAAGGAGGCCATATCACAGACACTGAAGTTGGTGATGCTGTATGGAAAAACTTATTTCATGGCAAATTGACGTACTTGCATTGGAACAAGGGGCAGGAGATGGCCCCAACAATACCAGAGCAGGGTGGCACTCTTCTTGTTCGAAAACTGCCAGCAGCAGATCCGACGTAAGTTTTTGCAAGAGGCTGAGAATTATTTTGGTAAAATTTTATGGTTGAAAATTTAGGTTTCCTGTGACAATTGATACATCTTTTAAGTTATGAAGATGGTTGGTTTGCAATGTTAGTATCATATATTAAACCTAGATTGTGATTTCATCTGATTGGTGGAAGTTTAGTGTTTACCTTCGCCAGTATCAGTATGTGGATCCTAATTGATCAAAGCTGATGTTGGTTATAGGTTGCTGGTAATACCCAACTGAATTTGTAACTAGTTTACGTTGTGCAGAAGTTTAATATCTGCATGCAAATATATCTAAAGTGTTTGTATTTATGACCTTACTATTAAAATCAGAAACAGGAATTATTACTTGATTCTAATTCAATTCCCTTTTTTAGTCACTTTTCGGTGGTGATGTAGTCAACGTGATTGTTTGTGCATGTGCGTTTATACCTTTAGCATTGACAGTATGGTTTTGATAGGCATGTTTTTGTTGGAGATGTTGTGGTTGTGAAGGACCCTGAAAAGTCTGAGAATCATCTGGTTCGTAGATTGGCTGCCGTTGAAGGGTATGAAATGGTATCTACCGATGAAAAGGATGATCCTTTTGTTCTTGAAAAGGATCAGTGCTGGGTGTTGGTAGACAATGAAGATTTAAAGCCCAAGGTATACACCGTTTTCTTATTTGAAAGTTCACACTATCACATTAGGTAGAGAAATAAATGTCAGGAGCGTTTTTTAAATGGCTTATTTTAGTTCATTTTTATATTTCCTCCCCTTTTATCTTCCACTTGTAGACGTTTTCATCTCGAAGTCTAGTAGACATGTATACACTTACTCCTAACATCTCTTGAATAATGAGGTACTGGAATTCTGGCATACATTAGATTATAGTTATATTGAAACAGGATAGCAATCATTTAAATATTTGAAGTGTTAGAAACTTGGAATACAAAGGTATAAAAACAATGAAAAACTTAAAATGAAGCAACTTTTGTAGATTTGAAGATACTTCAATGAGAAAAAATGGTATCCAATATTGAATTATTCGAAGTAGCAGGAGCAACTTGGTAATCTATCTTCATAGCCTACCCTCTAACAACAATCAGAAAATCATTTGTTTAAATTCTAGTCTTCTACCTAGTCCAAAATGTCATTTTCTGATATAAGAACACCAGCCAGAAAAAAGAAAATATTACTAGCCATGTGGAAAAGATCTTGCTGATGATCGTCTATTTTCCTTTCCCTCTATTCAATTCCAGGAAACCAAGGACAGCCGAATATTTGGCCCTGTTCCCATGACAGACATAGTTGGCAGAGTCATATATTGCCTGAAAACAGCAGTGGATCATGGTCCTGTGCAGAACAGGTGAGCTGTAAAATTGAATATAAAGTCGGCTGTTTATACTGTATATTTAGTAAAATCATTATGATGATTAATTTGTATGTTACTGCACCAGTCATAACAGCATGCGTAGGGATTCACCTCTATTGGAAGTTGAACTGGATGTTGATGAGATGGCTAAAAATCACAAAGCATAGGCTATGCTCACTAAGAAAAAGCTCTGACTTAGTATGTACGTACTTTTTTTGGTGGCACCTTTTCCTCACTAGACCTAAGCATGAGTGTGACGATGGGTATTTATTGTATTCCTATTCATATGTTATGGTCAGAATGGAAAGTTACACGATTTTCACCGAGCAAAGTTTTTTTTTTTTTCATTAATAAGAATTCCTTTAAATATATGATTAGACATTTCATTAGAATGATTATTCCTTCCCATTTAAGTAACTAAACATAAGAATAAACATTCGAAAAATGTTAATTCCATTCATAAAAGTATTTTTTGCCTATTGTACTCTTGACTTGTTGCATTTATATATATATATATATATATATATATATATGACTCAAAACATAATTCATAATCGCAATCTCTTTTGTCAATATAAATACACCACTTAGTTCCTCTTTCCCAATGTAGATGTTCGCTTTGAAAGTTCACCTAAATATAAAATAATGCGGAGTCGTGTTAAAGTTATACAGTATTCTAAAATAAATTTTAATGAAAATAAACTTTAATTCTCTTTTTATTTTAATTTTTCAAAACAAGGGTAGAGCAATTTAATATAAACAATGTGGTACATAATAACCAAAAAAATCTTTAAATCTTTTATTGACTTAGCAATTTAACCACCTGAGTTTCCCTTTTTGACGTACAGCTTTAAATTTTATAAAAAGGTCACAAATGTTCAAAAATTGATCCAACGTCAAGCATGGTTAACTAATGAGCTGATGTGGATTATAACAAATAATTTTTTTTATTATTTTATGGAAAATCTTTATATGACTTGGCAGATTAATGTTTATTTAATGAGTATTTTTACACATTTATTATCTTTTCTTTTCAATGCCAACATTTTGTTGCACAGCAGACCAGCTTCCATAATCATTTTACCCTCACTACCATCCAAAGAAATTTTTTTTAAAATAAAAGTAGTTAAAAGTGGTGAAAGTTTGCATTTTTATAATAATTTTGAAAGGTCGAGATTTACTAATTTTAAAATATAAAAATAATTTTAACTTTTTACGTTTAATTTTAAATATTTTTAAATTCTAATTAATATGAATTCATTAATTTCAGTCAATGTAATTATAAATAATAAATGATCTAAATAATTTTTACTGATGAATAAATTTATTATTTTTAAAACTCAAATGATTTACAAGAAATTCCAAAAAAAATCTCACGTGGACTTTAAAGAGGCAAAATTACTTCTTCTTCTTTTTTTTTTTAGTTTGAAAGACAAGTAGTATAGTAAAAGTTTAGAATCCCACAGGTCAATTATTGAAATAGTGAAACTTTGGGGGGCATTATTTAGGCTAAAATTTGAAAAACCTTGACAATGAGCGGTGTTAGAAATAAGCTTGAGCTGTTTGTTTACTTCTTAATGGACCTGAATACTTTTAAATTTATTAAAGGGTTATTTGATAAAACTGAATGAAAAATCTTGAATGATTAAAAACATCTGAATAGCTGAATAAAATTGAGATTCTGAATGAAAAAAAAAAGTGTTTAATAGTTGATCTGTATGAGACATCTAATACTTATATTTTACCATTTTAACCTTGAAACTAGTAATAAAAATAATGGAAACTAAAAAAATATTTTGGACAAATTATAATCACTAATAATTCTATTTTAATTATTTTGTGAAAAATGGAATATTTAATTTTATAAACAAGTTGTTTTGAAAGTGCAAATATACTTAAGAAAATTGAATTGCTTATCAAAAAATGTAAAAACTAAAAGAAAACAAAAAAATAAAATAAAATCATAAATCCCTCCATCCCAAACTAAAGTATTATTTTTCTAGAATTTTATTTAAAGTATAATTATTAAAAAAATAATTAATGTCCAAAGATGGACTAAGTAATAGTATAACAATAGTACTTTGATGACAAAAGAATCTTGTAAAAAATTATTTACAAAATGATGTAGTTAGTTACTATCACTAAGCTCACATACGAGATCATTCACAAATTACACTCTGTCTCATTATTTTATAAATTAATTTTTATAAATTATTTGTTTATCACCATAGCAACACTATACTCTAATGCCCACTTATTCAGAAAAGGAGGCTCTGGTCATTTATTTATTTTGCTAAAAACAAGTTGCAGTTCTCGGAATAGCATCAACGATCATGAAACATGTTAGCACCGATCAAAATTTTAAACTGGTAACATATTCAACCACCCTTTAGCCATCTTTTTGTCAATCTATCTATCTATCTATCTATCTATCTATCTATCTATCTATATATACATATACATATATATATATATGATCAATCAACTACAATTTGTATACATTCAACAGAATCCATAAAAACAAGAAAATAGGAAATGGCTCGTCAAGGTCTGTTTTCACCTTTCCTAAGCTGATCTCATCCCTCCATCACTCTCTTCTTTCATCATTAAAAGCCCCTTCCACAAATCAACAACTATTGACCAGGATCAAGAAATTTACCGACGATCCATCCGCAAACTACCCACCAACTCACCAAGTACCTTGGACTATATATAACTTTGTCAAGTCACGCTCACCGGTGATTACACTGTACGTACTTAAACTAACCCATGCTAATGTTTTTGTTTTCATAGCTAGCTTTAACTAGGGTTAAATTTTCGTGGATGCAGGTTACTTATATAAAGTACTGTTTATAATATGCAGGAAGAGAAATATAGAAGCCAGGTCATGAATGAATTGAAGGAGTACGTACGTGAAGAATATGATAAATGACGATACGGATATATGTCCCATTTGGCGAAGCTAGCTGGAGTTGATTGATTCAGTTCAAAGGCTGGCTATATAGTTCATTAATTAATATATATATATATATATATATATATATATATATATATATATACACACTTGTATGGGATGTATCCGTCCCAAGCTAGCTCTCAATGCGCGCAGAATCTCAACATCGATCTAGCTAGCCTTTTTTTTCTTCGAATTGGAATAACATACTCTTTAATTATATAGGTTTTTAATACAAACGTACGGTACGTAGCTTTAATGGTGTACTGCACAAGAAAAGAAAATAGATGGCTAAGTTGAATTAAGTCTTGACACGAGAATTGGAGAAGAAACAATAATTAATGTTCTTTTTTGAGGATTACCTAATATATATTTGTCGAATTACCTAAACAGTAGTAACATCACTCGGTTGACATTAAGCAATGCATGCTCATGCATGCATGCCAATATCATAAATAACACTTTGCTGTCAAGCATTAATATAAGCCATGCTCATGCCTGCAGCTAGATGTCATTTTATGCATGCTAATATATTTTTGTCCTCTTATATTAATTTCCACGTAGTGTTATTGTCAGTGGTCCTTGTGGACAAAGCGTCAGTCATCCTCCTTTTTTTTTTTTTTGCTAAATAGTCAGTCGTCCTCACGCGTTTGTGTTAGAGGGGACAGAGGGAGTATAGGACTCGGGGTCCCCGCTACCATGAGATTTTGATTTTTCTTTTTTAGGCCTCTCAAGATTTATAAAAAAATATATTAATATTTTAAAAAAAAAAATTGTATGAATGTATTTCTATTCTAAATATAAGAGTTATTTTTATTAATTTAAGTCAATTTAAAAAATAGACAAATTCGTAAATTTATTATTCATCTCATGTTTTTTAATTTTCATCATTATAAAGGGTGTATTAAAAATATATCTTATTTCTTCTAATAAGTATAAACTACTAAATATTTCATAATTTTACGCTATTATGTCTCGGTTCCACTTGAGCCGAGTTCATGGCCAGAACTGGATGGACCACGGGATATACAGCGCACGATTAAATTGTGCTAAAATCTATTTTTTTTGGCCGTTGTCCATGTAAAGATTAGCTAACAAAATATAATACTCCATGAACAGCTAAAATATTTTTAATGCACTAGAAATAAGGTGATGGATCTATCACTGCATAGGATTCTTTTGCACTATATTAGGGTAGAGAGTTTTTACATTATTAAGTCTGGTCTTGCGTATGTGCTTGTTTTTATTTTTGAGTACTTTTGACTAATTTGTAAATTCTTCCGTAAACATATAATAATTAATGTCAAATTATACTACTTTTAAGATATAATTAACTGTTCAAAATTAACTAAAAAAACATAATTGCACTATAAAATAATGATTCGGTATAGTTTTACGTGCGTTTTAGTCTATGTTTTAGGTGGGGTGTAGTGCATGCCAAGATTATTTATTGGCATACTAAATGTCCCAAGAGATTATGAAAATTTAATATCTTTCTCAAGGTGTTATAAAAGGAACACAACTTTCCATATATTATACAGCTCAAACTCAGAAAAAGAAGTGATAAAAAGATAGATGGATAGCATTCCAGAAGTGACTAATAAGCCTCATGCAGTGTGTATTCCTTTCCCATCTCAAGGTCACATCAACCCAATGCTCAAATTTTGTAAACTCCTCCACCAAAAAGGCTTCCACATATCATTTGTCAACACTGAATTCAACCACAACCGTTTACTCCGGTCCCGGGGTCCGAACGCCCTCGACGGCTCGCCGGACTTCCGGTTCTACGCCATCCCGGACGGCCTCCCGGCTTCGGATCCCGATGCAACCCAAGACATCGCTACTCTGTGTAAATACGCTCCGATACACTGCTTAGCTCCTTTTTGTGACCTTATTTCCAAGCTCAATGACCCTTCAGCTAATTCCGACGTACCGCCGGTGACTTGTATTGTTTCCGATGGTGTCATGAGCTTCACTCTCAATGCTGCTGAAAAATTTGGTATTCCTGAAGCTCTTTTCTGGACAACATCCGCATGCGGCCTCCTCGGCTATACCCAGTACCGCTATCTTATTGAAAGAGGCTATACACCACTAAAAGGTAGGTAACCTAAATCTTTATCAAGATATTTTTCTTTACCACTAGGCAATTTGATGGAGTTTCCATAACAGGATAAGACTAGTTAATTTCATGAAATATGTGACATGGAGTTTTCATACAAAATAATCTGACATGATAATACTATGAAAACTCTGTGTTACATGATATATAATGCAGATAAAAAAATGATATACGTATCGACAAATATTTGACGAAATTGAATTGAACGTGAAAATGTATACGATAAGATAGAATAAATTAAAATGAGACTTTTCTTAATTTTTTTTACCTATTTTATGTATGTACATACGTCGTAATCATAATTCGACTGAAAACTTTCGCAATGTATAACATGAGTCATGTAGTTATATTCTTAGTTTTTCGGGTAATTAAGTATATTTTCTTACCTTTATTTTTGCTCGGTTTTGTAGATATGAGCTATGTAACAAATGGGTATTTGGATACAAAACTAGATTGGGTTCCAGGAATGAAAGACATCAAATTGAGGGATTTCCCAACTTTCATTAGGACTACAGACCCTAATGATTTCATGCTCAACTACAACAAAACAGAAACTGATGCTCTTCCGAAGGCTCGTGCCCTCATCTTGAACACATTCGATTCCCTCGAGCAAGATGTTTTGCACGCTCTTTCGGCCATTCAGCCGCGCATTTACACCGTTGGTCCATTGCTTGATCAAATTCAAGACGATAGGCTTAAATCAATGAGCTCAAATTTATGGAAAGAAGAACATAGTTGCATTAAATGGCTCGACACAAAAGAGCAAAACTGTGTGTTGTACGTCAACTTTGGTAGTATCGCAACCATGACAAGTAAACAACTATTGGAATTTGGATGGGGTTTAGCTAACAGCAAGAAACACTTCTTGTGGATAATTAGGCCGGATATAGTTGCCGGCGACTCGGCATTGCTGCCGCCGGAGTTTTTGACCGAGACGGAAGGACGGGGCATGATAGCAAGATGGTGCCCACAAGAGCAAGTCCTGAAACATGCCGCGATTGGAGGGTTTTTGACGCATTGCGGTTGGAATTCGACTCTGGAAAGCATTGTCGGGGGTGTGCCGGTGATTTGTTGGCCGTGTACCGCAGAGCAACCGACGAATTGCCGGTATAGTTGTGTGGAATGGGGAATTGGAATGGAGATTGATAATAATGTGAAGAGAGATGAAGTGGAGGGTTTAGTGAGGGAGTTGATGGATGGGGAGAAGGGTAAGGAGATGAAGAACAATGCCATGAAGTGGAAAAAGAAAGCTGAAGAGGCTGTTGGTCCTGGTGGGTCTTCTCAACTGAACTTGGATAAATTGATCGTTGAGCTGAGCTGAGCTGAGCTTCTATTTGATAAAATGTGATGCAAAATTAGCTCCTATTGATGATTATTAGAGAATATTCTAGATATTAGAGTATTATTTATGTATTAGGAAATAAATCAATTATGTAATGCATGATTCTCTCCTACAATTAGGTAATGATTATCTCCATAATTCTCTCCTTGAGTTAAGCATAAGCATTCTGTTAGTTCAATATTAGTATAAATATCTCATATTCTCACAATGTAAGGTATCCTATGATGAATAAAATTATCTATGCTATCTTATCAATTCTCTCTCAATATTCTATTCCAACATGGTATCAGAGCCTTAATGTCTAACGACATATTATTTTCTTTCCCCGATCCTTCATCAGCCAAGCCACGAGTACCACCTAAATTCTAACTCTACAATTCTGCAGAATTAGAACTTTGTAATTCTGTTCGGATCTCAAATCTTCCTCAACCCAATCTCGTCATGGCTGATTAGCCAAGCTTTAAAAAAAAAAAAAACTTTTTCCCAACTTTCAAGAAGATGCTTATGATTTTTCTTCTGATTACTCTCATGAGTCACATGATTATCCCCTGCGTCCCTATCTTGGGAATTGCCAAGGATGTGGCACTAAAGGACACACGGCCAAACATTGTCCTGATTATCTACTTGTCAACACCCACTCCCCCATGTCTTCTCAACAATTTTTCTCATCTCAAGACGATGCTTGTGAATTTTCTCCACAAAATGGCTCTACCACTAATGCTAGTAACTTTTCTCCTAATTGGTATGTTGATGATCTTTATGATCAACTGAGATATCTGGAACAACTTCCTTCTCAATCTGTGGAAAATTACATTTCTGAGGCGAAATCTCTCGCGTATGCGCTTAATCGTGTCGGTGCACCAATTGATGAAAATGAACTCATTGAGTGCATTATTGAAGGTCTTGGTGATGCTTTATACAAAACAGTTCATGCTTATTATCCTTTGCTGCAGCCTTCCTTTAATGACTTCACAACTTTTCTGTTTGCCCATGAAAAAATATTGGAATCTAGACAATCTAAACACCATCCGACCCATTCAGACATCATCAGACAATCATCCGACCCCATTGAATCACCCACCGACCCAATCCTAGCATCATCCGACCCCATTGCACCAATAGTTGACCCCATCCGACCACCATCTGACCGACCAATTTCCATTATCCGACCACCACCTAAGTCCTATGGTGTCATGCTATGCTCAGGACCTCTAGTGCATTCCATTCTCTATGGGTCTTCTTTCTCTCCTGCTTCATTCTCCAAGTCTGAACCGACCCACACAACAACAATGGTTGGCCCAGATCCATCCTCTGTTGTCACCGATTTTGTTCTTCTTACCTATTCTCCTTCAGACTTGACACTTCGGCACCTCGACTTCGGTTTCGGCACTTCGATTGGGTCTAAAAGATCACTTCGGTTTGCATCATATTTTTGGATTGATGTTATTATCATGCATGCCACACTTTTGTTAAATCTCTCATGGTTTAATGTGCTTGTTCTCCATTCTTCGCGGAATTATTATTTCATTGGCTTTACAGTCGCATGGCTATTTTCCAAAGTTCAAGCTTCAACTCCGGTTACTTCCGTTTCGCTTGCGGGGGCGTATTAGAGAATATTCTAGATATTAGAGTATTATTTATGTATTAGGAAATAAATCAATTATGTAATGCATGATTCTCTCCTACAATTAGGTAATGATTATCTCCATAATTCTCTCCTTGAGTTAAGCATTCTGTTAGTTCAATATTAGTATAAATATCTCATATTCTCACAATGTAAGGTATCCTATGATGAATAAAATTATCTATGCTATCTTATCAATTCTCTCTCAATATTCTATTCCAACAATGATTGAGTAAGTTTAGCATTCAGTAGTACATGTGGATTAATTAATTTAGTTGAGTAATTTATATATGGTTATGTACGTGGAATAAATAGTGAAAATTGCTTCCACGTTTTTAGGCTCAAGTAGCTGGTTTTTTTAGTTATGTTTTCCTGTATATGGCAGTTGGTATGGTATGTTCCAGAAAAATGTACTATCAGTTTCCTTTCAATATTGAAACTAGTCTTCAACTACACGCGTTACGTACCCATAAGAGAAAAAATTACAGAAGAAAAAGTAAACCAAAAATATAAAATTAAACTTACACAATGACGTAAGAAACTTAGAATGACAAAGAGGAGAAAAATAAAATGTAAGACTAAGAAATAAGGTGATTGAGAAAAAATAGGAAGAGAGAGGGAAGTAGCGAGAGAAAAAATATAGTGATAATTAAAATATAAAGAAAAAATAGAGAAATAAATAAATTTTTTGATTATCATGTATTTGTGACCCAAAATCATCAAAAAAAATTGGTTACAAAAAGTCTCACACTTTATAATAACTAGTGGTCGCCAAAAATGCGTTGAGTGTATAAATTATGTATGATAAATAAGAATTTTATAAAATTTAGAAGAGTAAATAGAAAGATATAAAAAATCTATATTAAAAAGGACAAAACAAAATAATAATATATCTAAAATTATAGGAGTAAAAGAGTATAAAAATAAATAAATAAACTATGACACAAAATTACCAAACTTGTGGAGAAAGTCTTACGGAGACTTTATAATATAGATATAGATAAATAGTCTAGTCATCTGACACACACAATATTTATGTTTTAATTTTTTTAATCGTAATATAAAAATATTCATTTAAAAAAAATATAAATACTGTTTAAAATAAAACAGAGAGAGAGAGAGTGAAAAAAAGGCTTGAGATTGAGAGAGATAAAATAGGAGTACGATGTGACACAAAATCACGATTATAAAAATTGGAGGCTTTTATTAATAGAGATTAATAGAGAAGAGAGAGAGAGAGAGAGAGAGAGAGAGAAATCCCTTCAATTGCTGCTGTGTTTTTTTCTGCAGTAGCAGAGTGAAAATCCCTGCCTTATTATTCATTTCTCCAATTTCTATAGAGTCGCAAAACACAATAAAATGTTAATAAACCCCATCATTTTCAAGACATACAACAAACACTTGTTCAATTTCTATACAGTCGCCGAGTAATGTCGCAGGCAATTCATCTAAATGTTCCTGGTAAGTTCATAAATTAGTTTCTGGTTTCATCTTTTCATTAATTTCTTACTTCAAAATTGTAAACTCCATCAATTCATAGTTTTCTGCTACTTCCGTTTTCTTCCTCCCTTTTCTGTGTAAAATCTATTCTCTCTATATATATCTCTAGATGTCTGTATATACATATAAGAAATGGGTATGCTCAATCATGTTTTGGGCTTAGTTTTGAAATCAAGTTATGTGCAGGCGGGTGCTTTTGAATGTTGCACTCTACCTGTTTGATGATTTGATTTTTATATAATAGTTGGGATTGTTTTTGCTAATCTACTAACCTAACGTTGTGTATGTGGTGGGCGTTTTTACGACGACTCTGGGTGCATAGTTCATCTAATGGTGAACCACCTGAGATGCTTTTGTTGAGGAGTCCGGGTTCTGATTGAATGGGCATTCCACCTAGAAGTAGAACCAATTGAAGTTGAATTATCCAGCTTGTTTTAGGTTGATCATTGTATGAAGTAGTGGTTGTAACTCATGGAAAAGAAAGAGAAATTAGAAATTGTTTTGGATAGGAGAGAATAGACATAACGAAGAAGAAAAATTGCTGATAATATTATTTTTCTTTTTAAGTGGATATTGAGGTGTCAAAGTTTTAGACTTGTAGTCCATTGGCGGAACTTTGTAAATTTAGTGGCTAAGTGATTGCTTCAAAGTCACAGCTAGTCTTCCTGCTCCTTGTTTTTATGGGATTTGGTCTTCAATCTGTTCTGAAGCAAATTGCTGAAACTTGAATAGCTTTCGCCAGAGGATACTTAGCCTGAAATACCAAATGAATGATTTTGAAGTAATAGATGTGAATAGTCAAGATAGGATGACTTGTAAAAAAAGTTAAAAATTTATAGTCTAGACAGGTTTAAAAATAGGTAAATTTTTACTTTAAGAATTGATATATCAATCTTCATGATACAACATCTTTGTTCAAGAAAGCTCTATGATGGACAGTTGGCAATTATTTAGTGGTCAGTGTGTAATACCTGAAGGTCATCAATGTCCATGACAATCAACATACTCGGGTATTTTCATAATTCTATTTGGAGAAATAAACTTTCAGATATCATTGCTCCAGATATTATCAGCATTATTTATTTCTTGTGGTTATATAAATGTCCAAAGTCATTTTATCTCCAACTCTCTCTCTCTCTCTCTCTCTCTCTCTCTGTGTGTGTGTGTGTGTGTGTGTGTGTGTGTGTCCATTTAACCATGTCAAATGGGACTGACTGAGTGATGCCTTGATCTTCTTTTGTAAGGCATGTGTAAACAGGGTACTACTTGTTTGCCTTCTTGGATTTAGATTATCCTTTGCTGGAGTTATTAAAAATTTGAAGTTCTTGCCATGCTACATGGTTTTCTTGCAGGTTATGGTCCATCAGATGGGAACTGCCTCTCATGTTCTGGATTTACTGGAAGAGCAGTCGGTATATCCCTTTCCTATTCTCAAAGTGACTGTAAAAGAATTTCACAGGTCAAAATCATATCTCTGAAATGTGCTTCCAGGAGCATGTCTTCTGTTTGTAATTCAAGTTCTGGTATTTACAGAAGAAACCCTGACTTCTCAAGGCTAAACAAGCATGGGTTCTCTCGTAGTAGGAATAGGCCATTTGAAGAGAGAGATGGCTCTGATGACCTTGAAGAATCTGAAGTATTATCTTCAAAGAATGGTCCATTACTTTCTGCCTATGGCACCCCGAAATTCCAAGCGACAGCAACTCCAGGACCGAGGGAGAAGGAGATTGTGGAGCTATTCAGAAAGGTCCAGGCTAAACTTCGAGATAGAGCTCCAATCAAGGAAGAGAAGAAGAATGAAGATCTGCAAGGACAAAGTAAACAGAATGAAACAGTGGATTCTCTCCTCAAGCTTTTAAGAAAACACTCGGTTCAACAAGGGAAGAGAAGCAATAGCACTAGTAGCAACCGAGACTTCATACTAGATCAGCCTGAACCAAATGACTCATTTTCGATAGAGAAAAGCTCAGCGTTCTTCAGTCTAAATAGCAAAATGAAGAATAAGGTCCAAGAAAGTGGAGCCATGTCCGTTAGCAGGCCAACATCGAGTTTTCGACGTAGATCTCCAGTCCCTCAGCTAAAAAAACTGCCCATTTAACCTGATGAAGACTCTATCAATTCTACCTCACATACAAATTCAGAAGGGAAACAAAAGGAGACTGATCCTGAGCTTGAAGGGGAGCATGAACCTAAGCTCAAGTTCAAGGTTGAACCCGAATTCAAGCTCAAGCCTGAGCCTGAGGCAGAGCTGGAGCCCATTTTCCCTAATGCGGACATGCTTGATGAGATGTCTGGCGATGAAACCTCTGAAACTGATGAAGGGAATAGTGATGATGATGCAGATGAGCAGAATTCATGTGAGCACAGAGACTTAAGTGGAATGAAGCTAACTGAGTTGAGGGCACTTGCAAAATCTCGCGGCATGAAAGGTTTCTCAAAGCTGAAGAAAGGTGAGCTCATGGAGTTGCTAACTGAGGTCTGAGGGGTCAATACGATCCCCTATAGCATGAAGAGAGAAGCAAAGCTGATTAGACCACTTTATTTTATTTCATTGGATGAAGCCCTTTTTGTTGGGAGAAAGACTTTGTATTTTTTCTTTCAATCTTTTTTGTCTTTAATCTTGTCTTTTGTACTGGTTGATTATTGTTTGTACGAGTACCTAGTTGGATTTACTGCTCTTAGTCTGCATAGAGATGTTTGAAGGGAAAATCACGCTAATTGCTCCCCATAGGCCATAATCATACTTCCAGATTAATTTACAACCAATACTTACAGACTTATTTAAAACCAATGGGTGTATCATCTTCTACATCAGCCAAGTCGTAGACAAAGATAAACACTATACTCCTAATCAAAATAATTCAAACTTCTATATCATTAATTAATATCATCATGTTTTCTGCTTTTTTATTTCCATCTGTTCTAACTCTCTAGGATTAATATATTAACCTTTAGGCACATAAAAACACTAGTAAATGCACTTGTCCAAAAAAATAAAAAACAAAAAACAAGTGAATGCATATAGTTAATGCTCCTAATAATCTTTGATATTTACTGTTACTAGAAATTATAGAATACAAATAATAGTATAAATTATTAGGATACATTTCAACTTATATTTTTTGAAGATCCCTTTCAATTTCAATTTCTAGAACTAAAATCCGTCGTTAAAAAAAGGAAATTTTTAAAAAGTTATGTTTTTATCGTACTATACATACACACACATATATATATATAAAGTTGTGTTTAAAAAATTACATATTCCCAGATAAACTTTTCTTAAGGATGTTGGTCTTATTTTGTGAGAGTCCATTTCAATTTTTTCCTCCTAGAAGAAATTGATTTGGTAGCAGGCATTAGTTGATGCATCATTTTGTAGTTCTGTTACATGCTCGGAACTTAACTTGAACTTTTATCCCATGTCTTATATATATTATAGTCGGTCTCTTTCGGCGCCACCCACAGCTGAAACTAGTTGACTACCTTTTGTTTATTTATTTATTTTGTACTTCAATTTATTTTTATTTTTTCAAATTGTGAAGTACTTTGATAAAGCTTTAGAACCTGGTTAGAATATATATCATGCCAGATGTCAAATAATATATACATTTCTATTATCCTATACTCTCTTTTGTTAACAAATACACTTAGCTTGGGCGAATCAGAGTCCATAATTGAGATGCCAGATCGAGGGCCCAGAAATGTGTGCATGCGATAATTTTTTATCCATTGATATATATATATATATATATATATATACCCGCGCGCGCGCACACGCTCCATTTTGTAACTTCATAGTTCATACTTTATTTTAAGGAACCACTCATATAGTATTAATATTTAAAAAGTTATAATAGTTTTAAGCTATAACCAATTTCAAATACTGTATCATGGTGTCCCCATTATCATAGACATGAAAACCTTATGTACGTATTGATTAATTAAAGACATAGCCTTGGTGATCAATTAACTCCTCTCTACTCTTGCGGTGAATTATCAATATTTTTATTCTTCAAAACATAAACATAAGTGTTTGTATTTACAAGCGCCCCACAACAAAAACAAACCTTATGTACTAGTATTTGCTTATTATTATTATTATTAAAAAAGAAAAATATAATTGTGACAATATTAAGTATATGTTTGACTTGGGGAAGTAAACATACTGTGTTTCTGGAGGACATCTTCATGATCTTTTCATCCCTTTCCTTTTTTGCTATTCAGACTTCATCTTTTGATGCTGAAGGGAAAGTTACCCCTCATTATATATATGGCTTTAAACTCTTTTAACTACTTTGTTGTATTATGTTTTTGTTCCTTTGTTTAGTTTATATATATATATATATATATATATATATGTTGGATTAAGAGCACAACTCTTAAAGAGCATAACTAGCAAAACTATTTTTAGCGACGGACTGACGACGGTCTTATTCGTCGCCATAGGTTCGGTCCGTCGCCATAGCTTTTAGCGACGTTATATGTTGTCTGTCGCTAAAAGCTATGGCGACGGACCAGACTTATGGTGACAGACAAAATCGTCGCCGGTCCGTCGCTAAAAATAATTTTCTTTAAAAGTTCTGTTTTTGAAATGCTCCCTATATATATATATGTATGTATTTTGTAGAACGAATCTTTTTGATTGGAGGTGGTTGTGACTTAAAGTAAAGTCATAGATGGAGAGGGTAGCAGTGTATGTGGCAAAGGTGACAAATTACATGCACCACGTGATCTTTTGGCCCTTCCTATATATACATGCACCGTGTCCCGTTTTTAGTTGTTTTGTAACATTGTTGCATGTAATTAGGCTCTTTTAACCTTCCTTCTGGGGACTATTTACATGCATGTAATACATGTATTCATTTGTTGGTTTGATTGGCAAAAAAATAACAAACTCACAAATAAAAACAATATGATCGATTATGAGATTTTGGAAACCAAAATTGAACTATTAAAACCTACATGGGAGCAGTTCTATCGAAAGTGGAATTAGTTCTTCAATCATATATATACAAGTTGGTAATTATTATGTTTGATTAATAAATAACCAAACAATTCAATTTGTTACTATTATTTATAACTCACATCAAATATACATATATATATATATATATATACATATATATATATATATATATATATATAAGTAAGAGATTATCTTGTAGAATTAATAATTTTATTTGTGAAATTGTTACCTTTTTTTAAAAAAAAAAATTTCTAAAAAGAGAAGGGGATATTAGTCATTTTAGAGAATATTACACCTGGACACTAATCATGGTACTTGTCTAGAATCATTGATACCATTGAGGAAAGGTGCTGGACTTTTTTATCCATCTAATCATAATTTAGGCTCTTATTTATTTGATATCTCCATAATTCTTGTTAATCAAATCGTTAATAAATTCATCAGAATAACAACAAATCTGCAACTAAAACGTACCCCCACCAGTTTAACTCTTTTCTTTTTCTTTATTTCCCTTTCTTCGTTCTTTGTTCTTCCAACAACTCTCTCTCTCTCCTCTCTCCAAATGAAGAGGTTTGGCATTTCGCAAAGAAATGTTGAGAAAAGGGAAACACTGGTTCTTAAAGATTGGTAATTTCCATGGAGTTTCGTGTTAAAGCTTCAATCTTTATGGGTTTCATCAAGATCTGTTAATGCTTTCTACGTTTAGCTTGAGTTAAAACAACAGAGGTTCGTTTCAATTCAGCTTTTTGAAATTTGGAAATTAGATATGAGCTCTATTACGAATTCTATGTTCTTTGTTGTGATTATAATCGTATAAAGTTGATGGGTAGGAGTGAAAGCAATTTATTTTATATCCAATTTGGCCTTTTACTTTTCTGGGTTTTATGTGAATTTCAGGATTTTAGTCGAGGTAAATGATTATATTATTTTTGCACTTGTTTCGTTATTTTCCCAATTGGGCTAGGTTTTTGTTCGTACTTATGTTGAGCAAAATTATGAGCAATACAAGAAACGGTGAGCTAAATTAACAATATGATACTCGTCTTTTTTCCTTTTAAGTCTTTGGTTTTTTGTTTTTTTGTGTTTTTTTTTCCTTCTGGTTTTGTGGGGGTGGGGGAGGAAGGGTTACACAAGAAAGAAACTTACAATGCTGAGCCAGTATACATAGCAATAGCTTTATTAGAATGAAGTCATTTTGCTTTAATAGAGTGAAGTCATTGGAAATTAAATAAATAAAAATAACGTCTAACTTTAAACTCAATTCTTTTGGAGTCCATAATTCGTAAAGAATTTGGGGTTGAAACTGGGGACTAATGAGCTTATGTTAATTGGTGCTTTCTAGAGAGCTCTGACGATATTGGGGACTAAATGAAGTTATGTTAATTTCCTGGAAATTATGCCGCTCAACAGTGATCCCAGGCAACTATTAGACTTTTGATGGTCCAATTGAACCAGGACATCAGCCAAATCCTGTTCAATATCATATAAAGAATCATACTCTTTGAATGAAATTCTGTTGTATTGTCACTCACTTGTCTTATACGGTTTTCAGGAAATGTGCTGAAGGGAAATACGAGTATTATACATGCTTTAGGGTAATTTAAATTATATTTGCCTTTGCGTCGTTTTTTTTGGGGGGGGGGGTGTGGAGTGGGGTTGAGGTTTGCACAATTCCATTTTATCCTCGTTCATAGTGTTAAAGAAAAAAGGCCAAATATTCTTTATTGCTTCTATCTAACTTAATTTATTTCGATCAGTACAAAAAAGGTACAAAAGTCTTATCTGTATGAATCTATCTCTGTATAAATTTATATTATTTATCTTTTTCCGATGCAAATTTATCCCGTATAATCCTACCCAAATAACGAACGAGCTCTACTACATGTCACTTTTGTTAGTGCATCTTACGGCTTAGTAATTTATGGTTTATCCTGGTGCCCAAGAGAAGGTATGGTTGGCTTTATGCCATTGACTAGGTAAATTGGGAACTAGGTCAAGGGAGCTTAAGTATGCTTATAAATGGCAGCCTTGTACTCCTTAAATTAGGAAAATATGAAGTTCCACTATCATGGTTGAGCTTAGAGGATTGCAAAAAGGAAGGTAGGCCAACCCATGAGGGGCGAATGTTAATTTAGCTATCTTGAATAGGCAGGGATTTTTTATTTTATTTATTTTTTATGGGGCAAATGCCACTAAGAAATTGAATATCTGAGCAGTGAGTACTAAGCAACTTCAGTTTCTCTATTGACTTTGTGCCTGCTGTCTATATGCAGAGTGCTTAGTCTACATATCTCTAACATGTCCAGTTGGATGTAATATTTCCGATAATGAAATAATTTTTCTTATTAAGTATTTGTGATAATAATGGTTGTAGCTTAAAACTGTTTATAGAGCTGAATAATTCAACTATTCATGCCAAGATTTTCTGTTTCTATTTTCATGCAATTAGTTTTTTGGATTTTAAACTTTGACTGCTTTATAAACAGGTCGGATGGACACAAACTCTATTAGATGTCTTATTAACAGCATTTCTCGATTAGTTCATCTAGTCTCATGCCTTGCACTGAAGACTATGCCTACTAAGAAGGATTACAGGAATATAGCCAGTTCATTAAAGCTTTTGAAACTAATTCTTGATAATATTGTTGATTCCGAAGTAAGTTCAGATGAGAATCTGTGTAAAGAGTGCGAAGAACTGGATGTAGCTGTTAATGAGGCTAGGGAATTCATAGAGAAGTGGTCTCCTAAGATGAGCAAGATTTGCAGCGTGAGCACCTTCTTTCGTTGCAAACTCTAACGGTCTAACCCTGGCAATGTGATGCCACAAAGAAAATAATATAAACAAGTAATTTTTCAGGTAGATGAATTATATCATATACTAGTTATTATCTAAATCTATTATGAAGTGGTTTTTATTTCCCCAAATGATATTTAGCAACACTATTACATATCTACATAGCCTTTCTTTTTAACCTCTGCATCTGGTTTAGCATATATAAATTTCTTTGAGATCTCATATCCATTCAAATACTGAGAAAATCTGGAAAAATAAAAAATTTGAATTTTGTAAAACTGTCAATGAGGTATCTTATTAATGTAATATAAGTAGCTCTCATTTTATTCTTTATATAGCGTCTGCTTTCAAACAAAATGATGCACAAAAAGAAAGGAATATATGACATTAGACCATAGGCTCTCTAGCTGTGTGTTAATTTTTCAAAAAACTTACCATAATTTACTCTCTTTTTTTTTTTGGGTCCTTTTATCTCTCCAGGTTCTGCAGAGTGAGCCATTAGTGCTTAAAATCCAAGGCTCTTCAGTCAGTATATCTCACATTTTAGGTGGATTATTGGAGTCATCACCATCTACTTCAAGTTTGGCTGATGTTCAGGTACGTAGGAATTATAATTTTTTTGCTTCTTCTTTCTGTTTTCTGCCAACAAATGCTTCTGACTGTAAAGTGGAGACCGAAGTTGTATATTCTTAGTATTGTTTCAGTTTTCTATTGACGTTATTCTATTCTTCTTCGAAGTTCATTATGCTGCTGTAATGTAGCAGTCGCTTTCTTATTTGCCTGATCTAAGAAGCCAAATTAACAACTAACCTGAGTGTCCATTTCAGCACTGTGTGCAGGAATTTCAGTGTTTTAAGCTGGACGAAATATCAGAATCCATAGAAGAGGCTCTAAAAAGTCAACGGCAAGGATTGATTCCTCGCTCTGAACATCTACTAAAGATTGCTGAGTCACTTGGTTTGACAGCAAGCCAGGAGCTGCTAAAAGAGAGTATTGCTTTGGAGAAGGAGAGAATGAAAGCTGAAAACAAAAAAAATAACGGGGATCTTGATCAAATTAGCCATATGGTAGACCTTATCTCCCATATCCGGAATTGTATGGTTAAACTTGAGAGTTTTATGGCCATTAATGGCATCCCTATCCCTCCATACTTCTGCTGTCCATTATCAGTAGGACTCATGTTGGATCCAGTAATTGTGGCTACTGGTCAAACCTATGAGAGGACCTCCATTCAGATGTGGGTGGATCAAGGGTTAACTAGTTGCCCAGGAACCCGTCAAATGCTCTCACATACAAATCTTATTCCTAACTATACAGTCAAAGCTCTGATAGCAAATTGGTGCGAGGATAACAAAATAATTCTCTCCAACAACTCTGAGTGTACTAATATTATCCCTAAGCCCTTCAAAGTGGAAGCTGTTTCTTCTCAAGATCCCATCCATATGGATAATTTCTGTCCTTCACGACATAGTAGCAATTCCATGTCTCTTGAAGGTGAACATAGCTTTGAGAGGCCAAAGGTTGATGCCGATCCTGGATTTAGCAAGAAAAAGTCTAACGGATTTCGGAGTAATGATGGGAAGAAATTCGATCATTCATCCCCTGAACAATCGTATGTTCACAGCAGAAGTGAATCTGCATCCAGTGACGTTACTAGCATTGACTATCTGCCTATGGTATCAACTGATGTGTCAAGGACATCCAGTAAGCATGAAAATATGCACGACTTATCCGGAGAAATGAGATCTGACTTCCCTTATTCTTCTTCTCCTAATAAGAATCTGGGGAGTTCTCTTTTGTTGTCTGGGAAACAATATCACAGCTCTAAAGTATTGGCTGAAAATTCTGCCGATGGAGATCGTAACTACCCAAGAACACTATCTCTTCCATGTGATTCAGGATCTAATGATTTAACCACAACTTCCCATGTTGAAAAACTGGTTAAAGATCTGACGAGTCTATCAAACGAAGTGCAGACTACAGCTGCAGCAGAATTGCGGTATCTTGCAAAGCACAACTTGGAGAACCGCAATATTATAGGCAAGTGCGGGGCTATTGAACCATTAATTTCACTGTTGCACTCAGATGTGAAGCAAACTCAAGAGCATGTTGTCACTGCACTACTGAACCTATCAATAAATGGAAATATTAAGGCTAAAATTGCTGAAGCAGGAGCAATAGAACCACTTATCCATGTTCTGAGAACAGGAAATGCAGGAGCCAAAGAGAATGCTGCGGCGTCTCTGTTCAGCCTCTCGGTACTGGACGAGTACAGGGTAAAGATTGGTCGATCTGGTGCAGTCAAAGCATTGGTTGATCTTCTAGAGTCTGGTACTCTCAGAGGGAAAAAAGACGCTGCCACAGCCTTGTTTAATTTATCAATCTTTCACGAAAATAAGGCTCGTATTATTCAGGCAGGGGCTGTGAAGTATCTTGTTGAGTTGATGGACCCTGCATCAGAAATGGTTGACAAAGCCGTTGCCTTACTTGCAAATCTATCTACAGTTACAGAGGGAGGCTTAGCGATTGCACGAGAGGGGGGCATATCATTATTGGTTGAGGTCATTGAGACAGGATCTCGGCGGGGAAAGGAGAATGCTGCCTCCATTCTGTTGCAACTGTGCGTTGGCAGTCCAAAATATTGTCGCCTGGTTCTGCAAGAAGGAGCCGTCCCACCTCTAGTTTTGTTATCCCAGTCTGGCACACCAAGAGCCAAGGAGAAGGTATGCGACTTTGATCAACTTTTTCTTTTGTCCATGTACATGAGTGCGCTTGCGTGTATGCATGCCTACATATATAAATGACCTTTTTAATTAATATCTTAGTTAGGCATGAATGTTCTATAAATTAGGGTCATTACTTTTACATTTAATCAGGATAGGGAAGATGGGGGTATAGAATTATGATCATTCCTATAGATAGGGCCCTCTATAGACCAGAAGGGGCATGCTCTTCATGCTCAGGCTTTGAAAGAATTCTCTCTACCTTATGTTCTCATGTATGCAATAGCTTGAAATATAAATAATCCTTACTTTTAATCTAGTGAGCATGATATAGCTGTCTGAGAAGAGAGTCTAAGAAGATAATAAAGTTTCTAATATTGATGCAGGCACAACAGCTTCTCAGTCACTTCCGAAACCAGCGTGAAGGTGCTACAGGAAGAGGAAAGTCATAAAAATTGAATTTTATGATACACATCTGTTATTTTGACAATATTTTCCATGTAAGTTGCTGTCTGTAGCGTTACCCCATTAGTTTCTCTTTCTCATATATTCTTTAGTTAGTTCCCCAGTTATCCATTTGCAGTGTAGTTGTGATATTTATCTGTCATGATTGAAAACTGATGCCACTTGCATCTTTTAGGTCATACCATCATAGTGATTATTGTGGTTCATAATTCACTTCCACTAGTATATATGTACATCTGCTTAAAACTTCTTGTAATTCAGTCTGGTAATATTCATGTTGGGTTGCGCATTATATAACTATTGAAGCTTGACAAGATTTATCAATGGAAAACAGACTCGCCTCATGCATCCACCCACAATAACACTTGGGCTAACAAGAACTTATGCTCATTACACCAATTTACAGGGTAACAGAATTCATCCTATGATCCAAATTTGCCATCGTCTCCGCAAAGTTAGTTCTACCCTATGTTATAAAATGTAATATACTTATTTAATCCATCCTGAACATTTTTCAATATAGTATGTTTTCCTTGATTGCACTTGTGCGGATATATTTTGTTAAAGTTGGGTAGCAGTACAACAGGATAAATTCCCCTTGCCCTTGTAGCACTTAAGTGACAAGTTTAATCTCTACCCTTCGATCATCATGTACGCTAGGAGATGGGTTGAACCATCCAAATGCTCCTAGCTAGCTAATGTTAGGCAATAATTTCCCGTTTATACTTGGTTCCCCTAGCTAATTTTTTTTGTTTCACAAAAAGCGACCATTTCATTAATTGATTATAGTATAAATCGACACAATGTCTTTAACTTTACTAGCACAGTTTCATCATCATGTCTCTACTACTAAACTAATACTCATTAGCTTTAAGGATAAATTTAAAAGGAAAATATATTCTTAATATTTACAAAAATTTTAAATAAAATTCTTTTTATGGAACACGTGGAGTACACCTTATTTTACTAGCCAGGTATATCTCTAGAATTTGTTTGAATAACTTCATAAATATCTATCGAATAATAATCTTTATGTTAGGAACTCTTACAAGCATGTTTCTCCAAATCAGGTAAGCTTTTACCAGCTAGGGACATGAAGTCTCTTATTTTCATTTTTTCCTGAGAACATATGCTTAATTATGGGATTACCTTTTCTTTTACTAATATACTTACTTGGCAGATATTGTACGGATCGGGGACTAAGAGGTCATATGCCTACTGTCTATTGTCATTATTATGACAACATGGAAATGTGTACACACACACACACACCAACACATGCTTCTTCTTTTTTCTTTTCTTTTTTTTGTTTGTTTGTTTGTGTGTGTGTGTGTGTTTATCGTAAACTGATCCAGAGCAAAAGTTGAGAATTAAAATGGTTCAAGTTTCACCATGTTCCTATTGCTTTGTCCAACTTAGTACTAACTTTGTTGAGCTTCTTTTTTTTATTAAATATAAGGATGGTTAGGTCCACTTGACAACTACGAGAAGAAAAATTTTAAACATTTTATTTTGTATTTTATATTTTATATTTTTGACTACATATAGTATGTCTTTTGTTTGTTGAAATTAGTAGTTGAGCTCAGTAGGTAATAAATATTCAAATGTCTTTTTACTTGTTTTTTTTAGCGATGGCATCGATAATCTAATTTTTGCTACAAATTTTATTGTATTAATTAAATATATATTCAAAAAAATTAAGATAAATTAAGAGAAAAGTGTAATAAAGGAGATTCTGTTATCATTGAACCGATCTTTCCTTTCTTCATTCTACTGGTTTTGAGAATATATATATATATATATATATATATATATATAAATCATTTGTCAAAATTGAGCAACTTTGGAGTAATAATTTGTTAAAACTTCTGATTTTCCATCAATTAGCATACCTCTCCTGAAAAACTGATTTAATTATTCTGAATTTCAAATTAATCTCTGTAAACAAAAACAATTTATACAGTACTTAAATAAAAAAAAAACTATAGTTTCTGACAATGGCATTAAATATTATTCAGTGCTCAAGGTACTTTTACCTTCTGACCAATGCTGCTACGTCTAGAGCCATCAAAATCAGCCCCAGTAGTCTTCATAAATTTGATTAATGCAATAACAAAGCATATAACTTTTGAAGCTCTTACTATTCGCAATTTTGTCGTTAATTAATATATTCTTCCTCCATGGCCCCATCCTTTAAAAAGAATTTATCTTCTTTTTTTTTTCTTGTCAACCCACACTCTTTTGTAATGACAATTCTAACTTAAGAACCCAAAATTAAAAGTTAGTAATGTAAAATGAATTGAAGAGGCACTTGTTCGGACTTCGGACAGAGGGAGAATGATTTGTTAGGGTTTCTTATGATTCTGCCTTCGCTTTTGCACCATGTTTATGAATTTTGGACGAAAAATAAATAGCAAAAAATGTAAACTAGGATAGAAATATAAAATTTTAAGTTTTCTTATAGTGGTTACCGAGTTTATAAAAAATTAAAAAAATTAAACTTTTGTATTTAAATTGTTATTTTATCCCTATATTAATTTTGTAGTGTTTGTAATATAAATCTTATATATATATATATATATGTGTGTGTGTGTGTGTGTGATAGGAATTACTATTATAAAAAAAGAAAAAAAACAGGGTGCCTATGTTATACAAAATTTGGATTTTGGATGGTCAGTCAACATGTTTACACCTTCAACACATAGATTATCTATATTATTCGAATATATAATAATAATGAAATTAAAAGAAAAAGAAAAGAGACAAGGGTGCTGTGGTCATTGAATATTGAACTGTCACTCAACATAGTAATCAATATATAGTAGGTGAAGAAACAAAACCATGTTATTCACTTTATTACTCCTATAATACTATTATCTTTTCATCCTCCAAAATTTATCCTGCCCCCTCTCCCTCGCTGCTTACTTGCCTGGAAGCCCTAAAACAGATGTACACACATGATCGAGTAAAAAAGACAAGATATATATATATATATATATATATATATATATATATATAGAGAGAGAGAGAGAGAGATCTATAATCAAAATTGAATGAGAGTTCTATTCATTTAATGCAGATCTCACCAGTAATTTCTGTGATCTAAAAGCTGTAATTATTTCCATTCGCATAACTGTTATGCGGATGGTGGACCCTAACTGCACAACAGTTGTGCGGATCCGCACAATAATTTCTGAGTTTCCATCCGCATAATAGTTGTGCTGATGGTATATCTCATCTGCATAACTATTGTGCAGACGGAGTAAATTTTAAGCTATTCGATATTTTTTTAAACGGTCAAAAATTAGTTGAATAATAAAAACTATTATTCAACTTTGAATATGGATTATTATCATACATACATACATATATATATATATATATATATATATATATATATATATATATATATATATATATGTAAGAGCTAGGTCAGTTGCTGCCTGCCCAAATTTTGTGAAAACACTAATTCCTTGAACATATTTAGAAAATAAAGTTACCAAATCTATCAGGCAGCACAAGTCTCCCAAGTTTTTATTGTACAAACAAAGCAAGAAACTTCACTTTATATATCATATCTCCATCAATCTCATCACAAATATATATATGATATGATCAAACTCTTTCTCTCTCTGTTATCACAAATTTGGAAATGTTGTTTGTCCTAATATCATGAATTCGATGACCCTAGCTCATTTAATTCTCTTCTTTAATTTCCCCTTATTAATTAAAACCCTATCTTCTTCGATTCTTCTTGACATTGACACTTCATTAAGACCAACCAATTACCACTTGAAAATATGTCTATTTAACTCAAGTTGTATAACACCTTCTCTCTCTTCTCATTTACTTCCAGTACTACTTTCTCTTTGCTCTCTCCAATTATTGTATGAACATAAAACCCTAGAATCTTGTAAACCTACAAAAACCAAAAAAAAAAAAAACAAAACCCATATCACCATTAATTTCCATATATGGATCCCAATATCCAAGAAGTAGACAGCTTCAACTCTGATTCCAATACAAATCCAACAGCTCCAACTTCTTCATCACCTCCTTCAAATCCAAGCCGATACGAAAACCAAAAGCGCCGAGATTGGAGCACTTTTGGCCAATACCTAAAAAACCACAGGCCACCCCTCTCACTCTCCAGATGCAGTGGTGCACATGTTCTTGAATTCCTCCGCTACCTAGATCAATTTGGCAAGACCAAAGTCCACGTGCCAATATGCCCCTTTTACGGCCATCCAAACCCTCCGGCTCCATGTCCATGCCCCCTTAGACAAGCCTGGGGTAGCCTCGACGCCCTCATCGGCCGCCTCCGAGCGGCCTTCGAAGAAAACGGAGGCAAGCCCGAGGCAAACCCTTTTGGGGCTCGAGCTGTTAGGCTCTATCTTCGTGAGGTTCGGGATTTGCAGTCCAAAGCACGAGGGATTAGCTATGAAAAGAAGAAGCGAAAGCGACCACCGCCTCAACAGTTGCCAACAATTCAAGCAGCACCGGATGAAAGAAGTTAATCAATTTACTATATATTCCGAACCCCTTCTACTTGCTAATGGCAAAATGGATGGATGTATGATATTTATGTTGAGGTAAGTACTACTTAATTTGTTTTAATTTCTGTTGTGTATGTAGGGTTAGTACTTTTACATTTTCATAAGTAGTGTATAATAGGAATTACCACCGAGAAAATGTTTCTGGTTTTTGACCAGAAACATTTAGCAGTGGGTTAGATCTGGGGCACCTTTATTCTACTTTTGATGCAAACAGTAAAAGTTGCACTGGTTGTTATATATATGGTATATGAACTAGTAGCTAGCTAGCAGTACAAGTACTTGAAGTTGTAGGAGAGTAAATGTGATTTGCAGTGTTTATTTATGTGTGGAATTAATTTGTAGTACTTGAACACCAAATTATATATCCCAAGGTCATATGTTTAATTATCTCTATTCTTTTACATTTTTGTTTGTTAATTAATCCTGTAAGAAGCGCAAAAATTTGATGTCGCAACTATGCTTGCTTCTATGCGGTATGATAGAATAAAACACACACACACATTTATATATATTTCCGTACGTTTGGTTTTCCTTTTTCATATTTTTGTGTTTCTTTTGAAAAAAACCTTTTCAGCTGTATTACTTCTGAGAAGTAATCAGAGCCACTATGCTTAATGGGGCTATTAAGGTATTTAGGTTGATTAATTATTAATCTCGAGAACTAATAACAGTGTTTAAGTGGTAGCTTGTAAATGATTTATTTAGTGCTGTCATTTCATTTCAAGGGAGCCTTTTTCTCCCTAGTAATTTATGTCAAATCGAAGGAGGGAAACACATAGAGGAAGTTACACTCGCACAAACCTTGAAATATCTAAATTTAGCTGGTTTACATTAATGGAAATATATATTGAAATTCAGATGCAATTAACTAGTAACTGCCGAAATATTTATGTGTGTATATATATATACACACACACACACCCATATACTTGGTTTTTTTTTTTGTTATTTTTTTTATCAACTGATCCATCGATCCTCTCTATTTTCTGATTATGGTATATTGTTTAGCACGAGCAAGTTTCATAATCCTCTATACTTGAAGTGAAAAGTGATCATTCTACATAATTTGTCTATATATATATGGTCTACGAACTAGAGTATTTAACTTAATTATGGAAAATAGCAAGGATATGTATACTTAGTGCATTTATTATATATCTTTTTTGGGTAAATTATTTCCCCATAAGGATTTTAGTGGGGCACTAACTAGGTAGCTTTCGGCAAACAGAAGATTTATTCCCACTATTAATCATTTATGTTCAGTTAGGTTGGGAGGGTAAATTTTAAATTTTCTATGTTTAAGGAAAGGCACTCCATAAACAATATAATGAATTTTCAAGTCAAGCAATCCTTTGTGATGTAATAAGCCATATATATTAATGTTATTTCTACAATCTTATGTAGAAATACCCTATGAAATTTAGTTAAATTGCTTATCTTAATTATGTAGCTAATGCCAAAAAAACGCGTTCTTTTTTCATAATCAATACTGCTATTAGCTCAATATATCAATTAAGCCAGCTTTATCTTTTCATCTCCTACGTACATGGATCTTTGACACAAAACAATATCTTAGTTTGTGGATTTGTATACCCTATATATTGAATCACAGCTAAGATGCACATAAGCTAGCTTCAATGATTAGAAAATTAAGCTAATCATCCTTCCTTTATATATATATATATATATATATATATATATATATATATGTGTGTGTGTGTGTATATACACACACACACTAATTGAGTTAAATTTGAATGACCTTGAACCACAATAGTAGGTTGATGTAGAATACACAGGCTTTGTACTGGATTGACCTTAATTATTATTTGATTGATTTCATAATATAATGCAGTAATTAAATGAGGTACATATAGAAACTTATTTAATCCAATATATAGTGTCATTCATGTAATAAGTCTCCATTTTTGTACGTGCATTATGTGCGAATGCGCTATAAATATCAATGTTAATAACATATATACCTAGGAAGTTTAATTCTGCCAAAGTTTAAAAAAATAAAATAAAATAGAAAAAGACTAAAACATATTACATGACAACACATCCCTTTGACCCATGATTTTTGTATCCTCTTTCTATTTAGGAACAACCTTTTATTAATATTTTAATTTTATGTATACTTTACCCTATTCATGATTTTGCAATTGGGGAGGCTTAAGTCACACAATCTATATTATTAACTTGGCTACCATGCATTCACTTTCTACTTAATTATATATGAAGTGAAACAATAGTGTTGATCCATTAATCGGTTGTTAAGTAAAACCTTTCATGGATTTCTCAAAGTAGTACTTTTTTCTTTCTTTCTTTCTTAATTATGGACATGAGAAATTTATCAAAGTAATAATTAATATTCCACAAAGTTTATGCATGTAAATACATAGCTGAACATAACAGCATCGGGGACATTAATTATGATTATGTGAATCTGATGTAGTAACTGAAGTTGAGTTAGGCTGCTATTTACTAATAATATCAAAATAAATTGTTAATTAGCAGTATTTGGTAATGTTTTTAAGTACCTTTTTTTTCATATATATATATATATGTATGTATATATATATATATATGCATGTGTGTGTGTGCGTTTTTTAAATTAATTTCAATCAAGTGTTTGAAGAAGATATATAATAAAAAGGACTTCCAGCTGAATAGTCATTTCGTGTGGTGGATGTCGGCAACCTAAATATTAGGAATATTTTCTAATGGGTAGAGCTTAATATTCGAGTCAATGACTACAGTGTTTTGGATGTACATACGTTACAACTAATTAATTGTCTGGTGGATGCTAACTTGCATATATAATCAGGTTAGAAAAAGCCGGATAATTGTTATCTTAAAAAAAAATATTTTTAATTTAAAACGAAAAAATAATTTTAATTATTAATTAAAAATAAATACTCGAATTTTCGCTATTGTTATTATTTTAAATTCCTTGTTTCTTTTGGGGCTATTAAAAGGGCCAAATAAAAAATTAACTTATAAATATTCATGATAACATGAAAGTCGTGCATTTCTATATATGTTTTTGTAAAGGGCGTTAGAAGCTCTCTTAATTAGATTTAATTATGTGGAGATACTTGCAAAGCCTCCGCAAAATATGCAGAAATGTGAAAATGAAAGCCACCTTTCCTAATTTGCTGACTAAGTAAAACTAAAACTTTGTATATATATGCGCTAGAACTGTTCGTTTACTTCTTTTTTTTTTTTCGTCTTAGCTGCTATTTGTTTATATCTGATTGCCTCTTAATGGACTGTCTCTTATTCGCTAAGAGGCATGACGCTATTTTTTTTTTGTTACCTCTGAATGTCTCTTAATCGGTAAGACAGAAAATGAAATCTTAATAATTAATAGGTACCTCTTAATGAAATTTTTTTGATAAATTTTTTTGATATAACTATATTCAATAATATTATTCACTCATTTTTATTAAATTGAATATTTAAAATTATTAAATAAAATTTTACCTTTTAAAATGATAAAATAGTGTCATTAAGAGACAATTTATTTTTTAGTAATTAAACAGTTTTTTAGATTCAAACCTTATAATCATTCAGATGATCTAATTTATTAAGACATCATAATCATTCAGATCTTAATTATCATTTTTATCAAACACAACCTTAGATTTTTGTGAAAAGAATGGAGTATATCTATTACTTACTTAAATCAAACAGTCGAAAGCATAACTCTGGTCTCTAGCTACCCTTGTTATACCAAAAAAAAAAAAAACACACACACACACACACACCGTCAACTCTTAAATCAACTTGGCACCAACAAGAAAGTGCAAAACTACTGTGCGTCATGAATAATCTCTTTGCAACTAATTAAGTTTAACATCCAACTCAAATTTCAATATAGTCCTCCAAGTTCCAAAATATATATGATGATGTTCAATCCTTTGGGTAGCCATCTCCGGTCACTCCCCTCGCTGTACCTGACCTACACAAAATGTTCTTATAAGTGTTAGCGGCAGTGGGATGCTGTGGAACGCCTTTGATGTGGTTGTTAGTTAATATGGATGAAAGATGAAATATCAATCTAGGATTTTCAAGTATAACAAGTGAGCAATCTCACCAACGTTGTAGAATGATTCCTTTTATAGGTCACGATAGTAGAATCTATCCTTTCAGTACGTTCTACTTATGAGTAGTTAGGACCAACCCATGTGAGTAGCACACACATGTTCAGTCGGAAGACATATATTGATCATGACTTGTGAGACCCGTGACCGTAACTTTGGCGTCCGATTTCTTGGTATTAAGTTGGTCCCTCGAGTTGTGGACTCTGAGCCTAAATGTTTGGGCCTGGTGCTTGGGCCATAAGCCCATACCCTATCAATATAGGAGAATAATTTTAACTTTCTCTTAAGTCAATTTGAGAAGTTTTCAAATGTGAATTTGATTTACATGTGAACTATTTAAATATTAAAAATTAATAAATTTTGTAATTAGTAGATATTACTTTTTAAAGATATTGTATAATATGATATTGAATAAAATGAAATGAGTTGGCATCAATTTTGAATATAAAATGTCTTAAATGACTTCAAATAGTGAAATATATTCTTATATTTTAGATACTCCCGTGTGTGTGTGTGTGTGTGTGTGTATATATATATATATATCATACTCTCTTTTCTTTTCTGTTTTAAATATTTTTAAAATAGGCAGCTATACTAAAATGTTTGATGAATAAGTGAAAGGGAGAATTAAGGGAGGAGGTATAAACATGGCTTCACTTGGAAGAGATACCATATTGCTAGAAACCAACATAGTTGTAAGAGGCTTTTATTTATTAATTTTAGAAACATTTATATTACATTTCAATCCTAATGTTTTTGGTAACCTGGAAAAGAGTCAGGAGGGGATAACTTAATTTATGATTATTCAATTTCTTTCTACTTCATTATTTATCTGTTCCTTCTGCTCCTCTTCTTGCAATAATGCAATTTTATTAGAGAAATTTGCCATTAATTGAATTGGATCAGATATTGTTGGGAAAATGGGGAACCGATGGTTTAAAGACTAAGATGGTGTTTGATTGCATCTTAAAGTGTCTTAACAACCCATTATTTCATTTGCTAAGAGGCTTAAAGTTGTTTGCTAACAAAATTCAACCCTTTCAATGCCTCTAAATCGGTAAAATAAGTCAATCATTAAGAGATGCCTCTTACCGAAAATTTTATGGACAAAAAAATTCTCAATAAATATTATACTCCCTCCATTCCAAATTCTAAGATGTTTTTGAAAAGTCAATATAAAATATTTTCAAAATTAAAATTGAGATGATTAGAAAATATGAAACAATAAATCTTACAATTAGTATTACTTTTTTGATATTTTTCAATATTCAACCTTGTATGAGCTAAAATCAAAAAAATTCATATAAATTATGAGTTTGAAAATATTTTAAATTGTATTTAAGAAGTCAATAATAATCTTATATTTTGAAATGGAAGAAGTATAATTCTTCATTTGAACTATTACGTTATGAAGTTGTTCTATTAAATTAGATACATTTTTTATCTAATGTATAGTCATCATATTATACATTGTCACTAATTTTTTTTAGTGATTTGTTTAATGTTTGATCACTAGAATATGTGAATATTTTTATATAAATGCATTCAACAATATTATTCACTCGCTTTTTTATTAGATTGCATATTTAAAATTACCAAATTAAATTTTTAAATAGCTTAAAAGGTTAAAATGGTAAAATAGTGTCATTCAAATATTTTACACATATTAGTTACTAACGAGCTTTTTAAGTTCAGATACTATTTCACTTAGATGATCTAATTTGTTAATATATATTAACCATTCAGATCTTAATTGCTTAATTTTATCAAATACCACTTAAGAGAGGCTCTTTCTTTTTCAAATGACTTGGATCAGAAGTCTAAGTCTAAAATACATTGTATGTAAATAACTTTTTCCTAAGAGTTAGAACTCAATTTTTTGGTAGATCAAATAGGAGTGTTCATCGATAATTTATCGTACCAAACCGGTCCGAACTGGTTACCGCTTTTATCCAAAAATAAATACTGATACCGATAATAAATTACTAGTATTCCGAACCGGTTAAGACCAATTCGGTACCAATAGATACTAGTAAAAACTGATTTTGTACTGAAATTTCACCTCAATGAAAATGATGGTAGCCTCTACTCTCCTTTGTTTGTGATGCCACTAAAATTTGATGGGTCATTCTATATAATGAAAGCTATGACCAGCTCGCATCCAAAGCCTTGCATGTGGCAATACTAAATTTCCCTTATTTTTATTTTATTTTTTGAAAAAGCCCTTCTCTTTAACTAAGGTGCCAACTCCCTTCATAGTTTTAGTTTTACCACACAAAATACTTGTAGATTTTCAAGTACACATATATTATTCTCAAAAAATATGTACATTAAACAAGACACTTATGAATTTTTTAAATTTTTTATTATCAATTTAAAATGACTTTAAACAATACAATAATGAAACTTTGAAGTATCTAAAATGTAATATTAATTAATTATATATCAATTTTAAATTTAAAAATATTTTAAATTAACTCTTAAAAAAAACTACAGGAGGAGGATATTATTGTGGTTCCCAAATTTATTATACATATCTCCAAATAAAATACTTCGGGTGAGAGAAAGATAAAAAAATATTATTTTATTACATCTTTCATTAAAAAATAACGAAAGATAGTATGTGTTCGACATTTTTATTGTTATTAATTTAAGAATTGAAGGCAACGGAGGTATATGATATATATATATATATAGACAATGATGGCATTTTATACAGCACACAAGCAAATACTTATATCTTGATTTCTGTCCATATAAATTCTTACCAAAAAACTACATAAAATATTTGATCTAGTTTCGTTATTTGCTTTAAAAATTAAAATACTTGCTTACTTAAATAACTCTTGGACTCCTTTCTTATTGACCATTTTTTTACTTTTGAATTAAAGAATGATCAATTTAATCCCCAAACTAGAGGACTTCTTTGGTGGTTCAACAATGGGGACCCATCCCTTTGAAAGCAATAACAGAAGAGTAGCTATGGTACTATCACCATAAGGTCCATAACCAAGAGCAGAGTGATACCAACAACAGTCGAGATTTCCTAACACCAACCGGTACAGTCCGATAATTACCGAAGCTCCACAAGTGCACACTGCTACCGGTCTTGAACGTCTGGTTTTTATCTGTAAATAATACCGGTACCAAACCGATATATATATATATATATATATATATATATATATATATATATATATATATATATCGCACTAATATTACCGAACCAGTTCGATTCGGTAATTTATCGAAATTACCGAACTTTTTGCACACCCCTGTGATCAAGTAATACTAATAAATAACTAGAAAAGAACAGGGAAAGGAATTCAAATATCTAACCTAGCTAGCTAGTGGGTTATATATCTCACATGTAGCCAATTTTTTATGCATGGATTTCTTCTTCTTCTTCTTCTATATATATATATATATATGTATGTATGTTACTGGCAAAAGGACCCCGGCCGGCAGGAAAAAGTACTAGGCAAATGCACAGATAAACAGCATCATTTAATAACTAGTACAATAAAAGGAATAGTACTAGCTACGACACATAACTGGGATGCATACGCATGGATCAGGCAAAAAAGAAGCCAATTTGTCAGTAGCTAGTCCCTCTCCCACGCTCGCTCTTTAGCCTTTAGTCTTTAGCCTTTCCCATGTATATACATTTTTATATATAAAAGAAGAATGTCTTTTTCTGATTAATTACTAACAAAGTGAATATTTAACTTAATTATTCTCCCTAGCTCCCACCAAATCTGTATTAGCGTCATATATACTGCTGCTCCTGCATGCATGAGTCCTCTGTGCTTTTTGTTGGTTTAACCATCCTATCAAATAACTAACTTGATTCCAGGTTGATAATTGATTATATAAAGATCTGTCTTACATTATCTAATAATATCATATTAGGTATAAAATTTGAAAGAATTAAAATCAAGATAAATAATTAATAGAAATATTTTTTTCATGATAAATAATAAACACTCCATATGTTCGACTTTATTTGTCCTAATTAATTTTTTAAGGTCAAATTAGCTAACTATAAAATTAATAATTAAAAAAATATATTAAAATTTTTGAAATCAAATTATTAACTTTGATAATATATGCGACGTACTTTATATAATAATAATTTTTTGTTTATATCTAATAAATTTAAAAATAAATTTTGATTTTAAATGTAATCAATTTAATCGAAAAAAAATCAATTAACGCAACTAAAACTAAACTGAGAAAATACAAACACCGTTAAAATAATTCAAATAATACACATTTGGTACATCAGTTCCCCTAGGTCTCCAAGGGTTAATTAATGAACAGATATTTTAATTATTTTTAAAAATCCGTACGAGAATCCCGTCAATGGGAGGGGACTGGACGTCTGGTTTGACAGAATGTGGGATCACCCGTGCAAAGTTTCAACCCCCCACGTGGACTACTGCCACCCATGTCGGCTACAGTGAATCCCAACTCTTGTTTCCTTTCCACAAATTCCTATTATTACCCCCACTCCTCACTCACATTTAGAATTTTTAATGTTTAAATTAAATGTAAACTATATTCCTTTAGTTTCTTTTTACTTGTCAAAATTTAGTATTTTTATTTATAAATTCTAATAAATAATTAAATATTTAATTTTTCATATTATCTCTTATAATTAAATATTAATTTATTTCTCAATCAACTTTTCAATGAATTTTAAAATTTTAATATTAAAATTTTATACTTAATTTAATTAATCAAACAAAGTATTAATTATATTTCTTAATTAATATGCATAACCTCCAAATAAAAAGAAACGGAAGGAGTATAATTTTGGAAATAGTACCAAATAAAAAGGATCCATAAATGTTCCATATTGGTTTCGTCCCATTTTGAGAAAGGATCATCACCCTGGACTTTTGATGGGCTTGATGGTATTATTTCCATCACATTGTTATCGATATGTCACCTACAATTACACTCCTCCAAATTAACCGACAGGCCCAGTTTCTTATTTTCGTTTCCATCATCATATAATTAATAATATCTTAAAAGTTATTTCTTCCACATTCGTATTATCCATTTGTTCAGGTCCTACTTTTTATTTATTTAAAAGTTGTGGTCTGTTTTAATAAACTATGAGAGCTTTCCTTTCGAATTTAAGAATGGTGACCTCATTTTCTTTATTAGCTTTAGGTTTTACAGTTTTAAACTATAACATATTATACCCATTATTACAGAACTCACACGTCCATAATTATTACTCCTTCTGTTCCGTAAAAAGTGCCTTAGTTTGACTTTTACATTTAAATTAATTATTTTTATAATAAAAGATTATACTATTTTCTTATAAATATAGCTGGAGAAACAATAACCATAAGTAACTATGTTGCATTTATTATTACCTATAATTTTCATAGCTTTGAATATGTGTGTGTGTATATATATATAAATATATATATATATATATATATATATATATTTCTTAATTTTAGAATTAATCAGTTTAACCAAAAAAAATCAAATTAAGCCAGTTTTTGAAAGGCATATGGAGCATTAATCAACTAGAGCTTACTCAAGTATGGAAAAATCGAGGTTATTTTTTAATTAAAAAGTTCAGCCTAAATTATTTTCAATATTTGAACTCGATTCATTTACCTTTTTAGCTAATTTTCTTCTCGATCCTTTTGTTTCATTTTTTACCCTTACAATTCCGACGTGATTTTGTTCTCATTCACAATCCAATCAAAGACATACTCTTCCTTGTTGATATTCACGACTTTTACCTAAGAAAAATTGAATTACCGACCACAATGTTATTTCTTATATACTTCACTAGTTTGATTGTGTTTGATTGACAAAGTGTATTATATCTTCACATAAAAATGCCCTTAATCTACTTAGTAATTAGTGGACAAGTGATCCATTCACTTCTTTTGTTAGCCCAAAATATTAATTGCCCTTTGTTTTTAATTAGTTTCCTCCAAATTGGTCTAGATAGATATATGTTCAATTTTCACTTTTTTGCACCTTAATTTTCAATATTTTCATCTATGGTCATGAGATAAAGTTTCATTTTCACGTAAATAATATATGATTCACGTGAACCATAAACTAAGATCCATTAATTGATAAGGGTTAGGACGCCATTTTCTTTATTTTAAGGTGGTGGCCTATTTCAAGTTGTTAAGTTGGCCTACTTTAAGAAAGAAATAGAGTACGGATATATATATATATATATATATATATATATATATATATTGTGATAATATTGATGATAATATTTGTCATTTACAAGTACTACAAAACAAGGAAAGGCTTGTAATTAGCGCGTCCTTAATTTAGTTATTTTAATTGTCTAGCTCTTAATTAAATAAAACGATGTATTGTATGATCTAACAAATCAAAGAAAGATTTTGTCTTTGTTCAATTAACATGCATCTACACATACGGATATATATATCAGTATGCATGTCGTGCATTTAGCGTCACAATTTTTATTTATTATTATTATTTTTGTATACATCAATATTTGCATTACGTGAACGCGTTAAACCTTAAATTATACAGGAAGATATTGGTATTTTAAGTAGTTTTAATGTATAAAAATATATGTATAAAAGAGATCACTTCATTTTCTTTGTTTTGTTTTCTAGTAATCATTTCATGTCCAATTTCTTTGAATACTTAATAAAACCTTCTCCATCTTTCGCTTTCATCCATGAGATGATGACAGTAATACTACTGAAGAATTAATGTTTTAGCATTACGTACCAAGAAATAGCACAAATTAATACTTGCAATATATATATATATATATATATATATATATATATGAGGAATTAATGATGGTGCATATGATCAGTGGTTGGATTTCTAGTTTTAACTTGTGATGGATTTATATGAATTTATGAGCTCACCACAAAAAACAAAAAAAAAAAAATCAGAAGATACAAGACGTAACAATAGAAAAAGTTAAGAGTTTTGCATATAAACTAACAAAATTATATGAAACAACAAAAGTTTTTCGTAAATAGAAACTACATTAAAATTGTTCAAAAGCCAATAAAAGATAAAGCACATCATTTAAAGTTTAACATGGCTCAAAATGGTTTACATTACATATGACGTAACAAAGATTAATTTCTCTTCACCCAATAAAAAAAGGTTCGAGTTTGAGTCAGTTAAGTACAATTCTCTAATTTATGTTTTACCTGGCCTAATATATATCAGCTTTACAAATTTAGTAAGTGAACATAAAAATTAATTTCTCTTGAATGCAATTTGTTTATATTCTTATAAAGAATTTTAAAATGAGCCATTGATAAATCGAACCTCAAATTGTACTTAAGTACTGGTCGGTCCATTTGGTGATTTAGGCAACAGATTCCCTGGATTAGTACCATTATTTGAGTTGGATATATATAATAGATATGTGTTGTAAATGTCAGCTAACAGATAATGAAATCGAAGGGTGACTTTCATACGCATCTTAATTAATTCAGTTCCAATTTGATATGATGGGTGCCAAAATGCCTCGGGGTAGTCTTTATATATTGCCCTAAAATAAGAGTTTTTTTCTTCTTCTTTTTTACCAAGAAAATTTCTCTTTAATTAATCTCCAATAATATATTTTAGAGTTATATTCTATATTTCTTCTTAAAAAAATTAAATACAATGTACATTTATTAGCAATTATCAGCTTAATTTGTTATTTAGTTTGATTTGGATTGATAGAAGTATGAATATATATATATATATATATATATATATATATATATATATATATATCCTGCGATTTTATATATCGATTTTTTTATTGTACGTGGATAAAAATGAATAGTAACTCAATTACTTTTAAAATTTTATCAAATTCTATGTATTTATGTCTTTCACAATTATAATTCTAAAAAAAAAATTGCAAAGCAGACTATAAGTATAATTACCTCAAACTTCACTATGGCATATGTCTCGGATTGTTCTCCCTCGTCTTACTTGTATGGTAATGTTACATTTGGATTGAAGAAATGAAAGAATAAAATAGAGAAGAGAATGGAATGGAGAGTGGAATGATTCATTATATTCGTGACTAGAATGAGTCATTCTATATCCTCCCTCAAGAAATAAAATTGATAAATTTGATAGGAATGCGAATGATTCATTCTATTCCAATAGAATAACCAAATACAATTTTTTTCATATATATATATATAAGTCATTCTATTCTCATCTTCATTCTTGCGATCCAAATATAACCTTAAGAGTTTAGACATTTGAGTTATTTCTCTATTAGTATTCGAATTGATTATGAAGTTAAAAAAAGAAATAAATTAACTTTTTGCTTTAAGAAAATGCATAATTTTTTAATGTACACGTGACTCTCATTTTAGGAGCAAAGGAGTATAAATTTCCCTATGGCTACGGAGAAGAGGTTAAAACATGGAGTATGTCACAAGTTAAAGCCATGAAATATATACACAATTTCAAAACATCTTTCGCTCATCCTAATTAATTTAAAGACTTTGAATTTAGTGTATGTTGGATCATGCAGAATCTTTCAAATCATAATTTGAGTCAATTAAATAATTGATGCCCAGATCTAATTTAAACTCATACTGAATACTACTAGTTTATAATGAATGAGCTGATCATCTCCAAATTCAAATATCTATAGTCAAACCATATCTACATAGATACAATATCTACATTCATTAATATCATAGTTTTATTTAATTAATGTAGCATGAATTCATCAATTAAAACATTATCCTTAACATGTTATTAATATAAATAATTTTCGTTTTGACACTTTAATTAATCAAAACCAAATCAACCTAGCTAAACCCCGTAATTTAAAGATATATTTATTTTATCCTCCAAGTTTACATGTATTCCTATTTTATCTTCAAAATTTAATTATTTTACCCTTCGAGTTAAAAAATTTTCTATTTTGAATTACACATGGCGCATACGTCACTTTTTGTAATTAACGACCCAAAAGAAGTCGTATAATTGTATTGTATTTGATTGATTGCTACTTTCTATTTAAGAAGAAAATAAGAGAATATTACTATCAAATCGATATCTAGACAAGGCAAGGTAATGTAATATATATACAAACTTACAAGCATTTGAATATATATATATATATACATACATATATATATATATATATATATATATATATATATATATATATATATATATATATATATACATACATATATCACCTAGCTAGCTAGCTTCTACCATTTATATATGTACTATTTTGTAAAGATACTATCCAACATGAATGAGTTGTCATATATGCTTCAGAAACTAACACCATTACAAATGGCCAATAATAAGTACGTACGTACTAGAGGAACACTAAGCTGTGATCATCATCTTCAAATCTCATTTCCATATTTGAAGCCATTATTCCATCTGATCCCAAGTTGCTCTCTTCGAAGTTCATATCGAATAAGTATCCATATTCATCTTCCTCACACTTAGAGTTGATCATCATTAATTCGTTGACACGAGTGTGAACTTGAGATAGTTGAAGGAAATTAGGGTTTAATGTGGATAATTCTAGGGTATTATTATTAGGGTTTTGGTTTTGGTACTGAGGTGGGGCCGGGCTTTGATGACGATAGCCAAGAGGCAAAATTTGATGAGGGACAGGAGAAGTGTCACCAGCTGTTGCCTCTGCCTCTGCCTCGAACACATGATCTTGCGGGCTCAGTTGGTGGCTGTTCTCTGTCGTCTTGGCTTTGTGAAATACTCTACATAACACCCAGTCTTCCTGCTTAATTAATTACAAAAAACATATTCTTTCTTAGTGTGTACTTTTATATATATATATATATATATATATATATATATTTGCATATAGTAGGTAATGCTTTTTATCTAAAAATAAAAATCTCACTTGATTTTTTACTCGCGCATATTAAGAATGGACAAAGAGTACTTGAACATGAACATATTTCCTAGTAGGCTTCAACTTTTATATTGAAAATATTGATCCGGTTAGCGTAAAATTGACACTAACTTCACCTTAGTAAGTTCATATAATTTTTCATTGCATTGGGTATAGAAAATGTTATATTAACCATTGCAATAAAAAGTTATAGAACTTATCAATGCAATTTTTTTATACTCAACGCAATAATAAATTATAGAAAATAAAGTTAGTGTCAATCCTAACCGGATCCTAAAAATATACATGCATGTGTCCTAAGAAAATGGAACTGCTATTTAGGGACAGAGTATACGTAACAACCAGTGAACCACAAGCATGGAAATATCTGTTGGTTTATATTTATACAGTATATTAATTTCTTGGCTGGTTACAAAAAAGTTAGAAAATGTGCCTAATGTCTGTTCTCTCTAAAGTCTAAAGGCACTTTAGCATTGAAAAGTTAGCGAAGGTACTTCACTTTTGATATGAGCAAAAATGGGCGCCTGTCTTCTTTTGAAGGGCAGGGGGCTTCTCAGAAGTTTCTTACCAAGAAATTTAAATTTGTCCACATTATATAATTCTCTATTCACCAGTCTATATCCAGAGACAGAGATAGATATAGAGTGGTTAATACATTGAATTTAGGAAAATGATATGTTTGAAGGTGGTGAGAAAAGAATCGAGTAAGAAGGGAGAATTAATAAAAAGGAGACAAATAAAATTAATAGAGCCAACAAAAACAGACCTTAGGAGGGAGATGTGGAGTTTCAAGGCGAAACTCATGCATGATCCAACCAGTTTTAACCCCATTAGGAGCTCTATTTTTGTAGAAAACCAAAGTCTTTCTCATCCCTACAATACCATTTGTCCTCGGATCAACCACCGTACGATCCTTCCCCGTCGCCTTCCAGTATCCAGACGTCGTCGCTCTATTCGTCCGATATCCAGTCGCATACTTGCGATCTCGAAAACTGAAGAAGTACCACTCATTTGAATTCAGCTTTGCCACCTCTAATTCAAAAATATGCACACATAATTAATTGGCAGATCATTTAGCAATTGTAAGAAACAAAGTCCAACCTTACAAATTAAACAAGTACTACGTACAAATTAATACTAATATAATATTAATTGATGCACATGATAAAAGATAGTAAATCAAATCAAAGGAGTAAGAATGAGTAAATTAAAAACGTAGAAAAACTAATTAAGTGGGTTGGGAAATTAAAGTTTTATCAATTCATATAAATATTGCTTAATTTGTAAGGTTTTGAGATGAAAGATTGAGAAATGGTTTCAAATTTTTTGTTAATATAAATCTAGTTGAATAACTTAAAAAAAAAAAAAAAAAGGATGGAAAGTCGGTATCGCACATAATGTCGTTTTCTACAGACAGACTTGTAAGAGAATGCAAATTATTGTTCCTCGTCGTGATATACATAGTACTGCCACCTTAGCAACTGTTCCTTCACATGCATCTCAAAACCTCCGTCACTCTCTCTCAAAGATCTTAATTACATCCCAGAATATAATAGTAATCAAAGTTAAATAGCAAATCATCAATTAGCTCTAATATGGCGGCCATGCCATCAACTAATAGTTTGAGTCACTAATATATTTATATATATATACATATATATATATATATATATATGTATGGCGGACGTTGGCTGTCAAGAGCTGACGGCGTTGGCTATGGATCAAGGAAATTTTCATTAGCCTTCCAACTTCCGTTGATCTTGGCTCATCAGAAATTAAGAAAGAAAGCATGCCATACCAAACTTAGGTAGGATATATAATGATAATATTTAGATATCTTCAAAAGAAAACATCATTAACAGGAGTAGTTACAGTAAAATAGACAATCTTGTTTTATCAAAACAGTACTTACAGAATGATCTGCTAAAAAAATCTACAAGTACTTCTCTCCAAGTTGCAGTAAAACACACCCCACCAAGATATTTCACAAGCGAGCAACTGTTAATTATATTCTTGCCAAAAAATCTCATTTTCTGATGCACTAATTTTTAAACCAAATATATCAAGATCTTTTGTGCTGTTGAAAAGGAACCAAAGTTCCTAAACCTTCTTTCCGCTAAGCACTATATATAAAGTATATATATATATATATATATATAGAGAGAGAGAGAGAGAGAGAAGCAACTTCTCTTTTAAGATTTCTAGCCACTTTAATCAAGATCTTTTTTTCTGAGAACCTTCCCACTTGGAGGAATAAAGGTTAATCAAAAGGAAAAGAAAGAAGAAAACTAAAAAAAGGCATGCACTACATATATACATAAAGTAGTACCTCCAATATCATCTAAAAGATTATAATCTTAATAACACAACCTTGTATAAGTTAGCATTGTACTAGTGATGAATATATATCACCCTCATGAATTAAGCCAATAGCCATTACTTTCTTTATAAATCAATACGCTGGTCTGCTTATACAAAATTATCTCTAGCATTATCAGAAAGAATAATTAAGAGACTATATACCCGGCCCAATATCATTAATCTGTGTTAATTCAAATGAACAAGTAAAAAAAGTTAATTCAAAGTCTAGCTTTTAAGAATTTTATAAAAAAAAAACAATTAATAAACGTACATATATGATGAGGAGAATGAATTATTACTGGAAAGGAAAAGGACGATATGGAAAAGAAAGGGGAGCGAGCGAGCGAGCGAGCCTACCAGGAAGTTGCCATGGCTCACATGTATGCAGGTCAATTTCCACTAAAGTACCCTTCAAAACTTCCTCATTTGCAATCTTTTTGTAAAGATAATGGCAGACTAATTCCTCATCACTTGGATAAAACCTAAACCCCGGAGGGAGTGCAGCTCCAATGTCTCTTAAACCCATTTATTTCTTTCTCTCTCTCTCTCTATATATATATATTTCTTGTTTTTCGAAAGGAAAATAAGGAAGATTATTGGCGAAATAATTGATAAAAGTTTATATATATGAGTATATATATAAAACTCCGAAAGATATATAAATTTCAGTTAGGAATCGGTGGAGAAAGAATCATATATAGAATATATCTATCTTGGTACAATTAATATGGTCTAGTAGAAAGCTTTCTAGCTATACTTTGTTAATTAGAGGGTATATATAAATATAGAAGAGAAAGTTTGTATGTATATATATAGAGAAAGATTGGTTGATAAGTACCTTTAATTAATTGCCACTTAAAGTTTCTTACATTATTCTAGCAGTTCATGCTTGCGTCGGTAGTTATGCATGGTCATTGTGGGAACTTTCAAGAAAAACCAAAGTCACAAGAAATCTTCTTGGGGTTAATTAGGGAGAAACTTAATGCATTAATTAATTAAATAAGTAAAATCCAAATTATTTATGTATGTAATAGAAAACCTCCAAAATACTCCTTTTCTCTACATTAAAAATATGTAGCATACAATTATTTGTCCATTTTCATGTTGGTTGTATTAATACAAACACATGGAGACAAATGGAAACAGTTATTTGCACAATCCAGCTAATCCATGGTAAACAATCTTTCCGGTGTCATTCCTCTTCTATTTTAATATTGAACTAGAAAATGATGGAAAAAGTTAACCATTTTTTTTGTCAAAGTTTTCTATTAAAAAAAGATAAATTTGGACAGAAAATTAAATAACATAAGCAAATAATTTACAACCCCTATTAATTTCTCAATATACAAACATAACAAAATTAATATAAGGGCAAAACATTAGTTTAAGTGTAAAAAGTTCTCTTTCCTTTTTCTACGTACGTAAACTAAGTAGAAACGATTTTTTTTAATTTTTTTTGAAACAACTAGGTAAAAACTTGAAATGAAACTTAAGTTTTTCAGTCTTTTCTATCATAATTTAAGTTTTCGTTATTTGTTTTTAGTCTAAACCTCATAATCATAGTGTTAATGTGATGAGTGAGTTTTATACCTATGATTTGGGTATTCTTGACTTGATGATTTTGTAAGTTCGTAAGTATTTTTAATACATTTTGATGCATTTTAGTATTTTTATGTAGAAATTGAATTTTAAGGCGGAATAATGTATAAAGCGCTAAAAGATGAAATATCAGTCATGATTATGCAGCAAAACGCAGCAGTTGGTCGATGGCGTGCAGCAAGTGTCGGCGTGTGACACGACATTGGCACAACAAATTAAGGTCAGCATGGCTAGCAAAACACAGGTGCATGGCAGCAGGCTTGGCGCGTGCATGCGTGCGATTTTGGCGCGACAAGGCCTCAGTGTTGCAGCACTATAGTCTTCAGAGAGGCAACGCTGCGACGTTGCTATGCAGAGTTGCAGCCCTGCGGCTGATGCTGAGCAGGGACGTGACGTTATACAATCCTACTTGATTTGAGACTTTGTGCTACGTGGAGTTTGATTAAGATTGATCATTGTAAAACTGTGTGGACTCATTTATATGTGAGTGGTTGATCATAATGGAATATATTAACATTATATCACGACGCAACAGAGATTTTCAGATTTTCAAATATTTTGAAAGAGAATACATAAAGAAGAACAAAGATTGAAGGCGGAGTGTGGGAATTGAAGTTGTTTCACAAATTTATTTTGTATCTCTTTCTCTTAGATTTTTGTAATTCAAAGATGTGTATAAATGCTATAATGATGTTTTTTCCCAACGATATGAACTGAATTCCTTTTAAGATTGCAATGGAACCCAATAATTAGTTTAAATTCGTTTTGATTATTATTAATCATATGCAAGTTGTTTATCATATTATGTGCTTCATGTTGTAATTGTTAGGCCATCAATTAATGTGAAATCTTACTTTATATTGAAAAATAGATTATAGGGTTAAGATCTTAATATGATAGCGTGTATTGTGATTATTCTTCTTGGAATTGAATAACATTAGTAGTGTATAGGATTAGAATATACTTATATGTCACATGTAACTTGTATGAGAATTAGTGTTTAATGAATTTGTTTTTCATTATTTCACATAGGAATATAGTGGAGTAATTAGGATAAATATTTTTATCCAATCATTGGCAGAAGTTGGGTAAATAATTTTATATTCTCAATTAACAACTTGTAATGGTTAATTAATTGAATGAGAGAGTAAGTTGAATTAGACGAGGCATTGAGAAAAATTGTGATCTTAGTCACTAAAATTTGATATTAATTTATATTAGTCTTTGTTAAATCATTTAGTTTAATTTTAAGTTAATAGTTTACACTTCTTAATTCATTTATTTAAATAAAATCTAATTGGTATAAAATTAGTAGTTGGTTAACTTTATTAGATTATCCTCGTGGGAACGATGCTCTACTTATCACTATATATATTACTTGTTAATCATGTATACTTGCACGTAAATTGTCCATATTTGGACAACATAATGCTTAACGAAAAATCATTAAGCTTAATATTCATCCATGCAATAACAAATTTTAAATCAAAATATGCCTAATACATACATACATACATACATAGAGAGAGTAAAAGACATCTTAAATCGACTTAAGACAAGTTATCTTAAATCACTTCTAATACAATATCATTTGATCGTCAACTTAATAACCTAACCATACAGATGTAAAGAGCATGCAAAAATATGAGATTATGTGAAATTTCGTTTGATTTGAGACATCAGAATATCATTTTTATATAGTATAAATAATTTGTATATAAGTATATATTTTGACAGTTTGAATTTTAGTAACTTCTATTGTTATAAATTAGTTGTTGATGCATAACCTTAAATCAAACGAAGTTTTACATAATCTTATATTTTTATGTGCTCATTATATCCGTGCGGTTAGTAAATTGACGATAAAATGATGTTGTATTGAAAATGACCTAAAATAACTTATCTTAGATCGATCTAAGATATCTTTTACTCGTGTGTGTGTGTATGTGTGTGTGTGTGTATATATATATATATATATATATATATATATATATATATTGTAGAGAACTAAAATTTTGAATTTAGTTATTCATTTACAGAAAGATAAAGAAGATGTATTAATTTAGGGTATACATAGAGTTTTCGATAGTATTAAATTTCTTGGGTGATGAGTAACCAGTTTAATTATACACTATTTTATGATGTATGTAATTTGAATACTTGCAACCACCAATATAAAGTTAGGACTATCAGATGATGTAAAATCCTAACTTTTAATAAATAAAACTTAATTTTCTTTATAAATATTATTCTAAACAGTAAGATGTTAAATTGATTAAAAAAAGTTAAAATTAAAGGTGATATGTGCAAATTATAAGAAATAAAAAAGTATGTCGGGGAATATTCGCTAAATGACGACGGCGCCGAAACAACCAATCATTGGTAGGCTCCATAACGAAATAATTGTTGGATATAAAAAACGACAGAAATAACCTTTTTAATAAAAATTGTTGGCGAAACTATTACCTTTAACTGTTAAAATACCTGGTGATAAAGGAACAGTAGCACGCAGTGTTCCACAATAACACACGGTATTGCACAGTATTTTGTATTATTGAACCAATAATTGCCATAGTAGTAACTGCTCAGTATTTCATATTATTAAACCAATAATTGTCACAGTAACAATTGTACAATATTTCATATTATTGAACCAATAATTATCACAGTAACAACTGCACACTATTTCATATTATTGAACTAATAATTGTTACAGTAGTAAATGTACAGTATTTCATATTATTAAACCAATAATTGTCACAGTAACAAATGCATAGTATTTCATATTATTGAACCAAAAATTATCACAATAACAAATGCACAGTAATTCACATTATTGAATCAATAATTATTACTGTAGCAAGGGTAGTAATGAAAAGTTACATAATTAAAAGTCATGGTTATTAAATAGTTAGACAGACTCATTATTTGAAGAACATTTGTGACGCCCCCAAATTTGGGTCTTTACCACCCAATTTGAGTCGCCAAAATACATACTACAATTACAAACTTTCCTATTTACAACTATTATAATGTCAAAAATTTCAACAATACCCTACATATAAGTGCAATCAATAACTGATTTAGGAATTCAAATATTTGAAAAATAATCAAGGAAACCCTCGTACATTAGAGGTCATGCTTCTAAGTTAAAATAAATATCATAGGCACAAAGAATTAGCTTTGGTTGACCCATTAGACCTCAAAGAAATACAAGAAGATTACTGTCCCATTCATTCCAATGTTAGGTATCTTCTTGCCATATAATTATTTTCATCCTGTCCAACTGAGGATTATATTCCAACCACACTCCAAGATTATATAGATAATGTTCGAAAATATAGTCAGAAAGCGGATACGCACAACCATATCTTATATATGGTAAAAAGATTTTGTACGTAGTTGGACATACGACAACTCACATTTTAAGTTCTCAATATAATTCTTATGTCGCATATAGTACGATAGTATTAAAACTCAAAACTTTACTATAATTATTATCACACTATTTTGATAACTTGATCAGGACAACCACGAACTCAGACCACTATAGTTACTAACTCGGACCGTCACATCGTTCCTTTGTTCTCCCCGCTAGACCTAGCTATACTCTTATTACCTGAAAGCAATTGTGAAACAAAAGGGTGAGCTCAACTAGCCCAGTAAAGAATATCATGACTAAGATAATGAAGAATAAATTATCTTTAGCCTTCAACAATGATAAATCAGAGATTTAAAGGTAACATAAGTTTTCAACGATAACTGCAGCAGAACAAGCAATCCATTAGAAGAGACAAGTAGACCATAATATCTACTATCTTCTCCAATTTAAAAGTTCACAATCAAAAATTTATCCCTGTAACACCAATCAACAGTTCATGGTCATAATTATGCTGATAAATTCATCTTTACACTTCGGTCAAAGATATTCAATTGTAACACCAATGGTCATGATCACACAAATTCACAGTTCCTGACCATAATCATGTCAATTAACAGTTCCTTTTTGCACCTAAACCAAAGAGAATTTTCACCACATGTCTTTACCTGTAACACCAAAGGTTTTATACAATTATGTCAATTAACAGTTTCTGTTCATAATTATGACAACCATTAGTTCCTGATCTTAATCATGTCAACCAACAGTTCTTCTTTGCACCTAGGCTAAAGAGAATTTTCACCACGTATCTTTGCCACAAAAGCTAAAGACATTAAATAGTCATACTGTTTATGCACTACGGGCCAAAAATAGTAAATTGTAACACAAATGGTCGTGATCATACTAATCAATAGTTCATCTTTATACCCTAACCAAAGAGAACTTTTACAACGTATTCTTACCACACAGGCTAAAGACACTCAACAATTGTACTGTTTATGCACTACAGGCCAAAAACAGTAAATTATAACATAAATGGTCATGATCATACTAATCAATAGTTCATCTTTGTACCCCTAGCCAAAGAGAACTTTTACTATGTATCCTTGCCACACAGGCTAAATATTCCCAACAATCATATCGTCTTTGCACCCAGACCAAAGACATTCACAACAACTTAGTCTTGATGATTAGTACAAATGACAATGATATGAATAATGGAAAGAATAATCAAAATAATAAGCATTAGAAGTTTGCAATTAAATGTGTCCAAATTGTCAACACGATATCCAAAAAATCGATTAGAGTTCTTAATAAATTATAAGATTCAAGAAATATACGGTTCGCAGTTCAAATATAACGATTAAAATTTAATAAGAAAATTTAGGTGAAAAGATAATAGATCAAGCACAAACTATTAAAGATATTTTAATCATCACAGGAATTTACACTGCTTAATGATAAAATTGCAGAAACGAATAATAATCTTTTACTATAATATAGAGTAGGAAAGAAAATGATAACCCTCTACGGGTATGAAAGAAAATGATATCCTTAACCTTAATATTGGGAAACACAATATTAATAGCCGAACAAATCCTTCCATGTTCGTCTTTGCAGCAGTAAAAAATCTGACTTTCGGGTCTTCTATAGTTTTTAAAATCTCTTTACCTATTAATAAAAATTGTAGCTCGCAAAAAGATACCCGAAGTAGATTCAAGAATCACTCCATTCGGAGTTAGTATGACTAAGTTATGAATTTTCAAAACTAGGGCTGAAATGGTGACGAAAATCAGGACAGGTTACGGTTTTTAGCATTTTAAGACATAAAGATGGTATCAGATGACTTTTTTTCCTTCTACAAAGTTGTAGATGACGAAAAATTGAAGAAAATAGGCTTTAGATTCACTCAATTCTGACAAAAAATAAATTTACTAAAAATTTTTTAAAGTGCTGCTGAACATAAGAAAATTCCACTCGGGAATTCAAAGAAAAATACAACAAAAGATTTCAAAACTAGAAATTGCTTAGAATATAAATGTAGCACTTTACTGATATTTACTAACATTTAAGGTAGCTTAGCATACTTAGAGAGAAACTTACACTAAGAAATTTTTAGAGAGTGGAAGAAAATTATAAGCAAGGAAGTTATAAAGATCCTTCTGTTAAACCCTCCTATTTATAGCAAAAACTTAACCCACATCAACATCACCACACGTTACACATTTTAGGACACTTTAATATATATTGTTCATCACCAATTCACACGTTACACATTTTAAATAACTTTTAATCTACAACATTCATCACTTATCTACACGTTACACATTTTTCAGAACACACATTACATACTTTAGGACTATTCTTACACATGTTTCACATCTCAAGACACACGTTACACATTTTAGGACATACGCTATACATTTAAGGACACACATTACACATTTCAGAACATACGTTACACATTTAATGACACACATTACATATTTAAGAACACACGTTACACATTTCAGAACACACGTTACACATTTCAAGACATACGTTACACATTTTAAGATTATTATTCTTTATTACTTATCATTATTATTATCACAGATATCATAGTCTCGTAATACTAGCAACCAGATCGTTCCCAAGAAAGAGGGGGCCTTTCGTATAAACGGTGCGCAATTAAATAACTCATTTCCTCGACAAAACTTGTAGACATTACCGATAATGCTAACTAGTCTAATAATATCATTTCAAATAATATGAGTTACTGTGTCGTGACAATTATTGATTTAATAATATGAAATACTGTGCAGTTGTTACTGTAACAATTATTGAGTCAATAATATAAAATATTATGCAATTATCACTGTATTAATTATTGAGTCAATAATATGAAATACTATGCAGTTACTACTGTAGTAATTATTGAATCAATAATATGAAATACTGTGTGACTACTACTGTAGCAATTATTAAATTACTAATCATAAATATTGTGCAATACCGTATGCTACTGTGGAGTATCGTGTACTACTGTGGAATAACGCGTGTTACTGTTCTTTTATTATCGGGCATTTCAACAGTTGGTAAAAATTTTGCAGCCAATTTTTTAAAAAGGTTATTTCTGTCGCTTTCTATATTTGACGGTTATTTCGTTGTGGGCCCACCAATGATTGATTATTTCGTTGCCGTCGTACGAATATTCCCCAACAAAAGGAATATTTTCTGACAAAACGAATATTTCCCGACATACTGTTTACTTCTTATAATTTGCGCATATTATCCATAACCATAACATTTATTAAATCAACACCTTACTATTTAGAATAAGAATTATAAGAAAATTAAATTTTATTTATTAAAAGTCGGGGTCTTACAATATTGATATCTGTGATATTAATACATTAAGTCAATAATGTATAAGATGGATAATATAATAATAATAATTGTGAATGGTATATATTAAAGATAATTTTAAAATGTGAAACGTGTAGATAACTAATATGTGGTAAATTAAAGATAATCTTAAAATGTGAAACGTGTGGATAAGTGATAAATAGTATAGATTAAAGATAATCTTGAAATGTGAAACATGTGTTAAGTGATGTGTGGTAGATGCTAGTTAAGTTTTGGCTATAAATAAGAAGGGCTTAGTATAAGGAGTTTCATAACTTTCTTATTTATCCTTCATTCAACTCACTAAAAAATTGTTTAGTGTAAGTGTCTCTCTCAGTGTGCTAAGCCTACCTTGAGTATTTGTGAATATCAGTAAAAGTGCAAGAATTGTTCAGGTGAATTTTTCTCTAAAAGTTGCACAAGCACCTACACACACATCACACAGTGTTTATAACTCTTCCTTTAGAAGCTTCATTTTGAAAAGTTTCCTCTATAAGATTATTTTGAAATATTACTTTATTCCTTCAAAAACTATTTTAAAGTTTATTCTACTCTATTTTGTACACTACATAAATTTATACTATCAAATCACTTTTGACAATTTCATAATATGCAAGTTAGTGTACACCATGAAACTTATATGTGGTAGTTACTAATTAAATTATAAAGACTAAAAGACAAATTGCACCCCAAACTTTACTCATATGTTGACTTTTGACCCCAAACTAAAAAACGTATCTAAGTGCACCCTAAACTTCATATATGCGTAACAAAATGCACCCTCCGTACATTTAGCCGGTCAAAAGTGACCGGCTAAGGCACTGAGGTCAAAAGTCAACAAGTTTGGGGTGCAATTTGTCTTTTAGTCTAATAATAATAATAATAATAACAATAATAATAACAGTAATAACAATAACAATAATACTAATAATAATAACAATAATAATAATAATACCGATAATAATAATAACATTAATAATAATAATAATAATTATAATACCGATAATAATAATAATAATAATAATAATAATACCGATAATAATAATACAGATAATAATAATATTTATAATTTTTATATTTTATAATTTCCTTAATTATATTTGCTAATAATAATATCAAAACTCATTTGATATTAATTATAAAAATCAATTATTGGATACTATTATCTGTATTATTATTATTATCGGTATTATTATTAGTATTATTATTATTATTATTGTTATTATTATTATTATTAACGCTATTATTATTATCGGTATTATTATTATTATTATCGGTATTATTATTATTATTATAACAAATAATGCATTGTATCATTATTTGTATCCAATAATTGATTTTTATAATTAATATCAAATGAGTTTTGATATTATTATTAGCAAATATAATTAAGGAAATTATAAAATATAAAAATTATAAATATTATTATTATCTGTATTATTATTATTATCGGTATTATTATTAGTATTATTATTATTATTATTATTATCGGTATTATAATAATAATTATTATTATTAACGTTATTATTATTATCGGTATTATTATTATTATTATTATCGGTATTATTATTATTATTATTATTATTGTTATTATTATTATTATTGTTATTATTATTACTGTTATTATTATTATTATTATTATTATTATTATTAGACTAAAAGACAAATTGCACCCCAAACTTGTTGACTTTTGACCCTAGTGCCTTAGCCGGTCACTTTTGACCGGCTAAATGTACGGAGGGTGCATTTTGTTATGCATATATGAAGTTTAGGGTGCACTTAGATACGTTTTTTAGTTTGGGGTCAAAAGTCAACATATGAGTAAAGTTTGGGGTGCAATTTGTCTTTTAGTCAATTATAAATATACATATAGGTTGATTAAATACATAGAAAGCAGTATCTTATCACGTGCTAAGGTAAGGGATATATATCATTTTCTTTTATATGGTAAGAAATTATTATTCGTTTCTACAACTTTATCATTAAACGGTGAAAATTTCTGAAATGATTAGAATATCCTTAATAGTTGGAATTTCATCTAATATCTTTTGACCTGAACCTTCCTATTGAATTTTAACCGTTATATTTGAACTGTAAACCTTACATTTTATTCTTGAACTCAAATCGATATTCTGAATATCGTATTGATAATTTGGACATTATTGGACTCTTGACAAATTAAATTATAAATCTCTAATATTTATTCTTTATTTTATTATTTTTACTATTTTTGTTCATCCTTTATACCATTATTGTAATTATCAGGACTTAAGTTATGGTGAAAGTTCTTTTTGGCCTAGGTGCAAAGAGAAACTGTTAATTGGCATGATCATGACCTTTGGTGTTACAGTTGAATGTCTTTGTCTTAGGTGCAGAGACAATATGATTGTTGAATGTCTTTAACCTGTGTGGTAAGAACACGTGGTGAAAGTTCTCTTTGGCCTGGGTGCAAAGAGGAACTGTTAATTGATATGATCATGACCATTAGTATTACAGTTGATAAAATCTTGATGGTGAATTTTTAAATTAGAGAAAATGGTACAAATTATGATCTATTTGACTCTTCTAATGAATTGTTCATTCCATTGCAGTTGTTTGTTGGAAACTTATGCTATCTATCATTTTTTAAATCTCTAATTTTGAAGGCTAAGATTAACTTATTATTCATTATCTTAGTCATGATATTCTTTACTGGGCTATTTGAGCTCACTCTTTTGTTTTATAATTCCTTTCAGGAAATAAGAGTGTAGCTAGGGCTAGCGGGGATAACAAAGGAATGGAGTGTTGGTCTGAGTTTTTAGCTATAATAGTTCTCACCAAGTTATAAAATAGTGTAACAATAATTATAATGAGGACTTATTGTGTGGGCTATTGTACTATACAGCATTGTAATAATTTTAAATAGGAGAATTTATGTATGTAGTTTGTATGCTAACAACTCAAATTGGGTAGTATAAAGCCAAATTTGAGGGCGTCATAGATGAGTCCCAAATTTACCAAGCAGAATTGAGCCCTTGACCTCTCCCTTGAGAGTAAGGACGGAACTAGGCAAGTCAAATTGGGGTTGTCACCCCTATTAACTTTTTTTTTCTTTTTTATATATGTATATTTTTGTTCTTATGCCCCTATTAGATTTATATATTATTTAATAAAGAATCAATTCTATACGGATTGCATGTATATAAACTAGTATATATTTTCACACCCTCCAATTATGACAACTTTGTATTTGTAGAGAAAATCAAACATTTTTGATTTTTTTTTAACAGATTATGCAATATAGCTTATCATGATAAAATCTATTTAATTATATTAACACAATCAAAACTCCTTCATTTTTTCTCAAAATATAAAGTTTGACACTAATTTACAAGTAATCTTTATAGAATTTATTCTCTATTAATTTCATATTCCATTGGCATTTATCCTAATTATGAGAATGAATTAATCTACTTCATATAAACTATAATAAAGATGTTTTTTTTTGTGTGGTTAATGAATTCATAATAAAAATAAGAAGAAGAAAAATACTCTTATATATAGTGGTTAAATTCATATTAATTATTTATATTTTTTATTAAATATATTATTTTAAAGTTCACTCCCGCTAGACCTAAATCTTGGGTCGGTTCATGCTTGAGAGAGAGATCTTAGCCTGCCCTTAAACGACTATATATGTCACTCATTTGGGTTAGGTTTAATGAATTTGGTAATGCTGAGTTGGATCATTAGATGGATAATATGCATAAAGTATTGAATATTGAGCAATGTAATTTTGTGCGACTAAATTCTAAATCTTTTGAATTTGTCACTGATGTACTTGCATGGAGGCATTAACGAAATTTTATTTTGCCGATGAAAAATATCTTTAAGTTGGATGATTCGGTGTAGGCAGCTAATGGAATATATTGGGTGAGTTTTGAAGTTTTCGACTGGAACTTCAATTTTATTAGTGATATCCTAACAGGATGCATGTCTCTATAGATATCCCTTTGCCCTTTACATAATTTTTATTATTTTAAAATTAAGAAAGAAAGAAAGAAAAAAAGAAAACTGAGCATGTAGCAAGGAAATAGCATGCAAGTAAAATTAACCAGAAACTATACTGTTTTAGCCTAATGAGGAAATTGATTGGCATATTCATAAACTATACGTAAATCTAGATTAGGCTACTCCATCTGATGTCTATCATCCATAAATAAACCTAACCATAGTCCATCCATACATATTCTCTTTAATTATAGGATAGGGTAGGGCAGGACAGGGTAGGGCCGGGCCTATCTTTCAGTGTACCATACTCTTTGATAAATTTGATTTAGAACTACATTTGAACAACACAGAGAAATTAATCAAATGAATCAGCCCTGGTATAGAATATATTAATCATACAGTTAAGTCACATCTGTCCAATCTTGATCATATAAGAATAATTTGGAATTGGATCAAAGCAAACTAGCTAGCTAGGGACACAAAAATAAAAAGACAAAAAAAATAGTTTGGGCCTACCAATGATGAGAACGACATTGATCATGCCCATCTTAATTATATTATTAAAAAATAATAATAATTTAAAAAAAAAACCATGAATTTTTTGTGAGAATTCTTTTGAATCAAGAACATTTATTGTTGGCAAGGCAATAATAATGAAAATAAGGACAAAACCATATGTGTCACAACATGTATCTTCTAATGATAATAATTAGAATAGTAAATATATAGTAGATCATGACATGAATGGTGGTCCATATATACATATGTACTCTTAGCTAGAAGGATTGTAACAAGGGCCGGGGACCTCTTATATTTATTGTTTTTAGTGTGTTATAAATTACTAGTAATTACCTTGAGATTGAGATCTATATATCATAATTTTGAAAAGTCTAGATTAACCCCTTTATTTCTCATGGCCACGCCACGTGTGATTAGGGTATTCGGATGTTACCGTAATTTACGCCAACTTCTAAGAAATTATTATCTTTCTTATCTAAAATTGAAAACATGCAATCATAGAAACGGCTGATCATGACTAGTTTAATTTCATTATATTCTATCGATAGAAAATAGTAATTAGACAATGGAAAACTAAGTGATATGTTTCAAAATAAGCTATATATGGAATATTAATTATTTGCCATAGAACTCTCCCTGAAATATATATTACCGAAAAATAAATAAAGTTGGGGGTGGTAACAAGTAAATTCTTAGGAAGTATTGAGACAAGATAAACTAGCTGGCTAGTTGGGCATGATCTTGATAGCATGTAATAAACTATTCAAAAAGTTACCCCAATGAAAACAACATTTCTCAGTGAGCTGAGAAATTAACCACTGATAAAGCCATGTAGGGGCTTGCTTTATCATGATTTCATATTACCATTAACATTTGAAAATCTTCTAGGCAGTGCTACAATATTTTTTTATTTTTTTATTTTTTTTTGCTAAGTAGTGCTACAATATTATTATTGGAACTTATTATAAGTCTGACCACAAATCATAGTATTTTCCAATCCACAAAAACAAATAGAATTGTCCACGGGAAAAAGTCCGTCGCCTCAACGGCGCCACAGCTTGGCAACCAGCTAGCCCCTCGCGGTGGCATGGCCGGCAACCGAGAATAAAATTCAGAAAAGAAGCGAAAAAGGAAGAAGGCAAAACAATTGCTCCCAAATATAATTAAACCACTTAATTAAAGATTATGTCATTATTTAACTAACAAACTAATAAAATTAAAATGGAATTGTAATTAACTACGATTTAAGCTAGGTTAAGGAAGGTTTTGGTGCATGAACCCCACATTTGCTCTTTTATTAATATATATAATAATCATAATTCAAACGTGCATTAGTTAAATTAATGATGCACTAGCTTAATTAATTAATTAATTAATAGTATAATTAAATGAGTGCATCATCAAGATTAATTCCTATGGGAGGGAATGTACATGATGTGACGTGTCGTGCCATGCTGGGGACACGTCATTAGGGGGACTACGTGTCAATTATTCTTCTTGAATAAATCATGAATATCCCCCCAATTTCTAACCAAGGAAGGAAGATTCAATGATTGTTATAATTCTAGGGTTAGGGTTTTTTTAACGTTTGGTTAGCCACAGTACGTGTGGTGATGTTGGAGATAGAGTGACGGCTTCATTCTCCTAATCTTTGCTGACAACAATAATTTAAAAACTTCGGAGGCCCATTTCAGCGTGTCTATTGACTTGATTCACTTCCATAAGTTATGGGCTAAATGTGGGGGCAGTGGGCCCGATGGGCCTATGACCTGGAACCAATTATCTACCACAGAGAATGCTTCTTGTCTAATCACATCGTGCCAAATCATGTAGAGGCCCACTAGCGTCTTACAAAAGTATAAAAACAAAAATAAAATGAATATTATATCATTAATTTAATCATCATTCACTATCTTAAGATTCGCAAAGAAGTTGACGTGCATGTTATTTTCAATTTCTTACTCATCCGTCAACTGAATTAACTACTCTTTCTCTACAAAGTTTCGAGCACCATAAAGTAAGTAAGAATGTTTCGCCAAGAAAAATGGCCTTCATTAATGGTGGCACTCTGTTACCATTATATATATATATATATATATATATATATATGAATGCATTAATTTATAATATAAATTTATCCTAAAACATAAGACAGTAGAGTCTAAGTGAGAGAAATAATAACTTATCGTTTTCAATCTTTATCGCGTTGTTGTCTTCTGAACCTGTCTTTGGTGAGTTTTTTTTCATAATTTGCTATCAGGAAGACGCCACGTTGATATAAAATCCCGTAAAAAATTGGCCAAAAAAAAGAAGAGAAAGGTAATGATATAAAAATATTTTTTTAATCGAAGTTGTAATACAATAAAAGGTTTGACCCTCTTAATCCTGAGAAAATTCGAACTGCTATTCAGTTTTTGTAAATTAATTAAGGAGAGTTGATATATATTAACCAGGCCAAAAGTATGAGAAATAGAAAAACAAAAATTGTTATGAACAAATGTGCCCTTGTCATTAAAATAGTGGAAACTGCAAAACCATAACATGAATTGTTATGGATATATTTGTTTAAATGAAAACAATTGCCTCTATACTTTTCTGCGGTGATACATATGACTTTGTGCTTCTTATAGAAACTTTTTTTGGCCTCATTAATGTCACTTAATTAAGTTTTTTTTGTCCTTTAATAAGATATCTTTTTCTTTTTTCTTTCTTTCTTTTCTTTTTTTTTTAAAAAAATTAAGATGCACATAGTTTATAATAATTTATAAGAAAGCATTTCCTTTATATGTCATTTGTAAGGGGAAAAATGCTGTTTGTTAACTGAGATTCAACTTTAGTACGTATAGATTTGAGGATTACCAATTGCACCATCCAAATTAAGTGGTATTGGTTAGGCACTTAGGCTTGATCTTTTATTAACTTTTCAGCTATCTTTTAGTTTCTTTTGAGATTAAATGTACTTTTGCCCACTAAACTCAACTCGTTTTTACACTTGCATCATTGAACTATTTTTTTTTCATTCGACTTTGAACTCATAAATTGTTATAAAATATTATAAAATTCGTTAAATCATTTGACTTTTAACAAAAATTTAGCATGTGACTTGCACATATGAGAGAGAAATTAAATTTTTACACATTTGTTTGTATAGTCTGCCAAGGTGAAAAACTTATAATATTTTAATACTAAAATTAACTAAATTTGGGTTAAACGAAAATAAAAATTTTAATTTTCTAATACCAAATATCATAATCAAACAAAAATAAATAACTTTCTCTCTCCTTATTCTTATTTTATCTTCCTCCTTTACCTGTTTCTATCAATCCAGGAATCATTCAAAGTCCAGCAATGGATGGAATAAAAAATATCCAAAGAACACCATCATTATTCTCAAGATCTATCACTACCAAGAAACACACCACTACAACACCCAACAAATTCATCTCAATAAAAAAAAAGTAAAAACAAAATTTAATTTGCAGCATCCAGTCATCATCCAATATTATTTCATCATCAAAATAAGTTTTCAATACTAAATAATGTCGTGTATATATATATAGCATTCTTAACTATAACAAACTTTATTTTTGCAAGGACGGTTGTTCCCTATAGTCCTCTCACATAAATTCGTGAGTGAGCTAGTAAAGTGATGACATGAGAATAAAATTATAATGATAAATTTATAGATATTATGTGACTTAATTATACTACTATTAATATAAAGAAGGACAATTTTTATGAAACAAATAAAATAGGACCATATTATGTAATGCATGGACCGATATTTATATATACTGCTGAGGCGCCATTGTTCTTCGTGGTCAAGCGAGGACAAAGATAAAGCTAGTGGGAGGTACGTACATGCATGGGGATTAATCTTCATAAAATCATAGCTAATTAATTAAGGTAGGGGTTAAGATTGATAGTTCACTTTAAACGACGACACCACGATCGATCAGATAATAAAAAATCAAAAAATAAAAATAAAAAATGGCATCCATATATATATATAAATATATATATATATATATATATATATATATATATATATATACCTTCCTCCCTTCCATTGCCATTCCTAATTAATCTGGACCTAGCTAGCTATTTCAGAACGATCGGTCAGCTAGAGTTGGTAAAAGATAAGAAAAATAAATTAAAAGAAACTCTCATGACTAGGAAGACTAAATTAACACATGCAGCAAGTAATGTAATGACCCACAAATCGTACGTGTGATGACGTCAAGTTCATGAATATATATATATATATATATATATATATATATATATATATATATATAGTGGAGTGGAGTGGAGTGCAGTGCAGGTTGTGTATTATAATTAGATGATTTCTCTCTCTCTCTATTATAGGCGTATTCATTATTGGTTATAAATACATATATAGTAATGATCGAGTGCATTAATTATAAAAGCCATCCCATGATCCGGATCCAAAACCCAACTAACCTTTTTGTGAATTAAGCTAGCTGATGATCGATGAAACTAATTAAGTACTTGTACCCGAAAGCAATTGTTAACCTACCTACCCACCCTGGCCTGGCCTGGCCTCTATGATATGATAACCCGTTCCTATCACTACCTACTTGGTGTACGTACGTTTTAGCTAGCTAGTCAGTCAGTCAGTCAGTCAGTGTCTTTCAAACTTGGAATCCATCGATCGATCGATCGATCGATCACTAGTCTTTCTGCCCTTCTCCTCCTATCCATCAACCCTCAAGGACGTGCTTGCTTCAAATGTTTAGGGAGACACCCATGTTTTGAGTCATACAAAATATATATTCGACCCTACTTTCTATTATTATTTGCCTTCGTGGAGTGGTGCATGAACACAATTATGAAATTAATTCAAATGCATGCATTTCATTTGACAATTAATTAACTTGTTAATTTTTCTAAAAATATCTATATATCTTATTTAATTAGTTTACAAATATATATGACTTATAATCTCCAAACTCGCATGCATGGTACCGTGCCGTGAGTTTCATCACTTATAATTAAGCCGCTCAAACCCACAAATTCAACGCCCCAGCAAACTAACGAACAGACTCAGAACGCTAGCTAGACCATTAATTCAGGGAAATGTTAATTGTCCGTGTGTGTGTGTATATATATATATATATGTATGGCTTAACATGATGAATTAAACAAGTAGCCTTTTGCAAACCTAAGCTTAAATGCATTCCTAAAACAACGTTCATGCACCTAAAGCTACTACGTATATACCTCTGCTCCACAAAACAAGCCCCGCCTACATATCAATTTATTTGTTACACATAAAAATTAAATGACAATATATATCATAAAATTTGTCACCATAATTTATTACTATGTCATCACTACCAAATAATACTAATTAATATTTTACTCTTAAGGGTAAACATGGAAGAAGTGTACATATTCAATATTTGCAAGTTTTATAAATGATGAGACTCTTAATTTCGATTTCTTTTGTTCACCAGGACAATTAATGTCAATTATTTAATCACTGAATCACCTAGCTATTTGAGTTGCAATATATCATGTGTGCTTATAATTAATTTTATCATTACAAAAACGATTATATTTATCCAGCTTAAAGGTGTTCGCTGTAAAGATACAACCCGTGACAAACTCAAAAGCAGCGGCAATTTGTGATCAAACAGTACTTTGATCAATTATTGAAGAGAAAATTGAAGCTTCAGCTACACGTAAATTAAGAAAGCTTGATCTACACAATAAATAAAAACAAAAAAAAAACATAATAAATATATTTAAGTGAACTTAAACACGTACACGTACGCATAACATATATAACAGGGAGTATATTGACGATAATAATATTTCCCTTCATTTTTATTTTTAGATTTTTGGATAAGTAAATTCCCTTCATTTTGTTTGTTAGGGTGTGGACAAAAATTTGGTTAATCAATCATCCTTCCATGATCAATCTATTTGTTTGATTTATTTTTGTTTTGATTTGTATGATTTTTTATATATACTGGAAATTTTATATACAAATTAAATTAAATAGAATAAAAGTTCACAGGCAATTACTAAAGCCAAAACAGTATATAATATAATATGGATGCCTTATTAACCAATCCAGTTTCTATACTTGAATATTAAGCTTAATTCTTGTTTAATTTCCTCTTCAATCAATTAAAAATTTCATTACTCAACTTACAGTTTGATCTTCTTGCATTTGAGCAAGTTTTAATAAGAGTACTTTTATTTCACTTAAACCAATTTAATTATTTGCATATTGCATGTGATGTCAAAAGAAACTTAATTAAAGATAAATTTTTTCGAAGCAATTAAATTGCAAAGTCAAAAAGGTAAAATTAAAGAAACTCTGATTTAATTATTCGTGAAAAACTTTATATTATCAGATGTACTGTACGTGTAAAAAACTGAAGTTCTCTTTAACGTATCTTTCTTGTCAGATTGGATCATAGCTTTCTCCATCCATTTTTCAGGTGGGGTCGGGTCAAATACATATATATACTCAATGATATATATATATATAAATAACGAAAATTACGCGTAACTTTTAGCTTTAATTTCTCGATCAACATATTCAAATAGTACTTCAGTAACCATTTTACATCGATCTAACCCTCAAACCTTTGCAAAAGGCCTGGCCACTATCTCTGCATGACAACTGACAATTATAAACGTCTATAGATATTGATTTTTCACCTTCATTTATCGGAACTCCAGACTTCAAATTCTAAATCTAATTAAGGTGGGATATTTTAGATATTTTTTCTGACCTTTACTCTTAGTAGAGACCAATAAAAAAAATTCTCTAGCCGCTACTAAGAGTAGTAGTGGCCAGTAAAAAAAAATCTCTTTGAGCCGTTGGATCTCTGAATTAACGGTGTATGATTTGTTTGCTAGCTGCCTATATATATATATATATATATATATATATATATATATCTGGACAATGATCTGTAGCCAAATGGGGATGGGAACTCCATCCTTCCAACGCAATCTTGGCCGTTGATAAGGCAATCCAATGGCAAACAATAATCATGCGAAGTCTGGACTCACAAAAGAAATGACAAAAAAAGCCCTACTTTTATTGCCATGGCATCCGCGGGATAATTATGCGGATGCTATCCCGTCTGCATAATAATCATGCGGTAGCTTTACTGTTCGCATGACTATTATGCGGTGCCTACATTCCCCCCTAGATCGCGACTGCTCTATCTTTTCAGATTTGCATATTGTAAATCTTGAACAACCGACCTGGAAAAAATCATACAAGTCTCCGATACGAATTCTTCTCTTCAACTTCTTCAAGATCCATCAAAAAATTACAAGTACATCACAGTAACAAGCAAGTATTTGGCCTTTTTGTCATACATTGGATGCATTATATATATGTGTGTGTGTGTGTGTGTGTTTTAGTAGTTAGAGTTGAATCCAATGGATTGTTTTGAGAATATTTCTTACTTTGATTTTAAATATTTTTAGGAATTAGAAAATGTGTAAATTATGGATATAATGGATATTGGTTTTGGATATATATGACAATGGAAGTTGATAAACTTTCATTTGTATGGAAAATTTATTTTTGAGAATATAAATGTTATTGAAAATTTATTCAATGTTGTTGTATATTTTTCAATGTTGAAAAATTATAAGTTTTTTTTAGTAATTTATTGGGCTCAATGTTGATGGTTATTCGTAAAGTATGTTATTTAATTGATTGATAAGGGTGGATAAATTAATAGTATTAGGTAATTTTGGGATTGGTTAGATATGTGTTATTTTTTAATAATTTATACTATTTTATTAGGATATATATTATGCATGTTGATTAATAATGTATTGAAATTTTGTCTTAAATTTATTAATACAAGGTATTTTTGGATAGATAATGGTTGTTATAAAATTTGGGGATATTCATTGTTGAATAATTTGTATATTGTTTATTTTATTATAGAATGAACTTCTATCTTGGACCAAATAATCCTACCGTACTTTGGGATCAAAGACAACACCGATCTAAGGAAGTTTGGAATAATCCGGAGGATAGTACTGATAGGTTGTGTATAGATGAGGGTGGCACAAAACTTAATGTATTTAGGTTAACCAAAGCACAAAAAAATTATTAGAAGAATGGGTTTGGTGTATTTACTGATCATAGGATATCCAATAAGATGGATACATCTTTAGTTTCTCCATTAATAGAACGATGGCAGAGTGAGACAAACTCCTTTCATTTTTCCATTGGAGAGATGACCATCACATTAGAAGACATATTTTATATCCTAGACTTACCTATATTAGGAAAGCCCATGCATTACATGTGGGTTTTATGGACAACCAAAAAAGGAGTGGTGGGAAACATCTGAATTGCTTTCATTTGCTCAAAAAGGGGATAAGGCTTACGACTGAGGTGGTATAAGTACATCTTGGTTAGCTTATAGATTTGGGGAGTTACCGCGTCGTGCGATTCCCCGACTTGTTAGGATATATACTAAGGCATATGTCTTGTATGTCATTGGTAGAATTTTGTTTCCAACTCCAAGTCGGAACGTGTGCCACGCTCGGTATTTACTTTTTTAGAAGATGTCATAATGATTGTCGAGTGCGCAAGGGGTGTAGCCGTGTTGACATGCTTATATATACCGCAGTTTGCACAAAGCGACAAAGATCGGTGCAACTGCAGTTGGTGAATGTATTACTTTGTTGTAGGTAATTTAATTATCTGCATTTACATATTTTTTGTTAGACATTTATGGTTGTTTATTAAAAGGATAAGATAACATTTGTGCTTTATTTTTTCTTTTTCAGGTACGTATGGGCATATGAACGTCCAACCATTGGGCGCCCAATTAATCCCAATAGTCGGGGAATTTTTTGTCACATGCTTCTACCTGAGATTATCGTCGTAAGAAAGATACGTCCCCGGGTAGAAGACGCAAGTACCCCCACCACAATATCATGACGTATAGGACAGAACTTTAATGATCGCATGATCGTATGGATGCCTTATGAACCGTACGATGACTGGATTGGCCCTGAATACGAATAAGCCATTTACGGGGATACGTCCATAATCCCGCTGAGATGGTTCGATGTGGTCGAGTTTCTGATGTCGGATAGGACACTACGTCAGTTTGAGGATCCACAAGATATCCCGATCGATGCACAGGACATGGATGCCCTACATACACCAAATAAAAATATTAAAGCCTTAAACTTCATTAGACTAAGACAACCATATGTAGATCTTTGGAATCAGTTGGAAGATCTATTGGTTATCTTTGTGGTCGTTACAAAATAGGTTATCCCGATATCGCAATACCTCCAATAGCCTACGAAGATAATAAGACTAAGGATTCAACGTTCGCATCTCATTGATGACGAAAAATATGAAACACGTGGAATTTTTTTCTACAGTACGACGCGATGAACTTTGTAAGTTTACCATTTATTTATTTTTCATTTTAATTGGTAAAAGTATATACATACAATTAGTGACACTAGTTTGTATTTATATTATTTTGATTTATAGATTCACTATGTCATGGACTTCATTAGAAAAATGTTAGAAAATCCTCTTGTTATGAAGGAAAGGGCAGTGTGCCTGGATTGGTATGAGAAAGTTGTGAGCTTCAACCAACGAACTAGGGAGACTTTTAATGATAAGAGCCGATATGTACCACCTCCCTACACAACTCAAAAGGAGCATACAGCAGGACCAGATTCTCAGCTCAGTCGCGATGTTTCATTCAACTTTTTGATACGAGCTCACAAAGTCTGTATCGACCTGAACAACCCGTGTTGATGGATGAATCAATACAACACATTCCATACATGCCATATACATATGAAACACCATTTAGTGAAGGGTTTGCAACTTATATAGAGTAGAATATGTAACTCACTCCTATTATGAAAGAGATCCCGATCAGTGTCAAAAGGCCTTATCAGTCGAGATTGGGAGAATTCATAGAGCTTCTCTTCTTTATAAACATTGATCATAGTTTAAGGTGGAGATTCCACCACTATGCCCTCTAAAACGGGAGAAAATTATGTGGATTAATCAAAACGTATTCTCCAAGGATGTGGATCAATCTCTATATCCAATTGTGCATCTGGAGCGCGTATACTCCTTGACGTTGAATCTGGTTTACACTTTACGACCTCGGCATAATGTGCATGATCAAATCGCCGATGCTTACCTGAATTTATTGAAATTAAGGGAGCGAGATCTTCGAGAGGATTACCCGAACCGACACAATTTCTTTTTCATATCATGTGTGATGTTTCAACTAATCACAATGTGGTGGCCAGACTACGTTGCCCTCAAATTCAATGCAAAGGGGACTCTGAAGATAGATCAAATAACCCCTTACTTTGAAAATCCAGGGGATCAGTGTTTTTGTAACCTTTTGTTTTTGTAATCTGAGTGTTTATGTATAAAAAGAACATTTAAATTACTTCTTTAATTTAATTAAAGAATATTATTAATTACTTTTTACCTTTGAATTTATATTTTATTTTATTTTATTTTCAAGTAAACTTAAATTCTATTTTATTTTATTCTAATAGTTAATTAAATTAAATTATTTTATGTAATTTAATTGTTTTTGTTAAAACACTTTCATTACATACTTAATGTAATTTAATTAAATAAAATATTCATTATCCTAACTAAAATTAAGTAAATTAATGATTTAATTAAATTTTATTTTTCTTATTTCAACTATAAAAAACATCATAACTGAAATATAATGCAACTTAGTTTAAACATAGATACTAAATTTAAGAAGAAGAAAAAAAATAGTAAGTTCAACTGAGTCATACATTCAAGACATTTAAGAAATTGAAAATATTTGAAAGTTCACAAACCAAAATATGTTCAAAATATAAAATTGCATCTTCCCACTTTTTGGAAGAGAAATCACAGCTGATTAGCTATCATCCTCAATCAAGCCAAACTGATGAGACATTTGTGTTGAAAACAAAATATTAAAATCATTTCCACAATTACAAGTACTACAAATAATAAAATAAAGGTATGTCGCAAATAATATTAACTATTACAAAATGGCATGGCTTATCAACGCCCAATACTTTGTAATGATTTAATTTCTCTTATCATGATTTGTTAGTTTTCCACATATGACACACTTCCTCAATAGCTTTTGTGAAGCTGATTGCTCCATTCCGTTTTTGATCTGTGTGATCTTTTTATGTCCTTTTGTATTGGAACGTATTGGTTCAAATAAGGCATCATCACCAACTTCAGCCTCCATGGTGGTCCCCCTTAATTATCCATTATTGTAGCAGGTATTTTGTTATCGAACCTTGATTGGTTGCTTCCATCTGGTTTGTACTTAGCAATTATGGACCTCTTCTTTTTTATCATTTCCTCAACATAATCTGAAGCATCTCGGGAGCATGACGCATCCGCAGCAAACCCAAAAAGAAGTTTAGCCAGTCGAGCATAACGACCTGGCTGAGTATCTCGATAGTTAACCCCCTGTTGTGATAAAATACGAAGCTCCAATCTTTGATTTGTTAGCATCTATGGTCCACCTTTTCACTATCATTCCACTTAAAATTTTCATGAATTTTTTTGTAATCATAAACCACAAAATGTGACGACAAATCATGCCCGAGTGTTCCCACATTTTACAGTTGCACTTAATGAACTGCGATTCCATAAAGTGGTTGATGGTGAAATATCTCCTACAATCTTCAAGGATTTCGGATTTATAAACGTGGTAAGTCTTGCACTCAACTTTTGACAACCCAATAATTTTTTTTTGTTAACTTCAAAGATTTTGTCAGTTCAACTTGAAAACGCCTAAACTTTTCTTTTGTGTAAATTTTTGCCGCAAAAAACTCCAACGGTTGTTCAAACACCAATTTTCTCCTCCTGTTGACTGTGATATAATCATAGTCCTTCTCCCTAAGGTACTGCTTATCAAGTGCTTCTTGCGAATTGACAACAAAGTCTTTAAGACTCGTCGTATAGTTGCAATATTCATCAAAAAAACTATTTATACCCTTACTCCTCGAGATCATGGTCATTCCAGCTACCAAAAATCTTTTCGTATATGCCCAAACCTATTTTTCTCTAATTTCATAAAGACTAGTTAATAATTCGTGATCACGCAAATCATAGTCCTTCATTAACAATTCTCAACGGTCCTCAAACTCTTGTATACTCAAAGACTTATACACATATAAATTAAAATATGCCTTAAAAGTTGGATGTGAAGAATAAATATGTCCTAATTTTTCAGGAAATTTAATGTTTATATGTTAAGTGTAAAGAAAGTGATGAGTACTCGAAAAAACCCTAGTTATTGCATTTGACATTGCTCGATCTTGATCAGTAATGATAGTAATTGGGAACTTGTTATTCATTACTTCTAACCAATTCTCAAACAATTATACAAATGTGTCCTCAATCTCATCTCTCAATAATACAAAGCCAAACAAAATTGAATGGATTAGATGATTTACACCGGTGAATGGAGCAAATGGCATAGAGTACCTATTAGTTCTATATGTGGTATCAAAGGTAATTACATCCTCGAAATTTTTATAAGCAACAATTGACCTATAATCTATCCACAATATGCTTGTAATTCGATTTTCATCCCCTCGTTTAATACGATAGAAAAACTTGGTGGTGCACTTATGTTCAAGTTTTTTCAAATACTCTACAGCAGCTCGTGCATCATTCGAATCTAAAGCATTGCCTCATATGTCTTTGACTACAATTCAAATGTCTTTCTCTGAAAACCCCACATTTTCCATTCCACCGCCAATTGAACTAAGTATATTCATCATCCGGATTGCCCCAACTCTGGCATTGTTTAATGTTTCAATCAAATTTCTAGTCACCCCACTTATATTCTTATGTGTTTGTATTTGAGAAGTTTTACTTGGTGACACAAATTAATGGTTGTGATTTAGCTCAAGTGTAGGCACATACCAAGTATCTGCCTTTTTTATTATGAACATCGATAATCTTGCTTTACATTCAGTTCTACCTACGAAATCTCTCATTCTCTTTATTTTCTTATCATTATCATCCTCATCATCACCATCATGCAAAAAAAAACCATTTTTCTAACGATTTCATATCCCGCTTTTCTACACTAGTATAACCTAAAACAATACTCATTTGAGTTCACATGTTTCCTATTAGTTTTAATCCTAATTTCAAATCCAACACGTTGGGCATATCTTCTATAAAATTTCTCAACTTTTTCTAACGCAGAAAAAATTTGCCCACTATATGGAGTATCATCTTGAGCAATACTAGTAACATCATCATTGTTATCACAAGTATTTTTACCAACAAGTGATATAGAATGACATGATTCAATATTAAATAAATTCATATCTAAGATGAAAATGTAATTTGAATGATATATTACTTACCAATATTGTGAATTGCAAATGACAAAACCCTAGTTTTGAGAGATCTTCTTCTTCACCAGAAATGTGTTCTTCAATGGAGTTGGATGCAGTAACAGATCTAAGAAAAATGAGGATAAGATTTCTGACAGGGGGAATGCAGGCACCGTATAATAATCTTGCGGGCGGTAAAGCTATTGCATGATTATTATGCGGACGGGATAGCATCCACATAATTATCCTATGGATGCCATGATAATGAAAGTAGAGTTTTTTTATCATTTCTTTTGTGGGCCCAGACTCCGCATGATTATTGTTTGTCTTCCTAATTATAACTATCCTGCGAATAGGCTGCCTAAAACACCATTGGATCACCTCATCAACAGTCAAGATTAGGTTTTATATATATATATATATGTATTTTAAATTTTAAAATTTTATAAATTAATTGGAAAGGTCAAATTATATCTTTAATTTTGAAACAGATGAAATATATATACAGACAGAAAGAAAGAAAGAGAAAGATGGGGGAGGACGTTTAAGAATATATTAAAAGGAAAAAAATAAGAGGAAAAAGAAAGAAGTTAACTACTTTAATCTGTATATGTCTAGCTCATCCAGCTCTAGCCCCATATGCCTAAACCATTAAAGTTTGTCTCCCATCTTTTTATCAAATCAAAGGGATGATATAAGACTTGTTGAACAATCTTTAATTAATTAAGAAGACACCAACAGAATTTTTCATGGCAATATAAAAATGAGGCATAGTATTTGTACAATCGTTGTCATGCATGCAATCAATATAATAAAAAGGGAAGCAATATATATCTGCCTGTCGTCCCTGATCGATATGGCGAATCTAATTAGCAAATAAAGTAGCTTATTAAAATATTTGATAAATTAACATTAATTTTAGCTTAATTTATTGTAATACAGTATTAGCTATAAACAAGTCATTCATTGAGAGATTTGGGAGATATTAGTGACCAATATTGTGCATGGACACAAACAATCATTTAGGCAGCTACTTTCTTTGTCATTTTTAATTAAAAGCGACGCATCTCAAATCTTTTCTACCATGAATTAATTAATTAATTAATTAATTATGAACCTCAGAACCTTTATATTCTTGTTAATCACATAAAATAGTTAGATATCCTAGTTCATAGGAATAAGTGCTATGTACTTCTAAACCTTGGGCCGGGAAGAAGGATCCGGTTCGGATGAAATTATCCTCCAATTACTCATTTAATTTTTCCGATTGGACATGACTGAGTTGATATTTATATAGCAATAGCAAGATCGCCAAATGGATAGTTAGCCTAGAGGACAACTTCATCAAAACCAGATTCAGTCGGAAAAAATCCGCATATTCCCACGATGCTTAGTTGAAAAAAGCATCAAAAGATTCCCAGGACAGGACCCACACTGCAAGGTTAGGTCCTGTGGCCAGTCATGTGACACGGTACAACAGTACAAATTATTTGATTAAAAAAATGCAACTTGGCAATAATGTTTAGTTTGCACGTTAATTCCGTTGCATATATCTTTTTGAAGAAACAGAAAGAGGGGCCGGCCATACCCAGACCCAGCTTCAAGGCGTAAGGAATATTGTAAAGCGGCTTACAGTAAACAAAAGTGACCAGCAAATTTAAGTGATAATGCTTCACGAAACTTGCAACCATGCACAAGCTAGCTACAAAGAAAAGTTAAGACGCATCACAATTCCATAAGCAGAGAATGCAATATATATTGCTAAATTTTATTTAACGAGTAATGGACGTCCAAGTCTATATGCACCTTCTTTTAACAAGTATTCTGAATTACGATACTGATAAGGCGTATCTCATTATTGTGATTAGTCACAAGTTTGATTCGACACCTGGAGAGTTAGAAAAAGAAACTTTGTTACAAAAGTAAGCTTCTCAAAATAAAGTTTTAAAAGGCCTATCTTTAGAGATTTATAAAGCACAGGTATTAAAAGACCTATCTTTAGAGATTTATAAAGGGGAAAGAAAGCGCAAGTAGGCGAATCCATAGATAGAGCTGTTGGAAATATTCGGTGTATATATACTCACCTTTTTTTTTCTTGTGTTCCGATGTGAGACTTTGCTATTATCACGGTACATCAACAATCTAGCCCTTAATACTGCGACAAAAGTTTCACTTGCTCAAATGAATTATTTTTTGTCCATATTTGATTCATACCATTACCCATTCATGACCCAAGCCCATAGTCATGGTTGTGATACCAGTTATTGAGAGTATTTGACTCATATATATTCATCTGAAATTACATCTTGACTCAAAAGGTTAACCTATTAGATCTATGGTCCATTAGAACATACATGTTCTCAATCTTTCTCTTTATGTTCTGATATGGAACTTTACTATCATGCAATATCTCAACAAGAGCTACCCTAAGAGAACTTCGGTAAGCATTTCTTTGGAAAAAATTTAAGTCTAACGTTGGACAAATTAAGCCTTGGGATTTTAACATAAAAAATTATGTTCAAAAGCCTCCAATCAGATATGAGTTAGATGCTTCGACATAATCATTTTTTTTCTTTTTGTTTAGTAATTATACCACAGTATCTTTCTACAGTGACACTTAAAAAATACATTTTAAAAAAATTAAAAAGAACAGATTTTAAAATGAAAAAAGGAAAACGTCTTTTATCGATCATCCTTTTTCCTAACCCCGAAAGAACACCAAAAGAATACAAAGCTAGAATATCCTTCCAGCTTTGCTCCCCAAAACAAGGTATATTGATTTAAGGTTGTGAAAACTGGAACATGGGTGAAAAAGGCAAGTACAAAACTGTTAATTCTGTCATGCATTAAAAATAAATAAATTACTTAACAAGTTTTATTCAGTACACAGTGCGATAATTGTGCAGCTTATCCTAATATGAATTAATATTTCCCCATGTAGATTTTACTATCCTAATAGAATTTGATATTTTCAAATGAAGATTTTTATATTTCAACATGGGTCTCAAATCCAGCTTCGATAAAATATCATATGTAAAAACATCAGTTTCCATTTTAATTGATAATGTTCATAAAACCAGAACGGCTACATATTGGCACTGAATTTTGTTGTCTTTACATTAAGAGAAGGTTTTTAAAATTAATTATCCTAATCTTGAAGGTAAACTAGCCATTCCAGGTTTCAAACATTAATGAAACAGCAAGTAATACGGGCTCCCAGAAGGCACCATTCCTCTAAATGCTGCAACTCAGTAACAATGACTAAAGCTTATCATAAAGTTGGGACAAATTGAAAATTGATGCAGCTCTACCATTTCAATATGGTTGCATACCAAAATCTATGATCGTGCAGTTACAAAATTACTTAAAGTGGTGTCCTATAATAATTTAATCAAAATCGTCCAGCTCGCTGTTTCTCCCTTCTTGACATTACCCTTGTTACAAAGGAAGCCAGTTGAAAATATAGTTTCTCGATTTTCTCAGGCAGATTTTAACTTGGCTGAAGTTGAGGCAAGGTGGGAAAGAGTCCTGTGTCCCACAAACATCAAAAAGATCCCCAAGAATCCAAGTGCTTTCAACGTTGTGAAAAGATCCAACTGCAGGAAGATAAGTGACGAACAATTAAATTCAACTGGGTTAATTAATATGCATACCTTGAAATGCCAAAATAAGGATAACTTTTTTTTTTTGAATAATCATTATAGTTCTTTAACAACAATCCGCACTGTGGCTATCTTATCCTGTTAGGATTTTCTGCAGCCAGTAGGACTATATGCCTCATGTTGTGTTTATGCTCCATTATATTAGAGGCATGTAAAACATTAATATCCTGTTTTATATACCTCAACTAAATACTCTCTCCATTCCAAAATTAGAGATGCATTTTCTTTTTAGCCTGTTCCAAATTTAGATATACGGTTTTGTTTTTAGACTAGAAAGAGTGACGCAAAGTTCCTAACATGCCATTACTTGTATTTTAGGTAAATTGAGTAAATATATCATGCCACCATTACTAAATTCCTACCTAATGTTAGGGCTATGTTTGAAAAGTAAAAATTTTCTTGAAAGTCGTCATTTTAGAAATGCATCTCTAATATTAGAACTGAGGAAGTACTTGTTATCTAAAGCATGGATGAGCATGGAGTCCCTAAACAATCTAAGAACTGCCCCTTCAAATATAAATGCCCACCTTCCACCACAACAATTCACCACCCATTTGCACCAACCAATACACTCTTGTTATCTAAAGCATGGATGAGCATGGAGTCCCTAAACAATCTAAGAACTGCCCCTTCAAATATAAATGCCACCTTCCACCACAACAATTCACCACCCATTTGCACCAACCAATACACTCTTCATCTTTAAGGATTCTTTTAGAGGGATGATTTCGCCAATTAGAATTCTAACAAAGATATACATAAATGTAAGTAAAGGACAGACCTTCACCCAGAAAAGCACATATAGTGAGAGAACAGCTCCGATGCCAACATGGAAGAGGATGGCAAATATGGCAGGTACTGTAGATGTAGGGAAGTTCTTCAGGTTTGCACCAAGCCATAATAGCTGTCAAAAGACATACAAGAGCATTTAATATTTACCAAAGTCCATAAAATGCAGTTTAAAAGGTTTGGAGTAAATTAACTTCAATTTTTATTTTTTGGATACTAAATGGATTGCATTGTTGGTCAAGAAAGAGGGATAATATACTGTTAAAGGGCAGGAACAGCGAGGTCACTCCAAGTTTTGATAATGCTAACTTAAAGTCAAGAACATAACAGATCTGTAAGTTAAATACTAACCCCAACCAAGAATCCAATGAATGGCAACAAAATAAGGACCAAGAAAGCGAGAGAGAGCTCTTGAGGGGGACGCTTCTCTGGAGCCCTGAAGATATGAGTAATCTCTGCCTTGGGCCCATATCTCAGATAAGGGTCAACAGCTTGTGGAGGAGGGCGGGTTGCCTTCTCAGGTGGTTCCGGCAGGTCAAGTTCCACATGGCCAAGATTTTGGAGGAAAGAGTTTTCCTGGAAGAGATGGCAAAAGATGCTGAAAATCTGATAAAAACACGCAGAGAGAGAAATTAAGAAAATGCCAATTTTACCATGACAGCATCTCCCACTGTGAGTTGAATGTCATATCTACCAGAGAGATAGAAAAATTTCTCCACGAGCCCCAGAAAATCCTACAATAGAAAGTGACATTAAAGTCAGCATTGGTAGAATGATTAATTGTAAAGGTCCTATGATTAATTGAAAAGGTCCTAACAGGTTGTGCAGGTTTTATTTTACCCAGTGAATAAAGAAAATGTAAACACAAACTTACTAGTACTACTGTAAACTGCTTCCCAGAACTTCCAACAATAAAGATATGTTCAACTTTAGTTTCATGTGTCAACTTGAGGAATGCCTGCAGCAAACAGATGATTTCAAATAACTGAATAGAAAAAGTAAAATATCTTTCAACAGGCAATAGGAAGCTTATAAGAAACCTGGTGTGGATTGAAGGCATGCCCGAGAGGAGTGGATAATTGAAAGGATAAACGAAGCTTCTGAAGGTGGTTTGCTGATAAGGAAACAGAATTCTCTCCAGCTAAATTTAACCTAAATAAATAAAATATAGTATGACGTAAAATTTGTTCTGTCAAATTCCATTGCAAATTAATTAATAGAAATGATGAATGACACCTGATGCCCCCATTGCACTTTGAGACGCACCACAACACTAGAAAAAACATGCTTATGAATTATATTGCACGCATTCAATTTATTTTATTCGTTACAACTTCAACTAGCCAAAGTCTCATTTCAATGTCAGTCAACTACACAATCTCTTGAAAAAAATAAAAGAAAGACTAAACAAAAAATCTCCGTGACGTACACATTTAAACTATTCATAGCAAATCTGTGACATACAAATTTAAACTATTCATAGCAGGTACACTAGTAAAAATCACTGTGAAACAAGATACTGTGGAATTTGAGTGAAAACATAGGACCAAATGATGACCAATGAAAATTGATGAATTGATGCAAGGTGCCACAAGCCCCACGACACCACAGAACTAACCCAAATCTAAGTAGGCCACCCATACTTTTACTTTGCTTTTGACTTCGATTTCAGCTGACACTCTGGCAGCAATGCCTCCGGCAATGCACACTACTCATACCTTGGAATAGATAGCCCAAAAATGACTTGTCCAAACAGAAAAATGATAATAACAAATAAATACAATAAAATTACCCAAAATTGTGAAATTAAAAAATAAAATGCTGACCACGACTCATGCATATAAAAGAATGTAAATTGTTCTATACAGACTACTCAACTAGAGGCAATTCTACAGGGACAACAATGCATGAACATAAACACTGGCATCAAGTAAGTGCATGCATTCTTCAAGTCAATCAACATATATGTAGGCGGATACCATCATCACAAGTACCAGTGCCCCATATGTCACAGAAAAATATGGAGATAAAAACTTCCAAGATTCAAGGTAAGTAAATGACGTACTTTTTCTGAGTTTCTACACTACCAAGATCACTGTCAAGAACTGCAATTTTCGCGTTATCAACTTTAACAACTCCTGTAACAAATATCGCAACTTTTGTCCGACCTCCAGTAGCATAAGTTTTCTTATGATCAGGATCATGAAGCACAATCTAGCATAACCGAGAAAGCAGATATCACAATATGAATGCAAACCAAAAGAAGAATGACATAAAGCATAAAGATACCAAGATGCAGCATTACCTCCAAAACAAAAACATAATTTCCAATATCAACACTTTCTGGCAAAGCATTCAAGATATGGACGTCATTTTCAGGGTCAAATGTGAGTTCCTGCATAATGCATCATGGAATTGTAAAGAGCGTTCTAGTTTAAGCAAGACAAATTATACATCATAAGAATCAGAAGCGCATCCATGGAAGATAATGGTAGTAAATAGAATATTATTTCATCCCGAATAACTAAATAAGAAAACTAGTTGATAAAAATGATATGCAGCACCTGGTCAATGATGGATGCGTCCTTCGAACCAGAACTAAAAACTTGCATGAGCTTTACTGATAAAGGAGGTGCAGTAGATCCTAGTACCGTATTCACCCGCACCTAATAAGCTCATGATGTTAGAACTTAATAATAAAAGATGAACCCGTATAAACAAAATGAACAAAATCTGATTCAGTGCTGTAGTTTAGACGAGCATACAAACAACTGTTGATACAAAGTAACAGGGAAACTCATGTTGGTTTAAAATCGCTAGATTGATATCAATAAGTTATGACAAGTCATAACATCAGAAAATAAAACTGTCTATAAGAAAGTAAAAGATTAGCAGGAACCCCTTTATAAGAGTTATCAGACGTTATAACTTATAAACCTCAGGGAAGGCATTATAGCATGAAAATTATGCTATTTGACTTATGGGGTACTAGCATGATTGTACTTAACATTATGACTGTTGTAGCCCGGCAATTGTCATAATAGAATATATGGGAGTATAGTATCTTAGTACATTCATATATCTCAAATGTTCAAGTAACATGGCAGCATATGGGTGAATATTTTTTTATGAATTGCAAACTATACAATATCTAAACAGGAAAAAGAAATTGATAAATAATTAAAAGAATTCAGAAAGTTGAGTGAAGGAGATGAGGCAACATTGTATTACAAAGCTAAACTGCTAAGACAGGAATGAGAGATTTATTAAAGTGAACACACCTTAAGCTTGTCTTTTCTTGTCAATGAAAGCACGGTAGATGGAAGTGATAAAATCAGAGGGATGGAAACCCTGCATCGCCAAAAAAAATGTTCCAAATAATTGTGGTAGAAAATGATATAATATATTAATTCTGTTTGAATTGCAAGTACAGGTAAATTAATATGAGATGTTGCAATTTTCAGAATCAAACACACAAGGGCAAAGCTGCTTCGTTTATGTGTGTGCGTGTGTATTTAAGAATTCTATTTTTATGTTCTTTTTATCTTTCTACTTCTTCTCTGTCATATATGGGATTCATTTTCTGCTTACCCCAACTAGTTTGGGATAGAAGGCATAGTTGAGTTGAGTTAAACAAAAGGGCAATGCCCAAAAGCTTGAAAGGAGGATAATGCTAAATAGCCTATTTACTAGCATAATTATCAGCAATATAGTGTAAACAACATGGCAGCTGAAACACACTATTAGCACATGCAGACATAGCATAATGTGGTACCATAACGCAACTTAGTCTTGTGATCAGGCACAATGGAATATTTTATTTGATCAGTTACCTGTTGCTCTCCAAGCAAGCTAGTGCATCAATTTGGTAATACAAGTCCTTGGCATTGCCAGGAACCCCAATGCCGAGGAAAAATTTGGCCAAACCCAATATTTTGTCCCCTGGAAGCTGCAAATTTGAAACAAACACATTAAAAAGAAGAATCTTAAATAAATACTAGATAGAAATTAAAAAAACTTATCAAACCCAGCAACATCATGTATACATTTAAATTTGCAGGTGTGGCAGTTGCAAAAGCTGTTAGTCCACGAACTACTGATGAAGTAGCAGAAAGAGGACCCTGATTTCCGCTCGCATCAAGAAGTTTCTCATCAAAGTAATAGGCCCCATCATCTGGAACATGTCAATAAAATTTACCAAATAAGTAGTTCCGACAACTGGTACACACTCATGCTGTCAATACATTTTTGTCTTTTGGTGTTCATAAGTAAACTCATACTGTTGTTATTAATTATTAGCCAATAGATCAATTAATTATTTAGAAATAAATGCTCTATTTATAAAGTGCAAATGGGGCAACTAGTAGACAATAAATATTCATTCAAACAGATCCCCTTAGTCCCAACTCCCAAATACTACAGACTATGACAAATGAAAATTTCCTTTAGAATCAACTTCACATTTCTATTACACTTAATTTTTCTATTATTAATAATAATGAGTATTGAACCCTTGACCCTTCTTCTACAATTTTTTGACATTCCAGCATGTTATGATTGTGCTATGACAGGTTAGGCTACAGTGTATTACTAACTAATAATGCATATTATCCGCCAAAAGAAACCATTCAGACAAGTCACACCGCAATGCATATTATCCGCCAAAAGAAACCATTCAAACAAGTCACCGCGCAATGAAACGTGTCACTAGGCATACTACATGAGAAACATCAGCAACGTCATGAAAGTAATGCTCCAACGAATTCTTGTTAGAAACAACAGATTTAAATACTTTTATGCAAACAAATGTACGGGTTGTTTGATAAAACTGAATGAAACGGTTCTGAATGTTTAAGCAATTTGAATGAGCTGAATGGAGCTAAATACTTAATACTGAATGAAAAAAATTGTTTAATAATTGATATGTCTAAAACATCTGAATAATAGTCTTTTACTATTTTACCCCTCTAAACTATACTGAACAAGTATATAATTTTGTTTGGACGTACTAAAAAAATTTAAATACAATATTCATTGTACAACACATAAAAATAAATAATTCAAACAAATTATCAAACAAAGTATTGAATAATTCAAACAATTTTAACCCAAGTTTCATAGAAAATAGAAAATGTAATGAGTTAAACAAATGTGTCAACATAATAATAAAAGTTTCATATTGAAGTCACAAATTCCTAATACATTTTGATAGCATTCACCCCTTCCTTGTCCTCTATAACGAGTTTGTTGATTGACAGGAATAACTACATGTACAATTTTGTTATTTTGACAATTATAAATAGTTTTTGAATAATTATAAACTTTTAGTGCATAGAGCTGCAATGTTTGACATTTGAAAATGAAAAGTATAACATCCCACAATCTTATTGCAAATTTCTTTCACAACAACACTATCATCATTCATCACCCACCTTAAAAATCTTAATATGTGAATCATAGTACTTTTCTATCAAATGTAAAGAATAGCATTCTTTTACCACTTGGAAGGATACTAACGTAATAGGCCATTCAGTAATCTCGCGGACCCAATAAGCTAGCCCAATAGTGCTCATTCGGTCAGCACCATTAAGACTCATTTAGTCTCCCATTAAACTCAAACAAACAGTCTGAAACAATTCTACTTATTCGGTCAGCTGTATTCAGTCATATTCAGTAGCTATCAAACACCCCCGTAGTTGCAACTCAGTAAACAGTAGTTGATTCAAATCATGTAAAATTCTCTATAGCTCACACTATAGAAAAGTGCTGAAATGACATATAAGTGAAGGATAGGACCAGCATTCCCATTGTTAACAATATAAAATTATAAATTCAAACATTAAAAGAATAAAATGAAAAACAATTTGGCGATACCCAATTGATTCTGATACAGGGCCATCTATTCTTTTAAATTGTTTTACTTGCTTGAATACTTTGCTAACTTTATCTATTTCAGATGTGCTTGTTCTTTTATCCCAATTTATATGGTGTTTCAATATAAGATTAAATTTTAAATAGATATTGCATAGTTCTATCATGTCTTGTATTTTTTTATCTGATATTTTACAAAGGTCCAGCATGACTTGTATTAAACTGAAAGCCAATAGATATAAAGATTTCATATTACATAAAACCCCAATGTTGACATTCTTATCTAGATATCATTGATAGTCAATATAAAGCCGATGAGTTTCTACTCTACTATCAATAATTATTCCTAACAAGAATTTCACAAAACATAATTATTCAAAAGAAGAGGAAATAATATAAATATTTATGCCCAAGCATATATACAATTAGATGGCTCAGAATGACATAAGTGCAACAAACAGAATAGAGATCAGACTATTCAAAACAAGAGTACAGATAAAAATACAAACAATTAAGGAAAAGAATCAATAAATGCACATACCATACTTCTCAATACTGTCAAACAGCTTCACAATATCATTTTTTACTGTACCAATCTGTCAATTATAAGAAAACGTTCAGACTTAACATAAGTACGGCAACCACGTTAGAAGAAATACAAAACCATATTAGCACATAAAATAAAAACTCCCTCTGTCCTGGAAAAAAAAAAGTGTACAAGTACTCATTCATTAGGATGGAGAGAGTATATGATTAGATAAAGTGTAGAGGAAAGGAGTATAAATAAAGTAATATATCCATCAAACACACAAACAAAGATCTCAGGCAATGAAAATTATGCCCTAACCTAGTAGTTGAATGCAAACTTGTAAGTCAATCAATAGATAACCACGCTACAGGTGATGAAGATCCCACTATCTTGTCTTTTTTAAAACTTATTAGACAGACTTTGACCATGTAAAATGAAATTGAGTGGAAAATATTAGGTAAGAAAGGATATTACTTATTAGCAAAACCATTTTAGAAGGCAAAGAGAGAAAGAGAGAGAGGAAGCTTTCCCTTTAAGAATTATTTTAAATATCTGGTTTTTCTCTCCTCTGACCTCTATGTTTTCAAAAAACTCGAACTTGAAGACTAGAATTATCTGTTAATCTTATTCAGATATTATATACAAAGCAATAGGCCACTACGTCAATATTATTTCTCACGGTACAAACCATAGTAAATCCACCAAATAAACTATGGTGAGCTAGACCAAGATGACCTCGAAGTCACTACAACTGCCCAATATATAAGAAATCAAAATCACTAAAATCGAAGCATCTTGACCAAAAGGATGAAAAGGTCTTTTTAAGAATAAGCAAAAAAAATCTTGAGGGTATAAATGTAGCAGCTAGTTCATAGCAGAATATGTAGAATGGAACTCAACTTACCAGATATTGATCAATCTCGGAAGAAGCTAATGAAACAACTCCTGCAAGGGTCTCAAGTGCGATTCCTGCAAGAAGTTTATTAAACTCTAAGAATGAATATAAAACAAGAAATTAACACTTCCGTAGCCATATCGGAAAAGTAAAGACAGCCTTTGGCAAGGACATAAACTAGTAAGATGGCAAGAAATAAATAACACGTCAATTTATATATGCAATGTCAGTAGACATTAATAACTAAACTAAATACCTACAACACAAATACTAGTTCAGAAGATAAAAATTTACCTGCAGCATAAGTACTAGATTCAGGATTGTTAGAACTATAGCGCCACCTTCCATCACTTTGGCTGAGCGCCTGTCAAGAATTTAAACATCAACTCAGGCATTCCAAAAGCTAGTTCTCTTAGCAAGAAGGACACACAAGGACACACAAAGCTGGTTGCAAAAGGTCAAAAACGTATAATAAAAAATAAAAAAAGGAATACGGGTAGATATCAACCTTTATGGATCTGAAAATTCCATCAGCATCACCAAGAAGTACTTCAGCTTCAGAAGTCTGACCCTGCACGGAAGAGAAATGAGACATGAGGTTATGCAAAAACAAAAATAGATTAGGTGTTAAATAAACTGCTTAAAGAGCAAAATATAGCAATTCCTAAATATCTGTGAAAGGTGAAGAAATCTCACATCAAGCAAAAAACTCTCTAATAACCATCTGTAGAAAGGAGAAATACGGCCATTTTCAACAGAAATGAGACTACATTAAAATAATTCAATGAGAATCGCAGTATGCCAATTACCTTAATAAGTATCAAGCTTCCTACTGAGTAATAGAAGTCAAGCAGAGAATTCACTTCCTTGACAGAATCTTTAATTCTTGAAGCGATTCCCTGGGAAGAGAAAAATAGGATCAACACAAAACCATTGGCACATCTACTGTGTCTTCGAAGACAATAATTTTCAATAAAGAGCAACGTCTAAGTGCAGATAGTCAGAAATACCACAAAGGCTTCATCATTAAGCTCGCATTTTAGTTGACCATTAACTCTCAACGCATGGAACAAATCCTTTAAATTTGAAGTTGGTGATCGAAGAGTATCAGCCACAGACTTACAGGAAGAAGCCTTTGTATCTAGGTTTCTTTCAATTCCAAGAACTTCCAAAGTTCTCAAAGCCTCGTATACTTCGTCAAGACTGCAAACAGAAGGGATGCTATTATATGGTTGTTCACCTTAATATTTGAAAGCATTAGGGTCCACATGCTAGCACAATTAATTTCTCTGCGATAAGTTAAACCAAAAACACTTAAACCACACCAAAAATTAAAGAAAATCATCCAAAAATGAGTGCATTTTTAATAGCAAAAAAATGAGGAACAAATGACTACCATAATTTTATTTTATTTTATTTTTTTGAATAAGTTTGACCATACCATGATTAACGGCAAAGATCATACCTGGCATAACATAATGAGATTTGGAAGATTGATTTTAAATATTGGACATTTCACCCAAAAAAGAAAGAGGGGAGTACATATGCTGATATTTAGAAATCAAACAAAGCTACCTCCAAATATTATACACTTGGAACCAGATACACATCATGGAAAAGTTGAGTGGCAAAAGCGGATGATCCAGCACCAGAAAAAAAGTGGAAGTGTGGAACGCATCTTTTTTTATGATAAGTAAGAACCACGGAAATTATTAAATGGCTAATCAACCAGTTTGAGCACAAGCACTAATGTCAACCTCACACGTCTAAAAGGAAATATTCCATAATTTTTTACGTTTGCTATCCTCATGATACTAAACACATTTTGAGATGCCTACTATAGCTGTTAGCATCCTGTACTGTTGCCAAAAGAATAATAAAATGAGCCAAAAATTTCTTGACTCCTATTTAGTTTAGGAGAATCTTCTGATTTTCAGATGAAACACAAAGCCATTATATACAATATTCCATATTCATTCATACTCCCTCAGCCCCAAAATGAGGTACCATTTGACTTTGTTATGGGAATTTTAAGGTTTGTCAAAGACACTAAAACCTAATTCCTTTTTACAATCAGAAACTTTAGTCTTAAATTTGAACATAAAAAATTACTAAAAATTGAACTTTCATTTTGGGACAAAGGGATTATAACCAATCACACTAAGGACTTCAGGATGAATTAATTTTGAGAAAGCAAGCAAACTCACCACACAATTATCAGATCGAAAGCTGATTGTTCTCTTTCAGAACATGAAAATTATATTAAAAATGATTCACATTATACATACAAACAATATATCGGAAAATGGAGGGTTTTAATAGGGGTTTATATTGACCTTCCATTGGAGGTCGCGAAGAGCTCAACTGCAGCAGATCGATGAGAGTCCGAGATCGGATTAAAGAACGTAGCAGCTTCACAGATCGACGTTATTGATAATATCAGAATCAGAAATCCTAAATTTCTGGCCATGCCTGTAAAATGAAGAAGAAAAATTGATTACTATTTGTTTTATTGATGAGAGATCGTACAAATGAGATGAATACCTTTGTGCTGTTGCGGGAGAGGGGAGAGAGAAGGTTCAGAGTCTGAGCATGCACCACCAGTTACTGCACTCAGTTCTTCAAAGACTTCGGGATGAATAAAGAGTCAATTGTCGAGCCTATTTCGTGAAATCTCAAGTATGCCCATGATTGTTTGTTGTGGTGTTTGGTAACGCAGCGGTCGTTATTCTGACACAAATATAGGATAGGAATCCTATCCCATCATAGGATTCGATATATTGGGATCATAAGTTATCCTAATTCAATTTCTTAGGATGTTTTGCGAATCAGAAGAAAACATTTGTACATATATGGTAATGTATTTAAACAGTTTATTTTTTAATATTTAAAATTGGGATAAAAAAATTTATCTGAATATTTCTAAATTATTAAGATACAAAATTAAATCTAAAATATTTAGAGAATCACGTTAAAATGTATTAACAGATGAATTGTTAAGATGCATTAAGATATAATCAAACACTACCTTAATCTCTCTAATGTGTATACCTATTAACATTTTTTAATATTCGTTAAAAGCTCCTTATTAACATTAGTGCGTAAGGACTAAGGTATGCAAAAGTTAAGTTTTTTTCTATTAAAAAATACATATATTATTTATAATATCTATATTACATTACTACTAATCGAAGTTTGTTTTCAAGATTATATAAAACTTTTTGAAAAATAACAACTACTTTCAACTTTAAATACACCCAAACAACACAAAAATATAATACAAGAATAATATATTTAATTTTGATTTACTCTTTGTTCCATATACACGAGTCTCATTTGTAAAAATTAAAAATATTGAGGATATATTTTTATTTTATATTTACTCTAAAAATAGTAATTTGTTAGTTAATAGAACTGACATTATAATAAAATATAACAACCTTAAAAATGTTGTGTTATTTTATACTTACCATCAAAATAAAATAAATTCTATTTGGTATAAAAAAAATGGCAAATGATTTTTCTTGTGAAACAATGAAAGAGGGTGACATAAGAGATAAACAGAAAATGGGCAATTCATTATCACCTATTTTGGTTATTCTCCAATACTGACCCAAATGAAATATGGAAAAACATTATCACTAAAAGTGCTTTTAGTACCAAAAACTCATTTTGCAAAATGAACAATGACAACGAGTTTCTCTCACCAAATCTCATTTTCAATTTATTGAATAATAATGCTTGTGATCCATTTTGGTGCGTGTGAAACATCATTCAAGTTGTTGATTCCATCAGATTTAAAAGATGCAAGAGATTTAACTAGGAAGTCTTTTAATATTTAGTTTCGTTTCAGTTCCAAAATATAACAGTGGCCTGCATTCACTTTTGTTTCATTCCTGTCGCAACTCACAAGTAATACAGCTACAGACTAAGTTGAATAGCTAAGAAACAGGAAAACACTTCGTATTCAACAAGCACTCTGAATTATTGAGGTCGCTCTTGAAGTTCTTAGTACTTCTGAGGTGGCTTCTGGGTTGGAAGCAATCCAAACCGTTTCTTTAGAAAAACTCTTTGCCTTGAGTACTTGTCATCAGGGGAAAAGCGAGCTGAAAATAAGATAAACATTGGTAAAAAGAATGTTTCAACTACAAAATGTATAATACTAAATAATTTATCATAAGTATATAATGTGGACCAATGGCATGTTTAGAGCACCGGTTGAGCAAAGGAGATATCCTACCCTGACTAATTTTAATAAGCTCATTCAAGTTTCTAAAAGCCAGATAATATAATCAATGAAAATACTTGAGAAAAAAAGAAAGTGGCAGTTGCACCAAAGCATATAAACGATGCCCCCATAAAAATTGCTTCTACACCTTATTATGGCAAAGCAAGACAAAAGAATGTGCAACCAGCACACAGAAATTAAGAAAATAATGGGTGAAGTTTTGATGCCCTTCTCAAAACTAAACACAGGCCGACTTCATTAAAAACAATTTCCTAGAAGAAGAAAACATTAGAGTAGAATAGGAATGAGAAGAATAACTTCAATCTACAGATAGTAGACAGAACTGTGGGAGTTATTTTTTTATAAGTAAAACAATTACGGCTAAATCTAATCTAAATATCTAAACATCGTGGCTGGATTTACTACCACCTCATCCACTGAGTATAACAGACTAACAGAGCTGAGAGTATAAACTGACCCTATGCCAGAAACAAAAATTATTAAATCCAGTTTATAACTGAGTTCAACATAACCACTAGGGACTGTCCAAATTCTTGAATTGATAATAGGCACTGTAAGCCTGGGATTGACATCCCATACGCTATCCATTATTCGCACTACTAATTTGAACTAGCAAAACATTTTTTAAATGGAAATTTTCTTTTTAAAAGAACAACATATTTTCAACTAATATTAACATCAGATAGTCATAAAGGGAGATGCAACAAAGTCTAATGCCCTTGTAGGATTATTAACTATATACTTTTTCGAAAATCCAGGACGAAAAGTCCAACCAAATTAAACTGAACTTAATAAACACAGTCTTGTCTATAGCACACATCAGATAGTCATAAAGGGAGATGCAACAAAGTCTAATGCCCTTGTAGGATTATTAACTATATACTTTTTCGAAAATCCAGGACGAAAAGTCCAACCAAATTAAACTGAACTTAATAAACACAGTCTTGTCTATAGCACAGGGAAACCAAACTCCAGTGTGACAAGTCTTTTAAAAAAAAATATAGAAGCATTTACCCCTAAATAACCTTAATTTGAAAGCTGTTTATAACACAACTAAAGAATAAAGAGCTCCCCAAGCATATAATTAAAGCAAACATGTCAATATGGAGCCTAACCCAAGGAAAGGGACACAATAGGGACCCCTTTAATAATATCCTCTAATGCAATTTCCAAAAAAAAAACTCAAGTGATTAGTTCAACTAGTAAAACATTGAAATGAATTACCTGGATGAGCAGACTGTGTGGCCAACCCAAGTGGTGTTTCTTTCTGCATGGAAAGAAAACAATCAAAAATTAAAAAAGAGTAAACGATCTTCAAAAAATAAATAAAGTACATCGTTAATTGGCACAAATACAATCAACAAAGCACCTAATTTAAATATTCCTCAAGAATCCCTTACTACCCTTCTAAAACCTAGTTAAGCTTATAACTACTGAATATAACTCACAAATCAATATTAACCTCAATATGGATAATTGAATATATAAAACACGACAGGAATACTCCAAACACAATGAATCCTTAGATTTTTGCATTTTGGCCTAATAATATTTCAAATAAAAGTACTTTTATACAATGACAACCACAATTACATTTCTTTTGAGCTAAAAAAAAGGTATAAAATATTGCAAAAAATGAAGTTCTACGTTAATTTTGGAATATAAAAAACTCAAAATCATTTTTGAAATACCCCAAGTAGTTAACCAGCATAATATATCATATGAACAAAAGCTAGGTTCAACCTTAGTGGTGTAAACTTTGTCCCCGTTATCGTTTATGTAAAACTGGAGATACATTTTTACAGCTTAATGTGAACCTGCAAAACATCAGATCCTCCACGAATGAACTAATATTTTTGGACAATCGTTTTTACAAAATTTCTAAAAAACGGAAAAATAATTCCTTGTCCTTCCCACTGATTCCTGATCAGATTTTTGAAGAACAGAGCTTACTAGAAGAGACGCAACAAATTCCTATTCTGTTGAACGCTTAAACCCTAGGAATTTGCGACACTCCAGTCCGGTGTTAAGGAATTAGGGTATATACCCATGGTTTTGGGCCCAAAACTGGGCTTTTGATCTCTGGGCCTTGAGACGAGTTTTTAAATATTTCTCTAACGTACCAGCCGTATGATCTTATCTTTAGTTGGCAATACTTTTTGGCCTCTTGTCACCAAGTTCATGAAGCCTAACTTTTGAATAGAACTGAAAACAAAACGGATATAGTATTTTATATATAAAAAAGATAATCAATTTTATACGGATTGTCTGTAAATTAGTAATTTTATAGCATTCAATATAAATCAGGTAACTTTCTATTTTTAGAGAAAATTAAGGAGTTTTGATTCTTTTAACAGATTATGTAATATTATTTATCATGGTAAATTTTATTTAATAATTTTAACACAATCAAAACTCCTTGATTTTCTCTCAAATTATAAAGTTGACAGATTTTTATTGAATGCTGTAAAAACACCAATTTACCGGTCATCCTTATACACTTTATTCTCATAAAAAAAAATAAGCTAATTTTGTATTTGTTGAACCCATTCAAGTTTAACCAAAAAGTGTGGAAAGTGAACCATGTTTATGTCACTTCAATAGTTGAGTTTAGAAAATCATCATCAGACTCAAATTATCAGGATCAAGAGTTTTGAGTCAAAGTTGCATGTTTATCCCTTCATCCACACTTAATCTATAAAACAAGTTTTCATGAACTTGTAAATATCCATCCAATTTCGTAATGACAAGAGTAATTTAATTCGTTTCACAATATAATACAGTAATTGTGAATATCTCTCCTAGAGTAATATTTGTTTATTTATCTAAATTTTTGCTAAAAAATATAACTTTTATTGTTTATAATTGATTGATGAATGATTGAGGTATATGAGTTTTGTTTTTTGTTTTTTTATTATTTTTTTTGTTTCGAAAAACTCATTTTTTAAGAAATGCAATATAACAATAACTTGGTCTAAACCATTAGGTTAACATCTCATCGACATTGAGGTATATGAGTTAAAATTATTAAATTACTAAACCTCATTAAAATAATTAAATATATATATTTTTTAATTAAATAAAGTATAAATTTTTAATGTTTTTTTGAGTACCTATTTTAGGAGAAATATTTTATTTAATTTTTGATGGGGAAGGGGTCAGGACTAGATGAGTTCGGAAAAATTAAGAAAAAATTGACCTTAATTTGTGATCTTGCACAAGAAAAAAGAAAAAAATTTGTTACTAGGTTATCACATTTGATCTAGAGTCCTGTAGGGTTGTAAATAGTAATTGAAAAATTTGTATTCATCCGCATCCATATTCGAAAAAATGCGGATATTATTCGTATTCGAAAAAAACATATATATCCGTATTCGGTTTAAAGGTATCCACAAATAAACGGATACGAATACAGATATAGGCGTATTCGTATTCGTTTAACATCTGACCGTAAATACATCCGACAGATAACGGATATCCGGATTCAAATACATATCCGGAATTCGTATCTAAATAACTTATATATATATATATATATATATTAATTATTATATAATAGGAAAAATAATTTTTTAAAAGTGGCTTTCTTTATATAATAATTAGTTTTCACCATCATACGAAAATTATTTTAAAAATATATCATTTCACTTATAAATAATAGGAAATAACACTTTTATTATAATATTAATAAACTGAAATAAATTAATTTAAGTATAATTAATGGATTTTTACTATTGTAAAGTTAAAATATCTAAAATGTATCATTTAACAATAAAATTATATACTAGAAGAACAAAACTATATTTATTAGTTTGTTATACGTTTTTTACTTTCAAAACTTACTTGCAATGCTCGGAGGAGGGAACAATAAACAATATAATTTTATTGTTAAAATGTGTTAAGTCCGAATTAATTTAGAATTAATCTATAAGGGGGTTGAATAATTAATTCACGTTTGTGAATTTTCGGGTGGAGGGAGTATTTATCACTTTCATTTGCAAGATTATTTAGAAATTAGAAATCCAAATATTTAAAGTAAGTCCAAAATAAATTTTGGATCAAGTTAGATTAACTAGTTGTCCGTTATCACATATACATTATAACTCCCGCTCTCCATAAATATAATGAAATAAAATGAATTTTTTATAACTATGTAAATTGTAATCTATGTATTGAGAATATATTATAAATAAAAGTCTCCATAAACATAATATTGAGTTTTAATCAAGTATTTGAGAAAAAATAATTAAATATTCAATGTAAGCTTTTGAATCTAATTATAAATTATAAATATTCATACACACTATAGTATATTACTCCACACACATAAAATAGACATCTACTTATTAATGGACATCTAAATATTAATAAGTAGAACATTCATTTTGAAATTTAGGATTTCAAAAGTAATGAAAACTTATTTGAATTGTAATTTAGAATATTGATTATTGTATTTAAATATTTTATTAAAAATAAATAAATTAATATTATTCATTAATAAACTATATTTTAAAACTCATTATTTTTTGTATTATAATTATAATTAGGGCTGTAAATAGTAACCGGAAAATTCGTATTTGTCCGCATCCGTATTCGAAAAAAAGCGAATATTATTCATATTAAAAAAAATGGATATTACCCGTATTCGGTTTAAAGGTATTCGCAAATAAACGTATACTACTGTATCCTGATCCGTATATATCTCTGTTTACACCCTTAGAGTCTTGCTATGTATTGTGGTACATTTATGTCGAATTACAATTGTGAAAACTTATCAATACACGTGATTGATAAAAATTACATAAGAGCCTCAGTTATTACACATCTCTTCAAAATATATTACCACTAATACTATACTTATTTACGTAACTCACAATTAAAAGTCAACGTAAAACATTCACAATATATATCATTGTCTATATATTATAAGTAATGTTATGTACTGCGATAAATTTAAGTTGAATTACAATTATAAAACTTATCAATACATGAAATCTGTAACAATTATAAGAAAGTCCCACTTATTACATATTTCTCCTAAATACTTATCACTGATACTTATTCACGTAATTATAATTAAATAATTAACATAAATATTCACGATATATATTATTTTCACATATTACGTATATTATTGTAACATTATTCTTAATTTGAAATATATCGAACAAAAAGTCCTGCACAAAGCATGAATTTTCTTTTTCAGATTCCAAGTTTCTAAAACAAGCAGATGACAATAGAAAAGAGAACACACACTTCAAACCCACGTATATCTATCTATCTATCTATCTATCTGCAACTTATAAATTGATTGATTGATACCTTCCTCAGTTCCCTTCCCCCTCACCGGCCTTCTCTCTCTCTTCAATCTCAACACCTACCAAATCCATTTCCCCTCTTCGTTACGCTAACGCTTATTAGCATTGCCATTCCTTTCAACTTCCATAATCGCTTTCACACCAAACTACACCTTAAAGTCCCCCAAAATTCAATCCCCTTTTTCTAAATATCAACAAAATCAGCTGAATTCCCATTCTTCATTCCCACCAGAAACGATGTCGTTCGAAGAGGATGAAGAATCCTTCGAGCATACACTCCTTGTAGTTCGCGAAGTATCCGTTTTCAAAATCCCTCCCCGGTCCACCAGCGGCGGCTACAAGTGCGGCGAATGGCTCCAGTCCGATAAGATATGGTCGGGTCGTCTCCGGGTCGTGTCGTGTAAAGATCGATGCGAGATCCGACTGGAGGATCCCAACTCCGGCGACCTGTTTGCCGCTTGCTTTGTCAATCCCGGGCAGAGAGAGATTGCGGTCGAGTCTGTTCTCGATTCGTCGCGGTACTTCGTGTTGAAGATCGAAGATGGGACCGGGAAGCACGCGTTTGTGGGTTTAGGGTTTACGGAGCGAAATGAAGCGTTCGATTTCAATGTGGCATTGTCCGATCACGAGAAGCATGTGAAGAGAGAGGACGGGGAGTCTGGCAAAACGAGCGAGGACAATTTTACCGATATTCATCCTGCAGTAAATCAGAGACTGAAGGTACAAATTTATTTTTTTAGTAGTTGTGAAAATATGTCAGCTGAATTTTGATATGGTGCTGAAAGTTATTGATATGTTATACTTATGCCATGGTCGGAGATAGAAATCTGTTGGAATATTGGTTAAAATTAAAATGGTGGAGAGTAATGAGGTAGGTAGGTGTGGACACATGAAATGGGTGTTCTCTCATTAATTGCATGTGATGGGTTTATTCCAAGTGTGTGTGCTAGCACACCAAACTTTCTAAGTTGGTGTGCTAATGGAGAGGAAAGCATTGCCTATAAATACTTGCCTTATTGTAAACCAAAGAATCATCCTAAGGGAGTAGGATCCCATCCGGGGGAGGGGTGGAGAGGGTTATCCAAATGTAGAGAGATAAGAGGTATCCAAGTATTAGAGACTTTTATGTGAGAAAATTCTCTTGGGAAGAATTATCTTTCTTGAGTGGATGTGAGAAAATTTCTGAGAGTGTGAGTGATTGTAATATTATTCACATAGTAAATTTTCTCTGGTTGTCTTTGGCAACAAAGTGGTTTTTCTCCGGTTTTGGAGTTTTCACTATAATTCTTGTGTTGTGTGATTGTGTTCTAAATTCTCAATTTCTTATTTTTCTATATCGTGAGACGTTGTAATTCCCAACAAAATCTTCTATGTATAACTGATTATTGTCTATCAGTCTATAAGACTATAAGTATTAACACTGTTAACACACATATAAACTTGTAATTTGTGAAAAATATACAGAGAGAAGAGAAACGAGAAATGAGAAGTTAAAATAGATTGAGACATGCGAATAATTAACTGAGATGACCTTTTCTTACTTGGACTCTGAGTTCGAGCTTAAGAAAATTGTAAATTTAACTAGAATTCATTTTATGGAAGTGCTATGTACTATGGTCATTCCCATGAATCCCAACTGGCCTTTATCTTATATTGAAGACATTAAAATTGGGTTATTGGAAAATAATAATAATAAAATTGGGTTCTTGGAAAGCAATTATAAGTCTATATCAGTAATGTATTTGAATATATAATCAATGTAAGTTTAGCTCGAAGGGTCAATAACAATGATTTAATTGAATTTATAATTATGGATTATGATTGTAAAGACATTATTAGTAATGTTTTGATTATTTGGAGTTTAGTTGAGAATGTTTGATGAGGACATGAGGTTAAGTTTCACCCTAATGTATAGCTGATCAAGTAGTAATTTCTTTTGATACGTAATCGTGGACCCAAGGGGGACGATTGTCTTTCACACTGTTGGTCCTTGTAGCACTTTTTCTTGAACAATAACTGGTGGGGTTTGCTTGTCTTTATTCTTTTTTTAAATTATTAATTTTGAGTATTATTGTCTTTATTCTCGTTTCTTTGAGGAATTTACTTTTGATAGGTTGGATTGTAGGAAGGTGAAACCATCCGGATAAATGTAAAAAACAAAGCTTCTAGTGGGACTGGCATGCTTTCAGCTGCTGGGTTGACTGGGGGAGTTTCTGCAACTGGAAAGTCTAAAACTCTTGGCCTTGTCCCTCCACCAACTGGTGCCCAAAAAATTAGGACTCCTCTCCCACCGCCGCCTAACGACCCTGCCGCTGCTCGGATGACATCTGGCAGTCATGTTGTTGCTCTCAAGGGGCCCAAGGAAAATACAAGGCGTTCTACTGATCCTTTCACAGATCTCTCTCAACTCGAGGTATCCCATTATTATCTTCTCTGTACCGGCTATTTGACTAGGTGGTTAGTTTTGCATACCTTAAAATTTAAATTCAAATTTCTCAAGCTTTCTGAACCTCGGCTTTTGGTTCCCTGCTTTTATGTTTGTTCTGTGTGATTGCTATGCAGGTTGCAGACTTTGATTTGAGATATGTCCTGGCATTGTAGTTGTAACGATCTTATTGACCAATTACATGTATATGATTGGATTGTAGATTAGATAGGGAGAGATTGATAGAAACAGATAAGTAGAGAGAGAGAGAGAGGCCCTTTTGGTATTAAAAACAACTATTTCAATATTTTGAAATCATCTTTCCTTCCTCGGAATTTTGTTATCGTCAAAATTCACTAAATTAATTTCTGAACTGCTTATCAGTCCATATCTTGATAACGCTCTGTCAGGACACTTGAAGTTTTCATCCTCCTGTCCTTTCTTTTTTGACAATTGTTTTTCTCCTTTCTTTTTTGACAATTGTTTTTCTTTCTGTTTTTGGGAGAAGTCTTTTTGACAAATTTAGTAATGACCAAAGAGTTAATTCAGAGATAGGCATATTGTTCTTTGTCATCTCAACTGGTAACAGTGCCAACAATTGGACAGGCTATCGGAATTCGGACCCTCCATAGATTGCTAGCATCCTCCATATGCATAATGTACCCACAGTGTGCTCAACTGTTTTCTCGTTAAGATGAATGATCGACATTGTCGGTTGTCCGACTTGGTCTGAACTAATCTTATGTATTTGAGAAATTCAATATGCTACGTGTACAAGGATGATTCAACATATCATCGACCAACAAATAAATGAAAGAGGAAAAAGAATAGAACCCTACAGAGTACAGTACCGTCCCATTACTTTAACTATTTTGATCTCTTAGATATCAATATCTTAATCGTCAAGAATGACGTGTCTTGTCAGTATGGATTGTATCTGATAATTTGACATTACCTATTCTGATGTCTCACGCACTCGTCTTGGTTTCACACCAAGAGCAAGTAGTCCCTTGAAATATCTTTATCCTGCAATCCTGAGAATTTGTATAAGGTGAGTCTCACTCATAGTCTTGGATGCAAAGTTCTGAAGTAAGTACAAGTTGTCCTAATCGATAAATTGATGAATATAATGATGATATTGGGTAGGAATTGTACTGTTCTGAGTATATAATATATATTAAGAGTTATTGATTCTAAAATCGGATTTTTTTTTTAAGAGTTTGCATTCATATATAGTCTTTGGATGCAAAGAGTGGTACGTTTTAGCTGTTTGAACTCTTTTATACTGAACCGTTGCACACGTGGGTAGGTGCATGAGATTTTATGCAATTCTATTTGGCACAAGTAATTTGTGACGTAGCTTGACTGATTATTATAGAGCTTGTTCAATGATTACAGCCAATGCTAGTTCTTACAAGGATATGGTGTTTCATTTTTTTTTTCTGTTGCCGGGTCTTTTTTTATGAAACAGTACATATTAGAAATTCATGTCTGCAAGTAAACAAGGATGTTAATTGCCCATTTGTAACATGTTCAGAGGAATCTACCTTCCACAACTGGATCAGGATCAAGTAAAACCACTGCAGCTGAATGGGCGGCGTTTTAGTTGTACAAGTGAGTGTGAAATATGGTTGAGGTCTTCAATTGCTTGTTGCTGACAGGAAGGTGGAAATGAAAAAGGAGATTGTAGAGTGAAAGAAGATTTATGGTACTGATTACTCCAATTTGAAAAATGATTGTATCTGAATGTGTTGATACACTTCTTTTCATGTACTTTCGAATTCTATAATTATACTTAAAAAAGGAAGTATTTCACTCCATTCCTTTCCTTTCTGATCGCATAGTGTGCACAGTATGGTTCCTTTATAGGAATTTTCAATAACGTATGGTGGTTAGATATATTATATTTTATTAAATGCTGATTCAAACTTGTAACAATTGTGTTGCTCTCCAGTGTTGGTGGTTTTTTGGTTTCTATGATCTACTTGAATTCTGTCTGTTCATGTTGAATATTATTGTGCACAGGACCAACAATATAGATGTTTGTTTATGGTATACGTATTTGTTATTAATGGAAATAAGAAGAATTGTAGGTGGATATTAGTATGCGTAGTATCAAGTATTGTACACTGTACCGACAACATAGATGTTTGTTTATGGTATATGTATTTGTTATTAATGGAATGTGGGTGGATGTAATGTGTGCATAGTATCAAGTAAATGTGGCCGGAGTTGGTATTGTAAGGTTATACATGGTAATCTTTGTTTGTAATATACACCCTTGCCGGAGTTGGTATTGTAAGGTTATACATGGTTAATCTTTGTTTGTAAGATACACCCTTGCATACAGTCGATTCTTTAAAATTTGTATGGTATTGTAAGGTTATACATGGTTAATCTTTGTTTGTAAGATACACCCTTGCATACAGTCGATTCTTTAAAATTTGTAAGATTTATTTTTTCCCTAGTTACGGTCCGCTGGTTAATATTTTAGCTGCTTTGCACGTGGTGTTTTAGCTTTAGCATTTTCTTATGTATCTCTTTCTTGCAAGTGTAACACTAACACTAAAGAAAATGATTTTCTTATCGAAAATAAGGTCTGTTTAATATATTATTATTATTATTATTATTATTATGGTGATGCATAGTCTTCTGGTGAGCATAAGATCATCCTCTCAAACCTGTGAAGCATATTACACTATTGCTTGGATAGGCTTGCTTACCTCTAGGAGGCAAATTATATGCGAAAACCCCAGTTCCCCCCCTCAGCAACACCACACCTCAAAAGTAGGTGCAAATGCACGGACCCCATACATCCATCCAAAGATAACCAGAAAATGAAGATATTGCTTGCTGCCCACCAACTCTTGAAAGGAATTTGTTGCTTGTAACTTTTCTGCTGACACTATCACGAAGCTATGATTGCATTGCAATGCAATAGATAATGAAAGCAGCTCTCTTTCTCTTTCTCTTTCTCTTTCTCTTGTTGGTGTCACATTCTTGATGGTTATATTACTCCACCAACAAAACAATGCAACCACCCCATGAAAGCAACATTACAATCTACATACGCAAGATTTTAAATTGCGAATTTTCTTGCTATTTTTTTTATAAAAAAAAAGCAGAAGAAGATTTGGGTAAAAAGTGATATAAAATTAATATTTTTTTACCATATCACACTCAGAAGAACACACATAAATATAGTATTATAATCTTTCAAATCTAAGGATGGACAAATAATAATTTTTTTAAAATACAAATTCAAACATGAGCATAAAAGGTAAATCTCCCCAAAAAGTCATGCTATATAATGCAGCAAAATATATTACAACTTTTGTTATGAATAAACACAATAATATAATATGTAAATCCGTAACAAGTTGCTATACATACTCCCAAAATATATAATTTTCCCTCCCCTAAATTAATACAAAGGAAGAGAAAAAGAATAAAAATACTTTATTTTAGCTCCCTTTTTTTCTCTCCCCTAATCATTTTATCTCTCTCCCTTTCTTTTCCTAACCAAATTACCGAACTCAGAAACATAATACTCCCTCTTGTCCAATTTAATTCTATCTATTTTTATGGTTAAATTGACTATATTTAGAATAAAAAATTATTCTTAAATTTATTAAATATAAATATAAAATTATTATCATAAAAAATGTATTTAATATATTATCAAAGTCAACTTAATTAATTTCAAAATTTTTAATATATTTATTTAAAAAAAAATTGACATTAAAAAAATCAATTAGTCGGAGGGAGGGAGGGAGTATCATAATGTAAAATTGGCAGAAAAATGAGCACACAATAGAAATGTGGGACTCATGCTTAGTAGAAGGAGAAGAAAGGGTGACTGAGAGAAAATGATTTGTTATATTGAAATATTTAATTTAAGTTTCTTACTTCTAACATCTGCCACCTTGCGAAAATGGCGGAATAACTGTCTCCCTCCTCCTTTCGTCCCTCGTTTTTCTATACGAACTTGTATATTACAGTATTAATCTATATCTATCTATCTATCTATCTATATATATATATATATATATATATATATATATATCAAATACATACTATTTTGTATACCCATCGTTATAAATAATTGACCGCGGATCGAATTGCTTTCCCTCTCTCCGACAAAACTATTCGCGGTAATCCGATCTCTCTGCCCCTTTCCTAGATTCAATTGACTCTACTCACCTTTTGAATTTTTTTTTTCACCTTAATGTTTTAATTTCAATTTAAATGTTCTTGTATGATTTCTATTATTATTATTATTATTATTATTATTATTATTTAGCTGTGGGGATCTCATTTACATACAAATTGGTATGAAAGATTCAAACTTTGATATTTTGATTAGTTATTGCTTGAATTCCAGAGCTTTTGGAATCTTTATTTGAAGTTAGACATGGAAGCTTTTTGATCTTTCTGAATTTACAAGGCATTGTTTCTTTCTTTTTGTATCTGAATGACATTGATGTTGAGTTAATATTTTTCGTTTCTTGTCCTTTTTGAGAAAGGGATCCAGAAAATAATTTAAAAAAAACTGGGTTTAGCTCTATTTTTCCCATAAATAATGAAATCTAAATTGCTGTTAAACTAGTTTTGGTCGTATTTAGTTGAATTTTATGCATGTGTTGATTGAGAAGCATCACATGAAATGGGATGTGACTTTTCCTTACCTGCCATTGCAGAATGGATTTGTTAGGCCCTTTTTGATAGGAAAACTTATGAATGCTATTTGTTGGAGTTCGGGGAAATGATTGTTGTTTGTTGAAGTTCTCCTTGAGCTGAGGGAAAAGAAATGGATTCAGCTAGGAGTTGGCTTCAGAAGTTTCAGCCACGAGAACGGGTAAGGTCTTCAACTAAGAAGAAGGAATCCATGGCTTCTGGTGAGGATGAGCCCAGTGACTCAAAGACACTAACGGCTGAAGAAGCCTCAAATATCACAAAGCAGAAGGTTGCGGCAGCAAAGCAGTATATCGAGAATCATTATAAGGAGCAGATGAAGAACTTACAGGAGAGGAAGGAGCGGTATGTACTTGCTTTTACCTGTTTCAAGTCTTCTTTTATCATACACAAAATTCCTATAAGGGGGATGTTTCATTTACACAAAGCATTATATAAATGGCAACATATTGTGAGAAATGTTGGATATGTCAGTCCATGTTTATGTATGTTCTACTGATTTCATTAAATTAGAACATTCTCAACAACTCATTTTATCCTCGAGGCACACAACACCCTTGAGGCACTATGCTATTTCGTCCATCTTGCTCTAATCATGTGGCATATATATGTTCATCAACATCTCCTTCTTTATACATTATTTTTCCCAAGTATTTAATATTGATACATTAGAAATATATTTACTTTGCAAAAAAGAGAAAACATTAGAAACATATTTTTGCAAAATTTTGGGTATGTTAATATTGTCTTTTTGTGATGAAGTTGATTCATCTGTTCAATTTGTAGATAATTTTACTCTTTAACCACTTACTGTTTAACACATGAATTTGTTAGAGATTGCTAGATAATATTCGACTGAATTAATAAAGTACTTATTTAGTTATACTAGTTCATTATTTAAGCAGTGTATGGGAAAATGTCTGTAAGAGAGATCTAGTTAATCCTTACTAGGTCAGTCCTTTTTATTATTATTATTATTATCTAGAAAAGTTACTTAGCCATTAGATTTCATTCTGGAATAATTTTAAAGTCGAAGTTGTAAAACTTCCAGGGTATAAATCATGTGATTCTACCTTCCATGTTTTCTTCAAACAGGCGAAATTTATTGGAGAAGAAGCTGGCTGATGCTGATGTCTCGGAGGAAGACCAAAACAACCTATTAAAGTTCTTAGAGAAGAAGGAAACTGAATACATGCGCCTTCAAAGGCACAAAATGGGTGCTGATGATTTTGAGTTACTGACAATGATTGGGAAGGGTGCTTTTGGAGAGGTAAACATAGTCTATGATATCTATGATAGTAAGTGTGCACAAGTGAACATATTTTCTTTTTTCCTGTAAATAGTTCTTATCTTTGCAATTTTTAGCAGTTGATCTATATTAGTGCTAGTTTAAATTCTTGTTTATCATTTGTTTTTCTTTGCTTCTTAATGTTGCTAGTTGTTCATCTTCACCAAGTTCATGTATCATTATAGCTGTTTGCCCTTTGTAGCAAATAGTGGTCCTTTTTGTTTAATGATCCAATCTTAGGTATCAACATAATTACACTTACCCAAAATATGAAGAAAAAAGAAAAGAAAAGAAAAGAGAAGGTATCAACAGAATTATCTAGTAGATGGTTGGTGCCTGTTCCAGGTATATACCTGGAACAGGTATATACAATTCTGATGTAACCTATGTAATATATGTGAAAATTTAAACCTTTTGTACCTAATAGATTCAAATTTATATCAAATTTGATGTCTCCTTTTGATTACTCTTGTGCAATCAAAATATATTGCAATAAATGTTTAATGCACTTTATTCCCCCACCTATTGGTTAACGAGGAATTTGAAGTATTAGGGTGGATAGTAACAAATGGAATCTGAATATATGTGTGTGTGTATGTACGTATAACATAAATACATATATATGTATATATTGTGTCAAGATTACTTTTGCCTCCCCAATACAGAAAATTGTAGTAAGGGAACAGGAGAGAGGAAGGGGGGGTGTTTGTTAAGCAAAATGGTAGAGAGAGACACATCCTTAATAAGCACGAATAATCTCAAATGTTGATATCTTAGAATGACATTCTTAAATAGCTCAAAATATGAATTTAATAATCACTTAACGATTCATATTAAATATTTTATTTAGTTAAATCTATTTTTCATTTAGCAAAAATAAAAAAAATCTATTTTTCACCAAAGATGTTGAATTGTAAAGACTCTGGAAATAACTTAAGAGTGTATGGTTATTTCTGTCACAGGTTAGAATCTGTAGGGAAAAGGCAACAGGTCATGTGTACGCGATGAAAAAGCTCAAGAAATCGGAAATGCTTCGTAGAGGCCAGGTGCGTGATTACGTGGTCTTCAGATGATATTATTGTGGCTCTCTGTTCATTTTATTTGCTGGTAATTAGCTTTTACATCTTGTAGGTTGAGCATGTGAAAGCTGAAAGGAATTTGCTTGCTGAGGTGGACAGCAATTGCATCGTCAAACTCTATTGTTCTTTCCAAGATGATGAGTTTCTATACCTTATCATGGAATATTTACCTGGTGGAGATATGATGACTCTACTTATGAGAAAGGATACATTGACTGAAGATGAGGCCAGATTTTATGTTGGTGAAACAGTATTGGCTATTGAATCTATCCACAAACATAATTATATTCATAGGTTTGCGACTGTTTCTGATGTATCATCTTAATACAGTATACTTCGTGAAGTGCCATTATTGGACTACTTTAGAATGACTTCTACTGTTGCTTTTTACAGAGATATTAAGCCTGACAACTTGCTACTTGATAAATATGGTCATTTGAGACTATCAGATTTTGGACTTTGTAAACCTTTAGACTGCAGTACTCTAGAAGAGAAGGACTTATCGCCGGGAGAAAGCGTAAATGGAACTTCAGGAAGTGATGAACGCCCTGTAGCTCCAAGACGAACACAACAGGAACAACTACAACATTGGCAGAAAAATAGACGGACGCTTGTAAGTTTTCTAAGCTTTCTATAATTTGTGATACATTTTCTGTGCTTTTATTATTTCATGATGGCTAAGTTGTTAAGACTATTAGCCAAGATATGTCTTCCCATGGGTGTTAATCTACACTATCCACAAAAAATGCATTATGTTGTGGATTTAATAAAAGATTGTGCATTATTTTTTCATGGAAAATCAACCCTTTCTCTAAAGTTTGATCTCTATGTTTCTGGCATATGGATCTCAATACCTGGAAAATTTTCTTCTAACTTGTCATTTTGGACATTGCAGGCTTATTCAACTGTTGGTACACCGGATTATATTGCTCCAGAAGTTCTCCTGAAGAAAGGTTATTCGTTGGAATGTGACTGGTTAGTATTTCATACATGTTCATTTGTGGAGCCGGAGTCTGTTGAGGAAATATATTGAATTATTTTTCACATAGAATCTGAAATAACCTTTCTGTTCTTCCCATAGTTGCTCAATGTAATTATATTTTCAGTTTTTTTTTTGGGTATCAGTGTCATTAATGTTACTGGTGACAAAAGTAGGCGAGTTTTTTATTTTTTTATTTTTAAATTCTAAATTTCTTACCCAAAATAAGATGGATCTAGTATAGAGTCTTATCTTTTTCAGATTGACATGCGATTGCCAGGACTAATTTATTGTGTTAATGCTCTGCAGGTGGTCACTTGGTGCTATTATGTTTGAAATGCTCGTGGGTTATCCACCTTTTTATTCTGATGATCCTATGACAACTTGTAGGAAGGTAATTTTATAGTTCTTCATATTTAAAGTAATGCCAGAAAATTTATGGGGGGTTGTCTAAAATATATTCATCATTTTCCTTCAGTGGTCATCCTTGACAGTTGGAATTTTGAACTCAGTTTTTCAAAATGTCGGCATCTAATAGACATTCAAGATAATAGGATGGTCCTGCTTCCCTTTATGGTTTTCTAGTCTTTATTATTGTTATTAAGCATCCCACTATGATTATAGCTACTCCCGGTTTCTTGTGACATGTTACTCCAGTGAACTTCTGAAAGGAATTGCTTGTTTCATATTTGTTAGGTTCATTATCAGATCATAAACACTTCTTTTGTAGTGGGTTATTGGTGATGTTGCTAGTTTAGTATCATCAACTTGCAGTTTTGCTTCAGATACAACCCACATAGGCTGCAAATGAACAACACTCATTTTTGGAGAGCCTGAAGAGGCCTTTTGGATCAAGACTGAATCTTTAAGTATCAGCTGATTGGCTTCATAAAATGTATCCTAAATATTGGGGAAAGAGTTTTCTTGTATTCATATATCATGAAGCTCCTTTTCTTAATATTTACACTTCTGCCTATGGATATGGATATTTTCATAACTCGTAAGAGGTGGATGATGCAGGACAAGGGGTGAGGAGGGATTAAAGAGGGTGAAAGAAGGGAGAAGAAGAAGAAGAAGAAGAACCATAGCCAAAGGCCACAATGGCATAAAGCCTCAATCTCAAATCAATGTTCAAGTCTAATTCAATAATGGGGATTTAGACACTTTATATAGGAAATAGAAAACCCTAATTCTAATATGATTCGAAAACTTAGTTGAACGTGAAAATAAACTTCAATATAATAAACTCCTAATGAATACATTCCATAATTAAAATAGTGAAAGATCTATTGTTAATACCTAACTAAAATACATAGAATCCCCTACAGTTTCCTAATTTATTTAAAAATAACAATATAAAATAATTTACTAATAAGCCTTTGCAATTTTCGTTAGTCTTCGTTTTCTGTTCTGCATCAGCAGAAATCTCAACAGTAAACTAATTATAAAGGCAGCGGAAAATTTTCTAGGATGGGCCTTGTCAAGCGTAAATCTGTTGCAGTTTGTGGGCTTTGGGGATCGTAGTGCTTATTAGAAATATGTAGGTCACAAGTAGGTTGATATGATGGAGTCAAGTCAAAACCAACTGTTTTGGTGGAACTCGGTTGTTAATATAGCCACATCTGTTTATCTCCCTCGTCTTTTTCCCCCCATTCTAACAATTAATTTCTAATAATGGTCCTGCTGATTTTATGGTGTTATTTTAAATCCTCTTATCTTTTCTTTTGTATCCTAGTACTGTTTCTGTTGTCGCTGCTTGATTAAAGATTTTCAAGGAAGTAAATTTGTTTTGACATGAGACAAACCTTCTCAATCCCATTAACCATTAGTAAGACAAACCCGAATTATTTATCTTCTGAAGGATGTTATATTTCTTCATACATGCAGATAGTAAACTGGAGAACACACTTGAAGTTTCCTGAAGAAGCACGACTGTCTTCAGAAGCAAAAGGCCTTATCAGCAAACTACTTTGTAATGTAAATCAGAGGCTAGGTTCAAAAGGCGCACATGAAATAAAGGTGTTGTATGGTGTGTCCTGTTCTATGTTCTTGGATTTGTTCCGGAAGTGAGTCAGAAATAGAGGGAGTTGCTTGCTTGTTTTATTTATTTATTTATTTATTTTTATTTCAGGCTCATCCTTGGTTTGAAGGTGTTGATTGGGACAGATTATATCAAATGGAGGCTGCTTTCATTCCTGAAGTCAATGACGAATTGGACACTCAGAACTTCGAAAAATTTGATGAGGTAATAGTGTTGATTTTTTTAAAAAAATAAAAAAAGACTTTTTTGTAAAGTTCTGTAGAGACATGGATTGAGTATTTTCTGCTGTTGACTATATTTCTGTTTTCTTCCCATTTTGCTGCACAGTCTGAAAACCAAGTTAAGACTTCGTCAAAATCTGGTCCATGGAGAAAGGTATGCTAACTTGCAACTTATTTTGAAGCAGTCCAAGTCTCAAGTGCTGCTTTAATCTTCACTGATTTATTTCTGCACTTGTAAAGTTTTTCTGTTTCATGGAAATTTATAGTTGTCTCTAAAATTACTAAATTAGTCATACCCAGTTTTGTACCCATTGCTACCTACCAATTCGGATGAGTGGGAACTCTTTAGTTCTAGAAAATGACAAGGGACTTATTACGGGGATACTAAAATAGCCCTCTCTGCTACTTCCTGAATAGGCAAAAGAAGGGAAATTTAGGTTTATAGAAAATAATATTGCCACTGGCTTCTAAAATATCTGTGCAAATATTTCAATCCATTTGCAGTTACCAGACTACCCTTTCTCCATGTATACGTGTAAGGAAGTCAAGTATTCAGAGAAGAAAAAAAAAGTGAGTTATTTGCTGTAGCATACAGGGGTTTAAACAATGATTTTTCACATAATGAATTGTGTGTTTTTTAGTGACATGCTTGTAGTTCTCATATTATAATGAGCCTTTGTCCATGCAACACTGGACACGAAATGATTCCTATGATATGTTTCTCTCTGAGTGTATTTATCCCTATTTTGGATTGAAGAGCTATTGTGCACATATCTCTGGGGGAGTGATGGCTATGTGAATCTTCTAGAATCTTTGTGGGAAATTTCTTTCAATGAATGAAACTTCTCTGCTGATAATGCTTGCTGTTGCTATATGCATTACATATATATTATTTATTTTTCCTTCCATTCTGGCATCCCCAAACGAGCATATTGAGTATGTTAAGGATTGTAATTTTCTTTTTCTCCTTTTATCACATGTTATATCATTTGGGTTCTTTCAGATTTCTTCTTTTGTTTTTACAGATGCTTTCGTCCAAGGATGTTAACTTTGTTGGTTACACGTATAAGAATTTTGAAATCGTCAACGATTATCAAGTTCCTGGAATGGGTATCTCTCCTCTCTCTCTCTCTCTCCCTGTGTGTGCGCGCGTATACAAGTCTCTCTTTCTATGTATCTCTCTTGTTCACAGACTGACGCGTGCGTGTGTGTGAGTGAGTGTAAGTTTCAAATACCACTTTGCACAGATGAAGCTTTTGAGCGTGTCCATACTTTTTAGGTCCTTTGTGCATTCATGTTTCATAATGGAGACCCTATATGTGCACTAGACCCTGTATGCTTACCATTATAAGAACTAGTCATCCGACACACTACGTGTGTGCACAAAAAAAGAAAAGAAAATAAAATAGAAGTTTAAAGATAAGAGGTTATGAGGGAGTCGGGGAGTAAAAATAGGGATAAGAGAGTGCAGTAGAAGGGGGGGAAACAATGTGATGTTTTAGCATAAAAATAGGGAGGAGCTATACAAGTTGGGATAAATTTTTATAAGGATAACCGTCATTTATTTTTAAGTAATGCTAGGAGTCTCAAATGACATGGCATTGAATATTTTAATGATAATTTATAGCATAGTCAATCACATGAGATCTACCCAACCCATGTTTTTGTGACACATCATTTGAGACATTTTTGAGACTAAATTTTTGAGACCCCTAACATCATCCTTTATTTTATTTTACACATTACACAGCTTAACCAAATTCAACTCTCCCCTCCCTCTATAATATAGATTCTGTATGTACATGTGACTTTACAGAAATGAGGACTCTGTATCTAAATTTGATTATACATTTTGCTTAGCTAGATATATGTGGGTGCATACACGTCTTCTTAATATGTATATATTCTGAATATATACATATTCAAAATTTAATGTACATGTATTTTTGGCATGCCTCAAAGTCTGTGCCTCAAACAACTAAGTGTATAAAAAAACAACCACCATAAAAGAGTATCATTTAAGCTGGGTCTGAGAGAGTAATATTCTTTACTCGTGTAGTTTGAAGTGATTAAACTTTGTTCCCGTTTATGTGATTGATGTAATTTCACTTGAACAAGTCATAACTTAAATTGAAAATGTGGTTTCACTTTTCTTTTTCTCTAGCTTTTATAGAACCAATCAAATGGCTTAAAGTTGTAGAAATGTCTATTAAAACAGTGTTTGCACATTTCTTAATCCATCTTATAAACTTTCAAGTTGTTCTTATTGTTGACTAACTTCAAAGTTCGATATTTGCCTCGTCTCGTGACTGATTCTGTTTATGCTTTTTCGCAGCTGAATTAAAGAAGAAAAACACCAAACCGAAAAGACCAACAATCAAGTCACTCTTTGGTAGGCTTTTGCATTTTGTCCTTATAATAATATCTTGAAAATATTAAAGGTTTGTCTGTTGTCACTCTTGGATGTAGTATGCATTTTCAAACGACATAATCGTCATGATTCTGATAATTAGATGTGAACATGGGACCAATGAATTAAAACATTGGAGGAACTTGTGTACTACATAGAATCTCTTTGTTGAGAGTTTGCATCTTATCCAAGGCTGTGAAGCTCACTTAAAGCTGGTTTCACTAGGTTTCGTGAGCATTTGGGTCATTTTTCCTGTAATGATATGACCTCTGGAGAATGATCCATAGCTAAGATTAGATGCCATCTAACTTCCGGGGGTAAGACCCTGAAAGGTATTTGCACTACCTTCCAGTACTCTCACTCCTGAAAGTATAGTGCAAAACACCTTCAAAGGTAGGACCCTGGAAATTAGATGGTATCTAATGTTAGCTGTGGATCACTTCCATATGGGGAATGATTTATTGCTAGCATTGGCTATAGGCCTTCTTTTAGTCAGCAAATCTATAGCTGTCCACGCAGATCGTGAAGGGCCAGATTTAAAAATTAACAGCGTATTCCTCTATTGTCCATTGATCTTTATAGCAGAGCGCTCTTCTACGATAATGCCTTCCTGTTCAGCAATAAAAACTAGCGGAGCTCCTGCTCTCTTCCTCTCTTTCTCCCTCTGTGCTCTTTTTTTCTCTCCTGCTCCTCTCTCTCTTCCCCACTGCCACTCCTCTATTATGCAAGGTCTGATGCATGCCCTCTCCAAGCGATCACTTGAGGTAGGGGAAAGGGGCTTTAACTATCCCAGATAAGGTATGAGCAGAAAACGTGATTTCACTGAAAGGGGAAGAATCAAAGTCAAGGCATGTAGAACAAACAAAGTCAAGACAGAAAGACATGAAAAGGAGGGATCTTTTTCCTGCAAAGACTGTTAAAGAAAAGGGAAAGAAGTTGATGTGGGTGGTGGTGCTTGGGGGTGATGGGTATAGACGGTGGTTTGGCCGTGGGCAGAAGGGTGTTAGAGCAGAATGAGAGGGCAAGAGAGCAGGAGCTCCCCTACTTTTTACGATGTAGAAGAGGCCTTCATTTTAAAAATAACATAATCTGCAATTCTTAATAGTGGAGAGCACTTGTAATTCTTAAATCTTGGCTGCTCCAATCTGTCCTTTAGCACGAATGCACAAGAACTGTGTGTGTGTATGTATATAATATTCATAGAGATAGTCAGCTCATTAGGTTTGTAGTAGCACTGAATCTTATTCTTGATGTTTCTGATCATGTTGGGTTTGTGTGTTACAGAGGATGAGTCTGAAACATCAGAGACAGCTGATGAACAAAAGTCGCAAGGAAGCTTTTTGAATCTTTTGCCTCCTCAACTAGAAGTTTCTGAAAATCAGAATAGCAAGTCCATTTAAATCTGGCCGTGCCATCTAATACTGCTCCATCCCATTGAATCAATTCAACTTCAACTTTTTGAGTGATTAATTATGGTAAGAGAGCTACCCCTTTTTGTTATTTGGCCACTCCTTTGGCAGGAAGTTGATGTTTGATTCAAAGATTGATCCCATACTCCCAAAATTGGTGCTGGGCTTTGAAGCTGCAAATCAGCTGCAAGTTTCCTTTTTGTTTGGTCCCAAAATGGCAAAATCTCCTTATTTTTTCCCTTCAATTTTTTTAATTCTTGTCAAAACTCTTAAGATAGCTTAGGGGTAACCACTAAAAACGTGTAATTTATTCTTCCCCACTTATCAGACCTAGAAGATGTAATGTACAAAAACAAAAACATAGCACTTTTAAACACTTTTAACTCGTGCCAACATTTTTTAATTTCATTTGTAATTTATTTATTGCTAGTGAAAGAATATTGTTCAATACCTTTCATTATTGTTGGGCCATTACTTCTTGATCCTGTAAATGTGAGTAGGGTTCGGATCAAGAGTAGTTATTCTTGGCAAGCGATATTTCCACAACAGTTTTTTATATTTCCACACGCAAAGTGTGTCTGTAGAGGTAAAAATCGTCGCTATAGGATCTATAGCGACACTTTTCGTGGAAATATCAAAAACTGTTGTGAAAATATCATCTCCCTTATTCTTTCATTCCTGATATTCATAAAAATCCATTTCCTTTAATTCGGTATTACTAACCCCCCCCCTTCTCTCTCTAAACGATATAATATATCCAAGTTTATCATCATAATTTTATTCCGCTCAATTTTATTCCACTCATATACTCTTTTAGTTCTAAAAAAATAAAAATAAAAATAAATAAATAAAATTACACTACAAGAAAAAAACAAAAAAAAAATTACAAATTTTAGCGAAGGTTGTTGACAGTAGCTATAGGTCTAGATCGTCAACAGGTCTAGATCCCTTTTGAGCGACGGCCAGCAACTCCGCCATGTCACAATTTTTAAATTAACAACTTATTTTTTTAACTGTTAAGGGGCAACAAAAAAACATTCTTCATATTTGTAAATGGAGTTTTTGCGGAACGAGTAATATTAACTGATTTCAATCTTAAAATTAATCTCACATGCTTTAATGGAATTTCGAAATCGTGACATGTGATTCAGACTATCACTTGAGCAACTCATGGGATTGATCGAAAACAAAACTAACTCATTGTTTGGGCATGGCTTTCATGGCTCATTATGGTGGTGCTAAAGCACCATTTTTAGTGCCATTTGTCATTACAGAATCTGCATATAATGTTAACCTCATTTTCTGTCTCTCTCAATAATACTTAAATATTTCAAGAATAATTTAGGATTTTCTTGAGTTGTTTATATAATATTTGCCAGTCTTGGTGGACTAAGCATTAGGCAAATACTGTACTTGGTAGACCAAAAAGGATTATGTTTTTATTTTTTATTTTTTTTATATTGGTTCGGTTTTCGGACAAAAATTGAAGTCCCTCAAATAACAGTAAAACGTAGGAATTATAGAAAAGATTGTCATTTATGTTGTCGCCTCAACAGAATGTTGAAATTAAACAGGTGAGAGAAAATCTAATTAATTCATAAATATACTTGGAAGAAAACTCATACATATGAAGGACGACCAATATTCTTATTTATCTTCAGAAAAGAAGAGTAATTATATATATATATATATATATATATATATATATATATATATATATATATATATATATATGAAGGACCAATATTCTTATTCTATCTTCAAAAAACAAGACTAATTGCTGGGTGATGTACGTAGAATAACTACTGCATGTACAAGATAAAGACAAAATTGTAAACCTTGATGTTAGTTAAAATAATAAATGTCACAAATCATTAGTGTTGGGTTCTGGGTTCGGGACTCCCGACCCGATGTGCTAGATCCGACCCGGGGTGTGGGTTCGGGATGCAGAGAAGTAATTTGGTTAAGGAAGTTATCTCTTAACTAAGTTGACTTATATTCTGACTAAAGCATTTATTATGATTTGGTTGATGGGACGTATGCTTTATACTGTCAAGTGGGACCTGGCGTGATGATGGCAAGTGGGAGTGTATATATAAGGCTTTCCTCTACATTTCAAAGGTAATGCAAAACTAAACACTAAACTAAAAACCTCCATTGTTATCAAAACCTTGATATAGCCTGTACTAATTCTCACGCCTGAGCTATCCCCCGGTGGCAAAACCACCCGGAACTTTGAGTGAGGTTTCGTTATTGTGCAGGATTAGCGCATTTTGTAGTGACTGAAGTGCGCAGACAAATCTTGGCGTTAACATTGGCGCTAGAAGGAGGGCCTTTAGTGTTAGTTCACAGTCACTGTTAAAGCTAGGGAACAGATATGGTGAATACAGCCCATAACGGAGGGGAAAGATCAGCTGATTCCCATACACCAACTCGTAGGTCGGTCCTTGACCGACTTAGGTCGTCGGCTAGGGAAAGGTTGGGACCAAGGGGTCGGACTAGGGTGCCTTTGCAAGTCCAATCTGCCCCGGTTCGTCGTCGTCTGTTTCACACAAACCAGCAGACGCCAGAACCTTCGGCTCATATGACTACCAACCCAGCTCGAACCCTTGTTCATTCAGGCAGTAATGCCGATCATGGAGATAAACGGCAATGGATCCTGACCCAACGAAGGGCAAAAGATCAGGAAGTAATGGAGGCCTTACGCCAACAGCAGCGAGAAATAGCTGAACATTTGGCCAGGCTGGAAGGACAGGAGGAGGTTTCATCAAGCCGACCCCCTGGCCGACAGAACACTGACAGGAACCAGTCCAGGACTAATCGTTCGGATGGTTCCGAACCAGTTCGGAGCAGGCGTCAGAGCCGCTCCCCAGTTCGGAGCAGGCGTCAGAGCCGCTCCCCAGTTCGGAGCAGGCGTCAGAGCCGCTCCCCAGTTCGGAGCAGGCGTCAGAGCCGCTCCCCAGTTCGGAGCAGGCGTCAGAGCCGCTCCCCAGTTCGGAGCAGGCGACAGAGCCGCTCCCCGGTTCGGAGCCGGCGACATAACCGCTCGGAGAATGAGAGCAGGCGAGATAGTCGCTCCCCAATCCGTAGCAGACATCAAAGCCCTTTGCGCCTGATGAGCCGGCGTCAGAGCCGCTCCCCTGATCGCAGAAGGCACAGAAGCCGCTCACAGGACCGAAGCAGGCCCAGGAGCCATACTCCGGATCGGAACAGGCGGATAAGCCGTTCTCGACACGGTAATAGTAATGAAGGAGGGAGATCCGGTTCGGGTGGCAGGCCTCGGTCGCCACCCCGAAGAAGCGAAACCGATCCCGTTGTTAAACGATTGGCTGAGTTAGAAGAAAAACTAGCCGCGGTGGTTCAGGCCAGGGAGTTGCCGAACGTAACAAATTCACCTTTCACTAGGGAGATCGAGCAGGTCAAAGCAGACAAGACCAAGAAAATGCCTCCCCTAGATTCTTACGATGGTACTGGTGATCCCTATGATCATACTCACGGGTATAATCAAGTGATGAATTATTATGATCATCCGGATGCTGCTAAGTGCCACATGTTCGTCACAACTCTGAAGCTGTCAGCTCGAGAATGGATGGTGTCTCTCCCCCCGAACTCTATCGGGTCGTGGCAAGATCTAAGTAATAAGTTTCATGCGCGATTTGGGAGCAATAAGAAGAGAGGAAAGCTGACCACTGCTCTAACCCAAGTAAAACAGAGATCGGGTGAGAGTTTGGGTGAGTATGTGAAAAGATTTCGAGACTTGGCTGGTACCGTGACCAGTTTGAATGTACAACAAGCAGTTGGGTTTTTCACAACGGGTCTGGATGCTACGAAGTCGAAAGATTTGTGGAAAGACCTCATTCTCAACCCCCCAATGGATTTAGCTGAAACCTATGGTCGAGCTGAAGGACTCATTACCATAGAAGAAGCCTATAAAAGCTTAAATCCTCAAGATCGGAATGAAGAAAGTACGAAACAGAAAGATAGGAACCATATTCCTCGGCCTAGCAACCAGCCAAGAGGCAATTTCTATGGTGGACCTAGCTCGGGAGGCGGTCAAGGTGGGGTTAATACAGGAGGCAAACCACCTTACCCGAAGAAGAATGTGAATAAGGTGTATACCCCCCTCACTACAGATCGGACGAGGATTCTGGAAGAGATCAGAAATCAGCCTTCGTTTGAACCCTGTCCAACCACTACCCGATCCCCCCGGGGCAACCCTAATCGTTATTGTGAATATCATCAGACATCTGGTCATAGTACGGAGGATTGTTACAATCTGAAGGATTTAATTGAGAAGAAAATCCAAAATGGTGAATTGGTTCAGTATGTAGTAGGTCGGCAGAATTCCAGTTCGGAAGGCCAAAGAGGGTCAAACCGAGAAAGACGCCTCGAGGCACCACCTCCACCGAACCCTCCACGAAATTGTGTTGATGTCATCACTGGAGGAACGTTCGGGAAGAAAGTTGGGAGAAAGAGGAGTGGCCTGATGGATGCCGTGTTATCGGTTTCGGAACGACCTTCGGCTAGAGATCGACCGTTTCTCAACACGGTAATATCATTTACCGAGGAGGATTACCCCTCGGAACCAATTGATCCCCATGAAGGGGCGCTGGCCATCACAGCCCAGGTCGGATCCATGGATATGAAGCGAATAATGATCGATAATGGATCTTCGGTCGACATATTGTTTACTCATGCATACAATAGGCTAGACCTGGGGGGAGCAAGGATGGAGGTGGGTCAGGAATCTCCGTTGTATGGCTTCAGCAATGATCCTGTTCGCGTGTCCGGAACCGTGGAACTGCCGGTTATCTTTGGTACGGCACCGAGGCAGGTAGAAGTCATAGTCAGATTTTTTGTGGTCCAGGTAGATTCGGCCTATAATGCCATTCTGGGTAGACCCACTTTGGCTGCACTTCAGGCTGTTACCTCCATAGGTCACTTCAAAATTAAGTTCCCGACTTCGGAGGGGGTCGGTGAGGTAAAGGGTGATCTAGACATGGCACGCAGGTGTTATCGGAATTCGTTGATATCCTCGGCAGTTGGGGTCAGCAAGCAGAAACAAACAATGGCTATAGAAGTCGAGCCGTTCACCGAGGGAAATTCCGAACCCCTTGCGTTGCCTGCTGAAGAGACAGAGGAGGTAGAATTGATTGTTGGAAAGGGCGATAAACTGATCAAGATAGGCGCAGGGTTGATAGAGCCATTTCGAACAAGCCTAATCGAGCTACTTCGGGTATATGCGGACATTTTTGCATGGGAGCCTTCTGACATGCCTGGGGTCGATAAGTCGGTGGCGGTTCATAAGCTGTGTATTGACTCTTCTAGGAAGCCTATCCGTCAGAAGAGGAGGATCTTCGCTCCTGATAGGCAAAAGATCATTGACGATGAGATCGCCAAACTGCTAAAGGCGGATTTCATTTATGAAATTGATTACCCCGAGTGGCTAGCAAATGTGGTGCTAGTGCGGAAACAGAATGGCAAATGGAGAGTCTGCATAGATTATACCGATCTGAATAAGGCTTGTCCGAAGGATTTTTACCCTCTTCCGCACATCGACCAGTTGATTGATGCGACATCAGGTTTCGACATGCTTAGCTTCATGGACGCTTTCTCTGGATATCATCAGATCTCCATGGACAAGAAGGACATGCCGAAGACGGCGTTCATCACGCATCGAGCAATATACGCATACAAGAAAATGACGTTCGGATTGCTAAATGCGGGAGCCACATATCAGAGAATGATGAACTATGTGTTCGCCAAGTTACTGGGTCGAAGCATGGAGGTATACGTGGACGACATGATCGTCAAAAGCGTGGGAGTTCGGAACCATTTGGATGATCTGGAAAACTGCTTTGAGACGATCAGAAAGTACAAGCTTCGGCTGAACCCTACCAAGTGTACTTTTGGACTTGGTTCGGGTAAATTTCTGGGGTATTTGCTCAGCAAGAGGGGGATCGAAGCTAATCCGGAAAAGATCAGTGCCATTTTAGACATGAAGTCTCCCCAATCTTTCAAAGACGTACAGCGATTGACTGGTAGGATTGCTGCGCTTCGGAGGTTCATGTCAAAATCGGCGGAACGGTGTCTACCCTTCTTTAACACTTTGAAAGGGCCGAAGAATGAAAAGACCTTCCAATGGACATCAGAGTGTGAAGACGCGTTCCAAGGAATCAAGAGGTATCTTTCCTCAGCTCCACTTCTGGTGAAGCCCATTCCTTCGGAACCCCTATACCTGTATCTGGCGGCGAGTTCATTGGCGGTGGGAGCTGTATTACTTCGCGAAGTAGGGGGCAGGCAGTGCCCCGTCTACTATGTTAGCCATGTGCTTCGGGATGCCGAAACCAGATACCCCAACTTGGAAAAATTCGCTTATGCACTTGTCATAGCAAGCAGGAAGCTAAGGCATTATTTCCAAGGGAGGTTGGTGGTAGTATACACTGATCAGCCGCTGAAAAAGATCATGAATAAGCCAGATTTGTCGGGACGCCTCTCTGCTTGGGCAATGGAGTTGACTCAGTTTATCATAGACTATCATCCCCGGACTGCCATTAAGGGTCAGGCGTTAGCTGACTTCATAGTAGAGTGCTCGTTTACCGAACCCGATACCGATGATGGTGCAATGGTAGTGAGTTCGGTGTCGGGCGATCAAGCAGCTCATGTGTCGTGGACTTTGTATGTAGATGGCTCTTCGACTTCGGATGTTAGTGGAGCAGGGGTCATATTGATTAGCCCGGAGGGATTTAAGGTTCAGCAGGCCATTCGCTTCGAGTTCAAAGCGACCAATAATGAGGCAGAGTATGAAGCCATTTTGGCCGGATTGCGGTTAGCAAGAAGTTTGGAAGTAAAACGCTTAGTCATCTTCAGCGATTCCCAGTTAGTGGTTAAGCAGATAGTGGGAGATTATGAAGCTCGTGGGGATCGGATGACGAAATACTTATCTGCTGTTAAAGACCGACTACATTATTTTGAATCATATAGTGTGCAAGGAGTTGGTCGGGAAGATAACACCGTAGCCGATGCCTTGGCAAAATTGGCTACAACGGAAACTGCTTCTTTTAGTGGGTCAGTCTACCTGGAGGTCCTGGGGGACTCGAGCATTCGAAGGACAGAGGTGCTCCCGATAGAAAGGATGGACTGTTGGCTCACGCCGTATATTTCCTATCTGGCGGATGGCGTCCTTCCTTCGGATCGGTTAGAAGCCAAGAAAATCAAGCATCGAAGTTCGTTTTTCATCTTGATCGATGGGGACCTATACCGAAGGGCGTTTTCTTCTCCGCTACAGAAGTGTCTGACCCCTTCCGAAGCTGATTATACACTTCGGGAAGTCCATGAAGGTATATGTGGAGACCATATGGGAGCTAAGGCGTTAGCATACAAGATTCTACGACAGGGCTACTACTGGCCAACCATCTTCCAAGAATCTAGAGAATATGTTAAGAAGTGCCCTAAATGTCAGTTGAATGGGACGATCCCTCACCAACCTCCCGAAGAGTTGTATTCGGTATTATCACCCATTCCGTTTGCTGTATGGGGGATTGATATACTAGGACCATTGCCAAAGGCTAAGGGGCAGGTCAGTTTTGTTATTGTGGCCATCGACTATATGACGAAGTGGGTAGAAGCTAAACCTCTCAAAGCAATTACGGAGCAAGAGTGTCTTAAATTCCTTAAGGAATTCGTTGTGTATCGCTTCGGTATCCCAATGGTAATAGTATCGGATAATGGGAGGCAGTTTGTAGGTGCAAAGTTCGAAGAATTTCTCACAGATCTGGGAGTTCAGCACAGGAAGACTTCGGTGGCGCATCCTCAGTCAAACGGCCAGGTAGAAGTCACTAATAGAACTCTTCTCAATGGAATTAAAAGGAGGTTGGATGAAGCCAAAGGAAGATGGCCCGAAGAGTTGCTTAGTGTGTTATGGGCATATCGGACAACAACTCGAACAACGACAGGGGATTCGCCTTTTCGTCTCGCTTACGGGACCGATGCCCTTATTCCTGTTGAGATCGGATCTCCTTCACTTCGAGTCAGCCAATACAGGGAGTTATATAATGACGAGGGACTTCGCCTCAATCTGGATTTGTTAGATGAGGTTAGGGAGTCAGCTGTCATAAAGTTGGCGGCCTATCAGAAGAGGACGGCCAAACACTACAACAAAGGGGTAAAGGTTAGGAGATTTGAGGTTGGAGATCTGGTGCTTTCGGGAAGCGCAGCGGCCTCGACTCCCCAGAATTCAGGCAAACTTATGCCGAACTGGGAAGGGCCTTATGAAGTGGTTGAGGTGCCCAAGCCAGGAACTTACCGGCTTCGGGGTATGGACGGTTCGGATATTAAGAATACTTGGCATGCTGGAAGACTTAGAAGATATTACCAGTAAGTCATAGCCATTTCTTATTGCCGATTATGTAAATCTTTATGTTCATTGAAATAAAATGCTATCAGGTTGTATAAACGAAAATGTTGGGATATTTCATTAATAGTTGTTGAAATTACAAATTGTGTTATTTACATCCGAAAAGAAAAAGCAGTTGAACCACCCTATGGGGTCGGGGAAGTAGGCGGTTCATCTGACCCCTCTTCGTCGTCCAAAGAATCGAGGATAGAGGTGTCCAGTCCCGCAGCCATCATCTTCTCTTTGATCTTCTCTTTGTGGCTTTGATACCCTTCAGAGAATTGCATGATAATCTTGTCGGTTAGTTCGGGGGATGCCTTATACTCCTCTATTATTTGGAACTTGGTTTCTTCGGTCATCGGAGGTCCTTGGTTCTTCAACTGGGTGTGCTCTTCCTCCAATGAGTTGTAGGCCTGGATCAGATCCTTCAATTTGAAGTGGGTCTTCTCCATCTGTTCTTCGAGGGCGGCTATTGCTTTCTTTTGATCGGAATCGTTTTCCTTCAATAGGGCTCGCTCCTCCATAAGCCTTTCATTCTGTTTCTCCCGATCGGCAATTTCCGATTGAAGGATGTCGACCCGATTCCGAAGCTGATAGTTCTCCCTATTGGCTTCGGTGAGCTTATCTTTCATATCGATATGAAGATCCTTCTCCTTCTCTAAGTCGGATTCCAGGGATCGAATGTCACCCTTCAGGAATTCGTTTTCTGCCTCGATCTCCTTGTTCTTCTTCGCCAATTTAAGCAGAGATGGTAGAGATCGGGCAAACACGGCATTAGCCTGTATAAAATATGGATCAGAATCAAGTTCAAATGAAAAAGCGGCTCGGTATGAAATGATGTCTTACCTGGAGTTGAAGCCTTGTGAAGTCTTCCAGGTATTGATCCGGAGAATGATTCTTAAACCGATCGTTATCGGCGGGCATGACGAAGCGCTCGAGGAGATCATAGGGAAACGGGTCCGATGGGTTTTGGGGCCAGAGAGTCCATGGCTTGACCCGATTGCTAGATGAAGGGGCCGAAGCCAATTGGTCGGAAGAGTGAGATCCTCCTGATTGAGATTTGACTTGTTGGGTAGGGCCGGATGGAAGTACTGGAGAAGAAGCTTCTTTGCGAGATTTCTTTGCAAGAGGTTCCAGTACTTCCTCATCGGTCTCTTCGTCGATGATGCCTAGGGAGATCGGTTCGGGAATTGTTGCTGGAGTCTTCAGTGGTTTGGGCGGCGGTGGCACCTTCTTCTTTAGCTGCTGCTTCTTCATCAAGGCCATCTTTTCCGATCTGCTCATCTCCAAGGTGCTTTTCTTAAGGACTTGAGCCATTGGGATAGCCGTGATTGGGCGGGCGGCTATCGGCATTCGATTCTGAGGCTCGTCCTCCAAAGGCTCGTTGGGATCGGCCAGATTCGGGTCGGTAGCTCGGGGAATTGTTTGGCTGATGTTGGTCGGGGCGACTGGCTTGATGAGCGTTACTGAAAGATGTTAAGCGTTAGAAATCTATACTAGTAAGAAGGAATTACAAGCAATAAAAACTTAGTTTGAGGTTCGAGGATAGGTACTTACATCCATGATTGTATAGCCAAGTATGGTTGCCGAGGAGTTCGAAGTCCCATTCCTCATCGGGCATCTTGCTGACGAATTGTTTGAACTCTCCCAAGCGGTCGGACGGGAAGGCTTCAATATTGTTGGTATTTTTGCTGAAGCCAACCCAATCCGATATTAGGCTGGTATCGGGTCCTTTGATGTAGAACCATTGGGAGTGCCATCCCTTGTTGCTGGTCGGGGTCCTCATCAGGGATTTCTTTTGAGCCCCCTTGACTGGTACCATCTTGCTGATTTGCCGAAATCCTGCTTCGCGCGATCGAATTACGGTGAATAGGGCAAAGAAAAAGTCCATGGTCGGTTCGACTTGGCACTCGTGGCAGAAAGCTATATAACAGATCAAATGAATGAAGGAATTAGGAACCAATTGGGCGAGCCCGACCCCGACCACGCTGAGGAAAGTGAGGATGAAGTGGTTGAGGGGGAATCTGAGCCCATACTTCAGGGCTTGGACAGTTACAGCAGTCCAGCCGTTGGGGCGTTGGTACATTCTTTCGTTGAGGTTGGGTGTGCGGATCTGGTAAGATATGGGAATCTGGTACAGTTCGCGGATAGACGTTAGATCTTTGGTTTGAAGCGAGGATATGGTGTTTATATGGTAAAAAGTCTTGTCTGAGGAGTATTCTTCTAGCATCTTTATGTTTTGAAGCTCGGCTTCGGTTCGGGGTGATGGAGTAGAGAAGGGGTTGCTAGGAAAATCGGAGCTTGTGATAGGATCTTGGGAAGAAACGCTGAGTCCTCCGGAAGCGGAATTGGTTTTGATGGCGGAGGAAGGAATTGGTGGTGCGGCGGCGGTAGAAATTGATGCGATTGCAGTGGTGGTGACTGTGGTGGCTTCCGTTGTTATCGCTGCTGTAGGAGGGAGGATCTCATTAGCAGCTGCCGCGGATGCACTGGTTTTCGATGGGTTAGAAGAGCTTGAGGCGTCATTGGTTGCCATTGAAGGATAGAAGAACGAGATGCGAGATTCAAATGATTGGAAAGGTAGGGAAGCGGTGGTGAAGGTTGCAGAAAGGAGATTTGAGAGATTTGAAAATTAGGGCTGAAAGTGGCGGTTAATTTTGGAAGGGTGTTGCCTTTATTGGGCGCGGCCCTTAAGATTCGGCCCATTTTCCCACTAACGGTACTGTTTCAATAAATGTGGTGGAACCGTTATTGCCACGTGGCAACTGGGGATATTAATGGATGTGATGATGTGGGGCGGTTATGTTCTAAAGGATTGTTTGGTTCATTGTTTGGAGATTAAGATTCATTCTTTATACTCTTTTATTATAATTCATTTTTATAATTAAAGAGTAGGGGGCAATGTTGGGTTCTGGGTTCGGGACTCCCGACCCGATGTGCTAGATCCGACCCGGGGTGTGGGTTCGGGATGCAGAGAAGTAATTTGGTTAAGGAAGTTATCTCTTAACTAAGTTGACTTATATTCTGACTAAAGCATTTATTATGATTTGGTTGATGGGACGTATGCTTTATACTGTCAAGTGGGACCTGGCGTGATGATGGCAAGTGGGAGTGTATATATAAGGCTTTCCTCTACATTTCAAAGGTAATGCAAAACTAAACACTAAACTAAAAACCTCCATTGTTATCAAAACCTTGATATAGCCTGTACTAATTCTCACGCCTGAGCTATCCCCCGGTGGCAAAACCACCCGGAACTTTGAGTGAGGTTTCGTTATTGTGCAGGATTAGCGCATTTTGTAGTGACTGAAGTGCGCAGACAAATCTTGGCGTTAACAATTAGGAAACTTACTCATAAGACATCAACATTATGGACAATAAGGTCTTAAGTTTTGTCCAAAATAAACATTATCTATAGTATATATGTACAGTTCCTTCTGTGGAGTTGTTGAATGGTATATATACATCCACAACCTGAACACGTACGACGAATTGTGTTTACTGGATATACACATAATTAACTTGAAACCGCCGGTCCATGCATGCAACGGAAACATCGGCAGTTCACAATTGGCTGAAGTCAACGATTCGCCAAATAATTTGCGTGCATGGTGGATGGTATTTTATATTAATTTATCTATAAAATTATTTTATCGTACTGTTTAAATTGTTAACTAGATCAATATTCTGTATATATATCTTGATTAATTAATTAATGCGCTCTATTATTTATAAATTTTAGTTTATATGTGATGTTCCGATCCTAATATGTTGATGGTATATATAGCTTTAAGAAAGATTAGACGTGACTTGAAATGGATGGAATCAAAGCATTGTGTACTCATGTAGCATAGAGTCAAAATTTTAAATTGATCATATAATATTATAATTATATTTACACATAGTTTCCTTGAACTGATCATAATATGTTAATTAATCTCACAAAAAATTTATGCCCTGTTAATTATTTATTTTATTGAACTGTCATTTTGGCTTTTGACAAAGTGGCATCATGGTTGTTTAACCATAACCACGACGGATACAAACATCAAACTAACAACTTATAGAATATATATATATATATATATATATATATATATATATATATATATATCCAATCACTAATTATTTTTAGTATGACCACATGTAGCATCATCGAGAGATCATCTATCTCAAGTCGTCAAGCCAAATATTGTACACAGCGTATGCATCCTTAATTATTTTCCCCAATGTATATATGAATCTTAACCATTTTTCATAAGATGACATTCGATTTGGGATGAAAAAAATATACAGAGTATATATGAGATAACATGAACCTATTACCATGTATTGTAATTAATTAAATTACATTTAAACTCCACAATTCATAAATTAATTAGATATACACACACACACACACACACATATATATATATATATATATTATATATATATATAATGCTAGCTAGCTAGTAGTAATCCAAAACTATGTACGTGATCAAATTAATTAATTTATGATTTTCGTTATATAATTAATTAATTGGCCAGTGATTATGATCCACTTTCTTGTAGAGGACATATCTTTCCCATAATAAAATTTAATTTTCTAGTTATTAAGAGCCAACAAAATTAATTAGAATAATTAACCAATCTTGTCCCATGCATCATCAGAGTCATTTTTATGTTTTATATATTGCAGGCAGTTGTTTCCACATCTTTCTAACCCCACTCATATCCATAACGTTCTAATCTTCCTCCTTAATTAATTTTGACATAATATTTATTCCAGTTTGCTGGGAAATCAAATATGCCAGAGCTTTCATGACTAGCCCTTATATATAATTTATTCCATTTTGCTGGGAAACGAAATAGGCAAGAGCTTTCATGACTAGCCTATATATATAAACAATCATTTTAATTAATAGCGTAAGAGTTTGGCAATTAGCTGTTCAACTTCATCTATATGGTTTCACTATGCCGGCCATAAGTAATAGTATGTGATATTCGAATAAACAAGTAACCCTAATTAAACTTTTGCTTTATGATCAATGACCAATTCTTCTCTGATCATTTAATTTAATTAATTCTTTAGTCATCCCCATCCCCATGTCAACTTCACCTTCATATATGGCCTGCAACTCTCCTCTTTCATCCTAGCTGGCTCCCACCATATTTTTATTTTAAAATTTTTGACTACGTGTTTGATTAACAAATTTGAAAAATATATTCTCAAAAAAACAAAAAAATCAAGTCGTAGTAAAATAGGAAACTTTTTAGTGTGAATATGTAAAGTAAAAGTATTTTTTTTTGAAAAGTAAAGTTGCACTAACAAAAGACTATTTGTATCATAGGCATTCATTGCATTAAATAAAAATATCAATTCTCTCTCTTAAAAAAAAAGGCATTATATTTTTGTTGGTGTATCATTTTTCTTCTTAAAAGTAGAAAAAGCAAAACTTTTCCAAACACATTTAATATTTTGAAATGTTTAAACAATATAAAAAGCTATATATATATATATATATCTAAATATGTACAATATATATTCAATCTCTCCCATTCTATTACTCTCTCCCACTCCCAGACTCTCTATATATTGTCTCAAAGATATAAACCATCGAATAAACTTATTGTCATTTGATATATATCATGACGAAAGGTGGTTTTGAAGTAGGTCATGGAGCTTTGGACATAATCCAACCCCATGATCAACAATGGGACTACACATCAGTTGGATTTCCAGCTGCAGGGGCTAACAATATTTCTAACCCTTATAATAATTCCAAACCAACCCTCACCGGCTTCCCGGAGAGGAATGAACTCTCCGAGTGGGTGGAGCATGTCACCAGACAACTCATCGAAGAATTGCCGGAAAGCGCCACCAACAGCAGCTGCTTGCAGACTGACAACTCAACAATGGTGTATGAAGATAACGTTGTCCCAACACTATTGGGTGAGTTGAGGCCAAGAAAAATGGCCAAAAGAAATCATAATTCTTCTGATCATGCAAATGCAAATTATAGAGACCAGCAAGTTCAATGGTGCAATGACCTAATTAGTGGTGAAGATACTTCTACTGCTACTACTACTACTACTAATAATAATATTAATATTAATCAAACTAGCTTAAATAGGTTAGATGAGCATGGTTTGAGTTTAATAACACTTCTTTTGGAGTGTGCTGTTGCTATTTCAGTTGATAATCTTGGTGAATCCCATAGAATGTTACTTGAGCTAACCCAAATGGCTTCCCCTTATGGGCCCTCTTGCGCTGAAAGAATTGTGGCCTATTTTGCCAAGGCCATGTCTAGTAGGGTTATCAATTCATGGCTTGGAATTTGTTCCCCTTTAATCAACCACAAAAATGTGCATGGTGCTTTCCAAGTCTTCAACAACATTTCCCCTTTCATCAAATTTGCACATTTCACTTCCAACCAAGCCATTCTCGAGGCATTTTATCGTCGCGATAGGGTTCATATCATCGACCTTGACATCATGCAAGGCCTCCAATGGCCCGCACTTTTTCACATCCTTGCCACACGTATGGAGGGCCCACCCCACGTGAGGATGACCGGAATGGGGAGCTCATCGGAGCTCTTGATCGAGACGGGGAAACAGCTCTCCAACTTCGCCAAACGCCTTGGAATGTCGTTTGAATTCCACCCCGTTGCAAAGAAATTTGGGGACATAACTGATATTTCAACGCTCCAAATCCGAAGAGGCGAAACCCTAGCGGTGCATTGGCTACAACATTCATTATACGATGCCACAGGACCAGATTGGAAGACAATGAGGCTACTCCAAGACTTGAACCCTAGGGTTGTCACATTGGTGGAACAAGATATATCTCACGGGGGATCATTTTTGGACCGTTTTGTGGGTTCACTCCATTTTTATTCCACCATTTTTGATTCTTTAGGGGCATTTATGCAAAGTGATGACTCGAATCGCCATCGTGTTGAGCACGACCTTCTTTATAGGGAGATCAACAACATAATGGCGATAGGTGGACCCGCTAGAAGTGGGGAAGATAAGTTCAAGCATTGGAGAGTTGAATTGGGAAGGAATTGTTTTGTGCAAGTTCCTATGAGTGGGAATTCAATGGCACAAGCTCAACTTATATTGAACATGTTTCCTCCTACTCATGGATATAGTCTTGAACAAGGAGATGGAACACTTAGGCTAGGATGGAAAGATACTAGCTTGTTTAGTGCCTCTGCTTGGACTTCACATGGTTCTAGATAGATTAATTTGATTGCTATTTCTAATTAATTTGTTCTTTTCTTTTCTTCCTGGAGTGGTTTGATTAATTTTAGATGATGACTAGAGGTAGTTTATGATCGTGTAGATCTTAATTTAGTTTTAGGGACATGCAGGATGTTTAGGTGTTATAATTAGTTAAGTGATTCAAAGTTAATTAATGGAATATAGTTTTGTGTACTTCTTAATTTATAGATATCATCCATTTCTCATGTATCATATTTTTCAATTGCCGGCATCAAATTCTTATTTCATATTCATACAAAGTTTGACTAACAATAAGAGCAATGACCAAAAGATTCAAAACTACAGCAAAAGCTCATTAATAATTAAAATACTGTATACCCTAAAAACATCTCTCTTAATTTGTTTACTATTTTTTCAGTAACATATATATTTAGTCTTGAAATTTAATAGTAAAACAAAAGTTGTCAAAAATAGTGTCTAAACGTGTCCTAGAGACAAACTTTATGCTTTAAATCAAATCAAAATTAATTAGATGATTAAAGAAAACTGTTAATTAACGGAGGGAGTGTATACATTAGTTGGATCCATATCGGCATTCAACATTTTAGCAAGATGCCAGCTAGCGTACTTTTAGTTGTTACCTGCCATGCTCAATTACCAGAAAAATGACCAAAATTCGAGCTCTTTTTCATCCAAATCTTCTAATTATACACCCATGATTTAACTGTCTTTCATCTCTCTCCCTCTCTCTTATAGACAATATTATTGAATTTAACTACTATGAGCTGCTGTTTTTACAGCAAAATATGAATTTTGGTAGAGGTTTAAAAAATTGGAAAAATTAATTAGTCTTTTTCTTTTTATACATGAATTATTCTAATTATCATGTTTTGAGTATCCCATGGAAAAAGAATATGATTAATGGAGAGACTGAAAGAACAGATGGACAAAAAACATACAGGACGTACATATACTAAAATACATACATCCATCCATCTATATATATATATATATATATATATATATATATATATATATATATATATATATATATATATATATATATATATAGACACACACATACATAACACTAGAACATAGCAGTCTTGCATATATTCGTAGTTAAATTTTGTGACAATCCTCATATATAATCAATTAATTACAAAGCTCTAGCACACATTCGTATAACTGCATGTAAACACGTAGGTATACACACTTTCCTTCTAAAGTTATTTTATATACATCTCTATATATTTATATATATTAAGAATATATATAAATCCTTAAGCTTATTAATCTTATTCTCAACCTTCTTAATTCCATTTTGCAAACAAATTAATAAATTAAACAACACGCGACGTTGGAACTCAACGAAAAGTTGGAGAATATTAGTATAGAAGATGGTATATTATTCGAATGAGAAAGTATAATGATAAAACAAAATAAATTACTTCAATTATTATTTTCATAAAAATCGTTGAAATGGATATAATGAGTGAATTAAATATTTACTATAACGAGTGAATATACATTTCAAAATACAAATTAATTATTGTGAAATGAAATTATTTCCTTCAACACTAAAATAAGTATATCTACAAGTATATATTTATTTATTTACACCGAGCTAATTGGGGATAGAGAATAAGTACAACTAGTAATTAAGAAAGAGTCTAATTTGACTACCTAATCCAACTTGCTTTCCATATACAGCTAAGCACTTGAAGACAAAATTAAATTAAATGTTTTTGGAGTTTTAAACTATATCTAATTATACTCATAAAGTTGGAGGGAGGTTTTGGTATAAACAACTTTATGAAAGTTTCGAAAATACCCTCAACTTTTAAGTTAAATTTTATAAAAATTTTATTTTAATTCACATAATTTTTACGCACGTAACGAATTTAAAGGAGTACTCCCTCCGTCTCAGGATAAAAGTCTTTATTATTATTTTAGATAGTCCTAAGTTAAATGTCTACTTATTTTAAATAATCTATTTTTTATAATAATTTTTCCATAATACCCTTAGTATTAATTGTCATATTTCTATTCCTAGTGCATATTTAAGGAGTATCACTAGTCATGTGCAAAAAATTATACAATTAAATAAAAATTTAAATATGAATAATTTTATTATTTTATTTTCTTTTTTAATATACGTAAAAAGTCAACTAAAATTTTTATCCTGGAGGGAGGGAGTAGTTGAGAGAGAGAGAGAGAGGGGCATGCACGTCAATGTATGAGAGGCAGACAGATGGAGAAGGTATCGCTCAACCCCTCATCATTTACACTAAAAATTGAACTTACAAAGATAAAAAAGTTAAAAACTTTATTTTTTATTTATCAGATAGGAGCATATTCTAAGTCTATTTAACCGAAATATAGAAAAAGAATCAAAAAAAAAAGAAAAAGAAAAAGAAAAAGAAAGCAAACAAAATACTTCCTTCGTTCCAAATTAATTATTCAGTTTTGACTTTTTTAAGTTAAAGTGACTATTTTTATAATTAATAATTAAGCATATATAAATATATTTCTAAAATTATAAAAATTGGGATTAGTAATAAATTGTATATACCTTCTTTTAGTTATAATTTCTTCACTTATATTTTAACAAAAATAATAAAAAGATTAATTTTAAAAATAGTCAATTTAATTTTAAAAAGTTAAAAGTGAACAATTAATTTGGGAGAAAGGGATAATATATATCCACCTGCTCACCCTTTACATTCCCCACACACAAATTCTTGTTTCTTCTTTCTTTCTTCTCCTTATTGTTATTATTATTATCAATTTAATTATTCAACTCAAATCTCTTTCTCTCTCCTCCAATTTCATTGCTTTCTGCAACAAAATCCATTGTTTTCTCAAAACATTTTCCTCTTTTTTATCTCTCTCTGATTCTTCATTCCTTGGAAAATATATTTGCTCTAATCAATGACGTTGGATATGATGTTTCTGAAATTAGTATTTTTTATTTATCATCCCTTGTTGATGATTTAGGGTTTGCAATAATCCGAGGATGTAGTTCGATAAGGTGGTTAGGTTATTGATTGAGAATCTTCAACAGTTTTAATTTGCTCAACAAATTTCAAATTTGTTGCCGTTAGAATCTGTACAGTGTAATTGCATTTTGATCCGTTGGCATCTCAATTTGGTTAATTGACCGAGTTATGGAGGGTTCAATTATATGGCAGGGTTGGTTTAGCCCGAATTGGTATTAAATTAGGTACAGATCTGAGTAGAGGTAGGTTGAGAAAGAGGATTGTAGAATCATGGATCATGTTGTGGGTGGAAAGTTTAAGCTGGGGAGGAAAATTGGAAGTGGGTCTTTTGGTGAGCTTTATTTAGGTATGTATATATGTATATATCTAGCTAAATTATTTTGCCGGTAATACTTTTGTTTGGGTATCATTAGTTTGTGTAATTTGTTTGCTTATTGATTCAGGTATTAATGTACAAAGTGGAGAAGAAGTAGCCATCAAGCTGGTATTGTTTCTATATTTCTGATCAGTGTTTTAACAAAGAAATAAATTATATGAATTTATTTTCTGGTTTGTAAAGCTAAATAAATTGTTGTTTATGTGATTGTTTCATCAATCTTTTTCCTGAGTAACAATGTTCATAGCTGCTTTTTTTTTTCTTTCCTTTATTGTGTACTGAGTATTTCTAGAAATAGTAGAATACTGGAAATTGAGTGTTGACTATAATGATAAAACCACTGATCACATGTAATTATAGTATGAGCTGAAAAGATAGAAGCTTTCTTTCATGCTTGTTTCCACAAAAGTAAAGATTGAAGCTTTCTTTCATGCTTGTTTCCACAAAAGTAAAGATTGAAGCTCTCTTTCATGCTTGTTTCCACCAAAGTAAAGATTGAAGCTTTCTTTCATGCTTGTTTCCACGAAAGTAAAGATTTACGCTTTATTATATGCTTGTTTCCACTCAAATAGTTAAATATCATTATAGTTTTCCTTTGATAAGGAAATGGCTCTAATGTTCTTCTTTACTATATCTGATGCTAATTCATTTTCTTAGGGGTATTTGCTTCTTAAGCTTCTTTAGCCAGGAAAATGATGTTTTCTCGATAAATTGCAATTGTACCTTCTTGTCATTGCTTTAAGTTTAACTCTCTTATTCTCTCTTTCTTTTCTTTAGTACACAAACACTACTTGCATGCTCCCACAATGTGTGTTGTGCGATTTGCCGCTACAAAAAAAAAATGGAATATGATTTTATGTTGAGCTCAATAAATTGGTAACATTAGCAGTGTGACACTTTAGAATTTGGATTCGCTCTGAAGTCTGTGAGAGATGCGATGAAGCATAATGCAGCTGCCATTAACCTTGTAGAACATCATATTAACCAATTCTAATTTGGATCATGAATTCATGATAAAAAAAAAATTAAAAAAGACTGGAGTCAAAGTAAGTAGGCTTTGTTTTCTTTGGCCTTGTTGCCATTTTCATATATACTTGTTTCGAGGATTTATTTGTTTCTTTGTGGGATTTAAATTTCTAGTCCTCAGCTTATCTTTTCTTGTTACTCATCAGGAATCTGTGAAGACTAAGCACCCTCAACTTCACTATGAATCAAAAATTTATATGCTTCTCCAGGGAGGAAGTAAGTCTCTCTCTCCCTCTCTCTTGTGTGTGCCTATGACCTTGGGAATAAGTTACAGAGAAGGTCCATTCCGTTTAAACTAGTCTATATTCTCTTGGACAGCCGAAGTTGCTGAAAACTCCAAGTGAATTTATGCAAGTTGAGAACAGCTGGTTTCATGTACTTTGATATTTATTTTTTTATGTTAAAATAATTTAGGTGAAATCACAAAACCTGTTCTTTGTAGCCTCGTTGCTGCTTAGCTACATGCATTAATACTTATGTTGGTTGTTAAACATAAGCTTTTGAAATAATAATTTATAACACTTAAAAGTGGAGTCAGCGCTTGTGACTTGATTTAAATTTCCTACAGTGGAAAAATCTTCCTCTTGCTCGCTGTTTTTTGTTCTATTCCACCTAAAGTTTTATAGCAGAAATACCTTTTAGAAACATATGGTGAAATGCGGAATCGAAAAGTCAACCACTCTTATTTTATAACAAATATGGAGTAGTTACGGTGCATTTGAGTCGTTAAGGTGATGCATTTGATATGCAATTATGTATATATGATCGATTTCTTTTGCATGATGAAACTATCAGACGAGGATCTGATTTTTCTTACAAATCATCTGATCATCCGTGATGTTTCTTTGGTGAAGCGGGGATTCCCAACCTCAAATGGTTTGGAGTCGAGGGTGAGTACAATGTCATGGTTATTGACCTTCTTGGCCCGAGTTTGGAAGATCTGTTCAACTATTGCAACAGAAAGTTCTCACTGAAAACAGTATTGATGCTTGCAGATCAACTAGTAAGTACATATGACACTTCTTTATGAAGGACCACGCCTTAAGCTTCCATGTGATGTCGCTGTTATGTTTCACTTGCAGATTAATAGAGTTGAATACATGCATTCGAGAGGTTTTCTTCACCGTGACATAAAGCCTGACAACTTTTTAATGGGCCTAGGGCGCAAAGCAAATCAGGTAATGCTCAGTATATAATTCTGGCAAGTCTATGAATTTTGTCTCTTGATGCCTACAATATCAACAAGCCTCAAGGAGGATTGTGTTGTTTTTCTTTATTATGTTATAATTATCATTTTGCTTGCATTGGGCAAGTTTGCTGGACTCCGCACTTCCGGGTGATGTACAAGACTAAACTTTAAACAAAATAAATCTACACACATTATATCTAAGAAAATGCTTCTACATATGTGTATACATCTCATTGAATACATTCGGTTAATGGATTAAGTAACATCAGTATTGCAGCTACAAAATGAAAGATTTTGTGATCCCAGTTGGGCTACTTCTTATCGCAGGTATATGTCATCGACTTTGGCCTTGCAAAGAAATATAGGGATCTTCAGACTCATAAGCACATACCGTACAGGTATTGATGCTTTTTTTACCTTACATGGTAACACATAAGTATATTCCTGCTGTATGGAAGGGTCTCATTTGTCAAAAGAAGTTTTTTATGCAGTGTACTGTGGTGGTCCTTTTCATCACCACTCAATGGTGTTCCACCTTTTTTTGAATTTTTTTATTTATTTTTTATTTTTTATTTTTTTAATGTATGAGGATTTTCATACTCATAGCTTTGTAGCATAGCATAGCCCTCATGATAATTGGTCATTCTTTGAAGCATCTCTCATTTTCTTTTTCTTCTCTTCTGTATATTCTCGTGTGTATGCTGAGCATTAGCTTTGATTCTCTTGCCATCTATACTCATAAAGCTTCTGTTTTAGGGAAAACAAAAATCTTACGGGCACAGCTCGCTATGCTAGCGTTAACACACACCTTGGAGTTGGTGAGTGATTTCTCACATTGTTCTATGCACCAATTATCATCTGGTCTCTTCGAGATTTATTCCATTTACTCATGGTTAATTTTGTTGGCAGAACAAAGCAGAAGGGATGATCTGGAATCTCTCGGTTACGTGCTTATGTATTTCTTAAGAGGAAGGTTGAATATAGATGTGCCACCCTTTAGTTTTTGGCATTCTTTTTCTCTCTACCTGCTGTTTATATCTTTCAGTGCACCTCTTATATTTACTATGTACTTCCTAATTTATTGTGAATATTTTCCTTGCATCAGTCTTCCCTGGCAGGGACTGAAGGCCGGCAACAAAAAGCAGAAATATGATAAGATTAGTGAAAAGAAGATGTTAACGCCTATAGAGGTACTATATTTGGTCGCCTGCTTGGCTACATTTTTGTATTAGGGCAATTCACTCCTACACTAGCACGTATGACTTTCTTATACAATATCCCAAGGTTGTTGCTCTGACCTAACTTATCAAAGAAAATTGTTGTTTTGACCAATGAGTAAACCGTATGGCCATTTCTTGGACAGGCTTCAATGCAATATGTCAATTCATAAAGATTGTCGTTCTTTACTTTTTTTTCTTTTGGTTACGTATATTCTGTCCTTGCTATCTAGACACTTTAAGCTTATGCTTGACTGACCAAAAAAAAAACTTAAGCTTAGCCCTATGATTCTCAATCAATGATGGGACTTAAAAATAAATAAATAAACAGCACAACATGATTCTATGGGTTTTTTTCTTCCATAAGTAACGGAATGTGTATACATATATAATATACATGTTAATTTGTTCTTCTTTCTACGCATATACTCCCCCTATCCTCAAAAGGATGGTCAAAGTACATTTTGCACATAAATTAAAAAAAGTAGAGGAAATAGAGTATAAAAAGTTACAAAGTTTATCCCTAGTGGCCCCACGAAGTTAAATAAAGTGATGAGTCTTTCATTTTATTTTTATATACTAGTGGATCCCACTAAATGGCATTTACCTTTTACTTTATGTACTTTGTCTATCCTTTTGAGGACAAAAAAAATTGTACCTTAGGCCATCCTTTTGAGGACGGAGAGAGTATATGTATGTGTGTATATGGGGGACTATTTACACAAGGTTCCTCTCATGTGAAGGTAAGACTCATCCCACCTTCTTGTGAGAGAACTTGTGGAAATAGCAATCTCCTATATATATATATATAGGGAGTGATTCATAGTCAACGGTGGCTATGAAGTGTGTGCTAGCCAATGCATTTTGTACCAGTCTTTAAAATCATGACCTTCAAATTTGGGAATGAACAATGCAAGATAGTTGACTTTTACACACTACATAGTCACCTATGTCTATAGATCACTCTCCTATATATATATATATATATATATATATAGTTGGATCCAGTGTCAACTAATTCTTAAGAGCTGATTCCTGGTGATTAACCTGAGTTATTCCTACCCATGTTAGGCCTACCAGTCTTTCATTTTCAGTCTCTACCGAGTGCTGAGCTGTTTTATTGACCATTAGTTTGTACATGACCTTTGAATCTGGGAATGAACAGTACAAGAGAAGTTGACTATTACACGTTCCATAGCCACCTATGTCTATAGATCACTCTCCTAATATATATATATATATAGGGACATGATCCACAACCATCGTTGGTTGTGGCTAATGTCCTAACCAATCCATCGTGAACCGTTCATTGTGATTTTGAATGACCTAGATTAGAAAGGCCTCATTAGTATCTGCAAGAACTTCTTGCAATAGTTTTGTACGTTAAAAAAATAAGTCAGACCACTTATTCTCTCTCCTAACTCAATTTTTTATCTTTCATCAATTAAATTCTAAAAATTCAATAACTTTTTTATTACAAATCCAAAATTGTCAATCTATATATCGTTAGAAAGCTCTAGTCAAGATCTTCAAAACAAGATTCATAGTTGATATGTTTTAATGTAGTTAAAATATCAAAATTTATAATCAAAGTTTATAATAGTGTATTTCAAAATACAAAATTTTAACTTAAATTTTGGTGATTTTAACTGAAAAAATATATATATCAACAATGGATCTTGTTTTGAAGATCTTGATGAGAGCTTTCCAACGATATATAGATTTATAAGTTTAGATTTGTAACAAAAAAGTTATGCAATTTTAAATTTTGGTTGAAGAAAGAGAAAAAGTTGGGTTAAGAGAGAGAATGAGTGTCTGACTTTTAACGTAAAAAGTCATCACAAGAACTTCTTGCGGATACTAATTAGTATCCGCAAGAACTTCTTGTGGATGCTAATCATTCCACTTTAATCTCAACCATTTCTATTTGAGATGAACGGCAGGAAATGGGTTGGCTGGGAAATAATCCACAGTCAGCGCTGTCTACGGATTATCTCCCATATATATATATATATATATATGTGTGTGTGTGTGTGTGTGTATATATATATATACACGGTCCGGATCTTAAGCTCACCCCTTATCCGACTCACCGAAGCTCACCCCATTTAGCGACGGACCCGGCGACGATTCGGTCATACAACCGTCGTCTATACTTTTAGCGACGCTATATGTTGTCCGTCACTAAAGTATAGACGACGGTTGTATGACCGAACCGTCGCCGGATCTGTCGCTAAAGGGGGGTGAGCTTAGGTGAGTCGGATAAGGGGTGAGTTTAAGATCCGGACTATATATATATATATATATATATATATATATATATATATATATACGGTAAGTTTTTAAAGCGAATCTTAAAATGGGAACTAAAGACGAATCGTCGTTTTTGGTGTCTATGGCGACGATTCGACCCGTCGCCGTAGCCATGTAGTCTTTGGCGACGGGTCGAATCATCGCCATAGACACCAAAAACGACGGTTCGTCTTTGGTTCGCTTTTTAAGGTTCGCTTTAAAAACTTACCGTGTGTGTGTATATATATATATATATATATATATATAAGCCGAATTATTCCTGCCCATGTTAGGCCTACCAATCTTTCATTTTCAGTCTCTGCTGATGAGCTGTGTAATTTACCATCAGTTTGTTGGGGATACAGTAGAATAGAATTTTACATGATATGCAATTACGTTCAACAGGTGCTATGCAAATCATATCCTTCAGAATTCATATCATACTTTCACTACTGCCGATCATTACGCTTTGAAGACAAACCAGATTATTCATATTTGAAGAGGCTTTTCAGGGACTTATTTATTCGCGAAGGTAAATTGGAGACCACAACTCTAATACATCTGACTAGGAATTTATTTCTTCAATTTCAATACTCCTGCTGTTGTATTTCACTAGAGTCCTTCCCTGAGTTGCTGAGATTTTTTATACTCTGTGATGTCTAGATTCTCAGTAGATGTGTAATATCTGCAATTGACTTTGTCATCGCTACAGGTTATCAATTTGACTATGTTTTTGATTGGACTATATTGAAATATCCTCAGATTGGGGCCAGTTCTAGAGGAAGGGTTAGTACTTCTAAAATCCTCTATTTTGGATGTCTTTCCTTCCAGAAAATGTCACTCATTTGACATTTCGTTTTTGTCCTCAGAATCCCAGTGGGAATGCAGGACCATCTGCAGAAAGGCCAGGAAGGACCTCAGGTATTTTCTCTAGACAAAATGGGATATGGATATGAGTTGACTATGAACACTATTTCTTGATACGGATGATTACTGATTGTGGATTACTCCAATGGCTTTGTTCTCTTAATTGTTCGATCCAGTGCTACATTATTAAAATTCATGGGTTGGGAAAAGTTGTATTTGTAATTCAACCCATGATTGGTTGAAATTTTTGATAAATCTCTTCCATAGAGTTAATTACTGAGAAAAGAAAATCTCTTATGTAGTTTATTGATGCTTCGCTTATAATTTCATTGTTTTGTCTAGTAGGACAAGATATTAGAGAGAGATTCTCAGGTGCTGTTGAAGCATTTTCCAGAAGAAATACTTCAGGTCCTGGTCGGCATGGTGAACACTCTAGACACAGAAGTTCGGACGAAGTACCTTCATCCAAGGATGTGGTAATTTTTGAAAAACTTCTTTGAAAATTAGACTAGGGGTGTCATGTTCTTTTTTCTGTTTTGCTTGTATATATTGCTATTGATTTGCAGGTAATATGTTTAGTAAACCATATAAAGACAATTTGACTGCTCATGCTTTTTATTGAAGAGGTTATATTCCTGCTTTTTTACTGCTAATGACTCCTTGATCTCCATCAAATTTTAGTTCTCTGGTTTCATTTCTGAAGATGTTACTATAGAAAGTAAACAAATTCTGCTTTGCCATACTTGTTTGGGGTTGAACAGTTAAGCGGGAAGAGTAGAGGGGGGAAGGGGTGGTGCAAATCTTTATGCTTTAGATAATTAAGTGTTCCCTTCAGTCTTATTTGGATTCTTGTTCTGAAAAAGAACAAAGAAAAAAAAGAAGAGAGAATGAAACATGTCCACATATCCGTGCCCTTGATGTTATCTCCTTGACGCTGCTTGGTAGAATTTGAAGCTTCAAGTATCTTTTATGCTTGGTTATGACCGAAGTAAAGCATTATATGTTCAATCCTCCTGCCGAATTTATAAAGAAGCTTGTGTTTTTTATTTCACAGCAAGCCGATTCTGAAAAAGGCCAAACTTCTCGAAATGGAAGCTCTTCAAAAAGAGCTGCCATTACAAGCAGTAGCAAACCAAGCTCCTCTGGGGAATTCACCGAGGGACGCTCAAGCCGATTAGTATCCAGCAGTGGCAGACTGTCTACTACACAAAGAATCCAGCCCGGGACAGAGTCCAAACCACCAACATATTCGCGGAATGCAGTCACGAAGGGCACTCGGGACGATCCACTTCGTAGCTTTGATTTCCTGTCAATCAGGAAGTAAGTGAATGTTTGTATGGTAAAAAAGTAATATTACTCGTCTTTTAAAATGGCCAAACACCATACTATCCAAAGGAAATCTAAACATATATCACTCTTGTAAATGGGAAGTTTCGTGATGAGTAAAGATCATCTCACCCGACAATAGTTCCTGCTTTAATTTTGTTCCAAAGTTTATGGTCATTGTGACACTTTTTAGACTCATCCGAGCAAGGTGATGAGTTTTATGTACGGAATTTTCTTTAAAATGTATGAAACATAGATGTAGCTGTAATAAACTATGCCCCCATGTACTCACCGTTAAGATAATTTGGTGCTTTGATATCACAAAAAAAAAAAAAAAAAACTGTGTTACATAATTATGTTCTTAAAGATGCATTTCTAAAACCAAGGACTTTTAAGGAATTTTTATATATATAATTATTAGTTACAAATTTAGTAGTGGTGATGTAACGTTAGAAATAATGACAAATTAAAAACTTGTACTATATTGTATTAAAATAGAAATGAACGTCTAATTTTTGAATGGATTAAAACAATAAAATGAAATTGTATTGCAGGAAGTACTCTGAAAGATTTCTACAAGTTACTTGTTAGAAGTAGCTCCAGTGGACCAAAATCGGAGCATCTTTGATGCGGTGGCATCTGTTGATGAAGTAGAATAAGTATGCCTTTGACGCGCTGAGATACAGCTCTTTAAAATGTATTATAATTTTTGACAAAAATATTTTAATAAGAAAATTAAAAAATAATTTGGTTACAAAATTTTTGAATTTTTAAAAGACTAAATCATACAAGTGTTTTTTTTTGGGTACTATTGAAGCATTCTAAGCCCGGTAACTACTGCGGGGGCTGAGTCGTTGCCTGTGCTATCAGCTTGATTCTCACACAAAAGTGTTAATTATAAGAAAAACATAAGCGCGCCATTCTGGTAGGATATGGCATCTTATGTGGACATTTGTATATTAGCATTCACTAAAAGAGTCGAGTCTTGCTACTTTACCAAGACGATATGTGAGAATAACAAATGTCCATCTTTGCAATAACATTTAAATTAAGACATAATTATGCTTATTTTTTGACATAACTAAGATAATGTCTAGACTATATTCTCTCGACGGTCTTCTAAGTAAAAGCATATTATCTTTAACATGGCAAATCTATGGCCTGGCTCGCCTGATAGAGAGAAGCCGTAGCAGAAGTAATCCCATTGTAGACATTCACATTCAGCAAGTCCACATAAACCCAAGATCAAAGAGCTTAGCTAGGCCCTCTTACATTGAGGAAAAAAAGAAAAGAAAATTGAAGCAAGTAATGTCAGTAAACCACCGTCAGCAGACTCAGCACCAGAAACGGAAAACAGAAGTCTATATAAATTACAAGAAATATTATTGTTGTTTATTGAGTGTACTAGATGCCTAGATATTTAATATCTTTCGCACAATTTACAATTCAAACCCAAGAATTTTATGGCCTCAAGGAACCCAAGAAAGAACTGCCAGTGCAACTCTAGATGTCAATGACAGAATAATTATGTACAATGTACAACTTTGAAGGAACTCAAATTGTTGGGAGAAGCTCAGATTATCAACGTAGACGGGTTACCAGACATCATCTCAAGGATTCCTAAGGGCTGCCAACCTCTTCTCCAGTTCATCAATTCCAGAACTGCAGTGATAGAATAATATCAAATTGAGATTAAACTGTGCAATTGAAAAACTAAAAAAAAACCTCGATATTTTATTATTTTTTACCAGGAGAAAAAAGGGGCAAAAGTTCACTAAAACAATTACACGTGATTTTAAATCGTCTTATAAAGAATGGACATCTCAGCAGTCTAATTTCAGGAACAACGAAAAGATTAAAGTTTAATAGCACCTGTGCATATGTAAGTTACTCGTGAGCATCTTACCCATTACATAACACAAATCATTATCAAATCTTTCGTTCTTAAGTCTACTTAACAGGGTTGTTTCCTGATTTTAGAAGCTGTGAAATCTAAATTTACAATTGGATATGTTTTGGGTGAGAAAATGGAATGGATTTTAAAATTACTCGCTCTACATTTACATGTGAAGTTGCATTTCTGATTATTCAAATTTGTATCACAACCTACTAATTCGGTAGTGTGGACAGAAAACAAATAAGAAAGGCCAATACGAGTAAGAAAAATTCTGCTGCTACCTTAAAATTTTCTAGTGGTTCACATAAATTGAAAACTAACTATATACCAGCTCAAAATTATCAGATACTCTGATTGACTTAGCGAACCATGTATTGGTACTTGTTTATCCAAACATGATACTTATACGTACTGATACTCTAAAATTAGCACACCGAAAATTTATTTGCTATTAATTTTGTAATTGCACAAATATCAATATTCTAACTTAGTATTGAATACTCAAACATCTTATTTGTAGTAAATTATTCATAGAATAATCAACTTGTTGATTCAACTAAAGTCTTCTATAAACTTAGTGTTTATTGCATTATATTCTAGGACAATTCTTAACTATAACACTCATATAAAACTACCCTATCGTACCGCGCTTTAGCTTATGTAGCATATCGTGTACCCATATCAATTCCAATTGAAACGAACCGTGTTCTAGGTAACACCGTACCAACTATTAGACAATGCAATCCAGCCAAACATTCTTGCACCAAGACAATTTCATTGCTTTTAAAAACATAGACAACATTAATTTTGAGTGGGCATTGATTTCAAGGCTCAAGCCATGCAATTCAAATTATCTCAAACTATGCATACTATTTCTCATAATTGTTTGTGCAAGCCAGTATTTGTGATTGTTTCCATGGATAAGTTAATCATAACCTTATTGTAAATTAGTATTGTCAAATTATGTACTCTCTCCGATCCATTTTAGTTGTCCTCAATTGACTTTCACATTTTTTTTTCTTTTTGATAAGTTCCCCATTTGATTTTTATGCATTTAAGAAAGTAATGAGATTGGTGTAAAAAGTTGTGTAGTGTTCCAAAACTACCCTTTATTACCCTAAAGTTCTCATTTCAGTAAAACAAGGGTATAAACTACTATGACAAGGTTTTGAGACATCCAGGGGAGTTAATTGTGTCACGTAATTTGGGATACACTTTTGAAGCATAATCATACCATAATGAACTCATTCATGTGGAGAGGATGAGATAACAAAAGAGAAAAACTATTAGAAAATACCTGCTAGCATCCTCGGTCTTCTTCCCAGCAATTTTTCCTTTAGGAGCAGTTGATAACTGTGAAGAGTTCAAGAACAACTCAAAAATCAATATACCGGTAAGTAAACATACCCTCCTGACTTACACCAAAGAGTAAAACAGTACTATAAATACTAACCTGGGAGGCAACATCAACACCAATTTCATCTAGCACCTACAGAAGTGAAAACAGATAATCAAGTAGTTGGTGATAAAACAAAACTACAAAAGTAATCTCTTCGTATAGTCTTTCCCATTCTTTGAGGGAAGTAAAAGTTTTCATCAGTTCCCCGTTATGAAAACCAAGAGTCCATAATCCTAACTGTGTCCATCCAAAAAGATAAATGTTTTACCAATTTTTTTAGCACTAAAAAATGGTTGATTAACATTGGTACAGATATTTAGGCCTTTAAAGCCAACTAAATGTATCCATAATATCACCATGTGAGGCTTCTGCTATTATACACTACTGCTAAATGTTTCAGATGAATTTACTCTAGGCATCACACTCAAAAACTCAAAAAAGAATCTCACATGAAAAATTTAGACAAGTAGGGAAACTGACCTGGTTTGTTAGCTCTTCAGTTTCCTCTTCAGCCTCGTCATTATCCAAAGAATCATCTATGGCTTCTGACATCATTTCAGTCTGCATGCAACCATGTAAAAAAATTAGGTGCCAGAATCATGTATGTAAAGGTCACTCCTAGGTGCAATAGTAAAGTAGCCACCACCAAAAGCAAGACAAAGGTTTCAAGGCTCAGAGCAGCCACTACCAAAACTTAGTTCTTTTGTCCAAGCTACTCCTTCAGACACGACAAAGGAGGTAGCAACACTATGAAATGCCCTTTTGCACAAGTGAAAATGCAAACATGAACATCATGCATGTTATTTAGGAAGAGAATGCACTATCTTACAGTCATATCCATTTGTGCTGATTGCTTCTGGAATTCTCGTATCACCTTCGCCTGCTTTGCAGGGTCCATTTGCTGCAATGGAAGAGAGACACAACCATAAAAACTACGATTTAAGGAAGAAAATCTAAAGTTTCTGTGACTTTATATTGAACCTTCAGAACTTATTTGATTACACTGAAAGTAAAAGGATCCTGTAATGGAAGAGAGAGCCACAACCATAAAAACTATGGTGAAAGAAAGAAAATCTAAAGTTACTGTGACTTTAAATTGCACCTGCAGAACTTACGGATTAAATTAAAAGTCAAAGGATGCTACCCTCTGTCCAAATCTAAGATTTTAATCTCTGTTTAATTTTTCTTTTACTCGATATGAAACACTGTTTAATCTTTGATAGAAAACGAATATCATTCATAATGTCGTATGTTAGAAGGAGATTCATATATCTAACCTTATTCATTGCAGACATCGCCTTGCTGGCGCCTTTCATGCCAACAGCTACAGAAGTGTGAGCAGACATCGCCTGAGAAAAGGGATAACCTCTTCAGGGTTGCAAAACAGAAAATCAAACTATAATGCATTTTATCAGAGAAGATGGGTTTCCACAGCGTACTACCTGAGTGTGAGTCGCTATACCTCTCATTTGAGCTCGACTACCTTGTAAGTTGGCTATTTGTTGTCTGAGCCTGACTAGCTGACGAGCTAAAATTTTAGTTGCAGCCTGTAAATACAAAAGAGAAGGACGAGATGATGAAGCTGAATGATTTAAAGAGTACAAGTGTACAACTCAAGTACTCTAGATATTGGGTACTGGCCTGACTGCCTGACTAAATCAAGTCTTCCACCACTATAAATCCAAGTACACAACATACCTCATTTCCTGATTTAGCTGTTCTCTTTATCTCAGCAACAAGCTTCTTTTCCTGTCTCAATCAAAACTCTTTTTCAGATTTATGTCTATATATACATGCACAGGCAAGGCCAACTTAATTCGGTGTAAAATAGTGTTGTTTTATCAGCATTGAAACTTCATGCATGCCTCATTAAGTTTCTTTCTGCTATCTTTAACTGTACAAGATTCTCGTTTTTAATAATAACTATAGTAATAACAATAACAATACTATTAATGGACGATCTAAAAAGAAGTTGCTTTACACCAAGTGTAAGCCGAATAGCTGATAGTTGCATATATAAATGTATGCATAAAAAATTCATAGAATCGGGAAGCTCTGACATACTTCTGATTGCAATGCAGTAATTTCCTTCTCTATACCTGAATCAAGGAAAAAGAGTTGAAATCATTATATACATGCATATGATGTGTGTGTGTGTGAGAGAGAGAGAGAATAAATTTAACCCAGAGCAATAGGATGACAAAATAAATGTGAACCAATGAAATTGTGTATAAAGTGAAAAAATCAACACAAAATTTATAAGTTAGGAATAATGTTACCTAAATCGTGATTCGATATGATACATGAAAGGAACGGAAACATCACTTTTTGTGGATTATGGTATGAGTAGATTTTTTTGGATCACTTAGTTGGTACGAAATACGTTTATTGGAAATATGGTACACTGGAGATAGCTTTTTGATAAATATAGTTGAAAATGAGTTGAGATATAGTTAAAATTGGTTGAGTTGTTTCTAAGCATAGCGTCACAACATATGCGTTTTCAAGGATACTATATCATGTCATCACTTACTAGAGGCCCACAAGGCGCTCCTACATAAATATTGGCATTGGTCAGGGTGAAGGTATACCAAACTATATCTAGGATGATATAAATATTAGTATGTGTAAGGAATTCCATTTTGAATGTTGAGATAACTATAAAAGTTGACTTTTCATAATCCTCTTTCAACTTTCAATTTGATCCGTTTCTGATCCTTCGAATTATTTGTTTTGTGCTGATAATTATTTGTTTTGTGTGGTTTTCCATATAACTGATAACTCACACACATAGGTCTCACTTTTTTGCATTTGTCAAAATATAGTTATAAATATGTCAACAAAGCGAAAGATGAAATCTTTTATATTCACGTAGTACACACATTAAGCTATGTCTATGATAAAGCTAATTCTCGCTTAGTAACTATCTCCATCTGATTAACTAATTATGAACACGGAAGTCACATGCTACAATATCACACATGAACAAATGAAATTAGCAAAAGCAACATTATTATTATGACCAAACTCAATTAATTTTTTAAGAGTTAGATTCAGTTAAAGTAAGTATAATACCTCTGGTAGCATTGGTCATTTCTCTCTTGCTCTCTCTAAGGACCTCTGCAGTAAAACAACAGAGGATAAATAAATTCCTAAACATATATATCAAAATTCAAATATGCAAAGCTGTGATTGAAGGGTCAACGGATGATAAAGCTGTTAAAGCATGAAGAATTTGGACAGATTGAACAAAAATTAAGACAAATCAAAATGCAGACAGTGATGAAAGAGAAAAAGTTAGCAATTACAGTGAACCATACACCAGTAAATTAAGCTGACAGAAGGAAACTAGGGCGCGAACCTTTGGCAGTTGGTTTCTTCGTGAAGATGTTCATTGTTTTCGATCGGATTGTACAGTTCAACGACTGTTTGAACTTTGATCCAACCTCCAAACTTATTTCTTATAAGCACGGTGTTTAATTCCAAAGTCCACGGGAAGGGGAAGGACTCCGATATTTATATACCGTTTACGCCTTCAACATCAACATATTTAGTATTCCCGAAGTTTTACTTTCCTATGGCCTCCGTCTCAGTCTCGGTCTCAATTTACTTCACACAATTCATTTTGCATTTTATTAATAAACAACCTAAAAATTTAATTCATTCATATCAATTCAATTCCTATGTCTTTTTTAGATATTTTATACTCCCTCCGTCCCAAATTAATTGTTTTTCTAGAACTTTTTTAAGTCAAATCGACTATTTTTAAAATTAATAATTAAGCATATATAAATATATTTCTAAAATTATAAAAATTGAAATTAGTAATAAATTGTATATACTTTCTTTTGGTTATAATATCTTCACCTATATGTTAGTAAAAATAGTAAAAAAATTAGTTTTAAAAATAGTCAATTTGACTTTAAAAAGTCCTAGAAATACAATTAATTTGGGACGGAGGGAATAACTTTATATTTTTTTTGAAGGGAAGGAGAATATGATAAATAAGCACTATAAAAGAAATATCATCATCATCTTTACTATTGGTGGAACAATTAATATAGTTTCGAAGAGTTTTTAAGTTGAAAAAAAACAAGAAAAAAAGAAAAGAGAGTTTTACTTCTTTTTTTTCTCTTACTTCCTTCTCAAAAATAAGAAAAAAAATATTTAGTTCAAAATATACTAATTTTCCTTTATTTTTTAAAAAATTAAAACTCAAAGACATTTATTTCTTCTTTTTTTATCATTAAAAATTTCAAGACACATCTCTCTTTTATTTTTCTTAAATTTTTTTTCCTCCCCAAAATAAAACTCTAAGACAGGATATAAATAATTATTTTCTTTTCTCTAACTTAGTAAATAGTATTTACTTATTCAAATATTAGTATTATAAAATAAAAAAAAATTGATATTTTAGCAAAACTTTCTTCAAATAAAATAATAAATGAAATCCACTATTTTATTTATTTTTTTTTTTGTAAAAAAAAACAAGGAAGTTTATGTAGCCAAAGCTATCCGTTATCAAATTTGACCATATACATTTGTGATTGAACAATGAACATGATCCAAGAGAGAGTGTGTGTGTGTGTGTATATATATATCCTCTACACAAGTTTATCTTCTTTTTTTCTGAATAGGCCCGGCCCTCCCTCCTTCCGGGGCATTTCCAGTATAAATCTCCCCCACTATCATTCGCGCACTCTCTTTTTTCAGACCCTTCGCCTCTTTCTCGGGTCTCTGCTTTGCCCGCTTCTTTTCTCTCCGACTCTCTACCTCTTCACAATAAGAATTTGTCCCCAATCGACCCCTAAAAACCCTAAGTATAAAAACTCCGATCATCAAAACCTCCGTCTCCGGGCCCACCGACACCGGCCTCGATCTTATGTATATGTATATGTACACAAACATACAAATCATAATCACCTTTAATTCAAATACAGAAATTCAAAGTTTTTGAGCTTTGAATACACATCCCTCTCCAAGCAAATTCAGTAAAAGAAATTAGCTTTTCAAATTCGTGGTATTACATAATTCAAAGCTGTTGAAAGCTGTTTATATTTTATTTCTCGAATTCCTGAGGTCGAGCGCTAATAACTAGTGTGTTGATGTTAGTGAGAATTTGTTGGGGGTTGAATAATTGTACTTCTTGATTGAATTTGAGTTCTGGAGATCCAGGGATTTGAAGTAACAGACGCCTGTATAGTTATATATACATGATGGATATGGAAATTGTGGGGGACGTCACATCTTTGGACCCTGAATTGTTGCAGCTTCCAGAGGTCTCTCCTTTGGCGCTTACAACAAGCCCTCAAATTGCTGAGGAACTGTTTGCACAGTGGTTATCGCTCCCGGACACTGGTCGACTGGTATTTGTTTGGACAATGATCCCGTTCTTTTGTCGAAATATGTTTTTTAACATTTATGTAGATAGCTCAATTATTAAATTAGTTTTTTTTTTTTAATGTTCTAACATCAATGCGCAAGAGCTGTATACTTTGTTATTTAGGACCGGTAAAATATGAAAATAAAAGGTGATACTCTGTGCAAGTTGATTGGACTTTTTCGCAGTGATTGGAGATTCATAAAGAAATTTTATGAAGCCAGATAAATTCAGAAAAGTACTGAATAAGAAATCGACAAATTTTGTTCCTCATTTAATGAAATCTCTTACTTACTCAAATCTGGATTTTACATTAATCTGGTACTATGTTGGATCAAAATTTGGCTTTAATGGTGGTCTCTATGACGTCAACCAACATGAAGTGTAGTAGCGGCATTTGTTATGGTTTTGGCAGATATTGCTGCTGATACTAAAAACAATATCATCCTTTTGTCGGAGAGTTTAGAGCATCAATATCAATTTAACCCTTGAAGTTACCCAGCTGCCAGCTGCAGTCATTATGGCATTGGATTGTTTATCAGATTATTTCTTATTGATATTTTTAGTGACCACGTGAAAAATTATTCCTGCAGGGTACACTGTTACTACTGTATTCCAACAGTATAGGAAAACTGCAAAGTATTTTATGTTTTATATTCCTAGTGATATCTCATAATAGAATCTTTAACTTGGTATTATTCTTTTAGTGCTTAGGTAGTTAATTACCAAAACTCTGATGGTAGGGAACCAAATGGGCTGCAATGGATTCTACATATTGTAATTATCGGAGTCGAATATTAATTTGTTGTTTAGATAAGCAGACTTTAGGATCACATGGAAATGATTGAAATTGTCGGAGTGGAGTGTTGTTATTGATTGTAATTGTCGGAGTGGAGGGTTGTTATTGATTGAAATTCTGCACTTTCATTTCCTTGTTCACTTCATTATTTGCTTTATGACTTCTCTCTCTCTCTATATATATATATATGTATGTATATATATTGTCATCTAAAAGAGATCTATTTTGGAGTTGTTGCAGGTGAAATCTTTAATTGAGGATGCAAAAGCTGGCACTTCTTTTGGCACTCCAGGCAACTCTTGCACTTCAAATGCTATTGGGGTTAATCCATTGCCTTCTCTCTTTGCTGCTGGCAGTACGCCTCCGCTTTCACCAAGAAGCGTCAGTTCTCCACGCACTATAAAGCAGAGATCCAACCTTTCTTCCTTAGGTTCTCCGCTGAAATTGATGAGTGAACCTGTGCGAGAAGTCATACCTCAGGTATGATTCAGTATTGGTGGTTCTTGTGGTTGTACACTTGTACTTCAAGATATGTTGCATGCGCATTGTCTCACGTTATTCATACTGCATAACTCATGGGAGGGAGGAGATGGAGAGGCTATTTGTTCTGAACTAAACCTCTTAAAAGGAGCATAGCCTGTTTTTTTCCCCCTAATGTAACCTATTAATTCTGTCAACTATTAGATGTTTTTGTTTTCAGTCCCTTGAAAAATGTAATAGACACATTGAGAAGAAAGATGAATAATCCCATGCTATCTTTTGTTTTGATGTGCTAGCAGTTCTACTTCCAAAATGGTCCTCCACCACCAAAGGAGTTAAGAGAACAATGCCTTTCTAGAATCAATGACTTTTTCAATGGGAGTATGGATGGGTTGCAAGTGCATGGTGAAATGCATATACCCTATTTGATTTTATATTTTTTTTCTTATATGATTTCCTGCCACCACCCCCAACCCCCCCCCCCCCCCCCCCCCCCCCCCAAAAAAAAAAAAAAAAGAAAAAGGGACCATTGATAGAACTAATTAATTGTTGTTCTTCATGCAGAATTTAAATCAGTGACAAAGGATATAGGTAAGCTGCCATCGTTTATTTCCACCTCACTTTTCCTAAAGATTGATGCCAACCGCACAGGGATAGTGACCAGGTATCCAATTTTATGCTTGAAGGCACATTAATTATATAATTATGAATTTTCTGTATGAATCATTTTAATTTTAATTTTCTGTATAATTATGAAGATTGTAAACTATGTGAAAAATATCACTACCTCCGTCCCCAAAAGGATGGCTTAAGTGACAAAAAAAATTGTCCTCAAAAGTATGGCTAAAGTACATAAGTCAATTGGATAAAATTTCACATTGATTAATTTACCGTTGGCCATATTACATCTTAACCAAACATTAAATCAATCACATCACAAATGAATGACTCAAATTAATTCACTGTCTCTCCACAAACCCAAGAGCCAAGTAAATAATTAACACGCACATACCAATACAAGGGCAAAATGGAAAGTAGATTTATACTCTCTCCTGTTTTTTGACTACCTTAATTTTTGTGAAATTTGTCCTTAGATCATCCTTTTGGGGATGGAAGGGGTAGTATATTACTAATACAAGATTTATTGTTTTTAAAAATATAATGAATCACATCAATTTTGAATTATAAAATATCTTATATTTACTTCTAAAAGTCAGACTTGATCTTACATTTCGGAGTGAAGGGTGTATGAGATTTTACGTCCTAAACATCCTGATAGAACTCATTTTTAGGATGATCCATTGTTTGGCCATTCAGTTCTTTTATTATTTTCAAAATTGTTCCTTGGGAACATTTCAGCTTCAAATACTCTTATGAAATTATAATGCCTGAATCTGATTGTTACTACCTTTTTACAAGATGAGAATTGAGACCGTCAGGTAGGACTGGAAGAATGTTTGTATCAGTTTTATATAAGGTTTTTGTTTTCCGAGATTTGGGTACTTGCCTTTTTGATTTTATTGAACTGTTATTATGCATTTGCTAATTGAGTTGATAAGTTTGGTTTCCAGAGTATTCTAATGTAATCCGCTTTCTCACAGTCAATATTATGTTGGATTCTTTCGTCTTTTCCTTGCAAACAAAAACTGTTTGATGAATGCCATACGTTATATGTATGCTGGATTCATTTTCTACTTCCCATTACCATTTGGCCATTCAGATTAAAATTATTGGGCATCCAAATAATTTTGGCAATTTTGTAATTTGGGTAATATCCGGCACTGTAATGATTTGGAAGAAATTACAGAAAGTTATGGAGTTGGCAGATGAACTGTTAGACAACTTTCTGCTGCAGTTGTATTCAGCTGGTATTCGTGTTGCCCAATTTGGCAGTTTTTTGTTAATAAATGAGTATTTACTAAAAAGAAACTAGTGTTAAAATTCTACCTATAAAAAAAATAGAAAGAAAGAAAAAAGAGAGAAAGTGTTGGAAATGTTTCTACTGGAATTTGCTTGAATGCCCAAAAAATTAAAAATACAAAGTGCACAAGGTCGTTGATACATGTTCTTACTGCTGGTCTTAACTTGAACTCAAGTTCGTTGCATTATGTGGTGTATGCGGCAACGTAAACCTACTACACACCACCAACATTTTCTTATGTATAATAATATATGTGGATCTTGTCGGGTTCCATGTCTCTGCTACATGCAATAGTATCATTGTTTTATATTAAACACAAATAATCAGTGTAGAAAGGTGAGGGATTGACATATGAGCCTTTTTGTGTATTGTGCCCTTTGTTTACATCGTGTACACAGTTTGACCCCCTTTTTGGTTTTATATAGCGACTAATATTATATTAAAAAAAAATTAAGACATTCATAATTAGTCACCCTCACATGAGATATTGCTTCTTTGAGAGTTTGGTGTACCTCAGTAAGGTGATGCTGCCTGAGTTGGTATGTACAGAATTATATGCTTGCCCTCTCCACTCATTTATATATGGTTGGCTGAGTGCTTTAAATTGATTAGAGTTGTATTTTGGGAGGCCTATGAGTATAGCCTCTTGCTGTCTGGATTTGTCTTTTGCTCTCCAGTATGACCATAAGTCGCACCTGAGGGAAAGGTATGAAAGAAGCAAGTAGCCTAAAGACTCGAGAAAGTTAAGAGAATGTAAGGGCCTTCTTCAAAACTTTCCTTGCAGATTAAGAAAGTCTTTATTTGCATACTTCGGAAGCAGGTTCCCTATCCTGCATTTGGGATTAGTCATTAGATTTCTGGTGGGTTCAGTTGAATGACATATATGTAGTAGCTGCTTGAAAGACTTATAATCATCAGTATATTCTTTTTGCAACTCTTGAATCTAAGTGTTATCAAATTCATGTACATAAATTTTCGTCTTCAAGTTACATGTATTATCTTTTGCTTCTCTATCAAACTATTTCAGTTGCATTTATCTGTTGAATTTGTCACCATTGCTGCTTTGATTGTAGTACATGTATGACCTATATTTCTTTCTCCGCACATGAAGGCATGCACAATGCTCTTATACATTTTTTAGAATGAAAATAATTATGTCAGAGTAGTTTGGTTAAGAACTAGGTATTAAATTTGAATTGTCGACGAAAGTCTATGATATGAATATCGGATGCTGCAAGTCCTAGAATAATTACTGTAGGTGACTTGTGCTGAGTTTCTTGTATATTTGTAGGGACGCATTCATCAAGTATTGGGTTGACAACATGCTAACACTGGATATAGCTACCCAAATATTTACAATTCTTAAGCAACCGGACTGCAAATACCTTACTCAGGTCTGTTATCTGATTCCTAATTTTGGTGATGTGGTATCTCATTCACTTCTTTGTGCAGGTACTTATCGACTGCAATTGAATTTGTGGGAAGTCCTACTTTGATCATCTCTGCTTGCTTGATTTCTTTCTGCATTTGAGTTTTTATTTTCCTTTTTTTTAATTATTTCTGCATTTGAAATTAGAACCTGTGAATCTTTGATACAGGCTGACTTCAAACCTGTTCTTCAAGAGCTTTTGGCTACCCATCCAGGATTGGAGTTCTTGCAGGGCACACCTGAATTTCAGGAAAGATATGGTACACTCTTTATAAGTTGGGAAGTTTGCTTTAATTAAATGTTAGATGGACCATATGCTGTTCATACTTTTCTAGCACTTGGGTGTATTTTCAATCTTCAAGTCAAGTTTTACACTGAAATACAGAATTTGAAATCTTAACTGGAGTGGCTAGAAAAACTAGTGAGCATGTCGTTTTCAGTGGTTAGGTTTTATCATGAGGGCATCAACGAACTAGAGCTAGTTTTAAAATTCCTTTATGTGGGAATATTTTTGTGGATCACATTCTTGTTTATTGAGGCTTTTTTGATTATTAGGAAATGTGAAAGGTAGGTTGCAGGAGAGTGGTCTGCCTTGAGTAGTAATGATGGACTGGTGATTCTCAATTGCTGGGTATGAAACAAGACCAAGTTGAGCTAATTTATACTTCGCTTGGTTCTTTGTAGATAGGGTTCATTCCTTGTAGGTAAATAAAGTCATGCAACCAAGTTGAGTCATTTCATCAGATCTCATGAAAATCACGAGATTAGGGCCATATTTGTTTAGAACCATCACTTAAAAACATGACTTTGTCAAGTTCCAATTTTTTCTAGTATAAGTTATATAACTAGTGGTTATGCATTAGCACAGTGAGATACTTGTTCCCAATGGTTTAGAGGTTGTCAACTGCTCAACAACCAAGATAGTCTTCAAAGGAATAATGAATAAACAATGTAACGAGATTAACCTGAAAGCTGTAATCCATTTACTGTTGAGAGACTGAAACCAAGGTAGAAGATAGGTTTACTAGCTTCTCATTAGTATGCAGTAACTCTTGAAATGTTTGAGACTTGCCGGTGATAATTTCTGCTAGTAATTCGTTGGACGCATTGTAGAGGTAGCTTGGTGGTAATAAGTTGGAACACTCCTAATGTTTTAACAATTACTGGAGGATTTCTTCACAAGTTGAACCCAGTCCAATGACTCCAATCTATGGAGAGGATTGGGGAAACTGCTTCATAGTGCTAAACTTAACAACCAGTTTAAATTGAGACCTGGGTTTTCCATTGGAAAAATACTAGAAGGTGATGCCTCATTAGGGATAGCTTTACTGGCATATGCTTATTACACTTTACACGACATTAGTGATTTACTATGAGAATTTGAATTGTTATTTGATGTTGCTTCATTTTTTTAAATGGACTTTGGTAGAAATGCTATCTCTGGTTACTGATGCTTTGAACATTATTTTTGCTGTGATGATCTAGCTGAAACTGTCATATACAGAATATTCTACTACATCAATAGATCTGGAAATGGCCATCTCACTCTCAGGGAGTTCAGACGTGGAAACCTGATTGCTGCGATGCAACATGCAGATGAGGAAGAGGATATTAATAAAGTTCTCAGGTAAATATGTTTGTGTGACTCTTTGCAAGATTTGGTTTGATCATTGTTTCTATTTTTTATTCTACTTTCAAAAGTATGATTTTAAATAAATTGTTATGTGCATAGTCTCTTCTAATATTTGAACTTGTGCTCTATTATGCCCTTGTTATTGCCAGGTTGTCTTTGCAATGGTTAAATTTTACATGTTAATGCTTATTAGGTTTTAGGAATGAGTTTGATTGCTTTTTAGTTTGAAAGATTCAACCTTAAACTAATATCTAAATTGACACCATTGCTTGGAGAGCATATGATAGAATAATGTATTCTACAGCATATATACCGGTTATATTTACCCATTTCATTTCATTTCATTTCATTTCTTTGATTGGTCAATCTTTTGGCTTGGCTTTGTCGAGTTGTCTTACTAATGAACCTAGTATATTTGAACAATGTTTCTCTATGGCCTGAACTTTCAAAGAAGACGTTCTAACTTCAGTCATCAAGCAGATACTTTCTCTATGTTAACAAATTGCCAAAAGGCGATCTGCGTAGTCAACCTCTTTTTGCACTTAGTAGTGCATGTAAATCATATACATACTTGTCAATTTGAAGTGCAGGTACTTATCATATGAACACTTCTACGTCATCTATTGCAAGTTCTGGGAACTGGATACAGACCATGATTTCTTAATAGACAAGGAGAATCTCATCAGATATGGTAATCATGCACTTACCTACAGGATCGTTGACCGAATATTTTTACAGGTGGTTTTCTCATATAGTAGTGTACATTTCAAATGACGTTAAGCCAACCTGTTTGAAGTGGAGGGCCCATGTTGTACCCGTTTTATGTGCTTTAATGTTTATGCTTATGGTTTTTTCTCAGGTTCCCAGGAAGTTTACTAGCAATATTGAGGGGAAGATGGGCTACGAAGATTTTGTCTATTTCATGCTAGCAGAAGAGGATAAATCATCTGAGCCTAGTCTTGAGTATTGGTATGTAACCTTGCTTCTGTGCAACAATATGTTGTTAACTTTGTTAATAGAGTAATTCTTTAAGAAGCTTTTGGCTGAAGATTAGCTAATTACTGGTGGTGAAGAGGTTAGTGATGCATGGTAAAGATCTCTAGGCTCTCTTTCACTCGCTAGGGTTTTCCCTGTAATATCTACAACTTGTCTGTTTATCCAGCAGAGACCCCAAGATAAAACCTAAGATGTGAGATTCCAAATGAAATAGGAAAACCAAAATCCTTAATGGAATATAAATCCCAAATTATTTATTATTAATTAGGAAAACCGAATCCTTAATGAATTAGAAAACCCGAATCCTAAATGGATTAGGACACTCGAATCCTTGATTATGAAATTCAAATCCTTGATGGATTAGGAAACTTGAATCCTTAATAACCCAAATCCTTCATGGAGAAAGGATTCAATTAACATCATGATACAGGTTCTAGACGAGAATGAATTGGTGTTGACAAAACCCATGACTTAATTTGCTAATGTTACTACCCTAGTGAGATACTTTTAACCATCAAGTCTACAACTCTTGCAGGTTGCCCAACATGATATAGTGTTATATGACGTGCTTATATTTGTGAGACATGTTTCCGGTAGTTCATGTTGAATGCAACTGCTTTATTCTTAAATTGGGCCTCTCTACATTTCAAGCACCCATCTTTTTCTTTTCTTCCCTTCAACTTTATTAATTTGCATCGACAAAACCAAAGGGATGCGCAATAGGGGGAATAAGAAGCTAAAAAGAGAAAAGAGGAAAGGTACAATCAGTGAATCCATCCTGAAGCTTTGGAGTAGGATAAGGCTTAAGTTATGAGCTTCTTTGTGCACCATCGTATTCTTTATATTTGTGATATCTGTCTAATTGTATGAAACTGTAATTTCAGGTTCAAGTGCATAGATTTGGATGGGAATGGGGTTCTCACACGAAATGAGATGCAGTTTTTTTATGAGGAACAGTTGCATCGGATGGAATGCATGGCCCAAGAACCTGTTCTCTTTGAGGATATTTTGTGTCAAATAGTTGATATGATTTCACCAGAGGTTATAAACTTGCTCCTAAATGATTATCTTAGAGATGAGAAGTTGCTGTCAATAACACTGTTTTTATTGCAGAGGGAAGATTACATCACAATACGAGATTTTAAGGGATGCAAGCTATCAGGAAATGTTTTTAACATTCTTTTCAATCTAAATAAGTTTATGGCTTTTGAAACTCGTGATCCATTTCTAATTCGTCAGGTATGTTAAAGATCTTATCAGTCTCCAGGTGTTGCATACTGGATTTAGGATGGTATATTATCTGGCATTATGACACCCTATTTGGAATTTGTGCTGCTACAGGAACGGGAGGATCCAACTTTGACAGAGTGGGATCGATTTGCACATAGAGAATATATTAGGCTATCAATGGAAGAAGACGGTGAATCAAATGGAAGTGCAGAAGTTTGGGACGAATCACTAGAGGCACCTTTTTAAGTTCAATGAGGTGAGTCTAATTATCTTAATATGGAACCTTGATAGGAGCCAGCAGATTTTCCTAGATCCTTCAGATAATAGTTAGTGCCATCTGTGATTGATTTAGACAAACAAGGTGTTCTAATATACTCTGTAAAACTATCAGGGCTTCTACCAAATTTTGTCGATTTCTCTCTTTTTAAGAGTTTGTGTGTGTGTGTGAGTGTGTATAAAATTGTAACCTATATAAGAATTACATAACGTTTCTGATAAATGAAATGAAAAAGTATACGTATCGTTCTATCATTGTCTATTTCTCATTGTGAAAGCGAAAATCCTGCAATAAAGTCTCGGAATTGAACCGTGAATGGGCAGAGGATTTATGCTGGTATTATTATAAATTCCAATCAAGATTCTTAAATAATACAATAAATTAATGCTCAAGAGTTTCAGGTCGTAGGTATTGATGACTTCTAGGCCTATGTTATTTACCATGTAAGACAGATGTTGAGATTAATTACCAAAATAAACAAGGGAATAATGAAGATAAACTAAAGATGTTATGAGATCATTGGAAATTCTAATTGATATTTTGATCTTTTACTATCTATTGTACATAGTTACCCTAGAATTCAAGGTTAAAACCTCTGACCTGTGAGCTGTGTGCATATATTTTAATGATGTACTACTAGTTCTACTACTCAATTTTGTGCTTGTTATAAAAGGTTGCAATCCTCCTTTTTCTTTTTGCAGCTGCCTATAGAATGCTTGTGACGTTTCCTTGAGCTTGGGCTGAATGTTGATTCAACATTTTCTGGAATTATTCTTGAATGGAACTCATTAACCAGTGGAAGATTGTGGTCAATTTAGTTCATGTTTGGTCACATCATTCGATGCTGCTGTATACAATAGTTTGAATCTACTGTGAAATTAAGGTGAAATCTCCTTTCGGAGTACCAACCAGACGTTATTGGGACCAGTTTCTTCTTTGGGGAGAGAAGATAGATTGCTGATAATCAATTCATCAACATCAAAGTAACAATAGTCTGTGATGTTTGTTGTATCCGCTGGTTTCTGCATTGTTGGCTCTACACTCCTGGTTGCTTTTTTACTTTCCTCATCAAGGCTGATGGGTGAATTTAGGTTATTGCATGTCGTGTAAACTTTTCAGTGTTTGATTGTCCTTGCTAGGATTAATCTTCATATTTTATTTTATTTTCATTTTTCACTTTTTCCCCATTCAAGTTTATGTACACACTGTTTATATGGTTATGAAAAAGATCATAGTGGTGGATGCTGTTAAATGGTGGTGGTTAGTTGTCGGAAATATTTTGCAGAGCAACTATTAAAACCTTTTAGTTGAGTTGGTTGAAAGGAGTAAATTTTTCCTTTAAATTTCATCATCTGTTCTAAATAATCTAGGCAAGCTCAAGACAATTGCTATGGTGCCTGCAATATTTGTCCAGGGCCTTGTTCATCAACATTGGTCAACGAGCCATCGCGCGGCGCTTGCTTCAGATAAAGTCCATCATTGCTCGTATCGTAGCAGTAAAGTATAGAGGAGAAAGCCTGCCTTTATATTCCTGCTTTTTATGTTAGCGCAGAAGTATTAAATAACATGTGGTTATTAATATTAATATTAATAATTAATAATTATCGTTGTCACACAAAATTGTTGGAATTTATTGGTAAACGTTAATACAATTAAAACTCAAACTGTCCATAAACCTTAACACAATTAAAACTCTAACAGCCCATTGCTGACGTTATGCATAATTCTTAATTTGTTCATCCAAAAATTTCAAACATCACATTTACTCAACAATTATTAATTAATAAACAACAGATCTATTCTGATAACAAATTAATAGCGTGTCATTATTTTATTCAGTATCGGTTGTGTTAACACTTAATTTACTAAAAGTTATAGTTAAATAAAAAATTCTTTATTGAAAAATAGTGTTTATTTGAATATATACTATATATATAGAATACATGTCATTTTTTATTTCATCAATTCTTTGCCTCCTCCAACCAAATAATTAATTTTTATAAATTTTTATATTATTAATAAATGTGTATTCTATAAGCGTAAAAATTGTTTTTTAGTGAATCATCATAAATTTAAATTCATGGTGTAATTATCTTGTTGACCTTAATATGTGCCTATCTTGTCTTAATTAGAAATCCTATGACAGTCGGGATTAACATTTAGGTTAATCAACTTATTTTTGTCGTAATCAAAGTATGATAATTTAACAATAATTACACTTACCTCTGGAAATATCACTACCGCATATGAAAAGTAAAGTACTTCGTACATAGTTAACATTTTTAAATATTGTCTTACTAATGGCATTAATAACCAAAATTTGCATCTTATCTGTATTTTGTCACATTGTAAATAATTTACTGCCCTATTATTTCCCTGCTCATCTATAAAACAGATACCCTTCCATGTACATGTACCACCTTAAGACAACCATCTTTTTTTTTCCCTCACTCTAAAATTATGGAATTTAAAAATGACCACTACTACTACTACTGAACTTCACATAATGAAGCGATCCAGTCTAATGTGAACGCCATTGCAGCTTCAAAAACGGAGCAGAAGCAGTATCCATGCTGCGTGTGTCAAAACTGGCATGATACGGCAGAGAAATTATTGTTTCATATGGACATTCACATTGGGCTGAGTCCAAATTATCTGTCCATGGCTCCACCCAACCCACCCCTCATTAATCTGGACTTGACCTTGGCCACCGGCCAACATTTAGCCCTTTACAGAAAATAATGCACCTGATCCAGGATTTGGGCCGAGGCCCAAGATCAAAACACAAATGTGCCTTGGTAGGAGCAATTATAGAGGGTTATTTTTCTTAAAGTAAATAAAAATAATGGGGTGAGCCGTACCGTTGATCTAGGAATTTCCATTATTGGTCTTTTTTTGGTCTGTTTTTCTTTGGTTTTTATGGAGTAATGTTAAATTTTTAGGCAAAACTTGTTTAAAGATATCTAAATAAGAATTTATGAATTGTACTGTGAAACTCATCAAACATTACTGTATATTTTGTCTAATACTTAAGATTATTTATTTATTTATTGTATTTGATAGGCTGACCATTCTCTCTGATGTTTCTGACTGATTTCTTGAATTTTATTAATAAACTGTTATTCATTATTCATTCACAATTCTTTTAATTTTTAATAATATTTTACATGTCATTGGAATTTTAATCATGAAATCACCAAAAAAAAAATTCCTATAAAAAAGGGCAATGGCATATTGTACTATTTTTTTGTTGTTGCTAAATATTAATAGTGGTATATTGTACTATTACACTCAACCATCCATTTTCCTAAAACTTTTCTTTAAAGATAATCTAACCAAAGATGAACCGCTTGCATGTAAAGAATTAAAAATGGCCCCCGTGGAAAAAGAATTACTTTATTATGTTTTAGAGCTGAGAAAAGAGAATAAGATGGAAAGATGATGGAAGTTTATTTAATGTATTATGCTTAGAAATAAAAATAAAATACCAGTATTTATTTGCTTGGCATTACAAGGAACAATTCAATTTCTAATTAAATTGAATTTAGTGTTGGACGACCGTATCTACTTTGGATACTCATACAACTGACTTATAAAAGAAAGTCAGTCTCTTCATATCACCGGTTTGGTTAATAAATGAAGATAGTGAATACCATTTTACGTCTAAATTTATATTTATATATATAAGTTTTTTTTTTCTTACTAAGCTAACAATTATGGTTTTTTTTATATATATAAGTTTTTTTATATATATAAGTCATTTAGTGAAAAACACATTACCAATACAAAACATATTCACCCACAATCAGTTATCAAAACCCACTGTGTGGCACAATATCGATGCATCACTGTATATGGAGAAGTCTAAAAGGCCCATATTGCAGGTACAGAAATTTGCCAGTAATCAAAGGAATCTAATTAGTAAAAATAAACAAGTTAAATGCCAGCATACATGTTAAGTAAAAGCATTGATAGTGCAAACAAGAAAATGCATTGCCAGTGCAAACATGAATGAGTTAAACATTGTCTCCTCTTAAAATAACTGTTTTAAATAGATCAGATTCATAGGCAAATACAGAAAGTTATCTCTTAATCCATGGACTAATACAATCCGGCAATGCAAGCGCCAAAGCAACATCTTACCAACAAAACAATAAACTATAACAAAATCATCTCAAAATTTAAGAAGGACGAGCTCAGGCTGTGGTCTCCTTTTTAAGCTTGGCTAGTTCCTGCCTAACAACTCCAGCTTTCTGCAAAAGTCAGATAAACAAAAATTAAATACTTAAAGAATAATAAACTTCAAAAGTTTGGAGCCAAAACATAGAAACACAATGTATAAACCAGATTTTAGATATTATCCATTTCCACATGAATACGTGATACCTGAATAATACTGTGTGCACAAAGAGTAAGACCCATGTATTGCTTACCAATGAAAATGTGTAAAGCATCTAATCTTAGGTCCCCTTCCTATTTTCTCTCCTTTTTTTATACATTTGTGTATAGTTTTTGTGTATAGTTTGTGTCCCTAACATTAACATTACTCGTGATACCAAATCAATATCTTAGCAGATGGTAAACTATAGCACAATTTCCTACACATTTTTAGGCAGGTAGTTAGACAAGTTGATATCTAGTATTGGTCTATTTGAGGTTGCTTTTTGGGGTTTTCTATTCTAGGTGCTGGGTAGGAGAATTACAAGGATGTCACATTCAATAAAATTATCAAATTTGGGAAATAAGCAAAACTGAATGGATTATTCCGGACCTTGATCTTTGCCAACATGAGCTTGAACCTATCAAAATCATTAAGTGATGCCCTTCTCTTCTGCACAATCAGCTTCCTGCCCCATGAACTGTTCTCCCATTTGCCCTTAACATCTGCAATCAAATATAACAAATATTTTAATAAGTCAATTTACAACAATTCTATATCAATAGTACACCAGAAAAGGATAAGATGAGTTTAACAAGATGATATTTACCAGCAGCCTCCATAGCAGCAACCAGAGTCTTTTTCTTTGGTACCCTTTTAATGTCAATCGTGATGTCGGTGAGTGTAAGCCGCTTAAAGTTCAATTGGCTCCTAACCATGTCAGGTGCATCAACAAGAGCCTGTTGCGTAAGAGGATAAATTGATATCAAACCTTTTCTATTATTTGGTATCTGAAGACGGAATAACCACTTAGCATCTAAATCAATACCTTGCAACTAACGACATGCATCATAGTGTGCACTTACAATGTGTAAAAGGGTCAGATGGAACAACCATCATTAAAACCAGTTATAGCTTACAACCAATTCTCACATTGTCAGAATAATAATCATCAAACAGGTAAATTTATAGCTCACAAATTTATTTTGGTAGAACGTTTTCATACAACTGCATATTGATATAGAATGTATAAATGGCATGAAGTCCTACAATTTTAATCCAATAACTTGTCACAATATATAACTCTTTCAATCAGTCCTACCTCATTAGGTCCACAAATCTAACTACCAAATACCAACCAAATATAAAAAAGTACTCCATTTGTTCCAAAAATATAAGATCAAGTTTGACTTTTTAAAATCAATGTGAGATATTTTCGAATTTAAAGTTAATGTGATTCATTTAACTTTTGAAAACAATGAATCTTGCAATTAGTATTACTTTTTAGATAGTTTATAATTTTCACAATTGTATTGTCTATAATTAAATGTACATATCAAAAAATGATCCTATATTTTTAGACGGATGGAGTATTATTGGAATTCAACTTATAGATGAAAATTTAGAATTCCGCAATGTACCCACATACAAAATACCGACGGCTAATCTTTTTCTTTTTCTTTTCCTCTTTATATTTGTTATATATAAATAAGCTAATCTGTAGCCATTAGATGTTTTCTTTTCTTATTCGTTGAAATAAATTGAGCATCTATAATAACACAAAAATACATACATTTACAAAGCAAAGTACATACGCAGCATATATGAGATACAAATCATCAATTTATGTTAAGCATTTAAACAGGAATATATCCGAATACACATACCCTGTTCTGATCGATAACGTCAACGATGACCACAAGTTTTCCATAGTCTTTCCCGTAGTTAACCAGAGCCACCCTTCCGATCTCCACGTACCTCTTGAACGGCTGCAATCAATCAATCAACCATATTCAAAATTAAACATAAATGAAGGGTATAGCATAATTAATTAGGGCTTAATAGGGTTTGTAGCGTCTCACCATTTTCAGCGATCTGGTAGCAGCTTAACGCGAATGAGGCAGGAGGGATAAAACAAGTAGTTAGGGTTTGCCCAACAGGGTTTTACATCCTATTATAATCAGGTGCGGTCGAGACAGTTGGAAGTGTCAACGTGGCATGGGTGTATTAGTAAATTCAACTTCTTTCCTCGTGGGCTCAGCTCGCCGGGTTAAGTCGAATTATAGTCGTAATTGAACTGTCAGTATTTGGGCTTATCAGGTAGGCTCCTTTGACCTTACTTCGTGCTTTGTTAGATCAAAATGTATAAAAAAAATATATTTAAAAATATATTCTCTCCGTCCCAAATTAATTACATTTTTATAATTTTTTAAAGTCAAATTAACTATTTTTAAAACTAATTTTTTTACTATTTTTGCTAACATATAGGTAAAGATATTATAACCAAAAGAAAGTATATACAATTTATTACTAATTTTAATTTTTATAATTTTAGAAATATATTTATATATGTTTAATTATTAATTTTAAAAATAGTCAATTTGACTTTAAAAAGTCCTAGAAAAATAATTAATTTGGGACGGAGGGAGTATCCTCTAAAAAATATCTAAAATATATAATTTAAATTCAAAATGGTATATATAAAGACTATTTAATCTTCAAAGCTTAAAAGTATTTAAATAAGGTCCTCTTGTTTTAAGAAATAAAATGAATCATTATGTATTTATGTTGAGTTCACTGTGAATAAAATTATAACTTATTAGTATTCTCTTCTCTATTTTAATTTTTTTCAATTGTGTGAAAGATATACCTAATGCAATTTTTATGAGACTGAGGAGTATATATAATATGTGGAAATATATAATTTGACTTGAAAATTAGGAAGTCTTACACATATTATCAAATATATAAATTAAAATTATATTTATTTGCAGTCTACACTTTTAAATTTCTTATTTTTATTTTTATAAGTTAAATAAACATACAAACGTTACAATTTTTTTTATCAAATAAACATTACACTTAGTTGCTTACAAATATAATATATAATTTTTAAAAATGCTGATTGAAATTAACTATATAAGCTAGCTTTCTTTCTTGTCATGATTTTGTAGTTTATTTATAATAATAAAAAAAACATTGATAATAAAGTTTCAAGTATTGTTTTATATTGATTTTCTCAAATAGTTAGTATTAAATGTGCTTATATATGTATATAACGTTCTAATCTATTACAATAATGTATCATAAGGGAAAAAGGTCTATGTAGGTGAGGGAATAACTTACTGTCTTCTCTAAACTTGTTAATGTTGATTGCGTTGCTACCTTCTGGAGTTGTCATTGTTAAACATTCTTCAACATCGCGTAATTAAACTCTCAACCTCTACATGAATAAAAATAAGTTATACCAGTAAATTAAACGATCATCAAATGATGTGACATTGAATAAGACAAAATATATAATTAATCACAAGAAATTTATCGAATCAATATATTGATGACAATAATTTAAAATATTTTTTGAGACAAACAAAATTAAAACCGCTAACATTAGCCAATAGGTAATACATCATTTTACATAGCAATAGGTAATAATTACATGTTAATATCAAGTATTATGATAGTGTTGAAGTATTACCTTGCTTGTTTATCTATGAATCCTAATGCGCATGATCTGCATATAATATGGAAATTTAAGTTTAAAAAAGTTAATTCACAAAATTTTAAAAATCTTATTTTTGTCGGACAAAGCACAGATAGACTAATATATTTTGAAAAGTATTTTGTTAAATTAAAAATAAATTAAAATAAAACCAGCAAGACATTAAAAATAATGAAAAGTTCATCAACCTCTGCAAATTATAAACTTAATTAACAATAATATGTTTTTATATGAATCAAATTTAATAATAAAATCAAAGGATGTTACATTATGTAAATTGATACTCCCTCCGTCCCAAATTAATTGCTCAATTTTGACTTTTTAAAGTCAAATTGACCATTTTAAAACTAATCTTTTTACTATTTTTGCTAAAATATAGGTGAAGAGATTATAACTAAAAGAAAGTATATACAATTTATTACTAACCCCAATTTTTATAATTTTAGAAATATATTTATATATGCTTAATTATTAATTTTAAAAATAGTCAATTTGACTTAAAAAAGTTAAAATTGAGCGATTAATTTAGGACGTAGTGATATTAAATTTAAAATCACTTCCACTTCCACTTGTTGTAATGAAAAATAAATATATATAAAAAAATACTAACTAGAAAGCTGAATGCAAAATACGGAAAAGGGAGCACTCCCATGGAAATTGATATACAAGCATATATAATTATTAGAACCGAGGAAATTGGTTGGGAAAGGACGTCAAGTTGTCAAAAATTATTTGGGCTCTGAACCGTTCAAATGAGTTTAAGCTATATGATTTAAATTCATTCATTTACATGAATACCTTTCTTCGTCTCCTTCTCTCCCAAATGATACCCCTAACTATTCTTTGATTTGTTTAATCTTTAGTATTTTCTTAATCTCAAGGAATCTCCGCTCAGCAATGTCTTAGCATTTTCATCTCAAGATAATATCCAAGACCAATAAAAGGTACACAATTTTATTTCATTTTTTTAAATGGAAATTATATAGATTTACATTTCAGCTGTTCTGTTTGAATTTATGTATAGGAATGTATAATTTGATTACACAGTTAACATAGAAATGGTAAATTTGTATGGTCATGTTTGGCGTGGCTTAATGGAAGAGATGAAGTTACTGTATTAATTTTTCAATTTGTGGGTTGTGGAGATATTGATTATGTATTGAAGAATTGGGTGATTTGGTTTGGGATATGCAGATTGTTGCATAGAGAAGCAAATCCGGAATTAGGGTCTCTTATATTCACAAGATATGGGCAATATTTGTCTTAGTACGTGTAAGAAAGAAATTAGATTACTTGACTGCTTTAAATCTGCGAACCTGTGTGCATAAAGTAGTGGGTGATTGATGTTGCTGACTAATTATGTTTTCACTTATGGTTTGAGTAGCAGGAGGTCATATGAAGAGATCCTCTGATGCAGAGCTGAATACGTTTTTTCCGATTAGACCAGAATGCCAGGCTGATGTCCCAAAGACCCGTTTTAAGCCCAGGGTATGCAAGAATTCTTTGCCTAGAATTTGTTTGGTTGTTTAATGCAGTTGCAATTTATTCTGTCATCTATTGTCCATTTATAAGTGATCATTTTTTTTGTGTGTTGAATAAGTATGTCCTCCTTCATTCACCACAGTTGTATGTCTTCGAGCATCACTGGCCAGTTATTCAGTAGTAATAGCAAGTGTTGACTTAGTAGAAAAGTTTGGAAGGACAAGTGGTAACAATACAGTTTGATAGCTGAAAGCATAAAAATTGTAATGTTGACTAAAACAATGGGTCTTCTATGTTGTGCGGCTGCAGGATTGTTCCAGTAATTTAGACATATGTCACGCCTTCATGGAAATTTTTCCTAAGTTTTTGTGGTCTCTCTTCTATTTTTTCATACAGGTTGGGAAAACTCTAAGTGAAAGAAGATGGAATGCTGCCTTTTCTAAAGATGGTCATTTAGAAATAGGAGGTGTTCTTAGGAGGATCCAAAGAGGGGTAAAAGCATTTCTCTTTATGCGTGGTCCATTTTTAAAATAACACATTCATTCAAGTATTTCAAGCTTGCAGACATGTGTATGTGATGCTATGCAGGTCATTAAACATGATTACCCTAACTGCTTATTTACTAAACGTATTGCATGTGTCATACCGTGTCACACTTGCAATAAAACTAGAAATGTTTTTTGTTTGAGGCCTTAATCTGATTAAATACTTGCTCTTGTTCGTGTTGACTCAATTACTCGGGTACTTGTACTCTGAGTCTCTGACACATGAACCCACCCACTTAACACAAGCAGTCTTTCCCTTAAGTGTTGAGTTGAATTGGGTATTATTTCCCTAATACTAGTATTACAACACCTTTCATGCCAGTAGGATGAAATCCTACTAAATATTGAACACCATCATTCTAAGGAATAATAGGAGTAATTAAGCAAGCATGAAAACTATGAAGCTGAGCAAGAAAATATATCTTAATATCACGCTATCATATTTATAGTCCTCTCTTAGACAACAGTACAAAAAGAAAGTCCGGGAGCTTATAATAAATTAATTTTGAAACTCGTAATCAAGAATATTTTTCAAATGTGGGTAAAACTCACTATATGATAGTTTGAAGTGGAGAAAAACTAATAAGCGGGGGAGGTCTTAAAGGTTATACACTTAGATTTTGACATGTGACTCTTGAAGAAAATTGTGTCACCGCTCACGAGTGGGTTTGCCATGTTAAAGTGCATATATTCGAATAAGTGAGTAAATCTATACAATTATGGCAGGTACCAACCACCAATATGTTATGTTTATATGACCACCCGTGAACCCATTCAAAAATATTTAGTGTTAAGTCATTGCTCATCATGCTGCTAACGCATTATAAAATTTAATTATAGTAATACATTTCATGCATATTTTACCACAAGTTAGACAATTACATTAATTACACATGTCCATATTAATGAGCCAGCATGACTGTTCATTTAACTTGATCAAGCCACTAGTAGGTTCAGGCTCAAAATACTATCGTGTACATAGAAAAGGGTGACATGTTAATAACATGACACATATAACTTCTACTTAAACTAACTTTAACTTAGTTTCAAATCCAGTTTATAATATCAAAGTTGCCATCTTTTGTCCAAATGATGAATTTTATCGAAGTTGTGGAGTAACACTGCTGATTGTTTCTTAGCTTTAATTTGAGGTGCACTGCCAGTGATAATTGAAGGGAATAGTGAGATGAAGCTGTTCTGTAGCCTGTTCCATATCCATCGGGATGTGCTTTTCTATTTTTAATCTTGAAACTATATAATTTTATTCTAATTAATTTTGGTCTTTTTTTTGAAAGAGTTTCAGTTATTTTAAATAAGAGATATAAGCTCCACTGGTATGACCATCTTCATCAGCTAGTAAAATGCCCGTGTTTGTTCAGTACGTTGGTTGACATAGTTAGTAGTTATTCTAGGGAATACTTCTCTTTCTTTATGTTAGCTATGTATTCCTGTTCATTTTGTGTGTTAGCTGACCTTTTCAAATTATATCCACTCTTACACACAATGACAATTTTCTGGTATTCATTATAGGGTATTCATCCTTCTATTAAAGGGGTGGTCTGGGAGTTCTTGTTGGGTTGTTTTGATCCCAACAGCACCTTCGATGAGCGAAATGAACTCAGGCAAAGGCGGAGGTAGTGTGTCCTTTTCCAGTTTAGAGTGTTACATGTAGAAGAAAGTAACAGAGTTCAGAACTTTTTGAGTTTTTTTTTTAAAGATGTAGAACATAAACATCAAAGTAGCACTTCGAGAACAAGTGCAATTTGCCATGATGTTGTTCACTCTTAAGTTCTACTTTCTCTTAAAGTCATCTTTTTTAACTTGGACATTTCTCTAGATGATTAAAGTTCCTATAGTGAATAGTCCAGTCAAATGTAACTGCTTGGATGAATATCTTTTACGTTTGAATTTGATGCAAGAAGAATGTAAGCAATTCAATTGCCCCCTCTCTCAGTTAACATTAACAATGTCGTGGATGTCTTGAAATAATCCTGAAAAAAGGATCCGATTAGTGTCCTTCCAAATTTACATAAGCTTGAAAAACATATCCATGTTAGTTTCTGAAAACTTATTGCAAATAATATGCATTTCTTGATTACACTTGTCAATAGGAATCGATGATACGTATGCATGAAATGTAGCTTACCAGTATATGGTAAGGAGGAGCAGTTGACTAAGGTCTTCACCCAATGCATCTATGACGGATATTCCCTCATTCTAAGTTGAACTATAGGTCATATGTGCATATACAAATATTTGTTTTTGTAAAACTATAGGTGTATGGACTATATCTGAGTGTATTGAAGATGCTGACGAAGCAACACCAAATTGTACTCTTAGGGAGCAATATGCTTCATGGAAAGCCGAATGTCAGAAGATGGTACCTATCTTTGGTAGTGGAAAGTACATTACAACACCTATAGTGACTGATGACGGTCAACCAATAGAAGGTGATGCAGGGAACTTTAATGGATCCATGCCAAACAATGCTGGTGTATCAGATATGGATGTGATTCAGTGGAAGCGTAGCTTGCCTCAAATAGGTTTGTACTTTGTGCATACATAATTCAGAATCTAGTCAAGTTTCTCTAGGATGTACATTCGTTTTCACTGATGTGGCTAGTCTGTACCAACCTTTTGATGCAGCATGATACTGTGGTGTTTTATTAAAGCTCTTAAAACATCCTGAAGGGGATGTCATGTCATTGTACTTAGCTATTAATTCAACATACAATGTGCTTGTTATTTTCTAGAGTAAGTTAGCATCTTTATAAAGTGTCCAACATAGGTATCTCATGGAAAAGAAAATGTTTGTCTCTTGTTTAAAAATGAAAGACAAGGTTTTAAGTATTTATCTATAATAGTATCTCTACAATTTATATATACATGATACACATATATTACATTTAGGGAACCCTCTGGTGTTTCCTGGTTTTGTTGCTACTTGCATTCTTCCCATAAGTCAGAGGCCCTTAATATTTTTTTTTTTAGTTTTTAATATGAAAGAAAGATAAAAACTTACTCTTCTACGCTCTAGAAATTTCCATGTTCCCTTATTTATAAGTTACCCACCGCCTTAAAAGGTTTAAGCAGTAGTATTACAATATTAACTTACGGGAAATGGAGTTAAGTATTGAAGTAAGCAAGAGGTATATTTCTAGCAACATGTCAAATGCAAGGTTCGGTATTTCTTCTATCCACTGCTCTACTTAACATAGCTGATGGAATTTGTTCGGTAGGTTTGGATGTCGTGCGCACTGATCGTACTCTCGTCTTTTATGAGAGTGAAGCTAACCAGGCTAAACTCTGGGAAGTTCTATGCGTATATGCTTGGGTGGACAATAACATTGGTTATGTTCAAGGTGAGTTACTGTAAAATGCAGTTAATCACAATTAGAAGTGAAAAGTTCTAAGACATTATGTGGTTCTCATATCTTTTGACTAGGAATGAACGATATATGTTCTCCAATGGTTATTCTTCTGGAAAATGAAGCAGATGCCTTTTGGTGCTTTGAGCATGCAATGCGTAGAGTGGTACACCTTCATTTTATTTAACAAAAGTGACATTTCTGACTTATATAAATATCATTTGAGAATGACTTGTAAATTGTCCACTTTCGTGTTTAGACGCCATCCTAGCACAATACCTTCGTTAAGACTATTTGGCTCATTCATTTGTGGAGATATGCTAGTAATGAAGTTTCTTAATTATTTTTTTTTGGGGTGGGGCGGGGGTGGTGGGGTGCAACTGCCTATTAAGTCTAACGCTGTAGCTTTACATAAAGAATATTTGACAGTTTTTTGGTCTAAAAGCATTTTGGAAAGAAGCCAAAGTGCTGGTGCTTTTGAAACTTCCTTTCTATTTAAATTTAAAAACTTACCTAAATATCTTCATCAATTTTTGACTTTTGCATTCAACTTACAAAAAAATTATATGTGCTTTTCAAATCATTTACAAAACATTCATTGAGAGGCACTTTTTCCTGCACCTCTACTAATAAAAGTGTTTTGTCTCATCACACTGCTCGTCAACAGGTACTAAGGCATATTGATTGAGTTGATTAATGTGCCTATCTCCTATCTCTCTGCCATAAATTGAAAGAATGCTGTGTTACTTTTTCAGTTCCGGTCATATAATTATCTAACAAAACTTGGTGATTCATTTTTACATTATTCTGCTCATGCGGGTGCAACATATTAAGAGTTCATTTGATTTTTAAGGATGCCTTTTGCCTCTTCTTTTCCTTTTTTGAAGGGAACGAGAAATAACCAAGAATAAAAACGAAGGGAAAAAAGTTTGTGATGTTATAGTAGTTATGGGTCTGCATAGAGCAGAGGGCTGGAGTCTGGCAACTGTCTCAGTTCAGATTTCCTTGAGTGAGAGATTGTGCATAAAAGCTTGAAAATTTCCATTCCCCCTTTTCTCCTCAGTTTTCATGTGCCTCAAATTTTGTTCTACACATGGAGGGGTAGCCCAATATTTTTAAGGTTTTGAGTGGCCCTAAAATGTTTTGGCATGTGGTGATTAGGGTTGATCTTCTGTTAGTTATTACATATCTTCACTTTACTGTAATCATGCAGGTACTTCACATTTACGAAATTTGTTGCTTATAATATCTTTATGCAACATCCTCATATTTCTTCTTCTAGATTATATATAACACTAATTAATGCTTGTGAATTCTCATGCCTTATCCCTGCTTTTGCTTGAAAAGAGGGAAAATTTCAGGTGTAGTACAAGTTCTATGGGAGTGCAATCTCAACTGAGTACCCTTTCACAAATTATTAAAGTTGTAGATCCAAAGCTTCATCATCACCTTGGTATGGATTGTTGAGTTTTGTAGTCTTTTGTTACATTGAACCTATCTTATTCATAGTATGGGCACCATGACTATATTCCTATAACACTTCTTCCCCAAATGAATAAAATTTTGTATACTTGATGAAGGTAAACTAAAACTAAAAGACCCCTTAGATAACGTGTAATGGATTACTTCAAAAATGTTGGATCACCAAGTTTTTGTGGTTGTTGAGATGCTAACACGAGTGTTGAGAAGTGTAAACAGAAGTATATATCTCTTAAATGTTTATTTATTTATTTATTTATTTTTTGCATTTTCCCCTTGAATTTACCAATATTACAGTCGACTCGTAGGATCACATATTTTGATCTTTTGAGTATTGACATGATTGGATTGAAACTTGATCACAGGACTTGGAACTCTTAAGTATATGACAGGACTAACGTCAACTGTTTAGGGGTTATGTTCCTCCTTTGAATTAGAGAAAATAGAAAGAATGTTAAAATCACAAAGGTGCATTGAAACACATGAAATAAAAGCGAGCAAAACAGTGTATATAGAATAATGAATTGTAATTTATACTATCGCTATTTACCCACGTGTTCGTGTTTGTGTGATGTGTTTGGCCTCTAATTTTTCTATTTGGCAGAGGAATTGGATGGCGGGGAGTATCTATTTGCATTTCGTATGTTGATGGTACTATTTCGGAGGGAGTTCTCGTTTATGGATTCTCTCTATCTTTGGGAGGCGAGTAAAACCATATTTTCTTGTTTAAAATGTACTTGGAATGAACCCCCTTGCCAGTCTAACCCGATTCACGTGTATATCGTTGTTCTTAATGTTTGGATATCGTTGACTTGTCCAGTTGATAAGAGTTTGTAAATATTAACATAGGTGATGTGGGCCATGGAATACAATCCAAACATGTTTCAATGCTATGAGAAGTCACAGGAGCCAAGTGTCGGAACCAAAATAAACAGTAAGCTGCTAAAACAATATGGTAAATTTGAGAGGAAAAATGTGGAGACTGGATCAGTGGATCGAAATAGTGCTCTTGCTGTTTTTCTAGTTGCGAGTTTTCTCGAGACCAAGAATAAGAAACTTTTGAAAGAGGCCAAGGGCCTAGATGATGTTGTCCAAGTAAGTTCTCTCTCTTGATATACACTCTTCGGTATGTATCTCAAACACGCACACTTTTTCTTCGTGTCCGAGATAAACGTGCATCTAATTTCTGTTTGTACTTGAAATTAATGTACATTCAGATCATGGGTGACATGACTGGAAATATGGATGCAAAAAAAGCATTGCACGAGGCACTGAAGATTCACAAGAAATATATCAAGGTAAGTTTCAATTCAGTCTTCCCCTTGTGTATAGCTTCAGATTTCCAGACCTCTTACACTTGTACCCCCTCCCCTGCATGCAGGCCAAGAAAACGTAGTCAATTTTTTTGCAAACTTCGGAAGCAAGAAATCCTTTTCTCTACTGATGCTCAGTAGGATTTTTTTTTTCTTTCTCATTTTAATTTATTTATTGCGGTATAAATTTTCCCATGTACAATTCGTCACTGTCATTTGTGTCAATCTCATCTCTGTAAAATAGAAGTTAGTTTGTATGTAAAATTTTAATATGAGCTGGCTTATGTTCCTTGTTCAGCTTCAGCTTGTGTGTTGAAGACTTTTTGTATTAGTTACTTAATTCCAAAATTAGATATATATATATATATATATATATATATATATATATTTTAAATTACGACTTTCAAGTATAATTTCACTTTTTTTCATGTATAACATTACATTATCCAGAAATGTAATTGATATGGTACGATAATAATCCATCTACCTAAAATATTATGTTATTTTGTAATCTAAAGTTAGAAATATATCACCTTCTGTGTCAGCTCACTGGTTACGCTCTACGCCAATGCGAGAATAAAACATAAAAACACTTTATATCCAATCCAACCCAACCCAACCCAAAATGGGAAGCCTAAACCCCACTGCTCGCTGGCCGCTAGTTGCATTTGAATATGGGAAAAATAAAAGTACAAAAAGAAAACAGTTTTCTTTTATTTTGTCATCAAAATTGTAGATCTTGCTAGTATTTTTTTTTTTTGCTGGAAACATTTGTACGTTAATATTTCTTTTGTATTTATTTTCACAAATTTGCATTGTGAAAAAAGTTTAAATCTTATTTCGTTTCCCATTTTACCTTATGTTAACATCATATTTATATATCTACGAAATTTTTTCAGCTCTACGACTCTCAATTACTAAAATTCAAAATTATTTATAAATTGTTCAGATATGCTACCTTGTGCATTGCACATTGTATATTGAGATTTGAAATTCAGTAGGCAGTGAACAAAATAATACACTAAAAAAATAAAAAGTCAAAAACAAGGTATATAATTAACTAATATATTAACTACATATGAAAAGGATTATATTTTCAAAAGTAGGGTATGTGTTATAAGAGCTTGTCATATATATGAGGGGCAGACCTCACATTGGTAGTATGGGATATCAACGTGAGGTTGATATAGGCTTGGATCTCTCCTCTTGGATAGTCAGCTTTTCGAGAGGAAATTGAAGTTTGAGCCTATATCATAACATATGATAAACTACGGTTTGTAACTTACTTATATTTTTACTTTGTTTTTTAAAATTGCAGATTTATTAAATTCCTTTACTGAAAATGCGCCTCTAGCCTAATTATTGTTACTTGCTTGGTTTGAAGATGGAAAGAGAAGCAAGGGTGTGTGTATTTAAATTGTCCTGTACGTTTGCGAAAAGGTCCTTTGTTTGTGTAGTTTTTGAGAATCATTGGAAATTGGGTGGTGGCAAATTAACCCCTTTCTTAAAAACAGCCCCAGGACAGGATGATTTTGGCAAGACTTGTTAAAACAGTTCTTCTATATTTAGCATACTAATTAAGTACATATATACTTCTTTAGGTTAGGTAGATTCCTAAATTTTCGATCTACGTCTAGTTTTGATTAATGGGTATTAGAAACTACTAATGTATTGCCGTTGAATTAACGAAACAATTGCGTTAAACAGATATTGGTACCCCAAAAGGCATTAAACAGCAACTGCTTGGTATAGTTTTACCCTTTTCCTCATCCTCAACACCAAAACTAACCACCTTTTTATACTATACCACTTTTTCCCCCTTTCCTCTGGAATTTCTTCCCACCTTAGGCCTTAGGGTCTTAATTATGAACAGATTTTGCAACGTTTGAGTGCCAAATATTTGGCACTGTCACGTTGCATGAATCTTAAGGTACGTACGTAATTGGTTTCCTCAACCCTAAATTTTCTACTTCTGTTTATCTCATGCATGCATGTAACTTACAGAGAATTTTTATTATTATTATTATTATTTAAAAAAAAAAAGAGAAAAGAAGATGATTCTGATCTTGTTTACTTTGTTGCAGATCTGAAGGTGACGTTGAAAGTTCCCTCTCAATTTAAGAGGTGAGCAGTGAGGAAAACAGCCAAGAATATTACATATACTAAATATATCACAAAATTGGTGAATGGGTAGTACTAAGATGAAGGGATTTCTGAAAGGCTTAAGATACATCTCTCAAATATTTGGTGAGTCTGTCTTTCTTATTAACTGCATAATAAAACTTTTTGTTCATTTTGGGTATATATATATATATATATAATTAGTACTAGAAAAGGATAATAATGGGATTATGGGTTATCTGTTGAAGTATTTCCCTTTCATTTTTTAATGCAAGGTATACACGTGTCACGTTTGTTATACTATTAGAATTTGTTGTCCAAATACTTCCTTCAATCTACAAAAAGAGTTTTGTTTGCAAATATTAAGAAAGTTTTTGTTCCAATTTTATCTCAAAAATTAGAAGTCTAAGTTTTTGTATTTATTGTCTAGAAATTGTTGTCCAAGCATAGCATAATTTTGTGTGAACCATGCTGAAGTGAAATGAATTGCAAAAATATGGTGCAGATGATGAGAATGAACAAGAAATGCAGATTGGTTTACCCACAGACGTAAAGCATGTGGCTCACATAGGATGGGATGGACCATCAGTTGATTCGCCAAGCTGGGTATAAATCCTTTTATTTATTTATTTATTTAATTCCACTGCAGAAATCTGAGATATATACTGGGGGAAAAAAAAAGATGCATTTATATGGATGCATGTATTATGTTCAAATTTTTATGCAGATGAAGGAGTTCACAGCAGCACCGGAAGGAGTTCACTCAGCTCCTCTAGATAGATCTGGAAATCCTATAGAGAATCCTGAAGTCGAATGGGGTTCTCAAGGTTAGATAAATTTGAAATCCAAAAAAGCATGAAAATCAGTTATAAATTCTCAAGTTCATGAAAAGCAGAAAATCTTTAACCAAATGGATTTGCTTTAGGTCCATATTTTAGGACATAACTCTTTTGGTTTCTTCTTTTTTGTTAACTTGGCCCAACTTTTGCAGATTTATCAAGCCTGAAAATTATGAATTCCCCAGCTAGAGACCTGCCAGAATTACCAAAGTCATCAAGGCGCCACTTGGCAGACAATTCTCTAACAGCTGAATCCCCATACGGAGATTCATGCACCAAACCAAGGAACTCAAGGAGGCACCAATTGAAGGATTCATCTGAAGGTTGTGGTAGATCAAGAGATTCATGCACCAAACCAAGGAGCTCGAGGAGACACCAGAGAAAGGACTCATCCGAAGGTGGTAGTACATCAAGTCGGCTATCCCAAGACCAGAGCAACGGTGACCTTGAGTCACCCCCAAGTTCAGCCTCAAAGAAAACGCCAGGCATCCCAAAGAAGTCGCGGCGCAAGAAATCTAGGGACTACTCCATGGATGGATCAAAAGCCAGCATTCCTCCTCCAACATATACTTCTCCATTCTCAGACCCTGGACCAGAAACTAATTCTAACATTTTAGAGTCAACAAAAAATGAGCCTTTTCAAACTTCCGGAGGCTGAAACCCATTGCTCAAGAGGAAGAAAAGGGAAATAGTGGGGTGTTTTGAAAAGATGGTTTATTGTTGTTACTTGCAATACTTGTAGTTAGTGATTTGTTTTACTGAAAGGAGAAGGAAAAGGTATCAATACTTCATGGATTTTGGATAATACGACCCATGATATATGTTTGATTATGTGAAGTTGCTTCTTCCTAATTCCTAGAAAGCATCTTTGGTAACTCGGTTTTGTTTCTGTTCTTCTCAAAGGTTATAGCTAACCATATACAACCAATGGTTGATGTGATTTCCAAGACTACAAAATTAAGAAATTGAAACATTGGCTTGAATAAGTCCTTGCTCCATATTCTCTGCATTACAAAGGTGGTGGGGTAGTCTTATAATTGGCCTTCATGGTGTTTGCAAGGACCAAATGATAATGTTAATGCCTTGTCCAATTCCAATCCTTCTATTTTCTTTTCTGCACATGCCCATTTCAAATCCAAGAAGCTTCTTTAAGAGTGAAATTTACATTTACTCACAAGTACAGCATTTATAATACAAAGAGAAAAATGGCTCTGCTATGTGCCTATGCTAGTAATATCACAAGCATTAAGAAGACCAAATAATTCCAGAATAAGTGTCAGATATGGTAAATGCACTTAGCAATCACTTCATGCCACCAGCCTCCCTACTTATGAAACATACTCATGTAGCAGTGGCAGGACTGTCCAATACTAGACTATGTTATGGCTATGCAACAGACCAAATAATTCAAGAATACAAAAAAATATATATATATATAATGAGTTTTCAATAAAAGTTGACAAAACATACTCCCCATATATATGCACTTGAAAATTGTGGAACCTTAGTTACATATTTGCGCTTGAAAGTAATTTCACTACAAGCTCATCTACAAACTTTTCCTATCCAACAAAGTCAGTGTTGTCATGTATTTGCTACTAAATCTCTCTTTCTCTCTAATAATTAGTTAAACTTCTAATTTCTACTTAAGGTAAGAAAAACAAACAAAACACCCAAGAAATTACCATGAACAAATGAGGAACTAGAAGAACAGAAGAAGCACCACCATGGAAAGGGACAGAAGTGGGAATGTCTGGCTTGTTACATAGCTTCAGCTGCCCCAAAATGCCACTAACTTTGGCAGACCTTAGCCCTTGTTCAACACACAGGTCTGGGTTACCTTTCAGCTTCAACTTTTCACCAACTTTAGAGGCAAATTTAGCTGAAAAAGGCACTCTCCCACTCAAATTGTTGTTCTCAAGATTCAACTCACTCATCAATTCCAAAGCCCCAAACTCCTCAGGCACTGTCCCTACCAGCTGGTTATTGTCAAGCCCTAAATAACACACGTTTCTCAAAAACACCCCCATTGAGGCCGGAATATTCCCAACTAGTCCAGTTCCTGATAATCCAATTCCCACAATACCCCCAAGATTCTTCCAAATTTCCGGGATCTGCCCTCCAAGAGAATTCCCACTCAAGTATACCTCTCTCAATCTGGGCATCTCAGCAAGAAATAGAGGCACTCCAGAATTAGCAAACCGATTGTAACTCAAATCCAAAAACTCCAACATTTTCAGACCCTTCAAACTTTCTGGGATTTTCCCGCTAAATCCATTCAAACTCAGATCAAGCTTCAAGAGATTCTCTAACCCGCCAATAGATTCCGGCAGATACCCATCAAAGCCATTTAAGCTTAGATCAAGAACCTTCAGCTTCTTCAACTTTGATAAATTTAGCAACGATAATTGGCCGCTAAATCTGTTTCTCGAAAGTGTAATTTGTTCAGTATTGAGTAAATCAGCAAACCCATCTGGGATTTTGCCAGAAACATTAGTTCCCGTCATAACCAACCTCCTTAAGCTGGACAAACGACTGATATTACCACTAAGAGACCCAACCAGAGCTGGGTTTTCAATAAAAACCAGGTCCTCTAAAGAAGACCCGAAACTCGACAGATCCGGCAGCGAAACGTTTCTCTCAGTGAAGCATTTGTAGAAGAAGAGTTTCCTGAGGTGGGTCAGAGAGGAGAGAGAAAACGGGTCGATAGTGGAGTTATAGGTACACGGTGGGTTCGGAGAATAATCCGAAACGTACCCAAAACTGAGCTCAGTGACATGAACCGCTTCGACGGTGGAGTTAGGTTCGGTGAAGTAGTCACAGACGACGCCGTGCGGGGCGGAATAACAGAGGTCATCTGGGAACAGAGACCGCCAGGAGATATCTGAGTTGACTGAGTCGAGTATTCGGTAGACCGATTCCTGCTCGGCCGAGTTGAGAAATGGCTGTGAAATGACAAGATGATGATGGAACACTGAAAGGGCAATGAAGATGAGAGCGGACAGAAGAGAGAGAGCCATGGGATATCAGATGGGTGAGAAATGTGAAGTGAGTTTTTGCCAAGACTGGTGTAATTAGTATATGAAAAAATATATATACAAATATATATATATAGGGAGAGAAAGAGAGAGACTGTTGTATTGATTATTGATGGGTGAAATGAAGACGAACAGGGAATAATAGGGGGAGAGGGGGGTTGGGTGAAATGAAGACGAAGAGGGAATAATAGGGGGAAGAAATAGGAGTAAGAAGGGGGATTAAGGGGATGTTTGTCTTGAAAAATGAAAGAGAGAATCAGAAAGACAGAGATTTGCTTTGCTGTATAGAAAATGACTAGTTTGACCTTACTTAAAGCAAGCAATGGCCAATGCCTTGGTCTTTCTTTCTTTTGTCTTATTCTTCAAACTTCTTTTTACTTGCACTTTTTTCTTGCATCAAAATAGAATGATGTATATAGTGTGATGGAGGATACTAGTGATTCTTCTATCATTATGATCATTGTCCTACTACTATGTTGATAGTGGTAATACTACTATCTATATGGTGTATACTACTAGTATGGTATAAGGATATCATTTGTCTTGGAGATTGAAACTAGTATTCCTTCCCAAGAAAATAGAAGAATCTTCTCATTTATTTTTGATTGGACTTGACAGTGATTAACAATTCTAGTAATAGTCTCTCAATTTAATTTTTGAAAGGTAATGTACGATGATGCTTCATGATATAATAATGATAATGTGTTAGTATTATGTTTGCATTGGTTTTAATTCATATTTAAGTAAATATTGTGATTTATTAATTAAACTTTTAAAAAAAATAAAATGAGTTTTATTATAATGTAATAAATAGAAGATGAAATTAAAGTTAAAATACCACATTAAGTATAATTATTAATTTTCATATATCATGCACATCATATATAATTCATATTAAGGAAAATACGTCACTTCACAAAACATATACGAATGTGTTGGGAAAAGAAAAAAAGTTTGAAAGGACTTATTATAGGCATAATTAAGTGAAAGTGTTATATTATTTTAATGGGTCATTCTATTATATTATGGTCATTTTGTTGGTGTGATCCTAACTACATATTTCAAATTATTAATCTTAAGTATCTGTTAAATAAATTTGTTTAGGATAATATTAGAACTAATGAGTGATTGTGAAAAGTAAATACTAACGAAGAACTTACTATGTATAATCTTAATCTTGACATGTTGTCTTAAATGTCGGAACTAGTGATACTTATGACTGTTTTTTATTTAATGTTTTTGCCAAAGAATTGAAAATAGATTTCTACGGCCTCATCATATTTTGATTAGACATAATATGCAAAGAGAACATTAGGTTGAATAGAAAAATTTATATCTCATGTTAGAAATTATGTATCAAATCATATTTTCAAATGATATTTTTTAGAATTAATATTTTTATAAGAAAAATTAATATTTCTATAAAATTCCTTTAACATGAATAATAAATAAAATTCATACTTACATGAGTAAGATTTTGTGAAAATATTAAAATTTTCTCATATAAATAACAGTTTTCTATTTATAAAACTAGTTTATCATACAAAAACATCTGAATATACAAACCAAAGTAAAAATTTGATTTACGAGTCAAGTTGGAGCATCGTGGTATGCCTTACTTAAAAAATGTATTATATGCATATTACTCCCTCCGTCCCAAATTAATTGCTTTTCTAGGACTTTTTAAAATCAAAATAATTATTTTTAAAATTAATAATTAAACATATATAAATATATTTCTAATATTATAAAAATTAAAATTAGTAATAAATTGTATATATACTTTCTTTTGGTTATAATATCTTCACTTATATGTTAGCAAAAATAGTAAAAAGATTAATTTTAAAAATAATTAATTTGACTTTAAAAAGTTTTAAAAATGTAATTAATTTGGAACGGAAGGAATAATTTGTTATTGCAGTGGAGGGAGGGAGGACAAATTATGTGATGCAGTAGTACTGGTACTAGGTGCTAAAGTAGTCAACATTGTAAGACAGAGACAGTGGCAAACAACGTATGAAGGGCAATCCAGACATTTGAGAAGAGACCGTATAGTTGAAGAAACAAGCCTGTCGAGGGGTCAATGCCAATTATCAGTCCCAAACAGACACCAAATATATCCCCCCCCCCCCCCCCCCCCCCCCCCCCCCCCTCCTGCCTTGCCTTTCCTTCCCTCCCACGTTAAACTTAAACCTCGAACACTTCACACCCCGTTAGAACGGTGCGGCATGAAAAAAAATAAATTAAATTAAATATAAAGATATTTCAATGTTAGGCAATCATTTAAAAGTATTTTTATTTGATAAAAATTTTGACTAAAGGTATTTTTGGAATAAATAAAAAAGTAATACTTTTTTGATTAAAATATAATTTATAAATTATCTTACAATTATTATAGAAAAATTAAAAATTCATACAATGCAATTTTATTATACAACAATATAATTAAATATTTATTTATGAAACATTTTAATAAATAAAATCACAATAAAAAAATATTTCACTTTTTATTTCATCCCACCATATAACAATCTCAAATTCAATTGAGCGTTGTTATATATGATGACACTTATCGATATTAAATATCAATTTATTGAAATACATGTAATAAAAAATGATAAATAAAACAAGTTATATACTCTCTCTGTTTTTAAAAAGATGAGTAAAGTATAATTTGTACATTATTAAGAAAAATAAAAATAGAGAAAAAAGAGTGATTTTTTTTTAATTTATCCTTAGTGACCCCAATAGTAATGGAGCTTACTAAATGACATAGTTATAATTTATTTTATATACATTATCTCATCTTTTTAAGGACAAAAAAATTTATACTTTTAATTATACTTTTAGGGTCAGAGAGAGTATTATTTTATCTCGCTTAATATTTTATAAGTCCTATTATACATTGCGAAAGTTTTCAATCGAATAATGATTGCGAAGTACGTGCATACATAGAATAGGTAGAAATTAAAAAAAAAATCTCACTTTAATTTATTTTATTTTATCAAATTCACTTTAACAGTAATCGTAATATAATTTAATCAAACCTTTATCAATATATATATTATTTTCTATAATTTATGTAATCTCCTCCGTCATACCATTTGTCAAAAATACAAAGTAATTTTCTAATCCAATTTGAGAGTATGCCAAACCGTTCGAACTTTAAACATGAAACAGTACATCAAATCACAAACATACCTTTATTACAAGGAAATAAAAATGGCACAATAGCCAAGGCGCCGACGCTGAGCAAGACAGTAAGACCTGCGGCACGAAAAAACAGCCGGGAAGCCGACAGTTATCCGCAGGCAGCCGCCGGCTTGTCTCTCTCGAAAGCGACGTTTAACAGTTCGCTCAGGTCAGAGATTAAAGGGCATCGTTTGACGCGTGTCCAGATATTATTGGACAACGTTTTCTGAGAGTACGGATTGGGGGGAAGGGGGATCATTTCGGAAGTGATAGAGCATGCGAATTCGATTTAAATGACCTTCATTCCTTTCCGGTTCCTATCATTATTCCAATCCAATTTCACCTCCGTGGGACCCGTTAGTAAGATATGGTTTCTTTGTAACAGTAACTTCAACTTCATTTTTTCACTTTTTACCCGGTATATTTTTACTTGGATGGTGATAACAGTATGATACTCGAGTGCTACTCTACTCCTGCATGAAATGGTTGGTTGGGTTAAAAATTAATTTCACCGTAGTAAATTAAATTTGTTAATGCAAGGAATCTCCCCGAGGGAAAAAGGTCTATCTATTTTAACTAACCTCTTCCTGATAAAAAATATAATAAAGTCTTGTTCTTTACCAGCAACTAAGTTTTCTGTCCGAATTATTGGCTTTAATTCTAACGTACTATTGTCATATCTCCATTTGAAATTTTACAAAAAAAATTAAATTTATAACTAATTTCAAAAACTATAAGAATTATAAATTAATTAATAAAATATTTGAGACTGGTGAAGATGAGTATGAATTATCTGATTTAAAAGTGTCTCACTTATTGTCTTAATAAAAGTATTATGTCACGTCATAATTTTTTAAGACTTTTTATCAACACAAAAAAGGACTCGATAAAATTATTGATAAATAAATAATAAATAAAAGGAAGCGCCCATTTAATTCACGCCCGCTCTTTTATTTGATTAATTTGAACTAAAGAGTAAAGAGGAGCATAAAGAGGGAGACTTAGAATTGAAATAAACAAAGGGAGATGTGAAAAATATATGTATAATTGGTGTGAATTGAACCTGATTTTTTTTTTAACTTAGAATTGAAATAAACAAAGAGTGATGTGAAAAATATATGTATAATTGGTGTGAATTGAACCTGAATTTTTTTTTAATAGTACTTCAGTGACAAAAGAATGATTACAAAAAATAGATATAAAATGATGTGATTGATTGTGGTTGGCTATTATCACTGGGCCCACTCATATATGGTGGATCATTTACTAATTATATTTTGTCACATCATTTTGTAAGAGTTTTTTGTCACGTAACAATACTCTTCCTTTTTTTTTCTTTTTTAAAAAAAATTGGGTCTTTTTTTTTGTTGATAAAAAAATATTTTAAGAAATTGTCACTTGTCTTAATCTCTTTGTTAAGATAGCAAATAAAATACTATCTGGGAAAACTGATCCAGACTTGGTGAAAGATTGTAACTTTTGAGAATTTAGGACAACCGTAATTATGGGTTCGAGTTGAGCCCAAAAATATACCTTCCAAGTCCAACACTCATAAGCTTCAATGTTAGAAATGAGTTTTATGGGGTAATAAGTTTTGATATTTTAAGGTATACATGGAGGCCATCGCACATACGGGCCCTGATTCTCCTCGGAAAGAAATCTAAATCGCATTGGCCCAAATTGAGCTGGTCCAGTTGAAATTGACTTCCAAATGCATCACAAAAAAGTACTCCTACTTGGAAATTAGAAATAGTCTTATTTTTCATCAACTTGTTATATACTACCCCCTTCCTAATAAGATTAATATTAATTTTTTAAAAGACAATTTTAAACATTTTTAAAATAAAAATTAATTTGAACTCATTTAGTTTATATCAATACAATTATGAATATCATAAACTACATAAAAAGTACGACTAATTATAAGATTTATTGTTCTCAAAATTTGTGTGAATCATGTTAATTTTAAATTTAAAAATGTCTCAAATTGACTTTTAAAAAATTAATATTGATCTTATAATTTAAAACACATTTAAATATAATCTTTTATGATCCTGCGAAGTAGTATGCTGATAAAAATCAGCATTATATGTTGTACTTTGTGCAATACATATTCTGTATTGAAATCCAAAGTAAAAATATTTAGTACAAACAGTTGAAATTAAAAATATCATTAGAGTGTATATCTTTTTCACTAATTTTATATAATAATACATTTGGATTTAATGTTAATATTACAAATATTCATCCAATTTTATTATTTTATTTTATTTTACATTAAATGTCTCTTATCTTACTCTCTCATTTGTAAAAATGTATTCATAAGTTTAATAAGTTTGCATGCGACCAAGCCAAGTGGATACATACATATACTATAGCGGTATAGCCTAGCCAATGAAGAATTTATTGGGGATGCTGGCCAGCCTGACTATATATGACTAACCTAACTACCTTTAATATATAGAATGCCCCACCCCAAAAAAAGGTCTAGAGAAGTCACAAATGTGGTACCAAATGTGATGTTGATGTCAATTAGTTGTGGTCCTGGTGGAGGAGGGATTTGCAGCCAGCTGCACTTCTTCTTGCTCACAAAGTCCTTGATTGTCCTTAACAAAGGGAACTACCTCCTTTGTTGCCACACTAATTTTCCTGATTTCTTGATTTTCAAATAATTCCTAGTTTATATTATCCGGTGCGCAAATAATGCAATGAGGGATGGACCAAGGATATCATTGAAAAGAATAATTTGATTGCTTTTCTCCTATTAATACATGAGATTGGATAGGATTATAAGATTAACTTACTATAGCAAATATATCGTTAAAATATTATCAACTATATTTATCCACGTAACGTGCAACAAAAAATAAAATCGCTTTTTTTGATGGAATAATATAAATATCCTGACAGCTCTAGTTTATTCTTTAGCTTTTGATTTTATATTCAACAATCAAAAAGAGAAAAATTGCATAAAATTAGTAAATTACTATCAGCAAAAGAAGAAAAAGTTTTTTTTGTCTCTCGTCACGAATTTACTAAAATAAGTAAATGATAAATTGGCACGTCTAAAAAAAAAAATAGACATATACTGTATCTACAAAGATGGAGACACGAAAATAATTGACTTTAGCCGGCCGTTTCTCTTTGTTTTAAAAAATCTCCAATCACATGCAAGTAGTAGCTGTACAGTAGTAATCATATAAACGTGAATCCTTCATATATGGGGAATATAATATTAGGAGAGACGTTGGTTATCTTCTCAAAACCCAAGATTCACCACCTCTTTAAACCCACCCACGAAATTCCAGAGATTTACACTACAAATAGGACTCTATTCCATAGTCTAATTCTTATAATTAATTTAGTGTAGGAGTAGAAAGAACAGAAAACTTGAGAAAATATGGAGGGAAAAGAGAGTAATAATCATTATCATCCTTTGTTAAGAGGAGGAAAAAGAGAGCCCAATAGCTATAGCCATGGTTTCTCTTCGTCTCAGATTCAAACTCTTTCTGCCATTTGTGAAGCTTTTGTACCTCCCCTTTCATCCAATGCCATCAACAATGAAAACCCAATAAACCAGCAGCGTCTTCAGTCCTTATACCAACTTTCTGGGTCTCAATTTCCAATCCCAGATGAGGTACAGATCTTCTTTCAGCAGGATATTTTATGAAGGGTGTGATTTCAAGATTTTTTTTCATTTCTTTTCCGGGTAAGTGATGAATTTATTAATATTTTTGTTTTTCTTGATTTGTGGATAGGTTGCAGAGAGATTGGTGAAGAGGGGTTTACCAGAAGCTGTGAAGTTAGTGAGCTTAGTTCTGATGGTTCTTTCAACCAGATTGGGAACTTTATTGCTTTGTGGGTTGGTTTGTTTAGAATGGAGATGGCCTTTTATTCTCAACTTTTCTGAATTATCCTTGAATCAGAGGGAGGAGATTCTCCAAAATTGGTCAAAGCAATCCTTTTTTATTCCTCTAAGAATAGTATTTTTGCTGCTCAAAATCATCTGCTGCTTCATCACCTTCACTTTGGTAATTGCTTCCACTCCTCTATTATCATATTCATATTTCTCTTCTTCTTCTTCTCGTTTTTTTTTTCTATTGATGCCATTTATTGTTCTGTTTGCTCCTTTTGATCTCTTTAGTAATTACTATTGGTCCAAGGAAAAGGACAATATGTGGTATAGTAAACTTTAAACAATTGGAAATTGCTACACATATTTAGAGCGCATTCGTCAACAACTTATTTTAAAATGACTTAAAGTTAAAATATAAGTTAAGTTATAAATTCTTTTAAGCTGCGACTTATAAGTAGAAGCGTTCGGCATCAATTTAACTTATAAGTCTGAAATTAAGTTAAAACAAGTTATTAAAGTATTCGTCTCATAATAACTTATAAGTTAAAATCAAATGTACAGATTACTAAAAAGGACATTAATAAAAAAAGAGGCAAAATAGAATAAGGACAAAATAAATATTACATTTGGTCAAATCAACTTATTTTAAAATGACTTATAAGTCATCTTAAAATAAGTTACAAATACGTGCTTATTTTTTTGACTTGAAAATCAACTTATAAGTAGAAAAATAAGTCATCGACAAACAGATGAATAGTGACAAATGACTTATAAGTTGGTTGACGAATTTATAAGTCACTGCCGAACAGGCTCTTAATGCTTTGTACCTTTTTAACCTCTCACCCCATGTAGTTAATTTTGTTTGTTAACATTGTGAGTTTGCACATTATTATTTGGATTATTCTTCGCTTGCTTGGGGGACTGGCTTAAATTTATAGTTCTGGCATAATTATTTGCTACTACTCTCGAAGGTGTTTATCTTCTACTGAATATACACGTGGGGTGGAAATTTCTTGTTTCTAAAAGAATGTTGTACTGGGTTTAGCTTGTATAGGCAAGAATTATAGTAATTCAAAGATGCAACAAAGTCATGACTAGATCTTTTGGCCGCCATCAACTTGAACCTTTTATTAATCTCATAAAATTGGCATGCGGAATTTAATTATCTAAAAGTAGTTTTCATGTCGCGTTTAGTGGAATACCCATCTTATAATATCTCTTTAGTCAAATCGAGCCGGCCAGGTTTGCTTTAAAGGATTATTTAATTATGACATTTAGTTGTTATCACAATCTTGACTAATTGCTGAATATTATAACAATGATTGAGCACACTTATTTTAAGTTTATTAAGATTTGGATTGAAGGAAGTTATTTACTAGAGAATTTATAGTCTTTTTTTTAATGCAATTGTTGCAGACTGATGAGAATTTTAAAAATCCGGCATTGGAAGCAATTGGATTCCAAGTGGACAAGGAAGAAAACTTGATCAGACCCCGGAAGGAGAGACCTCTTGAAAGGGGTATTATAGAAGCAACCTATGCTAATGACTCGAGCTTATTTGAATCGCTTGCACAGAAAGGCCTGGAAATCACGAAGGATGCAAATGACAATGTCTATTGTATCAAATGTGACGTTGTAATTGTTGGTTCTGGCAGTGGAGGTGGGGTTGCAGCTGCAGTTCTTGCGAGCTCTGGTCTGAAAGTCCTTGTCATTGAGAAAGGTGAATACTTTGTGCCACAAGATTATTCCTCCCTAGAAGGCCCCTCCTTGAATGAACTATATGAGGCTGGTGGAATGCTATCGACTGTTGATGGGAAAATAATGATTTTGGCAGGAACAACAGTTGGCGGTGGATCAGCTGTAAATTGGGCTGCTTCCATCAGAACACCGGTTCCTGTCCTCAGGGATTGGGCTGTGAACCAGAAGCTCCCACTATTTGGAAGCTATGAATATCAAAATGCCATGAACATTGTGAGTAAGAGAATTGGTGTTACAGAGAATTGTATAGAGGAAGGGTTTCAAAACCAAGTGCTTCGAAAAGGGTGTGAAAATCTTGGTTTGAAGGTTGAACGAATTCCAAGGAATTCCCCAGAGGATCATTATTGTGGTTCTTGTTCTTATGGTTGCAAAACAGGAGACAAAAGAGGGACTGATTCTACTTGGCTTGTTGATGCTGTTGGCAATGGGGCAGTGATCTTAACAGGTTGTAAAGCAGAGAAATTCCTATTGAAGGACAACAAGAATGGAAAGACAGAAAAGAGATGCTTGGGAGTGATTGCCTCTGCTGTGAGTAAGAACATAATGACGAAGCTGAAAATTGAGGCTCGCGTAACAATTTCAGCATGTGGCGCTCTCAACACACCCCCACTAATGATTTCCAGTGGGTTAAAGAACCAAAATATTGGCAGGAACCTTCATCTACATCCTGTTTTATTAGCCTGGGGTTACTTTCCGGAACCAATATCTGCAATCAAAGGCAAGAGTTATGAGGGAGGAATCCTTACTTCACTCCATAAGGTAGAGTCCGAAGAATGTAATGTTCAGGCAATTATAGAAGCTGCTGCAGTAGGTCCTGCTTCATTTGTTGCATTATCTCCGTGGGTTTCAGGGGCTGATACAAAGGAAAAACTGACAAGGTATTCAAGGACCGCGACACTTTTTGCATTGATCAGAGATCAAAGTTCAGGGGAAGTGAAATCAGAGGGTAGGATTTCATATCGCTTAAATGGGCTTGACAAAGAGAATCTTAAAACAGGGTTGAGGCGCACTTTGAGGATTTTGATTGCAGCAGGAGCAATTGAAGTGGGCACATATCGGAATGATGGACAGAGAAAGAAATGTGAAGGGATTAAGGATGAGGATCTGGAGGAGTTTTTGGATACGGTTAATGTAGTTGGAGGGCCAGTGTCGAAGGGAGACTATTGGACTATATATGCTTCAGCACATCAGATGGGCAGCTGCAAAATGGGTACTACAGAAGAAAATGGCGCAGTTGATGAGAATGGGGAAAGTTGGGAAGCAGAAGGCTTATTTGTTTGCGATGGCAGTGTGCTCCCAAGTGCTGTTGGGATCAATCCCATGCTAACTATTGAAACAACTGCTTATTGCATCTCTAAAAGACTGGCAGAGTCCTTTGAGAATAAAAAATACTAATTCATCTATCTTTTAGATTTATTATATTGTTCATGTAAGAAAAATAATCGGCCTAATTTCTCTCTCTTTTAGATTTTATTATATTGCTCGTGTAAGAACAAAAATCGGTGTAATTTAATAATGTTGGCAATGTTACAAGATTTATAATAAAGTGCACATGTACTTGTAAAATGTAAATGTATTTTGTAGCATTTATATAAGCTGCATTGCGCTTCCAACTTAGGAGGTCCAGCAAATGATGTGAGGTTTCTGACCGACTTACTGTTTATTGTGCTAGAATGAGATATTCTTTAAGATATTTCCTCTGCCTTAAACTCTCATACGTTATTTTTATTTTTATTTTCATTTTCCCTCCTTTCCTTTAGATACACTTAAAAAAAATGATGTAGCAAAAAGGAAATGACAAAAAAATAGTTCATGAAACTCTTTGCAACAGCTCCAGAAGGTCTTCTATTCACTATTTGTTCTTTGTATACCCCACTTTCAGGAAGAGATGAAAGGCCAAAAAGAAAAGCATCAACCTGAAGGGTCCTCCTCTAATTAAAGAGTGGTCAGGCTAGTCGGAGGAGTTACCAAAAGAAACATATTTGACCTCTACTTTCGTTACATTTATCAATCATCAGGTGAAACTTGTACTCGATGACAATCTGAGTACTACATCAGATTCTCACAAAAATAATTACTTCGAAGAAGAACAGTATAGTGATCTCAGCGGATTTCCTCAACTAGCTGCTGCTTTAACTGCTTTCTCAGCCGCATCATCCAGATCCTCGGCTGTAACCAAGGTCATACCACTTTCCTGCGGAGACATTTGTCAGAATAAGAATTTGTATTCCTCAGTTGAAATTTTAGGTTCCTTATGTTTTTATGACTCCATTTTACTCCTCAATACACATTGAAGTTTCTGCTCATATGATTTACAAGAAGAACGAGTTAAAAAATTTACCTTAAGAATCCTCTTCCCTTGGTCAACATTAGTGCCCTCTAGACGAACTACAACTGGTACCTTTAGAGCAACCTTGAAAACAAAATACAACTAGTTAATACATGTTCAAATGTCCAACTGTATGATGAAGGTAATAGTACTACTTAGTACTAAATTAGAATGTACAAATGAGATACAAAGGAACATAAATACTACATGTTATTGAACCCATGCAGAGGTTTTCCGTTTTCATTTTACTTAGTTTCCAAAGAAAAATATCTAACTCAAAACTTTTGATATCTAATATTGCCGGTTTGTCAAAATATTAAACTATACAAAATATTCTATAATAAATTATAGTCAAAATTTCAATCATCTTTGTTAAATGAAACAAAAAGAACTAAACAACAACTTGAAAAGAGCACATCAACTTCACTGGAAAATAGATGTGACCAATAAATTGTAAATCCATCAGATCTCGTGCAACACTCTACCTGCTTGGCAGCATTGACAATTCCACTAGCTATTACATCACACTTCATTATTCCTCCAAATATGTTCACCAAAATTGCTTTAACCTTCTCATCTGAGGTCAAAATTTTAAAGGCCTCCACAACCTGTGGCACATATAATAATATGGTGTATTAAGTTGAGAGCAATCAAAGCTTGAGAATTGAGATTTATCAGCATTTTCAAGAGAATAATGGTAACCATATCGTTTTAAGCAACAGTACAAGTTACCTGGCCTTCAGAAGCATTCCCACCTACATCCAGAAAATTGGCAGGGGTTCCACCATGTAACTTTATTATATCCATGGTAGCCATTGCCAAGCCAGCACCATTCACCATGCAACCAATTTCTCCATCTAACCCAATATAGTTCAAATCTGCTTTTGCTGCAGCAACCTGCCAGAAGCCAAAAACACAACAATAATATCATCGTGAAAGGCCAATGAATGTACTCATTAGCCAATGCAGTCTGCAGCCCACGTTTCACTATTTCTATTGCACGAGAAGAGGAGATTGATGTTAGTTTTCACATTCCCAATTATGCTCACCATTCCACAACTCATATCGGCAAATAATATATGCATAAAAACTCTCAGGATTGCCTTTTCCACAACAAAAGCATGCACTAATCAGTCATCAGAACATTCATACACAAGGAATACCATACCTCACGAGGATCCTCCTGTGATGGATCACGGAGAGCAAATATCTCTTTCTGACGGAAGTACGCATTATCGTCAAAGTTTAGTTTGGCATCAGCAGCTACTAACTGATTATCAGAAGTCTCTGCAAGGGGATTAATCTGTCCAAGAATATTTAAACTTAATTACATTGGCAAAAATAAATGTTACCCAGTGATCATAGTGAGAAAATTGCTTACTTCCAACATTGTGCAGTCACAATCACAAAAAAGTTTATATAACTTTTTCACTTGCTCCATCGATGCCTTCTTGTCAGCCACTTGGGGAGCCAAACCATCTACAACCTTGGCAGCATCTTCATCTGTAATTCCTTTAAAAACATCAATAGGTACCTGAACAAAACAAACGGTGAATTGATTATGCAAATCCATGACAATATAGCAGGAAAAACAAGGTACCAAGCTGAAAGACAGAAAGACAACCTTTATTATCATGTCTGGAAATTTCTCTGCAAGGTCTTCGATGCTTGTCCCTCCTTTTCGACAGGCAATTATAAGCTGGACAACAAAAAATGCCACAAAAAAAAAGAGACTTTAGCTAGCATGATCAGCTTCACATAAAAAATAAATATCACATACACAAACATGGAGTTAGTAAATAAGGTCTATACTACGAATTCCAATAGTTTCAAATTGTATGTGGCCTAATAAGAAACATAAAACTTCACTAAATGCATATGAACAGTAGATACTTCACAGCATGAGTACATGGGAAAAGACATTATCCACAGAAATTTGGCAACTTACAGGACCAGCAGTAGTACGGTCAAGAGTGATGGCAAAGTACATCTCATTCACAAGTGAGAACTTTTCACACAAGTAAACCTGCATATGGAAACACTGTAATTATATATCTAGAGTGTACGTTTTAAGATTAATCAAAAGAAATTTGTAAGACTGGGACCTAAAGCCCAAACTAACAGAAAACTAATCAGCACCAATACAGAACAAAACTTCCTTCACATTCTAAGGAAATGAGAAGTGTGAACAGTCAAACTTGGTGGAGGACCCTAATTTTAATAACCTACAATATTACTTCAATTTCTTATTATATACAAGCAGGTAGAACTATATTAATTTGGTTCAAATCTGTAAAACACCTCTGATGATTATATCATGTCCATGTAGACACATGTCAGAAATGTAACTTGAGCATTGTGTGAGCCAACTAGTTAAGAAATATAGTTGGAAAAAAAATAACAAACCAACCTTGCTGACAACTTTTCCTTGGGGGCCAGTTTGTTTAGTGACAAGTGTCTGGCCAATCATTTTCCCTGAACAAGAAATCTGAGGTCAAGCATTATACTACATATCAATCTAATTAATCCACTGTAAGATTCTCATGCATGATCAGTCATGCCAGCATATAATTTGCAGCTATACCTCAATTTTTCTTTATAGGATAAATTTATTAACCATAGGTCATACATGTCGTGTTACTTTCGCGCATTAAACCCAAACATTCAGCTTACAGTAGTACATACAAAACAAACTATTATAGCTGTCACAACTTTTTACACATTAAACTGAAATAAAGAATTTCTTTAAGCTCCTAAAAGTGGCTGCATAACCTATTTTTCTTATAAATCAATCAGTATATATTTTCATGTCAGAAGCAAATTTCATCATCATATAATAATTTCCCTAAATGAATAGATACCAACTGAAAACAGAAGGAAAAAAGAAGAAGCCTGCCACACTAGTTCTGATTACTTTGAAATAAAGAGAGTAGTACCAGCTGTTTCTTCAACCTCAGCAGCCTTAACAATGTGAACTCCACCCTGAAAACCATTTTTGAACGTTCCCAGGCCCCTTCCACCAGCAAGGATTTGGCTTTTAACAACCAACTGCACCATAAACAAAGTCTTACTCCTCTGGTCTACCCCTCTGATTGCCGCAACATAAAAAAATATTTTATTATCAGGTTTACATAATTAATTGGGACATAATACTCCAAACATCTCAACCTAACACAAAAACTCATCCAGTTGAGGTAAATTTTAAAATAAAAACTTTCTGCAACTACTCGAATGGATGCCTAGATGATCTGAGGTTGAACATAGTGATTTCCTATATGCTAAATGTAGTACATATGCACACAACTCGGCTAGTATAAAAATTGTCACAATTGAGTTTTTTTTTTCCCCTGCAAATATCCAATAAGGTGGTTAAATGATCTCATATTAATTAAACATATATTAATGCCTAAATTAGATTTGACGAAAAGTTATACCTCATTTTCCTTGGGGAAAACATCCTGTATGGCCTTTCTGATATCCTCAACGGAGGAAACAGCAACACCTTGGGGAACATTTATTCCATGTTTTGCCATCAATTCAGCTCCCTGATTTCATAACAAACTAATTAAGAAACACTCCAGATCTCTTATTTTCAAAAATACATATACATATATATATACACACACACACAAGCACATGTATTGAGTATGGATAGAGATTTAGAGAGAAGTAACCTGATATTCATGGATGTTGAGACGACGGAGCTGGTGTTGCTGCCATTTTCCGGCTACAGAGAGAGACTTAGAAGCGATCTTACTTAGTAAACCTTTCGCCATTTTTGGATCTTCCTTCAACAATCGAAATCAGACGAGAAAAAGATCGAAACGAAAACAGTACAAACCATTTTTTTTTTTTTTTGTATTTTCCTTTCACTTTCTCTTGACTTTTATATAAATCTTAATTTCATCCCTCTGAAAATGGGAGAAAAGTCAAAGCTTTATAACAAAATTTTAACTTGAATACACTCAAGTGTCAAATTGTATTTAATAAATAAAATAATGTCTAATACATTAATTTTCTTGTTTTATAACGTCCAAAAAAACAAATGCTCCCAAATAAAGTATTCAAAGTGAAAATTTAAACCACTTCCTCCATTTTCAGGTTGTGTTTATTTTAAATAAAAGAAAAATTAAAAATTAAAAATAGATAGAAAATTAGTAAGTTTTCTTTTTTCTTTTATGTAATTTGTGTGTTTATGAAAGAAGATATAAGAGAACTTAAGTTTCTCATTTAGATTGTTGTTTTACCTTTATTAATTCTTATTGTGTTTATAAATAGAATATACAATAAAAATTTTAAAATTTTGCTCATTTTTTTGCATAAAAATTTGGCAAAATAAAGTCGTATCAAATTTTTTTTAAGAGAAATGATATATATATATATATATATATTAACAAATTTATTGAATTGTGACCGACATGAAGTTTATGTGATAAAATAAAATAAATTACGCTAAAATTATTCTCTTACCTTTTTTTTCTGTATATGCACGTATGTATCAATTATAATTCGATTAATAATTTTTGTAATACATAATAAGATTGGCGAACAAGATTAAATAATTTTCGTACACTCTTGTTCAAAATTTTATTTTTTATAATTTAAAATTAAAAAATATATCACTAATTATAGAAATATGCACCCCTAATTTTGAATCAGGCATAAAACAAAAGATACATCATACACATACAAAAATACCACCATTGGAATTGTTCTCCAGTTTACAAATACAAAGATAAGAGAGAGAGGGTGGGGAGAGGGAGAGGGAGAGAGAGAGCTTTCTCTCTCCTACCGCCCACCTCCCACTAATCCTATAATATTTTCCCAAAGTGGAGAAATGGTTATCCAGTGAAAGCACTCCACGTGTTTGGATGATGCACACCCTCAAATGCATATCATCACAGCTGTAAGAAACCTGCGAGTTGGGTCGGGTTGACAATGCCAGGTAAGTGGACCCCAGCGCCCTTTAGAAGATCCGCTACTTCCACGTACCTTTCATTTCTCTCCACCTGCTGCCCCTGCCCCTGCCCCGGCTCACCCTCACTCCTCTTTTCTTTCAGCTTCCTCGGCTCCTCCGATACTGGCTTAGCTTCGGCTCGAGGCGGCTCCCACGCCTGGCCAAACAGAGTACCCTTGTTCAAGAACTCATAAGCTAAATATCCAGCTAAAAGCTGATTCTTCGAAGCCGGCTCCGAACCTTTAGAAGTCGTCTGCGTCTTGGCAGCGGCTCTATGGAAACTAGGCTTGACAAACCTTGACGGCTTCAAAAAGTCCCTGTCCTTGCGCTTATTTGGCGTCGATCCTCTACAAGGGTGGTTCATCATAGTTGTATTCATGCTCCTTTTGACGCATGCCACGCCACCACCTAATTTTGTGATTTACCAGAAGTGCCCCCACCCATTTTTCATTTCTTTTTACAACAGCAAACAAAATTGAAAAATGAACAAGGGTAAAATAAAATGCCCGTTATGTAGAAATTAGAAATTTTGAATATATAATAAACTATTAATTACGAAAACTTAATTATGAAGAACAATTTGAAAAAAATAAAAAACTAATTAAACAGAAAAAACTATAAAAATAAATAAAAAATAAAAAAAAGTTACAGATATGTAGAGGATAGATCAAGGGGTATTAGCCCCAGAATCCCAATCTGGGTTAGAGAGAAGAGAAGAGAGAGGATGGATGGAAAATGAGGTATGGGAGAAGGAAAAGGAGAGGTTGCGGTGTATATATAGGGGAGATATTTATAGATTACCCCTGCGGTTGGGAGAAATTACAAGGAGAGAAAAAAAGGGTTATCGAAATGACAAAAAGGGGTAGAGGGGAAGTATTAAATGTTTGATTTTTACAGCTTTTGCCTTTTCCTAGTTTCCAACCAAATAAACATAAGATTAATCATAATACCATCTCCCTGAAATTATAATTCATTATTAAATAATTTTAAAAATAAAAAATAAATAAAAATTAGCTATAATATAAAATAAAGAGTCGACAGGTGAGAGACAGCTAACATTCTTGCGTGAGTTATTCCTCGTAGTAATTTTTTTAAAAAAAATTATAAAACACTATTTTATACAAAATATAAATTGGAGTATATTTTTTTATAATTTTAATCATACAAAACGATATCATTTTTGTGTTGTAATTCACGCAATTATACGTGTTATTTCTTACTTTTCTTTTTGCCTATAAAATAATAATATATCTATATATACACCCAAAGTGTACGTCTAATGATACACTCAAGCGTAAAATAGTAATAGCTGAGAATAAATAAAGTGTTGTAGAAATATGAGAAATAAATATTTTATTATCATTTTATAATTGCGTGCATTTTTGAATGTATAATTTGAGTATGTACCTAAATATATTCATAAAATAATCTTTAAAAAACATTAAATTCGTAAAAATAATTACTATGTCATGCATTGCTCTTACAAATAAACATAGCCCTAGCTTACTAGTATCTAAGGTTGACAATGAGTCAAATCTTAATCTTGATTTGACCTGTTCTAATATAATTTATTGGATCAAAGTTTCAACTAATTTATTTATTGATTTGTGATAAATTAATTTATTGGATCGATATTTTAAATGAGTTAAATCATAAATTTGATTTAATTTGACTAACCGATCTAACAAAACAAAACAAAAAAAAATCATTCCGTCCGTCCGCTCCTCCTCTCCCTCGGTTTGTTCTTTCGATTGCACGAGTCATACCTGTTCAATTTAACAAGCCAGCCTAGATGCACAAGTCGTGCATATTTTTTTCATATACAGAGACGAGGCTGTAGAATATAAAAGATTCCAAAAATGAGCTCCTTTCCTCTTGTTCCTTGATTTAATTTTAAAATAAAAGATATCAATAATTCCAAAATTAGAGATACTCCTAAAATTTTAAAATTAATATAATTTCATTTAAATTTTACAAGGAAAAAAAATATGATAATCATTTCTACTTTTTGGCTATTATACACCAATTATATTGTTTATACTAAAACTAAATAAGTTTGTCTTGATTTATAATTTTTATTTATTTTATTTGGACATATGTCTCGATTTATAATTAAGATTTCATAAATTGACTACAAAAGTTAAAATGTATTTATAGTTTTAGAACATAAAGAGTATAAGTGAACAGAAAAGGATAAACTTAAAAAGTCGATAATGAATCATGAATGACAGTTTGTTTTCTTTGGTTATATATATATATTGGTCTACTTTAAGTGAATTTATATAGGTATGTTGTATTTATATTAAATGAAGTTTTTGGAGAGAGAGTGATTTTTGAACAAATTTTTTAGATAGAGAAAGAGAAAAAACTTAATGAGAGAAAATTCAAAAAAATTAAAGTGAGAACGTAAAAAGTTAATTATAATAACTTATTAATTTATAAATAATAATATTTTATAAATTAATATAATTGTATAAATAATTTTATTTTTTTATAAATAAATGGATTTGAATCGTAATTCGTATTATTAAATCAAGTAGATCATGTGACATAATAAATTAAATTATTAATTCATTATCACACTTGATAAATTATATTAAATAAAGAATATGACTTCTCAGATCTACCTCATTGATAGGCCTACTGGTATCTACTCCATCATTCTTAACCACCCAGCCGAACCGAATGCTGTAACAAGTAGAAGACTCAAATTTATTCTAAGTAATAAAATAGTTTCTTTACGAAATTGTTATTCTCACACCATTTTTTTTTATAATTCAACAAAATTTCCAAATAACAATGGAGGATTAATTTATTTATATTTTTTTAATGGCTTAGACATTGTGAAATTATCAAAAGTGCTAGCACAAAATGAAAGGAAACGTATTCCATGTGGCAAAAGATAGTAGTTCTACTTCTACATATGGGTAGTTGGAGTAGAACTTAGTTTTCTTGAATCCATCCCCCACTGTAGGAGAGAGAGAGGGGGTAATGCAGAGAAGCAAGCAGCAGCAGCAGCAGCAGCTCAGAAGAAGCAGCAGCAGAAAGCAGAGGTGTTTATGCTCCGAGTTTAAATAAGAAGACGACTGGACACAAAAAATGTCTTCTTCACCAGAAAAACCAAAACCTGACCCGAAACCCACAAGCTGGTGGTTCAAGAACAGTAAAGCTCTTAACAACATAGTCTACTCCATGCACCTTCAAAATCTCACCAAACAATCACCACCCAATAATCTTGCTGCTCCTCAACCCAAACATGCCCTACTCTTTGATCACCCAAAACTCGTCTCTGATCCAACCTCCCTCCTCTCTGATGAAATTCTTCTTCAAATCCTCTCAAGATTCTCGGGATCCCAAAGGAATACAAATTCCCTCGTTTCCAAACGGTGGTTAAATCTTCAAGGCCGCCTTGTTAGGTCAGTTAAGCTTCTTGACTGGAATTTTCTTTTATCAGGTCGTATATTTAATAGATTCCCAAATCTTATTCATGTTGATCTGGTAAATGGGTGTGTTATTTCACCTCAAAATTTGGCTACTTTGTTGACTCACAAGCTTGGGTCTTTTCATATTGATTCCAATGTTTCAACTGACGGCTTCATTTCTGAAAGATGTGTTTTATCTGTTGATGAAATTGAGTTGGGCTTGAAAGTTTTAGCTAGTGGGTATCCAAATTTGAGGAAACTTGTGATTGTTAATGCTTGTGAAATGGGGTTGTTGAGTGTTGCCGAGGAATGTTTTATATTGCAAGAACTGGAGTTGCATATGTGTAATGATCAAGTTCTACGTGGAATTGCAGCGTTTCAGAATTTACAGATATTGAAATTGGTTGGAAACATTGATGGGTTTTATAGTTCTTTAGTTTCGGATATTGGGTTGACTATTTTAGCTCAAGGGTGTGAGAGATTAGTGAAGCTTGAGCTGAGAGGATGTGAGGGTAGCTATGATGGGATGAAAGCGATTGGGCAGTGTTGTCAAATGCTTGAAGAGTTGACTCTGAGTGATCACAGGATTAAAAATGGGTGGCTGTCAGCTCTTTCATACCGTGACAATTTGAAGACTTTGAGGTTTGTTTCATGTAAAAGTATTGATCGTGGTTTGGAGCCTGATGAGCATTTGGGTTTTTGCCCGACCCTCGAAAGATCACATTTGGAGAGGTGCCAATTACGGGAGAGGCGAAGTGTTAGAGCTTTGTTTATTGTATGTCAGGCTGTAGGAGAGGTGGTTTTTAGGAATTGTTGGGGATTGAATGATACATTTTCAGCACGGCAACTATATGCAGGCATTTGGCCTACTCTATTCATTTACTTGTCATTTCTCCACATCCTTGCAAACTTTTTAGATTCTAATTGTAGGTTTTGGACTTTTTGTGTCAGTTGTTTCTGTTGCCTGATACTGTTTAAATGTTATTAATGGAATTATAACGAGGCACATATCCAGCATACTTCTTCTTAAATTAAACTAAATACAGGTAAATTGTTACTTGATATATTCTTAGTTGACTTCTATAATGTTTGGTCAATTGCTAGGAGGATAATAATTTGAAAGATTATTTTTTGTGGTAGCATATGTACCTACCTGTGAGAGATAAAGAGTAGTGACAAAGATGTTTATTATATCATAGAAATGTACATGGAGAGCTCTCTATATATAGATAGAGCTGCAGCTACATATAGAAAGTAAATCAATGAATCCCCATAATTATGCCTCTAGAATAGTCCTAGAATCCCTATAACTATGTCCGATAATTATGCCTCTAAACTTATCCTAGAATCCTCTTAACACTTGCCCTCAAGCTGAAAGTCTTATACTATGACTTAACATAAAATATAATTATGTTATCTCCAACATTCCCTCAAATTGATGCCCCCATCCATTTGCACGAAAAAAAAAGAAAAAAGAAAAAAAGTAATAACTTCAAAATATATATAAAAAGTGATGCTTACATCCAAAGTCGATTTCTGACCCTGAATACATAACTTAACATATCAACTTTCCAAGGATATTATGTGCGGACAATAACGGAGAGCACTTGTCTCCAAAAACAAGAGTGAAGGACTCTTTGTCTTCTTCAATAACAGAGGACTCTTAAGCCTCCCAACAAATCGAAGAACACACACCTTCCTGTGGAACCAAGAACTTTTGATTTGATTGACAAGATCAACTTAGCTTTGATACCATGTGAGAGATAAAAGAGTAATGACAAAGATGTTTATTATATCATAAAAATGTACATAAGAGAGCTCTTTATATATAGATAGAGGATAGAGTTGCAACTACATATGGAAAGTAAATTAATGAATCCCCACAATTATGCCTCTAGAATTATCCTGGAATCCCCATAATTGTGCGTCTAAAATAATCCTAGAATCCCTATAATTATGTCCGATAATTATGCCTCTAAACTTATCCTAAAATCCTCATAACACTACCTATACGCATGTGTAGATGGATTTTGTTGTGGAAGTATATAGATGACTTGAGCACTATAGATTCATAATACAAAAACTTGGTATCGGATAGTCCATACCAGGCAAAGTATCTTGTTATGGTCGATCAATATGATTGTACATGTGCTTTTTCTATCCTGAAAGGTCATTACTCAGTGTTATTCTCAGTTACATAGAATGTTGGATATGCAGAGTGAATATTGACTAAATATTTGGCATGTATTTTCACATAGTTACTTGCTTCTAAACTCGAACCGTCTTACTTGTGCATGGCAATGATGCAATATATATAATTATGTACCACTAGACCTAGCAATGATCTTCAAATAAACAAAGCAGTGACTATGACAATAAATTGTATGTATACTTGCTTTTGGTGTGGGTCATGTCTCAATGACTTTGATAGAGGTTGAATCATATGCATTTAGAATTCAATTTTCTACACGAAAAAATCATCAGAATAAAACTTCAAAGTTGCGACTTATTGTTACAGGAGGGTTAAATTCCTGTCTCTGGAAGGCTGTTCAAGGCTAACAACAGAAGGTTTGGAGTCTGTAATTCTTTCTTGGAAGGAGCTTGAGAGCCTCGGTGTGATATCCTGTAATAATATAAGGGACTGTGAAGTAACTCCTGCGCTTGGAAACTTGTTTTCTACTCTTAAAGATTTCAAATGGAGGGTTGATACCAAATCTCTACTGTCAGCAAGTCTTGTTGGAACTGGTATGTGTAAAAGAGGCAAATTTTTCAGAAAGACGCAAGATTGGAAGTTGTTGCCTGGTGCTTAGATTCCAAGCTTCTAGCAACTGTACACTTAAAATAAATCACTCGTGGCTGCGAAAAGCGTTGGTTATGATTGTATGGTGAACATGTATGTCAGCTGAGGGAAATAAATAGTTTCTAACATTAAAGGGAAGTAGTGATCCTCCTATTTAACTTTTGTACACACTTTGATTACCTTGGTTCATGTGCCTGTGAAACCTCTTTTCACCATCTGCGCTTTGTCAAGCTCAAGTTACAATTTATAATTAATTGATGTATTGCTATCGCAGCTATTTCACCGTCTCCTATAAGTACAACTGACAATGTTGTATATAAACGGAGGAGGACATCACAGAACAAGTTATATCTGGCGCAAATTTGTTGAAACTTTTGGATATTTGACATGTCAATAGCTAAAGAATAATCAATAATTCGCATTTTGATCAGGTCTATTGTGCTTTCTTCTTGATAATGATGATGGTCTATAAGTATTCATTATTAACCTTGCATAAACTTAATCGAAGTATAGTTTGATAACATTTTCAAGAAGTATTTTTTTCACTTGTACTGAACTGAGATATTTGGGGAAGAAAAAGAGAGGCTTTAATTGGCAATAGAAAGGCATAAAGAATAGTTTTCATCAACGTGGCAGCTTCTGAGAAGGAATGCAAAAAACATAGTATTAAACCAGAAATTTAATTTATGAATGTGATAATGGAAGGGAATTCAATCACCTATTTTTTAATTCCCAAATTATTGTGATTATTAATAAAATAATATGTTAGGCTTATTTATCAGTACGATCTAATTTTAATTAACTTGTAATGTTGGTGGTATAGAAAATAAAAGAAGAGCATCAAATAATTTGAGCAATTAAGAATCCCCCCCCACCCTCTCTCTCTCTCTGTGTGCATCTCTTTTATCGAATCAACCTCTTTTTTTCTTTTTTTTCACCCAAACGCTAATAAATTCCATTTTCGGTGGTTCTTTTCGCAAAACCTAACTTGAATTTAGAGAGAGAAATGGGGGAAAATGAAGAAAGACAAAGGAGTGACAATAGGTGGTACCCTAGCAGAAGCAATCTCGAATCTAAAGACAAAGAAGAAGAGAAATGAAGTGGCACGAAATGCTTCCTCCAAATACGACTTTGTCAAGGTCCCTCCTATTAATTTCCTATCAATTTAAACTTCACTTTATTCATGATTGTTTAATTTAAGCAACTTGAAGACCATTCAGGACTATCTCTGCTCATTCAAGTCACAGGTATATACTTATTTCACCTGTTTGTAATGGTTTAATCTTCTCATTGTTCTGTACAAATGCCTCTACTAAAGTCTGAACTTTTCTATAAATCATGTATCATGAATACTTGTATATCCATGCCTAGATCAGTGGATTGCGGTTGTGTGGTTGAAGTTTTTCATCTATGATTGCAACAATGTTAAATCTTCTTTTCTTTTACTTGCATCTTTTCTGATGAACAGGGTCTAACAGTTGCTAACATATCAGCTACAACATTTCCACAAACACTGGATTGGCTGCATAGTTACCTTCTTCAGGTAAAGTTATTCTTCTTATCAATTTTCCCTAATGCCACATCTCCTTTGATATTGAAAGGGAGAAGATTTGAAATTTTAGTATTTTAAGCTATCAGATCTCAAATATTAGTACTCTCAAATGACATTCTTCAAATGATCTGAACAAAAATTATTGGTGTTCATTTTCTTCTTTTTCCCTGAAAAAAGTATTTTATCTTTTGTTTGTTTATTTCTCAGCCAGATTATCCCCTTCAGTATTCCTCCTCAGTAGCTTATATTGTTATTCTAAAATTGGTCTTGATTTTTCCTTTTAATTTTCTATCCAGTGTATCGAGCAAGGTACATCATCCATTTCTTCTGGAAGTGATAAACAGCCAGTTCAAAAGTAGATTACAAGCTGGTTCAGCATTATATGTTATGGGTGTGGGTCAGACTTTAATCATGTATTCGTTATAATTCATGCATCTATACTGATTCTAGTGCCAAGCTAACATGAAATATGTTTGCTCGATTGAAATATGGTGAGTCAAGTCTGTAGAATTATTTATTTTGCTCGGTAAACAATATGGCAATGCTTGCTCCCATTGGCACCATTCTGCTTTGATTTACATTTGCTTTCCATGTCAAGAAAGCAGTGAGTGTCTTACCAAAAACAAAATAGAAGAAGAAAATACATGTCTCCACATCCAAGATTTCTTGGTTATATGTTGTTTAGTATCCAAAAAGGTAGTCAAGATTTGTTGGTTATATGTTTAATTAATTCCTTAAAATTAAATAGATGAAGTCTTTACTCAATAATCACTCATGGGCACCAGAGATGTTTTCTTTGATTGTTCCAGTTTCTTTCATAGTGTTTTTACGTAGATGCCTTGTTTACTAGTACTTGGAAACATAGCTTGCATGATAGCTTTTGCAACAAATAACAGTATAACACTGGGTGTACCCAGAGTTATGTAGAGGGTGTAGGTGGGGTAGGGTAGGTTTATCAAATCTCATCATCCCATAGATGTTGAATGGTCTTGTAGGGGCTGGTGGCTTGATTAACCAGAAACTCTCCCCTCATAATCTTCCTCTCCTCCATCATATCAATGGCCAGTAAATCGTGGTCATCCAATCTCAGATCAAGCGCCCCTATGTTCTCTTTCATTCTTTCTTGGTTGAAGCTCTTTGCTATTACGCTTGCTCCCTTGGATATTCCCCATCTTAGAGCCACCTTGATTATACCATACATACATATTCAAGAAGAGTTGATCAGCAAATTATTAATTTTTAATGAATTATAAAATGTGGGCTTTTCTGAATATGATTTGACCAATTTTCATGGAGTAATATATTAGTACTCCCTCTGTTCACCAAAAAAGAGTCCAATTTATAGAATTTACAACTATTAGATTGTATTTTTGTTCCTTATTTATCTTTAAAATAATAAGTTGTTACTCTCTCCATTCCAAATTATTTGCGGTTTTAAAGAATTTTTGTTGTACTAAAATGGCTACACTTTGCTAAAATGATTATATTACTGGTTTACCCCTTTCACTTATTTTTTCTCCTTATAAGTGTATAATTCCCAAATTGCATAATTATGGAGAATATAAATGGTTTTTAGTTAATTAACATATTGAACTTATTTCTAACGAAAAAAAAAAAGGCATGCATGCATGGGGATGATTTATTGTGCAACAATTTCAAAAGGCTCTTGTTCCAAAAACAATTATGTGGGTGCTAATTCTTTAATGAGTAATTTTAAGTATGAGTATAATTGTACGTTTAGTAATAAAATTGGCATAATAATTATATTTTTTAATAAGTGTGTAAATGATCAAAAGAGTAGATAATTTGGGAATTGGGATGGAGGGAGTAATTTAGTAGTGGTTGCAGAATATATCCATATGAAAATTTGATAGTAAATTTGAAAACGTTGCGCGGTTTTAGATTACAAAAAATCAAGAACGTTGTGCTGTTTTAGATTACAAAAACTCAAGAGGTTTTGTTTTTTCTGTGAAATAATTTTTTTTGGATAGATGAGAGGGACGGGACTTGTTAAGCAAGCACTTAATTAATAAGTGAAAACTAACCTGAGGTGGGGTTGCCCCATGTTTGAGAGCAATAGATTGGATGATGGAATTGTTGACGACAGCCGTGGATCGCCATAAACTTCCATGCGCACCAAGCGGTGAATATGCACTTACATGTACGCCCTGCCTTGCGCACCAAGCGGTGAATATGCATATACATGTACGCCCTGCTCCCCCCAAATCTTTCTAAGCTTGGTTTGCCTCCACATGGGGGGGTGCATTTCCACCCTGACCAAATTCACACGAAAAATAAATAAGTTATATACTAGTATACAATTATGATTCTGAGGTATACTAATTTTAAAAGTCTTATACTATGACTTAACATAAAATATAATTATGTTATCTCCAACACTCTCCCTCAAATTGATGCCCTCATCCATTTGCACGAAAAAAAAAGAAAAGAAAAAAAGTAATAACTTCAAAATATATATAAAAAGTGATGTTTACATCCAAAGTCGATTTCTGACCTTGAATGCATAACACATCCACTTTCCAAGAATATTATGTGCAGGCAATAACGGAGAACACTCGTCTCCAACAACAACAATGAAGGACTCTTTGCCTTCCTCAATAACAGAGGACTCTTAAGCATCCCAACAAATCAAAGAACAAATGCCTTCTGGTGGAACCAAGAACTTTTGATTTGATTGACAAGATCAACTTAGCTTTGATACCATGTGAGAGATAAAAGAGTAATGACAAAGATGTTTATTATATCATAAAAATGTACATAAGAGAGCTCTTTATGTATAGATAGAGGCATAGAGTTGCAACTACATATGGAAAGTAAATTAATGAATCCCCACAATTATGCCTCTAGAATTATCCTGGAATCCCCATAATTGTGCGTCTAAAATAATCCTAGAATCCCTATAATTATGTCCGATAATTATGCCTCTAAACTTATCCTAGAATCCTCATAACACTACCTATACGCATGTGTAGATGGATTTTGTTGTGGAAGTATATAGATGACTTGAGCACTATAGATTCATAATGCAGAAGCTTGGTATCGGATAGTCCATACCAGCCAAAATATCTTGTTATGGTCGATCAATATGATTGTACAGTGCTTTTTCTATCCTGAAAGGTCATTCATTACTCAAGTGTTATTCTCACTTACACAGAATGCTGGATATGCAGAGTGAACATTGACTAAATATTTGGCATGTATTTTCACATAGTTACTTGCTTCTAAACTCGAACCGTCTTACTTGTGTCTGACAATGATGCAATATATATAATTATGTACCACTAGACCTAGCAATGATCTTCAAATAAACAAAACAGTGACTGTGATAATAAATTGTATGTATACTTATTTTTGGTGTGGGTCATGTCTTAAAGACTTTGATAAAGGTTGAATCATATGCATTTAGAATTCAATTTTCTACACGAAAAAATCATTAGAATAAAACTTCAAAGTTGCGACGTATTGTTACAGGAGGGTTAAATTCCTGTCTGTGGAAGGCTGCTCAAGGCTAACAACAGAAGGTTTGGAGTCTGTAATTCTTTCTTGGAAGGAGCTTGAGAGTCTCCGTGTGATATCCTGTAATAATATAAGGGACTGTGAAGTAACTCTTGCGCTTGGAAACTTGTTTTCTACTCTTAAAGGTTTCAAATGGAGGGCTGATACCAAATCTCTATTGTCAGCAAGTCTTGTTGGAACTGGTATGGGTAAAAAAGACAAATTTTTCAGAAAGACGCAAGATTGGAAGTTGTTGCCTGATGCTTAGATTCCAAGCTTCTAGCAACTGTACACTTAAAATAAATCACTCGTGGAACGTCGGTTATGATTGTATGGTGAACATGTATGTCGGCCGAGGGAAATAAATAGTTTCTAACATTAAAGGGAAGTAGTGATCCTCCTATTTAACTTTTGTACACACTTTGATTACCTTGGTTCGTTTGTCTGGGAAACCTCTTTTCACCGTATGCACTTTGTCAAGGTCAAGTTATAATTTATAATTAATTGATGTATTGCTATCACAACTATTTCACCGTCTCCTATGAGTACAACTAACAATGTTGTATATAAACGGAGGAAGACATCACATAACATGTTTTATCTGGCGCAAATTTGCTGAAACCTTTGGATAATTGACATGTCGGTAGCTAAAGAATAATCAATAATTCGCATTTTGATCAGGTCTATTGTGCCTTCTTTTTGATGACGATGATGGTCTATAAGTATTCATTATTAACCTTGCATAAACTTAATCAAAGTATAGTTTGATAACATTTTCAAGAAGTATTTTTTTCACTTGTACTGAAGTGAGATATATGGGGAAAAAAAAGGAGAGGCTTTAATTGACAATAGAAAGACATAAAGAATAGTTTTCATCTTGGGGCGGACCTGAGTTCTTAAGGGCTTAAAACGACAAAAAGAAATGGGCCTTTTGCGAATTGCTATCAAGATATGCATAAAAAAAATTAAGAACTTTTCTTGAATAAAAGAACATCAATATGAAAAAAATACCAAATATAATAAGCGACCATCGAGATTTGGGCCTATTTTATTAGGTAATTTTTTTATGGGTCTTTAAATTTAAACTAACATGGGTTGGGTTTTTTTGTTTGAGTATATATATACATAATACAAATATATTTTGGGGCCCTAAAAATTTATCAATTTTAGTGGGCTTAAAGCCCGGGCACCTTGAGCTTTAGCCCAGGGTGGGTGCTGTTTTCATCAGCGTGGCACCTTCTGACAAGGAATGCAAAAAATATAGTATTAAATTAAAAATTTAATTTATGAATGTGATAATAGAAGGGAATTCATTCACCTATTTTTTAATTCTCAAATTATTGTGATTATTAATAAAATAATATGTTAACTTATTTATCAGTATGATCTAATTTTAATTAATTTGTAATGTTGGTAGTATCAACTATCAACTATCTATCTAACAAAATACAAATAATTTTGAATTTTTCGCTTATCTAATAAATCAATCATTCGAGTTATCAAAAGTTTAGCATAAATCTAACCGTTCATTATTTCATTTTCTTTATTTTCTGATCTTATACCTTTTTCTTCCTTCCCAAACTCTATCCCTGGTAGCTTCATCTTCTAACTTTTTCATCCTCTGCAAACAAAATTTTAGTGTCGAAGGCACGGTTACCGCTAGTTATATGTAAAAAAGCAGGACAGCCGATCTCTCTTCTCCGCTTCATCTTCCGTTTCTCTGTTCTTCGGATGGAATTATCGGTGGAACAAGAGAGCGATCCCTCACCCATAAACGACCGTCTCTCTTCCACTTCCCTCCTCTTCCACTTCTAATTTCTCTGTAACCTCTGTCAAAACCTCGCCTCTTCCTCTCTTCTCACCATCAATCCAAACCCTAATTCTACGGCAGTGAAGAAGCCCCAATTGGCGACGAAGCGGTCTGCTCTTGCTAACATCACAAACCAAAGGGATGCCTCTCTGAATGTTGTACAGACCACAATTCTATCAAAAACTTTGGTAATTACCTACCCCTCTCATGGGTTTTACAAATAAATTAGTGCGGGGTCTTCTTCATTCTCTCATATCCCATGTATCTATATACCTCTGTATGGACATAATTTTTTGGTGTATGTAGCAAGACTCTTGATTAAATGTATTTGCGTGTTTCCCAAAATGGGAATGCTGATTTTGTTACAAAATTTAATTACCTGTTAATTTAAGTAATCAATTCAAACCCTAAATACCCATTCGAAATAAGAGATTAGTTTACTCGGTGCCTCATTTGATTGGATTATTATCAATTTTATATATCCCTTTAAATTTGTTAGCTTTGTTGAGGTGTAAATATGTGTAGGTGCACAAATGGGCCAAGAATTGAGGTATTGGTCTTCCAAAATTGAAGGACTATGAAATGATTTTTTGGGGGTAATATATGCAAGTATGTAACTGAAATGATTTTACTGACCTTCTGTTTTGTTAAATAGTGTAAGTGCTTGAGATGTTTTATGTGTTTGATAAAATGAGTTTGAGAAAATGTTCATATGTTTTAATGTATTGACACATGTGAATACATGAAGAAGACCTTGACAAGGTTCTTTGTGGATACATCAGTTGTGTCCATAATTTTGGTAAGTTTGCTGATATATATATATAAAGTATTTTCATTACTTACTTCCTTCTGTTTATATCTCTCTAGCCACGATTGATACACATGCAAAAGACATAATTTTGATCTTTCAGATATTCGAACGAATCCATATGAATCTTTTTAGGGTTCAATGGAAGAGGTTCTTCAGGAACTAGAGGAAAAGTGGGCATAAGTTCAAGATAATACGCTAAAGCAGCCTACTCCAGGTATCTTCATCTTGCTTTACTAATATTTACATGGATGATATGTTGTCAGCTCCCTACATTCTTATAATTTTCGATTATACATTGGTATTATATTGTCTATCCGATTGTTAATCTGAATTCTCGCATCAACCCAACAAAACCCACCTCCTCCTTACCGGTGTCGATCTCTCAATCCACCTTTGTAGTGTCAAGAGAGATTTTGGTTCTCTCCATCGGCGATGTCTAAGAATCTGCATTCCATGGCAGTAATCCTTTTACCCTCCCCAAATCTTATTTTTTGTTAGTCCAATTTGACCTTTAGTTGGCTGTTTAGAATAGTGCACATTACATGTTTGGTTAAATGCCAAAAAAAGGATATATGTTGTCATCACAATCCACAATTTAGTTCCCTTTTTTTAAAAAAAAATTCTCCTCTTTAAACCATGTACGATCATTATTCTAATACATTTTTATTTTTCTTTAGATCCTTGGTTCAAAATCGATTCTTTTTTGGCGCACTTTGGTTGAGTTTCTTAGCTGTTTAAAGAAGTACTATTACTTCAATTGAAATTGTCATTGTTAATAACTTTAACAAGAGCATGAGTTTAATAAATATTTTAAAGGTGCCACATTTCAGTAAGTAGTTTAAAATATACATCATTTTGGTAAAGAAACTCTATTATTTTCTGGTTAGGAGTGTATAAGTTTGTACCTAATTTGTCGCATTCTAATTAGTTTTACCATTTAATGATAGAAGCTTAGAATGGGTCGTCAATCACATGAAAAATCAAAACTTTATACGCACCCCTACACATATCTAAAGACACGACCATGGTGACGTAAGCAATCCTCAATTGATTGGAAAATTCGCTGAGTCGATCCTTGATTAATTATAGGAGTTAACTCGATCGGTCAATTGAAAAATTTACGCGAGTTTGGAATTATCTTCTCTTCTTCCTCTTCCTCTTCTTCCGCTTTCAGTTTCCTACATTCTTCTCTTCTCACTCTTCAGTCGCCAAACCGTGAGTATCTATTTTATATATAGATGTGTTATCCCGTTTAATAACTTCCTTCATTTTGCTTGGATAATTCAAATTTTTTTAATACAAAAGAAATAGAAAATTTCACTGCCTCGATATTTTAATTTTTTGATGAACTTAATCAATTATCAATCAACTGCACACTTGCACAGGACTAATATAAGAAATGCTATTCAGAGTTTCTAGGGTAACTTGCTTGATTTAATAAGTTTCTGTTGCAAAAGGTGTAAATCATTCTCATGGAGTGAACCTATTATCAGTGTACTTGATAAGAGGGATTCCGTTGGTGGTTTGGTTTTTATAACTTATTTTATTTTTTGTATATATAATGTGATTTGAACTCTGGTGTCTATAACTCCAGATGCCAACTTTGCTTAGTAATGTAACTTGAGGCTATGGTATGGTAAAGATCCCAACTTTGTGACCATGTAGTTTACTATGGGTCTATGATAAAGAGGACTTCAGGTTTTGGATCTCATTGTCTATTGTTTGACACATGATAAAAAAGAAAACTATAAGCAATATCCGGGCAGGTTTTTATTACTACTTTTTTAAAAGATATACCTCTCTTTCTTTGAGAAACGAGTAGTACTTTATATTACTATGTGCAAATCACAGTTTTATTGCAATTTTTTAACTTAGTTTTTGAATAAGTAGCTTCCAAGCATTTGAATGATTGGCCTATTGTGATGATTGTTGTTTCAAATTGTACTGTTTTCTGAATGTTATTGATGGAATTCGTCAGCAATGATTCAAAGTACTTCTTTTTACACTATTTCGGAAACCCAATGACTCGATCGTATGGATATGTAAAATAAAGGATTTTCAATCCTACCAGGAAAAGGAGGGAAACGGATACTCAATTTCAAGTGAGTTAACATAATTCCATACTTAATCTCATATATACATATAGAATTTTGTGGAAAGCCGTATTCGATAAAAGTGGTATGTACGGCTTGGAGGGAGATCTTTCATTGACATTTCTATCCCTCCAAGTTGTCAAATATACAAGTAATTACATGGATTGTGTACTTCGAGTTCTTTTTTGACATGAATGTCTGACAAATTATTAAATTCATTATTCAAACTAGCCCGTGCATTGCACGGGTTATCAACTAGTAGAAAATAAAAAAGAGCATCAGATAATTTGAGCAATCAACAAAAAAAATATTTCATTCTAATTTTTTTTGGGGAGGAGGTCAGTAACAAGGAATCTTCCTTTCAACTTCCCCCCACCATCTCCCCCTCTCTCTCTGTCTCTCTTTTATCGAATCAACCTCTTTTTTACTTTTTTTTTTCACCCAAACGCTAATAAATTCCATTTTTGGTGGTTCTTTTTGGCAAAACCTAACTTGAATTTAGAGAGAGAGAGAGAGGAGAAAATGAAGAAAGACAAAGGAGTGACAGTAGGTGGTAGCCCTAGCAGAAGCAATCTCGAATCTGAAGACAAAGAAGAAGAGAAATATAGTGTGCCACTTCCTCGATTCTCTGCTCGAAATGCTTCCTCCAAATACGACTTTGTCAAGGTCCCTCCTATTAATTTCTTATCAATTTAAACTTCACTTTATTCATGATTGTTTAATTTGTTTTGTTCGACCAAAACTTGGATGTTTTCTTTTTGTTGGTTCAGGTAAAGGTGTGGTTAGGTGATAATGCTGATCATTACTATGTTCTCTCCAGATTTTTGCTCAGCAGAATGTTGACCGTTACTAAGGTCCTTAAATTCCTCCCATTTTCCCATTATTATTTGCCAATTTTGCTTGTGACAAGCCTATAATTGGATGTTATGATAGGAAAGCAAGACCCTGGTAGTCTCCATTGAAATGTACATATTAGTTTTGGATTATCTTCTTTTAGAATTATATTAAGGCAAACCCATTATGTTTCATGCTGCGCGAATGGTGATCTTTGTAAAGGTACATGCTTATGTAATAGTTTTGGTTGTGATAGTTGAAATCTAGAGGAGAAGGCAGATGTTCAGTTATTTCAAAGCAGGCTTTTGGGAAGTGGGATATACACAACTATTAGTGTGTGTTTGAGTGGGTATATCTATTATACGTTTTTATGTTTAATATATGTATACTTCATGTATATAAACAAATATTTGCACAATCCCAAGGGCCAAGGGGTTAGCTCAACTAGTGATAAGTGCCTATCTAGGCATGACCTTTTAGCTTTGTATGCAAACATGTATCATATAATCTTAATACCAGATCTATACGGCTAATTTCTGAGATTCCTTAGCATGTGTGTCATACTATATGTCATGATTGCATTTTTAGTTTTTTTTTTTGGTTGTGGGTTGTGGTTTTAGATTTTATATCCTGTTGGAAGGCTAGTGAGTAGTGATTACCCAATGAAACTCTTACCATTGGTAATCCTATTTTAGCATGCTGACTTTACTGTGTTGTATAATTTTACCTCATAAATATCTCTAAAAGAGATCTTTTTGTTATTTTATTTTGTTTCTAATTCTAAGGTTTCATTTTCTGCGGTAAATAACTAAAAGGACTTTGAAATTTATATAACATCTTTTTTGGTGCAACTCTAACAAATTTTCTGTTACAGATTCCTAATCACGTGGCCCTAAAGATTGCGCTGGAGCTAAAAAAGCTGCTCATAGACAATAGCCTTCTGGATGTGTATGTCACAAACGCATACTTTTCTAAGTGGCTAGTTCCCGAAATCTTTTTATATCTGTTCTTCGTTAATTAATTTACTGTACTCTTGACAATTTTGTAGCTCTCAATCTGATCTGGAAGCTAATTTGTTTAAGGTATATCGACATAGTTCCTTTCCCTCCCTTTTTTCCCTGGTGTTCATTATAGAAGGTCTTTTTCATTTTTTATGTTGTTTGTAGTTTTCAATCCAAGGAAAGGAAACATGTAGGTATTCGTATGAAAACTACTCTCTTTTTTAAGTTTAGATTGGTGATAAATGCTAGGATTGAGATAAATGTTTACTCTGTTTTTCGTAGTCAAATGATTCTTAGCTTACTTATTATGAAAATTGGATAGCCTTGTGTTTAACTTTAAAGCAAAGTGGTTGGCAGGTACAACATGACTAAAAGTTACAAATTTTATGTTTTAAATCACTTCACGCTCTCTCTCTTCCCTACACACACACACACACATATATATATATATATACATGTATACACACACCCATATATATATATACATGTATGTATATATATATGTATATTTATGTATAGAGTAATGATCCATAATTAAAGTTGGCTATGGACATTTACCTAACCAACTAAGTTGAAACCAAGATCGTGCAGCTTAGAATAGAGTCCAAACTAAACCGTCTGTTAAACAGTTTGGGGGACGGATACAAACTGTTTGACGGACTTGGTTATAAACTGAACTGCCCCCTTGTTTGAAAAAATAAAAAACATCCGTCAAACTGTTTGACGGATGGTTCTTTTTCCCCCAGATTGAGATCATTCTTCTCCCTTCTCTTCCAAATACTTTGAACTAGCTGATATATACATATATATACATGCGTTAGGATTCCAATTATTATACAGGTATCTTTTGCCAATTTTTTATTGTATGAAGTCCAATTATTTGACTTCATTTGCAGCTTATGGAGCGGCGTGGTTATGGGGAGGAGTACATAAATCGTTACAAGATGATGACAAGGTTAGCAAGTTTCTTCGATGACCTCTTACGTTATCATCTACGCCCCAACAATTTTACTCTATTTCTGTACTTGTGGAATTTTTATCCTATAGTTTTGGATGCCTGAACTTGAATGGACTACTAGCTACTTAATAGCTCTGTATATATTTAATCTGCTACAAAATGTTTGGTGCTTTTCTTGTTTTATATATATTTATTATGTGTGTGTGTGCATGTGTGGATGATTTTGTCGGTTAATGTATTGAGAGGTGCATCATATTCTTTGTTTAGTTAGCTCTACTGTCTGATCCGTCAATTCGTTATTTTCCTCCTTCAGGTGTTATATTGAGTTGCTAATAACTGTCCAACTTTTGGATTCCTTACGTGTAGCAACAATCCATATAACAAATCATTGAATCTTTGAGTGAATAAAAGTATGAAGTTGGCTACTAGCAAAAAAGAAGTATGAAGTGGGCTATACTTAAGTTCCAATTCCGCATGTTCCCAATCTGGCGGGAAAAGAAAGCATTGACCTGTCCTCAAATCATCCAAACGGAAGGGAAAACAAACATTAGCGCACTTTAGGTGTCGAACAAGAAATGTGGATCTTGTGAAGGGCATGATTACATTTGTTTTTCATGTTGTCAGTCTGTAGGAGCACTTTGGACTTGGATTCCATAGGACTAGAAGATACACAAATTTGCACGAGCTTGTAATTTTGAGATAGGAGATAGGACAGAATTAGATGGAATGAATTTGTGGGTTTGGGAAGTTTAGCAAAGACAAAAAAGTAAATTTGAGAGGTTTTGGCGAAGTATGGGAGGAATACAACTCCGTGAGCTATTAAAGCTGGTATAAATTGAGACTGATTCCATTTTGTTTTGGCCCAAAAGATTCCAACAATACCTTTTATAGGCCTATGGACTTATTATTAGACTTGGAATTTGGAACTAAACTTGGATGGATATGAAAAGACTCTTGACCGTTATAGAATCCCAAATTACTTCGACTTCATATACTAAAAGACTCTAAAAATTAGACATAATAAAAATGACAGAAAACTAAACTTAAGGGCCTATGGACTGCCTGATAAACTTTCTAGTTGAACCACAAAATTCCAAAATCTCTTTTCTCTAATCTTATTTTTTCTTGAGTTTTTTGTTGCTTCCTTCATTAGAGTTGAACCTTTTTTGAGCTAGCAGTTGTGTCACTTAGATTAGTTGTATGCCCATAGTTCAAGATCTTGACTATGTATCTTCTATTAGCATTAAGGCTATGAGATGCCAGATTGCATTCTAATGTTGCTTATCCTTATCATCTTCTTTTAGATTTCACCATCAAAGAGTACCATTGGTTATTCTTGTGTGTGGAACTGCCTGTGTGGGGAAGTCTACAATTGCTACTCAACTTGCACAAAGGCTAAATTTGCCAAATGTCTTGCAGGTGAACCTGTCTCCACCCCCCCACCCCCCCCGGAAAAAAGAAAAAAACTCCCCACCCTCTGTCACTCTCCACACTCACACATGCGCCTGCATGCATGTGTTTACATGCACACATACATTTTTCACCAAGTTTGTGGCTTTTGTTGACGTGTTTGACGTACCTTCTTCTTAATGTTACAGACAGGTATGGTGTATGAATTGCTACGGACATCTACAGAGTATGTATCTGACCCGTTGCTTTTTTCCTCTTCTTTTTTTTTCGAAAAAAAATTCTGGAGTGCATGTTGTTCAATATGAATTCTGATGCAGAAGAAGTTCTAACTCTACAACTATGAACATGAGGGGATTATAAATTCTGCAGTCCTGCAATTAAGATTTGGTTTCCTCAACTATTCTTTTGATTGATCAGACCCTTCTGAAGGAAATCAGGAAATCAGTTGATAAGTCAACAGAGAGTCATAATTGGATATAAATGTGTGGAAGAATTAATTTGTGAAAAATTTGAGCAATAATTGACTGTTAAAGTTTTGAAACTTCCTCTGCTTTGTGTTTGATATTCTTCGTACATAACGTGCGAACACTTTTTAACAAGTAAATCTTCGATAGGATATTGCTGGTAGAAAATGGATAGACTTCTACAATGTTTGACCTTATTTTCTGTTTCTCATTAGTACTTTTGATATGGGTTAGTAGGTATATTCTTCTCATGAAGTAATATTTTCAATTTTATAATTCAGTTTGCTGTCTTATTTAAAAAAGAACAGAATGGAATTTCCTGGCTTGTTCTAGCGCTCCCCTTCCCCCTATTTTTTCCCCTTGCCAACATGCTTATGCTCTTCTGGTATCATCTCAGTGCGCCATTGTCATCTTCCCCTGTATGGGCACGAGACTTCAGCTCATCTGAGGAACTAATTACTGAATTTTGTAGAGAATGCAGAATAGTTCGAAAAGGTATTTGCATATCTACCAGTTGAAACTGTTTCGAATAGTTATATGGAATGTGATTTGCTTTTGTGAAACTTGCTTTACCTTCTAGGTTTGGCTGGTGATCTGAAGAAAGCAATGAAAGATGGAAAACCAATAATCATTGAGGTGCTGAAAACTACATTTGAAAAAGAAATTCTCTATCAATTTAGCTGTGGGTGGACTAGTTGTGCCTTCTGCTTTTCTTGTATCCCCACTTTTCTATTAATAAAGTTTCTTTTTCTATTAAACAGAAAAAGCTCTTTATGTTTAATTCTTGCTGGGTTTTCCTTCTCTTTAAATTCAGCTGTTTCCTCTTATTTATAGGTATCTGATTTCTTTTTTCTTCTTTCTGCTAAAATATTCTCTTTTAGAATGCAATGGCATCATATAAGAACAAGATTTTGGGAAAAATAATTTTCTAATGAATATTTTTGTTGGATTGCTATTTTTTAAAAGAAGGGTTGTCGCGTGGGCACAAGTGTAGAAACAGCCCCATAAAGAACAAAAAACCACCTTGTACAGCCCCAAGAATATCGGCCCTTCATCTGACAAGTTTACAAAAACTACCTCACAACAACTTTCTAATCAATTTTAAAGTACTGAGAAACAAAATTCTGAACAAGCCATTGAAATTGAACACGAGTGGAAGTGATCCTTTTCTCCACTGTTCAAGAGAAAATTGCTGAAGTCCCAATATGCTGCAAACAGGCAAATTAGAAGAATTAAAAGTATGATATTTCAAGGGCATGTAAGGTGTGCTATAGCTAATGATACCAAAATATCAGCATCTGTATATCTAAGTCATGATATAGTCTATTAGTGATGCACTTCTGTCAGCTGTTACTGTGAACCTTTTGTTGTTCTGTAATAGCTGATTCACAAGAATGTTTGTGATGGCAGGGGATGCATTTGGATCCAAGTATATACCTAATGGATGATGAGAGTAAATTACCAACAAACATGCCAGTAAAAGTTGAAGAGCCAGACCCCCTGGAACCAGTTGATGAAAATGCAACACAAGCCGAAAATGATTCTATTGCTCGTGGTAGTTACAGTCACCATTCTCCTGCAGATGAATTGAGTAAGATTGTAGATGGCCTGCAGTCAGTTGACATTGTTAGAAGTGCTTCTGCAGATAAAGGTTTAGATGTAACCCGCATTGTACTTAGTTAGTTATCTTTTAAGTAGGATTTGGTTCTTTAATTATGAAGTTTCTTATATGAGATTTCCTTTCTGGACTTAATAAAGCACAAAATATCCAGGCTGGTAAGATAGCAGCTAATCCAACAGTTTCTTTGGTCATGTAGGTGAATCAACTAAAGATCCAGAGGCAGATAGAAACCCACTTGTTAAAAAAGAAAAGTCAGGTGCTGCTGAACCAATAATTGTTCCTATAGTCCTAAAGATGGCTGAATTTGATCATAAGGTGCACTTCCTTTGCTTTCAGCATTGATTTATTTTTGTGATCACGTGACAAGGTTAAGCTTGTTACATTCATCTTCATTTTTCTGAATGTATAAACTTCTTTTATGATCTACTTCTACATCTGGTGGTAGAACTGTAGAAGTAACTCCACCTCCTCATATTGTGTCTCATTGTTTTGTTTTTTTCCTTTTTTTCTTAGAATCTATGCTGTTTTTTCAACACAACTGTCTTCTCATGTGCAGGCATTACTGGAGGAATGGATTTCCACTCGGTCATTCAGCGACAAATATCCAATACAGGTATCATGGTTTATTAGGCTCTCTGTATCAGTTTTTTTTTCTGGATAGAACCTTGTATTTATGCATTTGAACCGCGCTTTGACAACAGAATTAGATATGATTGTATTTTGATAATTCTGGATAGTTGAAAATGAAAGTGCAATCTCTTTAGAGTTTGTAAACGTCTTTTGGTGCCCACCAAACACGTTGTGCTCCAGTTGCAATGGTTTGGTTTACCTCATTACTGATTCCTGTTTCAGTCAGCCTGCCAGTTTAGTAAGTTCTTTGATGATCGGGTTAACTGAGACCAAAAAAAATATTAAATTGATAATGCTACGTTCACTTAGTTTCAATGTTGAGCTTCGTTTTGGTTTCAATAGTTAGTAGGTTTTATAGGATTCGGAGCTGAGAGGTGAAAAGCAGATGCATCATTACCAGTACTTTTCTTGGTCATACACGTTCGCCAGCATGCTGCATGTCTAACTACTCCATAAAACAGGGCTGGAGTGTCTTAATTTGATGAAATGTACTTATATTTGAAGATGCTAGAAAATTTGAAAGCACTATTTACTATTGGTTTCATAAGTGTTTTTTAGGGTTCAGGAGGTGTTGCAATGTATTATTGTTTGTGAACTGAGTGGTGTTAGAATTGGCAGCATATTTGTACTGGTCAAAGCACTTATAATATATAAAGTTTTGTTTGAGTGTCTGTTGACATAACAGATATCCTTTAGTAGTAGATTTTTGAGGGCAAAAACATTTTCAAGAGAAGCTGAAATTTAGTGCTTTTGAAACTGCATTTATATTTTAACATTAAAAAATTACCAAAAAATAATGTATAATTCTATACAATGGTTTCAAAATTATTTACAAAGACTAGAGTTCTTAATCTCCCCTAACCAATCATCCAGAAGAGCAGTAGATCGTAAGGGCATAAATGACCTGCTTCTTTCTTCTTTTTTTTTTCTTTTTTCTTTTCTTTTATTTTATTTTTTTTAAGACATCTGGAGAATGGATGCTAGGCCATGCCCACTCTAATGTTAGATGTGTACAGTGTTTTTTGAGTATGTTAGTGACTTTTATACATTGGATATGTAACTATTGAATGATGCAGTTCTGAGCTCCATGGTTTTCCCAAGGGAAGCTAATGCCTAAAGTTGAGTATATCTTGATAAATCTTCATTCCTTGAATGAAGCAGGCTGGTTACTTCGTCTTCTTTTAGTTCTCTTGATCTTTCAAATTTTGTTGTATATGTTTGTCGATTTGTGTCGATCGTTTACTTTCTATAATGAGCTTATATTACATCATGCATTTATAACAAGATCGGCTTTCTGACTATTTCCAGGACAAAGATAAGCTAATAAGCAACTTGAAGACCATTCAGGACTATCTCTGCTCATTCAAGTCACAGGTATATACTTATTTCACCTGTTTGTAATGGTTTAATCTTCTCATTGTTCTGTACAAATGCCTCTACTAAAGTCTGAACTTTTCTATAAATCATGTATCATGAATACTTGTATATCCATGCCTAGATCAGTGGATTGCGGTTGTGTGGTTGAAGGTTTTTCATCTATGATTGCAACAATGTTAAATCTTCTTTTCTTTTACTTGCATCTTTTCTGATGAACAGGGTCTAACAGTTGCTAACATATCAGCTACAACATTTCCACAAACACTGGATTGGCTGCATAGTTACCTTCTTCAGGTAAAGTTATTCTTCTTATCAATTTTCCCTAATGCCACATCTCCTTTGATATTGAAAGGGAGAAGATTTGAAATTTTAGTATTTTAAGCTATCAGATCTCAAATATTAGTACTCTCAAATGACATTCTTCAAATGATCTGAACAAAAATTATTGGTGTTCATTTTCTTCTTTTTCCCTGAAAAAAGTATTTTATCTTTTGTTTGTTTATTTCTCAGCCAGATTATCCCCTTCAGTATTCCTCCTCAGTAGCTTATATTGTTATTCTAAAATTGGTCTTGATTTTTCCTTTTAATTTTCTATCCAGTGTATTGAGCAAGGTACATCATCCATTTCTTCTGGAAGTGATAAACAGCCAGTTCAAAAGTAGATTACAAGCTGGTTCAGCACTATATGTTATGGGTGTGTGTCAGACTTTAATCATGTATTCGTTATAATTCATGCATCTATACTGATTCTAGTGCTAAGCTAACATGAAATCTGTTTGCTCGATTGAAATATGGTGAGTCAGTCTGTAGAATTATTTATTTTGCTCCGTAAAGAATATGGCAATGCTTGCTCCCATTGGCACCATTCTGCTTTGATTTACATTTGCTTTCCATGTCAAGAAAGCAGTGAGTGTCTTACCAAAAACAAAATAGAAGAAGAAAATACATGTCTCCACATCCAAGATTTCTTGGTTATATGTTGTTTAGTATCCAAAAAGGTAGTCAAGATTTGTTGGTTATATGTTTAATTAATTCCTTAAAATTAAATAGATGAAGTCTTTACTCAATAATCACTCATGGGCACCAGAGATGTTTTCTTTGATTGTTCCAGTTTCTTTCATAGTGTTTTTACGTAGATGCCTTGTTTACTAGTACTTGGAAACATAGCTTGCATGATAGCTTTTGCAACAAATAACGGTATAACACTGGGTGTACCCAGAGTTATGTAGAGGGTGTAGGTGGGGTAGGGTAGGTTTATCAAATCTCATCATCCCATAGATGTTGAATGGTCTTCTAGGGGCTGGTGGTTTGATTAACCAGAAACTCTCCCCTCATAATCTTCGTCTCCTCCATCATCTCAATGGCCAGTAAATCGTGGTCATCCAATCTCGGATAAAGCGCCCCTATGTTCTCTTTCATTCTTTCTTGGTTGAAGCTCTTTGCTATTACGCTTGCTCCCTTGGATATTCCCCATCTTAGAGCCACCTTGATTATACCATACATACATATTCAAGAAGAGTTGATCAGCAAATTATTAATTTTTAATGAATTATAAAATGTGGGCTTTTCTGAATATGATTTGACCAAGTTTCATGGAGTAATATATTAGTACTCCCTCTGTTCAAGAAAAAGGAGTCCAATTTATAGAATTTACAACTATTAGATTGTATGTTTGTTCCTTATTTATCTTAAAAATAATAAGTTGTTACTCCCTCCATTCTAAATTATTTGCAGTTTTAAAGAATTTTTGTTGTACTAAAATGGCTGCACTTTGCTAAAATGATTATATTACTAGTTTACCCCTTTCACTTATTTTTTCTCCTTATGAGATCTTATTTTGTTTAAATAACTTGTTTTTTATGTAAGGGTAATAATTTAGTTCCTTAATTCATGTATTCTTTTCGTCTCAAAATTAGATAGACACTTCTACTTCTTTTTTTTTTAATTTAAATTAACATAAAATTCTTAATGCTTCATTACTTATAAAGTAGGTAGATTGAGTAATATCATTGCATTGTTATTTCATTTTTAATAAATATTAGGAATATGTTTGAAGGAAAATATATATATCCTAAAATTGTTGTTCTAAAAATACTTCCTTAATTTTAGAACAGGAGTGGCATAATTTAAAACTGAAACGGAATAGTGGAAATTTTTATTATATTTTTTCTTTGGTATGGTTAATTAAATAGAGTTGCATATGTAATCATTCATTAGTTAAGTTGGGCAGTTAGGTACTGTACTGTGTATTGAAATACTACTACTTACTGTAGAGTTTGTTTGAGAGCAGAATTTAAGGAGGATGGTGGTGATCACTTCCCTCTCTCAACTATCCCATCCTTAATCGCTTCTCTCAAAGCATTTCCCACGGCTGCCTCCCTCAGAACCACAAATCTTTGCTGTGTCAAAATGCCTGTAACCCATCTGCATATTATTATTACAAGTATAATTATGAATTTCATAATTACCAACATCAAGAAATATCAACAAAAATTTCACACAATTATGATGATCAAATACTTCAGTCTTAACAATCACGCTAAGACCTCGTTGGCTTTCGTGTATATGTATGGTGTATTATATATATATATATCATGGTGGTTGATCAATATCTTACCTTGAGACTTGAGAGCCTTATGGATTGCTTGTTCAGTAGTGTTTCTATCATTTTCATAGGAATATGTCCCAAAACCAAGCACGGGTATGCTTCTCCCAATATTCAATCTAACTACCTCATCACTTCTCATCTCTCTCCAAAACTATTTACTCCTAACAACCACACTTTCTGAGATTATGTACCTAATGCATAAATTGTATACGAATAATGTTAGAGATATTAATTATACACAAAAAATTATGCACACATAGTATAAAAAAAGAGAAAAAAATAAAGAGCAGAACCTACAATTAAATATTTTACACATTTTTATTGATAAGTAATATATGAGTCCTGCTCTTGGTGCACAATTTTTTGTGTATAATTGGTACACATAATATTATTCATTGTATACACATTACATCCATATATATATATATATATATATATAGTTTTGTTGCTTATGTATACAAGAAAGTCAACTACTATATTTTTCTTGTTTTTTTTATTTATATAATTAGACACCTCTCCGCCAAAAATGTGTATTGAATTATTATTATTATTATTATTATTATTATCCTACGAAAAATAAATTATTTGTAGGAATTATTAGTGTACATATCAAGTGCATGTGATCTTCCACGTCTGTTGGGATTTCATTACCACTCCTTCATTTGATTTGAATTAAGCAAAGAATCAAATCAAATTTACCATATATATATATATATATATATATATATATATATATATATATATATATATATATATGCGCGTGCGTGTACTTGAAGAATTTTTTTCAGTCATTTCTACTGAATCACTTCCGTTCAGATCGAGTTGGTAATTTAGTTAAACCTCAAGTATACCATGATTAATATCATTCTAGATTAAATGAAGCACGAATTGATATTTTCATAAGTGAAAAAAATAATTTCATAAGTTTTTCTCTCACATAATGCTAAAATTCACTTACTATTCATGTGAGGAATAAATTATAAAGTATCATTTTTACTTGTGAAAGTATCAATTTCTTTATATTATGTAAAAAATAAATAAACGTCCAGTAACAACAAGTCAGGTAGATTAATTTAAGACAAAAATCAAGAAATTTGAAGTGCAATAAAACCATTTAATTAATCCTACTGACTATGTAATCACCTATTTTTTTTTTTCTAAATTACCTTCCTAACATGTTACTATTGGTCCATTAGGTAGTGTAAAACATTACTTTTATAAGTCATCCTTTTATATATATATATATATATATATATATATATATATATATATATATATATATATATATATATCAAAGAAAGGCCTACCCATATTAATTAACTAATAAACAAATCAAGAATTGGGAAAGCAATGTATCTCCCGGGATTTTAGCACGTTCATATATATAATACAGGCATATCCACCGTCTTCGTCACCTTTTCTATAAATTAGAGGGTCAACGAATATATTAACTCATATTCGGATGTTATTCCGAAAATTACTCATGGTCATGAAATCAACCCAAGTCTACAGGAACAAGATTAAAAATAAACTAAAATTGTTGAAACAGTTGGGCTAGAATCTTGAGTTATGCAGAGCTTGAACTTTTACATAAATCTAAAATTTCTACACAAAATATAAGTAGCATTTAAATTTTCGCAAATTTACTTCTAAAAGTCAAAATGGCACTCATATTCTATTCTCTAGGTTGAAATTCTAGATGTTCTTAAACTCCTATGTTTAGCAAAGTCTTCTGTTCTTTAAATTCTCTTATAGAATTGGTTTCCTGATTCACTAATGGGTTGTAAATGTAAAGTAGATAAATTTTATTTATCAATCTATTTTTTTCTTCGTTACTTCTCTTCTACTTCATAGCTTTAAATCCCATGTCTTCCGCATCAAATTTTTTTCTTATTTTATACATCACTACATGATTGTTCTTTCGAACCCAAATTTGTTAGATTATTTTTGTTTTACTGTGATTCAGAAATTATATGACACGCCTGGAGTTCATCTCCATCACAGGCAAGCTGCAGTGGTTCAATCAGAAGATCTACCTCTACTTGCTCCCCGGAGTCAGCTCAGGGGTCAATCTTTTACAGTATGCCTTATTTTCTTTGAAGAAGGAACACATATTTTTAATATATATATATATATATATATATATGTTTTAATCTATAGCTTTTGTGATGCATTACCAGAGTTCTCAGATTCCCTTAGATGATTGGGTGGCTGACAGAATTGAATCAAATGGCTTGAACGGATTTTCCATATTTTGGGGAGGTCTTGTCCAGATTGATATTCTGAAGGTAGAGTCTAGTACCCTCAATCTCATGCTTGTTCTGTAAGTAGATCAATTGTGGATGCTTTAATCTTTTTCAGCTTAATTTTGTTCTCTGGTGTTTTCAGGTTTGTCCCGAGACATGTTTAACATTTTATGGTCCCAAGGCCCTAAAAATTCATATTGTACCTACTAAGAAAGCAGATGAATTTTACCGGGTAAGACTTTTTTGTTATTTATTGCACTCAGGCCAATAAAAACCAAAAATAAAAATGGTTGGTTGGCTGCTTATTATCACATATAGGAGTAGTAACTATGCCTGGTTTTGGTTTTTCTTTTGAAAGTGTGTAGGCTGCCGCCCTGTGCGCGCGGGGGGTTTCGAGAGCTGGGCTATGTTTTCTTCATACCTTTATAATAATACAAAATATAATATTCTTGCTGTTACAGAAAGAAGTTGGAGTCCTACTGACACCTCCTACTGGAAAACAAAGAGCAAATCAATGGATAGGACATTAGGACTTGAAACACAGCGCCAGTTGCAGATAAAATTTGAAGATGCAGAGAGGTACTATAATGATATGAGATAAATGGCTTCTTATATATGGGTTGCTGTGGTAATTGTTGAACTCAGTACTATTATCAGTTTTTTTCCTTTTTTATGCACGAGTATCTCACCGCTTTCCATTATGTTTGAAATATAATCATCCATTTCTTTTTGTCTTTTTTGCTTATGCAGGCCTGCTTGTGATGTGGCTATATCAGGTCTTGGATGGATTTCTGTTGAGCCAGTCAGCAAAGAACTTAAATCATCCAACTTAAATTTAGAAGAAACTGCAACGGAGGAGCTACTTCTGGCTGTTCATGTTCCCAAACCAGTTGAGATTTTTGTTCGGCCTCCAATGCCAGTGGGTAAGGCTGGAGGGAGAGTGGTATCAATATCGAGAGCTAACTGAGAAGGAAGAGGAAGACAGACCAAAATGGTTTTTTTGACACTGGTAGCGGCTGTAAATTTCACCCTGTATAATCAATTAGAATACTCTGTTTGTGTACTTCAGTACTTGTATTATGTTTTCATGAAAGTACTAAGACAAGTCTCTCCCTCTATGTGAACCAACATATTCTCATCAATAGAGCCACAGGAATTTGTTTTCTTTTCATGTTTTTATTGTTGACAAGGGGAAAAAGAATCGCAAGCTACAAGCACCAGCAAAACTGTCATTGTTTGGCTAATAACTATTCTCACTCAATTTTGCAGAAGCAGATCAATCATGCACAGTTATTCTGGATATTGTTGAATCTTCATTACCTGCAGGCTTGCCTGAAAACTTTGGTGCTGACTGTAAATTGCAGGATACTCTTAAAAACTCGGGTGAGTTGCTGCCAGAATTATGGAAACTTGCTGACTCTCCCCGTGAAGCAATCTTCTCATATAGGCGGGCTCTTCTCCATCTATGGAACCTGGACACAGAAACTACAGCAAAGGTCAAAAAAGAATTTGCCATTTTTCTGTTGTATAGTGGAGCAGAACCTAGTCCTCCAAACCTTCGTTCCCAAATGGATAGTTCATTTGTACCTAAAAGCAACATAGAGGAGGCTATTCTATTGTTAATGGTTTTATTAAGAAAAGTTTCTCTCAAAAGAATTGAGTGGGACCCATCTGTTTTGGATCATCTTTCATATGCTTTATCTATCTCTGGGGGGACTAGGTGTTTTGGCTAATCAACTAGAGGAATTGCTTCCTGGGTTTATTGATCGGAAAGACATGTACCACACTCTAGCCCTCTGTTACTATGGAGAAGGTGATGATTTGGGTGCTTTAAATTTGTTGAGGAAATTGTTGAATAGTAGAGAGGATTCAAGTCATATTCCAACATTATTGATGGCTTCAAAGATCTGTGGTGAGAGATCTAATTATGCGGAGGGTACAGATTTTGCTCTCAAAGCTGTGGAGAAATTGAAAGACGGATGTGATAGATGGTCAGTGTTGCCAACTCTTTATTGGGCATTTCACTGTCAGCAAAATCTAAATCATTTGTGACAGACTCTGAGAGGGTTAGGAGACAGTTTGCGGCACTTCAGTCCCTGGAAACAGCTGGGAGAATGACAAAACTGAGCGACTCCAGAGTTGTTTATCATCTCAGTTTAGAAAATGATGAGCAGAGGAAGTTGGATTCTGCACTTTATTATGCAAATCACCTTCTTGAATTGGAGGGTGGGTCTAATCTTTCAGGGTGGATATTGGTGGCTCAAATATTTTCAGCTCAGAAATGATTTGAGGATGCTGAAACAATTATTAATGCTGCTCTACACTAGACAGGGAAATGGGATCAGGGAAGATTGTTGCGAACTAAAGCTAAACTCCAAATTGCACAGGGTCAATTAAAGAAGGCCATTGAGACATACACTCAGCTTCTTGCTATTCTTCAGGTTCGAAGTAAAAGATTTATATCTGAGAAGCACCTTCTTAAGGTACGTCACGTCATCAATTGTGTAGTTGTTTCCTTAATTAGCTTTTGTAGTTCAGGCATCTTTTTTTAACTAATGCACATCCCTAAGCAAATTGATAAACAGATGTTGTTTAGCATTTCAACTCTCATACCCTCTTCATTGACATTTCTGTGGCATTTTTCTTTAAAATGATGTATTCTATTAATGTTGTTTTTTTTTTGTTGGGGGGGGGGGGGGAAGAATTGGCCACTCAGTTTTTGGTGATATTGGCTCTTTTTGGGTTTCTTGAAATAGTAGAATTTTGTACATGTTTACAACTTGTGTTGACATTCACAAGACAAGATACATAGGTCTGTCTTATACAAGAAGATTTTCTTTTTTCTTTTTCCTTTCCCTATTAAGAAATTGAGGAGGGGGTGTGTGGGAAGGGAAATGTGTTCATCATTTTAAAAAATGAAATTCTGAATGTAGAGGAAATATATTCTATTAAATGAATTTCATATCTATGAAAGAAATTTGCATGTCATAGAAAGATTAAGGCTCTGCCATTTTGTTTAAAGTGGTTTATTGAAATTACTAGAGCAGTCCAATTCCCATCATTTTGAAGATTAAATTTTTAGAAGAACCATGAGAAAAAAATGTTTCAAAGATTTTGTATTTGTTATTTGTTGCAAAACTACTTTTCCTTTTCCAGCACAAACTTTATAGTACTTATGTTTGATAAGAGCTCTTTTCTTGATACAAGTTGTTGCAGCCCTTAACTTGCGTGTAATTAATAGATATATGTATATTATATTTGTAAATAACATTTTGTGTATTGATGGAACAGGAGACTGTAAATCAGAATAAAAGCTTGGAACTGGAGACATGGCATGATCTGGCTTTTGTATACATAAGCTTGTCGCAGTGGCGAGACGCGGAGATTTGTCTTTTAAAATCCAAGGCCATCAGAGAGTATTCTGCATCTAGATAGCATGCCGCTGGTACACCCATGTTTAGATTCAGTTATATACCTTTTCCATCTTCGGTTAGTCTTCTACTTGAAAGGATTAGCATGAAAAAGTAAAAATAATAATGATAATGGACCAAAACACGAATAAAACTTCAACAATGACCAGAAATGTGTAGGCCCGTGTGAGCATTGCATTGTTTGCAAGGATAGTGCCTTAGATGCTAATATTAGTATGCCAATATGAGTCCTGTCATGCATCTGCATGAACTTTATTTCCTCTTTTATCTCAAATTTTCACTATCCTACTATCCAGGTTTCTTATTTAGTGGCAGCAGTTTTCTCTTTTACCATTTCTTTTATTTGGTCAATCGTTTCTCCAAAATGTTATTATCATCTGTTTTATCCGGCCCTTCTTTAATAGATATTTATGGTTTTTTGTTAACTTATACTATGTTTGGTTCCAATGGCTGGATGGAATGGAATGACTTAAGGAATGGAATGGAATGGTTATTCTCATTTTTATGTTTAGTTTGTTCATTCATTCCGTCAAGAATAGAATCACCATTCTACTTGGGAAACATGATCATTTAACTAGTTTTTTAAGATAAGCAGCTCATTTTGAGGAGTGAATGTGAATTGGTTAGAGGTACAAACACGAAATATGTCAGCATTGCGTGAAAGCATAAATCATGATGAGTAACTCAAAGGCACCACAAAACTAACACTTATGGTTCCTGGTTCGAAGATTGAAACATTTGATCATTTGTTGTGTAGTAAGTGCATTTTATATGGTAGAACATAGGGATTGTCATTAATGGGAAAAACTGAGAGTTACCTATTTTTAGAAAGTTTTCATCATTTCAGTGGTGTTTTGGTGTTTTTGCATGTAATTGTCGAGATGTTTTAATCATGGGGATGATTTTTTTCAGGTGTGCTTTATGAAGCAAAGGGCCTCCTCAAAGAAGCTCTGAAATCATTTGGGATTGCTTTAGATGTTGAACCAACACACTTCTCAAGTCTCGTCTCCATGGCTGTAGTTCTCAGCCAGCTTGGTGGACGATCTCTGCTGGTTGTCAGAAGCTTTCTGACAGAAGCATTATGGCTTGACAGAATGAATCATTCTGCATGGTATAATCTTGGAATGCTATACAAAGGCAAGGATGCTGCATTGGCATTGGAAGCTGCTGAATGTTTTGAGGCTGCTACGCTCACTGCACCAGTTGAACCATTCAGATGAAACGCTGTTCGTATATTCTTTCTTCAGAGTCTTCAAAATTCTGCTTGAACCAAGTATAATGGAGAAAAGCAATAATAAGACTAGAAGTTGAGAACTACTAATTTTGTTCGAGGACTAGGTATGGAGCAAAGGATGTAGATGAGGACGGAAGTGAAGCATTTAGCTGTGTTTTTTTGATAGAGTTAGAAGTTCTATACATTTATACACACGAACGATGATGTTAAAATTATGACACATTATTAATAAAATACTCATATTGGACAAAATTACTCTTATGTTATTCATTTGTCATAATTCTAATATTGTTTGTATATCACTCTTTTGGATAATCATAAATGAATTAAAATTTTAATGGAATGATACATTAATGCTTGTGGTTATATATTCCCAAAGAACCCGCGTGCACAATGATGAATCTGGTGCCTGATGGATGATCAGTGGCGAAGCTAGGTAGGGTACTGTGGGGTCAATTGACCCCACTGAAAAAAAAAATTGTTTTATAATATAAGGTAAATTTTAAAATTTTTAAGTATTATATATAAATTGACTCCACTAAAATTTTATAAATTTTCTACTATACGGGGTCAAATTGAAAATTTATAACTTTGTCAATCAAATTTTAACCACATATGACTCATATCCTCTCAATATATATATATCTCTATATAATATTTTAAACTAAATAATAATCTAATTTATATTATTTTTAGAAATAATTAATGAATTAATTACTTATGAACAGTTGTGATTAAAAAAAATCTATTATAAGTCAATATAGTGTATATATACCATATATTATTACTTATTATATTGTCATTGTCATATAGTATATATATATACGGTAACCTTCTAAAGCGAACCTTAAAAAGCGAACTAAAAACGAACCGTCGTCTTTGGTGTCTATGGCGACGATTCGACCCGTCGTCGTAGCCATGTAGTCTTCTCATAGACGAATCTAATAAATGTATTAAAAACAAAAACAAGTTGAATAAAACTCTCTTCTATAGACCAGTTACTCGTTTTATGAAGTTGTCTCTTTCTATGGTCTTGTCATTTCATATTATGCATCCTTAAAATTCAACAAATGACTGAACGAGTATCATAAAAAACGATATTAAAGTTAAACAAAGATCATAAAATGACTACAAAAGGTTTAAGCATATTATGCACTACTAAAATTCATATGAAAATACATGAATTAATGTTAAACTCTATTCATATGCTCCTGAACCTGATAGTCGATTGACACAATACTACAAAAATTCAGTTAAATGTGTATCATACGTAAATCAGCCGAATTTACATTCAACAATAGCAGCACTCTATACTTCAGAATTATCCCACATTTATTTTTGGCAACGAGCATCCAAGTTCTGCATTTAACAGAAACAGTGACAAACCCAATCAAGAAATTATCAACTAGACAGTTCTTGAGGAAAAGTATGAAAGAGAGAGAAAAGATATCGAACTAGTTTATGTCTTACATGATACAAATAAATCATCTGAATCTGAATTAAATAGGAAATAGACCACTTACGTGTTCTTGTATAGCCTACAATTATGTGTCATATTAGCAAGAATGCAGTGGGATGGAGTCGATACAGGTAGAAGTCAGAACCTGAAGAGACAGTCGAATAGTTTACACACGAGAAATCAAATATGAAGGATCCACAAGTTTAAGCAGGTCTCATTACTGGGTTTGTGGCAAATAAGTTGAATTTCATGCACAAATCATTTTACTTAAGGTGGCTGCTAAGAGATTTTGAACTTTACAAGCAATATGCAGTCAATGAACTAACAAGCCACGGCAGAATCCTACACTATGGTCATTTTTGCCTTCTTAGGTTGGGCATCTCCACCACAATAGACACCTTGGTTCATTCCTATTTAATCCAAACTCATAGCAAACTAGCAAAGGGATGCGAACAACTTGAAAGTAGACACCAACTTGCAAAATACCTCGCAAGTTATACATAATGTAAAAGGAGATCAGCTGAAGAATTCCTCAACCTGCAGCTCTGCCCCAGGTGAACATCTCCAAAAACATACCTGCATCATTACATAGAAGTTAAGAAGAAGGCTAGTGAAATGGAATGTTATGTCCAAGAGGTAAAGGATATAACCTATATTCACAATGCTCAGACCATGCACAACGAGCTTTTCCATAATCCCAATAGCAGTCCTCATCTCTCAGAGGTCCACGCTTAGCTAGCACAAGTAAAATAATGGGGTAAACTATAACCTAACAAGAGAGGTTTAGAGAAGAAAGGTTTACCTTTCGTAACAAATTTCGAACTTTTATCTGGATGAATATCATGCCACATCTCAAGCCATAGTTCACGCATCAGAACTGGGGATCTTACAATATTTCTGTGATTCGCTGCAACGAGGCAGTATCAATTTTCAGTGAGAATTCCTTGTTTCATGCGAAGTTGTTTTTACTTTTAGTGGATGGGTTGAGACTGGGGGGGGGGGGGGGTTACCTATCCCAATAATACACACACACACACACACACACACATGCATCTGCCAAAACATGTAATCAAACTCGATCTTCAAACCTTATCCAGAAAACTCAAGGAAAAGAAATAAGATGAGACACAACTCACAAGTTCTTGTAGATAAGAGATAAAAAACGAAGATGACGATAACAATTTAAAAGGAGAAATTAGTACTTAAACATGTTCTACAATTTTATGTAAATACAAAAATGACCTATGATTTAGAAGAAATGACTTAAAGGGAGTCTTACGGACTAATGTATGTTGAATATCAGTATCAAACCCTTTATCTTATTTTATTTTGCAAGGTTTACAATGTGAATTAGTTGTACTATTGTTCAGTTCTGGAACTCATACGTTTACTGGCTGTTGCAAAAAACAAACAAAACAAAACAGCAAAAAACAAAGAAATACAAAATGCAATAAGCATATGGAAGGCAGTCAACATTGATAAATTTAAAGCAGAAAATTATCCGAGTTACTGAGAAACATCATATAACTAGTGCTAATCTTGAAAGTTTTCATGCTGACCCTTTCATTTACACCGAATCATGATTTACCATGAAATCTCAAGAGGCCAAAAGAGTTGTACACTAATGTTCATTGTTCACAAGTATGGTATGAACTTTGATACCTTTATCAAGCTCCCAAACTGCTGTCCTCTTTCCTGGAAGGTTTTCAGAATCTTCATAATAGGTTATGTACTTAACCCTAGGTGACCTTGTCATGTTGGGGATAATGTCCGCCTCATGAGGATGTTCAACATTCAACTGCACTTGTATGTCCAACCCATCGTGCTCCGACTGTTTCAATAGAGAAACACAAGGTCATATTTTAATCAATAAAACGAGGCAACTACCAATTTCATACAAATGCTTCAGCAGATTAATGCATAAGTTGATCAATGTGTTTAGGCTTCAGCAGTATGAGGCAAGATGAGGCAGTAGGACCTCCAATGCATGAGCTATAATATAATTTGGACCCTTGTGTATACCATCAAGTAGATAAGTAGTTTTTTTAGAATGCTGAAGGTGGGAAGATGTTGAGAATTGAAGAAAACTACGATCCCGGAGCTGAATTTTGAAATTATCCCAAAAGATGTGAAGTCTTAAATAAAATTCATAACAATGGCTCTTAGTTATTTTACCAAGCAATTCTGAACTAGAGATTGAGCAAACTGCAAGATCCATGATAATATTACAAAATGTAGTGGGAATCATATCAGACTTACAGGGGTCAGATTAACAAATGTTGCTAGCTTTAACTGAAACACGAATTTGTATAGGCATTCTTATTAACACTTGTAGATTTTAGGATAGCAGAATCCCCTAGCAGACACAGGATACACATAGTAATATACACGGTATGTATACACAATCAGTATTTACAAATTCACAAAAGACAAGATTCTTAAAAGGACACACTTGGTGGATGGTAGGACTACGGTTGTTCAAATGGGAAGTAGTACGAACATGAGATTACAGCACAAAAAACAAGGATCGACACAAAGCATTCCAAATATATGGTCCCAAGTATTCAAAAGTGATCTTCACGTACACGACAGAAACGTCTTTCAGATTTAGTCACTGTTTATGCCTAATGCATTGCCACACAAATCCATGCAAATTTATATTAACAAATTGTCGAATTCAAATATAAGAAACAGACATGTATTTACCTTTTTATTTGTTGATAGGTAAGAAACGGGATATAAAATAAGTTATTATTATGTGCGCTGGCCAAGAGTACCTGAGGAGCCCTTGTTATGTTCACTTTTGGTCCCAGCCAAGTCTTGCACCAGGAGAGGGAATGATAAGGTACCTGCAAACAGATCTACTTCACTTCATTCAAGCTAAGATGGCAGATAAGCACCCAGTCTTGGTTTAAATCTTGGGATGTCCAAGGATCAGTGTCCTCTTTAAAAGGCCAATTTTCTTCTTTCATTTTTCACCTTTCCTTTTTTTATATTGTTAAGTTAAAATAACAAATAAATAAATTTTAGAGTGGATTACTGACAATAAAAATCTCGCTGCTCCATCTGGATGCACTAAATACTTCAGTTGTTAAAAGGTCGGAATTCAAAAACAAGACTAAAGAAATGAATGAAGGTAGATAAACAGAAACTGAGGTAAAAATTATTAATATTCTACAGTAGAAAACCAATTAGATGTACTGTTCAGCATACCGTCTCATCCCCACTTGTTGCTCCTGGGTTTCCATCAACCAGATTACCCGATCTAAAAGAATGCAATAACAAATATATAAGAACTCAGTCTGTACATTGTGCACTCCTGAACTGCAGCAAAAAGAATCTTCCTGATTTTATTATGAACACTATATAGGTGGGGCCAGCTAGTATACAAAAAGAGAAGTATCACGGAGGCTTGGCTGCGTGTGGGAGAATGTTTTTTATTAACATGATTTAACTGCAGTGATATATAAAGAAATTAAGCTGCAATAAATGTGTGTTTAGAAAAAAGGCACTCTATATAAGCTACCACTTGCAGGCAAATGAAAATACAATAATCCTCTTACTAGCAGTTACCTGGAATATAAGGATCCTTCAATCTCATATATCACATCAGTTATGATCCAATTATCAGGGTAAGGCTTGCCACTTGGTGCAAAATAATATCCAACCTGTTGGGCCAATTAATTAGATTCCACTATAATCATTCATGACTACTGGCCATAATTAAAAGAGGGAAGTAATTAAAAGAGGGAAAACGAACTTCCAGTTATGTAAGCAACCTATAACTTCACCAGAATAATTAAACAAAAAGATATACAATTGCATCATAAGACAAAAAAGATGACACATACTTTTGCTCATACTGAACACCAAAGAAATAAAAGAGTTGAGCCACAACAAGTAGAACGATTTGGTGATGGCACACGCTTCTTTGTTGGATGATACTTGTAAAAAAACTGTCAATTAGCAAAATACTTGAACCTGAACTGGGTCGATTCATATTTAGTAACACTGGGTGTAGAAATCAGGTTTTCTTGCAGCAGCAATATAGGAAGGGATATTCTAAGAGTGGGAATGACTTTTGGGAGGAGCAAGGTTGACTAACCCAGGGAACTGTGGCAGGATTCTACTTATACTGGATAGTGATCTTCTGATTTCTTGCTCATGTCATGTTTTTTACTTAATTCAACCTTTTTCCTAAATTACCAGTTGTAGATTTGACTATATCTTCAGCATATATCTAACATGCTTTTAGTTATTATTTTCATTGATTTCATGAGAAAGCGTCAAAAAGGGGGCGAACCCATGTAAACGCACAGTATATAAAGCACATAGGAAATAAAAGGCACACATATGCCCCAGCCAGGGTTAAATGTTTTTTTCATCATTGTATTTTAGGTCAACTTACAAACGACTAACTAAACTTTTTTTTCTTACAATCAACTCATTAAACTTTAGTTTTCTTACAAAACGTTAGAAAATTTGTTAAGTCTTTTGACTTTAAACGGAAAGGAACACATCAGCTGCAGACGTGTAAAAATTTTCTGCACGGATCATCCCATGTGGCCTATCCCATGTTGCCTTCATTATGTGGATATGGAAAGAAAAAAAATAAAAGAAAAACTATATATTCAAAGTAACAATTAACAAAATAAAATCAAAATAACAAAATCAAACCCAGCTACTCTCTCTCCTAAACCCCTTCCCCATCCCTCGCTGTCTCCCCGTCATCCGCCCACCGTCTCCTGCTCCTCTTTTCTCTTTTTCCGCCATTCCCTCTCCTTCTTTCTCTCACGGAAAAGAAAACTAAGGAAGGAAAGATAGTTGTGAACCAACACAAAATAAATTCAACAAGTGGAGAAGCCGACGAGTGTATTTAGATCGGTAACTATATTCTCTTTTTGCTTGTTATTTCTTCATCTCTTTTTTCTTTTCTTTTTTCTTTCATGAGTAGATGTTACTTTGGTATGAGTCGACATTGGTTGTGGTGTGTTGTTTTAGAACAAATCAAGATAGGGCGAGGTGCGATTTTGACGATATGATGTGTCTAGGCTGATTCGTGACTAGGTTTTTGATGATTTGGGAGTAGGGTTTTGATATTGTTTGGGGTCTTTGATTGATTTTGGAATTAAAAAATAATTGTGGGACTATGATTTTGGATTTTTTTTGACAGAGTCAGGATTGTGTTTGATTTTCAAAGGTTCATGGTTGGTTGTCTAAGTTCGGCCCCAATTATGGCAGCGACTAGGTGGTGCGATGGCTGGGTGGTAGTGAGATATTCGTGACTTTTGACTTTAGTTGTTTTGTGACAGTAATGGTGCTGTGGTTGGGTGGTAGTGAGATATTCATGGATTCTGACCCTAACTTGATTTTCATATGTGCTTTCCTTTGGCAAGGGAAAATAAAATTTATATATTTTTATTTATTTTTCTCTTTTTCATTACTTTAAAAAAAAAAACAATTTCCCATCTTTTCCTAAATTTCCTGATTTATTTTAATTTTTATACTATCAACCCCTAAATTTCCTTCATTTTCATTAAGAATGGCCACATCAGAAATGAACACCATGTCACCACTGCCACATCATTACTCGGTTAGTCAATTAATGGTCTAGACGATTTTTCAAATTTTTGTAAGAAAACTAAAGTTCAGTGAGTTGAGTCTAAGAAAAAAAAAGTTTAATTAGTCGTTTGTAAATTGACCTAAAGTACAATGATAAAAAAGCATTGAACCCGCCCCGGCCAAAACAAATAAAAAAATCCCTATAAAAGGAATTCCCCCCCACCACCACCCCCCAAAAAAAAGAAAAAGAAAACCTACACTAGCTTCCTAGAGCAAACTCCCAAAATATCCAACCAATTCACAATCGATCCAGGTGATACACCCCATGGAGCCATACGAGAAAGAAGGCTTACTGGCTCAGGAAGAAAACGAATATGGGTGAGCAATCTCGCTAGCCCTTCCCAATACTGACTATTCCGTTTCTTCCAGATCGTCCACCAAATAGCATGAGGCACCATCTCTCCTCCTCCATTCCTACCTCACCTTCACCCCACGTCAAATATAGGAAATTGCTTTCAGTTAGTTAGGTCAGCACTTTGGGAGTGTATTTGTTAACATATGTTCCAAACATATTTTGTGATGATTAACGTAAACTGTAAATATTAGGATAAGTTCAACGAAACTAATTGAATGGATATGTAATATGACGTGATTCAACCTTGAAGCAATGTATCTATACATAATTAAACAAAAATTGATGTCCCTTCCAGGATCAGAAGTAAAAAACAAGGCCAAAAACAAGGAATCCTGATTCCAGATTCATGTTTTACTAAAAAAAAAGAGTTAAACATTAAAGGGATGTATTGGAATTTCACAAGCATCACTTAGAAGGTCTGGTTCACAAAGAAGAAGATGTACATACCACAGTTTTTAAATCTACTCCATATATGCAAAAGATGTTCTTTAAAGGAGGTCTTTCCCATGGTGTTAGTGGATTTAGAACTGGATCGCCATGATACGACCTGAAACATACAAGTATACAACCTTAAAACACATTGGGAAAGTTTTACAGAGAGTTAAGACCACTCAAGTTAACATGTGCGAGAAAATAAGCAACACATAATGAAAATTCACTAGGTTTAGCTATTTGTATTTTGAATGATACTGTTGATAAACACGAGTGCAAAAGCAACATCACACTCCACCAATACAGTGAAAACATTACAAGCTTGTCAAATGATGGTCATATATTTCCCTAGAGTTCATATGAAATTTTAAGATTTCCATCCTGCTACTGACGTATTGAACACATTATGATTCAGATCCTACATTAATGTGTTAATTGTCGTGATAAGATAAGTTGTGCTGAAGAGATTGCAGCCATAATTATGAGAAGCGATGTATGATAGTGCCACTGCTAGAAGGACATGTTTAGTTGTTTACTAAAAGGTGATACAAAATTAGATAGCAAGTTTTTCAGTTACAGAGGGAGGCAATATGTAGCACACTTATCCAAATAAATAAAAGGCCATTACAATCACATCTCTTAGTATAAATTTCCCAACAATTGACGTAGCTAGGAGACTCAGTGTGGCATGGACACAAGACACACTGCCAAAATCTGGAACCAATGTTATTTCAGTTAGTCCAATGTAATATCGGATAGGAGTTAAGACATTTAGCTTGTTCTCCCAAACAATTAAGAGAGTGGCCCTTTGGAGTGCTAATGCAACTCACTTTACCAGATTGGGTTGGTTGGTCATGACTCATGAGAAGAGCTGTCTTGTAATGTTAGAAAGATTGCAGAACTGAAGAAATGCCCCGAATCAAATAATATACAGAATACTCACTTGTGTAGTTGGTACAAGACCCTTTTGCTATCAGGATCATAATCTTCTATTGCTTTGAAAAATGTCCCATCCGACACTTCACGAGCAGAAAAGGATAAAAGAGTTGGAAATCTGCATTCCATGCTAGACGAGTTTCCCTGTGCTCCATCTACAAATGATTGATAAGCATTATCTCCGGCTAAAAAGGTAAATAGAGCCTATGATCATCTTCGAGTACTGTTGCTAAAAGTATGCTAGTGGATTTGAAACAGTACCCCGAACAGAAGGAATTTCAATGTTGACTACATTAGTCGGCCACCCAGAATAGTCTGACTTGAATTCGTCTTTATCACAATAGTATACTTGATGATCCTTTCTGCTCCTACCAGATAAATGCCTCCAGTACATATTATCAGCCCTACAATACTTTGAAAATGGTAGCATCCATAATGAAGAGCCAAATGAATTGGACATCAACCTAGCTGTTCCCTGATACCTTGCCAGAAAAATTGATGACTATGTGTCAATATTTCCATCACAAAGGGTTCACAACTATAGATCCTCAAGCATTCCACCAAGCTAATGTATATTACCTGCACTTAATTTATAATCATCAAAATATTCAAAATAAAATGTAATAAAAGAATGAACTCTCTTAAGACTAATTATCACTAAAACATGTTTGAAGATCTTAGTAATACTTTGAAATATTTCCAACCCACAACATTCTCTCCATCAAAATTGTAGAATTGTATTTTGATATTGAATCAATAGATGAGAGATGGTTACATGGTTATTAGTGTGATGGAATAGCTGAAAATAGAAATATTCCAGCAGAAAAGGACACGTGTGTATGAATATATGTACATTCTTTGACAGGAATTGAACATATATCAAAGATATAAAACAGACAAGAAGAGGAAGACTGTTGCCTACAAACAAGACTAAGTCTTAATTTACAGGGATGACCAATAACCAAAACCCAGAAGAAACCGAAAGACAAGGCAGCATAAAGGGAATATATACTTACATAACAGCAAAATCAACATATGACTTACTAATCTCAGTACCATGAAGACCAAAAGTTTTGGGAGATTGAGATTCTTAGCTTTGGTCCAGATTTTATAAGCAACTGACTAATTTCCCAGCACCTATTAAGTTTATGTGTTACATTGTAGTTATTAAAATCACAACTTACAGAAGTTAAGGGATGCAAAAGCAGTCAAATAAAACTCAGCATATGAGGTTTCGCCCTTGAAACAGTTAATTTAAACAATCCACTAAATTTCAGCAATGGATTTAAACAAAACTTTCAATATTTAAAAAACAGGCCTACTGATTTTTTAATTCATCAAACAATTTACCATTCACTAAGTTGTTGCCTCCTCCTTTTATTTTACTGAGCCTGAGAAATACTCCTTTGGGAACCCCACAATATAGTTGTTTGAACTGGAGTGGCAGTTTAACTGGCTAGATGTTAATCACGTTTCCTATAAACAGACTACCTCTGATTAAGATTTGAGGAATATAGTTTACATGTACATATATATTAGACTACCAAAATACTACTGGCCAATAGTAAATATAACAAATAAAATTATATCTGAATTTAAACAAAGGGAAAATGGAGAAGAAATCAATTCATACAACAACTTCAAAAAGAAAAAATGAACCTCAGAAACAGGAAGACCAAATGTTAATCCAGAAAGCGTTGATTCAATTGTCTGAACTGAACCGAGAAGAGGAGATCCTGGAATTAAATTAACAGCACAAATTCTGCATAAACTGCATGCTTTACTGTCCAGGACAACTCTATTTAGCAAGTCGAAATTTGGATAGAGTAACCATACCAACAGCAAAATAGGCATGAATATGATCATCAAGCCACTTGATATATCTTTTGGGTGCAATCTCTAGCTTCAGCCACTCCAAAAAGTACCGGAAGACATTGTTACCAAGTGAATGAGCAAAAACTAAAGAGGGACCGCCACGAAGTTTAAGTGCAGTTTCAAAAGTCAGCCTGCAACAAAAATAAGATCGAACATAACAATCGATCTATCTGCAGGAATACTAACAACTTCTTGAAAATGAATGGGCAGTGAAGCAACACTACAAGGTAGCTTTAGTGGCTTAAATGGGAAAAAAACACAGCAGAAAGAAGTACAACTCAAATAGTGCTCCCAACTACTTGGTCCCCAAGTTATCCTAATTTTTCCAGGTCAAACGAGCAGATAATCACTTAATCAGCTTTTTTTATTGAAACTTAATGCAAATCACAGTCTTCATTACCAATACTCCAACTCAACAATGCCTTTTATCCCAAACTAGTTGGGCTAGGCTGAATATAAAACCCATATATAAACATAGATACAAGTCTTCATTACCAATATGTGTCAAATCTCAATAATCGAATTGCACCAGAACAAATAAAAACAAGCAGACCAACAAACAACAAATAGAAGGAAGTTATACCACCAAACTTTAATCAGAATGTTGGAAGTAACTATTTTTGACTGGTAAATTCTGCTTATATCTGATCTGAAAAGTGATGGCATGGAATTAAAAAAATAAATTTCAATCAACAAATATGCATCATAGTTAGCGAAAGTAAATGCATAAGATATGCAGCAAAAACATGGAAATTTTCACTAGTCAATTAAAAGTCACAAACTCAAACTTTGGTTTTGATAATTAATTATTCTTGATTTGCCAATATCGTCCTACGGTGACTCTAAAGATGATTGCCCAATAAGTAAGCACATTACCGAGAACTATGCATCATATAAATCAAATTAGGATGCAGTTATTTTCTATATTTTATTTTTAAAAAAAGAAAAATTAGGATGTACAATTTATGCAAGATAAATACAAACTTTAGCTTGTGAAAGTAAAGGTCCCGCTCCTCAAGCTTTGATGGTGACAACCTCCAATCATAAGGAACGGCAATGATTGCATTTGCCTCAACTCCAAACTCAATGCACCACTTGATCCATTCTTTCCACACCGATGACATAGGACCTGCACACCATGAATATTATTTAGGGAGGGTACTCCAATCAAGCAACTAAACAAGATAGTCATGCCCTTCATCGAGTTAACTATAAAATCAATAGCTACTAACAAATTTAACACTACATAATAAAATTAAAAACACAAGTTTGTCATTAATCCACTAATGGGCCTGTCAGTTTCTCATTATATTAAAATTTGATTGTAAATCCTGACAAAAATAAGTGTCATCGACACAATCCAGAAGTGATTTTGTGGGCATGAGGCCCACTCTCAGATTCATCTTGTGTCATCAGACTCACTTTCAAAGATGAGAAGAAGCCACAGACAATGAAACGAACAGAAGCCTGGATATTAATTGGTTAATAATAAGTACAAAGCCAGATATTTGAACAGCCAGAGGCGAATCTCATTCATATGTAACATGACTGACATTTCGATTTAAATACGAAAAGCATTTATTGCACATAACTGACAGATAAGCTGCACACAGCGCACGCTTTTAAAAAATATGGCTCAAATTTGGGATTTTGTGACTAATTTACCATCTATGATATAATAAAGCATACTAGAAATCATATCATGCCCATATTTGACCTCTGAAACATAACATGTAAATTGTAATGCAGAATGCCGACACCGTGCAGTAAGCTAGCAATACAGGCAAAACCTCGAAGCACCTACAACTAGTGGTTCAAACTCATGACTGACAACTGATAGGCAACAAGACGTAGAAATCTCGGACGAATGGCTTGATAACAGCTTAATGAGGGTTGACCCTGAGTTCTCTAGCAGACTTGCAGTAGCCCGGTTCATTTACTAAAAAAGGAAATTGAATTAGGTTAGGCCACATAGTCATTTCAGTCTTTGTAAATGTTTACAAACATATTCTTCATTATTCTAGTTTTTAACAAGGCTTGTAATTCTTATTCTTAGAATACTCTATTTTTGAAGTTGATTTTTCCCTTTCTCGATATTTTGCTCCTTTCGCAAAATATCAGAAGTTGCTTTTCAAAGGTCTGATAAACAAGAAAGTAGGAAGTTGCGACAAAGAGTTTATATGTATGCAAACAATCAATGTGCAAACTTTTCAACACAACATCTGATCATGCATTGGCAGTATACCTGCACGCTTACATAGATTTGTAGATATGTGTTTATCTTCTACATCTAACATGAGTGTACGTATATGCATGTAAAGATGAACATTTATATGGCCACTTACATGGGTTTCTGAGATGAAGAGATGTGTCATAATAGATTGAGGTTGTGGTAAAGAATGAAAATGAATCAAGGCTAAAACACGGTATCCATACCTGTTATATAACCTGGATCAAGCTCTGTGATCGCAGAAAGACCAGTATCAGCACGAGACTTGCATTCAGGGTGATCTGTTTGATTGTAAGGATCTAATAGCATGCACTTAAGCCAGCAATTTACAGCAGAAAGAAGCTGCATGATAGATAGATCATAGATGGTAGTCGTCTTCTATCACCCATGGAAATATTGGATAATAAATGAGAAAATGTAGCATATTATAATAATCTACTGCTTAATATTTGACCACCATTTTCATGTGAATGCCAATCCACTGAAAGTAAACATTTGGCATACATTAGCCAGCTACTATTTACCAAGTTCACAATCTAACAAGGCATGGAGTGAAATTTATCTATTTCAAACATAACATAGAGCAAGACCTCTAATTCTTCCACAACATGAAATCTTTTTCTGTTTTCTTATAAGTCACGGCATGAAATCTTTCCCTGGCTCTCTATCCTTGTTATAGGTTATTGGAATGTAGGTTAAATTTGACAATATAAGCATCCACCGGAACAAAAATGGAAGAGATTAAATCAACTTATAATGCTAAACATATCAATCATGTTCATTTTAGTGAGTAATTGTATTATATATGTGTGGTTTTGTACTAAGTTTCAGTAATCAAATTAATGGATGGAAAATGAAGAAGAAAGAATAATGAGCGAGTAGTGTTACTTTGGTGGTGTCAAGCCAGACCAAATCGAGAGGGTTGAAATCGAGGGGAGAGTAGGGACAGTCCAATATAGACCAGGCTCTTAGTTGAGTGGAGGCGAAGCCAGGTATTATTATCCCCGACAGCTTGGAATATCCTCCGGTGAACTCTCCGCCGTGAACAGTGGTTCTGTGCAGAGCACCGATCAGAAGGAGAACGAAGATGAGTTGCTGTATATATTTCATTAGATGCGTGATTTTGCTCATGTGGGTGGCGTGTAAAAGGGAAGAGTGAGGATCGACTTTCAGTTGAGAGACTCGTACACCTTTTAATCGTGCGTTTATTTCCCTTTTCAGATTCAGCTGCCTTCGTTTTTCAAATACACTTGGGCTATGTTTGCTTGCAAGGATTACACTTGGGATAGGACTATTAATCCCAAGTGTCTTGTTTGTTTTTAAATTTGAGTTTGGGACTATTAGTCCAAGGATTATAAAATAGCTTAAGATGAGGGATTATTTAATACCATGTCTAGCTAGGTATTATAATCCCATCATGAAGGATTAAAACATAACATGAGATTATTTTAAGTTATCCCATGAATAATCCCATGAAAAACAAACATGTGATTAGGACTATTTAATCTTAGGCCATGTTTGTTTGCAAGGATTATAATCCCGGGATTATAATCCTATGGATTATAATCCCAAGACTATTAATCCTAGGATTAAATAGTCCTAGTCACATGTTTGTTTTTTATGGGATTACTCGTGGGATAACTTAAAATAATCTCATGTTATGTTTGTTTTTTTCAGGATTAATTAAAGGATTGGATAAAAAAATATCGTTTGGACTATTATACCCTTACCAATAATAACATATTTTAAATTATAATTTAAACTTGTTTATACATAAAAAAATAATGAAAAATTAATTATAAACTTTAAAATACTGCTATAAAACTCAAAATTTATCAGTTGAAGTTTCGCACCTCAAATTAAAATAATTTCAAATTTACTGATAGTAAATGGTGTTAGGGAATTCAAATTGGGAATATAAAGCTCGTAACTAACACAGAAGTTCTTGATGAAGAAATATATATAAAATGCCAAATTAATCAAAGAAGCGACAACAAATAAGAAAATAATTAATAGAAAGCAAAAAATCTATTGATATCATCTATCAAGATGGGAACTGTAGTGAGGACCTATAGACAATTAACACGTGGCTAAGTTCTTTGTGGTATCATTGGTGACTCACCATTTTATGCCGTGATGGATTACTGTAGTTAAATCCAATTAATAGACTCATGCATAGGCGAATTGTCAAAATGGTCATTTTAGAGAAAAGTTAAGGTTAATTTTGTCCAGAAATTTTTAGTCCCAAATGATGGGGATTATAATACCTGGCTAAACATGGTATTAAATAGTCCCCCATATTAAGTTATTTTATAATCCATGGACTAATAGTCCCAAGTCCAAATTTAAAAACAAACAAGACACTTGGGATTAATAGTCCTATCCCAAGTGTAATCCTTGCAAACAAACATAGCCTATGGATTAATAGTCTTGGGATTATAATCCATGGGATTATAATCCCGGGATTATAATCCTTGCAAACAAACATGACCTTGGTATTATTAAAATTTTAATCTTTTAATTAAATTTTAAAGTTAATTACTATATACTATAAGAAATTATTGAAATATGTCGAAGTATGACAGTATGTGTACGATAAATCTTAATTTTTTTAATTTTTTAATAAAAAAAACCCTGAACCTAAAACAAGTTAAACTCATTTTTACTTAATTTTTGTTCGTAATATAATTTTTGTTTTTACTAAAAAGTCACTTAGGAAAAAAAAACATAACACAATTCAATCTTTGGCAAATACTAAGGAGATCACAATTAAGTTTTATATAAAATTTTAAAAAATAATATATATATATATATATATATATATATATATTGCAAATGTCTTCAAACCTTTTTATAATTCTATTAAATTTCATATATTTATATATTTCACACTTGTAATTCAACAAAAATTATCACAATTCATAACAAAACTCTAAAAATTTCTTATCCAAGGAGACTATCATTGTTTTTGTGTTTGATTGGTTAAGACAACAATTCAAAATCACGAATTGTGAAGCAATGAAATATCAAATTTGTTAATAATTAAATAAATAATTTGCCAAACTCCACTAATAAAATATTGAAAATTATGTTATTTTTTGTCATTAGCCCAAAATTCTGATTTTTCTTTCCCGCTTACTAGTCGGAAGAAATTCAACGTTGTATTATATTCCGGTTTAATAAATTTCAGTTTTGAGCTATTTCATAAAAATAAAAAAAATCAGATTTGGGCAGTTCCATAAAAATAAAATTTAAAAAAAAAGAAAAAAAAAAGAGCATATCTTAATACATAAAAGAAAAAGCTTCATGGATCATATCCACTACTTGTCTCCAACTTCGTTGATTGATGGCTGCAGCTTCGAATTATAATAAAGCTTCTCCTTCATATAATTGTCTTTATAACACGTTCGGTGTTGCCCAAAGTGAAGGAAAACTGTTAAATTCCTAACCCATTATTTGCTCACCAATCCAAACAGTTCGTATTTCCGGAGTTAGATTTCATAGATTCATAAAAAACTCAAATCCAAACCAAACCCAACCCAAGCCCTAAGTTGCATAATTAGGGTTGTAATGTTGCCAACTAATCCCTACCAAAAATGAAATACTTTTAGATACCATTCCTCCAATTTCCTGCCAACCATGGAATATGTAGGCTTGCAAAGAATACATTCACTAATGCTGATGTGGTCAAATAAAGACGATCATAGTTTTACCAAAAAACAAAAATAAAGACGAGCATTATGTTACTATATAGATTGAGGAATGACATAGCAGTCACACTGACCGAGTAAATCCCAAGTCCATTCAGTTTATAGTTAACTAATAACAAGCCAATCAACATAACATCTGGATATAAATTTTCTTCCATGATATAACATACAACTAAGCCTCAGGATGTGCAGAAATCAGCCGTCACTAGACTCACCACCCTTCACCGCATGTTTTGACGCCTATTATTGTAACGGGTACGATCATTGTATCTTGGTCTGTCCTGAGCTCTTTGAGGCACTGGTTGCACTCTCCTTTCTCTCTCAGGAGACCTTTTGACAATCTCTCCATTTACAAGCAGCTCCGCTGGCAAATCATTGACAGCAAAGAAGTTCAGTACAGATTATGGTTCTACATCATACCAACTTATCTCACTTTGAAAACCAATGATGAAATACTTTGACAAATATTAGATTATTAGAATGTTATTTCCTTGTATAAAAAAGTATCTTCTGCACGAAAACACAATCAGAAACTCATCACACCAAGAACTTGCTGATGCAACACAAAAAACTAAGAATGCGCTAAAAGTCCTTATTTTTATTTCCTGGGTAGATATGATGCACTTTCCAGCTCAAAAGTTACAATAGAGGGCATCTGTCATATGATTGCAAATAGGACTTTAAAACATGAATTTTGGTTATTTAATATTTATAAAGCTCTCCTACCCATATAAATGCTTTAACACATACAAAGCACAAAATAGAAATTGACAAATGATCTTTTAAATAAATAAATAAAAATGATAACAACAACCACGAATCTCAATTAAATTAACAATAAATCAAGAATTAATCTTCTAAGAGAATGTGGTATTGCGCCAATGTGTATCACATGAGGAAATCTTGATTCAAGTAAAGCTGCCAGAACAAACCAAAGCATTCAAGGATACTTTTAAATGTTAATTATTAGATCATTAGAGATAGATTTACACTTTACTCTCGACATAGTTTTTACATCTCCCTTGCAATAGAATAGACTTACCTCCATAATCCTTGTTCTCAGCATCAACATAGGAGTCCGGAAGAACGAAAAGAACACCAGGCAAACCTGTATAAAATAACAAAACATGTAATCATCCAAAATAAAACTAAACCAAACATATAAACAACATAAATTAGTGAAGTTAAAAGAAGCATGAACCTTCAAGTTTATTGGATGTCTCCTCATCAATCTCACATCCAAACCCGAAGTATCTCTCACAGGAAACATTGTAAATCTTCTTCTTTGCTTCTTCCTCACTTATACAACAACAATTCATAATGAAGTCACTAGCAAAATCTATGTATGTATCTACTGCAGGACATGGAAAACATAAACTCACAGAAATTATAACGAGCAACTCCTTCGGGAAAGATAAACTCCATTTGTTACAATTTAGAGATACAATTTGACCTTTTAAGTCAATTAGCATAATCTTAAAATTCAAATTCAATAGGAATATATTTGACTTTAGTACAAACAATAATAACTATTGTAAACCAGCTAAAAAATACTGCTACAAATTATCATATTTATTGGTATCAAAACTTGATTAAATTCATATCAATTTTGAATTGTAGGATTTCGCCAAAAAAAGAAAGTCAAAGGAGGGAATATTAATTAGCTACATATTGACAAATTAAAAGTAAATATTTTTATTAAGTGTTAAGTTGAGCACTAATTTTGGGTCAAAAACCTTAAGACTTGGCATAATCTAGTGATGCAAGCCCAATATAATATCAAACACAAAATATATGTGGAGGTATAAAAGTTTGATGTGAATAAAACATTATCTAATGGGGAACTTGTAATAAATACTCGGGATTTGTTTGACTAACGAACACAACCAAAAGGTCTAAGATGAAATGATTGAAATTAACTGAAATATAACCAAAATACCCCAATACCATAACATTTCATATTCAATAAATCAAAACATTACATCAAATAAACTTTTTTAACCTCGGTAATGTAGGTCTAAGCTGCAGTCCACATGAACATAACACTAAAATTTGTGAAGCCATTTGAGAAGAATCTATTCTATTGTGTCTAAAAAACAATTGAAAATAGTTACTTTACTACTAAAAGAAAATTACCTTCCGAGGACCTTAGCTAGGGTTTGGATGTAGCAATCAATCATTTGTTCCTTAGTCGCGCCTTCGCCGCCAGGCTTATCCATCACAATAAGCCAATGTTCGTAGTCGCAGCCGGGGAACAGCGGTGCCATCTCCGTCGGCGGCCTGTCACTAAAGTTCGAACCCGAGTTGAGGGGAGAGTAGGCGCCACCGGACCGGTTCACCCTGCATCGAATAGTGTTTAGCCGAACAGCACCGGGGACGAAGTCCCGGATCGAGTGGGAGAGCGAGATTGTGAACCGGGCGGGTCGGGTAAAACCAGGAAGAGGTGGGGATTTGGCTATGGAGGATGAAGAAGAAAGTAGGCGTTTAGGGAAAATGAGGAATGATGAAGACGATGATCGGACGGCGAGGATTGATCGAGCTATTGTGGCTGCCATGGCTGGTGCGGAAATGAGGGCAAATTGTTGACTGTTGAGAACTTGAGAGAAGGATTGAGGGTTTTATTACGGTTGATGAGGGTTTTTGTTATCGGCTTGGGTGGTAATCAGGTGTGTCTAAGTTCATGGGTTGATGACGTGTCTATTAGTAAGTGGCTGGGAGCATCTAGGGCAACACGTAGATGAATTATTATTATTATTATTAAAACTACCAAAATCCAAAAAATATTATGTTTTTACTTTCATTTCATTTTTGGATTAATGAGATGATTTTTCAGAATCGGACCGGTCATCGAACCGAAAATGTTATCGAGTGGGTGGGTCACTGATTCGACCAGTGGTCAGACCGTTATTGACCCAGTGACATTATTAATATGTAATAAATAATAAATAATTAAATATATTAATTATAATTATAATAAATAATAATTAAATAAATAATTAATTAAAGAAAGCAAAGTCAAAGAACAAACGAGCAATCTTTCTGCTGCAAAATTATTCTTTATGGACCGATTATTTTTTTTCTCTCTCCTCCTACTCCTTTTATGATTTATTCTCTTCATTTCTTTTTTCTCCTCCTACTCTTTTTATAAATTTATAATTATCCTCTCCATTTCTTCTCTCTCCTCTTACTCATTTTAATTTTTATAATTATCCTCTCCATTTTTTCTCTCTCCTCCTACTAATTCTATCCTTTTATTTATACAACTTCATTTATTTTGTCCCCTCCTACTTCTTTTATAATTATCTTCTCCATTTCTTCTCTCTCCTCCTACTCCTTTTATCCTTTTATTTCTGCAGCGGCCTCCACCAGTAGTTCTTTTGTATTTGTATTTGGTCACAGTAGAGGTTAGGGCACGGATGGGAAAGAAGGGTCACGACTGAGATGGGGAAAAAAGGTCGCGATAGAGAGACTCTGAGAGACAGAGAGAGATGGTGATGGATTTGGGTGTCGTGGATGGAGAACTGGAGAAGGCATAAGCACAAGCACGAAAGCAAAATTGAAGAAAATCAAGAAATTAAAAAAGAGAAGACTTAAAAAAAAAAATTAATGGTTAAGCAGCAAACCGGGCAAACCAATGAATCAGTGACCAGTTCACTAGGTCACCCCGTTGGACCGCCGATTCACTGGTTCTGGGCAGGTTTTGAACAAAATTGATTTTGTGGGCCAAATTGGACCGTTGCCTAGACCGGTTCCAGTTTTTACCGGTCCGATCCGGATTTTAAAAATAGTTATAAATTAATTTATATAAAAACATTCAATTGGGATGAAAGCATTTTTACTATTGTGCTTTTAATATTATTAGGATTGATTTCTAAAGGCACTTTTTCATGTTAAAATGAAAAATAAGAGATAACATTTCATATCACTAGTGAATTTTAGGTGAACGAGTGATATTGTGATAGGAAATATAACTCTTTTCAAGTTTGGACAGTAATTTAATAATATTGTTTCTCATATTTAATAATTGAAAATAGTAGCAAGAGATCGAAAGGAGCCTTGGATGGACCATCGAAGCGAAAGTCTTTATTAAATTTCATTTAAAAGCTATAATCCTTCTAAAGTAGGGAATATTCTTTGAGGGAGAAACATAACAGAGGGGAGAAACCTATCCGTTTGTAATTTACCAAAATCGCGATTCTTAATAATAACAGAGTCAATCGAAAAAAAAAGCATAAATTAAATATATATTTTTCTCAATTTACACAAATAAAAATGCTATTTATCAAAAGCCTAAGTAGAATGTTAATATATACAAGTTGATACCTAACTATTAAGTTCTTTAGAGCTTTTATTTTTATTTATTTAATTATTTTATATATGTATTTTCAATTCAATTTTACATAGAATATAAGAGGTATTGGCAACTTCTCTTTACTTAAAAGGCTTCATAGACTTGTTAAAATGGAAAATTCTTCTTTTGTTATGATCATTGAACCAAAAATTGCTTCTTTGAAATTGGAGGGTATTAAGAGGCGTTTTGATATGAACCTTGTCGTATAAATCTTGCAGATAATTGCTTCTATCGACTGTTCTTCCCTATGTTGACTGAAGAAACTTTTCGCGGGATATGAGTTTTGTCGGCTAACGCTTTAGAATTAGAAAATGACCTATTCCACTTTGAAGACCATTAATGATTAATTTAATACTAGTGACATTATATGAAATTAAATTTAAGGGTATTGTATTATTTTATATTATCATTATTAAAAATATAAACTTTTTTTTTTATTTTTTGTGTGAAATAGAGGGATTGGAGTATCATACTTATTGCATCAAAGAATGGCACAAATATATTGTAATTTATTATATATATAATTTGCTGAATTATAATTATTTTTAAAATAAATACTCCATATTTGACAAACGTAATTTTAAAACAGAACTCACAATATTTAAAAAGAAAAATTAAATATTAACAAAACAAATATGTTTAGTGAGAGACTGTTGAACACCTGCATACCAACAAATTTGTTTCGAAGTTGGTTAAGCAAATAGTAGGCCATGAGGCTCATTACCGCCAAGCTGTAAATAAATATGGCGGGAGACGAGTATGTTTTCGCAAAAGCTAAAGCTACTGCGCGCGAATTTCAAACGTCCGCGCTCTTTCAATTTCACCCTTAAAAAATCGTCAAATCGGTACATTTCCTTCTCCCTCTCTTCACCATTATCGATTAATCAGAGCTCTCTAAAGTTCTTCGTCATCTTTTTCATTTTCCACCAATTCACAAGTGCAGAAAAATCAATGGGGGAATCTCAGAGGCTACTCAATCCATGGCTCCTTCACCTCCAGAAACTCGCTCTCGAGCTCAAATGCCCTCTTTGGTACTCTCTATTTTACACACATGCCTAATCAATCAATCTCTCTCTCTCTCTCTCCATCTCTTTCATATATATATATATATGTATGAACTGTTAGATCTATTTCTGATTCTGGTTTGAATGTTGTTCTTTGTTAATCTTGCAGCCTTGAATTGCTTAGCAGACCCGTTTTGCTCCCCTGCGACCATATATTTTGCAAGTTCGTGACTTTCTTCATTTCCAATTTCTGAATTTGATTAATTTTCATTATTGGTCTTGTTTTGTGTTAGTATATCATTTTTTTTCTGATAAAAATGGGTTGTTGGTTAACTGATCAATGCAGTTGCTGTATTCAAAGATCGACCCAGTTCAGATCTGAATGCCCTGCATGTAAACGCCAATATGGAGATCAAGGTGTAAAGATATAAAAATGTGGATTTTCCTGCATTATTTTTGTTTGTTTTGATGAAATATTTGAACTTTATTATTTATTTACTTCTACTCTTTAGGCATTTGGGAGGCTCGTGAGAAAATCTGTATAATTAAAATGCTAAACACTAATATATTGCATATATGGGTATATTCCTTCCGTCCCACAAACAAGAGTCTTACCTGATTGTTTCCTAGTCAATTAGTGAAATCATAAAATTCAAAATTGAAGTGAATTTATTTGATTTTGATAAATTCAATACCTGATATCATAAGCTACATCAAAAGTATTACCAGGTACAACATTGTTATTTTGAAAATAAAACTAATAAATCCACATCACAATTTGAGTTTAATGATTCGCAAGTTAACTAGGATCAAAGTTAAATTAGACTTGTGGGACGGAGCGAGTATTTCACCAATTACTTAAAACTACTTTGTTTTGAGTTATCTTTTAATTTATTTAGCGTGTTAGTTAGATGTTATCTCCCCTTTATATAAAACTCAACTGTCTATGCAATTATCTATGTGCTTAACATGACTAAATGGTGCAGAGATAAGGGCAGCACCCTACATGGAAAATATTGTGAGTATTTACAAAAGCTTGGATGTTACTTCCTTCAATACTCTCATCCATCCTGTTTCTTATGGTAAGATAACTTATAATAATTGCACTGTGGTTCATTTCACCATTTGTAATGTTCATTATAGCTTGAAATTTCTTTGATGGCGATTGGCTGAATTTTGGTATCTAATTACCTTAGATGTTGGAAGGCGTTCAGAGGGGTGCCCTGTTTCGGTTAAGACAAATTCTGATGATGGGATTAAAAAGGAGCATAATGGAATAGCTGCTGATGGAAATTCCAGCAATGGGAACTCCTCGCTTTCTTTATCAGCTAATAATTGTGGTCGTGATTCTCTCAATGATTCTGCTGAACTTTTAAATGGGAAGAGTGTCAAAAGTACCATCACAAGGAGTGCTGAGGAGGAAGGGTTAGAGATGCATGGTAGTGGTAAATTGGCCTTCAATGGTGAGGATAGGCTGACTCATTTCCAGTCTACTGGTCAGGTTGGAAATGGGAAGCATGCGGATATTGGAATAGAGGAACTAGATATGAATCAGATGGAACAGTTATCACCGGGCTGCAGGCATTTGTTGGGTGACATTGATGACAGCAGTGATCCAGGGAGCAGCAGGGATGCCAAGAGACAAAAGAAATCAAATTTATCAGATGGAAGTAGAGGCGTGTGTGCCTTTTGCCATTCTTCTGAAGTCACAAATGTGAGTTCTGATATTGAATCTGCATTACTCTTAATTTCATTTGCCTCTAGCCGTTTACATTTCTAGAGCACTTTTCTGTAGTCTCTACGGGGGTATTATTTTAGAAATATTTAGATAATGTAATAATATCTTATTTCTATGAATGTTTCTTCGAACTAATCTTGTTTTTGATTAAATGATTGCTTGTAGGATACTGGACCGATGTTGCATTATGCCAATGGAAAGTTAGTTGTTGGAGATGTGAGACCCTTCTCCAAGGTCATGCATGTTCACAAGATATGTATTGATTGGTATGTTGTCTTTGGGAACTAATTTGCCCTCAGTACTTTTGATAACATCATTGAGAAAGCCATTTACAGATAAAATTGAATAGATTTGTGATGAATCAGAATTGTAAAATATTCATGGCTTACAGGTTAATGTGTGCATTGGCCCTTCACATATTTATTTATTTTGTTTTAGCGAAGCCAATCTAGTCTTAAGATGATATTTACAAGAGATTTTGATAGTTATTATTTTATGTGTGTAAACCAAGTGCCAACTTTTAATTAAAATTGCTAAATAGTTGTCCCTGGATTATGATATGTGAGGACTTTTCATAGTTGTTTTATTAATAAATTATATTTGTATTTGGTGCAAAGTAGTGTTACATGCGCATAAGGGCATAAGGCTGTAACATGAACCAAACGGTTTGAGCTTTATTCGTACTTGCTTGACTAAAACTTCGATTTGAGCTCGATTTGAAATATAAACGATTCAAATATGAATAGATTTTAAAGTTCGATAAATTACTAGAACCTTTTCAAATTGTAATTTTTTATTGACACTCTGATAATATTCGCTTGAAAAGTTCAAATTGCTTGGGCTCGATTCGAGATCATGCTCGACTTGGTACTTAAACAAGCTCCAATCAAACCATATTTTAGACTGATAAATTCTATGAATCAAATCTGAGCAACTTAGTACTTGGCTTGACTCGGTTCATTTATACCCTTACCTGTGCATGGAAATGTCAAATGAAGTATGATTTCATCTAGAATTATGCAGATCTTGAACTATTTAATAGAAAATGCATAGTGTCAGTCACATACAAATTTTCTCTTAATCAATGCGTGTATTGCTTTATCTATTCAAGAATATTTTAGTTTGAGTATTCTGATGACATTTGTAATTGCAGGACACCTCAAGTGTACTATGAGGGTGACAATATCAGGAATTTGGAGTCCGAATTGGCTAGGGCTGCTAAGCTAAAATGCAGTGGATGTGGGCTAAAGGGAGCTGGACTTGGCTGCTACATGAAGTCTTGCCGGAAAAGTTATCATGTACCCTGTGCTGTGAAAATCCCCGATTGCAGATGGGACTTTGTAAGTCACCTAAGTTACTTGCACATTTGTTATACATTCAGCTCTATTAATAGTTGTAACATAATATTTCTCTTCTTCTATAACACATTTCTTTTGTTTCTTGTTTTCATAGGATGATTTTATTATGATGTGCCCGATTCACAATGCTATCAAATTTCCAAGAGAAAAGATCAAGTCTAGGAAGCCTGCCAGTCTAGAAACACAACCTATATCAGCAGAAATGTACACATTTCAATTCAGTTACCATGTTTTTATAATAAATGTTTATCCAAGCTATCTAAGTGGTTATTGAACGTGCTTTCTCATGATATGTTAGCTTCCTTAGTTACTCATTTGCTGTTTTGGTTTAGTTAGGTGAATCAAATGATAATGTAACATAGACATTGGCAAAAGCAGTACTAAATTAAATACAGCTTATATCTAAAGTGGATATAATTCCTATTTTACAATATAAAATGTTTGTTTAACTCTATGCATACACACTCATTTTTGATTTTCCTTTCCTTTTTTAATTTCATTCAGTATCAAAGGTTTGTAAGAAGGCCTTTACAGCTTTCTACTTTAATTTCCTAACTAGAAAGTAATGTTACAAAAAATTTGTTGCACAATTTTATTTAAATGTCTCTACTTGAAAAGTTGTTTCTCCTGTTTTTCAGTGTTTTTCTTTTTGTTCTCATTTCTTCTTGAAATTTCTAACTCTTCTTTCTTTGACTTGACACTATTTATTGTAATAACTTTTAATTGATATTTGGTAGTGATCGCATCTTTTACACCTATCACCTATGAGGTCATTAGTTTGATTTCCTGTTTCTTTTGTTTTGTATACAGAGTCTCCAGTTCAACATTGACTTATGGAGCAAAAGAATGGGTATTTTGTGGATCTGCTTTGACTGCTGAAGAGAAGGTTGGTTTTAATTTTTAGCAGATTGGTGCTATGATATATAAACACGTGTGGTTATATCTACACAGGTTTATTTTTTATTTTTTCCCTTTTTAATTAGAAAGAAGAGGAACTATTGATTAAGAAAGTCACATTAGATTAGTATTTTGAAAATCATATACTCTTTATAAAGCAGTCTATTTTCTCCAGAGATGGTTAGGAAGTAATGACCATGACTGATATAACTAAAATAACGAGCAATTCTTGCTTACAAAATACATTGTGAGCAATGCTGAAATTATCAAAATGATTTAGTGTCATTGTTAAGATTCTTTTCTTTATGATTCTATTTTTATGTTTATGTATTTTGGAAGCTTAATAAATCAAAATAACATACCACCTGAACTTCAAAATATTTTTTTTGGGTCATATGGATCTCTTCCCTCTTGTTCTGGTTGTTTGTTGATTGTGGGGTCTTCCAAGTGGACTGGTTAAAACCCCCAGTCATCATGCATAATCAAGTCTGAGGTTATGATCTTTTGAATTTCTGGTATGCAGTGTAATCTGGTCAAGTTTGCAAGCAGTTGTGGTGCAGCTGTCTCAAGATGCTGGAAACCAAATGTTACCCATGTAATCGCTGCAACTGATGCAAATGGTGCATACACAAGGACACTGAAAGTTCTCATGGCAATTTTGAATGGAAGATGGATTGTTACAATGGACTGTAAGCTATCTTCTGATTCTAGAAACCTTTGTCTTAATAATGCTGTTGTAAATTTTGGTGGGTTCTTACATGAAGTTCATGAATCCTTTTCTTGGTTGTTTGTTGAGGCACTGTTACATAGTTTTAAATTTATTTATTTTTTTGATGAAATTGACTTTAAACCACATGATTCATGAAGGTCGGGCTCATAATTTGATACTGACCAAAATCAGTACCTTGTAGTTTTTTGATTCTTGGCCATGTAGACACATCCACGGCAAATTATTACATATTAGGCAAAGACTTGAACTAACTTCATCACTCTTGGGAAACAAATTCTCTTTCTTTTCCTCTGCCCTGAAAGAAAAATAAATTGAAGATGATATTTGATTTTTTTGTTCGATGATTCGATCCATTGGTCAATAATGTAACTTGTGCTGTGTTTGTAGGGATAAAAGCTTGTATGGAAGCAAACAAACCTGTGGATGAAGAAACTTACGAGGTTAGCTTAGACAATCATGGCTGTCGTGGTGGCGCCAAAACAGGCAGACTTCAGGCATTGGATAATGTAAGAGAAAATACATTCAATTTAATAAACGTATTCTTTGCTAGAAGTGTCAAATTTGTGAAATAGAATACTATGTAGTCTTGTAGTTTTGCTTATGGCTGGGAAATAGTTGCCCCAAGCGTTCACTAATATAGAAAAAGACAAATTTAAGATTCAAGGCCATCTGAATGTGCCATGTCAATTTGGACTATGAAAACTCTGGAAAAAAATTTCACGTTTATTTTGACTCTTGGAAATTTCAAATTCTTTGCATTTTAAAAATCTTTTTAGCAGAATATTTTATGCCTTGAGGAATCTTATGAATTTTGGCTCGTCACTTGCTTTTCATCCGTGATGAGCTAATAATCTTCTGGTTTTTTCAATGCAGGTGCCAAAGCTTTTCAATAGCTTAAATTTCTACTTCAGTGGTGATTTTTTGCCAGCATACAAGAACGACCTCCAAAATTTGGTCAGGACAGCTGGTGGTACTGTTATTGAGAACAAAGAAGAACTAGTTGCACAAAGTCATGATGTTCACTCAACTCCTTCAACAACTCTAGTTGTATACAATGTTGATCCATTACAGCAATACACATTGGGGGACGAAGATTCTGCTGTGTTGCAGAGGTTAAGAGCAGCAGAGGATTTGGCTCGAGGAACTGCATGCAGGGTCCTTAAGCACACATGGATATTGGAATCTATTGCAGCATGCAAGTTGCAACCCTGCTGAAGGATGCTGTGATGGACAAGTTCGAGTCACCAAAAAGAGTGAAGGTCCATACTTAGAAAACTTTTATATCTACGTGGGTTGTTTTTTTTTCTTATCCTAATGTTTCAAATAAGGATATTCAATCTCATATTATATGTTATGCTTCTGGAGCATTATTGGAGTTTAGTGAAGGATATGATGACCCCTATGAATCATGTAGATATGATAAGTTTTTCTCTTTTTTGCAAGTGAAAAGTAGAGGTAAGATGGAATAACTACATAATGCTTAGAAAATACTATGAGATTTTACATAATCACAAGAAGCAGATATATAAATTACAAGTTCTATTATCTCTTTCAGTTCTTTGAAGCATTGCCATCATCAAAATTTTGATGATCAAATGTAGCTTTGTTCGTAGTAGTGTCCATGGTCATTTGCAGCTCTGTTTGGGATTCAATATTTGTGTCCGTACTGTATACAAAATACCTTGCGGCCACAAGAAAGAACAGAAAGTTGAGAAAACTTATGACAGCATACAATGCATAGTAATAGTCTAAATGAGAGATATTTAGGTTGTCCAAAATCCAACCCTTGTGGCCATTCCTCTTAGTGACATTAGCCACAGTTGACAGAATCAAACTGCTAAGGAAATACCCAACTCCCAAGCTAGTCGTAAAATAGGCAGTCCCAAGGCTTTTCATTCCTTCCGGTGCTTGATCATAGAAAAACTCAAGCTTTGCCACTTCCACAAAGTTATCTGCAATCCCCACTAAAGCAAACTGAGGAAGGAGAATGAAAATACTAAGCGGAACAATCTGGTTTTGGCCGAAAATGCCATGCTCTTTCGCTACACTTAACCTCTTTCTTTCACAGAAGCAAGCAATGATCATCATAATGACATGCAACACAAGGCCTATCCCCATTCTTTGAAACATTGTGATCCCCCTCGGATTTTTTGTGTAACGTCGAATGGCCGGAACAAAGAACCGGTCGTAGAGTACAATGCTGATTAACATAAAGATTGTGGTAAATGCTGTGAGGCATGCTGGGGGATGCTGAAATGAGGACCCATGCTCCGAACAAGGGTGGCGCCTTGCTTGATGAAAAGTGTGTGAGTTTGAGCAAACATGGTGCTAGGTATGAATGATGCCACTAATATTGGGACCATTTTTATCATTTTCTTTGTTTCTTCAACTTGGGTCACTGGGCAAAGCATCCAAGGAGAACTCGAGCCACCGCTCGGCACCACGGCAGCTTTATCAAGTAGCCTGTAGAAAAATACAATGTTAATTCAAAAGTATGAAAAAAAAGTCAACAAATCAAATAGAACTCTCAGTGTTTTTTTTTTGAGTGAGAAAAAGAATGACCTTAATGTTGGGGTGTGGTCAATTTTATATTTGCCAGGCTTGGAATACTCGGTCAAATTTAACTCAAAAAGATCTTTAGGGTCATTTGGAACAATTACTTTCCACTTCCTAATAGTTGCCACAAGCACTTTAGCCATCTTAGTTAATGGGCTTCCTGAGGGTGGTTTGTGTCTATAAAAGCGTGTGCCCACCACAAACATAAATATTGATAGCAAGAGTCCTATTGTGGGAAGCCCATAGCCAACGGTCCAGCCCACTTCATCTTGTATGTACACTAGGAAAGTGTTCGAGAATAGAGTACCAAAGAAGACACTAAACATCCACCAGTTGAAGAATGAGAGCTTTTGGTCTCTTTCTTTGGGCTCAAATTGGTCAAACTGGTCGGCGCCCATAGTTGAGATGTTAGGCTTGGTTCCACCTGTTCCAAGTGCAATTATGTACAATGCCAAGTAGAAAATGCCAACTTGGAATGGCGACGCTCGTTTGTCGCAGTCGACTTCTTTCACGCCATGGCCGCACGATGGTGGCCGGAGTGCTGGTAATGAAACCACTAGTGTCAATAAGCACATTCCCTGTTAAACAAGACGATATTGGTGAATCTCCATTTTAAATTTATAGAAGTGATATTTTTTTTTCAAGTGAAGATTATTATAGTTTAGTGCAAATGATACAATATTCAATTTAAAATTTAATATACCGTCGTTTGACCTTAAAAGTCAAATTATATTTTTAATTTTGAGATGAAGGGAGTATTTATTAGGATGTCAAAGAACCCACATATAACGGTGAGGAAAAAGTGAAGGGAAAATTTTTAATTACCAATTATATGAGATACACACGCATGCATTAGCAATGTGTAAAATTGGGTATTAAGGATCATATATATATATATAGGGCTTCCATCCACAGCAACCGGTTGCTGCCAGCAACCGATTTTTGTGTCAGGTTTGCGTAAACCTGATAGCAATTGTGTCCAGCCGCTACAGGCTGTAGCGGCTAGGCAACCAGGTTTGCGAAAACCTCATAGCAATCTAAACCGGTTGCTGGCAGCAACCGATTGCTATGGATGGATGCTCATATATATATATATATATATATATATATATATATATATATATATATATATATATATATATATACACGTAACAAAAAAAAAAGAAAAACAAGACAGTAACATATATACAATTTCATAAATAAGACTATATCAAACCTACATCAAATTTAGCTGTTTGAAAAAATTAAAGTAACTGATTGTGACAATCACATTTATATATATTTTTTTCATTTACACTCAAATACATAATATACGTACGTACCAGAAAGTAAATGACAGATGAAATGATGAAAGTCCAATATCGACCAAGATGAGCGTCTGCGATATAAGCACCTAAAAGGGGTGTCAGCCAAACAGTACCAACCCAATTGGTGACATTATTTGAGGAGGTCACAGTTCCTTCATGGAGCTTCCTCGTTAGATACAGCACTAGGTTTGTTGCTATTCCATAATATGCCATCCTCTCAAACACTTCATACCCTATGTGTGTGTGTGTATATATATATAGCTAGGTTACACAAATGATAATCATCGAAATATTGGAGCATATCAATATATAGCTAGTGTAAATTTGGACTGCAAAAATTAATTTCCAACTTAATATTGATAAATAATAATTATCAAAAATTAATATTATGTATAAATAGTTTTAAAGTTAAAATGAGACTCTCATTTTTAGACGAGAATAATGTATATTACCTACAATGAAGGAAGTAGCTCTCCATCTCCCAGTTTTTGATCTAAGAATAGGTCTACCCTTGAGATCTACTGTCCCATCTTGTGTGTACTCATCTCTTTTATCCATATCTATCTCTTCTGCTATCTTTGCCATTATATATCTATATCTATATCTATATATATATATAGAGAGAGATTAATTGGAGTTTTAGTTATTGAATTGAACTAATGAATTATGAGCTAGCTACTGCATGTATTGGGTGTTTATATAGCTAGGCCGGGTTTAGGAACTTCTAGCTAGCTGTCCTAGACATTTGGAATAACAGTTGTAGCTTCAGCATTAGATACTTGTTTACTGCTATATATATTGTATAATCTCCATATGTATGATCAATATTTCGTAAAAAATAGCAGCTAATTAAATATCACTCCGTCCCAAATTAATTGCATTTCTAAGACTTTTTAAAGTCAAATTGACTATTTTTAAAACTAATCTTTTTACTATTTTTGCTAACATATAGGTGAAGATATTATAACCAATAGAAAGTATATACAATTTATTACTAATTTCAATTTTTATAATTTTAGAAATATATTTATATATGCTTAATTATTAATTTTAAAAATAGTCAATTTGACTTAAAAAAGTCCTAGAAAAGCAATTAATTTGGGACGGAGGGAGTAGTAAATACTGATTAAAACTTAACGTTGTCAAATCTTTTAGTACGTATAAAACGATAGAATGCAGTTAATTATTCCACTCTTTCATTTTCATTAATTAATGCCGATCAAACAAATTAATTAAGTTAACAAACAAATGCATGCTTCCAAACCATGCATTGTCTTTAAGTTTCTGAGCTTGTACGTAAATGTTGATATATGTTGTTTATTTTATTAGTATTATTTCAGTATCAAACTAAACAAAATTTCAACTACAAGGCGGCACATATATATAACAACTATACATGCAAAATGAATATATATATATATATATAAAAAATTAATTAAGCACGGTGAATATTTATGTACATGTATAGAGACTTGTATATATAGTAGTTGTTAAACTAGCCGACCTCAATCTTAAAGAGTAGCCGTAAGAATCCACTTAAAGAAAGTAAAAGAAAGCTATCTGGTTATGGAAATTTTTTAATTACGGACATAATCAAGGAATTAGGAACTAATATACAAGAATGGCAGCATTATAAAATGTTGTCTTGTGCTTTCAAGGGGACACATACACACACAAATAATTGCCCGTAAATGTTTAAAATATAATAATAAATAAAGGGACATCCTCACAAATTTTGAACTTACAAAAATACTTTTGATAAAGTTTCAGCAAATTATGTTCATTAAATTAACACCGGAAAACGATCAATATATCTTCTTAATTACACATAAGAGATTACACATTAGGAATTTTTTTATTCATTTTAAATTTCATGAAATTTATGATGCTTTTACCCTTCATGTTTAATAAATGTGAAAAGATCATTTAAAATATCTTTCTCTAATTACACATTAGTATTGATTAACCTTTTTGGTGGTCTAAGTCATCAATTTATAATGTGGTATATGTTCAATTGAAGTAAGTGAAAATATTTAAAAATTTGATCATCTGATTATAAAAATCGAAAGGTCGATTAACGAAGTGAAAAAAAAATCAATAGTTCAGGATAGTAATTTATATTTAGACCATTTTTTTATGTAACGGGCAAAAAAAAAAAAGAGAAGAAAAAGGTTGCATTTTCATATTTTGTTTAGGGGAATGAAGTTTAGGGTGTATTTCAATAAAAATAAGTTTAGGGGTGTGCATATTGAATTCTCAGTGTAAACAATGGGTGCTTGGACTGTACTTGTGTTCTCTCTCATCAAAATTCACAACAAAAGTATAACGGTCACTTTTCTTTTTGAAACGAAAACCCTAGGGAGCCATATATTTATCGAGCCCCACCAAAAATTCGACCGTTTTGATCTTCCTTTTCCCCTCAGATTCCCTCTAAAATGAAGACCCTTTACGGTCTCTGAAATCTTCATAATCCACCGGAAAGAAATCAATATCTAAAAAATAAAGAAAAAGGAATGGGCTGTTTATTTGGGTGTTTCGGTTCTTCCAAGGATCGGAAACGCCGGAAAAGGCGGAACAACGGCAGCCCTCGACGCCAAGTAAGTTACTTAACGCTCAATCGCTGAATGGTAATTTTTTTCCCGTTTCTCTTTCATCTGTTTGGTTGCCAAAGAAAATGAAAGAAATTGTTTATTATCTGCTCTTAATATATTCAAGATTCAAAATTTGCATAATGCATCAGTTATTCTTAGCTGCGATTCAATTGGGTTTTAATTTATAAGGACCCCCAGTTATAGATTTTTAATTTTGAGGTTCAAATGATTTATTTCACATTCATTTCCAATATTTTCTTAGCAACCAAACAGAGCTTGAATTTCTTTCCTTTTATTATTTTTCCTTTTTTGCCCACTTGTTTTCATCCAAATTCAGTTGAGTTCTAACTGCCTTAGTCACTGTAAACTTTTCAATTTCTAGGTCCTTTGTTTGGTTGTTCAGAAAAAAAAAAAACAAACAAGGAAACTGAAGGAAATGTAAATAATCTGCTTTTTGTTGTTGATGTTCTCGGAAACCAACAAAATTAACTTAACGCAACTGTTATTTTCAGCTTCAATTGAATTTGGGTTTCGATTGATAAGCTCCATTTTTATACCCGTTGATTGATTTCTTTCACTTTCACTTTCATTTTATATATCAATTGCAGAGAAATGGAGTTCAGATCCCTCTGCAAACTACTGTACCTCCAGTATTAGGCATCACAGAAAAGGCCACCAGTTTAGTTCCAGAGTTGGGGTGAGCCATTGATTTTCTTGGTTTCTTGAATTTTATTGCTACTTTTTAAAAATCTTTTGCTTTTACCTTTGTTTTTTTCGAAGAAAAATAAAGTGGGGGAAACCCCAATTGCTTTCTCTTTCCTGAAATGTTATGGATTTCTGCTGCAGTGAGACATCCGAGGAGCAATTGAGCTCGAGTACGAGAAAGAGACTCACATTTGATTCAAATGTTGAAACCCATGAACATGTTACTGTCATTGGAAGTACTGATTCATTACTAGAGAACAAAGAGAACAATAGTGAGAGGGAGAAAGAGGAGGGTCTTGCTAAATCTGGGCAACCTCATACCAATGCTAAGGATGATTCAACCACCTCCAGTGTTGGTTCCTACCCTCAGAATCATAGGTATCAAAATTGCCGAGATAGTGATGATGGTGCTGTAGAATCAGTTTATGAGGATAGCTTGAGTATGAGAAAGCGAGTCACGTTTGATTCAAATGTCAAAACCTATGAACATGTTACCGTCTTTGAAAGTGCTGATTCAATACTAGAGAACAACAATAACAATAGTGAGAGGGAGAAAGAGGAGGAACTTGTTAAATCAAAGCAATCCCATACCAATTCTGAGGATGATTCAACCACCTCCAGTGTTGGATCCTACCCTCAGAATCATAGGTACCAAAATTGCCGAGATAGTGATGATGAGGCCGTAGAGTCGGAGTACGAGGAAAGTGATTTAGATGATGAATTTGATGATGGAAGTTTGTTATGTCAAGAAGTGTGGTCGGAGACCATTCCAACTGCATCGATGGAGTCAAGAACAGAAATTTCTTTGCCAAGAGTAGCCTCGGAGGAGGTGGACAGCCCTATGACTTGTTGTGGATTGCCTGAGCAAGAAGGGAAAACAATTGGATTGAATCAAAATATAAGAAACAGGAGTGATTATGTTCATCCTGTGCTGAATGCAGTTGAGAATCTTAGTCAATGGAAAGCTGTGAAATCAAAAGGGACATCGCCACTTAAGCCCCAACAGAAGGAGAATTCGGCTGCAGAGGAAGAAGCACCTCGTATTTCATTTAGTTCAGAACCGAGATTTAAGCAGTCGTCCTTTAGTTTCAAGCCTCAGTCCCATCATCAAGCCAAGAATCTGAATAAAGATGTAGCTATTGATGCCAGCCTTTCGAATTGGTTGGTTTCATCTGAAACCACTCCCAAAAAGAAGATTAGCTCCACTGAGCTTGGAACCATTACTTCTGAGAAAAGTATGTCGCAAGGATCAACTTCAGTTATGAGCATAGAAGATAGACCAATTTTAGGCGCATTGACACTTGAGGAGCTGAAACAGTTTTCAGCATCATCCTCGCCTAGGAAGTCACCAAGTCGAAGCCCTGATGAGATGCCTATTATAGGCACTGTTGGGACCTACTGGAATCACACAGGTGAGGCTTCTGGCTCTGCTTCTTTTTATAAAACTAAGGCTTCTGGCTCTGCTTCCTATAAAGGCATACCAAACACAACCAGCAAGTACAGAGAGGTATATGTGTGATGTGACATCTTGTGACTTTAGTTCAAATGTGGGTAATCTGGTACTAATCAGGTGTGTGATGGTTTGCAGGATAAGAAAGTGAATTGGCATTCCACCCCTTTTGAAACAAGGTTGGAGAGAGCTTTGAACAGTGGTGCTGCTTAAGATTAATCTTCCGAGTATTTTTGTGTAATGGTTTTGGAGTGTCTCATGTTGTCTGTTTCCTACATAGTTCATATACTCAATAAAGTTGTTTGTGAATAATAAAGTGGTTTGTGTGCATTTTGTTTGTCTTTTGTAAATCTCTATTATATTTGTCAGATGATCAAATTTATTCAATATTATCGATTTATACTTTTCACATTTTCTATACAATCCTGGCTCATATATTTGAACCTGAGATGTGTTTGGTTTATTTGTTGGTTCTGCATACAACCTGTACAAATCCGAATTGTGTTATCCATTTCTATTACTGCAACTAGTTCTTTTGAGGTTGGTGGGTAATCAAAGTAAGCATGCAGGGGCTAACCTTGCATTCCTTAATTTTCTTGATGGGTAGACTACTCATTTTATATAGTGATAAACATGGTTTGCCTGTAGAAGTTGTTGGTGTTGGTTCAGGAAATCATGTTTGTTTTTAGTTTTCAACAAAGCTTGATATTGACAAGAGTAAATACGGCCTCAGATTCTTGCTAGACTGTAAGCACAAAATTTGTTAAATATCGACACAAATGTTTGTTGGTTGATCGACTCTAAATATTGCAGTGACTTTTATCTTGATCTTCTGTTCATCATTGCTCATATATACTTTTTTGCATGGTTGTTGGGAATGTTACGTCAAATGGTTTTAGATGTCAAGTGAGGAAACAAGAAAAGATATTCCAAAGTTAGTTCCCTGCAAATTTGATTAATCCCATATATTAAATCAATGCACATCAGCATATGAATGTGAATATGATGCTCATTCATACAATTTAATTTCTCTGCCTTATTCTGAGATTTCTAACTGTTCCTATAGTTTTTGTGGGTGGTGATATGTTTATAACATTGTTAAAATTTCTAAATCTTGAACACAAGTAAATCTTAACAGATTTGAGGTTTCTTCTGAATAGTTAGTTCATTCCTTATGGACTAATACAATTTGTTAGTTCTCAAATTTCAATAATACTTCCAAGGATTCTTATAGAGATTGGCTTGGGTATTTGCTCTTCCTTCTACTATTTGCCTAGCTACTTGCCTCCTTGAAGTTGCTAGTACATGATCCTCAATTTGAACATCCTCTCCTTCTCCTTCCTAAAATGAGAGTCTCATTTTCCTTTTTTGAATGCCCGAGAGTCCCATTTTTTAAAGAAGTGACTTGATGTTCTAAATTTGTCCCGCATAAAAATTGGTCAAAATGCATAATTGTCAAAAATTGCTCTCTTTCCAGGACATTTGGCATGTATAAAAAAAGCAAACAGAATTAATCTTTAATTTATGTGAAGGAAGTTTTTGGAGCAACCAAGACTTGTACATACTAAAATCATTTTCTAGGAGCTCAGCTTGTGGTTTCATGGTATATAAAAAGTAAGTCAGAACATGACATGGGGTATAACTTAAAAATGTAGGCCAACCTACCTAATTTTATATGCAGCATGACTGTGTTTCTCTTGTTATATTTTTCATTAAACTTTTATATTAGTGCTAGTGGTGTGAATATGAAGACTCTTTCCTGTCTTTGTTAGGCTCATCCTTGAAATTTTATATTTAAAAGTCCATAGTGGACTGAGTTTATCCTTGGCAGACAGTTCAAAAACTGTCAACTTCAAGAATAAAAGAGGATTGGAAAAACAAAGCAAAGCTCATGATCAGAATCTGAAATGTTTAAACTTTTACTCTTTGACTTCTTGACCTTTTTAATACTTGGAACGGTTTGTGTCATCTCTTGTTATGGTGAACCCCATTGCTGGAGCAGATAATTTTTTCAAAGTAAGTGCCTAAACCTAATTTGAGTCTGATAATGTTGCAATGTTTTCAGACATTTGAACCTGCCTAGCTAGGAGATTCTTAGTTTTAATTGCAGTAGGATTGACATCTAATCTAATAGATTATGACTCCCACTCAATATGATACCACGTCATATAATGGTAACTTCTATGCATACTTAAAAGTTATATAATCTCCACTCCATTATTTAAACCAGTAGTCACCCTTGTTATGAAAACACCTTTATAACAATTTTATTTTAACTTATCTTTTGTATTGCACCATTGCTAGGCATAGCTATGCTAAAAAATATTTCCACTACAAAGTGTTGCAAGCACATTCCAAGAAACACCACTGATGCCAAGAGAGATCATTTTATAGTTGATACTCTTGTATGTACGCATCTTATTATATTCCATTTTCCTTTTTAATTTATGGTTTTTGCTTGGCCAAGGGAATTGCAGCCGCTTATATTGGCAATAATCACCAATAGACTCTGTAATTGTAATCATAACTGGGATATTGAAGATAACTAAACCTTTAAAATAATAAAATGTCAACTCTCCATCTGTCTCAAATCTGAACTTGTAAATCATTTGATATGAAAGTCTTTTGTGGCCGTAAATCAAATAAGAATTGTTAGCCTGTTAGATAACAAACTTCAGTCAACTCTTATGTAAGCTGAGAAAACCGCGTTAAGGGAAACTTAGTTGAAAAATATATGATTAATTTTTTTTTTACTTAGTTGTGAAGATGTTCAGTTGTTATATGTAAATTTGTTAAGTAGGAATTAGGAATATAAGAAGCTTTTGAAACCTTTAAACCCGAATTCGGAATGGATTTAATCATCACAGATTGACCAAAGCACTCCACAAAGATTTTTATACCCCATGCTTATATCATTTCTGACTAGACTAGGTTCTTTTACTTGCCTGCATTTTTTATGTCATAGATCATTGTCTTCTTTTCCTCTCTGTGTATGTGGGACAAGAGGTTTGTTTAACAGGTGTAATGTAATACTGGAAACTTAAACAAAAATAGGCACATGGGGATATTTCAGAAGCCTTGTGTTCTTGTAGTTCATATTCTCTTCCTTGCTTTACTTCCATTGAATATCACAGCATCTGCAAGAACAGAAGCAGAAGCTCTTGTCAAATGGAAAAACACCTTATCATCATCATCATCTTCTGCTGCACTCAATTCTTGGTCCCTCGCTAACATCAAAAACCTTTGTAAATGGACTGGCATTATCTGCAATACTGCAGGATCAGTCTCCAAAATAAGCCTCCCTGATGCAGACCTCACAGGAACACTTGGCCTGTTCAGTTTTTCTTCCTTTCCAAATCTCACCCATTTTGACATCAACAACAACAATTTCAGTGGTCCGATACCATCTAGCATTGGGAGTTTCTCCAAGATCACTTTCTTGGACTTAAGCAGTAATTCTTTTGAAGATACCATACCTCCAGAGATTGGAAAGCTAACAAATCTTCAGTACCTTAGCTTTTACGACAACAATCTAAATGGTACTATTCCATACCAAGTTAGCAGTCTTAGAAAGTTATGGTATTTGGACCTGGGATCAAACTACTTGGGCACTCCAGACTGGTCCAAGTTTTTGGACATGCCTTTGTTAACACACCTCAGCTTTTTCTACAATGAGCTTGACTTGGAATTCCCAGATTTCATACCCAGGTGCAGGAATCTAACTTTCCTCGATTTGTCATCAAATTTGTTAACAGGCCCCATACCTGCATCAGTATTTATCAATTTGGGTAATCTTGAATACCTCAATCTTACTGATAATTCATTTCAAGGGCCATTGTCAACAAATTTATCGAAGCTTTCCAAGCTAAAAGATCTTCGTCTGGGAAGGAATGGATTCTCAGGTTTTATTCCTGATGATATAGGTTTGCTTCTTGATCTTCAACTCATTGAATTGTATAACAATTCATTCGAAGGAAATATTCCTTCTTCTGTTGGTCAACTTAGGGAGCTTCAGCAACTTGATCTCCGAATGAATCTTTTGAATTCCACTATTCCTTCTGAGCTTGGCCTGTGTACTAAGCTCACTTATTTGGCTCTAGCTGTGAATTCACTTTCTGGCGCCTTGCCTTTGTCCTTGTCCAATCTGACCAAAATATCGGATCTGGGTATATCTGAAAATTCTATTTCTGGTGAGCTCTCACCTTATTTCATATCAAATTGGACTGGATTAACATCTTTGCAGCTTCAAAACAATCACTTCACTGGAAATATTCCTCCTGAAATTGGCTTATTGACAAATCTTGGTTACCTTTTTCTGTACAATAATCAGTTTTCAGGACCAATCCCCGCAGAGATTGGAAGCTTGAAAGGTCTGTTGTCATTAGACCTTTCAGGTAACCAGCTTGTCGGTCCAATTCCAAAAACAATTGGGAATCTTACCAGCATTAGTCTCTTGCATCTCTTCTACAACAATCTTAGTGGAACCATTCCACCTGAGATTGGAAATTTAACGTCGTTGGTTACTCTTGATCTCAACACTAACCACTTGATTGGAGAGTTGCCTGACACCATTGCCGATCTCAGTAATTTGCAGACACTCTCTTTGTTTACCAATAGATTTTCTGGTAGTATTCCGAGGAACTTGGGGAAAAGCAATCTCTTTTTGGCTAATGTTAGCTTTTCCAACAACAGCTTCTCTGGGGAACTGCCACCAGGATTATGTAGTGGTTTGCTTCTCGAGCAATTCACTGTTAATGGGAACAACTTTAGTGGGCCTTTACCAGATTGCCTGAAAAACTGCTCAGGACTAACTAGAGTCCGTCTTGATGGGAACCAATTCTCTGGCAACATCTCTGAAGCATTTGGTATTCACCCGAATCTTGTTTTCATTTCTCTTAGTGACAATCAGTTTACAGGTGAACTCTCACCCCAGTGGGGAAAAGGTGAAATGCTCACAAATTTACAAATGGCTAGAAACAAAATTTCTGGTCGAATCCCAGCTGAGCTAGGCAACTTGACACAATTGCGCGTGCTGCACCTGGACTCAAATGAATTGACAGGTGATATACCAACTGAATTGGGAGATCTTGGCCTGCTGTTCAATCTCAACTTGAGCAATAATCATTTGACAGGTGAGATCCCTCAGAGTATGGGCAACTTAACAAAGCTCCAATATCTTGATTTGTCAACAAACAAAATGAAGGGAAGCATACCAAAAGAGCTTGGTAATTGTGTAAGCTTATTGGACTTGAATTTGAGAAACAATGCTTTTTCAGAAGAGATACCATCTGAGCTTGGCAGTTTGGTTCTGTTGCAATATGCTTTGGACCTCGGTAACAATTCACTTTCAGGAAGTATCCCGCCTAACTTGGGTAAGCTCTCATCATTGGAGAACCTCAATCTTTCACATAACAATCTCTCAGGTAGAATCCCCCCTGCACTATCTAGCATGATTAGTTTGCGAATCATTGATTTTTCCTACAATAACTTGTATGGACCTATACCCTCTGGCAACGTGTTCCAAAAAGCGCTAGAGAATGCTTACATTGGAAACAGAGGGTTGTGTGGAAATGTGAAAGGATTGTCCTCTTGTAACGTAACATCTTCAACTAGTAAGGCACGGAAGTCCAATAATAAGGTTCTTGTGAGTGTCATTGTTCCAGTTGCCAGCCTCTTAGTTTTGGCAATGATCATTGCCTGGTGTTTTGTATTTCATAGGAAAATCAAGCAGCATGACAAAGAGATTACAAGTTCCGAGAAATCTGAGAACTTTGAGTCACTGATATGGGACAAAGAAGGAAAGTTCACATTTGGGGATATTGTAAAAGCCACTGAAGACTTCAGTGAGAAGTACTGCGTCGGAAGAGGAGGATTTGGAAGCGTGTACAAGGCCAGTTTGCTGACTGGAGAGATTGTAGCAGTCAAAAGGCTCAATATGACACAATCTGGTGATGTTCCAGCAATTAATAGGTGGAGCTTTGAGAATGAGATTCGAACTCTGACAGAAGTTAGACACCGGAATATTATCAAGCTCCATGGGTTCTGTTCCAAGGAGGAGTGCCTGTACTTAGTTTATGAATTTGTCAAGAGAGGTAGCTTGGGAAAATTGTTGTACACTGAGGAGGGGGCTCTTGAACTAGGCTGGGATACAAGATTGAGAATTATTCAAGGATTGGCTCATGCACTTTCTTACTTGCACCATGACTGTTCTCCACCTATTGTGCACAGAGATGTATCACTAAATAATATTTTGCTCGAGTCAGAATTGGAACCCCGGCTCTCAGATTTTGGCACAGCAAGATTATTGACCTCAGACTCATCTAACTGGACCAGTGTTGCAGGTTCTTATGGCTACATGGCACCAGGTATTTCAAAGACTAAATTTCTGCACTTAACTGTGTATTTAGGATATGAGTAGAGCTACCTCTTATTCATATATTATTACTGAATACTGATAATATGTTGCTTTCTTCATGTATAGAGCTAGCATTTAGTATGAGGGTAACAGAGAAATGTGATGTTTATAGCTTTGGAGTGGTGACATTGGAAGTTATGGTGGGAAAGCACCCGGGGGAGCTCCTAACTTCCTTATCATCATCAGCAGGAAAAACATTGTCCAATGATCCAGATTTGTTATTGAAGGATGTTCTAGACCAACGGCTTCCACCTCCCACCGGCCAATTGGCAGATGAAGTGGTGTTTGCGGTCAATGCAGCACTAGAATGTACACATTCCACACCGGAGTCAAGACCTACCATGCGTTTTGTGGCACAAGAACTATCGGCTAGAACTCAGGCTAACCTGCCTGAATCGTTGGGTGCGATTAAACTAAGTAAACTAACAAGCCTTCTTCATAAATAGACCGTGTATAAAATTAGTTAGTGAGTTGTGATGGCATGGCCAAACAGGTTCTAGCACTTAAACCTTAGGAAGGATGGAGTTTTAGACTTGTTAAATATTTTTGTCTCGATTATATGTATCACCTTGATATATTGATCAGTAATATTGTTGTACCATATTAAATTACATATTAGTATTTCCATATTTACACAAGCCACTTGCTGCTAGCAAGTAGCAGCAAAATCTCTTACTAACAGTTGAGCAGAACTACCCCATATAAGTTAGTGCTCAATAGTGATTGGCACAACTAAACAAGTTCTAGCACATAAAGCTTGGAGAATATTTTCATACTTGTTCCATCTATCACAAAATATGCTTGTTCAAATATCATATTACATTGTCATATGTCCAACATTTACACAAGCCAGTTTCACTCAATTTCTTGCAGGCAATAGCTTTTTCTTACAGTAAAAATATCACATTTTCTGTGAATGCTCAATATTAATCATAGATACAACAAAACTAATGAGGCAGATATCGAACAGGGGATCATAAAAGGGAAAAATAAGGACCTTTGATGGATGTCTAGCACTCCACTCCACATTGTTTTAGAATAGGACCGGTTTGCTTAGGCAAGAAAGGATCTATCCGAACCCAAACCAATGAGAAGATTGAAGCTAGAAGAACCGACCAAAGGACTACGATTGTAGGAGTCCTGTTTTGCCTTCCCATCAGGCCCTTTAGGAAAGGATATAGATGAAGAATGACCCAAAAAGAAAAGAAAAGCTTTCCGAATAAGGGACCCCACGAGCCATAACCATTGTTAATGGCATCAGAAACTCCAGCTACAACACCAACCATATTCAAGATTATTAGAGTGGTTGGTGGGATGAGAAGAGTGGTCCATTTGAAGAGGTAGAGCTCCCCAAACTCGACATCATCGGCTGCTTTTGCTGTCACAGTGAAGTTTGTGTCAACTCCACCAAGGACTTTTAGGAGGCCTTGGAACACTGCAAAAAGATGAGCTGAGACACCTCCAATAACCCAAAATTGCTCATTGCGCCACCAGTCTTGGATGCTAACCCCGCTCCATCTGAGCTCCAGAACGCCTGTTGTAATGATAGAGAGAAAAAGAGCGAGAAACCATATGCTAGCAAGATTGTTCAGCTGCATAAAGATCAAATTATATCAGAAATAATATCTATCTTAATATGCCATAGGAAAGAATATCATGGTTAAAAAGAAAAATGAGACCTGATGGAACTGAAAGGCACGAAGATTTATACAGGATCATTGCGTAAGAAGATTCACCATTTTTTTCAAAAATTCTGCAGGTAATTGGTGGTTTATAATAGTACTTACTGTTGGGATGATGAATTTTCCAGTGAGAAGACACACAGCTGGAAGGGTGCAGTAGGCAAGTAAAGGGATGGAAGTGAAAGGGTAAACAATAGTGTTAATGTAAGCTAGCCTTTCAAGCCATTTCAGCTTCCCACCATAGGCATACCAAAGAGGGCAGTGACGACTCATGAAGATTTCAACAGAACCAAGAGCCCATCTCAAAACTTGGTGCAACCGATCAGATAAATTGATTGGAGCTGACCCCTTAAAAGCAGGTCTTTTTGGCATGCAGTAGACTGACTTCCACCCTCTACAATGCATCTTGAACCCTGTCAGAATATCTTCTGTGACCGAACCATAAATCCATCCTATCTGTTACATAAAACAAGTAATCAACCAGTAGCACTAAGTGGAAAATTTGATAGAAAGCTCTAATATTGAGATTCAACATTTTGGAGTGAAAAAAGAAGCAGCAGCACAAATGTGTGCATTTTTGTTGTTGAACTTCTATCAAATTGTAAGAGTGGCATAATAGTATAATGTTACTCACCTCTTTGCCCCATTCAGTCTTCTCTTCATATCCACAACTAATAACATGAATGGCTTCTTTAATCAGTGAAGCACTGTTAGTCCCTTCTGGAAGGCCACCATTTTCCATTAGAGTAGAAGTTATAAAAACTGGCGACTGCCCAAAACGTTTCTCAAAATTCTTCTGAGACATGAGGGAGGACTTTTCCAACTCATCATAGCCTTCCAACCCTTCTTCTATCCCTTCAAGATCAAAGACAGGTCCAGAAGATTTTCTAGAGTAAGTCTTTCCCGCCATTTTCTTCTTCTTGCTATAAATTCCACCAAGGCCAAGCAAAGCTTTGAGTCCCTTCTTCTTGGACTTTGGCTTCCTTGAACCACCACAACAGCAGCAGCACCATGAAGGCCAGCAGTCACATGTCATTTTCTGTCGCTTCTCAGACACAGGTGGATCATAGCCGTACAATGCTTGTCTGTTGAAGACACATCCAGTTCCGACATAAACTGGCCCTTGGATCCCATCAAGGCCTCTCATGTTGATCTGTAACCAAAACAACATTAGCGTGTTTGGAAATCAGGATGAAAATTTACAATTTATATGAAACAATAAAGAATGATATAGAATTGGCTTGAAAGGACTTACATCAAAGAACACAACATTGCGATTAGCATATCTATCATGGCGATCAATACCATCAAACCTCTGAGGAAACTGAACATAGCAGAGCTTCTTCCCTAACTGGGGGTCCATTAAAAAGCACATAGCTTCTCTTACAGCCTTGCTGTTGTTAATGTAGTGATCACAGTCCAGATTCAAAATGAATGGCGCGTTGGTAAGTACTGCAGAGACTCGAACCTATTTAATGAAAATTAGAACAACACTCAAAAGTATCAGCACACTTATTCACTCCAATGTATATTTAATCCTCATCTAACGAGAAAGCACAAGTTTAACTGATGGATTGCTAATTACCATTGCATTCATAGCTCCAGCTTTCTTGTGGTGTTGATAGCCAGGTCTTTTCTCACGCGAAACATAAACAAGTCGTGGTAACTCTTTGCCTTCAACATCCAATGCTCCTTCACTTCCAAGATAAACCTGTATATAGAAATACCATGTCAGAATTTAGACACCTGCAAAGGCACATACTGCACACTTAAGGACATGTGGACTATTATGAAAAAGGTGATACATTTTCCATGAAGACTATTATTTCTTAAAATTAATTGATTCATATAGTGTATGTTCCAAACCTGAATCATTCCAGGATGATCGCGAGTGTTGTTCCCCGGCCACGGGGTTCCATCTTGCATGACCCATCCTTCTTCTGGCTTCTTCTGAGCCTTCGACACCAATGCGTTAATCCTTACTTTGAACTCTTCATATTCTCTCTGCAATTCAAACAAACCAGTCCTCATACTGTCATACACCATTTAGTTGTTGAAAAGTGGTTTTGTTCACAAAAGGAGAAATAATGCATCTTTAAGGTTGTTAGTTTGCTTACTTTCATAGCTCTGCGATCCTTCACAAATGTAGGTTGCACCTTATCCTTCAAATAGTCAATCTTCTCCGAGAAGTAGAACTCAGGAGCTCTTGGCTCAATGCTATACTTCTTGCAAAATGGCACCCACCTCCTAGCGAACTCAGCTGTCTCTGATAATGTATCAAAAAGTAACATTGATGCACCATCATCCGATACATAACAGCTCACCTTTTCAACTGCATAATCGACTGACAAGATCGATAACACTGTATTTGCAGTGATAATAGGTGGTTCCTTAAGAGGGTCAACAGAACTCACAAAGAAATCAACTGGGGATAGACCATTTGGCTCACCCTCTCGCTCAAACCTCATAGACAGGCGATCCAAGTAAGTTTCCCGGTTAATGGGGAACCATTTTGGGAACTGATCAAGAATCCATGAGAAGCCAAACCATATTTCACATATTACAGAGATAATCCATAAAGGGTAAGCATCATAAGCTGGAGTTAAGATGCGGAAATGGAAGAAGAATGCTAGAATGATGAGCCTGGACACAATGACTATGCGACATGGATTGATTAAGCTTGATGAAATTGGGACTTTTCGCCAAAGTGGTTGTCGAGCTTCAGCCATGCTGTATGAGTAGTTACATTGTTAAAGATTTGGAATGTAAATAACAAGCAAATGAAATAAAACAGAATCTTACAGATAGTCATCTTCATCCCCTTGATCATTGTCTCCGTCATCTCCTTTGCTAACAAGACCTCTCTTTTCTTGCCTGGTTTTCCATTTATCTACTCTTTCTTTCCATTCAGCATTAGTGTAAGTCTCTTTCTCACCTTCAAAATCCTTACCAACAACTATATATATATATTTACATATATAACCCCCCAATGCATCCATCATTCAGTATAATCATATATAAATCTAGACAGAGATTTATAACCAATCGAATTTAAGTCAAAACAAAAGAGTAGTTCTTTTACCACTTCCTGCAATGGAAGAAAAAGCAGGGCCATTGGGATGATGCCATTGCTGCTGATGATTCTGCTCCCCATTTTCCTGCAAATTCACCACCTTAACTTTGAGTCTTCTTATTGTTTGAATTTTAATATATGCAGATATCATTATACTGGCTAGCTAATTAATAAACTCAAGTTACCAAAGGATTATTGACATATTGGTGATCATTTGAGCTATCTTGGTGATTTTTGATCTGAAATTCATTGACAAAATCATCTGCATCATAGTCGTCTTCATCATCTCCTGCAACTCTTGGACAACCTGTAGAAAAAACAAACCTCAGCAGTTGGCATGCAAGAAATCAGAAATATAAATGCCAATACACACAGAGATACAAGACCTTTGTGGCGTTTATAGCGAGTGTTGCACTGAGGACAGCATTGGTGGCCTTCACTTCTTTCATACTCATAACAAGGCCGACAAACTGGGAATCCACACTCATAACAAGCCACAAATAACTCTCCATTTTCCTTAACGCCAATCTCGTCCCCACAAACTCGACAAATCTTTCTTGTAGACTCGCGTGTTGGAGGCCGATGCTATAGAAAAAAAGTACACGCAAATTCAGTAACAAAAGTAATCATCCAAATAGGATAATCAAACAAGGAGAAGAGAAGTTAGTTACCTCGTCGGTGCCATGCATAACGTGGAGTTCATTGCGGCCGTGAGAACCTGCAAATAGGCCAGCCATGGTGTTTGATTCCATGGCAAGGTAAAAGACAGAGAGGTTCTGGGGAGGGAGAGTGATAAGAGAGGAAGGATTATAAGGATTAATGAGAATGTTGAATATGGTTTGTGTATAGAAACTTGCACTACCAACTGATAGTTGAAGGGTCGTTGGTTTGATTGGAAGAGAAGTTACTACAAAAGTTGGGTAGGAGGAACAAGCATGGACACTTTTTGCTTGCTAATTTTGTAAGGCAAATACTCTCTAGTAAAAAGGAATGTTTAGAATTAGTATATCAAAATAAATTCTCGATCTATCTTTGAACCAAAGCCAAGACTGACACCAACAGCCCTCGTGCATTCTAATTCAAATCTCCCACTCTCTCTCTTCTTATTACATATGGCCAAATTTCTGCTGCAAAAAAAGTTTCATTTGTTTGTTTGCTTTTTGTATGAGAAACATAATCCATTTTGAGTCTTGCTACATATGACGACAAATTTATGTCAATATCAATCGTCGAAGGATGTAATATCAATCGACAAATTTATGTCATCATATAAAGACGTGGATAAATAGGATAGAAAAGAATTAAAAAGAGACTCACACATCAAAAAAGAAGTGAAAACTGGACAAGTTTATACAAATTTCCTGTCAAATTAACTACCGGAGTGCGTTTTGAAAGTTGAATACAACCATACAGGGGTTTACCTAGAAAACGATTTTATTTTATTTTTTGAAAAAATATATTATACAGACTTACTTTCTTGTGAAGTAAATGCTATTCATTCTTATAGACAAGCTTTTGTATTCCCCTCTGCCTGCTTATGAGTGACCCCATAAAACCATAATGCATATATAAAAGAAGTAGACAATTCATAACACCAGATTAAGAAAACATCATCCATATATACATATGGTTGATAAACTAAAAATACTCTTGCCCATACATCATTTATTAATAGTCAGGGGCAAAAAGAACTGTAACTGCCTCAGACTAAAGTTCTTTGGTGTTCATCCTCTCTAAACTCGAACGCCATGGGGAGTACATGAGTATGATTATCAAATCTCTGAGAACTCGGTTATCAAGTAAATTAAGGGAGACACAAGCCCTTGACCATGATAACTTAACTACAAAGAAGAGGACATGAGAGTTCCAAACCTCCTTACTGTCCAGAACTACCTGTCCTATGCAAAGACTCGGATATTCCATGCATTTTGACAATTCTAAGAGAGTGGTAATAATATGGGCTTATTCATTTAATTTCACACGCTTTGCTGGTTGAGAGTCAGACTGTCCAATAACATTTGCACCAAGATCCTCAGAATTTGCAACTTCAGGTGCTTTCTGCGTCTCTTTCAAATTGTCAGAACCACCTTCTGATGCTGCGACGACTTTATCTGGGTCATCCAGTCTTACCTCAAGGTTCATCTGTGCAGTTCCTGGTTCACTTTTGGCTGGGGGATTTTGGATTGCTTCAGTCAACTGCGCAGATGGGTTGTCCACGGTGGATGATGAAGTGTTTAACATGTCAATTCCTGACATCCGTTGCTTCTCAAACATCATCTGCAGGCATCTTCCTTGTTCTTCTATTCGCAGCTGTAAATTTCTTTGAATCTGAAGGAAAAATTATAAAGATATTATCAATATATACAAAGACATCAAAATATACACCAATTTATCAAAGGAAAAGTGACTCATCTCAGAGGAACAGAGCCACTAAAATAAGGGACTAGGCCAGGATTTGATAAGAGGGCAAAGACTAGGTGCCCACTTGACGAAGTGGTGTTGTGGAGTAAAACCCTTGAGTATTTGATAAGAGGGGCAAAGACTAGGTGCCCCCACTTGACGGCCCATTTGACGAAGTGGTATTGTGGAATAAACCCTTTTAATTTGATTTTTGCGTTTGAGTGTGTTTGTTAGTATAACAATAGTATCTTAACCACAGGGTTTTTTGGTACAAGAATTTTAGGGTAAACTAAAAGTAGCTGTTTTCAGAATGCTTTAGCATTTTTCAAGGTCCCTGCTTCTATTCCCCATACTTGAGGCCAAAATTACTTGTATATAAAAAAATGCTTTTGCATTTTAACATTTCCACTAACAACATTTTTTCTCTACAAGTAAACTACAAAAACTGATTCATCACATTGAACTGCCAAACTCAGTTTGTGTAACTATTTTTTCCATCAATATAAAGTAAATTTGTAAAGTAAGAACTTATACGCACAAAAAAAAAAACAAACACACATACTTGAAGAATTATATATTCCCTCCGTTCTGAAAAAGGAGTACTACTTCTTTGTTTTACTTCTTTTCCCGTGAATATCAAGGTTTGCATATGACGCGCTTATAATTTTTTTCAATGATATTTTCAACATTAAACTTAAAAGACTAACATATATCATAGAAAAACATGATAAAGAAAAATAATGTCCTAGTGTGATTGTGAAAAATATTCAAAGAATAAAAAGGATATTGCTCTTATTGAACGATAAAGGGATAAAGGGAGTGTCTAACTAGGATATAGCACAAGGTATCACCAAAAAAGGTACACTCATAGTCATTTACACAGAAATTGTAAACCTAGTCATATATAGGTTATATTCTATCTATTTACATAGTAGCTATATCTATCCACAAAAAGTTACATACAAAAAGTTACATGACAAAATAAGATTTTTCATAATATTTTAAAAATAAGAGTATCACAAATTTATGTTATGGCCATAAAATCAATAAAAAATCAAATATAATACCTATAAAAACTTTATCCCAATATCTTATGGGGTCAACTGCCCACCTTGATATTATTAAAAAAACAAACTAACCAGAGATATAAAGTTGGTAAAAAAAGATATCAACACCCTTTTTTTATAAGGTAAAAAAGATAACATCTACCTAGTTTCACATTGTAAAGATGACAAAATCCGTAGGCAAAGCCTCAAATGCTGCCTTTTTTTTGGGTACATCACATCCACCAAAGAATGACAGCAGACTTTGAGAGAAACTTTTTATGTCGAAGCAAAACATTATTAGAACACTTTTTTTGCCCAATAAAATACTTCCTAAGTAGCTACCCACGATCACGAATGAAACTAAAAACTGAGTTCTATCTAAACGATGCCTTCGTACCTCAAGCTGTTCATGTAATCGTTTCTGAACTTCCATCTGCAAACGTAATGCCTCAGTGATCTCAATACCCCTGTTACCACAGCGGAGAAAGGAGATAAGTTTGAATGGATTTATAAACATCTAGTAGCTCAAATGCATTAAAGATTACAAGCTTCAAAGAAGATTTTGACTATAGAAATAATTCAAATACCGCTCTTTAAAGAACAGCAAAAGTGTAACTTTAATCCTCACAGATTGAGCAATTCCAAGCAAAAAGTAAGTTTATCAGCAAGAGAGAAATTGCACAGGCTACTTAATATAGAACTAATCTTGCCCTAGAATTTCAGATCAACTCCTTCAGCTGCTTAAGGTGACGAGCAGGTCCTTAAAAACTTTAGTCATTAGCCAACGATCCAATTTCAAGCAGGAAATAGCTAAACAGATGATATAAAACCATTTCAAATTGAATTAGATACTAAATGCTACTGAAGAAAGACAATGAAATTCTTTCATTTAAGAAGGGGGAAAATGAGATTAAGAATAAATTGTGACAGTCTCCGTAAATCATTCCAGAATAAAATTCATCAACTAAAAGTCATTTCAATAACCAAGAAAATTAATAGACCAAACCACTTGGTATCCAGAGGTGGTGACATTTAACAAATGACAAACTAGGACATGCCACAGACATGTCAAAATCACCACGCTCACCATCATCATTAATATATCAGAAAATTGCAAACATAAAGGAATCACACATAAATACAACCACATGGTATTTGTGTTTGATAACTATAAACAACCAAATGGCACTAAATATGCAGGCTTAATATTTACGCATAAAAATCTAATGCAGCTATATTGCTCACGTTTTCAAATCCAGAGATGACAGTTCTTCAATACGAGTCAGTTTTTTCTCCGAAGATCCTGCAAAAAGGGAATACCCAATATTATAGAGATATGCCCTCATATCACCTTTTACATGCTGATTCCATTATACATGAACACTAACCAACTAAAAAGCAAAAAAGAAGAAGAAACAAAAGATACAGAAACTAACATGTGAGTTTAAAATGAAATTGGGCACACATAAGAAATTACGACTAAACACAAAAAATGCAAGTCAAAAGTTTAGATACAACGAGATTTGAACCAAATATGACATATATACCTTCAGTAAAAAAGTCTATAATTTGTTTCTTAGTTAAACGACGTGTGATTCTTAAATTAAAATCAGAGAGAGAGAGAGAGAGAGAAAGAGGGAGGCATGTGGGACAATTCTTCCATATGAGGTCACAAGCTACCAACTCAGTGCACGACTGAAGAACGTAGCAAATGTTTCCAGAATTTTAACTTGGAAAACCAGCAATTTATCTTGACAATGACGCTCATAATATTTACCAAAGATAAATGTTATTAAATACATGCAACCCCTCCAGAGTAAGAAACCTAACTTATATTATACTTTAGGATGCCTCTTGCTTGGAAAAGGAAGGTACTTCATGTTTCATCAAGTCCACAATGAATTTTTGCTTCAAATATACTTATTACTCATTTACAACCAAAGTCATAGAGTCTCTCTGAACAACTCAACGTTTTCTCAAGTATATCATTTTCCATAAGAACAATTAGATTGTAATCTAAATACATGAAGTAAAAGCACAGAAATTTATTTACTACATTAAATCTGGGAACAGTTGTTAATTACCTTCCGGTGACTCTGGTTTGTATCTTGCCGTTCGATATTTCTGCAATATGAGGAACAAATTTCAAACAAGAAAGAAGGAGAATTGGCAAATCCACTTCTCTTGGGAATCAATATCAAGACGAAGAACCAACAATACACCTGCAGATGGCTCTTTACATGATAGATGGTCAAACCTTCAACTTTCATTTGCTTCAGCACACCCTTGGGAGTAGCTCCTGTGATTCAAAATCAATTAGTTATCTAAACACTATCTCAAAATTGGGTAGTACATACAATGACAAGATACTTGGGGAAAAGAGTACTTTCACTGCCACCAAGCTTGTTGACTGCCTCCACAAAGGCTTCATGCAATTCTGGTGTCCAACGCATGCGTGGCTTGATTGAAGCACCACCTGCCGAGGACGATGGAGTAACAGCGGTGCTAGTCTCTCCAGATGCAGTGGGAACCTGTTGATGTACTTGGGGCTGCTGCACAGGGTAATTCATAGATGGTCTTGACACTTGATATGGAATCTACAGTAATAAAACATGACATCAATTTCTTCTACACTAAAAAGAATTAGATTGAACTCAAAGCATATTGCAAAAGCAATCTCAAGAATCATTTGCTGCTGGAGTGCCCAACCTGTGGTTCTGAACCTACAACACCGGTATCCACGAGGAGGTCATCCCAATTTGAAGGCAAAGCGTCGTCATCAGTAATTAGTTGGTCTGCCCATTCCTGCCAATCACTTGGCTTACTAAAATCCTCAGATGGCATGACACAACTGTTATTGCTACAATCTATCTGATTATTTTCGGCAGGGGTGTTTACATGATAGTTAAGAAAGCCCGGAAGTGAATCTGTACACCAGGAATCATTGTTGTTTTCTGTAGTATAGTGACTTGATGCTGTAGATTGAAGTACCCCAGAATGGGAAGAATGATGTAATGGCATAGATGTCCCAGCATTTGATGTCTGAGAAATGAAAGGAGCCTTTCTTGAATGCTTTTCATGGAGCGAAGCAGAAGAAAAATGAAGATCAGTAGAGAATCCAGCAGATGAAGAAAATATGTGACCAACAGCCCCACTGTTGGAAGACAATTGAGGCCGAGGACTTGACATAGGTTCCCTCTTCATGGAAACCTCTTGATAGTCTGGCAACTTCGGATATTTCTCTTCTAGACTGGTGGAAAGAACAGATAATGATGAAGATAGAGCTCCAGATGTTGCATGGCTACTAAGTTGTCTGGAATCTGATCTTTGAAAGGATAAAGCAGGGCGTGCCTCCATTATTGCCCACTCTCAAAAGGATTAATTGCAGTTATCAGTCAATACATATTATCTAAGTCTCTACAGTACACCTTTTAGCAATACTTGGTACCTACACCAAAGAAATGGTCATTTAATTCATGCAGCACTTCTTTAAAAATAGTACAACATAAAAACAAAATAAATACTAGCAATTAAATCGTCTCTTATGGAGATAGATTTATTGAAAGACTAATACATAGCCTACACACTCAAGCCAACAGTGATCAGCAAGAGAATTGCATAGACTCACATACAGTAAGTTCACTGGGTCATGCCTAATCTAGGAAAACTAAGATGACTGCACGGTTTTTTGACTTCTTTCTTCTTTGTTTTTTTGGTAATTTTGTTTTTTGGTTCAGATGTATCTTTGTCCTCAGAGGCTCAGCCACCACAGTGCAGGCCTTTCCCCGCCAGGTGATATACAAATTTTAACACGATTTGGTCCTAAGAAGACTTGAACTAGCAACCTCAACATGACTTTATGGTTTATTGAATAGAGGTTGAGGGAGAGGGAGATTTGACAAAATGTGGTCCTCAAAAACATCTCAAAACCATTATCGACAATCCATGCTTGATATTTAAAATTATTCAACCATCAGGTACTTAGGAGATGGTTTTTGACATAATATCTTAACCTTTACCTCACACCCAGCATCTATCAACTCAAGCAGACTTCAGCAGACTAACTGAGATAGGTTAAATGAATTATCATTCACCATTCTACCAAAAAGCATTAGGTTATCCTCAAGTCGGTAACACAAGCACAACCAAACAATGAAAAACCCATAATAGCATCATATGCCAAAAGCAGCCATGTAACCAACCAAACATAACAACAATTACTAATTTACTATGTACCATGTATCAAGCTATGCTAAATAATTAACATGTACTAATAACACATTAATCTTGTAAGAAATATTCATACCCACCTCATGTAACATATACTCATATAGAGAAAACACACACCACACACCACACACACACACACACATGTAGAGAGAGACGCACAACTCCATTAATTTCATTAATTATAAATAAATATATATATAAAGAAAAACAGGAATCAAAAACCAAATATAGCTCCAAGCTCCACACGGATCATTGAGATTGCAAAGTAACATGAAAAAAAAAAAGAAAAAAAAAACCCTTAGCAGTGTAAACAGGCAAAATTAAAGAAAATCATAAATGGGTATTCGAAATTCTTACCTAAAATCAGGGAAAGTTGAAAACTTGAGACATGAATAGCTCCATCGCGACCCAAAAATTGAATATGCTAGGGCTGATGTTGTGCGGCAAGCAATTACAATCCAAAACACAAAGCGCTGAAAAATAGATGGAATTGATTATGTATGTATATATAATAGTATATGCATGTAATTTTGTTAATTGCACGGATGGGTGATGGCTGTGCTGGAGTTAAGTCACCGGCGCTCCGCCTAAGAATTGAACGGTGACGAGTGCGTCTTTCATTGAGCTGGGACTCTGTCGCTCTCTCTCTCTCTCTCTCTCTCTGTGCATTAGTTTACTAACATCATTGTATACCCAATTACTCACCCACGCGCACACGAGAGCGTATTGACTCTACTTGGGAATATTAGGATATTAGTGACTGTCATGCGTGCGGGTCCTACTCCCTCCGTTACACAAAATGTAGGTTTATTTGACAATTTTTTTTTTTTTTGTTTTGCAAGAAAATTATTTTCCAATAATAATAATAATATCTAAACACAACACGTTTAAATTTAGAGAATTAATATTTTGATAAGTAAAATAGATAGTTGTACAAAATCCTCCTCATATAAATAGCAAATGAATTTACCCTTATATGAGAGAAGAAACTGTAAAATTATCATTTTTATTTATGAAAATATTAATTATTTAAATTTATTATTATAATTTGATTATTATGCTATAATACTAAATTAATAATGAGGTATTTTTTTAAAGAATATCACAAAATAAAAATTCTTAATATTATTGTACTCCCTCCGTCCCAAATTAATTGTTCAATTTTGACCATTTTAAGTCAAATTGACTTTTTTTAGAACTAATCTTTTTATTATTTTTGTTAAAATATAGGTGAAGAGATTATAACCAAAAGAAAGTATATACAATTTATTACTAATTTCAATTTTTATAATTTTAGAAATATATTTATATATGCCTAATTATTAATTTTAAAAATAGTCAATTTGACTTAAAAAAAAGTCCTAAAAAGTAATTAATTTGGGACGGATGGAGTAATATTTATCTTAAACATTAATCATTGGTTAAGGTGGATCAAGAAAGGATCATTTTAAGTTCCACCATAATTTTACCATTTTCAAGTCAAATGGACACAAATAATTTGGGACAATGGGAGGGAGTCTGATATTTTGATTATTCAATTAGTTTGACGTGTTCTTTCAATTGTCTAAAAGGCCAAAGGCCTATGATGGGACTCACGATCCTCCTTGTCCTTTTTAGTGTTTAAAAATGCGGGGCCTTTATACTCTAAATTATTGAGTTAATGTTGGCTGCAAATAACATCAAACTTGTGTTGTGACTTGTGAGTAGGAGGATATATGCTGATGGGCACAAAGACATGCCAAAGTTCAGTTGAGTGTGTCTACTTTACCTGATTTTGCCTGAAAATAATAGCAATAATTTAGTTTCTAAACAAAACAATAGCATGCAAATGTTTTCTATTACATTATACACAAAGTATTTTCTTAAATTAACGTGACTGGGTTAAATAATGTGTATTTTCAACGCAATTGAAATCGTCCTTTGTTTTTTCTTAAATAATATTTGGATTACAGTCGATCTTTCATTTTTTTTTTCCTAACTATAAGAAACTTAAGTATTCAAAGAGTTCATCAGTCATTTTATTAGAAAACTGCAAATAGTCCTATTTTACGGGCTATATATTGTACATACATAATCATATTTTTCTACATTTTTCGTAATTTGTAGTGAAGTATTAGGGAGTGAGTTTGGAAGATTTATATGCCATTTTATATCATTTTATATAATCAGTACAAACAGAATAAATAATTTTGCCAATTTGCACAAATATTCTGATATAGACAGTCAATTTTTCTTTTTCTGTTCTTTTGGGTTTGGGTCGTCCATGATTACGATTTATGAGCCATTCTGTTTACAGCTCTAGGCGGCCGTAGATCGAAAGACAGATACATCACACTAGTCCATTTTTTTGGTTTAGTTGAAAACAATATTTTGTTTTTGGTTTGGTTTGTCTTTTTCTTTCTCTTTTTTTTTTTTTTTGTTGGTAATAACAAAAATATTTTGTTGCACTCTTCTTTTGTCTCAAACTTTTAAAAATCTCTTTTTTATTTTTTCTGGACATGGAATTTTCATTTAAAAGTCTGACTTTTAAGGGATGTTTTGCATTTCAAATTTACATTTGGCTTGTAAAAAATTTCCCTATACCACATTGTACTTTTTAGATCTAACTAGTCATCATCTGCAACCTAAGTTCTTGATTATTTTTGGCCACACATATATTTTTCTGATCTATATTATTTTACATATAACAATACTAAATAATCATTTTATACTAAATGCTGCAAAGCATTTGCAGAAACATACAACAAAATATCACAAAATCAATCCTTAATATTATATGGTTGATCATAAACCATAATGTTTATTTATGGCTAGAGAGCTTCTCATCTCATCAGTGAACATAGTACATGGAATTTGGGAGCTTGAATGTTCTTTTTGGAACAGGGTATCCATCAAAACTGCTCCACTGATCACCAACAATCCCCCATAATCTGTACCCTTCATCGACTAGTCGCTTCCTCGCCTCCGCTTTGTAGTTGTGCACTTTCTTGTATTCATCATCAAGACCCCTAATATCCGATCCAAATTAACACATTAATATTCAACTGATACAGAACTTAACTTAGCCCCTTTCTTTGATTAATATGCTATCACAATTTAAGGCCATTTTCTCAAATCTTAGTACTATTATTATATATCCCCAAAGATTGAGAAAACTTTGTGATTTTCCTTTAGAACATATATGAATAATCTCATTCTAGATCAAATTAACCCATGCCATATCAGTATGAACAAATTTAAAGAATTGGTAATGTATGTCAAAGTTAAATGTTTGGTGTGTGTGTGTGTGTGTGTATATATACATATATATATATATACATATATATATATATATATACATATATATATATATATATATATATAAATACCTTAAGATGAGACCAGTCCATCCATGATATCCAACCTTGATGAGGTTGTCAATAGTGGCATCTCTTAGGCATTCCCTTCTTGAGGAGATGAAGAAAATCTTGAGCCCTTTTCCTTTCATCTCATGAAAGAATTTAAGTGTATGCTCAATAGCTGGTGCCTTTGTCTCCCTCATCCATCCTTCCAAAGAGCTACTATTCAACTTGTCTCCCCTATTTTCCAAAACCAGATCAAGATCAAAAACCATTAACACAATGTGATGACACACACAAAAAAAAATCATATAAAGATTGAATGTGATGAACTTGCCCAAAGTGATGAGTCTTGAAGTAAGGGACAGTTGAAATGAGCGTGTCGTCGATATCAAAGATCCATGCATCGTTGCCATCACCCTTTAAAGTGCAGCAACTACTCGAGTAAAGTGCAGATTCTTCTAGTGCCCTCTCCAAGTCTGCCTTGTACTGAGAAGATGTCATGTATTTGCCTATGTATTGGGTACATTCTTGTGGGACAACTTCAAAATCTCTGACATTGTTTAGCTCCACATTGATCCTCCAACTTTCACAGAAATTCTTCAAATTAGTGCCCACTCGATCAGGCCTCTTCTTTCTTTGGTGCAAAATGTTCCAATCTGCAGCTACTAACCCAATGAATAGGCTTGTTAAAGCCAGTACAGACAGTATGTTTTTTCTCCCCATTGACATTTTCACCTCAAGGAATTAAAGAAGAAATACAGAGAATGGAGTAATATAGTAATTCTTAGTATGAAAGTAGATGGTGATCATTGTAGGCTCACATGGGGTGTGGCCTGTGGGGTATAATGTCACAAACTTTATTTGAAATTCATAGGGTGAATAGTTTAATTAATGATGGAATTAGGACATTGGTAATGACCCAACCAACCACCATGACCCCATCCCAAGACAGAAATAAAATTTAAAAAAATGAAAAATTCTGATTCTGAACGGGGGAAAAACAAGCAAATAAACAAACAAAAACAGGCAGGCAGGTATCTACTGTGACACACAAGGATTATTCTCAGGTCTATTTTTTTTTTCTCTCTTTAATCACTCATTCTATTCTTCTGAGGTTGAATACTTGAACTCTTTAAACACAATTATTTTTGGAAATTTAAGAAAGAAAAAAGAAATTTAGTCGCACTGCATGGCCTGAGCTATAATTAATAACTCAACAAAAAAAAAGAAAAAAAAAACAGTAAACAGACCGGACAAAAGACCTGAAAGACGAGAACAATACACACTGATACGAAGAAGGTGTCTAACTGCCTATAGCTAGCTGCAAAGTGCAAATGGTACTTTACTAATTATTTACTGCTGCATGTAATTTTATTTTTTCAGAAACTTTTAACATTCAGTTGCCTGAGAGATCCAACATTTGTGTTTCCTTAAACCAGATATTTGTCTTAATAAGATAATATAGAATTGATAAGAACAAGTGTAGAGTATACACAAATATGCATAGTACATAGTTTGTAGAATCCAAGTAAAGCAGACAATTAGGTGGGTGCATGTGTATTGGATTTGCTATCATGAGGCTTTGTTATTTATGGTGCTTAAGTGTCCATTTAGAATCTCAAATGCAACAGCTAGAATCACAATGAAGGCTGATTTATGCCGTAATTAACGGGCTTTTTCTTAGTAATAATACCGGACCTATTTAGCAAAATAATAATACCAGAGCCTCGAGACATATGAGCCACGTTTACATGCACTTTGTTGGCGCTCCTCTCTTCCAACACTAACATATGAAACTTGAGAGCCACTGCATGAGTTCTCTTTCCCCACCTCAATATTTGAATCTTCAAGCTAGCCATATATATATACACACACACGGAAATCTTTTTCAACGGACAAGTTCGTCGCGAACCGGTCTATAGTGACGGTTTTTACCGTCGCTAAATATATATTTATATATAAACCGCCGCGATAGCATTTAACGTCGCTATAGACCAGTTCGCGACGAACCGATCCGTTGGAGAAGCTTACTATATATATTCAAAACTTTCATTATCAGCTCCATTTGTTTTACTGAATAAGACTGCAAGACGAAGAGCTTATACGAAAATAGATAGGCAATCAGCCATTCAACTCTTTTTCTTTTTCTTTTTCGTTTTTCAAATATTTTAATAATATAAAAACCCATTCAACTCTTCTTTGCTACCGTTGGTCCTCTATATGGTCCTGATTTTCGAGAGAGAAAGGAAACTTTACTCTAGTGCTGTTACATCACTTATAGTGGCCAGGCACCAGTTCCAACTTTCAAAGATTAGATTAGATAGAATTTCAAAAGAAGATGCTATGTATATTCCACTGATGTTTCTTTTGGAGGTAATAGGAGAATGAGGTCTGCTACACGCAAAAAGAATACCCTGAATGGATAAAAGAGAGCTACTTAGCTCTATACATGTAAATTACGCTCATGTAACAGAATTTAAACTAAGATAAACTCCTAACGTAGACTTTATGTACTTGCTCATATGAAATAGCAATTATTAACACGGCAATGTCTACCCAGTTTTGACCAAGTTAGCATTAACTTAAAACACAAACCAGCACATGAGAACTGCATTGTCATCATATTGCTAACTACATCTGATGCCCCAATAAGATAACAGCAGTGTTAAAATACATAACTGAGTCATAGTCACCCATCGTAAAAGTAACAAAAGAGGACTAATACATATGAATGAATGGACAATTACCTATCTAATTAAACGCAAAGACCCAATTACATTCACATATTAAGCTCAAAACAAATACACAGCTTTAAAACCCTACCACGTCTTGATAAGACCAGCATTAAAAGTCGCAAACATTACCAAGAAAATAATTTTTCTTGCAAAATATTCAGTGATGATAAAACATCAAATAACATATACGGTGCCTTAAACAAGCAAAAATCAGATCTTAGTCCTTACAAAATCCCACTGCCAAATCCAACTAACATCTGTAAATATAAAACCTAAGAGAGGACCTTGTGAGAAAGGCCACATAACTAATCCAAACCCCACTAGTAGTTTTCCTGCACCTAAACAATAGCATTAGCAGCACTTGCAATCCTTGGCCACAGATCAGCACACTCTTTTCCTATTGGGCCGGTAATGGCAGATCCTACACACATTAAAAGCAGAAACCATAAGTATAATAAAAACAACATAGATTAAAAGTAGTGAAAGTTATGGACATAACTTTGTGGAAACCTAAACAATTTTTTTCAGAATGACGAGTAACCTGCATATAGACTTAAGATTACAAACATAATATAAAGCTTCATTTTCTTATCTGCTTACATTGATAATGAATAGCAAATTTTACAAAAAAAAAATTATAAAATTGAAATATTAGCATCTTGCTTATGCAGGAGCAGAACATACAAAGCATTTTACAACCTAATACAAGAACCCAAAAGGAATTTGGAGTACTTTGGTTCTTTGCAACAAAAGAAACTCAAACCTCATCCTTGTTAGCAAAAGCAGCTAACGCACAAACTCATAAAGACAAACCATAGGTAGTAAGCAAACTAAGCATGGCATAAAAAAGCGCAACTTATCCTTCATTTAGACTCGGGTGTTAGACCAAAGAGTACTGGTACCAATTAGGCTAGAAAATCTCAGCAATGCCGCCAAGGAGGGTGGTGAAGTTGTTCAAACTTACATACGAAAACTAAACTTTGAGAACACAGCCTCACCACAAGTTGAGTAAATGGCAATTAATTGATTAATTCAATCAGGATGACTTGAAAATAGAAAATCGCTATAAGGTTTATTCTACTAAATATACCTTTCATTTCTCCCTTGGGATTCACAATAACACCAGCATTGTCTGCAGATACAGAAGAGATATATTAACACAAGTTTATCAATTCAGAAGCCATAGCTAATCAAGAATAATGTCTAAAAGATGCAGCTCCAACAAAGAAATTAAAAGTACTGAAAATCAAAGATGTGACCATAAAAGAAAAATAATAGCATATTGAAAATACCCAAATGTTGGTAATAAAACAATCAATCAACTCTTAAGGAAAAAAGGAAAGTAATTAATTTGAACGACAAAATTATATTTAGATTTCACATTCCAAAATACAGAAACGTTTCTATAAAATATTGCCAAAGTTTTGTGCTAAGATAACAACAATATGCATCACTAGCTATTTTTGTTGATTAAAGAATAAGAGACATTTACCAGCAGACAGGTAACACAATGAAGTAAAAGAACATCATGCTGTTTAAAACTGGTTGAGTTAATTTATGCTTCCTGATACAACTGACCAATAACTGGTGAAATGGCCAATTTTCAAATTTCAGAAAGCAACTCCTAAGGAATAAGATACCTCCATTCCACAAAAAGAGCAGCATTTGCTTCTTCTTTTTTTTCCTAGTCAATTTGTGAGATCCTAAAATAAAATTGATGTTAATTTATTTAATTTTGATTAATACAATAGTCAATATAAGAAACTACTTAAAAAGTATTCTAAGTACAAAAAATGTCATTTTGAAAATTTTAATAAATTTACATCACAATTTAACGTTTAGGATTTCACAACTGAACTAAAATGACTCTTTTAGTGGAACAACAGAGTGACGTAATAAAACTGCCTAAGTTGCATAAAAGAAATACCAAAACACTTAAAATTGCATTGCAAACAGATAAAATAGACATGTATTTTTAGATTCTAAATATCATCTAAAATGAATTAAATTTCTAATAACTTAAAAAAAATCTATAAGTGAAGAAAAAACTTGAAGTTAACAACTTCAAAAAGAATTTCCATTACAACGTACCATAAAATACAGGAAAACAAAGAGATTAGGAAACAATTAAACCTTCGAAGTACATAAAGACACCATCCTTTCGGCGCCATGGCTTGCGCTGGCGAACGATGACGGCTGGCATGACTTTCTTCCTGAGATCGGGTTTACCCTTCTTGACGGTGGCCATAACCATATCGCCGACGCAAGCAGACGGTAAACGATTGAGGCGACCCTTAATTCCCTTAACAGAAATAATGTAGAGATTCTTGGCTCCGGTGTTATCGGCGCAGTTCACAGTCGCCGCCACCGGAAGACCCAGCGACATCCTAAACTTGTTCCCCGCGGAACCTCCGCGACCTAAACAATCAAACAGCTTATTATTCATCTAAAAACAGGAAATAAAAAGGAAGAAATTGATAAACTGAAATTCTAGAAAGATTGGATCGTACCTCGCTTCGACATTGCGATCGAATCAGCTCTCTCCCTCAAGACCAAGAGACGATTTTGGAGGAGGCAATAGGAGCTTATAGGAAATGAAACACTCGGTCATGCGGCTAGGGTTTTAGTGGGGCCGCGGGCTTATTTTATAACAATTTATAAGTTAAAATTTAAAATAATTTATAAGTTAATTTAAATTGTAATTTATAAATAAAAGTATTTTGTATCATTTTTATTTATAAGTTAAAAATTAAGTTAGAGCAAGTTATGAAGTTGTTTGGCTAAAATAATTTATAAATTAAATAAATTATAAAAATTATTAAAATAAAAATAAAATAATTATTATATTTGATCAAATTTATTTATTTTAAAATAATTTATAAATTATTTTAAGGAATATTTTTTACACGTGACAATTATATTTTTACAAACATAACTAAAAGTAACAAATGGGTAAAGTAATAAAAGTAACATTTTTTTCCGTTTTCTTTTATAACTCACAAATAACATAAAAATAATTAAATATTTTTATTATTTTTATATCTCATAAGGTCCTCCTATATATTACCACAAAATATATATCAATTTTTGTTAAAAATTTGACACAATTATGTGATTTATAAATTAATAAATAATTATTTAAAATATTTACTATTAGCAATAATCGAATATCGTTATGACAATATAAATCTTTTTTTTTTATGTGCTTTATTAAATTTTTCGTTTTTCTTTTTGTATACTCACTACTAAATAAAGACAAAACACATTGTTAAACTCAAAGATTCCTTGTTACATTTTCGTAATTGATATTAACTAAGGTTATAAAATGAATCAAACAGGTCGGGCTTAATTTGTACTCGTTCGACTAAAATTTCGATTCGAGCTCAACTCAAAATATAAACGATTCAAATATGAGCAAATTTTAAAGTTCGATAAACTACTCGAATCTCTTCGAATTGCGATTTTCTATTAATACTCGTATCATATTTGTTCGAAAAATTCAAACTGTTCAGACTCAATTTGAGATCATGCTTGACTCGATAGTTAAACAAGTTTCAATGAAACCTTATTTCATACTCGATAAATTTTATGAATTAAATCTAAGTGACTCAATACTCAACTAGCTCGATTCATTTACATCCCTAATGCTAACATTAGTTTATGAGTTTGAAACCAAAAAAAAAATAAGAATAAAAATTAGTTAAGTTTTTCGGTTCATTTTAAAACTCACCAAGTTTTTTTGTTTTGCTTTTTTTTTTTTTCGTAAAGAGAAGGTCCATTTCAAGTTATATATTTATGTGATTATGTCTACTTCCAATTACTATCCTCAAAATGACACGCATACCCATTTTTCTATCTTGTGGTCAGTGGTACTTACCAGACTACTGGTGGTAGCAGCTTCCTATTCCTAGCAATAAACAGACAATAAAAATGTCCGCCACTTCACTCCTCAGCTCCACCATTCCCACCACCACTTTAACTAACAAAAGAACCAAATACTTCAAACCTACTAAGTTTTACCGCAGCCCTATAATTTCCCTCCAGCAACCGCCACTGCAAAACCCTAACACCAACCTCCTTACCAGCATCACCAAATTCCTCTGGGGCCCTTCCCTCCCACCCCAACTCCTCATCTCCACCGTCCGTTCCACCTGGTCCGCCACATGGCACCTCATGATGTCCCAGCTCGCCCCCTCCGACCCATCCGGCCGTTACACCCGACCCAACTCCCAATTTCGCGCCAATCCCGACCACCAATTCTCCCGCCAAAAACCCTTCACCGCCAAAACCCTCCACCTCTACGTCGGATTACCTTGCCCCTGGGCCCACCGAACCCTCATCGTCAGAGCCCTCAAGGGCCTTGAAGATTCAATCCCAGTGTCAATTGCCTCGCCGGGGATTGACGGGTCTTGGGTTTTCTTGGATACCCCTGTTCAGGACAGGGATAAGCTTGTTCCTGGTTTGGATAATGTTCATGGTTGTAAAACCCTTCGAGAGGTTTATAAGCTCCGATCTGGCGGTTATAGTGGCCGGTCAACGGTGCCTATGCTTTGGGATGTGGATAAAAGAGATGTAGTGTGCAATGAGAGTTATGATATTATTGAATTGTGCAATTCAGGTTTCAATGAAATTGCTCTCAATCCTGATTTGGACCTTTCACCTCCTTCATTGAAGAAAGATATAGACAAATGGAATCGAATCATATACCCAAATGTCAATAATGGTGTTTACAGGTAACATGGGCAGATACAAGATCACATTTTTAGATGAACATTGTTTAGTTTGCGTTAATTTATTTTTAAAGAATGAGTAATTCTGCATTATAATACATTTTCATCGAATTATATGCAGTAATGGTGTTTATAGGTAATGTGGGTACTTCCAAGATTAAGTTTTTGACATAATTTGTTAAGTTTTTATGTGCTGTTAAGTATTGGGTTATTGTTGCGTGATGCTTATTGCAGATGTGGGTTTGCACAGAGTCAGGAAGCTTATGATAATGCGGTAAATGAGTTGTTTGGTACAATGGATATGGTAGACAATCATTTGGGTGGTTCCCGGTATTTATGTGGAGATAAGCTGACCCTGGCTGATGTATGTTTGTTTACTACTTTGATTCGGTTTGATATCGTGTATAATGTGCTATTTAAGTGCACAAAGAAGAAGCTGGTTGAATATCCCAATCTTCATGGCTATATGCGAGATATTTACCAGGTAACAGATGTTGATCATCCTGACATGTTATATGCATCATTCTATCAGTGCGCATTTGTATGTATGTGTTTGAGATATAGAAAGCTTAATTGCCCGTTATGCTCATTATATCACCACATAATGATAATGTATGTATGGTAAGTTGTAGTTTCCATACAATTACCTAATTGGGAAAAAAAAATCAGCTGCTAAAAAGGAAAATGCAACAAAACTGCTTTTACTTTTAGGTGATCCTTGCCAATGAGAGCCTAGCATGTGTTTGCAATTTTACACTAAAAGGGACACAAGTGACAGTAAATTATTTTCTACACTAAGAGGCTTATATAATATATCCGGTGTGGATTATTTATTGTTGCTCAGTGGGAATAGACTGTTGACTGTACAAGTTTTAGTAAATCCAATGGTATTTACTATTTTTTTTTGTGTATGGCTGGCATGCCCAAGTATTTTATATTTGTTCTCAAACAGATTCCAAAAGTTGCAGCAACTTGCAATCTAGGAGCAGTTATGGATGGCTACTACAAATTTCTCTTCCCGTTGAATCCAGGCAACATTCGACCTATCATGCCATGTGGTTGTGAGCATGAAGTCCTCTTGAAACCTCACAACAGGGAATCTCAGTCAGTGATAGAAGGTGTACAGGTCTATGCTACATAAAGCCTACTTTCAATTCATGATGTAGCTATTTAATCAGCTTTGTGTATATAGTTTGTTTGCCATACATGAACTTGATGTCAAACCAAGTAAATGAGTTGATATTGATTGTCATAAAGCGAAATGGATTATGAAAAATGAAAATGGGAGTAAGTAATGTATTCATTTCTTTGTATATGTTTCTTATAATGGTAAAAGAAAAAGAAAAGGTTAAAAAATTAAATTTAAAAAATATATATATATGGTTCCGGCGGGGCTCGAACCCGCGACCTTCGGCTCATAAGACCAACGCTCTAACCAACTGAGCTACGGGACCTTACAACACAAAAAGCACAGAAGACAATCGTGATGGTTTTCCTGTGTAATTGTTAGCAAACTAAAGTGTAATTTTATATGGCATTGTGAAGTGTACGTACACATGAAACATGAAGCATAAAGAGTGAGTGATACCAATCAAGGCTTCAACGGTGCAAGTGAATATTTCACCATTTCGTTCTGTTTTCATGAAGACTTGTACTATTATTGAATGCTGTGAGTAATTAAATACTGTAAAAAACATAAGGTGAGAAGGAAATGGTATTTTTTGAAGAAATAGAACAGCTTGGTCCCCAAGGCTCTATTGTTAATCCGACACCAGTTGTGCAACTCTATTTATGCTATAATTTAGTCAGTATTATGATAACCCAGAATTGTGACCAGTTTTTGTTTGCTATCTTAAATCATCTTCTTCTTTCTTTTCTCACCCAAATTGTAACAATTATATACTTTAATTTCTTCATTACTACTTTTTATCTGAAAGTTTAGTGTAACTGCTTATTTTACTTGGGAGTTCTTTGGTTTATGTGTCATCTTTCTGATAATTTCCCCCTCAAATGAATGAATCATCTAATGGAATTGCATTTGGTCATTTGAGCACTGCTTGGAAGCTCATCTTCCCCTTTCTTTCTTTTCTTTTTCTCCCTTATAGTATCCTAATATTGTTTAGTTTAACCCTTTCATGTAGTAGGATGAGGAAGTTAAATTAAAATACATAACAATCACGACAAAATAAAAATGCTGCAGTCACATTTTCTTTAAAAATGTCTGTGGGTTAAGGAGATTGATCACCTTCCATACCTGCACCTTTCTTCCCAAAATTTGAAAATCAAAAGAAAATATGTAACATGGCATTCAACCATATACCAAACAATTCAATTATTAATAAATGAAGAACCAAATTAGCGGCGGACATTATAAATAGGGAATTTGCAGGTCTGAAAGTAGCATAACACAAACTTCCTTTCAGTTCAGCCGACAATACTAAATGTGCATAGTTTTTCATGAGACAAAGGAAATGCCAAATAGCACTAACATCAGGTTCCAGAAGGCAGCAAAATCTAGCAGTCCATAAATAATAGCAGTACAAAATCCAGCCATGTTTATCCCATAGTTGCTGCAGATCCAGATCCTGTCGGGAGCAACAGGAACAATAACCAAGTAAATACCAAATGTGATGAAAAATGAACCAATTCGCATAATCCATTGAAAGTGCAAGGCTATATCTATATATCCCAAGAAAGAACCAGGTCATAAATGGTGTAAAACAAAGATTGAGCATGCGTAGGTGCAGAAACAGCCAAAACAGTTAGACAGTGAATCTGGGAGAACATCTGGTTAAAATTGAAGGTTCAACCTGCAAACAAATCTAGTAAATGCCAAGACAAAATGATCCATTGAAATCAACGATGTACACTCTATAAAACAAAGATCCAGGACAGTAACCATTTCGGAACACTTCTTGCTCTCGTAGCTGAACTTCTCTAAATCTAGTAAATCTTCTTTTCTTTAGGGGAATTTTTCTATTGTCTCTATGAAGTATCTTTATTCTTATATCTTTTACAGCATTCATGTGGGATCAAAGTCATATAGCATCTTACTTATATGTATGCTATGGGAAGAGCAGCAAGTGTCCAACACATTAATGTAGTGGATATACTAAGTTTCTCCCTAGGAAGCACATATACTTCTCAGAGGACAGAGTACCCATATCAGGCAGATATTGAAAACCAATTCTGCATGGAGATCCTCACAATATGTCCCCAATACTTGTTAATCTTGTCCATATTCAAAAATACTTGCACCACTTTAAGTATGTATCCAGCACTTCTCCAACACTCATCAAAGGTGACCAACAACCCTCCACAACTAAGACATACTTTTCTTCTGTCCTTATTATTAATATTTTATTTTCATAAATAAGATTATATTCGAAAAACTCAGGACCAAAGGTGATATAACCTAATGGTAACACCTCTCCTTTTACTATGGATGGTCGTAAGTTCAAGTTTATTTCCCAGCAAAATCAGCACAGGTGCTTCATAGCAAAGGTAAGTTTCCCTAGGTTCCCCATACTTCCCCTCCTTGCCCCTCCCCAGGTTTCGCCCCTAGGCCCCTATGATTAAATTTCAAATTGCAATAGTATAAGTTCCTCAAAATAATTAAATAAAGAAAGAAATACATAAAAAAATTCAAAAAAGAAATACATAAATAAATTCAAAACACTTGTGCACATGAGACATGTACAAGGCCAACAATAAAAATCTGTACTCGTGTATTCAAAAGAAGCATATGAAGGAGTGAAAAAATATCTGACAACTCCTCAGTTCGGGATAATGAAGTATGCAGCATATCAGATTTGAACTTAATAATGGGAAGCTCCTCTCCATCAGAAGCTCTACTACTCTTCTTAATATATACACCACATAAGTCCATGGGGAGAACTTTCACAAATTCCTTTCATTCTCTTTATCACCCTATAAAAATCCAGCTCAAGAATAAATCTGACCGATCTTGGGATATGACTTCGTTTTAAGGAAATGAAATTTAGTGTTAATAAAGTACTTAACAAATGATGAATCTTACAAAACTACAAAAGTATGACGTAGGCAAGACTAATTGAAGGAATATGTTAGGGAGGTAGAGAGTAATCTTCATAAATATGTGCATAAATAGTGTTATAAGTATGTGTATTATACATCATGTAACATATCTGCCACATTAAATCTGTATCCATGCATATTACTCTATTTGATTATACCCATACTCCACTTATAGATAGAAAGGTTGTACTAATCAATGCTTTAAAGGATGCTTCAAATAATTTTGAGATGTCTAGATGAATTGATTTAGCTTCATTCCTAATCAACACAATTAAATATAAAGACAAAGCACTGACCAAAACATCATTTGTGATACTAATAAAATTCCTAAGCAAATTTTAAAGTGAAAGAAAACCTTAAAGACATTGCATTGCATTGCATTTGAATTTAATATTATAATCACAACCAAACAAATGCAAAAGCTACTACAAAAGTATGATACCATTGAGAATCAGATGTGACTACCACCAAAATCAAAGAAACACATCGTTCATGCCTTGTAACAATGAGAAGTACTTACTACTTGAGCTATTGATGTTGCGGCAAAACTTGCTACCGCACTTGCACTGAAATGCCTTCACAGGATGATCATGATCCTCAAAATCAATCCCGTAATCCTGCAAGCATATCATATATAGCTGCTTAACAAAGGAAATGCATAAACTCAAAAATATGGACATGCATGAACAAGGAAGAAACAACAAGGCGAAAGTGCAAATAATTGTATAGAATATGGCAGGAGGTAACCAACATGCATAAGCAAGAGTTCTATAGAAACAATCACACAACTGAACAAAATTTGAAATCCACAGTGTGCTTGATGGTTCCTCAAAAGCTAACCATGTGAAAAGTTGGTAAGCCACAAAATACTAGTGATCCACAATGATGGCTATTTTATTAGTCACATTTCTTTATCCTTAGAAAACCATACATAGCCCAGGTATGGTAAGTGCTTACTTTGAAGTCAGAAGATTTGCAATAAGCAACATCCTCTTAATTTAACTTTAAACGAACATCATATCTTGTGAGAAATTGTTTGTGAAATACATCTAAACTAGTTTAAAAGTTTATAACCCTTCATCAACCAGAATTCATTCATAATACTTGAGAGTTCATAGCAAGTGCCCCTACTTCTAGATGCTAGAAAAGTATGAAGGCATAAGAGTTCCACATATTCTGCCATTTAGTATTGTCGATTAATTTCTGTTCCATAAAAATAGAAAGTACTTATAAAATTAACAGAATGCACAACTGAAACAGATACCCAATCTGGCTTAAAGAATTATGAGGATCTGAGTGGTCTTCCAAGTTGAAACCTTTTGGAATTTATTTATCCACCCGACGCAGCACTGAACTGCGCAAGTATTATAAATCTTTTCATCGGTTGCACAGGGGACAGAGTGAAAGTCTATGACCATCAGCACTCATTAAATAAATATATAAAATCATCCGGGTAGAAATATCTTCAAAGATGATTTGAATGTTCTATCTAAGTGATCCACAATTTATCCTGAATGCAATAGAGATTCTCGATATCTCTATCCGATTGCTTTACTCAAGCATTTGATAAATTTACAGAGAAAGATTGATATGAACAGTTTATAAAATCATATTGGCAAATTGGGATTTGAATCAAACTCGAAAGACTTGATACACCAGCCCAACAGCAAAAAGGAAGCCTTCAGCACTGAAGCCATCTTTAAGGTTTCCTTCTTCAACCCTCCCCTCTCACCCCCCCTCCCCCCCTTCAAAAAGCATAACAAAACTAAAAACACAGAAACACCAGACAGATATAGTTTCAAGCCCACCAATTCAGCCTACTATTTTCCAACCATACAATGAGACCCTTGATAAGGCCAAGGTGATTATTTACAGAATTTCAGCAGCAACAATACCTTTTTCATAAGTAAATAAAGCAGCATTCAGTCTCTCTATCAATTCAAATGTATATTCATGTGTTTCTGCAAGCCTGTGTCTGAGGTTATCTGATTTCAAGCACTGTGAAAGCCAAATAAACTGTAGCAGCAATTGACTAATCAAATAATAAAATAAAATTTTTAAGTAGCAATTGTTGCTTAATTGGTGAAGTTTAACTCTTGAACTTTGATGAACCATCTATAAACTGATTAATCTTGAGGAAAATTTTATGCTATGTTGATAATGCTTCAATTTAAACATACTTTTTCTTTGTTAACATAACATAGGAAATACTTTATCCAAGTCTATGAAAATTGAGATTACTAGAAACTATATTAGAACAATAGTAGGTCATATGCTGTCAAATCATCCTTGGCACCAAGACAAAGAACAAAACAGAATTTCAAATATGAATTTATCTAATATGATGTTATGTTCTTAACAGTGACAGCTAGAGATTAATTTTCGTTTGCTAAAAGATATGTTTCCAAAACCATTGCTATATATTTATGACATAATGCTTATAACCCAATTCGAAGTCAAGTTGACTAAAGTTCCCTCAACATGGTCTGTAACAACCCGGGTCAAATCCCGAGTCCAGAACAATCGGGTCAAATCCCCAGTCCGAATCGAATCGAATTCATCCAAATAAGGCCTTAAATTACTGGCCCAATACAAACCTCCCAGTCCTACATCGAAAGATAAGGGAAAAGTTTGTCTATATATAACGAATTGAATTACTATCAATAGTACCTTCAATCATGACCTTTTGGGTAAGCCTGTGGCAGCTAAGAGGGCTCAAGAAGATACTATTGAGCCAATAATTTAAGGCTTTGTTTGGATGGATTTGATTCGATTCGGACTTGGGATTTGACCCAAGATTTGTTCCGGACTCGGGATTTGACCCGGGTTGTTACATGGTCTCTGTTCTGCTTTAAAAAAAAATGCAGTTTCAAAACAGCAAAAAAATGTTAGTTATTTCCAGAAACACAACCACCATCCATTTTACTCATTAACAGATTCTCATTCTCAGTATACTTTTGTCCTGATACAAGAACAACACAAACATGGGAACTACCGTAAGCACTCGTTGAACAACTTTAAATAATTATCTACTGAAATTATCACACTTACCCAAGTTAGCTCTTCCAAAGCTTTTACCTTTCTTGTTGTGAAGAAAGCTAGCTGCAAGGAGAAGACGCATAAAACTACTAAATTTGTACTGCATTGGATATAGTCCAGCACAATAGAATAGTGCATTTAAGTAAACAATACAGCAACATATATATAAAATTCCTCACATGATAATAGTGGTGATCGGGGGTCTCCACCTCCACTGGGATCGCAACCAATGATGGATCAAAACACCTAGAAAATTAGAAAATGCATTAACCAAGGTAGAGATCTTAACTGTACTTGTTACATAATGGGGAACCAAATACAATTAAAAGACTTGACCAAAGGCGTTGTTTTCGTAAGTACGTTATTACAGAAAACCGCCAAGGAGGCAGACAAGAACAAACAATCTAAAAAACCACAACAAAATGGGGAAATAAAAGTCATCAGTCATACGCTGCACAACCCAAAAAGTCTTTTCTACAGGAGTACAAGGGGGAACAAGCCCTACAAAAATCAATAAATAGTGAGACCATCCAAAATCACCTTAGATCACTTGACGCCCAACATGAGACCAATTAACTCATTGACATCCCTACCATTTTCTTCATTTGCCCAATATAGATTCTTGGGCTCCAATAGCCATCCATAGGACTTGAGTGTTTCTTAAGCAACGGAAGAGGCACTTTTGAAGGCTGCGTTTGTTTAGGTGTATGCTTGAACAGTACTCTTGGAAAATTAAGGTGTTTTACAATCCTAAGTTGTGGATCTGGTTGGGGAAAGTCATCATATTTTAAGATTTTGGTCTTCTACAGAAAAACAGTTAAGGTAGAAAAAGATATCCATGAACTACTCTTGAATTCCTATTTCCTAAGGAATCACACAATGGTTTGGATAAGAGGACAAAAATAAGATATACATAATACATCTTCTTAATCAAAACTCAATAGAGCCGTGGTAACAGAATTTTGTACCAACAGTTTGGACTTTAGCAATATGAAAATGAAATGTGATTGAACAAATTAACAAACAACAGGAAATTTCAAAAAGAATACACAACAATTTAAGAAAGCCAATCGCAGAAATGCATACAAGTTACAAGTTTGTCCAATTTTTATGACTTACCTATGGTTGATGAACCTTGCAACATTTCCATAATGTGCCGCGTCCAAGCAAAGTGCTTCTTCATCATTTAAGACCTCCTCTGAACCCCAATCAGCATCGAGAAGCACATGATATGCCGGTGACTCATTGCTGGGGCTTTGTGAGACTCGGTAATACAGCTCTGCATTGGTTAGTACTTCTCCAACATACTCACAAACAAAAGCCCCTTTTGGCAGATCCTCTAGGGTGCGAAGACCCCACCCTTTTCCTCCAGATGTCATAAACACCTGATACATGAGAATTAAGATAGATAAAAGGAAAATGAAGGGGGAATAGAAATAAGAAAATAGAATGACATTTCTTCTGACGTCATTATAAAGCAACAAAAAGAAAATAAAGAATATTAAAGGAAAATAAAAACATCCACGAGTACTGACTTGTAATTTGCGATTTATTCCCCGTTGGACAACTCGATTGCCACATTGTTTACTGCAACCACATTTCCACCAGCATTCTTTGATGAACTTCCTTACTAAATGGCCTTTACAAGGTTCTAATATTTCCTCATTTTTAGATCTTTCCAAAGGGCACTCCTTACAATATAATAGGCAGTTCTTCTGAGGGTTACGATTCATAGAAATATACTCTTCCAAAAGCTTCTCCTTCACATGGCCTTCAAGTGTGTACGCATGCTCACCACCAGTTTCATGTGAACACGCACAAGGTGTGGAGGATAACAGACAATCACCCAGACACGTTGAACAGCAACTATCTCCAATACGAGCAAGAGAGAAGTTCACAGAAGCACTTTGAAAAACTACATTTTGGCCTATGTAGTGAAATGAAGGTGGACACTCATTGTTGATTTTATTCTCCAATGAGATTGCAAACCTTTCTTGCCCTTTGTCCAAATCATTAACATAATGGAAAGACTGAACTGGCATGCCCCTAGCAACCACAATATCTGATGCACAATGGTTTTCAGGTCTTCCAACAGCAGAATTACAGCTCAGAGAAAGTTTCACTTTTTCAGTGGGTGAGGAGATTGGGATTGTAACAAGCTCGCAAGTGAGTCTCTTTTCAATTGGTGAAGTTATAATACCATCACTTTTATCACTTTCATCAACAGAGCAGGATCGTACGAGTTCTTGACCATCTGGATCTCTACTGGAAGAAGTTACAATTGAAGAATATCCTTGTGCTAGTGGAACTACTATATTTGAACAAACAATGACACTCAGAAAAGAAAAATTAGTGGCTTAATATTCAACAAGAAGTCCTAAACACAGTATGAAACAAATAATTCATGACAATGCATCACTTTTGAGTTGAATTAATGGTATCAATTGCATGACTACAAGTCTACTTAAGAGATAAGCTTGTTGCTGAAAAGTTGGAAGTTAAAAGTCCTCTATTCAATTCTTAATTGACTAGTTTGCCCAATTACGATCACAGATAAATCACCTAACTATTAAGTTTCAACACAATGGAAAACTGCGAACAAGGATTTCTTATTTGTAGAATGCTGACCATAATTATACAAACTGAATTTCCAGACTCAGATCAAGCCCAACCCAACCGGAGCATAAAGCTTGGCTCAACTAAATCAATTTCATTTTCATATATTGTTCCTTAGCTGGCTTCAGTTAACAAGCTCAGGGAAGCTTTCATGAGCTAAGATCGTGAGCTGTTCAGTTTAATTCACAATCCATCACTGCACAAATGCAAGACCTATGATATATACCCTATGTATCCCACAGGTTTTTAGATCCAACTGGTTCATTGGTTAAGATTTCTTTTTATTATTAATTTGCCATTTGCGACTAATATTATCATCACTTAACTAATAAAACAAGGGGATTTCATTACTAATGTACTATCGAAGTGTACAAATTTTCAGTTCTGGACTGACAAAGCCAATTCAAGCTGAGCATACCCTTGCCCCAGGACGAAACGAGCTCATAATTTTGAATCAATCTATGCCAATCTGGCTTCATTAACAAGCTCAGGCAAGCTTTTGCGAGCTGCACCTTGAGCCTCCCATTAGCTAACTCGCTCATTTCATAGTCCGCATATGGCCCACTTAAGTTGAAAGAACATTTGAGATTAATGCATTAGCCATCATAAATCAGCAAATAAAATATAGCTATCATGATTCAACTAAAAGAAATAATCTATACCTCGATGGACCACAGGAATAGGAACTTCAAACTGAGGCACATAATCAGTAAATGACCCATCTTTTGGCTTGATCAAAGCACGATTATCAGGGACCTTCTGTTTTGGCAGAAGAGAAATATTGGAATCAACCTTTGGCTCTCTAATGCACACACCTTGAGAAGACCTCTCAGAAATCAGCCTAAAATCTATCGAAACATTTTGAGGTAAGAGAGGTTCCTTTCCTTTGTCTCTAAGACGCATAGAAGAGGAATTAGAATCAGATTCAGTTCTGCTCGTCACATCTGGATGAGTTCCGTGAGCAGCAGCAGGCTGAGATGAAAAAGATCTTTCTGGTACTGCCAAAGACTTGGGCGAAACAGGTTGCCTGCCTTTGTTTCTAGTAAGTGGCTGTGGTGATACTAACTCGGTTTCAGTCCTCTTGATTTCAGAATTGATTCCTTGGCATGCTGTTATTTCTCGTGGCTGATGCAGAGCAGCTGTTTCATCTAGCTCATCTGCCTCCACTTTTGGCTTTTTAAATCTAGTTTCACCTAAACTGGGGCTAGAGTTGGTCAAAGAAGATAAAGCAAGACCATTTTGGTGTTTTAAGCGCGACCTTTTAAAGGGGCTATCAAGCTCATCATGTACCTGTGTTTCTTCCCCCAAATCTTCCTCTCGCTAATCAAAACAAGGCAAATGAAAAAAGGATTAGTAACCATGCATGCAACGATAAAGCTGCATCATAATCAATCAGCACAAACACAAAATAGGTCACTTACATCAGGATTCTCAAGTTTCTTCTTATTTTCTGCTGCCTGAAAAATGAGGGAAACACAATAAAATAGAGATATTAATATTGAATAAATCACATTCAAAGAATAACAAACAAAGAAAGAGAAAGCAAGAACGCGCCTCCATTTCATCAGTTTCAAATATAGCATCTGCAAGGACTCGATAGTTTTCTGCTTCAATAAGTTCCCAATTTTTCTCATACAATTTTAAAAGATTTTTCAAGACTGGTTTTACTTTTTCTTCAGGAATCCCAATACCCTTCATGGCACGAAAGGCTTTCGCGACTTGTGGATTAGGCGCCATTGCTTGTCTCAAAAGGGCTTTCTAAAATCAGGCTTACACTCTCGGCCAATACACCTACATTTTAATAGATCTGTGAGATAGCAAACTAAAAAGAGAAATCTGCGTGCGATTTGTAGCAAGGTAAAATTGTTAAGTAAATATTAAGTGTTAGTACTCTGAAGAATTATAACATAAAGTATTAACGGACCAAATTTAAGCAACAAATCTGTGTAGATGTTAAATCTTAAATTAATGCCTGAGATACTGTGACCAACAAAATTTCAGCATTAATTAAATAATCTAACTATAGTTCAAAATGCTCCAAATAACCCTAGATATATCATCTTGTGAATGAACAACAATTCCAAGTAGATGAATAGTTAGATCTGATAACTCAAGAATGTGTATACATTACCTTTGTTGAAGATCGTGGCTGCAAAGCAAAGCAGGGAAGAGAAACAGGAAATCTGAAAAAATTTCCTTTTTGTTGGATACGTCTGAAACCCCCAATTTTTTCTTTTGAAAGCGTTTCTGATATTTCTACCCTGTTCAACGAAGTCAACAATTCATCTTATACATGACAAGGTGAATTGTGAGACACGTTTCTCATCACTGGAAGACAATAGTTAGCACGTGTTAAGCATTAATTACAAAATCATTTAGAAGAAACAATTAATAACAAGTTATCCAGGATTCTTTTTTATCTACTGTTAAAAAATATCAACTAACGTAAAAAATCTACTTCTAATCTTATCAATAAAAATTAATACTCTGTTCATTATTGTTTGTGTGTGAGCCGGTGCAGATATGGAAAATTAATAGATATTAATGCATGATCACTAGGGTAAAAGTCATTAATCCAAGAAAGCACACTACATTACCATCACTACCAGAAGACAGATAATCAAATCATCTAATGAAGTAGAAAGCCAATATTAAGTCGTAAAGTGAAGATATTTTACCATGCGCAAGATAGTGCTTTGTATATCTCGCACCTGGACCAACAAGTGCAACCATCCCACATGACTAAGTACTAGCACTGTATTTGACAAAAGGAGAGATAATAATTAACTGCCTAAGACTTGCACTTGGGAAAAGTAATATCATCAGGGAATTACAAAAAAGAAAAAGTGTGAATCTACCCTATATACAAGGGTGGTACTAAATTAGATTTTTGCTGAAATTGATCTTGACAGAACCTAAATTTACATTCGTTCAGTCAATAGTAGTTAGTAATCAAGACCCACACATGAATGTGGACATATAACCAGGTGTATATCAAGTATTTTAGCGGATATGTCACAGAAGGTAAAAGGAACTTATTTTTATCTAACAGAAGGAACAAATAAATTAAGACTACAATTAGCCCTTTTTTTGTTTTTTGACAGGGAAATCAAGACTACCATTTTGCCTACTAATGGAAAATCAAATAACCATTCTTTGTCGAAAACCAAAAAATGAAGAAGACCAAAAAAACGATATTAAAATGGTAAAACTGTCGCGCAAATGTTAAAAGAGAATGAATTGATCTTGAAAGACCCTCACATTCCTTAATGTCCAAATATCTCAAATTTATTGGGAAACTAAATATTGCATCTCCAGAATATCTTAGTATTTTGTCCTTAACACCATATTCTTTAAAACAGATCAAAAATAACGAACATACACAACATACTACAATCACCAATCAATCTGAGGTTATGTGAATACTACTCAGTTATAAGTATCACAAACTTCAAAACAAAAAAATAGCAAAAAGAAATTTCAGTTAACAATGATATTACCAAACAAAGCTCCATGCAAAGCAACTCTAACCATCAAAGCCTGAAATTTGACTAAGAAACAAATATCAGAATAAGGACATACTTCAAATTTACAAACCAACTAATGAAGCTATTGAGTCAGCATATAACAAAACTACCATTCCCTCTTTACTTTTAAATAACACCTAGCAAAAAAACGATATTACAAAATTCCAAAAATGAGAAATTAAAAATAATATATATATAAACAAAAAAGTCAAATATTGTAACCTTAAAAAATCAAATAAAAGAAAATTGAAGCCACTGTAAACTTTACCTAATTTAACCCAATAAACCCATTAGGGTGGTTTAATTAATTAAAGATGAGAAACCAAAAAGTTTTCCTTTCTTTTTTCCTACTCTCTCTACTGAGATAAGAAGCAACAACTAGATCGATAGCGCATAATAGTCAGCTCTGTTTCTTCCAATTAACATTAGGGGACCTTAGTGAATCAAATACTAAAGGAAAATCGAAACCATTTAACCCCACCCAAAAACACAATGGTACGGGTAATTTGGAAGCGTTTTGCAAGAATGTCGCTTAAAGGACATGTACATAAAGATATGACCCACTAAACCCTAACCAAATTTATTGAAAAAATCATAGAAAAATTGTAGCTTGAAACTGAAAATAAATTTGTGAGCTGATATTGGATCAAGTAAAAAGAACAACACTTAAAATACAGGTGAAATAGTCGAGAAAACGATTATATAAATTTAATTAGATGTAAATATAGTTTGACATGCATGGAAATTGGAACGTACTATCATTTTGAGACCTCCAAGTGTTTGAGAGTAGGAATCTATTGTAGGGCACAGAACTGAGAGCTTGCGTACTGTAGTGTTGGACAAAAATGGGCATAGAAGGAATTATAATTTTGATGCTAGTTAGTTTTAGGTTGGTTACAGTAGGAGTAATGAAAATTTTTAAATTGTCAATATTACTTTTTATCCAAAACTTTTTGTCTGGAAAGTCGGGGTTAGTTTTTCACCTTTTTCCATTTTCTCTATTACATTTTGAAATCGAACTTTTTTTTGGTAATTTTGAAGAGAGAAATTAAAAAAAAAATATGAGAGTAAAAGAGACGGAGAGAAAGAAATTATTTTCTTTATTCGTGATTGTGAAATAGTAATTTTTTCGTAATTTTGAAAAGAGAAATTAAAAAAAATATATGAGAGAAAAAGAGACAAAAAGAAAGAAATTATTTTTTTTCTTCGTGTTTGTGAGTTTTATAAGTAAATTTTAATTTAGAGTATATTATAATTTTATTCTTATTAAAATGATATTTTTTTATTTTTTATTCTTTCTTTTTCATATTTTTAAAAATTCACAAACACGGTTTTAAGAGGAAAATGCGAGTATGGTATAATCAATTTCATAATTAATATCAAATAGCACAATTACAATATCAGTAAACATCTTTATGATTAATATAAAGTATCACGATCACAATATTAATATCAATAAAGATAACAATAATATTGAAATTATTACAATAATCAACACATTAGTCTTATATGAAAAAGGAAATTAACCTCGTATTAAAGAGAAAATAAATTTATATAAATACTAAGAAGCCAAAAATTTCAAGATCTTAATTTAACTATCAGATAAAATATCACCAAAACATATTTGATCCTTATTATTACTCATTTGAGTAAATATTCGTAACTGTTTCAGAGTAATGACTTTAGTATTACTCATTTGAATAAATATTCACAACCTTTGGTAGGGACAAAAAGAAGGAAAGTTATGGATCTCGAATGAATATTTAAAAATTATTTTCTTCGTGTATTAGTATTAGTAGATAACATATTTCTGGTTGGTTAGGTACTACTTTTATATTAAGAAATGTATATTTTAAGATCTTAAATTTGATAATTTTGACATTACTCGTAACGTTAGAATTAAGGATGGCGATAACCATTCATTGATTGAATAACATTCCTTAGATTTCGAATCAAAATATAAAAACAATTTTGAAATTTATTTAAAATATATTTTTAATTCAAAACTGTTATTCGTTATTTAAATTTCTCACGATATGGATATTTTAATTAATAATAAATGACTTCAAAAATTCAAAACTGATGTAGCCAAAACATCTACAAAACTTAGTAATTACTTTTTTAGATGAGCCAAAATTAATTCTACTTGGCATAGCAAAAACAAATAGTTTATTAACTTTGACTTGATAAAGAGTCTTGACTTTAACAACATACTTTGTACTCTTAAATTTGTCAAGTACGTAGTTTAGAAATGGTAAACTTAAGGACCAATATCATACCATCAAACTAATGAGACTCTCTGTGGAAGAAACATATGCAAGTATTTGAAATGAAATGGACTTCAACTCACTACACTGCACAACCAACTGCCATAAACTACCCACCCAGCTGCTTTTATTAGGTGCATTACAGACACAAGCAGGCTGTAATGCTCTAGCAGTTGCGTTGAGGCATATCTTCACATTTCATTATCTGTACAACCTAACATATCTAAACAATCCACACCACAAAAATGACAACACATTTAAGAAAACATGAACACAATTTAAAACAACACGATTGTACGGCATACTAACCATATTATATTGTTCTCTAGGCCAAAATAGTACTGTCCTGGAAAAAAAAAGTAAGCATTTTCTATGCAAATTACAAAGAAAATGGTACTTTTTTTCAGAGGGAGGCAGTACACAGTCATAGCATATACAAAATACAAGAACAAGTCTCTATCTTCTTCTACAGAAATTCTGCTTTTGTAATATTCTAGCTTGACTAGAGTTGAATATGTATCAACTACAGATACTACAAAAGGGGTCTTTATGGGGATGGTTTTGTATCCAAAAGGGAGTATTGAACAAAAACATGTGTTACTGTTGAATTTATCAACACCTAATACTATAAAAGGCTTCTTTCCATGAAAGGTTTTGTATCCATCTTCAAAAGGGAGTATAGAACAATAATGTGTGTTACACAGGAACCATCGTTTTTTTATGTCAACTATCTACACCATGTGACTTGAATATTCCATCGTCTCTAACAGGTCGAGGTGGACTGCAAAAAGTTTATGAATAGTTTTAGTTAAACAGAGAGAAGAATAGAATATAAAGTTCACCTTAAAAAGTACATCTCCTTCGGAAAGTAAAATTATCCTTTGTTCACTCTTGATTTCTTGAATTTGAAGTCACAAGGCAATTCAGCTACAAAAGAAAATGAATTTGGTATATATAGACTGAATGGGTATTTTTGAGAATCTACACTTTTATTTTGACAAATGATCCATGACTTAATTCCGAGTCATCATCCTCTGATCAAAAGATATATGGTAAAACAGAAGTCAGGGTTACATCTAAAATGTTAACTAGGATAACCATATTTATCGTTCAAACATTTCTTGAAATAAAAAATTTAGGAGGAACTTACCCTCTTGCTCTATCTCTAAAATCATGCATTCAAGGAGAAATTTCATGTTCTCAACAGCTCTTTCAATATCAGAAGTATTGAGTTGTTGTTTCGTGACAAAGGTTACTAGTGAGGCCCCAGGTTTGAGACCATCAGGCACTATAGCAAAACCAGCAGGTAGTAACAACACATCTCCCCCAGTTCCAAAATAGAGAGATGAATAGACATCCCGTTCAGTCATTGGTGCTGAAATGATGAAGGAGCAAAACCCATCCTTTGAAGCCTCTTGCAATAGATATTCACTATCCTGTCAAATCAAAGTCATAAAGCAAGTTAGCAATTTCTAAGGCTGGAATCTAAAAATGAAGAATATCAGTGAAAAAAACTAAAACCTTTGGCTTCGTGGCAAACATACTCTCATATATTTCTCTCTTAAGTAGAGTAACACAGTTACTGCCATCCTTTGTGACAGATTTTATCATTTCTTCACGTTTTCTAAAACTTTGTTGGCTAATTGGCCACTGCATGGATTGCTTAGCATTAGTAGTTCATATAATACAATGCATTAACTGTTCCAAATCAGGAAAGCAGAGTGAAACAGTGATACCTGTAACTCCACATTCTTTTTCACAAGGATATCAAAAACTTCACATGGTGTTACTTCGAGTCGGAAGGTAGTCACACCTACATACATGTTCCACCCCAAAACGTTGACTTGACCTGTCATACTCCTCAAAACCCTTGGTTTCTGGTTGTGCAAAATAACCCATTTTCTGTCATCAGGGGTTGCATTCACAATGTCTAGAAAAACCATCTTCATGGACGCGGTTAAGTTCAGTAAAAGAGTATGAACTGCAATTTCCAAAACAAACATTTAAAGCTATCGAGCCAGTTGCACGTATAACAAATTATAGTAAGACCAATAAATACAAGAATGCATCAGAACCAAAAAACCTCAGTATTTATTTTATACTAAAGATTCCTGTTAAAAATCAATCACATGTACAAACAAAATTGTCGTTCCTCCCAAGTTTCAAGACTTACAACTATAGTCTCCGAATTGAAAAACAATGAGCACTAAAAAAGAAAAAACCACCAAAGTCAGATTCCTTTGGTGATAACACTAACGTGAACAAAGATTTCAATGAACATTAACAATATTTTTACAATTGGGGTTGAAATCAGATTTACCAAATACTCTCATAGACCTAGCGAACCGCATATTGGTACTTGCGTTTCCAAACAAGGTACCCTTACATACCAATACTCTAAATTTAGCGTACCAAAAAATTTATTTGTTATTTAACTATAATTGCACAAATATCAATATTATAACTTAGTATTGGATGCTCAAACATTACATTTGTACTAAAACATTTATAAAACAATCAACTTGTTGATTCAACTAAAAATCTTTTATAAAAAGAACTTAAGTTTATTACATTTAGACTTTAAGAGAATTCCTAACTATAAGAATTTATACAAAAATACCCTAACGTATCGGGTTTTAGCTATATAGTGTACCGCGTACCAAAACGTACCACGTTTCAGGTAACACTAGTTGAAATATCGTTTGATAAGTGAATCCTACGTTCTTTACTGATTTTGGAAATACAAATTAAAAACTAGTAAAATATAATTTTATAGAGAGTAAAAATCTTTAGAATGAAAGAATAGAAACTTACGATCACATCCTAATATTACTACTGTAATCATGAAATTCATCACATCCAATAAACTCAAGGATTTGAAAGAAAAAGTATACAACTGTTAGCATGTTCTATCACTATGAATAGTGGGAGACACTGAGCTATGTTAGTATAGCAAAAATATGATTCCTAAATCCATGCAGATCATGGTGATAGAAAAGTGGTCTTAAGGAAATCCCATATAAAGTTTACCAGAAACCTTGTAGCCAACTTATACCCAAAACTTGAAAATCAAACTAATACTTTCTAACTTTTAAGAAAAGAACTTAGTATCAGGCCTAGATTAGTAACTGCATTTTGGTTAGCTGCTTGATTATGTACAACAGGTGTTGCATTGTCCAGCAGTCCAACCTGAGCTGGAATTGCTACAGAGAGATATTTATGTTTCTAAAATTATTAGCATACTAAGAAAATAAAACAAATCCAAAATAGTTGTTATGCAGCAATCTAGGTGGGCAGGTTCCATCAGATTTATCCTAACCATTTTTTGACCTTTTTGACATATTCCTCCCAAAGAGTTTCAGCAGCCTTAACTATTTGAAAATCTGTCATTTCATGCTTTATGATTGTTCACAACGAGACTCTTTACGATAACCACATTTTGTTTTCCGTTATTTTTACTCTTTTAACAATTTTCAGAGCAATGCAATGCATGTATATCCATAAGACGAGCTAAGCTACTCTTTGTCATTTGTGCAAACATGATTTTAATGAGATAAACTTCTATTTTTGAGTTGACAATAATATACCTTTACCATTCACTTGCATCCTATCATTAGTGAATATGCTATCGTTTCGCTTTAACCACCATGTCAGTGTGGTAACCCAACGTTTTGCAGACAACCCAATTTCTGAATTGATCATACCAGAACAAATGTTATCTTTCAACTGGCATTCAGGTGCTTCAACATTCTCAACCCATATAACCTACACAAGTCAGGAAAAGCAGATCATAAGGAGAGAAACAAAATATCCAAAATTAGATAACAAAAAAGATTACATACAGAAGTTCAATATTAACATAGCTTCTACAGGTCTTTTTTTTTTTCAATTTGTTAAACAGTGTATATGCACAATTAAAATTGCAAAAGCTTTTTTTTGGTATCTCTTTTTTAAAAATATAATATTCCAACAGCAGCATCACACTGATATTCTCATAAATATATAAGCTACTATCGTGCATACCCTGGAATAGTTCTTCACCCTCCTAACTATCAGCCCTGATCGCCGCCTCCAACATTTCTGTTCTGATGAAAAATCAGATTTGTGTAGAAAATAATCATTTGATACATCAAAGATGACCCATGTATCAGCATTGATCTCCTTTAGCAACCTCAAGAAATAAAATTTTTGTCTTTGCACGGAGGGCAATTGTAGCTGGAGCTCTGAATCTATCTATTAATAGGAAACAAATGTTATGCCCTTGTCAATACTTACAATGAAAGGGTGACGAGAATCACTTGGAAAAGTGTTGCAAGGCACCAAGTAACATAAATAACAGTCATAAAGGTAAAGCAAGAAGATATCAAGTATAGTAATCTCCACAATAGAAAATTACCATCAAAATCTTTTTAATTGCCACATCACTACTGCTCAACTGCTGCAAAATACTGGTTGGAATATTGGAAGATGCACAATAGACAATGTGGGACAGTGACAAAGCCCAACGATTCTGAAAAAGAAAGATAACGAAACAATGAAAGAAGTTTTACGCACCTAGAAGTATTGAATGAAAAAATTCTAATAAATCACTGAACTAGAAACTAGCAAAACATGTTTTGGTTAAACTAGAATCGCACATAAGTTCATGCCATTTGCTTTTTAGTTCTCTTTTGACAAGTATAACTACATGCCAGATTAACTTCGCAAGTATAAATTCAAGACTACTATAGTGTAGAAGCATCTTTTTTATCGGGCTTTAATTGTTATAGTGCAGTTACATCGCTGCACCGTTAATTACAGGGAAGAAGATTATAAAGTGCAAGCAAGTCATTAAGATCTTTGTTTGTAAGATTTGTCACCTTCAACACAACTATTCTTCTAGTTTATAGCATTTATCATCAACTCAGTCTATATCATCAAGTCAATCTACGTATCTATGTACTAAACCTAACGAGTCTCACCACATCCAACATCATAGAAACCAGAACATCTGAAGCAACCGGAACATCTGCATTGTAGATGGAAAGCTCATCTCTGATTCCAGTAGAAGGCAAGCTGCGGAACACTTGCAGTACTGCCTCATCCGATCCTAATGCAGGAGATGCTGCAATGGAAGTGAATTCTTTTAAAGTTGTTCTCATAAATTCCTTGTAAGCTTCCGAGGAGATATAATTTGCTTCGTGTAGTTCTAGGACACCAGCCTCATTATTTTCACCGTTGCCAAGGAGATCTCTGTGGATGGATGTTTGCATTGGCGTTTCATCATCGTCAGCAGGATTCATTTCAATGTCAGAATCAAAATCTAGTGGAGATATTTCTCAAGTCAGCCACAAAATAATAATAAAATAAATTGAGAAGCAATAGTTGAAAACTATTTACAGCAGAAAAGACATCAAGCATTTATCATTTCCCAGCTACTCATTAATTGACACACTTACATCTCTTTATTGGCAAAAGGAAAGTTTATCCAGATTTAACAACATGGGGATAACAATAAAGACACTTTACATACTACTAGTTCATGAGAGTATTGCTAAGCCCCAGAAAATTTATTATCTACAAACTAATTGGGTTAGGTTAACAAATAACAAGACTTTGATAATTGATATTACCAGTAGCATAACCCAATTTACCAAAACAAATTGCTTTAATATTTCAGGTTTCCAACCCATGGACAATATATATTCACCAAATTTTATGTAGATGCAAAAATGAAGTCCAAAGCTTCTACATAGTGGCAATTACTAAACTAAATTAGGCAAATATTCATCACCAAATTGTTACAAATCTAAAATAGAGCCTATAACCGGACTTCCATCCTCCAAACAAAAATAATCATTATTAACAAAACAAATTTAAACCAGAGAGCACATTAAGAAAGTGCTAGAATAACAAATTTAGAGTAAATACGTAAAATTCTAGGAAACTTTGACATTGGTGTTTCATAACTTCTAGATTGACAAGTTTTCATCAAAAACAAACAGTAAAATTCAACAAGCAATTATTTCCCATGCTTTACCAAAAAAAAATACATGATTTAAGAATAATATTGGCCGTCTCTATCCCTTTCCGTTTGTTGTCATCCATTTACAATAACTAAAGAAGAGGATCAGGAACTTCATTTGTCATTAATCAACATGTTCTATACATATCATATCATACATAAATGTAATATGTGTATATATATATATATAAATAAAATCAAAAGCTGAGAGAAATGTGAAATCTTACTAGAAATTATACCTCTAACAGATGATTGATGGACTAGAGAGAGACAGAGCTTGAAAATTATTTGTTTGGTTGAGAGGGAGAAACAGAAGTTGGATTATATAGCGTGATCTTTTTCCCGCCGTTTGGTTTTCCTCTGATAAAATTGTTCATGATCCCGAGGACTTATAAGCACGTGAGAATCACGTGGGATAGTAGCTAGCTAAGCCTGAGGAGTGATGATTAATACGTGGTATTACACTCCACATTCTTCCAGAATAACATGGAAGACTGTGGAGTATACTATTTATCTTAACTGAGCCTCGGAGTAATTTGTTAGTACATGCGTCCTAAATTAATTGTTTAATTTTAATTTTTTTAAATTAAATAAATTATTTTTAAAATTAATAATTAAGCATGTATAAATATATTTCTAAAATTATAAAAATTGGAATTAGTAATAAATTATATATACTTTCTTTTGGTTATAATTTTTTCACCTATATATTTTAACAGAAATAGTAAAAAGATTAATTTTTAAAATGGTCAATTTGACTTTAAAAAGTTAAAACTGAACAATTAATTTGGGACGGAGGGAGTATTTACTTAATTCATAACTCTAACTCTAATTCTGTGCGAAGTACAAGTTTTAATATTAATATATTAATATTATGTGTGATAATTTTTTTAAAAAAAAATTATTTGTTTTTAAAATATATTATTTAACTAAGTATGTGTAAAAAATTATTTACTTTTAAAATATATTATTTAATTAATAATGTATAATTAATTATTAGTAAAAAAATTAAATACATTTTAAATTTTCACAATTTGTCTATTTATGTAATAGTAAAATTTTATTTAAACTTAAATAGTTATACTTATATAATTTAATGATAAACTTTTTAATATAATTAAATATTATTGATAGCAAGAGTATAAATCTTCAAAAATATTAACTGAATCAAAAAATATATAAGAATGATATATAGTGATAAGTACATAATTATGATAGTAATGATATAAATGAAAAGAGTTTGAAATCAAATAAAAGATAAAAAAATAGTTTATTTTCTTAAATTTTAGGTTTTTATTTAGCTTGAACGACCATTTCTAAATTTTAAGATTATCGGACTATTTTGTACTATTATATATATCTATTACATATGTCGCAATTAAAAAATTTAAATTTTTTATAAATTAATATATTTAAATTAAGTAAAAAATGGGAATGAAAATATTAATTACTTACCTTTATTAGTCAGTGTGATCCACAAAAATCAAGAAAAATTATTTAAAAAATGATCTCATTCATTTTAAATATAACAAATATTTCAATATATGCATGTATAGTATGTTAAGCTATAATGTTATGTTTGGAAAACATCGAAAATAAGTGTAATTGGTATTAATTTTGACAGGTAAATCATTTTGATGAAATAATAATTCATTTTATTCTTTTGATAATAGAATAAATAAATGTAATAATTATATTATCTCATCACACCATTTGTGGTCGTCAGCAACTAAACATGTACATGAGATAATTAAAAATTATTTAATTTCTTACTCTCTTTCATTCCTTTAATCCAAAAATATATGACATTAGATATACATTATAAAGTAGTACTATATAATTTTCTAATGTGATTATAATATTTATTGTCTTATAAGTTTGATAAATTATCTCAATTTTAAGTTTTAAAATGTCTTAATTTGACTTGTAAAAAATAACAATAAGTTTATAATTTTGAAATTTTAAATTTTAAATTAATTTTAAAATATCAACGATGTTATATTTTAGAACAAATAAAGTATATTAAAATGTAAAATTATTATTTTGGCGGAGCACATACTAACATCTTTTTCACAAAGGAGTGTATGACAAAAAAATATCCAATATAACTTAAATGTTTATTCAAGAATAAAATATTTCTGTATTTATTATGATAGGTACCTGCTCATAATATTACAGTGATTTAGAGAGAATTTACATACTAATTTGAAGAAGTTGCACAGTTCTTTTGTGATGTGAAATATTTCCACCGTCACAAATTAATTGCTTAGTTTTGATTTTTTAAAATCAAATTGACCATTTTTAGAACTAATCTTTTTATTATTTTTGCTAAAATATAAGTGAATAAATTATAACCAAAAGAAAGTATATATAATTTACTACTAACTCTAATTTTTATAATTTTAGAAATATATTTATACATGTTTAATTATTAATTCTAAAAATAGTCAATTTGACTTAAAAAGTCCTAAAAAAACAATTAATTTGGGACGGAGGGAGTATAATTTACTACTAAGCCCAATTTTTATAATTTTAGAAATATATTTATATATGCTTAATTATTAATTCTAAAAATAGTCAATTTGACTTAAAAAAAAAATCAAAACTAAGTAATTAATTTAGTTCGAAAGGAGTAGTACTAGACTACTAGTCGAAGAGATGTTTGGATCTAGAATCTTCGTCATTAATACCCTGAGGTTTTGAGACAAAGGCAAAAGTAGGAAAGCTAAGAAAAATTATAATTTTTTCTTAGTAATTTTATGTTTGAGAGTTTTTTAAGTGAAGAAAGGTAAAAAAAATTGAGAAAAATTGGGTTCAATTTTTTTTAAATATTTTTTGTTGATCAAAATGGTAGGAAAGTTAAAGAAATGAAAATGAATTTAGTAAAATTTATTTTAATTTTGTAACTGTCTGTGTGACGTATAAAACAAAATTTTAGATATTTATGTATTAATTTTTTTATTAAACTCGCAAACATAATTAAGGAAAGTCACTTTCTTATCGTTTCATTCCGCAAGAGTTAAGTATTTCCTTTCGTGTATAATATTTTGTCATTAGAGAAGGATTTACAAATATCATGGAATTTCTTCTACCTCTTGAATTTCTTTGACCTCCACTCCATAACAAACATCTCATGTATGGTTATCATCTCTTTTGTGTCTGTTTCTCTGTAAATTCCTCCATACCCCACTCCTCGGCCTTATTATTAGTCACCTCAACTTCTCTTCTTAGTGTGTACGGTTGCATGGTTATCATTTTGGTTGTTTATTGGGATAGCATTTTCAACACTACTTGTCTATTTCATTTTTTAATAACGTGACAAATAATAAACAAATCAAGAACCCAAAATTATAAGCAAATCCAAATTAAGAAAACTCTTAGTTCCTTATTCCTTTTGGCCTACAATTTCTAAAATCTTTCAAGCTAGCTGGCTATTGATATATCCTGGGTTCCCACCTTGTTTGGCTTCTCCCAATTTGTTAAACGCGTTCGGCAGTCACCTATACAGAGTTCATTTCAATACAAATGTGGTTTTTTCTTATCCACGTCGTATGAACTCTTGGGGAATGAAATATTGTACAGGAATTATTTAGTACTTGTTTCTTCAGCATGTGGTAGTCTAATACCATTTGCTCACGCGTAACGTTTTTCACTCAAATTCTTTAAATTTCAGTGTGAACACAATATTCAGCTCATGTTTGGCAAAATACTGGTAATATATTTACATATTAATATAATAAAAATTTATGAACCGCCTTCTTAGTTATTTCAGAATATTATTAAAATTTTGAATTAAATTAATTTTAGTAACTTATTAATTATCATTTGTACAACTTTATTTGCCGATTGTATAGCTGGCAGAGTAAGGTAGTATTAAAGGATAACAATGCATTATGCACCCACAAATCAAAAGACATATTTCTTCATCCTTCTCAAACCCAAAAACCCCGAGCTCAAGAAACCAGCAAAACCCCTCTTCAGAGTCTAGCCAAAAAAATAAAATAAAAAATTACCCTCTTCAAACTTTCCGGGAAAACCAGTGATGATTCAAAGAAATCTAAATCAGCAATCCTCTCTCATCTTTCTCTCTCTACTTTTCTTTACCATTTTTGGGTATTCTTCTTCTTCCTCAGACAACACAAATTTAATCTTCAAAGGCTGTGCAAACCAAAAATTTCAAAACCCAACTGGGATTTACTCAAAAACCCTCGACAACCTTTTCAGCACACTGAAATCCCAATCATCCAGCAACAAATTCTTCAAAACCACAGCTGGTGAAGGCCAATCCGCCATTGTTGGGCTCTTTCAGTGCAGAGGCGACCTGTCAAATGCTGATTGCAGCAACTGTGTGAGCAAGCTTCCAAAAATGTTCAAAAGCATCTGCGGCCAAACCATAGCAGCTCGGATTCAGCTCGGCGGGTGCTATTTGAGGTATGAGGTGGCTGGGTTTAAGCAGGGTTCAGGCACTGAGTTGCTCTACAAGGTGTGCGGGTCGAATCGGGTAAGTGGGTCGGGGTTTGACGAGAGGCTGGGGTCGGCTCTTGGGGAGATAGATAAGGGTGTGGTGAGTGGTAATGGGTTCTATACGGGTGTTTATGAATCGGTGTACGTGTTGGGTCAGTGTGAAGGTGATTTGGTGGGTGCGGATTGTGTGGATTGTGTGAAGAGTGCTGAACAGAGAGCTCAAAGTGATTGCGGTGCCTCCATCTCGGGACAAATATATTTTCAACAGTGCTATGTTACCTATACCTATTATCCAAATGGAGTGCCCAGTGGCAGTGGCAGTGGCAGTGGCAGTACATTACCATCAGGTAAAATTCTTTTTTTTAATTAGTTAGCTTTCGTATGTTTGACAAATAAAACGAACAAGGTTTGAAGAAAAAAATAAACTCACATTCATCAGGTGTTTCACTCTAGTATTATCAACGTGTATGAGTCAAACTGTGTGGTCTTTATTTGGTTCATATATACAGAAATATAGTGAGAGACTGAATGATCTATAACTAGCTAACTATAATGTCTGTGGTTGTTTGTTGTTGTAGAAACGGGGACAAGGATGGGGACAGGAAAAGGGATGGGGCAAAATACACAGAAGACTGTGGCTATTGTGGTGGGAGGACTAGTGGGTTTGGGTCTTTTTATTGCTTGCTTGCTGGTTCTTAAATCAGCTTTTAAGAAGAAACGTGAGGTCAAGTACTATGGTGGTTGAGGCAAAGGTTAGTTTTTTCCCTTGCTCTGCTATTTTCTTCTTCTTCTAGTAATTTTTCTTGTTACTTATAAATGTTCTTTAATTTGGAGGATTTATTGTAGATTGTGTTTTTCTTCTTGGCAATCAGAAGAAATTTAGATGAAATGCTAATTAAGTATTTAATGTATTGTAGGTCATAGAGAAGATTGCAGAAATTTTTGGGCAGGGGATGACTATATGATGGAGGGAGGAGAGAAGTGCAAATTTAAAGCATACATTGTATGGTAAAAAGGGAAAACAAAATATGGTGCAAAGCAAAGAACTATATGATTTTTACTTTATCTTCTAGTTATTATTTTTTGGGTAAATTTCACTTGATGTCCTAAGATTTATACGTTTTTTCACATCACCACCTCAATTTTAAAAATCAACACATAAACACCTGTAGTTGTGAGGTAAAGTGAAACTGGTATGTTTTGCATCCAATTTGATTGTGCGTGTAATACACTTTCTCAAAAATACGTGAAGAAGTAGTTTAACTGTCTAATCTTTCAACAAATACCTAAAATACCCTTTTTATTTCTTCACTATGCCCAAACTTTAACCCCCAATCCTTTTGTCCAAACGCTAACTCTCTCAGTTTCATCATATTCTTCTCCTTTACCTTTAACAGTCTAGCACCACAATTTCACCATTGACATCCTCATTGTACCAACTCAGCACCATCGCTTATCACTATAGTTTGAAAAATCATGAACCCTAACATCTTCTATTTGCATTAAAATATCATATGAACCTAATGAAAAAGTTAATTTGAGTGATATATTGCATTTTTTTTTATCAAAACTACAAATTGATGATCAAATAGTAATAATGAACTAAAGCGAAGCTAGTATGATGGATTAATACCTCAAATGGTGTTAGTTTAGTCGAAATTACAATCGAAATATTGCAAAAAGCAAAGCTCGCAAACTAGGGTTTTCTAGCCACAATTTGATATTTTTTTGTGTTGTACAAGGTTAAATCATAGCCTATACTGCTTGAAATTTGTTAATGAACAAAGCTCGACAATTTTCGAGCTTCAATTGATGAATTCCAATGGATTTTCAGCTTAATTTTTCTTATTAACTCGTTGTCGCGGACAGAGCATGTGAATGATTTTTTTAATGAGATTTGGGGTTGCTTTTGGTTTGCTTATGGTTCATTATACTTGGATTTGGTTGAGGGATAAAGTCTAGAGGTTTTTATGCCCTAATTAAGGGATTATACAAGGTGTTTAATGGATTTTTGTCGGAAATATCTTATTCTAGAAACTAAGGAATGAACTATGGATTATTTGAGTTTATTTGATGTTTATGGATGATTTGATTATCATAAGGAAGCTCGAAAGATTTGCAATATTCTTGCATCGAGTTTGGTCTAGAAAGTGATGAAATTTAGGCTGAATAATGGAGTTGGTGAAGGTATTGTGTTTTAATGGAAGGTTGAAGAAAAAAAATAGAAAAAAAAACAAAAAGCGGCATAATTGTCTTTAGGCACATTAGTTAACGGTGTTAGAACGGAAAAACATTTTCCATTTCACTTCACAATTAAAGGTGTTTATGTGTCGTTTTTTGAAATTCAGGTGGTGATGTAAGAAAACGTATAAATCTCATGTGGTTAAGTAAAATTTATCCTTATTTTTTTTCTTTATTTTATACTTCTTTTGACATTTTCTTTTAAATAAAAAAATCTCTTCCGTAAGTTAGAGCAGATGAAACTAGCCTGTTATTTAGTAAGAAACTGCATGTACATACACAAATGGATATAAAGTGATAAACACTAGTATGAATCAACATGCAGTTAGTAGTTGATTTACATCAAATTGTCTTATTATAACTACTTTTACCGAGGGAGAAACTTGTCATGTACTCTTTGTTATGGGGACGAAAAGGATAAAAAGTACGATATCAGGTCCATTTGTGGTCCATAACTATCAATTGGCCTGTCTTTCTTTTCCCGTGTGTTGTCTTCCTGAGCAATTGCCAAGTGATATATCTTTTTACCTCTTTACAGAGAGTGAAATTGATTTTTTTATCTGTCTTTTATAAGATTTTAAATATTAATGACTTAATTTCTCATTTATCTCTATATTAAATATTAAATTATTTTTCTTTAATAATATCAAGATTTTACATCTAGTTCGATATTTCTTAATTTTAATGTTTTCTTCTAAAATATCAGTTAAAAATGAACGAGGAGAGTGTGTGTGATACATTTTAGTTTGTATCAAAAGGATTTGGGCCATTCATAGGTTGTCCCTTTTCTTTTCCTTATTGTTTAAGGCTAGGCTTTTCTAGTTGATTACATAGTACTCCAATTCTAACTTTACACTTGTTCGAGTAAGAAATTTACATTCTAAAAGATGCATAAACAATCATGTCTAAATGTATTTTATACAATTATTAATATATTGAAAAAGTAAAAGAAGAATTCTCGTACACAATAATTAGTATATTATGTTGTTTAAAGATAAGATGATAATTTATGAAAGTCCAAATCTATTGATTACTAGGGATCCATATATCCTACTCAATTGTTTTAAGTATTTGTAATCTTTATTGGCAATCCTTTTCAAAGCTTTGAAATGATAGGGCTACTTTGAAGTTTAGCACGAATTTTGTCTTTATGTGAGTTGTTTTTATTTTTTTACATTTATATTCATAACTGATATGTATTATATGAGTTAGAGTAGATGGGCTATGCAATTACTGTTCTCTTTTAAAAAGGGTGGGCTTTTTGTTATCTCAGTTAGGTGCCATTTATACATGGCATGAATAGAATGGATGGGTCAAAGAAAAGAATCCCGTTGTAATGGATGCCATATATCTCATCACCTATTGCGCAATAGCAATACAACGTAAAATTAAATTTTGTCTAAACTTTGCAATTAAATGCAAGTAATGAAAAGTGAAATACATATATCTATCTGGAAGACGCGGGTGGGACGTATATCATTTTTGAATCTATACCATGGAAGAAGGGTTGTGGATGATTATCTTTTGATATAATTGTTATTCACCAATTCTTTATTTTAATATTTTTTTTACATATCTCGTGCAATGAGTGTGAAATTCACTTACTACTTATGTGAGAATGAAATTGTAAAATATCAAAAAAAAAGAAGGTACCCCGTACATAATATCTCTGATACTAATTTGATTATCTGAGAGAGAAAATATTCATAATGGTCATATGCTCTCTGATGCTATGATTCAACTATAGATATCAAGTAGTAGTTTATAACTTCATATTCCATCTAGCTCAAACTAATAATCCTGTTTTTTTTCTTCCGCTGAAATATATATATATATATATATATATATATATATATATATATATATGGACTAAAATTTGTATAGTCAAAGGGGCCTCTCACTCAATTCATAGATACTACAAATTTCCACTGATCATAGCAGGTGTGATATTTCATATTTGCAAGGAAATGCACCCAGTCTTAAATAGAGTACAATTTCACATTAAACTGAAATGGGAAAGTGCTCCCCCAATTCCATATTACAGTTATGATACAGGAATATTCCATATGTACGGGGCAACAAGTATTCCGGATAGTTAGGGTACGCCATTTGATCTCATATGTAAAAGAGGGGGAGAGGAACAAATTTGGATATATGCTTAATTCAAACATCAAGTCTCAAAAGAAGGTGATAATGATTTCGCAAAGATGACAGAATGGTGTGGACATGAATTTGGTGGAAGAATTGTGCTCGACCAAAACAAGATTGAAGAGCAGATGTCTTAATTTATATAATTTTTTTTGACTTTTTTTATGGTGGGTTAAGCTTATTACCAAAAAGGGTGAATCTGTCAAAAAAAGATATATTAAAATAGTAAATCATAAAAATAGGGAGTCCAAGAGGAAATAGACCACAAACCACAAATCATGGACAACAATATGATTTGTAACAGCTTCCTCTCCCTCCTCTTTGTGAAATGGGATTAGAATAGAAAGCAAAAGCGGAAAGTTTGCAAATCCTTGAGGGCCATCATTTGCAGTCTGCCCTAACATGAACAGTGAAAAAGAAATTAAAGAAAGCAGCCTTGTGCCCTTATACTGCTATATCCGTACTTGGAAGCATGTAATTCAATCTCTTCCTAGCTCTTCAAACAAAATGCGATTGAGAGAGTACCCAACCTACCAAACAAAACCACAGAAGATTGGCAACACTACAAATGCTATACCAGACAAGTTGAGATGCTGCATAAGCTCAAGCTCATTCTTTTGTATAACAAGTACTTAATATGGAACATAGCTTGAGCCTACATAGAAATGCATGAACCTAAATGATGTGGGCCTGTTCATGTATACAGTGTGAGAGAAAGAGGAGAACCTATACTATACATACGGAGAAGTAATAAATGCAATTAAAAGCCAGAGATAGGGGAACAACATCTACATTCTACAGTCCTACAGAGTGTTGAGAGATATAAGTGGCATGAGTGGGGAGGGTGTTTTATCCACAGCAGGATTCTAATTGACCTGCCTTTGCAAATTATTGTTTTGACGTATTCTTTAGATAATAAGCCGTGTTTATGTGGCGATTTGAAGTTTAGAATTTTATAGAACTTATAATTGTGACGGAGCTTCAAAATTTTGGTATCAGCAAATCCCCTGCCCTGGCTTAATGATATAGATGGAGCAATATGAACAATCTTTTTTTCAACATTCAACACATTCCCTAATTCGAAGATAGCAAAACAACTAAGAAGCTTGATTCTCTTTCTTCATGCTTTAGAGGCTAAGCTAGAATACATCCAAGTAGAGGTGGCAAATGAGTTAATTAAATGGGTAATGGGTAAAATTTAATGGATAATGGATTATTAAAGGGTTGGGTCATAAATGGATAATTTTAAATGGGTTGAAAATGGATAAATTTAAATGGATATGGGTTGAACCCATCACAACCCAAAAGTTTGAACCACAGATTCCTCTCATCCTTGATCGACGGTAATCCATGTTGCTCGATTATGGCGAAAAAATTGGGTTGAGAAATATATCCATTTAATAATATTTTAGATTATTTAATCGATTAAAAAATACTAAATATATAGATACAACTATTATAACAGATCTATATTATCAAAAATAGGGAAAAAAACTACTAGATATAGATATAGAGCGAGGAGAGAGATTGTAAGGGACTAACGTAGCTAATGTCAGAGGAGAGAGATATTGTAAGGGACTAACGTAGCTAATGTCAGATAAGAAAACATGGCAAGTAGAGACCTTAATTCCACGTGGGCCCACCTGATGAATTTCATTTTTCCGTTTCCGATGCTTACGTTACGTTAGCTTTCGTGTTTTCGTTTCTTCTCTTTTTTCGTTGAGGAGTTTGTTCGCCAGGAGATGGAGAGAATTAGAGGACCAAGCATGATGATGTTTGAGATTTAATTATGTGGTTAAATGGGTAATAACCATTTAATCTACTTATTTATAATTATCCATTTAACCCAACCCATCTATTTACCCATTAAATCATGGGCTTAATGGACGGGTTGATGGGTTGGGTATTAAATGCCGGCCCTACATCCAAGTATCCAACTTTGGATAAGATTTCAATTCCAGTTCAAGTAACAAATATACAAAATATGACTCAGATAGAACGATCTCTCAAAAGTATTGAAGACCTATAGAAGTTAAGATACATACTAAATGTAACTACACTAGTCTTAGTTTGTTCTTCTTTAAAATAACATAAACTGGTCTTTCAATTCCTTTCCTTTACACTCAAACTGTAATTACACTACACCAAAATCTATCTTCAACCTTAGGAGTTCCATTATCTCAATTGCACATTTAAAATAGCATTTATATCGATAAGATGGCATTTTATCTAATTAAAGGTGATAATACTGCATTACTGATTTTTAAAGATGTACCATGGTCACAGTTCTATTATTTGCATTTGGCGAGACCCATTTAGATGATTTCCTAAATCCTACGCCTCTTATTGGCTGATATGTTATTTTTCTACTTGTTTTCCTAGAGGCTCAGCTCCCGTTTGAATTGAGTAAGACACAAAACTCTCACATTCTTAATTTAAACACCTTTGAAGTAACAACTCTGTCCTACTACCTATTAGGGCAGTAACCTAGAGCCAATTGCACATCGCATGCAACAAATTATTTGGCCTTCCTTAATTACCAAAAAAATTATTTGGACTTCCTCACAGATGGCTTACAACTTTTGGGGAACTAAGTTAATCTCTCATTCTTAAAAATGGGGGTCCTATTTGCTTGACTTCCCCCAATATTAAGGTTGGCATAGGACACTAATATATAACTTTTTTCGATTACTTTTTCAATCTTAAACTTTACTACAAGGCAAAAATATTATGTCCATTGTATGTACTTTTACATACCTTAATATTTGGGGGAAAAAAGAATGTGTCAACAAACACAAAAAGGATTCTTCTTTTAGGAAGGGGGTAAAATTTTTGAAAGCTTCCTGGTGTTGCCGCAGCTCATCTACTTTGCGTTTCAATAAAATAGCCATTTGTAAAGTGAAATATGGTCTTGGGAATAAATTTCACCAATTGATTAGTTCTAACACTGAGCCTGATCAAACTATCCAGAAAAGAATGTTGGAATATCAAAAATTGATAACTATCAATGAATTAAGGGCACACACAAAATAAATTCAATCTCGTGCCCTAAACAACATCATTTAACTTCCGGTGAAGCATTAAATAGATTAATTTCAACAATTTATTAACATAGAAAAATACTATCACCAATCAACATGGTCCTAAATCAAAAAACCATTAATTTAGTAACCACATAGTGACAACATCAATAAAATAAAATCCTAGTAATACAGAAGCATTAGAAGTAAAATAAAAGAGTCCTAGAGAGAGAAAAAAATCAACTTTTTCTCTGACCTGAAATCGAAACGACCGATCACTTTTGGGGGGAGACGGTAGGAGTACCGAGCAAGCTGGCCTGCTGAAGCTCGAGCTCGTTGAGTTGCTGCTCGCGATCCATCTCGATGATAAGAGGTACGGCGAGGATCAAGAAGGTGGTGCCGGCAATCCAAGCGGCTTTGCCGGTGCTCTTGAGGAGCTTCTTGGCGACGAAGCCGGCGTCGGCAGCGGCTTGCTTGCCGCGATAAACGATCGGAGATTCAGATATGGTTGATGAAACCCTAGATAGGATTCCTTGGCTCTTGTTGCTGTCTCGCCGATCAGGGAGAGAGATTCCGCCTCTTCTAGCCGACATATTGTAACTAAAGAAACAAAGAATGGAGTTCAAAGTGGATTTGGGGGTTTTGCTTAGTGCCTGTTTGGATATAGCCCAAGTATTACGGAATGTCCGTATAACTGACTGAATTATAAATACTTTTTCTCATTTATTACTCTTTCCATTTTACAATAATGGGGTGTTTGGTTGGAAGGAATGGATGGCGGAAAGGAATCAACATTCTGACTAACAATTATTTTTTCGCGTTTGATATGTTAAATTTGATTGGAATGACGGAATCGCGATTCTTTAATATATTGGAATTGCGATTAATTAATCTCCTAAAAAATCATAATTCTAATGAGTACAGAAAGGATAAAAAAAATATTAAGACAAAAATATTTTCACCTATATAAATAAATAATTATATATAATATAATAATATATATATATATATATATATATATATATTAATAGGTATTATATTATATTAATAGAATATATATGACATATATTATATTGTATATTAAATATATATTTTATATGTTTATAATATACATTATTATATATTTAATATATATATATATAATATAATAATATTATATATAAATATATAATATAATAATATTATATATAAATATATAATATTATTATATTATATATTTATATATAATATTATTATATTATATATTAGTATAGTATTATAATATTAATATATATTATACTTATTTTGCATTATTATAAATATTACTTAGTTAGTTAGGGATATTTTGGTCGTTATATTGTGGTATAATTTTTAAGTAACGTACCAAACATATAAATCAAGACTTCGATTCCGATCCCATTATGATTTAATTCCGATTCCAACTATCATTCTATTCCGTTCTAAAATAATTCTGTCCAACCAAACGACCCGCAAAAGTTTAATTTATAACTTAATAAAATATTTTTATTTTATATTTATTTCTAAAAATATAAGTTGTTACTTAAAAATGAGGACATGATAATTTTGATGACTAAATAGTGTCATTTTATACTGCGAGAAATAAAATTTAAAATAAACTATTTTTGTAGAACAATTTATTTATACAAATGGGATTAGTTTTGTAAAACAGAGAGAGTATTACATATTTTATAAATTAGTGTTTTTTTTCCTACGATGACAATATTTTTTTTATATCAGTGAATGAGAGCAAACCTGATGGATTTTGTAAATTTATTTCAGAATTTACTCCATCCACAAGATTTTTGAAAGAGTATCCTATCCTATCCTATCCTATGCCGCCTAAGGTGAAGGTGTGTGATGTTGCGTTTGGATTGGTGGAATAAGTGGTAGAATAGAATGACTCATTCCTATGAAATAAAAAATTGTGTTTGGTTGCGATTGGAATGAAAAAAATGGTGTTTGGTTCCTTGAGCGAGGGAGAACATATGAAATAATTCATTCCAACCAGAATGGAATGAATCATTCCACTCTTCGTTACATTCCTTCAATCCAAACGTAACATGAGATTGAATAAGTTGCTCAAAATTAATTAAGTAGGAGTGTATAAATATAACATTCTGGATTAATGCATGCAGGTTGATTTTCATTAATGCAATTTTCTAGTCTTAAACCATTTTGTTCTTGTGCAATCAATCATATTTCTCTTCAGTCTATACATCATCACTTATAAAAAGCTGAGAACTTGTATTCTACTCTACTGATTCAGAAACACATTTCATTACTACGTACTAATACATAGAAAATTCAAATTGATGGGATATATTGTGTACATATAATCATTCACACAAACAAAAGCAGTATCTAGCTAGCTAGCTAGGCAGCATAGATATATAACAACTAATTAACCAACTAAACATGTTACATAAATGTAAGAGAACATCAGCATTCTTGTTTGCTAATATCTTATTCTTCTTCTTCCAACATTAGTACGTACTCTTCCTCCATCTTCCATCTCCTTCAATGATTATCACAAGCCACTTAGGTTTTCCAGTTGAGAAAATAAGATATACCACAACCAATCCGAATATCAATCCACATCCATATCCCATTAGGACCACTTTCCACTCCAATTCCAACCAATTCTCTGAATCATCATCATCATCATCTTCATGTGGTGTTTCATCACGATCTTGTCCACATTTATTTGTCAAAGAAAATCCACACAAGGCCGGATTACCAGAAAATGAGCTATCTCCAAAAGTGTCTAGTTGTGTGCCTCGAGGAATTGCTCCAACAAGATGATTATTCGAAAGGTTCAAGGCATTAAGAAATGTCAGACTTGTCAATTGCCAAGGAATTTGCCCTTCCAATCGGTTTGAAGAAAGATCTAACGATTCAAGTGCACTCAAATTTCCCAACAAGGATGGGATATGACCTGTAAGGCTGTTATGAGATAGATTGAGATATCGAACGGAACTCAGCTTCCCAACGATAGATGGAATCTCTCCCTCAAATCTGTTGTTTGACAAATCAACGGCTGTGTAGATGTTGAGGGTTTTGTTCACCTCAATCTCTCGTCCTTTCACAACTAGTGTGATGGAAGCTTCATAATATGCATTACCTAAAAACTCATTCAATCTCACATTCAAAAAATGTTCATCAAAATTCTTCATATCTCTGAAATTCTTGAAATACTCAGTTGGTAGAAGGCCAGTGAACTCGTTGCAAGAGATATCAATGACTTGCAACTTAGGGAAAGAAAAGTTCGTCTTGGTAGCACCAATCATACCATAAAATTTATTAGATCGCAAGACAAGGACCTGTAGCTCTGGAAGTGTTTCTAGCCAGTTGGGAAATGTGTCATGAATCTCGTTGTTTCCAAGATCAAGAACCTGCAAATGCTTACAGTTGGCCAGATCTTTGGGCACCAACCCTTCCAATTGATTGCCATTCAAGTTAAGATTCCTCAATTTTTGATAGCCATTGCTAAAGATTGCTGGTATAGTGCCACGTAATTGATTCATATGAAGATCCAATACTTGATATCCATTGATGACTTCTCCCAGACAATATGGAATTGCACCATCCAACCAATTATTAGACAAATCAAGAATGAGAATGGTCGCATTGCAAATCGACAAAGGCATTGGGCCTGAAAGCTGATTATTGGATAAGAACATATTTTGCCCTTCTGAACCAGGCATTGAAAAAATAGCGGGAGGCAACTCTCCATTCAATTGATTGAAGCTGAGATCAAGATAGTGCAAACCTGTTAAATTTCCAATCTCAGATGGAATAGTTCCAATAAGATTGTTGGAGGAGAGTTTCAAGGATGCAATCCTGGTCAGGTTCCCAATTGTTGGTGGAATAGGACCAGAAAGTTTGTTTCTCGCAAGTTCTAGTACCATCAAACTTCTTATATTTCCAATCTCGATAGGAATTGTACCAACAAGCTGGTTTTCAGAAAGTTGCAATAATTCCAAATGCGTCAAGTTTCCGATCTCTGCCGCCAGGATTGGACCTGAAAGTTGATTTTTTGAAAGTTCTAAGGTCTTCAAATTATTCAACTTTCCTATCTCTGCCATCGGGATTGGACCGGAAAGCTTATTTTCTGAAAGTTTCAACAACCGTAAATTTTTCAACTTTCCTATCTCCGACGGGATTGGGCCACTGAGCTGATTCTGGGATAGAGAAAGGTCAAGGAGATTCGTCAACGTGCCAAATTGACTACGAATATATCCGATAAAGTGATTGTTTTGAAGATGCAATATTTGTAATTGGCTCATGTTGGTGAATAAATAAGGTGGGAGCTCACCAGAGAGATTATTATGAGATATATCAAGATAAGATATATTAGTACACAGCCCAAGCTCAGCAGGAATACTAGAATTCAAATGATTCATTCCTAGACTCAGTTCCTGAAGCTCCCTAAGTTGACCAATAAAAGAAGGAATATTTCCTTCAAATGAGTTGTTAAAGAAATCAATTGTTTGAAGGTGAGGGAGAAAACATATTCCTTCTGGAATTGGGCCTGAAAATTTATTCGACCGTAAATATATCTCCTTTAGCCTGAAAAGCTTAGAAATATGGGTCGATAATGACCCTACAAATGAATTATCCGTTAAATAGAGTAATTCAAGATGGGTCAAATTGGTGAAGAAAGATTCAGGTATTGGGCCACTAAAATTGTTTGAACTCAAATCCAGGTAATTCAGGTTCCTGCAACTGAAACAGAAATGAGCAAGCGTGCCGGTGAGGCCCAGACCCGTGAGCCTAATGTCGATGACTGATCCTGCAGAGTTGCAGAGGAGGCCAGTCCAGTTACTACAGAAGTTTTCAGTGTTGGCAAGGGACCATGAATTGAGTTTAGAAGAAGATAATGGTGATAAGGTGTTCTTCCATTTCACAAGACTTTCTGCTTCTGTTAATGATGATGATGTAGCAGCAGTAGTATTATTAATGAATGAAAGTAAAGAGATGAGAAATGTTAAGAGATGAAATAGTAGTAGCAAATTACAAGAGGAGGAGGACTTGTGATGACAAAATAATACTACTAATAATGATGATCCCATCTATCTATCTATTTTTTATGTGCCTATGCTGCTGCTTTGCTTATTTGGTTTAACTTCCCGTAGTATGCATGTTTACCCAATTTATACTACTCCTGCAGAGCCATGTATAGTATAAATAAGGGTCCTTCTAATGTGTGCCCTAAGGGCACACACTATACACAAGAATCGAGAGAATATTCACTTGATTACTTTGCATATTCCTTTGATTTCTGCGTTTACACACAGATCAAGGGAATATGTACAGTAATCAAGTGAATATTCTCTCGATTCTTGTGTATAGTGTGTGTCCTTAGGTCACACGTTAAGAAAATCCTATAAATAAATATGATTTGAACAAATTTATTTGGGTTGTTTTTTTTGTCAATATTCTTAACTTTCCGGACACGTTTATAAAGTCGTTTCAAATTCCCCCGTCCTAGACTCCAACATAATTTATATTAAAAGCTTATAGTAGTCCTTAAAATATCAATATAAAAACATACATATATTATATCTTCATCATATCTGCAAAGAAGCTTAACAAAGGCAAAAGACTTCTTTTCTACGACGGTGGGAGTATTATATATTATATATTATACTTTTTGCTGCACTTTTCTTTTAAAGCTCAACATGGAACCAACCTAACATTTTGCTTAGAAAATTTTGTTGTTGATGGGTTTAATTATTTAACACATTCATAAGCATACATGGAATATATTTTGATCTAGTCAAAAGTTCCCAATATGATATAGGGAAAAATAAAAAGACTATATATGATGGTGTTTACTCGGATAGTGAATTAGTGATGCATCAATATTCTCGATCGGTGGAAAAGTAATTTTACACATTCATAAGAATGCATGGCATATATTTTTGGAAAATTTTAAAAGTGCTTTGTAGATATACATATTTTGATAAGTGAAGTTTGAATGCAATTCTTTACTTTCAAAAAAATTCTGAATATGTAGCAAAAAGTGTTCTTTGATAACGTTAAAAATTCACTTTGGCAGAAAAAAATAGAAACGCCAAAACTTATTTTACTTGTTCATATGGAGCCAATGGAGGTTGGTCATGTACTCTTGTGAGGTGAAATATGCGAGAGTTATTACAAATATTAAGAACGTGTTTTGTTTATTATTCTTAAAGATAATAAGTTGATAGGTTAATAATGACATGCTTATGAAATTATGAGGATAAATTTAAAAATATTATTTTATTTTTACCACCATAGAAATTAGAAAGGACTATATTTGTAGAGAAAAAAATTTGTGAAATAATACTTCACCTTGGTTTCCAAGTCAAGGAACAAAAAAAAGGCACTTTTTTCGGTCGTTACAGTACTCATTGTGTTAAATTCTTCCCTTCCTTTTGACGCCTCACAGCCCACTCCACCCCCACATGCTTCTCTACCAGCTTAACTACTTTCTCTCTCTCTCTCTCTCTCTCTCTCTCTCTCTCTATATATATATATAACACTGTTCTTTCGGATTCTTAAATAAAACTGAAGGCTTATTATATGTTTTTAGCTAGCTATTGGAATTCTTAAAGGAATTAAAGCCCGCAGGTTACAAGTGAGTACGTAAATTTCTTTTGCTCAACTCGATATATACATTCAAAAATTATTACTACCTCAGTTTCATAAATTAGATATATATTTTTCATTTTTATCAGTATAAAAATTAGAGATACATATATTTATATTTTTAGATTAAAAAATAACATGAAAATTCTAATATAACATTTCGTTTATTCAATTCGTAGTTGATTGAGTATTATTATGACACTATTATTATAATCCTAATTAATATATATTAAGAAGTTTGAAAAATAAAATTTTCCTTATAAAAGTCGTGGTCGTCGTTTATTATATACTAATTCTCTAACTTGGGTATTGTATTGTATTGTATTATATATGTTGGTTTTGCGTATTGATAGTGTATCCGAGGGTGAAGATGATGAGCAAACAAGAACATGTTAATGCTGATAGCACTTCTCTTGCATTGACGGAGAGAAATCAAATGTATTTTCCCCCATCAGTTTCCAAAAGTGCAGAAACTAATGTCTCAATGTTGGGAATCCCATTGATTCCCATCTGCAAAGGTGACTTCCAGGATTCAGATTATATTTTTTTTTGTAAAAAAATTCTTATAATTATGTACGTATTTGGACATTACTAATTAACCAGTATATTTTTTTTTTCTAAGGGAAAAGCCGACAAGTTGAGGAGAAAAAAACAAATGTAAGAGTTAGTAGTCCAATTATTCGACCTCGAGCAGTCTTATCTAGCCCTGGTAATTAATCTAGCTTGTTATGTATAGCTTGTTTCTTCATTTTACTTTTATGCTATATATTTACTCAGCTTTCTCCCCATTAACAGCTAGCATATATAATAAAATGCACCGGTCTGATAATTAATTAAAGTTCTCAGGCGGAATCTGAAAAACATACATTTAAACAATGGTATATATATATATATATAAAATATTAACATTGTAATTAATTAATTAATTAATTCTACAATATTTGCCTTGCAGACAATGATGAATTGATTGGAGAACAAAACAAAACAATTTCCAAGGCTACAATTGCATCCTGCAGCCAAAAAAAGGTAGCTACTCCTTCTAACATGATAGTTTCACGTCCAAGAGATAACTACAAGAAGAGTATTAGTAGTGTTGTTAAACAAACAACTGTGCAGCTTCAAATTATCAAGAAAAGCGTTGGAAATTAAGGAAACCCGGCCAGCCGATCGAGCTCCATGCATCATGAGGTGGTTTTAAAGTATTCGATCCGTTGGTTCTACTTCCGCTTCTGGCGGCAACATGCATGCATGCATGCTATTGTTGTCATTGATGACGACTTTATATATTCTGTTAATGGTGGGTTATTTACATGATAAAAACAAATTTTGTTTTTTGTTTGCAACTGCATGTAACTCCATCCTCTATGTATGGAACAAAACTCACAGTTATGATTCCCATTATAAATTCATCAACCACAACTCGATCGATCACAACTATTAATTGTACTGAAAAATAAGTACTTTTAAAATCTTACATACAAACTGTACGTTGAATTGAATTTATATATGATTTCATTCTAAAAGATTTTTATATACTACTGTATAAAAATTACCAATAGCTTTAGAAAAAATTCTTGCCTTCTCAACAATCTACTAAACTTTTAATGAAGACAATTTTCCTTAACCCTTAGAAAGGAAATCTGAGTCTTGGAATGAACATGAAACAAGAAAAGAAAAGAAACTAAATCTAAGTTTTTCAATTCTTTTGTTAGTGAGCTTTTTATGAACAGAAAAAAAAACAAAAAACTTGTTCACTTGGTATAACAACTCGGGTGAAATCTCGAGTTCAAATTATACCATAATAAGGTCTAATGCATGTGCTTACTCAATAATATCCTTTTGGGTCATCTTAGCTTACCATAAACTCATTCAAAAGATCATGACAAATAGTATTACTGATAGCAGCTTGACTCTTTATATACACATGTAATGTTCCATCAGTAATGCACGAATGGCTGCTCTGCACTGAAGCCTCATTCTCGTTCTTGAGATTCCAATCTCTTATGAGCGCGCTGAAGTATGATGCCATCATTTGTTTTGGATATGATAGGCATGTCAGTCAAGCTACCATTTTTTAGGCTGGATGCATGTGTAGCTTGGGGTGGGGGTCAAGAAGCAATCACACTGCTCTTGGATCATCTTTTACTAATAATTTTATCATTTAATAATCTGTATAAGTTGAGTTCTTGTCCTTTTTATTATGGAGGTTAATTATTATTGAACTGGCAAAGTCTTTGCAAACCAGTTCTGCAGCCTGTAGTTCAGATTTTATATTTATATACTTTCAGGTTTTAAGATCTGTCTCGGTGCAGTTTGGGGATGTGCAACTTGCTGCATGGAGAACTCACCGTCTTTCACTAGAAAATGTTTTGAGATCATCTTTGTGGCATTATTGGTACCCCAATGTGCTTTGGCGAGTGTCAAATATGGTACTTGCTTCCAAGCTTCAAATTTTCGGTGGCAGATTTTGAAGTAGAATGCCTGTAGGTAGTTTGTGATGTAACTATAAATTTTTTTTGATATACTAATAGTTAATTCCCATGGTTGCTTTAGTTATGTTGAAAATGGTTTCAATCGACTTCAGATTTTACTTTTATGGTTTATGTTACATTCTTTGGATCTTTTGATTTGGTTGACTTTGGTACAAAATTTGCCCAGAAAAAGATGGGGAAGGTTAGTTTAGTAAATCTGCAGGAAGTTTTAATAATTATTTGGAACCGTGTCGGAGTAGAAGTGAAGAGACATAAATGAAAACCTGGGACTTTTTTGTTTTGGGGGAACGTGAGACTTATGGCCGGCTTAGTAGAGTCAGGTGTTTGATTCGGGCAAACTTAAGATTATTAAATGTTAAACTAAATTAATGTTCATGGTATATGCGTTACGTATTTAATTAATGTAAAAATATAATTAAATAAGATGAAATTGTAATATAATTAAATATGTAGGGACAAAAAATAAATAAATTTGCGTTACATATGTAATTAATGTAAGAATATAATTAAATAAGATGAAATTGTAATATAATTAAATATGTAGGTACAAACGAAAAAAGAAATTTGTGACCTAGTCTCAGGGAAAGCAAATAAGCATGCTAACGTTAAAAAGAGAGAACAATGAAACCGAATTTTAACAAAAAATAAAAATAAAAAACCATCCACAAAATTAAATAATAAATTTACACTTATTCATCAGACTCAAAAATGCTACAAGCCCTGACAGCAATCTCCTTTTTAAAAAAAAGGTTTATATGACTTTATTTGAAGTCACGACAGTCCGACCAGAAGTATGTGATGCATGTGATATTAATAATTACTCAAAATATTTTGGGCTAGGCTAAGTCAGCCCAAACTATCTTGGGCCAAGTCAGGAAGCTCCAAACAAGAAAAGTGAACGAAGAGTCCAGTCTTCTTAACCTGCCATAGCCCAATCATTTCAAAAAGCATAAATTCTTCCATTCATTCTGTTAGAGATTCAGAGGCACACTTTAGGTCTTTTGACTCTGTTTCAGTACATTCACTTTCACCATATCATATGGACCACCATATATGATCCAATCTCCACCGTCTATCTATTCATCTAAGCCCTCACTCCACCTCTTAACGGTTATGATTGTAGGGAGTATCACTAAACATAAAACTCACACATACATCCAATTTAACTGGAGTGGACTTAGCTAGCATAACTATCTTTCTCTTTCCTCTTTCTCTTTCCATTTCTCTTTCTCTCTCCTCTAGAAATAGAGAAATTACTACTACTTGTTTGTAAACCCTAATCTACTTTTTCTTCATTTGGGTTGGGGGTTTTAGTGCTTTCGGGATCGTTCAGAGCTCTTTCTGATTCAGAGCGATAATGGTGAGTTCGTACCCAGGCCCTGTCAGTGCTGTTCAGGTAATAATTATAATGATTATTCAATCAGTGAAATTAATTCATCACAAGATAGAATCTTTTTACATGCCCAAGTCTTACTTTTTCCAATTATATTCTTGTACTTGATTAATGGTTGTTTGTTGCAGGTGGGTTCCTTCTTTGTTCAACAATACTATCATGTTCTTCAACAGCAACCCGATTTTGTTCATCAGTTTTACACTGACGCCAGCACTATTATTCGGATTGATGGGGAATCGAGCGACACTGCTTCCGCATTACTGGTAACTAGTAATTAATTGATTTCTACTTTACTTCGTATGTTTTTTTTTTGTTTGAATCATTTCATATCTTTGGTTTTTGACTGTCAGTGTTTTGACAGCTTGTTAATCGAATGCATATACGAAATCTTGATGTGGTAGTACTGGGTAGTCATATGCGAGATTTACTAATAAATGCTTTATTACCTAGTTTAACTGAAAATTTTATATTGCCTTTTGGGTGGTTGATTTTTAAATTCTAGTATTCCATATATGCAAGAGTTTGACCACACACGGGATATGTATTGATTTGTTATGTTTGGGCTTATTAGCATTTTAATAATTATAGGATTAATGAATTAACAGTATACTTGTACTTATCAGATACTTCATAACCGTCAGTTGTGAATCCTTAGTAGTTGATTGTGCAAGCCAAGTGCCCTCTTTAGCTTCATTTATTGATATTAGTCTCCCGCATCACGCTCAATGAGTGTGCATTATCAATTTATTAATTTAAAATATATTAAAACTTACTTAATATTAAAAATTACAATTAAAAGTATACAGTGATAAAAACAAAAATTAAATACAATCCGAGTGGTAGTTGAAGGAAGTTTTAAATGGTGATTAGAGGAGAGAGAAAACAGGAATAGAAGTAGAGAAAAAATAGGGACGTGGATAGGTTAATTAAAATTTCTTTTTCATTATAATATAGATATAGATATATGTGAAACTAATTGCGGCTGTGCAGTATGACTATTCTTAGCTTTTATAATCCCCTTATTATTTGACTGTCATACCTAGGAGTTACTTGTTTGTGATCTAAGTGGTAACATAGTTTTTTTTTTCTTTTGTCATGTTTGTGCAGCAAATTCATACACTTGTCATGTCACTTAACTTCACTGGAATTGAGATCAAGACGATAAATTCCCTTGAATCTTGGAGTGGAGGTGTTCTTGTTGTTGTTTCTGGTTCTGTCAAATCCAAGAAATTCACTGGCTGGAGGAAGTTTATGCAGACCTTTCTTCTTGCTCCTCAAGAGAATGGTTACTTTGTCCTAAACGATATCTTTCACTTTGTCCGCGAGGAGGTCATTCACCAGCATCCAGCACCCATATCAGATAACAAAGTTGATTACCAGCATCCAACACCCATATTATCTGAGAACAGAGTTGATTACCAGAATCCAGCACCAATATTACAAGAGGACAGAGTTGATTACCAGCATCCAGCGCCCGAATATATGGAAAACAGAGTTGATTCCCAACTAACTACTTCTAGTCCTCATTCAGAGTCTCCAGGTATTTTGTCCTTCATTGGATTGTAAAAGCTTATTACTTATTAACTCAAATTTATGTCTCAATTGAACATCTCGCAATTATCAGAAGGAGCAACGTTCAACGTTGTGCTTTTAACAGGCAATATATAGTAAAGAAAATGGGCAATACATAATTTGCAGTTACGAATTTCCAGTGCTCTTAGATTTATGCTGGCTGACTATCATGCTATTCTTTTGAATTTAAATCAATTTGATATAGAAGATCAATATGCATTGCATTAATTATGAATATTGGAATAATCATTTTGGTTAACGGATGTATGTGAGAGTGTGTTTCTATGGATTATTTAATTTGATGACAGCTGAATAGAATTATAGAAAAACCAGTGTGCATATACTATTACTATGGAATATGAAATCTTAATTTATGTCATGAAAAAATTGTTTTCAAATGCTTTGTGATAAGAGAATATTGTGCTTAAATATATATTGAATTAATTTTTTTTTTTTAGATGTTCCCGACTATGAGGTGGACACTAGCGAACATTATGTGTTAGTGCATATAGAAGGAGATGACCCAGTTGATGACTACAGCCATCATGATCAGAAACAACAGGAGGAGCCTGTGATGGATGTAAAAGAAACTCCTGTAGAAAAGTCATCTGCTTTGCTTAATGAGGTGGACCGTGAGCAAGAACCTCCGCCTGCTGTTGAGGAAGCTAGTGGAGAGCCGCAGAAATTTACTTATGCCTCTATTGTATGCATCTCTGCTATTACAACTACTTCCCACTAGTGTTCATTCATTTTAATATGCCTAATCTGCTTCATTCATGACATGAATGAGTCATTATGATCATTTATCTCGAGTTGGACTAACTTGTGATTTTCCTTATAATTTGGCCATATAAATGTTGTGAACTTGAAGTTGCAAGCTCCGAAGGGGAAAACTGTGCCATCAGTGGCTGTTCATTATCCTAAAAAGGCATCCTCACCTACTGTTTCTGAATGGCATCAGACACCAGAGCCAACTAGTCAGCCGGCCAACTCTTTGTCATCTTTTGTGCCTGATTCCAATGTAGAAACGGGGGAGGAAGGTTTCTCTCAAGAAGGTGACTGTTTCTTCTGCTTTATTTAGTGTTAATTACAGTTTTCCTTCTGATATACTTCCTCCATTCCATTATAACTGACGTTTTAGCTTATTTTTTATATTCCAAAATAATTGCCGTTTGCTAACTAGGAGAATCTTAAATTCTCTTTCCTATAATACCCATATTTATATCCTATTTTCAAGGATATTTAATAAAATCAAACTACTACTTTTCTTTCTCCCCTTTTCCCGATAAAGGATAGTAGTGTCATTTTCCTCTTAAAACAAAGCTATTAATTGTTATCTTTAATAAGTGTGCATATTCTATTAGTGACAAATAATATGGAATGGGGGAGTAAAATAGACGTCTCATGAACAACTTTGCATTCTGCTTGATTTTCGTGGGAGTTTTTTGTTCGAACTCCTAAAGACTACTAAAAGATGAAGCTAACAGCAAGAAGAACACTGCTGTTACTAACATATTTGTATCCACTCTTAATTTAAGAAATCTTAAACATCAAAGTTATTTTATGATTGGACTTGATCCTATGTTCGATTTGTGATAAGTAAACTAGCTCTCTGTTTGTTTAATGGCTTGGATTGTTTATTCGCATGTTTTTGTAATACCCCAGAAAGTCATATTACTTGTAGCAATCTTTCCATCTTCCATTACTGTTTGACAACTTAACTGATACAAGATAATTTATACGTAGGGACTTCATTTTAATTCCTTACTATTATTTTTTTTTCCTATTCAGGAGAATCAAAATCTGTCTATGTTAAAAACTTGCCCCCTACTGTTTCAACTCTTGATATTCAGCAAGAGTTTGAGCACTTTGGGAGAATAAAGCCTGATGGTGTGTTCATAAGGAATCGCAAGGTTAAAATTGCCCTACTTTCTCTACCTTGCCCATCTATGTATCTCATACATATATCTAAAGTGAAAATTATTTACAGGAACTTGGTGTTTGCTTTGCCTTCGTTGAGTTTGAAGATGTTGATAGTGTTCAGAATGCAATCAAGGTTTAATCTTTCATCACTTTTAGAGTAAATTAGTTCTATGTTTTTGTGTCAATATTCAAGTAGATCTGTTGTGTGTTTGATAGCTAATATGGTCAACTTATGCTCACTCAATTACATATGAATTCAAATTTTGAACAACACTAGTCTATCAATTAATTTTGTCCATGTTTAAGGTATGGTGCAATAACTTGTTACCAACTTTCATTTACTCTATGTGCTCGTCTTACATATTTGTTGTATAATCATTACTTTTGCTTCTGCCAGGCTAGGATATTGTATCCTTATTTTTCTGCTGAAATTCCTTTAAAATTCTTGGGGACCACTGTCATATGAATTCAAGTGTATAAATGTGTTAATAGACGTTCCACCTTTTGACAAAAGTAGCTTGGAACTTTTACTCTTCTTAATTTTGGCAGACTTAAATTTTACTAGTTGCAGGTACTACTGTTAGTTTCTAATCACGTGTGGGTCTCCTGTTAAACATAATGGAGCAGAAAAGAATCATTTTGCGTTTCTTATTTGTAATTGATATTGTGGATGTTCATGTTGATATTCCTTAAGTGCATGTTTTAGTAGGTATGAACTTTGTGAAAATCAGCCTTTTGTATCCTTGTTCTTTCTTTCTGTAGGCATCTCCAATACAGTTGGTTGGGAGGCAGGTTTACATTGAGGAGAGGAGACCAAGCAGCAGCAGTAGCAGCAACATATCACGTGGAGGAAGTATGTGCTCAGACTGCTCTCCATTGATGTATAATTTACAAAGTCGTTATTTCTATATACAGGGACGGACCCAGAGGGTTCAAGTAGCGGCCACCACCCCTACTAGTTTTTTTTTTCCCCTTCTTTGGTTTATGTACGTTTTTATCTATGAGCCCCCACTAGATTTATATATTGTTCAATATTCCATAGGTTTTTGTCCATATGAGTATGAATTTTCCTCCCATTTTATATAAGCTTGGTCCCCTACTTTATTTAGTGATTTACAATTTTTTCTTGGTTTTATTTCACTGTGTTTGACATAAAATATTTATTTATATAATTATCACTGTATTATTTTTAAATTTACATTAATATTTTATTATATATGCACCAAAGCCCCCACTAGGGATAAATCTTGGGTCCGTCCCTATATATATGACCTTCCCCTTGTTACTCATGCCTAGTAACTTCTCTTTCAAATGATCTGGTACATGTTTTGAGAACATGTTTTCTTTTTCCATTTAGATTTGTTTGGATTTGTTGTTTTTGCCACCTTTTGTTTCTTTAACACAAGTTTTGTTAGTACATTCTTATCGTGTTTAGGGTCTCCGTTCTGATATTACTATTATTATTGTTGGATAAAAAAGCTTCCTGATATTATCAGTAATTGGCCATGTTCCCCTTTATTTTTGGATTAGTAATTTTCAGTTCTTGTTAGGAAAGAAAGTTCTGTTGTATAAAGGAGTGATGTTCTTTCTTATTAGCTCTTGAAGGTCTGAGGCATGGTAACCTTGTGGTGAATGATAGTGGTGGTGTCAGGGATGGTAATTGTATAGTTATCGGTGGCATGCAGCCCATGCCTATGCTTAATGAAATTGTATAATGTCTACAGTTGCTACTGTAAATTGTGAATGTAGTGATTATGAAATGCCAAGTGCAGTTGGTATAAGGTTTTAGTGGTTTCTGACTATTCTATCTGCTGATGCTTTACCTTTATGTAATATAAAGTAAAAGGTCGTGCTTTATTGACAAACTGCTGCATTTCAATTGTCTTCACCAGGAAGGGGGAGAGGCAGAGGAAGTTACCAAAACGAGGCTGTGAGAGGGCGTTTTGGTGGGCGGTCTTTTGGCAGGGGTAACAATCAAGATGGCAATGACAATTACAGATCGAGAGGCAACGGTGTCCGTGGTTCATATTGACACGAAGAGCCATGGGAAACCAACAACTAATGGCCTTCTGCTTAAGCAAGACCCTATATTTCTGTTTTTTTTTTGGCCAAGGCAGAGAAGTGATTTAGGTTCATCATTTTCAAATCGGAACATTTACCTCATGGTTTCAAGAAAGCACTGTTGGTTCAAGTGCTGTTTCGCATGAAATATTGAGAGACGTTTCTTTGTTCCATTTTTCCTATTATGCTGGTGTGCTTATTTTCCTCTTGTTTGTTTTTTTATCTTACAATTCAAGAGGAAACATGCCATAAGATGTTTGATGGGTAATTCAGAGCCCTTCTGGTTTGAGTTTTCATTTGCACATTTCAGGCTTTGCTTATGCTTAAATCATGATGAGAAATTGATTCTCTCTGCCAGCCAATATAATACTCCTCGAGTTTTATTTGTCAATATTTATTTGTTTCACAAAGACGTTTCATTTTCTAGTAATAATAATTTGTTATTTTTAGAGGTATACATGAAACAAAATACATACTAAATATTTGTTAAGTTTTATAAATGGGATTCTTATTAGTAGTATAGAGGGAGTATTATATATATATATATATATATATATATATATATATATATATATATATATATATAGCCACAAGCATATCAGTTTAAATAGTGTATTAGAGTTTAGCCCATTAACATTAATAAGTGGAGTACATCAAGAAAAAATTACCAAGAATTGTTAGTGATTACTAAACTCAAAATTATATTCTTAGAGTTGATAAATGTGCACCAAATTTTATTATTTGTGTTCCATGTAAACTCAAATACGAACAAATTATATTTTACGGTGGAGCACAACTGATAAATTTTGGAGCGAATTTATCATTTACCTGCCACAATTAAATCCCTCTACAGCGTGCTTTTACAATACCAATGGTTTCCTTTCTCATGCAATGCAATGCAGAAATACTGCATTGCAGAAATACAACAACAACAACAACAACAACAACAACAACAACAATACTACTACCATAACCAGCCCATTTTCGAATAAGATTTTTTTATAAAAAAAAAGCCCATTTTCGAATAAGATTTTTTTATAAAAAAAAATTGTTTTCCTTCTCATTGGTTATAGGCTTGTAGCCTTATCGTTCTTATCAGTTATAGAAAAAATTATGGCAGAATCTGAGATAGATAGCTAGATAGATAGATAGATATATATATATAATAATTAGTTAGTACAAGTTTTCTTTTGGCAATAAACATTCACAATTTAAAGTAGATAGTTGGGTCGACCCGTTATTACTGGGTTAGCCTTTTTATGTTTGATCAAGCTGAAATAAAATGCTGGACTTTAACAATTGAGGCTATAGCAAGGCGTTGGCCGATATATCCCATATGGTAATTTGGGTCTATTCAATTGTCGGCGGGCCCATATATTCTTATCAAATCAAAAAAGGCTTTTTCAGTGGTTGGTCCAAATAAGTATGGTGTTGCCAGGTGTATAGCCCAAATGGAATTGGCGGGTAAAAGCAAATAAAGTATATATCCATCTCTCATTGATCAATCGATTTGGAAAAAGCAAGCGAATGGCTGTCGTTGTTACACACCCTCCAGCTCTCCCTACCACACCCACGTCCCAATTCCTCATATTTATCTCTCTTCTACTACTTTCTCTCTCTTGTTCTACTACAACAAAACAATGGCAACTCTGCAATCTCTTGCATTTTCTTCCCCAATCTCTCAATGTTCACACCAAGCTCCCTCTCTTGCAGGTACCCTTTTCTTTCTTCTTTTTTTTTTCCTCTCTTATTTTTCTTTTTTCAAATGTAATTATGTCTACTATTAGGGACCCTGATTGCAGTGGGGTTGCATTGGGTCTTTGATTTTGCTTACAATGTGCTTGTTGTTAGTTGATGAGAATGTTTTTCTTTAATAGAACTATAAGTGTTCCAAGTTGTTTCTTTGTTCTTTTTCATTAGTAAAGAGCTAAACTTTAATGTCAAAAAAGAAAGATTCACTATATAGTGGAGTCACATTGTATATATTCAATATAAATTAAGGTCCTCACATCTAGGAATTGTAGATAAAAGAAAATTTCACTCTGGTGGTAGTGAATAGTGATGATCTAATCTTCCAGAAAATTCAGTGGATGTAACACACGGTTAAACTTAACAAAACCTTTGTTTCCAAATTCCAACTTATAGGAGAACTCCATGTGTTGTACTTATTTATAACCTTTTCCTCTCCCTTTTCCTCCTTCAACTAGATAAACATACTCACATTTGGTTAGTTAATTGCTTAATTTAAACCTTCCATATAATATTTGCATATATTGATTAACAACCATTTAATCGACAAAAAGCTCTAGTATGGGGAGGGAAGATTTGTCATGGTTTAGTTTATCCCATTTATTAGCATAGCGGTTTTTGAAACTAAGATACTTGGCTTAGGAGATATAAAAGCTTTGTTGGTACTAAAGTCACAAAAAGTTTCAGATGTATGATTTCTCTTAATGCATATGCTTAACTCAGGATATACTGAATGTATCCAACTATGCTTCACAGGGAATAGGAGTAATAGTTTGGATTCCTTCATATCTTCAAAGATCATCCGACATTGCCAGCAATAATCTTATTCGGCATGCATAAAATTGGACTTCTTTCCTCGCTTAAGTTGTTGCAAAGTTCTTTCATGCAGCTCTTTATTTGAGCTATATCTCCCCCACTTAATTCATTGGATATTAATGTGCTATTGGTGTACCCAAATGTAGATAATCAAATATTCACCATTCTTCTACTTCTTTTATAGCAGATTGTGTTGATCCAATTCCATTGCTACAATTTCCACTATCCTGAATTTTGAAAATGAAGGGGTTAGTGACTTAAGAATAAAGTGAATCACAGTGATTATAATTCGACGATGTGAATGAATGATGTGTATATCAAGCATGCTTCACAGAAGCATCATTAGTGAAGATGAGGGTTTCCTTTGGCTTAATTTTTAATCAATTATGTATTGCTCCTAGGTTGCTCAGATTGTAAACAAAAATCTGTTGGTTTTTAATGGGAGTGTCTGTGTGGCGAACAAAAAGCCACTAAAAATATTGACGGATTATCTTCACCAATGAAATTTAAGATTTTGCCTTTTTGTATATTCATTGTGCTGGGACATTATATGAGTTATATACGATCCTGTGGTCTATAGCTTGAGAGAAAATGATGCTTAGGGTATAATTACTCAACAAAACAAATTATAGTTTTTTAGGTGGTTGTTAGGTCCATTGGCCGAGATGTGGGCTAGTGAGTATCCACCATGAAAGTTTACCAAGTACAAACATAGAATTAAGTGTTGTCACCTCCTCCTTTTGATACCTAGAGCCCTTCAGGCTTGCTTGTGATATGTTGAGCGAAACTACTGGTTAACAGTCTAACATGCATAAGCAATGTCGCTTGCAGAGTTGAGAATGGGCTTGAAATTAATGAAAATATGATTCATGATCAGTAATGCATGTTTTGTTTTTTTTTTTCTGTTGCAGGCATTACATCAGGGGCTATTCATCGTAGTGTACGCTCCTCATTTAATGGACAAACTTTGCACCTATCTTGTTCACGACAAGCCCCTCAAAGAAGAAATTCTCAAATGTCTAGACTTAGTATAATGATGGTTAAACCAGCAATTCAATTCATTCAAGGAACTGATGAACAGACTGTTCCAGATGTGAGGCTAACTAAATCAAGGGATGGAACTAATGGTATGGCTATATTCAGGTTTGATGAACCATCTGTTTTTGACTCATCCGGTGAAGTTGGCGATATCACTGGCTTCTACATGATTGATGAAGAAGGGGTTCTTCAGTCAGTTGATGTTAATGCCAAGTTTGTTAATGGAAAGCCTGCAGGGATTGAAGCTAAGTACATCATGCGGACTCCACAAGACTGGGACAGGTTCATGAGGTTCATGGAGCGATATGCTAATGCGAACGGCTTGCAGTTTGTAAAAAGTTGAGGCAATGTATATCCTTTCCCTCTCCACCCTCTGGCGTTTCTGTGCTGCTATGTTGATCTTTAAAATTAGATCAAGTAAGTGTACACTTGAAAAACTTTTTGTTGCCTAGGCGGACCTGATATGAGTATTATATATTCCCTTTCAATTGTAAGGCTTTGATGTTTCTTGATATTTAAATCGCTTACTCTGGAGTCTTATACAGATAGGTTACTATTGCTTGTGATTCATGAACTTCTCTTCTTAGATCTGTTGCTACTTGTGTATTTCGAGGTTAATGAGCGCGATCACTGAGATTCTGACACAGTGCTTGCTTTCCATTATATATATGAAAGATTGAGCTTACAGTTTTCATTGTTGAAATATTTTTATTCCTAAATATAGTCGCAGTTCATTTTATTAAGCCGTTCGGCATTTTTCCATGCTCTCTTAGGTGTGAAATAGAATTAAACCTTATAGGAAACTACTGCTGATAAACCCATTGTAATAATCCTCAGCTTAAACTCTCTCACATAGTGCTCTTTCATTCTTATTATGAGGATACATTACTTGAAGCATAAGAATGGTTTGTGGGATAATTTTCAAAATCTGTGATTTCATTGAAGTTGATATCCTCAAAAGTGAGCCATGGAATTCCTCTATCATCTTAGAAGAAAGATATCTTACAGCAAATGCTTAAAATGCTTTATAATCTTTGTTTTTCTCTATTGAAGTTTATCATCTTTATCAATATGATAAATAAGCCTAAGGCAAATCAAAAGCTGATAAAACTATCACTATTACTGCTACAACATTCATTATTAGTTATCCTTCCTTCTTAGATGCCCATGTCACTGAGATAGGACTCCTGATCCTATAATAACTATTGCGCGAGTTCACCCATGACAGATGCCCTTGACCAAAGCTCATCCTCTCAGACCTTATCATGTTCCTTGATATAAACCAAACTTTGTAACTCAAACTTTGGTTTAAATGTTTGAATATCAGCCGTTGTGGTTTAACTCTCACTTTGACTCCCACAGGCGGCTTAACTTCCACAGAGTAAATGGAATTAGGATTCCCCACATTTGTCAATCGCCTTTTAATCATCTTACTCTTCATCCCAGACCTGAAAATTACAGAAATAGAGGGGTAATTGAGGCTGAAATCCCTACTCTTCTGCATTATATCATGGCAACTCACATTCCTGTGAGTAATTGTGAAAATATCGGATCTTGTGTACCCAAGAGTACACAAGTGAGTCACATATTCGTCGGCCCTGATATCGTATATCAATCCAGGACTGATGGCTCTTACGGGGTTTACATGCCCAGCTCCAATTGCAAAAATACCGGCAGGTTTGTCCCCATCCATAATTTGTTTTCCTGAATGGTCAGTTATATATGCAGTTGTCATAAGTGCAGATTTGATTGCAGCTGGTGTCCATTTCGGATGAGCTGAGTGGATCAGAGCTGCAATTCCACTTACATGGGGGCAAGCCATGGAAGTCCCTGACATGACAGTAAAGTTCACTCTCCTAGAATCTTCTGGAATGCCGGCAGGACCCAAGTTTTGAGGCCAAGCTGCAATGATGTTGACCCCTGGAGCGATCACGTCCGGTTTGAGGATTGAAGGGTCTACGAAACTTGGTCCCCTCGATGAAAACTGAGCTACCGTTGGTGCTCTCGATTTTCCAATGCTAGTTCCTCCAAAAATGATCTGAGCTTTTGGCCTTCTTGTAGAATTAATATAACTCTTCAACTGAAGTGATTCTGTGAATCCAATTGATGTTGCTGGCAGAACATGGACATCAACAGAATCTTCCTCCATATTTATTTCTGTATTTGCTAGAATCATGGCAGCGCCACCAGCTTCCTTCACAACCTGACCTTTTTCTGCCCTCCCATTGATACCTCGATCACAAACTACCATTTTTCCACGAACTTTTGCTCTTGGAAGAGAACCCTTCATGCAGTACTCGCCTCCCCTTTCCCCATCAGTTAGATAAACGAGCTCGAGCTCTTTCTCAGCACTTACAACATGCTTCCCTGGGTACATGGATTCCCCATAAAGGAATTTTCTATTGCTCAGGCGAACTATGGCAGGAAATCTTCGGTCAAGTGTGCTAGCACCAATGGTGGCAATCCAAGGAGCCGCATTGGCAACCGAGCTCGGGAGTGGTCCATCGTTTCCAGCCGCACATATGACTGATATTCCATGCTCCATAGCTCGAAAACTGCCAATGGCAATGCTGTCCTCAGAAAGAGGTACTGGGAAGCCGCCTAGGGAGAGGGAGAGGATGTCAACTCCATCTCTAATCGCGACGTCCATTGCAGCTAGTATATCTGAGCTGTAACAACCACTGAACCAGCAAACTTTATATACGGCAATGTGGGCACCCGGGGCCATCCCTCGAGCCTCACCAGCCCCATTCCCAAGCACATTTGCCATGGGAACTGGAGCACCCCCAGCGGTCGATGCAGTGTGAGTCCCATGTCCATGTGAATCCCGGGCTGATACATATTCCTCAACAACATCGGGTGATGAATACAGTGAAGCCACACGATGGCCTTTACTGAAGTACCTAGCTCCAATTATTTTGCGATTACAATTTAAAGAACTGAATTTCTGCCCTTCTTGGCAAATCCCTTTCCATTTCTGGGGAACCGGAGGCATCCCATGATCACTAAAGCTTGGACTTTCAGGCCAAACTCCGGTGTCAAGTACCCCAATTATAGCGCCTCTACCAAATTTGGAGTTAAACCAAGCGCCATCTCTTGCAGGGCTTAGCCCCAAGAACTTGTAAGAGTAAGTGGTGTGGACTTGAAGCCGCCTGTCGGGTCTTATTGCAATGACATCATGCAACTTTCGTATAGTATCAACCTCAGACACGGAAAGCTGAGCTGCAAAACCTTCCATGGCAGAGTTGTAAGAGTAAAGAAGGCGAGAAGAGGGATCTTCTTCGGAAGAAATGGTTTTCTCAAGGAATGAAAGGTGCCAATGGGATTTGGAGGCAAACAATGAAGCGGTTATTCCTTGTGGATGGAGTTGAATAATGTAGGTTTGGAGATTACGAGCATGGAGTGAAATGAAGCAGAGAAAAAGGGCTGAAAAGAAAAGTTGACACGAATTGGATTCCATTGAAATATGAAGAAGAGTGTTGAATTGTGGTGCATGGTGTTGAGAAAGAGTAGTGGAGGGGGTATTTGAAGGCGGAGAAGTGAATTCAAAAATGGGTTTAGGAGGCATATTTTTCTGTTGCTTCTGAGGGAGAAGATGATGAAACTCGTGAAACTCGTAGGGCTCTTCATCACGAGTATTCTCCTTTGTAAGAGAGAGGGAGGACTGAGAGAGAGAGAGAGAGAGGAATCTTGAGGAGGAGCTGAAATGCAGTGGGGGGTTTTTAGTTTTTCACGAGATGTTTTTTGGTTGGGTTTAATACAGTACATTGAGTTTCAACTTTCAAACATACTACTACTACTATGTGTTGCAGCCTTTGACTCGAACAAATTTACATGAATCTTTGTTTCTCATTTAAGGTATTTTTGTGTCGCTTCTAGTTTTCAAGTTTGGAGTTCATTGAAACAAGTCTTAAAATAAGTGCTCTATTGGACTTTTTATTTTTATTTTTCCTCTCATATTTAAGTTTGCCACGTAATAATATATTTGGTTAGTTTCTTAATATTAAATTTTAAGACCGTAATCTGACATAAAAAAATTATGATTGTTGATAATACCAGGGCAATAAGTGTCCTTGAAAATTAAAAATATCATTAAAAAAAGTGTAAGAGTATCGCTAAATATATATTTATTTTGACTAGATAAAAAAATGTCTATTGGACTTTGTCACTATGTTAATTTTTGAACTCTTAAAATTTAAATTTAAATTATAATGTAAATTTATTTCAGTTTTTGAAATAACAAGTTTGTATTTAATAATATATTTTTTAAAGTAATCAAAATAAAATATTTTAAATTTAACAAATTAACTTTTAAAAATAGATTAATTAAAATTCTTTTTGTGGAACATGAAATATATCTTAAGCAAATTAAATTGAACTCTCTTTTTGAGACACGGACTGAAGTAGTACGATATGGGTAATCTCAATTTATTCACTCCCGGAGGGGAGGGCATTTATACACTTACGCTCTTGTTTTGGATAACACTTTTTTTTTTTTTCAGTAGTCTATCTCCTAACTTGTGTTGAATGATGAATCAGTGACACTGTTCCAAGTTCGGTCTCTATCTAAATTGATTTTTTGTTTTTATTTTTTGTTTTCAGTACTATTAATAATCAATTATATAAAAGGGAGAATATTGTTGCCTACAATATTTTTAGCATTTATCATATGAGGTTAATTATTGCAATTATTAGTATCATTTTTACATACATATGTTAAATTACTTAAAAATTAATGACTTGATAAAAAATAAAAATAAAAAAAGGCCAACTGAAGAAAGGACTCAAATTGAATTTTGAATTATACTCCCTCTGTCCTAAAAACAAAAATGAATATATAAATAAACAAAAGCAAAAAGAGTCTTCTTTTCTCTCTCTCTTTTTTTATAATTTTTGAAAAAATTGGCACTCCTCTCTTTATAATTTATAAATGAAGTTGTATTTTTTAGAGGACGGAGGAAGTATGAAACGCTAAAAAAATAAGTTGAATTAAACCCACCCTACGTAGTAACTTCCATTACAAATTATAGACAAACTGTCCAAAAATACTTTCATAAATGTAGCAGTGAGCAATAAATAAAGGAGGAGTATTGCAAAAATTTCTCTACGAAAAAGATGAAACACAAGTACTCCTTCCGTCTCAAATTAATTGCTCAATTTTGACTTTTTAAAGTCAAATTGATCATTTTTAAAACTAATCTTTTTACTATTTTTGCTAAAATATAGGTGAAGAGATTATAACCAAAAGAAAGTATATACAATTTATTACTAACCCCAATTTTTATAATTTTAGGAATATATTTATATATGCTTAATTATTAATTCTAAAAATAGTCAATTTGACTTAAAAAAGTCAAAACTGAGCAATTAATTTGAGACGGAGAGAGAAAAACTTATAAGGGACAAAAAATTTACGCAAAGTAATTACACAGTGTACCAAAGACACCTCGTAAGAACATTGCCCTGTCCCAGTTCCATTGTTCATCCATACCCACAAATTTTTTCTCTTAGTAAATTATAGTGCATGCTAACAATCATTATTTATCCATGAATAACAATCACAAATCTGAAGTCATTTATAAAAATTATGTGTACATAATCTGTTAAAAAGAACCGGTAAAAATAAGTAGGTAATGAAGAACATGAAAACCAATTTATATCATAAGCAAATATATAATTTCTGTGTTACAAATTCAAAAAAACTGTGTATATTTAAGCTGTTTTCTTTAATAAGACCTGGAGAGTGCTCATACTATCAGGCTGCTACTTTGATTATCAAAAAGTATCATCTTTAGCTTTGGCAATCCAGATTCCAGCTCCTGTGTATGCATATGTTGCTACCGGATCCTTTATCAACGAAAGTGTTGCTTCTGGTCACGAATGTTGCCTTCGCTCATTCTTCCAAGAATTTTTAGCTGCTTCGGCTGATGATGCCTCGGAATCAGCATAATTACCATCTTTCTTTGGCTTTGAGAAAAAGGGATCCCATTCGTGATACCCCACCTCTTCCCCTTCGTCTAACAAATCGTATTTCCAGCTGATCTCCTCGATGAAATTATCATTAGTACGAATGTCTCTCCTCAACTTGGTAACTTTGTTAATAACAGCCTGCACTGCCTACATCAAAAGCGTCTTTAAGAGTCTCCAATTTAGAGCGAGGGTCTGCATATATCAGCCTTGGAATAAGATTTATAACCTCTTCCCTCATCATCTTTACCTGCTCAGGGGGGATTTCACCAAGTCTTTGCTCTATGCTAACATTCTTCCTACGAATATCATCCTCAGGAATAAATACAGAGTATTTAGAATAATTCTTTGGAAGATGCCAAGTGTACTGTGTGTAAGCAGAGCCAGGACGGAAGAATACAGGAATGCAGCCAGCCAACATTGAATCAAAAGCCGATCTCCTTGTGTATGAATCACCTTGAGGCTGTAGACAGAAAATGGAGCTTTGAAACATCTTCATTATACTGCTTGGGGAATGACACTTGCTCTCCCCAAAATCACATTCTAACAATTTTCCCACCTTGGATTTCTTGCACTCATCAATGATCTTCCCCCTAATTGATTTGGGGTTATCTGGACGAGGCGCACCAGCAAAGCAGAATAGCCAATTCCGTTCCAACTTCCTCATCCGGTCCTGCCACATTAACACATCAGCATCCTTTGCTGGATGAAAGTACGTGGGGTATGGGATACCAAAATCATTTGCATTCCATGGGCTTGATTCCACCACAAGCATGGACATATTTTTTGCAGCTGGTAAAAACAGAAGCTTGTTACCCCAATCTGTTTCTACTTCACTTAGTCTCCTAAAATCCCATGTTATCCTACCAGCAACAAGAAAATGATCCTTTCCACCCATAATACCCCACTCTGGCCTCTTTGCAAGCCAATTAACCAAATCAAGAGATGCAGCATCTCGCATCGATATATTGTACCCCATAGATACCGGGCAATATCAAACCCTGCATAAAATGGAACAAAAATGGCTGCAGCAAGTGAAGAATCATGAGTCAAGCACTCATACTGCTTCATTCTGTCGCGTACCATCCTGTATTCAAGAACACTCCTTCAGCATTCTCAAGAGGAGGACCAAGGCCAGCATCAGTAGTAAATTTACACATGTTGGTCCATAGGCTAAGACTCCTACACTCCTTGAGCATATCCTCATTGAACCTCGGGGGAAGGTCGTGCACATATATATTACCTCCCACCACATGGATCACTCTTGTTTTCTACAGTCTTCAACGCCTTCATAAATGGGAAATTTTCTGTTTTTCTACTAACATCATCTCTAGGATGATTAATAGCCACTTGCCGAGCACCAGTTATTTGATTGATACTCGAATGAGAATCATCAGAAATCTTTGGTTCACGAGGAGTATCAACAATGGGATGACTGACAGGCTTGGGTAGAGTAATAACCGAATTCATATTACTAGAATTTTTTGGTCCATCGGGAATATTAATGGATGGACGACTAGTGGTCACCGGATGACTAATAAGAACTGATTGGGGATTGGTAGGAAGGGAAGAAACAGAAATCAATTCCACAGATTCATGGACTGTACTACCTCCTAAGACAACAAAATGGAAGTAAAATAACAAAATCCAGAAAAAGGCGGATAATGTAGCTGAAAAACAAAGACGAGACTGTTGATTCTTTCCAGCACCCTTCTCCATAGGGTCCAAGGGAGGCGTAACCTGAAGCCTCCGTCTCATCAGATTTCAATCAAATCAATCGATAACGCCCAACTAATTTTCAACAAAAATCTCATGTACAACTCAAGTCATAGATTCAATACCCTTATAACTCTAATATCACTGCTCAGAATGAATAAAAATCCGAACCTTATCACTAAACTATCATCAACCCTAGCAAAACCCAAACCCCAGATATGAATTGAGGTAATGATTCAACAGCAATTCATAATCAACCAAATAATCACGGAGTAACGAATATGATTTTGGAGATGAATGTGTAAAGATTGATTAAGCTGGCACGAATCGCAAGATATACCGAACTTAATTTCTCTGGATCTCATTGGAACAAAATCAAATGATGCAGCACATTAATTTTGCAGACCAAGAGCCTGTTCGGGAGCTGTTGACCAACTTATAAATAGTTTAGGCAAAAAAAAAGTGTCCAGAAATAACTTTTTTTTTTTTTTTTACTTATAAGTCAAAAAAAAAGTCAAAAAAATAAGTAAGTTTTACTTGCTTAAAAAAAATGACTTATAAGTCATTTTTTTTAAGTTGGTCAATGGCTATGAAATGACAAAAATACCCTCTTTTATTTTTAATGTTCTTCTTATTGAAAGACATTTTAGTAATCTTCTTATTTTATTTTAATTTATAAGTCATTGTTAACCGAACACATCCACAATTATTACTTATAATTCCTGACTTATAAGTAAAAATAATGCCGAACACTGTTACTTATAAATCTACTAAAATTTTAACTTATAAATCTACTAAAATTTTAACTTTAAATAAAAAAAAATAAGTTATTTCCGAAAAGGCCCTACCTGAGAAGTAAAGAGTCATAGAGTACTTACTTAAACCGTAAATTTGTAGAGAGAGAAAGTTCGATAGAGAAATACAGGTTTCTCTCACTAAACCCCCAGTGACGCAGGGCAGAGGGATGGAGATGATGTAGGATAATGAGTGGAGTGATTGAGTATGTGTGTGTGTGTATATATATATATATATATATATATATATATATATATATATATAGTCCGGTTCTGGGACGGTCTCAACTAACGGACCAAGCAGCGGACTCATCAAGCGTGGGGCCCAGAATGATATATGTTTTAATTTACTCACCAACATCTGTTCATCTTTCTCTCTCTTTTGCCTTGACCCACCCGAAGGCAGAGCTCTCTCTCTCTCTCTGCGATTCTAAAACTGAACGAGCCTCAAATTGCTGCGGAATCAAATTGGAAACTCCCTCCCTCGCGTCGAAATCTCTGAACGCGCCTCAAATTGCTGTAGAACCAGATCGGAAAATAGAAATCTCCGACTGAATCCATAAAAATTTGCGAAACCAAGTCGAAATCTGAGGGTTCTCCGTTCTGCCTCTCGGCTCTCTCGCAGCGACCCGTTCTCTCTCCCTTCCGATTTGAAGCTGTGTGTGTAAACTAGTTCGACTTTCTTTTATGATTCTAGCTTACGAATGTGGTTGCTAGTATTTTTATAGTTATTTGACAAAGCCTACTGCCTACCTCATCCAACATGTTTCCATTCATAATTTCCTTCTCTCTTTCTGCACAAAAAGCATGAGATTTAAATTTTCTACATGATCATGTTCCTGCTAATATAGTACATCTTCCCTGTGAACCCACTGTGTATGGTTCTTATCTTACAGGTGGTTGGCCACATACCAACTACGAGCATGGCCATTATCATATATGTTACCTAAATCACCTAATTATGAGTACAATTTAAATGAATGATAGAAAATGAATTCATGCATTTCAAACTTAATATTCCATAATATTCCACCAATCTCATACAGAACATGTGGGTCAAGGCAGAAGAGAGAGAAAGATGAACAGATGTAAATTAAAACATATATCATTCTGGGCCCCACGCTTGATGAGTCCGCTGCTTGGTTCGTTAGTTGAGACCGTCCCAGAACGGGACTCTATATATATATATATATATATATATATATTATGTACAACGGACAGGGGAGAGAGAGGAGGCGTAAGTTGAGAGAGGTGCGCCTGTTCTTCGACTTTTTCATACGTCAGTACCAGCTGATATTGTGCCACGTGGAGTACATGGGTTGAGTGTCCTGCTAGGTCCGGGTAACCCAACCTCAATTTAGGGGGTATTTGATAAAAATTGAATGAATCTGAATCTGAATCTGAATGAGCTGAATCTGAATGAAAAAAGCTGTTTGATAATTGACATATCTTAAAAATCTGAATGACATATTTTTAATATTTTACCCCTCTGAAAAAATTCAAAGTTGTTGTAAATTTGTTTAATATTACATAATATAATAGTTACTATTTTTTTTTGTTTTTTTAGTTTTTTTTTTTATTTTTTTACTTCATTCAGCCAACCATTCAGCCATTCAGACCAAAAATTCTGACTTACCCATTCAGCCAAAGCATCTGACCGATTCAGCCATTCAGACGATTTTTTTTCAAAACAAACGCACTTAATGATTCAACCACTTACCGATTCAGCCATTCAGACTCATTAAGTTCTAAACAAACAGCCCCTTAGACCCGTAAAACTGAGTTGAATACTTGGATTGAATTTTAAAGTATAAAAATAGAGTTGAAGTGAATTCATTTAATCTTTTAATAATACAGTTAAGTTATTAGTATCACTACTATTACTACTACGAGTACGAGATTTATTATTTTTAAAATTTAAATAAATAAATGTTATTAATTTTAAATATCACTTGTTTCTTGAAAAGTCCTTTTTAACTTTTTATATTTAGTGAAAAATTGAAATTACAGCACAGAATGAGTTCAATTTTAGCAATTTAACTAAACCTGGGTCTGGGCCTGAGCCTGGGCTTCGGCTTAGTATGTGAAGAAATTAATTAGGAAGTACTAATAAAGTACAAGCTTTGAAAGTTTAAATAAATAAATAAAGGCGTCCAAAAACCAAAAGGTTGACTTTTTACTATTAAACAACTGAGTTAGTTAGATTCTTCATTCTAGAGATGCTTACAACCCAAGTCATAGGTTTGAAGATTTTTCAATTACCCATGCCATGCATAGGGAGGGAGGGAGGGATCTTACAATTGACACGAGAAGCTCTGAATTTGTGATGTGATGTGATTTTGCAGCCAAACTCCACTCACTAGACACTACATATGAGGTTCATTCTGCCCGTACATTATGACATACTATAAGTTTAAACAAAATTATGTGCATGTTTAGATTACTTTATTCCTATCCTTAATTCCCCATTAGCATTTAAGCCCGACTGCCTGCCTGCCTGCCTGCCTGCCTGCCTGCCTGCCTGTTGGTTGGTTGGGGAGAAATGAATGAGCAGAAAAAGAGTGACTAACTACTAACCCCTTCGTGACCACAAGTACGCCTTACTCCAACGTTGACAAGGGAAGGGGGGAGATATCTGCATTCATTCAACTCCAATACTATCATTCATTCATGGCTGGGCTGGGCTTGTGGAGTTATTATATTCATTCACTTGCATTGTCACAAAAAAATTCATAACCCCAAAACAAAACTGAACCTTAATTTACAACAAATAAACACAAGAATCACATATCAAATCTCTTTGGCATGAAATCTGTCAAACTGACGAGGAAAATATATAAAATAAATGAAGATGGCATCTTCTTTGTCTGTCAACATACCACAAACATTCATACACCCATTTTCGAATTTGGGACATTATTTGTCTTTGTTTGGAAACAATGCCATTAGAACTCTGTACGACTTCCGCAAAAAGAGAGAGAAAATAAAGACACCCGACTTAAAAAGGGGTAATCATTTGATATAAATCCTAAAGTTTCAGACGCTAGACTAACAAAAACAAAAAGAGCATGGCTAAAACAGTTATAAGAACCCATGAAAATCCCAGAGCTGAATTGTACCTCTTTTTTGCTCCCAAAGAGCCTCTACCAAATTTCACTACTTTCAAAGACACACACCAGGGTCTCCCATATTTATCTCACTACCAATCAATGTCGAATTGTTTACCCCCTGAATATTGTTGTTTATATAAATGTTTACGCCACAACAGTCGCTTGACTCACCAGAAGAGTTGCGCCTCATGATCATTGCAGCCCCATTATTCCTTCCTTCCAAGTTTATGCCTTCAAACGAGCCATGGATGCTTTCCGGGGTCATATTGAGATTGATTAGTGCTGATAGATCAACAGCTGTAGTTTTTTCTTTATTGAGGCAGGAATAGCCCTTCATCTTGAATTTCACACAAATGAACAAAAAAAAAACTGATTCTTTACTTATACAGTGAGGTGGAAATACCTTTCTGCAACCACAAGGAAAGCTGATATTCTCCAGGAATGACTTGATCAACACTCCCTCATTACAAATTAGGGTAATTCATGTCAAGTCTAGCTTATGCCAATATAGAGAAAAGACCAAGAAATAATTGGAAAATAAAACAGCAAGTACAAAAATGAGTAAATAAAACAAGTACAAAAATGAGTAATAACCCCAGTAGAGGCTTAGCAATAATTATTGCAGTAGGGTAATGGCTAGGAGGATTTGAAAGGCGTTTAGAGATCGACACTGAGTTAGTAAAGAACTTGGAATCACTAAAGTGAGATCGCAACAAAATAACTCAACTGGGTAACTTCACATAGGATGTGATACAAAGCAAATCAAGAAGCCCCATGCACTTATTCACATAATACAAATTAGAAAGTTTAGCTCTTTGAAAGTTACAGCCTCTCTTGTTAGAATTTTAATACATGATTTGTCATTTCAAGAATGCGAGTTTGTCACAGATTCAACAGTTACTTCAAACTTGGCTGCCAATTTTACACTAACCATGACAGATGATTAAACATCTTTATAATTAAACTATCTCCACCGTGAATCAATCACATGCAACTATTGGCTTTCTCCACCCGAAAAGAGAGAGAGAGAAATTTTCAACAGAAAAAAAATGGATCAAGAAAACCAAGGATAGTGAAAATGCAGACGAGAGAAATGTCATAGAAAATAATAAAATAGCTCCTCCAATATACAATCCCAAGGCTTGAGAACCAGCCAAAAATGATCACCGGCCCCCTTTTCCGGGAATTAACAAGTGCTCAAAATATTTCTCAAAATTATACAATCATGCAATTATGTTGGAACAATCCTCCAAATCATTATTCTTGCTAGCTTCGTCTCAGAGAAAAGAGCGATCCTTCAAAACCTATGTTAAAAGAGGCAGGCTAAACTGATTAGAAGAGATTAGAGAAACTAGTGCTAAATACGGAGTATAAAGATAGTTTAATCAGATACCATTAAATCACCGTACACAGAGATAATTATATAGATTATGAATAGGTACGGTACTAGAAATCTCAGTGCATTGAAAATAACCTGTTAAAGAGCTTCCGGTTGGATGCATAAGAGAGCTTAGATTCGAAATCAGATAGACCTCAGGGATTATAATCTGGAGATTCTCTCTCACTAACTGTAGAACCATATTGTGGCCCACCTTTACGATACTGGATAAGAAACTCAATAGGATATCCCTTCAGTTTCCGTGGCACAAGCCCGAGATCATTGAACGTTAAAGCTACAACCGCCAGAATATTGAAGGTTGGATATATTGTAAACATTTCATGACAAGAGACAAGAAGAAAGTATATATTTTATAAAAGGACAAACTTAGTTATAGAACTTCTAGCACTAACCATCTTCTGATATGACCGTATCTGCTGTAAGGGATTTAATCATATCCAGATTGAACATGGTAGGATTTGGCAATGGAAAGGGAACTTTATTGAGCAATATTTCACGAGGAGTTGCAATGGCCTGAAATTAAGACAAGGACACAGTTATAATATGACTCAAAATGTCAATTCAGTTCACATCCAATAGTTCCTCTGGAATATTTAGCATGCACACGGACGGAAAGGCAAAATGGACTTCGTTTCTTTTTTTGTGGAGGGTGGACAGAGAAAACGCTTTCAATTTTGCAAATGGACCAGATCAAAGGCACTCAAATTGATAAGAAATTTCAATAAAGTAAAGAGTATAATATTTTCTTTTAACAAGTGGATTAATCATTATCTTGTGTGTGGATAAAAAACTAGACGTGCATAGAAAGAAGGTAAACAGGTCTTGACGTTACAAGCTTGCTTCATTGCTACACGAGTATACATCCCAGCAATCTAGTTCTGATAAATGAGACCTTTAGATACGATTTCGCAATGCTTAAAGTCCAAATCTGTAATATTTCCGCATACAAATTGATATATTCTGTTCTTTTTTGTAAAGGTGTCGCAGCTTTCTTTTTGCTCTCGGAGGATTCCAGAAAATATATTTTCACTAACCAAGATGGAGATCTTGTCTTTGCGTTAAACACCAGGGTAACTAATTCAGAAGTCAGAATTAGTTAAACACAAATTGATTGTACTAAGCTAAGACCTGATAGGTGCTAGCCTATGTTACAACATAGGATATGACCCTTGCTAGAACAAAAACTAAAGAGAAGACACATAATTATTACTCCAGTTGAGAATGATATTGTGGATTTGCAGAGTCGATCTAAGGGAACCAATAAATTCAGTTAGAATAAAAAATTAAATTTGCATGAACCAGCAGATCATGTAATTACCTTAGCAACTGGGAAAGGTATATTCACATAGCGAGGCCATTCACGAATCGTTTCAAACATAAGCTCTGCCTGCATCACACTTTGAATTCAGTGGAAATCTGATACCAGCTGAAAAGACTGAGAATGAAAATGGAAAAGAAAATGAGCCGAGAAGTTACCAACTGATGCATGGTATAAATTTCTGGCCCACCCAGTTCATAAACTTTTCCCATGCTGGTGCCATCATCTTTCAAGGCCGCAACAATGGCAGCAGCAACATCAACAACATACACGGGTTGAATTCTGCAAACACACTGTTAAGAACCAAATCTAACAAAAAGTTTGGAGTATAATTCACATTTTTCAATAGTATTTTAGAAATCAACAAGGTTTCAGTTGAAATAGTACTTGGTAGATCCATCACCAAAAAGTGGGAGAAAGCCATATTTTTTCGCATAATGAGCCCACGGATTTAGAATTCTATCTTCTGTACCAACCATCACAGCAGGTTTCATTATTGTCGCCTGGAGGCAAATATATTTTATCAACAACTTTGCTTTAAAACACCAATATCACCCATCCAAATGTGAAAATGTGAAGCAAAGATGTGTGCTTCATCATTCAAGCAAATCAACTTTTACTAGAGATTTACTTAGAGACGCCGACTCAACACGTAGCTGCTAACTGTTTATCACCTAAGAGGCTAAGAGTTTATCAGAATACTCGATAAAGCTGCCATCCAAGACTATTGACACAACAAAAAATCCCTTCTTTTTCCCAGAAGACCGAACTACTATGTTGATGTGACTATACATTAAAACTTCAATGAAACTACAATAAAAAGACATAAAAGAATTAAAAATTACAATGTCACGAAAGCTGATAAAATATTTATGTTTTTGCAATATTATACAACTTCCATCACCAAGTTTCTGACATAGACAACAGTGACGAGGATAAAATTATACAACTTTAAATGGTATGAATAACAAGAACTGGCCAAAAATAAATTCAGTTACCAAAAAAAAAAGAAGAGAATGGTACTATAATTTGGACGTAGCATATGAGAGTCAATCATAGCCATTTCGGTATTTAAGATTTTTCAACCAAAAAAAAAACACTTCCCCATGTCCCAGGTAATAAAGTAGAGATCACCAGTTTAACTCGATACATTCTGAATTGGGCAAGAACAACTCAAAATATTTAGGTGCCGTAAATTTATATAAAGCCATGCTGCTTGCTTGTTTCTACAATTCTTATTATTGAAATGACAAAAGATCACATATGCGTCATTGTAATCATAAATTATCATATTCAGCTTAAAAATTAAGAAAGCAAAGGGCTAAGCCACACACCCAGCACAAAACATGTATATATTAGTAGTTCACATCTATAATAAATAAGTGTGACAGCTATTCTAAGGATCAACAAGATCAGAACAATCGGATCATATCAATACGGAAAAGGGTAAATAATAGTTTAAATGCAAAAACTACATTCACCTCAGGTAATTCACGTAATATAGCTTCCTCAGCAGCAGCTTTAGCTCTAAGCATTCTGGATGGTGATGATGAAGATGCTCCTAAGGATGAAACTTGTATGAATCTCATGATACCACCATGTTCTTTGGAAATCTGCAAGCATAACATGTATGAACAAATAAGTATACTGGACCATGTCAAATCTGGTTTAAAAAGTAACTTCGAAATTTGGTCTGCAGAGAATATTCCAAGTTTTTGGCTGCCATTGGATATCGGTTGCTAATTGAACAGATAATAAAATCAGTTGATTCGACATTAACAAGCATTCTGCATAGAAAGCTATTTGATCCTTTACCAAGTAGATGTACATATTTAACTCACTTATTAAAAAGGTATGTATGTAAAATTAGCGGTTATTTCAAGAGCATAAGCTGCTAGAGGATAAATTATAAAAAAAACTCGTAAATTAAAAAAGGGGATAATAATAGTAGTAGTGTATATAATGCTCTCCCTTGTGTTTGTCCCATTGCTTTCACATGCAGAATTAAACCAAGATGCAATATAACACACAAAACTATAATTTCAAAAACAGAAAAGTAAGTGCAGTAACCTACAGTTGCAAGCTGTTCAGCCATATAATGGTTCACTTCCTCAAAACTATAATTTCTAGTCTCATATTCCCTTCCTGCAAAATTTATACATTGTAAATAAACCACATACCAACGTCACAACTGTATAAGGAGCATTGACCAAAAAGTTCAACTGAACGAATACCAATAAGATTTATAACAACGTTTGCCTTTGCCATCACTGCCTTGATTGAATCTTCATCTCTCGGGTTGTATTTCATGGGAACAATCTGCAAGGAATAAAATGGAAAAAGGTATAAATTTAGCCAAATCATGATAACGAGTGCAAACAAATCCAACCAGCTAAGCAAAAACTAATCACATTCGTAGAAGTACAGAATTTATCTTCTGAATTACCTGTCCCAAATCTCCCATTAATTTAAGATGACGAGGAGAATCCTCAGAACCTCGGAAAGGGACCAACACCTGAGAGCCCATTTTAGCTGAGGAAGAGTACAGAATGAGCATAAATGTGGATCACAAAACAGACTCTTTCACCCAACCAACTTTGGCATAAAATGTTCTTTCAGTCAGAATAAAAAAGTTTCCAGGTTAAAAACATAGAGAGACTGATGATACAAAGAACAAACTAAATGAATTTAATCTTCAACTCACCAAGTTGTTGCACAAGATAACGCCCAAGAAACCCTGTCGCCCCAAACACTGTAGCAACTACTCCACTACAATGCACAACGATATCAATTAACATAGTAACACAATAAGAGGACATGAGCTCTATCTCAGATGTTTAACATACTTATTCCCTCTTCCTGAAGTACTTGGTGTGTCCATTTGTGGATGTCCCAAAACGGCAAAACCTTGTCATCTTAATCTTTAACTTATGCTATGATTATCATGTTACCCTTACTTTGGAAAAAAGAGAGATTTGGGGTAGAGGGAGTAAAGGGAAAATTTAGAACCTACTAAGCTTTTTTATATTAATTTCATTAATTTCTTATATAATGGGAAAGTCAAGAGGAAACAACTAATTTGGGACATGGGGAGTATTCCTTACACAATTACTGAAAAATGCTGAGAAACAATGAATCCAAACAAAATCCAGGAATAAATAACTAAAAAAGGTCTGCCATAAACTAAATACTATATCTCAAAGACAACTCAAAATAGCAGCAACCCACTGGGAAAAAAAACATCATTTCTATGATCCAGCTGAAACCAAAAACTAGCTCAAGCTTGATTAGGGTCCAAATTATAGTAATTTGTTAGCTGAAATCAAATCAAAGTGGAAAAAGAAACTAACAGCTGATTGCAGCAAGAGATGATAAATTGTGGAATTTCAAAGTTAGGGTTACCTAACGGATGATCTTCCACCAGTCCCCTTGCGGACTAGATGTCCCACACCTCTGGTGGCAAGGGTAGATGCGTACCTCGGATTTTCAGAGCCATTATCTGCATTCATATTTACATTAAAACCAATAAAATTAGGGATACATGTATATGACTATACGTATATATATTGTTTGTAAATATGTGAGTTGAGTAGAGGGGGAATAACTTACATTGATCAGAGAGTGGGTAAAAGGATTTGAAAGACGAGATTGTAGGGGAGGGCTTGGAGCATTGATGCCCTAATCGCCTCGAAATGGCCTGCATCTTCACACAGAGAGAGAGGTGTCGATGTGTTTGGGAAAAGGTTTCCAACTCGAGCGTGGGTGTAATTTACGGTGAATGATTGGAAAGTTTTTGGGCCCAAATTCCCAACACACTTCATACGACGTCGTGTTTAGTTCCTCTCCTTTTATGTTTTATTTTATTTTATTTTATTTTTAATTTTACTCTCTTCCTTAATTTATGATTTATAAGGAGGGGAGGGGGTGATTAAGCTTAAGCTATATTACAACTTGAAATTTGAAAATACAAGAAAGACGAAGGAAAGCCGAAAAAATAAATTGAAAATTATAGGAGTTTTTTTTTTTGGCAATTCGTTATACTACATTATTGATAAGTTAAATGTGTAATCCATTATTGATACTAGTGTATCTCTTAGAAGTAAAAATAATTAGTAGTTAATAAATTTATGAATATTGTAAATTATTTAAAATATATTAATGATGACAAACTTTATTTTTTGATCAATATGGCCTAAATGAATAACATTATCTTCCATTATTTTTTCTAAAATTGACTTTAAAAATATATAAATTATCATTATATTTTGAAGCCGAGAAAACAGTACATTTTGACTAATAAAATTTGTGAATTTTTACATACTCTTTTATGAATGAATGAATGAATGAATGAATGAATGGAGCAAAAATAAAAACTCCCAATACCATGACAACGACAATGATTCAAAATCATGAGTGCAATCACCACAAGTGATTCACAAGTAATTGTTAATAAAATATAGAAATAATACTTTACAAAATTTACCACCAGTGAAAGGAATTATTGGTCTTTCATTTTTCAACCCATTAAACACAAGTAAACATCGTATGTAAAAAGTTGATGCCAATCACACCCAAATTTAAGAGCAAAAACGGTTAAATTTCTCCATTTTGTAGCACACCCCAACAATCTTCTTCTCCTTTTGGGATTAATTGTAGCAAGATTGCCAAAAGCAACTCACAAATCAGAGTAAAAGTGAGAAAGAAAGAAAGAACAATCAACAAAGCGCAGAATTTGGAGTTACCTGTCTAAAGCTCTACAAAATTTTACCAAAAATCCAAACTAGCCTTAAACCTAATTTATTGCACAAATCTCAAATACAATTTGATTCATTTATTCTTTTTCTGGGTTTATTAGCAACCTCATACTGCACAACTTATTTATGTTACATTGTATGCAGCATGGCATGAATTCCCCAACTGTGACACTTAAAATGGGGGAGACATATCTCACTGTTGTTCTAGACTGAAACTACAATCCTCTTGTAGGGTTTGATTTGACAACATCCCACATACCTCTTTCCCTCCCATTTGCTTTTCTAATTAGCCGAATGAAGCAGCATCCCCAGTAGGTTGGCTCTTTTCCGGATAGTCCTCGGCTCTTCCTACTTTAACGTTGAAGGTTCTCAGGCATGCTGTTTAAATCAAAAATCAGGTATTCCACTTGATCTCGTTGAGTATTCTGATACCAACTTGAGAAACATGGAAGACTTGTCCTCTAATAGTCGCAAGGGAGTATCAAACTCTGCAACCCGACCTGCAAAACATAACCAAAAACCCAGTTGGTGAGACTCCAACTACTCCATATGGAAACATTTGATAGACTAAAATTTCCTTTGTGAGAATATGGTAACAAGTCAAAGTTCTTCAGGCAATTTTTGCAAACATATTATTGTTGTTTGTAACGTATGCCTACTAAATTGAAGGAACGAGTTGAAGGAAAATACGGACCATCACTGAGCACCAGAACCAAATCACTGTCAATAACAGTTGGGATACGATGAGCAATTGTACACACTGTACAGTCCTTAAACTCCGTCCTAATGATCTTTTGGATAAGATTATCTGTGGCTGAATCAACTGAAGCTGTCGCTTCATCAAGCACCAGAATTCTCGCCTGCTTTAATAAAGCTCGACCCAGGGAAACAAGCTGACGCTGCCCTACGCTCCAATTATCTCCATTTTCTAATACTGCCAAATTTTAGATAAAATAGAACACGTGTTACCCAAATGAAAGCTCCTGGAAAAAATTATCATGTAGCAGAGTTTTCAAAACGGCAAAGTAGTATGCAGCAGATATACCTGGCGAATCAAGCTTTTGCTCCTTAAGCCGAACAATCTCTCCAAGCTGAGACTTATCAAGTGCCTAAGCCAGAACATAATAGAAAAATTAACATGCAACAATGTTATAACTTATAACTGGTTACAAGCTTAGTGATTTAAAGGCCCAAATACTACTACAATCCCAAATTGATTGTCATGGTCAACATGATGCAGAGTTTAAGACTAAGGAAACCAATTTGTTTACTAAGACAACGGAAACCAATTGTGTAAATGCACAAAGGAATGTTATCATGGGGTTCAAATTTTATCTCTAATCTGGAACACGACAAAACAGTCTATTTATCTTAAAGAGGCATTGGTTTTACAAAAGCATCAAACATTTTTAGAAGATCTCAAAAAGGTCCATGTGGTATCCATTTAGCATAGTGAGGAGCAATACAGCAATACCATATTCATACATTGAAAAGGACAACGATTTACAACAAGACCGGAAACCGGAAAGACAAATTTAACAAAAAGACTGGAAAGCCAAATTTAATAACAAAGAGTAGCACGTATTAAAAGGGAATGAAAAAAGTTGGATTCTGACGAAGCAAGGGAAAAGCAATTGAGGTACAAATATTGTACACACCTGCCATTTCTTGAGAATAGTTTTAATAAGCTATATCTATCAAATTAACAGGTTCATATACACATGAAAATGGGAAATATTTCTTTTTGCATTGAACGTTATTTTGGAAACTTTTTAAGCAGGAATATCTGATCCCATGCATGTGAGACCCAAATTAAAACAAAAGGAAAAAGGTTTAGAAATTGAGAGTAACCTGCCAAATTTCTGGATCTGAATGCTCGCCTAGTGGATCGAGGTTGCCCCTAATTGTCCCTTCAAATAAGGTAGGATCTTGGGGTATTATGCTCAGACGACTACGAAGATCATGAAGACCGATTGTTGATATATCAATATTGTCTATAATTATTCTGCCGCCTTCTGGTTCAATCAATCGAAACAGTGCCTGGATCAAAGTGGATTTACCGCTTCCCGTACGTCCAACAATTCCAATCTTCGTCCCACCAGGAAATGTGCAGCTTACACCATGGAGTACCACAGGAAGATTCTCCTTATAACGAACCTATGAAGAATAGGAGTTTCATTAGAATATTGGTCTTTTATTAATTAATTATGATTATTACTGAAATTGAATACTCAAGAGACACGCCCTTCTTTCTAATGTCCTTACTTGTACTTCATTACAAGAACCATATTCAAGACACAAGTACCTTATAATGACTCCAGGATGAAATTTCAAGGGATGCCACTGTCTGGACCTTGACCTTTCGAATTAACCCTCCCTCCTTAATCTTACCAGTTTGTCCCTCCCTCAAATCTTTGATTAGTAATACGCATAAACTACCCAACCCATATGGGTCTCTTTAATACCAGAACTTTCAAAACCACTTGAATCACAAAGAACTAAATTCTTTATTGTGTTTGTGTCATCTTACAAGAGGTTCACATCTCATATGTGATAGATACTCTTACTGAGTGAAAGTGGGGTAAATATTACTTTCCAGTTCAATATTCTCTTAAATCAGAAACAATTTATATAGTTTTAAACTTTGCAGCTTTAGTGTGAAAGACATATCTTGTTTGTAAGATAATTACAAAAAGAAGTACACGCACAATCGCACATTTATATCATATATTGGGTGAAAATATACTATTTCAGCTTATGGTATGAGGCCATAAATGTAGGCATGATTCTATTGGACTAAATTTTGGAAAGTTCTCCACGAGCCTAGAATCCAGCAAGGCATGAAAGCTTGTAAATATGCCTTCTAAGGCACACAAGTAAAATTTCCAATACTCTTGGAAGTTATAAAAACTTAAAGCACCATCTAGGTGTATCTTTGACGTTTAAATATAAAAAAAATTAATAAAATCATTGAACATTGACTGTTGACACATTGTATTGTAATATGAATTCCAAGCTACAAAGAAATAATATATATACCCTAAAAGTATACAAAATCAGCCTGTGATGAGCAATAGTACACACTGTACATTTCGCTATAAACCTTACAATTTTTGCTCTATATTAGGCTGTAAAGGAAAGGTCAGATAACAAAGGACATTGTAAAACTGACACATTATTGATTTAGCACTTTTCACATCTTCCTGCTTTTCTGGTTCATTAACTTCTGAATGCAAAAGCATCAGTCTCATATCAACCACATCAAAAGGAGACAAAGAAGTCGCAATATTTTATCAAAGTCTCAACCTTACGAGTAAGATTAGCAAGCTTACTCCCTTTGTGAATGTCCAAGAAAAAACATGACACATCTCCAACCATAGAATTACAAATTGTACAAGCACAAAAACAAATCATAAGCGGACCACAGGGTCAAGTGGAGTCACTTGACGCCACTTTTTTTTGGGAATTTTTTTAGCCTATTGGTAGTTTAGTAATTATGTGACTTTTAGCCGGGTGAAGAAATGAAAATTGCAAAGATTCTGATCGTGAGCGTAACTGATCCATTTTTCAAGTTTCCTCGTTCTTATTCTTAAGAAAGTCCCCGAGAGGGCTTATTTGATCCATGATTTTTGTTTCATCTTTACAAAGAAAAAAGAAATTATTATTTTTACTTAAAAGATGGTTGAGAAGTAAAAAGGTATTACTTATCAAACGGATTTTATTAGTAAAGTTTACATAAATTTACCGGATGCAATTCAGTTAAAGGAGTATTTTTCACAATGAGTTATGTTGATTATAAGTTACGTAACTAAATGGATGATTAATTTTTGGTCTAATACTTATATTTGACTTACGTTCAATATGATCTAATTTGACATTATGGACAATGAGCCCATTACACAATAATTTCAAGAAATGGAGGCTTAAAGAATAATTTTTTAAAATGCTTGTTTAATTTCAAATTAAGATGTTTTGTAAAACATATTCCCTCCATTCCAAAATATAATATCTTTATTGATTTTTTGAAGTAAATTTCAGTCATATTCAAACTCAAAATTGACATTAGTACAATTGATTATAGTTTTGTAATTTTTAATGACTCTCATCAATTTTGAGTTTGAAAATGCTTAAATTTGACTTTCAAAAGTCAATAATTATCTTATAATTTGTAATGGAGGAAGTATTATTTAATCAAATTATTGAGTATTTTCTGAATGTTAATTACTTCGGTATTAAATTCAATAATTATCTTATAGCTTAGAAACAAATAATGACAATGCCAACACCATGCACCAAAAAAATCTTGGGTCCGCACCGGAGAAGATCAATACTAAGGTAGAATAAATTCTGTATTTCCAAACCAAGTAATAAAACTATTGCACTCAATGTTCAGACCATTTCTGGAACTCCCATAAGGACTTAGGCGTGATGAATATAACCAATTCCCCAATCATTCAGATAGCTAATGTTTTTGTACCCACTACTATTAATATATATCACATAACATCCACAGTGGACCGAATGCAATCAATAGGCATTTGTTTCCAAAAGCACGCATTAAGACAGAGAATGTATCTCAAGTAGGAAATTAACAAAAAAACTAAATCAGATATCAGCAAGATGTCAGATATTTTTTTTCTTTCTTTTCTTTTTACTACTAGTAAAACATGAACTGTATACCTTTAAATCAGTCAATTCAATTGTTCCTTCTTCTGGCCACGAGTATGGGGGACGACTATCCTCAATAACTGGTGGGGCTTCACTGGGGATGTGGCAGTACTGATGAATCCTTTCTATGGAAATAATTTTATTTTCAAGCTTGCAAAAGCTAAGTATCCACCGCGATAAGCGTGCATTCAAATTGAGGCCATATGTCACAGCAAGGCCTGCCATACCTATATAGGAGAACACCTATGTTTAGAAATATCATGGAGAATAAAAGTATTCCATATATTCGCAACTTCTAGTATTTGTGATCATCACATAGCAAATAGTTTTCACCTCTGGTTCTAAGATTAGTCAATTCATTCAGAAATTTGGTCTATCAATTGAGTTTTAATCTAGTTGTCATAAAATTTTTCAAATATTATCATAAAGGATCGTTATGGTCCAAAAAAAAAAATCTATGCCGTGCCAATCATAATGTCGAAGGCTAATAATTTACAAGAGATATATTGAACCGCATGGCTAAAAGTTTATAGAAAGGTAGGATTCCAAAGAAGACTGAAAAGTTCAAACAAAATAATGAACTGATGAACATACTTGGATCAATACTCCCATGAGGGAAGCTCACAAGTAAAATCATACAGAAAGCAAATACAAAAGTTGATAGTAACTCCATCCGTAAGCAGAGCCACTCAATAGCTGCAAGACTGCAGAAGAATGGGCGGGCAAAACAATCAAGAAGATATAGGTTCCTCTTCATGAACCGCTTTTCTTGCCCAAATCCTCTTATTGTTGCTGCCCCACTAATCGACTCGGAAAAAAGATGGATGATTGGTGATTTCTGGATGCTAACAATGCGGACCAGTTCCCTTGATGAAGCCATGTAGTATTTCTGCATACATGCAACACATGAAAGATAACTAACCTAATAGACTTAAAATGCAGACCATAAAAACTTGGAACATACAGTTTGTGCTGGAAGCTTTGAGCAATAACTAACCTAATAGATTATATTTTACAAAGTTCATTGTTTACCTGCATCCATAAACAAGCAATCGCCATTGGAATAACAAGAAGCACAATTTGCCAAGTAACTTGCATCATTACACCAACTATACCAATAAGCTGGATTGTTGTTGACGCAAACCCACCAAGTCTAAAAGGAATATCAAGATCAACAACACTTTGATCAATTGATACCTGACAAATCAGAAATAATCAATTAAAATAATTGTGAGACAAGGAAAAAGAGTAACCGAAAGAAAAGGAGGAAAAACATCAGAGTTAACAATCATTATGGCAAAAGTACATTATATGACCTTATAGTCATAGTGGTCATGTAACACTTACACGATTCAGAATCCGTCCGGCTGGAGTAGAATCAAAGAAAGACATTGGTGCTCGGAACACATTTGTGAGCATTTTCAAGAACAATTTCTGTGCAGCTGCTAGACCAAATGTAGCTACTAGTACAGCCCTAACAAATATAAACCAAGAGCTCCCAAAAGCAAGGGCCATATAAACAACAATAAGAACCATATTACTTGTTTTTGGTTGGTCCCCTTTAGTTTGGGGGTTTGCCCAAGCCATCCACCAATTACTAGCTATTTGAAGAAGCTGAAATAATGTTTGGGCGAGAATAATCAGAGGAATCAGTAAGCCTTTATATGCTGCAGCCATATACGACAAGTACACTTTCATGCTAATTCTTCCTCTCTCCCTTTCCTCTTCTTGAACAAGCTGTCTTTTCCTTGAACGTTTTGCTTTCTTTTTCTCTTTGATTGGTTTTTGATCTGAAGTCGATCCTACCTCTTGCACTTCCTTTGTCAAACTCTCCATATTACCTCCAATAGATTCACATTTCTTACTCAACAGGATAGACCCTTCAAGAGGATGATGTTCATTAGAATCTTCAGAGGATTGATTGGGAATATCCATGGCTTCAATTGCTTCATGATGAGCTGAAACCAGAGCATCAAAATCAGTGTTTGCTTGCAAAAGTTCATCATATTTCCCAGACTGAATGATGCGACCTTCCTTAATAACCTGCAACATGGAAGAGAACATTGACGAGATTATTTCAGTAAAAAACTGCAGTTCGAGTTCTTGCTCTCGGGTAATCTAATTTTTCTTTCTTAAATCTTTCTTTTCTGTTTTGCCTTTTTCCTTTTGTTTCATGATAGGGAAAATTTTATGACTCTCTAAGCGGGACTAACAGCGGCTAATTGGGCTTACAATCACACATACTTGGAAAAACTAGCTGCTATGCTAACAATAAAGGACACTTCCATAAATTACGTCAACTGAATAAAATAAATAAAAGGAATTTTGGGAAAGGTAAGCACTAGTAAGTATCAATAACTAGCAAATCTGGGATAATTGTTCTCAGAAATGATAATTATTCTTTACTATATACAGTGTGGTGTGTTGAGTTCAGAGACTAACAATTACTCTCTCGGTGTTTCATGAGTTCTTTGTTTTCTTCAGTCTTTTCTTATTATTTTATTTTTAACATTGTGAATTTATTTTTATTTTTTCTAACTTTGATTAATGTCATAATCTCCAGAAAATAGTATTTTCCTTCTACACTTTACAAATTATTATTTCCTTCAAATAGGAAAGGCTATACCTTGTATCAAGAAGCAAACAATCTCTAGCGAATTGATATTTTCCTTCTACAGTCTACAGGTTTAAATTTGTTTGACATCATAACCTCCAGCAAACCATGATTTCTAAAGTTGAATCATATTCTCATGTTTCTAGTACAAGGCCTAAATTCAGGACCAGTGTATAACTGTATGACATTTTTCCACCGTCCTGCTTGTCATATCGAAACTATTCTTGAGACAACGACTGGAGTTGATGTCCATGAACGAAAAATTAAACAAAATTAACAGACTAGCAACAAAATGGATTTAGGCCACTGTATTTAAGAGAAACACCTTATCTAGGCATTCCAAATCAAATGAGAAAGCCATTCTGCTAATCCAGACACCATAACACACAAAGAATATAACAAGAGAAGATTTCATACCAGTATCAAATCAGCAGCTGGCAGAAATTCAACTTGATGGGTTACAAATATTACAGTCTTAGTAGCTAATGCTGTCATTATGTATTCCTGCAGTTCCATGTTAGATGTTTAGCTAGACACTATTCAGCAAACAGAAAAATTGATGACATAATAACCAAGTCTAACCTTAAACAGTTCTGAACCAGTGTGTGCATCAACAGCACTGAAGGGATCATCAAGTAAATAAATGTCTGCATCTTGATAGAGTGCCCTCGCAAGTTGCACACGCTGCTTCTGGCCACCACTCAGATTTATGCCTCTATCACCAATAATTGTCTGATCTCCATGTGAGAAAAGCTCCAAATCTTTCTTCAGTGAACAAGCATTTATTACACTCTTATATTTTGCCTTATCCATTGGGCTACCGAAAAGTATATTTTCTTCTATATTTCCAGATTGTATCCAAGCTGACTGAGAGACATAGGCAGAAGATCCACATATTCTAACCTAAACAAACAGAATTAAACAGGAACTGAAATTGTAAATATAAACCCAATAAATAAAATTGGGATAAATTTGATAGTTCCACAAGCTCCTCCTCACATGAATAGTAAGTGGGGTCCACCCTCACGTGAGAGAGTACCTTGTGGAACTAACACTTTCACTTGTGCAAATATCAATTCCCAAATTAGGACAGTACGACAAACTAGAGATGTGAACTTATAGTTCAGAGATTCAACTTACTTTGCCAGATATTTTGGGAATCTCACCAAGAATGCAAGAAAGAAAACTTGATTTCCCAGAACCAACCATGCCACAGACAGCCACGCGCATCCCCTTCTCTGCCTTAAGTTGTATATCTGACAATGTTGGCCTTGAAGAAGAATGGTCCCAGCAGAACACACCATCTTCTATTTCTATTGCCACATTCGTGATACCTCGCGGTAGAGCTATGGTTGCATCTTCCTGCAACTCTTCTTCCAGCAGGAACCCAGTAATTCGATCAAGAGACACTTTCGTCTGAGCCATCATTGACACCAAGTCCGGGAAATTCCTTAAAGGTTCCTGTAGGATCCTGAAAGTGGCCAGAGCAGAAAGAACACCCCCTGCAGTAAGCTCACCCCCTAACAATATCGAAGTTCCAAAAGTGAGGGCCGAAACAAAAATAGGGGAGCTCCAGAAAATAAATGTAATAAATGCCTGTGAATATAGAGCTTTACGCAGCCATTTAAACTCAACGCTTCGCATTTCCTCCAGCTTCAGGCGGTACCTATCCTCCCAAGCTTGCAGTTTGAGGATCCTCATGTTTCTAAGACATTCAGAAGTCGTCCTCATTCTATCGTCTTTTGCAGCCATTAGTTTGTCTTGGTAATCTTCCTGGACCCTTGCCAAGGGGATAGTTGCAACAATGGAGATAATGGTGGCGATCAATGTTGCAACAGTAGCAATCCCAACATTCTTATAGAGAATAAAAAGGGCAAGAATGATTTGCATAGGAAGCATCCATATGTCATGGAGATACCAAGAGTAGTCCCCCACTCTTTGAACGTCAACCGCCATGTAGTTAACAATCTCTCCACTGGAATGACTTTGCTTGGCTGAGCTAGAGAGCCTGAGTCCCTTTCTGTACACCATTGCAGTTAGAGCTGATCTCACATGCATGCCCAAAATGTCGACCCCAAGATACCACTGACGAGTTGTTAAGGTCTCCACCAGCTTAGCTGCAAAAAAAATTCCCGCAAGAATATAACCCTCATGAGGGAAAGTTTCTATCCCCCCTAAGTAATCAACAAAGTAGCTAATCATATATGGACCTACATATGAAACAAGAGTATTCAACCCTGCAAAAATTGCATTACAGGCTGCCTCTTTCCAGAAGGATTTAAGAATAGCCCAAGCCAAAGAAGGCTGCTTTGAAGGATTTTCAGCCTTCAACTTCTCCCAATTTGAATTCAAAATCTTATAATTGGTCTTGGAACGGTCTTTTGGTGCAAGAAGCGGAATGTCCCTCAGCTCAAGCGGCCGTTTTGCACCCGTGGAAAGAATTGGGTTCAACCATGAAAGTGTGACCAAACTAAAGAGACCAGCTTCACTATAAGGAGTAACCTTAAGACACCCTGCTTCTTCTTCAACTAGCAATGGCTCTTGAAGATCAGAGCTTCTATAAACTTGTATGCCGGTGACTCCCCTAACTGCAACAAAACAAAGAAAAGCAAGAGCAGGGGTTGCTGCAAAATTCGCCAAGACATGAGAATTCCAGTGTTTTGAGCCTTCTGTCAGAAATTCTTTCCCATCAGCATACAGAGTGCACAAACAAAATATAAAGGACACAGCCCACCATACCCTCAACAACAATGGAAATTTCTCAGAGGGCTTGAATTTACAGTGAAGTACCGAAAAGCTCAACACAAACCAAGCTAAACCCTGAGCTGCAGGGAAGAGCAGGTGGGTCCAATCTGTACCCTTCCTTATCAACCCAAAACCATCAAAACCTAATAACAATACTTGCAGAAACAAAACATAGAAGCAACAAAAGGCTGAAGCTTTGTACCCTTTACCAATTTCTACACTCCGAATCTCAGCATCAACAGTGCGTCTACTTGGGACAGAATTCCCATTAGAACCCTCTTTATAACTTCGAACTCGACCAGCGCATACAAATATCTGTCTCGAAGACACAATGAGGAGAAATACAAGGGCCAGGGTCAAGTTGATGCATATTGAAGATGGTTCCAATATGGGCAAACCCTGAAGGGTCCTAAAGAGGTTGTTGTTGGCCGTGAACTGTGTAGTGTTTGAAGATAAACCAGAGATTATACTAAGCAAAAGACTGTTAGCCATTACAGATATCAATCCTTGTGTGGAGAAGCAAGTGAAAGAAATGGGTGAGTTGGTTCAGTGAATAAAAATTGTTTAAGCAAGAAATACCAAATCCTATTAAGGGCATTTCAACATCTGTAAATGAATTTGTTTGTCGTGGAAACAGGTGGACGGCTGTGGGAAGAAAATTCTGAAAACCAAATGCAAATGAAAACAAAGAGGTTTTTTATCATCAAACTCAACACGGAATACCAAGACAAGATGAGAAAACAGAACTCAAATGTCTCTTTCTTTTTTTTCTCTCTCTATGTTATCTCTACAGAAGAGAAGGAGACAAATATAGTGCGGAAAACTGAATTCTAAAGAAAACCCACTACAGAAAATCCAAAAAACTGACCTGGGTTTTTTAATACAGTAGGAAAATCGTTAAGTGAGCCGATGTAGAATGCCGAGGCAAATTCTGCAACACGGAAAGAAAGGGTATAGCAGGGAGAGAGAAAGGGTTTAAACCAGCTACACTACTACTACAATCTGATGGAACTTTACAGAGGGAAGAAGAAGAGATTCAGACCCCCCCATACCCAAACCCAACTATATATAAATATATGATATAATTTGTATATAATTTTGAAACAAATTATTAAAGTATTATTAATGATCTAACGACTCTTTTATACGTCTGTAATTTTCAGATGATGAGTCAGTGTCGTGTGACAGTAGGAGTGTAATTGGGCATTTAGCTGAATCTGAAGAAAAGGTGGTGGCTATGGTCGGTTAAATGCAGCTAGCTGGTAAAGCCTTCAATCTCCAGATGGAGAAATTTCTTCAGTTCATGGGCTTACTATGCCAATTTAATTTATCCAACATATATATATAGAGGGATAGATTAGAAACTTATTAGGAGTATTCCGAGTATATGATGTGTTTTCGTTACCTAGCAAAGACGAGAGAGAAAAGTAAAAGTGAAATCCAATATTATACACTAAGCAACTAAGAGAATATTCGATTAGTTTATTTATTTTTGAAGTTTATTCAATTTACAAAAATAGTACTATCATTTATATAATTTACAAATATTAACTATATTTTTATTTTATATATTTCCTAAAAAAGTTATTTAATTTAATAAAGTGGCATGATCATATGATGATAAATTTAAAAATATTGTGTCATTTATATTATCAAAACTGAAAGGCGAACAAATTTTGTAAAAAAAAATAAAATCACAAATCATACTTGTTTTGGGGAAAATGGGTACATCTATAATTGTACTAGGCAAAGTTTTTAGATTCGGACCGGTTATCGAACTGAAAAAGGTATTAAGTAGATGGATCACTGGTTCAACTACACTGGTTCAACTAGTGGTTGAATCGTTATTGACCCAGTGATGTCATTAATATATAAAAATATATTATTAGTAATTAATAAAATTTTAAAAAATCTCGTTTTTTATGAACTAAAACATAATAAAGTTGAGTTGCATATTACTAAAAGTGATTAATTTTAATATTAAAAAAATTTGGTACAACAAAATACTAAAAAATAATTAAAATTGATTTTACCGGGTTTTGACTAAAACTGAATAATTGGTCTAATTCGGACTAAAGTGTCGACCGATTCCGATTTTAACTGGTTCAACCCCAATTCGATCCAAGTTTCAGGACACTGTTACTGGGTACTATACATTGCAAAGTTGCACACGAGTAGTGTGTGATCTAGAATGTCAAATTGAAAACTGCTCTTTTTTTAAAAAAAAATTAGAGATATATTTTGATCTTTTATTACTAATTCACGAAATACTAAAAGTTAAAACTTGAAAATTTTTTATTTAAGTTTAGAAGTTAATGAATATGATAATTGATAGTAATTAGTTTATTTAAATTAAATAAATTGGTATATTTTTTAAAATCATATAAATTTATTTTACCAATAAAAATATAGTTCTAATTTTGAAGATAGTAAGTGACCTAGATAAAGTAAATGTGGTTTTTGGTTGGTATGGAATGAAGTAAACTAGTAATAATAGTTTATAGTTATAGTACTTGGTAATGTCAAAAGTTGATAATAAAAAATTATGGAAATATGGTACCTAAAACTATTAGGAATAGGAAGGTACCCAAAAAGGCTCTATTATTATATATTATAATAAATTAATATTTTAAATGAGTATGGGAGTTGAGAGCTACTCTATGTCCTTGTATTAGATATCTTTTTATAATAATAATATTTTAAAAAATTATAAAAATATTTTTTTATACGTAATATGAAAAGAAGTATATTTATTACGAAATAGTAAAATCGTCATGCTAAAGTGTTTAATAGGTGCGACACTTGACTTTTTCACCTTAATTCAATTCACTTTTAATCAAAAAAAAACATATAACTTGATTAGTGATTTCATTTGTGTCATGGAGTTTGTAAAAGCTTTTGGCGGTAGTGGTGGGTGGATTATGATGCCACGACTGTGAGTGGTCCATGTTATGGGCATCCTTACATTATATATATATACTAGCGGTAATCCGTGCCTCCGGCACTAAGATTATTTTTTTGGAGAGGAAGAAAAAGGTAGAAGAAGAAAGTATTGGAGATAGGGTTTGGAGAGGAAATAAAGAGATAGAAGAAGAGGAAATAAAGAAGGAGGTATAATGAACGGTCAGATTTATGCCAAATTTTGAACGGCTCAGATGATTTATTAGATGAGCGGGAAATTCAAAATCATTTGTATTTTGTTATATAGATGTATATATATATATATAATGATGACCATGCATGCATGCAGGCTGCTACTTATTTGTAATTCCACTGCGGTTTTTTTCTTCTAAATTTCGGTCCTCCAATTCCACTATACACTCCAAATGTACCGGTCACCATCTCTTCTGGTTCTTATAAATTACATGAGATCATATCCCACGTCACTACAAGAAAAATAATTATTTATGATCAAGATATTTTCGACAGAATTAATTCTATTATAAATAAGTTAATTTTGACATTATTTTTTATCATAAATAACACTTTTTTTTATTCTTTTATCTTATATATATATATATAATGATGACCATGCATGCACGCAGGCTGCTACTTATTTGTAATTCCACTACGATTTTTTTCTTCTAAATTTCGGTCCTCCAATTCCACTCTACACTCCAAATGTACCGGTCACCATCTCTTGTAGTTCTCTTATAAATTACATGAGATCATATCCGATATCACTACAACAAAGATAATTATTTATGATCGAGATATTTTTGTCGGAATTAATTCTGTTGTAAATAAGTTAATTTCGACATTATTTTTATCAGAAATAACACTTTTTCTGATTCTTTTATCTTTTATGTTAGTAAAACAAGTTAGCCATTTTATCAATGCTACACAATCTGTATAATGAATCTCAAGTGTTTTTTCCTTCCTTTTGATACATATGATTCTCAAATTAAGAAAATATTTTGTTTAAACATAGTAATTAACTTGAAAGTTACTTGTTTCAATTTTTTACTTTTTTTTTATCATTAACAAGTACCGGTATGTACTGGTAATTTATTATTTCACTATCATTTGACAAGTACGAATTTAAAGAAAGTACAACTACCAACCTTTCGGGGACCAATTCACAACATTGTTTTAATTAGCTGACAACTTTTGACATTTATTGACTTTGATTACCTCTATATATATATATACCCTACTACTTACTACTTTTTGCATTTTCTTCTTCATACTTCAAGTCTTCAACTTTAAGCAGTTGTTACCAAAAACGTAAAAAATATTTTATTCATTTTAAAAATAGAGATATATTTATAAAACAACGACGTCTTTTTAAAAGATTGAAAATTTTACGTTATTTTATATTTTAAAATTATAAATATATTTTTGATTTTGGAACAATAAAAAAAAATACGACAAACATTAAATAAATTTAGGTGTGATATGATGTGTGGATGGGTGAATGGATATTCATAAAAATGTAAATAACGGAAGGAAAACTCAGCCTTTTTTTTTTTTTTTTGCTAAATGGAAAACTCAGCTTTAGGTTCACTGTCAGTTTTGTATTAAATGCCAAGGAAAATACAAAAGTAAAGAACTGTTTGGAAAATGACCAAATAAGGGTGTGTTGATGTTTGATTATAATATACATATTCGGTTGATTCCGACCCAACTTGACAATGTAATTTTTCTCGGAATGATATAATTGTTAGCACTGCAGATATATGTAGCCAATAGCCTTAGGTATCACCAATTAGATGCTCATAATAGGTATCACCAGTTAGATGTTCATAAGGACTGGCCAAATAGTTATTTCTGTCACTTGTGTACCGCTAAAAAGGTGAGAGTTTAAATTTTTACCATGAAAATAGTATATGTGAGTTTAAATTTTATCTTAAATTAATAAAAAAAATTAAAAATAAAAATTAGATGCTCATACAAATTTATTTTCCCTAAGAAATTTGTTTGTACAATTGTACAACCACCACACACCAAGACCAAGTTGGGCTGCTAAGCTTTTATTACTAGACTAGACTAACTACATAGTGATCAAAATTCAATTTTTTTAAAAGAGTGATGGTCATTTTTACTACTTTTTATGTTTTCTAAGGGTTGCAAAAAAGTCATGATATATATTATTATTAAAGCTATCTATAGCTATATAAACATATGATACATATAGATAACTATTAATTTGTTTCCTTTATTCAAAGTATGCAATTATTGCTTTGGATATCACTTTTTTGACTAAAATGTGCTTCCTTAAAGTTTAGCTTAAATAAATACAGTCTCTCAAAATAAAGTGAAGTGAAGCCAGGTGCTTAGTCCACTCACTCTGCCTGCAAAGACTCCAGAAGAATTTGATTCAGTGGAAAAGATTCATGACAACTTTCTTTAGGAATATTTGTGTGTTGCTTTTCATGTGGAGGAATGACATGTAGAAGTATATTATAAAAACATGCTCCCAGAAATAGAATGGTGCAACATGTACATCTAAATGATTCTGGAAAAATAAGAGTCTTGTGAGAAATTTCAAGGCATATATATAGTGAAAAGGGAATATTTTTTGGATTAAACTTGTTGGTGGAAAGAAAATAAGGTAAAGGTGAGCCAGAATAAGAATAATTTTGCCGTCAAATACATATGCCTGTCTGTCTGTCTGTGGTTACAATGGCTGGTTATTCTTAAACCTTCGGTATATGTGAGTTTAATTCTTTGAAGTTGGATGAAAGGATGTAGCAATGCCAGAGTATGCTCTCTACTTAGCAGCATAAAAATAAAAATAAAAAGAAAGGAAACTACTTGTACAAAACATGACCAGCCGACGACCACTTGGAGGAGGAAGTTGTGTTCCCTTAAAAGTTAAAACCACCTTTTTTTCTGCATAGAAATAGAATTTTCTTTGGCTCCAACTTGCACCATTCAAGAATATTACTCCATATATTACTATATTCTTTTGATGCTACAAAATGAGAATCATAATTATTCACTCCTTTGCTAACTTAACTTCCAAGTAAATGACAGTGATAAAGAGTAATTATCTTACTATTTCAGACATGAGAATCTTTGTTACCTCTATCCGAAAAACAAGGGTAAAAATCAAATTGCTTCGAATTATCCAAAGGGAAAATATTCTATTAAGTACTATCAGTTGATGGTACTTATCCAAAAACTAACAATTGATGCCAGCAAACGAACTTATGGGATGCCAGCAACTAATGGATGACAATGGTAGAATTAACAAATTCTACAGATTCTTTAACAGGGTGGTGGCCTCATCTTGCAAAACCTTCCATGCTGCATTTACATGCCTCTCTTCTGTCAATGGAGCTCCTACTGCAAAACGAATAACGTACCTCCCTGATAGAGCCTGCATAAAGTGTTTGCAGGAAATACCTTATCTATCGGATAGACTATATGACATGCAAAGAAAATTCAACATTCTTATTCTTTTAAAATTTGAATTGATCTAAGGGCATACTGTGTGAGAAATAAAAACTTTTCCAGTTGCATTTACAGCCTCCAATAGGTAACGGTTCAGTTGGTTAGCAAAGTCTTCATCTTTGTGGGAGGGCGGCAGAAGGCGAAAACATACTAAGGCAAACTTCCGAGGGGCAACAACCTGCATATGTTAAATGTAGTAATTAAGACTCGCTGCTAAGGAATAATTATTATAGTTATACAAATAAATTGTAGCTCAGATTAACCTCAAATCTCGAGTCTTGAGCAACAAAACTTTCAAACTTTGTAGCTAGTTGAATATGGTTTCTGATGTAAGATTGAAGATTTTCTAGCCCATAGAGCCGTAATACCATCCACAATTTCAATGATCTGTGAAACAACACAGTATTAGCATAGCAAAACTGCATTTTTTGTATCTGATAGAAATCGATAATATACCAAGGGAAATTTTGTTTTCACAAGGTCATCTCTCACATGAATGTGGAACCCACTTACTATTAATGTGAGGACTGAGGAGGACCTTGTGGTAATATCAAATTTCCAAGTGAAAATTTCACTTTCCCTATACTAATAAAGCAGAAGAATGCAACTACATATTGGCAGAAACAAGATGGTCAGCTTAAACTATTGAAGATGGATTAAAATTGGTGAAATGAGGTTAAAATCAGTTTAAAACAAGATGGTCACCTTAAACTATTGAAGATGGATTAGAATTGGTGAAATGAGGTTAACGTGTTATGAAACAAACAGGTTTGCTAACTGGAAAAGGTACACTACTGGCTATGACTTGGCTTGGGAGGCATACACTTGGTGAGAATCCTTTGTGAATTGTGAAACCCAAGGTCATTCATCTTTGCCTCATCTTCACCAAGTCTCTTAAAACTCCATTTTTAATAGACCTTTTAAACACAATTATTTCATCCCAGGTCAAACATGTTTTTCCATTGTTTATATATGAACTTTCTCAACACTCAATTCCAATTACATGCTTACTTAATAAAATGGCAAACTCCTTTGATAGATCAGCATTTAACGAGCTGCATGTTAAAATAAGAAGCTATAAAGGACATTTCAAAGTATATGATGCACAACCTGAACCTTCGTCCAAGAGGAATTTGCCAATCTTTGTAATCCACGACCATGTTTCCTTGAGAAACCTAATATATCAATAAGATAAGAAAATTATGAAGTTCTACAAGCCACCAATCTTCACAGCATTCAAGAAAATGACAAATTTATAACTCGAAAGGCCAAACTAAAGGAAGTTCATATCACAAAAGTTAATGAAACGGTCACAGATAGTCAACATTTTGGTTGTTTTATATATATATATATATATATATATATATATATTGTTAGTGTATGTATGTGCTGTGAGTGTGTATGTGCTGTGAGCACTGAGGAAAACATTGAACGTGTTTTCCTCCGTGCTTTCTTCTCTGTCTTTTGTCAGCTTCTCCTTCCCTCTCTGTATAAATTGTAAACTCTTTCATAGTGAAAATACAACTGAGTGTATAGAATTTTCTACACTGCAAACATGGTATCAGAGCCATATCCAATAATCAAAGGAAAAAATTTCTCTTCCGAAAAAATTTTCTCCTCCGCCTCGCCTCTGCTATGTTTTTAAATTTGAAAACTAGCTTGAACAATTCCATACACTGAAAGTGAGATAGCATAATTGGGTTACCCATAGCCAGGCGACCACCACAGAGCTTTCCGGTCAACCACCCACCGTCGCACGCGCCTCCACGCGCCGCCGACGCGCCCGGCCGCCGACGCCACGCGCCGGCGCGTGAGGCAGTTTCCGGCCACTTTTTCGGCGCGGTTTTCTTGCGTGTTGCTCGCCTCTCTCCCCTCTACACGTCCACAGTGGTCTTGCAGGAAGAAAATAAGGTTTGCTTTGGCTTTGGCTTTAATATTGGTTCGGTTGCTTTTTTTCCTATAACTGCTATACTGTGAGTATTGCATCTTTGCCTCACTAGCTTCTTAGGACCTTTTTTAACTGAGCTAATGATGTGTCTGTGACCTAAACCTAAAAAAAAAAAAAGGAAAAAGAAAAAAAACTCTTGCAGTTCCTTTTCTTTCTTATATTTGAGCCTGAAAGTTATCCTTGTTGCTATTTCCTTGGATAAACATTGTTGCTCCTTTTACCGTACCCTGAGCATGGCAGAATCTAGTCTTACTAGTGATGGTACCATTGAAACCAATAAAGGACAGTTGATTAGAAATCACCACCTCAACTCTGCTTTGGTTCTTAGTTCATTCAAGTTAGATGGAAGCAATTACCTAGCTTGGTCCCAAGCATGTCGTATGTCAATAGAAGCCAACCGAATGCAACATTTTATCACTGGTACAACCACTATGCCTGTGCAAGCTGGTATTGCTCAAGAAGAATGGAAATCCGATAACTCCATGGTCAAAACATGGATTTTTAACTCAATGGAACCACATCTGAGGAGCAGTTATATGTTCTTAGACACAGCATATGCACTTTGGGAAGCTATCACCCAAACCTTCTCTATTTCTGGTGATATGTCTAAGGCATATGATATCCGAAAACGAATCCGTGAGTTGGGGTCAGGGGAGAAGCCCGTGGCACAATACTTTGCAGAGATTAATGCACTCTGGCAGGAGCTCGAATCATTACCAGGGTTTTTCTCAGCTAAATGTCCGCAGATGCAACGGCTTATCAAAAGTTCATTAATGAAGATAGAGTTGTAGATTTCTTTGGCTGGTTTGAATATAGCGTTTGATCAAGTTCGAGCACAGCTACTTGGTCAAACACCTTTTCCATCACTGAGAGAGGCTCATGCTAGAGTTCAGCAAGAGGAAAGTAGGCGTCGGGTAATGGTACTCAAAAATAAATCCTGTTGACCGATCAGCCTTGATCGCCTCGTATCCTAAGCCGGCTTTTCTATTCCTCCTCCTATTGAGAAGGAGTCCCGTGAGTGTGACTATTGTGGGGGAAGAATCATACCAGAGATCGGTGCTTTAAGCTTCATGGGCGTCCTAGAGGACGTGGAGGTCGTTCTGGTCGGGGACGTGGATCTCATGCCTACATGTCTACTCCTCCATTCTCTGCATATGTACCTAGTACAACAGACACTACTCATGCACTGACTCCTGAGGAAATCACTCTGCCTTTCGGAAATTCTATTCCAAACCTACTTCCTCTCATTATGCCCAGACAGGTATACCTCATTGTGCTTTTCATGTTTCATCCGCTTGCCTTAGTTGGATTATCGATACAGGTGCCTCCGAGCATATGACTGGGTCCTCCAACCTTTTTACTTCATATGCCCCGTTCTGAAAAAGACAAAGTTCGAGTCGCTGATGGTTCCCCTGTCATCTATCTCCGGGAGTGGTTCTGTAGTTTGTACTCCTTCATTGACTTTATCATTCGTTCTTCATATTCCTTCATTCACTGCAAATTTATTATCTGTCCAACGTCTTTCTGAATCTATGAACTGTTCAGTAACCTTTTTTCCAAATCATTGTATTTTTCAGGACTTAGTGACGGGACAGAAGATTGGCAGTGGTAGTGCAGTTGATGGTCTCTATTATTTAGATGTTCCATCATCTAACATGGTCCCTACTCAGGCTCTTCACTCTGTTTCAGACTCCAACCTAGCCTCTCTCCATCAATGGCATCGTCGTTTGGGTCATCCTTCTTTTTCAGTATTGGAATTTTTGTTTCCGTCTTTAGTTAAGAATTGTAACAAAACTCAGTTTTTGTGTGAACCATGTGAACTCGGTAAACACAAACGGTCGACTTATTCTGCTATTAACAGTCGTCATTCTGAGTCCTTTGCTATTATCCATACCGACGTATGGGGACCCTCTCGGACTGTTTCCCGTTCTGGTTTTAGATGGTTTGTTAGTTTTATTGACTGTCATTTTCGTGTCACTTGGATTTACCTTTTGCGTTCCAAAAATGAAGTTTTTGATTGCTTTCAGGACTTTCATAAAATGATTCAAACTCAATTTAACGCTACAATCAAAATTCTCCATAGTGATAACGGTCGTGAATACAATAATAATCATGCTTTTGAATCTTACCTCTCCCAGCATGGCATCATTCTTCAAACCTCTTGTGTCCAAACCCCAGAACAAAATGGAGTAGCCGAAAGGAAAAATCGACACCTACTAGAAGTTGCCCGCACTCTTATGTTTACAATGAAAATCCCTAAATTTTTATGGGTGATGCGGTTCTAACTGCGGCATTCCTTATCAACCGCCTTCCTTCTAGAAGCCTTGGAAACAAAAGTCCTATCTCCATTCTCCAGCACATAAACCAGTCCTTCTCCCTCGCCCCGAGTTTTTGGATGTGTGTGCTATGTTCATGATAAAATCTCCCACTCGGGGTAAGTTAGATCCCAAAGCTCTTCGGTGTGTCTTTATTGGTTATTCTCCCACCCAAAAAGGTTATAAATGTTATCATCCTCCTTCTAACAAAGTTTTTGTCACTCGGGATGTAACTTTTTTGGGAGTCGGAACCTTTTTTATTCCTCTTCACCTTCTCCTCAGGGGGGAGGATGTTATTGAGGAGGAGACGCTTCTTTCCTTTTGAGACTGGTATTACAAGTACTATTACACCATCTTTTCCCTACTCCTATTGTTGTGTCGGATAATTCTACACAGGGGGAGTTACAGTTACACGATTTCACATGCTAGACAGCCTGAGCCTGAGGTTGAGGACCTATACTCGAAAAGGGAAGAATAAGGTCACCATTGCTGCACCACTACACCAACCTTGCCCTGAACCGAGTCTTGGTAATACTAATGGTATGAATCCTGATCCTATTTGTTCTTATGATGATACTGACATTCCTATTGCTCTTAGAAAAGGTGTCAGTTCTTGTACACAACATCCTATCTCGAAATTTTGTTTCATATGATAAATTATCTGCATCCTACCATTCCTTTGTTTCTTCTTTGTCCTCTATATCTATTCCTCAGGGGTGAAAGAAGCAATTAGCAACGAGAAGTGGAAACATGCTATGATAGAAGAGATGAATGCCCTGAAAAAGAATGACACTTGGGAACTAGTTACTCTTCCTTATGGGAAAAGACCAGTTGGTTGCAAATGGGTATATACATGAAACAAAAGGCAGATGGGACAGTTGAAAGGACTCAAAGCCCAGGCTAGTAAGCAAAAGGGTACACTCAGACTCACGGGATTGATTACCAGGAGACTTTTGCTCCCGTGGCAAAATGAACTATGTTCGTACCATAATCTCATGTGCAGCAAACTTTGGCTGGGATATTCAGCAGTTGGATGTGAAAAATGCATTTCTTCATGGTGATCTAGAAGAAGAGGTATACATGGAAATAACCCTCTGGTTTTGCTTCATCTGTCACCAAGGGAAAAGTGTGTAGGCTGCGAAAGGCGTTATAAACGGGTTGAAGCAATCTCCTCGAGCCTGGTTTTGGTAAATTCCACAAAGCAATGATAAAACTTGGGTACAAACAGAGTCGAGCAGATCACACTCTATTTTTCAAACATATAAATGGTAAGACTGTCATTCTTATTGTTTATGTTGATGACATTGTAGTGACAGGGGATAATAAAGAAGAGATAGTTAATCTCAAGGCAAGTCTGGCTGAAGAGTTTGAAATCAAAGATCTTGGCACCTTAAAATATTTCCTTGGTATTGAAGTTGCAAGATCTTCCAGTGGAATCTTTCTGTCTCAACGGAAGTATGTTCTTGATCTCTTAACAGAAACTGGCATGCTAGGATGCAAACCTGTTGATTCTCCTATTGAAGTTAATCATCACCTAGAAGGAGGCATAGGACCTACGGTGGATAGAGAAAGATATCAACGTCTAGTGGGACGACTGATATATCTGTCCTATACTAGACCCGATATATCTTATGCTGTTGGTATAGTCAGTCAATATATGCATGATCCTCGACAAAGTCATATGGAAACCGTTTACAGAATTTTGAGGTATCTCAAGTCTGCACCCGGTAAACGTTTATTGTTTGCACCACATGGTCATATGAGAGTTGAAGCTTTTTCCGACTCAGATTGGGCTGGCTCTATAGAGGATCGTCGATCTACATCAGGCTACTGCTCATTTGTTGGAGGTAATCTCGTCACTTGGCGTAGTAAGAAACAGTCTGTTGTGGCAAGATCTAGTGCTGAGGCTGAATACCGAGTTATCGCCTTGGGTATATGTGAACTAATGTGGCTTCGAACTTTGCTAGAAGATTTGGGTGTTTCAACTAAAGAGCCTATGCAGTTGTTTTGTGATAACAAGGCAGCCATTAGTATTGCAAATGATCCGGTACAACATGATAGAACGAAGCACATTGAGATTGATCGACACTTCATCAAAGAAAAATTAGTCAGTGGTCTTATCTGTTTACCTTTTGTAAAAACAGAACATCAGCTAGCTGATATTCTGACTAAGGGTCTTAGTAGTAAGATGTTTCATCCCTTGTGTTTCAAGTTGGGTATGCGAGACATCTATACACCAACTTGAGGGGGAGTGTTAGTGTATGTATGTGCTGTGAGTGTGTATGTGCTGTGAGCACTGAGGAAAACATTGAACGTGTTTTCCTCCGTGCTTTCTTCTCTGTCTTTTGTCAGCTTCTCCTTCCCTCTCTGTATAAATTGTAAACTCTTTCATAGTGAAAATACAACTGAGTGTATAGAATTTTCTACACTGCAAACATATATATATTTAGAGCTGGGATGATTCAGGTAGAGGTATCCCAACTCTAATACCACATTACAACAACATAAAACAAATTGGCCACGGATGGAGAGGCCCAAACTACTGATATTTTGATGTGCAACGTTATTCACATAGTTTATATCGCTTCTGTCCTAGCTAAACAGACCAATATATGTATTTTTTTGTTTTAGAGTTTTTGCTACAAAACATCAATGACTGTTACCATGGAATTCATAAAAATACTTACTTTGTTTTTCAGAAACTCAGGATTTGTTGACAAAGATTGAATAAGAGCACTTCGGTCCTGTTGACAAGAACATACATATGAACCAAATTTTTGAAAGACAAAAAGGAGTGGACTATGGTATCGTACTAAATGAGCTCTACTTTGGAAATGTTCTATCAGCTTACTTCTTTCTGGTTAAGAAAAAAGTAAGCCACTTTCACGATCCCTTAATCTTAATGCAATAGTAGATCTTTCAAGTAAATCCAAGTAACATATAGCTTAATACTCCTTCCACCTGGAAAAGGAGTCCTACTTTCTTTTGTAATTTCCAATAAAAATGGTACTCTTATTTCCGGACAGAGGAAGTATCACTTTTACAATGTCATACTTGGTCATAAAATATTGTAGAACTTGTAAAGATCTCAAACCGTGAAGCATCATGGACGACTAAAATAAAAGTAGACCACTGAAAGCATTTGAACATCTACTGGAAGTAATCTATCTTGCCATAGCATGTGAAAGACCAATTGAAACATGCAGAAATGCATCAAAACAACAAACCACACCTTAACCCACAGCGTTGAACAATCAAAGTTCGTTAAAAACCATTTATGCGCGTTCATATTAAATGAATCGGCTTCTTCAACACCATCAATGTAATGGCGGAACTCTGGACACACACAAGCACTTCCAGCATATGCAGCATCCACATGTAACCACATTCCATTCATCTGTAAAAAGGTCATGTGCGAAGCACTTTTAGTGTTTTCATCTTTATTTTGCAGGAGTCCAAAATAATACGCAATACAAGGAATAATGAAGTATATTCCTTTTAAAAAAATTGTTAAACTATTAGTTGAGCTTGCAGTGGCTGTTTCAAAAAGGAGAGATCAAAATAGAAGAAGTTACTCCTTTTATGCTTGGATTTAAAGGAGTAAGCATGACACAATATATGTTCCAGCTTTGTCTTGTTGAACTTTAACTTTATCCTTTAGCACCTAGGTGTTCTAGCTAGCTGCTTACAATTTTCTTACCTCTTACTGAAGCAATGGAGCTAACATGAAAGCTCGTGACATCGGCCTAAAAAGAAAATGCAAGGTGTCCCCTAATGCAGTTTATATTCGTTGATGTAAATGAAATTGAATCTATTGTAGATTTCACTTGAGAGGAGTATTACGAGTCTAGGGGAACAGTTGGTTTCATCTAGGTTATTATCGCCTCTCAGTAACATGTCTCTATGAATAAATTAATAATGACCGGCACTGATCACCAACAGTTAAATAATCCCAGTACGATATGTCAGATTTTAGTTTGGCTTGTCAATACATTTAGCTTTTCAATGAAATTCAGGGCAATATAACCGCCACAAGAAGATGTGCACAATATTGATGGATGCTTCTTATCTTAATTTATTGCAGGAATGCTAATTTTATCTTCTTAACAATTTGATTGAATTTGTCACCTTAGTAATCTTTCCCAGAGCAATCAAAGGATCCACAGCTGTTGATGAAGTAGTACCAACCTGCATGTAAATATGCAAAGCTTCTTTAGTTGAAAGTAGTTCTTAGATATGAAAATATATCAAGTGAACATATCGAAATCAGGAGCTAAAAAAGTTGCAATGTTTGTACAATGTATAGAAACATAGCCCAACTTAATTAAAAGAAGTTCATGATTTACAATTTATTCATAAATTACCCTATCACAAACATGTACTTTGAACTTGGGAATTTTGATTTACTTTGAGCATTACACCGCACAGAGAAATTGTACTCATGATATGACATAAAACTCATTTAAGAAAATGAATTCCCAATTATTTGATGCTAAAAGAGCATCATGTTACATAATTATGTGAATAGTGAAAGAAAAATAGGACAGGTCGACAAGATATGTATTGAGAGAACTCCTTGTTATGCTTAAACGACTTAGTGTCCTTTCTTTTAAATTCTATCAGCTCCGTCACTGAAAATTGATTCCTTTTGTTGCCATAAATTCACATTAATTTGTTTCTTACCGTAGCACATAAGAAAAAGGGGATTAAACCAGAGGCTATGTCATTTGAGATCGCTTGATCAAGTAATTCAGGAACGAGGGCATATTCAGTGCGGGAGTCTGTTTTCAGCACCCGACAGTTCTCAGGATGAATTCCTGCTATCTGCCAGACATAAACAATGGTAATTATAGACGACGTAATTACTGATGAATAAGCAGCATGCCTGGCCAAAAATTGGTAAAGAAATATAAGCAACTTAGTCTACAAGGATACTTGCAGGAAGCATCTGCAAAATCTGAGTTGTGTGCATAACGATTTACAATTGCATAGAATTGGTTGTTAACCATACTGGCAATTAGATGATATGTACCAAGATTGTTCAGATATGGTGAATGGTGCATAAACTTTATCAAAAACTAATCAAAGGATAGAAAATATAATGCTGAATAAAGAAAAGAAAAGGAATACAAACTGCTTGTGCACATTTATGAATGTACCTGGCAGGCCTTCTGCATAGCAGAATGAGTTTGATCAGAATAATAAACCACAAGCTTTCCAAGAGCATCTTTACCTATTCTTCTTAAAACTTTGTCACGAGCAGCCAGAAGTACAACCAGCACAGCTTCACTTGCAGTGCCTTGTATTACTCCACCACCCTGTCCTGTAACATGGTTCCAACAGAAAATCCCTGTCATGGTCAACTATTGCACATAGTTGATCCAATATTGTTCCTACTGAAGAAAGAAAGAAAGAAAGAAAGAAAGAGTACAGATGCATACTTGAGAGAGGAGAAAAAAAGAAGCTCTAAACCAGCCATATTAAGTACAATTCTTATAAATTATGTCTAAACTTTTCAGTTTCTAACATCCAAAAATTCATTGAGCCAAAATTTCTCTCTTCAGAACGATTAATCAATTTAATTGAGGTCCATGCGTAATTCCTTGAATGTAACACTAATTCTGTATGCTAAGTAATTCCTCCGTCTTCCGCCACATCCCTTGTTAGACGGATTTGCCTTAAGACAGTATTCCACATTCAGAATTCATGTCCACATGCACTTAATCAAAAGGCGTCAGCTTGTCAATCTATATTAACAAGAATATCCACACAAAAAGTTTTAAACTTTCACATAATCGAAGCATATTTTGGTTGTGAATTTATTAATAACCTCAGCATGAGCAATATAGGACATTTAAAAATAGAATAAGCTTTTACCTGTTGATAGGAAATGGTCAGGAAGCTTGAGTAATTTGGCAAGCCAATCTAGAACAATCATTTCAAGTTCCGTTGCTGCAGGAGAAGTTATCCAACTAAAGCCCACCATGTTAATACCAGCACTGAGCATTTCTCCTAAAAACCCCGCAACACTGCTATTACTTGGGAAATAGGCAAAATAATCTGGGCTTTGCCAGTGGGTTACCCCAGGTAATATCTTTGCCTGAACATCTGCAACCACAAATAAAATAATATTGTACATTTGTAAATCAACTCAAGTTGGTGTTATTTTCATAGTATTTTAGATTTAAGAAAATTAATATTTAAATACACACACACACACGTATATAACCAACTTTTCATGCTTCTATTCGAGGTTTTATGCTTTTGTAGTTAAAAAGTGCATGAGAAACCAATTAAGAAACTTCACCATCGAGAACAGTTTGCAAAGATTCTGGTTGAGTCGGTGCAGAATCAGGCACAAGGTTACGCAAATACCCAGGCTGCATAAATTGATTCAAGTGAGTAACTAACATTTGAAATTTTACCGAGAGCACACGCGATTAAAAAGCATCCACAATTTTTTATTAGACCTGTAACCATCAATTAGGCTAATAAAAACTGAAATTGAAACGAAAAAAAAAATATATAAAATGGGATCAGCTTATCATCTCCAAAGATGCATCACTAAAGCAACCAATGTAGAGTGGCATAAGAAGAATCTATACAATACAGGTAAGACACTATTCATTGGAAATGTATTTCATTCCTTAACTAGACACTGAAAACAGATGAAGGCTGATTATAAAGAAAGAGAGAGAACCATTCAACAATTTACTTCAATAAGTAAATTAAATCAAGACTAAACATAATAGCAATATGAATGAAATAAAAAAGATGGAAAAAGGAAAAATCTTGGATATACCTCAACTTGGCTGAGGACAGGGAAAGTTTCAATGTTCTTGTAGTAATCAGCAATAAAATCTACCATCTTGTGAGCATTCTCTCTCAATTGTTCAGCATCCATTGGTTTCAACCCACCCTCCCTACAATTTAAAAAAACCCAATAATCCATCATCAAAACAAGTGGGAGAAAAACGCCTCAGTTACATGAATTAAGCACCAATAAAATAGTGAATAAATGTGGGTTATGAGAGATTGTGACTTACATTTTGACACCAGGAAAATAAAAGGCGGAAGTGGGTTTTTCTCCTATATGTAAATGAAGAGGAATAAGGATTGACCCAAGTGAAAAAGAGGAAAAAGAAGTGTCTGGTTTTGTCGGGAACAGACTGAAATACTGAACAGATAATAGATAATGTAAATGGCGGAGCAAGTTTGGTCCTTTTTGAGGAAGAACACACTCAAATACTGAACAGAGAAGAGAGAGTGTAAATGGCGGAGGTCCTTTTTGAGGAAAGAACAGACTGAAATAATGAACAGAGAAGAGAGAATGTAAAATTTGGTCCTTTTTGAGGAAAGAGATTGAGAAAGAGAGAGAACGTTTTGTTTGTTTATCTTATGCGGATGTCGTCTCGTCTCCTATATTGCTGCCATTGGATATTTGTGGATGTTGTTCTGGCGCACTGGACAAGACTAACCACCACAATTTAATCGATCAAGTATATAATAGTCGAGAGATCTTATTCAAATCAATTTGATTGATGACATCGATTTATAATTTTTAAATATAAATTATATAATTATAATAATATATGTTTAAATTTAATAAATATATAATTATAATTTAATATATAAGTATATATATATGTGTGCACGCATAAATCTCACAATAAAATTAAAAAAATATATAAAAAAATTCTACATGTCATGTATATAATAATAATAATAGTAATAATAATAATAATAATAAAGGCATCAACTTATGATTCTCAAATACAAATTACAATAATTATACTAATACATGTTCAAAATCAATGAATATAATTATAATTTAATGTATATCTCACAATAAATTAAAAGAAAAAATCATAAAAAATAAAAATGTCGTGTATATATGATAATAATCTAAAAGAGAAATTTATAATTGAATTATTTTGATAAATAAAAAATATATATAAAAGATAGTCCGTATTTTACATGGGTTTCAAACTTGTTGTAATAGACATACCCACCACCACAATTTAATTATATTTATTGTATTATATGATACAAATAACATAAATAATTGAATGAAATAGCCAAATATTGTATTGTATAAAATTGTACTGTATAATACAAATAGAAAAATATCAAACGGTCATAAGACATGATTGAAGATATTAATGATAATAGTTTGAGTTTTTATATACACATTCAAATATTCTACATATTACGAGGTGAGATTGATATGTTATAATATAATGAATTTTCATTTAATTTTTTTAAATTTTTATTCAACATGAAATATGGTGAAATAAAATATATTTAAATATAATAGATATATATGATAATTTTACCATGACACATGTTAAAAAATTCATTTTACCATCATATTACACTGCTCGCCACTACTAACAACCAAACATACATTTAATAATATTTAAAAATTATTATATTATTTTTTCTATTTCATTATTTCAATTTAAACGCAGGGTTTTATGTTTATTGCTATCCAATTTCATTATTAAATTTATCAATATGTGAAACAAAATAAAAGAACACTTACACCTATATTTAAACTAACATTATACCCCTTATATTAAATATTGTTATATTTAAATAACAATAAAATTTTAGTGACAAAAAAATAGTAACAAAAAATGAATACAAAATGACGTGATTTATTGCGATTAGTTATTATTATTAAACTCTTTTATGTATATTAGATTAATAATTAATTATACTTTGTTATATAATTTTATAAACTAATTTTGTTAAAATTCTGTGGTCACCATAAGGACTATAAGTTTTGTATTTATGTTATTAATATTAAAAAAGATAAATAACATAAACACATATGTTATAGTAATCCATAAAAAAACTCTATTTACTCAAATGTTTATTTCACCGTACCGTTCTGCCAAACAGAGCCCAATAGCCCATAACTTGGCCGATCGAGCTTCATTTTAAGCGGAAATGGAGCAAAATCTATAAATCCCTGCAAATTTCAAAAAACCAGTGAATAAACATCTAGAGATAGAAAATGGAGGATGAAGAAGCAGAGATATACGAGGGAATCAGAGCCAACTTCCCTTTATCATTCGGTAAGCAATCCAAATCCCAAACCCCTCTCGAAACCCTACACAAATCCACTCTTCGTCCCACCAACGGCAAACAACCCCCTTCTTCCTCTTCAAATTATCTCTCCAGTAACACCGACACCAAAGTTTTCCCTTCTCTCTCTTCCTCCTCCAAAGCCTGGTTAGATTCCCTAAAGAAGAAAAACCCTAACCCTAGAGCCCAAGTCAGTGATGACGTCACAATTGGGCCGCCTCGGCCTCCTCCGAATTCAGCTAATGTGGAGGAGGAGGTTGAAGAGGCGATGATTGGCCCACCTCGGCCTCCACCGCCTGCTGATGAGGAGGAGGATGATGGGCCGATAATTGGGCCGCCTCGGCCTCCAATGGATTTGATAGGGTCGGATACTGATGATGAGGATGGTGATTTAGATGGAGAAGAAGAGAACCGGTATCGTATACCTCTCAGTAATGAGATTGTCTTGAAGGGTCACACAAAGGTAAATATTCAGTTTCCTCGTTTGGCTTTACCTTGTATTTTGTTTTGCTTTTATTTTTGATATGTCAGTTGGAGTGTTTTATGATTTTGTTCAATTTTATTGATGCAGGAAATAGTATTGAACTGTTATTTTGATATATCAGTTGGTGTGCTTTATGACTTTGTCCAATTTTCTCAATTGAATAGAATAGCACACAAAAATGCATATTTGCTTTCAGACCCGGTGAAGATTTTCAGCGAACAGATATAATCCTGACTTTGAATTTACATGGTGATGCTTTTGGTAGGTTGTTTCTGCTCTTGCAGTTGATCATTCAGGGTCTAGAGTTCTTTCTGGCAGTTATGACTACACAGTTCGTATGTACGACTTTCAAGGGATGAATGCTCGTTTGGAATCATTTAGGCAGCTTGAACCATTTGAAGGTCACCAAGTCCGTAGTCTAAGTTGGAGCCCTACTGCAGACCGATTTTTATGTGTCACAGGTTCAGCTCAAGCGAAGGTACTGCTAGTTACTCTTTGGTTTATAGTCGGGTCAAACTCAGCTTGCAATTGTTTTCGAATACTATCTGATTGATAGTTTTATTGTCATTTCAGATTTATGACCGTGATGGACTGACTCTGGGCGAATTTGTGAAAGGAGACATGTATATCCGTGACCTTAAAAACACAAAGGGCCACATATCTGGGTTGACTGGTGGGGAATGGCATCCTAAAGAAAAGGAGACTATTTTGACATCATCGGAAGATGGTTCATTACGTATATGGGATGTAAATGACTTCAAGAGTCAAAAGCAAGTATGTGGTTTTTTATTTGTTTGTTTGTTTGTTTGGTTTTTTTTTTTTAACTTTTATTCAGCAGTGCATTAACTTGCATGGAGAGTCAAATATGGAGTGTTGTATTTTTGTTTCCCTTTTGAATTACAATGTGAATGATTTCAACTTATTTTTCATCACTTCCATTCTTTGTGTTAAGAAGATATTCTTTTTGGATGAAAGATTTTGGATGAAAGAGGAATGTAGAAGTGAAAGTTTTTGAATTGCATGTATTATGACACCTTAGACAGTATCTTTAAACAAATTTTGGAAATGTATCAAAAGGGGTGTATGGTCAAGTAACTAGCCAAACTGTTTAGGACTATGTTGTATCCCTTTAGGACCCTCCCCTTGTTTATAAGAAACTGTCTCATTTAGAATGACTTGTTCTTTTTTTCTTGATCCAAACACCACTAAAGTACTATAGTAAACTCGGTGAGAAACGGAAGACTTTAGTATTGGAAGGTTGTTATAAGATTTGATTATGTTGCTTTGTATTTTGTGTTGTTCGTTAATAGAAGAGTTGTCTTTAAAATGGCTAAATTTAAAATAGTATTTCAAGTTATAGAAAGACCTGCTGGATAGAGAGAAAAGTTCAAATTTGCATATTCTTTGTGTTTATTTGTTATTTTTGTTTTTCTAATTCAGTAAATCATACTAAAATTATGAGGAAGACTGTTCAGAAGTTTGTAATTATTAATTAATTTCTTGGTATATTGGAATGGGATTGAGATGCTTATTTTTCTAGGTGCATGACTTTAGCTTTAGGGGATGAGATGAATGATGAGCAGGAAATTAATATATTTAATTTTTTATTGACCCATTGTAGGTCATTAAACCAAAACTTTCAAGGCCTGGAAGAGTTCCTGTTACAACATGTGCTTGGGATCGTGAAGGAAAGTGGATCGCAGGTGGCATTGGAGATGGATCTATACAGGTATTACTCACACTGCATCTGTTGCACTGATTGACTACAATTTAGCGTAGAAAATTTAATAGGCTTTTTCTGCTAGACTAGTTTTTAACTTGTTCAACTTCATATTTTACAGATATGGAATTATAAATCTGGACGGGGAAGCATGCCATATATACATGTTGCGGCAGGACACTCAGACGACATCACTTGTCTCAAGTTTTCTAGTGATGGAAAAATTCTGCTATCAAGAAGCTTCGATGGTTCACTGAAGGTAAGGTCAATATAAAGCAGCCTTACTGTTTACTTTCTCCATTTAGTTAAATCTGGTAAAACTCTCTTCACAGTTTTTCACTAGACATTTTTTGAATATCTTAGGTCTGGGATTTGCGCCAAATGAAGGATCCTGTTCGTGTGTTTGAGGATCTTCCAAATAATTATGCACAAACTAATATTGCATTTAGTCCAGATGAGCAACTGTACTTGACCGGAACATCTGTTGAAAGGGATAGCACGGTTGGAGGCTTGCTATGCTTTTATGATCGAGAAAAGCTTGAACTCGTGTCAAGAGTCGGGATATCTCCAACATATAGTGTTGTCCAGTGCGCTTGGCATCCAAAGCTGAACCAGGTAACACCACATGACAACCTTGGTTTGTCTGAACAAAAATCACATTTCCACCTTCCCTTGCTTTAAATTCTTAATGCATGATATTAGCTACAGAAAACAGTCCTTAATTTGGGTCAGCATATGTTGTTTGTTGCTTCCATTTTATCCGCAAGATATTCTATAAGAGATAGTTTTAAAATTTTTGTAAATACTGGATATGTTTTTTGCTTCAATGCAAGCCTCTCTACCTTGTTTCTTACAGGTCTTTGCCACAGTAGGGGATAAACACCAAGGAGGAACTCATATACTTTATGATCCATCCCTCAGCGAGAGAGGAGCTCTCGTTTGTGTTGCACGTGCACCAAGGAAAAAGTCTGTTGATGATTTTCAGCCTCAACCTATGATTCACAACCCTCATGCCCTACCCTTGTTTAGAGACCAGCCAAGCCGTAAGCGTCAGCGCGAGAAGATATTGAAGGACCCACTCAAGTCTCATAAGCCTGAAGTTCCCATGACAGGGCCAGGGCATGGTGGAAGAGTTGGCACAACCAAGGGAAGCTTGTTGACACAGTATCTTCTTAAGGTAATACCCATAATTCCCTTCTTCAAATACCCCACAGACACATGTAAAGCTGGTGAAAGTGACTTGCATTTGGTTGCTATTGCAGCAAGGTGGCATGATTAAGGAGACATGGATGGATGAAGATCCAAGAGAAGCCATCTTGAAGTATGCTGATGTTGCTGAAAAAGATCCTAAATTTATTGCTCCAGCATATTCTCAAACACAGCCTGAACCTCTTTTTGCCAAGTCAGATTCTGAAGAAGATGACAAATAGTCCGGAGATTCAGTACATTTACAATATTAAGTGGTCAATCCTAGCTACTACAGAATTCATTCAATGAGCCTTTTCCAGTAGCTAATGTTGATAATTCCTTTGCAAATCCTTTTCATATATCACCCATCAAATTTTGATTGTGTATCCTTAAACCTAAGCTGAAGGTATTCTGATGATGTCTGTGTGATATCCACACTAACCAATTTTATAGTTCATGTAAGACCTGCAGTTTCAATATCTAATTTATAGATATTCTTTGAATTTTTGCTTGAAAGACTGCTAGTGTTTTTAAAGTTGAATATAAAAACAACAGCAGCTTTGTCCTATTAGTTGGGTTAGGTTAGAAAGGATCCCATATGGAAGTGGTCTTAAAGTTGAACGTAGCTTCACAAAAAGAGTGCTTGAAGTTGCTTGGTTATGTGATTGTTGGTCGAAGCTTTTGTCAAGATGTGATTACCAACTTGGGTTGTCAAGATGTGATTACCAACTTCTGAGTGTAGAATCAGACGTGTACTTTCTTCCCTTTTCTTTCTTTTGGATTCTAATTCCAAGCAGTTAGTCTTTTGACATTCCTATAAGAATTCTAATTCCAAGCAGTTTGTCTTTTGACATTCCTATAAGAGTGAGTTGAATTTGAATAACAATTACAATTATATATCCAAAATTGCCTGGAATTCAAATTCCTTTCTTTTCAACCCGAACACCGAGTACAAGCCTGTTTACTGAAAATTTATTCAGGCTCAACTTTGCCTTCAGACATGCTCTCTCTTTCAATCCGGTTAATATATTAAGTATAGTAAATAAAAGTGGAGAGAGAGAGAGAGAGAGCCGGGGGGTGGGGGGAGCAAACATTATTTCTTTCAAGTAATGAAAAATAAAGCAGTACTTTTTATTCTCCCTTAAAATTCCCAAGCAAGGTGGAATGGGCAACTTTATTTTCTCTTATCTTCCCTTCTTTCCTTCCTAAATTGTACGTGTTTGTTAAAAATGCATTAGGAATCAACTTTTTCGAATGAACAATACTAAGTGCACAAACTGTACACAAAAAATTGGACACAAAGAATAAATCGCAACTCTCACTTCCTATTTTTTTTTTTTTATATACTATTTGTGTACAATTTTTGTGTATAATTTGTCTGTAACATTACTCTTTTCGAATGTAACAACAAATGAATAAACAATTCTCTCAAAGTTATTTAGCGTAAAACTGTAAATACAAGTTTGGAAAAGTAAAATACTTTTGTTTACACGTGTTTGGCTCTACATTACAATAGTCCTCACAAGCTCAGAGCTTGAAAAATATCTTCTCGCTCTTCTCTGTGCAATATCAAAATCCGTCTAAAAAACGGGGATGATGATATTTATGCTAAGGAAGTATTACCGACAAATTACTGAGGTAAGATCTCATGCAATCACCATTATTACGTATGACTGCCATACTCGTATTTGCAATTTTCCCAGCGGCATCCAGTTCCAAGAAATGGATCCAAATGCGTTGAGATTTAGAATGTAGGAACCGAACCACCTTGCTTTTTGTATGCAGGTTTCTGTTTTGCATATTGGAGTTTGCATTGCATGCTTAATGGTACCCATTCTCATAACTTGAAAGACGAGAGTCTGACAGAACTGTGAACAGTTGTGTGTCGACGAATAGCTGCAAAAGCCAAAAAGGAGGTGCTAGGATCATGAAAATAACTTCATCAGGTGAAAAAACAGAGAACTTTAGCCCATTATCACCAGATATTCAAGTTTATGTACCAAGTCCTCTTGTTTATTAAGGGCAGCATTTAAATGAGAATAAAATAGAGCTTACATACCTTAACAAATGATTGGTCTCTACTAGGAAAGGAATCAATAAAACTATCCTTAAGAAGTAATGAAACCTGCGGAAATAGAAAGACATAGTTAGTTAATCGCAACTAGCTGGTTTCCAGGGTGCTTTTATGTTAGAAGGTACATAGAGAGAGACTGTAAGTTTGAATTAGTTTTGCCAACCCTGTCATTGTTTGATTTTACACTAGTGATAGTATGAGACCTCAATTCTGAACAAAGTGACTCCAAGTAGCGCCTCATGACGGTCAAAAATTGTGCAGCAGCATCAGCCTGCACTTCAATTGTCGTAATTGCTTTAAAATTAAAAAAGAGATACTACTCGTGAGTGAAGGTAACATTGATAATTAGTAAATAAGCCTATAGGTAAAGGTAGAATTGTTTTCCAGTTAATATCATAGCAAAGCATCTCCTTTTTATTTCTTTTTTGGTTTGATAAGCACCAGAGCAATGTGTCTCGATTATGACAAACTTGAAAAACTCTCTAAAATTTATCCGCTAATGCAAATACCAACAGTTCAAAACATGAAGTCCTTTGATATTGAGGTCAGACTTCTAGCATCGCTGACAAGCTTGAGCCTGGTCTTGGTTTATGGTATGTATCTGAGCAAAAACCTAACACCTAATTTTTTGGAGAGCTTAATACATCTTAATTGGCTCAGGTAAATAGAGCATCTTGTACAACAAAGGTTAAACAGATCTGATAATTTACAACCCCAACAAAAAGATTGAACAAGTCAAACTACTCTGTAACCATAAAACTAATGGACAGAGAAAATAAAACTTCAATGCAAAACTATAGACTGAAGCACCATTAGATTTAAAGTTATACAGAACTACAAGTGTTGACTAATGTAACTTGATTGAGATAAATAAGAATTGACTAATCTAAATACCTGCACTTCACTGCACTTATATACTGGACGCTTTGTAGCAATAGTGTTTTCATATGACAGTCTAGCATGGATTGGTCCGAGTTCACAAATAAGCTCTTTATATCGAGGAAGTGCAGGTAACTTGCATGTTGTTACCTGCATAGAGAGAAAGAACGTAAAAAAAGGAGTATATTCTTTACTTGGCTCGAAAAGACCAGGCATTCCAAAACACAATAGAAGATTCATATTCATGGAGCGGTCGTTCTAAACATTCTTTGATTCAATTTCATGCCAAGTGAAAAAATTATGAAGTCAACATAAAATTAATCTTTGATAATCTTCCAACTTGCAATGACGTTTGACAAAGTGAAGGTTTTGCCAAGTCGAGTCATGCACAAAATATATTTTCATGTTCAGGACATAATGACTTATTCAACAAGCTTGACGACTTGAATAATATGGTTGTGGAATATGGATAAAGAAAGAAGTTCATGACGGCGAAACAAAGATCAATGAGATATTTCCGTTGAATTGAGTATGAAATCTTAGAACTTAAGATGGTCCATTGTGGTCGAAGACAACACATTTGACAGCTTGACGAGCAAGCAGATCAATATCAACCCTGGTCTGGGCTACAAGTTAGTAAATCTTTCTCCCTTGCGAGCAGGGAGTGTTGAATCATGAATTACCTTATTGAACTCGTTAGCTATAACAGCTTTAAGATTTCAGAGAAAGTAACTTCAAATTTGCACAACATAATAGCATGGCAGAACACACCGGAGCATTCAAATTAGAGGGGCAGACAAAGAGAGGAGAGAGTGAGATAGAGGACAATAAATAATGCGCATAGAAGAAAAACTAGATCAAACAATAAACATCTAACCAGCCTTGAATGAAAAATAAAAAGAAACAAAAAAATAGTTACACAACGTTAGGATTTAAGATGCACTAATACAATGTTGTGGTTTGCCATCCAAATCAATTGCTTCTCAATAGAAACCAAGGTAGTTTTACGCTTCGTTAGGCTACATAAATTTGTATCTCATGAGTCATGGCTTTTACTCATTCTTAGGTGCCATATATTAAACGAAGTTTATAGAAACTAGTTTAATACAGTTATAAATTATATTATAAAATATTTACTTTGGTGAAAATATTATTAAAAGTTAAATACTTGTCTTTTTTCAAAAAAATTATTATAAAAGATAAGCAGGATAACTGGATAAGATACCACAGAGAACATTTTCAGAAGATTAAGCTACAGAGAACACAACAATCAAATACAAAATAACCAGTCGATTAACATTTCCAGAAGAGCAAGCTAGTTTCTACATAAAAAGGAATCTCTGCCCTATAAACTTAACGATAAAAGGATCGAAAATGCTAAAGTATAACAAACCTGGTCTTTGGCCACTTGAACATGAACAAGATTAGACATTTTCATCTTTATGTCAGCCGGTTTATGCTGTATACCAACCTGCAGAATGATATGGAAAACAGGCTACATGAAACACTAGTCCCAATTCTTATTTGGGAGACAACACAAGTCAATATTAAACACTAATTTCAATGGTATATGCCATCACTGTGTAACTTAGCTGATGTGAGTTTCTTCATATTACAAAAGGTTTACTAGAAAATTAGATCACCGCTGGGACTAGTAAAATGTTTGTGAAATAATATCTGACTGGTAAGATGCCAGTTACAATGTAGGCCTAATACATGGGTTATAAACTTTAGCTAATGAATTAGTTTCATCTCCCATGTCCGTGGTAAAGTTTGAATATTTCAAGAATGGTACAAAATGTAAGCGTAAAGTACTGTCTGGTGCAAGTTTGCACTTAGCATTACTTGGAAACAAAGAGAAATTGAGGGAAAATGACAAAAACTCACAAGGAAAGGAACAGGAGCATCAAGAAAATCTAGCATCTTCCCTGGAAGAACCTGCATAACAATCCCCATAAATTTAGTGCATATATAGACAAAACAAACACCGACATAGAAGGCAACTTGTTTCATTATCAACCCATCTGGAGAAATAAGAAAAAAATAGAAGCAGAAGAGCTTTAATAATTGAAGAAAGACACCAGAATGAATAACTACTGAATAACTTTTGCCAAAACATAAGAGGGGAAAACATACCTCATCCCTTCCATGCAACACCGACCCTACCTATGCATAATTATACACGTGTACATAGACATTCACAACAAAGAAACAAACCATTGGAAAATGAATTTAAAATGATTTTAATCTCCAAAAGATAACTTGAGGAAGTAGTTGACTATATAACCAAAAAAAAACTACGTATCATAAAGATGAAACATAGATGATTTCAATAATGCAGAACATTTACACTTCAGTGATGTTTCAAGGATGCTAATATCTATAACACGTCATGAAGTAAACGGTCTTAAATTCAATGACAAAGCAGTGTGTAATGTTGTACAACTTACTGGAAGAAATAAGCTTTGCCATTCAAAAGGACGTATCATGGGAATAAGAGATAACACCATAGCTGATAGAACACCCTGCTTAGATTGATTAATTTAAACAAAACAACAGTTCAGAGCGGTGCTTAGTCATTGGTATGATTGAAACAAGAAATGAGGAAAGCATGTTTGCACCAAGATTAGAGCAATGACTTCCAAAAAATATACAATAATTACCAGATTCGGGCACACAACGACCACTTGTTTCTCCAGTAATACCCCCGTCAACAAGGTCAGAATCTGAAATAATAATATTCATCATATCTGGACTCAAAGTAAACTTCATGGACCACATTCCAAGCACATCTGTACTAATGAGTGCGAGGAAAAGATGGTCTCTGACTTGGTCTCTCACGAATTTTACCAACAATACCTTTAATATATCAGCTAACTTAAGAGAATATGAAGAAAAGAAAATTCAAACGAGGAACAGGTTCTGCACAGATAAGATAATTTTTTATGTATTCTTTACTTTGCTTTTCTTGGTTCCCACATTAGAGAAAAAGAAACTTGGCTTTTAAATCAAAGTGAATGCTATGTCAAACAGATTTATCCGCCTACTATCACAGCACCTACCTTTGGCGTCTTTTTATCGTACATCTTTATTAATCCAACAACAACAAAAAGTATAAGCAATTCTCAGGTTCTAAGCGACTAGGACTACTATGATGGAAATCACTGCATTTTCTATTTGATAAATAGAATGGTAAAAAAAGAACATTACATTTTCAAGAGACAGAACTCGACAAATTGTTGCAGTTGTCCATATAGATAGTTCAACAGCTTCCTCAGCTGCAGCTAATTTCATATTAACCTTGAAAATTTTCATACTGTCAGTAATCTTGAGTATACATGTCCACAGAGGCCAGAGAAGCAAATTCCAACAACTAATCACTAACCATAATTATACCTCAGCAGCAGCTAATGAATCCAGTATATTTAGATCTAAATGTTTCTCAGTTTGTGCAAGGGAGGAAACAGAAGACCTTCGATACTCAACAGTCTGTAGATGCTCAAGTGGCTTAAAAGCTATTTCACCTCCTCGTTGGGGAAGATGCATAGCATGATAACTGCAAACTATCTGAAGTAAAGCATTGTTGTTCTCCTGATATAGACACCACAAACACAAATAAGTAACAATCATAAAGGCATTGGCCTATTAGTATTAGATTACTGCCTATGATGGGGTAAACATTGACAAACCTTAGCCCATTCCATAATCATCTCATCCCTAGCGACTTTTTCATAGTTGAAATATATTTCACCATCTTCATCCTCGGAGCTGAAGCTTCTTACTGAACTGCCAAAGGATAACAATATATTTCTGAATTATAAACTTGAAGAAGAAGATTCTTATAAAATTGTAAAACCAAATAAAGACATACAAAAAAATCATAGAAAGAACATGATTATTACCTATTCAACTTAATTGAAGTTGTAAAAGAACATTCTCAAACACTATTTGATATAATGTGAGAATAAGCAACGTATTGACTAACTTAATAACCTGACTCATCCTAATTACAACTCAACAACAGAGCAATAAAATAAGAACTAGAAATTCTACCACCTGAATAAGGATTCAGAACTTCCAAGGCGCTCCAACGTACGGCTCCTAGGGCAGGCACATGCCCTAATCTCTGGAGTTTGATCATTAGCACAACTTCCATAAGACCTTTCAAATCCATCAACAGGATTTTCCGAGGCCTCAGATGCATGATCATCAAGACAATGTGAAATCTTTCTGCTATCCTTAACTATTTCCCTAGCTTGACTATGATCTGAAACCTCACTGGAAATGCTCTCAGGAGATTGAGGTTCCCACCTTGATGAGGATGAGCCGACCTTCTCATCTGATATAATACCCGCAGCAGCAGCAGCAAGGGCTATAGCATTATCAACAGGTATTGCAGTAGCCATCAAATCTGTGCCACACTCCCCGTCAGGGGAGTCAACATTCTCATTCATTTGGCCATTTACTTTGGTTACAGAAGGAACATAATCAGCCAGACTCATTTCACTAACAAACTGTGTTATCCGGTTCAGACGCTCCTGTGCAACAATACTGCATCAAAGTAAAATACAATTCAGTGAATTGCATAATAAACTTTTGGGTTCAATATCTCTCTCTTTAAGAGTAGCAAGCTTGCAATTTACAACATGCCAACCTGTTCAACATCTCATAATGTAATTCGAAGAAAGGAACCCTTGTTAAAATGCAGTAACAGCGAGGAGCATAAACCAAAAAACGACTGCATCTTCCAGAAGATTGAGAGAGGGGTGATGAGGGACCTAATATACCAGGTGGTCTCTGAACAAATTCTTGTACACGTAAGCAGACACCATAAAGAGTTGCATTGTCTGCCACCTAATTAAAGGAACATGGAATATCATCAGTAACAACTGTTGCTCAATGGGAATGAAATTCATTACATTCTATAATAAAAAGTACCAACAATAATTCATAGAGAGAACACCAGCCAACTTGGGAACATCTAATAGAAAGACGAGAATACCTCTGGGGGGGAGGGGGGGTTTCTTCCCTTTTTTGGCAAGTAAATTATATCAAGAAAATTCAAAAACAAAAGGGCTCTCCAGATGAGAATACCTTCGTATCAACAAAAACATTAACAAGTATTCAACCTTAAGCAGACATGTACATCATGAGTATTTTCAAATACAACTTTAAACCAATCCATATGGGGTTAATGGCCAACAGCATAACATAAAAGTTGAATAGCATTTAGTCATTTGTGATCTTTGATGCCATAAGTACCTTTATCGCTAGTTTCATTACAGATAGTAACATTGACATGACAAAAATTATCGACAAAACAAAAATAACACTATAATATCTGAGGTCTAACAACTGGTAATATATAGGGGATGAGAGGAGGATTAAAACCTATAGACCTGTTGTGAGTCCTTCATTACAGGACAGTGTAAGAGAGCACGTGATCAAAAGCTAGCACGTATAAAAACCAATTGATGTATACACTCTTCGGCTTTCTAAGATTATATCCTGCCAAAACAGCAGTCCTGTCTCCCTCACAAGCATAGAATGCTGCCCACTTAGGAGAATCAGATTAGTACCGATTAAATAACCTTCCACAGAAACGACCATTCACCCATGAGACAGTATATATCAAATAAAAGATTTCCCAAGACGGCGAATGTGGAAAAGTAATTTGAAGGAATGCAACTCACTGAATTATCAAGTCAAACATTAATTCACACATATGATGTTCAATGGATTAAAATTTCACTGTTTATGGAACAAAACTTATCAATTTTGGTGACATTCGAGGAAATAAATCTCCCAGAAGTAAGCCACGGCATTAATAAGAAAAGAAATGTCCCACTTTTCCAAAACTATTTATGTAGCACCCTGAGGAAAAAACTAGGGGAGTTCAGATAATCATATATAACAAAAATGTGAACAGGACTTACTTTTAGTGAATATATAAATGATAAATCATCTCTGGTCAAGTGCTCCTGTAGAGGAAATTAGAAAACAGCATGTTACCTCTTGTGGAGGGGGAAAGTAGAGAGATGGAGTGGAGACAAAGACCTAATTTTATTTATTTAATTATTTATTTTGATAACTGACAAGGTCCTAAGAACTTAACAACAAATTATTGCAGCAGCCTACCTGAAAAATAAATATGCATATTAACACGCAATCACTTAGAAGCTTGGGCATGCAATATTGTATCGCAGACTTGCTCTTCTGGGCTTTTGCGAGTGATATAGGACCTTAAATTTCTGATGCATTTTCTTTCCTTAATCAGTTTGGATTTTCAGGCTTAAGTTAAGCCTTTCCTATTTCCATAATTTCTCTTATTTTAGGCTTAAGCTCATTGTCTTAATTTCAGGCATAAGTTTAGCAGTTTAGCATTTCCTTATTTCATTCAGTTTGTAAGCTTAATTCAGTTTGTAAGCTTAATCCTATAAAAGGATTACTATAGACCTTGTTACGCACTTCCAATTTTATACAAAATATCTCCGAGAGAATTTATCCTCAGTTTTTCTTGTAGATTTAAGATTTTGGTGGATTCCGGAGTAATTTTACCTACTGGATTCCACGGTCATTAGCATACGCAGGTTAGCTGACTCACCATAGGAATCAAAAACATAATTATCAACGAATGAAAGAAACAATCAAAATATCAAGATCATATTCGGATTGTTTTTCCATACCTGTCCGTAAACAAGTTCATTCAGCTCGCTCAAGGATGGAGTCCTCTCCAATACACGTGCCTAATTTAAAAAGAAATATTATTATTTAGAGGTAAATATTGCAGCGTGGAGGAAGAACATCTTCAGCACAGCGTAGCCTAATTACATGGAAAAACATTTGGAAGAAAATATGACAATGAGAAACAAGAGTATCATCTTTAAGTGTCAGGTTTGGACTTTTCAACCCAAAACTTTAAAATAATAGATATGTACACTTTTATAATAATTTGATGTGAAAAATAACATAATTAATTAAGAGAATTTAAATTGAACCCAAGTATTAAAAGATCTTCAAAAACTCAGTGGGTTTGGAAGCCCCCACTCGATTCTATGTGGGTGTGCCCCTGCATATCAAACATATGTCATAACCATAAATATATATAATCGACTGTCTATCACATATAGTTTGCATGCTTAGAACAGTCCATGTAACAACAACATAGAGTACATCAACCCAGCACAAGTGCATAAGTATCATTATATACCAGTATGCTTGTTAACTATAATCATATAGGGAATCCAAAACATTACACCTCAACACCTTCAGGAGAGCAGAAGGCTGCTAAATCACTCGGGCACATGGCTAATCTCTTCCAAAGAGGATACTTAAAAAGTATCTGTAGAATAGGAAACAAGGAAGAGAAAACAACAGCATAATGTTAGCATTAAAACCAAAACTATAAACCAAAAACCTAAAACATCAAAATAAAATTTCAGTTTCCATGACCAAGAAACCAGACAATAGTTCAAGATGTGGTCTCCCCTCAGATCATAAAAGAATCTAAAATAAACCTCTAAAGATTTCATAACTAAAATTTTCATTATAAGCAAATATAAAGAAATAATAATAATAATAATAATAATAATAATAATCTTGGACTAGAACATAATAGAAAATTTTCAGGTGCAGGGAGATGACCAGAGTTTTTCTACCAATAACTCAAATACACGAGCAAATGAGAGATAATTAGCAACACGAATTAGCATCACGTATTCCTGACCACAGAAAGATATTGTAGGGAAAAAAATTGTGACAGGAAGAAGCAGAGCTTAAACTGTTACGCGAAACAGTAATTTAGTAATAAAAGAACAACCTGCGGTTCAAGTTTTGGGAGTGAAGGCCCCAAACGCTGCATCACTGTACAATCTATCCCCTCGGATTTTTCCGTTTGTAACTCCCACTTCTTCCGTCTAGCATATGCGTCCTCCACAGCTTCAAGATTAGAATATGGATGGAGACCAACAATAATGAAGTGTTCAAAAAGGGAGGTAGGCTCCTTATGCTTCGTCTGGTCCTAAGAAAGGATACCCATGAGAGTTAGAAGAATCTACATACCAGTTGGCATATGGAAATAAATAATAAAAACAAGCACAGAAAAATCATTATGTACGAAAGGGAATAACAAGCCAGTAAACGGGCAAAATATTGTAGAAAAAAACACAACTGGAACAAGCTATATAAACAAAACTGGAACTTAATGATAAAAAATACAAAGCATACTAAAAAGTCAAGAGGTATGACAGTTTACAAAAAAATTCAGAATCATCAATTTGGATATCAAATATATGTAGTTTATACCAAGGCCATCTGCCAAAAAGAATTCTGAACTTCCTTCTCAAGGTATACAAGCCACTTTAAACAAAGTAAGAGGTAATGAAATCAAGTTGTGCTAGTATACACAATACATCAATTTGATATTGATCACAATTGTTGGTGTAATGGACTGAATATAATATTTTCCATTAAATAAGGAATCCCTACTCACTAAAACATAATAACAACAACAATAAAAGTAAAATAAAGCAAGGATTTCATAAAGCCAAATTTGCAAAACATGATATTTTCTTTTCTTTTTCTTGATTAGTCAAGCATGGCTTTTTAATATCAAACTTCTGGCCATTAGTTAAAAATGTAATAAAAGTATATAACACTAAACTTTCTCAGAGAGGGAGAGAAAACCATTACTTTTGCAACAAGAAAACTGAATTGGAAAAAGAGTTCCTATTTCATCAAACAAGCACCATAAAAAATAGATATATAGTACTGGAACATAATAATCAATTAGTGACATAAATAAAACTGTCCATTCTACTGTCTGCAGCATACCATGGTTTTTGAGTGAAGTTGATACCACTGCCGTTTTTGATCAGCCAAAATTTCAGGATTGAAATCAGAACCCTGAATTTCTTTCTGTGCATTGTTACCCCATCGCAAAGCCCTTTGTACATGAGACTTCCATTTCTGAAACCCAATGTTGCGTCTATTATTTTGTACTGATGATACAACCTCACTCCTACTACGCCTATGGCCGGACCCTAGTGGCCCAAGGTTAGGACTGCTGCTCATGCTGTTTTGTATCGGTTCACCTGCCACTCCAACTGCCTCCTCGGGTATCTGTTGTAACACCTGATACGGCGAGGCTGGACACTCTTCTGGCACATCAATATCTTCTTTAAATTCCATTTCACTAATAACATTACATTCTTCTATATCCAAGTAACAAATTAATCAAAAAACAAAAAACCACAATGTCCAGTCCATGGACCCAATGCCAATATCAAAACGTACATAAATATCATCCAATCCACTCAACAAGTATCAATCTAAATCTTCAAGTATTGACTAACTTAAGAGGAACCCACTAAAAGACGCACCAAATTTAACATGAGAAATGATTACTTACTTTCTTCCCAACCCCTAAAATATCTGGATTCAATATTCTGAAATCAATAATAATTCTGATGAATTCACAATTTGCACATACTCAGGGTGGCTTTACAATTTATAAAACCAATGCCCCAGTGCAAATAACACCGGAAGAAATTCATAAATAACAAATGCTCCTAAGAAAATCAATTAAACAGTTCACGACTCTACGAACATTTCAAAAATTACCCAAGTCTGAAACCAACCGATAGAACGGAATTGTACAAAGATTCAGACATTAATGATAAGAACATGTTACCACTTGCAAAGCAAAACCCAACGGCATAAATTTGTAACAAAATGTGATCTTTTTACCCATTTCAAAGAAGTTGAATTTGCAGTTATTTTGCTCATTAGGATTTGGTGCCTCAAAGTTTGGTTGAATGGAAATGTAGAGAGAGAGAGAGAGAGAGAGACGGTTGCCGAGAAGAGCAATGCAAGGTTACGCAATAGAGGAAGGGAGAATATTCACGTCCTTGTCTAAATTGAATTGAATTAACAATCCGAGAATTAAACAATTTAAACCGATAATTATAACTAGCAGGCGATTACATAGATACAAATAAAAATTTTATGAAATTTAGAGGATTAAATAGGAATGTAAAAAAATAAATATAATAATACAATTAAAATTGTAAGAGCAAATGAAAAAAATATATATAAGATAATTACATCAAGATAAATATGAAGAATTTAAAATTAACCAAGACATTCAAAAATAAAATACATCTAACCAAATGTGACATTGAATGGATAATTAAATAATTTTAAACCAATAATAAAAATATTTATTAAACTCAGCGGACAAATACAAAATACAAAAAGAGAACTAATTAACTAAATAATAAGATATCTAAGTTTATACTTTATAGAGAAAAAATATTATTACACATAATATGTGTCATTTTATTAATGGATACTGTATCTTCTCTGAACAACTATAATAATAATAATACTCATTATAATACTAATATTTTTTAAAATAAATATGACTAATCTTGCATGCAAATATTAAGGGTTTGATCAAATAAATAAAGTTACTCCCTCATCTTATAAAAGATTATTTAAATACAATTTTCGTATAAAATAAGAAAAACTAAAGTAAAGAAAATAGAGCAAGAAAAAACTCTAATTTTACTCACAATGCAATATAATATCAATACAGAATTGATATTTTTATATAAAAATATCATATGAGACCCATGTTTCAAATAGAGCTTGGGGCCCAAATATATCATTTCATCTTAATTGTTTTATATAAACAATTTTAATCAATGATAGGTGATTGATAAGTGTAACTACAAGTATAAATATATCATTAAAATAAATTTAAAAATATTGTTAAATACGTATTTAACATGACAATATAAATAATATAATGACATTTTTAACAACTATAAATTACAAATGATTAGCTTTTAAGCTCTCAAGCTGCCATGTGATAATCTCTTAAAGGTTATAACTGAATCAAACAATAACGGACGGCATACTTAAATTGTGAGAGTAAATTGTCATTTCAATCTTTTTTCGTAGATTGTTGTTTTGAATCCTATAATTAGCTGTAACATAATTGTGAAAGAAAATTCAAAATTAATTTTTTTTTTAATGTGATAGTACAGTGATAGAGTTTTCTTCTTTTACGGTGTAATTATATATTTGAATTTATCCGCGACCAAATAGTCAAAAATTCTGTAAATGTGTTTTAAAATATTAAAAATATATGTTCTTCTCTTAATTCTCATCCTGACCTTATTTCAGGATCCCTATGTCTGTAAGATTGAAATGTATTCCTAAATTTATTACTGTAATAATGTAGGTTTTTGCAAAAAAATATAAAAATTTCCCGTAATTCTAAAGATTCTTCGGAAGAAAAATAGAGATGTCTCCTACATTATTCATAATATGTGGAAGTATTGACATAATTTCATACAGTCATTCGGTCTGAATGCTACATGAAGAATGAGGCGGATACGACTTTCCTTCTTGCTACGTTTCTTCCTTGGGGAAGGTTCTTTGAGAGGCGTTCCGTGCATACAAGGGGTAGAGTTTTCTCTTGTTAAAAAGAAACAATAGCCTTAACTCGAAAGGAACTACTCGTTACTAGTTCGTTCGGATCTCCCACCCGAGGTATTTTCACTCAGAACTAAGAACTCAAATTAGAACTCCTTGGGTAGCCTACGGTCCATATAAGGAGGAGAGCTTATACTTATGCATACTTGTACCATTGGGTCATTCATTTACTGTCTCAGATATACTCTTTTTCGGTTTTTTCTAACGTTTTGGGCTAACGAGAAGAGCTATTCGGAGTCAACTCCTCATTTTTAATAGAAAAAGAACTCAATGAAAATTTTTGCTCAATCATCTATTTAAAACTTCCTTCGTCTTTTTATTACTTTTTTGAAAGTAATTTCAATCGGGGACGGATCTCCTAAAAGACTAACAGAATTACGCATAGTGAAAAAAATAATTGTTTGTCTATAGAATGCATGTTTAAGTAACCATTTTTCACCAAAGGGGAAGGGGGGTTGCACATGAACTTGCCGTCCGGCACGGACATGTATATATGTATATATCTCGAGAATTGTCCACTTTATTTATGGCGTGATTTTCGACTTTACACAAGTCCTTTTTATAATTACTTCAGTAGAAAGATTCCCTCTGCACTTTATTTTTATTTTTTATTTTTATTTTTTATTTTTATAAAGGGGTTGACATAACTTATATGAGATGTGCAGTTGGGCTTAATTTAATAAAATTTACTAATTACTTGAATTAAAATGAAATAATATACGGATAGAAACCTTGAAAATACTTTGTTGTATTACTTCTTAGTGCTCACTGCTCCGTACGAAATATTTTTTAAATAAAATTATTTTTAATTTTTAATTTATTTTATATAGTGATTATAAAATATATTTTTTGAATTTTAAATTGACTTAATGTTATTTATTAAATACGAATTACTACATATCACATACAATTGTTATATTGTCGAATACTCACAATTGAGTGTTACTAATGTGTTTCTTTTGTTATTTTATTACATATAAGAGACATTTAGTTAATTAATGCTATAAAACAATTCTAACTTATATATTAGTTATTAAAATTTAGTTAACTAACTTTTAAAACTAAAATCATAATGGCAACTCATTATTTACAACAATTATATTCTTAAATAATTATATATTAAAAATAGAAGAAAAATATTATGAGTAAATAATAATTGATATAAAAAATTATAATGTATATTACAAAATATATTAACGATTAAAATCTAGTAAACAACTTTATGTCATATAGGAGACCTTAAATTAATTAATGTTAAAAAAATCCTGACTTATATATTACTAATTAAAATTAATTCACTTTTTAAAACTAAAAATTATGATCGTAATTTATTATTTTACAATAATTTATTTTTTATAAAATTTATTTAATTAATTAATTATACAATAGATTATCACTACCTGACGGACTGGGCTCTGTTTATGTCCAGCATTAAGTCGGTCACCATTATTTCCTCTTAACCAGCCTTATGGGTCAGAACTCAGCCTAACTGTTAACAAGAGTGAGGCTTTTCAAATTTCTTGGCTACATAATCAGTTTTTCCTAAAGCCCAATCCAATTCAAAATATAAAGCTTTTAGCACTTATGCTCTACCTTAGGGGTGCACAAAAAGCCTGCAGCCTGCGGCCTGGCCTTGGTCCGGCCTGGTCAAAGCCTGGCCCGGTCAGGTCCGGTCTGAAGGCTGAAAAAAGGCCGCTATTTAGAAGGAAAAATCTGGCCTGGCCTGGCCTGAATAAAAGTCTGGTCTGGATCGGCCTGTGGCAGACCTTAAGCCTGGCCTGTTTCACTCTTAGTATTTTTTTTTATATCTTAGCAGCCCATTGTCCCAGCCTAGCAACCCAACATGTCTTATGGTTTAAATAATTTTAAGTTGCAAGTCTGCAACCCACAAGGCACCAGTAACATATGTTTTTAAAAAAAATGGAGTGGTCCCAATTACAATAAATTTAGTATATTATTTTTTAAGACCAACAAGTTGGCCAACAACGGACAAAAAAAATAACACTGCCCTATGTTGCCATAGTGCCATGGATCATGACTCACTGTCATTCATCAGTGATTAGTCTCATCAGCAACGTCAACTAACTTAACCATTTAGCCATTTAGGATTTAGCAAACAAATTCACCAATTCTGTGCACGGAACAATCTATTCTTTTCTTATTTATCAAAAAATAAAATAATATTTACTTATCAAAAGTTATAACTTATAAGTTGTAACTTGTAAGTTGTAATACATTATTTTTAATTAATATATTAATTAAGTTTAATTATTTATTTTTAATTTCTTATAAATACATTTAATTGATATACTAGATAGTTGATTAAATTTTAATATTAATGTACTACTTAGTTTATTAATATTAATAAGTTAGTTGATTAAATTTTAATATTAATATAGTACTTAGTTTATTTAATATTCATAAAATTATAAGTTAGTTAATTAAAATATAATATTAACATACTGGTTAATTTATTTAATATTAATAAGTTAGACAGGTAGTTGATTAAAAGTTTATTAATATGTAATATTTATAAACATAATTACATAAATAATTAATTAAGTACAATAATATGAAAATAGTTGTGACTTGTAAAGTTGTAAGTTATTTACTTATAGACTTATAGTAGAGACTAGAGAGTAAGAGTCTAAGAGAGTAGGAGACAGGAGCCTGTCAAGTGACAACTTTGTCCTTTAAATCTTCAAAGTTTGGATAGATGATGGGATTGGACGGTTGGACTAAAAAGAAAAAATAAAAATAAAGAAGCTTAGCAGGCTAGCAAGTAGCAGTTAAGACTCTTAGCTGATAACAGGCCCAGATGGACCGGACAATAAAGAACATGTAGATCAGAAATGGATGCTGGACCGGACAGGTAGAATTAAAAAAAAAAGAAGGTGCAGGATCATACCGGACTAGCCTGGCCCAAGGCCTGGCCTGGCCTACAGGCCTTAATAGATCAGTTTTTTGAGGGATAAGCCTGGCCTGGCTTGGCCTACAGGCCCAAAGTCAAGGTCTGGCCTGGTCTGGTCAACGGCCAAGGCCTGGCAGACCCAGGCCGGACTAGGCCAGGCTGGCCTGTTGTGCAACCCTACTCTACCTCATCGCACCAAATTTTTGGCCTTACATTTGACTATTGTGTCGCATCGGGTCATTAACCACTTCTTATACCAAGTATTAACTAGTATTCAGGCACACGCGGATGCATGTACTTCATCCGTCCCAAATTAATTGGTTTTGACTTTTTAAAGTTAAATTAATCATTTTTAAAATTAATCTTTTTACTATTTTTAATAAAATATAGGTGAAGAGATTATAACCAAAAGAAAGTATATACAATTTATTACTAACCCCAATTTTTATAATTTTAGAAATATATTTATATATGCTTAATTATTAATTCTAAAAATAGTCAATTTGACTTAAAAAAGTCAAAACTGAGCAATTAATTTGGGACGGAGGGAGTATAATTTAGGGTTGAATTTTATTGTTATTATATTTTAAAATTTAATAATATTTGGATAAATAATTTTGAATTTAGATAAATAGTTTTGAAGTTGATAGAAATAAATTATGTGAGAGAATTTCGCAAATGATAAGGAGTGGAAGAGAGAAGGAAGTTCAAAAACAAGAGGGAATAAAATGTAAATGTTGTTAAAAGATAATAATTTTAGTTTTTTAAACCATAGGTCCCAAAATAATCAAAGAGCGGTTACTAAATTCTCACATTTTATTAGAGATAATTAGATATATCTAATTTTAATTTTTCTTAAATGACCAACCTTAAGTTATTAGTAAATTTATATAATTTATTATGATCTTATTTTATGACAATTACAATATCAATAAACTCACATTAACAGTTAAAAAATTACAGTAATTAATCATGTCTAAGTTAAATAATGAACTTAATTTAACATAAAGAATAAATAAACCTATATAAATGTGATAATTGGATATGAGTCCAAAGATTATAAGTGTTAGTCTCAATAAATCAAGCAAATAGTTCCTTAACAATATCAAAGTATTTTTTTAAAATAAAAAATAAAAAAATTAGGTACAAAACTCAAATGGAAAAGTAGGGGAGGAGAATTCTTATGCAGAGTGGAAAAGTGAATGAAATGTAAATGACAAAGAAAATGTATGGAAGAATACGAATGAAAAGGGTAGGCAGGACTTAGGAGGTAGGACAAGTGAGCAGTGAGAAAGAAAAATTTAACGGATGAAACAAAAAGTAAAGAATATTATATAACATTTTATTTGTTCCAACCTATAAAATTATTATCAACTTTTAACTTGAGGTATTTTAGAACTTAAAATTAACATAAATTTTATTAATTTTTGTTAATACGATGATGAATATTATAAATTATTTAAAAAATATTATTTATTATAAATTTTTTTTATTTATGATTTTTAATAAACAATCTCAAAATTGAGTTTGAAAATAATTTAAATTAAATTTATAATTTAAAATGGAAGGAATATTTCACTTTCACGTTAAATAATGGAAAGTTACAAAAGTACCCCAAAAGAATTTGGTTTTACAAAAGTTAAGTCTAAATTAAACTCGAGTCCTATTATTTATTGAAAAAAATTTCAAGTTAATAATAATTACTACGTATGTGCATACACCCTAATTTATTTTATCTGTGAAACTAATTTATTGTTAGAAACACTAATTATACATTAAAATTGTACACACGGTATTTAAAAAAAAAAGAAGAGTGAAACTTATAATTAAATATTTTATATATTTTTATTAATAAATAAAACATGAATGCGGTGCACGTAGTATTTACTCATTTTACACTCGATCTAATTCCATCACATATATGTGGAGATAGATGTATATCATCATTTCCCATTAAACGCTACTCTACAGTTCAGCCCATCAAATGTAGTCCCAGAAGTCCACAACCGTGTGGTTTACGTGTCAGTTTGAACTCACTCCCGAGTCATAACTCACCTAAACCGTACTCACTCACTCACTCACCCGGTCTCACTTGACATACAGATATACTGTATTTTTGTCTAAACCTAGAATGCAAAATCACAATTACAATCTCTCTCAATATTCTATTGTTTCTCATCACCTTAAAGCCCTAAATCTTTCTATCTAAATACCATCAGATTTTACTTCTTTCATGTCTATAAATTTCTCCCCTTTTCGGTATTTTCCAGGAAAATCTTTTAATTTGGGGGTGTTAAGTAATACGAGGAGACGTTTTCTCGGGGAAATCTCTATCACCCATTGGAGAAGGAGAGCTGAAAATCCCAATTTATGATTTAATGATGGATCCAAACTGTGTGGTGTTTGATTTAAGTTCGGATGAAGAGGTGGGTTGGGGTGAGAAAATTGGGGTCGGGACTGGTTCTGGAGATAATTGTGAGTGGATACAAGAGTTTCTTGATGGGGTTGATAAAGATACCGATGAGTCTGATGATGTGGTTTTTGTAAGTGAGGTTGTCGGGAACCCTAAGAATAAGGTAAAGAATTCCAATGCTGTTGTGAGAGCAGGTTTAGATGATGATGATGATGATGATGATGATTGTGTGGTGTTGGATGGTGACCCGGATAAGCCAGTAGAAATTCAGAATACGCCGGAGGTGGGCGAATCCGAGGAGCTGCTAGTTGTTGGGGAGAAGGGACAGGTATTCAGACATTTATCAATTTTCTTGAAATTATGTCTATTTGTAGAAGTATCTGTGTGTGTGTGTGCGCGCTCTGATTTTGCTTGATATTGATCACATTTAGTTAGAGATGAGATTGTTTGTTTTCAAGTTATCGTTCCGCTGAGTTGAAATTCAAGTGGTGCCAATATTATGTAATTTGTTAATCTAGGCTGTATTAATTTAGATTATATTTTAGTTAAGAGAAAACTGGATGTGCGGAGGAGTGTATGTAACTTATATACGCAGTTCAATTATATGACGCTGTCAGCTTTAAAAAATTAAAATCTTCTCGTTTCACTTTCTACTGCCAGCGTCTAATTCTCTTGAGATTGCAGAGTGCCGTAATTGTTGTGGTGAGTCTTGCCCACTTATTTAAGCCATGTATTGGCAGTGCCGGCGGTAAGAGTTGCTGGTGATGAGACTCTTGTGCCGGGAGATGTAGATGATGTATCCTTTGTGGCGGTGATTGTGCTCAAAGGAAGAGTTCATGATTCTCCAATTCGGTCTCCTTTGTTTTGAGAGAGAGAGATTCAGTATTTAGATCCAATTTGGTCTCTAATCTTCTGAATTGGAGTTGAGAGGAATTTGATAGCAGGAACCCATTAATTAGATCCAAACCTTCAAAGAGGAAGGGTGAGAGGAATTTTATGGCAGAAGCCGTTAAAGTATAGATCTGAACCTTCAAAGATGGTTTTGATGACAGAAGCCCCAAAAAATTGACAAGATCAGGCAAGGGAGCAGAATTTTAGGAGAACATGAAGTGGTCTTTTCTCTTTAAACTGCGTCGTTTACATAACTGTGTACATAGCATTAGAAACAGGGAACTGGATATCCAGTTTTCTCTTAGTTAATACAATAAACCCAGTCGAGAAAGTGCAAAATATGGTGTCTGTTGTCGTATGGTGTAGTCAGAGTATGTCTGTTGTATGGATGCTACTTTTCCCACACAAAAAAAAAACAAAAAACAAAAAAACAAAACCAAAAAAAAAACAAAAAGAACTTTATTGTTGCTATAAATTGATGTTACCTTTCAAATCACTTATCAATGACATTGGTAAAATTAGGAAGCGTGGTCTCACACACTAATCCCTACCAGTGCCCGTAGTAGGCCGGCTGCCCTACCTAAACCGTATAAAAATATCGCCAACAATGCACTCAATTAACACTGCTAAATGTGCCATGTCAAAGATTGTAATAGTTTTTAGACACATAGGAAGTGTTAAGTGATATTGGATTAAAACCATTTGTAAAATACTATTTTTTTAGTTATAAATTGAATTGAGATAATTCCATTAGGAATTACATTAATTAGTCTTGAAGCTGAGATAAGTTCTGGATTTGTTTGCCTCACTTTTTTCTGTACTTTTCACTTCATTATCTCACGTTATAGCCTTTCCATGGCTCACTTTTTGAAAGTTAATGGCTTTGTTACATGTATTTTTTTACTATTATAATTTTTTTGTATAATAAAAATGATCTTGTATTATTTATCCGCCTGTGATTATGCTGGCCATAACCAAGGTTAATTTTGGAGTTCCTTTTTTCAAATAAAAAAATTACAGGTTGCATGTAGAGACTATCCCCACCCACGACATCTCTGTGCTAAATTTCCCTTTACATCAACTCCACATGAAATGCACTGTAATCAGGTATGAAATCCTTCTTGATCTTGGCCTTGGAAATGAGAGGCACTTTTTTTTTTCGTACTGAATTTTCAGTTCTTTTAATACTACTTTTGTCTATTTTTCAGTGTCACTGTTATGTTTGTGACTCACTGGCTCCGTGTCTCCACTGGGGCACTGGCCATTGTGATGCCACCGATAAATTGGGATTCTGGAAAGATCAGAGAAACTGTTTGAAGAATAGTCATCAAGCTACCGTACCAGTTCCTGAATCTCCTACTTCTACTCAGTTAACAGAGCCAATCCAAATCAACCAAGTTCAAGTATCAACTCCACTTGAACCCAACTATGTTCCCCAGGGTCAGGTACCCAGGCCAGCATTAATACGTGCATGCTCAAGGGCAACTAATTTTGTCAGCCCAAATATCTTAATTCAAAGCAGAAGCCAACACTCTGGATGTGTTTTGCCCAGAAACACATTTCGACGGAATCTGATATTGCAGCACGTGTGCAATACAGGTAACAATTTTAGCCCAAGGAACAGAAGGCATCTTGTTGGTAATCTAGGCCCTCATGTTAACTCTTCGTCGGCAATGTTCAAAAGGTTTGGTTCAGCTGAAGTTGATTGGATTTCCAATAGAAAGTATGATTATTCTAACAATAAGTTATTAGCCCAACACGGGAGGTGGAAAGATTTGCGTGGCCAAATGAGTTCAGGGTCAAACCCTTATCGGCTCTCCTCCCAACCAAACATGCATACAAACAGTTCAAATTCAGTGCCTTCTCATCCTCAGCAAGCCTTCCAGCCAAATGTGTCCAACATCCTTTTAAATTCTGTGTCTTCTCAGCCTTTGGTGTCCCCCCAGCCAAATGCAGGCAATGTCTTTGTGAATTCAGTCCCTTATCAATCCCAAGTCCCATCTCAGGCATATGTGGGCGGCATGTTTTCGAGGTCAATGAATTCTCAGCCAATACCCCAAGTGTCTTCCCAACCAATTATTGATAGCAGCTTTGCAAATACAATGCCTTCTGAATCTCAAGAATATGGTCAGCCTAACTCAGTTTCAAATGATTATCAAAATGTTTTCCAGAGGGAAAATCAAATTCTCAGTTCTCTGGATGCAAGTCTTACAGATATTGACGACTTAAATTGGGTTACTCCAACCAGCCAGAGCACGCAACAACCTCCACCAGGAAATTCCCAACCTCAAGGTACAGCTTTAATGAACGAATCCTCGTCCCTGGCTGGAATTGATTGTCTTCTCAGTGAAAGCACGAATCCTGTTTCATTAGATTTTGAGTATGATTGGACTTTGGATAATCATGAGGTGCCGGTACGGTCTCCAGAACCAGCCCTTTCAGATTTGAGAAGTTTCTTTGGTGTGTACCAATGACCTCCTCGTGCACTAAAGGTATCCCTCGTCCCTTAACAAGTGGTGCATGTTTCAAGGGAATTGATGATAGCCTCGGGGGGTAATCTCTAGGATCCAGGTTAAACGGGATGATAGCTTATTGGTTTAATGTATAAAAACATGATTGTCTTGAAAGAACTGTACATGGGGCAGGCTATTGAAGATTTTATGCAGATATTATTCTCTTTTGAGTCGGTCTATCCAAGTTTGTATGATTTTGCTATTGTTCCTATGTCAGATTGTTATTCATGGAGCCAGAACATTTTCTTTCTTTTATTAATAATAAATAATAAAACCTTAAGAATAACGAAATTTCCGTTGGCAATTTTCCTGATAAGAGAGGAGAGAATGTCCATAATCTCACAAAATTGCAGAAGAAATCAATTAAGTTCAAAATTAAAAGCATGATCATCTCTAAAATAAAACTGAACTTTAAATGTTTCAGGCATTCTGTCCCTTTTTCTTCTTCTTTTTTTTTTTTCATTATTTTGATTCATATTTTAGGTTTATGTAGGTGATTTGAAGATGAGTTAAAGCTAATAATATAATGGACTGGAGAAAACCAACTTAAGAACATGCTATGTGTCAGTTTGCGATTCTCAACTTTGTTTACATTGAAGGGGTGAAATCTGTAATATTTAAACTAAGGGTAAATTAAGGCCATGATTATTTCCACATTATTAAGCTAATTTTATGAGTGTGAGATTCATTTGTTTAAAATTGATATGCAATAATTAGTTTAATAAAGTGTGAAATCATAAAATTAAAATTGAGATGAATTTATTTATTTTAATTATTATAACAGTTAATATTGTAAATTATTTAAAAACTATTAGCAAGTAAAAAAATTTAATTTGATAACAAAAATAAATTCACATCACAATTTAAATTTTAAAAAAATTTACAAATTAATTACGATTAAACTCAGATGAGACTAATTAATAAATATATTGTCAAATGCTAACTCGTTAAACAATCACTTACTAAAAAATTAAGAGAGAGAGAGAGAGAGAGACTTGATGGGCTTAAACCCCGAAAGCACATCTTGACGAAACTTCTAGACCTGTCGGCCCATTTCGCCGCTCTCTCTTCTACGAGTTGAAAGGTGAAGACTCTCTCTGCTAACTTTCTCTCTCTCACACAAAATCACACGCTAAAACACACAGAGTGTTACAGTCCCAGGCAAGTAGCCATGGCTTTATGGTTAGAGCCAGGGTCAGAACCCAAAACCCAGAAGGAGTTAGATGACCTTGACGCTATCAATGCTATTAAAGAGTCCGCTGCTATTGAACTCAAGGTACCTTTTCTCTCTCTAAAGCATTTTTACACAAGAAGTTTGTTTTCAGCTTGTTCATTATAGATTATTCTTGTTTTTCTGAAGATTTATTTTATATGTTTCATTTTCTTCTTGTAATCCCAATTGGTTATCAAACTCCACTTACCATGATGTTAAATCACTCCAAATTGATGGATTTGTTAATGGTGGATATCAGCTATGCCGTGTGATTACACATACTGATTATGAAATGAAAAGGATTAGATTTTTCAGTAATTAACTTGTGCCTCAATGCCTTGTTAATATTTGGCTTAACATGGGTTTATATATAAGCTACCAGAACTCCTCATTGTAATGCAAACCGACTTGGAACTTGTTCAAACAAGAAAAATTCAAGATTTATATAGCTTTAGTTTGAACGTTGATGTTTAAGAGCTGGGCTATTGTGGCTCTTAAGCAGTGCTCTCGAAATTTAAGTTTACTTTGACGATGTTACAAGTTTAAGTTCATGGTCATTTGCAGTTACTACTTGAAAGTATTCTAGTACATGGACTAACTATTCTGGCCTAATTGAGAAGTATATAATAACCAGAGAATTGGATGCTGGGTATTGTGCTATTCCCAAATTATAGTCCGGAGTAAAAAATGTGGTAAAATACATAGGATATCATGAAAGTATTAAAATCCAATCTCCTAAATAACCTGTGAAGACAAATAGAGCTCAATGTATAATTGGTAATGAAATACTTGTTTAGGCTATTGTGTTGTCCCTACCTGTTAGAAGGATTCTTTTGCCTATGACATATGCCTCATCATGATAACGGCCAAACATTTTGGAAGTAAAGGATCAGATTTGGCTGTTAACCTGTTGCTAGACTTGGTATGCTAGCACTACTTAATACGGACGATATTACTTTAATCCTTATTGCATTTTTCATTCCTCCATGAAATGTGCCTTAATTATTATACACTTGTCTGACAGGAAAAGGGTAATGAGTATGTTAAGATGGGGAAAAAGCACTATTCTGATGCCATTGATTGCTACACCAGGGCAATTAATCAGAAGGCTTTAAGTGACTCAGAGAACTCCGTTATATTTGCAAACAGAGCCCATGTGAATCTACAACTGGGTAACTATAGACGTGCTCTCTTGGATGCCGAAGAGGCAATAAAGCTTTCTCCTTCCTATGTTAAGGTTGATATTTTATGTTTTATGTTCATACTGAGCAATCTCTCCTTTAAATTTGAAGGATATCTGATTTCTCTGCAGCTGGTCAGAGAAGTTCTGATATGATTATGTTTGTTATCTTTTTAGGCGTACTATAGAGCTGTTAAAGCTTCATTAAGTCTGAAACTGTTGGTGGAAGCAGAATCATATTGTCAAAAAGGACTGGAGCAGTTTCCAGATAATGAAGAATTAAATAAGCTAGCCAAGCAAATTTATTTGCAGAAGTCAGAATATGAGCTCCGTGAAGCTCAAATTTCAAGAGCTGTGGCAGCAGCTAAGGTATAATTAATAAGACTAATTTGCACACTATAATGAAAAAGAAAATAACAGAACACTCTTAGATATCTTGAACCTGTTTATATTTCCATTTATATTATGCAGAGCCTTGTTTCTGCTATTGAAGATAGAGGAATAAAGTTTGGGAAGGCCATGTTCCACGAGCTCACGGGAGTAAAAAAGCCAGTGATAGATAAAGATAATATTCTTCACTGGCCTGTTCTTCTTCTATATGCAGAGGTTATGTCCAGCGATGTTATTGAGGACTTCTGTGAGACTGACATGTTTTCAGCTCATCTTGACATGATATCCTTTTCTTTCAAAGTTGAGGGTTTTGTAGATCCATAAACAGTTACGTGCTTCTAGAATTATAAAAAAAATGTTATAATTTTACTTATTACTGTTAAAACTTGTCTGCTATCCTTAGCCTCCAAACATGTTTTCAGAAGGTAGTCCTCCACTGCCATGGGATAAAGAAAATGCTTACACCCGTGAAGCTGTTGAGCTGTACTATGAGGTGTGCACTTATATGTTTTGTGTTTCTACTTTAATTTTTATGAGGTGGTGTTGCTTAGTTATTTTCGCAAAAAGGACATACAGCTATAGTTCCTGATAATGTGCTTCAAAAGCAAAGAACAACTTGCTCTTATATAGCGTTCCATCTAATGTTTAACATGATTTCTATGGTGACGAGGCTCATAACTGTTCATCAGTACTTTCATGTAGTTTATCGTTCTGGTTCCCTAAATCTATAAAATTGCCATAGAGAAGTGTTTACTTTTCGAATTGGGTGTTAGCAGCATATCAAAACTTATGGGTATCATTTTATCCCTTTACATGTCCTGTGGGTTGGCCTGACAACTAAGCCGGTTCCAGCTTTCTACACATTTAAAGATTAAAGGAATCATGGTTGATTCACTAGCAAATGATTTTATAACATAATATTTAGTGCGTTGAACTTAGAGGTTGTGCTTATGGTTGGTTCATGCTAACAAATCTTGAAATGTGGGCTCAGGGTGTGTGACAAAATACTTTTAAACTCTTTGTTGCAATTTTTTCTGATACTATTTTTTGATTATTTTAGGATATGCATGAATGTTTCATACCCATTTCTCAAACTTGTATTTATGAACTCAAGTATGTTTGTGGGTGTCTTTTGACTTTCGCGGTTTTCGTTTGCTACAGCCTACAAGTATTTGTTTTCTTGCTTCTCTGGAGCTTGCTATTCTACTCAGATGATTGAGATATACAGATGTATTATAGTTTTCAGTAATTGCATGTATTGGATAACTCCTTTGCTGTAAAACTAAATTGGATAGGCCCAGAAGATGAGATTCCTCCTACTCTATGAAATGATTGTTACGTAGTATGTACTGATTTAATCTGTCAAAAGATTATATTGATGGAAAACGTCGGAAGATATTTCTTTAGAAAGAGAGATGTTATGCTGTACATAGACCAATCTGATGTAGAAAATAGGTAGTGTCCTCCTTTCAGGCAATTTGGGGCTTATTGCTGACATTTCAATAAAGGTTCTCTATAGAATCTTGGGGATGGGACTTGTCCTCTCCAGTTCTATTGGGGACTGGAACTCCTCTAGTCCAAAATCAATGATTTAGATTGTGCCACGTCATATGCACTGTTACTTACAAAAAAAAAATCACTAATAATTTTTCCAACATCAATCTGAGCCATTGCTTTTGTGGTGTTGCTGAGGCGGCAAGCCCTTCTTAATTGGACTGTAGATCCTCCAGTCCATAAAGGATTAGAGAGGATCTAATATACTAGGGGATTCTTCACCATTACATTATTAGATTTACCTAAGCTCTACCGTTGATAATTGCACGCATCTCATACTTCCCCAGAAATTCCCTTTATCCATAGTGAGATGGTTTTACTTGTTTAACTTAATGCCTGAACTCTTAATTCATCAGGCTGGTTCTGGAGTTTCTTTATCCAAGAAGGAGAGCCTTCGTTATTTCCTCGAGGGGACTGCTGGTTCTCATATCGAAAGCTTCGGCGATGTTGAGAAAGATGTAGCTGATAACTCACCTGGTGACATCGCTTCAGATGGTTTGTTTCTTCATCGTTGCATTTCTAGTTTGTCAAATGCTGGTTCGGCTTTATCTTCACAGTGTTTGCATCATGTTGATTATATTTGAACTTCATTTTATAGTGAAACCTACAAAAGCTTTTACTTGATCTGATTATAATGGCAGAATACCATGGTCTGTTCTTACCTAAAAAGATTAAAAATAAGCCTGAAGTTCTATATATAAAAGGTTCCTGATCTTGCACCATGGAGATACTTTTTGTCATGTTGTGCATTTGATAGTTTATACTACTGGATCTTCGGTTTGTGAGTACTTTGTTGGATTTATCTAGAAAGTTGTAGTCCATTGACAATGATAATGCCATTCTTTATCATCTCATTACCCTGTGCTTAATGATTTATATAAGTGGCCAATGAGCCCTGATGAATAACACTATTGTTTGCACTAGAATATAGAGAAACCAAAAAAGCCTCTTGAATAGTTATGTTAATAATTTAAAGCCATGTGATTTATCATCTAGTATCTTTAAATCATTCAACTGGTATACCTTCCCCTGTGATTTGTCATTCTCCTTTCACTGATAAGCTATCTCTGTCTAACACTGACAGGGATCTAGTTTCTTTTACACAACAATTTAATGATCTAGTGTCTAGTGTGAATATATATTGCTTTTCCCCTTTCACGGGAAAACTTATTAGGATTACTTTTTCTCTCCAAAGACTCACTGAAAAGACGATTGTTGCATATTTTTAATCCCTGCTCAGAAGAATACTTGGAGAGATGCTTCTATCATTTTAAGATGTTTCTAACATGACCACAAACTAGTATTTGTTTCTTAGTAAATAGTAGTCGTCGACTCCTGTAGATTAATGATCTATATTATCCTTATGCCAAGGTCATCCGAAATGGGTCAAAGTAAATGAAAAGAGAACACTTTATGATGTTCTGAAAGAACCAAACTTTCTAGTCCCTGGAATCCCTGGTATGTTGATTTTTTTTATTTTTTATTTTTTTATGGCCCAATTTCCATTTTAAGAAAATTATGTTTTGGTTTGTTTTTTAATTCCTCTTCTCCATATATTTTATGCAGTATTTTATGTTGTTTCAAGGAAGTCGAGCTTCTATAAAAAGTTCAAAGCAGGGAATTGGGCGGCTCCACCATGAGACAAGTTAAATGATCAGCTGTAAACCTGCTCATACTGTAATAGGTGGTTGATGATTTTTTATTTTATTTCTCTTTTTCCCATTAAGGTTTTGGTTGATGGCTGTTAATGAGTCATTGGCAAGTAACAGGCATTTCTTATGTTACATGGATTCAGTGGAAAGTATGTTTTAGCAGCAATATATGCAATTTAGAATGTACATTAACCATTAGATCAGCAAAGAAACTCATAGGCATATTGATATCTATGATCATGTTTACACCATTCTAATTTATTTTTTCTGAACAAACTTTAAAGTCGGTGATTATTGGTATTTTATGCAGAAATTTAGATCTCCTACATCATGAACGTCGCATTTTGTACTATTAGATAGTTGCAAAGAATTGATTGCTTTCTTTTAGAGAACTTTTAAGACATAATTGCTGTATGGTTGTATCAATGGCTTACAATGAAATGGTACTGGAGAGCTTATCAATGATATTTTGTTAATTCACCATTTTCATACATGGAATTCTGTCATCTGGTTATTTCCTAAAATAATTTTGCTAGTTAGCATTTAATTAATGAAAATTAACATCATTTGAGCTTCTACAATCATTTATTATGTATATACATATAATATATATATATGTGTGTGTGTGTGTGTGTGTGTGTGTGATTCTGTAATTGTTGCTCATAGCTTCATAATTCCATCAATAAAATTATCATAAATTACTTATATTATTAACACAAATTATCTATATCTAACATAAATAGGAAAAAGATAAAATGATATATTGTAAATGTTTATGTCGACTTTTTAATTGTCAATTACGTAGATAATCTTAGGAGTAACTTTTTTAAAAAGATATGTAATAAGTGGAGTTCTGTTATAATTCATACCAATCCCACATATAAATTATCGCAATACATAACAAGACTTATCAATTAGTTATTTTTAATCAGCTTGGACTGAATCAAAATCGATCCTAGATTTCATCTCAAGAATCTCAAGGAATCATTCAGACACTAATGAATAATCTCCCAGAAGTCCATAAATCCTAGATTATTCACATTTACTATTGCACTGTCTAGATCGGTAGATCTTCATGGCGCTTACACATAATTCTGCTGCCAACTTTAGCCCATTCACCGACATAACCGACTACATCTGCAGTCTCGTGCTAACTATGCCTACTTTCTCTTTCAAAGGGGTTTTTACAATTGGAGCCACTGGGATCACTAGTCCCCTCCAATAGGGAAGAGTAGGGGAGAGTACACGGCCGCTTGAGTATATAGTAATATAGTGTTTGGCTCTCGCGCTTTAGATGAAAAGTTGGTAGTAGAATATGAAGCTTAATTTCTTCCTGCCTCTCTCCTTTCTAATGGGTTGTTATTGGACAAGAGTTCACTGTTTCCACCATACTTTAGTACACTACTATATTTGTGAGGTTGCAACTAGGGAGAAAAACCTCAAGATTCTTTATTTAGATAAAAGAAAACCTCAAGAAAGATTTGAACCAGATTCAGAAAACCAGATATTATACCCTTAAACCAACATCTGTTTACAAAAAGCATTTACTAGGAAATTTCGTCCAGTCACACAATGGAAGGCAAGAAAACCAGGCAAGTTCTTTATGAAGTCATGAAGCAGCAATAGCACAATCATTTCACTCATGCACCTTAAGCACACATCGGAGGCAATTCCCTTCATGCAGCAGATCAAAAGCTTTGTTGATCTCAGCAAGAGTCAATTTGTGGGTGATGTATTCGTCAACCTTGATTTCCTGTAGTATGAGATGAGATGTTTCAATGATTACCAAACTAAGGCTACTAAGCTAAATGATTTTGGGAATTCTAATGGAGTTTAGTTACCTTCTTCAAATACTTCTCCACAAGCCAAGGTACTTGTGAACGGCTCTTGAAACCACCAAAGGCTGTTCCTTTCCAAACACGACCAGTCACCAACTGGAATGGACGAGTGGAGATCTCTTGACCAGATGCTGCAACACCCACAATAACTGATGTTCCCCAGCCCTGCAAGTTTTCTGAAAAAATTAGATATCTCATTCGTGGTCATGTAGATACAAATGCATAATTCCATATGCAACTAATATACCTTGTGACAACACTCCAAAGCAGCTCTCATTACAGAGACGTTACCAATGCACTCAAAACTATAATCAACTCCACCATCTGTAAGATCAACAATAACCTGCTGTATTGGTTTCTCATGATCTTTTGGATTCACAAACTCAGTGACACCAAAGTTCTTTGCTGCAGATCAAAATTTGCAAGTAAAATTAAGAATAAAATCATATTTAAAAAAGAATATATTTGAGCTTTACTCTCTATCATTAGCTCTGCAAACAAAAGGAAATAGATAGCAAGCATATGTCTATCAACATTGAGTCCTTATCGCCTACCAAAGAAGGTACTAAAAATTTAATCAATTCCACAGGTTAGTCTGTGTTCACTTTACTCCCCTAATTTGGGGATGAAGTGGCTTTATTAGTTACTAACAGTGCTCATTGCAGGTAGTTCTTCTTGTTGCATTTGCTGAGCCTTGTTGTTGCAAGATCACTAAAAAAATAAGCATAATCAAGAACCTAAAGTCTAAAACAATCATTCAGACTTTTGGGAACTACCATCATGGTACCAACATATGTATAGAATACCTTTCAATATAGAAAAGTTGAATAAAACTAAACGAGTCTGGGACTGTTATTGTATCTTATCTTGTGAAATGCAAAATGGAACTAAAAGAACTCCAAAATTGGTATAAATTTTATTTTTTATCATTTCTTTTTCACTACAACTATTGGTTATGGAAGGAAATCCACCGAATCGTAAGTTTTAAAAATGTCTGTTGGCACTTGTCAGTTTTGCACTAATACTTAGACTGCCAACTCTCCTCTCTAAGGTCCTCCCCTCTGCAGCAATTGCACTATCCAATACTGGAAGGTGGGTTGCACATATGAACATAATAGTTAAATTATCTTTCAAATGGGAAATGAAAGAATCCAGACTGATTTATGAACAAGATAATGCAGAACAGAAATTGGTAGAACTCCTCGGCCCACTTAAGGCCATAATATTAAATAGCTAATAGTCATAATCAAATGTTGATGAAAAATATGATATTTGAAGAAAAAACCAATTGTCAAAAAAAGTAGGAAAAAAACATTAGAGCAGTCCAGGATATTATCAGCACGCCATCAGAAACCATGAGGGAATGGGATATGGAAAGCTGACCTGTCTCATACTTGTTGCTGTCAATATCTATGCCAATTATTCGTGAAGCACCCGCTGCTTTTGCACCCTCAGCTACCTGCCAAGTAACACTTGGATGATTCTCATAAGAGTACGGGGAGAACACAAAAACATTATACATATTCTTTTACGTGAAACTTACAGCAAGACCAACAGTCCCAAGACCAAAAACAGCAACAATGGAACCTGGTTCTACTTTGGCAGTGTTCCAAACTGCTCCAAGACCTAAAATGATAGTAAATATTTAGCATAATAGATACTATGCATACAAATAACATATTTTAGATAGTCAATACTTATGTGATACGTGCTAAAAAAACTGTACCAGGAGGAGAAAAAGAACATTAGAAGCATAGTAGTTGTTTGGATAGAATAAGTGGGTAAATTTGCCAAAATAAAAAAGGACATCACGAAGCAATAATCAAAAATCTACTTTAAGAAACAAAGAATAATTTAACAAGAAAAAAAGGGCCCACATGATATCAACAAAAGTAGAACACGCAGAGACACTTAAGAACAATAGTTCACACTTTGTCAAAGCATAGTTTAGTCATTTATAGAAAAAGTTATGTGACTGCATACAGACGAGGGAAGTAGTACTGTAGTAGACCAGCTATCATTCTCTGACAACCTATTTGGACCATGTTATGGTAGTGCATAAGGACAACAAAGTAGAATACCAGCTAGCAGTATTCATCAACAGTCTTAACTGGAGATGGACTCAAAACCAATCAGGAATTCCCAAAACCCAACAAATATAAACTTTGATGTCTTTATTCAAACTTTAAGGAACTAAAAGACACATTTAATTTTATGCTTTTATCAATCTATGAAGAATTATATGTAGTATATTAAACAGCCAATGAGGTAGTGCAACATGTACATACCCAACCATTAGAAAAAGAAGTGTTACTCCGGTACTCCCTCCCTCCCAAGATAAAAGTCCTCCATTAACTTATTTGACCGTTTGTAAAAAGGTAAACTTTGAGATTAGTACTAAATTGTTTGTAGTTTTTCCAGAATGTATTAAAAGCTGTGCAGACACCTAAGGAAAGAGATTTGGACGTAAAGACTCATACTCCAATTAGATATGGAGTCAGACATGTGATGAAACGTTTAATATTTTCAGTGCAGAATACCCTTCAGGTAATCCAGAATGAGTCATATTATTGTTTTCACTTTTCAAGATGTTGGTTAGTCAGCTGCTATATCTGATTGCAGCAGGTTATTTTAAATATTTGCAAATATTATTTTTTGCCATGAGAAAGACATAAGAAAATAAAATAGGGAAAGACTCATTCTCCGAACGAGAAGAATATATTTTTAAGCATTTTTGAAAATTTTTATAACACAGGTACGAAATTTTAGTCCATGGAAGTTATTATTTACTGGTTCAGTTATAATTCTTACTCTCAGGCAAATGTTTCTGTATAAGATAGTCAATAATCTTTTCTACTAGAAAGATACAATCCGATCTAGGTGGCTATCATCATATTTTTTTTCAAGTGTTGCCTATCCAAATGACCATAACTCAATAACTAGACTCAACATATGTGTCTAGTTACTCTCATATTGAATCAATGAAAAAGTAGAATTTCACTTGGGTCTAATACGGTTTACAGCCTTATGAGTCCATACAACAAGAGTTGATTCTCATATCAAGCAATGAACTCACTTTTCACCTTATAAACTTGCAATGTATTCAGAACTAAAACAAGTATGCAATACAAACAATCTCTCTCTCACTCTCTGTAGATGTTAAGCAATCTTTCGACGGATAGATTTTGAAGTGATTACATGCAAATCTTCATATAATGAATACTTTTTACATCTCAATGTCGGACATCAATTCTCAAGTCCATGAGCGTAGGTGAAAATTGTTTACAAACATAACATACACCCCACTGGAAGTCTAAAACAAACAAAACAAAGACAACTATCGAAAAGATACCACTACAATATAAGATCCTCAATGTTAGGAGGAGGCAAAAAACAGGGAAAAAAAACAAACAAACAAAACAAAAAAACAGCTTACCAGTTGGAACACCACAACCAAGAAGGCACACTTTCTCCAAAGGAGCTTTTGGGTCAATCTTGGCAACACTAACATCATGGACAACAGTGTACTGACTAAATGTTGAAGTCCCCATGAAATGGTAGAGCGGTTTTCCGTTAATTGAGAAACGAGTCTTGCGATCACTCATCATAACTCCAACTCCAGTAGCTCCTCTCACTTTTCCACAGAGGTTTGTCTTCCCTGACTTGCAAAACTTGCATTCCCTGCATTCTGCCTGGTAACAAGGTATGACATGGTCTCCAGGCTGAACTTCAGTCACACCTTCACCAACACTTTCGACTATTCTGCAATTTTAATAAAGAATACAAAAATCTTAACCAATATTCACCTTTCATCACCAATGACTCCATACAAACTTCGAGAATGGGTACGTATACCAATGACTCCATACAAACTTCAAGAATGTGATTACATACCCAGCAGCCTCGTGACCAAGAATACATGGGAAAAGACCCTCGGGATCCTATAAAAAGATTAAGTGAAATCTTAATCAGAAAATAATAATATCAAAACAAACGGCATATAACATATGGAAACTGCAAAGATGATCAAGGGTGAAAAGAAAAAGGGCAGTCATATAAATCATGTACATAAATGCTACTTCTTCCGTTCAAAAAATATAGGATCAATTTTGACCTTTTGAAGTCAATTTGTGATAGTTTCAAATTTAAAACTGATATTAGTTCATTTCATTTTAAAATCTATAATTATGAAAATTGTAAACTACATAAAAAAAATACTAGTAATTACAAGATTTATTATTTTCAAAAGTTAATGAATCACACCATTTTCGAATTTGAAAATATCTAATATTGAGTTTAAAAGGTCAAAATTGATCAGATATTCAGGAAAGAGGGAGTACAAATTGACTATAGAAGGAGATAACAGAATGGAGAATCCCACATTTTTTATGAACATAAATCTCGTAAATAAGAATTCCTATCTACTAAATGTCCGAGAAGCACTGCAACAACAAAGCTGGAAGATATGGCTCTTCTTTCTTCCACTTAGTACTCGCTCATGAGCCAAGAAAAAAAAACAATTCAGTATTTCCAAAAAACATCAGTACTAGCGTCAGACTATTCAATCCACTACAGAATTTCAGTACATCTACCTAATTTTAGTAAGACCTATTTTAGCTAAATAACTTAAACTAGCACTAGAACCAAAGATTGTAGTAAATCCAACCAAATTCACGTAATTAGCGCACCAACTTTCATATTCAGCGTCTCAATTCAAACCAGAGTAAAATGAGATAAAATTAATAGTATAGAATTAGTAAAATTATAACCTTGCCACTCCAAGTATACGCATCAGTATGGCAGAGAGCGGTGAACAGAATCTGAACTCGGACCTCCCCGGCTTGAGGAGGAGCCACCTGTACATCTTCAATCACCAGTGGCTTATTTGGTTCATAAGCAACAGCAGCTATTTCCAATTTCACCCAAACAGATCACAATCAAATCCAACTTTCGTATTAGTTCAAATAGAAATACACTAAAATGTTTATAATAAGATGATGGAGAAAGAAAGAGAAAGTACCTTTGCAAGTGATAACCTGACCTCGGGTAGCCATGGATTTGATCTGAGAACCACAAAATCTACAGAGAGAAGGATTAGTACAAGGAGAAAGGACCAAGTGAAGCTGCTTATATAGTTATATATACGTATAGAGCTCGGTCTCTTTGCTTTCTTATCTGTGGACCAGCCCATACCCGGACCAAAAGCCGCCAGCGACATGCTATATCGGGTTGATATGGGCTCCAGTTTTATTTTATTTTTACTCTCCTCAATTGTTCGGTAGTTTTATTTGTAAAACTTTTTGAACTTTTCAACTTTTATGACTATATCTGCTTCGATTCACTGTCCAAAAATACGAAATCAACGCATTCTTTGTGACATGTGTGCAAGATGAAGAATTAATTTTTAGATTCCCTATATGAGATGAAACAAGATAAACAAACACCTAATACGATTATCTTGATTATTTATTTATTTTTAAATTTTTTTTTTTTGATAAACAATTAAGCTCGTTTTAAATCAAATAAAATACTTGCTTTAACGGTTCGCAAATAACTCATCCTATTACGCATGTATACTAACGCTTGATTTAGGTGATGCAACATGCAACTGTAAAATAATCTCGATAGACAATAGGTGGTGCAACATGCAACTGTAAAATCGTCGGACTAAGTGCAAATTCTCTATATGAGAGATGAAAGAAGATAAACAAACACGTCATACGACTATCTTAATTACATGACCATCTCAAAAATCAAGATCTCTTTTTCTCATCAAACATTTTTTTTTCGATAAACGATTACGATTGTTTTGAATCAAATAAAATACTTGCTTTAACAGTTCGCAAAATAACTCATCCTATTACGCGTGCATACTAACGCTTACTTTAGGCTATGCAACATACAACTGTAAAATACTCTCGATAGACGATAGCTATCGCTCACTGTCAACTTACTATCACTTTAGCTACTAAAACTAAAATAACTCAATACTTTTACATTTATTATCATAAGTTCATAATTATGCCATTATGCTACTTTAAATTTGTGTAGCCATGAACAAACTAGAGTAAAAACTTTAAATAAAGATTTCCTTAAATATACTAGGAAAACTTTCAAGTGCAAATAGCATGCGGGTTTGTTAGGAATATTAAATGTTATAAACTTAAATATTATGGAAACTTAAAAAGGTTAGCTTAAATATATTAGGAAAAATTTCAATTTAAAACTTCTAATCTGAGTCATTCTATTCTATTTGGTTGGGATAACAATGTTTTGATTTTGTTGCATTTTATTTAATTGACATTTCAAATGAGATTGAATGTTTTTATTGTACATGATAATTAAAACATATTTGATAGTTATTTACATATACATCACTCAAAAGTACAATCACATTGCTTCGCATGTATGGTCCATAGTTGTGGTCATTAATTTTAAATATTATATGTATAATTTGGGGTTGTGATTTTAAAAATTGTACGTGTAAAAGAGTGGGCTTTAATATGAGTTGATATTTGGTTATTCCCCTCTGTCCATCGTACTAGAGAGAGTGGGTTACATCCACTCCAATAATACAATTATGCTCCTAGTTAGTAGTTACCTACCGGGCCTGCCGTATGCGCTGGTCTTATCATCTATGTTTCATTTTTCCCGGACAATCTATCCCTTATGTTCTGTAGTGGAGTTTACTGTTATTAAGATTTTTATTTTTATTAGGACTTTGATATATATTATATATATATTCATTTTAAGTGATTATTACACATTTTATTATGCTTTAAAATAAATATATTGGGAGTATATTTTGGTGTGTGCTTATATCAGCATCTTTTATGTTAGAAATTTGATATTTTCACACATATTTTTAATATTTTCACGTGATCTTTTTATATATGAGAGAATAAAGTGAATTTTATTTTCATGTGAGAGACAACAATGTGAAAAATATCAAAACACGCGTGAAAATAATGCTCTCCTTATTTTAATACTCTAACTATTCTTAAAATATAAAAGTAAATAACTTCAATTTTTTTTATAAAATAAGAGCAAAATGACTTTTAAAAGTATAAATATACAAGTGGATACCCGATTTCTTAAGAAAAAAAAGTCATATTCAAGATGTTTAAAATTTTAATAGTTGCTTTTATATTTTAAAATGAATAGAGTATTCTTTTATCTATAAAATGGATGGAGTGTATAATTTTTTTTTAATTTTTAATTTTTTACTAATGAAAAGAGAAGGATTGCCATGTAGCAGATTATCTGGATGTATAAATAAATAGATAATTTTATAATATTATTTTTGGTAGTTCGTGTGATGAATTCGAACCTGACAGGGTTTTAAATGATTAATGGGTTGGGTCACATTTAGCTTGTTTGGTTGTTCCAATATTTATTTGGGCCAGGGTCGAGAGTAGCCCAATTGCTATTTCCTTCCCTGGCGGCTGGTGCCTACGTTCCGTGCCATACTGTGACGTTTTAAGTAGACAATATAAAAAATATTATTTCTAAATGATGAATATTGAGTTTTAATATCATCTCTTATTACAAAGTATTTTGGTATATAATTAAATCACACCATACATTAAATTTTAAAACTTAAATTAACTTGGCCTATCTCAGCATTTACACCATGTTTAAAGCTACAACTACCCAATATACTCCTACCTCGTGTACAAGAACTTCATGTTACGTGAGAATTTTGTGCTATGTAAGAACTTCATATTGAGTTATATTTCTCTGTATTGTCTCATATATATTTTTAGTCGTTACGGTTCTATCACAGTTGATACTGTCAATATAAATTGTTGCAACCTTTAATTCGAGATCATGTATGGTTCTCCTGTGTTATTTCTTATATTTGTCGTCAAGATTTTCATGTTATTTTTCATCTCTCCATTCTATCTCATATATATTTTCAATCGCCTCGGTTCTATAAATTTTTCTGACCTTTAATTCGAAGTAATATTCGTATGTTTTTTTCTTTTAGCTGTCACTTCATATTGCACAGTATTTTAACAATATGTAATTCATTTTCGTCTACACATAAACAAAGTGTTTATATTTATGTGTTCGAAAATACATATGACTAATTCATTTTGACGTGTTTTAAAAAATTAAAATAGACTACAATAAATCAGGCTCTTGGGTGGCCTCATACGGTGGTATTAAATGGCCGAGATTTAGGGAGGATGGTACTTCGAGAAATCAAGAAACAAAAGCAAAACAGCCAAACAGGTGTAGTAATGATCAATTCAAATTTGATTCAATTGTTGCATTTTTGTTAGTAATATGACTTAAGCAATTCATTGTACATTTTGTTAAGCATGTTTACACTCTAGTTATACAGGCATGTTATTCGAAAAGAAAACGAAAAAGATGTAGAAACGGTAAAATGATATTACCTTTTTTTGTTTATTTACTATTAATAAATAATTCTTAACTGAATAAATGTTGTATTTCATTATTTCTTTATGAAGTTTTTCAAGCAACGCCAACGTTGGCCAAGCAGAAGCAAAATTGAAGATTACAAATCATTATGTAAATCTGCAACAAGGTATAAAGTTTAACTTAAATAAGTTAGTTTAATATAATTAATTTGATATTGACAAATTTAACTATTTAGAGGCGTATAACTGATGTAATGGGAAAACATTTGAAATAACGAACTTATTATTCGCCTTTTTTACACTAAAATAGGACGTGGAAGCTCTTATATTTGAATAGTCAACTTGTAATTATAATTGAACATTTGGCTATTTTGTCATTATCATTTTTAAACTATCATTGAGAATTATATTTTGCTTATTAGTAACTTCTTAAAATTTTTATTTTGTTATTGTAATTTTTTTTTTTGATACAGGTTTCAACTCTTTTGCGTTTGTTATTAGAACAACTTTTTATGTAAATTTTTTATTGTGAAAATTAATTAGTGAAAAGCGCATATGATGCGTAGATAAATAACGAACTTATTATTCGCCTTTTTTTACACTAAAATAGGACGTGGAAGCTCTTACATTTGAATAGTCAATTTGCAGTGGACATGTGTAATTATAGTTTAACATTTAACTACTTCATCAATATCCTTTTTAAATTATCATTTAGAATTATATTTTGCTTATTAGTAACTTTTAAAAAATTTATTTTGTTATTGTAATTTTTTATTTTTGATACAAGTTTCAACTCTTTTACATTTGTTATTAGAACAACTTTGTATGTAAATTTTTTATTGTGAAAATTAATTAGTGAAGAGCGCATATGATGCGTAGATAAATATTAAGGTCTTGTTTGGATTGATTTGATTCGATTCGCATTTAAAATTTGACTCGAAATTTATTCTAAATTCAAAATTTAACCTAAGTTGTTTCAACTATTATTAATATATCCGCATTCAACATATTTATTTCATATTTATACACACCTAATGAAAAATGTAATTGGAATCACACAATAATGAAAAAACACCGAAAAATAGAGGAGAAAGATTGATCCCATCGTCAGTTCATTAGTCTTTCGAGGTTTGTCTAAAAACATATCATAGTTCGTGTGCAATTTTAAATTGGCAATAGTTAAAAATTTGAGTTGGAATCTCGTATCAAAGGAATAAAAATAGAGATAAATATTAATATACATGAACGAGTTTAAGATTTTGTGGTTCAAGTTTTTAGGTCAAATTAGGTTCTAAACATAAATTCTCTCTCTTCTAAAATTATAAATACATTTTTATTTTTAATTCGTTTTAAAATTAGAGATATATTTTTATTTCAAAACTATAAACTGACATGATGTTCCTAATTTGTCATTATTTTTTTACTATTATTTTCAATATTAAGTCACCACAATTGAATTCCTAACAAATAGCAAGATTATATTTAAGAAATTAAAATTATTTTAAAAAATTATCGTTTTATAAATATATCTATAGTTTTAAAACCAAAATAATATATTGTTGCCTTGTGGATGGGCGAGCTACTTAATAATTCTCTAATACAAATATATTTTCAAATTTCAAATATTTTTTTTTATTTTTCTATTTTGAAATCACAAAAAATTTATACAATTAATATAATTATATTATATCATTTAAAATAAAAAAAAATTGAGACTCTTAACTTTATCTTAATATTTATATACTTGTTTTGATATATTTATAATTAGTAAGGTAGAGATGAGTCGCATTTGGTCTTACTTGGTCCAAATCCAACGCTGGAAGTCAAAAGTCAAGATTATACATTGTTGACTTGGTCCCACCCACAAAACATACAAATATATTTCTCCAAATACTTTATCCAGCCTGACGTAAACAAAAGAAAAACAGGTAGATAGATTTAGATTAGCTGACGAATTAGAATTAGAATAAGAAGCATCAGTCAGACATGGATGCCACCGCACGATGCACAATCCAAAAAGGTCAATGACCCAGTTTTGTTTATACTGATAGGGTGATAGTATTAGTATATCATTTGTAGTACTACGGACGAATATTTTAAAATGCCTATTTTATAAATCAGCCAGATTCTATCATTTGTACTACTTAGTATAAAATCATTTATTAGTTATTTTTTTTAAGGAGTGGTTATTTATTTTAATCGAATGATTATTTTTGCAGAGTTCTAACAATATATTGCGATCGTCTAAGCTTTTACACCAAAATTAACTAATTTCAATATTGTCTTTATGTAGCCAAATAAATAGTGAGATAAATCTTAAATGTAATTTCAAAATAAATATTTTCACAATAATTTACGGGCCTAAGGCATTTTTTCTTGTTAAAATAGGTAAGTAATTTCTTTCTCTTGATAGTTTTGAAATTCACATTCAAGTAACTTTTAATTCTGTTATAATTTTTATTAAAAATAACTTAGTTAGTTAACAAACTCATTCCTTACACCATTATATGTATAATTTAAATTTTGTTAGTAATAAGCATTTGGTTAATCTTGTAATTTCACTTAAATGTAGTAAATAATAATTGCAAAGTTTTAAAAAAAATGTTTGTTTGTTTGTTTTGTCAAATATTATTTTATGAGAACCTAAATTATAAAATACATTATGTTTTTAGGGAATTATAAAAATCTTAATTTTGACTTTGTTGAGGTATAGGTTAAAACTTAATTTTTTACAGTAAAAAAAATAAATGTCGTATCATTAAGCTATAACATTTACTTTATTTAAATTTAAATTTAAATTTATTTTTTAGGTCATCGTGATGCTAGTTAAATAATATATTTTTTTGGGTCATGGGTTGGCTAAAAATAAACAAATAAAAAGGGATTTTGCTTTTATTAGTAAAGGAAACAAAGACAAAAGGCACACTTTTATTATAAAAACAACGAAAACAAAGTTTTATTATTGGCTGAAGTGGTGGGCCCCAGACTCATCAAGGGCCGAAAGGAGGAAGGGAACGCTGGAGCAACACCACCGAAATAAAGCAAGCAACCATTTTTCTCTCACTAGTCTCTCTCTTCTGCTGCTAGCAGCTTCTTGCTGAACTTCTCGACTCTAACTTCAAGATCCCCCACTCATTTTCTCTTTCTAAAAAAACTAACCCCAAGATCTACCATTTTCTCTCTCTCTAAATCTCACTACACTACAACTTCCCTCTGATACACCTCCATGTGTCTCAGATCTCAACCCCATTTGATGGATCTGTAAAACCCTTACACATTGTTTTTCCTGACCTGGGGTTTACTTGTTTCTTACTTCTTTAGCCTCTAGACATGCAATCTTTGTGTTTTAGCAAACAAGCTGATGGAAAATTTGAGCTTTGCCGCAACCCTAGGAAGCTCCGGCGGGGAGATTTTAATCAGGCTTTTGAGTTTGGAAAGTTTGAATTCTGACAATGGTGTGTGTGAATTGTCGTTTGGAGAGAGAAAATGTCAAAAACTCTAATGCTGCTACTGTTCGTTCTTGCTGTGCTCCCTCTGCTTTCTACTAGTTTCGGTAATTTATTTTTTGTTTTCTGTCTCTCTCGTTTTTTCTTTTTACTCGAGGTTTTAGGTTTAAGCTGCAGTTGGTTGCTGAAAAATACAGCAAAATCTGGAATTATTATGGTCTTACAACAATGTTGATCATGTCAATTTAACTTAGCGGTGTAATTATTGGTTTTCATTGTGTTAGACCCACCTACGAAGATTTTCTTCCAATTTTTCTAATATCGGCGCCATTTTTTTAAAATCTGAAAAGATGTTTAGTTGTAGTTTTATGTATATTTATCATCGAAACTTTGTTTTCTTCTTTCTATTTTGATTTCGGGCAGATTAAGTCGTTATAAGAGATGTATATGGTATTATGGAATTCATGGTAATATACAAGTTACGAGATTTGGTGTTTGGTTACTGGATTTGGAGCAATAACCAGTTGCTGGTCATAATATGCAGGTATAGAATTAGTGATTTAATCTACACGTGCAATTTTGCACTCTGACTTCGTTCTTTCTCATATTTTTGTTTAGCGCCGAAGGCTAGTATTCTTTCTAATCATATTGACTTAACCTGAATTATCTTTAAAGAGTGTAAAATCTTACATGAAGTATTGTATAATATAAATTTTCATTATTCTTTCTCAAAAGTTATTTTTCCTTACCAAATGTTTCTTTCTTCTGAGTTATTTATTAAATTAAGTAGTCTACGAACAATTATCTAAGTAAATTAATAAAGTATGTTGATTAGTGTTTTATTTATTTATTTTTTATTTATGTCTTAGATAATGGGGTAAATTGGAATAGTTAGCACATCTATAAATTGCCTGAGCCTTTTATTACTCATTCTGATCATAATGAGTTTATAAAGAAAACAGCCTCTTGACCTGTGCTCTATTCAAGGATTTAACAAAAGTAAAAGTAAATTTAAGATTTACATCATGATGCAAGGTATAGTGATCTTTGTTTGTTTGTTGGCTTATTCTGACACGAGTTTCTTTACTCTTATTCATTTGCCAGGGATTCCGTTTCAGCACATCTACTTGTCTCCTTCTGTACTACCTGCCCAACCAGAATTTGTTAGAAAAATCTTGTTAGAACATGGTAAAGTTGCGTACTCATCAACTTATTTAGAAGATCGGACTATTTCCTTTTCCTTTATTTGTTAGGTTGAGGTGTAAAATAAATCAATGTTGCACATTGAATCACCTTTTTCGGCATCAAAGAAAGTGTTATCATGACCAATGAACACTTAGTTGAAGTGGAAGAAGAATTTAAATAACTTTTTGTCTTGAAGAATCGGAAATTCGTTCCTACCTTACTAATTTGGCCTGCATAGTCTCATTGTGACAACTCTATTATTTCTTCATTTGATTGTCAGAAGGTGTTACTTAATGCCAAGAGTTTGTATTAAGTTTTAGAGACTTTGAACTTACCTAGAGTCAACATTTCATTGAAGCGCATTCTATAAAAAATGTACGAGACTTAAAGCGAGTAAATAAGATCGACAACTTTCTAATAATATGGTATATTGTAGTTTAGTAATACCCTATATTGTTTTCTCTAATAACTTGGTTGCAGAATGGGACAACATTGTCCAGTTGCATAACTTTGTAATGTCTGCATTAATTGGGTAAATTCAAGTCAACTACGGCCAAGTTGCAAGTCTTTAGGGAAACATTGAGCACCTGTTTTTCCTATGATATAGATCCATTAGTAAGTCGTAAAGAATTAGTGATTTGCTCCTCAACAGTGATATTATCACTCAATCCCGCATCAGAATTGTGGGAGATATATAAGTTTAATACAAGAGTTTGAGGTAGTTATTACCAAAAATTTAGTCGAGATTTCAGGCCACGCTAAAAATTCTGGGTTAAGCTTTTGATGCTTGTTGGCCTTTTGACAATGTGTTAGGTCAGAGACGTCTTGGGATGAGGTTATGATGATGGTAACTCACTAACCCAATATTGCCGCCTTTTGGTACTCGACCTGCGATACCCACAAATCCATCGCGTACAAGCGTGCTGGATATCTTCGGGAGTTAAACAATAGAGTGAGATGATTTGAATCCCGCATTGGAAGCTTATTGAAGGAAATTATTATATAGTGGATGCTCATAAGGACTTCAGAGAACTGAGTAGGGCAAATTGTGATGCTTGAATCCAATCACACACTAAAAGAGTGAGAAAGAGATGAGCTATGTATTGGCCATTGGGTTAGTCATTCCTAACAACTTGACCACTACCTTTTGGGCCAAGTTGCTGGGCATTGTTTGTGTATTTTACAACATAAAATTACTGGCTGTAGCTTTATATTTCATTTTGATATCTAACTTGATTATATTTTTTTACAATTTTAAATATCATATACTTGTGAAAGGAAGCTTATGGATATCTATTTCTACATCTCAAGCTAGAGGAAGGGTTCATGCCGTCTGTTATCTATGTATTTAAATTTTCTGTCCTTTCCCGATTTTAGCACTAGAATGGAAGAATGATTATTTTAAAATGGTTAGGAGTCGAGAGGTACAAACATACACATGGGGAGTGCATGAACTCTAGTATATGCTTAACGTAAAGTAAGTAAACATTAGCTGATATTACATTCTTATCTGTGCAGATGTTGATATGCACTTCTTTCTGTTATAAGCATCTGACATCCTTGGATACAATAAGTGTGTACATCGCAGAAAGGCCAAATGTTTTGGAAATAATCACTAGCAGCTTGGAACATTGTCTTAGAAGACTACTCTATGCTGTAGCTTCATATGAATGTCAACAATAATTGAACATCAAAGATACCTAAGCCCATTCATATGATTATTATTTTGATGATTTGGATATTAGCAGTAATTTAGTGGGGTTTACTATTTTAATTAGTTTTCTGTTATCTTGTTATGCGCCTCATCAATATGGTGGATACGAAGGTTTTTATTTATTTACATTGTATAAGAAAATTCAGTTCTTTCTTGCTTTCTATGTTCTCTCTTCCCTTGCTTCCTGGTGATAATTAACTGAACTTATTTCAACTTCTTCTAAAAACAAAGTTGGATATACGTTATACTTTGTATTAATATACCTGAGTCTGTTCTGCTTTATTGCAGTGAGGTTGACATCAATGAGTGCCTCAATTGCTCCAACAAGAGCAGCACATAGGAGTCGAGTTAAGGCTTTTTTGGAACCTTCAATAGCACCTTCTCCTTCTCCAAGATCTCAAGGTACTTATTATGCTCATTATTTGAAATTAGCTTTTTGAAAATTCACTGATGTTAAAAATTTCCTACTTTTAGGTCCTGTTGCTGGCCGTAACATTAATACCTTTCCAAGACATCACCATCACCATCATCGTCATGGGGCAAGAACTCATGCAGTCACCCCTTCTCCGTCCATTGTACCAGGTAATGTTTTAGTGTCAATTATGAGGTATTTAGTCAAAGTAATGTTCTTGTCTCAAGCTAAGCAACGTTAACTTCTCAATTGAAAAGCACAAAGACATGATTTATGTATTCCTTGCCTTAGAAGGCATAAAGCTTGATTTAAATATAAAAAAGTACAATGAATCATATGCCCTAGCTTAGATGAAATGAATCATTAATAGTGGAAGCAAATTATCATATTATTCTGAAACTGAATGATCTCCAAGGTGTTTTACCTTTCTGCAAATCACATCGAGTTTTTTTAGTTCCCTATACCCTATGGTAATTTTCAAGGCTTTAAGGGTGTAAGTTTGTGTCATAAATCTTAGTTTCAGTAAGATTAACATATCTCCTTCAAGTCAACTTTCCCAATATATTTTTCCTCTTTCTTGAAAGCTGAAAGGGGATGGAAAGAAAGTGATCAATCCATTGACTTTATTTATAGTTTTCTTCCATACATATCAGATGGTATCATAATAAATTCCATCAAGTCTTCTTTCTTACACATTTCTGTCATACTCACAAAACCCAATGAAACTAGGTGATTCATTTCCTTGGCAATGTACTTTTTGTCCCTCGTACCTTTTCCTTCCAATTATGCATAAATGATCTGTATATGATAGCATTAAAGCTTGTCAATAGGTTGGATGTTATCCAATTATAGATATGTATTCAATCCCATTAGGATTTTGTTTCTTGACTTATTAAGATTTGAGATTTGAATTCGAGTTTGAATTGCAAGAATCGTTTATAATTGGATTAAATTTGGTAATTTTTAATTAATTCGGATTGCTCATACCTGCTTATGAATATTATTTTGTATTAACTTACATATTTGAGTTGATATTTGTAAATTTTAAACTGATTTTTTAACCATGTTCATATTTTTATTTGTTTAATATTAAATGAAATTATATGTAAATCAGATTTGGGTTGAATTCGAACTTGGATTTGAATTTCAGATCGTAATTGCTCACTGAAATAGACTCCAAACGCCAATGTGATCGGATTCAGATCGGAAATCAGATAAGATATGAGTATATGACCCATTGACACCCTAAAAGCATATATTCTCCACAATGTTCTGCTTCTAACTGAACAGTTGAGACTATGGATCGATGGGGGCAGTTATTATTGATAAAATATCTTGCTCCTTATACGTTTTCCGGTTAAGTAAATAGCGTATCATAATAGCGCTAAAAACAATACAAATCCGCATACACAGATGATGTATAAAAAACACACCAGTTTAAAAAAGGCACACCTATGCCGAACCAAACAGCCAAAAAATTCCTCCCCTTGTACGAGGAAGCATACTCTTGCATAGGTTGTCCACTATTTATACATATCCCATCAATGTTGATATTTGATTTTCTTGACAGCATGCTTAGTTTCATTTATGGATTCAAGATATTTTCTCTAGATACTCTCATCCACAAAAAGTTAATTAGGTTTTTACTACACGCCTTGTATTAGAAACATGTCATTTTAGGGAAGCAATCAACATAACCTTACTTTTTTTAGTCCGTTGAGGGTGTATTTCTTGTTCCCCTTTTATTGTATCCTTTATTTTCTATTAATAAAATTTTTCTTTTATCAAAAATAAAAAACAAAAAAATCAACATAACCTTACGTGCAACCCTCTGTTTCTGGTTTTCCTAGTCATTCTCCTCCCATTGTATTAAAAGTTCCTTGTAATCTGCATTATTTCTTATTGGCTTTGATCTCAAATCTGGCAGGTTGTAATCAAATATGTTTGGAGCCTCTTACTTCAGCTCCATTTGGTTCACTCTGTAGTTGTGTGTTTCCTATGAAAGTCAGGCTTCTTTTTGATGTGTCTCTGTATGCCATCTTTCCTGTTGTTAATGAGCTAGAGATAGAGGTTGCAGAAGGCACATATCTAAAACAAAGCCAAGTGGTTATAACGGGTGCTAGTGCCGATTCTCAAAATCAGGAAAGAACAGCAGTAGATATTAACTTGGTTCCACTTGGAGAGAAGTTTGATAATACCACTGCTACACTAACTTATGAGAGATTTTGGCAGAAGAAGGTGCCTCTAAATAAGACTCTGTTTGGTACATATGATGTGGCGTCCATTACTTATCCAGGTACATGTTTAAGTCTTTTCCACTATAATTTGCCCCCATTGTGTAACTATAATGTTGTCCTAAAGGCTTTATTATCAGGGCTTCCTTCTTTGCTACCATCCGGTGGTCACCACAGTAGTGGTCCAAGTGGAAGTGCTGGAAATCAGGACCCTATTACTGCAGATTTTGACCACAAAAGTCAGAAGATGAATGCGAGAACTATATTGATCGTCTCTTCGTCTGCACTTGTAGTCTTGGTTGTTTGCATTGGGGCAGTTCTCATCCTCTTAAAATGCAGGAAGAGTGGCAGACCATCAAATGCTGTTGGTCCTGTTTTTACGACATCTATTAATAAGAGATCTGGTAAGTATGTTAGTTTCATGTTCTGAGTCTTCTGGCTTGTGAAAAGTTACATTGCGATGATTATAGTGCAATAAATACATCTTAGTGTCTTACCTTATACTCCTACAGTAAATAAATTTTTGCCACTGCAGTTAATATTGAAAATGATGGTTAAAAGTTGTCCAAGTCTAAACACTTTAAACACTTAAAGTTGGTGAATCTATTGAGCACAACTAAACTCTCAATTATGTTGCAGGAATTGGCTCTAATTTAAGTAGCCCCACAAGTTCGACATCAGTATCCCTTGTTTCTGCCATGCCTACTTCTGTACTCTCTGTTAAAACATTTTCGCTTGCGGAACTGGAGAAGGCCACAGGCAAGTTTAGTTCAAAACGGGTTTTGGGCGAAGGTGGATTTGGACGTGTTTATCATGGGATCACGGAAGATAGGACTGAAATAGCAGTGAAATTGCTTACAAGGGACAGCCAGAATGGCGACCGTGAATTCATTGCAGAAGTTGAGATGCTAAGCCGATTACATCATCGTAACCTTGTGAAATTAATTGGTATATGCATTGAAGGGCGCACACGTTGCTTGGTTTATGAAGTTGTTCCAAATGGCAGTGTTGAATCTCATTTGCATGGTTGGTTATTCGTATCCCTGATTTTTGTTATCTACTTGTGTAATTTACTATTTGTTGACTACTTGACTAAACTCCGCCTACATAATTTATTGCCACCGCCACTGCTCCTTCCCAAACCACTTAAACAAAGAAGAAAATAGATGAAATAAAAAAGGATCTATATCCTTTATCGTTATATCATGCATTGTTTCAATGGCTATTTACCCCATTTTTACCATCATAACTGGAAGGACCTCATATATGGGGTTTTCGTGATCCTTCTGAATTTAGTTTTGTGCTAATAGAAACATCCACATGGTTGTGTTGCAGGTATAGACAAGAGAAAGGGGCCTCTTGACTGGGATGCACGTTTGAAGATTGCTCTTGGTGCAGCAAGAGGATTGGCTTATCTTCATGAAGACTCTAATCCTCGTGTGATCCACCGAGATTTCAAAGCCAGCAATGTTTTGCTTGAAGATGACTTCACCCCCAAGGTTTCAGATTTTGGCTTGGCGAGGGAAGCGACAGAAGGAAGTCACCATATTTCTACTCGAGTCATGGGAACTTTTGGGTACATATTCCTGCATAATAATAACTGAAAACTTCTTTAAAAACTAGCATTTTTGTTTTCAAATTTGACTTCCTTAATTTGTTGTAATAATCATTGCGTGATGGAGGGAGTACCATTTTGGCATAATGAACAATAATGAACACAAACATGAACATTTTGAGCGGTCATATTTTTTTTTCCTTCATGTTTAAAACCTATGAAAAATGTTTGGTAAGATGGCCACCAACCATTGGAGTGATTTCGTTATGAAATTGATAAATATTGTTCCCCCTCCTTACTCCCCAACCCAACTTCTTGATATCTGGTCTATTTCCCTGAATTTTCTCTACCTTGTGCATAGTAAAGTGTTTATCACTGGGATCATATCTTTTGTTGTATTGCCTGAATTTATGGTTGTGACTATATTTTTGAGCCACTGATTTTTAGTGGTCCGTTTCTGGCAGTAACTAGTAATTGGATTTGCAGGTATGTTGCCCCCGAATATGCAATGACAGGGCACCTACTTGTCAAAAGTGATGTCTACAGTTATGGGGTTGTGCTGTTAGAGCTTCTTTCCGGAAGACAACCTGTAGACATGTCTCAACCTCCAGGACAAGAGAACCTTGTAACTTGGGCTCGGCCGCTACTAACCACTAGAGAAGGTTTGCAGCACTTGGTGGATCCTACCTTAGCTGGAAGCTATCAATTTGATGACATGGCCAAGGTGGCTGGCATTGCTAACATGTGTGTTCACCCAGAGGTGACACACAGGCCATTCATGGGGGAAGTTGTGCAGGCGCTAAAGCTAATATACAATGATACAGATGAGACTGGTGGGGACTGCTGTAGTCAGAGAGAGTCATCCGCTATAGATTCCGACTTCAAAGGAGATTTTGTTGCTTCTGATAGCAGTTGGTGGAATGCTGGTGGGTTAACCCCACGGTTAACTTATGGGCATGCCACTTCTTTCATAACAATGGAGTACAGTTCGGGTCCACTTGACGAATTGGAAAACAGAGCGTTTTCAGCTTCGGGTTTTACTGGGGACGAGGTTTCGTTGCCCATCAGGCATGGGAATAGGTCAGGTCCGCTGAGGACTGTCCGGAGTAAGCGGGCATTTTACAGAGTAAAGGGAAGCATGAGTGAACATGGTCTACTGTCAAAGAGTGTTTGGAGCGATGGTGCTGGCCATGAAGCTTCATTTTAGAGTGTCTTTTTAAATGTATAGAACCGAAGGACCACTGCTATTCAAGAAAGTGGTTTTTTGGTGTAGTTTAGGAGTTTGGAATTGCTGTGGTTTCTATTTTGAGAGAGATTTAGGGGTTGCTGTCGCTTTCTAATTTTGGGACAAATGGAGATAGATGCAAGACTCGGCTGTGTTAATGATGTGGTAATATTAGCTTTGTTGGGGTTCAATGCTGCATTCAACAGACGTTCATTCTTCTTTTCCTTTTTTCTATTTTTGTAAGAGAAATCCAGAAACTGATTAAGAAGTTCTGGTATATTTTCAGCCATGAAAGTATTGGCATGTAAGAATATTTTGAAGTTCTTTTCCAATTTTCCCCCCTGTTCTGATCGTATTAGTAGTTGATCTGTGCAATCTAAATCTTTCAGAAAATTCAACCATTCTTTTTTTTTTTTTTTGCAACAATTTGGATAATCTAAATAAACAAAAGAATAAGCAAATTAGATAGAGCTGTTATTATTTGAAAATAAGGCAAACTAATGAAATGAAAACTTTGTGCATATAAATTGAATAATTACATTTGTCCACTTAATTCTCCAATAATGATGAAAATTCATTCGTCTCAAAAAATTTCATTTCTCTGATTATTTAATAAATTAAATTATTCAAATAACAGCATTTGAACGTTAAGCCGTCTTAGCTCAGCTGGTAGAGCGCATGGCTTTTAACCATGTGGTCGTGGGTTCGATTCCCACAGACGGCGGATGTTTTGTTTTTAAAATTTTATCCTCTTCTTCTCTTGATTCCCACAAACCGCGAATCTTTTGTTTTTAAAATTTTATCCTTTTCTCTCCCATTCTTATTTACATCTCAAGTAAGACGGCCAATTGGACTGGTCAAGTCCAAAACTCGATCGTTCGACTCGTTAAAAACTTTTTCAAATTTACTAGGCTTAACTTAGGTAAAAATTCAAACCTAGAATGAAAATCGGACCAAGTTTAGTCAACAGATCGTTCGGCCTATTATAGATCCGACCGAATTATACTATTAAAACATATAAATATATACTATTTATATTAATTATTACGTATTTATACTCTCAATTTATATATATAGAGAGGAAGAGGGAATTTTTAACTAAATTAAGTACCATGTTTTCTTTAAACTTAATCATTGTTAAGTGTTTTGATATTTAAACTAATCTAAATAATCTAGAGATGTATTATTACCATGATTAGTTATATGTTTTATATTTAAACTTCTATTTTTTTATAATATTTGATTTGTTATACTATTAAAAACATATAAATATATAAACTATTTATATTAATTATTACGTATTTATACTCTCAATTTATAATATATATATAGAGAGAGAGAGAGAGAAAATCTTGAACTAAATTAAGTATTATGTTTTCTCTAAACTTAATCATTGTTAAATGTTTTGTTATTTAAATTAATCTATAAATGTATTATTACAATGATTAGTTGTATGTTTTAAGTTCAAAATTCTATTTTTTTATGATATTTAATTTTATGAATTGTAAAGATTTTAATATTTTTATTAATAGGTTATCAAAATGAGCTAATGTTGTTTTAATAATGAGTTGCATTAGTTTTTTGTTATTCATTTTTAGTTTATTAATTTTAATCTTTTTTACTTAGGCTTGTTCGAAAATAGGCTCGAAGTTCATGATCGCATATGGGCTGAGTTTGAACAATATATTATAAGTTCGAATGGGCTGAACTCAAGCCTGAGCTTGCCAATATTTGAATGAGTTGAGCTCGGATAGCCTTGCCCCTCTTCACTTATCCCAACTATAGTCATACTCTCAAGTCAGTGGTCTATCTCATTATTTAATCCACTAATTTTCTCTATCTTCATTCTTTTTTTTAATTCACACGTCACAACCAAAAATCCTTAAAGGCAAAAGCAAAATTAAATTTATTTGTTGTGTGTGAGTGTGCAAGATGTTGATTGAAGTTGGCTATTTATCCTCTGTTCTTAAAGAAATGGCCAAAAAACTTACAACTTTCTCACTCTTTATAACTCTTTACTTTTTATTTATAAATTTCAACCTTAATTGAGTATTTATGTTTATATATCAAGTACCTATTACACCCATCTTGAAACTACAAGGTTCTTAAGAGGTTGAGCAACTCATGCATATGAACATTAATTCAACATTTTAATTAGGTTTTAATTTTATGATTATTCTAATGTTAAAAAGTTCAGTGATTTTTGGCTGAGTAAACGAAAATTACTTACCCATTTTTATGCGTATGTCGATAACTTGAAACTAGTACTTCTAGTTTTATCCCATATACTCCTAATCGCTTTTACTTTAAGACGAGGAACGAGACTTTTCGAAGCTTATCGCCCCAATTTCACGAGAATGATAAATCAGGGGCTTCGACTTGATTATGAAAAAGAGACAGACTCATTTTAAGAATGGCAATGATCCACGTTTCATACGACACACAATTTCATGAATAGTTTCACTTGACATATTTTCTTTGCCAAAATCAAGGCGAATACATGATCAATCACATGGGTGGTTCATCTCGAGTTAGATTTTATCCGATATAGTCAACAAAATGGAGTTCCTTGTCTTAACTCCATAACAGATAATTTCCTCTAGGTGTTTGAGTACCCTTTATTAATATGGACTAACCGTTCTTTGCTTACATAAGTTTTGATGAACCTGCACGAGACTCCTTATATAGGTCATATTATTTATATAAGGATGAGAAAGATACGAGGAAGATGGACATCTTAAATAAGTTATGAAACTTTTTTCTACAATAAACTTTTGGATTCGTCGAAAATTTTCAAAAAATTAATACAATAAGACCTCGTCATGTTCATCCTTTCTAACATTTTATACAAAAAAGAAACCTATTTATGTTTTGGATTTTATCAGTCACCTTAATGAACGATGTAGACTTCAACCAAGTAAGCGCTTCTTATGACGTGGCTATGGATATTTCCAAAGTAGCTCCAGCTATTGAATTTTAGTTGGTCGGGAGAAGCTACCGTAATTACAACAACTCTACTTCATAGTCTTGCTTTTGAGAAAGCTTCTACTTTGCTTGTTTGCGCGAAAGCTTAAAGTACTTTTCGCGAGGTTCATTTAAATCCCGAGAAAAGTTAAAAAATGCTACAACATCAAATACTATTACGTTACTTTAAATAAAATCTCAACTCATCTCACTTACTTTCTTTAGTGCTCATAATATTTTGATTATGTCACTACAAAGACTATCAATTTATTATTATTGTATAGATAAACACGTAACAAAAATATATTTTTAGTATACATTATTTTGTTTATAATTACGACTCATTTTTTAAAGATCTTATAATTTGAAGATACTATATCATTTTATACTATTTATATGAAAACCTTTTTTTTTTTTTTTTTTGGCAAATGAGGCTCACGTAACTCCATTGAAAACGACATCGTATCAGGGAACAATAGTTGTCTTGAGGTCTTCACCAGTAACGCGGCGCTTCAAATAGTAATTTGCCGAAAACCAAGACAAAAAATTGTCCTTAACTCAGTAAGTGACGTCACACTCTTAGATTCGGATGGTTTTTTTATCGCAACACCACAAATCACGGAGGTCATTTAGTAATCCAGTCCAATTAAATTAAGTTAATAAACGCTTTCCTATTTCTTAATCTTAATTAACAAGTACTCCTGGTTAAGTAAAGCCCGAATAACGCGGCCCGTGGGGTAAAGAAGAAAGAAAGGAAGACAAAAAAAAAAGAGTTGAAAAACAGAAGAAAAAGGAATTTAATTTTCTCTCCCCAATCCCACCTGACCGATTATTTTCCGCAGTTTGGTGGAAAATCGGAAAGGTGATAGAAGTGAAAGCTTATGAGTTACTCGATCTGATTTGTTCTTGTTCGTAGAAAAACACTTTTACAAGTAAAGTTACAAGGAGAAATTTCTTGTAGCTGTAAGGATTTTTATGAAGTATAGCAAGGTATGGATAGAAATATAAGTGCTTGTTAGATCAAATCTGAAGCTGATTGAGAAGTGGCGGAAGTTTCCGATCTGATTGAAGTTGCTCAAAAATGGTATTGGATGTATAAGTTTTTGGTATTTTTTTTTGAATTCAAATATCACTTTGATGCTCATTTGCGGTATGTTAGCTGAATCTTTGCTGTTTATATGTCTGTTTCTGTTTAGTTATTTGAGGATTTGCTCACATTTCAATTTGCCGTTCCGTAGAATCATTTTAGTCAATAATCAAAATGTACGATTTGGTCAATTTAGCTTAAGCAGCTTATACTTTAATTGACCAAGACTTCACCATGACTGTTTGATGACTCGGTTGAGCATTTGATGTTAAGCTTTTGGACATCTGGCAAGTGAGCAGTTGAAATTAACATATGCCATGGGAGATGGTAGGAGTGGCCGAGTGGATTTATTTATTGTTTCTAGATATAATAATCCCTCTTTGCCAAAGTTAATATCCCATTTGACTCTTTACCCATGTTAAGGTTTATAAATAGCACAATTTTTTCCAATGAAATTTTAATATTAACTTTTAATACTGAATTTGTGATTTGGAAAATTTATGTTTTTATGTATTGATGAACCTTAACGTGTGATAAAACTATAAAAGTCAAATTTAACTTTCATTTTGAGATGGTGAAAGTATAACATTTCTCTTTTATCCATGCCAGCAGATATGCAATATAATTCAAGCTTAACTTCCATTTTGGGATGAAGAAAGTATAGCATTCCTCTTCTAGCCATTGCAGTTGTGCTACCATTTTATATTCCTATATTTGAAGGCATTAGTTATTTATATACTCAATTGCTAGCAATGATGTAGTCGTGGGAAAAATTGGCAAGGGTCAGTGTGATTGCATTTATGTGAACGGTGTTTACTATTGTTGGAAATTCCGTTCATTAGTTTTCATGCCTTTTGTTACAGTTAAAACTGCTTTATATTCAATTCTCTTAAATACATTATACACCTTTTGATTGTAATTTTTTTGGAAATTTTCTGTTGTACTAGTAGAAAAATTAGTTCAACTTATATTCAAATGTGCCCAAAAAAGTGAAAGAGACAATAAGATTTCTTGTTGAGGAAGTCTAGCGTGGGAAGCATATTTTGCTCATTAATTTATCGTCTCCCTGAATATTCTTAATCGTGTGGATGTTGCAACCTACAATAGTATGGTCGTAAAGTCTTATAATTTGGAGATTTCATATAAATCTTTTTGGAAGCTGTTCATTGGTCACAACTAATAGTAGATCTTAAAGCAAAGATGCTGAAATTCATTAATGAGAGGATGAATTTGCTTTGATAGAGCTCGAAATTATACTCTACTGCACGTTTTTTTGTGTACACATTATGGTATTCTCCTGGTTAGCAATAATTTTCATCCATATTTAGTAGCCATGGCGATATTGATTGTCGCTATATGACTAATATGGTGATACCCATTGAATCTTTTAGTTGGCCTTGGCTCTCTTGTTGTTTGCAGTGCAGTGAGGGACTCTGCCATTCGCTTATTGAGTGCTTTTTCAGTAGTGTTACCCTATTACTGGATATGGAAGAGGAAAAATCTTAGTTTTTTTTCCTTTTTTTTTCTGGGCATTGTTAGTAGTTAATAAAATTGAAATTACTTAAATATGCTGACACTTGTGTCTTGTAGGTTGCTTTGGTCAGCTTAGGAGTTGGATCTCTTGTCTGGGTGGAGGATCCTGATGATGCTTGGATAGATGGAGAAGTTGTTGGGGTAAATGGTGAAGATATTAAGGTTCTTTGTACTTCAGGGAAGACGGTGAGAATTCTTCACTAGATATATTTATTAGCAGTTGATGTATATACCTGTATCTTTGATTATTGTCACATTGTCTAAATAATTTTCCATTTTGTTTAAGTTTGGTTCTTTTAAGTTTGTAATACGATGACGTGACAATGAGACTAAATCAGGAATTTTCCCTAATCGCGGTCATACTAATGTATATAATTCTTGACGTGTTAACTTATTTTACTCACAAATGATTGAGGACATTTGTTCTTTTCTTGCTAAATTTTGGTTACAGGTTGTTGTTAAGTCATCCAATGTTTATCCTAAAGATGCTGAAGCACCACCTTGCGGAGTGGATGATATGACAAGGCTTGCTTATTTGCATGAACCAGGAGTTTTGAGTAATTTAAAATCTAGATATGATATCAACGAAATATATGTAAGTTCAGCATTTTTCTTTGACCCCATGGAGATTTTACTGAAGTATCTTTTCTGTCATTTAGAGTACAACATTGATGTGTTTGAAGCTAATCAACTTAATGGTGCCCCAGACTTACACAGGGAACATCTTAATTGCTGTAAACCCTTTTAGAAGATTACCTCATCTATATGATAGCCATATGATGGCACAATATAAAGGGGCAGCCTTTGGTGAACTGAGTCCCCACCCTTTTGCTGTTGCGGATGCAGCATACAGGTAGTTAATCACATTCGCATTATAAGCAGATGATAAAATACAAAAATTTCTTATCTTATTGAACAAGGCTATTTTTGTGATGCAGAGTTATGATTCATGAGGGAATAAGTCAGTCAATTCTGGTTAGTGGTGAGAGTGGGGCAGGTAAAACTGAAAGCACAAAATTACTTATGCATTATCTTGCTTACATGGGAGGGAGAGCTGCAACTGAGGGCAGGTCTGTTGAGCAAAAAGTCCTGGAGGTAAAAAAATCTTGCCTTGTAGTTGTTTGAAAGCTGATAAGAGAAGTGGATAATCATGATACTGGATTTTGAATAATATTCCTTGGCTGGATATCACACACATTTTTTATGTGTTTCCGTTTTATGCAGTCAAATCCAGTTCTAGAAGCATTTGGAAATGCAAAGACAGTCAGAAACAATAACTCAAGGTAGGAAGATTTTATTTCATATTGAACACTTGTTTCAGTTGCATAGTTTTTGTCATAGTGCCTGTTGGACTGGTCTTTGTCTTACCTTTATGTTGCAATGTTGCAGTCGTTTTGGTAAGTTTGTGGAGATTCAATTTGACCAGAGGGGGAGGATTTCTGGAGCTGCTATCAGAACTTATTTGCTGGAAAGATCTCGTGTTTGTCAACTTTCTGATCCTGAGAGAAATTATCACTGTTTCTACATGCTTTGTGCTGCACCACAAGAGGTAATGGATATTCAATTCCTTAACGTTGATTCACTCCATTTATAAAATAAAGCTGAATAGAGAAGATTTTAAATTTATTTACTTTTATGTGTCTTTGTATAAATTTAATTTATATTTGACTTAAATGAGTTGAGCTTCATTTATAGTTTTCTTTTTTGTACTAGCATTTTCTTAACCTGCATGTACAGAAAATTTATGCCAAATTAATTTGTGACCTTTTTGTAGTATTTAATGCAATCTTTATATATTGTGTGATGACTTTCATAGCTAATGCTTTCACTAAAAGGTCACAATCTTTTATTTGGTCAGGATCTTCAAAAGTACAAATTGGGAAATCCAAGAACATTTCATTATCTAAATCAATCAAAGTGCTACGAAATAGATGGATTAGATGAATCCAGAGAATATGCTGCAACAAGAAGGGCTATGGATGTTGTTGGAATTAGTTTTGATGAGCAGGTATCTGTAAAATTGTTTTTTCATAGGGGAATAAGAAATTCTTCAAGCGTGAAGTATCTCTAAAATTTGTTATTGTTAACTTTTGATTCTTTACCCAGGAAGCAATCTTTCGAGTTGTGGCTGCAATCCTCCATCTAGGGAACGTTGAATTTGCAAAGGGAAAGGAAATGGATTCATCTGTTCCGAAAGATGAAAAATCTTGGTTCCATCTAAGAACTGCAGCTGAGTTGTTCATGTAAATAATCAATTTGATTAGCACATGTAACACGATTTATTCTCAAATATCTGTACTTGAATGTGACTTTAGAGAAGTGAATGCGAACTTTTAATTTTACAAGTGTTGTTTAGGTGTGACGCAAAGGCTTTAGAGGATTCCCTCTGCAAACGTGTAATTGTTACCCGTGATGAAACCATCACCAAATGGCTGGATCCAGAATCTGCAGTTACCAGTAGAGATGCATTGGCAAAAACTGTGTACTCACGGTTATTTGACTGGTGAGCTTTATTTTCATGCTTTGCAGCGTTGTGTGCCACACAGACTATTTAACTTATATTTTTCTTAGTCCTTCCTACCTTCATTAGTATGACTTAGTGAGCGATGTTATGCTTTGAGTACTAGTGGCCACACTGACGGTGTAACATAGATTTTGCTTACTCTTTTGTATATTAATTATTTTGAAACATAAACTTGGATTTTAATGTTCGTGTGCATATATTTTCAGGCTTGTGGATAAGATTAACAGTTCAATTGGTCAAGATCCGGACTCAAAATTCTTAATTGGGGTGCTTGATATTTATGGATTTGAGAGTTTCAAGACAAACAGGTGCTTCACTGGTACGCCTTTTGTTTTCATTATTGCAAGATCAGAGTTCTTGCAGTAAACTGCAAAAGATTTTTCACACGTCTTAGTCGCATCAAGGGATCCTATTATTATACCTACTTTTTATTTTCTCCTTTATGTATTGGCTTATCTACCTCTTACCTATGTGATAGCTAGGACAGCATGTCAAATATTTCATCTGTAATTTTGTCTTCAATATGTCTGCATTTGCCACTCCCTTTTCTCTCTTGTGTTTAATCTTCAAGTTCGGTGTAATGCGCTTTGTGGCAATGTTCCTATTCAATATGTTCTTTTCCTCTCCTACATAGCTGTTCTCCAATTTTGGTGATTTAGCCGTTTAGGTTAATTACATTGTCACTCTCTATGTTTGCTTGCTTGTCCTGTTGCTCTTCATCTGGTGTTAATGATTAAGTGGCACGATCATCTGCCAATGGATGGTCAATTTCTGCATATTTGCTGCAGATAGACGACGTTTTTGTTACAATTTTTAGAAGCCAAAGAATCTGCAATAATTTATCTAACATCAACAACCCTTGCAAAAACTTTTAAAATGTTTAATCTTACAATGTTGTGGCTTTCAGTGTTCAATCAAACCGTTGTGGATGTTCCCTCTCTACATTGAACTTATTGTTAACTTTGAGATCTTAGAGTTATTTTATGAAGGTCAATCTTAACACTGAATCACTTTTTTCCTTCATAAAGTGTGAAGTTTTGTGAGGGACCTTTATTTGGAGTTCAGTATATATCTACATCTGTATAGTTATCACACTATAGTTTTTCTGACAGTGTTATGACTTATGTGAAGTTAATTCATTGACATTTTATTTATGTATTGAAATCATGTATTTCAGATGCCAAATATTTGAACCATCATGCTGTCCTAGTTTGGGATGTGATTAAGGACCATGCTACTGCCTATTTAATCATGTAATTTTTCGGGGGCCTAGGTATGAGTTCCAGGGGAGCTCCCAGCACAATGTTCCATCACATGTGATACATCTTGTTGAATACTTGAATCTAAATGATAGTACGGAATGTTCTATTATGAGTAATTAAAGATATTGGTCATAGTAGAAATGATGATTTGCTGATAATTAACTGATATTAGATTACTTCACCTGATTCCACTCGTGTGGATTTTTGCAGCTTTGAGCAATTTTGTATCAATTTGACAAATGAGAAACTTCAACAGCACTTCAATCAGGTTTTTTGTGGAAGGCATTTGCTTTCTCTTCTTACCCTTGGAATCCCTTCAATTAATTATATGATGCAGCTTTATGATACCTGATTGTTTGACAGCACGTGTTTAAAATGGAGCAAGAAGAATATACGAAAGAAGAAATCAATTGGAGCTACATTGAATTCATTGATAATCAAGATATTTTAGATCTCATTGAAAAGGTTTGTTGTTGATTTTACTTATAAACCATTTTTTCTTTCTGAAGTGACCATATTCACTTTTACTGTTCTTCTAGTTTATCCACTCACAGAAGTAGACCATTGCCTACTTTAATGAGTATCAAATTTCTGTAGCTCCATTTTTTTCCTTCTGTTATTTTACATATTTTAGTCCTTAATTCATTTTATGGCGATCATGCATTCAATATCAGATTTTGGGTTAGATCTGCTCACTGGTGTTGACATGTATGGCCATTCATTAAAAGCTAGACTCTACTCTTGTTCTTACTTCTTCCTCCTTCAAATATGTATGTATGTGTACGCATATATGCATATATACTTTGACACCCAAAAAATAAGTATTTAATTGAGGAATGTTGACTTCCAAGATAATCATGTGAAAATCTGTTGCGTCTGCTTCTCTTGAACTTCTTCTTCATCTTTTTTTTTTTCCCCTTTTTGTGTGTGTGTTTGAAGGTGGGTAAGGTGGGCTAATCTTTTTAAATATGATGTACATCCTGGTTTCCTTGATCAATGCAAGTTAGCAAAATCATCAATGAGGCAGGACCTATTGACGTGATCTTCTATCATTTAGTCCTACTTTCTAATGCATCCTTTTTTACTTTTAGAAACCGGGCGGAATTATAGCTCTTCTGGACGAAGCTTGGTAAGTATATACTGCGAAGTTGTTTTTTCTGCTGTAAGCTTTTCCTATTGATCTAGGTACACCTGTAATTTTACACTCTTCAGCTCATCTAGTTTGTATTTATGATATGATATGTTGGTTTTGACACTTAAATTGTGTTCTTTAGTATGTTCCCAAGGTCAACACATGAAACGTTTGCCCAAAAGCTGTACCAAACTTTTAAGAACCATAAACGTTTCAGCAAGCCAAAACTCTCTCGTTCTGACTTCACTATTGGTCATTATGCTGGCGATGTAAGTTTCTGTGTGCTGTATTATTCTGTATATGGTGAACATTCAGAACCTAGAATGGGAATCTGAGGAAGTGAGGAAATTACCACTAATCAACTTATTTTACATTCCAGGTCACTTATCAAACTGAACTGTTCTTGGACAAAAACAAAGATTATGTTGTTGCTGAACATCAAGCACTCCTGAATGCTTCCACATGTTCCTTTGTGTCAAGTTTGTTTCCACCATCTGAGGACTCCTCAAAATCCTCAAAGTTCTCCTCAATAGGTTCACGTTTTAAAGTATGATACTTCTCTCTCTCTCTCTCCATATTCTTCTTTCAAACAGTGTCTTGAGTGATAAAGTTCTTTTGTATTTTCAGCAACAATTGCAATCTCTGCTTGAAACTCTCAGTGCAACTGAGCCTCATTACATTCGCTGTGTAAAGCCTAATAATCTTCTTAAGCCAGCTATATTTGAGAATAATAATGTTCTTCAACAACTACGGTGTGGGGTAAGGATATAGATCCTGTTTGCAATTTTTTGATGTATTTTTATTTTTATTATTGGATCTGGAAATGGATTTGCTTGCATTTATTTATTGTTCATACATATCATATTATGTCTGCCTTCAGGGAGTCATGGAGGCAATCAGAATAAGTTGTGCTGGATATCCTACTAGAAAACCTTTCTACGAATTTGTAGACCGATTTGGCATCCTTGCGCCTGATGCTTTAAATGGCAGGTATGTAATTATTTTTGGTTGGCTCATACATGTTTACAAAACCACTAATGATCCTGACTTGTTCTTGGTGTAAAAATTGCAATAGTACGGATGAGGTTAATGCATGCAAGAGGCTTCTGGAGAAAGTGGGACTTGAAGGCTATCAGGTAATTAGAGTAACAGTTTTCAAACCTGTTTCTATGAACTTGTGGGCTAATCACATACATTTAAAAGATTACTCTCACAAAGGTTGATCTTTGTTAAATGCTCATGTGACTAATACCTGTTTTCTAGTTGATTCTGCTGAACAAAATCATACTGATCAGGTTTGTTCACGCAGATTGGTAAGACAAAGGTATTTCTGAGGGCCGGTCAGATGGCGGAGCTGGATTCTCGCAGGACTGAGGTCTTAGGAAGATCAGCGAGCATTATCCAGAGGAAAATCCGTTCTTACATGGCTCGAAAAAGTTTTGTTTTGTTGCGTCGGTCTGTTTTACAGATCCAATCTGTATGCAGAGGTACTTAATTGTATTAGACATGCACATCCTATTGACACATTGCAATCATGCATAACTCCTCGGTAATTTTCTCTCTGCTGATTTCAGGACAACTTGCTCGGCAAGTATATGGCAGCATGCGAAGAGAAGCTTCTTGTCTAAGAATTCAGCGAGATTTACGCATGCATCTTGCTAGGAAAGCTTACAACGTATTGTGCTCCTCTGCTGTCTCTATTCAGACAGGTATGCGTGGGATGACTGCACGTAGTGAGCTTCGATTCAAGAGACGGACACGAGCTGCAATTATTATTCAGGTAAAATTATTTTGTCCAATAATAATTAGGGAAGCTCTTCAGTAATGCTAATACTGAACTGAAGGTGGTGGTTGTTTTCTTAATGCTAATACTTTATTGTTTTTAGATAAATCCAATACTGGATTTATACGTAGTCAATACTTCATATAAATATTTGTTTAAAACTCATGTTTTGATTTCCTAGCTAATGCTGAATCTTTTATTTTGACTTATAATGACTTTAATTCTTTTCTTCAGAGCCATTGCCGTAAATTCTTGGCTCGACTGCACTATTTGGAGATGAAGAAAGCTGCACTTACCACTCAATGTGCATGGAGAGGAAAAGTTGCTCGTAAAGAACTGCGGAAGCTTAAGATGGTGACTTATTTAGTTCCTCCTGCCCTTGCCTCTTATTTAATTTTTCCCTTGTTTTGTCTTCTCTTTCTCTCACCCAAATTGCCACACTTGAAAGTTTATCATACAGCTCTGTATCGGGAAAACTATACCATTTCTCTACATTTTGGCTTTATAATGGAAGTATACTTCAAAAATATATGATTATGAAAAAGAATAATGATATTCTTGATCTTGTAATTCTTGTTATAAGCCAGTGTTTAGAATTCAAATGTAATTCTGTCCAATAGTGCTAGGGATTGAGCTGCATACAAGGTAAGAGGGCCATTGGCCATATTTTAAAGTACTGTAGTTGGCTTCCTAGGATAAGATATGTTTTTAAATCCCCCTTCTCCTAAAACCAAATCAAAGAATTAAAATAGGAAGAAGCTAAGTTAGATAAAACAAAAACACATAAAGGTAGTGAATGTTCTTACAAGTATAGTAACCCTTTTGTTTACCAAAAGCAGGCAAACCCCAATGTACACGTGGACTACACCTGCTTAATTACTTGGCTTCCGCTTACACCAAATTTCCTTATGAATTTGTTTATTCTTTAAGATACTTCTTGAAATGCTTTATGGGAAATTTGAAGTTATATAAAACTCATAAGAAACATGGTTGATATTTTCCTATCGAGAGATTGAATCTTCTCTATTGCTAGTTTGTTTCTCAAGTATGTCCATATATTGCATTTTGTCAGTAAATATTCGAGATTTTATTTCTTTTTGGTTTCTATTACAGGCTGCAAAGGAAACTGGTGCTCTACAAGCTGCCAAGAATAAATTAGAGAAGCAAGTTGAGGAACTGACTTGGCGGCTACAGCTGGAGAAACGCATGAGGGTAAGCTTATCTGATGACCTTATTGTTTAACAAGGATCTGCAACCCTTTCGTAAATGATAGGTCAAGTATCCAAGTTCTTATGTTCCTTGATAAAAAAAATCCAAGTTCTACTGTTGCACTTAATTGCATTATGTTTGGTTATATGTTGAACTCCTTATTGTTGAACAAGTATCTGGAATATTTCATGAAAGGGAGGATAAATATTCAAGTTTTTTCATTGCTTAAACAAAAAAGAAGTATCCAAGTTCTATTGTTGGACTTAATGGCATTATGTTTGATATTCGTGTATATGAATAAATTTTTTTTTTTTTGGCTTAATGTTATTGAATCATATGAGGAAATTTATAACCATGTCTGAAAGAATACAAGAGAAGAGATACTTGCATCTGCATATAAAGTTTGGAGGAAAGATAAAACAGAAAGTTGTTGGATGAGTGAAATTAGCGGTTTCTGTATAATGATCTGATGATTTAAGGAAGTCCATTAACTTATTTGATTGGTGAAGCTAATTTTTTCTTTATTTGATTGGTGAAGCTAATTTTTTCTTACACCCACTGACATCGTTACGAAGTTGGAAGCCATTTTTGATGCAAACATAAGGTTCAGTGATCTGAAGATGCAAAATATTAAAAAGATTATTCCATAATATGCTTCATTTAGTATTTGTTCCCTGTGGTCTCTATTGTACTTCTTATTGTTTCTCTTCCCTATGTTATACAAGTACATTCTCTGTTTCAGGCTGACTTGGAAGAAGCAAAAACACAGGAAAATGCTAAATTACAATCTGCTTTGAAAGATATGCAACTTCAGTTCAAGGAAACTAAAGAAATGCTCATAAAGGAACGTGAAGCTGCCAAAAAGGAAGCAGAGCAAGTTCCTGTCATAAAGGAAGTCCCTGTTGTTGATCATGGGACGATGGATAAGCTTGCTGCTGAAAATGAGAAACTTAAGGTGAGGAAGCTGATATCTGGGGTTTAATTTTGCTTCAGGTTGCAGTCATGATCTATTCATTAACTGCATTTACAGCAAGATTCCTTGAATTTGTGCATTTCGAGCTTCTTCTTGGATGTGTACTTCTGTCTGACTAAGCATTTCCTTGTAAATAATTGCAGAATTTGGTTAGCTCTCTTGAAATGAAAATTGGTGAAACAGAGAAAAAATATGAAGAGACAAACAAACTTAGTGAGGAGAGGCTGAAGCAAGCCCTGGAGGCAGAGTCCAAGATAATTCAGTTAAAGACCACTATGCAAAGGTTGTGCAGAAAAGGACTTAGATTTAATTTTGAACATTCAATATATTATTGGTAGTTATTGTTGTTTTATTATTTGCAGACTTGAAGAGAAAGTGTCTGACATGAAATCTGAGAACCAAATCCTCCGGCAGCAAGCTTTGTTAACTCCATCTGTTAAAAGGGTGTTAGAATATCCACCAACTCCAGCAACTAAGGTGAACATCTGTTGGAAAAAAACCCACAGTATTCTTCCTTTTTTCGTTTTTACCATCACATGATCTGATCTTCTGATTCAACTATTATGCAGATTCTAGAGAATGGTCACCATGTGAACGAAGAGAGTAGAACCAATGTAAATATAATAGTATATTATCATAAATCACCTATGCACATTTTTTTAGGTGTCTTACTAGTATGTACTTCTCCATATGTTAATGGAGACATTTTTACTGCAGGAACCACAAAGCAGCACACCAGCTAAGAATTTTGGGACTGAATCTGACAGCACCCTTAAGAGACCCCCTATTGATCGCCAGCATGTATGTGCTAACAGAGATGCAATTATCTCGTCCAATTCCATGTTGCTTCCAAATTACTTACTGTAAAAAATTGGTGCAGGAGAATGTTGACGCTCTTATTGACTGTGTTATGAAAGACATTGGGTTCAGTCAAGGTAAACCTGTTGCAGCCTTTACGATTTACAAATGTCTTCTCCACTGGAAGTCTTTTGAAGCCGAAAAGACTAGTGTGTTTGATCGTCTCATTCAGATGATTGGTTCAGCAATAGAGGTGATTAGACTGCATTATCCGAAGTCATTACTTGCATCTTTATGAAAATTTGAATCACATGTCAGATGTTTTATACTTTTATTTAGTATCCACGTTACCTTTGACTGTGGAAGATGATAATATGCCTTGCTATTTTGCTCTCAGCTATATTGGAGAATTAGTTATGAGTTTGAATTATCTGCTGGTATTGATTTATTTAATTTGCCTGGGAAAATATGGACTTATTGGCCTTTCATAGCTTCGCAATTATACGTGGATTAACTTGATTTTTGATATTTGTGATTCCCATCTGGTGTCTAGCATGATACTGAAGGTTGTATAGTTTTCTAGGGGTATGGCATGGTATGCGTCAATAGCAAACTATAGGACGTTTCCAATTTATTAATAGTCAATAAGGATTGGATTGCATATACAAAAAGGTAGTTACTTTTGGAGTAAGATGATAACTAATTAAGATGCCTCAAAGAACTGAGAATGGTTTTTGTGCTAATAATTAAATTATGAGTCTTTGAGATGATTAGACCAAGGTAAATCACCCTGGACTTTTTGGCACAAGTTCCCATAAGTTCTATATACAAGTCTGTATCGAACTTAATTCTTTTTATTTTTGGATTTAAATAAAGACTATATTAATGAATGCAAGTTAATTCTATCATTCCGAGAAGGGGGAAAGTACTGTGTTGAAGTGTGACATACATTTTGCCCTTCCATCTAATCAAAAAAAATATTCATCATCAGGTTTGCACCTCTTTTTCCACAGAAAGGATCATCTGTCGTGCTATAGACCAGCTCAGAACTATTTGACAGTGTCTTTGAAGCCTTGATCACCTAAATTTACCTTACCTTTCACCATTGCTTTATAATGCAGATTGCAGAACAATAGCACCCTAGATAATTGCTACAACTACCTTCAAATTTCAAGGATATATCCTCTACATATTTTGAAGTAAAAAATAAACAAGTTGCAGATGTGATTTGGCAACAAACTTGAAAGGAGTTGTTATATTAAAGCAATTTGATGGTTAGTGTTGCAGGTGGTGGTTGGGTGCAGTATCTTCTGGTCGGGCACCGTTTTTGCTTTCTCTTCAATTGGAAACCTTGAAATTTGTTTCTTTTAATTGGATAGCAGTTGTGAAATCCAAGTTATATTTTTTTTTGACATCATGCACAGATGTAATGAACCAAGGGTTAAGCTACTTTTAATCTGGTCACAATAAGCAAGGCAAATAGACTTCACAGTCTGCATCAAACTTCATTTCTTCCTTTTTATCTACATAAAGCTTGCTTGTTAAGTGTTAGTAGATAATTTAGAGGATTCTAGAATATTATTCTAATAGCATGATTTGGGGGATTGCATGATTAAAGGGGGATTGCATGATTAAGGGATGAATGATTTACTTTCCAAATATACTGTAGTTCTAAGCCTATATAAAGGCTCTCTATTGTACATTGTAAGATATAATAGAAAAAACATTTTCCTTCTCTATTCCTTCACATTGTATCAGAGCTTGGTTGATCTTGACAATCAAATCAAAAGATCTTGGTTCCGCTGTCGGCGGCACATAGCCGACGACAAGTATCGTTTCTTTTTATTCTTCAACTTCATCTTAAAAGAAAAATTAGGTGGTTAAGGTTCAGTTCTGGTTCTTTTGTTGGAGTTGTTTTTTTTTTGTCATTTTCAAAAAGGTGACATGGAGTAGTTAATTTCTCGGGTTGAAATATGTAAATGGGTTGTTGATCGGAAAACAAGGATTTTTATGGGGTAAAGGTTCGAGGAAGGCGTGTCTTTCGATTTGTTGGGAGGCTTAATTAAGCAAGGTTCTAAAATGCGCTAGGCGGGCGGCCGGGGGAGCCTAGCGCCTATGGGGCCTAAGCGAGTTTTTTATTTTAAGCCAATTTTAATATTTTATCTTGCATTTATCTAAACAAAACAATAATATAAAGCAAAACAATCTATAATAAAGATAATAAATGTATTTTCTTAAAGTTGAAACACATATCCATATTGTCAATGTCAAAGTTCAAACACAAACATGCAATTGTTCAAAGTTCAAACACAAAAAAATAATAAAAAATACAAACTAATAGTCCTCATCTCTGTATCCCTCTATATCTTTAACTCTTCTTTTCCATATCTCTCCAAGATAATGTCCCCATCGGACTCGCACTCCTCATCTCCCTCTTTCTCCGTGTCATTATCAGACAAAAAATCTTTTTTGTCTGCCTCGCCTAGGCCCTGCCTATGTGGGCGGGAGCGGCCTAGACCCCATTTAGGCGGCCTAGGGGATTTTTTTGCCTAGGCCCGGCGCCAGGCCAGGGAGGCCTAGCGCGCCTTTTAGAACACTATAATTAAGAGTTTTTGTTGGAGACAAGTGTTATCCGTTATCGCCTACACATAATATCCTTGGAAAGTGAATGTGAAATTATGTATTGAGGGTGAGAATCAACTTTGGACATACACATCATTTTTTCTTTTTCTTTCTTTTTATTTTATTCGTGCACAATGTTCTAAAAATCGCAGGCGGACCTAGGCGGACGAGGGGGCGCCTAGGCATTTTCTTAGGCGGTCTCATTTATTTATTTTTCTAATGTACATACTTGTTATACAAAACATATAGCAGATGTAATTTTTTAAAATTTTACATGAAACATTACCAAAAAACAATCTTTTACTGCTTAACAAATTCATTTTAAGTATTGTAAAGTTTCAAAGTAGAGGTCTGATTTTGCCTAGTCGGGGGCCTAGGCGCCCAGCGAAATCGAGGCGGTAGAAGACCGCCTAGCGCCTAGGCGGAGATTAATCGGACCTAGGCGGGGATTTTTAGAACACTGTTCATGCAAATTGGAAAGAGCCTCAATTTGAGGGGAGTGTTGGTGATAAAATATTTTTCTTTTAAGTTTGGTTTGAATCTTTTTAGTTTTGGGATTATGTTTTGTAACAAGCTGTAAGTTTCAAGTGCTAGTAGATAATCTAGAAGATTCCAGGATATTAATCTAATAGAATGATTTGGGGGATTGCATGATTAAAGGGAGATTGCATGATTAAGGGATGATTAATTTACTTTCCAAATATACTGCAGTTCAAAGCTTATATAAAGGCTTTTTATTGAACATTGCAAAGAAAACATCTTCCCTTCTCTATTCCTCCACATTAAGCACAACAATATGTCCTTGACCTTCAAAGTAAAGTTATCTCCTTGATTCTTTCTTAGTACATATGTATGCATAAATGACTTTAATGGCTGTTAAAAAAGTTCAGTTTGTTTCTCATTGAATGTCTCTAATTGCTTATGCTGGTAGTCATAGATGACATTGATTTCTGCCATCTTTATCATTTGGTAACTGGATTTCTTTGTCAATTTGCACTATCAGTTCCCTTTGAATGTTGTATATATTATTATTCAACAAATATTGTTTTCATGAAGCATCTAAGTGTCCCATCATTTTTTTCACCTACATTTCTCTTGGTACATGATTCCTAGATGTTAAGTGGGAGTTTAAAACTGGTGATGTTACTTGAGCATAATAAGACATGTAATTGCAGAATCAAGATAACAACGGACATATGGCTTATTGGCTGTCAAATACATCTGCATTATTGTTCTTGCTCCAAAGAAGTATAAAATCTACTGGTGCTGCTGGTGGAACTCCTGCGCGTAAACCACCTCCCACATCCCTGTTTGGGAGAATGACAATGGTACTGGGAGTTTTTTGCCTTCTCTTTCTTTTTTTAAGTTTGGATGACTGATGATGGTATTCTAATGCTATGCCTTATGATTTTTTGCTGCAATATCCAGGGATTCCGCTCATCCCCTTCTTCAGTTAACCTTGCTGCAGCTGCAGCTGCACTTGAGGGAGTTAGACAAGTTGAAGCCAAATACCCAGCTTTGCTCTTCAAGCAGCAGCTCACAGCATATGTGGAGAAAATCTATGGAATTATTCGTGATAACTTGAAGAAGGAGTTGGGATCGTTTATTTCCTTGTGTATCCAGGTCTGTTGAACTTCATTTTGCCATTTGCATACCCATCCCCTCCATGGCAGTACTGCTCAGATGTTATTCTTGTTCCATGAGTTGGTGCTTTATCTGGCTTCAACAACAGGCATTCCAAAAAAAGAGCTCTGTTCTATAAAATATTGAATTTTTGCTAATTATTACTCAACAGGGTGTTTTATGTGCGTATTGGCATTTTCTATTGTTGTTTTTGTTTCTGAGGATAAGGCGTGTCAATAAAATTTCCTTTTTTTTGGACAAGAATAAGCGATTCTGCCAATTAACAATTTATGATTTTAGATGAATTTAATGTATTGCTGTTTGACCTGTTGGAAGATGCTTCTAGGAGATTTAAGCAATTCCTTTTGTTTAATTACAGCTGTTATGACAAGCTGAATATTCAAAGAATGTGTGAGTTTATGGTAACTACCAGATTCTATGCGGAAGCTATAACGATTCCCGAGTTTTTTAGGCATCTCATAAATTCTGTTAGAATAATAGTGGGCTTGTTGCCCAAGTATTCTTGGTGTTCAACTTTACCAAGTCTCTCTCTCTCTCTATATATATATATATATGCTTGTACACTATTATTAAACATATAAAGCAATTTAACTGTTTCTTCTACATGGTATCAAACCTTAGGTTTTAGCCCTGGGTTTCCTTGAAAGAATCATGCTTACCATGCAGTTATAGCCATTTGCAAAAGCGTGCTTTCGTATTGGATCATGTACATGGTTTGGGAAGGTAGAGGATTTTAATGTTGCCATAGTTGTTGAGGAAGGCGAGTGTGTCGTTTGTCTTTTTGTTTGGGAGGCTATGTAGTCCTCCGTTGATGGGAAGTGCAGGGGGTCGTTCGTTCTTCATTATTGTTTCAGAATGCTAGTGTTCTACAATGTTATTGGGAACATGATATCCTTGAGTGCACGGTTGGGGGTATAGAAGGGGCAATCGTCTTTGATTGGAATGGTTCAGCTTTTGAAGATCCAAGTGCAAATTGAAAAGGGCCTCAAAGAGTCTTGAATATCAAATATTTTGTGCTATGTTTAATTGTGTTCTGTTTGAGTCTTTGTTTTCTGTTTTTCGTTTACGCTTGTAACAAGATGTGAGTCATGATATAAGACTTCCAGCTTGAGCGGGAGTGTTAGAATAATAGTAGGTTTGTTGCCCAAGTATTGTTGGCGCCCAAGTTTACCAAGCCTATAATATATATCATTATATTCTCTATTGTAAAACGTATAATAAAATTGTCTATTTCTCCTACAGAACTCTTTATTTTTCATACTTTATACATGGCCCTGATGGCCTACTATCTGTTTTCTGCATGGCTTTATGTGTTTCTGGTAAGTATCAGATTTTCAAATTTGCCTTAAGCTTGTAATGCTGCACAATAATATATAATGCTGAAATTTCAGGCACCACGATCATCTAAGGGAGGCGTGCTAAGATCGGGCCGGTCCTTTGGCAAAGATTCTCCATCTAATCACTGGCTGAGCATCATTGATTGTCTCAACACTCTTCTCAGTACATTAAAAGAAAATTTTGTACGGAACTTATTCAAACCATTGTTTTTTTTTTGTTGACATATACCATAGTTTAGTTCTTCAAAATTACAGAAATTCTTATCATAAAATGGTTTTCAGGTGCCTCCAATTATTGTTCAGAAGATATTTACTCAAATTTTCTCATACGTTAATGTACAACTCTTTAACAGGTAAACTAGTTTCCCCACCTTTTCTTTTGTTCTCATTTAGTCGTCAGATTATGCTGAGGAATCTTTATTTTCTATCCAAACTTCTGTTGATTCTGCAGTCTTCTGCTACGTCGCGAATGTTGTACTTTTAGCAATGGGGAATATGTAAAATCTGGGTTAGCAGAGCTGGAATTATGGTGTTGCCAGGCAAAAGAGGAGGTAATTTTGTCTCTTAGACGCTATTGATTCTCTAGTAACGAGTCCATGATTAACTTCCTGCTTTTATATCGTAATCTCTTCAGTTTTGTAACTTCATATCTTTGGTGCTTAAATTGCAGTATGCAGGCTCAGCTTGGGACGAGCTTAAGCATATTCGTCAAGCTGTTGGGTTCTTGGTATGTTCTTGTCTTTCAAAGTGCCATTTTACAGCATACATTCAAGTCAACCCATGTAATTAATTATACTTGCATACAGAGAATTTATACTTATTCCTGATTTAGATCTTTTTCAATTATATAAGGTCACGGTTGCATAACAATTATTTCTTATTTATTCAACAAGTTCTGCCTCCATAAAATAGATAGAAGTCTACCAGTATGCTGTTAGCTTAATAATGTATATCCTGCCCCACAGGTTATACATCAGAAGTACAGAATTTCTTATGATGAGATTACCAACGATCTGTGTCCTGTAAGTTCTCTTTCTCTCTCCCTCCCTCCATGTTTCTGTGTGGTGTCATGCTAAAAAGGAAGAAGAAAACGACATCATGACTTGTGAACTTTGAGAAGTCCGACTAGGTAGATTGGATTCCTCAGAGATCATTAGCACATTTATATATGATTAGGCTTCAATTTATTGCATGTGCTTTCATACTGGGTTTCTCTAATTGGAACTGCCCGGTGAAGGTTCTGAAAATGCATAGCCTGAATTGCTGTACTCTTTTGACATGGTGTGACATCAAACGACCAAAATGAATCAGATGCTTGGAGCTAACCTAGTTTCAACTTGTATAATCAAATATGAAGTTGACCCACACACTCTCATACTGAAAATCTTGCTTTCCTCAGATCCTAAGTGTTCAGCAGCTGTACAGAATATGTACTCTGTATTGGGATGACAAGTACAATACTCGAAGTGTATCTGGAGATGTAAGTGTTATATGGCCAAAAATTTCTGTACTAGAAGTTTTAATAGTCCGCTCTCTCCAGTTAAGAAAGTAGATCCTTACCAAGTTCTTATGTTATCTTCAGGTTATTTCAAGCATGAGGATTCTAATGACAGAGAACTCTAACGATGCTGACAGCAATTCCTTTCTATTGGATGACAATTCCAGGTGAAAGTTTCTCCTATCCTCGTATAGAATTTGTTTTTGTTGTAGTAGTTTCAGAAAGCTCATCAAAAAAGCTGTCCAGAAATAATTTCACCTTGGGGACACACTTGTCCATGCAGCACAAGATGTCAATCTTTTCCTAGGAATAGTTTATATGCTCTTCAAATACAAGAAATAAAGCCTTCATTTTCCATTTTTATTAGTTGCGGAGTTTGTGTTCATTAGAAAATAGTGGTAAAAATGGTGAGTACTTCAACTAACCAGTACCTCTGAATGCAGCATACCCTTCTCAGTTGATGACCTTTCCAATTCACTGCAAGTCAAGGATTTCTTGTATGTCAAACCTGCGGCAGATCTTCTTGAAAATCTAGACTTTCAGTTTTTGCACGAGTGAAGTTAAAGAAACTCGAGTGTGCTTTTCTTATGTCTGCCGAGGTACAGAAAATTAAATATACTGGGTGGACATATTTTTATGTTGTAGATACATTCTTTTTTTCTTTATTGTTTCCCTTTCATCCCTGCCAAAGCTGTAGAATTATTCTTTGCATATGTAATATGTATCTGTAAAATTTCATTAGCACCAGGGGGCAGGGATATATGTGCACTGCCTATTGTTTTGTATTTTTTTGGTTCTTCTGTCACTTTGGGCAGCATTCTTTATAGGAGTTAGAAGGCAAGCATATTGTTCTGCCTATTGTTTTGTATTTTTTGGTGGTTCTGTTGAAAGTTTTGAAAAGGAGCACATAATTATACGAAAAGTTTTTCCTATGGATTTGATTCAATACAACTGTAAACGGGGTGAACGTAATTTAATAGAATTGCGCCTTCTGGTCTCTCGTTCTTCCCCCCTCCCCCCAAGTGATTTAGCTGTAGATAGTTTTGACGAGGATTTGTAGGTCAATAACAATGGACACGTCCAATTGAAGGAACTATTAGCACATTAGCACTAATATTTATACAGTAAATAACATGACTTGCAGGCTTTATAGAAATTAGTTATTTCTCGGTATTTATTATACTATAACAATTTAGGTAAACATAGATAAACTTGTACCATCCATTTGACAGTTAAATTTTGCTCGTTACATGTAATTAAGGTTGTCTACAAGACCTATTCTTGGGACATTTTTTTATTCTTTTTTAAAACTTAAACTAATCTTTATATATATATATATTAAAAAAATTTTATTTGGTAGCGACTGTTTAAATTTTTTACAGTGAATAATAATTAAAAAAAAATGTGTTTGATAAAACTTGGTAAAAACAAATCAGAAGGCCCGTGAAACTCTCTTGGTAGGATAGATGGGTTGTGATGGTCAAATCAAAGACAGCCCCTGTATATAAGCAACCCTGACTTATATGACAACGTGACAATGTATTAAAAAGAAGTTGGCTGGTGGCTCTCAAAAATTACGATGGAGCTTTCAAATTTGAAAGAGTAAGATGGTGTTATTTTTTGTTCTTTCGTTTCAAAATGGTGCATCTAAATTCTAGAAAAAGGGAGACCAATCTTTTTCTTTTTTCTTTTTTCTTTACTGAAAATATATATTTTTATTTTTTGGCAGTATTAACATGTAAATGATGCTACTGCGATATTTACAAGTGGTAATAGTGTTTTTAAATTTGAGTAGCTAATATTGACTTTCACATATCATAAATGAACAGTGACCGGTATCCAAAAACAAATCAAACTTTAAGCTTCTAGATATAAAAGTCCTTTGGGCCAGCAGCCCATGAGCCTTCCCGTACGTACCAACGAAGTCACTGGGACCATTAAGACCTTGTGGTTTGGACCCCTACTGGACCATTATCTTATTTCTTTAAACTCATCCTATATGTTCCATAGCAAATTTGCAACTGTCATTCACATTTCTCATGAATTCTCTCGTCCGACGGCATATCTTGCTCTGCTCTCGTGGGGGCATATTAGTCAATAAAAAAAATTGCACTCATTTGAATCAGCCGACTGATTGTAAAACCAGGATTATAATGGAAAATGGAAATTAATTTTTGATGAGTAATGGGCCCGAATTGGTGGGCCCGTTAGTTCACCTGACGGAAACACCCATATTTTGATCCATTATTTATATACAATGGATCAAAATCTCTCTCCAAATCTCAATCTGACATATGAAGATTGGACAAAACCCCCCATGTCATTCCATGGATTGTTGGGCCCACTTTTGGGCTCGTGAGAAAGACTAGCCGGAGCAATCAATGTGCCAGCACAAATTATCTAGGCTTCTAAGTTTGTCAACACATATTTCAACGGTTGTAGGTGATGAAAGAGTTTTATTTTTCTTGTGTTATCATGATAAGATCATAGTCATAGGCTTTTATTACATATCTCAAAATTCCAAATAGATGAGCAAACCAAAAAGAAACAAAAAGGTAAATAAGACGTATATGTAATCTTTTAATGTGTTTTATATTTAATATTGAATTATACATAAACACGTGAACTAACTTTGTAACGTATCTTCAACATAAAATTGGGAGAGGAGAGAGAGAATTTGACGTAACTGGTGAACATCTTAAGAAACATCAGGCATAAAATCCTGCTTCGTATACGTTAATTAATACTGCTTGCTCGAGCATTGATTTGACTTTAATTATCTTGACCTTTAATTTTAAATTTTAAATGTAAAACTAAGATTTAGAAAACTTTATATTTTAAATTATCATATTATAAAGTTTAGAGAATTCGGATTAATTTTAATTTTCTTATAATTTTTGTACCATGCATGTTTAGCTTCGAACTACAATGTGCTAGGTCGGCATCGACTCAAAGGGCTGAACATTTCTTGGCCAAGTCTACGTACTATGTACTATGTATGTATAAGAAGAATATCTCCATCTACATCTAAATTTTAGCCCCTCCACTCTTAGAATATTATATTTGACAAATTTCCATCAAAATCAAAATATTAGCAAACAAAAGGGAACTGTCAATTCCCAATCGCAATCACTTTATATTACTGCACTACGTCTGTATATAAATTTTGTCTGACATGGTGGCGGGAGATGACGTGGGGGCCCAGTTTGAGAAGTCCGATCCAACTAATTAAGTCACATTCAAACTTGGAGGCATTTGTAGAAATGTTCAACCCAACCTAGCTACCTATTCTTTAATTTGTATCTACTAATAGTAATACAAATCAAATTGGGAAAAAACCCGTCTGGGAATTTGTGGTCATGGTTATAATTTTCTAAAGGTATGGACCACATAGAGTAGATTATCTACTCAATTATGTTAAGGGAAACCCCTCACTCTCATCTCCTGGATGAGGTCAAATTTATTAAATCACCTCATCAATCAATAAATCAAATACCAAGTGATTGGACAATGCTTTTGACAGTCCATTGATTTTTTTTTAAAAAAAATAAAAATTACTTCCTAACATGTAAATGAATTGTTTTGATTTTTGATTTTTTTATTATTAATAGACAAAAATAAACAGAATTGACTAGTTCTTTAATTCGAATAACAAAAAAGAAGGCAGTCGTGATACTCCACACTCAAATTTAAATAAATTTGTCATTACCGATCAACACAAATTAAACTTTCTCCAAAAAAAAGATCATAGACCTTAAATGACAAACTATATTTAGAAAGGGAAGATTATGTTGGGCAGGTTAATTGTTTAAAGCTCTTGTGGTACCCGGAACTAGGTTTATTTTGAGTTTTTATACCTTTTCAAACGAACAATATTGACAAACATCAACTTTTCCATGAAAGATTCAGCAATAATATGCTGATGCAAACTACAATTGGCTTAAATCAAATAAATAAAATGGAATTAAGATAGACTAAGTCACTAATTAAGGTAACTACGTACCACTTGGCTGATTAATTAATCTGGCCAAAAAATAAGCCAATTGTTTGCATTATTTTGGTTGGGGGCAAATTAAACTAGCTTGTTGGGATGTACGTAGGATGAGGATCCCGAACGAACCACCACCTAAAAAAATTTCCATGCAAAACTTTAGCAATTGAGTTGACCTTGGGGAATAAATATTCCAATTCAGTTATGTATTACTCTCTCATTTTCATTATATAAATCGTTTAAGACATAATCTCACGTATTAAAAATTTTTATTAATTTTAATACTAGGTAATTAATGTTATTTTGAAATTTTATTACTAACCATACACTAATTAATTACTCTTCCTCCTCTTCTCTCAATTACTCTTTTTTTAGGAGCAAAGTAAGAAATGATTAGTTTTTTTTCCTAGATATATGTAAAACGTCTTATATTATGAAAAAAAAAAATTTCTTCTAAAACGACTTATATAATGGAGGAGGGAGTAACTTATTACAAATATATACATACATACATATTTCTTTTATTGATTTGGTGGGATTTATGTTAATAAATAAGATAATAATAGTGACTAATAATTAATATTCCACATGAGTATCTTAAGAATAAAGTGCAGGTTAACTAAGAGTAGGTCAATATATATATATATATAGCATTATTGCTAATGGGAAAGTAAGATATTCTATATTGCACATGTTAGTTAGTTAGTTTCTGAATTTGATAATTAACAACTTCCATTTGACTAATTTCTCTCCAACGGTCTTAAACAATACTTAATCGTTACAAATTACTACAGTTTTAATCGGCCTTTTCATGTGGTCTCATGTGTTTCTAAATCCATATTATTTGGTCAAACCTGTTTCATGCCATGACTCAAAGCATCTAATTGAATTAGGATCTGATTCTTGGTACATTAATTACTATATTTAATTTGTTTATGCTTACAGTTATGTAGTTAGTTAAACAGTTGTTTAAGCCCCCAAAGACCAATTATCAGCACACACAGCATTCTCTCATAACTATATTTGACAGAATATAGTATGCTAATTTAAGGAGTTTTAATCGACTGAATTAAATGATTTGTAATTAATATACTTCATTACATTAGTAGTATTACACTGTTTGGATAATTACTTCATTCCCTTACGGATTGGGAATAAATGTTACAAATCTCTCGAGTTATATGATGGTTTTATAGGGTTTAATTATGATGAATATCAGCTTAATGTTCAATCACACCCGGGTGAGTTAGCTTAAAGGATATATTGCAATACTCCCCATTCCAAAATACAAGAGTACAATGAGTTCTGATTTATTTTTTTTCCAAAATAAATTAACTGAGGGAAATGAATTTTGGAAAGACAAAGTGCTTGATTATTGAAGAAAAAATAAATTCCCTTAGGCTAAGAATGTTCTAACACGAGTTTTTACAAATTAATTTCTTATCAACTACATATATTATTTTATATTTTGGTTAGTAGTTCTGAAAATGGGAAAAAAAAATAATACTCATATTTATCTCTAATTGTTGTTTCTAGAGATTTTGAAAACAAAAATGAATGTAAACCTTTCTTTATATATATATATATATATATATATATATATATATATATATATATATATATATTGAGTTCTAGCGGTTTGCAATTAAAGTGGCCATATATATAATAAGTCTTTTTAACCTTTAAATTTTTTAGAAAATGCTTTCACATATTGACACGTAATTAAAGAGTATACCTTTTTTTTTTCTCATCTTTTGGCTTTTCTCTCTAAACAGAAATCATAATTTCCAAAACCTCAAAATTAAATCTGGAGAGGGGAAAAGACCCTCCCCTAGATTTTTTTGATTATCATTAACTGCTTATTTGATTCGTATTTTTTCCTTTCACGAATTTTGTTTTTTCCCTTTAATTTATGAAATTTTATTTTCTCTTAATTTGGGGTTAGTCTTTTTTCTCCTTTTGAGAATTTGGTCTCTCTCTACGTAAAGAGTTGATTTCGTCTATGGTAATGGATGGGTGATTGCAAATGTACTAATTAATTAGATACACAATGCAGAAGCGACATGTGTACCGTAATTGTTATTTTATTTCTGCTTAGGTTATGAAAATTTGTAATTCATTTTTTATTTTGAATAGAGTAAATATTCCATCAACTTTATCATATATGTAATTGTTAGATGAATGAATTTTTCTTGATATTATTATTAGGGTTTGTCAAAAAAAAGAAAGAAAAAAAGAGTGTAGCAGCTTGCATTAGTGTAATGATAATTTTGAAACAATGTTGACCTTTTTTTTATCACTATCCTTGTTGACTCAGCAGAGTTGATATAATAAATAAACAATTGCAGTAGTCCGTTAACAACTAGACATTTCCTCGTTTGAGTTACTACAAATTGAGTAAATCAAATAATGAATGTTGTACTACTATTGTTATTTGACTTTCCCTTTTGGGAAATGTCACATGGAACTAGAGGTTACTTGTTAGAAATTAAATTTATGGATGGTTAAATCAAAGTTTAAGCAAGGAACATGATTTGCTTCCATAAACACGTTAATTCAATTCTCTATTAATTAAGAAATTAATTTTAAATGGAACGAAACCTCAAGACATGCATTTCTTCCACTTAATTTGTTGTAGTTTTCCCAGAAAATAATTTAAGTAGAGAGGAAAAGGGAAACTTAAAAAAAAACAGTCTTACATTTTTCGAGAAATTGTCGATGAGATCTTAGCCTAGTGATGAAGATTGAGGTGATACTCTGACCTTTTGGTCTCAGATTTATATTAATACCTTAAAAAGGGGCTTTCAAAAAAAAAAACACTTTTTTGGAGAAATTAATCTAAGCATCGAAATGGAGGTAGATATTGTACGTGGAATGCATTATGCATGCATCTCTACTAAATTTTTTGTAAGAATTTATGGTACAACTTCATCATATTTTTTTTATTATCAAACAGTTTAATCGACTGAAATATATTAAAATTATAATTTATTACAAACGATGAAAATATTACAATACTTAGTTCCATTGCTTTCAATTCTCAAATTAATAATAATAATAAAAATGTCAATAATTGACATTTATACTCTCTTTCGTTATTTTCCGATGAAAGATCGATGTAAGAAGATAATATTTCTTTTTATATTTGGAGACATGTATGATGAACTTGGGAACCACAATAATAGACTCCTCCAGTAGTTTTGTTTTTGTTAAGTTAATTTGAAATATTTTAAATTTAAAAGTGATATATATTTTATTTACTTTTTAAAAGTAATAAATTCTTAATTAATTAGTTTTACATTTTTGATACTTTAAAATTTTCATAATTATATTGTTTAAAGTCATTTTAAATTCAAAAATATTTTAAATTGATAATAAATTTTTTAAAAAAATCATAATTGTATTGTTTCATGTACCTATTTTTTGGGAATAATATATGTGTACTTGAAAATCTAATGATGTGCTTGGATTGAATGTAATGATTTTAAGGTATTTTAAGTGTATGTTTGGTTGTTGTTAGTGGTGGATGTTGTCATATAATATCAAAATTATCACATATATTCATTTTATTGAAATGGATTTTATTCTATTTTTTCGCATGAAATAAAAAATAAAATAATAAAATATATTTTAATTTCATTAATAGAATAATTTATCTTCCAAAATAATTATTCAATATATTATTTTTATTTTATTTCTTTTCTATTCTATTCTTTCAATTTAAACTTAATATGACATTTGCATGTACGTATATTTTATGTAGTAAAACTAAAACTATGGAGGGGGGCGGCACCTTGGTTAAAGAGCAGGGCTTTTTTGAAGAAATAACTTAAAGATAAGGGAAATTTAATATTGCCACATGCAAGGCTTTGGTTGCGCCAGGTGCAGTGCTTCAAACTTGGTACCTGCATCCATGAGTACTCCGGCTAGCACAAGAATAATTATGATGGGATGAGTGCTTATTCAAACTGATTTACCGACCTCATCAACTGAATAAATATATTTGTATACTATGTAATATGTATTTATTAATTTATTTATTTATTTATTCATTTATTCTAAGGGAAGAAATATTGGTAATGACTAATGAGGCCATATATCCACATATATATCCATCATTAATGGCCGTTGATCTTTGTCTAAAATACTGCTCCTTCCTTTTTTAATATCTAACGTTTTAGGATAATTCTTTTATTCTTAAATATTTGACGTTCTAAAATTTTTAGGAGAATTAGTTATAATTTTTTTCAAATTACCTTTGAAATAAATTATTTATAATTTTCAATACTCCTTTCTCCTTTTTTATGTTTATACGTGCAATCCACATACTATCGTCTCTTTCTCTTCTTTTTCTTCTCTTTCTTTCCTTATTTGACTTACTCTTTCCCTTTTCTTTTTCTTCTCTTCTTCCTATCTGTCTCTCTCTTTTTTGCAATCACTCCTTTTAATATAATCATTGTTTTCTTCACACAAAAAAATAGAAGTAATTTTATCTGATTTTAATTGCAAAATATTTAAATTTATTTATTTAATTAGTACATCTATGGTTAATATAGTTTAGTTTGTTTTGTTTTATGAGAACATGTGTAATCTAAATACTTTTATGGAACAACTTTTTAATTATAAGGAAAAATCGTGGAAAACAAAAAGAGAGCAAACAAAAATTTTAGACAGCAAGTAATAAAAACATAAAATAAAAAATAAAAAAGAAGAGGAGTGAGATAACGTAAATAGAGGGAGTGAGTTAGAAAAATTAGCTATATAAAAAATTGAGTTTATGAGATAACTAAATGATGTTTTGGATATTTAATAGATGAAATGATGTTTTGGATATATATGTGCGCTCAACATTAAAGTTATAGATATAAAAGAATGGAGGGAGTATAAATGCCAACAAAATCTTTAATGCATCCCATAGTTTTGGGGCAAATTCATTCATTGTTTTTCCCTCCATATTTGCTTTGCTATGCTAATACTAAGCGGCATGTGCAAATGTTAGACATGTGAAAACTTTGCGGTAAATGTTATTACTAAATTTTCTAGTCGAATTACTAAGTAATACTTGTATATCGTGAATACATAAGATGAAGTAGAATTATAAAGTTAAATCACTATATTAAATATATTGTTAAAATATTATTAACTATAGTTATTCACATAACTTGTAATAAAAGATCGACATATACAATCGTAAAATATATCATTTTTCTTGTGATAATGATTCTTATTTGTTAGTAAAGGTTATCTAGTTTAGTTTTCTCTCCATTTATTTAATCCTCAAAATAAAGAGTTGGTAAAAAAATACTTTTTCTATTTTATAAAAGATTTTTATTTATAAATTACCAAACTTTTTGTGAATATAATTTTACTTTTTATCTTAAATTTATTGAATGTTTTACTAAATATAGCAAGATAATGAAATTCTTATGATAACTTAATTATAAGGACATAGTATTATACTATACTATTGTACAAAAATAAACTATTTTTATCTTTATATGTACCAACTCTTTTCTTATGAGGGAGGGTGTAGGTCAGAATTTCCTTAAAGATGCATCGGAGTTATAGCTAGCTTTTGAGAGAATCTCTCTCTCTCTCTGGTCTATTATAAGTTTAAGAATTTTGCTCCAAAATGTAAACAATCATTAGTCATTAGATCTCATATATCATTGGCAGTTTGCACCTCTATTAATTTAATTATGCATACAATAATAAAATTATACTATATTATTTTGAAAACTTTATACTACCTCCGTCTCAAAATATAATTATTTAGTGATCAATATTTTGGAATTAACGGAGGGTATATGACATTAAATTTTCGCCTATACTTAAGAGAAATAATCATTTGTGTTGTGGTCGTAATCATATTAACCAATTAGATTTTTTTTGGTTTCATATATATATGACCGGAAACAAATCTAAACACATGGAGGCAAATATTCAGACCACATAAATGAATAATTAAGATTAATATATATGAGGATAAAACAAGTGTTAGAATATATATATGATATATATATATGATATATATATATATATATATATATATATATATATATATGCAGTGGCGGAACTAGGGGGGGTCGGAGGGGGGCAAACGACCCTGGTACTCTGCTCGCCGCCACCGCCCGCCCGCCGCCAGCGGCCAGCCTTCAGCCTTCAGCCTTCTTCTTCTCTTCGGCAGTTCGGCGCAACCAGGTAACAGGTTAATTTTTTTTTTTAACCTTACATGAAACGACGTTGTTTCATGTAGGGTTAAAAAAAAAAATCTTAAGCCTTCCGCCTCCGCCTCTTCTGAATGCTATTGCTGGGCTGTTCTACTTTTCTTTTCCCTTCCGCAGTTCTCCACCTTATTGCCTACTCCAAGTTCCTCTTCCTCCTGCAGGCTGCAGCTTCTTCTCCGGTGGGCGCCTGGGCGGTTCTCCCTTTGTCTCTCCGGGTTTCTTAATTATTTGTGCAATTGTGCTTAATTTTGCCATTAAAATATTAAATGATAGATTTAGAGTTTGAGTTAGTTATGCCATGAATTAGAGATTGCTTAATTTTTGTGTTAGTTATGCCATGAATTAGAGATTGTGTTATTTTCATTGAATATAAGAATTAATATTGTATATTTATCAATTTATGGAATATTTATAATTTATGATATATTGGTTGTGAAATAATTGAAATTATTGAATAAGGTTGGTTGATGTTTTGATGAAATTATGATGAAATGTTTGAATAATTGAATTGATGAATGTTTAAATGATAATTGAATTGCTTTGAGGCTGTAGGTTTTTTATTTTTTTGGAAACCAATAAAGGTTGCATCATTTAAATTGATAGGAAAATTGTTTGTACTGGTAAAACAATGTAATATCATAAACTGAGTGAACTACCACTACTATTATTTGCATCATAAAATTTGCATCATTTAAATTGATAGGAAAGTTGACTCCTCTCAGTTGTATAGCCGAAAGAAGCAGTACAAGCGTCAATAAATAATTTTGACCCCCCTATAATATAGTTCTGGTTCCGCCACTGTATATATGAGCTAGGATTTTCTAAATCTTTCTAAGCTTCGAATTGTGCCATATATATATATATATATATATATATATATATATATATATATTCTATTCAGATTTCTCTTCTTATTTTATTTCTTCTCTTAGTGTTTATAATTTTTTGTTGTAGGCTCTCATGGGGCCATGCGATCCATTTATTTACCAGGAAAATAATAAGTGGACTATTTTTCCTTCACAAACATAATGCTTTCTAGCTAGCTACCATAATTAATTAAGCATAAAGAATTGTGTTTGTAAATAATTAATTATGTATAACACTTTGCTCACATGGCTTTCGATCAATCCAACGGCTTGTATGATATTCCCTTCGAGATCGATGCTTTAAAATCATCATTCTCGAAGGTAAGAAGGATTAGTACTTACTTTGTATTGTTTAATTACTAATTGAATGGCCTTTCAAGCCTATATATATTATTTATAATAATAAAAATAATGCTGAAGTTGGTTAAATAATGTTATATATATAATGGGACAATCGAATATTTAAATTTATTATATATATATGTGGGCCCAAGTGCATATTAGGGTTCACATGACCTAATTGAATTAAATGTACAAATTAGGGTTTACAAAAAACCTAATTAAATGTACAAATTAGGGTTTATGTGACCTAATTAAATGTACTAGACCCGGGGAAGTCTCCACGTGTTCCAAGGCAGAAGACTCGTGGATGCGACCCATTTTGGGAATTGATTGAGGGATTGGATTGGTGGCTAGAAGAACAGGGCAATTTGGGCATTACTTTGATGATTAAAGGGCATTTCTGGAATTTCTCCTTTAAAACATAATTAAAGGGTATTTCGGGAATTTCCCTTAAAACATGTGCCTGGCATGTGACTATTTTCCAGGAAAACTCTATAAATAGCCCCTCTATTCTAAGAAAAGGGGATCGCTCTCAAGACATTACACTTAGACTCTTGGAAGCTCTAAACACTTGAAAACTCTCTCACAACTCGAAGACTCTAGAAGGCTCTTGGAATCCCTGCTACCCTAACCCGGTTTCCGGATTCTAGGAGTTCTGCCACGTGTCATTGGAGTAATTGCCTACCTGTTCTTCTCCCCTCTTCAATCAATCAATCAGTTCCGTACTCTTCGTGGATTTCTCTCCTCTCCAGCCAATACGAAACCCTAACCCTAGCAAGGTGTAATTTCCTTACCTACATTTATTTGGCGACTCTGCTGGGGACGTGTAGAATTCGTGAAGGGTATGCCCACAACTCGAAGTGGGAGAATTACAGGAAGAGCTTCACCGACAACAAGTATCACTTCACCAGATCCGATTTCAAGGCAAGTGAATCCAGTGCTCCAAAGCGCGAATCTGGATTTTGATCAACCAATCCTAGAAGACGTTTCAGAAGGAAGTTCAACATCACCTCAAATGGCTGATCAACAACAAACCAGTGCTAGACAGCCAAACGCAGGAAGGCAAGGTGAGGAGGTCACTGGAGCGCAGACAACTGCGAATGCTGTGCAGATGGAGATGCTCAAAGCCTTACAGGAGGCACGAGAAGGCCAAGGGATGATGATGACCATGATGTTGGAGATGCAGAGGAAGCAGGAAGAAATGGGGAATTTCCGCCAGCAGTTGATGCAAATCCCCACTTTCAGGGCTATGTTCCCAGGAAGTTCGCAGGGGGAACGAGCAGAAGTGGAGGACAATAGCAACAACAAAGAGAATCCGACTGTGCTGCCAATAACGGAGAGTCAGCCGATTCCAATCATCAACTTGGAGCCCCAAAACAGCGGTGATGTGCCACAACTCAGATTGGAAGCAAGTCAGCCTCAGCCCAGCATCATCCCGACTACTCTCCCAGCATTTTCACAAGTGCAGATACCGACCATCCCGAGCCACATCCAACGAGCAAGCCAACAAGCACCACCGATTCAAATAGTGCAAGATGGAAGTGTACACCAGCCAACTTCCTTACCATACCCACCACCTATGCATCAATACATCACAGCCCCTCAGAGAGTCCATACCACGAGCCAGTATGTGACGAAAGATGATATGATCGACGTGATCAATCAACTTCGCAAGCAGACATCCCGACCTTCAGAGTTGGACTTTACTCCACCTTACCCGGCACACATACGAAGACAACCTTACCCGGCAGGGTATATTGAGCATCCCCCGCAGTTTCCAAAGTATAACGGGGAGAAAGGGAATGCCAGGGAGCATATTGCCAGGTTCGTGGAGTCGATGTCTCCGTGGTTGGGCTATGATGAGGTGAATAACCACAATCTGTTGATGAGGGAATTCAACAAGACTTTGACGGATAGTGCCTTCAGTTGGTACTACAATTTGGAGAAGGGATCAGTCCATGATTGGGATGATCTGAAATTACAGTTTTTTAAGAAATTTTTCTATGTGCAGAAACAAGTAACTATTGTAGAGCTGATGCGGTTCAAGCAGAAGCCGAACGAGGAGCTGTCAGATTATGTGGACAGATTCAGGGCCCAAGCACAGAAGTGTGCAGAGCCAATTGAGGAGAAGAACTTGGTTAGCATATGCAATAATGGTGCACTAGATTCCTTCAAGCCCCATCTCATTACAAAGGCATGTGATTCATTTGCGACTCTCTCATCATTTGCACAAGATTTGGGAGGAATCATGACAGTGCCCGTCAATCATGCGACGGTTACCTGGAAAGGTAAGAGAACAGCAACTGTGGCTTTGGCTGACTCTCAGTCAAAACCACAAGGGGGCAAGAGGGAGAAGAACGAGCGAAGTAAAGGGAAAACAAGGGGACAAGTATACCAGAATGCCCGTTCCAGAGGCTATCACATGCAGTGAGAAGGCCTTTAGAGACCTGTATGAGCAATGGGTAGAACATGGAGTGGTGAGGCCTCCGAAGCCCAGATTTGTTGTGACCGAAGAAATAAAAAGAAGACCAGACTTCTGTGTATACCATCAATATGCAGGACATTCTACTATTGATTGTTATAGTCTGCGGAGGATATACCATGAAAAATTGGCGGCAGGAGAAATCGAGCTGGGAAAAGGAAGCAGCGTGCATGATAAGCCACTGCCTAATCATAAGGGAAAAGAAACGTGCAACACTATTACTCATAGTGAGGCACCAGAAGTGGAGATGATGGAGAATGCAGAGAGGATGGAAGAAATGATGGATGTTGATCCAGGCCTGCAGGTGACGGCGTTGATGAATGGAGTTAAATTCAGAAAATTTTTCGACCAAATAGGGTTAGCCAAGGAAGCAAGGATAGAGGCGACCAGGGCAATCATCAAAGCAGCCGAAACCCAAGAAACCTGCATGGCGGTAAGCAAAGGATTTGTGAAGGCAGTGGAAGAGGAAGAAAGCAAGATATCTTTCTCTAAAGCTGACAGAGAGATAAGATACCCGCACAACCGACCGCTGTATGTGACGGCAATCATAAATGGAATAGAGGTGCGGAGGGCGTTCATCGACAATGGAGCGTCTATAAATATTATGCCCTACACTGTGTTTAAGCAATTAGGCCTGCCGGAGAAGAGAATTGTGAAAGAACCAACAAACATCACAGGGTTTGCCAACCAAAGTGCTAGAACCCTGGGACACATCAAGGTAGACATGCAGGTTGGAAAGATTCGAGGACCTGTAATGTTTCATGTTACCGAGGTGGATGCAGCGTATCATGTCTTGCTAGGAAGGGCGTGGCAAAACGACTATGGGGTGGTACCCTCCGTTTTTCATCAATGCCTGAAAGCTATCTGGAAGGGAAAAGAAGTGAAGGTACCAGCAACCAGAAATCCCTTTGGACCAGAGGAGGCACACATCGCCGAAGCAACTTTCTTTGAGGATGTCGCTGAAGAGGGAGAGAACCAGATTGCAAGACCTGATTCTCTAAAATTAGTCAGTTGGGAGGAAGTACAGGCAGACAAGTTTGTGCCTGAGAAAAAAGAAAAGAAGAAGACCTCGGGACAAGGGGAATGTTCCAACAACAAGAAGCCGGTGGTAATAGACCTAGAAAAGGGAGAAAAAGGAGAAAAGAAAAGGCCAGCACATCCTGAAGATGCCAGAAACATAATCAATGCCAAACGGACAGTGCAATCAGATGATGGCCAAAGAACGAAATGGGAGAGGGTTGTTAAACCCGACGGAAAGATAGTGTTTCGCTTATGACGGTGCAAGGGGGAAGAGCCCAAGGGAGAGTGCAAACCCAACGGTCTTCAGGAGGTGTCCCCCACTCCAGCAGTAATGAAGAAGAAGAAATTGTGCAGCAGAAAGTAGAACCAGCTCCAGAATGCTTTGAGGATAGGCCGAAACCTCAACAAAATGAAGTAGAAGAAGTGGATTTGGCAACAGATGGAGGAACGCCAAGACCGACTTACGTCAACAAAGAACTGAACGTTGAGCAGAAAGAGGCGTTCGTGAAACTGCTGCAAGAGTATAGGGATGTCTTCGCTTGGAACTATGACGAGATGCCCGGGATTGATAAAGAGTTGGTAGAGCACAATCTGAATGTAAGCCCGGGAATAAAACCAGTAAAGCAAGCTCCTCGCAACTATGCACCCGAAGTTGAAACCCAAATCAAGGAGGAAATCAAGAAGTTGCTGGAAGTAGGGTTCATCAAGCCAATTCAACATCCGATATGGTTATCCAGCATTGTACCAGTAAAGAAGTCAAATGGTCAATTACGGATATGTGTGGATTTCAGAGACTTGAATAAAGCATGCCCAAAAGATATGTACCCATTACCCAACATAGACACTTTGGTAGATGCAACGGCTAATCACGAGATGATGTCATTCATGGATGGGTTTGTGGGGTACAATCAGATAAAAATGTCAGTAGAAGATGCAGAGTTGACGGCCTTTCGTACTCCGTTTGGGAATTTCTACTATGTAGTAATGCCCTTCGGGTTAAAAAATGCGGGGGCAACTTATCAAAGGGCAATGCATGCTATATTTCATGACATGATTCATGATATAGTAGAAGACTATGTCGATGACATAGTAGTGAAATCCAAGAAGGCGACAACTCATGTGGAGGACCTGAGGAAAGTGTTTGAGCGATGTCGAAAATACAATCTGAAGATGAATCCGAAGAAATGTGCCTTTGGAATGACGGCTGGAAAATTCTTAGGCTTCTTGGTGCATAACAGAGGCTTGGAGGTAGACCCAAGCAAGGCAAAAGCAGTTGTGGAGATGCCCCCACCAAAAACACAAAAACAGCTGAAGAGCTTTCTAGGGAAAGTTTCTTATATGAGAAGATTTATGCCAGCATTAGCAGAAGTCACAGAACCTTTTGGCAAATTGCTAAAAGGAAAGGCAAAATGGGACTGGGGGCAAGACCAACAACAAGCCTTCGAGAAGGTGAAGGGGATTTTGGCTTCAGCACAAACGATGGTAGTACCACAAAGAGGAAAACCGTTACAGTTATACATCACTTCTACCACAAAGTCTGTAGGGGGATTAATCACCCAAGAAGTGGATGGAGAGGAAAAGCCTGTGTACTACATCAGCCGGATAATTAGAGGACCGGAAACTCGGTATTCACAGGTGGAAAGACATTGCCTTGCATTGGTGTTTATAGCGCAGAAAATGCGACATTATTTTTTGGCACACGAAGTGAAGCTTGCAACAAGAACTGACCCGATCAGATATCTACTGACTAAGCCGGCATTGGTAGGAAGACCTGCAAGATGGATGATGATACTTTCAGAATATGACATCCAGTGTGTAACACCAAAGGCAATCAAATGTCAGGCTTTGGCAGATCTACTAGCTCAATTTCCAAATGGAGAATACGAACCTCCCTCTGAGGATCTTCCAGGAGGAGAAGTAGAAGAAATTGACATAGTAGATGAAGACTCAGAATGGTGGAATTTAGCCTTTGATGGGTCATCTGCTGAAGGGAAAGGTGGAGCAGGCGTAGTGTTGACCACCAAAGAAGGAAAGGAAGTAGCTTTGTCATACAAGTTAGACTTCCCCTGCACGAACAATGAAGCAGAATATGAGGCGTTTATATTGGGATTATTAGCGGCTCGAGAGTTGGGGGCCAAACGCCTTAAAGTAAGGGGAGATTCAAACTTGATTGTGCAACAAATAAGAGGGCAATTCGCAGTGAAGGAGCCTATATTGGCACCGTATCGAACTGTGGCACAAAAAGTGATGGAGGACTTCAGGAAGGTAGTTATTGAGTACGTGCCAAGAGGACAAAATAAACAACCTGATGCATTAGCCACGGTAGCATCTAGAGTATATGTCCAAGGAGAAGACCTAGATGTGAAGGTGATGAAGAGAACCCTCCCAACCACGGTGTTAGACTTGTTCCCCAAAGACCTGACCGATGATTGGAGACATAACATTTCCCATCAATTGCAAACGAAGGAGGGAACCATATCACCGGTGGAACTTCAGAAATACGCCATCATCAAGGGAGTCTTGTACCATAAAGAAACAGATGGGGTATTGACACGATGCTTGGGGAGGCTCGAAGCACAGCGCGTTTTGCATCAGGTACATGCAGAAAATTGTGGGTTGGCCGATATTGGATTGTATCGAAGGTTGCAGCGCCACGGGTATTATTGGCCTGAAATGAAGAAGGAAGCCGATGCACTTCAACGACAATGTGTTTCATGCCAAGAATACCCTGGGGAGGAGGAATGCGCCTTCATCGATGACATAGCGGATTGGCGAATCCCTTATGTAGAATTTTTACAAAGCGGCAATCTGCCTGCTGAAAAGAAGGACGCAATCTTGATAAAGAGAAAGTCACAACGATTCTTCTTGCAAAATGGAGAATTGTTTAGAAGAGGGTTCAATGGCAAGCCCTTACGGTGTTTGGAAGTAGGAGAAGCCAAAGATTTGGTCTACCAAATGCATAAAGACGAGCACCAAGGGGGAGCCAAGTTATACAAACAGCTTATTGATCATGGTTATTACTGGCCAAAGATGGAAGGAGATTGCTTGGATTTTGTCAAAAAGTGCCACATCTGCCAAATTCACGGGAATTTGATTCATGCTCCCGCTGTAGACCTACGGACCATAGCAACACCGTGGCCCTTTCATACGTGGGGAATGGATCTTATAGGTCCCATTCATCCTAATTCTAAGGGCAACATATGGATCTTGACGGCTACCGAGATGTATACAAAGTGGGTAGAGGCAATCCCTTTGAAAAAGGCTACGGGTCCAGCAGTGGCAAACTTCATTAAGGAACATATCATTTGTCGTTTCGGGATCCCGAAAATCATTCTGTCAGATAATGGAACTCCTTTCATCAATCGAGACATCAAAAGTCTGATGGAAAGATATAGGGTGAAGCATTACAAGTCATCGCCATACTACCCGAAAGGCAATGGGCAAGCAGAAGCCACAAACAAAACCTTGATCAAGATCCTGTCAAAAACCCTAGATGATCATCCGAAGACATGGGCAGTGAGCAGTTACCAATAGCATTATGGGCATATCGAACCTCAAAAAGAAAACCTACGGATGAAACCCCATATGCTTTGGTCTATGGAGAAGAAGCTATCTTGCCCGCCGAAATAGAAATCCCTTCGGCTAGGATGAGACTCCGAAGCTTAGTCGAGGAAGAGAACCGACCAGCAGCCCTAGAGGCCTTAGCTGACTTCCGAGACCGAGCCAAAGAAAAATTGGAACGGTATCACGAAAGACTGCGTCGACAATACAATACCGCAGTGGTACCGCGACAAATTCTGGTGGGGGACTTGGTGCTCAAGACAGCAAATCAAGTCATGAGGGGAACACCAACCACCAAATTTTACCCCAAATGGGAAGGCCCGTATAGGGTACGAGAGATCTCCGAAAGCGGGTATTGCAAAATATCTCGCGTGGGATCAAATGCTATCTCAGGCCCATTGAACCTGAAATGGGTAAAGAAATATTACACATGAGATAGTCATCACGAGAGTTATACTTTTAACTTCAAAAGTAGTTGAGGCACCTGACTATAAGCCCTCACAGTTATACTTTCAAACTTTAAAAGTAATCGAGGCACCTGACTATAAGTCCTCAACCTGAAAAAACAAGTTACACTTTATCTCTAAAAGTGACGAACGTTATGCTTTATTCGACAAAAGCAAGATTTATTGTTTTTTTATGAAAAATTTTGAAACGTTATGCTTTTCGTTAAAAGCAACTTGATCATCAATAAATTATCAAACTTTCATTCACTTATTTTTTGAAAAGATATAATATGTATACATGTTATTGATAACATTCATGTTTATCCATTCATAAGACCTATTGTTGCCTTGGAGTATTAATTTGAGTAACCTAGAATTCAATAATAAATATTGAGTTTTGAGGAATCATTCAAATTAAAGGCAATCAACAAGGTTAAAGAAACTCTAATTTGATAAATAAAATATGTGTAAATGAGTTTCTGAAACAGGAAAAGGAAAAAAGAGACTACAGCAAGTCATGATCTAAAGGCCACGACATATCAAACTGCAACGAAGGCATAGTTAAGGCCTCCAAATCACTAATGGCAGCATCCTGAATCTTGAGATTTTCGGCTTTTGATTTCTTGACATCTTGAGTAGCTGACTCTAAGTCCTGGAGACGTCGCTCTACCTCCTGAAGTTGAGACTTTAAACCTTGCGCATGGATCTTCAATTTGTTTATGGCTTCGTCAAACTCTGAGATTTGTGCTGAAAAGGAGTCATCTTCACACTTACGTATAGCAATCTCCGAGCGTAGCTCAACAAGGTTAAAATTCGACTGGAGGAGATCCAGCCTAGCCCGAAAAGGGGACATGTCAACACCCACAGCCGCAAGGTCGTCTACATCATCACTAAATTTCTTCAAGTCCTCAGCCCGCAAAGAGTATAAGGAAAGAGTGTGCAACCCAAGCACAAGGCCTGCGAGCTGATCTAGGAAGAAGGTCTGGGCAGAAGACGCCTTAATAATCAGCTGGTCGAGTATATGTGGGAACCGAGTTAAGAGGCGCTCAAGACTTTCCCGACTAGATGATGATATCCGGAAGCTCCTCCAAGAAACAAGGTCTCCGTTTGGATCGAAGGAAGCTCTAACAGGAGCAACTTTGGAGGCCATCATAGAATTGGTCGAGATAAGGGATGGAGGAGCACGGGGCTGCTGGGATGCTGATGAATCCATAACGCCTTGGTCATCCGGAAGACAGCCTGGAGGATACCCGAGGTCATTATCTAGCGAGGTGTCAACATCCGGATTGAGAGCATCGAATGAGGCAAGCGCATCAACAGGCAAAGGCAGCTCTTGCATCTTCTCACTCTGGAAAATAAGATGAGAAAACATATAATATATTTGAAAATAATAAATAATAAAAAAAAAATGATATATTTACCAAAGAAAGATACTCACAAGATAGTCAATGGAAAAGTAGTTGGGAGATGCTACCGAAGGCGGAAGGTCGCTCAACCCACCCAAGATGCTGTCTACAATGCCCTCCCGAGAACTCAACAACTCGGTAGACTCCTTCTGGGGAGGATATACACCAGTAATAGTCTCAGAAGGATCCTCCCTCGCGAAAGCAGGAGTCTCATCGGTCTCCTTAGGCCTATCATGTGGAGACGCTGGAGGAGGGTTCGAGGAAATTATTGCATCATCCAAAGCAAGGCTCGAACTCACATCAGATAAGGTGTCTTTAGCATCAAGACTAACACAAGCCTCATGAGAAGAAGAGGACTCAACACTGATAGGTTGGGGAGGGTCACAACTCGTGGCAGCCGCCGTGGATGCCCCATTTGCAGTAATAGGCATAAATTCAACAGGAACATCCTCATCCTCTTCATCAGCATCGCCAATCTAAAAATGGTGGACATAATGATAAAAGGAATCATGATGGCAACTATATGGATAGTAACAGACATAAATGATGATACTACAAAAAAGTGTAAACACATACCAAATTTCTACGGCGTTTCTTGACTGGATCCTCGGCTACCGGCACAATAGGACTAGCATCCTCAGGAGGGCGTTTTGCTAATGGCCTTAAGCGAAGCCTGATGGCAGGACGGCTAACCGAGGACACGGTAGATGCCATAGGAGGAGCCACCTCTGAATCCGTAGGGGTAGATGTTCTTGTTCTGGAACGAGTAACTCTCATTTCCCCGGCATCAGAGGATCCCTGGGGAGGAACAGGAAGGATAACTGGAGAATGAATACCTGCTGATCGAGGAGGAGAAGACTTAGGCCTCAAGGCCTCACGCTCAACAAGGCGGCAACTGGCTGGCCATCGTTCGGAACGGACATTAGGCTTAGGAGAACATAACATCTTAGCCCATTGAAGACGTTTGGGAGGAGAAGCTGGTCTAGAGCACATCAGTGTGTCGTCCTCCCATCTCTTAAGATTGATTTGCCAGTAGTTGCGTTCACCAGTAGTATACCGCCCACTCCGAGTAGCAGGTGGTATGATAAAAGCAACGGGAAAAGATTTGTGAGGAGCACCTGGGGGTTCCGAAAAAGCCCATGAAAAAGAAGAAGAGGTGGACACAAAATTGAGTAGAGCAGTCTCATAAGTTCTCCTTGCAAGTACGGCCAAAGGGACGCTCCTGGTCAAATCCCAAACTGCCTCATCACCCTATGAGGATTATAAAGTACGGTACCGAAATCATTATCCTCAATAAAATATGGAAGCTCCGCAGCCCGAAGGAAGACGAACCAAGACAATGAAGAACCGCTCAGCCCGTTGGTATTTAGATAAGTGCGAGACTCACGCCTATAGAAGTGAGGAAGGTGACCATTATTTTCTGAAACAATAGTGTAAGGACGAGCGGTGAAGCATGAAAAATCATCAATGAAAAGTCGCAAGTCTGAGCTAAAGCGGGTAATCAATCCAGCGGGCTGTCCGGGGGTCGATGTGGGGTAATAAAAAAGGGTCTGAAGACTTCTTCTTCCTCTTAGAAAGATGTTCAAAAGAAGAATAACCCTTGAAACGCTCGAAGAGGAAAAGCTGAAGGAAGGAGCCTGGAATGAAGCAATTCACGTCGTACCTGAGTGAATGAAAAGGAAAGGTTGATAATTCAAGAAAAGAAGAGGAAAGTGCAATGTGAAAGACAGTTAATGGAAGCATGAAAACAAATACCTTCCAACAGATTCTCTCAAAGCGAAGGCCACCTCATCTAAACGGCGATACAGGGTTCCCAGAAAGAGGGAAGCAAGAGGAATCTCCAAACCCCGAGATAGCAGAGCTGCTAAACTAAACATACGAACTGAGGGACCGTCAACAGGAGACCCGGGAAGGAAAGAGGAAAGCGAGACAACCACATAGTCAGATAGGCTGCCAAAGGAATAAAGGGACAACGACTCCTTACGAAAAGCAAGGACGGATTGGTCATAAGTTGAACTATCCCACTGGTTAGTCTTGTAATCCCGAAAGAAGTAGCGCACCCAAGATAACCATGAAGTTTTTTGTCGGCTAGTGGTCTCGAAATCTGGAAGGAGTGTGTCACCTTTGAATCGTGAGACGTAATGGGAAGACTGCTTGAAGGCCTCCATCAAATAGGCAACGCACTCAACATCTCTAGCAGACATACTAGATGGGTCACAGGAAGCCGAAGCGACAGCAGGGAGGCTACAAGATATAAACCCAACATAAGCATATAATTTGAAAAAAAAAAAAAAAGAAAAAAAAAAAGGGAGAAAGTAAGAACGAATGAAAGTTACAAAAAGACAGGCTTACTGGTAGATAGCATAGACATCCTCTAGTGTAGGGGTGAATTCCCCCCAAGCAGTAACAAATGTGCATGAAGAAGAGCACCAGCGGGAAATCAACACAGTAAGAGCATCATGATCCTGCTGAATACGTAGATCCCTACATAGCTGAATGCAGCGATATATGCCCGCACTCTTTAGTATAGCGTTGTACTCAACATTCCCGAGGATCTCGTCAGTCCAATGTTGCCATCCTTGAAGACGGCTAGATGAGTCAGACAGGAAGCGAAAGGGACTGAAAGGGTATTCTTGTTTCTCTATGCACATGCGGGGAATGCGACCGGAATGGGGGAAGTTCGTCCCAACCTCCGCAAGCCGCGACATAAAGAAACAAACCCTCTTTCTCTGGCGCAGGAAAAAGTTGTGCGATCATAAGTTCGAACATGCTCCCAAAAAGTGTCAAAAGGCCCAAAAAAGGGAGCTTTTCCCCAATCATTGACAAAGGGAATTACCCTGGAACTCTTCAAGTCTTCAGAACATCCGGTAGACGAGGCCTGCAAGTAAGAAAGACCCCACATGAGGATACTAAGGATGTCAAGTAAGGCATATGAGCTTGAGTAGGCTTACCATGGCAAAGGGAGAATTTGAGCCTTTCACTTGAGAATACCTGAAAATAAGAAGAAATGGAGTCAGGGAAGGATCAAAATCACAATTATGAAAGAAAAACAAGATTTGAAATTTTTTCACAAAACTTCGGACAGCCAAAATGCATCCTTCGGAGCCATTTTTTGGATTATTTCGATATATGTCATGGCCGTTGGCGATGACTTTTGAAGGGCTCGTCGATACGGTCGTTTTGATATATTATGGGCCCCGAGACTCCAAACGGAACAAAAGTTATGGTTAAAACAGTGATCACGCTTCCCAATGTTAAAAATTTTGGTACATTTTCTCCTAGGATTCGCTCCCTAGGGTTCGGCCCCCTAGGGTTCGGGCCCCTAGGGTTCGGCCCCCCCTAGGGTTCGGCTTCCTGCAAAAAAAAAAAAAAAGAAAAAAAAAAAAAAAAAAAAAAAAAAAAAAAAAAAACCAACCTAGGGTTCGGCCACCTAGGGTTCGGCCACCCTAGGGTTCGGCCACCTAGGGTTCGGCCACCCTAGGGTTCGGCCCCCTAGGCAAAAAAAAAAAAAAAAAAAAAAAAAAAAAAAACACCTATATTTTGTGTACCTTGAAAATTCTGGTGCCCCACAGATTACTTTTTCGGAACGGATGCTTCGTTGTCAATAAATATTGTGTTTTTCTTTATTATCCGAGGGAACCCTACCGAGATATAATCCAAGTAACGGGGCTCGGAAGACAAAAGAAAAGCTACAATAACCTGAGAAGAAACGTAGGAGAAGCAAGTGAAGAAAACGTTCGGCAGAAAGTACTCAAATAAACTGGAAAAAAAAAGAGACGAAGAAATTGTTTTTTTTACCTTGTTCCCAAGCTGAAAACTGTTGGCTTGACGACTTCTTGGTGATCTTCAGACTTGAATGAGGAGAGGAAAAATTTTGCACGATGAAAAGAAAGGCCTAAGTGACTTGGGAGATATATATATTCCAATTGCAAGCTTGCAATAGTAAAGGAAACAATCTCTAGGTTCCTCTTAAGGAAGATTTCGCAATTTAAAGATAAGTTTATTTGAGCTTATTTCTAAATAAATATATGAATTTTCGAAAATTGCTTAAATTTGGTATTTTAATAAAATTTCGAAAATATATATATATTTGACAATTTCGAAATTATATATATATATATATATATATATATTGAATGTTTGAAAAAGATCTTGCTTTATAAAATTCTAATAAAGGAAGATTTTGTTTCTAAAATATAAAATAAGATTTGATTCTTGGAGCTGATGATCTTCCTTGTTTTAATTCTCAGAAAATAAGGAAATAAATATTGAGCAAAATGGAGAAGCTTTCAGATAATTTCCCAAGCATTACTTGGACAAGGGGAGTCACGCAAAATCATTCACAAACCTGGAGTATTTTGCACGAGCGTCTCTCAGGAATCGTGACTCTCGCGCAGGGGGCAAATGTGGGCCCAAGTGCATATTAGGGTTCACATGACCTAATTGAATTAAATGTACAAATTAGGGTTTACAAAAAACCTAATTAAATGTACAAATTAGGGTTTATGTGACCTAATTAAATGTACTAGACCCGGGGAAGTCTCCACGTGTTCCAAGGCAGAAGACTCGTGGATGCGACCCATTTTGGGAATTGATTGAGGGATTGGATTGGTGGCTAGAAGAACAGGGCAATTTGGGCATTACTTTGATGATTAAAGGGCATTTCTGGAATTTCTCCTTTAAAACATAATTAAAGGGTATTTCGGGAATTTCCCTTAAAACATGTGCCTGGCATGTGACTATTTTCCAGGAAAACTCTATAAATAGCCCCTCTATTCTAAGAAAAGGGGATCGCTCTCAAGACATTATACTTAGACTCTTGGAAGCTCATTACACTGGGAACTCTCTCACAACTCGAAGACTCAAGAAGGCTCTTGGAATCCCTGCTACCCTAACCCGGTTTCCGGATTCTAGGAGTTCTGCCACGTGTCATTGGAGTAATCGCCCACCTGTTATTCTCCCCTCTTCAATCAATCAATCAATTCTGTGCTCTTCGTGGATTTCTCTCCTCTCCAGCCAACACGAAACCCTAACCCTAGCAAGGTGTAATTTCCTTGCCTACAATATATAATCGAGAAAGCGAAACTTAAAAGGTTCAAAAATAAAATATTATATAAGTGGAAAACTTGTAAGGGTCCTATTTGTAATCATGCATGTATTGAACCTAACTAACTCCACATTTTATTATGTTTTTCAACATCATTCTAAGGATATATTCCTTTCTGCATGGTTGACCGAAAGAGAAATGGATAGACCAGCCGCTGAGATTTTCTTAGGTGGGTTACCGTGGAATTTCTAGTTATTTAGTGATGTCAAAAAAATACTAAATTGACTTATCAAAATACTTTTTTCCTTTTAAAATATAAGATTAATTTTGAATTTTTTAAAAGTGATGCAATGAAAAATATCAATGAAGTAAGATTTGGATTTTTATATATTTTAGTATATATGGAGGTTTTATATTTTGTGTATTTTTAGTTATTATTTAGGGAGATTCAAGAGTTTAATTATTTTTGGCCATTTGTTATTTTAGTATTTTTCCCTTATTTTATTCCTTTATTTTAGTTTTTCCGAATAATCTTAAGAAAGTTACTTAGATTATAAATAGTCTTTTAGGATTTTATGTTCCTTGTGGATGCAAGATTTTTATCTACGATAACTAGCTATTAATGTGTTAGAGCATTATAGATTAACTACTATTTTGCTGCATCAAAAAGTCAATTTAAGACATTTAATTTTAAAATAATATGATTGCTTCAAGTTTTGAAAATAATAAATTTTAAATTTTTTTTAGATAATTTGTAATATTGACTAAATTATTGAATTCATATCATTTTATAATTTAAAATATCTCGTGTTAATTTTTAAAAGAACAAAATTAATCCTATATTTTGGAACAACAAAGGAGTGAGATTTTTTGCATCAACGAATGGGATTTTTAAGTTAATTTTTAGCCATTTAGGTTAATTTATATAACTTTAGCTCTTTTGGATATGCTAAATTAAGTCATTCTCGAACTAAATTAAATTAGATGCCAAGCTTTGCTAATTCTAGATGGTTCAATGTACATATAATACAAAAATTATATATTTCTATACGTATTATTGTGATTATAGTAATTAATATGTTTTTTTATATAATTATCCAAACTTAAAAATAACTATACAAATAATAGGTTAGGTTTCTTTGGTCATAACAATTATTGTAAACAACAACTACAATAATAATGAGAATTTTAGCATTTAAAATAATGAGAAGTTTTCAAGATGCAGTGAATTGCAGATGATAATTATTGAAGTATAAACAAGTACTCTTTGGAATGGAGTTCATCTCTAATTATTAGTAATATATATATTTTACACAAAAATTTATTGATAATTAATTAATGTAAGTAGCCAAGCACCTTTTGCTGTTATATATCATTGCTTCGGCTGCAGGCAGAATGTTATCAATTTTTCCTTTCTTTTTTCTTTTTTGGGTGAAGATAGGATCAACAACCACCACACTTACTTGATACACGTAATATTTCAGAAACTACATTAATGTATGCCCTTAAACTAGAGTTTTCTCCACAACAATAATTGTTACTTTCTCAATAAAATTTTCGGCATACAATTAAATGATTAATTATTAGTGCACATCAACTACGTACTACACAGTCTACAAGACAATAGGATCGATCTCTCAGCTGATCATTGACATGCATGCCATATTAATTTCTTCTTCTGTTTTAAGATATCTATAGGATTCACTTTTATTTTTAAAAATTACTTAATTAGGGATACGTTCTAGTTTAATTAAGATTAGTATGAATTCATTTAAGATAATATAATTATTAAAAATTGTAAACTATTTAAAAATAATAACTAATTTTTTATTAAAAATTAAAATGAATCACATATATTAGTTTTAAGAAATCAAACATGATCTTATATTGAGTGTTTTTAGAAGCAAATTTGTCGTTTTAATAGAGTAGGAAATTAAAGCGCGCTTTTCTACAAGCTAGCTAGGTCATTGAATGATTAATTATATGTATATGTGAGATGTATAGAGCTCTTACGTGGATCCTTCTGAGCAACAGGATGATAGTAGTACCGAGTACGTACTGTTCAGGTAGCCAAAAGAGGAATATATGTTTGCCACCCTCCAACTATATCTTAAAATTGTAACTTCTTATTACTATAATACTTATTAAAGATAATAATAATAATAGTGAATGAACGCGGCAGCACCACCAATCTCAAAATTCGTACGTACATTCCCATGAATAATAATACTTGACTTTCTGCAAGTGAAGTTGGCAACCAATTAAGCTTCCAGGAAGTTCGTACTCATATATATAAGATCAAAGCCAGTGCTATATATATATATATATATGCGTGTGTGTATATATATATATATACACACACACAAATCCTTGTGATGTTATTTTCATTTTTTAAATTTCTTCATTTTCTCATTATGCGTGATCAACTTCATTATATTATAGATTTCATACAACTTTTGCATAATTTAGTTAGTAATTAAATAGCCAAAATGTACTTTTTAATAGAAAGTACCGCCGACCATAGAAAGTATAGCACTCCTAGGTTAATAAAAATGGAAAGCATCCATATACAAGAGCTACCAAGCTGGCTGTGGAGCATTGCAAGGCTGTTGGAAACTAGGGATAACAAATACTAACACATATCCCCATCATATCATGCATGGGATATATAATGACCATATATATATATATGTGTGTGAGTATATATATAATATTTTCTCTTTCCTCTCTCTCTTTTGTAAGTTGCATTTGGAGGGTTGTTTTAAAAATTGCAAGAATGATACTGGTACTCATTATCCTATTCCAAAGCCATTCTAACAAAATAATGCAAAACCCTAGAGAGGCCAAACTCATATATATATATATATATATATATATATATAGCTCCCGATCTTTACATGAAAAGGAGAGAGGAGTATTGAAACCAAGGTTTCATGCACATGCACCGCACCCCTCTTCTTCCCATGAATAAATATTTGGTGGGGACATCATCATCTTTCCAACTCAAAACTAGCTCTTCATGCGGCTGTTACTAATAAAATTTAACCTAGCTACAGCATATATACAAGAAAGAGCCCTAGCTAATTATAAACAATTTAAAGCATGCATGGTACTCCAAATTCACCATCATAATTTAAATAATTTAATAACAACTCGAATATAAAAACCTGCTTTACTTCCTTAATCATGATGGGCATATCATATCTCAGCCGTACACGTACATACTGAAAGTTAATCCTATGGGAGATTACATAGTACTGTGAACTGATTAGGGTTTCACGTGTAGAATATACAGGAAATGTAGATTCCTTGGCTCAAAAGTATGTAGCTACTTGTCACTAGCTAGGTTTTCGAATTTAATATTATAGTAGCTAGAACCAGGTAGAGTAGAGCTGTTTATCGTTGAGCCGAGTCATTAAGCTAGCATCGATAAACTTGCTTTTCGGGAATATTAAGAAAACCAACTAGCTAGCTACGTGCGTGGTTTTGTTTAACTAATAAAGATTCAGTAAGAGTGCTCAATTGGCATGAAGTAGCTAGCTAGCTAGAGGTCAGGTGATCATAGTACCATGAGCTCCCCACATTACTTTCTACAGTAAGTCTAGGGGGACATGGAAAAAGGGACATGGAAATTGGACATTTCCAATTTCCCTTATTTTTTTTTTTTTTTTTTTTTTTTGGGTTTAGTCCAAATATATTTATACTATGGATTTAAAAAAAAAATTAAAAAAAAACATCAAAAATTAGGTCCAATTTGGATATATATCAAAAAAATGGTTGTATGGGCCCATACAATCATTTTTTTGATATATATCCAAATTGGACCTAATTTTTGATGTTTTTTTTTAATTTTTTTTTTTAAATCCATAGTATAAATATATTTGGACTAAACCCAAAAAAAAAAAAAAAAAAAAAACCAAGGGAAATTGGAAATGTCCAATTTCCATGGCCATTTTTCATGTCCGCGTAGGAGGACTCTACTTTCTATAGCCATCATTTCTTATCAATTCTACCATTCTTATATTTATATTTAAAAGCACGATATCTAATTTATGTATCAACGGTATTAACTCGATGAGTTAACTTTGTTAGTATATATATTAACTGATTCTGACGGTTAATTATTTAAACTTTTTGTTACCATTTAAAATTTTAATTATCAATGATGGGTGTGAAAAATTTCACATTAGTAAGATATTCATATCTTTGTTCATTTTTCGCATTTGTACCTCGATACATACATGCATCAGTAATACTAATGGTCATTGTCGATTTGATTAAAAAATTTCAAATTTTGACTTTGATAATCTCTTCAATTCAATTAGTGTAAACTTAAATTATATATATATATATATATATAAAATCTAACAAACTTACAGTCAATACAAATAAAAGTTTATTATTATTATTACTTAAATTAATATGAAATGCTGGAATTTGACGTGCTTGAACAATTATTATTATTTTTATGACATGTATAAATTATTATGTTATTATTTATTACAAAATTTCAATAACTAGCTATACATAAAAATTATTAAATTATTTAAAAAAATAAAAAATGATAATAAAAAAACCAAAGATACGTGACTCGATCGCATGGGTTAATAGACTAGTATTGTTAACAAGACAAACATAGTCTTTACTCAATACCCTTTCAAAAGGAAAAGGAAACTTACCTACGGTTTCTATGATGAACACACTTATGTTTGCCAAAAGTTTAAGATCAGGATACACTCCTTATATGTTTACAAAAAAAAAAAAAAATAATAATAATAATACCCCCCTTGATAACTATGATGAATCATAATATTCTCTCCATATTTATGCACATAAATTTCTTTTTTTCTTGTTTGGTAAAGAATGTGCATAGTATTTGAACGAAATGATATGCTACCACCAATATTTTCCTTAAACCAATAAAGAGGTGAATTGTTCAGATCAAAACTTACAATTATGTCTTTGGAACATTACTTAATTAAATATATACGGATAGGATAATGTGGTTGTCTATGGTCAATTGGTTCTGAGCTTGTGGCATAAGCATTTCATTAATGACTTTATTATCTTTTCATCAAATTTATTAGTAGCTAGTATTTTGTAATTTTTACTAATATGCTAGTAAACAAAACTAGGTTGTATTGGAGTGTGTCATAATTAACTGACTGTTACAATAATAATTAATTTTTTTTATATATATAATTAACTGACTGTGAGTATAATATTACATATTTTCACTTTAATATCATGCATTGCCGCTTTCTTTTATATAACTGGCCAGATTTGAGTCTAATCAGACACTATAGTTAAAAGAATTACTCCCTTCGTTCTTTTTTAAATATCGTTTTAAAGAAGTATTTTTGTCTCTTAATATTTATATTTGAGAATTTCAATTAAGTATTAATTACTTAGTTTCCAATATTACCCAAGTATTAAATATAACTTTGATTCTCTCACTATTTTCTGCCCAATAAATAACATTCTTTTTTTTCAATACAAAAGACAATATATACAATTAATATTATATTTAATGATATACAATTATTTTCTTAATACTTATGAACAACTCTAAAATTACGTATATATTAAAGGAGGGAAAAAGTAATAGTTAGTGCTGTAAATAAAGTGAGTTTAAAGACTGCTTAAATCTAGGATAACTTCGAAAGCAATTATGGAGTAGATTTTTTCTATTTGTTTGGAAGGAAGGGAAAATAGTATTAAAAGAAAAATAAGATATTTTATGATTTTATATGTCGATATTTTTATTGTTATTTATCTAAATAATTATAATTAATATTATTTTAATGATGAATATAATATAATTGATCAAATTTATAATTTTATTTAATTTTATATATCAATTATATGTCACAATATTAATTTGATAAAAAAAACTTACGTAATATATACCATATATGATTCTTAAAAAAATGTGAGTTGGGAAGGCGTTGGCAAGAAATGCCTTTGTGGGCCGTTTCAGCCTTGGAAGTCTCAATCCCGACGCTTGGAGCTGTCATCCTTGTATGGGTCCAGTTGGGTCATTCACTCCACGTGGTCACACTCTCTTTCCAAGAAAGCCCTTTACCAAGAAAATATTTTCCTTTAGTTTTAAAAGAGATTTCAGAATTATTGGGTGGGCCATCAGAATCACAGATGAAGATGACAAGTCACTTTCAGTGCTCCCTAATTCTATTACGCGTCAGAATTATTTATTTTTTTTAATTATTTTTTTTTGTTAATTGAAATAATTTTAAACTTAGAACCTCTTGTTTAATAACGTAAAAATTTTAATTTTTAATATTGATTAATTTCGTTAAGTTCAAATCAGTCTAGTCTAAATTATCATTGAGTCAATGATTCTCGATAACTTGTTTTATTTTTTGAATTGAACCTATATATTATTATTATTTTTATATTAATGCACAAAACAAAACAAAAAAAAACTCTCACCCCAATAATTCCGCTAAGTTGCATCAAATTATACTATTTTGTGTGTAATAAAATAAAGAAAACCATGTATACGTAGAATATATAGTAATCCTAGGACTGTAAGATATATGCGCACATATGCAAACTTTTTTCTTTGATTTCATAAAGGGTGTTTATCACACTGTTCATAAAACTATTTTGACTAACAATGAAATAACAAATATACCCTTAACTTAATATAAAAGAAAAAATGCAATATATGTGTATGGGTATTAGTGTAAATGTAGAGAGAGTTGGAGTGAGATCACCCAATTATTTATACAATGCCTTCAATTGGGGTAGAGTCACCTGAGCATGCATCTTCCAAAATGTTACTTATTCTATCATTTCTACGTGGTGCAATTATTTCACACAAATTCTTAAGAAGTCTAATAGAGTAGGAAATATAAAAACTAAGCAATACAATAATCCCTGTTCATTGTTTAAAACTGATGATAATATAATAAGCTGTAATTATATATGATAAATATAAGAATAAAATAATTGAAGGTAAGCTCTGGCTTATGATTTGAGAATGACTCCTAAAATGCATTAAACTACCCAAACCCCCGTCACATGGCCCTCACCTCTATTTAAGCACCTCCTATCCCCTCCTCTCCCTCCAACAAACTCAATACTTCTCTCTTACAAATTTTTTCACTTCAACCCTCAACCAAACAAACAAATTTCTCTCACACCTTCTACACACAAAAATCAGTCGGTCCTTTTAATCTGAAACCAAAATAAAATGTTTAATTTTTCAGAACAAAACGACATGTTTGCTCGTCGTTGCGTCTGGGTGAACGGGCCGGTCATAGTTGGGGCCGGCCCGTCAGGGCTAGCCGTAGGAGCTTGCCTTAAAGAACAAGGGATACCATTTGTAGTCCTTGAAAGAGCTGACTGCATAGCTTCTTTATGGCAAAAACGCACTTATGATCGCCTTAAACTTCACCTCCCAAAGCAATTCTGTCAACTCCCTAAACTCCCATTCCCTCAGCATTTCCCTGAGTACCCCACAAAAAAGCAGTTCATCGATTATCTTGAATCATATGCTAAGCATTTTGACATCAACCCGCAATTCAACGAATGCGTTCAGTCAGCAAAGTATGATGAGGCATGTCGCCTTTGGCGAATCAAGACTGTTTCTACGAGCTGTAATTCTATCCAGTCCGAGGTTGAGTATATTTGCCAATGGCTTGTGGTTGCTACCGGAGAAAATGCCGAGCGTGTGGTACCGGAGATTGAAGGATTACAAACATTTGGAGGTGAAATAATTCATGCTTGTGAATACAAATCCGGAGAAAAATATACTGGGAAGAAAGTACTAGTTGTGGGGTGTGGAAATTCGGGCATGGAAGTCTCCCTTGATCTTTGTAACCATAATGCTAAACCATCAATGGTTGTTCGAAGCTCGGTAAGTTATCAATATATTTTAGAAATTAACATTCCCTTTAAGTGTAAAAATGAATTATATGAAGTTGGGATTATTGTAATGAGTAATTTTTTGTTTGTCTTCAGGTTCATGTATTGCCAAGGGAGATTTTTGGGAAATCAACATTTGAATTGGCTATGATGATGATGAAATGGCTACCCATTTGGCTGGTTGATAAGGTTTTGCTAGTATTGGCATGGTTTATTCTTGGAAATACTGATAGCTATGGTTTAGAAAGGCCATCAATTGGTCCATTGGAGCTCAAGAACACTCACGGAAAAACCCCTGTTCTTGACATTGGTGCACTGGAGAAGATTCGATCCCGCGATATTGAGGTGGTTCCTGGAATCAAGAGGTTCTCAAAGAACATGGTGCAGCTTGTTAATGGCCAAGAACTAGAGATTGATTCAGTTGTTTTGGCTACCGGATACTGCAGCAATGTTCCCTACTGGCTCCAGGTGAGAAAATGTTTTATTCCCCTGTTTATTCTTCAAAGTATTTTTTTTTTTTTGACAGGAATTTAAAACTAATAAAACCCATTAACAAATAGCTTGGTTTCTGTTTAATGGCAGATGGGTTTGTCCTATTTCCAAATACAAGTGATTTAATAACAAAAATAAATAAAAAATTCTTGGCTGCTGATTATATATAGAGTTTGGACATATTGGCTTATGTTTTGTGTATTTGATTATGAACAGGAAACTGATTTTTTCTCCAAGAATGGACTTCCAAAGACACCATTCCCAAATGGTTGGAAGGGAAATGCTGGTCTTTATGCTGTGGGGTTCACAAAGAGAGGGCTATCTGGTGCATCCTTAGATGCCATGAGAATAGCACAAGATATTTCCAAAGTCTGGAAGGAGGATTTAAAGCAGAAAAAGCAAAAAGTCCCTACCCATAGAAGATGCATTTCAACTTTCTGATTCATCAGTGCAATTGATTCCCAATTTTGTGTTGTTTTTTTGTTACATATAAAGTAGAAAAGAGTGACATGTATGACGTAAAAAAAATAAAAATATAACAATGTAAAAAACACAAAGAAGAAAGAATAGATAGCACATAGATTAGCCCTCTCCAAAAAGCCAAATGTTTTAGAATTTTTGGGCATTTTGTATACTGAGGAAGATGAGGCTTTTCTTTTTCTTTTTCTTTTTATAAAGTTTAATACAGTGTAAAATTATTCAGTTATGAGTTATAATGAGAAATATCTTCCTTCTTTTATTCATATTCATGTCTTGCAGCCCTATTATCAAAGTCTTACCTATTAGAAAGCTAATTCTGATAAAAACAGAAATAAATAAATAAATCAATAATTTGGTGATAAGTGATTTTAGTATATAAAAAGTAGGAGTACCTTTTAGTTGTTCTTAGGTTCATGTTCGTTTTGTAGGTAGCATTAAGATACATTGTATAGTAGTAGTTACAAACAAGCATATTTGTAGCTAAAAGTGATTCAAGTTATGGTATGTCCTCTCTGTCAAATTGCTTTCAATTTCAACATCAATACAGTTATCAAGTTTTTGAGAGCAACATATGATCAATGAACATTCTCTCCCTCTCTCTCTCTACACACACACACACACACACATATATATATATATATATATATATATATATATAGACACACACACACACATTCATACTAATCCAAAATATAAGATCAAAATTGAATTTTTAAATTTAATTTGAGATATTTTTAAGTTTAAAATTGATATAGATTCTTTTTATTTTAAAAAAGATAATTATAAATATTGTAAACTGAGTTAAAAGTATTACTTATTGTTTTCAAACATAAAATAAATCACATCAATTTTAAATTCAAAAATATTTTTAAAAGTCAATTTTAATTTTATATTTGGGAACTTGGATGGATAATATGCAAGTATATCATGCACAGAGAGAGAAACAATTTAGGGAACTGCTTATATACATCTAAGGAGACTAATCATCCTAAGTTGTGACTAGAACCGTAGCTTATGGATGGAATCTGAGTATACATTATTTACTTCACATGCCTATCATAATTTTTGGGAAATTAATTAATAATGGCCCACTGATTCAATATTTCAGGCTTCAGCTCAGCAACTTGCGGATCAACATCTAGTTGAAGATGGGGTATTATGGCCCATATATATAGGATAACCGATAATGGACCAGAGCTCCATCATTCCCAGTACCTTGTTTATCTCTCCTCCAAAAAAAGAAGGAACTACCCAGCTCAACATGGCTGCACATTACTAGTATTATTTTAAAATATTATTATTATCTTTGAGTTTGACCTGCTTTAAATGAATAAAATTGCATAAAAGTCTCTGTTGCCTGTCACATGCATTGAGCCACAAATCAATTCTGCTCTGTGAAGCATAAATGTAAACTCATATGCTATACAAAACTATTTATTCTATATCAGAAAAAAGAACATCAAGACTCATTAATATTACTAAAAAAAAATTACTAATGCATCTGCATACGTGTAACGGGAGAATGAGCGCATGTGCATAGGTAATTCTAATAGGAAATATTTTGTTAAATTTTTCTGTGTCTGCAGATACAATAGTCCACAGATACAGTAGAAAAATCTCTCATAAAATTTTAAATATATATATATTTACGGTACACGGAACATGTCATTATATGTAGTTGTAAAATGTCAACTCGACATATATAACAGGTCTTATATGAACATGTCATTATAAAATGTTTGTCATTTTATGCCTTAATATTGCTATACAGCAGTTAAGAAGTTCTATCAGGCAATTAAGGAAGCGGAAAACTAACATATGGAGTAGAGTAGTAGCGACTTCTAGGCCTATTTGCATTAGTTGATGGTTTGGAGTTTTGGAATTTTGTCATTTTTGTCTGATAACATAACCAATCATAATCATATAGTAGTGAGCTTGCATTTTGTAACAGGCTAACAGCTTTTAAAAGGACTATCCAAACTCCTATCATCCACAAAAAGCTAGCCATGGTTCACAATTATAACTAAATCTACATCATAATTATTGTTATCATATATAGAAAGAGAAGTACTGCCCGCAAATCCATGGTCCCCCAAAAGTCTCCGGATTCTAGCTACTTCACCATTCTACTACAGCTGCTTGATTTATTATGCGTTGTGCAAAAAGTATCCAAAGAAAAATAATAATTCAATTTTTTTTCTTGAAAAAGAAAATTAAGGCTAAAGATATTTATATCCGGGTTATAATTATTTTTTAAATAATATTCAAACACTAAAAATATTATTAAATTTAAAAGTGATTTGATTCATTTAATTTTTGAAAGTAATAAATTTTTTACTTTGTAGTACTATTTAGATAGTTTATAAACTCTTAAAATAATACAACGCACACAAACTTGTTTTTCTTTTCGTAATTATATTATTTGTATTAAATTCATTCTTATTAACTTTGAATTTAAAAATATTTCAAATTAATTTTAACAGGGGAGCATGTTTTATTATTTAGAATTCAATATCCATAATAAATTGGATCAAGTGATCAATCAGCCTTTATGTTGGGTTGGGCTATGTGCGGCTGTATAGTCTTAATAGTTTGGCATTTTGGGCCTTTTGTAAAACTCGAGATCGAGTAACCTTGCGGGTCACCCATAACTTAGACAAATGGGCTTTTGTTTATGAATCAAGTAATCCAGAAGATGAGTTCAGCAAATACGAAATACCAAAAAGAGTTTACCGTATGAAACCAACTGCCAAAACAGAAACAGAAGAAAAAAGAGTAGAAAAGGCATTAAAAAGAAGGGAAAAGAGATTGGGCGAAAAGAAAACAGGCACAATCTAGTGTGTGTTTGTCGTACAGAAAGGAGAAGTTGCGTCAATGGCTGTAACGTCTCATTTGTGTCATCCAACAGTAGCTTTTACCTCTTTTTCTCTCTCTACTTCTTCCCATCTTCCTCACACACTCTCCCTCCTCCCCATCTCTTCCAGTCTTTCAACCAACACCAAAATTACTTCAAAATTCAGCAGTAGCCGTGGCCTAAGAAAAGTGGGTTTCATCAAGATTCGGGCTATGACATCCTCATTCGGATCTCGATTGGAGGAGACTGTGAAAAAGACTATCAGTGAGCACCCAGTTGTTGTCTACTCAAAGACTTGGTGTTCGTCAGTACCCAATTCTCCATTCTCCTAATTCTTTTGTTTTTTCTTGTTTATGATGTCAAAGATTGGTTCTTTTTAAGTAGTTTGAAGTTGGGTTTGTTGAACTTGTGGTGAAGGTATTCGTCTGAGGTGAAACAACTGTTTAAGCGGCTTGGTGTTCAGCCACACGTTATTGAATTGGACGAATTGGGTATGTTATTTACTTCTCTTCTCTCTTTTTTTTAATAGAAATTTATACATGAAGAAATGTGCATATTTGTTATGATTACAGAAGGAATATATAGTTGGTAACAGGTAAGTGGAGCTATCATTTGGCTTAGTGTCAAAATGGGAATATGGTTTTAAAGATTTTGTTGGTGATGAAAATGTAGACAACTATTCAACTGGTTAGTTAGAGCTAGAGCTGCTAACAAAACACACCCAGATCAAGGATCAACCACAACAGAACTTAGCTTGGATAGCTTGGCTACTAGAATTGGACAAGCCATGTTGAATTTAGTGTAAGGATTGCCATTTCTCAGAGGGCCTTTCAATTATGCATGAAGACAAGGACTTGAAAGGCCTTTAAAAAGTAATTGGTGCTCTGCAAACATGTTATTAAAATGATATATGGTATACATATATAAAATAGGGCACTTTATTGTAGTTATAGTTGTAGTTGTTATTGGTATCATACTGTGTTTCTAACATTTCGTCTAGTTGTAGAATATATAATGTACTTTGTTTTATGAGTTAATGGTGGTGCATTTGTGCTTGAGGCATCGACCCAAGCCTGATCAAGCTTTAATAAGCTAGGTTGCTCGGGTTTAATGAAACGATTTCCATCTCTCAGAGGATCTTTGAATTTAACATGATAATGCCAGGGACTTGAATCAATCTTCAAAATAGTAACGGAGAATAAATCACGGTGCTTTGAAACATGTTAGTTAAATATTTATGGCATATAAAGTGGGAATGGAGCATTTTATTGTAGTTATAATTTGTAGTGTATACCATGATTTGAAGATTGGTCAAATTGTAGAATTATCTGTATGAGGATTGTCTCCTCTAATATATGGAGTTCTGGGTGTACTTTATTTATCTTAATATAAAGATCAAGTTGATGACCTAGTTTTATCTTTTTATTGTCCTGATTTGTGTATAAATCTTTGATGTCTACAAACCATTACCAGCTTAGTCTTTAGCAACTAGAACATCCTTTATGCTGATGAAAAGGGAATATAATGGAAGAGGTCAATCTATGTTGCAATGTTGCTTCAGAATGCGTCATCATTTAATTATGAATATGTATATGACTTAAATTATGCACTGCAGTATTTTTTTTCCTTTATGATGAAGATGGAATCAGGAGTAACTATTTCCTACAATTGATCATAATTTTCTAATATTCAAAATTTTATTTGCCTTTCAGGTCCCCAAGGACCACAGCTACAGAAGGTGCTGGAAAGACTGACTGGACAATATACTGTCCCAAATGTTTTTATTGGTAAGAGGTGCAGCAGGACCGTTATAATTTGTCCTAAAATATCAAGTATAAATACAATTTATACGGGTTGATTTTTTTAAGCAGACAAACACGGTAAGTTGTAAGGTTTGGCTGTTTAAATCCTTAATGATGTGCACTAATATGTTCAGAAATCATAGGTGTCTCTGTTTGTGGCTAGTAAAAACGAAAAGTTTCAGAAGGATTTCATTTGATCAACCAACCGGACATAAAAGAGATAGGTAATAGGTTGATCACATTTACCCCTGTACTGTTCTCTTTTATTTGTTTGGAGAACATCTTCCTTATTGTTTTCCTTCTCCTATTAAGTTATTTTCTTTTCTTCCCAAAATTATATAGGGAAAGAATGGTTTGTCAATGTAGCTTCTTCGGTGAATTATTTGCTTAATTGAAAATTACTGACAATATAATATCTGCTTTGTTCCAAAGAATGTTTTTGATCATTCCTATACATACAAACAAGAATAGCTTTGTCTGAATAAAACAGCATGAGTCTGATATCTTTTTCATCAGTCTTTCTGTTGTTTTCAAATGAGGAGATGAAGTTAAAATTATGAAAAAGAGAGCAAATGTATCCGATATATATGTCATCGTCTTATGTTGCTAGTGTAGGAAGCTTGTAGAACTTGTTTTTTAAATAATTGGGCACTGACCATTTATAGAGCTGAAATTATTATTTGAACTTGAAGCAACATTCAGTACAAATAATATCATCATCTTTGTTCCCTATTTTTTTCCTTGGACATTCATTATGAATAATTGCTGAAAATTCTGTCTGTTCCGTGACCAGGGGCTAAACACATTGGTGGTTGTACAGGTACCGTCTTTAACTACCTCTCATTCTTGTATGGTACTATGGTATATTATTGTTTTTAATATTTTCTTTTTCTCTATTTTTTTTTTGCGTCCTCTATAATTTTAAGAAAATATATCTTGAGATGTTGCAACTCACTTTTCTCACTGTTGTTACATTGATATGTGTGATTTCTAGATCTTTTCTTCTCGTTGTTTGTTATTTATTTCATGTATTTTTTCATGAACTTGTATTCTCCTTCATACAACTGTTTGATCAAGTGCTGGTCATTTAAGTATTCAACCCATTCACTTCAAGAAGATTGAATGACTGTTGAAATTCTTAAAACTGGAGGTGAAAACTAGTGAAAAGTTCTGATTTTGATTCATGGTGCAGATACTGTTAAGCTATACCGGAAAGGGGAACTTGAACCTTTGCTGTCAGAAGCTACTGGCAAAAAGACTGACAGCTAATCTGCCGAACATATTGCCCTTTGGAGTCTCCACAGCTTCCACATCTGTTGGATGTCATAACAAGATATGCCATAGTTTTGTTTCTGTCAATGAAGTAAATCTATTTCTATCAGAAAGAATAATCATTTATTGGTAGTAAATCTATCTCAGGTTTTGTAGTTTTTTGTATCTCCTTGAATGTGACTGTATATATCCAGTTCATGGTCTACTTGATTCACGTATTGCATGTGAACCTTGCTTGCTTCTTATGTTGCATCGGAACCTTTCTAGTCTGATTAAGGATGAACGGTTTAATGAACTAAACTTTTCAAGGGAGGGTGAAATCATATTTGCAATCCTGATAAACATCATCCTTTTCAATAATATGAATGAAATGTAATTCCTCCACCCATCGCATGGGGGGCTTTTAAATTCATCGTGTTACGTTGAGCTTCAATTTCTTCTTCTTGTCTGTTGAGATGCAACTAGTCTTTTACTGATGAATCTCTTTTCAGGGAGATTGTGTCAAAGCTTCATGAGTTTTGACTAGCAGGTGAAAGTGGGAAATTGCCTGAAATGATTACTTATTATTGTGACCTTAATTCATTTTGTTGTATAGACGAGCTAGTTTTACTTCTAAAGAAATCAGTCATATAACAGTTTCACCGTTTTTCCGGAAAGAAAATGTTTCTCACATTTTCTTCAATAGCAAATAGGTGTATAAACTAGTGATGTCTGATTTCTCATGTTTTATAGAATGTATTTCAATATTTTTGGTTTTTGGATGAAAACAACGTGTTGTTATATGTATTGCGAAAGTTTTTAGATGAATTATAATTGCGACATATGTGTATATATGGGATTGGAAGAAATTAAAAATGACTCTACCTTAATTTATTCGTATAAATTTATATGTAGGTCAATTCAACTTCTTCATATAGTTATATATATCATCTCTTTCATATATTGTCACAAGAACAGATAAAGATTGCATTTATAATATATAGAGATAGATACACACACAAAGATGTAATACTTCCTCTATCCAGCCTCTTGAGGGGGGAAAAGGGTCATAATTTAAAAGTTACTGCAATAAAAAGGACTCCTTTTCAAAGGGCGTCACACAAAGATAAAAAGGTAAACACTTCTTCTATTACATCTAAGAGCAATAGTAATGAGTCTTTCTTATCAGTTTTTAATTTCCATAAAAAGCAACTCATTTTTCCAAAAAGAACTTTGTGTCTAAAGTTAACTGAATCAATTTTCCGTATTACTTTAATAATATTATTTAAATTAAAGATAATATTAATAAATTGACGAGGGAGATCATAGTGAAAATTAATTTATTTCTTAAAACACATTTCTTAATAATGAATGAACTCTTGTATTAGGACAGGGAGAGTTATAAAACTTTAAAAAAATATACAAAACTTCTTATCCCTTGGTCTCGTTGATAAATAGTGTCCAAGTTGAAAGCAGTCAAACCAAAATAAAATAAATACATAATTAGAGTACTTATAATTTCGGTATAAAAGGTGATAATTCATAAAAAAAAATGGAGAATTTATATAAATTGTATATATTTCATTTCATTATCACTTTTAAGTTTTAACCCCAAATACATGAGTCATGCTATATATTGCGTGACAAATTTGTGTTGAATTACAATTGTGAACATATTACTATATAAACTTGAATAAAATTATAAGAGATCTCACTTATTACACTTCTTTTACAAAATAATTATTATTATTTTTTATTCATATAACGAATAAATTAAAAAATCGACTTAAATATTATCAAGATATACTGATATATACCATTTTTCCGAATGTATTAACCCAACAATTAGAAAAAGACAAAAAGAAAGGAGTAGTTAATGTAACTAGACCGTGTTTGGGTATGGCAGACTACAACATCGTGGCTCTTTAGTGATCATCCAAATGACCCTCATCACTCCCAGCGCACCGGGCTCATGTTAGCAAACTGTAATAACCGCTGCCTCCTCCTGCTTCTCTTTCCACACCAGTAAAGCTATGACCTCGGTGGTGGCGCAATTCCCCTGCATGAGTAGTATTATTCTCTGCCCTAATTTCCATCATCCCAATCCCAAATGCTTTGGATTTTCCCGCCAAATCAGCGCCCAAGAATCCAGCTTTATCTTTCCTACTGCTACCTTCAGCTCAACATTTCGCCGCAGCAGAACACAATCGCTTTGCTTAATCTCCTGTTCTGCTTCCAATAAGCCTTCTCCCTCTCCTGATTTCAGGTCTCTATCTCTTGCATGTATTTGTATTTTATATGTATGTATTTGGTTACAATGTTAATACCTTCTATTTCTACTGTTATATGAATTCAAGGTTTGCATTATTATTGCAATGATGAAACATTAAATTGAATTATTATGAAATAAAAAATCAAAAAAATTTACTCCCCTCAGTGTTAAAGTTCTAAAATTAGAGACACTTGTAAAACTAGGACTGTTTAAGGAAAATTTTATTTTTTCAAACTTATCCACAACATTAGTTAGCAATGTAGTGGTGGTGCCATGATGGTTCTCAATCAACCACGAATAAAAGTAATAGTCTTGTCACTTTATACTCTAAAAATAGAAATGTATGTCTAATTTTGGATTGGACAGTAAAGAATTAGAAATTATGTTTTATGCTGGATGCTAGTTTCCTTTCAATGTGACTTGAAGGGTGTTCTGCATTAAAAGTTATTTAATTTAAACAAGTTGAGTAGGATTAAAACACTCTGGCAGATAATTTGCCCTTTACGAGAATCTGACAGATAATTTGCCCTTTACGAGAATCAAGCTTTTGTTTTACTGATGTGTTTATTGATTTAGCAATCTCATTTTGATACAAGTTAAATTCCAACTATCAGAAGTTTAAACATTGTTAAAATTGAATCCTGCAAAAGTGAAATTCATTATCTTTTAATGTGCTGAAAACCACTGCATATGTCTTTGTAGTTGATGGTGATTGGTGTGTGGTGATAGATTAAATAGACAACTCCTTGACACAACAAGGGATCCTCAGTGTAAAGTAACTTTTTCATAAGTAGCTTTCTTTTATGTCATCAAGTTTTCACTACTGTTGTATACTTGTAGTTATGCAATTCACTACTGTTGTATATTTGTATTTATGCGATAACATGAGGTGGTTGAAATGCTTGTGTATCAGATGCAGACTAGTTTTTCCTTCCTGACATCTGATTTTGCCTTGTTTCTTGTTTGGTTTCATGAAGAAAATGGATATCATTTAAGATATCAAAGTTATAATTCTTATCTAAAGCTGTTTCCTTTAAGCAAAAAGCTTAGGCAATCATATTATGTTAAGTGCTACCTTCTTGTAATCCATCTTATTTGTTCTTCACTTCAGTTCAGCAGCCAAGATACGGAGTGAAGTTCTTTCTCCCTTCCGGTCTGTTCGAATGTTCTTTTATCTTGCTTTCATTGCCAGCGCATCTCTTGGAGGACTAATTGCTACTACCCAACTGATTGGTGCACTGGCAAATTCATCAAGAGCAGCTGAAGTCCCTAAGATTCTTGAGGGTCTTGGCATAGATATCGGAGCAATCTCTATATTTGCATTTCTTTATTCTAGGGATAATAATGCTAAGAATGCCCAGTTGGCTAGACTGACAAGAGAGGAAAACCTTTCAAATCTTAAGCTTCGTGTAGATGAAAAGAAGATTATTCCTGTTAATGCTTTTAGAGGAATTGCTCGTCTTGTTATAGTTTCTGGCCCTGCATCTTTCATTGCGGAGTCTTTCAAACTTAGTGAGCCTTTCACTGAGAGCCTTCTGGAAAGAGGGGTGCTTGTTGTCCCTTTTGTCACAGATGGAAATTTACCTGATTTCGAGTTTGACGAGAGTGAAGAAATGAAGGAGTTGACTGGCAAAAGAAAAAGGCTCTGGCAGCTGAATCCTGTTTTTGTGACCGAGTGGACCGAGTAAGTGACCACATAGAGAAAACAATTTCTTATAGTCTATTGTAGTTTGTTGCTTCTCTCTCTCTCTCTCACACACACACACACTTTCAGGATATCAAGTGATAAAAAGAAAGTTAAAATTACTCACATATTTCCTTTCACAAACAACAGGTGGTTAGCTGAACAAAAGAAATTGGCTAATGTTTCACCCGAATCTCCTGTGTAAGTGCTCTGCCATATCAGTTATCTAATTAGTTTGAGGGAATTCATGGATTAATTTACTCACATGCATTGTTGCACAGCCACATTAATCTTATTCCAACCCAGAACATGCAGTTGAATATCTTTTTTATAATTTTCCTTAATCGTTTCCTCCATCCTTTCTGGTAATAGTAAACAAACATCAACTTAAAGAAATTCTGATTCTTTTTATTCTATGTAAAGGTATTTATCTCTACGTTTGGATGGTCGTGTTCGCGGTAGTGGAGTTGGTTACCCTCCTTGGAATGCTTTTGTTGCACAACTACCACCAGCAAAGGGAATGTGGTCAGGTCTCTTTGATGGCATGGACGGAAGAGTTTGATTTGATCCAATCTACAGAGGTTAGATTCTCTGCCAGAAACAATCAGTTGCAATACTTTCCTCCTCTTCTTTGTGTTTCGTTCTTGTTTCTTTACATTTGAGATTTTATTGCTTTATCCATGTCATTTGTTGTCAGTTAACATTAGCAATAAAATAGGGACCATTTGTTGCTTAAGCTCCAATTTCTAATTATATATTAGGAGCTGGCTAGAGGTTACAAAATATGATAAGGATCATGCCACAGATTGCCATTAATTATGCTCGCAAATGGTTGGATTTTTACATTTTGCTTTCGTGGAAAGCTTTTACCTTGGATGCAGAGGGGCTGGACTTGAGAGAAAAAAGATTTCACAAAACCTTTTTCTGATATCCACACAACAACTGAACATGTAAGCCACTGGAATCAACAAAGCATTACTCCTTGGTTGGGAGGAAGGAAAGGAAGGAAAGGGAGGGGTGCATTGTTGAACTTTACTTTGGTTGGAAGTTCATAATAAAAAGAAAAAGGATATAAAAGAAGGAAGAACTTTCTGTCATAAACCCCATTTTTGCTCTCGCCTAAATTGAGAGGAAAGCAAAGGAGGGTCGGTAACTTCTATGAAACTTTAAATATTCTGATTATACCCTCGAAATAAAAAAGGAGAAAATTATAATTCATAAGAGTATTCTTCTGACATGGTTCATAAATGCTCTGATTATACCCTCGAAATAAAAAAGGAGAAAATTATAATTCATAAGAGTATTCTTCTAACATGGTTCATAAATGCTCATTTTCATTTCTTTCCGTTAACCTCACAACCAAAAGTAAGGAAAATATAACATTCTTCCTTTGGCATCTTTCCTATCAAAGGATTACTTTTTGTTCCTTTCTTTTCTCCAAAACACAGAAGTTCTTAATACCTTTTACAAGAAATTCTATTGCATCTTATTGTATGCATTAATGCATTTTATATCAATTCTATTTTATAAATCTGTTAATTTGGTACGTCCAGCTTACTACTGAAACTAGAAATTTGAATTTAGTGAACCCAACTTGTATGTTAGCCTGCTCGCTCCGAATGGCAGGATAATCTTTATATTAGTAACAAAATATCGGCTTATTTTCAGTGATATATTTTTGTAGGACCTGATACCATTGAAGCTCGCGCCAGAGCCACCATATCTAAAATTTAAGCTGCTGGGGAAGATAGTAGAGAACTTCCTTTTCCGTGTTTTTGATTGATTTTGAATTTTTCTTTATAGATTAAAAATTCAAAATTGTAGTTAACCATGTGAATTTTTTTCACATAATTTTTTCAAGCATTATATGAATAATAATGTATCATGATATTAATATAAATTTTAGAAAATGTTGCTGGTAACACAACTTACTGTAGCCCAACAGAGGAAAGTTGTTGGATAATAATGCATAGTATCTACCTGAAATTGACATTAAAAATTCCGAAATTTCTTCAGTTTCTTGTTAACCAGACATTGGGTGGTGGAAATTGTTACAGAATATGCAGGCTCCCTTAAGTCTAAGTTTAGAAACTTGTTTGATGTACAGACACTGAAGCAGGGGGGATGAAACTGTAGTATTTAAGATTAGGTATGTACTAAGAGAAGTATGGTGTACAGAAGCATGGAGAAGCTTATATTTAGCATGAGAATATTAAGAATACATCAATTACACCATAAGAACGAGCGCAAGCAAGCACCACTCATTTGACTTCTTGGATCTCATCCAATGCATAGTTGTTTGTAGATACATTGGCATAATTCACTTTGTTAAACCTCACAACAACCGGGTAGCGAGTTTTTGGATCCTGCACATTTCGGAAACATCAGAAGAAAAAGGGTATTAAGTTTTCGTCTATTTGGATTGACTAGAGGAAATGTTCCCCTCAAATTAGATCAGTTTTGTTAGTACAAAAAGCTTTGACCATTAGTTTTCTTGAATACAGCAGCAACCTTATTGACTTTTTAGACCATTTGGATATGAAATGCTATACTATACTATTGAGTATAATTCAGGAGAGAGAGAAATATTACCTGATCAACAGCTACAACCGATCCGATACCATTATACCAGTAAGACTCTTTCCTAAGAATCTTCACCTGTGCAAAGAAACAAAATCAAAGTTTAATACTCCTACTACTCTTTTGTCCCGGTATTAAGATTTCTTTCTTTTCTTCCATCGTCTCATTACCAAGAATCAGTTTTTATAAAGTTAAAACTTATTACAAATAGTACTAACTAGTAGGTGTTGCAAAAATACTTTACCTTGGTTCCTCTCTTGGGACCAATCGGAGGTGGCTTGGCGACGGGAGCAGTTTTATCTTCCGGTGGGGCAGTGGTGGCTGCGGGTGGCGCCGCCTCATCGGCAGCCCGTACAACCAGCCTTGAAGAATTAGTGCAGCTGGTATTGTTCCTAGTAGAAGAAAGAGGGAAGGATAACATAGTGTTCATCCGGGTGTTGGAGGTGACCACACTGGTAGGTGTCACTACAAATCCACACGCAGCAGATGCCATGCTGCAGCTTGCCATACTCTTCTGTCTTCTTTTTTCTCTCTACTAGGCTAAGGTTAAGACTGAGAAACTACAACAGATAAGGTTGAGAAAATTGATGAATCAACCTAAAAGCCAGAAGAAAGAAAGAAAGAATTTGAGAGGCTTTGAATTAATGATGATCTGTTTCCATTTGCCTCAACCAATAGAATGTTGCCACCTATGTACCCATATCCCCATTCTTTTGGATAATGTCATCTTACTACTTAACTACCCAAATTCACTACGTTTTAAAGATCACTCGGTATATTCCAATTCCACTTCCACTTCCACACAAAAATACTAGCAAATAATTTGTTTACCTTGTGTAAATTGATTTCTCAATTAGACTCCAGAGAGAGAGAGGTTCTTAGAAAATACTATAAGAAGTCTTATAATCCTGTGCTTGGGTTCATATTTAGAGAAATTTGAAGAAATATGAGAGGAGGAAGGAGCCTCAATATAATTTCATTTATCTTGTTCGCGAGTTTCTGTGAAACAGAAAAAGAAAAAGGAAAAAAAAAACCCTTCTTTTTCTTTCTTTTTAAATTGGAAACAAAGGTATAGAAAAGATAATCTTTTTAATCAAATTTTATATAACTTCACATTATCTTTCCAAAACTATTTTATAATGGGATAATAATGTATTCCCTCCTTTCCAAAATTAGAGATTTAATTTAACTTTTAAAGTTAAACGATGACATATTAAACTTTAAATTAATATGAAGTTATTTAATTTTAGTTGATACAATTATTATAATTGTATAGTATATAACAAAAACTATTAATCACAAAAATTATTTCGTTCTAAACTTTTATGAGTTATACCAATTTAAAAGTTTAATATGCCATTATTTGATCTTAAAAGTCAAATTATGTTTCTAATTTAAAACGGAGGGAGTAGTACTTTAGCTATTCATTTTCCTTCTTCTTAACTGTCTTTTACCTTGAACTCCAAAGCAAAATAGACTCAGTATTAGTTCAAGTTTTATGTACTTTATTATACTAATATTTAAAAAAGAAAAAGAAAAAGTATGACACTTATTTATTTAACCTTAAAAGTACACTTTGTAAAAAATATTATTATTGTAAAATATATGTATTCCTTATTATTTTTTTGAATAAAAATATATGTATGCATTAGAAATATATCTATAAGTTTATAAAATATTTAATATTCTTAAAATTCTAGCTATAAAAATTTTAAAAAGGAAAAGGAAACCTTTCTTGTATGGTAGTGAAGTATTTATTAGTCTGAATTTTATCTGGGCCCAAATAAATTAAGCTGGGTTCCAATAACCGTAGCCCAACGAACGAAGCGCAGCAAAGTCAATAACGAGTTAACGACCTTTACATATCTTCACCACCATGTGCCAATTTTGGCGCCTAAATATCTATGATCAAGCTCCTGGTTCTAAAATTTCTCTCACTTAGGGTTCCAACTTCCCATTATTAAATTTGAAAAACGAAACAAGTCGAAGAAGATAGATGAGGCGAAGTTCCATAATTAAGCCTAGAGATAAACCGAAGATCCGTAGTTCTTCGGTCGGAGGTATTTATGGAGTTCGGAGCTCTGACATTCCATTCGGTACTAAGATCACTCCTGAAAATGAAGGTGTTCTTCTATGTTATTTTTGTTTGATCTGTTTATTAGCTCATTTTTAGTTTACATTCACTTATACATTGATAAGTTATGATTATGCCTCTTTTTATGCTGAGTAAATAATTGAATTAAGTGTAATTGGTGTGAATTTGCTGAAAATTTTCATTTAGCTGTAATTTGATTCTCAGTTGATTTTGTTGTGAAGTGAACGAAATTCTAGTATTCTGTTATAATTATTACTCCCTTTATTCCGCAAAAAGAGTCTCGTATTATGATGACATTTTTATCACTAAAAGTGGACTCTTTTTGTTGAACCCTAAAAAAGGGCAAATGGGATTCTTTTTGTGTAATGAAGGGAGTGTTAAATGCATATGCAGGAATTCACGGCCTATCATCACAACAAGCTGAGATTTGTTTGACTTTCAGTTGGTGAATATTTTTGAATTCCTTAAAGCCAACCTTTGTGTATCTAGGATGGAACAGTAGAATTTAGATGTGGAGAAAGGGAACAAGTATTACTTTTTGTAATAAGTGTGAAAAGAGAGTAAAGGGTGGGATATCATTATATCAGTAAGACATTATGCAGTAGGGAGGGGAAGTATTTTACCCACATCTACCCAGTTCATTAGCATCAGTATATTGGAGTATGAAGCTGCCACTGGTAAATTTTGGGTTGTGGCAGTGTTAGAATTTACAGATTGTCTGCGTGCTTGTCGCTAGGCTGAGCCAAAACACTTATTGCTATATGTGAATTTATAGCATAACTTAATCTAATAAGCCAATCATGCTGTGGCACTTTGGATATCTCAATGCTGAATAAAAAATTTGACCACCTTAGTTGTCATTGGCTGAAGTTGTTTCTTTCTCGCAGATATTAACAGAGAAAAAAAAAGGAAATTCCGAGATCCTGAAACTGATCATCTGCAAAATAATAGACCGAATGCCTGCTCCTTACAACATGAACCAATACAGCATCAAGGTTGTAAGTTAGCTACTCCCCCCCCCCCCCACCCACAAAAAAAAAACGCACACAGTACTAATCCTGCTTAGATATTGGTACTTGCTGATTATGTTTTCATTAGTTTCCCTGCATTTTTTATTCTTTATGTGTCTATTCATGTGAAGTTGCATGATATTCTTTTCTGAAATAATTTATCTGACTCGAAGACTCTGCAGCAGATGCCCCCAAGACTTCTGAGTATGCATTTTTCAAAAAATTAAAGAAGCATGCAAGTCGAAGTGATTTGTATCCTCTGCATAAACAGTATGATCAAGTTAAAAATGTTGATATAAACAATTGTACAAGAGGTAGGTCTCACCACCTGGTGGTGAATGGAAGAATATTTTTCCTTGGAAATTATCTCTGAGATTCAAATATTGTCAGTGTAATTTATTTATAAGACATTTGATTCTGTTCAAATTGGATCCAGAAAAGTGTATCATAATGCTTTCTTTACCCCTTGACAGCTAATTAAACATTTATACTATACAGAGAAATCTAGGACGTTAAAACAAGTCTGCAATGGATTCAGGTTCTCAGTTCCAATTGGAAAAGAAAGACATGATGATCACAATTGCTTCTCACCTCCTGTTCATGCATCAAAGAGCTCAGGTGAGTGTGAAGTAGTCCTTTCTGATGATAATAATTTTTCTAATAGATTGGACATAGTGTTACTTTTTTCTTTTAATCCTCAACACTAATTCTGTACGTCATGCTACGGAGATATTCAACGTGGTAGGACCTAGCGGCACAAACATCAGGTTCCCATTGCTCAATCAAAAAGTTACACCTGTTAATCACAATCTATGGCCCTCAACTTTTCATGGTGATCCAAATAATTCGGGTATATTCTATTTTCGGCAATTCAGATTATTTTACCAGATTTGCTCTCGATTACTATGCTATACTTATCCTCATATTATGATTAGAACTGAACATTGCTAAGAGAAAAGAGAAGCAACTATGCGAACAATCACTGTTTTTGAAGTTAGTCTTTGATACAGTCGTCATTTTTTTTATAGAGAATAAGAACCTTGCTCCTTTACCTTAAAGGCGTTTTCTGTTTTGAACCTAATTCCTTATATGGTTAAAGTGGATGCCCCAACATGATACAATTGTATATATGTATGTCCTATGGTTTCTATGACTTGTGAGTGTGACTGTATGTAATATTATAAACAATGTACTCGATGAGCTACACATTTCTAAATTTCTATTTTGCTTAGAAGTTGTCACTGTTTAGACATTTTTCCATCGTCCTACAATCTATTGAAGCAAATCAGAACTTTATCTTGATTTATGCCATAAGATTCTCAAGACAGCTTGCAAAATTGAAAGATCTGATCACAACCATCAGCATTACTTTTTTTGGTTAGTAGAGTTCCATAGAGATTACAGAGAATGGCTGAACGAACTTGGAGACCATGTTGTAAGGATTATTTTTGGATAACCCTGTTTAAGTTCAATTGTGTTCACTTTGTTGCAAAGAGAATGAAAGGAAAGAAGGAAATATAAAATCTTCGCATACTAGGGGGATGGATCCTTGAAATTTCCCAAGTATTTATTGTCTCATCATCTTCTTGACATTGAAAGAGGATATTACGACTTCATACTATCATTTTCCATTTTTAATAGTTAATTTATCAGTATAGTTTACACATTCTAAATCAAAGTATGTGTGTAGTTTCTCATTATTTTGCAGTGAGCATTCAATGCATTGTTTAATGGACCAGTACTCAAGTCATCCTTAACTTTCAGGAAAGCAATACTCTGAAAAAGGAGTCTTCTATTCAAAGAGGCAGAAATTACGTCACTGGGTTTCAGATACTTCACTTCACGAAGTTGATGAGCTCAGCTCTAAGGGGTTAGCCACATCACTGTTCATTAGTTTCCCATTGTTTTTACTAGTAATATCTTGGATTCAGTTAAGATCATCTCAGGTTCAATCTGGTCAATGTGCTCCTCAGCCGCCTGTTCCCAGAGGACGATGAAGACAATGTATGATCTTTCAACTTCTTTATGAAGATGTGAGAGTAATTATATAATGCTTCCCCCTTGGTCTTTATGCTGATAAATGTGTCTCTTTCAGCGTGCTTGGGAGCCAAAGTCTAATCAAGTGGAGATTGATACCAGATATCAGTTGCCTTCATTTCCTAATTATGATACACATTCCAGGGGACATCACTGGAGTCATTCAAACAACTTAACAGAGTCTGAGAATGGCTCATACCAGGATGGTGGTTTCTCCCGATATTGGTCTGAAAGTCACAGAGATGTAATTCTCCCAGAATTGGATAATGTGGGTGCAGACTCTCCTTCAACTAGTTACCCTATCAAGACTCATTTTCAATGCAAATATAGGATACCTTACTGTAATTTTGATGGTAGAATAACTGAGAGCTTGTTCACAGAGAACAATTCACGTTTCCATTTATCATTTGAAGAATATGGATCTGTCGCAGGAGACCATCTCAAAGAGTTCGACAGATTCCATGATCCAAATGGCTCTTCAGTTCGAGGACTGCCACACACTCTTTTGCTGGGTTGGGATTATAATGATGAGAAAGATGAGCGAGACTTGTCCATTTCGTCTAACAATACAGATATGAGCTTATTGCCAAATTCTAGGGATAATGATCACTGGCAGGGTCATGATAGGCACATCGAGAGTGCTCTGCAATCGTCGTCCTTATTTTCCAATTGTTTCCTGAACTGCACTTCATTAGCACTTCCCAATTCAGCCAGCTTTCTATGCATTCGTGATTTTGGAAGACACTTTAAAGATGAGAAGTATCTATTTCCAAAGCTTGACCACCATTTCCCATTAACCTTCTCATGTAATCCAGACTCACCAAAGTATCTTAATCTTGCGGAAGACTGCACTACTGACAACATATTCAAACCTAGCAGTATCGTCTGCTCTCCTCAAGATCACCCTTGGAGTCTGAATAAGGTTATCTATGAGAAGCATGACCTTGATTTAGCAAGGAATCACTTATCACTGTCTGATTCCTCTACTGAATATCCTTTATCTATTGTTCATGCTCTTCAGTATCCCAAACATGATGAAAGTGCTGCTGCATATTTTCTTGGTGAAGAGGAGAAAGAGTGTTGTTTATATGACTCATACTGGACTAGTGATTTCTCTGAAGATACACTCAACTGCCACGACTGGTCCGCCCTTAATTTCCAGATATCTCGCAAGCTACATAGTTCAAACTGCGGTTTGCCTATGCTAGAAAGGTATCACACTCAGGCTGACGATGACATTGAATGGAAATTTATTTGATGCTACACATGCACATATTTTGAATCTGTGTTTCTGATCAAGATGGCCTATGAATGGAAACTGCTGTTGCCCAGTTGATTTGTAGGTATGTGTTCTATGCTACATTTCGCACTTGTAACATATAGGTATAATCGATTCCCTTAGCATTATTAATTAGTAAATGAATTATTTTCTTAATAGAATTAGAAAGCAAATTACATGATTTCTTCTTAATCCAACTAACTGTGACATTTGCTCACAGACTAATGGCTGCTCAACTAACGGTAACTAACGAGGCTATATAGTTACTAATATACCCTTCATCTAATTACTTATATAGCCTTGAACATATGCCGCTCTGCTTGAACTTGAGTTTCTATAAGCCAAAACTCTGAAGTGAATTAAAAATAACCGAAGTGTATACCTTTTAGTATATAGTTTGGCTTAGTAGATACTCCCTTCGTTCAAAAAAATGATACTATGTCCCAAACTTGACATTATAGTTGTATTATGATGTCACTATTACTTAATTAATAATTTATTATTTTTAATGGTAAACATAAAACAAAAATACATACTTATTATTTATAAATTTTACGAATGAAATCTGGAGAAGAGGGAGTATCAGTGGTACACTTCAATCTATATTAGCATATCACAGGTTATTGGCCCCCTTTCCTAGTTTTTGGTAGACATGTACCCCAGTAAGTACACTGGTAACTTTCCAGTTAGATTTATTTTATGTATGTAAATTGTAAAGGGTAGCGTGAGCCTTTGTCGTTGGGTGAATGGACAATTGAGTCATTTTTTGGTACCAAAAGAAAAAAGGAGTGGCTTGTTGAATGGGCAAGATATCTGCCAGGCAATAAGCCAGCTCCACTCGTGACCCTTACTTGCTATAAGTCAACCAATCGCTGGTCTAATTGACATCATTTGTCAGGTTTCTGTTTTTGCTAGGCCCATTTGAAATTTGGATGTCACGAGTTTTCCTTGAGAAATGGTTTATTGGAAAATAGTAGTATAAAATAAAGTGAAATAAAATTAGATAAGTGGATTTAGTTGTAATATTTCCTTAAAATAAAAATCATGTTGATTCTTCAATAATAAAATTGAGTGAAATCAATTTTATTTTATTTTTTTTGTGATTAAAATCAACATGTTGGTGGAGTAGACGTTCAATATACTAACAATGATACTTATTGTTTAGCCAATCTATGAAGCTTTGATATTCCGCTCTCTTGTCCAGTTTGTATAACAGTATTGGTATTTGGGCCACCGGTGGAGTCATTAACTTATTTATGAGATTCAAGTAAAACTTGAGCTTGATTTATGTGTAATCGAATCGTTGAATTACAAAATCATTAACCCTCTATACATAAGCCATGTTTGATATCACCAAGCACCTCAAGGCATGTATGAACTATCATCATATTTAAAGTTAACAAGTGTAAATAATGTCCAACATAATAATATTTTAAATGGTCAGCAGTTCTTTTTCGTAGATTGTACTTTGTTTATAAACAATCATACTAATTTACATCTTGCATATCGCTAATTATTTATTTATTTTTTATTATGAAATGCGACGATTTTTTTATCCTTTGTTTTTTCTCCTTGTATGTTTTCATATGAATTTATTTTCATTCCAACCCCAATCAATTTGAGTTAAATGCGTTGAATCGAGTTGACTTTAGGACAACTTTCTAAAACACTAAAACTTAAAAAGATAATGATAATCCAACCACAAACCCATTTCTAGCGAAAGCAAATGCCTCTCTATCATTATATGCATGTCTATATATGTAGTAGTTATTATTTGCATATCCTCTGAAAGATGCATAGAACCATAAGAAAGTGACATAAAAAATCATGGTTTCTGCATTCTATAATGGCCCCTAGGAAAAAGAGAAATGGGTTGTCTAGTGACCCAGGAAGAGTTATGCCTATTAAAAAGTCACCCCACGTTAGATTTGAAACCATCAGCTGCAAATCTACATAGGTCCAATATTGCATTTATTTAACGAATTAAAAAATAAAAATAAAATCTATTTGCTAAGGCAACATTGTGTATCCCCCCACATCTCAAAAACGCGAAGGTATTTAATTCGAAATATCACATCTACTTCAACAAAAATGAGTTGGGTTCATGTGTTGAATACTTTATTAAGTACTAATCCTACTTAAGTGTCTCTGATTTTATTTCTCCTTTTAACTCTTCTAAAACACTAATTCATTTCAAAATTTTCGAGCTTGGAACACAATGGAAATGTAAATTATTCTTCTTTTTTGTTTCTCTTATTGGTCATGATTAAATACTAACCTAAAATCATCAAAATCAATTGAATCCTGATACAAATACCCATATGAAGGCAATGATAGTTAATTCTTCCGTTACTAAGTTAATATTTTTGGTTGATATTTATTCTCTCTATTTTAAATAGAGTCATTTTAACCTTTTGAAGTCTCGTATAAAAAACTATAAATTTAACTCAATGCAATTATAACTATTGTAAATTATCTAAAAATACTATTAATATATTTATTATTTTTTTAAATAAAATTCAAAATTTAAAAATATCGTGCTTCAAAATTATTCTTATGTTTGTTCTTGCATACGAGACTAGTAATATTTTACAATGTTTGAGCTGGAAAAAAAAAATCAGTCAGCAAAGCCAAACCAACCGAATTAATATAGAAAGTACGCAAAATTGCTTCTACATGTTTCCGATAGAAGGCAATTGATATAGCATGTAGATTACTCGTAAATAAAATTTTGTTTTTTCTAGTCTAGAAAAAAGCACAATAGGGAGAAAGTGTTTGGTGATCAAACCCACAAAATAATCCGGTTTTTAAGCACGGGAATTCCCCTTTATAAACGTACAGAAAATAACGGCAAGTAGAAAAAACTAGACAGAGTGGTTGGCCGTGGGGCCAATTAATACGTCGTCTACGTCACGATTTAAGCGGTCCTTGATTTCTCACTGTTACTGCCAATCGGTTAAAAGATACTCCCACCGTCCCAAGATTTCGAGATAAAATATAATTTACACACGTATTAAAAAAATAAAAAAAATTTATTTTTAATGACCTCATAAAATTATATAAATTGATGAGTATTTATATTTTTTTAATACTAATGGAGCTCAATAAATAATATATTTATATATTTTATCTCATCCTTCTGAAAATAAAAATATTTATACCTTTAATCATTCTTTTAAATACAGATGGAATAGTGTATAGGCAAAAATAGTACAAAAAATAATTAATTTGATCCAAAAAAAATTAAAATTAAACATTTAATTTGAAAAGAATGAAGTGTTTATAACTAAAAACCACCACTAGTTTATGTTAGAAAGAGATTATTATTTTGAGACCAAAAAAAATCATTTTAAGGTGAAATAAATAAATATAATAACAAAATTAACCGTGTGAATCATATATGATTCATGTCATCTGTCATATTTGAACCACACTAATTGTTTGTCGTTTTTCAGTTTCAAATAATTTTGAGCAATCAGATCTTATCATAATAAGAGACACACACGTTACAACAGTACTAACATAGATTTATTTGTCATAACAATATTTATCATATAACTATATAAGGAAAAATTAGGGGGGGAAAGAAATATATTATCACCTCATGGAAGTTATGTAAAATTAATAAACAGAGCAAATACGAACAAATTGAATATCTCACATGCAGCTGAACAAAAGATTTTTAACCATATATTACTCTTAATAAATATTTCCCTTATATATTATTTTTAAAAAAATGATACATATTACGATTTTATATGTTAATTTTTTATTATAAATTACGTGAATAATTATAATCGATATTATTTTAATAATATATTTCATATAATAAATTAACTTTGTAATCCTAGTCATCTTGTATATTAATATGGGTGGCAATCGCAATAAATAGGGGGAGTCTTAATTTTTTATCCGGGTTGGGAAGTGCTAATGCCTAATAGTACAAGAACAAGAGATCCACAGCTTCAACAACCCCAATGGAACTGTCTACCTGTATTTTGCAGTGTATATGGAGTATACAAGTATATCTCAATATGAAATATGGTGACACAGATTCTCACAACTGACCTGACAAGTAGCATATGAAACTAGAGTGTTCAATAACTAATTATATTGAAGTATAGGGACCATATAGCAAACAATATATAAAATATTATCAATATTATCCTGTATTTTGACTCTATTATTGATTGATTTTTCTCAGTTCACTTTCTCTGGACTCTCTCTCTAGACATAAATGAATCAGAATAAACAATAGCAAATAAGTCCAACAGAGTCGGTGCAGAGAAGAAGAAGAAGACTGATATTTTACTCCGGCGATTCTCCGGCCACATTCCTCACCGGAATGTCAGCTTCCGGCGAGCTCAATGCCACAATACTCACGAGGTCCCTCTCTCCTCTCTCTATGTCTCCGAGAGTCTCTGGCTAGCTGTTAAGTGTCGGAGTACTTTCTCCGGCTGCTCAGTTTTGCCTTCGGTTCCGATCTTTCGTTTTCTGAGCTAATGGAATCTGATTCTCTCTCTATTTTCTCTCTCTTGATTTGCTTTTAGTCTGCTATAATTGCAGCTTTTGAAGTGATATTTGAATCTCGATTCCTCGTTTTGTCTTAGTCCACACTTCTTAGCCACGATTACTTTCTAATTCAGTTTATTTAACGCCAAAGATTGAAGTGAAGCTTTAGTTTTGATTCGTTTGGGTTAGTATTATATTATAGCTTCTACTTCCGTTTTGGGCTTGAATCCGTTTGTATGGAGAGAGTTTTTTAAGCACGTGATTTGTTAATAAAATGTCTTTTTACTCGGTAATTACTAGTTTTTTCATCTATTAAATAAAGGTTCATGCTCTTGGAGTTTAATCAGAAATGTTGTGGCTCTTTGATGTAAAACAGTTTCGTTTGAAAATTCTGAAATGTCCTAAGTAAACAGAAATCCATATCCTGTTAAGAATGTTTTTAATTTCACAAAAATCTTGGTTTTGCATAATGTGTATTGATTAGCTTCCTTGAACAAACTCGCCCCCCACAAAGGCCTTCCTGCTATGTGCCATAGCTTTGTGTATCGGTTAGTTGACGGTTAAAAGTATGAGTTACTGGGTTTTGCATCTTTCAACCATAAGCTCTGGTTTGAAGCTATTTACTGAAAAGCATAATATTGAACTTCTTCTTTTCATACCAGGTTATGGGTGAGTTTAGGTGCCCATTTTCTTTGTCCTCTGGATCTTCTTAATCAAATATTGGACAACAGAAAGTAAGAGCTAATAATATTATAGCATATGGACATACAAATTTGTCTATTGTGTTTGTAAGAAGCGAAAAAATTTCTTCTCTCTGATTATAGTTCTTTTCCTTTCAAGTTTGATACAATTGTTTCTACTACTTTGTGGCTCGATTCTAGCATTACCTACCATTTTGTCTTTATTTTACAAATTTTGTTGTATTTATCTGAATGAAAAGAAAAGGTTTATATCTTGGGTTTAATGTTGTGAAATGTTGGATCTCAGGTGTTGAAATGAACGGTATTCAGAATGGCAAAACTCACAATCTTGAGAAACCTTTTCCAGGATGCTTGGGAAGAATGGTGAACCTGTTTGATCCGAGTACAGGCATGCCAGGAAACAGGCTGCTTGCAGATAGACCTCATCATGATGGTAAATTCCTTTATATATCACTCCATCTGATTTTTAAAACTACCTTCATCCAGAGTTTAATTTTTTTTTCCAATCTCTCTCTCTCTCATCACAATTTGAAATCAAAACATTTTCAGTCCAAAATAATGTTATTCAGAAGAAAACAATTAGTACTCGGAGAACATTACTGATGTATGGAATTCCCTAGCCTTCTTTGTTCCTCTTCTTTTTCTAATACTTGTGAAACATGTTCTGTTATAGTATCTCTAATATTTTGTGTCTGTGTGTATATATTCGAGCTACTTGTTGACAAGGTAGTAATTTTTTAACAGGTTCTCCGCTGTCAAGGAGTTCAGATGTTTCAAGAATGAGTCCAATAGGAGGTCAGATAGAAGATAAAAAGGTAAAGTTTTTTAGTATAATTTAAGCAATACTCCATCTGTCCGTTAAGGAAAAAAGAAACAAACAAATAAGTTCCAATATGAACGTCAAGCTCTTCAAGGAAAAATTAAATTTCTAATTCTTTAACTAAGCCTATAATATATGTACAAACTGCTTAAGAATGTATAATTTAGATGGCAAATTTTGTAAATCATAAGATGTGATGGCTTAAAATTTCAAATTGGACTAGTATAACTGTACAAATATGAACAACCGATTGAGTTTTGATATTTAGAGTTGAGGTATGTTTTCTCCATGGTGATTTAACATGTGTTGGTTGGTGTTGGGACGTACAGACTATATCCGAGTTGCGAAGAACCTCGTCAACTAGGAAATCAAACGGAACACCCATAAAAATGCTCATCGCTAAAGAAATGTCGAAAGAAGTGGATTCCAAGCAAAACCCGCCCAGTGTGGTCGCCAAGTTAATGGGGCTTGATGCCCTCCCACGGCAGCAGCAAGAGTCATCTTCACAAAGAAGTCATTCAAGAAGTTCTTCCCAAAGCCAATCGGGTATGTCATTTGGTTATTTGCAGCAAGAACGTGGATTATTGGAAACACAACAACCTCAAATTCATCAGTATCCAGAGCAGAATGACTACAAAGATGTTTATGAAATATGGCAGTCACACAACAACTATATTAAAGATAAATCACCTCAGAAAGAAAGATTCAACGGAAGTAGAACTGAGAAAAAGATGGCTCTCGTTCGTCAGAATTTCATCGAATTAAAACGCCTTGCGACAGATGAAAAACTTCGCCAGTCCAAGCAGTTCCAAGATGCTTTAGAAGTTCTAAGTTCGAATAAAGATTCATTTCTCAAATTTCTCCAAGAACCAAATTCAATGTTCTCCCAGCATCTCTATGATTTGCACTCTATCCCTCCGCCCACTGAGACAAAGCGCATCACTGTTCTTAAACCTGCTAAGATCGTGGATAATAACAAATTTGCCGAATCAGGGAAGAAGAATGAAAAACAAATAAATAAAACTTCCCAGTTTGGTCAGGTCAACAGATGGGACAAAAGCACTCCTGGATTTTCCCCTCCAGTTTGTAAACTCGAGGATTGTCATACTCGAGCAACTCGAATAGTGGTACTAAAACCTAGCCCTGGGAAGTCTCATGACATAAAGGCTGTTGTTTCGCCATTTTCCTCATCACCAAGGGCATTAAATGTTGATGATTCTTATGGAGAGCCTGAGGATGATGATGCACAAGAATCAAGAGAAGTGGCAAAGGAGATAACAAGGCAGATGCGTGAAAATCTGAGTGGGCATAGAAGGGATGAAACTCTTCTCTCTTCTGTGCTCTCCAATGGCTATACTGGTGATGAAAGTTCATTCAACAAATCAGAAAATGAATACGCGGCGGAGAATCTCAGTGATTCAGAAGTGGTGTCCTCAACTTCTAGGCATTCTTGGGATTACGTCAATAGGTTTGGTAGCCCTTATTCTCTGTCCTCCAGCCGTGCTTCTTATTCTCCTGAATCATCAGTTTGCCGAGAAGCAAAGAAGCGACTCTCTGAAAGATGGGCCATGATGGCATCTTATGCAATTGGTCAAGAACAAAGACATATCCGGAGAAGCTCTAGTACTTTGGGTGAGATGCTTGCTCTTTCTGATATGAACAAGTCAGTAAGACCCGAGGAAGATGGTAGCAATAAAGAACAAGAATCTAGGGTATCCACTTCATGCTTAACTAGTGATTCAAATGATAAGGATATATGTGATACTACTTCTCCTAGGAATCTGTTGAGGTCAAAATCTGTCCCTGTATCTTCTACGGCTTATGGTGCCAGGCTCAATTTAGAAGTTCCAGATCCTAAGATGGAGAAAACAGATGTTACCAAAGAGGTGACTAAGGAAAGAAGCGTGAATTCATCATTTAAGGGGAGAGTTTCAAGTTTATTTTTCTCTAGGAATAAAAAATCTAGTAAAGAGAAATCAATTCAATCGATAGATGAAATTGAATCTGCTGGAATGCCTAGACTTTCTCCCGGAAATGATGTCAACGCATCTGCATATGGTAGTGACATCAGATTTAAAGTGGGGGTGTTACCCGATCTGCATGGATCATCGAGCAAAGCATCTTCTTTAGATTCATTCGGCGTGTCAACAAAACAGGACATAATTCCTAACAAGGTATCTCAATCGTGTAAATGACCGCGCGCATTTGCTCTTATCAGCTTATAATCATTTCATGATTCTTTTGTTTTTGAGTTTAACATGGCATGTTTCCAGATATGAACTTCTCTTAATGTTGTGCTTCTACATGTTTCTCCTTCCCATTCTTTCCCCCTCCCCCTCCCCTTCCCCGTTGAAGTTCATTTTCAACAAAAAAGATTCTCGGATCAAACAAGGAAGATGTGTATAAGAGAGAAAAAAAGTGTAACTAGGGCATTCTGACGCAGGGTTGCTGTCCAAACTCCTAACAATACCCTTGCAAGTGCATCTGAAAGTGTCAAAAATGTTGGACATTGAAATTGTTGCTATGTGCTATGAATATTCTTAGTTTTTGCTTAACAGTGTAATTTTGGTCATTGACATCCGCATTAGTTCTGCTGTTCTGAAGATCAGGCAATCATATAACAGGAGTTCTCTACATTGTGCAGACTGAATTTTCTGTAACAAAGCCTTGCACAAATGGAAATCCTAATGAGAACCAGGAGCAACCAAGTCCAATCTCAGTATTGGAACCTCCATTCGATGAGGATGACCATAGAGAACCTGAGTTCTCTAACAATTTCAAGCCAGAGGGAAATGGTAATATCTGTTAACAGTCGTACTGAAGTTATTTATTCTTCTGCCTCCAAATTCATGTTTGTTTAGTTTGTTTTCTTTCTATCAAACAGGGTTAGATCTGCCTGTGCATTCTGTTAAATCCAACCTGATTGACAAATCACCACTGATAGGATCCATTGCTCGGACTCTTTCATGGGATGATTCGTGTACAGAAACGGCAACTTCATGTCCCTTAAAATCCTCTGTGGCTCCCATAGGAGCCGAGGAAGAACAACAGGAATGGTTTTTCTTTGTTCAGGCATTATTATCAGCAGCTAACTTCGACAGTGAGGTGCAATCTGACACATTTTTGGCTAGATGGCATTCCCTTGAGAGCCCATTGGACCCTTCATTGAGAGACAAGTACATAGACCTCAATGACAAGGAGACACTGCATGAGGCTAAGCGTAGGCAAAGGAGATCAACTCGAAAGCTCGTGTTTGATTGTGTCAATGCAGCGCTGGTGGATATAGCTGGTTATGGGTCAGATCCATGCCAAAGAGGAATTCCATGTAGTGGGCCCAATGATAGGCTTCAAGATCGAGCATCAACCATAATGGACTGTGTGTGGGTCCAGATGAAGCAATGGTTTTCTGGTGAGGTGAGATGTGTCTTTGGTGAATGTGGGGACAACAACAGCCTGGTTGTGGAGAGGGTGGTGAGGAAGGAGGTAGTAGGGAATGGTTGGGTTGAGCATTTGAGATTGGAAATAGATAATTTCCACAAGGAAATTGAAAGGAAGTTGCTGGAAGAGCTTGTGCAAGAGGCTGTAGAAGAATTTACAGGTAGAGTGTGATGAGGCTTTTTCTCTTATCTTATTAAATTCCCTTTTTTATTTATTTTAATTTACAACTCTATTATATATTTATGTGTATTATTAAGTTTTTCAACGATAATGCTCCTGCCCCACATCCGTTTTTAGTGATTCAAATTGTTACAAATGTGCATTTCTTCATAAATGGACTTCTTTTGTAAATTTTGCTATATTTGCATTCTTTTATCTTACACAGTGGACACTAACTATATAATTGTGCAAAAGAGCACCTACATATTGTAGATCAGCATCCTGCCTCTGTATATAAATAATTTCTCTGCATCCTGCTGTTGTCTTTATTATAGAATGGTCCTGCCATGGTTGGTTAGTTCAAGAAATTGACATGTTAACCCCAATGTATTTTATCTTGCTGAGTAGCGAGTACCATCTGAAACCTGCAGTAACTGTCTTGTGAAGTGGTGAACTCGATAATGTGTATTGTCTGCCCAATGATATTTACATTTGTATTTTATTGTATCCTTGGTAATTGTGAGTTTTGAGTAGAAATTATTAGTTAAGCATATATTGCATATAATAAAACCCAGCATGAATATTTTAGGAAGAGATGCGCAAAATCCGGTTTTAGCATATTCTTGCCTAATATAATGGCAACTTTTTTTCATCTGACTAAGTAGGATTTGGCTTCATATTACGTTCACGTGCTAATATATATAATATATAGAATATTGTTACGTAGGACGATAAATTCATATCAATATTAAATAAAGAAGGTATTCACATATTATGGTCTATATTCAGTATAAAATTAATTGACACACACATATATATATATATATAAGTGAAATTTTAGTTTTGATTGATCAATTCTCTTTGGAGACATGGACAGGCAAGAAAGCTATACTCCTGTTTGGCAAGTCAAAAAGAAAGAGAAATGCCCACTCCTACATAATGACGATAATATGAAGAATTAGATGAAGCATTGAGTAGTGGTACCCAAAAAAATGAGACGATGCATTCAATATTTTTGGGTAGATAGATCATAAAAGTATGAAGCAGTATGAAAAAAAGTAGTTCCCACGGTTGTCTATATTTCTCAAGGAAAGGAAATTGAATTAGGTGATGTTTTCCTCTTTCCAGAAACAGAAAGCATGACAGCCTGTTGTTTTGTATTTCCTGCCAATGGATAGTTGGACGAAGATTGTACTTCAACAAGCCTGGGTGTTTAATCAGTTTTCTTTTCTACCGAGTGTTAAAAAGGGATCCGGTCAACTTCATCTTAGTTAGTTCTATAATTTATTATTGCATTCGGTATAAAAAAAATTACATCCATAAATTCTATATATTTATATTGTAATGATTAATGTAATATTTTTTATACCCAGTGTAATAAAAAGTTATACGAATTTACTAGGGATCCGTTAAAAAGGTTTTGAGGGTATGAAAGTTCAATTTCCATTACAACAATAAGGAAAATTAAAAGAAAGGGGGAAAAAATAGGGTTTCAGCTAGGAGCCAAGCTTACCTATTAGCTATTCTAGAAGGAAAAGGAAAAAACGGGTAAAATATTTACATTCTATTTTTTCACAAATAGTTATTCACATGCATGATTCATGAATTTCGAGTGTCATTCTAGTTCTCCAAACGATTATCAAAATAAATGTGAGACTCGTACATTTTCTCTCCTCTTTAATTCGTTTGTCTGTGGTTGATAACCCACCACCATATTTTCTTACTACAAAAACATGGATTGGTCCACCACATTGGTATTGGTAAAGATAAAATAGGATTGGACATGCAAATTGGAGCAAAACTAGTAAAAAGGTTTTCTACAATGGTGGAATGGAGTATTATTTTGAGGATCTGCCTGCCCATCTGTTCCGTTCCGTTCCGTTCTGTTCCTACAACTGCACTTTTCTTTCGCATGGTTCAAAATCATGATGCTAATTAAGAATTGGCGGTGGTGGAAGTGACACTTTACCTACTTACCTTACAAAAAAATTGACTAGACGTAAGACGTCTGATATACTAAAATTCAAACACGAACTTACCTACTTCCCTAGCACAACAAATTGACTAGACGTCTGATATTTCAATATTAGATCATTTCTATCCGAGATATATTTTACAGGCGACCGGTCCTATTTTTTTTATTTTTTTGTTGACTCCTAAATAATTTATAATATTTATTTTAACTCAAATTTTTACAGAATTAAATGATTTAGGTATAATTTAGATACATATCAAAAACAGGATTGCAGAAACTATACAACCTTGTTTTTGGTCTGTATCCAAATTACACCTAAATCGTTGAATTCTGTAAAAATTTTAGTTAAAATAAATATTATATAAATTATTTATGAGTCAAAATTTTTTTTTAAAAAATAGGACTGGTCGCCAATAATCGATCCCCCTAGACTTATTGTATATTTTAACAAAGAAAATTCTAAAATTCAAATACAAACTTATTTAGTTTTAGTATAAACAATATAATTAATGTATACTACTAGGTGGCACATGTGCTCCGTTTATAAATTATGTGAGATAATATATAAAAATAAAAATTTGAAGGACTAAATAGAAAGATTAAAAAATATTAATATATAAAGGACAAAATAGTAATATAATCAAACTTGTTAGGAAAAAAAGGAAAAAAATTATGTAACACAAATTTATCGCTGATGTCTCGGCTAAAGAGAGCTGCTTTATAATAAGATATTAGTAAAAAAAAGTACTAAATTTTTTACTTGCAAAATTTAAATAAAATTATATCAATTTTAAATCTTAAAAATTCATAATTAATTTTTCAAAAAATAATATATATCTAATTTACAAAAATAGTACTCTCAAGTTATGGATGTGAACGAGGTTTGATTGATATTAATCGGTGAAGACAGATCTATTTAGATTTGGGTGTAGGATTATCACGACTTCCTTATCGTTGTTTGTGTTGAAAAATTACGCAAATCTATATATTTTTGTCTATTTTTTAGAACTATATATGTTCTCTAGTTTCGAGTTTTAATTTAAGACGAGAGGAAGTATCACATCAACTTAGTATTTTTGTAATTTGATTCACTTATCAATAATAATTATTTTTTGTTCTTATTCCAGAGTTTTGTCCAAAAAAAAAAAAAGTTATGGTTGTATAACCATTTTTGACTTCAAAATCAAATGGAAGGCGGTGGCGTAATTGAAGTCACAAGATACTCAATTTGGTCAAAGATATTTGATAAATAGAATGAATGGAAATGCCAAACACAGCAACTTCCGTGAATCGCATAAAACCAAATCTCATGAGTTGCGGGGAATTCCATTTCCAATTCCTGTGGCTTAATTTGGGTCAAAACAACAAATGAATATTCCAAAATGGCAGTAACAACTAACAAGCAGGTTTGCTCTTGAATAAGCATTCAATTTGGAATTCCTTCCTTCCTTTCTTAGTAACAACATATTCCATCCCATTTTTAAAGCGACTGATTTTTAAATTTTACTTTTTTATAATTAATTTATAATATTGACTAGAAATATAGTAGTATAAATAAAAATTAAAAGGCATTTTAAGTAATTCTTGTCACTTTATAATAAAAATAAAAATATAGTTCTAATTTTAAAACAAATTAAAAATAAAAATATAATTTTAATTTTGAAACTGATCAAATAAGTAAGAGTTGAACAATCAAATCAAATCGAATCAAATCAAATCATTCTCCTGGTATTATTTGAAATTCGAAGAACAAGAATTTGAAATTTGAAGAACAAGTAAGAGATCTCGTGACCACCCAGTTACTACCTCCCTATCTACGCTAAGAGGGACCAACACTTTATATAAGTTACTGTTCTTTTTGAAATCATTGCAACTTACTGCATCACTTCTCGGGTCCAAAGTCGGATAAAACAGAAAACTACTAATTTTTGTGACATTCTTTTCCCAATTTACACTAAACTCCCAAGTCCCATCCAATTTTGCAAAAATTAGTCGTTGTAAACTTCGCAGTTAATTTGTAAGTAGTTTATAATTCTGACCGATTAGAGTAAAATCCATACTTACCATGTAAATTTTAAGGGTATAAACAGCATAATCTTTCAAGGGTCATATTTGTAATTTGTCACAATAATACAAATTACACATGAGGTCAAGAAGGTTACTAATGTGATTTCCAGTTTGGAAAGTTTCCTCTTTCTTTAAAAAAAATACAAACAATCTCACATGCATTATACATGAACTTAAAATAAAATGAATTTCCTCAAGAATATATTAAATTCCCATAGGTTTCTTATCATCACAGTATTAAAAAAGCACAAACTTTTTAATACAATAAGTTAGTCATTTATCTGTATCTAAACCAAACCCTTGTTGCAGTAAGTCATGACAAAAAGATCCTCACAGAAAATAAAGCTTCTTTCTAATCCTTCTTTTTTCCACAACAATTTATTAAAATCACAACACAGAAAAAACTCAAGTTATTTTATACAAGTAGTTAGATCCTGTTTCTGTATTTAGGCTCACAGTGGTGAAGCATGACGAGATAAAATACAGTTCCTTCAGTACCTAGCAACATAGCCAGCAAGAAGCGTGAACATGCAGGGCTACTTCCTCACGAAATATGGATAAAGAATTAAAGAGCATTGAAGCATGATACAGGAGGCATATTGGACAGCTTTGCTCCAAGAAATGGAATGCTCTCTCTTATTTCATTGCTTAGATTTCATGTCAACAGATGCATTCTGATTCAGTAAGTTGTACTTGGCATCACCACCACCATGCAAGCCATACTGCAACACAAACATATTAAATCAATTAGATAAAGATGTAGATTTGCATGGATGTATTGGACTATTTTATACAAAGACCCACAAGGAGCAATACTAACCTAGATACTTGAAACAGAGATCAATGATATAGAAGCCCGGCATGAGCACCTGACTTCTAACCATGGAAACCCCACAACCATTTTCATGTTCTCATGCAAAACCAATTAGGTTTCTGACAACTCCAATAAGGAGTCATTATATCTTTCCAAAGCATCAGAAGGTCAGTTCTTGTAAAACTATACCACTCCTAGTTAACGCTAAGCAAAAGTGCAAAACAACCTTCAGGAATTCGCATAACAAAGACATTCGGTGTTTAAAAAAGGAGCAAGTAGTTGAATTTCCATCGAGTATAATTGCATTTGAACATACTATGATGCAATATTTGAAGGTCGAAAGCACATAATATCTTTTAGAAGCAACTGAAAAATGAAAACAAAAGGTGGTACCAACTTAAAAAATAAGAATAAGAGATGGAAGAGGAAGCCTTTACGCTGCAGGAATTGGAACAGATACTCAATCAAGCTTTCTTAATTTAGAAAATGTCTAGCATCAGTGCGACATTCTAACTGCAAACTATGGCGGTGTATCATAAACAATCTGCCTAGCAACCTACTTTAAGGATCTGTTTTTGCAGAATGTAACATAGAATCCACACTCGCATGAGTCATGTCATATGGTAAAGAACCAAGAAATAAGGAATAGAACAAAAAGTATAATGACCGTCTGATCTGCACCTTTATCTGTAGAGGAAGTATCTATTCATTCCTTTCCTTAATTCTCATACAAACTGCTGATCTATAATCTATTTCATTTTTAAAGTGAAGATTTTGGATTTGCTATCAGAGAAAACAAGGTAAATTTAGGGAAAAGAAATCCACAGAATTTTTGTTCTTATGTGTTAAAACTACTTTATTGAGATACCTTTTCTCTCATTCGAGAGCTCCAGATGTCAGAATCACCCTTGATTGCTCCAGATGTTTGGCTTAATTGTGGATTCAACAGTGGCTCCCAAGTTCTTCCCCTAACATCGTAATCTCCCTCAATGTCGTGGTCTACCGTCCGAGTGGAAACCATGGATCGCAAGATCAGCGCAAGAAGCAAAGATAATGTCTGAAAGAAATATCAAACGACACATATTAAACATAGGTATCAATTCAACAAACAAATATAAACCAAATCTATTGAATAACATATGTAGTTGATCCTTTATATGTTTACCATGTCTTAACTCTAATGCAGTTGATAGCCAACCAATACAATGAATATATATGAGGTATATAAATGTTAATGTCTAATTATAATTTATACATTAATAATCCTTCCAAGTTTGAAACATATAGGTAGGCGATATAATTTTTGGCTGGTATACAGAGGGAAGAATGTTCTCATCCTAAATTTACGGCGTTTATAATTAGCATTATATACCATAACCAAAAGCTTCCACGTATTCTTGCATACTTGAATTCCCCAGTGTTTGGGATACATTTTTCAAATGCCTCGAGAATGTTTGGTCCTCCGTATTAAGATCGGAATGATATAAGAGGACTCTCAGGGATCACTACTTTGCATAGGTCAAGTGAACTTTGAATAGGAAAGCACGATAACTTTTTACTTCATAATTTTTGAAGTTTAAATAGCCAAACAAGAGAAAACCTGGGCCCCGGTCCGAAGTAAACCATCTATGGATGAATTTTAAGGTTATGTTTGTAGCACCATTCTAGTGATCCACAATGATAGTATGCAGCAGCATCATTGAGCGACGAGTTCTTTGCCTATCATGACTTATATAGGATGCACTTTGTGATTTTACATATATATATATACACACACACACACACACTCCGTAGCATACATACTTTTTCAAAGGAATGACGTGTTATGTGTTTAGTGTGATGTTGGAACATAAGATGCAAGCGATATTGTTACAATTGAAGAGATCCCTCTAAGAGGTTACATCTTTACACTGAAATCCTTCCAATATAAACCCTAACCTTTCAGCACTATTCAACATTGAAAACCTCCATAATCAATCCATGTGCCTCCACATAAAAATAACAAAAAAAAAAATAGAGGAAAAAAATCCCACAAGTCTCTGTCCAACTAAAATTTCTCGAAACAAATATAAGCACATGAACTCTCAAAAAAGTTAATTAGAGTGCACATATAAAAATTTAACTTCCATGGTCTGCCCCTCACCAAAAGAAGAATATAATACAGACTATCTAAAACAAACACCGGGATGGTGATCAAATTAATACTTGTGCTTTAATTGGAAAATCTTGGTAGTTAGGAGTAGATTACAATAAAAACTAGGAAGTTAAGATGCAAGGTTAAACGAACAAAAATTTTATGAAGATAAAATTATTATTTTTTTTTGTTTTTATTTTTATTTTCCTGCATGATCAAGAATTGAATCCTCTAAATAACCAGCATGGCAGGATAAACTAAGAAGTGTAAGGCAATAAGGACAAGGGCATACCTGAATTATGACTATAGAGATGCCAACCCACTTAAAAACATCAGCATTGGCTTCAATGAAGCTACGAAGGCGATCAAGATCTCCCGTGGGGTCGAATGGAAGATCCTAGAAATATAATAGAGCATTTTGAATATAATGAGGGACCAATTAATTAACAAAAAGTAGATTTAAATAACAAGCGCACCTTCTCCCAATGACGATCAATGGCAATGAATGCCACCAGGGCCCCTTCGAGTAGAATGAGTACAACAATTAGTACAGTGTACTGCCAGTTTCATTTAATTAAGGAGAATAATATAAGGCACAAATTGAATTTTAAAAAAATAATTGACAAACTACAGATTCCTTTCCAATCCGTATGAAGTGCTGAAAATGACAGTTAAATTCTCCATTAACAGGGCCTGATGTTTAATATTTATCTTACATTTCCCAGTTGAAGGGTAGAAGGCCTAAACCTATTTTAGAACCTATATTACACGGGACTCGGATAGAGAGTCTTGTTGAACACGGTATTTTGAAGAGTCCGACACAGATACAACTCAAATTTTCCAATTTTTACACTAAAATGAACAATAAATTGCATTAACTGTTCCTTAAAGATAATAGTTAATGAGTTTGATAGCAAATTTAAGTTGAGAAAATAAGGGAGGATACAAAACAAAGGCAACAGCCATTAATTGCTTCAGCTGCAATGTGACCAATGCAAGTAATACAGCACAACACAACCCCTACTCCCATAAATGCATATATGAACCTGCCACAATAAATATCACTACATTATCATTCAGGATACCTTGGTCTCAATTAATACTCCCTACTTTCCAAAATTAGAGATGTATTTTGATTTTTTATGTCACTTTCTGAAATTCTAAAATTCAAAATTGACATGAACTCATTTAATTTTTAAAAAGGTATGTACTTTTTATATAGTCAATAGCTATAGTTATGTTAGGCTACAGTTACAGAACCAAATCAATATAGCAATTTTTTTTTCAGTTTTGCCAATAACCATATCAAAACAATTAATTTAACCAAAACATTTGCTAAACATCTAATTTGAACAAAATATATCTCAATTTAACAGTACGAAATTCATATCCTTAGAAATATAAAATTAAAAAAAATGTACCAGGGTGCAGGAAGCTCTTGAGAATAGAGATTAAGCCCATCGTCGATACTTGAAACAACGCCAGCGGGGAGGTTCAAAGGAGTGACGCGATCAGAAACCTTAACTGCGTCAAAATTCAACAAAAGGGCATCAGGATAGAACGGTGACGGAGCTGATGGTGGAGGAGAGAGAGAGTGTTTGTTCCATTGATTCAGCAAATACGCAGAGTATAATATTATTGAAATTCCTATAAAAGTCTGGAGAAAATTAAGGAATTTGAGGATGAATGCCAGAAAGGAGTGGCAACATGGAGCTCGCATTTTGGTATAGCAAAAATGGGGTTCAAAAACCCTAACCCAAAACCTTGTTTATGGAGATTGTTGTTTTGCTTTTCGTTTTTTTGATGATTATCAGATTATGTTTTAAATTTTGACTTTTTTCTTTCCGTTGTGTTTCTTTATTTTGACTTTCTTAAGATTTTGACATTTATTGGTAGAAAGTTTTTATGTTTTTTCAATAACTATTGACACGGCCCATATACTATTTTTAAGACACGCCCAATGGGCTCCAATTCGTGTACCATTTGGGCCTTTATTGTCCTGCAATCGGCTTATACTAACATATTTATCTGATCTAATATGAATTTTCTGTATCCGTCATTGCATAAAATACGATTTCAACCAATTTTCAGTCTGAGATATCACCAATTAATCGTGGGTCATTTACAGAAATATACAACAATTAGTAAAATATTACAAGAATAATGCACTAACAAAATAATTACAAAAAGAATAGTGCACTAACAAAATAATTACAAAAAGAGTGCGACAAGATAAACTCATTAAATCATTCAGTTTCCTAAAAATAAAGAATTCCTTAAATCAAGGAGAAGTAACTGTCATAATTAATAATTCAAATTCAAATATTTTTCAAAATTCAAATTTCAAAAGGCTAACCATCACCGACCGTGACTCCATATTTTCCGACGTGACGCCATATTTTCCGGCCAACCATCACCGACCGTCACCAACCATCCCTACCATCACCATATTTTTCGGTCAAACATCACCGACCGGAAACTCCATATTTTCCGGCAAAAAATAAAAAACACAAAGCTGCTATGTTTCACAATAGATCCAACAAACAACAGCAACAAACATAACATGTCTGGGCAACAAACATTACAGGTTAGATTCTGCTGTCCGACGAGATTTTGTTACCCACAAAAACTAAAATTTGGTTACCTTGGTATGAATATTTGGTTACCTTGATATGAATATTTGGTTACCTTGATATGAAGATTTGGTTACCCACTGCATTATGAAGGTAACCTAATCAAACCTTAATACAGAGGCAACCAACCCTTAATACAAAAGTAACCAAAACTTAATACAAAAGGTATTCAACCTTAAAACAGAGGTAACCAACCTTTAATATAAAGGTAACCAAATTTCAATACAAATGTAACCAAACCTTAATACAGAGGTAACCAACCTTAATACAAAGGTAACCAACCTTAATACAAAGGTAACCAACCTTAATACAAAGGTAACCAACCTTAATACAAAGGTAACCAAAACTAGTTACTACACTTTCAGGTACTAGTAAATGTAATTCTCAAGTGTGGATGTGGATTGGATACCTTGGTATGAAGGTTTGGTTACCAACTGCACTATGAAAAAACTGCAGGTGTGGAGGTGGATTGGTTACCTTGGTATAAAGGTTTGGTTACCTTGGTATGAAGGTTTGGTTACATTGATATGAAGTTTGGTTACCAAAATTATCTATTTACCTTAAGTTCTCTACACCAGAATAACACTGAGTAGAAGTCTCTTGCTGTTGAACAAAAAGCCTTGGTGTAGCTGTAGGATCCAAGATCTTCGATAAAAGCCTTGATGTAGCTGTAGTTGTCGTTGGAAAGCTTTTTAAAGAATAATTTTCTATATGAGGCTTGAAAGCTATAGATAACTTAACAAATATTTTGCATCAGTATGCTTAGATGTAATTAAGTCTACATAATCTCCATAACCTCCATACCAAGCCCTCTTATAAAAAACATACAGATTGAAAACCTAGAAGTTGTACTTTATAGGAATTTTGTCTCTCATTTTTCTCTCCAGTAAGAGTTTCTAGCAATTTCTATATAAGAAGGTTTTCTTTTTCCTCTAACATAAGAAGGAAGTGCATAACTGAATTTATCAGTAGAAGAAAGTGAAAAATGGCGGATGAATTGGCGCTAGATTTGGAGGAACTTTGTCAGCTTCAAAGCATTGCAAAAAGGCCTCGTATCGTTTCTCTCATTTTCACTGAGATAACCAACTTGTAATGTTTTGAATTTTGAAATGTGCAATTAACCCACTCAACTAAATTGAAGGGATAAGAATGCACTAAATTGTAAATTAAATATTGAAGATGCACTAATTTTGTAAATATTTTATGTATACACTTTTGTTGTAATATTTTCTAAAAATGTACTAATAAATGTAATTGTCCCATTAAGGATCCTAATTAGTCCACTAGGATAATACTCCTCAGTTCCACATTAAGTGTCATTTTAACTTCATGTACATGAATTAAGAAAAACATTTAATACTATCATTTAATAATTAAAATTTGTATGAAATTCCACCACTACCATTTATGGGAAGTTGAAAACTATTAATACAAGGGAGAAAATTTCTTGGGACAATGAGAGAAGTTAGGGGTGATATAAGAAAGTAAATAATTTATTCTCCTAGAAAGTTGTAAACGACAAATAAATTGAAACACATTTTTTCTTCTAAAAAGTCACTTATTATGGAATGGAGGTAGTATGATTTAACTCTTTGCACCTAGTAATAGTTTAATTCTTTGTGGATGTCTAATTGGAAAGAGCTACTTTCTCTAATTCTCCAATCAATTATTTTTCAACCATTATTTCATAGGCATTATAATTTAGAAAATAATATGCATGTCGACAAATATGTAATAAAATTTAATTGCGATCAACGTAAAAACTTATATGATAAGATAGAATAAATTAATATAAATTTATTTTTAATTCTTACATATTTCATATACGTAAATACATGACAATTATAATTTTTTCCGATACTTAGTGGGACTCTTATAACTTTTGCTAGAATTATATGATAAAAAAGAGGGACAAAACTCACGAAAATTACCTTCCTTTTTTTTCTTTTTCTTTTTTGTTAATAGCATGCATTCTCTTGGTTATAACATTGCCATATGAAACAACAAGTCCATATCTAAAGGTCACTACTACTGGTTACCTAGAGTTTGAACATGTGAATTGGAATAGACTCGTAGTTATGGGATTTTAATCGAGTACTTCAATATAAGTACACTCAGAGCTACAGGCAGAAACTCCATGTAACATCCGAAAAAAATAATAATAATAATAATAAATAGATAATAAAAATAAAATAAAATAATAATAATAAGATAATAAAAATAAATGAAAATAATAATCAAACGAATTGGGTCAAACTAATTTATAAGTATTTAAGTTTGGGTTTATCAAACTATTTGAGCCCAATTTAAAGTGTTGGTTTAAAAACCAAATTGAAATAAGAGTGACATTAATATATTAGGCTAATGTCCTTCGATACATGTACTGGAATTAATCGACCAAACGAAGAGGAGGCGGAAGAAAGGCTGTGGGATAAAAAGGAAAATTTGAAAAAGAAGATTGTGAGACTATATTCAACATAGTCGTATTTTCAAAAGGTAATTATTAAATTTATTTTTGAATATAAAATAGTTAATTTAGTGTGATTACAATTTGTTTTAGAGAATTGACTACGTGGTTTGTTTAATCCCATGATATGTAACTGAGAATATGTGATAATTTATACTCCCTTCGTCCCAAATTAATTGTTTTTCTAGGACTTTTTAAAGTCAAATTGACTATTTTTAAAATTAATAATTAAGCATATATAAATATATTTCTAAAAATATAAAAATTGAAATTAGTAATAAATTGTATATACTTTCTTTTGGTTATAATATCTTTACCTATATGTTGGCAAAAATAGTAAAAAAATTAGTTTTAAAAATAGTCAATTTGACTTTAAAAAGTCCTAGAAATGCAATTAATTTGGGACGGAGGGAATATATTAGATGAGAAATTGAATTGTTAGCGTGGGTTGGTTCATAAACAATGTGTATGTATATGTATGGTACACTGTCGGCATCGAGGGAGTATCTATCTATATTATAAATAAAGTTGTAAAATAAATCAAATAGTTCAGATTGTAGAATGAATCTCATTTATATTTGATAAATTTTGTGGGTTCGATTCGGTTCATTTACTCTTCAAATTATAAAGTCTACTTCCTCTACAAGTTTGATGATTTTGTGTCACAACCTTCTTCTTTTTTCTTTTTCTTTTTACTCTTTTACCTCTAGAACTTTAGATATATTACTATTTTGTCCTTTATAATATTAATTTTTTATATTTTTCTATTTACTCCTCTAAATTATATAAATTTCTATTTTACTCCACATAATTTACACACAACCCGTGTGCGTTGGCCACTTGTCTGTATAAGTCATTCAACTCTACTTCTTATAGTACCATTAACTTGTTACGACTTTTGAATAAATCTGTTGAGAGTTAAGATGACCCAACTGATACTCTTAAACAGAGAATTGAACATTATTATTCGTTTTGAACCGAAACGTTACATGATAAACAAAATATTTCAAGAAAGTAGGCCATTATATCTCTAGTCACCACATCATGATGATCAGATTTGACACCAGTAAATCTACACTAGCTCAGCCAAATTCATCAATTTATTTTCTGCGTGCAAAAACATAAAGAGTACTTGCGCTGCTTATGTAAAGGGCTATGGCAGCATTTAGTTTTGTGCAAGCATGACTTCCCCATAAATAAAAATCATCAAACGCATGCACACTAAATTTTAAGACTAGTCAAACCACTACTTGACTTATTGAACAAGTGCCTTCAAGTCCTATATCTGTAGGCTACACATTCCACAGATGATTAAGTAAGCTTACACTGCTCTGTCATTAATATTTAACCATGACAAACAAAAGCAATAACCTCTACCTAATGACTTTATGGGCTGGATTTTGAATTACTTGCACTTATTAATGCATGCATTGTCAATGAGCAAATTGACAATATTGCTTGTAATTAGTGAATGAAACTGATCTCCTCAATATTTTTGGTCGTTATATATGTCTCAATTTTCCTGCTAATTAAAGTCTTCACTATTCATACTCTCACTTTTATACACAAGCAAGCAAGGACTAAAAATTAACCATATTTGCCGTAACATTTTACTCGATCCCTCCCATTTTCAGTTCGCAAATTGATATTTTCACGAGAAAATTTGATATTTTCACAGGGTTCCTCTCACATGAATAACAAATGGGACCCACATTAATCTGGGTGAGGACTTGTGAAAATATCAAAATTTTCTAGTAGGAATAACAATTCTCTTTTAGTTCATACTTTGCATTCGTGACAGATTTTTAAATGTGTCAAAATATTAGTAATATGTGTGTATATTGATATATACACACACAATAGAGGTTATATATTTGTTCGTAACTAAAGATAGAGGATAGTAGTTGGTGACGTCACAAAAAAGATGCTCAAAGGTACGTATGTAAATATGAAAAACGTCATCGCGCAATCCATAATATGACTGGCCATATATTTTCTTTATATGGAAAAAAGTTTCCATATTTAGGAACCACGTAGTCATAAATTTCATAATGTTAGTACTTGTGCTGTGTAATTATTTTACAACTGCACAAATTAATTACTTGCTCTGGATTCGTCATAATTTGGAGTCTCAGCCCAATTTTAGGCTCAAATTTGTCAGTTTGTGAGGCTTAAAAACGCATAAAAAGAAAAAATTATAAAGGATATTCTACTTTACAATGAAAGAAAGTCGGTGCATTATTCTGAAATATATGCCACCATTTTTGTTGCGGATTGAGGGCCTGTGAGGTTAAATCACTCCTTTGCTACTAAAGAATTGAATTCTTTTTTTTACAATCAGATCGCTAGACTAAAAAATAAGCATCTAATATGGTGTCACGTAGTTTTGTCGTTAACTTTTAACGACCTTAAACGATTTTTTTAATTTTTGTAAAAAAATTGTAGTTTAATGAGTTGACTGTAAAAAAAATTGATTCAATTATATAAATGTAATTAAATTGAGGTCAGTTCAGTGGACAAAATATTTAACCCAGGGTCTGTGGGATAATGTTAATTAGCTGTAATCTTAAATCATATGCAATAGTTAATGATATGTAGCTGTTATATTTCAACTCTTACAGCTGGTCCCAAATCCAAATAAAGGAGGAGGGTTGAGTTAGGTTTTGACAACTAGCTGTAAAACTAGTCATTTTAATATGAGTTGAATTGACTTGAGCTGTTATATGTTTTATGAAACTTAAAAGAAAAATCATTTGTTCAATGCTCGTAATTAATTACTCCCAGCTAATTTCAGTATAACCATGCATACAATCTTTAAATCGAGAGCATTAATGTAATTTAGTACTACTAAATTAAAGAAAAAGGAAATGAAACCCAAAGAAAAACATAGCATATTCATGTTCACACGATGAGCTGTATAATATAACTAAAGTTTGTTTAACAAGTGCACTAATAAATCTCTACTGCATTGATTGGCAATAAAAACCAAATCTTCAAAATTCCTTTAATCTGTTTCAAAAAGAACCAGAATGCTTTGCATGAGGGGCTGAATCAAAAGCACCATACATGAATGCACCATACATGAATGCGGTTCAAGAGAATATTCTCTTGAACTGTGTGTATTCTCTTGAACCGCGTGCTTAGCATGTGCCCTTAGGGCACATGTTAAGAGGACCCGTTGAAGGAATTCAGTACTTTATCTAGCCGTCTATATTTATATATTTATCCAGCTGCAAACAGAAACCATATAACATATATACAGATTTATTTATTTTCAAATATATATGCAAGAGTTATTTGAAATAAGTCTCCTTTCTAGCTAGAGACTATAGCATACGATGATATTGATTCGTGATGGAAAATCTGAAAAGGTCAGTCCATTTTGGCTTAGAACACATACAAGATTTTACAAAGGTTTTCCCACCATTATTGCAATATTACAAGATATGATCTTCATCATCATCATCATATTTCCCTAATCAACAGGTAGGATGCATGATGATTCATTATTCTCTCTCCTTGGTATACAGGACGGATAATGCTGATGATGAGCAACACCCATAACAAGCTCAAAATACTTGCATGGGCACCGATCTTCATCAAGTACATACATATATATTCACTCAAAATAAAAATAAAAACAAGCCTTTCAATATCACTAGCAGGAAATTCACAAGGAGTAATTAATCGTCGCAAGGGACTCGACTCATTTAGGCCAGAGAATACACATTAAAGTAAAAGACCAACTGCATAATTATATATGTCTTTAAACTGAAGTGTTTGACCATAACATTTATAATGCTAATGTATTTAAAATTTATTATCTCAGACTTATACTGCATTTCGAGTTCGAAAGTTTTCTTAATAAGGTTGATTATATTATAAGAACAAAAGAATGGAATTTTGGTTATATGTAAATATAATTAGGATATCATCAATTAATGACAAGTGATCATCATTCATCATATTCTGTGTATCCAGTACTCTTAAGAATGCTTTAATGAGTTTAGGTCAGCTAATTAATTTAATTATTAGGCTGATCATGAAATTCAACAACCTCAGTAAGAAACAAAAAGAGTTAGTATTAATTTCCGTCTTAAAGACTACCCCAAAACGGCCATCGGGATTTTAGTCAGACTTGCATGCCAACTTATATCATCACTGTCAAATTAAGGAGAAGACAGTTGTGGTAACTTTTTATTAGCACAAAAGTTTCAACTCTTTCTTCTAATGCATGTCCATATTAATTATTGACCCAATCCTAGCAATGTAGCACTTAGATTTATTATTTTTATTTTTCATTTCTTTAATTTTTCGGGCCAATTCTTTCAATTTCATCTTTATGAAAGTAATTAGTTATATATGCTAACAAGTAACAACTCGGGGATTAGTTATAAAACTAGCTACTAGTCTAACTTAACTTTCTTGATCAGCTTGCTCTTCTTAATTTGTTTGGCCTAAGCATTTATTAAGTTTCCAACCAACTAAAATAATCTCTACCAAAAGGGCCAGAACCCCTGTATAAATCAATCTATTGTCTTTCTTTCACAGCCTATAAACCTCTTGTCGAGAGAGAGAGAGAGAGAAAGAGATAAAGAGAAAGACATTTTAGCCATTAGGAAATATTCAGATTATAGTCTTCAAAATATGTCTAGTCCTTCAGGTTTTGTTAGCATGTTGTTTGTTACATTGGTGGTGACGGCCACAATTGCACCAAAAGCCGAGGCCGGAGCTCGTGCTTTTTTCGTGTTCGGTGACTCGCTGGTTGACAATGGCAACAACAACTACTTGCTCACCACTGCACGAGCTGATTCTCCACCCTACGGCATCGACTTGCCGTCTCATTCTCCCACGGGCCGCTTCTCAAATGGCTATAACATCCCTGACCTCATTAGTATTTTTTCCATTTTCCACTAATTAATTTTGCTTTTACTTTTTGAATTTATAATAAATAAAATTAACTAACTCAACATATACCATGGTGTATTTGTGTTTTACTAGGCCAACAGCTTGGGGCACCATCCACATTGCCATACTTGAGCTCCGAGCTCGACGGAGACAAACTACTTATCGGAGCAAACTTTGCTTCTGCCGGAGTCGGAATTCTCAACGACACCGGATTTCAGTTTGTAAGTACTAAATACGAGCGTTCAACCGAAGTCATATACATTTATATACATTCTGCCAAAATGTTTAGGTTTGTGATTATCTATATAATTAAAAGTAACATTAATAGTCGCTTGTCCACTTCAATGGCTCCTTTGACTTTTTTGGGTACCTAATAGGCTGCAATTGATCTCTTTAAGAGATTTTTCTCCCAATGAACGGATGGTTTGACCCTTTTCTTACTGTAAACAAAAGGGTAATTTTCACTTTTGGTTGTTCTAGTGCCTAATCATTTTATTAAAAAAGAAATAATAATTCTTTGGAAACTAATAGTTGTGAACTAACCGAAAAAAAATATTAATTTTTGAATTAAACAAACATATTATTTTTTCTCTATTAGTGCACATAGAAGCAGTTAATACACAACTATTAATACACATAACATGATTATTAACAATACCCTGTATAGACAATGTTAATAACTTTCAAAATCCATTTGGTCGTCTAGTAGCGACAACGGTCGGAGTTTCTCTTAACTATATGGTTCGCCCTTTTATAGAGAATGTTAATAAATTTCAAAATCTATTTGGTCGTCCGGTAACGATAATGGTCATGATTTCTCTTGACTATATGGTTCTTCTGGAGGAGAGTAAGTCAAATTAAATATTACAATTTCAGCTAAGGATTTTCCAAAATTTATTTATTTAATCTTGGTTTGGGGTAGGTAAATATAATAAGGATTGGGCAGCAACTGAGGTATTTTGAGGAGTACCAACAACGACTGACTGTCCTTATTGGAGCAGAAAAGGCGCAACAACTCGTGAACAAAGCCCTCGTCTTGATCACACTCGGTGGCAATGACTTTGTCAACAACTACTTCTTGACTCCAATAACACTGAGGAGGATTCAATTCAATCTCCCAGATTACACCACCTTTCTCATCTCCGAATATAAGAAGATTCTTCAGGTAATTTTTCATATTCTTCTTGATTCTGCCTCAGAAAATTAGTGAAATAAGTAGACATTTATTTATTGTTCAAAAGGGGAAATGAGTTGCTACATTTTCCATATCAGGTGTCTCGTGTGAAAAAAAAAAACATTGCATTTTTAGCTTACATTAAATTCTACGCGTCTACTTTTATTCTTCTTCTTCTCAACTTACCCAAGTAACTTGGGATAAAAGACGTTCTTAAGCATTCTATTACTAGCTCCAATCAAGAATAAAAGCAAAAAATGAAAAGGATATACTTAGATTTTATTTATTTTTTGGCTACTTAATGTAGAGGTTGTATGAGTTGGGAGCTCGGAGGGTGCTGGTGACTGGAACTGGACCTTTAGGTTGTGTTCCAGCTGAGTTAGCCTTAAGAAGCATAGATGGGAACTGTGCTGAGGAGCCCCAAAAAGCTGCAGCACTATACAACCCAAAGCTGGTCCAGATGATTCAAGAACTCAACAAAGAGCTAACCACTGATTGCTTTGTTGCTGTTAATGCCTTGGAACTGCAGAACGACTTCATCAGTAATCCCCAAGCCTTTGGTATGTTTCACTTAAATAAATACTGCTCTATAGCTAACGCCACGCATCCATCTCTTGATGAAACGCCCACGTACACGCCCACGCCCACAATTTAAAAATAAATCCCTCTATCCGCTATTATGAATACAGATTTTTAAATGGTTGCCGTTCCATAGGAAGATGGATGATCACAACACTCGGACCTATCTATAAACACACACACACACACACACACACACACACACACACACACACACACACAAATATATATATATATATATATATATATATATATATATATATATATATATACTATTAGTAACACTTTTTTCCCCTATGGCTGGAACAGGTTTTATTACATCAAAGGTAGCATGTTGTGGACAAGGACCCTACAATGGAGTTGGACTTTGCACTCGTTTTTCAATAATCTGCCCTGATCGAAAACTGTACGTGTTTTGGGATGCCTTCCATCCAACAGAACAGGCAAACAGGATTATTGTCCAAACAATCTTGAACGGGAATGAAAAGTACATGCACCCTATGAACCTAAGCACCATCTTGGCCATGGGCTAGCTCCAATTCTCCATCAACTAATAATGTTGAAAATTAGGATTCATTTTAATTTCAAGATCCGATCCTTTCTTTTCTTTTAATTTTTTTTTTCATGTCCTATGACCCTCGCTAAGCTAGTTGTTAACATCACTTTGGTGGGCTTGATAAGTATGACGGAGAGTAAATAGGCCAAAGTGAATTAAATATGGTTCTATCTAGATTCCTTGAAATCAAACATTTTGATTATTCTGTATTTGGTCATTCTATCAATGCAACTAAATATATATATATATATATATGCAGCATGTGTCCTCTTAATTGTCATGGATGATTCAACCACCATGAAAAAACGGAGCAAATTGGATTATGAAAGAGAATTATTTATTTTATTTAACATATAAGTAAAAAATTAGTGGAGTTTCTGGGGATCTAGCAGTTTGATAATTAGCTAGAAATTCCTCAAAAAGAAAAGATAATATACTACATCATCCAGTATAATTTTGTTAGATAAAAGAAACAAATTATAAATTCATATTTTGTTCTTTCCATTGGCAATAGGAAAAATTACTTTTAACCTCAAAATTTAGTATAGTTATTCCATCTCAAAATGAGAATTCATTTCAAAAGTTATATATTTTTAAATCTTAATAGACCTTAGTTATTATGATTGTCGGAAATTACAATATTGGGTTTGTTCAGCTACTAACGTTTTGACCTCCAAACGCACCGCACCAATTTTGATGCATTATGTTTGAAATTCAGATGTTGTGTTTGTGAGCTAAATAAGTTGCATTTAAAATAAGTTACTACTAGACGAATAAAATTTTCAAGTACGTTTGAACTTTTAAATACTCTAAAGTCGCATCGAACGTTGCAAATGTTGATTAACCAAATATATACATTATTGGTTATAACTTATAAGGGGTTACGCTCTTCTTAATGAAATTTTAAAAGGATAAATTGAATTGAATTAAAAAGAATATATACTTAAAAAATTATTTAAAGTTCATAGGAATGTGACATTATATGACCCAAAAAATATACACTAACATTTATAGCTAAATTAATAGGCAGTACTGTCATTTATTTACAAAACAATTACTCCATATAGAATTTATTTTTCCTTAAAAAGTTACACACAAAATAACAATCCCCATAGTTTAGAAAGACAATCTACAATTTGTTGTTTGAATTTTAATTTAAATATGCATTTATAATAAATAAAAACAACTACTACTATATATTGATTGCATAGTTGAATGCGGCAACTTTCACATTCCGAGACTATGTCGTTTTAACAGTTTAAACGTTGTCGTATTGTACAAATCGAAAAGTTCCCTTCTCTCCAGTTCCATTCATATCATAGCCGCCGCATCGTGTATTGCATTCCGGGAGGCAAGAGCATTTTCTGTGCTGTCCGAAAACAGATCCGAATTTCAATTGCACTTGTAAGCAACTTCTAGGTTTTGTTTCTGTATCTTCTCTGTTATTCATAAGTTTAATTAGATAAGCGCTATTCGATTGAATAATGACTTTCATAAACATCTTTTTTGAACTGTAGTAGCTCTAATTTGGTGCTTTTTTTTCATCAGCTCTTTAAATTTGCTTAATTGGTGCTGTTGTAAATATTCTGCATGTGTTTATATGTTCTGCGATTATGTATGTGTTTGATCTTCTGTTATTTATTTTGAACTCAAATTCTTACATTCATAATTTGTATTTCAGCTCTATAATTTCTAAATAGTCAAAGGCGTAGAGATGAGTGAAGTTCCATCACTGTTCGTTTTGTGCTTGGACTCGATCAAAAATGAGATCCTGCATGGTGAGTTTTCGCAGAATTTTGAATTTGTTGTTTAGTTGAAGGGGAAGTTTTAATTGTAGGAACTGACTTTTGTTTCTATTTTCGTTTTTGCAGGTGATGATGATATATCCTATATATATGAACTTCCATCAGACTTCTTCGATTGCTTGTTACCACGCTTACCACCATTGGCATTGCAAAAGCTGCAAGATGGATTGTTAGTTCATTTATTTTTTTCTCCATAAAGATATATGTGTGTTTATACATTTATTTTATTGCAGTTATCACTATTTCTAAGCAATGGTCTAGTTAATAGCTATTGTTTCGTGAATGAACCCCATTAGATCAGTTATATTTTCTTATGTTGCAATTGTATGAAGAGTTTTTAGTGGATTGATGTGTTATTCCTTTTTGTAATTAGAATCCGAAAGTTTCTCTGTTTTCTAGAAAGTTCATGTATTATGAGTTATGACAATGTTGGTTATACACACTCGTTACGTTACTATGTGCAAATAGGGACAATGTACTGCTAAAGTATTATTTGTTGTATGTATGGCTAATAAAGTGAGAAATTAGGTGATTGATTGAAGAAGGTGAGGTTTACTGAGTGTCTTTTGTAAGGTCACAATGCATGTTTGAGAAAGGAATTGGACACTTTGCAATCTGAATGAATCTTTGACGAATATTCAGTCTGTTCTTTCTCAATTGCTTTTAGTTGTTGAAGCAATACGCAACGGCTTTTCTAAGTTAGTTGAATACACCCACTTATTATTGTGAAGATAAATAATTCATTATATAATGATATCTATTAAGTTAATTTTGTCTATGAAAAATTAATAGAAATTTTGTTTTGTGGCTTTGTTTGACTTTGAAACGTAGAAAGATTGAAGGAAAGGAGAAAGAGAATAGAATATGGCGGAAAAGAAAATGAAACGCTCTTAATGAACACGTCCAACAATATAACTTTTAAAATATCTAATATCGAGAATGCTGCAAAGTTGATGTATTAACTATTTGTGCATTTCATGTCTTTATTTCCTTGTTCTTGCCCTCGCTTATCCCAAAATCCAAAAAAAAAATTGAGGGAGAAAATTATTATAATATCAGTTTATTTTGCTAACTTTAAAATTTGAAATATGGATTTGGTATTGATAATTTAACAAGCAGGATAGTCATGGATTTGTCTCCCATAAGATAGATGTTATCATATACTCTCTCCATCCCTAGTGAGTCCCTTTGTGCCTTGTAGTTTTTTTTTGCCTAAAATATTTAACTTTGTGAAAACTTTCTACTTGATTAATGTGCCCTTTCCAGATTACTCCTTCAAAGTAAACTACATGAAAAAAAATTTAATAAGGTGGTTGGTATTAGTTTATGCTCTCCTCGAATCGAACTCTCTTTATAAAGATTTGAATTGTCAAAGTAAGGAAGCAATATTTTGATAACCCTGAAATTAGAAAGTGACTCTCTAAGGGAGGGAGGTAATTTTATTTTGGTGGTCAGTTATAACTTATAGTGATCCTGCTACTGTGAAAAAATATGCTCCTTGGTTGTAAGTAAACCCCTCCTTCACCCTAACCCCGAAAGTCATAAAGAAGGGCTCTTTGGTGTATAGTTTACTTTCTATTAGATTAGGCATTATGGTTACATATAGCGATTTTAAATGTTTTTTTAATTTCAACAAGTTAACATCGGAATCTCTCTTTGTAGTGCATTGATTGATATGTATATCTTTTTCCTTTTCTTTTTCTTTCTTTTTTTTAACAGACCACTGGACCGCCAGGATGAACATGAAGTTGCCTGTAGAAATCAGAGAAAGCGCAAAAGGTTTGTAAGAGTGGAGAATTCCATTATTAAAAGTACAATAAACAAGTCTATTTTGATGCAAATTTGGAAAATATATCATGAGTCCAGTCTTAGTGTGGAACAAATGTTTCTGTAGATGTATTGTTAAAAATTTGGGTTTGCAGATGTGAAAATTTTGAGACAGCATGGAGGAGGCTATATAAGTCACATTTTCCTGGTGTCGTTAGGGAGATTGAACCGATGTATTGCTCTGCAAAAGGTGTGGGAAATTATGAATTTGAGAATGACTGGCAGCAGATGTACTGGGAAATACATCTACAGAGGTATGCGCATCTAGTTGAATCGGAATGTCTGTAAATGTCATCACTCTATAATAATGTTCACTGAATATTCAGTACTCTATTATGTTGACCCATACAGTTGCCTGGCTGCAGCAGCAGAGAAAGCCGTTCTTCCTTATTTTGAGGGTTGTCTTGGTGAAATCAAAATTCCAGGTATGTGATGTTTGTTGTTTGTTAATCTATTTATCAAAACCTTATTGGTGAAGATATTTGCTTATTTAGCCGGTGACTCTAACTTCTTTTCTTATACAGAGCCTAATTGCTCTTCCTCTTTCTGGTTGATGCATGAATCGTTTTAAATAATATGAATTCACCCAAAAGGATTTATACTAGTCTAGGACACCCTTATCTCTACCTCTGCTCTTGTCCCTTTGGTGTTGCTCTTAGCTCTTTTATCATGTTGCAGTTGGATTAAATTACATATTCGTATTAGTCTATCTTTTGACCAATTTGCACATGGTTGATCCATCACCCTATGACTAGTTAATCTTTCTTGGTCTGTACAGATGGCTTGTTAAATCCTATTGGTTACGGGCGATGTCAAAGTAATTCAGAAGTTGACTGGTCAAAGCTGTCTTATCAGTGCCAACAGTTTGCGTTATATGCCAGGTAACATGTTGTTTCAGCTTCTCAAATTTGCAATGCAATCCTATACGATATGATAAAATACCTTCACTTGACCTCTTTTGCTGTAATGTATATGGATGATAAACTATCCTTGTACACCTACACATTTTATTCAACTCTGCTTGTTCTTACTAAATTAACACATTGGGTTTTGTCAAGAAAGAAGTTGTTGCATCTTCAGTGTTTCGTTTGAAATAAATAAATCATATTGTATGTAAATACTGATATAATAGTATATCTCTTGCCCCTTAATTTGCTATTAGCCTACTGCAATTGGTATATTCTTAAATACGTTTGTTTCTAGTGCAGAGGTCTGAAGCTTCCAAGTGTGCTTTGCCAAGCAGAAATTGGTGTAAGTTGCCCTCCCCTAAGAAAGCTCCCTGCTTCAAATGTATTGTTAAGTTGGTTCTAAGTTCTGTCTCAGATACGTTTGTATATGATTTCTGATCTCAAACCAAAATAAAAATTAAAAATAAATATATACACACACATAAGGAGAGGAGAAATTGGATAGATTACATGAAGTATCAAAGCTTTTTTTATTATATTTTCATGCAAGTAATTTTTGGGTATGTTGCAACTAAAATATATCCTTGTTTATTGTCATTCATTGTGTGATATTTCAATCACAACAACGGCAAACTTGCTAGCTAGAGAAACTGGATAGTTACATGAAATTTCAAAGCTTATGTGTTATATTATCATGCAAGAAAGTAATCTTTGGTTATGTTTGCTTCTAAATGCATGCTTGTGTGTTGTCATTCTTTGTTCGCATACTCTGTTTTACCAAGGAAGCAAACTTTCCATCACAGATTCTCATCCGAGATAAAACACATATACAAAAGAAACAGCCTTTATTGCTGATTCTTGTTCACATAAACAACTAACCCAAAACTTCTGATGATATTCACAACTCTTCATATTCATTAAATTGAGCAATAATGTTAAAACATACTATCTCTCCATCATCCACCTTCCTGATATCCCTTCTTTATGCTATCTGCAAAGTTATGGTAATTTTAGTGAAGGTATCTTTTATGATGCCTGTCAGTTTTGAAATATGTGGCGTTTTGATAAAACTGCATCATTTGAAGCAATAATATTAATTGAATACCAGAAAAAGATTCCCTTCTGCTTCCATTCCTCTGCGCTCTAAAAAGGTTGTACCTTGTTTGCAAGGCTCTTGCAAATAGTTGGGTCTGGGGTGGTCAGATGTAGGCAGCCTTACCTTTATTTACAGATAAGATAGATTGTCTCCAGGATTTACCCGTGGCCAAACATTCAACAAGCGAGCACTTGACCATTGCACCAAATTTAGAAACAGACTGTTTCTGGACTTGAACCTCATGGCCAAGCATTCGACAAATGAACACTTGACCATCACACAGCCTTTTTAAGCTCTACTAGGAAGAAATTTCAGTGGGATCTGAACACTTCGCTTTCAACAGGAATTGAAACTTAGTTAATTTCTGTAAAATGTTTTTAAAATGAGAACCCCAGATTGTTGATTAAATTAAGGATGTTGTCTGACTTTAAGGATGAAACACAAAGTACTGCGTTCAGTTTATTGGAATTTAAGAACAAAATAAAATTGAAAATCTGATTGTCGAAGCATAATGGTTATGCTTTATCGTGTCTTTTGGGTATCTTTGAGTTTATTTTTTGTTGCAGCATTTATTAAGGAACAGTAAGTTGCAAGCCTTGGAGTTGCGGTGGATCAAATCTAGAGAGCAGGTAATGTCAGTTTATGTTATGCACACATGTATGTCATTTCCATGCTTGCATTATTTTGTTTCCGAGCTTCTCTATCAGAAGCTATCTTTCGTGATAATCTAAGAAGTTCATCTGTGAAAGACGAGAATAATCTAAACTTTACCAAACCAAAAAAAGAATACTAGAAGACAGGCAGAAACCTATTAATTGCGTAGGCATTAATATTATCCAAGGAAAAGAACAAGTGTGAAAGATTAGGATGACTTAAGTTCTTTATATCAATGATGCAGCATGACAAGGATGACAGGAATACAGGAGAAGAAAGAATAAGGATAAAACCAATCCATTAATGAATGTATCAAAATCTCTCAATCCCCACGATAGTTGTATTAGTTTATATAAGACATAAGAAACCGTAGTTGTATTAGACTAGGAAACCTATTTAGATTAGGAACCAATAAGAAAACCTAATTCTTTTACATAATCTTATTAATTAAGGGAACAAACTCCTAATACTAATCTACTACTTTAATTAAACGATTTACTATAACTATAATAGATTTATCTTAATAATAATATAAATAGTTAACCACTAGTCTCTCTATTCTCTTGTTCCTATCCACAACAATAAGACACATGATTTACTTATTTATTTACCATGTACAATCTCATAGGTTGAAGGATTATGCAAACTTTTGAGTCAGAATTGCGAAACATTGACATCAGTTAAAATTATACATTCCAAGCTTTCTTCAGATTATGTGAATGCAATCTGTGATTCACTACACATGAAGGGTCTTCGAACACATGGAATACAAATCTTCTCAATCAATACATCAAGCTTTCTTGAGGCCAATTCATTTTCCATACCTGTTGGACTAGAATCTTTCTTATCATCAGCAAGGTGTGTCTGTTTTCACACTTTATTAGCAATTTCATATACTTCTTCACTTGATTGCTTGGGTGGATGACAGACTCACTTTTTGATAGGTAAGGTGACATGCTTAGTAATTCTAATTAAATTCAGTTGGATTGATTCAGGAAGGAAATCCCTTGATGTTTATTTGCTTAGAACAAATCATAAGTACTGGTTTAGGCATCTAAATCTATTTTTATTTTCATTTAAGTACAATTAATAAACAACAGTAGAAACGTTATAATTTGGTAAGAAGTGGTTGCCAAGTATTTCAGGAGTCAGCAAACAAATTTATTTGACTATCAATCACGAGGCAAGTAGAAACTTGACATCAAAGCTTGTTGTTATAGATCATAGATGCTTTATTTTCAAGTCTTGCCCCAATTGAGTTCTGTCAATACATGAAATTTGAACATAGTTTTCCAATGTCCTAGCTACAAACTTCGAAAAGCTTGATGGTTCTATTACAAAAGATGAAAGGAAGGTGGTAATATAGGAATTAGTGGGGAGTACATACCCTTGTACAAACTCACCCATAGATTCGTTGCCTTCTTGGCACACAAATATTGGGTGGTTTGGTTTGATTGTGGGAGAAGAATGACAAACTAAAGTGAAGTTTTGCTGCACTGTTGCACTGGTTATATGTAGCTTCTGCTGAAAATTTTGCAGGTGAGTGTCTATCTATTTAACAAAATAGGTTTAGGTTTATACATTCTTGAACAAATAATGTGATAGGAAAATAGGGAGGACCTGAACGAGAAGTTTGGTGCACCTTGTCTTTCTACATAGAGCAAAATGAATCATAAGGAAGGTCACTATTGTGTACGGCTTGTATCTAGTCCCCGCCACAGGTCATCGGGGTCATCGGCATAGTTGTCATGGTGTCGCCTAGGCGACGCCTAGGTGTCCTGGCACTGAAGAAGGGCAAGACGACGCCTTAGACGCCGAGTTGCCAAGGCTCACGCCTTGGTAGCTGGCTCAAGTTAAGTGATTGAGTCATTTTACCCATGACTCATCATAACTCATGGACTTGTTATGTTGTGTAATTTTATTACTTATTAGACTTGTAATGTGCGATGAGTTATGATTTGGTTGATTCTTTATTTTTTACGTGGTGTTTGCTAACTTGTTCTGCTAGTTTTTGATGTCAAGTATTTTACTTTTGAATTTTGATTGTAAAGTTTTCATATAATTGTGTTTTGAATTGTATTCCATAATGTTAGTTATTTTGTTTTGGATTTTAATGTATATAAATTTTTATTGTTCAATATACTTTTAAAATAAATAATGTATATATTACACATTGTTAACGACTTGTCGCCATACGGACGCCATGGAGGGCGCCTTATCGCCTAGGCGTCCTGGCGGTCAACCACCGTCACGTCTCGTTGTGATGCCGTGACAATAGTCATCGGTTGCTGGGGTGGTTGTTGATTGTGATTTATGTTACTTGGTTAAACAACCAGTATAAGGTAGACTTTCCTGGACTGACCCTCTTCACAGTGCTTTATGTGGTGTTGATGTCTCTAGACCCCTATCAGGTTATTTGGCAATTGTCTGGGAGTCTGATCTGTTCTTATGAAGAGCTAATTCATTTTGATTCAGAAGCTTATTTCTTGAGATTGAAAACTCACAGGATATGGAAAATATGGCTGGCCTCCTTCCAAAATACACATATAAGTGGTTCTGTCATCCATGTAGCCAAGCTTGTACACCCTGTAGGCCTTGAGTTATGATGCTTTATTCATTTTTAATTTTTTTAAATATGTTAGTTTGGCCCCAAGCATGAAACTGGAACCAGTGACCTTGAGGTTATTCCTCAAGGACTCTGCCATTTCTCCCACCCCTTACGGTAAATGATGTTTTCCTTTTTTATACAGTGTTTTAATAAGAAATCATTTTATGAAGTCTTTGTTATGTGTTTTTTTTGTGTGTTTTGTTGGGTGGACCGCTTGTATTCCTGTGTTTTTTCTCTTCTATCAGTAAAATTCTATATTTAATCCAAAAATAAACAAATTGATTGGCCTGTAAACAGAACTGAATTTGGGAAAATGGAAAACAGTGTTTGTCTATGATCCAGTCAGAATAAGAATGCCTAATTAGGCCTTAACTTCTTCTACTGTATCTTGCAATGGCTATTAGATTGAACCAGTCAACCAAGCAAGCTGCAAGTCAGCTCAACATCAAGTCAAACTTGTAAAGTTGTTCTTTTGTCAGGTCTTTGTCTTCGGTGAGCTTTTGTGATAGCCAGTTACGACACAAGTGCGCGAAAATGATTTTCAGTGCACTCCTGGATGCGTCATCTGGTATAGCCGTTTTGGACCTTTCAGAAAACAATGTCAGTGACACATCTTCATTTATATGATTTTTTTTGTTCTTCAAAATGTCCTTTTAAAATTTCAACTAATATCATGTAGATATCTGGCTGGCTTTCTGATTTCAAATGGAGACCCTCTGGTCATTCGCAGTTGACTTCTGAAGTGGGCAAGTCATTGAAGTCATTGCGTGTGCTCAAACTAAGGTATCTTCTGCTATGACATTATCATCGAACCAATCAACCCATAAGATTGTAAATTTTTTGTGCTCATCTCCCTTCACAAAAAAGTGCATTGTTTAATTAACAGTATCCAAGTGCAAGTCAAGTACACATGATGGCTAAAACACGTCTATAAACAAAATGATCAAACATTCAAAGAATAAATAGAAAGAGCTTTTAACATAATACAATGCAGAGTAGTATTTTTAGAGTATGTCATGTTGTACCATAAAATATAAATGAACAGTGAAGCATGGTAGCAGCATAAGAAAAAAGCATAACATATGTTATATACTACCTCTCTATTGTTAAGTCCACCCAAGCCTAACCGTGCGGCAAATGTAAAAATCAACCTTCTGTTTCTTGGATACATGTCTATTTTTGGAACATCAGTAGTCCAAGAAAACGTAAAAATCTACTTTCTGTTTTTTGGATACATGTCTATTTTTAAAACCTCAGTTATAGTCAAATAATACCTAAGAGGGTAAGAGGACAACCAAAAAATTACAGGAACGGGTTCATAAATCATAATGCTACCAAAGACATAGGAACATAACATATAACCCTTTGGGATTGGCATGGACAAGCGTTGATTGGTACATCAGAAAGCATCCTTTTAATTCCATAGGAACAAACTTTTAAGAATTGGTAAAGCTGAAAAAATAGAAAATAATGTTGCAACATAATAAAAAAAATATAGGGTCCAGTAGATTGGTTACTCACATATTTTGTTTAAGAAGTTGTCACTTCAGCAACTTTGAGAGTGTGGTCATATATGCCTCTATAAGGAGCAGCATCAAATCTAAGGATCATTGTCATACAGTGTACTTGAGGCAGGCACATGCCAGATTGTATCAATAGGCTTTCCATTTATGTGATATTCCTCGAGCATTGATAAACTAATAGGTTGACCACACAAAACATTTCCCGTCAGGTCCAGATGCTTTAGCTTCTCTGGTTAAAAGTTGACAAAAAAAGTCAAGTCTGCAAGGTGCAAGTTCACAAAACATGATGATAAACTACATTTTCATATTTTAGCATTTTGAAGTTTTTAGTAAATTTCATTACTTGTTTACCTTAATATTATAGAGATATAATACTTCCGCCATTCTGATATAAAATATAAGATCAATACTGACTTTATAAAGTGAGATATTTTCAAATTCAAAATTGATGTGATTCATTTAACTTTGAAAACAATAAAAGTTGTAGTTCTTTTAGATAGTTTACAATATATATAATATTGATACAAAAGTTGCAATTAGTAGTACTTTTAGAAAATTTACGATAAATATAATTTTATAGTATAAATTTTAAATGAGTTCAATCAATTTTAAGTTTGAAAATGAATCAAATTGACTTAAGAAAGTCAAACTTTATCTTATATTTTGGAAGGAAAATTATCTTATATTTTGAAAAGAAAAGAGTAAAATTTATCTTAGGGATTTGATATTTCCACATGGAAATTTGATATTTCCACAAGGCTAAGAATGGTAAATGGGGCACATACTCATGTGAGAAAGGCCTTGAGGAAATATCAGATTTTCCTTGTAGAAATATCAATTCCCTTTTATGTTATTGTAATGCTTCTAAACAATCTTCATAAGTATTTGAGATATAACACAAAGTTTGACGTCGGAGTATTGATGGAAGTTGTGCATCATAAAGTGATTGATAACTATGAAAACAAAAATATTGTATTTGTCGTATTGGGGGCTCACTATTATATCTATATAATTTGTCACTTACCTTCAAGAGTACTAATGTGCAAACTTCATCTAAACACAACACATAATGAGTGTTTTCTTTGTTGAACTCTATTTTTATGCATGACATTGATAGTTTTCTGATTTCAGGGGCAATAATTTGCAGAAAGATGATACAGAATGTCTTAAATGTGCTATGGCTCATATGCCAAACTTAGAGAATCTTGATTTAAGTGACAATCCTATCGAGGATGATGGAATCAAGTCAGTTAGATTTCATGTTCCTCATGCATCCTGACTGTGATATAATCATATCTCACAAACTCTTTTTCAAAATTTCAGGAGTTTAATTGCATACTTTGTTGAAATCTCGGAAAGACTCACCCCCTTGGTTGATTTGAAATTGGAAAATTGTGACATTACTTATGATGGAGTTAGTCACCTGTTGCAAGTTCTTTCAACCTTAAAAGAGCCACTGAAATCTCTTTCCATTGGAGAAAATAACCTTGGCAGGTTAATTTGAAATTGCACTTGTTTATAAAATATTCTTTCAGTTGTATTGATTTTGATAATTTGCTGCCGCCAGCAAAATGGGGGTACATTTGGGGAAATTTTTGTGCACAGGTATAAATGCGCTTGACATTGAAGACATTGGACTTGGTTCATCTGGCTTTCTGGAAGCACAAGAGAATATTACAGAAGGGCTGAAGCTTGTTTCCATCAACATAAGGTTTAACTGATGTCTAGATTATTCTGAGAGTTTTATGATTTCATATGCCTGAATATATGACATGTTCAAAAAATTTATAAAGCAAAAATGTTGGGGGTGTGGAAGCTGCAAAATTTATATCAAAACTCATTGTATCGGCCCCTGAGCTTGTTGAAGTAAATGCAAGTTACAATGTTCTGCCTGTTGAATCAGTGTCAATCATATGCTCTTCCCTGGAAATTGCAAAAGGTAAATATTCCTTGTACAGAATTCTGTCGTATTAACAATATTTGACAATCTTGTAGAAATATCAATTCCCTTTTATGTTATTGTAATGCTTCTAAACAATCTTCATAAGTATTTGAGATATAACACAAAGTTTGATGCGTCAAATATTGTTATCACGACAAAATTCTGCACAAGGAATGTTTATCTTTTGCAATTTCCAGAGAAGAGCATATGATTGACACTGATTCAACATGCAGAACATTGTAACTTGCATTTACTTTAACAAGTTCAGGGCTAATATAATGAGCTTTGATATAAATTTTGCAGCTTCCACACCCCCAACATTTTTGCTATATAATTTTTTTGAACATGTCATATATTCAGGCATATGCAATCATAAAACTCTCGGAATAATTTAAACATCAGTTAAACTTTATATTAATAGAAACAAGCTTCAGCGCCTCCAGAAAGCCAGATGAACCAAGTCCAATGTCTTCAATGTCAAGCGCATTTATACCTCTGCACAAAAATTTCCCCAAATATACCCCCATTTTGCTAGCGGCCGCAAATTATCAAAATCAATACAACTGAAAAAATATTTTATAAACAAATTAACCTGCCAAGGTTATTTTCCCCAATGGAAAGCGATTTCAGTGGCTCTTTTAAGGTTGAAAGAACTTGCAACAGGTGACTAATTTCATCATAAGTAATGTCACAAATTTCCAATTTCAAATCAACAAAGGGGGTGAGTTTTTCCGAGATTTTAACAAAGTAGTGAATTAAACTCCTGAACTTTTGAAAAAGCGCTTGTGAGATATGATCTCACAGTCAGGATGCATGAGGAACATGAAATCCAACTGATTCACTTAAATCAAGATTCTTCAAGTTTGGCATATGAGCCAGAGCATCATCTTTCTGCAAATTATTGCCCCTGAAATCAGAAAACTATCAATGTATCAATGTCATGCATAAAAATAGAGTTCAGCAAAGAAAACACTCAATTGTGTGTTGTGTTTAGATGAAGTTTGCACATTAGTACTCTTGAAGGCAAGTGACAAATTATATAAATATAATGGCAAGCCCCCAATACGACAAATACAATATTCTTGTTTTCATAGTTATCAATCACTTTATGATGCACAACTTCCATCAATACTCTGACGTCAAACTTTGTGTTATATCTGAAATACTTGTGAAGATTATTTAGAAGTATTACAATAACATAAAAGGGAATTAATATTTCTACAAGGAAAATTTGATATTTCCTCCATTCTTAGCCTTGTGGAAATATCAAATTTCCATGTGGACATACCAATCCCTAAGATAAATTATACTCCCTTCCTTCCAAAATATAAGATCAAGTTTGACTTTCTTAAGTCAATTTGATTCATTTTCAAACTTAAAATTGATTGAACTCATTTAAAATTTATACTATAAAATTATATTTATTGTAAATTTTCTAAAAGTACTGCAAATTGCAACTTTTGTATCAATATTATATATATTGTAAACTATCTAAAAAAACTACAACTTTTATTGTTTTCAAAGTTAAATGAATCACATCAATTTTGAATTTAAAAACATCTCACTTTATAAAGTCAATATTGATCTTATATTTTATATCAGGATGACGGAAGTATTATATCTCTATAATATTAAGGTAAACAAGTAATGAAATTTATTAAAAACTTCAAAATGCTAAAATATGAAAATGTAGTTTATCATCATGTTTTGTGAACTTGCACCTTGCAGACTTGACTTTTTTTGTCAACTTTTAACTAGGGAAGCTAAAGCATCTGGACCTGACGGGAAATGTTTTGTGCGGTCAACCTACTAGTTTATCAATGCTTGAGGAATATCGCATAAATGGAAAGCCTATTATTACAATCTGGCCTGTGCCTGCCTTGAGTACACTGTATGACAATGATCCTTAGATTTGATGCTGCCTCTTATAGAGGCATATATGACCAAGGTTATGCAACAAAATCACACCCTCAAAGTTGCTGAAGTGACAACTTCTTAAACAAAAAATGTGAGTAACCAACCTACTGGACCCTATATTTTTTTTATTATGTTGCAGCATTATTTTCTATTTTTTCAGCTTTACCAATTCTTAAAAGTTTGTTTCTATGGAATTAAAAGGATGCTTTCTGATGTACCAATCAACGCTTGTCCATGTCAATCCAAAGGGTTATATATTATGTTCCTATGTCTTTGGTAACATTATGATTTATGAACCTGTTCCTGTAAATTTTTGGTTGTCCTCTTACTCTCTTAGGTATTATTTGACTATAACTGAGGTTTTAAAAATAGACATGTATATAAAAAACAAAAAGTAGTTTTTGTTCTGCTTTTTTCTTATGCTGCTACCATGCTTCACTGTTCATTTATATTTTACGGTACAACATGACATCCTCTGAAAGTACTACTTTGTGTATTCTGCTAAAAGCTCTTTCTATTTATGCTTTGAATGTTTGATCATTTTGTGTTATAGACGTGTTTTAGCCATCATGTGTATTTGCACTTGGATACGGTTAATTAAACAATGCACTTTTTTTGTGAAGGGCGATGAGCACAAAAAAATTTAGTTAATAAATTTTATGCTATGTTTTGATTGAGGGAATAGAATGGAATGAAAAATAATGTAAATGATGATCATTTTGGAGGATAAACTATTCCAATAGAATGAAAATTCATTCCATCCCCTTGATTTTTAATCCATGTGGGAGGTGGTGGAATAAAATCCATTCCAATTGAATAAATATATGTGATAATTTTGCCATCATATTACACCACCCACCACCACCAATAATCAAACATACACTTGAAATACCTTAAAATCATTTCATTCCTTCTTCCATTGCATTCCATTCCTTTAATCCAAACGGTATCCTCAACTCAACAACGCTATTTATCCCAAACTATTTGTGGTGGAAACAGTTTAATACTACCTTATGGTGGCTCTCATTCCTTGCACTGATCCCTTCCTATATGGTTTTTGTAAAAAGAAACAAAGAAAGAAGAAAGATCTCTTGTACAGAACATATAGAGCAATTGTTTTATATTGGTGCCTTTGATTAAGAGTAACTCAATGTCTTATGGCGACCCATCAATTGTGGGATGGTTGGCTAACTACAAAGTGTCCACTGTTTTCACTTTTTACCTGAGGATCACTGTCGCCATCTTCTGTTGATTTTCTTTACTCGTACTATGATTTGTGGGGTGATTACTTTATTTTCCTGCCACATGTAGAAGTTCGTTGTTCTATATGTATTTTTTGGTGATTATGTGTGTACATGATGCATCTTAGTTGGCTGAGTTATCTCTAGTTCACACTAAGCAATCGGTTTGAGCCCCTAGTAGCTGCACTGGAGGTGAATTTTTGTCACTTTTTTACTGTAGCAGTTGGCTTGAACCAATTATACACACACTTGTATAGTCATGAAGATATCACCAAGTTCATAAGATGGTGGGTAGGTTTATGTATATAATGTTGGCATTTATTTGCAGATTTTACTAGAGTGCCAAAAGGGACAAGCAAACGAATTTTAGGCCTGTTAATGTGATGAAGCCTATGAGTTTAATACAAAGAATATTCTTGGGTACTCCTTAATGATGCTTTACTCTTTCCAACAACCTAATAAGCCAACCTGTAAAGGTCAATTATCCCTTGGTATATGACATAGCCAATCTTGTTTAATTGTATAGGCATAGAGAGCCCAACATGATGAACTAAAAGTGAAAGTGGACAACTTTTAGTAGCTTCTTTTTCTTAAGTTATCTTCAATTAGGGTTGGTGGGTTGGCTAATTGGCTTTGTCATGAAGGAAGTCTCTTTTTTGTTCTGTTTCTGCTGTATTAATCATTCCTCTCTGGAACTTTTTAAGTCTGCTAACATATTATAACAAACATTATGTCATTGAGAGACACGTTAACCAACATCATCTATGTTTTGGTGAGATTTATTATCAATTAATGAACTTATTGGAGGTTTTCCATCAATTCACGTGAAGTAGACATGGGAATAAATAACTACTACATTCTTACAAATAGAAATCATTATTAGATCTTTGTTGAATGTATATGAAAGATTACCTAACTTTAAGTTTCCTCTTGTTAGGTTGAAACCAATTTTTGTTTCGCATTGCCATTTTGATGAATTAATTGCTTGGAGGACCTCTTTCTCTTTGTTTCCATTCATCATTTTTGTTGTTATCGTCCTCATCTTGCCAAATTCCCTGAGAATAGTCGAGTCGAATGATGACATGAGCATGATTGTTATAATACTCTTTTATTCTTGTATTAGTTGTATACTAATTACGATTAAGTATGCTCTACCATTAATTTGTCCTTGCCTCATCGCTCTAAATGCATGCACACGATAAAATGCGATGAATCCTTCAAGATTCTTCTTGTTATACTTTTGATGGTTTGATTGATGTCCGAATGATGTTTCATTGAGCACTTGATCTAACAGGGTAGGATAAGCTCGATTAAGTTATATTTCTTTAAGTATGGATTAGTTACATTTCTTAAAGTATCAGTTGTGACGCATAGCATTAGTTAGTAAAAGGTAACCAAGAGATTAATAGTGGATTAGAGAGTAGGGGGATTTGGCCCTTACACTCTTGTGTGTTTTAAAACCAAGGAAATGATAGGAAAACTAAGAAAAATTGTAGTTTTCCTTCAAACTAAAGAGTTGGGCCTTGTGCCTTGTTTGTTACGTAAAATGGTATTTCATAATGAGATTCTCATTCTAAATTCTTGTGTTTTAGCTTCTCTGCATTTTCCTTTGCTTTTGTACAAATTTTTCAATGGCTTCTCTCTTCTTCTTTTTTCCTCTGCTTTTTGTGATTTCTTAATCAGTGCTATTTCATTACGCACTGTTCTCGAAATTCACTATGCCAAAAAGATTACAATAATTAAACAGCTTTTCACCATTTAATAAACAAATGAGTTTTTCTTTTTGCATACTTAGAATAATTGAGAAAACAGATGAAACTTTAAACGTAAAAATGCGTTTAATCAATCTAAACGTCGGCATATGTAGTGTATAGATAAGTATTTACATCGCAATCAAACAGACACCGACAGTTCCCTCGTAAATAAACATTCATGGCCCCGTGATAGTGCGAAGGCCCAAGGGGGTCATCACTCATGAGTCATGGACCTCATGGTATCAATATCAAAAACACTAAATTACAAAATATAATCACTATTAATAAAAATGTGCCCAATAATTATCTCCATCTCTTATAGTTCGTGACTATGGAAGGGTGTGCGGTTTTAAACTAAAAAGAAAAAAAAAATGTGGCAGTTCACATATCCTTTTGATATTAAAATATGAGGGGAAAAAGCATGATTAAGATAAGTGACAGATTTCATTACTAAAAGGGGCCCATATCTTGGTTATGACAAACGTCTCAATTTTGCTTCTTTTTTTTTATTTTTTTGCGAATTTATTTTTAGGTATGATAAATATTTAATTTTAAATTGGCACATCAGTTCACCAATAATATTTGTGAGACAATTTTCATCTGAAGTGACTTTACAGTTGAGGGTTTTTCTGGCCTAAGACTTTATAGTTCGTTCACTGGGCACTTAACCTTGTTTACTACAGCCGTGCAAGCTTTTGTAACGTGCAATGTCTTTAAAAGCCGATCCCTGCAGAACTTGGAACATGTAAAAATGGCTTCAAGTGTTGGTGGTTGGTTATCACGGATTTAACTATTTGAGCGTGAAAGTATATTTATGTTTATTAATAAACTGAGGGTAGGAATTAGGAAGTTTGGTGGTGTATCAGTTTCTGTCTCAAGTTCGTAAAGATAAAAATATTTATATTAAAAAATATATTTATATTTGTCAAACATAACAATTTATTCATGTAATAATTTTTTTTTTAGAAAAAAAAAGAAAAGGAAAAGAAACATCAAACATGATACTCTAACTTATAAAATAAATTATAAGCTTTTTTCAAGTAAACTACGACAAACAACGCCAAAATCTACCTACAACGTAAAAAATAACATATTAAGTTGTAATTTGAAAATCTTTAATGTTAAATGGTTCAAAAAAAAAAATAAATCTATTCGTGATTTAGGAACCACTGGTATATAAAAATCTAAATACAAATATATTTGTCTCGTTGCACTAAATCCATGTATAAAGGAAGGGTTTACCACCGATCTATGTAAATGGTTCTATAAAAAGATAAAGTGCACATGCTTTTTAGTGGTGAATAAAACATAAAAATATTGAAATTATTCATTCAAATTGTGTTATAAATAGTAATCATAAAAAGATATTACTCTCTTTGTTCCAAATTAATTGTTCAGTTTTGACTTTTTAAAGTCAAAATGACTATTTTTAGAATTAATAATTAAGCATGTATAAATATATTTCTAAAATTATAAAAATTAGAGTTAGTAATAAATTGTATATACTTTCTTTTGGTTATAATCTCTTTACCTATATTTTAACAGAAATAGTAAAAATATTAGTTTTAAAAATGGTCAATTTAATTTTAAAAAGTCAAAATTGAGTAATTAATTAAGGACGGAGGGAGTATATGGTAATGTTGTTTCATTTCATATGATACAACGTGCATTTATTAGATGAAATTTGGTGGGAACCCGTAGCAATAATTATATGATCAAATACACAAATTATTTAATATAGTCAAACAAATACAGAGATGGTACTACGATTGTTCAAAAAATATATGTAAAATATTGTCGGTTGATGTATAACTGTGATTTATGGATGGTAGTTTTAACAACTGTGTCATACTCAATATTATACCTAATGCTAGGGATTTAACATACATAAGAAATATTTTATTTATTTTTGTTAATTATTGTACTTACATTATGTTATGACTAGGTTGGACAAAAAAATAAATACTTATCAAATGTAAGTAAAATATTTTGATTGGATTAATTATTAATAATACCGGTGATATTGACTTATATTTATTTTAGCTTATAAGTTATAGCTTAAAAGAGAGTTTACATTTTACTCTTATTACTTCATCTACTTATACAAGTTTTTATCAATAAAAAAGAAGAGTAACTTGTGAAGTTAATCACATAACACATTTAATTTGAGTACAATCCAAGTGTTGCTTATAGTAAATATATATGTTGATATATGTTGTTGTATATTTAGTTTTTTTTAAAAAATAAATAAAAATAAATGGTAGCACGCTAAGTCTCTCACTTATAAAAGTATTACCCCATTCGTTCTAAATTAATTGCTCAGTTTTGACTTTTTAAGTCAAATTGACTATTTTTAGAATTAATAATTTACTATTTCTGCCAAAATATATTTGAAGAGATTATAAAAATTGGGGTTAGTAATAAATTGTATATACTTTCTTTTGGTTATAATCTCTTCGCCTATATTTTAGCAAAAGTAGTACAAAGATTAGTTTTAAAAATAGTTAATTTGACTTTAAAAAGTCAAAACTGAGTAATTAATTTGAGACGGAGGGAGTACCATTTTTTTAAGTTTGTAAATATAATTTAATTAAGTCGAAATGGTGGAATGATATAATGAAAATTTCACATAATCTATATCTATATTTATATTATAGATCGATTATCTAAAATTGCTGATATTGTTAATGTAATCATGTTATATTTTTTTTCCTCTTTTGCTTTTATAAATTTAATTTCATTATTATTTTGTTCTTTATATATTAATATTTTTTAATTTTTTTTAATTTTATAAAATTTCTATTTTCTAAGTGTGGTTATTATTGAAGATAGTCATTGTCAAATAACTATCCTTGTAATTGTTCTTGAACGAGAAAAAAATAATAATAAATCAAATCCTAGTCACTTTTCTAGTACCATGTATTATTATTATTATTTTTTTATTGTTTTGGAGAACTTCTAGTAACATGAAATGAGTAATTTCCCAAAAAACGTCAACCAAAATATATACGTAGATATATCATCTCCTCCGTCAATCTAGCAACTAGCAATTCTTTTCTCCTCTCTCTCCTCTTTACGCTTTCTCTCTATCTCTCCACTCTCGTCACTGCTCCAACAATACTTCCGCCAGCCAAATTGTATCCATTTTTACCCAATTCAACCATTGTAATCCCTAAATCTTACTTAGATCTTATTCTCGCTCCACCAGATCCAACCACTGAAAATCCAAAGTTCCTCTGCATTATGGAGGAGGCACTGGAGATGGCTCGTGCCAAGGACACCAAGGAGAGAATGGCGGGCGTGGAGCGACTTCACCAAGTTCTAGAAGCCACCAGGAAGACCTTATCTTCATCGGAAGTTACTTCGCTGGTCGATTGTTGCTTGGATCTCTTAAAAGACAACAACTTTAGGGTTTCTCAAGGTGCTTTACTTTCTCTCTCATCCGCTGCTGTTCTGTCCGGTGAACACTTTAAGCTTCATTTCAATGCCCTAGTTCCTGCCATTGTTGAACGCTTGGGTGATAGCAAACAGCCTGTTCGTGATGCCGCCAGGCGACTGTTGCTTACTCTTATGGAGGTATAAATATGCGTGTTTTTAGTAAATGTTGATTGTTTATGGCACAATTGTAATTATTAGGATTAGAATTTTACATAATGTTTGTTTATAAAGTAACAGTTCTACTTTGGATTTTCCTTAAAATTGAAAACGTAGTGGTTTCCCTGTACGTCGACTCTATGTGATGGAATTGTTTTTGGAATAGAATTTCTTGATACTTGAATGCTAAAGAGAGCCAAGTTTAAGCCATATGTTTTGGTGCTCTAGTTCGTAGTGACATAATAGTTAGTGAACTTGAGTTTGGAACAAGGTCTGGATTTATGAGTTTGTGTGATCCAAATTGAATTAAGGTTCATGGTTTCTTTTGTTATTGGGACAAAATCCAGTTTTTTGTGAAACATTGTACTGCATATATTGGCATTGAATATTAGAACTACATCTTTATTATTAGAGGTTATATCTTTATCTTTATTCTCCACAACCCCCCGGGCCCGCCCACCCGCTTGGGTAACTTGGCATAGTATAAGAGCTTGGGGATAAGAAAAGGGGGAAGAAGAAAGTGATTCACCCTCGAGGATCCACAATGCCCGCAAGCCATGACATAAAGCAAAAGGACACAACTTTATTCTCAAATAACTGAAATCTCTATTAAGTTGTGGGGATTAGAATACTTCTATAAAAACATAAGACTTGGGATTAAGTAATCTTGAAAACGATGTTGATTTGGAAAGGCTTGGACTTCTCTTTGGACTTCCAAGACAAAAATATATTTAAAACCCAAAATTGAAAAGCCTTTCTTGTCAGCCCACTTCTACAACACAAAGAAAAAATTATCAAAATAACCCTAACACCTTATGATTCCCAACAATTCTAAAATTTCAACAAGAGAATCCAAATTAAACCTAAATATAATTACATAATTAATGAAGCATAATTTATTTACATTTGACTTCTGGTTTACTTATGCACAAAGTGAAAAAGTACATGAGGTGGAAATTATAAAATGTACATGACAGTATAAGGGGTTCCTGAATGGCACCAGAAGTTCTGAGGAAGGACTTGCTGATTGACAATGTACTTCAATTTAAGTTTCATCTATTAGCACCATCCCTCTGTTATCGCCTACCAGAACCCCCTTCTCTTAGCAACTAACCCAATGCTTCCAAAATGTTGCTTAGTTTTTTGTAGATTGACATTGTTCACTTGAAAGGTTGATGATTTTTACTTGAAAGCTTAGGAGGCATCATCCTGTGTCTAAACTCAGTTGTTCATATTTTATGTTCAGGTTTGATGTCCTTAAGGCTTAAATGAAACCTCTACAATGATCTACAGCTTTCTTTTAGGTAGATCATGCTTCTGTTTGATTACATATGGTAGCTTGATTCCTTGCTGGTAACTACCTTGCAGACAAGGGGGATTATCTCCCATCTCCCTTCCCCTTCCAATCCCTAACAACAACAAATACTCGCTTGGTCATAAATGAATGATATGCATATTGAACCTTAGGAGTCCTCATCCTTTGCCTCAGTTAAAGTTTCTTATTGATGTTCCTTAGTATAATATCATGTATGGATTTTGATTTTTATTGGTGTTAAGTCAGTTTTTTTTTTGATAGCCTGCTTCATCTTGAATCGTGTTCTACATTATATTTGATCTAACTGTAATTAGATCTCAGACTTCTATTTCTTTCTGTATTTTGGTCTTATTTCATTGGTTGGGATTCTTTGGTATTGAAAACGACGAACAATAATGGGTTTTGTTGTTTTTTTTGCGGCTGCAGGTTTCTTCACCAACAATCATTGTTGAAAGGGCCGGATCTTATGCTTGGATGCACAAAAGCTGGAGAGTTAGAGAAGAATTTGCACGAACTGTGACATCAGCAATTGGTCTTTTTGCATCTACTGAGCTTCCTCTTCAACGTGCTATTCTTCCTCCAGTATGTTATTGGATGTAATTTAAATTTAAGGGACATCTTGATTACATAGTTGATAGTTATTGGGTGTATTTATACAAAATAAAAAGTTATTGAGTGAATTTTACAGGACTGGTGCTTACTACTAGGGCTGTAAATGGTAACCGGAAAATTCGTATTCGTTCGCATTCGTATTCGGAAAAAAGCGGATATTATCCGTATTCGAAAAAAAACGGATATATCCATATTCGGATTAAAGGCATCCGCAAATAAACAGATACGAATACGGATATAGGCGTATTCGTATTCGTTTAACATCCGACCGTAAATATATTCGGCAGATATTGGATATCCGGATTCGAATCTGTATCCGAAATTCGTATCTAAATAACTTATATATATATATATATATTAATTATTATATAATAAGCAAAATAATTTTTTTTTTAAGTGGTCTTCCTTATATAATAATTAAATATTCACACATATGCGCTAGTCTATGTAAATTGTAATCTATGTATTGAGAATAAATTATAAATAAAAGTCTTAATAAATATATTATTAAAGTTTTAATCAAGTATTTGAGAAAAACTAATAATTAAATATTCAATGTAAACTTTTGAATCTAATTATAAATTATAAATATTCATACACACTACAGTATTACTCCACACACATAAAATGAAAATCTAAATATTAATAAGTAGAGTATTCATTAATTTTGAATTTTAGGATTTCAAAAATGATAAAAACTTATTTGAATTGTAATTTAGAACATTGATTATTGTATTTGACTATTTATTAAAAATAAATAAATTAACATTCATTCATTAATAAAATATACTTTAAAACTCATTATTTTTTTTCTTATTCTAGTTATAGTTAGGACTGTAAATGATAACCGGAAAATTCGTATTCGTCCGCATCCGTATTCGAGAAAAAACGGATATTATTCGTATTCGGAAAAAAGCGGATATTATCCGTATTCGGTTTAATGATATCCGCAAATAAACGGATACGGATACTACTGTATCCGAATCCGTATATATCCGTTTACACCCCTACTTACTACTTTCTATCCCTTTGTTTTTCAGATTTTGCAGATGTTAAATGACTCTCATCCGGGGGTTAGGGAAGCAGCTATAGTATGCATTGAGGTTAGTAAAACCCACGGTGTAGCTTGGTGCAATATCTTCTAGACTCTCAGATGTACAACTTTTTGGTTGTCCTGTTGAATTTAAATGTTGTAAGCTATTTTTTACGAATTAAATATGCAACTCAGTGTTATTTATCAGGTATGAGCATGATATAGCAGAAAAAGTGATTGATAGACAAAAATATTCAAGATATTAAGGTATCCATTGCTTTAAAAGCTTAAGATGGTCCAGCAATGTATATCATGCTTTAACACTTGCTTTCTCTGAATCACTTAGGATTATTCCATTCACCTTTTATACGTCATTCATCCTGTGAATGGGAGAGTATCATTTCATTTTCTTTGGTGGGGGAAGAGGATGCTTGAATTGATTAAATTGGATAATGTAGTTAAGCATGTAGGTGTTGAACATGTTAGCGTTGCAAAATCTGTTTTGTTTATTGTGAGAATAAATGATTCTGGTCGTACCTAATTACATCTGGTTATTGGCTTTTGCTTTCCCTTAATTTGGTGGTTTAACAGTATTTTTGATTTGAGTTATTGGTGAATTTTGGATAGAATCCTTTATAAGGCATGGTTTCAAAAAAATCTGTGTCACAAGTAGCAACTTTAGAGCAAAGTTATCTACTGGTTAATTCTCTGGAGTCTGGGCTGATTAGTATTTGGATCTTTGGATGCTTCAATGCTAATAATCTACGCGCTATGTGCTAGTGAAGTATTGTTGTTGCGTTTTGCATCTAATAATTCTTTGGAGCTTTCTTTGGGTTATTAATTCTATTGAAGTTTGTGTGTGGTGGATGGACTATAATTTGTATTAACATGACTCCCCTCCTGTCTTGCAGGAGATGTATACTCACATTGGGCCTCAATTTCGTGATGAACTCCAACGTCATCATATTCCTACATCAATGGTGAATATATAAATGCAGCAGTTCCATTGTAGTCTGTCATTTCTACCCTTTTTATTGCCTACATGGTTGTTATTATGTATATTCATTTCCACTGCCAAGCACGGTCCTTCTATGGATTAGATACTTTAACGTCTAACACCATTATACACTTGTGAGCTCCTAAACATGTGTAAGACAGGGTCAATAGCCAATATGATGAACAAACCCTAAAACCATAATAAAAGGAGAAAAACAAAATTAGCCATCTTTTGGCGTGTTGAATTTGAGAGAAATTTAAAGTCAATATATTTGGCTGGAAGAAGTCAATTAAAAATTGGAGACGTGTAAGTCTTTTTGGTAAGCTCCCTTGTATAAGGCAGAGGTATTTGGTAGATTGGCAAGTCATAGGTGTGCCTTTTTTCCCCCCCATGTATTTTTTGATTTCTTTGTGTCCCATCAGAACCAGCATTCTTTAATATAAACAAAAAAACTAATATCAAACTTTTTAAGCGATTGTACCCATACAGTACACACCTTAATTTGCTTAATAAAGGAGAGAATTGCCTAACAGTCCAAGAGACATCAACCAGAAGGGTTAACATCTGTCTTCCTGCTAGCATCAATCTTAGGGTATACATTTTGATGCTCACCATTGCCCATTCTTGCACCTATCCTAGATGGATTCTGTAGCCTGTTTCAAGTTATTATGTATATGTATTGTTAGTTTCATTTTCCATGTTATGCATTTATTGTTTACAAGTTCAAGGAATCTACCAAATCATGTATATATCAGTATATGCCCCATCTAGTAGCATGTATGCGAAATAGTGTGAGTTTATATAGGCCACACCCTTGCTGCGTCTCTGTCCTCCTTTGGAAATTACTGTCTCAGTGTTTCATTCTCATTTCCTGATTCTTGTCTGTCTCCCTTGTCGCGTATTTTGCTATTTTTGTCTCAGATCATGTGTTGTGCAGTTAGAACTTTAGCTGAATTAAGGTCATGTTATTACTCAAAACAACTGTTTTTGATATCTCATTCACTCCAGGCAAGGGATATTAACGCCAGGCTAGAGAGGATTGAACCAAAACATCGCCCTTTGGATGGACTTGTTAGTACATATACTGCTGGTGACGTTAAGCCTGCCAACCTTAATCCGAAAAGAAGCAGCCCAAAGGCAAAAAGTTCCACCCGCGAAGTGTCTCTCTTTGCAGGTATATATGGATTGGTTCTTCTGATATTAGCATATATGTTTAATTACCACAGTTGAATGGTGCGTGATGCCAGAAGTGATCTGTATGCTTTTGGCAACACATGGTGCTGTACTAGTTGGCTATTCTTGGTGTTAACTTTGCTTTGTTGTTGGCATCATGCAGGAGACAGTGATGTAACAGAAAAGCCTGTTGAACCGATTAAAGTGTACTCTGAGAAGGAGCTAATAAGGGAATTTGAGAAGATTGCTTCCATTCTAGTTCCAGACAAAGATTGGTCTTTACGTATTGGGGCCATGCAGAGAGTAGAAGGTCTTGTTATTGGAGGTTTGTCACCATTCCTTACCCTTTATACCTGCAAAAAAGAGAGCAAGAAATATTTATCCTTCTTTCTTATAGTAGCACGGCTAAATTGTGACCTAGTTATTATTTTATGTATGTTGTGTTTTTATAAGAAGAGTTTAGAAATAATGAGTCAAGCAGAGCTGATAATGTGGATTTTTTATTTTTTTATTTTTTTGTGGATAGAGATAGCATGGTTTTGGTTGAGTGTTCCAACTAAAAAGGGAGAGAGAACAGTAGAAACTATTCCCTCCACACCAAGACGTGTTGTTGGAAATCTTTTTAGCAAGAATAATTGATGAATTTGCACCTTACTGTTTTTACAATATAATTCAATATCCCCATCCCCCATGTTCCTGTACCCAATTGTTGAACACATGCATTTACATCTTTCATAAGAGGTCATGAATTCTTCCCAGGTTAGGAATATTGGCAAAAATGAAAAGTGAACATCTTTTTAATATATATTTTACGATGGCGTGCAAAACGATGACGGGGCAGAAAAATATCAAAACAAAAAGCCACCTTAAGTGGGATTGATTAAACTTTAAGGTGAATAAGTAAATGTTGACTCATATACTAAATTTAAGGGAAAATAGATATTCTATTTACAACATCACAAGTATAATTTTTGATGATGCCAATTAGTTGGTGTCTTTGTTGTATAAATGTGATTCTTGTAGTCAATTTTTCTTTCAAGTATGTTGATATCTTCTCTTGATATTTCTATTTTTTTTTATAAGTATTTAAAATCTACCATAATCGCCAAAAGGGGGCAAACCAAAGTATAAGCACGGTACATTACGCATAGGAAGAAAAAGACGCAGGCAATTTTTTTTTGATACTTCTATGTGATATAGATTATCTATATTCTCCTTATTTTCTCTTGATGGGCCAATTTTAAGTGTACTTTGAACCTTTGAGGTTTTCCCATTTTGTTTTTGAAAATAAAAACAATAATTTCACGTACGATACATCCTTGGTGAAAACTGTTAGATACCTGGGCTTTCAAGTGATTTTGTATCATTTTGATATTTGTTATCTAACCAGTACAACTGTGTGTTTGGATGTCGGTGAGCATGTGTTAGTGGTATATAACCTTTTCATGTTGTTTAATGAGTTAGAGGTTTCTTATATGGTGGAGTATGTCATTGAACTTTAATTATGCATGGGTTGTAATGTTATCGTCAAGGAAGAGCTATGAACATATTTTAAATCATATATCTCATCCCATCAGGTGCAGGTGATTACCCGTGTTTTCGAGGACTTCTAAAGCAACTCATTGGTCCTCTAAGCACTCAATTAGCTGATCGTAGATCTAGCATAGTGAAGCAGGTGTGGTACATTTTCTTGGACTTCCATATGTCAGTTCAGTGGTCTTTTCCCCTTTTGTTTCTTCTTCTAGAAGAGAAAGGAAAAGGGGGATCTATATAATTAACTATTGGTAAAGTAAAACATCTTATGTCCTTTTGTAACCTGATCTCTTTTTTATAAAATTACTGTGGTGATTTTATAATTTTGTACAAGTTAAATTGTTTTGTTGAACTTGGTAGTTCAGAATGAGCGTATGGTGTGCATGACCATGATCAAAAGGAACTGTTATTGAGCTGTAATGATGTTAGGAATTAGAAGTGGGGGAGGGGTTTGAACCCACGATCAAAGGCATGATTAATGGTGCATTGATCATCTGGGCTTGTATGCTTTACATTCCTTTTAACTTTTTATCCTTTGTTTCATTATCATGTCTGGGATTAGGTTTTAGCTTGGAATAGTTAAGAAATTATATGTATTAAGAAACTACAAAATTTAAAATCTTCAGAAAATGTTTCCAATATAAAGAAAAACTTAATTGACGTTATGAGTGTAAGAAATTTAGAAAACATCAGCTGTAAAAATTTTGCGAATATATAATAGCAGTAAAATTGATTCTTTATGTTACAACTCCTATTTGTTTGAAAATACTTTACCCTCTAATGATACTTATGCTTCATGAACACACTACTCGGGACCATTGGAGCTTAGTAAAGAGTTTCAAAATCTATGTGGACTTAATAAAGATGAAAGACTGTTACTTATCAAAAAGACGAAAAAAGACTGTTAAGCAGCATAACATTATATCGAATGAAAATGAACCTAAAAATTTCCGAGATGGTATATTTCCCTATATTTGCTTGAGTGATGCATGAGATCATATAAATGAATGAGATTGTATAAATATTATTGTCAATGAAATTAAAAGGTTGCACAAGTGTGAGGCCATTTTTTGTGTGCAAGTGGGCGGGAAATATTGTGCCATAAAAGTTTGACTTTACTACCGACAGATGGCAGAAATTTAATTTTTAGATAACTCCTTGGAAGTGCTTGTTCGTGGATACTTCTTAGGATTAAGCATATCATTAAAAATCACAAATAGGTTCAGGGACAAGAATCTGCTGTCTTTTATTGTGACTAAAACCTCACTCGCAACGAGTATTTGTATTCTTAATACTAACATACTAAATATAATGTAACACAGCAAATGTCTATTTTTTGTTTATTGCTTATCAACAAATGTGCATCTCTTGTTGAGTGTTTTCCCCACTATTGCCAGGGTTGCCACCTATTAAACTTTCTGTCAAAAGAGCTCTTGGGTGATTTTGAGGCATGTGCAGAGATGTTCATTCCAGTAAGTACAATTTTTTTTTTTTTTGCCGATCCTGTGGTCCTAATATGCTCAAAACATTCTTCTGACTCTGATAAAACCTCCAGGTCCTTTTCAAGCTTGTTGTGATAACTGTACTTGTAATTGCAGAGTCTGCGGATAACTGCATAAAAACGGTGAATCTAAATATATGAGTTTCTGTTCCCTTTTTAAAAACTCTTCACCAGTTAGTAACTCTTTTGATTTGCCAGATGTTGCGTAACTGCAAAGTTTCCCGTGTACTTGCTCGTATAGCTGATTGTGCGAAAAGTGACCGTAATGCTGTACTTCGTGCAAGGTTTTATTTTGCTGCTTTTCTAGGGTAAAGTCCTTTCTTGCGTCATTGCTCAAGTCACTGTAGTATTTATTCATCTTATTGCAGATGTTGTGAGTATTCACTTTTGATACTAGAATACTGGGCTGATGCACCAGAAATACAACGTTCTGCTGATCTCTATGAAGACCTTATTAAATGTTGTGTGGGGGATGCAATGAGTGAGGTATAAACATTTGTCACATTTTAAAATTTTTTACTTCCTTTTTCTGTTTGGACCTTCGAACAGAGATACTTGTGCATGTTTCCGCGCATTCTTTTTAATCATGAATTTGTTATATGAACACGAGGAAAAAGAAAAAGAAAAACACATGTACACATAACACACTCTTGCGGTGCTGAATGTGTATGTTGATGGAATAACTTTTTTTTATCTTCCTCAAGAAAGTGGAGTCTTTTTGGGTGTGCTCAGTCCAACGTAGTCTTTAACCTTCTAAAGTTTCTCATCTTTTCTTTTTTTGAAAGGGTACCTCAAGCTTAAGTTTCTCATCTTTTTTAGGAAGAAATAAAGAAATTGATGCTTGAAACCAGTGTAATAGGTTGCATTGAAATTAGTAAAGTGGAACTTTCTTGGGGAAAATGGGGTAGGAAACGAAAATGACTGAGAGAAGAATGAAGTGAGGAAGCTTAACTTCAAGAAGAAAATGTCATTTCTTCTTGCCCTTGTTCTTTTCCTTTGATTGGTTTGTGGGTTGGTTCTTTCGAGTGTTGGAAATTCAGGTTGTGAAGTGCAACTTTTTCCCTTTTTATTAAAAAAATAATTAAATGTTAAGCAGTTTGTTTCATTATGTAAGAAATAATTTTGTTTCCAACAAAGCCTCGATGAGATTGTTTGTTGTGCGGATTATGGTATGTAGATATCTAGTGGATTAGTGTATGTAGTTCTGCAGGGAGTACTGGGGGTGGATCTTGAGGTAGAACATAATTTGTTTTTAATACCTTTTTCTCTTCTTGCAAATAATAATATATATATGTAGGAATTGTTGTGGTTTCTTTAAATGGATTCACTTCGTTGTTAATTCACTATGGCATCCCTGACACTTAGCTGCCTGAAAATCCTGGCTTGTTTTACTTGATTGCCTTTCTCAAAGACTTTCTTGTCCCTTTAATGTTTATGAGCTAAATTGTTGTTTTGATTTACTTGTTTTGCTGTGAAAACCATCTCCGTCACAATTATTAGTTGCCTTCAAAGGTTAATGAACTGATATTTAGAAACACAAATTTGGCAATTGGTATGTTAATTTTTATCTTTAATATGTTTTCAGTAGTCTTCCCTTGTACTTGCTGGAATTTCTTCAAGGTTCATCCTCACACATTTAACACATTGATTACGACAGGTACGATCAACTGCTAGAGCTTGCTACAGGATGTTTGCAAAGACTTGGCCTGAGCGTTCCCGTCGGCTATTTTTATCCTTTGATCCTGTAATTCAACGTGTACGTGCTTCCTTTTATCCAGAAAAAGTTTTCATACTCCATCTCCTATCTTACCTTCCAAAATATTAGTAAGAAAACCTTATAATGACCTAATAAAGCTTTACAGTATCATTGTTAAGATCATAGATTCAAAGTAGTCATGTTTGGGCAGATAATAAATGATGAGGATGGGGGTATGCATAGACGTCATGCTTCTCCTTCTCTTCGGGAGAGGAGTTCACAAATGTCATTCAACCCTCAAACTTCAGCTCCTCCAGGCCTCCCTGGATATGGAACTTCAGCCATAATTGCAATGGACAAAAATGCAAGTTTAACCTCTGGGACATCACTCTCTTCTGGACTTTTTTCATCACAAGCAAAGTCAGTTGGTAAAGGTACAGAACGTAGCCTGGAAAGCGTGCTGCACGCAAGCAAACAGAAGGTTACAGCTATTGAAAGCATGCTACGTGGTCTGGATGTATCTGAGAAAGGCCGATCAGTTAGTCTGGATCTAGGTATCATTTTAACCTTTTGAGCATTATTCTTTGAGATCGTCTATTAAATGCGCAATTGAATTCGTCTATGTATATTATAAACTAATACTTGAAATATCTCCTGGATCTTTTTTGACCAGCTAAATTTCTCTTTTATTGCCCCTAGTGCAGGAGTTGACCCGCCATCATCTCGTGATCCACCATTCCCTCTTGCTGTCCCTGCTTCGAATAGTCTCACAAATTCTTTATCTTTAGATTCAACTACGTCTGGTATTTCTAAAGGTAATAATCGTAATGGTGGCTTGGTTTTATCTGACATCATCACTCAGATTCAAGCTTCCAAAGATCCCAATAGATTATCATATCGTGGTAGTGCGGGAACTGAGCCTTTGTCAGCACTCTCATCCTACTCGACCAGGAGAGCATCTGAAAAACTTCAAGAAAGAGGTCATTTTGAAGATACTGATGTTAGGGAGGCTAGGCGATCTGTGAACTTGCACGTTGATAGGCAGTATGTAGAAACACCCTATAAAGATGTAAACTATAGGGATTCACCGAACAGTTACATCCCCAATTTTCAGCGGCCACTTTTGAGAAAGAATGTAGCCGGGCGAATGTCTGCGGGCAGGAGAAGGAGCTTTGATGATAATCAGCTGTCTCTGGGTGAGATGTCAAGCTATGTTGATGGCCCGGCTTCTCTCAATGATGCTCTGGGTGAGGGACTAAGTCCTAGTTCAGACTGGAATGCTAGGGTAGCTGCATTTAATTATCTGAGATCTTTGTTGCAGCAAGGACCAAAAGGTATTCAGGAAGTCACCCAGAGTTTTGAGAAGGTGATGAAGTTATTTTTCCAGCACTTAGATGATCCCCACCATAAAGTTGCTCAGGCAGCTCTTTCAACACTCGCCGATATTATTCCAGCTTGCCGAAAACCCTTTGAAAGTTATATGGAAAGGATTTTACCCCATGTTTTCTCACGATTAATTGATCCGAAGGAATTAGTAAGGCAACCATGCATGACAACATTGGAAATTGTAGGCAAAACTTATGGTGTAGATTCTCTTTTGCCATCTTTGCTCCGTTCACTAGACGAACAACGGTCACCGAAGGCAAAGTTGGCTGTTATTGAGTTTGCAATCAATTCATTTAACAAGCATGCAGTGCATTCTGAAAGCTCTGGTAATAGTGGCATCCTTAAATTATGGCTTGCTAAATTGACGCCGTTGGTCCATGATAAGAATACAAAACTGAAGGAAGCAGCTATTACATGCATTATATCAGTTTACTCTCACTTTGATTCAACTACGGTTCTGAATTTTATTCTTAGTTTATCAGTTGAGGAACAAAATTCCTTGAGACGAGCTCTTAAGCAGAATACCCCTCGTATAGAAGTTGACTTGATGAATTTTCTGCAGAACAAAAAAGAAAGACAACGCCCCAAGTCTTCTTATGATCCGTCTGATGTTGTTGGAACATCTTCTGAAGAAGGATATAATGGAGGATCAAAGAAGAGTCACCTGTTTGGGAGGTATTCTTCTGGTTCAATTGATAGTGATGGTGGTAGGAAATGGGGTTCTGCACAAGAGTCAACTCAGAACTCAAATTTTATTGGTCAAGCCGTATTTGATGATACTCAGGAACACTTGTATCATGGTCTTGAGACTGATTCCAACACTCGGCCTAATTCGATATCCAAGGATGTGAAGTATGGGGCCAATACCCTCGGTGAAAATTTAGGATCCTGGAATACCAGGCTGGATGATATGGACAGTAGTGTGAATGTGGAGGTTTTATCTACACCACGTATTAATATGAATGGGCTGGTTAGCTCTGATCACCGACGGGTCTCTGCAGGCTTTAGTCTTGATAATGAGGTTCCACCTCAAGTTGAACTTAGTCATTCAAAACTTCCAGCTTTGAACAGCAGTTCTGTTCCAGATTCAGGACCGAGCATTCCTCAAATCCTTCATCTGGTAAGTTCCCCTTTTCCCCCTTTCATATAAGCTTCAAACATAATTTGGTTTTTCTATCAGTATTTGTATGTCTATTTATTGTTGTACAACAAACATGGAATGAGATTACTCTTTGTGGTGGTTGCTGACATATTTGCAATTTATTTTGGAGATTTGCAATGGAAATGATGAGTGTTCTAGTGCAAGCAAGTGTGGTGCACTTCAGCAATTAGTTGAAGCTTCCATGGCTAATGAGCAATCCATTTGGTCCAAGGTATGATCAATTCCTATATTGAAGCTCTGTGTATGTTTGTGTGTAGTAAAATTCTGTTTTGGCAGCTCGAAATTGAGTTAAAATATTAACGTATTTCTCTATCTTTAGTCAATGGCCTAGAGTATGCTTATGGCCGGATAATAATTAATATGCATATGATATTTGGAATTGCAGTACTTCAATCAGATATTGACAGTAGTACTTGAGATTTTGGATGATTCTGATTCATCTATTAGAGAGCTTGCTCTTTCATTGGTAGTTGAAATGCTGAAGAATCAGGTCTGTTTATTCTCTTTCCTATGGTTCAATTTGTGATGTATTTCTGTCAATGTTGCAGAAATTTCTATTGCTGAATGTCATTTATTGTTCATGCTAATTCTTGATGAAGTTTCTGGGTTTTTTTCGTCTAGAAAGATGCCATGGAGGATTCTGTTGAGATTGTAATTGAGAAACTGCTTCACGTTACAAAGGATACTGTTCCAAAAGTAAACTTTATATAAATGAACTACATCAGTTTTTCTGTTCTTTTTTTAACCGTGTCTTACGGTAGTTTGTTGCAAATCCAGGTTGCTAATGAGGCTGAGCATTGTTTGACAATTGTTTTATCTCAATATGATCCATTCAGATGTTTGAGTGTAAGTTAATGTGTAATCAAGTTTTGGGAGCATACTCTGTTTTCGGTCCTCTTATGTGTATTCACCTCTTAACATTTTTCGTATCCATATTGCAGGTTATTGTCCCTTTGTTGGTTACAGAAGATGAGAAAACGCTTGTTACATGCATAAACTGTTTAACAAAGGTGCTTTCTTGTGAAAACCCATTGCATATAAGCGTTGGCGAGTAATTGTTGTGTTACTATTCTATATACTCCCTACCCCTTTGTTTAACTTATGTGATATTAACCATAGTCGTCAAATCGTGAATCGCATTGCAAAACGAATTTCTTTTTCTGCTGTTTCAAAAAATCCCATTCCGTTTTTCTGATAATGTTTTTGAAAAATGAACTTCATTGATTGATTCGCCTGTTCCTTAATGGTATCGATCGAAGACCCGTATATCGTGTTTTATGTATCGTATCGTGAATCGTATCGTACGATACATAAATGAAATGAAAAATATAGTAATATATATTTAAACATAAAAAACACAATTTATTGGATAATCAAGCATATTAGCTTGACTATATATAAAAGTACCCCAGTAAATATTATTATAAACTAAAAATAAATTTTATAGCCAAAATATTCTAAATTGATTTATTAGATATTATTTTTGTAATCTTAATAGAGTAACAAGGGAAAACAGAAATTTATATTCATCTTTTATCTATAAAACAAAAGAGAATAATTCACATTAACAAGTGAAGATTTATGTATCTGCTTATCGAAAGTGACGTGAGAAAAATAGAGCGACATTCTAAAGAAGATATAAAACTCTAAAAAGTTATTAAAGGCTCATCAAGCGATATAGAAAATGTTTATACTAAAAAGTCTCTTCATTTGAAATGGTAGAAGGCTTAAAAGTTTTGTTTTTACTCATTTGGTTCTACATAAAAACTTTTTTTAAGTCGATTGCTAACTTTAAAAAGTATTGTGTATCGTATCATTTTGTAAGAATCGTATCGAATTGTAACTGAATCGTAGGATACAGTGTTATTTTAGATTCACCTTGGTTGTACGATACACGATGTAAGATTCTGACAACTATGATATTAACTATTAATATATTTTTTATTTCCAACTTTGGTATTTCCCAGTCGATAACATAGTGTACCATCATTTAGTTTTCTCAAAGGAAATTTCGGTTAGATTGATGGATCCTGTTAGTCTTACTATTCTTGTATACTGTGAAGTCCTGTTCAAAGTCTTTCGAGTGCCATATTTGGTAGAAATTTCTTGTGTAATAAGGCGTCATTCTTTCATTTGCCGAGTTGCCTTCACATGTGTGTGTGTGTGTATAATGCACACACACATATAGTTATGCATCTACTATCTAGGAATCATTGGTTATAAGCCTTTAAAAGGTATTTTTTTAGTGATTATGGAGTTTTTTAGTCGGGTCTAGCATGCCAAAAACAGATTTATATGAATTGAGTTGATTTGGAGTCTTAAACTTTCATCTATTTCTTTAACTTCTTTTTGTAGTAGTTTTCTGTACCTCATTATCATGTAGAAATTAAATGTTACTAAATTTTGGTAATCCTTAATTTGAGCCATCAACAATGACCATTTTAACCTAGCTATATATTTGTTTTGTATACTATAGATCCTTAGGCTAGGAAGCACGGATACGGACACAAGATACGGATTCGACAAGATTCACAACACGGGACACAACGTGTTTCCAAAAAACATAATACGATACGTTGGGGGATATGTGGAATTTTATGTATATTTTTAAAAAAAATAAGTGTATATATAAATTTAGCTAAAGCATGATAAAATCAAGTAAAATATTGAAGAACACTTGTAACATAATCATCTCCAAGTCCAATAACAAATAAGATTATAACATGCAGCTCTAAGTGCTAACAGGATCTATGAGAGATAATCAAGTGTTAACTTCAAAGTTTAAGTTCAATGAAAATACTAGCACCTGTGGTCCTATCATGAAGTATCTAGAAGTATGTGATACATATCCTTAAGTGTCCGTGGAGTGTCCGAGTGTTGAGTTATTAGTATAGTCTTGACTTGGTATTCTACTATAATATCTATTGTTGATTCGTATTCACCACTCTTCTGGGCATAGTTTTGATTATTCCTTTTGCGCTAGATACTTTTTCACTGGGAAACTTGTGAGTCTACTATTTTTAAGTTTAAATTGGTGATGACATTGCTATGCTTCTCCATTTCTCTTTCAGCTTGTGGGCAGGCTCTCCCAAGAGGAATTGATGGTTCAGTTATCATCTTTCTTGCCTGCTCTTTTTGAAGCTTTTGGGAACCAGAGTGCTGATGTTCGCAAGGTTAGTGATGTTATCTAGATGTCTTAATTTCACGCTGATGAAATTTATGATCTATTGGACAAGGGACAATTTTGTGTACCCAATATAAAATGGTCATCCTTTGAATGAATAAAACCCCTGTTCTTTATGAACCTTAATAATGAACAATGTAAGGGACAATTTTTTTCTTTTTGGTAAGATTGTGATTAGAGAGCAAATCCTAGGCGATAAAGTTTAGTGGAGAACAAGTAGCTATTTATAGTGTTAGGGTCATTTCCTCTATGAACTTGCCCTATTCCCCCTTTCCTGAAGGAGTTAAGATCTCACCATTACAAAAATAACTCTTGAAAGTCACTCTTATGGTAGGGAAATATAATAGTTTGGAGTTATATTTGTTGGGGTTTCTGATATAACAATGCAATTTTAATGAGCTACATTCCCACGCATCAACCCCAAACAAAAGACACCCAGCCAATCCCCACCCCACGGCCCACACCACACCAACATTCACATACGAGACAAGGATATCTGGTGGCTGAATGGCAAATTTATGTGTTGAGAATGAGATGTTGGAAATTATTGTTAATTTTTGTGGACTTCATTTCTTATATTTAACTAGTGTAATTAATATCAAGAGTCTTTTAGCACTTAGTATGAGGGATTCAAGGCTGTGTTTACTCAAGTTTGTTTTTGTTTTGATATTTATTTCCTTGGTTGCAGACTGTTGTATTTTGTTTGGTGGACATCTATATCATGCTTGGGAAAGCATTCTTGCCTTACTTAGAGGGACTTAACAGTACACAATTGCGGTTGGTGACAATTTATGCTAACCGCATATCGCAGGCCAGGACAGGTACTCCAGTAGAGGCAAACCATGAATAGCCGTGTTGCTAGGAATGTTATTGTGGCTGTGTAGAATATGTTCTGATCATTCATTTATTGTATATCTTGTGTATCATGCCATGTTCATTATTTGTTTTCCCCCTTTCACTTATGGTTTGGGGTTGAGGGTGAGCGTTTGTCAACAAATATTTGAAAATGTCATTTTTTGTTGGTGCCAATGATTTACTCTGCATTTTGGGGAGATCATCCCTGTATTTATGTGGAAGAGAGTTTTGGAGTTGGCGAGTTATGATTGTAGAGTCCGTGACATGGCATTCATATGTTGTCATACTGCTACTAACTTGCCAGAGGACTTGTGCATAAGGATCCTCATAAGTTTGTAATCAGTGATTTGAAATTGCATCAGATTTGGCTGTTGGATTTTTGGCTATGTATGCCGTATGTGGCACTTTATATTTAGTTATTTCTATCTCAGTTTCAATTGGAAAACGAAATTAGTGATTTGAAATTGCATCAGGTTGGGTTGGTGTAGTTTACGGCTGCCTCTCTGTATGCTGTATGTTGTTACCCTTTCTAGTTTGTTCTTCCCTTCCCATGGGTTTAAGTGGAAAATTATACGAGGTCTACTCAGCCATGATGCTCAAAAGTTTTTTTCCCCAAGGCAGGGGTAATTGGGCTGGGTAAACCTGAAACAGCCTGAGCAGATATCTAATCTTTCCATGTTATAATTAACAAGACTTTCATCTATCTATCTATATTATAAAGTGGGAGGAAAAAATAGTCGCTTTTTGGTGTTAAACAATTTTGTGAAACATTTCTTAGTTTCCCTACCCTGTCCATCCCTATTAATTCTCTTAAGCAGATTTTTCGTTCCTACTTTTCTCTCACTCTCTCTTATCCCATTTACTCACCCACTCTTATTCTTTTACGTTAAATAACACACGTAGAGTGAGCAGTTAACTAGTTATGTATAATTTAAACTCAAAGATGCATCAAACAAGCACAGGTGTCTAGTAAAATAGTCGATTTTGAAATAATAGTGATGATGAGCCACCGTAAACTTAACTGGTGATGATCTGTTGCACAGAATTCTATTACAGTGCTTGGTAGTCTCAATTTTTTTGAGAAGAAAGTATCTTGTGCTTGCTTGCTTGTTAATCTTAAAAAATAATGGAAGGGAAACGAGGAGAGAGCGGCCAATTCTCGTACTTTTTATTTCGAAAAAGGAAAGAAAGTTGAGAAAAGAGTTTCTATATGGTAAAGTTTATATAAACTATCTCCAACTCATATCCAAGGAAAAATGGGCGAAATTAAATTTGCGAGTGTCAACTCCTTACATTAGCCGATGTGGTAGAATCTGAAAGATGTTTTATATTTTCAGATGTTTGGTACGACTAGGATGACAAGAAAATAATGTGGTCAAAAATATTATACCGATAATAAAGTGGTTAATGAAAATTATTTTATATACCATGTCTCCAAAAACACTTTTTCTTGGAAGCTTTTTATAAGGTAATTTTTGAAAGAAAAAAAAACAAAAAAACGAGACAAACTCATAAAAACACAGATGCCACCGGGAAGGACCTGTCTTTCAATAACTTATTGTGGGTGGATTTAAAAACGTACCACTGCAACGGAGCTAACCATATATAGGGATTGGGTGGCTTATCTACCATATCTTATAAGGTTGATGTCACTCATATAGTATCACAAAAGCCTAAGCCTTATTTAGAAATTATAAATTTTAAAATAATATATTTGTTTTATATTTATTCTTAAATATAATAATTTTTAATTTAATAATAGTGTTATGATAACAAAATTGTAAAATTAAAATCGAGAATATTGCGTGATTTTATATGTTAATACTGGCTTGGTATTATTGTTCTGGGCCTAACCCTACCTAAAATTTGAACAGAGGTCAGGCCCAAATATGAATCACCAGATCCAATAACCCGAAACAAGTGTCCGTGTAAATCGCCTTTGTTTTGTGCGTCCCATGTCAAGTATCCAGTATCCACCACTAAAACCCTAAACCCTAAAGCCCGCTCCCTTCTAGACCCTTCTCTCCCTCATTATTTAGTATTTACTCTCCTCTCCTCTTCAACTCAGTGAAGCACTTCAATTTGAAACCTAACTTTCTCTCTCCTCTTTCTCAGTCTACAGCAGGGATGTATCGTTTTGCTACCAAACTTGCCTCCAAAGCTCAGTACGTCAAATTCCTCCTCAACAAATTATAATGAAAGAACTAGAATTACCACATTCCCAAATTTTCTAATTTTAACTTAATCTTATCTTTCTTTGTTTTGTAGGATCGCTAGGAACAGTACACATCAGGTATAATTTGTAGCCTGACAAAGATTTAATCTTTGATACACACTTCAAAAAAAAAAGAATTAATCTTTGTTTGTTAAGATGATTTTGTTTGATTTTTTTGCTAAATTTAGATTGGAAGTAGATTGGCTTGGAGCCGAAATTATGCAGCCAAAGATATTAGATTTGGTGTTGAAGCCCGAGCTTTGATGCTTCGGGGTGTCGAAGAGCTTGCTGATGCCGTTAAAGTTACAATGGGGCCTAAAGTACGTCATTATTTTATGTTGTCGTTTCATGGTTAATAGAAAATTTGTGTGTATGTGTGTTATATATTTTATGATGTTTTAACTGAAATTTCAACCATTGTTATTTTCTGTTCTGTTGCATTTCCTAACTTATGGTAAATGCTGAAAAAGTTGGAGGATTAAGAAAACGTAAACCTTTTAGGTTCTTTGAATGTGGTGATGAATGTAATATGGCCAGAGCATGTTTGATTGTTTATTTATTATGACTGTTAGTGTAATAAAAATGATATTTTGAAAGACTCCCAGAATATTACAAAGCCACTTTGTTGAATCATTTGTTTTATTGTTTACATGTGCCTGGATCTAGGGGACTTTGAGGCTTTCAAAACTAATGCTCAAATTCAGACTTGCAAGGTCTAACTTTATCTCTTTTAGGAGGTCTGCATTCCAAAATTTGTGTAATTTGGCAGCAGTAACATTGAAACATCCTTTGCGTGGTATTACTATCTTTAGAATAAAATCTCTCTTTCTCAAACTTTTTTCCTTGAGGTTTATTCTTTTTTAGATTTAGATAGCAGTTTTGATGTGGTAGTTGCAGATACAAATAAGACATATCTGTCTTGATGACTAATAAATCACACGCCTTAGTGAATTTTCTCCAATTTTGTTCTTAGTTAAAAGGGGGAAAATAACTGACATGCATAGATTTAAATTTCTATCAATTTCATTTCCTGTGACTCTTTCTTATAGGGGCGTAATGTCGTCTTGGAACAAAGCTTTGGGGCTCCTAAAGTGACCAAGGATGGAGTCACCGTTGCGAAAAGCATTGAGTTCAAAGACAGAGTTAAGAATGTAGGTGCCAGCCTTGTAAAGCAGGTCGCAAATGCTACGAATGATGTTGCTGGTGACGGTAAGATCTCTCGAATATTAGTGAGGGATATTGTCGATGAAGTTATGTTTTATAGGTTTTAGTTGGCTTGACTTTTAATGTTGCTACTCCTACCGTATAGACCCTAGATGGTTTTATTTGTGTAGAGAGTAACCTTATGATGCTGTATTTTGAAGTAGACAGTGCTGATGGTTCAAAGCTTCTTTGACATGTCTTCAGGTACCACCTGTGCAACAGTCCTAACGCGTGCCATATATTCAGAAGGGTGCAAATCTGTGGCGGCTGGAATGAATGCCATGGATCTCAGACGTGGAATTACTTTGGCAGTTGATGCTGTGGTGGCAAACTTGAAAAGCAGAGCAAGAATGATTAGTACATCAGAGGAAATTGCGCAGGTTTGCATTAGGGAGTGATTACAATTAGAATTGGGAGGCGGTGACATTCATATAAATGCATTAGAGTAAGGTACATTGATATGGAAATTTATTTACTTTGTCTGATATAATCCCATTTAAAAGGTTGGTACAATATCAGCTAATGGAGAAAGAGAGATTGGAGAGCTTATAGCCAAGGCTATGGAGAAGGTTGGCAAAGAGGGAGTTATTACCATAGCTGTAAGTATTTACTTTTTGTTTTTCCCCTTTTGAAATTTTTGCTAGTGTGCATTATACATTTAAAGCCTCCTTGCAGATAGGTGTAGTTTTGGGCTTCTAAAGCTTCAATTCTGACTTATTTTCTCTTGTCTTTTCTTTCTCTTGGTTTCTGTTAGGGTCATTCACTGTGCGTAGTATTATCAAATAATTCTTCTTCTTTTTTCTTTTTTTTAATGAGTGGAATGAAATAAGAACCAAAAAGCATTTCTATGAAGAATCCTAGTTATCTATAAAGCATTGTGTTTCTTATTTTGGGAAAAATGTTATTTGGATTCGCATTTTGCGTGTTATACATGCTGTTGTTGAGTGCTTTGTTTTCTTTCTTTATGAACATAACACTTTCTCTTCTATGATGTATATATGACTTTCAATTCCCTGGAATAAGAGAGCAATTTTGTGATACTTTCTCATGCAGAAAGCCCTGGTCTCTTGATTTTCATGTGGATTTAGTTTCTTTATTGAACTGTTTCAGGATGGGAAAACACTGGACAATGAACTGGAAGTTGTTGAGGGAATGAAGCTGGACAGGGGCTACATATCCCCTTACTTCATCACCAATCCCAAGAATCAAAAATGTGTAAGCTATTTTCATGCATTAATTCCTTTTTCTTTTTTGTTTTTGTGTGGCACTGATGATTATGGGGTTTTGGTTCACCATTGCTGGTTGGCATTTTTCCCCTTGCACAGTGCATTATTTAAGCTCTCATCTGTGTAAGTTTTTATTTATCTATTTTTTATTTATTTATTGGTTTTTCCTTGACAGGAATTGGAAGATCCATTGATTTTGATCCATGAGAAAAAAATATCCGGCATAACTTCCGTGGTGAAAGTGCTGGAGTTGGCCTTGAAGGTAAGTGTTGTGGCTAAAGCAATCTGCATGCTCAATCTTATTTGAGTCATGTTAACATTTTAATTGTGTATTGGCAGAAGCAAAGATCTTTATTGATAGTTTCTGAAGATGTGGAAAGTGATGCATTAGCAACTCTCATTCTGAATAAGCTTCGAGCTGGAGTCAAGGTCTCATCAGATTCTTCTTATCACTAGAAAATTTATTAACTATTTGCTTATGTAATTTGTTACTTTTCTTTGTAGCTGCACTTTTTCTTGATGTAATTTCTGCATGAGTCTGTAGGTTTGTGCCATTAAAGCTCCTGGGTTTGGAGAGAACAGGAAGGCCAATTTGCAAGACCTTGCGATACTCACTGGAGGCGAGGTAGGTTCACCTTTTATTATTCTATTGACATGGACACTTTCTTTTAATTTGGTGCTGCTCTGCTGCTGCCGCTGCTATGTTGCACAGTTAAATTTCTTTTCATCTGTTATTTATTTTTATTTTTAATAAATGAAATAGGTTATTACCGACGAGCTTGGAATGAACATTGAAAAAGTGGGACTTGAAATGCTTGGCTCGTGTAAAAAGGTGAGATCTCTTGCACAGTTTTCTTGACTGACAGTTCATATTCTTTATAATTATTACAACCATAACTGCATAGTGCCATTCTATTTGTGGATGTGTAGGTTACAATTTCAAAGGATGATACAGTAATCCTTGATGGGGCAGGTGACAAGAAAGCTATTGAAGAAAGATGTGAGCAGGTTTAGACTCATTCCCAGCTGTATGAAATTCTGTCATTTGCCCAATTCATTAGTATGACACTGAATTGGTTGCCATTCTCTTGTGACAGCTAAGATCGACAATTGAGTTAATCACTTCGGATTATGACAAGGAGAAGCATCAGGAGAGGCTAGCAAAGCTTTCCGGTGGAGTTGCTGTTTTGAAGGTCAGCCTCTTGTGTAAAGAGTTTTTTAGTGTCATTGATGGAACAACAATCAATATAAAAGGCCAAAAGGAAATTTACTGGATCATATAACAATTGGATACTGATATAAATCTGATTTTCTGACAGATTGGAGGAGCAAGCGAAGCTGAGGTTGGCGAGAAGAAGGATAGAGTAACTGATGCTTTAAATGCTACAAAGGCAGCTGTTGAAGAAGGCATTGTCCCAGGTAATAACCACAAAGTTTTATGATAGAATATTTGTATGAGAGACTCCTCTCCAAATCACGGGCCTGTGATGACCATACAATAAGTTAGAGGAATTTTTCCTGTGCAGGTGGTGGTGTAGCTCTTCTTTATGCCTCAAAGGAACTTGAAAAGCTGCAGACTGCCAATTTTGATCAGAAGATTGGTGTTCAGATTATCCAGAATGCTCTAAAGGTCTGTCTATTATACTATCCCTTAGTTTTGAATTCCTAGAGGAGTCGTTAGTACTGAGTACTTGTTTTAATCAGATCGATCCATTTAAATATTGGATTGGTAAGTGTGAATTCCAGTTGATTAATTCCATTGCACGTCCCAAGTTGGATGTTAGTTATTGGGTTGTGTATGTTTAATATTGTTGAAATATGACGATCAACAAACATCTGTATGTTAAATTATGTGTGTGTGTGTGTATATATTGAATCTATAAAATGTATACACATTTTTATGCAATTTTATTTGGGATAGAGGTAGTAATAATTAGCCTCAGAAGGAAGAATGTATGCTGCAATCTAGTTCTTCAAAACCCAACTCTGTAACATTATATTTTGTGCAGGCACCTGTGCATACAATTGCTTCCAATGCTGGAGTTGAGGGAGCTGTAGTGGTTGGCAAATTGTTGGAGCAGGACGATCCTGATCTTGGTTATGATGCAGCTAAAGGTTTCTCTCTTTCTCTCTCTGCCTCTCCAAACTTTATAGGTGCAGTTCTTGAATCAATACTAACTTTGTGCTTTCTCTCCCCACTTGCTTTAGGTGCGTATGTGGACATGATCAAGTCGGGAATCATTGACCCATTGAAGGTCATTAGGACAGCTCTGGTAGATGCTGCAAGGTAAATATATTTGGTTATTCCTATGTAGAGAATTTGTTTCTTTTTTGGGGCAAGAATTGATATGATGTGTTATGTTGCAATGTAGTGTATCGTCTTTGTTGACTACAACGGAGGCTGTTGTGGTAGAACTTCCCAAGGATGAGAAGGAAGTACCGGCAATGGGTGGAGGCATGGGTGGCATGGATTATTGAATGAATAAATACACAATGTAATCCCGCTGGTCCCAGCGAAACAACCTGATTTCAATACCACAAACTTCATAGATTGAAACGTGTATTAGGTAAAAATTGTTAGTTTAGCTGATTTTTACAGTCTGCCCCATTCCATATTGAGATTTTAAGTTTTTGTTCTCTTTCTATGTTCTTCCTCTGGAAGTCTGAAACCGGTGTAATCATAGTATAGGAGGAGGGGAGGCTGTACGAATAATATGAAATTAACGTTTTCTAATTTCTTAGACCCTTTTTTTGTTTATCTTGGTTATATCAATATTTACTTCAAATCTAGTTCTTTGTAGCTGAATGGATTAGTTGTACTGGAGAGTGCTTATAAAATCCACATAAATCAGAGCATTTTGCTCTCGGACCATCTTCTTCCCCCTCAATTTCCTGTCAGATATTATTCAAGTACTATATGCCCCATACAGGTACACTACTGGTATCTCGTGGGCTACGCAAGTACAATACTATTAGTATTAGATGCAAATATTATTGGTTCCATTTATATATATTAATTATTTATTTGAGGGAGGATTTGTGAAAATACCAATTTAGAGTGGAAATATCAATTCCTTGTATTTACATCTTTCTTTATATTGCTTTACGCGCAGCAGTCAATATATGATTTGACCTAGGCTGGAATCATATATTGAGCCTGCCTGTGGGTATATGGTCATCACGTTGATGTGTTGCCTAAATTCATTTGTTTACTTTTGTAATGGGATTAAAAATTTATTTTGTACAAAATTATATTGCGATATGAATTAATATATTCCCTCTGTCCCAAATTAATTACTCAGTTTGATTTTTTAAAGTCAAATTAACCATTTTTAAAACTAATCTTTTTACTATTTTTGTTAAAATATAGGTGAAGAGATTATAACTAAAAAAAAGTATATCCAATTTATTACTAACCACAATTTTTATAATTTTAAAAATATATTTATATATGCTTAATTATTAATTCTAAAAATAGTCATTTTGACTTTAAAAAAAATCAAAACTGAACAATTAATTTGGGACGGAAGGAGTATAACCATTCGGGCTTGAAATTTGCACTTGTTTTAATGTATGTTTAATATAAGAAAGCAATCAAGGCATAATGTTCACATACATTCAAATACCAAATATGCATATTAGATTACTTAATCATGTAAGTGGATGATTATATGTAATTTACATGATTATAAGTATTTTTTATTTTTTTTAAGTTTATGAAAAATTAATTCACAAGTCGACTTGTTAGTTTTTCGATTCTTAATTTTTGGTATTATTAATTTCTACAATCCACAAGTTATTATAAACATATTGAAGGGCAATCGGGGGGCGGTCCGGTGCAGGTACCGTCCGGTGCACAGTATTAAGTTTTTTTTTTTTTTTTTTTTTTTTTAACCACAATTATCAGAAAAAAAAATAAAAAATAATAGAGCAAGTTTGAAAAAAAAACTGTAAAAAAAAGTATTTTTTGTATTGAAAAAACACCGTAAACAGTTTGCAGTGTTTTTTCGATACAAAAAATACTTTTTTTTACAGTTTTTTTTTTCAAACTTGCTCTATTATTTTTTATTTTTTTTTCTGATAATTGTGGTTTAAAAAAAAAAAAAAAAAAAAAAAAAAAAAAAACCTTAACACTAATGTACCGGACGGTACCGGTCGTTAATGCACCGGACCGCCCCCCAACCCATTGAAGGGATGCTGATTATATATTTATTGCTCCATCATTTCATGTACCGCTCTTAAACCACACATGTTTCTCTTTAAAGAGTAGTAGTATTTTAAAGACAAACATGTTACTGTCTCGTCACTAGACTTATTCTATGTACCAGGGTGAGAACCGGAGTATATTATATACTAGTATATTATATTTACAAAATGACTGTAGCCCTCCTATCCTAGGTAGTTATGCATGCCACAGTCCAGTTGCAGTTCCGGTCATATCATTAATATTCAAGTGGCCCACACCACACTTGTTTTGTGGCCTATAGCTATAGGCGTAGCCACTTGGCGAATCATTTTATATACACCACTACTCTTTAAGTTTATTAATTTAAAATTTTGAAGATTAAAGTGGAAATTATAAGACATTTTAAGAAGTTCAAAAAATAAAATAAAAATTATTATAAAAGTCGAGGAATATTTTATAAAGACAAAAAGGCTTTAAATTTTTTGTTAACACCGAATCGGTCTCAATCGGCGAAGTATAAAGTTTCCTTGAGAATGATTGGAATCTTATTAGTTTTCCTTTCCAAATCCTTAGGCTGATATAAAATCAATTATTCTACAAAATTCGAAAAGTTAGAAATATGATGATTTCCCTAATTCAATTCTTGTTTTCATACATAGTTAGAAATATTTGTTTTGTGTATTTCTTAAATTAGTGCTTCTTTCACGTGACATTTAAAGGCAAGTTATTTAATGTAATCAGGAAGCAAGTATAGTCTATAGTCTATAGATATTAAAAATTAAAGAATCGGGTAGTTTACCGTTACTTGTCATTTTCTAGTTAAAGAATCTCACTCAATCACTCACTCACTCACCTGAAATTCAAACTATAATATACTAATAACTAATCAGGAACATTACAATCTTTCTTTTTAAGTAGTAGTAATGTATTAGCACTATAACTATAATAGGGGAGCACATAAAGTTGCACAAACTTTGCAGGCATAAAGTTAGGCTTCCTAAGCATGTCATTGTCTGATTAGCATATTAAATTCACATATTAGCACTACACTATAAAATTGTGAAACAAAAGTCTTATCTAAATAGAGGAGCACACATCAAAGGTCATTCTTGAGGTCAAAATAGTCAACCACCGATACAACCGTACATGTAATTGTCCCCTACATGGCCCGCGAACAAAAATATTTTAATATTTCATATTATTTTTTTTATATAAAAATAAAATTAATTTATTATGTGAAAATATATATATATATATATAAATAAAAAATATATGTAATGCGAAAATAGTACTCTCCGTAAATAAATTATAGCGATAGTACTTATATATGTATGTATTATATAATAAGAAATTGATAAGTACAGTATATGGGTTGAAGTAAATCATTAATTAATCAAGAGCTATATGTATATATTTATGTTGGCAAAAAGTTTTGACTGAAGTAAAGTTTAATTTTCACTCTATTAATGAGAAGAAGGGGATAATTTTCACCCAGTTTCACTATGATGAAGTAAAAAGGAAATATTTATTTATGTTTTCTCTTAACAAGAAGAACATAGTCACAATTTAAGATTTAAGACTCATCTGTGTCATTCGAGATACAAAAGAAGATCCATCTCGTTACACTATAAATTAATAGTGGGGATTTAGGATATATATAATAAATTTAATATATATAATAATTATATAAATAAATATTATATGCTAAATAAAGTGACATAAGATTATAATTTTTTTTTATAAATTATTAAATAAAATGGGTTTATAAACCTTAATTTATAAAAATGAATGAGTGGGGAAATGTGTACTGTTGTGACAGAAAACACTGTCTCCGACACATACCGTCAAAATAAATTTGGTCCTTTTCCTCCTCCCTCTTCTTATTATACTCGACTTAATTATTGCCAGGGCGTAAAACAGAAAGTACAGGAAAAAGAAATAAACAAGAGAGAGGAGAGAGACAGGGGCACCTTATCTTCTTTGGCTGCAAAGGAAAGGACACTCGACGCAAAGAGGAAAAGCATTTTCCTTTTCCATAGAACACCCAAACACCCACAATTCCTCTACCCAGCTTTCTCTGAGAATATCTCACAGTACATATTCCAAACCAGGGAGAGAGAGGAAAAAAGACTGCGCTGGCTTAGGTAAGGTAAGCCATATATTTATATATATACATACAGAGAGAGAAAAGAGTCAACGAATGGCGGTGGTCGCTGAATCATATATAGGTTTTTTTTGTTTTGTTTTTTTTCATTTATTTATCAACTCTGATTTCTATTTCTGATTTGTAATTTATGAAATTGTAGGTCTAGCACTTAAAGTTCTTCGTCCCTGTGAATTATTCGGTTAAGCTTAACTGAAAATGAATCACTGTGTTCCGGATTTCGATATAGAAGAAGAGGACTCAATTCCCACATCTTCAGCTCTAAACAGATCAAAAAAATCGTCAGTGTAAGTGTATTTTTTTTATTTGATTGAAGGCTGAAATTTTGGCTCCCTGTTTAGTAATACTGCTGAACTATGTTCAATTTGAATGACTGATTAGGGCCGAAGAAGAGGAGATCATGGAGCTACTTTGGCAAAACGGTCAGCTTGTGGCTCATAGCCAAAGCCAAAGATCTCTCAAAAAATCTCACGTCGGTGGAGCCTCGGAGCAGAGAGAGATCCGATCGGAGGAAGAAACGGCGACGGCACATCAATTGTTTATGCAAGAAGACGAGATGGCCTCCTGGCTTCATTATCCTCTCGAAGACTCTTCCTTCGACCGAGATTTCTATGGCGATCTTCTCTATTCCGCTCCCGTCGCCGCAGCTGTTTCGGCCCCGCATCGGCAGGCGGTGGCTGTGGCTCCTCGGCCACCTGTGCCGCCGCAGAGGCGATTGGAATCGTCTATAGAATCTCAATCCTCACAGCAAAGGTATCAGAATTTCTCACTCTTCTCGAGGCCAAAGGGAAGGATTGAATCCGGACCGTCGAGTTCGAATAAGACGGGAAAGGAATCAACTGTTGTGGACTCGAACGAGACGCGGTTCACGACAGCTCTCGAATCCAGGGTTTCATGTGTAGCGGATAACGTCGCGCAGGTTTCCAGCCGAAATATAGGTTGTTCCGTTACGGCTACCGCGACGAATACCTCGCCGGCAGCGTGCGAGCAGACGGTGTCATCATCCCCAGGCGGCTCAGGAGCCAGCGTCAGTGCAGCGAGCGCCGAGCCGGCACATAAGCTGACTACTACCACGATTGGAGCCACGGCTGCGACGACGGAGGATCGGAAGCGGAAAGGAAGAGAAGCTGACGACAGCGAGTGTCAGAGTGAGGTGCGTAATACTCCACCATTGATATTTGATACTGCTGCTAATATTACTACGTTTTCTTCTTTTCTTTCTTTCCTCTTTTCCCATGTATATTTCGTCTTCATATATCATTTTTTTTAGCTCAAGTGTCAGTCTGACGTCGTCGTTTAGTGCACCTTCGTCTTTGAATTTACAACTATTCAGTCCTTCTTTCGACTGGTTTGCCACGTCACCTCCGGTTATTCCACGTGGCATCAAGTAATCTTTTGCTAATCGTATGGCCATAAAACTCCTGCCACATGTAGGTCTCGATACCACAACAGTTTCACGCATCTTCATGCATAGCGTGAAGAGTTTCTATAAACCAACCAACAAATAGTAATTTATTTTTTCAATTTTTTCCCCTTCATTTTGCGTCTAAAAAGATATGTACAGCCTTATAGTTTATGCATAACGAGTACTCCTAGTACAGTAGTAGTCTATAACAGTTAGTAGTAGTCTACATATACAATGCCTAGCCGTACATATTACGTTCTAAATTAACTGCTAGTACCCATCAGTAAAGTTTTACCCAAATAACTACTTACTGATGTATATACCAAGTTTTTCCTGGTTGAAATAGTGATATTGGGATTTATATTATGGCGCGAAGTGATGTAATACAACTTTGTACTATATACATTAAAAGTTCTACATTTGCACTGTTATTTTAAACTTAGATAGAAATTATAGCTCCGTCCCAAATTAATTGCTCAATTTTGACCATTTTAAATCAAATTGACTATTTTTAGAATTAATAATTAAGCATATATAAATATATTTCTAAAATTATAAAAATTGGAGTTAGTAATAAATTGTATATACTTTCTTTTGGTTATAATCTCCTCACCTATATTTTAGCAAAAATAGTAAAAAGATTAGTTCTAAAAATAGTCAATTTGACTTAAAATGATCAAAATTGAGCAATTAATTTGGGACAGAGGGAGGACTATTCAAATCTATTAAGCCGATAGTGTCTTGGTCTGTGGTAATCTAGGCATTAATTGTTCTCTGCTGAGATATAAGCTTGCAATATTTTAAGAAGCTATTAATCTGCTGAGATATAAGCTTGCAATATTTTAAGAAGCTATTAAGTGTGGACCTCCATATATAAGAGTGAAATTTTGAACGCATGTCACCTCTCTAGTACAATAAGACTGGCGCCAGTGTGACTGTACTAGTACAACTAGAAGGGGGACACTAGAAGATTAAAGTTTTTGCTTCATTATTTCAGTTTTTAAAATTTCAGAAAAGGTTTATGAAAATCTATGAAAGTGTTTCTCAAAAGCTGCCTTGGGTTTCCCTCAGACAATAAACAGAAAATTGCAGGGGAAAGATGAAGGGAAGAAAGAGATTTTGAGAGATTAGGTGTTAGGGTTGAAGGAGAAGAGGGCACCGTGCAAATTCCACCATGAATGAGGGAAATTCTTTACCGAATAATGTCCTATGTTTCATGTTTATACTTCCTCATTGTGTAGTTGGCTGATATTTGAGGGCAAAAGATAAAGAAAAACATTAAGAAGATTGTACATACCTATATCGTATTTATGACGTTGGCTATGTTTTGAGTTAGTAATATCCTGACCTTTTTTTAATGACGTTCTAACCGTATTTTTATCCCCCTACATTCAAATTTAGCTTCTTCTTTTATTTATTTATTTATTTTTTTAAATTGTGGTCCTTTCTGTTTCCAAAGGATGTCGACTTTGAGTCTGCTCATGCAAAAAAGCAAGTTCGTGGTTCAACATCCACAAAGAGATCCCGTGCTGCAGAGGTCCACAATCTCTCGGAGAGGGTGTGTCTTATGCACTTTTGTGGTATTTTAGAGCTTCTTTATCTATTGCATTGAGTTCCTGCCACTGTTTACTCAATTGGTTTTATCTCACTCAGAGACGTCGAGATAGGATTAATGAAAAGATGAAGGCTTTGCAAGAACTCATACCTCGCTGCAACAAGGTTTGACATGTTGTGAATGTAATCCTGTTTTGTGAACACTTAAGTACTATTCATCGAGTTAGATGTATTTTTTTCCCTTAAATATCTTTGTTTTCTTTTTCTCTCTTCTATGAATTTCAGTCAGACAAAGCTTCAATGCTGGACGAGGCAATAGAGTACTTAAAATCACTTCAAATGCAAGTACAGGTACATTTGTTTTCAGGCTTTTCTTAAAAACTCATACCCCATTATATCTTTTTCTTTGCAGAAACGTTGCTTATACTTATTACCTATCTATCTGTGAAACTTGTGTGAGTTGCCTAACACTGGGATGTTCCAGCAAATACCAGCCTTATATCTGGATTGAATCATTTGTCTTTCTGTTTATTGAGGAAGTGCAACATCTGCCTGGGGGTGAAAATGCAAGATAGTGAAATCTTCACTAACACAGTTTCTGATACATTGTAATAAACAATAAAGTGGCTTATCACTTTCGGAATAGCAGTTGTTACAAGCATGATCTGAAGGTTCTTTTCGTATGTATAGACAACATGATGGAGCTTGTATAATAACAATACTGTGGCAAATATTTTCTCACTTATGCTATGCCAAGATGAGCAAGGAGGCACTATGTGAAACTGTCCTGAGTGGTTATTGCTTTGAAACATTAACCTTTCCGAGTAAATTTATGACACTTATTTTTTCTCTGACTATTTGCATGCATGTGATTATTTGGTACTTATATCAAACACGAACATTCTCATGGTGATATCATATATGTATTTTGACTTTTGGTCCTTTTGCACTATGTGCTGGTCACTTTGATGGGGTCAGTATGTTAGCATGCACTTGTGTATATGCTCAGCCTGCATATCCTACCTTTATATATTTGCTACATGTTATCTGTTTAAGGAGTTATATTGCTCAATTCTTGTTTATATGGCTTTAAGTTAATCACCTATAGAAATTTAGAGTTAGTGTATGCATTTTAAAATAAGAAACTAAACTGTAACTCTCACCAGATGATGTCTATGGGATGTGGCATGGTACCTGTGATGTTTCCTGGCATTCAGCAATACATGCCACCAATGGGAATGGGCATGGGTATGGGGATGAGCATGGATATGGGAATGAACCGGCCAATGGTGCCATTTCCGTCAGTTTTACCAGGTTCAGCATTACAAAACCCGGGTGCAGCACCTCATTTGACCCCAAGGTTTCCTATGCCAGGCTTTCATATGCCACCCGTATCTCTACCTGATCCATCCAGAATCCAAGCAACCAGCCAGTCAGACCTTATGCTACACTCACTTGCTCCACAGAATTCCAATCAGGCACGAATGTCAAATTTTCCTGATCCATATCAACAATATCTTGGGCTCCATCAGGCACAAGTACCTCTAGCTCAGGCATGTTTGGCCTGTTACCTCTGTTGATTTAGATGTTAGATATGTTTAATAATTTTCAATCAAGCATCTACATGTATAATTTTACACCACTGTTTCCAATAATACATCCTTGAATTGCAACTAGTCTTTCATTGATTCGATGATTCTGGACAAATAATACAGAAGTTCATGTGATCCCTCATACACGAGAATATTGCATATTCCGGCCTCATCTTATGTAGCTATCATGTCGGCTTGGAACTTTTACTGCGAAAACTTTGTTAAGTTATATAAATTTGAGGGGGATTGTATATTACTGAGGTCCTTCAGTTCTCTGTGCAGAATCAGGCGGTGCAGCCTAGTCCTAGCAAGCCAAACAGCAGTGGAGAAGGTGGGAATCCTCATAATCACCAATCTGGTAAGTTGATTAATTTGACAATTCTGTTAGTTGTGAGATATGGTAGGATCCATATGAATGCTGGAAAGAATTGAAATTAGAACTCTTAATGGAATTAGGTGGTGCCAAAAAAGTACCTTCTACACTCGGTTGCTTACACTGATGGAAGTTTGGACTATTCTTTATTAGACTTTCGGAAGTCATTACTCATAACAAATACATGTGCATTTGCAGGTTGACTTTCGGGCAGATTTGATAACTGAAGGCTTTGTCCGTCTCAATTTTGTAATGTATGAGAACAAGAAGAATCCAAGAGCAGCTTACACCAGCTGGTTAATATAATATAGCGTATAACATGTAAATATTACCCATAGAATGTTCTCCTCTCTCTTATTTATCCAACTTGTATTTCCTCCGCTTTTAATTTAATGTAATGGGATGTGGTTCAAGGTCAGAAATGTTGTGATCTCACAGCCTGTATTAGCTCATGCTGGGACCCCTTTTTGATGGTAGGGGCTAGATCTGTGTATAGGGAAAATATCGTGATTGGTGGCTTGTCTTCTTACTACTACTCAATTGTTGAAGGCCCAGAAATTTCACCGAGGAATAGAGAAGGTGATTCATCGACACAGTTCTCACACAGTTGATAACTTCTTGTTATCCTTGCTTACTATTCTGACTGTTAATCTTTATTGATCAAATTCGTTTTTAGCAGTTAAATAATGATAACAGTTGTGGTGCCGCGATCTCTTTCATTATTTGACACATTCTTTGCATTATTTTTTATGCATGATGATTGATTTATAAACTGTACGCTTGCAAATTCGATTTATCATTAGGGTAAAAATTTTTGCAGATGATTCCTTGAGCATTTAATAATCTCAGATCTGTCAGCAGGTTAAACAAAAGCTCGAAGGGATATAATTTGATAAAAAAGAATGTAAAGTCATTTGCATAGTCCAGATACCCTTGATTGTTGCTGCCTTTAGTTATTTTGAACTTCAATTTTCGCTTTTTCATACCAAACCATAACATTCTTGCAAGCAAAAGGTCATGTTGAAGAATCTCAATCCATATATTCATATATTTGTCTATAATATTCTTACAAGCAAAACGTCATATGTTTGTCTATTCTCTCATATTTTTTGATGTGATTTAGCAAAAGAACAAGCTCACTGCAGCAGGAAACTTTGCTTTCCTTGATGTTTAAAGCCACACCAAGCTCAGAGGTTACAAACACAGTTTCAACACACCGAATTCTTCTAGAGGTGTCACAACTTTTGCAGCATCTTTGTCACGGACTAATGGTAGATAATATCTGCCAAGAATGGAGGAGAAATGATGATTAAACATCAGACCGAACAAGTCTTATTTTTGTGGAACTAAAAATATCTAGGTAACCCGGAAAAGAAAATACTATGTTGAACACAGGAAAAATCTAAAGGTGATACCTTGTCAGTAAAATGGCGGAATACCTCCACTTCCATTGCTTTATCAAGTTCCTGAAAAAAGAGAACATAAAACTTAAAGAGTTACTTTTTCATGCTCTCAATAAAGTAAAACAGTGAAAATTACTTTAGCACAAAATGAAGAAGTTCTAGTCTTTTAGATGATTAAAATTTCAACGAGTACTTAATCAGAGGGTGAGGGGAGAAACGGAGAGATGAGAGAGATAACAGCACTTACACTTTCAGCATCTGCGGAAGAATCTATGTTGCGTATGAGTTTCTGAAGCTCTTCATTTTCCAAAGCATCAATAATTTCACTAGAAGAAGCTGCAAGGGAAAATTCAGTTTCAATTGTTTGAAGATCTTCAGTCCATCACGATACCAAATAACATGCTATTTCCCAAGTTTTTTCACTATTAAAATTGAAACTAAATTCACGCTATCGATTAACCCTTTTTGAAAACTTAAGCTCATTTTCCATCTAATAAACACTCATAGAGACTAAAATTAATCTCTATACATCTGATTGAAAAGAAAAATGCAGGAACACTTCCAGAAACTGACTGCATGGACTGCAAAAAATGTGTGGGCTAAAAGACTACGTCATATGAAGCAACCTATACAATTAATAGGATTACAATTCAATATTTACTGCTTGAAAGAATTTTTCCAATGACAAGGGAGTAAAGTTAATTCACAGATGAAGAAAGAAGCCTGACAACTGAAAAAGGATAAAATGCTTGCATCATGAATAAGAAGGGTTCACAGCAGAGACGGTTGAGCTTCAATACATGCCAAATAGAAGTGGTGGCATGATTTAGGAAGAGTTGAAATAAGTAAACATTATCACTGGTACAGAAACAACATCACCAGACAAAACGTTGAAGGTTCTAAGCGTTTGAAGAATTTTACCTTCCTTTTCCGGATTTATCAGGGTTAATAGTTGGGGCACAGATTTGTTTCTGAAATGCATGAAACAATAGTGGCCATGCGAAATAAGGGTCCACACTGATTCTAAGTCGCATAAGTAAATTTGCTTACCTAACATAAGTAAAATACAGTTGCAATGCACTTCAATTGTATAAAACCTCAAAAGCTAGCCGTTAATACACTGTAACAGACATTATGTACTGACTTCAAAAAGCTAATAGCAGATTGCTATGGCGGTAACATAAACAGTGCCTACTCTCTTTGCAATGTTTCCATTTAACTTTTACTCAAGGTGTTAATTGTATTTTGTTGATGTACTAAACATTGATACTGGAAAAAAAGAAATAGAAAAGACATCTGCAGCTATCAACTTCTAATGCATGCTACATCATAAGTATTGCAGAACACGTACTGTGATACTATCTCATGCTTTTCCCTTCCTTTTTTCTTTTTGAGAGAATAAGAATTCAAGGGCTCCTCTTTTAGGCTTTTAGCATTTACTTAAGTTTCATAGAGAAACTTTGCCCCTCTCCTCCAATGTCATTACATCTCAACAAGTTTCACTCTTATTAAGGCATTGACATTAAATAAATTTATTGTCATTACTTCACAGTTTTGATATATATGTCAATAATGACATCTTTAAATGTTAAGCCAACTTAACTAACTTAGCAAAGCAACAATTCTATTTGAACTAAGCAAATAAAACTTTACACTAACAATATAAAGAATATCACAATTTGTTTACATGCTAAGAAGCCATACCTATGGACTCTAGTTGCAACTGTTGCAGCACAATGCTCGGTTCATCAACATAGCAAGGTCTCTCAACATGGATAACTGGATCGGGAGCTAACAAATTGGAAATGAGGAATGTGTAAATATACTTTCTTTAAATAGAAATAAAGATTAGGATGTTTTGAATTTTACAAGGCCACGAAGTATAATACAACATAAGCTTTATCTTAACATATTGACCAGCCAAGTGTGCTAAAACTCGTTCAAGGATTAAATACGTCCGAAGCTCTTATTTCTCAGGAAAAATAAGTTTATCGGTTCATTAGATGAAACTACAAATTCAGATTTTGGAGAACATAGAAGAATGCAAACTTTGATCGGTAGTTCCAAAGGTTACAGATTACATAAAATGATTGTTGAGATATGAACTCAAGTATACCCACTATAAAGCCAACCATAATGTCAACTATCTATTTCTTGTCAACTATATGTTAATATCACCAAAAGCAGTATCTTCAAAGTTCTGATATAAATAAGTTTAACCATTCATTCATTGAAGCAGCATGTAGAAAAATGAGAGAACAATGAGCAAGATCCTTACTCATTTTTTCTTCCGAAGGAGCTACCTGCTTAACACATGGAATTTCTGCACCATTAATAGAAGCCAATGTCAGTTTTATGTTTTACACCAAATTGATAGGTGATAACTACACTAAATGTACAATAAGAAGTGAAAAATTAAAGGGAAAAGAAAAAGACAAGTACAAGTACATTGATAAGTACAAACTATTATCTTGTTTTAAAGAAATAAAAAATGAGAAAACAATTTCTGACAACTAGAACTTCAACTCAACGGAGAAAGACTCGAAATAGAAAAACCATTCATTTGAACTTGTGTTTTTTTTTTGTTTTTTTGTTTTTACAAAGTGTGCCCTCTATATACATGGATGCTAATATACTTTAGCTTACCAAAAGAAAAGGAAAATGAGTCATTGATACAATTATCATTATCTTATTATAAAACTCATCTGGTAAACTGCACAAGAATCACCATTACAAGTTTCAAGAAGAGTACTAAATTAAATTATTCTATCGATGATTAAACTTGAAGATATTAAGATAATGTCATGTTATACAAGGATAACCACCTTAATAAAAAATTTATTGCTGAGAAATGCAAGTCTTTAATTCTTTAAATATTTTACTAACAATGTTTAAATTTGAAGATCAATGCATTTATATCACATTGCGAAGTCGCTCCAATAGCTCTTGCATATGATGTACTACACGAGGGCGAGGGCCCAAAATATGATGGTTTTAGATGTTAACACAAGCTAAAAAATCTCAACAGCAAGAATCCAATAATCACTAACCGAATTAGTTTCATTCCATGAATCATATTTGTATAACCAATCATACAAGACACATATACATATGCCTAGATGAGACTATCGCAATTTTTGTTAATAATATAAATATTTCTCCCTCCATTCCACAAAAAGTGTCCCATTTGCAAATTTTGAGAATATGTTTCAGTTCTATATTCACCCGTGAAATAAATTGAGTGTTTAGTTTAGTAATGATGGCAAAGTTGAGGACATTATGTCATTTTATAATAACCAAAGTCTGCCATCAAAATAAATCCTTTTTTGAAAAATAAAATAAAATTGGCAAATGGAACTCTTTTTGTATAACACAGAGTAGCAGAATACGGAGGATGTTAACCTGCCAACAAATCCACAGCCCATTGACTATTCGTACAACACAGAAACAAAGTAACAAACTTGAGCACCAAAGTGTGTGAAAAGGGACATTTAGCATAATACCTACCTTTGTGTTTCTTGTAACAGACCAAAGAACAACTGCAAGTTTAGGGGAAAAATGAAAAACCAAGATGAATTTAGAAAAAAAGAGGAGGCTGAAATATGAAAAAAATGAAAATAAAGATGAATTCATAGAAAAGGGAGCTGAAAGCAACTATCATTCTCAAATTAAATAATTCTCTTCTGAAAACAAACAAAAAAAAGGAGCTGAAATATGAAAATTAAAATAGGGGGATTGGGGAGTAGAAAGATGAGAGGGAGCTAACTAGGGCATGAGACAAGTAGGACACTTGTATTTGGATTGTGCTTCTTCGCATACTTTACACTTCTTCCCTCCCATTTTCTTCCTTATTTTCAGCAAACAGACAAACAAACAAACAAACAAACAAACTGGGAAGATCAAAAGGGTTAACGAATAAGGCTCTGCAATCTCTGTTTTAACTAGGGGAAGGCGAAAGCAGAAAAAAGTTTGTGCGTGTAGTGAGTGAGTGAGAGAGAGTGAGAGAGAGGTGACCAGAATGGGCTACCACATGCGCCTATGTGGTGAGTGGTGACTAATCAGTTTTGGGCTTAGGTCCATGCCAACAAAAGGATAAAATCTAATTATCCAAATATTTTGAGCCGAGTAACCGGATCCAGGAATCCGGAGTATGTTTTACTTCTTCAACACATACTATATATTACCTGTAGACTAAATTCCAAATTCAACCTTAAACTTTAACCCTAAAATTGATTTGTACATTAAATTTTATTTTGAATTAAATGCATTCTAAATTTTGAGTTTCAATACAATTTGTACCTTTCGCACTAAAGTTTAGGGTGCAAATGATTTTGTTGTAGAAGGTGTGGAGGGTGCAAATTGTTTTGAAACTCAAATTTTAAGTTACATTTAATTCAAAATAAAATTCATAGTGCAAATTGATTTTAGAGTTAAAGTTTAGGGTCAAAATTAGAGATTAGTTCCTGTATATATAAATAATAAAAAAATAAATCGAATGTATATGGAAAAGTGGATAAGAAAGTATGGAGAATATGTAAATTTTGATTTTATGTAGAATTATGGAGTATTATATATATTTTTAATTCTTAGGTCTATTTATTATTTATTGCTATAAAATCGTTAATATACATCGTCAAATATAATTTTTATATTTACATACTCTTTGCATCATCTTAAAATGATAATCACTTTTCTAAAACTATTTTTGATAACAGTGATGCAAGCATGCTCTCAAGTCTTAAGCTAGTACCACTAATAATATGTGTATTTCGAGGAGTATTGTTATACTTACAAACAACTTTTATAAAAATTAGTTTACAAAATGATGTATTAAAATATAATTAATAAATGATCCATCATATATGAGTAGGTTCAATAGTTATACATAGTGGACCTAGTGATAATAACCAATTATAATTAACCACATCATTTTGTATTCATCTTTAGTAACCATAGTGATAATAACTAATCGTATCATTTCGTATCAATATTTAGTAATCATTCTTTAGTCATTAAAATATTATTACTGTACTTTTAGAAGTCGTTAATTTGCGCAAGGGGTATTTTTTTTTTACTTTCTTTAATTTTAGTTGATACGGTAATGGTAAAGAAGCTTCGTAAGAAAATAAAAATTGACCACTGTGAAAATTTATTAAGTAAAAAGTTAAAATTGAAGTTAGCAAGGTGCAAGATTTCTCTTTTTCATATTATTGGATTGATAAGTCATGCAAGGCATAGACGAATATTGATAATATAATTTTAAAATTTTAAATTGTGGCATGCATCTTTTGACGTTATAATTCGAGTATACATAGTATATATGAATTGTAGTATTACATTGCGCATAAAATTAAAGAGTTATATTTATATTAATATCATTATATATATGGGCTATATGTATATAGTACACAATCGCCTATAGCGACGATTTTTTGGGACTATAATGACGGTTCAACAGTCGTTATAGGCGACTATGTACTATATATATATATATATATATATATATATAGATAGAGAGAGAGAGCCCATATATATATATATATAGAACACGATAAGTTTAATATAATTTAATATTATGAATATGAGATACATTGTATCACTTGGAATCAACTCAAAAATAACTCGTAACCAACCAAAATAACTTCCCCAATTTACTAATAACTCTATAAGATCTGCATTTGCCTTATTATAGTAGTATATAGTAATAGATTAGAGGAACAGTTTCTCGCATAAGATTACATATGATTAGACTTATCTATTAATCTAGATTGACGATCACTCAATTATTGTATTGTTGCCTTTCACGTTCTAACCTCCTAGGTCTCGAGGGTGGGTTAGATTGCCAGAACCAGAATCGTGTGATCCCTTGAGAAACTGAAGCTATTTCTGATAGATGTTTGATTACTACATATAGAAAGAAAGGAAAAGTTTCATTAAACAGTTGACGAATAACAAAATCAAACAGATTGTTCCTCCTTCCACAATGGATGAGGATGAGGATGGTAGTATTTACTGTTACATCAAAAGCCATAAGCTCAAATTTTGACTAAAATGAAAAGCATAAATGCACTAGTTCGCCTATGTCCAAAAGAACACATCATTTTCACATATAAAGTCCTTCTGGAACCCCCTCTTTCTTCTTGAACATCACCTTATCTTTTGCCTTCTTGAAATCTGCATGTGTCACCTGTACAACCCCGATCAATGTTTTTTGTTAGGGAACCAAGTCCGAAAACAATTCAGGCAAAGAAAACACTTTGAAACCACCAACCAATTTGAAGCTTATAGATGGCCAACATATACAAATGTATGCCAAGAAGCTTATAGTTGGCACACATATACAAATGTTTGCCAAGAAGCCAAGGCAGACCATTTTCCTGTTTTCTCCAGTTCTCAAAAAAGTCATTCTTACAACAACAATGATTAAGAAGTCATTATTTCTTCCAGGTAGGAAGGTGTACAGCACAAAAACAGTCTTTAAAAAAATATTACAATAGCAATAACGGAGTCTAAAATAGTTAATGCTAAAACTTCAACAAATCACAAATAATTTAAAGCAAAAACAAAAGAATTGGCAGATTCTGTACAAGAAAGAGTCCTTGAACATATATACTTAATTGCAAATATAATCCACAACCATTCTCCCTTCTTTGAGTGCTTTCTGATCTTTTTCCTTTCAGCCTATGAAGCAGGGAGTGCAGGTGGGCTTTGTCTTACTTAAAATATGATGTTGAAGAACCAGACCCTAAATTAAAGCTTTAGCTTGCACATATATGTCTCATGGGTGGTTTTAGAAAAGTTAGAGAACTTAAAGATTGTAACTAAAATAAAACTGCCGACTTGTAATTAGCATACAGGCTTTGGCCAACTAGATGATCCTAACTTGTAAATACGTGATCTTATAATACAATTGGAGCAATTATAAAGTTAAAATCAGCAATGTATAATTTTAAAATCCTATGTAATGAGCATAAGATATGAAATCATATATGCATGAGTTCTGCAAACTTGAATCTTAAAGTTGGTCACCTTCATACGACGCTCTCGTAGTGCAAGCAAACCAGCTTCAGTACATATTGCCTTGATATCAGCGCCAGAGAACTCATCTTTTGTCATAACAAATTCTTCTAAGTTGACATCATCAGCTAATGTCATCCGTGATGTGTGTATCTGAGTCCAACAACAGAAATCTTTCATAAGTGACAAAGTTTGATTTTGGTAAGTAGAACAAAGTAGTAGTTTGGTAAATACTACAAACAAAGGACTGTTGATCATCAAAAAAATAGTAATGTATAATTCATATATACACACGCACGCAAGCACGATTCTGACATGCTTTACCTGAAAAATACGCCTCCTAGTTTTAATATCAGGGAGAGGGAATTCAATCTTCCTATCTATTCTGCCAGGACGAAGCAATGCAGGATCTAGGCTTTCAATTTTGTTTGTAGCTAGTATGACCTTGACGTCTCCTCTTGAATCGAAACCATCTAACTGGTTCAGGAGTTCCAACATAGTCCTTTGAATTTCACGTTCACCACCTGAGTGGGCATCATACCTATAGCGGATGGTTGCATACTTGATTACAAACCTCTTAGATTAGTACTTAAAGATAAGAAACATTCAGGGTCTCACCTTTTAGTACCAACTGCATCAATTTCATCAATGAAGACTATAGAAGGTGAGAGGTCGTCGGCAACTCTGAAGAGTTCCCTCACCAATTTTGGACCATCTCCAAGGTACTTTTGGATCAATTCACTTCCAACAACACGTAAGAAAGTTGCTGATGTCGAGTTTGCCACAGCCTAAAAAAACATAAGAGTCTTTGAGTCTATGGACTATTTTCAGTATTTTGAACCAGATACTCTTCAGCTATAATAGATATAAAGTCGTGGAAGCAATGAAAAAAGCTGAACAATTATCAGAAAAAACTAATGGAATAACAAAGCTAATTACAGTCAGTAAGGGGGACTATTCACTCGGCACGAAAACCCCTCATGGCACAAAGATAGTTGAAATTTGAAAACACGTGTCAACGTATAATATAAAGAGATACTTCTTCCGCCTATATAACTCATCTTAACTCAACTCCTAAAACGTTTGCCAACTATGGGATCTTGTTTTCTTGTCCCACTTTATCAAATGCAGTTGGAAGCCCCAGTTATTTGATTATATGTGCCACAAAATGCCTCAGTGTGAACATAATACCAAACAAAATATACGTCCTATGTGCTTGCTCACCTTGCAACTACTTGAATAAAAACAGCTTAAAATTAGTCAATTAACTCAAACTGATTATCTGGGTACATTGCTTCATAAGTTTAACTACGTTTTTCTTACAAACTATAACCAGCAGTGGTTGCATGGCTCTCAGATAACAAGCATGAGCAAGATGACTGGTAAACAGGAATCAGAGTATTTTATTTTTTGTTAGTATTGACAAGTAGACAGAACATCACATGGTTAACAGCAACAGTAGGACTCTTATAAAATTGTAAATTTGCGGACAGCAAACTATAATATTCTGAAATTTACTAAAAAAAATTACATATTATTACATACCTTGGCAAGTAAGGTCTTGCCTGTTCCAGGCTCACCATAAAGTATGACCCCTTTAGGAGGCTTAATACCAATGTCTTCATACAATTCAGGGTGTGTCAGTGGGAGCTCAACTGCTTCTTTGATTTCCTGTATTTGGGCATCTAAACCCCCAATATCAGCATACGATTCTAAAGGAGCCTTCTCAACCTTCATTACAGACACCATAGGATCAACATCATCTTGAAGCAGCCCAACCACAGAAAGAACCTGAGAGAGAGAGAGATCCTAAATATTATCAACACCTTACAATTATCATTTCCACATGCATTCTAATAGCAAAATAATTATGATAATCAAACAAGAGTTGCTATATGACATAAAGAATAGTTTCTATTAATTTTATAACAGAGAAATACATGTGAACAATAACTAATTATTTTTCATGCTGTTGCGGTATTTTGATATACAATAAAATACTTGGAGAACCTTTACCTATCAGTAGGTCACGATATGGAGTATATCCCAAGTATGAAACTTTTCCAAAAAAGAAATTATCAGCGTGCGAAAGCTATCAAAGAACGCTCGTGCTAGGTGCAGAATCCACAAGTGCAAGAAAGGGAGCAGGAGTGAGTTATTGGGTGCATTGAAGACAGAGGTGCTCAGAATCTCTAGAGCATTTGCATAAAAATGAATATTTTTCAAGTGCTTTATAAATTAAATCATCACGCAACAAATTAACAGAACTGACTCTATCTAGAGGTAGATAGTGCTCTTCTCACCTAATGTAACCAGTGGTTTGACACTCCCCAAACCCTTTGCAAAATCAGTGATACCGACCACCTCTACACACAACACATAGTAAGATACGAATCAAGTGCAATTCTAAGCCAATTCGTATTATCCACCCGGTGTCAATCTGTTGAGAGGTAATATCTCAGGCAATATCTCAAGGATTACGGCACTTAGGTCATATGTGCGGGTGTTATTCTGATTTTCAACAAATAGGACTCGTTTTGTAGAATGGGGAGAGTATGTAACTATGTATCAAAGAAGTATCATTCTGAAGTAAATATTTGAATACAGGACTGATTCCTCACAATTCGGTAGTAGATAATCAAAGTTACTTGAGTAGTTGTAGTTACTACTAAGAGAGTATTTGTGTTTGAGAATCCAACTTTCTGTCTACAGGAATTTCCCAAATTGGAGTCCACGAGTCAAGATAAAATTACTCTTAAGCATAGAGCTCGGAGCCAGATACTCACATCTAGATGCTCTAGCGGTCCAAATCATAAACCCAACCCCTAACTGCTAAAATGAAACCCTAACCCTACCTCAACACAGTAACATAATACCAAATCACTAGCAGCAACAAGCATACATTAACAAAATACCAAATCACTAGCAGCAAAACAAGCATACCTTATTATGCATCAAAATGGCACATCCAGGCTCCAGCTGATCCTTATCCACAAATGATAAAATCCCGACATAATACTCAGGTCCCACAGAGGACGAAACGATGGCGTGATTTTCATCAATCAGCTCCTCCAAATTCCCCACACTCATCGGAGATCCACGAAGATCGTCCACCTTGGATCTGTCCTCCTCGGTCTTTTCTTCTTGGGGCTTGAGCCTCTCTTGATTCGCCACGAACTCTTCTTCCATTAACAGGTAATCTTTTATCCTCTCCAGCTTCAGCAGTCTCAGCTTGCATTTTGTCAGCGGCGTCACCGTCGGAAGCCGAGCAGCCGCCTCCGGTCCCTTCTGCTTACGCTGCTTCCGCCCCACTCGGGACGGCGGAGCCGCCGGTTCGAATTTCTTCTCTTTCTTTTCGCCCTCGTTTTTCCGGTCACCTGACTGCCGGTTCATACCCCCCGGAGTTCCTTGACCCATATTGTGGATTGTGAGAGGGAGAAGAGAGAGGATTGGGATTGTTTTGAGTGTCTTTCCTTTCAAGAAATCGTCTATATAAAGTGAGCTACTGGGAATTGTGATGGGAGGAACGCGCAGTGCGCATTTCAATATATTTGGAATTCGGATCAGGGTAAATTTTATTTGGGCCTATGGACTCTTAAAGGGCCTGCCTGACCTTAAATGCGCTTATGGCAGATATAGAAATTCTTTAGTTCTTGGTAGCCCAGAAGATATTTAGGCTTTGAAGCCTAAAAGACTCTGTTAAGTTTTAACAGTACCTTTTCATCTCGAATCTTTTGTAATTACTCACTCCGTTCCAAAATTATATATATATTTGTAAAATAACGACTTTTAATGATAATTTTATATTTTTAAATATAGCTTTAATATTAGTTAAAAATTCAAATGTGGTGAATTGATATTGAAAATGATAGTAAAAAAATAATGACAAATTAAAACACCTATGAATCGTTGTTAAATATCAAATAATAAATTATTCTCCTTTTAATTTTATTTTATTAACTACTATCAAAACACTTTTTAAACCTATAATTTACTAGAACCAAAATACTGTTTCTGATTCTGAAAAACTTGAGAGTAACTTATTATTTTATAGCAATTTTATTTTTTATAGAAGTCCTTTACTAATATTGATTCTCATGAACTTAAATTAAAACACTTGTGGATTATTGTTAATATATTTAATAATAATATAGCATATAGTAACAAATTATTCTACTATTATATCATAATTATCTACAAACTAAAATATTGAAACATAAGTAAGCTTATTAAGCTGGAGCAATTTGAATTAATATTTACAACATAAACGGCATAAATCTATATATCTACATACATACATATCTATATCTATATTATCTATATAATAAATATACAATAAGACAAAACTTAGTTTTTTGGTCTTTGGTTTTGGTATAAATCAAAAAGTTAACTAAAAGTAAAACACTTTTTATACTCTTATCCTATATAATTCTAAGATTAATTTAATTAAAACTAGACATCTCTTTATGGTTCTACAAAATTTAATATTAAATTATTATTCTAAAATAATTTTATTTTTTATAAGACTCATTTAATTACTTAGTTATATAATAAATTTTAAATGAAAATTTATATTTTGAATTTTAGTTTAAGTTTCTACTCACTTTAGTCTCTAAATGACTATATATTAAAAATAAAGAAAAATATTATGAGTACATAATAATTAATATTAAAAAATATTATATATATATATATATAGAGAGAGAGAGAGAGAGAAATATATTAATGACTACTTTAGCTACTAATTCTATTACATACAGAAGACATTTAGTTAATTAATATTACAAAGCAATTCTAACTATATATTAGTTATTCAAATTTAATTAGCTAGCTTTAAAAACTAAAATCATAATGACAACTCATTATTCTACAACAATTATATTCATAAATAAGTAATATTAAATATATAAGACAAATATTATGAGTAAATAATACTTAATATAAAAAGACTGTAATGTATATTATAAAATATATTAATGATTAAATTTTAGTGAACAACTTATTATTCTACAACAATTTTATTTCTTATAGAATTTATTTAGTTAATTAATTATACAATAGAGTATGACTTAAACCCTATGTTTAGGCTTTTAGGTTTTTACTCAACGTTGAACTCTAAAAATGCATATATAAATACGAAGAATTGAATATAAAACTAATTATTAAATTTAATACTATATAAAAACTTAATATTAAATTAAAAATAACAACAAAATTACATCAGTAACACTAAATTGTTAGTGTTCAACAATTGTATGTAATCTGTAATCGTTTGTTTTTAAGCAAAATTTGTACTCATTCTAATAATAATAGTAATAATAAATTAATTTAAAATTCATAAATATAATTTATAATCATTATATATAATATAAATAAAAAATAATTTTATTAAAAAAACAACATGTACTTTGTACTGGACACTTAATTAATTGATATTAATTTTATATATATATATATATATAGATATATATATATATATATAATATATATATATATTCCTCGGTTAACTTAATCCTCCCCCTCCCTCCCCATCCCCAATTATTTATAATTTTGCTTTGTACGTATTCCATTTCATTTGAAATTAAGGAAATAGTAATTAATTCGGGACTTAATCTTTTTCGTGATTATTTGTCACTGTTTTGAAATTTGACTCGGATCAGTCAGTTCAACTAGTTGAATTGGGAATTGGTTATATGTCCGGTCCGATTTGACCCGATTGAACCAGTTTGGTCAAAATCCGGATTGAACTGGTTGACCAGCAGTCGAACCGGTAAAACCGATTAAGTTGACTCGGTGAACCAAATTTTTAATTATTTTTTAATATTTTTTTGTAGCAACTTTTTTTAATATTAAAATTAATCACTTTTAATAATATTGTAATTCAACTTGATTGTGTTTTAATTAATAAAAAACAAGATTTTTTAAAATTTTATTAATTACTAATAATATATATTTTTATATTTATGACGTTATCGGTTTAACAACGGTCAAAATTACTGATTGAACTAGTAATCAATCTATCCGATAACTTTCTCAGTATAATGATCGGTCGGGTCTGAAAACAGCACACGAGCTTGCCGGGAAAGCACGACAAAATGCGGAAGAAGCATGGGGCAAGGTGAAGGACACTACTCAAAAAAATCAAACAGAGTGTGGTCGGAAAGGCCAAGGGATCAATCAAGGATAATGCTGACAATATAATACTCCATCAGTCCCAAATTAACTGCTTAGTTTTGACCTTTTAAAGTTATATTGACTATTTTTAAAACTAATTTTTGTACCATTTTTGTCAAAATATAGGTGAAGAGATTATAACCAAAAGAAAGTATATACAATTTACTACTAATACTAATTTTTATAATGTTAAAAAATATATTTATATATGCTTAATTATTAATTTTAAAAATAGTCAATTTGACTAAAAAAAGTCAAAACTAAGCGATTAATTTGAGACGGGGGTATAATATAATATTAATTAAGCGCTCCACCAACTAATTAACTAACAAATACGTACTAATTCATTCACATACGCACATAATTTTTGTGTTATGCATGAAAACATTAATTTTTTGTTACAAGTTTTATTTTAATATATATTTTTTCATTGAAAAATAAAATAATAAATTAAAGGGTTCACGCTTAATTTTTGATCTACCCAAGTGGGATCCAGTCCACTCAGCCGAGTTAGTTACCGAGTAGATTGACGCAAATGTAAATAATGCCAAGTTATTTGAATTCCAATTTTTTAATGTTTCTCAGTTGCTAATTTGCTATATATTACGTACAGTATTACTCTCAATTTTGTTGGTTGTCATGTATATGTACTTCATGCATGTAACTTCTTCATCAAGAAACTATTACTGCCACAAAGCTGAGCTGGTAATTAAGCATATGTGGGATTAAATATTTGGGCCACATTGGTCCAATTACAAATCACGAAAGTTTAATGGAATGGACCACTATCCCGTAGAATTGTGATACCTGATAGCAACGAAGCGCGTTTAAATAATTAAAATAATTTGGGCCTGTGCTCGTCAAGCGATTGTTTTTTTTTTTTTTTTTTTGAATGTATCAAGCGATGTTGTTATATTTGACGGAAATAATGATTTTCTTAAGTTTTTGAAATAAGAATCTTATTTCATTTTATATATTTAGACACCTGATTGTGTTCATTTAGGATATAAACATAAAAGCTTAATTTTTCTACTAATACTGAAATTTGTAGTTACAAAAATCATTAAGAAGTTACGTTAAGTTGTTTCCGAAAAGATGTTATGCTAATTAAGTTGTTTCAGAAAAGAACTTAGGTTAAGTGTATCCCAATATTTTTATTATTATTTAAAAAAATTAAATAAAACTCTAATTAATATAAAGTCCTATTATATATTGTGAAAGTTTTCAGTCGAATGATAATTGTAACGTATGTGCATATATGAAATAAAGATAAGTAAAAATTATGAACGATCCACTTTAATTTATTATATCTTATCGCATACATTTTCATGTTAGTCGCAATTTAATTTCGTTAAATATTTATCAATATGTATATCATTTTCCATTAATATATATTACCACCTTCCCAAAGAGTTCACTTTTTTTCTTCTTTTAAAATCAATGTACTAAAACCTCATGCTAATATCATAGGCATTGGTTATGCCAAAATCAATTTTTTTTAATATTTAAAGTTTGAAAGTGAACTTAAAATTCTCGTAAACATATAGATAGTTCTAACTGTCTTTTTTTAATTGTGAATTTTTAGTGTCTTCTGACTTCTGATAATTCAATATTTGGAAACTGATTGGAGATACAAAAGTTTGACTAACACCAATTTTGACTCTACATTACAGCTCTACTATTAAGTCAGACTAAATTAATGAAACACACGATATATATATATATATATTAGAATTAAAATAAACCAAAAAATTTATATAAGGAAATAATATTACCTTCGTCTAAAAAAAATTAAATTGTTTTCTGTAATATTTTCTCAAAAAAAAAAAATATAAGTGCAGAAGGCTACCCATACCGGACCCGTCCGGCTGCAAATGCTAATTTAAAGCCCGGCTTTCTAAATTTCTCTCCTCCTGCCTGCTTCATCAGTCTTCTTGCGTGCATGGGCGACGCGTGGCATTTGTTACAGAGAACTAGTACCAATTCACTCGTAATAAATTACATTATTTTTTTCACCTAACTTAAATCAAAGTCGTAAGATAATGTTTTCTCTTTGACCTTTGACCCATCCAACGGCTGATCTAATTCTTTCCTCCTTGGAATCTCCGAGTTCAGCCCAACAAATTCATTTTCAGTTTTCACATACAAAATAAAATATATATCGATATACAAATATATAGACATTTTGTGGGCCCGCACAGCTGTCACGGCCATTAGATGGCGAGATTATACTTGATGAAAACTCCGATGTGGGCCCAGATGCACGTGATAAAGGCCTAATTAAATCTAAACACACACGACGGTACTTGTATAAGTCTAACTATGCCTATATATATATATATATATATGTGGTCAGATTGTGAGCCGATCAACTGGGTCTGCATGGCCCAAAACCTTCACCTGCAAGTATCAATACAAAATTTGCTTACATGGCAATTAACTTCGAGTATTTTTTTTTTTCCGAAACTGAGCTGCATTGTTATTGGTGGATTTTTTTAAAAATCCTTGTGAAAAGGTCTTAATTATTCAAATAAAAGTTTTACTTTTTATAATAATATAATATATAGAATGTCCATAAGTTTATTATCATAAACTGATCATTATCATATTATTATTAGTAAACTAAATTTTGATAAGTTGATTGTATTTTATAAAGTTAATATATTTTACAATAAATCTAAACCTTAGAATGATTGAGATATTAAATATTATTGTGGATCAACAATTAATTATTATGTTTTAAGTACATATTATATATAATTATTTAATGCATACATAATATTTCACCCATCACGCACGTTAGACGATGTATAGTTAATTAAGTATTCCTAACAGTTTATTAATTATGGTCACTTTTTTTCTATAGTTTAAATTAGAGAAAATCCGAAGAAATCTGCCGTTTCATCCACGAATCCAGACAAACCCTATTACCAACGAAACGAAACAAACACAACCCACCCCCACTCGCTCCGATCCATTCCATAATCTTTTTATTTTATTTTACTAATTATTCTTTTCGTTTTATAATAATAATCTCTTTAATTTCGTACACATATATTAAAAAAATTATTTAATATTATCATTTAATTATTAAAATTTAATTACTACTCTTTTATAAAAAAACTGAAAACTATTATTATTAGAATTTTTTTTAAAAAAATAAAAAAATTAAAAACGATATAAAAAAATAAATAATTTGTTCTCTAAAAAAGTTATAAAAAATAAATAAATTTAAAGAATTTTTTTTTTGAGTACTACCATTATTCTGTCTATTATGCATATATATATATATATATAATATGTTTTATATATAAAGAGACGATAGAATTGAGGTGCTAATATAAGAACAAATAAATTTAAGGAAAGGAAAAAATAGAAAGAAAAAAAGTAAGAGAAGGCACCGCAATTGTGAACCACTGAGGTTAGAACGTATGGCCACTGGCGTACAATCCGGAGAGTTGTGGAGAAAGTAGCGGCACAAGGTTTTGCTTTCCTTTCTGCCCTTGTTTTCTCTCTCTCTCTCTCTCTCATCACTTTCTCTCTCTTAGTTAGTAGTAGAAGAGCAAATTTGAACTTATCTATCTATCCAATATCCTCCGTATTCAAACAAAACAAAAGCTGTTTAAACATGAATGCAAGTTCCTCATGCCAATTTATCACAGTGGTTGTCACTTAATGCTACCCTTTTCTCTTCTCCTTCCTTGACTACATCTTCTTCTTCTTCATCTCATTTTCGGTGGCCGGAGATAATTCATATATAATCATCATCACCAAAGATCGATATATATATATATATATATATATATTCTTAGTAATCTTCTGGTAGATTTTCTATTACTACTTCAAAATTAATCATCTCTATTATTATTATCATTATTGTATAATATGCAGGCTGTATGTATATGATATATTACTTGTCCAACTACAAAATATTTTAGAATTTTAGTACTATAAAAGTATATAGTAGATTAGATTAGATTAGTGTAGAGATGTCGCTTTCTTTGATTATTATATATTAATTATTACTAGTTGTACTGTTTGGTAGAGAAAACCCTAAATCCCCCCAGATGCTTTATGTTGCTACTTCTTTCTTTCTTCCCACTTGTAGGAGGAGGAGGAGATAGATTTTGATAGCTAGCGGGTCCTTTAACTTGCTTCCTTAATCTCATACAACCAACCACCAACTCCATCCATCTTCCTTATCCGTACATATCGATCAAATTTCTCTCTATTATTTCATTTCTGAACACAACAGAGAGATATGAAAAGAGATCTGCATGCAGCCCAACAAAACCCTGGTGGTTTTGATGCTCTTCCTATGGATGAACAAGGAAATGAAATGATGGCAACTATCGGAGAAAGAGAGATCTGGCTTGGTAGAGATCACCAAGATAATAATCTTCTTGATGATGTTACTGCTGCTGCTGCCGATTGTAATTCCTTTTTCTACACTGATTTCCCTCCTCTACCTGATTTTCCCTGCATGTCATCCTCTTCATCTTCGTCCTCGACTCCGGCTTTAACGAAGCCTTCAGCTTCATCAGCCTCATCGTCTTCTTCTGCAGCTTCTTGGGCCATGTTTAAGTCAGATGCAGAACAACCACAACAACGGCAAAATAAATCGTGTGATGGGCTAGCAGCGGGGCTCGGGGCAGCGTTATCTTCCACCGCCTCGATGGAAGGTGGTTTTCAACCGTCGCATGGTGGAATAATGGAGGATGTTGATTGCATGGATGTGATGGAGGATTTCGGGTATATGGATCTGATTGATGGGAATGATATTTGGGACCCATCTTCTATTTTCCACCAAAACCCTGATGATCAAGGGGAAGCTGGAGACTACTCCAACCAGGAGGAGCAGATGAGTGATTTTATGTTACAGGGGAACAGTGAGGTAGTTCAAGAGAAAGAAGAAAGGCTTGGTTTAGATGAGCTAGGGGTTATGTTTTTTGAGTGGCTCAAGACAAATAAGGAGCACATCTCTGCAGAGGATATGAGGAATATCAAGCTTAAACGAGCCACCATCGAGTGCGCTTCGAAACGGTTGGGGAGTACGAAGGAAGGGAGAAAACAGCTCTTGAAACTCATACTTGAATGGGTTGAACAATACCAACTTCAGAAAAAGCGGAGCCAAGAAGAAGCACAAGCACAAGAAGCAGCAGCAGCTGCAGTGTCCCAAATTCCCTGTCAATATGATCAAGAACAACAGCCATTTCCAGGCCCTAACCCTGACCTCGTAAACTCTGTTCCTACTGATCCAAACACTTGTTTCTCTCCGTCATGGATTCCTCCTCCGCCCCCACCTCCGTCTTATGTTCCTGATCCAGCCACGGTTATGGTAGCCCCACCACCGCCCGTGGTGGGCTATATGGGTGGTGATCCTTATGTTAATGGCACTCCAATGAGTTGTCATCCTTACCCTCCTCCTCCAACAGAATATCAAATGCTTGACTCTGCTCAGTCATGGCCACCATCACAGTATGCTTTTAATTCTTTTCTTGAAAATGGTAATTTCACTCCCATAGTCCCTCAGCTACAGCCACAGCCGCAGCCACAGCCACTTGTGTATGGAGATCAGTATAACTCGTATCCAGTTTTTAATGGGAATGGCACGGAGAGATTTGCCAGGCTGGGTTCTTCTGCTACTAAAGAGGCTAGAAAGAAGAGGATGGCTCGACAAAGGCGGTCTTCGGTGCACCATTATCGACATCATCCTCCTAACCAAAATCAGCATCACAATGACACTTCAGAACAACAACAAAATTGCACCAACAATGCTCAAGCCAACCCTGGTAATTGGGTATACTGGCCTGCTGCTGCTGGCAGCTCAGCTGGTTTGACTGTGCCAATGTTGGCACAACCTCCTATGGACGGGCCACCTCCAAGGCAGCGCCAGCCGGTTGATCCTGCATCCGTGCAACCACAAAGCTATCAGCAGCAGGCACAATCAGATCGTCGCCAACAACAACCACCACCGGTATTGCATTTAATTATTTTAGTTCATAAATCATAAATATATGTGGACGAGTATATAGAGTTTATGAATGTGTGTGTTTATATTTGCTTTTGTCCAGGCATATAAAGTTGAGAAGAACTTAAAATTTTTGCTACAAAAAGTGTTGAAGCAGAGCGATGTTGGTAATCTTGGGAGAATTGTATTGCCAAAGGTACTTTCTTAGTTTTTGGATAATCTCTTTTTGTTTCTTATGTTAAGTTGTTGATATATGATAAAAAAAAATTTGGTACATTTTGCTGTTGGTTGATTATTGTAAGTATTATTATTTAGAAAGAAGCTGAAACTCAGCTTCCAGAACTGGAAGCAAGAGATGGCATGCCTATTGCAATGGAAGATATAGGAACTTCTAAGGTGTGGAACATGCGCTACAGGTATATATACTAAGACTTAGATATCATTTAGATAATTCGTATTTGGATTTACTTATTGTACGTCAAACTAATTACTTGTGCTTTGTTATTACATCTTGGAGTCTCAGATTCTGGCCAAATAACAAAAGCAGGATGTATCTCCTTGAAAACACAGGTATATATATGTCTTTAATTGAAAAAAGTCATTCTCCTTGTTTTATACAAAATACATTTTATTTTGTACATATAAATTTCTGTTTCTTCAGGAGAATTTGTGAAAGCAAATGGACTCCAAGAGGGAGATTTCATAGTGATTTACTCCGATATCAAGTGTGGCAAATATGTAAGAATTTTGCTCTATTATGTTCCTATTTAGTTACATACATTATTTAATTGAGGAGGTTCGTGCAGTAGAGTTAGTATGTATTGTTTTCTGATATGTGAAATTAATGGATGATGGATACAGCTGATAAGGGGAGTGAAGGTCCGGCAGCCAGGACCTAAAGCGGAGGGGAAGAAGCCGGTGAAGAGAAACCATCGTAATTCTTCAGCAGCTGCTGGTAATGGCAATTCCTCTAAATTAAACAAACACTGAAGTGAAGCATAACAAAGAAGGCAAACCCTTGTTATATAAGAATGTTAAGACTATTTACTAGATCATGACTTTTGATTGTGGAATATATTTCCTACCCGTAATTATCCTAACCATGGTTTTATGCATGCCAAGCGTTTGATATATCTTTTGCTGGAAATGGGTGACCACAACTCGGTTTCAGATCTTAATTGGTATATAGAGATATACAGGATCTGAAGATTGTAATATGTTTGGGGTTTGCTGTTTCTGTGGTGATGTACAATCATTCTGGTCATTGGACCATATTATGTTAATTGTGTTCATGTTGTAACTTAATTATCACATATTCTGATGGTAATTAATTATGAAATTTTAGTTACATTCTGTAATAAGGATCTCTAAATTTAATTAGAATGTGTAAAGAGATGATCTTATGTTAATGAAATTGTTATCTATATCTGTGAATTTCTTTGAACACTTTTATCTGAATAATCTTGTGTTACTTGATCAAAGATTTTATACGGGTGAGGATATTAGAAACCGAGTTGAGTACCGTGTTACATGCATTGGAAATAAAAGAAACAATTAGCCGTGATGTATCCCAGACAAATCGGTCGACTCCAACTCTTTAGAAATATATACGAATTGAGGTGAAATACTCTTATGTATGCCGGTGGGTTTGGAGGAATAAGTAGACAAGCTGTTTTCTCTAAAATGTTTTGAATTACCCTCTTTTTTAGTATTCTTTAGAAATATATACGAATTAAGGTGAAATACTCTATATATGTTTGGTGGGTTTGGAGGAATAAGTCGAGTAGAGAAGATAAGTTGTTTTCTCTAAAATGTTTTGAATTACCCACTTTTGTTGTATTTGGAAGTTAAAAGGAATAGAATAGAAAAGAAAATGGGTATATAAGCTGCATAACTATGTTAATTTCCTTCTTAAAAGCATGTTATAAAATTGCAAGGATAAAATGAATGTTGTATGTATTAATTAATGAATAGTAGAGAAAAGTTGTGGGGTCCAATTAGTAGGATTTATGTAATTTTCTCTCTCTCAATGCGTTACTAGTTATTATCTCAATTTTGGCTATAAAGAGAATAACACGTCTTTGTGCGTTTGTTTGTTAGGTACACGGCATTTGTAACGTTTGTCAATAAATTTATTTTAAACCTAATTTATTAAAAATTGTATTTACGACAAACACCAATAACTGAACAAATTCTTTATGTTTTTGTAACGTAAACCAACAAATCCTTTATGTTTTTATAACGTCGTGAAAGTTAGTAATTTAATAAAAAAACTTAATTAATTTAAATACATTCATATATCCTATCTTAACATGTCAAGACTCGAACTTTCAACTTCATAATTAACATAAATTAAGTAATATCAATCGGGCCAAAGGCCTTCGATTTTTATGTTTCCCTCCTATGCTCGTTATGTATCCAAATATAAGAGAGTAATACATCTTTTTGTGTTCTTTTGTGTTTCCCTCCTATGCTCGTTATGTATCCAAATATTAGAGAGAAACTCGGTAACTTTCTCTTGTAATTAATCTATTAAGTAAAAAAAATTCCTCAATTAATTTTTCCAAAGAAAAGGAGTGTTGGATGGATGAAGGGCGGAGAAAACAAGAAGAAAGGAAGGAAGAATTGGGGCCTGCTAGCTCTTTAGATCCACGCACTTCGTATTAACTTAACTGCCTTCAAAACCATACGTCATTATACAACTCAGACGTAGAAAAACAACAAATTAAACAAGTGATGACATTATATATTAGCAGCTAGCTAGCCACTTTGTTTTTTGGTTTAAAGACGACAATGGTGACTACAATATGAGGTATACAGTAATCATAACATTAACATGCATGTTCTCTCTCCTCTCTCTCTCCCTCCCTCCCTCCCTCCTCAGAAAGCATGTACGAAAGAAAGAATATGTATATAATGGTGGTTAGTTAATTTGTTCCATATAATGTAATACTAATCCGCAGCTGGAAATAGTATGTGTGTGTGTATACGTACGTACATGTGAAGTATAGACACACACACAAAACTCTAGCTACCTCCAAGGACCAAGAGCCCTGCGTGAAAATAAGGACTTGGAAAGTCAAGTACGGTGATGTCAGGGACTCCTTTTCCATTGCAGGAAATTAAACACGCTCGTATAATACTTCATTTCCATACATTTTAAAAGTTTTTTTTTTGGGATACATTTTATAATTTCATATAAATCCTTAACATTGGTTTAAAATATATAATAGTGGTGGTATGATATTTAATTTATCAATTAATAACATAATTAAAGATGTGTTAGGAATTAACTTTATATAGTTTTATAGTGTAAAATAACGTTTAATTTTGAAACAGAAGGGAAAGAAAAAAACAGAATAAATGCTTTTTGTATATGTATTCTGCCGTCTCACTTTTGCAAGTCACTCTATTCATACTAAATTTTCTCTCCCATGCTGCACATAAGGCTTAACCTTTTAGGATGTACCGAAAGGCATTGTTGATTTTAGAAAAGAGGGGGAGATGATGGGTTAAGAATTGGATTAGTTGGCTCCAGCATGCTAATTAAACTTGCTTTATTACAAACCCAATTAAGCATGCAGATTCAGAAATTCAGTTAGCATATATATATATATATATATATATATATATATATATATATATATATATATATATATATATATATATATACCTTAAATTTGCACGCGTTGACAAATATAGGTGTATTTCATCATTGTGAAGCTTATTGAGTTGATTCGGGTTGTCACGTTAACAAGATCAAAAGGACGGTTTTTTTTGTGAGAAAATTCGCATGCATTTTTTGTAATAAATTTCATCATACATCCTAAGCATATTGTGGAGGCATATGATTTCATGGAATTATGATCAAAACACTTTGCCACCCACCCCTTTTCAAAAACGGGAATTTCTCCAAAATTTAAAATTTAAGATTTCACAAATTAATTTTAAAAATATTAAATAAATTTTAGATAAAACAAAAAAAGTAATAAACATAAATCTCTTTAATATAAATTAATATTTGGCACACATTATACACAGAAATCGAGGAAATATTCTCTTGATTATTGTGCATATTCCCTTGATTTCTGTGTTTACACACAGATAAATGGGATATGCATAGAAATCAAAAAAATATTTACTCGATTCCTGTGTATAATGTGTGTCATTATGGATAAGAAAATCTATATAACAAAATACAAATGATTTTGAATCTAAAATTTTTCCCGCTCAACCTCTTAAATCATCCGGACCGTTAAAAGTTTCGAATAAATCTAACCCTTCGTTCTCTTTATATTTCTATCCTCCTTCCCTTTTCTTCTTCCCTCCTTCCCCTTTCTTCTCCGCCTCTCTTTTCCTCCTCCGTCCCTTTTCTTTTTCTCCGTCCCTTTATCCTTAGCGTCACTCTAAAAACATAAACATTTTACTTAACCCCAACCACCCCCCCCCCCCCACCCCCCCCCCCAACCTCCCCCCCCCCCCCCCCCCCCCCCCCCACACTCCCAAAAAAAAAAAAAAAAAAAGTCTGTTGTTATAGAATGGGCTCAATTCGGGCTACTGGTGGATACAATAGACCGCCTTTGTCCATCGGTTCATGACCATGTATCTTAACCTAATAAAGTCTGGAAATTAATCAATTTCATAATTTTATATTATGATCTTTTTCTTACATCAAAATGGGACTGACTTTACGTTTTATGTCAAAAAAATTCTTGTAAAATATCAACAAAAAAAAAAATTCTCCCCCAAAATCCTGGCATTAGTCATCTCCCAAACCCTTTATGTTATATAGACTAGTAGTAGTCACTCATGACCCTCTTTAAATCCAGGCTCTGAAAACATTCTCAATATTATAAGTACTAGATTCCACCTTTTCTTTTCTTTTCTTTATTCTTCTCTTTTCAACTGTGACCTACAGACATCTCGGCCCACGCCAAAGACGCAAAGGCAAAAGGAATTCACTATTCACACCCCCACCAAGCTTAACATACACCCACCATCTCAGACCTCCAGTCTTGATGACCGACACGTGTACGGTATGATGTAGCTGTAGCATCATTGGTCAAATGCACCCTCATCTCCCATGAATAAACAACTCAAAAGAAAGTCTTGGAAAAAATACAAATGCCACTTCCAAAGGCGAGCGTGCAGAAATATTACGTATAAAATTTATATTGATATGCAAACCGTACAATGCTGTCTTTTCCTCTGTGGACCGACTCTGCCCTATATCTGCACCGTTGAATTATCATCATTCCCTTTTCATGCCGATGCTTTTAACATCAAACGGTGTAAAATTAAAGTCAAATTTCAATGAATGATGAGTAATATACTGAGTTACAAAATCCGAGCCGTCTGATTAATAAGCTGAGTCACTCCGTTAGCTTTCTCAAAAAGAACTTCCCCACTCTCTTTCTTTTCTCTCCTCTTTTTCTTCACTCTAGTTTCTCTCTCTCTCTCTTCACCCTGCTTCTTCCATGGAAGTTCCAAAGCTTTTTCCCTTGTACATTACCATCTTTATCACCTTCTCTCTTTCACCCAGTAGTTCTACCACTTTGTCCTTGTCTTCTTCCTCAGAAACTGAACTTCTTTTGGCAAAAATCAAGCCCTCACTACAGGGCAAAACAGAGAACTTACTATTATCTTCATGGAATACCTTGGTACCTCTCTGTCAATGGCGAGGGCTGAAATGGGTTTTCACAGACGGCTCTCCCCTCCTCTGCAGCGACCATTCTTCCCCACAGTGGACCAATCTTTCTCTCTCTAGAGACCCATCTCTCCATGTTGTCTCTCTTCAACTCCCCTCGGCTGGTCTATCGGGAAAACTCCCAAGAGAATTAGGAGAGCTTTCAAACCTGCAAAGCCTCTATCTTGCTGTAAATGCGCTCGCAGGAACTATTCCTCTTGAGCTTGGCTACAGCTCCTCTCTCTCAGATATTGATTTGGGGAACAATTTGCTCAATGAGTCTGTTCCAACATCGATCTGGAACCTTTGTGAACGCCTGGTTTCGCTTCGTCTTCATGGTAATTTTCTCTCCGGGTCTATTCCTGAACCTGCATTGCCTAATGCTACTTGCAATAGTTTGCAGGTTCTTGATTTTGGGCACAATATGTTTGTGGGTAATCTCCCAGAATTTATAACTAGGTTTCATGGTCTTAAAGAGCTTGATCTGGGGGGTAATATGTTTTCTGGTTCAATTCCAGAGGGTATTACTGGACTAAGTTTAGAAAAATTGAATCTTTCGTACAACAATTTTACTGGGGTTGTACCAAATTTTGAAGGATCAAAGTTTGGTGGGGAGGTTTTCGAAGGAAACAATCCTGGGCTTTGTGGGCCCCCTTTGAGGGGTTGTAATGGAAGCTCTGGATTGAGCTCTGGTGCAATTGCTGGAATTGTGATTGGTTTAATGGCAGGAGCTGTGGTTTTGGCCTCATTGTTAATTGGGTATGTGCAAGGGAAGAAGAGGAAAAACGGGGATGAAGAGGAGGATGAAATGGAGGAGGGAGAAGATGATGAAAATGGTGGTGGTGGTGAGGGGAAGCTGATTTTGTTTCAGGGCGGTGAGCATTTAACATTAGAGGATGTTTTAAACGCAACTGGACAAGTTATGGAGAAGACGAGTTATGGAACTGTGTACAAAGCAAAGCTTGCTGATGGAGGAACCATTGCTTTGAGGTTGTTGAGGGACGGTAGTTGTAAGGATAGGAGTTCATGTTTGCCAGTGATTAAGCAGTTGGGTAGAGTTCGACATGAGAATTTGATTCCACTGAGAGCTTTCTATCAGGGAAAGAGAGGGGAGAAGCTACTTATCTATGATTATCTACCTAATAGAAACCTCCATGATCTCTTACATGGTAAGTACATTCCTCTTTGGTTAATTAAATTCCCAAAGTAACACACACATGCTCAGAATTTATGCTTGTATGATTATTTTTATTGTATAGAGATGGAACTTGTAATATTTTATGGGTTTTTTTTTTCGTTGAGGCTACTTTTTGTGATTACAAATACAACCATATTGCAAAAATTACTACTATTTGTTGTTCCTTTAGTTGCAGAAGTATAAACCTTTGATTAGTTATGCTTCAAATGTGTAGAACAAAAGAATTAAACGTGAGAAAGAGTCCAAAATTTTAGTGAAAACACATTTCTGTTAGAGAACTACACGCAGCGACCACATACAATTAAAGAGAATTAATTGGTGGTTGATTATAATTGTTTGTTGTAGGTTCTCTTATATTAGATGTATTCTGAAATTAATTGAAACGATATCCTAACTCTTGTCTGTAATTTATCAATGCTCCCTGAATCCAGAATCAAGGACTGGGAAACCAGTGTTGAATTGGGCTAAACGACACAAGATTGTGTTGGGTATAGCAAGAGGTCTAGCACATCTTCATACAGGTCTTGAAACACCCGTTACTCACGGTAACGTGAGGTCAAGAAATGTTCTCGTTGATGACTTTTTTGTGGCTAGACTCACCGAGTTTGGACTTGACAAGCTGATGATCCCGTCAGTAGCTGATGAAATAGTTGCACTTGCCAAAGCTGAAGGTTGCAAAGCGCCAGAACTTCAAAGGATGAAGAAAAGCAATTCTAGGACAGATGTTTATGCCTTTGGGATTTTACTATTGGAGATTTTGCTAGGGAAGAGGCCCGGGAAAGCGAGAAGTGGCGAGTATGTTGATTTGCCGTCTTTGGTGAAAGTGGCAGTATTAGAAGAAACAACAATGGAAGTTTTTGATGTAGAGGTTTTGAAGGGGATAAGAAGTCCGATGGAAGATGGATTAGTACAAGCATTGAAGCTTGCAATGGGTTGCTGTGCTCCGGTGGCTTCGGTTCGACCTACCATGGATGAAGTTGTGAAACAGTTAGAAGAGAATAGACCAAGGAACAGGTCTGCTTTGTACAGCCCTACGGAAAGTAGAAGCGGAATTGGTACCCCGTTTTGATTCTTAGCATTTTCTCTAATTATGATCAAATAGTTTATCTTACTGTCTGTTGTTTCTCTCTTCTTTGTCCTTTCCTTCTGTTTATTCCCCCTCCTTTTAATTAGTGATTAGGAGGGAGCTTGTATTTTGAAAGATGGAACACTAGAAATATTAGATATTCATTAAGAAAGTTGTATTGTGGGAATACCTATAGCTCCATAACCTAAATTCTAAGATAGTTTGTAGGACAAGATGCATTTGCAATTATTTTGTACTTACTACTAAAGGTATATGGAGTCTATGAAAGATTTCTTTGTTTTAAGCATATTAAGATATTTAATAGCCACACTTGTGGTTTTCTTTCTTTCCCCCCAACTCTCTCTTCCTATTCATGTAACATGACAGTCACAAATCCAACTTGTCCTCTTTTTTTAGGTGATGTTTGGGAAATGTCATACCAGGAAGTCAATTCGTGGGTTCATTCATATGTTATTTATGCATTTTTTTTTCTTTTTCTAATTCTCACAATTAGTCGGTGTTATTAATGTATACACTGTTGAATTGATATGTTCCTATAGCATAGATTGTACCTCTAATTTTAATTTCCCAGCAGATTTGTTATAGTTGTTATTGTCCCATTCAGGTTATTGTTTTCAAATGAAAGCTATGGTAAAGTTTTATTCCTTCAAAATAGTATACTCCACACAAGGAGACCTTCACATTTAGTTTAGCTTCTCCTAATTCCCCCTACTAGAACTTTTATTCAGATTTTTATGTTATACTGTGGTTGTCCGGTAAAGAACATTATCATTTCTGCGAAACCTTACTTGAGGGAAGAAATCTACCATCACATGGGCAATAAGTATAGTATCTTTGCTTTGACGGAATAAGGTTTGCTAAATTAGTTGGGGATATAAGAAATTAAGTGTTGGATAAAAATGTAGAATACAGGGAGTCGGGGCACGACCAATCATCTCATTTTCTTTTGATTTCCGTTTATTTGCTGCTCAATTTGAGAAAGCTCTGGCTTTTCTGCTTTTGATTGGTATATGCTTATTTACAGAACTAAAGAGGCTCTGGCTTTCCTACTGTTGTTTGTTATGCTTTTTTACAGAACACAGAAGGCTATGGTTTTGCCTATGAGGCTATAAGTTTAATTTATAACACAACAAAAACTTACCTTATTTGCTATAATAAAACAGTGTATTGACTATTAACTCACAGTGGCAGAGATTTACAAATTCAAACAGGGCCCGAGCATAACCAAGTAAAATCATAATTACATTTTACAGAACAGACATGACCACAGAATTTTGAAGCTAAACATCTATAACAGAAAATCGTTATGGATATGAGCTTCTTCATTTTTCGTCCTTTTTTTCTTATTATAAATTTTAAGAACAATGCGTTTGGCATAGAGAGAGAGAGAGAAAAGAAGAAAGAAAGAAAGAAAGGAGTCATTTTATACGCCATGACCCAAGATAAAGAGATGCAATATAAAGGCCAATAGTTGGAGGAGCGCATGAGATTACTTTGAGGAGAAATAATGACTCTAGGAAAATAACAATGCAAAAAGAGGAACAACGCTTCCGCACCTATTCCTGGGATTCCAAATTTTGACTTGAAGCAGGCCGAGGCTGAGGAACAGGCATATGGAATAATTGGACAAGAAGGGTGTGAGAGCGTTGTGTGAGATATAAAAGATGTACACTCATCAAATACTATTAAATGGGGACAGATACAAGGAAGAGATTCAAAGAGACTTTTGATATTGCTCTATCACAATTCAAAGGGAAATTGAAATTTGGAATTTTTTTTTATCAACTTCCTTTTTGTGTGTTTTTGTATATGTTTTTTTTAAAAATTTATAACTTTTGGGGTCTTTTTTTTATTAATTTCAGGTTAACACTGCACCCCTTTACGACAAGAAAGAGCACCAGCACCAGAGGTAAGAGAGCCAACCAAGGAAGAGGATTTTGCCCCTAAGCTTGAGGCCCTGGCGTAGCTGGCTGCAGCTCCAGCTCCAGATGGAATGAAGTATGCTCCGTTCAGCATCAAGTCTCCTTCTGATCTCCAATTCCAGTGCCTCCACCTATCCGTGTTGAGATCAACTCTCTTGGTCACCTGCATTTTCACACCAGTCAGCCAAAAATTTACACTAAAATCCACGATTAATCAACCTCATTATTTTTGTAGCAAAACGCTGTTTTTTTCTTTTTCAACGGACCTCTTTAGCAAAAGGGTTTGCAGGAGCAAGATATCGGTTGCCCTTGCTGTTAATGGTGGGATCAGCACTGCCTCCAATAGCATACATTTCCCAGTGAGTATAGTCATTGTTCACAACATGAAAATACCCATGCCTACACCTGCACATCAGTATATAATTCAAAACTTACGAGTAAAAATCATAATGAAAATCCTTGTTCCCAAGTGATTGTGTTGTTTTACCTTGGCATTCTCTGGATAAGACCCTCTCCAAAATGGTTGTAAGCAATTGTCACCTGCATAATCTTATCTCTTGTATACGAATTGCTATGGCCCAAAAGCATCACCTGTTCATGAATTTTTTACAAGAGTCGGACTTTGCAATAGGTCAAAAAAATTGAATGCAAGTGTCAGAAGTAGAAGATAACGAGTCAAAACTTAGTTTACCTCGTTGTGATGAGTGAAGTAATTGTTAGAAATGGTAATTGCAGTTGATCCCATAATAGCATCAATAAGGCCATCAGGGCAATTGGAGAGAGAATTGTGATCAATCCAAATGTGGCTTGATCCGAAAATTGAAATGCCATCGCCATCAGCCATTGTCCTCCAACCATAATGACTTGGTGAGCTTCTAACCATGGCATTGCCAGTGCGTTTGCAGTCATGAATGTTTAGACCATGTATAATAACATTAGTGATGAACTGGATCGTGATGCAACCCCCGTTGGCAATGTGGACAGAGTGTCCACGGGCATCGATAGTCTTGAAACTGTTCATTATTAATTCTTGCTTTAGTGTGATCACCATGCTCCGTTTGAAGACAATCCATAGAGGCTCGTCCTGGATTACAGCATGACGGAGGGTACCAGGTCTGGGAGTTACAGGGTCATCATTATTTGGGTCTGTGACAACGTAATACTTGCCATCACGGCCACCAACAGCGCTGCGTCCAAAGCCAATCGCACAGTCAGCAAGGCGCTTGCGGTTGCGTTCCCAATTGCGGTCGCAACGCCAGCAGTCATCAATAGGATTGCCTGTCCCGCATGAGAAGAAACCCAACTTCCTCCTTTCAGTGCTATTGCGAATGGCCCTGTATTTTTCACACTCTTCTATTAGTTTGTATAGTTTTGTACTTCGTTCTGCATCATTCAAACTGTTTATTAATTGCTATTGTGTTTGTTACATTGATACAACAATACATCTTGTACAAAGAGAGGCAAAAGAACTATGCTTCGTCAAGTTCATAATGGACTATTGGTATTCCCTCATAGTGGTATACGCTTCACAGATTTCAGATCACCTAACCCAACCCGTATCTCATCACTTGTCTCATCTCATGTACTGGTGCTAGGCGATCCTTATCCTTATAACAATACATGTGATGGAACTGAGGATATGACAAAGAATTTGACAGAAGATTTATGCACCGAGTGACAAAAGATTGGAAAATTTGCTTTACAAGAATAAAGTTTGCAAATTGGGTCTACCAATTGTGGAAGTCATCCTGCCACATAACATTAAGCAGTTTTTTTTAATGATGTTTTATTTCACCTTCATTCAAATCTTTTAATATATTGAATGTTTGACATATTGTGATTTACATTCCGATATACAATTATGTAATTAATAAGATACAACATGTAATGTCATTGCTGAAATAAAAATATCTATATTCTGAGACAGTAGTATGACATTATACACTGCACAACCACTTCAAGGATCCAAGGAATTCTGTATGATGAAGTACCAAAACAGACTTAAATAGGCATATTAGTATACGGATGGATAACTACGGAAACTAAAATCATTTTCTTGGTACAGATTTTGCTGTTAGAAATAAATGCATAAGGTGCGGAGGATTAACTCTTGAAGTGGTGTCGGTGGGGTGGTTAGTCTTGGGGTAGTCATTAATAAGATCATGGCAGGCAGTGTCAGTTTGGCTTAGCCAAACATTTCCTATACACACTACCAAAGCGAACCCAGATCTGATCTCATCTATTTAGCCAGGCTGGAGAGAGGGAACAATACTTATGTGACCCACCCCCTCTCGTAGGTAGTACATGCTATTCTGTATAATAATTGTTCTAATTAAATGTACCGGCCCTTTACTACAAGATCTTCAAACAGTTAATGTGATAATGATGTTCTTCAAATATATTCGTATAAAATTGATGCTTATTTTGTTAAAAAAGATGGAGCCAATTCAGTTTAGTATATATATTTACATAGAATTTGTTTTTTGTAGAATACAATACTTAATTTTTGAATAGAGACCATAGTCCAAGTCAAAAGTGTAGGTGCCAGAGAAAATGAACATATAACTCACTCTAGTCATGTTGCGTCAAAAGTATAAGCATGCAAGTAATGGCCTTACCAAAGCAATCAAACTGACTTAATTAGCTCATACAGGAAACAAAACCAAAAAGTAAACAAACATAATCAATACAAAAATATAATAAAACAACTCAGCAATTCAATTTTGATGACTCTGACGGTCCAAAAGTTTTTTTTTTTTTACCATATTTTCTATTAAAGATGCAATGTAATCTTTGTTACTGGGAATTGAGCAAAAATCTATATATATCGAGTAATTAGTGATATACATTTGATGAACTTTGGTATTTTACATTGATTTTAGTGATTCATGAATCTAATTATTATGACCTATCTTATTCAACTTACTCTAATTCACTATAAACAGCACTTGACCTACACACCCACAAAAATCCTACAAAATCACTATGGAAGAACATGTTCCTTTGAATCAACTTTTTTAGAGACACGTAGCTAACCAAAATTGGTGATATATTAACTATCCCTCACTATAAATTTGAACTTTCAACATTTAAAGATGCATATGGTGCGTGTAAAATCTAATAGGTAATGAATTAACTTATACTTTATTAGCTGGAATGAATATATTAGCAATACGTCGTTTCTAAAATTTCTCTTATACGTAATTATTAAAGCTTATTTATCAAGCTTGTATCTATAAATGTACGTAAAAATGTGGCATAAATTAGGGAGAGAAAAAGATAAGTAAAATAGTTGTAATAAATTAAATGCGTTATGCGCGGATCTTCAAAGAGGGATATGTGGATTTCTGTAAACGAGAAGATGGAAGATGGAAGATGGAAAATGGAAAATCTATGCAGCATCATTAATAAATAACATGGCCTCCCTCATTCCCTTCTAACTCCCAAAGCCACGCTTGAGATATTGTGATTAACATATTTGTTGTCATAATGAGAAAATATCACAGCGTTGTAATTTAATTTTTTTTAATGTAAAAATTTTGGGTCCATCCGTACAATTATACTCCTACAAACACCATCCTGGTCGGTTGCAAAGATGCTTGAGAGAGAACCTGGCGGATATATCTTCAAGACGAAAAAATCCATTGACAAGAAACTGGTATTTTTACTATTTTTTTTTTTTGATATTTTTGTATGATCTTCTTTTACGTAGATGTAAAATTAGTTATACCGTAAAGAGGACTGAATGAAAATATTTGTGTTGTGTTATTTTAAATTTATAATTTTTACAATAAACTAGAATGACTCCTACTTTTCACCCTTTGGCATACTGTATTTAAACGTCCAAACCATGAAATAAAACAAATTTTATTCTAGGATAGCATACGAATTAAATATGGAGTACATTTAATGTACGGTCATGTGACCCCCTTCACCAAGTTGCTCCATCTCCCAAGAAGATCATTAAATGAAACACGTGGATTTCCCGGGAAGGGAATGAACCATAATTCATTAAGAACAATTAAATTAATTAGTCCTTGTAAGTACGCTATACATCTCACATTTTTATAATTAAGCTCTACTTTAAGAACATTCCACTCTAGTTTAATCTTACAAATAATCACAAAAAGTAGTGATATATGTGTGTGTGTATATATATATATATATATATAAAGAGAGACTTACATGTCAACCATTGCCGCGATTGCCTCAGGATCGTCTACTGCGTGCTCATGCCTCACTTCAGCTTCTTCAACCATTCTGAAAATTAAATTGACGGAGCACCGACACTGTTAACTTAATAATGGTAGAATTGTTATTACTTAATCATAACTACTATGAAACGAAAATAGTTGATTAACATTGAACATCTATGAGTAAAAACTACCGTAACGTGTTAGATAAACAATACTCTCTTCGTCCCAAATTAATTGTTCAATTTTAACTTTTTAAAATCAAATTGACTATTTTTAAAACTAATTTTTTTTACTATTTTTACTAAAATATAGGTGAAGAGATTATAACCAAAAGAAAGTATATGCAATTTATTACTAACCCCAATTTTTATAATTTTAGAAATATATTTATATATGATTAATTATTAATTCTAAAAATAGTCAATTCGACTTAAAAAAGTCAAAACTGAGCAATTAATTTGGGACCGGAGTAGTATGATATTTTAGATCCAATTTGAACGGCTAGGATTGTCATTAAAATAAAAAATAAAAAAAATAGCCACATACTTATCAGCAGCCATTGTCGTGTTACTCGAGCTCTGCAATTGAATAATTTCTTCAGCTCTGCAAAAACGAATAAAGTTATGATCTCCTAGAAAGTAACTAATATTCAAATCGTTATATAATGCTTAGAATCAGAACATACATTGAGTTATCAAGTGCCAATAAAATTGGTAGATACAAAATTACGTAGCATTTGACTGAAACAGAGTTGGCATGCACCCAATTTTAGCTCAAATTTTCAAATTCTAGATATGAGGAACGCTCTTAAAACAGAGAATTCAGACGACAAAATGCGTGTTGATTTAATACCTTGATTTTCGAAGCTCGTCACTCTTTATCACAGCATTCACGCTGACAAACAACATCAACATACAAAGGGCGAATACTCTTAGAGAGACCGCCATTGTCTCTTCAGACTTTCTCTCTCTAGATCAGAGCTGTAAAAATGGCGGATTATCTCTCTCTTTGAAATTGTTGAAGAAGAAAAGAAGAGAGGAAATGGAGTTGGATAAAACATCAATGCAGTGCTCCTTTTATAGCAGAAAATAAATGAAAAAAAGAAAAACGAAAGCGGGAGCCTAACTTATCTCTGTTTTAACTCATTTAACCATGGTTAATTGGTTAAGTTAATTTTACACACCGTTAATTATGACTTAACCACTTTAACCTCACACCTAACTAACGAACTCTACCCAATTAAGCCCTTCTCACGTGTCAACTCCGTCGGTTACTCGCGTGCCATTCAGTCTCCAAATGTTAACTCTGTAAATTGTAAAATTACTGAAAGTGGAATAGTTATCCGTACTCGCGAAAGCACAGTAAAACTAAAACTCCCTGCGCGCTTTGGCCGGGTGTTCACATGGAGGAAACGAGTGGGCAACTAAGAGTTCCTTTATTTATTATAAAAATTTTCTGATAAATTACGAGTGTCAAATATATATGAAATTAACTAATTATATTAAATACATATTTAAAATATTATTAATTATTGTTATTCACATAAATAATAATTTATAATAAAAAAATCAAATATATAAAATTGTAAAGCAACTATTTGTGTTGGGAACCGTACAGATTTGTCTGGTTTCTATTTTCGTCGCTATTGAGAGGAGAGTTCTTCCGTGTATAAAATTAGTCAGGTTTCCCCGCGAAGTCACCATTTATTCCGGTTAGTGTCCGTACTCCAACTCGTAGAAAATTAGTCAGGTTTCCCGCTTTTTTCTTATCCTCAGTTCCTTTTTCTTTTTTTCTTTTTTTCTTTTTTTTTTTAAAAAATAATAATAGTCCCTACTCCCTCGTATCACAAAAAAAAAAAAAAAAATCGTGTAAAAAAATTTAAAAACTTTAATCATAGAGTCCTATTATAATTACAATAAAATGTTATAATTTTTATTGTGATGAGATATAATGACATTTTATTTAAATTTAAAAATACATAATTTGTCAATATATCTATTCACAACATTTTTGTTACAAGATATATTTATTTTAAATTTTTATCTCTAAATATAAGAGCTTTTAGTCATAGTAATTTGTAAGAGTGGAATTCAAAAGAATGAATCACACCGACTCCCTTGAACAAAATTGGAGGTGATCCTGTACGTTTTACTGTAAATAGTAAGAAAATAGTAGTGACGGTCTCATCGATGCCCTCTTCCTAGTTTCCTACCAAAGAAACAATTTTTTCCATTAGTTAATCGGTCTTAATTTCTCAAACTATAAAAATCTTGATTCTTTTTGTGACAATATATCTTAGACAATTCTTAATTCTCGTAAAAGTATTTTTTATATTATGGAGTACCAAGAACATTAATTTTCCACTATGATTAATATAATATATATATATATATATATATATATATATATGTATGTATGTATGTATGTATGTATGTATCCACAAGATTGATCAGCAAAATGCTTGCTTTATCTAGTCAAAGTCTATCAAATTGTTTAGTAGTAAATCTTAAAGGTCAATTTCAATGTGTGTTAGTTTGTAGTCCATTTAGGAGTTGGACCATGGAAGATTTGACCCACAAGGAAATATTCATTGTGCATGACTTCTGATAATTAAGTTAAGTTATGTGGTGTTTAATTGCATCTTAGTGCATCTTAATAATTTATTTTTTAATGTATTTTAATGTGGTTCTCTGAATAGTTTAGATTTAATTTTGTATCTTAATAATGTAGAGGCATTAAGAGGGAAATTTTTTATTTTAATTTCAAATATTAAGATATATTAAGAGGTGGACTGTTAAGATGCAATCAAATACCACCTAGTTTAGATCAATAGGCAAGAGAGCACTTCCTCAATCCAAACTCCTTCTGTCTTCCATTTTTATCCTTAAATTCACACACACATTTGTTATTTTTATTAGTTTTGGAACAGAGAATTTTATTTTGTATATATGGATGGTCAAATTTAAGTATTATGGTTATGGTTTCCATTTAATTTTTTCTTAAGTAAAAATAGGGGGAGGGGGAATTATATTTAGGAAACCAAGTTGTTTATTTATTTTGGAAGGTTTATTATTTTACCATTATTCAGAAGATTAATATTGTCAAAATCAAAAAAATTGGTAAGTATTGTTAGAATAATTATAAAAATATCGTTAAATTCATATTTATTTCTATTAACCACGGTCATTTAAACACTCTCGTAGTATTATTCTTGTGTTTAGTTTCCTAAAATGGTGCAACAATTTGTTAAGTTTCACCAAACTATAAGACTCCCATATTTATTATTGGAGACTTTTTTGCTCCTCTTCCCGACCAATTTCCCCTGTTATGGTTGAGTGTAAAATGGAGAACATATTTATTTATTTATTTTATGCAAATTGGTGAAGGCTATTCTATTCTTTTTAAAGTGGGCCGGATTATAACTACCTTCACAGTCACATGGCCCTTCACCGCCAATCGTGGATAGCTGCCCAATATGTATACTTTGAAACTATAACCGGGTATTAAGAAAAATATGTAGTCGCTTTCATAATAAAAAAAAAAAAAAATATATATATATATATATATATAGTCTTGTATTTCCTACCTAAATAATTATAAAATAAATTATATATCAACAAAGTAAAATCCGATTACTAGCATGTAATTTGGAGGTATTTTCTAGTCATTTTGTAAAATTTTAAAATTCAAAATTGGTGTGAATTTATTTTTTGGTTTTAATTTGTGCAAAAGTTAATATTGTAAACTTCTTAAAAAACATTATTAAGTACAAAACTATTATTCCAAAAATTAAAATTAATTCACATTATAATTTAAATGTTAGAATTTTTACAAGTTAATTAGAATCAAACTCAAAATATAACTCTTTTTGTATAATTGAGGAAGGACGAGGCTATTCCCCTAAATTCTTATTTTGTTGGTTAAGTGTTGAAATACAGAATATTATTACTAATAAATGATCATTGTCTGGTTGTTGCAACTTGCAACTGACCACGATCACAAGGAGACCACCTTAGACTCTTCCTACCATTATTTTTCCTCCTTTTTTTAAATAAAAAATATACTACTCTCTACGTTCCATATTAAATATATAATTTTAACTTTTCTAAAATTAATAATTCAACATATAAAAATATTTTTTTAAATATAAAAAATGGGATTGGAAGTAAATTGTACGTACTTTTTTTTGGTTGTAATCTATTCACTTATATTTTTGTAAAAAAAAATGTATAAAAATTAATTTTAAAAATGATTAATTTAACTTTAAAAATTCAAAAGTAAGTATTTAATTTGAGAAGGATATAGGTCAAATTCAGAAATAAAATTGTTACATCCTTGGACAATATGTATTAATCACACTAAACCTAACACATATTAGCAGATGTCATGGTTTTAACAACTGCTAACATAAATAGGCACTTTTCCAGAAAATTAAGTAGCCTAACCTCATGTTGTCATCGTTTGTTATACTAGTTCAAACTAACCTAATTAGTTAGTTTTCCAATTTGACTTTTATCTTCCAAAACTAAAAACTTCTTCAATGATCATACAACTTTTTTCAACTTTGGGATGTAAATTAAATCCATAAATTTGGTGCCTTACCAGATCGAACAATATTGTGGCAATGAATACCAAACAGTCTTCTGCATACATTGCGCTCAAAAAACAAAAAAAAAAAAAGAAAAAAAAAGAAAAAAAAAAGTTAGTTTTATTTGATATTTTTACTAGTCAATCAGTAGAACTCAAAAATTCAAAATTGATTTCAATTTATTAGGTTATTATTAATATAATAGTCAATATTGTAAGCTACTTAAAATTTATACTAAAATTTAAATAAATTCACGTTACAACTTGAATTTTAGGATTTCACAAATGGGGTAGAATCAAAGTTAAATGAGTCTTTGTTTGTGAAAAGAGAGGGTAAAAATAATAACAATTCGTTTGGATTGTAGGAATGAAGGTAGGAATGGAATGACTCATTCCCATAGAATGCAAAAAATTAGGTTTGGTTGTTCCATTGGAATAGAATGAATCATTCTCATTCATGTCAAATTTGTGAATTTTATTCCATAAAAGAAGGGTATGGATTCCAGTCAAGAATGAAATGAATCATTTCATTCATTTCTCTATTTCATTCTTTTAATTCAAGCGTAGCAAATTCTAAGTTTTAACAAACACTGCATAATGTCAAGTAACGAAAACCGAAAAAGAAGAAGAAAACACTAGTTTCTACTTTCTACTTTGCTACGAGCCTTGGATTTTTGTTAAGAAAGCATTACTGATCATTTTGAAGTTCATTTAGGTTTTATAATAACAAATCTCTATTAATGAGCGCAATGTAAGGCATGTATTGGCCTTTATTGTGTTCCCTTCTTCAGATCAGAAATCCATTTAATGGTCACAATGCATGGCATGTTTGCCCTTTATTGATCAGTCCCCTTCTTCATATCAATGCATGGCATGTATTGCCCTTTATTGTGTCCCCTTCTTCCTATTACATAAATCAAACAGATGCTCCAACTTGCAAGTCTCTTTTTCCATCTCTTTATTTTATCTTTTTTATTTATTTAATTTTTAATTTTCCCCCCTTGCCGACTGGAAATCTACTCGGTGGCTTAATGGCACATTTGACTCATGAATACACCATAAACTATTTTATTACTTCAACAAAGATTGTTTGATAGATTATTGAAGATGAACCGAAAGCTCCAGTAAGAAAAGAGGAGAATTGAAAAGGGAAAGAATAATTTTGGAACATATCATAACCTAAGATATTGGAATATCAAATACAATAATAACTCTTATAATTATAGGAAACTGATATTTCCACAACACTTTGATATTTCCACATGAAAAGTGTCGTTATAGATGTATAGCAACAGAAAAAACATCGCTATAAAATCTATAACGACACTTTTCATGTGAAAATATCATTTTCTATTGTAAAAATATCAGTTTCCATAATTATAATATCAACTCCCGAAAGAAATATCACCAACCAATCCTTTATTGTTTACTCAAGGAAAGAAAAATAGAATTAAAGTTATATATTCATCTCTCTGAGTCTCTTCTTTTATCTCGTCAAACCACCTCCAGTGTTCAACATAATCCAACAATGTGTAATACACACTGGACCAAAAAGGAGGCCAGTCAAATCTTGCTTCGGCTAAAATTCAAATCAAACTTTGCTCCTGAATATTTTGTCTTTCTTATACCTTCCATGTAGGCATGGCACCATGTTGTATTCAGGAACAGGCTTGGAAAACGGACAATAATGAGATAAAATGCTAAAAAAATGGCAGAAAAGAAAATTTCTTAATGAATAAATTAATACAACAATAGAAGTTTTGATGGCAACCGGTGAGAGAACTGTGAGTCTTGGTAAGAGATATTTACTAGTGACAACATCTATGCTCTAATTACAATGTCAGAATGTGACTAGTAAAGAATACACAAATAACTGTGACAACCTTCAACCAAACTTGTATATCTAGGAACAACCAAAACATTTACTTAAGAAGAATCTTGATGGCACTGGTTCAGGCTCGGGCGCAGTCTTCCTGAAAGGAAGGTGTTTAAAGAAGGCTCTTACAGCTCCTGCCACCCCATCTTCATCCTCCATGGCCTTCGCAAGTTGTACTGCACTCTCCTTCACCTGCATTGTTCAACTAAGTTTTTAACTCTTCAAGACATAAATAATGTTCTATTTTCCCATCCACAAAAATTGCTCAAGTAGGATATACTATTGTTATCGGCCATTTTTCTACAAACCATGATATCTATCTTACCTACCGGCCATTTTACTTTAAACCATGATTATTTTTTATTTTTTATTTTGAGAAGTTGTATATACCATTATTATTATTATTATCTTAGATATCGACCATTTGAGTTGCATAAACCATGATGATTATCTTACATACACAGTCACATTCTTAAACTTCATTCTAGAGGAAGCAGAGACCTGCTTACGCATACATCTAGGAATATGGACAATAAGATGATAAAATTCACTTGTTCAAGAAATTAACAGTTACCTTGGGGTCTAGCATGAACCTGATTGCATCAACCAACTTGGGAAGTGAAAATTCATCAATTGGAATGGGTGCAGGTCCTACGCCTCTTGCATGCACCCGTTCTCCCCAGAAAGGTTGGTCCCCAAAGAAAGGTACAATTGTAGTTGGGCACTATATTGAAATAATAATGTAAATCAGAATTTAGCCAGACGCAGAATCAGATGGAACAACTACAACAGCAAGATTAAGCTTATAACGCATTTACCGCAGCCTTAAGACCAGCAGCTGTTGTCCCAGCACCCCCATGGTGCACCTGAAAGCAAGGTGAAAAGCTATAAGAACTCGCTAAAATAAAAAGACAGAATACCAATTACAATGCAGATATCGAGTAGCAGAATCATTTACACAAACACAGAGACACGTATGCTATATTTGAAGCTTTCCCAAACCCTCAAAATAGAGCATAACAACATAAATTACAGGCCTCACCTGGATTTAATAACTACTAGGCCAGATCATAAATGAAATTCTGGTTTGATATCAAGTTTGTTCCAGTATAAACTTTTAATATGTTGCTTAACAATATTTTAAAGATTTCAACTTGGCTTGAAGCCTGAAACCTCCTAAATCTACAGAAAACCAACCTTGAACATACATTGTTACAAACAGAACTCAGACCAATACACAAACACACTCTATATGATGGAAAACCCTTCAAGTTATATGCTCAAATCTAAAGAAACTATGATCATGCTAGCCTGGGGTTTGCTGGATCATGCTAACAAGTCCTCACATTTTGCCAAACAGGCATATTAACCAGATTGCTTTTATAAGGCTTGGAATTGTTTGCGAACTACCAGTATAGTACTATTGACTAAAAATCCAAATCACTTGAGGAAAGTAAATCTATATGCTATCGCCGTTTCTGGATGATTTATAGCAAAAAGAAAATTAAGAAGCCTCACCACAGCCGCACATTGTAAGAAAAGCCAATCATGAGGGACGTTATCGAGTGAGTAAATGGTGTCCTTAGGTTCTGCCACTGGAAAAACAAAATTTAACAAAATATTTATAAAAAAAAATCACTTGCTAAGATGGATTGAAAGCGAGAAACAATACTACTTTTGTAAAGAAGCATGGTAAAATACAAACTATTTTGAGTCAGAGAAGGAACCAAAAACTTACAGTTACCAAGGCCACCCCAACCTTTGTTAATTATGCCTCTTTGTCCGGTAATTTCTAGAGCTTCGACAATTACTTTTGTCATTTTCTCCGGCTCTTGAACAGGCTGAGATGGAAGAAATAAGTTAGAATATGGAAATGCATATTGACACTATACTTCAGAATGAAAAAGGTTAGTAAGGACGGGACTGTTTCTTCATGTTACTAAATTTTAATATCAAAGGCTTGCAATTGTTATATACCCGATCTTTAATGAAGAAACCCACTTTCCTTGGCACATAATTTAAGAAAGGTGAACCTTTAGGATACAGTCACAGGAATCAGCATTACAAATCTGTGGAATCTATTCATAGATACACTAATAATTTCTCGAGCTTTCTCAATTGACCAATTAAATTACTTTGCTAGAATACTTCAAATTAGATCATTATACTGAAAGACGACTGATAACTGACCTATGTCTCTACATAAACAAGTGACAACAAAGCAGACAACTAAACAATTGGAGGACATTCGAATATTTCATGCTCTACTGATATATACGCAATAAAATCAGTCAGATCCAAATGAGAATATATTAGTAACTATAAAAATATGATAATAATCTCTTTTGCATGAATAAAGAACGTAAATCTATAAGGGAACATCAAAGATAACTCACAAGGCTTCCAAACCCAATATAGATAGGCTTTGTACCAGCTTTTAGCCAGTTTACAAGTGATTCAGGAGGTTCATAATTTGATGCAAGATCAAGGAAGCAAAATCCCACAACATCAACCTTGGGTCCCCAATCTGCAAAACAAGAGATAAAACTAAGCCTCATTGCATCCTTATGACAAAAGCCATACAACCATCTCCATATATAAGAATAGCAAAAGATAAACAATTTACTAGTTAAACCAGTGCACAGTATATTACTTTAAGTTTTATGAATTTCAAGTAAACAAGACATCTATTCCGAAATTCATATGTATGAGTGCAGGTATGATGTTGTCTTTATTTCAGCATTGCAGAAACAGTAAGAGGATGAAACAATTAGATGACAAAACAAAGATCCACGAATACTTATCAAAAATAATTTAAGGTCCAAGAATACTCCACAAAATCTATCCACTAAACAGTCGCACAACACAACGCAAATTTTTATTTTTTTTTTGCTAATTTCCACACACACCACACTCACACACCCAAGAATCGAACCCTTGACCTCATGGAAACCATAAGGCAAGAGTTACCGCTGGGCCAAGAACCATACGGCACAACGCAAATTTTTTATATCCCTAAATGCTTCATATGGCAAAAATAGCCTCATAATGATAGTGGTGGACTGATGGTAGAAAGATAGTAAATTGAGTGAGTGGTCATATAATGGTAAGTTGTTCATGCAAAACAATAAGATGCAAACCTCATCATATATTCTCTCTTAGAAGACACAGTTTACTATGTGAAGTCACTTGCATAGAACAGTAGAAGAGCTACAATATCCAATGAGTACATGTATATCAGGCAATATATGTCAACCAGCATAGTACTTATAGCACTATAGCATCATGAAGAAGTTTAAAGCACCAAGAAACATGCATAGCTTCTACACGTATAAATCATGATTCTTTTAGTGGGACATACTTCACATTATAGGCAGTATTTCTTGCCATTTGCAATTCTTAATCTCCTCTAGATTCAAAAACATTCATACCATAATGACTAAGGAGATTGATCACATATTCACATAGACCTATTTTAAAACAAAAGAAAGAAACATTTCATCCTAGCCATATCCTTGACACTAAATTCAATAAAATAAATTATAGAGGTCATCCTAGCCAATATACATCTGTAGTAGAAAGAAAGAATTTTATATCTTAACATTCCAAGATATCCAGGGAATTAAAGAACTTTGATTCAATTTGTATGCAATATATGACTCACTTATTTCACATAGACAATTATATTCTATCTTAACTATCCCCATATATTCAATGCAAATCAGAAGTAGTCACCTTTTGGTTTAGGAACAAGGTGAGGACTCCAAATATATCCGTATGGCACATCAGAATCAGAACCTTGTGAACCACTTAAATACGTGACTGGTCGTAGCTTCAACTTTTTCTTCCTAACATCATTTATCATGTCTCGAATTCCAAGCCAAATCAAAGAGTCAACTATTTGATATGACAGCTGCAAGATTTATTCAAGATCACAAGTATTTTAGGCCAAACATTTAGAATGGATTTTTTTTTTATAATAAATAACTAGATGATGTTGCAATGGAAACAAAAATATATTATTCTATTATATAAAGGAAATTGATTTGGTTTGCTTGCTATGCCACAACTTCTCTTCCCATGGGTAGCACATGGCACAAGAAAAAGTTGATAAAGAACTATAAATTTTAAAGTTCGTAAAATTAACATCAACCTTTAAGATTTTAGTTATTTCCATGAAAAAATGGCACTCAGCACACCCATATACAACCCTAGTATCATAAGATGCTAAAGCAAGTCATTCAATGAACTTACTCTATATCCAGCTGGTTGCTTAACACGGGATAAAGGATGTGGAAATTCACTAGTGGGCCTGGTAGGAAAAGATAGATATTATTTAATACAATACAAGGAGGAAGAAGGATAACATAAACACAGCCTAGTGAATGGACAAAGCTATAGTATTCCAAGTATAGACTCCATTATCCAGGAAAAACTTACGTCCATGGCATTGTAAAAAACACATGAATGGGGACTTTCAGTGCCTCTGCCACATGCGTATGTCCTGAAATGGTATTATCAAGATTGGTAATTGAATGATGGTCATCCATAATAGTATTGGAATGTATCTTGGTAATAAACCACCTATGAAGTGGAAATATGGAAGTAAAACTAAAATCATCAGTCCAAATAGCTTACAAAGAAATTACAAAGATCAGTTAGCAAGCGAGAAATCCCAAACATGTTTACAAATAAACAAATTGCTAAAGTTTGGGGGGGGTTGAGGGGATCAGAAAATACACTTGGCCAAGATATTAAAAAGGAGATGAAGAAAATGGTCACATAATGATTTCCCTAACCAATAACTAATCCTGTAATAGTAAATGCCAAAAAGAAACAGTTTGATGCTCAAGATACAACGGGACCTACTAGTCAATGTTTATCCCTTCAAGATATGGATTCAAAATTATCCTCTATTGTTAAGCTGACCATCTAGAATGAAATCCTACCCCCGACCCCCACCCAAAAAAAAAGCCAGCAGAACCCCAAAATAGAACTGAAACACCACTTGATAAAATGAACCCTCCATCCCAAACTATCTGCAGTTTTGACCATTTACACACTAATTAAGAAATGCAATTATTATGCCAATTTTATTACTAAAATAACTGTTATACCCATACTCAAACTTATTCAGCAGAAAACTAACTCCCACATAATGGTGATTTTGGAACAAGAACCTTTTGAAATTGTTGCACAATTAATAAATCACCCCATGCAGCAAGTAGAAATAAGCTCACTTCATGACGTAAAAACCTTTCATATACTCCATTACTATGCAACTTAACAAACTAGGTTCCCTCCATTTTTTTGTTCCTTTTCTTTTTCTTGTGCACAATTAATAAATCATCCCATGCAGCACGTAGAAATAAGCTCCTCGTTTTTAGATGTATATTTGGGATAAAACGGGTAAACTTGTACTATAACTATTTTAATTGTCTAAAAAATAGTGAAATGCACTTAATTTGGGACAACACAAATTCTCTAAAACTGCAGTTAATTTGGGATGGAGTAACTTTTAAATGAAGTAGCTGATACGGCCCTGTTCTTTTTTCTTTGAGAGAAACACTCACTAAAAGCTTCATATAGAATTCCATTGTAAACTTCTCACATAGACTGACGCTGCAAGCTAACTAACCATAATGACAATTTAAAAAAGAGACAATTATCAAACATATTCACACTTTGAAATCACTAAAGCTTCTGATTGGTGTTTAGTCATAAGCGCGAGGGCTAGATCACCAACAGAGGATAACGATTTGAATGAAATCAATATATAATAGCATATTTTGACAAAACATCCTAACATACAGGGAAAAACAATTTTCTTAATCTAACCATATGCTGGGGGATTGGCAATAATTGCATCTGCTCTGAAAGGTATTCCAGTATCAACATCAGGTTCTTTGCATGCTGGAAGCAAAGAATATATTATGTCCTTTAATTGATTCCTCTGAACAGGTATTTCTGAAGGTCCTGATGGCAAGAATCCTTTGTTTTTTACCATATCTGCAATAAAAAGAAACAAGTCCTAGTTATTTTTGGAAGTTAATATTTGAAAACTAGATCTTAATTAATTTATATGGAATAAAAAGAAACAAGTCATAGTTATTTTTGGAAATTAATATTTGAAAACTAGATTTTAATAAATTCATATGGAAAACAACCAAGTATTTGGAATCAGCTGATTCCATCAATTGCTTTCTATTAACCTTGAATACATGCCTCGGTATTTCTCAAAAAATCAATTAAATTTGAGACCCACCACTGATTGTACTTAGTGATACAGTTACGCCATCTATAACAGCACTTCAACCACATGTAAATTGATGTAAGACGGAAGTTGTTGAACAGATAATTAATTGGAAAAGGCAAAATCAACAAAGAGAATTAAAAAAACTAGGGTGATTCAACCGCAGGAGAACCATTACCCCTAGGGTTTTCCAACCGTAGTAAAGGGGAAAAATATTGATCGCAACCAATAATCAGAATAATTTCAAAATCAAAGTGTAAAAAGTCTGACATAACTTACAAGCATATTTATAAGAAAATAACCTCTAATAACCCTAAGCTCAGTAACAATTGAGCCTCTAAATAAACAACTCAATACTAAAATAAACCAATAAATAAGAAGTCCAACAAACTAAATAAATAGACAACTGATAAACAAATAGCTAAATAGCCAATCATCCACGACGACGACGTCTCATGGATCGATCCCTATCATAAATCCATTGATAACCAAAACACTCGATAGAAAGACATAAAATAACTGTCATTCAATTCATACAAGATAATCAGGTCAGTTTTGAAACAAAGACGAATTTTAGGAACATACATCCAGCAAGAATCTTTGGATCTCCACCTAGAGGATAGAACTCCAACCCAGCAGTCAAAACAAACTCTTTAAAATTCGAATGAGTAGCCAGTCTAACACGATGGCCATAGTACTGCACAAAAGAACCCTCATTAACTAGTAAACCCAAGTATAAAGTTGAAAGAATTATTAAATTAATTTATTTTTAACAAAAAGCAAGTTTTCAAAACATAAGGAGATCGACAATAGATCATTTCCATCTCCACAAGTAAATGCCATTAAGGTATTAAGCGCTAATCATAATCCCAAATAACAAGACTTGAGAAACATAAATTAATTGGAACAGCAAAAAAAAATTCAGCAGCAAGTTAAGATATGGACTACAATGGAAACATCTAGCTTAAATGCCAAAGGTGAACGAGGAAATTGTTTAAGCTACCATACCAGTTTACCAAAAGGTGCAAGCTAGTAACAACAAATGACAAGTGCAGGAATGGTGTTAAAGCAACTTGTATTTCAGTCACTAGGAAATATAAAATTTTATTAAAACGTAGAGATCATCATTCTCATGGCTAGTAGCAACCATTGTGAAACAAAAAAATTCATAAGATGGGAGCAGAATTTATTTTCAAAAAGATAAATTATTTTCATGAATCAGTGTAATATGTTTTCTTTAGCTTTAAAAATTGTATTATAATGCCAACTGAACTTGTATTTATATTTCCACCTACGTTACTGACAGAATATGCTGAATTCTTAGCCTCTTATTTTGATGCCTTGGCTTTTCTTTCGGAAATTATTCTGAAATTATAAAATTCATCACAATTAAGCCGAACAGTATTACCAGCAGTTCACATTAATACACACACTTGCAAAGATGAAAAAAATTACAACACCTGTAAACGTTTGCCAATTGCAATAAAGGGCTGCACATCACCACGTGTGCCAACAATAAGAATTACTATTTGCAATGGCGGAATATCTTGAAGTTCTGCTGAGTCAAGAGGATCATCATCAACTTCATTATAAACGTTTTCGGGTCGAACACCAAGTGTCTGGGGTTCAACATCTCCGGGGACTTCAAATTCTACCGTTCCATCATCTTTCACAGTAGCTATTCTCTTCAATAAACTGATCTGCAGAGATTTACATGTTTCATAAAAATCAGAGACATGTATTCATGTAGATACAACAAGATGGCTATTGTATGACGACTATTTGACCAAATAGCATCTAGTCACAAGTGGCTCATCCCCTAGAAGCAATCAACCATACCTTCGACCATTCATTAAATTTTGTCTATCATTTGGCAATAACATACACCCTCCATCCCAAATTAGTTGTCCCCTCTATTTTTAGAGTCCCAAAACTTTGCCACCTTAATTTTGCTTACGCTACACCATTTTAAGCCTTAGATTGCAAAAAAAGAGAATATTGGAGTGTAGGTTCCAATAAATGCTAGTTTTGGAACCTAAGCAACTTCTCTCCGCTTTTCTTGGGCTAAGTAGTAAGTGCACAATTTCTTATACGACTCTCATCATTTTACTAAGGTACGTGAAAGTCAAAGTGGTGGCAACTATAATAGGACGGATGTAGTGTCATTTCTTAATAAGGTCTGCAGACAAGCTTATGAAAACACTTTCCACCAATGTGTAATTGTGTATTCATGAGATTGCAAAGTCAGTCCAATAAGATTTAACCTTTTGCTTTGCAAAACAAATAAAGAGTATTTAATGTGAAGTGAGAAGCAACGAAACTTTTCACAATAACCGACATACATACATGCATATATATATATATAGAGAGAGAGAGAGAGAGACTATTGTGATTTTTACCTTCTCCTTGATAGGAATTTTATCGTCAAAAATTTGTGCTGCATCTTCAGCAAGTATATTATCATGTCTATGCCTCTCGGTCTTTGATCTTTCCAACTTAAGCTGGCTTGAAGGTGGCATTAACTTGTCTGAGTTCAATATATCTTGTGGCAAAGTATTTACTCTTGGAAAATTCCGGCTAGCATTGCCTGCCATATCAATCATAAACAGTTTCACATAGGGCAATTCAGAAGCTTCTAAACTTAACACCACAGAGTTTAATTGTCTTGACCGATGGACTTCAACCTTAACCGAATCCCACTCAGCTAGCGATTAGCAACTAAAAATTAAAATATGAACAGTAGATGACTCATGACTGATATTCCACCAATGTTAGTAATCTTATTAAATGATGTACAGAGTGCATAATTAAGCATTTAGATGGATTAACATTCATCCGAACCCAGATTTAACATCTGCTTTCATATAGTAATGCTACATATACGCCGTCACGTGGACACATCACCAACTTCTACAATTTAGGTGCACAGTATTTAGCATTTTCAATTTCAATAATTTCCCGATTTGATTTATAAAATTATATCTAAACTGGAGAAGCTGCACTCTAAGAGAGAGCAATGATTTGTTTGATATCCAACATACTGGCAATCAAACAAATTAACTCTAAATTCTACGATTTCACAAAGGCGGAGTGAAATGAAAGCTCTGATTCAAACATTTTCTAATCGTCTCCCACAGTTTCTCTCCAACCAAACAGAAATCAACTGAAAAACCAACAGTTTAGTGAAATCAACAAACCTGAATTACTGCCGCCGTTGGATAGTGAACTAGCAACAGCCTCTTTACTATCCAATTCACTACCACTACTACTTCCGCCAACAACTTCCTTTTCGAAGTAGACCGGAACTTCGCCGGAACTTGAGGCATCCTTCTCCGGCATCGATGGATTCACCGACTCCGGCGAACTGCCTCCGGCGCGTTGTTGTTGGTGATCCAGATCTGCAGCACTTTTACACAACTTTATATATCTTTGTAAATTTTTCGTGTGTTAGAAATTACGCGAGCTTGTTGAGACTAGAAAATAAAGATAGAGAGAGAAAGGAAACCACGTTCGAATGAATGGATAAAGGGGCTCTGCGCGAGATTGTGCTCGAGCCTCGAAGCCAGCAGCGGATCAGGGGGCGAAATAACCGCAAGGAGTGTGTGTTTTAGGAGGGTAGTTTGGTAAACTACTCATCCGTTGAAATCATGTTTGATATTTTTATTTTCCTCTATACTGGGTTACGTGGGATCAACTTGTGAAGGACAGAAGGAGTAATTATTACTCCTTCGTTGTATTGATAAAAATTTTGATCGACTTTTTAAGTGTATTAAAAGGGAGAATAAAAAAGAATTATATTTAAATTTTTATTATTTAATTACATAATTTTTGTACATAATTAGTGATATTTTATAAATATGTATAAAAAAAATATGACAATTAACATTGAGCGCATTATAGATAAATTATTATAAAAAATATATTATTTAATGTAAGTATATATTTAATTTGAGACTATTTAAAATAATAATAAGGACTTCTATCTTAGAACGAAAGAAGTACTATTTGGTTTATGCAACTACAAAAATATCTTCAATAGACAGACAAGAAAAATATTAATAGTTGTTTTTGCTCTTGTTTCCTCATCTGTGCTCATCAAGTCAATTTTACTCTCAAATAGCACATGAGGAAATTGTGACTATGACGGTGTCGGCGTTTGATTTTTTGTTTTCAACTAATATAATTTTTTTTAATAATATGTTTGAAATGAAAGAATATAATAAAAATGAAATAATTTTTAAATATATATATATATATATATATTGTTGTTCATAGTATTGGGTAATGCGTTAAAATGTCAAAATTGTGACATATATCCATTTCACCATCTCTGTAAATGAATAAAATATTTATTCCATCAAAATAATTTATTATTTGAAATAATCACCAAATATATTACTTTCCATTCTACTCCCTCCACCATTCCATTAATTTAGCACCAGGCCTTGGAGTTTTAGATTGTGTTTGGTGCTTGCAAGTTTAGGCGATTTGTCTGGGAGTTCAACATTGTGTTACATTGTTTAAAAATAGACGGATAATTTTTTTATCCATTTATTGTGTTATTGAGTTTTTAACGAACATTAGAAATGGTCGGAAAATTTGCTCATTTTTTTGTCAAAATGACGCGGAAAAAATTATTCGTCAAGATTCGCTATAATTTATTTTTTAATATTTATGGACAATTTAAGTATTTGATGTATTTTTATTTATTAATTATGATTTAATTTTTTTGGGACCGTTTATGTTTTTGCCTTACTTTTTAAGTTTATTGAATTTTATTTATTTCTACGGTTTAGGTAATATAACTAGTATTTTAAGATTATTATTATGGAACAACTCTTATTGTTCATATTTTATAACATTGTGGATGCTTATAGTCAATTTATTCAATTTTGTGAATTTTTGTGATTGCAAAGTTACATATAATCAATTCATGTAATTGTTTCTATTCTCTATTCCGTCTTCCGCTGCGTCACAAAATTTTTTATCCAGAGATAAACGATAAATTAAATAATATAAATAAAACTTTTGTAATATCTATCATACCGCTTACATTATAAATATAATAAAATTAATATAAAAATATATTAATAATCTAAATGTAAAACTTAATTTTTTTTACATTTTCTTTATAAAACTTAACAATAACATGAAAGAAATACAAGTTTTTTAGATTTCTATTTTTCTTCTCTCTTTTTTTTTTGTTCGAAACTCAGAAACATAGCGATTACGATAAATAAAAATAAAAAGAGAAGAAGAAAAGCAAGTATTATTTGGGTTATAACTTATAAGTTGTCAAATGATCTATTACTTTCTCTTGCCTTCTTTTTCCTTTTGCATTTCCTTTCTCTTTCTTAGAAAATTCCCAAGCAGGTAAGACTCTCTCTCTGGATGACGCGGAAGGAAAGGAAAACAATGTAACATAATCGTGTTCTTTTTTTAACGTGTGTTTGGATGTCATAATCAAAATTTAGTAAAAGTTTGCAATGGTATTTTTTAAAATACCAAAATTTTGGCCAAATTTTTTATTATTTTGACAAATCAATATAAGTCAACAACGTTAACACGATTTATTTTTTTTTCAATTACTCCCTCCGTCCCAAATTAATTGCTTTTCTGGAACTTTTTTAAGTCAAATTGACTATTTTTAAAATTAATAATTAAATATATATAAATATATTTTTAAAATTATAAAAATTAAAATTAGTAATAAATTATATATACTTTATTTTGATTATAATATCTTCACTTATATGTTAGCAAAAATAGTAAAAAGATTAGTTTTAAAAATAGTCAATTTGACTTTAAAAAGTCTTAGAAATGTAATTAATTTGGGACAGAGGGTATAACAAAAAAAAAATTGAGTTTTGAAATTTGACTAAAAAAGAAATAAATTAGTATAAAAGAAAGAATGAATGTTCTGAATAATTTCAAGTCAAAAATAATTGTAGCTACTAAAAACATTCCGTAAAACTTCTTAGTGGTGGTAGTCTAAAAAACAATTAAATTACAGACGTGAGCCGTTACGTATGTGTATAACATGCTCCATTAGTCCATTTAGTTTCTTTAAATGGGCTTGAGAGAGATACTAGATTATTTAAGTTGGAAACTAGCCAGGCCCACTGGCGTACAGGTCACAGTAGTCAGGCTGTAAACGAAATGTCTAGGCCCGAAGCTGGAGTAGCTCAGTAGTCCATACTAGCATACCCACGGACAACGGTTAGTTAATTAATTACAGTTAAGATAACCTAATTCTGAGTATTTTATTAATTATCAATGACAAGTTGATTTACTGATATATCTCATTTCTATTGATATAAAATTTAAAGTCAAATAAAGATAGATTCAGAAAAGATAGTAGAGATACAGATATCGATGGTTCAAAAAAAGATAAGTTCAAAAAAAACGTCAGAGATATAGACGTTAAGGGTTTGAATTTTGTTTACAATAGGTTATCAAGAAAAAATACTGTGTTACATTTAATTAAATATATCAGCCACAAATATATTTAGTCATATAATATAATACAAGCTTACAACCCGTGCGAAGTACAAACTAATTTCTAAAATAGTTTTAAAAGATTTTATTTATACTATGTTCTATTAAATTTCTATTAAATGTCAAAATTTTAAAGGTATTTTTGTTAAACTTATAACTTATATATTAACTACATTTCTCAAAAATTGAATAAATTAAACTTGTAAGTATTAAAAAAAATGAAGAATTTATATTGATTATTTTTGTAGAATCCCATCTTACACATATAAAGTGGTGATGCTCAACTACATCAAAATGATAAATTAGTTTTACGAAAATTAAAGAATTAAGGAAAGTAAAGAAGTATTTATATTTTTTTACCCATTATATATATAACATGTTCGTGTGAATATGTTGATAAATAATATTAATTATATATATATATATATTGTAGTGAATATGTATAAGTAGTATATAAAAAAATATGCACTTACATAAATTTAAAAATGTGAATAATTAAATATATTTTGTGTTGGTGTGGCCCGTTCATGCTTTTGGAATTGTCAGGTACTGGTCCCTTTGGCTCTAATGTCTTGTTGCCTTATTGAGTTCATCTTGTTCCTATCTTATAGATCGACCTACTCGCTAAAAAAAAATAGAGTCTCTTCCTTGGTAATCGTCTGTGGTCTTGTTTGGGTTGCTTTGCCTTTGTCTGACTCATTTATCTTAATGAAAAGTTTTGCTTACGTTCTTCACCAGCGCTCATAAGATATATCACACATCTCGCTCTTAAAGTAAGGAGTTTTTTGTGTGTTATAGTTTTTACGAGAATGAATCGCATACTGCACAGGTACTTAGTAGTGTTAGTCGCACATTCAACATAATGTTCAGACTCACATGCCTTCCAAAATCGGGAGTCTTCGAGCATGATGCAGACGATTAGCCAAATTTACAATCTTTTATTCTGTTTGTCTTCTTTCTCCTCAATAGCATATTTATTTTTTTTCTTCTCCGAGTGACGCAATGCCTATCAAAGTCATAGACAAGTAATGACTCAATTATCTCCTTTTTTATCTTTTTTCAATTGAATGGCATTCAACATGATATTATTTACACTTTTTGAAAGCGGTTGCTATCGACATGAATGCTGGATAATAACGGAGCTAGTCATACTATTTAAATTAATTTTGAGGATTGTGAGCATGCACAAATAAAAGGAAAATAAGTTGTCTTAAAAGGTTCATTTAATTCGAGTATAAAATCCAATAGCTTGAGTCCATGTCTATAGCACATGGCCCTCTAACTTCTAACACCGTGGCGTATACTACCTCACCTCCCACTTACGAGGCCCAAATTAACTGATTGGTCCTGTTCATTTACATTTCAAACTTCAAACCATGCAAGTCCACGTAGGAGTGATGAGTGAAAAAGAAAGAATTTTATACAACGCATGAACACAACATACATACAAATGATCATCATATTTAGAGAGAGAAAATCTGAAAAATTGAGAAGTATATTCAGTTAAAATGCTGGTCCTGGGTTGATGCCCGCCTAATTCTCGGCAATGTCCGCCAACTGAAACCGTAGCCGCTAGCCACGCTCTTCATCTTCTCCCCTTTTCATTTTCTCTCTCCTCATCTCGTCGGATCGATCGAACACAAACCCTCAATTCCACGTCAGCACCATATCCATTTTCTCGATCGCATTCTCACTAGTTATTATTCAATCCCCAAAAAGAATTAAGCTTTATGACAGCCACGATAGCTGATCAGCTTAGGAACATAGACGAGACAGAATCACAGAGCTGACCAAGGAAGAAACAGGTACTTTTTGAAAGCCCCCCCCCCCCCCCCCCCAAAAAAAAACCTTATTTTCGGCGTATTATTCAATCGTTCATGGTTGCATTAATGGATTGATTCATATTAATAATACCCATGTGGGAATTGTACTCAATTTAGTGAATTTCTATTTTTTTTCCCTTACAGTTTGTATAGCTTTTAGTATGAAATTATGATTAAAGATCGTAAGTATTGTTTTGATTCGGATCTCAATGATTGATTTCTCAGGTTTAATATTAATTCAAGCACTGGATTGACGTGGAGATTATTAATTGAGCAAAAGTATAAGTGATCAGCTGGATATACCTGCGTTTTTTTTTTACTTTTCTTGATCATTGGAGGAGCAAGGTTTGTGGGTAATAAATACTTGTTACTACTGTGCATATACTGTAGAGATTACATACAGAGACATACAATTTTTAATTCTTTTATGTTTAAAAAGGATCTGGCTTGCTTTGGAATCAGGATTAGTAGTTGTTGATAGTTTAAGTATAGTGTTGAAAACAAAAAATTAAAAAAGAAAAAATGAAGAATCTGCATTGGTTGTATCCAGAGTTGCTGCGGTAGTTGTCAATTGAAGTGGATGCTTCTGTAGTTTTGTGGATACTGTTGGTAGTTTTTGCTCTTAAGCTAGTTTGAAGAAAGGTTGGGGTATAGGTTATGGATACTAGAGGATTATAGGATATATGCTCTCGTAGTATGTGGAGAAGTTGTTGCATTGCTGTAAGATTGATCAAAACTCGGACAATGGAAGGAAATCGGACTCGAGGCAGAGAGACGCGGTTTTGATGCTGCTAAATAGAATAAAAAACCGTCCTGAAGCCATGACCAGCCAGGCACAGAGCCCTTCTGGTCAGTGGGTCCAGCAAGAATCAGTCTCTGCTATTTCGAGAGATGGGATGTCTGCAGAGAAAACTGTAAATAATAATTTATCTGTACAGACAGGTGAGGAATTTTCTGCGGAGTTCATTCATGATCGTGCTACTTCAAAAAGAGTTCCTGTGCCTGACATGGCTCAAAACCATGCGAATGTAGTTGGGGTGATCAGTAAACAGAACATTCGAATGGCCTATGAGGATCTTACCAAAGTTCTTGGGCTGCAACGGATGGATTCAGAATGTGGTTCTGACATAAGTGAGTTTAATTCAGCAAAAGGGTCTACTTCAGAGGTTGGCTTTCGGAATTATATAAATAAAGAATTCCAAAACCACAAGGAAGATTGTGCTGTTTTGCATGGACCGAGAAAGGCTTCTGCTGAAATGTGTTATAATCAGGTTGGTTCTGACCCAAGTGCTCCAGTCATAAATGATTCTGCATCTTCCCAGTCTCTTCAAACTTTCGGGTCAGGTGTTTCAGATGGTTCTCAATCTGGCAAAATAAAGTTTCTCTGCAGTTTTGGTGGGAAATTTTTGCAACGACCTAGTGATGGGAAACTTAGATATGTTGGGGGTGATACACGTATTATTTCTATAAGGAAGGCTCTTTCATGGGAAGAACTTGTGAAGAAAACTTTGGGAATTTGCAAGCAGCCTCACACAATCAAGTACCAGCTTCCAGGGGAGGATCTTGATGCCCTTATATCTGTTTCTTGTGATGAGGATCTTCAAAACATGATAGACGAATACTATGGACTTGAAAGGCTTGGGGGTTCTCAACGACTAAGGATATTTTTGATTCCTTTGAGTGAATCTGAAAGAGCATCTGCTACTGATGCTGACACTATTGAGCAGAGCAATCCCGATTATCAGTATGTTGTTGCTTTGAATGGCATTGCTGACCCTAGTTTTAGTAAAAACTACAATGAGCAGTATCTGGCTAGTGAAGTAAGTATGTTGAAACCTCATCTTGAAAGAAGTCCTAGCCTCTGCAGGGATTCTTCCTCTTCCTTGCATCCTTTGGAAATTAGGGCCAAACTGAATGGCTCACATCCGACTTCATTGATGAATGAATCTTTCAATTTGATGAGGTCTTCCAATCAATCTACTCTTTCTTCTCCTATGCTATCCCGACAAGGAGATATGATGAATGGTCAAACACAATTGTGCAAGGAAATCTCAACACATGGTAGTACTGAAAGCACCAGTGTATTTGCTACTGCTCAATTACCCCCTGAAAAATCCAGAAGTGATTTCAATTTTCCACAAGTAGCCGCGAATTGTAATCATACTATTGAACCTGTTGAAGTGCATTCTCACATCCACAATCCAAGCAGAGATTTTGTGGCTCCTCCCAGATTAAATTTTAGTGATACCAATCTCAACAATTACTGTTCTGAAAAGCCGGCGCTCAATGAACGTACATTTCTCTCAGAAAATCCTGTTACATGCCAAGGTGATCCAGTGAGTCCTTTGTTGGGATCTAATGAGTCCATTGGGTCTCATCCTGTGTTGTTACATGCATTTTCTGATTCACTCCTTCGGGAACGTGGAGGAAGGTCTACTTACTGCTCACAAGAAGGAATGAGTCCATCTTCCCCGTTGAACTTCGCAATACCAATACCATTAGTATCTTCACGGGTAATTTCTGCTGCTTTGCCTGAAAAGCCAGTGCAACTGCAGGAGAATATTAATCTCATCAATCCAGAAGTCCAAATTAAGTTATTAAATACTGATCTTAATGCACCCCAGAGAAGAGCCAACATGGTAAATGGTTCGTTAAGCTCAGAATCACTAGATAGAGTTGAAAATATTTATGGGGAAGCTAATTGTTCTGGTGTGAGGTACCAACAGGGAATAAAGGATTTAGATGATTACAATTTTATGATGCAAAACCATAACAAGGAGTACAACTTGGATTGTGACACAATAAGTGGGTTTGATGGAACAGATCCTCTGTTGCATCAGAGTGGAAAAGTTTATGATTCTAGGATACCTTTTACTCCCGTGGAACAAATCAAGATTTCATCAAAAGTCAGTTGTGACCCAATATCTACGCTTGGCGTCAAAACTCAAGTACAAGATCTGCAAGTCTCTGTGGGCATTCTTCCAAAAGGACCAGCACCATCAGTGATTGACTGCAATCCTTTTACAGTTTCGGTGATGGAGCAATCCCAAATGAATCAACTGGAGAAAATCTCAGCAGAGCGTACTGTCAAGGGCCAGAGAACTGCCGAGGATCAGCTGCACGTCTTGACTGGGATAACAGGCGGTGAACAGTTAAGCAATATTTCATGGGCCAAGAACTTGGAAATAGCTGGGGCAATTCAAGATTCCATACAACAGTCACGGGAAGAAAATTCTCTGAATGACCTACTTTGTGAACTATCCAATGGCCAAGTGTTTCATGATTCTACTGTGCCTATACCTGTTGAACGCCAGAATAATATTTTACAAGAACCCATGCTTATAAGCTCCGATGATCTGCATCAGTCTGCAGTTTGTGATGATGCTGGCTCCAACCTAAATTTGAATAACTCTACTTTGGTGCAGCATGTAACCAAAGGTACTGCTTTTGGAGAAGTATCACTCCTTGATACTGACTTGATGCAATTTCCTGATCAGAACTTTGAAAATTCAGTTCTTGCACAAATCTATGATGAGAAGCAAAAATTTGAGGATATTGCTCAAAGTAAATACGATGAGCAAAAGCAGCTGGAATCTGTGAATGTATTGGGATCTGCTGTTGATAGTATATCTCCTGGCATAAAATCTTCCTCAGCAGCTGTCCAGCATATAATAGATACAATCAATGGTGACTTTCTGTCTCCAAGTGCAGTAGAAGCTGAGGGCACTGTTGCGGAGTCGGATTCTGAGGTGATATTTCTTTGCTATCTGATCAGAATACCTTAGTTTATGAGTTTTGCATATCTATAGTTTTAAGTTGCTTTCCTGTTTCGTTTAGGATGCCCAAGCTGATGACAGAAATAAGGAATGTTTTACTGATGCACTGATAGCTGAAATGGAAGCTGATATATATGGTTTGCAGGTACTCATTTGTTTCTCTAAATTAATTTTGGTTATTTATTAGCAATCTTAATTGTGAAGTTTTGGGATTAGGATCCCCTCCATTATACTTTTCACTCAATTTCCCTCAATACACATTTAACGGCACAAATATTGCTTTTAGTGACGGTACCAGCGATGCATTTATTTGCGACGAATATTATTGTGTCGCTAAATGTAATATTTTTGTTGCTGAATGTGTATCGGGGAAAATATGCAGTGACAGCATCCTGGGCTTCTTCGACAGTCTCACAACCTGTATTGGGTGAAAGGTGTAGTGGAGGGGATCTTTGTCTGATGTTTTGTTAATGTGTTCATCAATGGGAAAAAAATAAAGGGAAAATTATAATATTGAGTAGGTAAAAAAGAAAGGAAATAACTTTGTTGGCCAGGCCAGTTCTGAAACCATGTTATGGATTATTTATGCAGTAGGCTGTACACTTTTGTTGGAAGGCAGAAATTTTTGTATATGTGAAAGGATAAATTCTATTTACGAAAGTGGCTACAGTTTCCTTTTAAAAAAAGATCGCTTAAAACTATGTAAAATATTACTTAATATCTAGTGAGATGAGTTTTATGGGAGTCCGTACATATTAGCACACCCTCTTTGATGTCAATCATTCAAATTGTAGATATTTGATTGATAATGATCTAATGTCAGAGCACTATGACATTCTAGCTGCAATTGCATCAAGTGAAACATAAACTCCCTCCTTCCCATTTAACTGTATCCTTTTTTGGGTGTTTATGGCACATATTTTAGACGTGCCACCAATACTTTATATATGATAGTAATACTATTTAAATATATATTTAGATACTCAATATATTTATATGCCCGTTACACTTGTATTAAGATATATAAACAAACACACAAACACATATTTTCAACATGTCTTAAAATCCATGCCACTCACTTGAGAAAATATGCCAAATAAAATGGGACAGAGGTAGGTACTTGAAAAAAACACAAAAGATTGGGGAAGGATGACTAGGGAGTAGTTCAAATCTCAAGCTGGTTGACTTGTTTCAGGCACTATGGCGCATCATGTATCATGGGATAAATTCCAGGGATGGAAGGCATGTAATATTTTCTTCTTGGAAACTGGCGAAGGATGATGTAACTAGTATATTATTCAACGTAGTTTGTATACTCCATATGGTTGCCTTTCATTTCCCCATCAAGAGACGTTATCTGAATAAATCAGAAAGGTTTACCAGATCATATTTTGGTAAGGAGTTAGGTGAGTATAATCCTTCAATCCTTGTCCCTCCCTGATGTTTCTGTAAATAACTAAATATTATCTCCACATTTGGTTGAAATCTTCTCTTTCATAGAGTTTCAGTCATACTTCAGCTTTTCTTTGGCAGAGAGAGATTCTGCATAATGCAGTCTCAGTGCTCCATAACCTATCAATCACTTCAGAGATGATATCTCTGATGAGCTCTATGCTATTTCATCCGTTTCAAAATATAAGATCAAGTTTGATCTTTTGAAGTCAAAGTGAAAAACATTGTCAAATTCAAAATTGATGAAATTTTATTCAACTTTAGTCAATATAATTATATATATTGCAGACTGTCTAAAACATACTTTTAATTGCAAGATTTATTGTTTTTAAATTTTAAATATATTACATCAATTTTGAATTTGACAATGTTTTTCACTTTGACTTCAAAAGATCGAACTTGATCTTATATTTTGGTTTGGAACGGAGGGAGTATGATTTGTGAAATAGCTGGTGGATACTCACTTCTCATGTGTGCTTTGCCTATATATTATCTAGTGGAGCCAACATATCCTACATCCTTGTGCCATTTCAATGAATTTGAACTCTCTTTGGCAGCTTCTCCCAACCTAATTAAATTGTTAAAGTGCAAAATAAGATTCTAAAATCTCCATGGTACTAGTCAAAGTGCGTATAAGAATATATCCATCTCCTTCTATATGAAATTTCAATCTTTATAGCTATGGAAGACCATATTCACAAATATTTGACAAAGCAAGAGAGGAGCTTTAGCCTTAGATAATCCGGTTAAAGAAGCTATTGGCAGACACTAGAATTCGCGAAATAGCAATGCAGCTGTTGCAATTCAACATGATTAATTGTTTGTAGTAGACACTGTCCTCTTGTTATTGTCCATTCAGGCATTAGGACAATGACATCAAGGAAATAATTTGTGAAACACAGCAGCTTTTGTAATAATTGAGCATATGGTTGGTATGCCTACCTTGTGATTGGATTTATTCTGGAGCACGAGGGCTGTCTATTATTTAAATTGAAGTAAGAAAGGTGTAAATAATCAATCACATGACAACATTCAACATGCTCGTCCTTATGTTCCCTCAACTGATGGTCAATTGATCGAATCTATAGCCTCTAATTAGGCTCAATATTGATGGTCATGCACATCTTGTCCTTACGTTCACTCAACTGATTGTCAATCAAATCTATTGCCTCTAATTAGGCTCAATGTTGATGGTCATGCACATCAAAGATCTGCCACTTAAGTTGTGATTTAATGTGAGTTCTGGTAGTCTTGAAGAATATCCACATGCATGAACTTAATTTCATAAAATACACCTACCCATCCAAGCATTCCATTATTGTTTCTGAAATCATTTTCCTTTTAAAATCTCTTCTTCTTTTTTCCTTGTCCTTTTTTTTTGGTCCTAAATTTTAAAATTTCTAATTAGCTGCCTGGTCAATGGTCCGAATAAAGTATGCTAGGTTTGAACCATAAAAGTCATGACAGATTTTATAATTTTATTAGGTGTTATATTGAATCGATTGGAAAAATATTTATTCCGAGATGCAGCTCATTCTCTATATTTTACTTTCTAACTAATTTTTCCTCCTTAATTTTAACTGCTATATACAACTGAATTTTCTTTTGCTGCTATGCAGATCATAAAGAATGCTGATCTAGAGGAACTATGGGAGTTAGGATCTGGTACCTATGGAACTGTTTATCATGGGAAATGGCGAGGGTCAGATGTTGCTATTAAAAGAATAAAAAAGAGCTGCTTTGCTGGGAGATCATCAGAGCAAGAACGCTTGGTGTGTCACAATCTCCCTTATTATTTCTTGGATACAGCTAATCTAATCGGCATCTGTAATTGATAATTCTTTTGTTTGTATCAGACTAAAGACTTCTGGAGAGAGGCACAAATTCTTTCAAATCTTCATCATCCAAATGTGGTTGCATTTTATGGGGTTGTACCAGATGGGGCAGGGGGAACGTTGGCAACTGTAACTGAGTTTATGGCAAATGGGTCACTTAGGAATGTCCTCCTTAAAAAGAATAGGTGAATATTCCACCCATTTGTTCCCATGCATATACCCCTCATTTTAGTTGCAAGTTAATGGAACTTTGAATTCTTATACAGATCACTTGATCGTCGTAGAAAGCTTATAATTGCCATGGATGCAGCTTTTGGCATGGAATACTTGCATTCAAAAAATATTGTCCATTTTGATTTGAAATGTGACAATTTGCTAGTTAATCTAAGGGATCCTCAACGACCCATATGCAAGGTAATTTAAAACCTTCAAGCTTCTTCTTTGATAAACCCAAGTTGTAGATGCACTCTATAATATTTTACTGTACATTACAGTAATATGTACTATTGATCTTAGCTAAGAAAATATGTATTTCAGTGTTCTTGTTTGATTATCGATAACTCAGTCTATTTGTAAGAAGGATGATTAGATCAGTAACTAATGCAAATATACATGTAAAAGAATACTAGGGTATTTACTATATTGTAAAACAAAAGGATCCTATTCTGAACTGTGTACAAGATACACCTTTGGCAGGTTTCTATCGTCACAGGTTCTTTTAGGCTTTCATAACATAGATACTAATTCTAATACTTGGGTATCATGTGGACGCCTTTTGTCCAATTTTACTTAAAAAGAAGAATGCTCAAATTGTCTGCAATGTCATTGATGGTTAAAGGCCGTTGCAGGTTGGAGACTTTGGACTCTCTAGAATCAAACGCAATACTCTAGTTTCTGGGGGCGTGCGAGGAACCCTACCATGGATGGCCCCAGAATTGCTGAATGGTAGCAGCAACCGGGTTTCTGAAAAGGTTGGAATAACATGTCATAGCAATGATAATGTTAGCATTTAAGGGATTATGAAAAACTTTTTGAAGAAATTTGTAATATGATTTCGTTTTGACAGGTTGATGTTTTCTCATTTGGCATTGCAATGTGGGAGATCTTGACAGGGGAAGAACCCTACGGGAATATGCATTGTGGGGCGATCATAGGTAAGTAGTGTCATTAACCGAATAACATAACGAAAATATGTTTGGAAGGCCACTTTAGGATATATTTCATTATTATTCGATTTAGAAAGTAAGTTTTGAAACTTCTAGATGGTAATTTGATATAGTATTTTTTTGATACTGAACATAGGTGGAATTGTGAAGAATACTCTTCGTCCTCCCATTCCAGATAGGTGTAACGCTGAGTGGAAGAAGTTGATGGAACAATGCTGGTCAGCTGATCCTGAAGTTCGGCCATCATTTACTGAAATTACAAAAAGTTTACGATCTATGTCTGCAGCATTGCAGGGGAAGGGCCCCAATAATCTAGCCAGAGAGGGGAAAGCCTAACATCACTATCTAAGTTAAAAGAACTTTCGTATTGCTTCGTTCTTCATGGTCATGGTCATGGTCAGTGCTGTCCCCAAGAAGCTCGGGGTGAAGGAATTTGAGGAAGTTATGCGTGTTTCCTTTTTTGTGTGGATGGTGTACTTTTGCTCTCTCCTCTCAGTTTTGTTCATTGTGTATATGCCAGTTTATTCATTCTTTTGAAACTTGCCACTGATGTTCTTGTTCAAGAAACATGTGGCATATATGTACATACCCGAGGGTATAATTTTTTATTTTTTATTTGTTTTTCCCTTTGGTTTGTCTTGTTTACATTTCACATATAAAATTTCTGCTTTATAATATAAATTTAGCCAATACAGACTTTATAATGTACTTCCTTCTGCCAATGAGAGTCCTGTGTTCTTTTTTAATTAATTATTTTCTGTCTTTTTTTTTTCCTTTCCAAAATTAAGGTTTGTGCCAGACATTCTTAGACGCAATGTTCGCATTATTTTTGACAAATGCAAACCTTAAAGACTTATATTTATCATTAAAATGAAGTTGTTCCAAATTTTAATTTTTATGTGCTCAAACGAGCTTAAAACCCATTTGGTCGGGTATCACATGGTGAGACTAAATGAGGTCAAAGTCCGTATGGTCCGTATCACATGGTGAAACTGAATTCAGCACATTGTAAACATCTTTAGTAGTGTTTTCCATTTTATTAAGCCTCCATCCTTCATCCATAACTTTGATGATTTTGTCACATTTTTTTTCCCTTTTTTTTGTCCCTATAATTTTAGATATGTTATTATTTTATCTTTTTAATATTATTATTATTTATATTTTTCTATTTATTCTTCTAAATTTTATACTCCCTTCGTCCCAAATTAGCTGCTTAGTTTTGACTTTTGAAAGTCATATTGACTATTTTTAGAATTAATTTTTGTACCATTTTTGCCAAAATATAGGTGAAGAGATTATAACCAAAAGAAAGTATATACAATTTACTACTAATACCAATTTTTATAATGTTAAAAAATATATTTATATATGCTTAATTATTAATTTTAAAAATAGTCAATTTAACTAAAAAAATCAAAACTAAACAGTTAATTTAGGACGGATTGAGTAAATTTTTTATTTTATCTTATATAATTTATGCACCCAATGTGTACCAAAAACACCTTATTTTAGTTGGAATGTCAGGTGGAGGAGTTCACACCGGAAAAAGACTTGAAAGACAGTTCAATTCAATTATCAAACTACTTTACAACTGAAGGTCCCGACATGAACGTGTTTGTTACGAGTCAAAGAGACGACCTAACGACCTTATTGTTATGTAGTTAATTTTATTTTAATTATTTTATAAATTTTTACTTTTAAAATTAATGTAAAATTATTTGGTATTAATTAATACAATACAATACTTAATATAACAAATCATTTAAAAAATTTAATAAGTATGAAATTATTGTTTTAAAAATTAAAATAAATTCACAATACAATTCCAATTATAAAATTTGACAATTAACTAGGATTAAAGCCAAATATGATTTTTGATAAAATATATGGAATGTTTACTTTGAATAGTGATATTTTCACCATAACAAATATTTCAATCAACATAATATATTCATATAATTTGTTATCGCATATTTAAAAGTTATACATCGGGCTGAATATTATTGTTCTTTATATTACCTTTTCTAATATTGTGATTAAGTATTATCTTTATTTTGATCGGTCAAGTTTATGTTTTTAAGTAATTACGCATTCTTTTTTATGATCAGAATTATTTTTTTTTTCTCAATTTGATTATGCATTACATTTAATTTTATGATATAAAATTAATCCATATTTATTTTATAGGAATTTATTTTTTTGTGGGCAGTGGCCAGTGGGGGTGTATGTTTCTAACAAAATAATTTATGAAAATAACAATAATTTTTAATTTTTCAAAAAAGGAAAAGAAAAAGCAAAAGAAAAACAACACTAGGAAAACGTGGTGAGTCGGTCTTCTTTGAAAACGCAGACAGACATCAGTAGTCACTAACAAGTAGTCAAATGCTCTCTTTTTCTTCGGTTTTTCTTTTCCCTTTTCCCATGGTAGATTCCACTCAATTTCTAAGAAAAATTCAGTCTTCCACTACCCTTTTTCCTCACCCTCCCTATCTCTCTCTTTCTTTCTCTCTCTCTATATAATCTGCTTCGTCTCCCAATTTATAAACCCCATTAAAGTTTAATTATATTTAGTGTGTGTGAGAGAGAGAGAAAGAGAGAAAGAGAGAAGAGAGAAGAATGGAGAAAGCTGTTAATAGACAGAAAGTTTTGTTGGGACACCTTCGACCCTCTTCATCATTTTCTCATCAGACCCCTGATTATTCTGTCTCTGTAAGTTTTGTTACTTAATCATCTTTAACCTATTAGTAGAATTATGTTCAATTTCCTCTCCTGTCAATTCACCCTTTCAGTAGTGTGTCTCTGTATGTGTGAGCCTTAGCAGATTGAGGTTGGATTGTAATATGGCCAGAGAATTGTGGTTTATAACTGGGTATTCATGGGCGGAGCCACCCTTGGGCTGGGGTGGGCTCCAGCCCTCCCAGATTTTTTTTGATCATAGTATTTATATATCCAAAGCCCAACTCAATAATAAATACATATTGCTTTAGTCCTCTTAGATTTAACATATTACTTGTAATATTAACAATATTGTAATTAAATACATGTTTTACATATGCAACTGGCTGAAAAATATAAAATTATCTAAAAAAATTGGCTCGGGGGCACAGCCCCCGAACCCTCGTCAAATTATTTATAAGATCACAATTTTTTTACCGCGTTGTAGCCCACCCAGGAAAAAAATTCTGGCTCCGCCCTTGCTGGGTATTGATTAATAAAGTTTCGATCTTTCTTTTTTTTTGTTGGTTGGGAGAATTTGTTAATCTTTTGTTTTGTCCCCTTAGAATTTTTGTTCTATTCACTGAATGGTTTTGCCTTTTTGGGTCGTCTCTCTCTTTTAAACAATGCATAAACCAGTTCTGGTTTTTTGTTTTTACTGTTGTATAAACTTGAATAATTTGATTGTTGATTTTTTATTTTTGATATTTCAGAGGTCGATTAACTCCGCAATTAGTTTCAAAATTTGGGTTCTTACTGATGTATAAGAACATAAAAAGTTGTTGTAAGATGTTCTCTTTTGGATTTGCCTGACATATTACCAACCTGTGTTTAGTTTTTATCTCATTTCTCTGCACTCTTGCGTTTCCAGGCTTCAGTTTGTCTAGCTGGGGATAGTGCTGCATATCATCGCCAAGCTGCTTTTGGAGACGATGTTGTGATTGTGGCGTAAGTCACTTGATCTTGACCTCCAGAGACATCAACTAGTCTGGTAGTTATTTTTCAGTACTTAAAATAATGATCTCCTTAAACTAAATGCATCTGTGTGTATATAAATCGTCTCCTGCAGTGCATATCGGACTGCCATATGCAAGTCTAAACGTGGGGGTTTTAAGGACACTCTTCCAGATGATTTACTTGGTCCTGTTTTGAAGGTTAGATGTACAATTCAATTGAAGAATATACATGAAGTAAATTTGATTGCCCGTTTTATTATGATGCTGAACATTGGAGTCGTCTATGATTATAATTTATTAAATTAATAACTTAGCTTTCTACATTCTCATGTTATAGTTTTTTTCTGTAGGCATTGATAGAGAAAACAAACTTGAATCCAAGTGAAGTGGGGGATATAGTTGTTGGTACTGTTTTGGCACCTGGTTCGCAGAGAGCAACTGAGTGCAGGATGGCTGCCTTCTATGCCGGATTTCCTGGTACTTACCCTTTTTTTTATGTTTTTTTCAGTTTTTCCTTTTTCCTTGATACTAGCTGCAGCTTCATGATTCTTATGCGTGTTTAAACCCTAGGTAGCATGGAATCGGACAATCAAATAAAGAATAAAAAGGAACTTTTTATGGTATATCACCACAAATTATAACCCTCACTCTTCCATATTTTTAAGTTGACCCCAAATTTTTCAAAAAAAAGAAGTTAAAATGTTGATTCCAGAGGTTTGATCACATCCTGCATACCCCAGCATTTCCACAATGTTTCAAGTTAGTCTTTTCTTAAAAGATGTAGGAAACTAAAAATCATGTTTTTGAGACGTTCCCCCAAGTTTTCAGAAAGTTTGGCTTCTGAACACAATGTGACTCAGGAGAGTTTCCGTGCTTCGTAGTAATTGCACCAAAAAAGAAATAATGATTGAATTTAGCAGCCAAATAGTTTGGAAGTTATGAACACAAACTAGTTTTGATGCCATGCCGATAATCCTGTAATAATAGACAAATTATAATAATTAATTTCAAAACATAAATTTAAATTTTACCATTTACATGAAATATGTAAATATCTTCACTCACTACCTCCAGTAAGCCCCCCGCCCAAAAAAAAAAAAAACAGCACAAAAAAAACACCCCCAATTTTAAGGTTCATAACTGTGCAGTTTATGATTTTTAAATCTTATCCAGACACTGTGCCTATCAGAACCGTCAACAGGCAATGTTCATCTGGCCTCCAAGCAGTTGCAGACGTAGCTGCCTCCATAAAAGCAGGATTTTATGATATAGGTAAGGAGTAAACTTGGTGGATGTTACTACATATTGTTCCTCCAATTTTTTGCTTTATTCTTTATTGTTTCCATGTAGGGATCGGGGCTGGACTAGAATCCATGACAGTTGATCAAGTTGGCAGAATTCAAAAAGTCAATCCAAGAGTAAGTTTGGAACCTGGATTTTGCTTGGACCTAGTTTGGTTTATAAGAGTGCTGTCCTTGACAGGAAATTTTTGATGTCGACAGGTAAAAACTTTTACACAAGCCCGAGACTGTCTTCTTCCAATGGGCATTACTTCTGAAAATGTTGCAGAACGTTTTGGTGTGACACGACAAGAACAAGATCATGCTGCAGTGAGTGACCAAGATCAATTAATGTGATATTATTTCCCAATGCTTAACTTTTGGATTGAAATTTAAACCCCTTGTGCTTAAATAGGTTTTATCTCATAAGCGTGCTGCTGCTGCAACTGCATCTGGAAAATTCAAGGATGAAATTATTCCGGTTTATACCAAGGTAGTGTCATTAAAAAACTGCTATCTTGCCTATACGATATCTATCCAGTTCCTTGATGGTTTGTAACTGATGAATAAAATTGGAAGATTGTGGACCCCAAAACTGGAGAGGAGAAGCCTGTGACAATTTCTATAGATGATGGCATTCGCCCAAGTACAAATATGGAAGATTTGGCAAAGTTGAAGCCTGCATTTAAGAAGGATGGGACCACAACTGCTGGTATGCACTAGTGCTGTACTTGTGAAATTATCAACTCCAACAAATTCTTCATCCTTCGATGCAATGCATTGAGAATTTCACCTGAAATATTACTCTTCTGCTTTACCCAGGTAATGCTAGCCAGGTGAGTGATGGTGCTGGGGCGGTCCTCCTCATGAAGAGAAGTTTGGCTATGCAGAAGGGACTTCCAATTCTTGGTGTATTCAGGTACATTATTTCCAATGGCATTGTTGAGTTGAATAACCAATGGCATTGTTTCTGTATCACATTCTTGATCAAATGGGTAATATCATTTTGTGCATCTCATGCAGGAGTTTTGCTGCTGTTGGAGTGGATCCTGCTGTCATGGGAGTCGGGCCAGCTGCAGCTATTCCAGTTGCTGTTAAGTCTGCTGGTCTTCAACTTGATGATATTGACTTGTTTGAAATAAATGAGGTAATTTGTTTGCTTGATCGCTACGATCTTATATGTTTTAGTTGGTGTAAACCCAAGAACATTGACTGAGCTATTCCAATATTATTTATACAGGCATTTGCATCCCAGTATGTATATTGCTGTAAGAAACTGGAGCTTGATCCTGAAAAAGTCAATGTGAATGGAGGAGCAATAGCTCTTGGGCACCCTTTGGGTGCTACAGGTAATCTTATTTTGCAAACTATGGTCATGGGCTGCAGTATGATATAATCCACAAATATTCGTTATGCCACTTGCAACCATACTCGTAGCTCGCTACTTTCCTCATATATACATGCTTACACATTTATGTCACTACTAATGATTTGTCTTCGACAACTTCTATCCGTGTTATTCTGTTTCTTAAGAAAGGCATTTTGTCATTCTGAATGTAAGTATAATATATATATATATATATATATATATATATTTACATCTGATATTTATAGAATGTCAGTACATGGGGGCAGGAGGGGCAGCAGGCCGTGAATCTTGATCAATAAGAATTAAGACACGATTTTGTGCTCAATTAAGAATTTTAACTACTTTTAATTAAGACAGCTCAAAATAGAAAGCATCTTACATTTAAAGGTCAGCTTTTTGAACAGGGATTGGGTGCAGTCAACATAGCAAGCTTGTCAGATTTAGAGGGCATTAGCGAGGACATTTGAAGCTTATTTTGTTTATTTGATTTGTTTACCAACTTGAAAAGAAAAATGCATGATACCAAATTTTAGAGGCTAATTTCTGCCAGAGCCTTATAGATTAGTTAAAAGAGTTACAAACCACAAATCTTCTTTTACAGGTGCTCGTTGTGTTGCAACATTACTGAATGAGATGAAGCGCCGGGGTAAAGACTCTCGTTACGGTGTGATTTCCATGTGCATAGGTACAGTATCTCTACATTCTTAAACACATTCCAACCCCTTCCCCTTTAGAAGCACTAGTTTATAATCCGGTGCAAAGCAGGGCCTGTTTTAGTAATTGGTTTATGTAATCTCGTGGGCCGTGGTACTAAGATCCGAGTGGACTTAGGCTGTACCATAACGCACCCAAGTTGAATAAGATTAAAAAATTGTTCATCGACTCTTTATATAATTATATAGATTTTTACAGTAAGAGAGATAAACGTGCATTAATAATTACAGGCTCAGGCATGGGGGCTGCAGCTGTTTTCGAAAGAGGAGATGGTGTAGATGACTTGTGCAATGCTCGAACAGTCGGAACCAACAATCTTTTATCGAAGGACGCCCAATAGGTTGTTTTTTATACAGGAGTTTAAATTTTTTTTTTTTATCAAAGGATGCCCAATAGGTTGTATTTTATCCGGAGTTTAAATTTGATACATTGATAATGTATGAAACTTATAACTCTTTATTTAATGTATTGCAAATGCAAACAAATCATTTCAATTTTTCCCTTTGAAGTCAATAAAGCCACCTAGAGGATGTTACAATTACAAGCATTATATGATTTTGCAATTAATTTTTCCTGTACTTTGTGATAAACTGATGTATACTACTTTGTTCAGTAATTTTCAATTCTTCTACTCAGTTTTGTTATTATCATTTTTGAGGGACTTTGAAATTAGAGGATTAAATTTTTTTTTAAAAAAAATGAAAACAATTCCTTGACCAAAGTCTGTTCTTTAAAAAAAATTTGAGATCCCTAATATTATTTGTCAAAAAATATCATTTGAAAAAAAAAGTGTACTAAAAGATAATCTTTTTTTAATTTTATTTTTCAATGATAAAAATATCAAACAAGTCATTACACCATGTATTTAAATTTATCATCACAAATTGATTCTCATGTCATCAGTACTAAATTAACTCAATAAATCTAATAGTACACATAAAACAATGTCTCTTAAAATTACGAATTTTATAAATGAGATTCTTCGTAGGGCAGAGCAGAGGGCATGTACTACTATATGACTTCAAAAATTTCATAAAAATGCCTCTCCAAATAATCATATGAGACGACCAAAAGACTTCAAAACCAAAAGCAACATGGACCGATGCACCTGCATTTCTTTGAAACCATATTGACTATTGTATGAAAATTCCCAAGAATAAACTAGCCACTCCACACCAATAAAAAGAATAAACTAGCCACTCCACACCAATAAAAGACTTAAAAATAATGATAATTAATTAATAAGAACAGAAAGTAAGGACAGAAAAAAACAAATAAAGTGATGAAGGTTGACATTGAGCCTTAAAACTTTAAAATAATTTTGGAGCTGATACTCCGAAGGAACACTATCCACAGTAACCAAACCAAACAAAACACCCCCTTCAGAAGGCAACCTGTACAATCAATGGGGACAAGAATTCCAAAAGATAAATTGTCTATAAGAAGTGAGTTTCTGAAACCAGGTCCTCATCTCAGATCAACTTATTCTGCACAATACCAGAACATTGTGATAAATTCAAGGAAAGTAATTCCAAATCACTATTCCTGTAGGTAAAATCAAATTCATGACCAGAAACAGGAAGACTACCAGACTCTGCTTGGTTGACTGGTCTTCATCAGAACGACATCATGTCAAACGCCGACATCTTCTCCGAATTGGAGAAGAATCTCCATTCATGTTATCGAGGATGTCCAGGCTGTAATCGAGGACGATGTCGTCGTTGTCGTCATCATGTACACCCAGCAAATTCCGGCCCCACAGGAACCGATGTCCAGGAGAGGCTCCTGTAGAGCGACGATGTCTGGTTGAAGAAGCCCTTGATCTCCCAGACCTTCGCTCAGCAACTATACCTTTATCCGTTGAGTCTAGCATGTGAAACAAGAAAAGAGTAGTCCACCATGATCCATCGCTCTCACCTGAACCCCATCCTCTTTCACCTGATGCTGTCTCCCCATTTTCAATTACATAGTCCCCAAGCACAATAGCACCTGGCATGGCTGTATGAATGGCGCTCACAATATCACCATAAGCTCTCTGGTTCTGAAGATATCGCCATGCTTGTTCTCTTGAAGGGTCAACATCTGAAGGTCGTGCTGATGGGTGAATTCTCCTGGCATGCCTACGCAGTTCTCTGTAGCTACCAGTGAATGAGCATGATTCACGAGAGCAACTTCGAATCTTTGAGTTGAGGTACTTTCTGGCCTCTTCAACAACCTCCCAGCCAAGTACATTTCCACGGCACAAAGGGCATCTCAAACTTGATCTTGCTTCAGAAAAATTCCCATCATTCCCTACTGCAGGATCAACCTGTTCAAGGACATCAGAACTGTGACACCCCCAAATCCGGATTTCCTAACCTCGAATTCGGTGTTCACGATACTCAACAACAAACATACTTTCTAACTAATGCGGAATAATAATCATAACATGTCTATCGAAATCGTGATAATCATCTTACAATAATGGTCCCAATGTTCTTTAACCTTAACTTAAAACATACCCTTAACACAATAGGGTTCACATAACTAAATAACAATTCAAGATAAACTATTATATAAGCCCTATCAGGCACTATTCTTGCACCTTCTCCTTTCCTTTGTTCCCTCTTGACGTTTCTGCCTTAGCTGAAATAAAGATCATGATATAGCAAGGGTAAGCAACTAGTTTGCTTAGCAAGTTTATACACAAGGGAGATATATCATGAATAGAAAGAAGTTTTGCTTTCAATGTTCAACAACAGGATAAAATAGTGAAGAAACGTGAATTAATAGTCAACGCTTGAATATTCGAATAATTGAAATTCAATTACTGAGTGGTTTGAAATAACCAGGGACATTTGCCAAGGTTCTCAGCACTTAGACTGGACCTCTTAAAAAGTTTTGGTAATCAAGGGGATCAGCCTTTCATACCCCGTGATTTATGCATAAACACTTAATAACCGACATTGATATCATGCCTTAAATCAAATTTATCCTTTGCTCAGCCAAGAGTTCTTACATGACAATATAATAAGAACAGCTTTTAAAATACCTTTGATTTAACAAATTAGACATGCTTGATCTAGCTGATACAAATAGCATAGATCTATCTTATAAATAATTCATGCCTGAAAGAACTTCAATTGAATATACAGTTCAATAATAATAGGGCACGAAAATAATTGTACAAGGTGCGAGTCTCAATAACCAGTATAGATGTGAATAATCAACAATAATTATTCACTAACATGCTTCGAAAATAATAATTCGAGTTTGAGTTAGGGAACTTGCCTGTCTGCTCAGCTACAACAATTCTAGCTTTAACTAATTGTCCTTGAAGAACCTAACATTGATAATGTTGATCTATCAATTAGTACTGCGTAGTTGTATATCGATACGCTTACTTATGCTATCTATTTAACAATTAAGCCAATAACATTGCACACATAAGCAAATAGACTATCGTAAATCCTATAAGACACTTAATTAATCCTTAGGTTGTTGGTTTAATTAATTAACAATGTTTCCCTTAAGTGATAAACACTTATTAAACCCTTAAACAATTAATAATAATTGTTCAATTAATTAACATTACTTTTTCTTAAGTAATATTCATTTATTAAACCCTTAAACAATTAATTATAATTGTTTAATTAACGAGTTATTTAAACTCTCTCTATTTTATTAACTCCATCTTCATTTAATTACTATTAAATAGTAATTAATTAATTATCTTTAGTTATTATTAATAGTATTTAATAACTAATTATATTCATTTATTATTTAATTATTAATTAAATAATAATTAAGTTATGAATTTTAATTGTCTTTAATTATTATTTAAGATTAAATAATAATTAATTAAGTTTATTTATTATTTAAAGTAAATCAAATAATAAATAATTAATTAGTAAGTAAGTATGAATTATCTTTAGTTATTATCTAATAGTAAATAATAACTAATTAGATTTATTTATTATTTAATTTAATCAAATAATAATTAATCAGTGAGTAATAATTATCTTTAGTTATTATTTAATAATAGATAATAACCAATTAAGTTTATTTATTATTTAAGTTAATCAAATAATAAATAATTAATTTATAATTTTTTTAATTATCCTTAATCATTATTTAATAATAATTAATTTATTATATATGAAAAATATAATAGCACATCCAGAAATTTAATTTTATATGACTATTATTTTATTATTATTATTTTATAAAAATAATAATAATAATAAGGGTTTTAAGTATTTAATATTTATAAAAACAAGTCTCGATGGCAATTTGGTAAATAAGACGAAATTCGGACGGAGGGGCACAACCGTAATTTCCCCCGCCTGATCGCCCGCCCGCGCATTGCGCGTGAGCCTTCCCTGCCTGGCCAAAACGACGCCGTGTGAGCGCCAGGCGCTTAACCTTTAACCCTAGCCAAAACGACGCCGTTTGGCGCTACTACTTGACAGACTGGCGCGCCATGCGCGGCCAGTCCATTTTTTTTTTTTTTTCAGGCGCGCGCCATGCGCGGCTGGTCTTGACCCACTCATGCGGAAGCCTTCCAGGGAGTTTTCAAAGCCACCCAAAAGGTTCTAATACCATCAAGCAAGTTTTATACTCCAAATAAATTCCAAAAAAAAATATTCATGACTACAAAATATTTCTAGTATTACAAAAAAATATTTATGACTTAAATCAATATTTTTCATCAATAAATTTTGTACTCCAATAAATCATTGTACACATGTTTTAGCCCATCCAACCACTAAAACTTGCTACCAATCTTTTTAAACTCCAACATATTACTAATAAAACATACTCAATCGTTATTTATCACCACCTAGGTTTTAAAATCATGAGTTAAGCATTCTTTTAGAAAATATAGATCTAACAAAATAAAACGTAGATCTAGTAAAATAAAACATAGATCTAGCAAAATAAAACATAGATCTAGCAAAATAAAACCTAGATCTATAAATATTTCATTTCTTCCACAACCTCCAACCAATAAGCCATAGAAACCCCAACACAAATAAATGACTACCACTAATATATGTTAGCCATTTAATATCAACAAGAAAACTAGGGTTTAAGAGAATGAAGATGTATACCTAGAGTTAGTGGCTATCCTCCTCTTCCTTCCAAGTATGATCCGAAAAAGAATATGAACTAGCTAGGTCTCCTTCACTCCTTGGTGACTCAATATATTTTCTTTTGCTCTCAAATGCTTTCCAATGCTCTCAATGCTCTCAACTCTCTTAGGAGATGAATAATAAGGGAGCCAACCCCTATTATCTTTGGTGAGGGCCCTATTTATAGGAAAAATAAAGACCATGGGCAACATAGTCATTAACCATGACTAGGCAAGGGCAATTCGGTCAATTCGTCAATAATAGGAAGTTTCCTAGCAACTTCCTCAAGGGTAATTTAGTCATTTTCCAACCTCCTCCAAGGTTAAAATAGTCTTTTCTCAAAATCTTAATTATCCATTAGTTATTAGCCATTTTCCATTGGTTATTAAACATTGGTTATTATCTTGCCATCATTACATTGGTTAAACACAATGGTTATTATCCCGCCATCATTTCATTGGTTATTAACCACTGGGATATACAGTGGTTATTGCCCCTTCATGATTACCTTGGTTATTAACCACTCTTGGCCATTTTAGTCATTACACACAAATTCCTACACTTGACTCACCTATGGTTATTTCTTAACCATAATTATATCATACCTGCCAACACAAGTATAGACACATTCTATACATCTCCCACCAATTAACCCAAGTTGGTTTAAATAGAACACAACGTTAACTCATTGAATTAAATTAGATTTAATTAATAAGGACGTTCAAAATTCACGGGCATTACATCTCTCCCCCCTTATAAAAATTCCGTCCTCGGAATTGCAAAAATAGGGTTACTCAAATAAGAACGGATAATTCGCCTTCATTTTCTCTTCGAGTTCCCACGTAGCTTCTTCGACTGCGTGATTCCTCCAGAGAACTTTGACGGAATGTATGGTCTTGTTTCTCAGCTTCTGTTCCTTCCTATCGAGAATTTGGACAGGAACCTCCTCGTACGATAAGTCCTTCTCGACTTGAATTGGCTCATAGGAAATAACATGCTTGTAGTCTGGCTTATATGGACGTAACACTGATACATGAAACACGTTGTGAATGTGCTCAAGCTCAGGGGGTAATGCTACCTCGTACGCCACTTCGCCTATTCTCCTTAATATTTCAAAAGGTCCTATGAACCTAGGGCTCAACTTGCCCTTCTTCCCAAAGCGGATCTTCCCTTTCCAGGGAGATACCTTCAAAAATATATAGCTGCCAACTTCAAAGTCTCGCTTCTGACGATGTAAGTCGACATACTTCTTCTGACGATCCTGGGCTGCTACTAACCGCTGCCTTATTACTTTAATGATTTCCACTGTTTGTTGTACCAATTCTGGTCCCAACAATCTTCGTTCACCAACTTCATCCCAACACAACGGCGTTCGACACTTCCTCCCATATAACGCTTCGTACGGTGGCATACCGATGCTAGCGTGATAACTGTTGTTGTAAGCGAACTCTACCAATGGCAAGTGATCGTCCCAGTTGCCTCCTAAGTCCATCACAACTGCCCGGAGCATATCTTCTAGGGTTTGAATTGTTCGCTCGCTCTGACCATCGGTCTGAGGATGATACGCCGTACTCATTCTCAATTGTGTCCCCATCCTTTCCTGTAGACTTCTCCAAAAATTTGACGTGAAGCGCGGATCTCTGTCAGACACAATAGATACCGGCACTCCGTGTCGCGATACTATCTCCTTCACGTAAAGTTTCGCCAACTGTTCCAATTTGTACCTGATCTTGATTGGTAGAAAGTGGGCAGACTTGGTCAAACGATCTACGATCACCCAGATGGCGTCTAGACCCTTTTGTGTTGTCGGGAGTCCTACCACAAAATCCATAGTGATGTGCTCCCACTTCCACTCAGGAATCTCTAAGGGTTGCAACAATCCGCTCGGCCGTTGGTGCTCCGCCTTGACCCTCTGACAAGTTAAACACCGGCTGACGAATTCCGCAACTTCCCCTTTCAAATGCGGCCACCAATAATGTTGACGAAGATCTTGATACATCTTGGTGCTACCTGGATGTACCGAAAATCTTGTATTATGGGCCTCCTGCAATATTTCTTCCCTTAAGTCTGGTACATAGGGTATCCAGATCCTTCCCTCGAATCTCAGCAGACCCGTGCTGTCAACCTTGAACTTCAACGTTTTTCCTTCCTATAGTTGCTTCTTAATGCCAATGCATTCTTCATCAAATTCTTGAGCCTCCTTTATCTTATCCAGTAGAGTCGGACCCACTGTCACGGTGAACAATTTTTCGTCCGTCTCCATTGGATACTTAACCTCCAGTTCCAGGCGTCCAAAGTCCTTTATCAGCTCTGCCTGAGTTGTAAGCCTCATCAACTTCTCTCTGCCTTTCCTACTCAAGGCATCTGCCACTACATTTGCTTTGCCCGGATGGTACAAAATCTCACAATCGTAATCCTTGATTAATTCTAACCATCGGCGCTGCCTCATATTCAGCTCCTTCTGAGTGAAGATATATTTCAGACTTTTGTGATCTGTATATATCTCGCACTTCTCTCCATATAGGTAGTGCCTCCAAATCTTCAAGGCAAACACTACTGCTGCTAATTCCAGATCATGAGTCGGGTATCCCTTCTCATAGTCCTTCAGCTGGCGTGAAGCGTACGCAATGACCCTGCCGTGCTGCATTAGTACACAACCAAGGCCCTTGTGTGACGCATCACTGTATACTACAAAACCCCCAGTGTCGTCCGGTAATGCCAACACTGGTGCTTGGCTAAGCCTCTTCTTCAACTCCATGAAACTCTCCTCACACTTCTCCGTCCAAACGAACTTTACCGTTTTCCTGGTTAGATTGGTCAGCGGTGATGCTATCTTCGAAAAATCTTGGATGAATCTCCGATAGTATCCTGCTAACCCTAGGAAACTTCTGATCTCCGTTGGTGTCTTCGGCTGCTCCCAGTTGATAATGGCTTCCACCTTTGCTGGGTCTACCGAAACACCATTACTGTCAATGACGTGTCCAAGAAACTGCACTCTCTGCAACCAAAATTCACACTTTGAAAACTTTGCGTACAGTTTCTCCCTTCTTAATGCCTCCAAAGCAATCCTTAGATGTTCCGCATGTTCCTCCTCCGTCACTGAATACACCAAGATGTCATCGATGAATACTACCACGAACTTGTCCAAATATTGCTTGAACACTCTGTTCATCATATCCATGAATGCCGCTGGTGCATTTGTCAGTCCAAATGACATAACCAGGAACTCGAAATGTCCATAACGAGTTCTGAATGCCGTCTTCGGGATATCTTCCTGCCTCACCCTTAGTTGATGATATCCCGTCCTTAAATCAATCTTCGAAAAGTATTTCGCTCCCTTGAGTTGATCAAACAGATCGTCTATCCTGGGCAGCGGATACCTATTCTTAATCGTAACTTTGTTCAACTCACGGTAGTCAATACAAAGCCTCATCGAGCCATCCTTTTTCTTTACGAACAGAACTGGCGCTCCCCAGGGTGACACGCTTGGTCTGATATAACCCCTGTCTAACAGTTCCTGCAGTTGAACCATCAGTTCTTTCATCTCTACTGGTGCCATTCGGTAAGGCGCCTTAGATATCGGTGCCGTTCCAGGTACCAAGTCGATTGCAAATTCTATCTCCCTATCCGATGGCAGTCCCGGAAGTTCATCTGGGAAGACATCAGCGAATTCCCTTACAACGGGTATCTGACTCAGTTCACCCTCGACCCGTCGAGTATCTACCACGTGAGCCAAATAACCTATACAACCCTTCTTAAGCAATCTCTTCGCTTGCATCATCGTCAGACAACAAGATTGCCTCGGCGATTTACTACCGTAGAACACCACCTTCGACTTACCTGGAGTCTGTAGGTGTATGCACTTTTTCTTACAGTCAATGACCGCTCCATGGCTTGCTAACCAGTCCATCCCAAGGATTACATCGAATTCTCCAAGACGAATCGGCAACAAGTCCACGTTAAGCTTAAACCCTCTCACGTCAGCACAACAATTCTTATAAATGTAGTTTACGGGGATAATCTCTTTGTTCGCTACTTCTACATTCATCGGGTGTTCTAACAGTTCACTAGGTAAGTTAAGTCTTTGAGCAAATTCATCAGAAACAAAAGAACATGAAGCTCCCGAATCAAATAGCACATAGGCATTTATGTTGTTGATTGGAATAATACCTGACACCACCTCTCTGGATGCCACAGCATCTTGTACTGTCATGTTGAAGGTCCTCGCTGTTGGCTTATTTGGCTGGGTTGGTCCTCCACTGGTTGCCCTCGAGTTGTTGCCCCTATTGCCGTTTCCGCCTTCCATGCTTCTCTTCTGGGGACATTCCTTGCTCCGATGTCCTATCTCTCCACAAGTGAAGCAACCTCCTTTCTTCGCCTTAGGACAATTGGGCGAGATATGCCCTTCTTGTCCACAGGTATAACAGACCATCTTCCCCTTCATACACTCTCCCGAGTGACCCTTTCCGCAATTCCCACATACCGGCCTTTTCTGTTGCGTGCTCCCTTGCTGTATTTCAGAATTGCTACCCCCACTGCTCCACTGACGCTTCCTGCTGTTGCTGCCACCACTGCTAACATTCATATTTCCTCCTTCTACCTTCTTCTTGTTCCTTTCCCGATTATATCTTGAAACCGCTTCACTTCCACCTTTAGCAATGAGAGCTTTCTCCAGCAAGGTTGAGAACGATGTAATTTGTAAAACCGCTACCTTACTGTAGATCCACGGCTTTAATCCATTCTCGAATCTCCTGGCCTTCCTCACCTCAGTGTCCACCTGATGTGGGGCGAATCTAGCCAATTCATTGAATTTAGCAGCGTACTCTGACACTGACAAGTTTTCCTGCTTCAACTCTAAAAACTTGATCTCTATTTTTGCCTGCGTACTCTCAGGAAAGTAATTCTCGAAAAACAACGTCTTGAAAGCTTCCCACGCCACGACTCCAGTTCCAGCTTTGTTCTGATTGGCTTCCCACCAGAAGTTAGCCTCACCTTTCATTAAGTAAGTAGCAAAAACTGTCTTCTGCTCCTCAGCGACTCTAGCGATGACAAAGGCCTTTTCAATCTCCTTTATCCATGACTGGGCCTCTATCGGGTTCGCTGTTCCTCTAAACTCCGGAGGCCCTACTGCCTTGAAGTCTTTAAAATTGGCTAAGTGGTTGCCTGTCTGGTTTCCTGTAGTAGTGGTTTGATTTCGCAAGGCTTCTGCCATCATGTTCACAAAATCTTGCATTGGGTTTGGTGGAGTTTCCTCTACATTGTTAACTGACTCTTCGATCCCATGATTTCGTAGGATTCGTCTGGGCGGCATTATCTGTTTAAGCAAACCCTAACACGTTACTCGGGCTTTCTTAAAACATAAGTATTCAGCATGTATATAATAATCACATGACTCTTGTGTGGGAGTTTTAGATTACCCATCCTCGGAAATTCTGCTTTCCCGATTAGTGATATAAGTTACTAAGATACCGATTCAGTCTCACTGAATTAACATAATCATTGCATAAATGGTATATCAAGTAAAATTCTCAAGCACATACCATAATAATGCATCTATATTCATATACTGACTTAAGCGTCTTACACGTTTATCACAGGCATATTGTCATAATTGCTACCATCCCATTTAATATAACAAAAGGTGGGATTCACTTAAACCATTATTTCCTACCTACATAGTTGGGAAGTACATCCTACCTACGAACTACCTCGCACCTTGCTGAGGTTAATACAATTTCTAGTAAACAAAATGGTAGTACCAATAACACTGATCAAGGCATAACCACCCACTTCCAACTATCCTCTAGGGGACACAAGGTGAATGCAACTCACGCTTGCTCTCGCTACTGGAGGGCAGATTCATCCATCTAGCGTCGAACTGCATCCAGACAATGTCTAAGGCTCGCTCCAATTCAACTATCTTCGCATCCTTAGCCTTTACCTCATCCTTCAATTGTCCTAACTGCAGCTCCCTTAGCAGCAGCCTCCCTCGCAACTCGGCTAACTCAGCCTGGGCCTGGTAAGCAGTGTCCTTGTACTGCTGTTCAGAAATCTGGTGGATGTGGTTCTGCGCCTCTAATTGTTTAGCCCTAACCTCTAGCTCGGCGTTCCTCGCCAGCAAACCTCCTATCACATCAGGCTCTATGGGCTCCTGGTTCACTGGACAGCTATCTTGACTCTCGTCCGACATCCTACAAACACCACACAAATAAATCAACATCAGTACCACAATAAAATATATTCATTGATGAAATGAAATGATATTTTATTCGGTACGACTAGAACTCTATGAATCTCCCCGACCCATCACCTACGTACTCTATGTGAGTTTTCTACTAAGGTTATATCCTAGGTTTCTTGTTCCTAACGTTTATAACCTACAGCTTTGATACCAACCTGTGACACCCCCAAATCCGGATTTCCTAACCTCGAATTCGGTGTTCACGATACTCAACAACAAACATACTTTCTAACTAATGCGGAATAATAATCATAACATGTCTATCGAAATCGTGATAATCATCTTACAATAATGGTCCCAATGTTCTTTAACCTTAACTTAAAACATACCCTTAACACAATAGGGTTCACATAACTAAATAACAATTCAAGATAAACTATTATATAAGCCCTATCAGGCACTATTCTTGCACCTTCTCCTTTCCTTTGTTCCCTCTTGACGTTTCTGCCTTAGCTGAAATAAAGATCATGATATAGCAAGGGTAAGCAACTAGTTTGCTTAGCAAGTTTATACACAAGGGAGATATATCATGAATAGAAAGAAGTTTTGCTTTCAATGTTCAACAACAGGATAAAATAGTGAAGAAACGTGAATTAATAGTCAACGCTTGAATATTCGAATAATTGAAATTCAATTACTGAGTGGTTTGAAATAACCAGGGACATTTGCCAAGGTTCTCAGCACTTAGACTGGACCTCTTAAAAAGTTTTGGTAATCAAGGGGATCAGCCTTTCATACCCCGTGATTTATGCATAAACACTTAATAACCGACATTGATATCATGCCTTAAATCAAATTTATCCTTTGCTCAGCCAAGAGTTCTTACATGACAATATAATAAGAACAGCTTTTAAAATACCTTTGATTTAACAAATTAGACATGCTTGATCTAGCTGATACAAATAGCATAGATCTATCTTATAAATAATTCATGCCTGAAAGAACTTCAATTGAATATACAGTTCAATAATAATAGGGCACGAAAATAATTGTACAAGGTGCGAGTCTCAATAACCAGTATAGATGTGAATAATCAACAATAATTATTCACTAACATGCTTCGAAAATAATAATTCGAGTTTGAGTTAGGGAACTTGCCTGTCTGCTCAGCTACAACAATTCTAGCTTTAACTAATTGTCCTTGAAGAACCTAACATTGATAATGTTGATCTATCAATTAGTACTGCGTAGTTGTATATCGATACGCTTACTTATGCTATCTATTTAACAATTAAGCCAATAACATTGCACACATAAGCAAATAGACTATCGTAAATCCTATAAGACACTTAATTAATCCTTAGGTTGTTGGTTTAATTAATTAACAATGTTTCCCTTAAGTGATAAACACTTATTAAACCCTTAAACAATTAATAATAATTGTTCAATTAATTAACATTACTTTTTCTTAAGTAATATTCATTTATTAAACCCTTAAACAATTAATTATAATTGTTTAATTAACGAGTTATTTAAACTCTCTCTATTTTATTAACTCCATCTTCATTTAATTACTATTAAATAGTAATTAATTAATTATCTTTAGTTATTATTAATAGTATTTTAATAACTAATTATATTCATTTATTATTTAATTATTAATTAAATAATAATTAAGTTATGAATTTTAATTGTCTTTAATTATTATTTAAGATTAAATAATAATTAATTAAGTTTATTTATTATTTAAAGTAAATCAAATAATAAATAATTAATTAGTAAGTAAGTATGAATTATCTTTAGTTATTATCTAATAGTAAATAATAACTAATTAGATTTATTTATTATTTAATTTAATCAAATAATAATTAATCAGTGAGTAATAATTATCTTTAGTTATTATTTAATAATAGATAATAACCAATTAAGTTTATTTATTATTTAAGTTAATCAAATAATAAATAATTAATTTATAATTTTTTTAATTATCCTTAATCATTATTTAATAATAATTAATTTATTATATATGAAAAATATAATAGCACATCCAGAAATTTAATTTTATATGGACTATTATTTTATTATTATTATTTTATAAAAATAATAATAATAATAAGGGTTTTAAGTATTTAATATTTATAAAAACAAGTCTCGATGGCAATTTGGTAAATAAGACGAAATTCGGACGGAGGGGCACAACCGTAATTTCCCCCGCCTGATCGCCCGCCCGCGCATTGCGCGTGAGCCTTCCCTGCCTGGCCAAAACGACGCCGTGTGAGCGCCAGGCGCTTAACCTTTAACCCTAGCCAAAACGACGCCGTTTGGCGCTACTACTTGACAGACTGGCGCGCCATGCGCGGCCAGTCCATTTTTTTTTTTTTTTTTCAGGCGCGCGCCATGCGCGGCTGGTCTTGACCCACTCATGCGGAAGCCTTCCAGGGAGTTTTCAAAGCCACCCAAAAGGTTCTAATACCATCAAGCAAGTTTTATACTCCAAATAAATTCCAAAAAAAAATATTCATGACTACAAAATATTTCTAGTATTACAAAAAAATATTTATGACTTAAATCAATATTTTTCATCAATAAATTTTGTACTCCAATAAATCATTGTACACATGTTTTAGCCCATCCAACCACTAAAACTTGCTACCAATCTTTTTAAACTCCAACATATTACTAATAAAACATACTCAATCGTTATTTATCACCACCTAGGTTTTAAAATCATGAGTTAAGCATTCTTTTAGAAAATATAGATCTAACAAAATAAAACGTAGATCTAGTAAAATAAAACATAGATCTAGCAAAATAAAACATAGATCTAGCAAAATAAAACCTAGATCTATAAATATTTCATTTCTTCCACAACCTCCAACCAATAAGCCATAGAAACCCCAACACAAATAAATGACTACCACTAATATATGTTAGCCATTTAATATCAACAAGAAAACTAGGGTTTAAGAGAATGAAGATGTATACCTAGAGTTAGTGGCTATCCTCCTCTTCCTTCCAAGTATGATCCGAAAAAGAATATGAACTAGCTAGGTCTCCTTCACTCCTTGGTGACTCAATATATTTTCTTTTGCTCTCAAATGCTTTCCAATGCTCTCAATGCTCTCAACTCTCTTAGGAGATGAATAATAAGGGAGCCAACCCCTATTATCTTTGGTGAGGGCCCTATTTATAGGAAAAATAAAGACCATGGGCAACATAGTCATTAACCATGACTAGGCAAGGGCAATTCGGTCAATTCGTCAATAATAGGAAGTTTCCTAGCAACTTCCTCAAGGGTAATTTAGTCATTTTCCAACCTCCTCCAAGGTTAAAATAGTCTTTTCTCAAAATCTTAATTATCCATTAGTTATTAGCCATTTTCCATTGGTTATTAAACATTGGTTATTATCTTGCCATCATTACATTGGTTAAACACAATGGTTATTATCCCGCCATCATTTCATTGGTTATTAACCACTGGGATATACAGTGGTTATTGCCCCTTCATGATTACCTTGGTTATTAACCACTCTTGGCTATTTTAGTCATTACACACAAATTCCTACACTTGACTCACCTATGGTTATTTCTTAACCATAATTATATCATACCTGCCAACACAAGTATAGACACATTCTATACATCTCCCACCAATTAACCCAAGTTGGTTTAAATAGAACACAACGTTAACTCATTGAATTAAATTAGATTTAATTAATAAGGACGTTCAAAATTCACGGGCATTACAAGAACCTCCGGTTTCTAGATATTCGTCTTCCATCCCAAAGGGTCTACTACCAGCAAGGATACCATTCTCACCCAGTCCTCCTGGCAATTCTGCTACAGTGTCATTTCGAATTATATTGTGTACATGAACCTCAGTAGAGTCGCTTGTAGTTCTAAAACCAGAGTTTCTCTCAGAATTGAAAGATATGTGCTGGTTTCTGGGTAACAATCTGGGAGGTGAGGGTGGGTTCTTGCTTTCCGCTCTAAGTTTCTTAAAACGGTCCAAGCAATTTGAATGCCTGTAACTTGTGTCACATGTAAGATCTGCAACCCTTATCATGTGAACTGCACGTGAGAACAGCATTGTGTGGGTGGTCCATGCAGATGGGGCATAAAGCTTCGTCCCATTCCTTGTGGAAGGCACTACTATCTGCATCATTTGATAAGCTTCGTTTCCTATTAGCCATCTACGTTCGCTGTAGTATGTTACTAAAACACCAAAATGATCAGCACAGCAGTACTAGTCCAACAGAGCATTGAATCCATGAACTCAATGTAACTTACAATATATCAAGATAACTTTTTTAAGTGTACCACAGATTCATAGGAGAATCCTCAAATGAAAACCGTTATTCTCCATGAGTAAAAAGAAGTCAATTACTCAAAGAATCAACAGTATTGACAAGTCAAATAAGTACATATCATAAGCTTAGAATAATGTTACAAAACCATCTCGCCAATCCATTGTATCATATGAGAGAGAAGAGTATTTGAAGGTGGAATGTTAGTCTGTTCTGCCTTTCCCTTTTTTCATATTTTTTAAGATCAATAACCCATAATCTGTCATAACAATTTTCCCTTTTAGCCGACTTCTGAAAATTCATGTATGATAATAAAATTATTAAACAAGCCGAACACGACCAATTGCAATACCATTTATTTAATGTCTTTTCTTCAGAACACACAATACTCTTCTTCACAATTACCGTGACCAAACACTAACACTCAAATGCCCATGCTGGCACACGTGAATGAGAACAGAAAATGGTGAAGGGGAGAGGGGAGAGAAAGAAAAAGAAAACGAAGGAACCCCCCCCGTCAACCGCGTATATGTAGTCTAAGATGTCATATTCACTAATAAAATCAATATATTACCTAAACTGAACACATCTTCTAACCAAATTCCATAACATTTTTAAATGAAACTAAAAAATCCAAACTCACACGTTCTCCAAATCGAAATGAAACATGGGAATGTGTGCATGCCATATGTAACTGAAAAGCAATGCTAGACTGTTAGCAGGGGAAAAAGGAACACTCTAAAAAGAACTGCTTCATCTTCTAAGTTATTACCAAAATCCAAGAAACTTATTAACGACTGATCAGCATGATGCGTGGATGACAAATAGAGACAGAGAGAGTATACACTATACATAGATATTATAAGAGGTAGCAAGATATTTTTTATATTTTTGGACAGAGTTTTTTTTTTTTGGGGGGGGGGGGGGGAGGCGTTGAAGACGGATACCATGTATAAGCAATATTCAAAGACCATATACTAGCAAAATCAATCCTACAAACAGACAAAAAAAATTTCTAGGAAAAGATTATATTACCACTGCAACCATCTTCATTCTTATTGAAAGGGAAACAAGGTGAGTTGCACTCTAGTAATGATAAATCTTATGCAACCAAATCACCAAAAATAAAATCCACCAAAAAATTCTAATCCTGTAAGAGGAATAAAGTAGAATGTTGTAGGAGGGTAATTTTCTAAAGTAATGTGTACTAAAAATTAATCTTATAAAATAACACCAAAGCATCTATACCTAAAATTTAACACAATCCCAAACATTTGTTCATGGTTTTCAAGCAAAAACTTAATAAGTTTCAAACCAGTTGGTATTAAGCATTTTGCACCATGTCCTCTTAATGGAGTTCAGGTCAGGGTATAGTTCAAGCTTTGATCTGTGGAAGCATTGAGGTCAAAGTATGGCTCAAGCTTAATTTCAGGAAGCATTGAGGGTAGTCTCAAGCTTGATTTGGGGAAGCGTTGAGGTCAGATTATAGCTCAAGCTTGATGTGGGGAAAGAGTATTTATGTTGTATTCTTGTACAATAAAGATAGGAGAAGTAGAAGATAATTTTTGCAAAAAACACGTATACAATTTTATTTCGTATAGAAAAAAAATTGCACAAGGGAACAAGAATATCTTTTGTACAATACTTTAGATGCTACTTTTTTTTATACAAGATGGATAGAAAAAAGTTGAATCCCTATTTTTTTTGGATGCTCTAAGTTTTGCCCTTCTGATAATTCAATTACGCATATTTGTACAGTTTAAATAAAATTCTTGCTACTACAAATGGATATGTATGGGAGGAGGACAGATACATACCCTTAAATAGGGACAGCTTCTATCTTTGATGCACTCCCTCTGATTGGTTCAGCCTCCGACCACCGCTATGAGGCCACGTCAACCTCAAAATTTTAGATGGATGGTGGTGTGACACGTCATCCCCCATCTAAATCTATTGAAAACATGTGAGAAGGGAAAGGTTAGGGAAGCTCAAACACATGCATAAATGACGAGCCCAATAATACAGCTATAAGCTTCCTCCATTTTTCATTTCCATACCAACAAATATATGGTCAAGAGAAAGATGTTAACTACACTTAGTTTATTAAGGAATAATTGTATTGGAGCATATATATATATATATATATATATATATATATATATATATATATATATATATCTCCTTGCCCTTACTACCCCACCCCCATGTGAGGTCCATTCATCACAGTCTCCTTTTCTCCTATAATATATATCCTCTTCCCCACATGATCAACAGACTTGCAGACAGTAACTCAACAACACATTTTTATTCCCCCTCTACCCACTTTGGTAATAATTTTTGAGAAGAAATACATACGTACATTTTATATGTATAATCCTGACATATTATAATAGTCCACTTTGCCATTTGAGGATTATTGCTGATCTCCAACAAATTCAGTTTTTATGGTCGTTTACGAGCGTTCTTGTTACTGTAAAAAAGAAAAAAGGAGATGCAGTCGACGGGGTAGAATCAAGTGGATAAAATGTCCTTTTTGCATCAAATTAGGAGAGCCCAAGTCCCTTCCAGTACAAAAATAACATAGACCTTGTCAACTTGCAACCATGCAAAGTGTAAGCCCTGACCTCATGTTCAATCTACTCGATCTGTTGGTACATGCAGCACCCCAAAAAATAAGGCCAATGAATTAGGGACCAGGACCACCTTCTCGGAGAACGCTAGCCCTACATGTGTATGGCTTAGAGAGGTGTCACATAGGCTAAAATCATAACATAATCCTTGATTAAGTGGTTCAATAGCTACATGATTAGTTACTATAAATACATACATACATATATAATATAATTCCCCTTAGCAATTGGAAATTGGAATCACAAGCTTGGCCAAAGTAGCCCCCACTCACTGCCTGGTTGTCTCACCACCATCTTCTTAGATTCTCAGTCCAAGTCTCAGCTAATTGTCTTATTCTTACAAAAGGCCTAATAGAGTAGTATTCATATATGTATATCCACTAATCCAGACAAGGAATCTCTAGGCATACAGACAGCACAGATAGATCTCCTGTGTGCTGTCCATTTGACCAATTCTTTCTCAAGTCTCAATGTCTCATCACTATTTACTTACAAATATTTCATAGCATCAAGCATAACATGCAGGTGAGCTAGCTTTTGTAATACTAGCATATAAATATACATATTTCACGCACTCACACACATGCACATATACTATGATCTGGTGTAACGCCTTCACATTAAGATCGATATATATCATTCATGATTCTAAATTTTATATATATTACAGATCATTCAGTGGCTCCTCAAGGTAGCACATGAACCGCCAAAAGAGAGTCATAGCACTGGTGCTTCTAGTCCAACCAACCAGAAGGAAAGTTGTGGTAAGACAAAACTTTTAGTAACATTAGTCATAAGAGTATACATACATACATATATATATACACACACACACACACACGTATATATCAGATTATACAGATTTTCACTATCAAAATTTGTCTGTTTGGTTATTTTTTCAGCTCAATCAAAAGAAATAGTTTTGTCAAATCATCGTAGTGCTAATCAAAGGCAGAAGAGAGTAGAAAAAATCAGTTTGGGTTGCAAGAACTTTAATTTGTTCACTATACTACGACGAAGAGACATTGCAAAGACTTGCTTTTATAGCACGCTTAATCTAAAGACGGTCCATACCATGAAGATGATGAAGAAAGAAGACATTGCTCGAGGACTAGGCATTAGTAACAACAAGGGGGCAGATTTGGCTGCTGCTCATGTCGGAAATACCAAGGTTCTACCTATTTGTGATGCTGCATTATCATCCAACCAATGTGGCAATGAGGAAAAGAAAGATCAGAAGGCTAAGAGTGACAAAACCAAAACCTTGTCTAAAATGAAGGAACTTTTGAGATGGGCTGCTGCCACCAAGGCTGAGAAGGGAGGAAAATACATCAGTCGAAAGGTAAATTAATTTTTATTTTTTTTAATAGGCCATTATATATATATATATATATATATATATATAGTATTTCTCTACCTCTATACGACAAAAAATGTTACTTTTGAGTTTTGGAAGCAAATTAAGGAGGTAAACTTTTGTTATTCTTCGAAAGGATTCATGGGGTCTTATTTTAATTGAGTGTGAGATTATGTTTCAGGTTTTACATTTTCGAAATAGAGCAACACTAAAATCAGTACCAGATGATGATCAATTAAGCAATGACTCTCCAAAGATCAGTTTCAGATGGGATGTGGAGAGTTGCTCCACCACCTCTTCCTCTGTTTACTCTGCTCTTTCAATTGCTTCTTCCACAAGGATTAATATTGAGCAGAATATGAACATTCCTCCTTCTTTCAACTCTACTCCTATGCATGATAATGATAATGATCACTCTACTACTAAAACAGGAAATTGGATCACCACAGACTCTGAATGTAAGGCCTCTCCTCTTTCACTTTGTGTGTGTGTGTGTGTGTGTGTGTGTGTGTATATATGTTATTTTTGTATGTATCAGTTACTAATATGGTATTTTATGTATATTACAGTTGTGGTGCTAGAGCTTTGAAGACTAGATCTAAGGAAGGCTTCCAGCGGTAGAATTTTACTGCTTGGCTACTGTATTAGAGCTATTGCCAGATGGGTATTGTTCATGTTAAATATTTTTTGAAGATCAAAGGAATTAAATGTGAGATCAATTAAGGATGTGATATGTATTTGTGCAGTGAGCATGACCTACTCAATAATCAATGAAAATTCTAAAAAAGTTTTGGATCTCCCTTCATAAAGATTACTATAAATTGGGCAGCATTAATTTAAGGATGTGATATATAGCTAAAACACACTAGAAGTTAAAGATGTAATTGTCTAAGTAATGGACATGCATGTGCTTTTATTTTATTTTTGATTAAAAATGTTAACGGAGATGCATAATATGAGAATGGTTAACATGAGATAATGAGACACAGAAACAGTCTAACATGGCTTCACTATTTTGCATAAACTTTGCATATTGCATAATATTTGCATATAATGCACTTAATTATACATTTTTTTAAAAAAAGATTTAGTAGTTAAGGATAAAAAATTCTCCGTGTTTTATAAAAAATAGCCTTATTTTTTTTTTCAAAAAAAAGAATTATTCCACAAAAGAGTTATTTTTTAATGATAGTAATATAAAATGACAATATGTACTCAAGTAGTTTACTATCATCATTTTATTATCATACCACATTATTAAAATAATAACTTTTTTTAGAGTTATACATGAAATAAAAATATATCAATGACATTTTGTAAATTTGACTTTTTTTGTAATGCATATAGAGTAATAACAATGACTATTAAGCTATTCTTATTTTTATTTGAAAAGTATGACTACTAAGATATAGGGAATGAAGGGAAGTGAAATCAACCTTATGTTGAAATATTATTTTATTTTTTATTTTAAAAAAAACACAAGAATTCGAAAAAAAAAGAAAAAAAAAAGTCGAAATTGTTATGGCTAATACTGTTGTTTGTTGAGCGGAAAAAAACCCATCGCCATTCGCCATTCGTCATTTGGAGGTCGTTAGGAGTACCACTCGAGTACCTGGACCATTCGCTGACCCTGTTCGTACGGCTGGATAATGATTCAACAGTCAACCAATAACCAACCTTCTTAAACTTTCGTTTCTCTCCCAATCTTCTTGCATTATGAAAAATTATTGGATTGAATTTCAATGCGCAATTACTACTGATAATTAAGAAACCCAACTTTCATAAAAATGGAAGAATCAAATTCCTCCAAAGAACCCATGAATTCCATATCCAATTTCAGCTCGCTTAGCTCAGATCTAACCGAACTCATCCTCTCTCTCCTACCAATTCCCTTCATTATACGCGCCACCTCCGTCTGCAAGCTCTGGTACTCCATCGCCACCTCCTCCACCTTCTCCTCCGCCGTCTCCGCTGCCCAAAAGAAACCCTTTTTCTTCCTCTACGGCCAAAACAACATCTTCCCCCAAAACAACCAGTTCTTCGCTTTCGACCCTGAATCCAATCAGTGGTTCAGGCTCTCCGTTTCCCAAGAACCCAACCATTCCACTTTTACTGGCTGTAATGGATTCTTTTTCTCGATCACTGCTAAATTCAAATTCTCTCCGATTCTCGGTCGCGTAATGCACGAAACATGTTCGCTTAAATTCCGAAGGTCAAACCCTCTGGTGGGTGTGTTCTATCGTGGGTCCAAATTGCCTAGGTTCATTGTTGTAGGAGGCGTTAAGTTCATTGGTGGGTTAGTTGATATAGAGGATAGATTAGCTGTTGAGATTTACAATCCTAGTTTTGATTCTTGGGAGCTCTGTCCGCCTTTGCCTGCGGATTTTGGGTCCGGGAATTCGTCCCAGTCTTTATCATCAGCATTGTTTAATGATAAGTTTTATGTTTTTGGGATATATTCGGGTTTTGTTTCTATGATTGATTTGAATAAGTATGTTTGGAGTGAGGTCCAAACACTTCGGCCTCCTGGGGTTTTGTTTTCGTTCTTGATTTCATGTAACGAGCAGCTTTTGTTGGCTGGATTGTGTAATGGTTCTCGTGGGACGAGTTTTAATTTGTGGAGAATCGATGAGAACACAATGGAGTTTAGTGAGGTGGCAATCATGCCTCATGACTTGCTTTGCAGTTTGTTTGATGGTGATGAGGATGATAAGTTTGCAAGCTTGAAATGTGTGGGGTTTGGCAATCTTGTGTATGTGTTCAATGAAGAGCATCATTGGAATTATCCAGCTTGTGTTTGTGAAATTAGCAAGGGGTCTGGTATATGTAGCTGGAGGAGGGTTCCGGATTTGCCAGTACCTCTAAATCACTTCCACAAGGTCATAACCTTTTGTTCAACTGTTTCACTTGATAACATTCTTTGCCTTGGAGAGGAAGAACTTGGTCCAGGGCAGGCTATCTATTAATTGTTAACTTTTCTTCTTGGTATGATTCACCCATCTTGAGAATTTCCTTTTAGTATGCATTGTTTAGTTATTGCACTAGTTATTCAAATGTATTCCATCTAATTGCAGTGCATTGATGATGGCAGTCGTTTCATCAGTGTTATTGAAATACTAAATTCTGTGAAGTAGTAAACTTCACGTGAGAATGTGCCTTTAAAAGATAATGTTTATTTTGCTGTAGTTATTGTATTGCAATATATATTGCACAATCTTCTTCATCATATTGATTGTCGAACTTGTTATTTAGCCTTAATGCTGTGAAAAATAGAATATGTGGATTGTTGTGTAGCAAGTTCAGCTGATAATGATTAGATCGTAAGAAAGCAAAATGTTTATTATCAACTAATGTAAATAAGTGCAAGAACATTTTCAGACCTCAATCTGAGTGAGTTGGAAACAGAAGTCTGTTCTTTACTACCTATTTTTCCCCACTAACGGTAACTTCACATTCAATGAGTAGGATTACTAGGATACCACACCAAAATTAAGCTTCTGTTGTGGACTTGGTTGACTGCCACCCTTGGTTCAAAGTCGCGGTAGCGGTCTATGTTTTGGAAGGTCATTTTTTGACTCGCTATCGGTTTCAGTATCGGTTTTGGGCGATATGCACCGTTAACTAGTTTGAAGCTTCAAAAAAAATTTAAAAAATGATGAAAAAATTCTAAATAATAAGAACAACAAGATGGATCAAACACTATCTAGTACACATAGCATTGTCCAAATGATAAAATAGACATCTCGCTGATATGTTTAATCAATTTTACGTTTGAATAAAGTTAATATTGATGTTCTCTTAGCTCAAATGGTTGAGCTTACATGTTCTGTATAATTTAAGTACAATTTAACTTAACTAAGTATATTTTAAGTGCAATTTTTTTCAAGTTGTATTTAACTAGGTACTATATTAGTACAATTTAGTTATAATTCAAGTACAATTTAACTTGACTTGTTATATATTAGGTTACATTTTCTTATATTGTTTTAAGTTATACTTAACTAGATGCTATATAGGTACAATTTAACTTGACTAAATACATTTTAAGTACAATATTTTTTCATTTTCTTAAGGTATACTTAACTAGGTACTATATAGGTACAATACTACAATTGCATAATTTATAGATAAAGGTTCGTTTTCTTTTGTTGTCTCCCTTTATACTTTTTAGCATATTTTATTTTATTTTTTTGGTGGCGTTTCTCCCCTTTATACGCCGTGATTTTTCCTTTATTTGGTTCGAAACCATTACATTACGCCGAGTTACCGAAAATTACCCTTTACATGGATAATTTCTAATTTTGTGATTTGTGTCAAGGTTACGGTTCGACACCGACTATACCTAATCGATACGCCGCGATACTTTGAACCATGCTGCCACTTGCTTCTTAATTTCTGGCTTCACTTGCACTTTGAGAAGACAATTAATAGTGAGGGTTTAATTTTACTGGTGTTTGCACAAATGGAACCATTGGGATGCATTTGACATGTTGAGCCGCCCCGCAATGGATAGTTTACATTGAAATAGGACAAGAAAGTTCTTTCTTCGTGGAATCTAACATTTGTCTACCAAGGTCCTTATGTGCCTGTTTCTCAATTCATAATTAACTTGAAGTTCGAAGGAAAACAATTAGTTGCAGAAGTTGTGGTTTTGCTTTTAATAGGTTGCATCCTGACTTGCCAAAAGGGAGAGGTCTTCTTACATCATCAACCCTAGTTCTTGATTTGGCAGTTGCAGTTTATAGTCAATTACAGTTAACAACATTTTACTTTAGAGTTTAAATTTCTTCTCCCATTCTAGTCTGATTCTAAATTTTGTTCATTAATGGGTTGGCTTTCTTCTGCGAGTTCTTTCAATGAATTGACATTGGCATTTTGCCTTCATAAGCATACAATTTCTTGATGCGTTTGAAGTAGTTCTATAAACCTTACAATGCATGGCCTTGTACAGGATAGCTGGCTGCAGGACTTGACATATGACTGGGGAAGATTTATTGAATACGATATGCAGCTTGTGTTTGCAATTGGAGCTGGCCAGTTTGATCTTGCTCTGTGGATGTTATGTTTTGTAACTGTCGAATTCTACTTGAAAGTTACCGCTTCCTTTTATTAACGGGGTTGAAGAGGTAGAAGTTGACCTCGGAAAGGTATATGATGATTGTACCATGTCTTGTGTCATCAATATTTGAAACATCAGTTGTTGTATTGTCTTTGTAAATTGATAGAGACCCTTATCAACCTCAATTATGAGTATAATAAATATGCTCTGTGTTGCTTTGAAGCACAACACATTTCACATTTCCTTTTCACCTCTTAGATTACCTTATAGTCATTGAATTTATTACAAGGATCATCTCTTGTATTCAGACAAATGTTCTTAAATAGTTTCTATTGCAATTCATTAATGAAACTTGATTATAGACAATCTCTTGTTTGAGTTCTTACCACACACAATTCAGAGAGAGAACATGATGTGTATATTGTTCTCATTAGTCCTCATTCGCGTTCATATGATAACATTGTTTAGATTTTCAACAACCATCTGTTTTGGAGCTACCCAAACATAATTTATTATGGGTTTTACTAGGGACTTACTTGGTAGTGATGTGCATAGTTTGTGAATTATTGTGTAGTTTGTGTGGTATTGCGTGTAGTAGTCGGCCTATCGCACACCCTAATTCTACCACCATTAAGAAGTCATTGCTTGATTGAATTTTGTTACATGCAATTGTGCCAACAACTATTACACACCCTATGTACCATGGCAGTACTCTCCACACCGGGCAACATATTCATTAATTACTTGCATTTTTCATTGCTCCTGTAATTTTCTACGGATGGCCAAAACTATCCTAATAAACCATCTGACAAGTCATATAAAGGACTCCAATCATTAGTTTGGTTCCAATTTTATTGTGTGTTCTTAAAGGGACCCAATTAAGACTTGTTAGGATTGAATTATCTGTTATAATCTTCCTAATCCAATGGGAAGGAAACATTTCCTCACTCTTTGAATCTGATTCTCAAGTACATATCCCAAATTTTAAAGTGTCTTGCAAAAAAGTGTGATATTCCAATTTGAGCCTAATACAATTATTATTAAAAAAGTCCTTAAAATATTTTGAAATAATTGAAGAATTGAAGCATGAAAATGCAAGCATGTATGGTAAACTTTTAGCCATAAAAATTTAAATAACATTCAGCAGAAAAATAAAATAAAAAATAAAGTGCACTACCTATGGTGAATCAAATTTACATTACAACTTTTAACCTTTTAAAGCTAAAATCAAGTGCATTTAATTTATTCAATTATACTACTATCAATTTAATTATATGATATTTATATTACACAAAATATTACTCGATAATATTTAATTTCACAAACTCAGTACACTTAAAAAGAGTATAAGAGCTTAATTATTGCTTTATATCTGATATTCCTATCTACACAAAATAGTACTCAGTATTATTTCATTTCACAAACTCATTATACTTTTAAAAAAAAAAGAATTTTCAATTGACCAATTATGTTAAAAAGCTCACTAAATAATAAAGTTGAGTTGGCATTATGTAGAAAATTATCTGTCTTTTAAAATGATTAAAATGATATATTTTTAATAAATTAAGTAAATTCACGTCACTTTTAATCTTACCAATAATATCGAATTGACTTGAAAGAATCGAAACGAGATTTTTATTTTAGAATTTTGAAAATATTTTTTAACTCATATTTGCGTTTATATACTATTACATACAGTTATCATGATTTTTACTATCACTATACCACTTGAACAACCTCTTTAGATTTAATCCAACTTGCGTTTTAGTTTGAAACATTTGAAATTTAATGACAAATATTTTGTCATTTACAGCATCAATATTGCAAGAATATTATTGATATATATTAAATCAAAATCATAACATTTACCTTCGTGGTTGTCACGTGCTATATACACGCGTCTTTCCTTCTGCCTGGTGTTACGCCTTTATAAAATTCGGGGGTAATTTCCAGTTAAAATAAACGAAACCCACATCCACCGTACCCATTTGGCTGTTCACAAATCACTCCGAGGGTTGTAGCCCCTTTCTCCCTCTGCGCATAAAGGGTTTTAGGGTTTCTCTCTCTCCATAAACACTATTTCTCTAGGGCACAAAGACCATGGATAGGTACCAGAAGGTGGAGAAACCAAAGCCAAATATACCCATTAACGAGAATGAGATCAGAATCACTTCACAGGGTTTGTTTAGGAACTACATCAGCTATGCCACTAATCTGCTTCAGGTATTCTCTCTCTCTTTTCTTCCTTATTCCGTCGATTAATGGTTGCATGTATGTTTGTTCTCAAGGGTTTTTGTTTGACTCCCTAATAGTTTGCAGTACTGGATTCATTTCTATCTTCTAAAGTTTTTCTCGTTGTTGATGGTTTGTTTGGGATTGATTTATGGATTCTTAAGAGTAGTAGGTCGGGTTTCTCTGTAAGTTAATGGGTAAGTTTATACCATTTATAATGGATAAATGGAATTTGTGGGTTTTTATATTTTTTATAGTCTCTTTGGTGGTGCTTGTGTGCCTCTTTCCTGCGTTTCTGTTGATTAATGTGATAAATTTGAAATGTAGCTTATATTGATCATATATTAGTTTTCTACATTGTATGTGCACTTTTTTTCCCTGGTTCTTTCAAGTTGTTGTATAAGTATTATTGTAATTTTGTTTAGTTTTCAATGTTAATGTTTATATATATATCAAACTGATTTATCCTATGAGTAGTTTTTTTCAAAAAAAAAAAAATATCGTAATAGTGTTTTGTGCTCTAGCACAAAAGGGCTTACTATTGTGAATACTCTCTAGGATTATGTAAACAGTTGTATTTATGAGACCATCAAGGTAGATAGGTAATGTGATAATGTGTGTATTAGTGTAGTCTTCAGATGGATTTCTTTTCTCTTTAAATTTTCAGAATATTCCATGTCTTCTGGTTCGAAGAGATACTATTTTTGTGTTGGTATTTTAACTTTAAACATTAGAATCTAGGTTGCTAGTTTAAACTTTGGGCAGCATAGGCAAGTATTACAAGGTACGAGGATAATGTTATTTGGGGATAATTATTAAGTACAATAAAATTGGTGACTTAGTATGCTACTACTGTGGTTGATTTTGTAGTGCTAGAGTTACATGATAATTACTTTGGTGCATTTCTGGCTTCTCAGTGATAGAACAACCTTGTGAGCATGTCATGCCGATTCATATCCTGTCTGGCTTCATTGCTACAGACAAATTCACTGGTCACTACTGCTCTAGTTGATTTGTAGTGCTAGCATAATAGCATTACATGATAATAACCTCAATGCATTTCAGTATTAGAGCAATTACTTGTTGAGCATGTCATGATAATTTATATGTTTTTCCTAGCTGTGTTCTTGGAACTAAAAAAAGTTCATAATTTGAACTCGTTGGTGTCTCATGCCTGGAGGTGCCAAGGCGCATTGAGATCTGTTAACATCTGATAAATTGGTACTGTATTAAGTAATTTTTTGCATCCTTCACGACTTAGAACTATTCAACTATGATATTTGTTAACACTTAATTGCCTTCCTATGGAAATTAACAATCAACCGGCATGATTTCAAATGGTTAGTCAGCGATTTTAGGTATGAGTAGGATTAAACTCGGGGAAACTAGGCAATTCTGGATCACATACTTGCTGATGAACTGGGAGTAACTTATTTTAGATTTCAGGTGCTGCATGCCCGAAACACATTTTCTTTATGATTTTTTTGCTGACAGCTGCTCATCGAGCAGAATATTTGTAATGTATCCTGAGCGGGGACGTATAGAAAATTAGCTAACTAAATTCATGCGTCACATAAGTATTACTTAATGTTAGAACATTATCTTTGAATTAGATAATTAGGTGGACATCTTTTCGTGCCTATTTATTATTTTCTCAATAAGCACCGTTGCAATAGTTGAGTGGTTGTCACTGCAGGACCAGGTTGATTCAAAATTGGTTCTGGCTCTCATTTGCCATAATAATCTTACCATAAGTTATTTCATTAAGTGCACTGCATGTGGTAATGTGGTCAAGTATCTTTTGATTTAATTTATTTTGCTTCATCTTCTTTCTTTTTATTTATTTTTATCTCTATAATACATTATAATTAATGATTAAATATTCAGGAGAAACGTGGAAGGGAAATTGTTTTTAAAGCAATGGGACAGGCAATAAGCAAAACAGTAGCCATCACAGAGAATATAAAGGTTGGTTTGTCTACATAATTAGATGAATTTGTTGTTCTCTATTGAATTTCTCATGTGCAAAAGTTACTCATTCTACTTTTCTTTTAACAGAGAAGAATTCCTCGATTGCATCAAGATACTGCCATCAGTTCAGTAAGCATAGTCGATGTATGGGAGCCCATTGAAGAGGGGCTTCTACCGTAAGTATCTTATCTGTCTTTACTTATTTTTTACAAGTTTTCCATTGAATTTTCCTTTTTCAAAGATGTGGTGAGGTCTCTAGTGTCTTAATTCCCTTGAAATATATGTATGGAAACTATTCTTACAATTTTTGCACATTTATGTCAAATGCAGTGTGGAGACGAGTCGCCAAGTCTCGATGATTTCAATCACCTTGTCAACTAAGGAGTTAAACAAGAATTCTCCTGGGTAAAATTAAATTCAAACTTTATCTATGTTTTAAATGGGGTTCTGAAAGCCAAGAAATGTGGCAAAATGATTGGTATTGCTCTTTTTATGATTCTTACAAAAGTTGCATGATTCAGAAAATACAGAATATCCGTGCTTGAAATTCTCTGCTTTTGCTTCTATTTTGTTTATACCCTTGGCTGTTTTATGGGTCCTTTGTCTCACCTAGTTATGGATTTTTTTGGCTTTAATTATTCCTAGGTACCAAGCTCCATCTTATGTGGAGCAATCAAGGCCACGACAGAATTATCAGCAACAGCAACCTCAGCAACAACCTAGACAAGCACACCCTGTTCACTATGTTGTCAATGAAGGTGATGTCAAGTTGTCAACAATAAGTTTTTGAGAGCAGAAGCTATCATTGTTGTTTATTGTTGATACTTTATTATATATTGAAGCATGCTTTGCTTAATTTTAGATTCATATGGGCGGGGTCGGGGCCGTGGTCGTGGCCTTGGTAGAGGGAGAGGAAGGGGTTGGAGCAGGGGTGGATATGGAAACTATCAAGGAAATTATGAAGGAAACTATCGAGGGAACTATCAAGGGAACTACCAAGGGAACTATCAAGGTATTAGTTTTAACCCTTATATTTTGTCATCGAGACAACCTAGTTGATCTCATTATTATGATCACTCCAATGTTAATCTATATACATGATTTTCACTAAATTTTCTGACAGAAAATGGTGGGTATTCAAACTGGAGCCGAGGTGGCGGCCGTGGTGGAGGTTATGGCAATCGTGGTTGGTTTACTTTTATTGAGAGTTTATATACACTTTTTTGCGTGCAATTATTTTCCTGTATTCCTGGAATTATTGTCAAATTTTAGGGTAACATTTGAATTAATTCCTCTTTTGTATTTGCAAGTATCACCTAATCTAATATACTAGCTGAAAAGAACTTATCAATACACACAGATATAAATACGTACATATATACATACATACTAGCAATAAATCTTCTTTGTGCATGTTGCCTATGCTATAAACGTATCTTTATCTGCTTTAATGCTGATACTTCATATGCAATTACACATATTTTTGTTTAAATGTTCACGAGTATTAGTACTGGTGATGACTGTGAGAGCCTTCTGTTTGACAGGCACTGGATATGGCAGAGGTAGGGGTGGAGGAGGGGGAAGAGGTTATGGTCGCAGTCGTGGAAGGATGGGTGGTTACCCTACGGATGGTGGCAATCAGGCGTAGTTTGGATTGTGGGGTGCTTATTTTGCTCTATAGCTAAATGCTTGCCTTGGCCTAGCAGTTCTATGTTGGAATCTGTTTTGAGAGCTTGAACGTGTGGGTTATACCTTTTCCTAAGGTTAATTAGCAGTAGTAGTAAGCAATGATGTTGATCTTTTTTGATGGTGGTATGCATGTAGATGAGCTTGGTATTCCCTAAGGTTTTATATAGCCAAGAGCAAGTAGCCAGTTATATTTTTGTGGTCTCATTTTGCCATTGTATCTATTCCTATATCTCAATTTATACCCAGCAAAAGTTCATTTTTTTTATTGATATTTGTAATGCTATTTTTCCCCCTCTTTGGCGATTTACACCATACAGTCTAAATCTATTTTGGGAGCAAAGACTGGATTCCAGCCCTCCAAGTAAACAAACCTTAGCTTTTTAAAAAACTTAGGAATTAGTGCAGTTGTGTTTTCCAAAACAAGAAAAGATAAAGAAAGTATTATTTCCTCCGTCCCAAATTAATTGTTTAGTTTTGACTTTTTTAAGTCAAATTAACTATTTTTAAATTAATAATTAAGCATATATAAATATATTTCTAAAATTATAAAAATTGGGGTTAGTGATAAATTGTATATACTTTCTTTTGATTATAATCTCTTTACTTATATTTTAGCAAAAATAGTAAAAAGATTAGTTTTAAAAATGATCAATTTGACTTTAAAAAGTTAAAACTGAGCAATTAATTTGAGACTCAGGAGTATAAGTTATGGAAATTGTTTAAAGGCAAAAGACCCTATCTAGGTCTTGCAGGTCATATTCTACAAAATGGCTGTGTTATATTTGTAACTACAACAGGATGACATGGATCCAGTTGTTGTTTCTCATTACATTTATCTGCTTTTTATTCTGTACTTAAATTTTTATTTGTCCCTCATGCCGTCAAATAAGTAAATGAATCCTCTCCCTGATAACAACACTTGTTGGAGTTGTTACAAGAATGCTGCCCAACACTTGATCACTGCGGGGAAAAAGGAAAGTGGAAAAAAAATAAAAAATACTATAAAGCCTAATAATTGTGTTGTATCAGACTGCTTTTGTGGCCATATTCATCCGTACCATCTTTAGACCGGAAATCTTATCGCTCAAAATTACCAAACAGGCAGGAAACAAAAGAAAAGTCATATTTGTTAAAAATGGTGCTTGGACAGAATCATTTTCTAAATAAGCACAAAGCACTGGTTTCATATAGCATGTTTGTCAATTTAATACTCCTACCCCTTCCATAAAAGAGCCTCCCTTTTTACTTTAAGAAATTTAGTTTTTAAAATTTACATGAATTCAGTCTAGTTTGGAAACAAATCATTTTTTTACTATTAGTAGTAGTTTTTATATAATTTAAAATAATTTCAATTGAAGAAATTAAGTCAAACGAAATCATATTAAATTTGAATTAAATATGTTACAAAATGATTTTTAGAAAAATTATATTAGGACTACTATTTTGCAGAACCAATTATGTAGTAAAATTGATTAATTCAAGCCATGTGCCAGTAAGAGAAAGCAAATATCTTAAAAAAGAAAGAAAGTTATTCATAATAACAAAATAATAAGTGTAGTTAAAAATTTAAAATATTGTTAAAATAATTAAAGAAGAAAAAATTGGTGTTGTTGATAGAGAAAAAATAAAATAAATCAAATACTGGAGGGTTTGATATATTAACTAATTACTATTACTACTGGTAGTAATACTGATACAGTTGTTGCGCGGGGAATAGGAACTAAAAGAGACAGTTGCACAAGATTACCTGGCCCAGCAGTTTGGGCTGACTGTGCAAATACCACGACTTCGTGCAAAGAATGTGGACGGGATTATGAACCACATTCATTTTTATTTTCATCAATGATTTTGTGTGTTCATCTCTCTCTATATATTAGTCATCACACCAAACCAAACTTCTGTTTCTCTCTCTCATAATAATAATAATAATAATATATAATATATAATATCCTATTCCTTCTTCTTCTTCTTCTTCTTCTTCTTCTTGTCTCCAGCTAGCTGTAGTAGTACTATTGTTTCATCTGAATTTTCTTTTTCTTTTTTTTAGAGAGAGAATGGAAGGTAGTAGTTCAAATAGAAAGGTTGTGGTAGAGAGAGATCAGGAAGAGCAGCATCTTTTTCATGTTATTTATAAGGTTCCTTCTGGCAACGGTCCTTATGTTCGAGCTAAACATGCTCAGGTACCTTTATATTACTTTACACACATCATACAAATATATATATACATACACACACATATATATATATATATATACATGTATATTCACATATTATATATGGTTTGTTTGTGAGTTTTATTTCGAATGAAAAGAAGAAAATAGATAAAAAAAGTTGAACGTTTTTCAGCCCTAAAGAAAAAGCGTCAAATTTTATCTTTTTATTCTTTACTTTTTCCCTAAAATAAAACTTACAAACAGATATCTTCTGGCTTTAGTTTGAGAAAAGAAAGTAATTGATCAACACGTTGACTATTTGTACACAACATTGTGCATCTTGGTTTATTTGGCTCTCATCATGACCCACATTGACTATTTGTATTCGACTTTGTTACTACTCGCTACTAATTATTCAAAATTGATTGCTAGTCGAATTACAACGTATACAATATTTTCAAAACTTTTAGGGTAATTATGAATCTCCTCAAACTAGTTAGTTAGATTAACATTTAATCAACCCTACTTCTACATATATAGATCTCTTTCCTAATTCTAGATCTCATATATTACTTATTTTAGACGTTATATTGATTGCTTCTGTATATGTGTTTGTAATTTATCATCTATTTGCGGGAGTCTTGAACAATGATCGTTAAATTGACAACTTTGATTTTGGATTGTTAATTACTATGACTACCTAATTAATTAAGATTCATTATATTGGAATGGATCTGGTCTGGATTTCATCAATAATTTACAGGTGCAAATCAACCGTACCCTTAACGTTAACTTTTACCAGTTTTTGTCGATTACTCTGTCCATTATACAAAAAGAGTCTTATTTGATAATATTTTTTAAATTTCAAAATATTGTCTTACTTCTATTGATGCAAAATATAAAATGACATAATTACCTCATTTTACCATACAATTTACTCTAATTGTGGCATGGAGGGAGCATTTCCGTTAGTCATGCAATTAATTCAGTTGGAATAAACTTAACCATACCATAACCCTAATTCTTGTACTTCAATTTTGATAAAAGGGATCCGGTTATCATGAAGCTTCATGGTAAGTTGGTTAATTGACCAATACAGTGCTGGCACACAGAGAGAACACCTCCCGGCCTGCGTGTCGACACTGTATTGATCAATTGATCAAAGTTAACTTCATACTAACCGCTCCTTGATAAAAGTATAAGCATGTAGTAACAAGTTTCCTTATGCATGATCTTCGATCAGGATCAATAGCTGGATTAATTACTTATTTTTATTTGGGATGATTTGCTTAAGTAATTAATTTTGTTCTATAAATATTAATTGTACCAGCTAGTACAAAAGGATCCGGAGGCAGCAATAGTATTGTTTTGGAAGGCAATAAATGCAGGAGATAGAGTAGACAGTGCACTTAAAGACATGGCTGTGGTGATGAAGCAGTTGGATAGAACTGAAGAGGCCATTGAAGCCATCAAGTCTTTTCGGGTCCTTTGCTCCAAACATTCTCAAGAATCTATTGATAATGTTCTCATTGACTTATACAAGGTATATCTATATCTACATCTAAATCTATCTCTCTCTCTCTATATATATAATGTATTTATGTATGAATTCATGTATGTAAAACTTAGTTTCTTATTCATGCAAGTAATTGACTGTTCTAATTAATTATGAGTATATATATATAAATATGTGTAGAAATGTGGGAAAGTAGATGAACAAATTGCACTGCTTAAACAGAAGCTAAGGTTGATTTATAGAGGAGAAGCCTTCAATGGAAAACCCACAAAAACTGCGAGATCTCATGGCAAGAAATTTCAGGTTTCTGTCAAGCAAGAAACCTCGAGGATACTGGTATGGCTGGCCGCCTATATATGTTGTTATTTTTTCTCAAATAATTTCCAACATTAAGTTCTATTACTTACAAAACTTTCTTAGAGGACTTCCTTTTTAATATATCATGTGATTTATATGACGCATTATTTGATATAAACACACACACACACACGCTGCATGAAGTTTATCCTTGCCAAAGACAATATATATTAAGCATAATTTATTCTAATAACCCTTCATGTAACAAATATTTAGACTTAAAATTTGATTTTCAAATAAATTATGCACTATTATATTCTAAACAAATGTTAATATGCCTAAAAAGGTCAAAAGCCAAAGAAAAAGCATCACTTATTGCTACATAATCATTTAGGTTTTTCTGTATAAAATCTTACTATATATTACGAAAATTTTAAACCGAATCGTAAGTAAAAATTAAGAATGACGACTCCACCCTGATTTATTCAATCTCACCTCTATTGATGATTTTAACTGTTCACTTCTCCATTGCATTGTTCCTTATTTCTCTATTCCCATTGGTCTTTTTCTGTACAGGGAAACTTGGGCTGGGCTTATATGCAGAAACCAAACTATATGGCAGCAGAGGTAGTATACAGAAAGGCTCAAATGATTGATCAAGATGCCAATAAGGCCTGTATCTTGGGCCTCTGCCTGATGAAGCAGGCCCGGTATAATGAGGCACGTTCTGTCCTTCAAGATGTGTTGTTAGGTAAACTTCCAGGCTCTGATGATGTCAAGCCTAGAAATCGGGCCGAGGAATTGTTGACGGAATTGGAATCAAAGCAGCCTCCACCTTTGCTGTCTGATCTCACGGGCCTTGATCTTGATGAAGATTTTGTTGATGGGCTTGAGAGATTGATGAATGAATGGGCCCCCAGTAGATCAAGAAGGCTTCCAATTTTTGAAGAGATCTCCACATCTAGAGATCAGTTGGCCTGTTAATGTTGTTCTTTTTTATTTTTACTTGTAGCCTTATGAATTAAGTTAAGTAATGTCCAACAAGAAAAACCGGGGAAAAAAATATTCAGTTGCGTGGGGGGTTATGTAGGAATTGAAAACAGAAATTGCTCAGAGTAGGTGTGCAAATAAGGAGCCTTAGCTAGCTGTAAATGTAAAGTGGGTTAAGAGTCTTGGGCTGGAGACATTAACTTATTTGCTCCAAATTACAATGTTTGGTATTGCCATAATAATATAATAGTAATAGGACCTCCAAAGACAGGTTTATGAATTTGATCACACTTATTTTTGTCATCTTTTATGATTTTGCATGTACTTTCTGTGTCTTGGAAAAATGGCTTTACTCTTTTATATATAATTTGTATCAAAAATAATAATACTACTACTCAATTTTTTTATAATATCATATCTAATGTTTCAATTTTTTGTAAAATTGTATATACAAACCATTTGAATGTTTAAGGGACAAAATAGTCACTTTATAGCTCTCCAGGCAGAAGGGTAAAATTGTTATCAAAATAAAGAGCCACCGGTAAATATTTACAATATCTTTTTTTTACATATACATACATATGAAAAACCTTAATGATAATTAGATCTTGGAATTTTAAGAGATCTTTTATGTTTATATATCATGGAATTGTAATTCAATTTGTACTTGTCGTTGATTCAAGTGAATGATTTTGCTACCTCTTCGTTGTTGTTTTTTTTAAAAGGTTGTAACAAACTGATAAAATTAATATAAGTCAATATTCAATAATCACCTGCATATATATATATATATATATATGTGTGTGTGTGTGTGTGTGTGTAATATTAATACATACTCCACCATACATACATACTCCACCACCAGCTAGCATCAAGTTTTTCTGTGAAAATTAGTGCTGTATATATAAAGACAATTCACAAAATTATAAAGTTTTAATAAGCACAAACGTATTTAAATATATGTCAACGACTCAACTATATTGCTTTAATGTGAGGGCCACTTTAAAGTGGGACTAAATATTGACCTAAAAGCTGAAAATAGTGTTAAGCCCGATCCAGGGAGAAAAACAGAGAAAAATAAAAGTTCTACGGTATGAAAGTCGTGGGCCTAGCTCGTTTCATGGCCCAATAGTTAAAAAGATCTAGTGTTTCTTGTAACCAAATAAAAATTGAGTATCTTTACGACAAAAATTACTTCCAACTTTTTATACAAAATTTCTTAAAAAATAATTTCCACTGCCATGAGTTCTACCCGGATTCATTCTGGTTACAATATAGATAAGAAGGAAGTTTCAAGTGCTACAAAACAATTTTTAAAAATAATTAGTATGTAGTATATAAATTAATTTCTCTCTTTTCATGGTAATCGAAAAAAAAATCCGTGTTAACTTGAAGTTGGAATAATAAGGACATAATTTAGAAAATATTAAATATGTATTTTTATTTCAGGTTCATTCTTAAAATGATAAGATGTTTGGTTACGATGACAAATGCTAAAATATTGTGTTATTTTAGGAGTAATACTATTAATAAAAAAGGCAACTCTTTTTGTTATAATTAATTCTTCTGTAAATTAATTTTCTAAAAATAAATATTTAAGAATTGAGGGTGTAATAATGATGTTATGTTACTAAAATGTATATACGTAGCCGTAAGCTGTCTAACCGGTCCGAAACTCCGCCAAATTGGTTCCCACGTTTTGGCTCTTTCTTAATGATATATACATCCCTTCAATTTCTCCCTTCCTTTCTCTCCCCTCATTTTTTGCGGGATATATTACTAACCCTCTTCTTAATCTCTCTCTTTAAACATGCATTCCCTATATACTCCTCTATTTTTATTCTTTTTTTTTTATTATTATTTTCTTGTTCTAGCTAGCTGTTTCAATTCCCATAATTATCAACCCATTTCTTGGTTTTTGAATTTTTATGCTGGTTTCATCATATCTTTAATTTTGGGGTTGAATTGGCTGAATCCAGAATTAATGAACTGTAAACCTTTTGCCCGATTGAGGATTTGACAAAACCCAATATTCTTTTATGTTCATATTAGCCAAGAAAAATAATATAAAAAAAAAACCCCCCACTAAATGTTGATCATATCAAATTTGAAAACTTTACCATGCATTGTTGGTCCAATCCTTATAAAAGTTTACAGCTTTCAAATCATCTCAAGAGTTTGAAGCTTGGATCCCACTCTGTCTTTTGTTCACAATATACCCAAATTTTCAATTCAATTGAAAGTTTGTGTTTTGCATATTTGTAGATGAAATTCTGATTCTGGGTTCCAGAGGGGAAACAAAGAAAAGAAAAGAAAAGAAGAGACCCTTTTTGGCAATTATCAAAATCTGCATTGGGTTGGATTTCTTGGACTCAAAACATGGGTTGTTTTCCATGTTTTTCATCCCGGGAAAATAAAGCATCTAGAAGGATAAAGAGTGGAAGTTCGAGGAATTTGATGCCGGCAGCTGCACCTCCTCCAAGAGATCCCCCTCCACAACGGCGGCACGGTAAGTACATTGCCTTTTGTATATAATTGCAAGTTACTAGGTATCATGGAGCATCTACATTGCAATTATTTTTTTTTACATAATCCATTGTCTAGTAAGAAAAAGAGTGCCATGTTTTTAGGACAGGATGCGGTATATAATACTGTGAAGCTAATTGTATGAATTATGCAGAACAATATATTGTCAGTTTAAATTTGATTTAGAGGGTTTTAGATTGCTATTTTGCTATTTACATGTTTTCTCTTAATATGTATCTGCCAGCTTTGGGAGGAATGTTGGTTGCTGAAAGCAACATCTTGAGTTATTCTTGTTTGGGAGATGATTTATATGTCGACAAATTTACGACAAAATTGAATTCCAACTAATGTGAAAGTCTAAGAGATAAAATAGAATAAATTAAGGTGGGATCGTTCTTAATTCTTACCTATCACATATATACACATATATCGGTATTTAATATCTATATAAATTTGTTGTCATATGTAACAAGACTCTTCTTGTTTTTATATCTTTATTTATTATCTTAGCTTGTGACATACATGCTAAATCGAGCCCTCTTAACATGAAATTATGCGATTGATTTCTTATGGAAGAATATTGTCATAACCTAATCTCACATCGGAACATGTTCTTCTACTAATGAAAGTACCAATAACTTGTCAATGACTTTTGGGTTACTTCTGGTGGGTCTAGATGATGACCCAGTTGGATATGTTGGGAGTGGATTGAGCCTTATTTTGAGCTCGGGTTTGGACCAGATTTTTCAATACATTTTATCAGAAAAATATTGCTTTTGGGAGATCATTATGACATTCTTCTAACGCAGACTTCTTTAAAATTGTATATATATTTAGTGACAATTTTTCTCAAATGGTTAACAAAAGGTTGCCTTGGCATTTATTTGTCCAAGAATAAGGCATCTTATAGAGTTTTGGCTTTATGTGATATGTTGCGGGAATGATTTATAATCAATACTTTCAATGCTGATTTCTATGCTAGGAAGTAGCTAAAATGCTACAATTTATCTTGTGCAGTAGAAAACCCCAGAAGGGTCACAACTGAAGCTACTAACAGTAAGCATCAACCAAGAAAACCCTCATTTGATGCTTCAAACAATAGGTCTTCACCTAGAAAGCCCTCAACTGATGCTACAAACGATAAGGCTGCCACTAAAGACACTGGGAACAAAAATATTGCAGCCCAAACTTTCACATTCCGTGAGCTAGCAACTGCAACGAAGAATTTCCGTCAGGAATGTCTTGTAGGGGAAGGAGGATTTGGACGAGTTTATAAGGGAAAACTTGAAAAAACTGGCCAGGTAGTTTTTGCCTATTGGAATAACTATGCTAGACTTAGTATCTTTATTCTTCTATCAACGCATAGAAACCTTGGTTCATTTTCACTCAGGTTGTAGCTGTGAAGCAACTAGACCGTAATGGATTGCAAGGAAACAGAGAGTTTCTTGTAGAGGTTTTGATGCTGAGCCTCCTCCATCATTCAAGTCTGGTAAACCTTATTGGATATTGTGCCGATGGAGATCAGAGACTTCTGGTTTACGAGTTCATGCAATTAGGATCTTTGGAAGACCATCTACTAGGTACTGCTTCTTTTTTTTCCTTCTTGGATAAATGACGTATGCATGTTTTGGACTCGCTATAATTTGAAGTAAGTTATGCTAATCTTACGTTCATAAAGCTTGATCATGCTGGAATCATATGTAATTTGAGTTATCGTCCAAATACATGTAAAGAACCGAAAAAGTGAAATTATTTGTTTAAATTCTCAATGGCCTAATCCTCTAATTAAGGAAAAGGAAATAGAAAGACTTGTTATCCTATATTTCATTTGTCAATTATCGTTACAAAATGATCAAGTCTTTTCTCTTTTCATATATAAAGTGATGGGGTTCGCCATGAAGATGAAACCAGGTTTAGAAAGTTCTATTCAGCATCAAAAAACAGATTAACAATGTGAACAACACTAGGATTAGCTCTCAGCCACTAAAGTGCTAACATGATTTTATCTCGAATGTGTAAGAGAAATAACTAAGCTCGTTTAGCTAGGTCCTAGGACAATGTCTTGTGCTCTCCTTATTATGTCCGAATAAGAAAAATGAGATCTCCCTCAATTTCTTTAGGCAGTTTCCTGTTGCCTTTACTAAGATTCTGTAATGCATTGACTTACAGATCTTCGACCAGGTAGACCGCCATTGGATTGGTTTACACGAATGAAAATTGCTCTGCATGCTGCCAAAGGTCTAGAATACTTGCACGATAGGGCCAACCCACCTGTCATTTATCGCGATCTAAAATCCTCAAACATCTTGCTGGACCAGGATTTCAATGCTAAACTGTCAGATTTTGGACTAGCCAAGCTTGGACCTGTTGGGGATAAGTCACATGTATCATCAAGGGTGATGGGAACATATGGATACTGCGCCCCCGAGTATCAAAGAACAGGTCAACTAACCGTTAAGTCAGACGTATACAGCTTTGGTGTTTTGTTATTGGAGATAATTACCGGAAGGAGAGCCATCGATACCACAAAAAGAAATCAAGAGCAAACTCTAGTCTCCTGGGTAAGTCCTTTTCCTTCTTCACCTTGTCGGTTTTGGTGCGAACAACACTACTTATGGCTATTGATATTGTAACCTCTGAGCAGGCAGAACCCATATTCAGGAAACCAAGCAGATATTCAGAATTAGCTGATCCACTTCTTGAAGGAAACTTTCCAAGCAAAAGTTTGAATCAAGCAGTTGCCGTTGCTGCCATGTGTCTGCAAGGCGATGCAGCAGCCCGTCCATTGATGAGCGATGTGGTCAGTGCTCTCAGTGTTCTTGGGGTTGGACCACAGTCGGGAACGGCTTCACCTATCTCCGCTCCTTCTCCACAAGCTGAAATTACGACGACGGATGCCACTGAAAGCCAATCTAGGGATATAAATACAAGGGAACGCGAAATAGCCATTGCAGAAGCTAAGGAATGGGGTTCATGTTCAAGGGACCAACACATGACACAAGCTTGAAATGGTTCTTCAGTGTAAGATCGATCAACCTATTTGTATCGGTTTACCTACGAGATAACAAAATTAATGCACCATTTTTCTTGTCGTTTTAGAAAGCTGACGATTGAATTTACATTCTTAATGGAGAACGAAGGAAGCTACGTGACGGAACAAAAGTACATATAAATACGAAGAGTTCCTATCATACATACTGCTTAACACAATATTCTTTCATAAATGCGCCATTGATTTTGAGATGAATGATGGAACTGTGTAATAAGAAACAAACTGATTTTTAACTGTTTGATGGCTACAACATTTCTTTTGCTTGGCTCCAAAATCTACTATTACCTTTCTTGTCATAATTAATTTCATTGTTTTGCAGAGTCTCAAAATCAAAAGCCTCTTTCATAAAATAAACTAAGAATGTTCCAAATTTATCCATGTAAAAATTATAAATTTACTATGAGAAATTGAGGTAAGACTCTTGTCCTTTTTAGGGACAAAAAAACTGTTATTGAACAGCCTTGCGGAAAAAAAATAATACTTTTCACAATTATAATAACAATAATTCACAAACTCAAATACTACATTTTTCATAAAATAAATTAAAAGGGATTATTGTAGCCCTAAAATAGAACTTATATACCCGATCGGGTAAATACATATTTGCGGATCCTTTTGTTTTTCCACAAAAAAAGAACCCGCCGAGAAAAAGGAATTAACTAATGATTGGATACTAAAAACGTACACAAAACCCGAATTTATCTGGGCCGGGCCATGGAGCAGGCTAAGAAGTATAAGAAGAAATGTTGAGAAATTGGGCAAACATGCTCCAAATCCAACTACGGGCCTGTTCGGGAATGACTTATTTTAAAATGACTTATAAGTTAAAATATAAGTTAACTTATAAGTTGTTTTAAGTTATAACTTATAAGTAAAAGCGTTCGGCTGATAATGACTTATAAGTCAGAAATTAAGTTAAAACAAGTTATGAAGGTGTTCGGCTGATAATGACTTATAAGTTAAAAAAAATGTAAAGATTACTAAAAAGGATATTATAAAAATATACATTGATTCAATATCATATCGAAGGCTATTATTGGTAAACAGCTTATTTAAATAATTTATTGATAAACAACTTATTATTGGTAAACAACCTATTATTTAAACAACTTACTGGTAAAAAGCTTATTGGTAAACAACTTATTATTTAAGCAGCTTATTGGTAAACAATTTATTATTTAAGGTAAACAACTTATTATTTAAACAATTTATTGGTAAATAGCTTATTTAAACAGCTTTTTGGTAAATAATTTATTATTTAAACTGGTAAATAACTTATTATTTAAACAACTTATTGGTAAACAATTTATTATTTAAACAGCTTATTGATAAGCAACTTATTATTTAAACAACTTATTGATAAACAACTTATTATTTAAACAGCTTATTGATAAGCAACTTATTATTAGTAAACAACTTATTATTTAAACAGCATATTGGTAAATAGCTTATTTAAATAACTTATTGGTAAACTGTTTTTTGGTAAACAACTTATTATTTAAACAGCTTATTGATAAACAACTTATTATTTAAACAACTTATTGGTAAATAGCTTATATTTCGAGTCGAACTCGAATCGAATTTTTAGTCGAGCGAATACGAATCGAGCTCAAACTGTTTGCTCATTTTATAGCCTTAACTATAGTATGTTCTAAAAGATTAAAATAAAATAATTATAATAACATGAATTAAATCGTATTTTTAAAAAATAAATTAATTAAAATAATCAAGAAGAATGTCAATCCCAGTCACATATACTATCAAAAAACAATTATATTTTAAAAATAATAATAGAATATATATATTTTAATAGTTATTTAACACGAATAATGATAGAATAGACTACTATGATAACGCCATACTTAAATATGAACAATCTATTTTCATTAGTTCACGCACTCAAAAAATTATCACAACCGAAAAAAAATCCCTAAAATAACAAAACAAAGTCTCATAAGAGATGATAACAAAGCAATTTCATAAAAAGAGATTAAATCAATTGACCATCTTTATGATTATTTATTATTTTATTTAAATGAATTATGATTTCAATTTTTTTTATTGTAATTTTTTTATCTTTTGTAAAAAAATATAATTTTAATATATTTAAATCTTTAGAATGGATTGATAAAAAAATAATATTTTTTGTTACGTGTTTGTTTTATAAATAATAAATTATTAATTTAATAACAATAACAATTATAATGACAAACTTGATCGTGTTATACCAACTTATTAAATTATTATTGATATTTAAAATTAATTTGAGATATTTTTAATTTAAAATAAATTTATTTTTTAATTTATATAAATATTGTAAAGTATTTAAAATCTATTAAATTATTTTTTATAAGCATGAATACATAAGAATGAAGATCCAACAGAGATGGCACAGAGATGGCGTATAAAATTTGGACCATCAAGACAAAGACAGAGGGGTAGAGATGTAATTTACTAAGATATAGGAGGGGTAAAATAGTCATTATATTTGGTCAAAATAACTTATTAGGAATGACTTATAAGTCATTTTTTAATAAGTTAAAAATTGTTACTTATTTTTTTTGACTTATAAGTCAAAAAATAAGTTAAAATTTAAGTAGCTCCCGAACACGCAAACAGTACAAAACTCCTTATAAGTTGGTTTGACCAACTTATAAGGAGGAGCCGAACAGGGCCTACGTCTATTTAGTTAATCAAACATCTTCCCAAAAGACCCGCTTCACACTTCCCCTTCTAAGGAGGAGCCGAACAGGGCCTACGTCTATTTAGTTAATCAAACATCTTCCCAAAAGACCCGCTTCACACTTCCCCTTCAACCTCTTCAGCGGAAGGACGTTAGATTCGCTGCTGAATTTCAGAACAGGTATTTCCGTACGCTACAAAGTTGACTTCCCTTTACTGTTCAATATTTCTTGTTATTTAGATACAAACGTATATATTATATATGTGCTGGAATGTATTAAGATCCAATCTTTTTTGTGAATGCTGTGGTGGCTTCTATTTTAAATTTGGGAATTGTTGCTTTACAGACTCACGGATTGATCTTATTAGCTTAATTACTTTTGTATTCTAGAATTAGGCGAAGTTTTTATTTGTTTGTGCTAATGCGAGGTTTGAAATTTTGTGCTCATATGGATTATGGACAGATTCTTCATTCTAGCGTATCAAGAACAAATGCGAGGTTTTGCATATTCTGCAGTATGGGTGTTCTAAGTTGGAGAACTTTATTGATTGTTAAATTCTTACATATTTTAAGAGGCACTAAATGTAGTTTTATCTGGATTTGAGCTTGGAAGACATGAGAAGTAAAGTTTGGAGATGGGGTTTAGGTTTGGCATATATAATTGCTGTTGCGGTTATCTGGATTGCTGCTAGTTTTGTAGTTCAATCAGTTGTTGATGATGGTGTTTCTCCCTTTATTATCACCTATATTTGCAATTCTTTGTTTGTGGTTTACATCCCCTTAACTGAGATTGGGCGATATTTGGAGGATACATATGGCAGTTTGTTGTTTTGGCAAAGTAGGAATGATACTAGTTTGCATGGATTGCCAGACTCAGAGGAAGTCATTCTTCTTGGAGAAAGTGATGGTAGTGTCCAAGTTGAGGGTTTGAGGCAAGGTGTTGTGGAGGAGCATATAGAAGTAAGTCACCAGGAAGATCCTATATTGGCGCCCAAATTTGAGTCTAGTCGACCAGATTTCCTTGAAAATCTCAACGATGGATTGGACACAAAAGGGCGGTGGACACGAACTAGGGTGGCAAAGGTTAGCCTGTTGGTATGCCCATTTTGGTTTCTGGCACAACTCACATTCAATCTTTCCTTGAAATATACAACGGTCACAGTATGCATTTCTTTCTTAATTTGGATTTTTTTAATTTATTTAATTTTGTTTATAATCTAGATATTCACTTTTGGTATGTTAAGCAATTTTCTCCTTCTGGTTTTCAGTCAAATACCATCTTAAGCAGTGCCTCCAGTCTTTTCACCTTTCTCGTCTCTCTTACATTCTTGGGTGAGATGTTCACTTGGGTGAAGCTGATTAGTGTTCTTCTTTGCATGGGAGGAACAATAATTGTCAGCTTGGGGGACTCAGAAACTGGATCAAGTTCAATTGCTTCAAACCCTTTTCTTGGGGACATCCTTGCTCTTCTGTCAGCTGCTTTTTATTCGGTGTATATTACCCTTATTCGTAAACATTTGCCTGATGATGACGATGGAAAAAATGGACGTGTCAGTATGGCGCAATTCCTTGGTTTTCTAGGGCTATTCAACTTCCTGATTTTCCTACCTGTTGTCCTCGTACTTAATTTCACCAAGTTGGAGCCTTTTAATATGCTTACCGGGAAACAGTTTGGTCTAATTGTCGGGAAAGGTATGTTGTCATTGATTTTGTTTCCAGTTCTAATGATTCTTACTCTTAAAAGATGTGTGTGACCTGTCATGTCTGTTTATCAAAGCTGTAAAACAATATTCAACCAAGAGAAAGATTTATTTTTACTTAAAAGTTGAATCTAGTTATTTGTTTATGATATATTTTTCCTAGTTAAGGTCCAATGGAATACCATTTCTGTTACGCGCTTGTGCTAAATATAAGTCAGCTAGCAATTCAAGTCCCAAGACGGGGGAGTGAAATATTGACTAAATTTCTTAGGAAGATGTGTTTTTGTCAGTGTGATATATCACACATGAATTAAGATAGGCATATGGAACTAAAGTTCGACCTTTTAAAATACATATATATGTATTTTCTTTAGTTCTTTTTCTCGCTTATTTTCTGACCTAATATTAAAGTATGTTTGTCCGAATATGTGAAATGGTTTCACACCCTGAGTTTATTTGGCTCAACATATAGCTGTCTCACATTTATGCTTGTTAAGGAATTCATGTATCTCTTAAGAAAGAAACAATAGATATTCCTATATTTTGTAACACATAATTGATGGTCTATATGGAGCCCCATTATACATTGGAGATCATTTTTTGACAGCAAGTGTTTTTTAGGTTTAATTCAAGGAACTTTTTTCAACATTAAATAATCAGATGGATGCTAATTTCAAGGTAGCCAACATTAAGAGCATATTCTAGTTGACTATAGTTCTCTACTTACTGAAGCTCTTTGTGCGTTTAACTTGCATGAAAAAATTTCATCTTAGTAACTGCATTAATGCATTTGAATCCAAGAACAGAGAATTTATTCATTTATTACCATAGTAACAGCTATTGTTTTCTCAGAACAGAATGATATAATTCTGGAATCATTTTCTACTGTTCGATAACTTAGATTTAATACTGGCAAATTGTGCCTAAATGCATATTAAGGGATGATACACATCACAGAAATATGCTACTATAACATCTGAACTTTTAATGTTACCATTGTTTAGGTTTGTTAGACAATGTTCTAAGCGATTACTTATGGGCCAAGGCTGTTCTTCTTACAACCACCACAGTAGCGACAGCAGGACTTACAATTCAAGTCCCATTAGCCGCTGTTGTGGATTCAGTGACGGGCAATGCACCTAATTTCATGGATTACATTGGAGCTGCTGCTGTCATGGTTGGCTTCGCAGGCATCAACATCCCTTCAGATACCTTCTCAAGATCAAAAGAACACAGCCATGAATTAGAAAATGGAAATCATGGTTCAGCTGATCAAGATCACCTCTCAACAAGGTAAAAAAGAGGGGTCGTTCACTTGTGCTTGTGGGGTTGAAGTTCACTGGAAAATGGGAAAATTTTCTATTTTTTATTAGTTTATATAGATGTAATATATCATATCTTTTACAGATAACATTGGATGTATACATTCATTAATCTTCGACGATGACTACCACTTAAAATGTATATGGTGTCTCTTGGTTTATGATTACGGGAAACAGAGGTATCTACTTACAGTCTTGATTTTTCATAGCTGTACTAAACGAATGATCTGATCTAGCCTTAAGTTAGATCAAGAATCAAGCTCTGATACATTTTTTTAGGGGAGAAAATAAAAACAAATTTATTAAGTAGTATACTATACATTTTGGATTGTTTACAACAATTATAGTTGTACTAATTAAAACTAATAAAGTTTGTATCAGTATTCAATTTTAGGATTTTACGGATTGACTTCTAGAAGTAAAATGAGACTATTTTTGTGCAATGGAGGGACTATTACCTAAGATTACATTAATACTTATCTGAAAATATTCTTTAATGTCTGTACACTCTTGCTTAAGGCTATTCCTTCTTGAGATTTGTATTCTAATAAATTCTGAAGATTTATATCTAATATATAAGGCCGGAGCATGAGCAGGCTTTGGTGTTAACAAATTTCTGAAGCTTTTTTGACTTTCAAAAATCCCCTTCAGCTGTATAATAATTCATATTTTATCTCTCTGGAATATGGGATAAGCAGTTTCATTTAAGAAAATTTTCTAGTACTAGTCTCACATAAGGACGTCCGAATTGAGTTTGAAAATGAGGTAAATAACCTCAATTATTTCTTAATCTACCTATTATTTTTATAAGTATATGATGTGGGCCATGTGGCCTAAGGTTTACCAGATGCCGGTCCGTTACGAAGGCAATTTTAAATGCCAGTCTATGAAATATGAATAACGTGACTGGCTGTGTCTAGTCTTCACCCTGAAACTTTAATATGCAATTTGCAAAGTTTGACTATTTATGCCTAGTTCAATTCTTTAAAGAAGAGTGATCAAACTGACTATTAACATCTAAGAAACTCATTACTCCTTTAGGTCATCAACTTGGAATACATTGAATCGGTAAAAGTTCAAGCAATTTACTAGTAAAAAAAAAGGGAAAAAAACAATATTCAAACAATTACAAACCAATATTGTCTCGTCTCTCGGATGTATTTACAATCTTTTTGTACTAGGCAAAGCTTAATTTATGCCATCAAATAGAAACATGAGCAAGTTGATAGAATGCTTTACCCTATTCTGGTTTTGCTCCTCTTTGTTAATAATACCCTCCTGTACTGCAGCTGACACCGTTGCTGCAAATCAAACCATTAGAGATGGCGAAACCATCGTTTCAGCTGGCGGCAACTTTGAACTGGGATTTATTAGCCCTGGTAGTTCCAAAAATCGATTCTTGGGTATATGGTACAAGAAAATCTCAACTCCCACAATTATATGGATTGCCAATAGAGAGACTCCCATTAATACTACTTCAGGCCTGTTAAGATTTGATAGTATGGGAAATCTTGTAGTCCTCAATGGTAATGCTAGCATAATTTGGCGGTCCAACTCATCAAGATCCGCGAGGAATCCTGTGGCACAGCTATTAGATACTGGAAATTTTGTTATCCGGGATGAAAGTGCAGAAAATTTCTTCTGGCAAAGTTTTGATTATCCTGGAAATACTTTGATGCCAGGTGCTAAGCTTGGAAAGGACTTGGTGGCTGGCCTAGAAAGGTCAGTCAGTTCGTGGAAGAGTGATGATGATCCGTCTCCAGGTGATTATAAATTTCAGCTTGATATTAGTGGATATCCACAGCTATTTCTGTGGAAGAATTCAACTGAAAGTTTCCGGTTTGGACCCTGGAATGGTGTTCGATTTAGTGGCTTGCCTAGTTTTGGACCAAACCCGATTTATAGGAATGAATTTGTTCTTAATGAGAAGGAGATTTATTATAAGTACAAGCTTATTGATAGTTCAGCTTCTATGAGGATAACGATGGCTCCAGGAGGCCAAGCACAACGCTTTACATGGATTAACAGAACCCAAGACTGGCAACTTTATCTAACATACCAGGCTGATGACTGTGACCGTTATGCACTATGTGGACCGTATGGTAGTTGTGATGTTAACCGCTCCCCTCCTTGTGAGTGCTTGAAAGGATTTGAGCCAAAATTTGGTCAAGCCTGGGAAAATACAGATTGGTCAAGTGGTTGTGTCCGAAAGACTCAATTAAGTTGTGGGAATGGAGACGTATTTGTGAAGTATTCTGAGATGAAAGTGCCAGATACACGATACTCGTGGTTTAATGTAAGCATGAACCTTGAGGAATGTAAGGAGATGTGCTTGAACAACTGTAATTGTACAGCTTATACAAATACGGATATCAGAGGTAGTGGAAGTGGATGCTTGTTATGGTTCAATGATCTGATTGATATCGGAAAGCAAAAAGAAAATCCACAAGAGGTTTATGTAAGAATGCCTGCCTCAGAATTAGGTAATGAAAATTTTGTATATAAGTAGAGGATTTTACAGCTAATTACACCTGATTTTATGGCTGTTTCTTCCTGTTTGAAATTAGTTGCTTTAAATTATACTCCAGTTCTGTCTTTGCAGATGTAAAAAGTAACTCTAGAGTAAAGCGACTTGCCGTGGTCATATTCATTCCTACGTCATTCGTTTTAACAGCACTTCTAGGCCTATGCCTGTTATATGTTCTCAAGTATCGAAAGAAGAAGACAGAAGGTAATGTGGATTAATAGATTAATTTGTTTATGTTTAGGTGCTGGTTCCTATTCTTGATACCATATGCATTGCATTCTCAATTTGCTGCAGGAAGAACAAGACTCAATGTGGTAAACATTGATGCCAATGAAAATAATACGGAAGATTTACCATTGTTCGACTTCAGAACTATAGCCAAAGCCACCAATAACTTCTCATCAAATTATAAGCTTGGAGAAGGCGGATTCGGATCTGTTTTCAAGGTAATCATAATATGTGCCAACAATATCATTTTCAACACGGTTGCATGGTGTCATTCATGGGATATGAAAAGTGAAAAACAAGTATGTACCAATTTTGTAACAAGATATGAAACTAACAGTGATGATTTTTCTAGGGTGTTTTGAATGGAGGACAAGAAATAGCTGTGAAGCGACTTTCAGAGAGCTCCAGACAAGGGTTATGCGAGTTCAAGAATGAAGTTTCGTGCATTGCAAAACTTCAGCACCGAAATCTCGTGAGACTTCTTGGATGTTCCACTGAGAAAGGGGAAAGGATGTTGATCTATGAATACATGCCCAACAAAAGCTTAGATTTCTTTATTTTTGGTATTTTTATAGATGTTTGAGATTTTTAATATACCTAATTTCAAGTCTTTTTTTTAGTTTATCTACTTACTTTCTTAAAATTTCTTCCTATATCAATGACTTTTAGAGTAACATGGATGAAATTGGACAGATAAAGAACAAAGAAAGTTACTAGATTGGCCTAAGCGCTACAATATCATAAATGGCATCGCTAGGGGACTCCTCTATCTTCATCAGGATTCTAGACTAAGAATCATTCATAGAGATCTCAAAGCTAGCAATATTCTGCTTGATTATGAGATGAATGCAAAAATTTCAGATTTCGGCATGGCTAGAAGTTTTGGAGGAAGTGAAACTGAAGCAAATACCACAAAAGTAGTTGGGACATAGTAAGAATTTCTACAAAACTGAAAACTTAGGCACTTCCATTTCTCAAGGGTTGATTTCTCTGTCTTATTTTATCATGCAGTGGATACATGTCCCCTGAGTACGCGATTGATGGACTATTCTCGATAAAATCTGATGTTTATAGCTTTGGTGTATTGGTGCTAGAGATAGTGAGTGGGAAGAGAAACAGAGATTTCTATCATTCCAATCAGAACCTATATCTTTCTGGTCATGTAAGTGCCACAACCAATGCTTGGTAATGTCATATTTTATTTTTATTATTTAACAACTGCTACAGCGCGACACGCCTTAAAACTCGTGTCAAACTGAACAATATCATATTGGTCAGGCCTGGAGACTTTATAATGAAGGCAAGTTCTGGGAACTAATTGATGAGGCAATTGTGGAGTCATCTGATCATCATTCTGAAATACATCGAACCATCCAAATTGGGTTACTATGCTTGCAAGAATATGCAGAAGACAGGCCAAACATGTCATCCGTGGTTCTGATGCTGAGTAGTGAAATTGAATTACATCAACCTAAGCAACCTGGATTTTTCGCCCACAGTAAATCTCATGAAACAGATATGCGTGAAATGTTTGATTCCAACCGATTAGCAATTACATATGTTGCCCCTAGATAGTAATTTTTGATACTTACGTATGGTGCTTTTGGCATCGCTATAATATGTACATTCTTGTATGCATCTATTTTAGCAGAGAAAAGGAAGTAGAAAGAAGCATGGAAGTTGTACATGATATTATCAACCGAATAATATCTCTTCACATACCTTTTCAAGATCAAAAGAATCCAGGCTTGAACCAGAAAATGGAAATCGTGGTTCAGCAAATCAAGAAAGTCTTTCAACAGGTAAAAAGGTGGACATTCACTTGTTCTTGCCGGGTTAAAGTTCACTGGAAAATGAGAAATTCTTGTTTTCATTTGTTCTTTTATACTCCTATAAATGTAACATATAGTAGCATCTTTGATAGATAACATTTTGATGAAGCTGATCGAGTCACGAAGATCGCTTATGTTAATGCTCAATCATTGCCATTTTCTATCTCTTGGTTTAGGTTTAAGGGAAATTGAGATCTACTTCTAGTTTTGATCTTTATTAAACTGTACTCGTAGAATGATCTTTTCTGATCCTATGCTATGTTAGACCAAAATCTAGCCAGAACACCATTGAACTGGGATACTGTAAAACTTTGACTGCTATATAATGTAAAATTTGGCTGCCACATCGTACTGCAAAAACTTGACTGCTGTTTTCCTGTATATTTATTGATAATATATATGCACCGTGAAAAAGTTAGTAAGCCTTTTGCGAATGGAAGTCCAGTGCTAAATGAGCTCCTAGTGGTAGTGCTAAATTTAGTAAGCATTTTACGAATGTGTTTGAAGCAAACTAGGATTCCCTCCATTACACTTTTCACATAATTTTCACCAACACATAATTAGCGACACAAATATTATTTTTAACAACACCACCAACAATACATTTGATTTGTATTTTGACAAATATTATTGTGTTGCTAAATATAATTTTTTTGTTGCTAAATGCGTACTAGAGGACATTGGGTGAAACAAAAGCGTAATAGAGAGAGCCTTGTCCGTTCCAAGCTTTACCAGTCTGCTGCTAATATTTGTGTCTCGTTCTCATGGGCAAATTAAAACAACAAGCAAATGGAGGCAACAAGACTTCGACGGAGTTTTAAGAAATTTCAACTTGTACTTGGTCAAATATTGAGTACTAATAACTACAACTTGCTCGAGGATATGAAGATTTAAAACATGACAAATGCTTATAAGGGGTTTTCGTATGAGCAACAATTGAAACATCCACATCTGAAGCAACGCATAAAACACTGTAGCCATTGACAGCCAATACTTCCGACGTAGATTTTAATCAAAGACCCAATGTTTCTCGTACAACAAAGATTTGTAGTTTGATCAAATGAAGGCTCCACAAATTCCAACAGGAAGAACAAAACCCATATATCTCACAGCAATAGTACAGGAGAAATAAAGGCTTATTCTAGCTTTGTGCAGTGTTTGTCTGTCCATATCTTTGCATCACTCTCCGAATTGCAAGTGCAGCAGCCTCACTGGCGCGCAAGGTCCTGCTTGCCATGATGGCAGCATATTCATTACTTATCTCTTCCTGAACCTTGCTCCGAGCATCCCCAAGAGGGTCTACTGTGGTGTTGACCACTGCAGGAATAGCACTATTTTCTGTTGTTGTATTTGGCTCTCCAGACTTGCCAGGTTTTTCTTCCTATTTTAATTTACTCCCATCCTCTTTCGTGTTGACCCCAAAAGATAATGGGCCAAGACCATTGTCAGTGCTTGCAGGCTCCTTAGGTGGAAACAATATATGTTCCTTGAACTGTGGGGCTTGGGGCACAGCGCCAGCTTTCATTGTTGTCTCTAGTTGCTGTATCATAGGCACTGCACAGAAAATTATATATAGATAACTTAATCAATTTCATGACCTCCTTCAATGACCAGCAAACCAGTCTATCATGTATCACAGTGACATGAAAGTAAGCAGTATTACCAGCCTTAAAGAAAACTTTCATTGCTCGTAAGAATTCAGTGTATGCAGCCACAAAGCAAGATCAGGCAAATACGGTATCATCAGATACATCAAAATCCTTTTCAAAAATATCCTCGACAAAGACTCTAGCCAGTTAAATGCATTAAAGAAACAAAAGTCCTCAAGTTAATTATCAAGGAAAGTTCTGACATAAGTTCACAAGGCACCTTAAAATTGCAACCATGTGTGTACATTTGACCACCAAGTTCAAGAAATATGGGTAAGTGATAATGAGGGGATATAATCCACCAAGTCCATTTTAATTTAATTTCTATTTATTTTTAAAATTGGATTTCAATCTATTATCCCTACACTTCCAAAGGACACCATACCAGCACCAAAGAAATGTCCACTATCATGACCCAAGGAATTAGAGAACCCAACACTGAAAAGTGCCTGGAGATGAAAAACTTACAAATGAGGGCAGCCATAGGGCTGCTCGTGACTTCATTAGGGAGATTCAAAATGTATTCTGGAATCGTAGCCCCCACCAGAAATTGAGCAACCTCATTGCTAAAGTTATTGCAATTGTGTGTGAGCAAACTGTACGACTCTGCTGTGTATCGAGGACTGATCTCCTGCAAATACATTTCAAATACATCCTTGGGCACGTGTGTGACACCAACATCTACTACTCGAACCGGAGTCCCATACGGTGTAGTTCCAACAGGAGAATGCTGCAAGCCACCACTGAAATAGTATTCATTGCCATATACCGCTATTCCTGTATGCCTGTAGTCCAAGAAATTAAGATAAACGCCCAAAGTCCAAAACGCACAGCAACAAAATTTTATTGAGGAACTTTATTTAGTACATTTTTGAGGTGCAAAAATATAAGGATGTCATGTTCCATGTTCGTGTTAGTTAACTCCCAAGCATGCACATCTATTTATTAATTAAATATAACAAAACAATCAGGTACTTACCAAATGCCTTCAATAACTTTTCCCAAAAGTGTCATGGAAAACTGTCGAGCCATTCCTTGGCTCAAGTCATAGACATTCAAGCTAACCTTGTGACCCTCCTACAATCATCAAAGACACCAATTCAAATGCTATGTATCAAATTTTTCTTGGGTGATAGCCAGTAGTTTGCACAAACCAAACAATAACAAAATGAGCTAGGGAAACAAATATACCAAATATCATAAAATGGATATCTTACCTCAGCCATCCCCACGTTCCAAATTAAATGCTCAACTGCTAAATTACCTAGCTTAGTGAACTCTTTAATGAAGCTGAATAAGAAAACCTGCATTAGAATCCACACGTAATCAACAATATCGATGAAGGCAAACAAGTAAATGACAAGTCAACCAACAGGATCAAAAGAATCAGATTTGCACATGATATTACTGTCTTGCTCTAAATACAGCTAAAGGAACATAATACTGAAAAAAGCAGCTTCCCCGAAACTAACTATCTTCTTCTTCCTTCATCTTGAGTAAATAATGCCCTATTCTTTTTTCTGTTTTTGTAAAAAGGGGGCGAGGATTCAAACTAAATTATTATCACATGAACAAACATTCCAAGAAAATAAATGCAAGCCCTGTTTCCTCACTTATAAACTAAGTGCACTTCCGTAGAAAATTTACTGAACTTGTCCATTGGTAGACTAAATTGTTGTTCTGTACTCCAACGCGGCACACATTTGTCTGTCACGCGAATAGTAGCCTTGGTTTGATTGAGAATAGGGTCTCCACTTATAAATCGCAACATAAATATGTCAAAAATAGGGTCATAACCAACGCTATATGGACCTCTTTGTTACCAACCGACTAACCAGGTTGAAACTTGGAATGATAGATTGTACAAATTAGGTAACAATACATACCTACAAAATTAGAAGACTTCTTTCCAATTTTACACTCGAGACTCAAGAGGACAATATTAACAAAGGCAAAGCTCTCAACCACGTTGAAACTCTGACGATAGCTTACTGACAAAACTCAGACCCCTAATATATAAAAAAAGTACCCATTCCCATTATTAAAGTCTGAAACCAGATTTTATGCTAAAGAACGTTATAAAACGTATACCAACGATGAGAAAAATCACCTAGGTAGTACTTCTCTGCTAAAGATCCAAAATTTTTTCATAAAACCACCAAATTAAAGCCAAGAGCATACAATGTGCAGTCAAGTCCTACATTTATATAGAGAGAGAGAATATGCAATAATTTTTTTTAATTCAAATACCAATAAAAAAACAAAGGTGAGAAGAAGAAAGCAAGAAATCATAACAGAAAAATCACACAGATGATATTCAAATCCCCTAATTTACTATTCAGAACCCCAAAAAATTCGAATTTTACTGAATTTACCAAATAATGCATCAACATTTACGAAAATTATATATAAAACTGACGGATGCATACCCGAATAGCCGGCAATGAAGAAGAGAAGCGAAGTATGCATGTTAAAGAAAGGAAATGTCTGTATATATCGGCATTACGACCAAAGATTATCGAGGGGTTGGAGCCTTATTACGCTGCTGCTCTTCTATGACTTTCTAGACTTTACCGAACACTTGCATTGGACACGTGTTACGAATATTCTTTAGTTTCAGTTTTGGGCCGCTCTGGATGGTTTTGGAACCAAATCTTTTGGAAACATGTTTGATGGCGTCTCAAGGTGATTGATTGATTGATGCATAGTTTATAATAGGAGTATAACAAGATTTATAGTAAAAATAATATTTCATAGTACACTTCAACATAATTTTTAATAATAATTAAACAATTTTACAATATTATGTCAAATGGGTAATTAAGACTAAAATCAATTATGAATATTATTAACAAAAATACATTGTAAAACTGGTTGAATCTGTCAAGGTCTTGCTCATGCGCGCCTACACACACACACACAAAATAAAAAAATTAAAAAATTAAAAAAAAAAAAACAAAGAGAGAAAAGAGAAAAGAAAAGAAAAAAACTTTATCCTTGAGCTTTAATCAATAGTTCTTAAATTAAAGTTCATCTTTTTTTCTTTTGTCTATCTTTTGTAACGTTGGTGTGTCATTTTCAAATATTATTACGTAATCTCAATGAACAAATATCAACATAAACTAAATTATTATGATTAGAGGGAGTGATTCAGAATTTTCTTACCGTTAATTTGATGGCTAAGATCGAGACTTTTTGATTTATTCAAGTTCATTCTCACATTTGTGTGAAAAAATAAATCTATCTAAAATAATGTTATACCACATTGAATAAAACAAATGGTAGTTTATGACATAATTAATCATAACAAATATATCAATTAATGTAATGATGTCATATCATTTGACACAAGATATTTGAGATGCTAGCATTTTATTTCTTTTCTTTTTTTGTGCTTGTGTGTAAGCTTAGTTTCTATTTTATGTGAGATTTAATTAATTTTTATATTTTATCACTACTTATATAAATTTAATAGTTATGCACTTAATTATGAATTCATTACACTGTATAGCCTGGTTAAAAAAAAAATTAGAACCCCAACAGCATAAAATTAGCTCAACTGAAATAAAATAGAGTAGAGTGCAATTGGATAACTAAGCAAAGACGGAATCACAAACTGCACCATACAATTTAGCTCAATTTTTATTTCAACTACAAAATTTATTTTTGATTAAACCCTAAACTTTAGGCGATTAAATAATTTACACTTTCCGCACTCTCTAGTCCTCTACATCTAAATAACTTGCGCATTAAATTTTAGTTTAAAGGGTGCAACTTGTTTTGACACTAAAAGTTTGAAGAGTGTTTTGTTGATCATGATGGATACACACCTAAACACAGATTATCGAGTGTCTGATTATTGGTAATAGAAAATGATCATATTGTGTCATTTTTGTTTGGTATTGATTATTGGTAATTGTTATTGTGAGTGTTTGGTTTGAATTCAAGATTATTGGTTATAATTTTTCTAGTATTGATCTTTTACTAAAATATCCTTATACTAATTTTAGTTGAATGATTCACCCTTATGATTATTGTCAAATGTAATCAACAATCATCAAAGTACTATCAAACTAATTAATTTTGTATTACTTAGTAATCATATTAAAATTTTAATTTGTATATAAAATAATAATTTATAATTTATTCAATTATTAAACACAAAATTTTCAAGTATGTCGTTAATAATAAATAACAAACAACACCATATACTATGGACAATGAATTATTTTAGTTAAATTAAACATGTCGATAAAAAATAAAAAAACAAAAAATTAAAAATTAAATATAAATTATGTGACTAATAAGGATATTTATGTCCCAATTATTAAATATAAAAGATATTTTTGTTTAAATAAAAATTTTAAGATGACCACTATGTGGTACTATTATATTATCACTTATTTTTTGAAAATATTTAATTATTAAAAATATAAAATTACCATTATAACAAATATATTTTATAAAAATGACCAACGTATATTATTGATTAACCACTTTAGATGACTTATAATAGTCCTAATTTAGGGATCGGTCTAATTTGTGATTTAGTCCTAGACAACTAAACAAGCATGGCGTACCAGCACCGCTAGCCAAAGTCCTAGCCTCAGGTTCGGATATCTCCCCGACCTTTTTTACTCTTTTATCTGATATTTTTTCTCTCTCCGTCTTGTCGAAGTTTGAGCACTCCTTCGAGTTCAACTCCACTCAGAAACTAAAACTTTTTTCAACAAATTCTATTTCTGAGTTTAATTCTAATAAGAAAGCTTGAATTTCGTACTGTTTTATGTATTTTACTCACACATGTAAGTGAATTCGCTTTCGATCGCGATCAATGTACAATTATTATATATTTTTCCTTGTAAATTGTTAGTACTTCTTCTTCTTTTGCTATTAGATCGGAGTCTACGAATTTTCTGTGAAAGTTTCAAATTCAAGTAAGATTTTAGAATTCTGTGTGTTTGAGAGTATACGATCAGTGTGAATTGTACGGATGTTGTAATCTATCAGTTTGTAAAATTTGTGAAGATCTTAATTTTATTTGTCAAATTATGTTAATTTGTTGTTATTTCCTTTAAATTAGAGACTTTCATGTGGATATCTTGAGTTAATTGGCAATGCAGGCCTTGATCTATTGAGTTTTTGGGGTCTGAGTGCAGTTAAGATTTATGCCGAATTTCAAACTATGAATGCCTGCTGAATTGTATTTAGAGATTGCTGTGTGACTGTGCAGGAGTTAATTGCAATCAAGTGAGTTGATTGACTTTTTGTGGTTGGTGTTTGAACCAATCATGGCACAGAGTAATTGGGAAGCTGATAAGATGTATGTTGTGTTCGTGTTCTTTTATTTTTATTAAGTTCCTTTTTACTTTTAATCTTCAATTTGTGGTCTGTCCTTAGTATTACTTGTTTGGATGTTGGGAGCATAAAGAAGGTAGAGGAAGAAAACTTTCAGTATCTAATTATGTTTCCTCGGTTACCGAAAACTTAAACTGCTACTTAATTAAGACAATATCAGCCAATAAACAAAAAAAATGTTGTAATTTTTTAATCAAGTTATTTTCAAATTCAGAAGTTATATTTTTCTTCCTGACCTTTCTTCACAATCCAATAGAGATTTGTTTGTTCAGAAGTTTGTTCGTTCTTCTATCATATTCTTATATATGTACTAATAGTTACTTTATGCTTCTAGCTAATTGTTTGGACATCCAGTTGGGCTTCACTGTTAAATTTCTGTCTTTTTTTTTTTGGGTCTAGGCTTGATGTTTACATACACGACTATTTATTGAAAAGAAAATTGCATGCTTCCGCTAAAGCTTTCATGACAGAAGGGAAGGTTGCCGCAGACCCAGTAGGTAATATTGTCAGATGATCATGTTATGGTTTAGTTCTCTTAGGTTTGTTTTGAATCCCTATAAAGTAGTATTGATTTGAATTGTAGCTATCGATGCACCCGGAGGATTTCTCTTTGAATGGTGGTCTGTCTTCTGGGACATCTTCATTGCAAGGACAAATGAGAAACATTCTGAGTCTGCTGCGTCTTACATAGAGGTGTGTATAAATTTTGGAATGATGTGTCTACGTTTGCAATTGCAAGTTATCCCGTTTATTCTTCTGTTTTATTTTCTTGGAAGAGAAAGGGGTAAAGTGGGGGCAGAGGGAGGTTTTTTTTTTTTTTTTTTTTTTTTGGGGGGGGGGGGGGGGGGGTGGGGGTGGGGGTGGGGGAGATTGGGAGGGGAAGGTGATTAAAAATTCAATATGATGCTATTTCTCATTTTTATTTTTAGTCTTTTACTTTTATGATTTTCAGACGCAGCAAATCAAATCAAGGGAGCACCAGCAACAGCTACAAATGCAGCAATTGCAACTCATGCAGCAGCGGAATGCACAATTGCAAAGAAGGGATCCTAATCATCCTCCCCTTGGTGGCCCAATAAATGCTATGAACTCTGAAGGAATGATGGGCCAACCGTCAGCCAGTGCATTGGCTATGAAAATGTATGAAGAGCGTATGAAACATCCTCATTCAGTAGATTCGGAGACATCTCCAGCTCTTATTGATGCCAATAGGATGGCCCTTCTCAAATCCGCAACCAATCATCCAGGGTAAAGTCAGTAGAACCTTATTCAATAGTTGAGATCAACTGATCAACTTTACACTTTTACATTACTTTGTTTAGTTTCATCATTGGTTTCTCTTGTTCTTCTTGCTGATTCAGCCAGTTGGTGCAAGGAAATTCTGGGAGCATGTCCGCAGCTTTGCAACAAATGCGTCCTCAACTGACCACTGTGGGTACTTGGACTATATGTTTTTACATATGCTCTTTTCTTTTCTTTTCTTTTTTTGTTTATTTAGTTTTTTTTATATAATCAGTTCAACTGATTTCTTTCGTGCTTGGACTTACCATGTTAAACTTTAGGACATAAAAAGTGAGGTTAACTTGGGGAATCAGAAATCTTTGGCTACAGATCCTTCATCAATTTATGGACAAGCAATCTTGCAGTCAAAGTCTGGATTGTGTGGTGCAGGTAACATTATGAAACCTTTTAGAAGGAAAGGATCTTACTTGATAAGAAAACTTTTAAGATTGTCAAGGTATAAATTTATTCATCCATCTTTGTTGAGGATGTACGGATTTTGAGAAATTTTCCCTCTTCTTTTTCCTTCGTACTTGCACAATTATTGTATGCAATGATTGTCAGGGTTTAAGTTAAGGTATGATAATTGTGCTGTATATTTCAAGTAGCACATTGTAAAATATTGACTTAAATTTGAATGTTTGTTATCTCCATCCATTTACAATATCCACCCAAAAATCTTCTCTTTTCAGAGATCCTATACGAAGGATGCATAAAATGTCACTCCGTATGAAGAAATTTAGTCATTCTAGGCACCATGAAGCAGGACTAAAACAGATGTAATGAGCTGAGAGTTTGGGGGTTATTGAATAGAGGTTTGCTGTCCAATCACATTGAGCGCTACTTATGTTCAAACCCAACCTAGATATGGATTTCGAGAGGGGATGAGACATTATGATATCATTTGACCTTTCTTCTAGTTTGCTTAGGATGTTGTTGAATGTTAGAGTAACGATTGGGTTATGAAGAGTTGGGATTCTAGTTGGTGGGGAGCTCTGATGCTTCTGTGGTGTTCTCTTTTGTCATTGAGAATCGGCATAAATTTGAAGGTGTGGAGGCTTCCAGGCAAGGGTTTAAAGTTCCCTTCACTGTTAGGTTACATATTCTGTACGGAAATGATGAATTATCTCCTGGGACTTTCTCAGAAGAAATCTCCTGGGATGATGAAACATATAAAAGTTCCCCCATTTTATAGGTCAAAGAAGAAATAATGTTCCCTTTTCTGGTTTATGTATTTGTTTTATCCTTTTTTCCCCCAACTTCTGATAGGAAGACATTAATTTCTCTTAACTGTTTTTTTTTTCTTTTCTTCTTGTGTAATTGAGAGAGGGGATGTTTGTCATCCTATTGAAATTCCTTTTAGCTTTCCTTCTGCTCAACATGAAAAATGTTTTGGCTGCATTTACTTTGCATATTTTTCATTGTGGCACTTGCCAGTTCGCCATCGTTGCTGATGTATTTGAAAGATGAGGTTGAATAAGAAATTGAGAATACATCAATTGTTATGATTGTGTTGATGGGGAGTATTGAACTTTTACAAAAGTAAGTTGTTTGTTTGTTGAATGATGATAGAATCACTCACTGATGTTTGAAGGCTTCTAGAACATCGACTATTTTAAGTTTACCCGTTTCCTACGAGGGACATTGATGTTATGATTGTGTTGATGGGGAGTATTGAACTTTTACAAATGTAAGCTGTTTGTTTGCTGAATGATGATAGAATCACTCACTGATGTTTGAAGGCTTCTAGAAAATCGACTCTTTTAAGTTTACGCATTTCCTATTAGGGACACTAAGAGTGGTTAATGCAATGCCTTAACATGAAGTTAAGCAACACCTCCACAAGTATGTGTGATGGACTATAGGAACTCTCTTGTTTCCGGAATTGTTATTTTCTATTTTTTTGTGAGCATTAAAATTTGAAGACCTTTACATAGCATCAGATTGGAGCTAGCGTTAAGTAGTTCTTAGAAATGTGTCTAAATTAAACAGAGACTTAGAAACTTCTCACAATTTCAGTATACTAGTCATATATTATGAAAATAAATATAAAAAGCTACATAAAGTACATTTATTCACTTGTTTGTTTTGCCTCTTTCCAGGATTGAATCAAGGTGTCACCGGTCTTCCATTGAAGGGTTGGCCTCTAACAGTGAGTATACATGGCCTTTTGTTTTCAGTATTTTCTTAATTTATGAAATATGGTGTACGAGTGCTTGACTACTGGTTATCATACAGGGAATTGACCAATTAAGGCCAACTTTAGGTTTACAAGTACAAAAGCCCAATCTACAGACCCAGAATCAGTTTCACTTGGCATCACAACACCAGCAGGTTTTAGCACAAGCTCAGGCACAAGGCAACCTTGGAAGTTCACCTAACTATGGGTTTGGTGGACTACCAAGAGGTAGCTTGAATGCAAAAGATGGTCAACTTACAAGAAATGATGGATCTATATGCTCTCCAGTGCATTCGAATTCGCCAAAGGTTAAGAATAAAAGAAAATGTAGCTAAGTGACTGTGACATCCACCAACAAATGCATATGCGCATGCACAAGACAAAATGCTACCCTTTTGCATCGGAATGAACTTAAAAGATTTGTGCTAGCTGATTTCCTATATGCTTGTGTACTCTAATATGTTTAATATTTATTTGGTGGATGGTCTCCATGTAGTTTCTCAAAAATGAAGAGAAAAGTATTTGAGATTGTTTTGCTGTCAAAATTTTGGCAGCACATTGCTTAGGTATAGGGTGGCTTATAAATTAAGTCGTCATGAGCTGCTTGATACAATTTCTTTTGGCTCTTAAATACATGCATTCATAATGCAAGTCAAGACAGGAATTTTTCCTAACTTGTTCCCGAAACATGCCAAGCACGAGAAGCTTAAGTTCGACTTGAAAGGACTCATGAATAGATTTAAATGCCTATTTTTAGTTACTTTATGCCTGTTTTGTTTATTCAGCTCTTGGTTATTGTGTATTTATTTTTGCATATGATTTGGTGAAAATTATTATAGGACATTTTATTTCTTTCATTGAATTGAAGTGGGCTTGTCTTATAAGCTTGTTGAGTTAGCACAAACTGAACTAGAACAGGCGTCCGTCATGGATTTTTGTTTCATTAGTTTGGTGGTTTCAGTAGTTTGTATCTTTGTTTATTAGTTTCCTTCAGATTTTATGTATGTACTATATGTATGGATTCGTACATTATTTACTGGATACCTTGTTTCTATAGATATGTATTTAAGATACTTGTAAAAAAAGAAAGATATGTACCTGCTTTTCCTTTTTCATGAACAAGTTATGCTCTAATTTTTGTGGTTCGCTGTGTTATCTAAAACTACTATCGATTTCTCACCTTAGTTACATCACTTTTTTTTTTTTACATCCAGTTACTAATATTTAGTGGTTCAGAACACATTTAAATTAGTGGTTTACTTTAATTTCTATAAATCTGAGTTAGTTTTTTGATGTTTTCAGATGAAGATGTCCCAGATGCAACAATCATCCTCTCAACAACAGGACCAGTTGCCGCAGCAGCAACTGCAACAGGTTGTTCTTGTAAATCCGTATGTAGTTTTAGGCTTTTATCTAAGAGCTGAATTATAATCTGTTAAAAATATGCCATTAGCAACTTCCAATTCTGCTACCAATGTAAGTTTGTGATTGCCGATTCACATGTAGTTCAGGATATCATCTACAAGCTGAATTATTTCTGTTTCATGCACATATTCTAGTTGTGACTGTGACTTAGTTTTGCTGTCTACGTAGTGATTTGCACTTCAAAAACCAATGATGGTGATTTTAGTTTTCTTCCCCCATCCCAGATTTTGGTATTTAAACTAATTAAATTTTATTGCCTTGGTATCATTATGCAGAACAACAATAGAAAAAGGAAACAGCAATCTTCTTCTGGACCGGCCAATAGTACGGGTACAGGAAATACGGTGGGTCCTTCCCCGAACTCCCCACCATCAACAACTCATACACCTGGTGATGGAATAACTACCGCTAGTAGCCTGCAGCATGTAAACAGTGGGCAAAAGGGATTGATGATGTACGGTGCAGAGGCAACAGGTCTTGCATCATCCACAAATCAGCTGGTAGGCCTATTTAAGTTCCTCACATGCAGCTACTCTGAATATCTTCAACCTGTGGTGCAATTATCATTATGCTTCTCTAAATATATTTCCTGCTAATGCAAAACCAAAATTGAGGTTATTCTCAATCATCACTTGCTGTCTTTCAACTCAATTGATTAAGAAAATTACCATTACATTTTTAAATAATATGTTTTGGGTGGTGAGTGTCAAGTTTGTGATAATAGCATGTTCATTTGAATGATTAAGTTTTTGTGCGACTTAAAGTTAAACATTGCCTTGGGCCTCGAACAATATTTCTTAATGCAGGATGACATAGATCATTTTGGAGATGTGGAATCATTTCTGTCTAATGATGGAGAAGATGGACGGAATTTATATGGTACACTAAAACAAACACTTACTGAACACAAAACTGAGTCTTCTAAAGGTAATGTATTATCATGTTCTGTCTCGACTATGTTGGGAGTAACTGCTTTAAAGTTTTACTGAACTCCGTTTAACTCTTTTATCACTTAACTCCCAATCTCAGGGTTTTCCTTTGGAGAAGTTGGCTGTATACGGACAAGAAATAAAGTCACCTGCTGTCATTTTTCTTCAGATGGGAAGCTGCTAGCTAGTGCTGGACATGACAAGAAAGTAATAAGAAAATATTTCTGCTAGTTGCAAACTTGTTGGATCTTTGTTTCATTAGTTTGGTTTTATTTTATTGAAGTCAATGTGATAGAAAATGTTAGCAAATAAGGAAACGCTGGTCATGTGTCAGGCTGTTCTTTGGAACATGGATACCTTGCAAACAGAGAGCACCCCCGAAGAACACCAATACTTGATTACAGATGTCCGTTTCAGGCCGAATTCAACTCAGCTTGCAACAGCTTCATTTGACAAGTCTGTGAGATTATGGGATGCAGCTAATGTAATTATCTCTGCTCGTTTTTATAGTTATATCTATTCCTGGTACAGTTCAGCCTTTGAACCATCATATATATTATTTCCATTGTTAATTACACGTAATAACTTATTCTTGCAGCCAAGCTATTGTTTGCATGCGTACGTTGGCCACACTTCTCATGTTATGTCCCTAGATTTCCATCCCAAGAAGAATGACCTTTTTTGTTTTTGCGATAGTAACAATGAAATTCGCTATTGGAATATCAATCCATTCTCATGTACTCGAGTTTCCAAGGTTGGTTTGTAAAATTGATATACCTTTCCTGTCTTGTATAACTTTCCATTTCTTAAAGTTACTGTTGATTCTCTTTTGAGTTTCCATAAATTTTCCTTTCTTTGGTGCAGCAAGGAGGCAGTGCACAAGTGAGATTTCAACCAATTATTGGTCATCTTCTAGCCGCAGCATCAGATAAAGTCGTTTCCATCTTTGATGTTGAAACTGACAGGCAAACACTTTCTTTCCAGGTTTGGGCATTTGATGATATTTGTCAATTATTGATGAAACCTTTGTAAACATAATTAGTTGGACGCTTTATGCACTCACTTCTTCTTTGGAATCTAACTCCATTTTAATTTGGTACTTTCTTTTCTTTTCTTTTTTTACCTTCTCCATATTTATTAGGGACACACTGGAGTCGTAAACTACCTGTGCTGGGATCTTAATGGAGATTATTTGGCATCCGTCAGTGAGGATTCTGTGAGAGTTTGGTCATCATCCTCTGGGGAGTGCATTCATGAGCTCAGCTCCAATGGGAACCAGTTCTATTCTTGTGTTTTCCATCCTAGTTATTCAGCTCTCTTGGTGATCGGTGGAATGAGGGTAATTGTTTCTATTTCCCAGTGTTCTACTCTGTACGACATTTGCATTAAGTTTTTCATGTATTCTGTGCAACATTTTTGATAAATGTCATTTATTAAAAGAAGTCAGTAGGAGTGTCACTTTTACATTCAGAAGTTAGGCTAACAACTTCCCCTGGACTTACTGTGATTATTGAATCTGTACCGGCTCACTGTTATTGGTAATGCCATCTTTGAGGGTCAGAAATGACTTGAGTAAATGCATTTACCCGTGACGTTGGTGCTCCCTTGGTACTATCAATAAATGCCAAGATGTAGTGGCATGGTGACCTTTTTCTATGCTGTGTTTTTGCTTTTTTACTAGTAAACATGAAGGAAATCTCAGATCTCACTAATATTATATCTGAACCACGTGTGCAGTCTTTGGAGCTGTGGAACATGGCCGAGAACAAAAGCATGACAGTGGCAGCACATGAAAATATAATTTCTGCTTTGGCACAGTCCCCTGTCACAGGAATGGTAGCCTCTGCAAGTCATGACAGTTCCGTCAAGTTATGGAAATAAGTAATACTGATTAATGGTTATCTGAGAAAGTGATTCCATCCTCTTAAGGACGTCAAATACAAGTTTCATATGCACTATTATAAGGAATGTTTTATTATAGGTTTTAAATATTTATAATATATTCAACCTGCAACTTTGTTGGGTTTGAAGATGGTAAGAGTTGAGAGGCTCAGAGTGCGTTGTTTGAAAAGTTGGAAAGAGTAGGATCTTTTAGCAATTGCCCGTGTACTTGAAACCACAATAATAGTAATAATAATGAATATTGGTTTTTGGTTTCTGTTTTAGTGCTTATTCTAGTAATAGTAATAAAACTGTTTTGTTTCAGATCTTCAGTTTAGTGCCTCAAGTTAATTCCTTGTAGGTGCTATGTCAATTTTGGCAATAGTTAGCTGATACTCCCTCCGTTCTAAATTAATTGCTCAGTTTTGACTTTTTTAAGTCAAATTGACTATTTTTAGAATTAATAATTAAGCATATATAAATATATTTCTAAAATTATAAAAATTGGGGTTAGTAATAAATTATATATACTTTCTTTTGGTTATAATCTCTTCACCTATATTTTAGCAAAAATAGTAAAAATATTAGTTTTAAAAACGGTCAATTTGACTTTAAAAAGTCAAAACTGAGCAATTAATTTGGGGCGGAGGGAGTACCCCTTTTGTATGGGGACTAAGAAGGATACAAGTTTCCCCGAAGTAATCTGTGTGTGTAAGCATTTAAAACTTGTACAAGATTGGGTTGACAACAAATATCATCATACTTTTAGCTCGTAACACAGTAAGTTTAGTTTGAGCTCATGTCCTTTATTCATACAGAATGATGCGAGTTTTGTTATATCTTCTTATGAAATTCTATGACAGCAAATGCAGATGAATGACATGTGAGTTTTAAAGCTGCGAATCCAGCTTCTACTGCCAATGCCTCAAATTCTCTCTCTGTCCTCTCTTTTCCCCCGGGGTTGAGTGTCAACATTATCATATCAGCATGACTGACAACTGTCGACTTAAAATCACCATTGGAATACTCTGGCAGTATTGATTCCACAACTATCACCTTACCAGAATCCGGTAGCGCGTTCCAACAGTTCTTCAAAAGCCTTAGGCAGTGTTCATCGCCCCAATCATGAAGTATCCACTACATATTAAAATAGCACAGAAGTTTATAGTAATGTTGTGATCTTTCAAGAATTGCAAATGCAGTTTAATTTGTAAGTTTTTGCCAAGTTATAAATCTTATAAATTAAAAAATATTCTTCTTTTTTTTTTTTCTCTCGAGTATAGAGTTAACCTTTAGGAAGATGACCTCTCCTTTTGGGACACTTTCAAACATGTCACCTCCAACATGCACCACGCCTAGCATCAACAAAGGAAGCATATATTATTAACAAAAACATTATAAATTGAATGAAAAATCAAGAAATTGATAGTATTTTTTACCTGCAATAGGAGAGGCATCCTTGATGACATGAGGCAAATCGAAGTTAATTCCCTTAATGTGGGGATATTTGGAAATGATAGTGGCTAGTGTTTGCCCAAATCCACCACCCACATCTACAACCTCTTGAATGTCCTCAAATCCATCGTAAGTTTCAAGAACCTTTTTCATGATTAAAATAGTGGCGTTATACATTGCTTTATTGAAAACCTCATTGAATCTGTTGTCTATTGCTGGGTATTCAAATGCATGCATGCCATGCGCCTTGTTGAATGGAATTCCTCCCTCAATAATTGCATCTTTCAAGTGATACCTATAATTAATTAATTAAGAAAAGGATTCATATAATACTTTAATTACTCTCTCAATATGATGATCCTACATAGAATTAAGTTATATATATATATAGGAGAATGATCCACAGAAAACGTTACTTATGGGTATTGTTTCATCTAACTGTGATCCAGCCGTCCAAAATAAGATCCAAGGGTTGAGCGTGGGCACGGCCGCTACTCCCTCTAGCGGCTAGTCAAATTTTTCATGTTGGCCGCTACTCCCTTTAGCGGCCAGTCAAAACGTCGCTAGAGCCAACATGAAAGTTCGTAGAAATATTTGGCCTTCTGTTCACGACAAAAGTCTAAAATACTCTCACCTTAGTTAGATTTAAATAGTTTTAACATATAAAATATTTAGAGTTTAAATTTTAAACAATCAAATTATCACAATAATTCACAATGTTAAATTACATTACATAAAAAATTATATTACAAATATTTTATACAAATAAATACATTGATATATTTGACAATTTATATAAATAAATACATTATCTAGCGGATAGCGCAGGCCAACATGAAAAATTTGGTTGACCGCTAGAGGGAGTAGCGGTCGTGCCCACGCCCACGCCCACGCCCAACCCTTAATCTTATTTTGGACGGCTGAATCACAGTTAGATGAAACAGTGCACATAACTAATGTTTTATGTGGATCATTCCCCATATATATATATATATATATATATATATATATAAAATTAAATAGGAGAGGAAATTAAGAAACCAACCAAGAATCAAGAACTACTTTGTCTTGCAGCAATAGCAATGAAGGAGCCAAGGAAATTCCATCTTGATCACGGACATAATATTTGCAAATAGGTGCTAGACCATATGAAGGCTTGTCCTGTCCATTTTCATCGGTGATGATGGTGCAAGTGAGGATGGATTTGGAGGCTATAAATCGGAGGATCCGTTCAAGCATCACCGGTGCATCTGGATTCTTTGTAGGAAGATGGGATGCAATCTCATAACTAGACCATAATTTTTGAGCTCCAAAATTAGTACTAGTGCTACTAGATTTGGCCATGATGTCAAATAAATCAAGCTCGATAGCAGCTCTTAACACCATGGGAAGAACTAATCCAGCATTCAGTTGCATCGCCCTTGATAATTCATCATCTCCATCTGACATTTTGGTCTGCAGTTCTTCTTCTGAAATTACAGAGTAAAAAAGGCTAGAGCTTGTGCGTGCTTTGTACGCTACTTTTGTCCAATAATAATAATGGAGTAGCGTTAGACGATAGTTTCAAAGAATAAATTATGACGCCATTACTCTTTTATTGATTAAACTACTTTACATATTCGGAAGTGGAAGTGGAACCACAAAAATAAAAAAATAAAAAATAAAAAATAAAAAGGAAGTGGAAGTGTGCGGCCAGGATTTGATTAAATATTCATCATAATTTAGTATTAAACGCCCTTCGTTATTTTTTATGATCGACTACATTTTTAGTTAAATAAATTATTTTTAAAATAAACTATCGATAAACAAACAGATTCCTAAATATGTTTAGTGCATATAAAAAATTTTAACGAACCAACTATTGATCATCAAACACTTAATATAAAGAGTACTTCTACAGCGACATTGTTGAATTGACATTCTAGCGATATTTTTTTTTGATTTTTTTTTGATTTTTTTTTTTTGGCTATGACTTTAAAATAATTTATATGATTTATTGGTACAAATTTTTTTTAAAAAAAACAGTGATTTAAGTGTGATTTGGATACATATACAAAACAGTGTTGTACAGTCTATACAACACTGTTTTGTATATGTATCCAAATCACACCTAAATCACTGTTTTTTTTTTAAATTTTTGTACCAATAAATCATATAAATTATTTTAAAGTCATAGCCAAAAAAAAAATGTCGCTAGAATGTCCACAAAAAATTGTGGCCCTAGAATTATTGTAATATAAATGCCAAACAAACACTTGATAAGGGCAGAGGGGGGTGTGCTTTGTGTCGTGACCGCTGGATTAGTTGATAAAAGATTACTATTTATTATATGTAATAAAGCAACAAAGAGTGCCCAACAGCTAGACATACACAGCACGCCGACTTGACATGGGCCTGTTAAGCCTTGGACTTTAACCGAGTCAAGTCGGGCCTTGATCACTGAATTGTGGTCTGATTAGACCTGCAGGCCAGGCCTAGGTCAATCTGATCTTTTCCTTCTTCTTCTTTTTTAATGTTAAATATTAAATATTAAAAATATAAATTAATAAAATTTTGTAAAAATGATGCAAGATTTTTGAGATTTATTTTATTTTAACATTCTACTGCACACAAAATATAAGTTGGATGATTAGAACAAAAATAAATATATTCCTCTTAAATTAAAGGAAAATGTAATTTAGATGTAACAAGAATATAAAACAAATTGATTTCCTAAATGTATGTCTGCTATGCAGAATTTGTCTTATAGAAAATATAATTTGAATACAATCTACTGCGATACATATGACTATAGATGCAAAATAAAATTAGCTTACTGTAAATTACACTTTTATATTTTGAATATAAGGTTAGTTTCTATTTTTTTTTTAGTACTAATATCAGTTGGACATATATTTTGTAAAGTTTAAATACACTTATATCTTTTTTTTATGGTCATTAAACACTTACATAGTTATATCTTAAGTATTATTTTCAATTAATTTTCTAATTGCTTCATGGAATTATTCTTTAAATTGCTATAACAGAATACTTGAAAAATAATCAATGTCATAAATCCCCCTAAAACTTTAGCATATCCAAATTAATAAAGAATTTGAGTATTTACAAGAAAATAACTTATTATTAACATTTAATATTAAGAGTTAGTTTATTGATGTATTAATTAATGTTAATATTTAACATTAAAAGTAACAAGGAATATTAATAAAATTTTAATGTTAAATATTAGTAATTTAGTATTTACAATAAACTAACTTAAAGACTATTTGATAAAATTGAATGAAATAGTCTGAATAATTAAGAACTTTTGAATGACTCAATGAAATAGAAACTCTAATTGATAATTGGACACTGAATGAATCAACATGTTTGATAATAATCTGCCAAAAACATCTAAATGAATATATTTTACCATTTTAACTCTTTGAAATAATGAGTTTTTTTAAATTATATATATATATATATATATATATATATATATATATATATACTCACACATACATATCAAATCATTTTAAATGGACTTTTAAAAACATGTAATGATAAATTTTATTATTTTATAATCCAAAATATATTATATTTTAAATTTAATAATATAATTATCAAAAGTACCTCAATATCAAATATAATAATACTCCATTCGTTCTAAAATATAAGATTCTCATTGAATTTTTAAAAGTCAATTTTAAATATTTTTAATTATCTAATATATTTGTTTTTTAAAATATAGTAACACAATTATCTAAAGTACATCAATATAAAATATAATAATACTCTCTTTCAAAAACATAATATCATTGTTGATTTTTTGAAAGATATCTCTAGATATTTTTAAGCTCAAAATTGATATAAGTTCATTTAATTTTAGTCAATATAAAATATTAATAATTATAATATTATAATCAATATAATTTTATTATTTTATAACTATAAAATTTATATTCTTCTGTAATTATGAATGAATCGCATTTTAAATTTACTTTTAAATAGTTAGTAATGTTTTTATATTTGAAATACCTGTGGTTCTATATTTAAATTATATTAACTTCATACATTTAAATTTAGTAAACGTTCATCACTGTTCTAGGAACTTGATTTAGAGGGGATGTGATATGTAATTAATTAACTTGTGGGAGGATATATAAGTAAAAAACAATTCAATGATCTATTTGACCCGGTAAGCTAAATATGGGATTCAAAAGAATTTCGAAATCATTCCGCCAGCGTGAAAGTTTATCAAATAGTAAGGAAATCTGACCGATTCAAAATTTAGGTCATTCAGACACAATCAAATAGTCTCTTATTATTAATATTTAATAAATTAAGTAACTAAGTTATTATTAATATTAAATATACTAACTAGTTCTATTCATTGAAGATGTATATTAATTAAATATATTTACAAAAAAATCAAGAATGAATAATTAAAATTTTAAACTTTATTGATGTATTAATTTAAACTAATGTATTATAATTTATAAATTATAATAATGAATAAGTAAAAATTTACACTTCATTGGTGAATAATTATAATTTTAAAGTTCAAAAATTACAAATAACTGGATAAAATATCAGGTCAGGCCTCACGCCAGACAAAACCAGGTCAGACCAAACTTTTTTGTAAAGTAGGTCAGACTAGATTTCTATCTTAAAAGAACAGTTTTTTAAGCCTTCCAAGTCGAGCTTTGACTAAGACGGGCCCAAGCCGAACCAAGACCAAGTCGCGGGACCTTTTGTGCATCTATACCGACAGCCAACATATTCATAATTTGTATAAGATGTTTTCGCAAGTTATAAAATATACTAGAGTCATACACACTTAAATATGTATTATTTTCATTAAATTAAATGCACAGTCGATCAATCCTCACATAAATAGTTAAATAATTCCATACAAATGTGAGAATTGAACTCAAAAGATGAATACAAACCCTAATCCCATTACTGGCCCATACAAAAAGATATTAGTAGCTCAAAATTGGACCCATTTGGTTGCTACCCTAAACCGAATCAATCTCTCAAGCCTCTCTATTATACAATGATTGTACAATGTGATTGGTAAATTGAAGACAGACATCTCGTATAAGACGTATATTTTTTGATTATAAGTTATTGGTGCATAACGTTCACATGGTGAGATTCACACATGCATGTAAAGAAGCGAATAAAGCGGTGGTTCATTTTTTTCATTTTTATTTTTATGTTGGGCCATCTAAACATGTGCCCTAAAGACACATGTTAAACACACGGTTCAAGAAAATATTCTTTTGAACTGTGTGCATATTCTCTTGATTTCTGTATTTGCACTAAGTTCAAGAGAATATTTTCTTGAACCGTGTCCTTAGTATGTGCCCTAAGGACACATGTTAAAAATTTCTTTTTATATTTTTATATTTTAGTTTAAGAATGTTTATTTTAACATTTTTCTTACTTGCTTCTGATAATTTAAATTAATAAAATCAAAAAAAAAAATCTCTGAAAAGGGCGGGAGGACTTGAAAACAGAATCCAAATTTGGCTAGGTAATAATATAGGTGGGAAATCCGTCCGTGGACATACATATCTCAAGCGAAAGATTCATGATTGGGTGAGCAATCAAATTGCACGGTGGCACAATTTACGAGGTGCTATAAACTAAGTAAAACAATAAATGGGTGTTGAGAAAACATCAAATTAGGCGTTGCAGTAAACTTGTACTACTTTCAGGGATACAATAACGATAGATAAAAATTAAGAAGAATGAAATTATAATGAAATTAAAATTATAAAAAAAAATAATAATAAAATTTGTGACACAATCTCAAAATAATGACTATTTTTATTGTTTTTTTTGAATAAAATTAAAGATGAGAGATGAAATGAAGACTTTTCATTTCGTGATTCAAATTTAAAATGTATTGAAATGTGACATCATGATTATGAGAGGGAAATAATAATGAAAAATGTATAAAAAATAAGAGTGATAAGAGTTTTATAGTGTTGCATACTTGAATGGCTGGTAGAGCTGGCTGATTCTTTCCACTTGGACCAATGAAATTGAGAGAGATTATTTGGCGGGAAAAATCATTGTGATGAAAAAGATACTCTTTTATGGGGTTAAGCAATTAAGCATATGAGAGTGTTGTTTATGCGTGCAGGGCTACCCGCTACAACTACTAATTGAGGGGAAGTCTTACGGTTGTAGCATAGTTTATTGTGCTTTCAATTCTTTGGTAATGCAAAGCCATAAATTAGGGGGAAGTGAACAGATGGGATTGGAGTAAGGTTTTTACACGAGACGACTCAAAAAAAGAAAAAGAGACCGCCTGCTCTTTGAACATTTTCTCAATGATGGTTCCTTCGATTCAATGTAATAATTTCTTAATATATTACTTAGATATTATATTAATCTGATATATTTTATGTTTAGTTCATTGATTAAATGTATTAGTTTATTACAAACAATTTAAATGTTTTTTTTTTGCGCTTTACGTCCATAATACAATAGGTTATGAAAAATAAAATAATAATAATTACAAATAATTTGACATTTTAAAATAATATATTATCATACAATTAAATATTTAAGGAATCAAACAAAATTTTGAAGGTAACGTGGAGTAATAATGTTATCACACACATACTATGTACGAATCAAATAAATATATTGTCATAACATATTATCATTATATATTATGTAGACTATTACATTAAATCAAAATTCTATAACGCGAATCAAATCCCACCTAAGAAGCACAATATGGTTATCATTATGTTTTACTCTGGCCCAAATACCAACTCTATGTTTATGAGTTTCAAACGGACAAAAAAAAAAAACTGGATTTGTACTTGGACAAGAAAAGAATAAAAAATACTATACAAGTTCTCTTTCGTGTTGTCACGTAGTTTATAAAAAAAAACTTAAATTTTATATTTAAATTGCTAATTTATCCTTATATTAGTTTTATAGTTGTTAATATAAATATGAGGATTGTAAAAGAATTATTTATATTATTTAGTTTTTTGTATAAATTCGTTTATTTTTTGAACGAAAATTTTGACAAAAAAAGTTGTCAAGTTTTCGTACATTCATTGTCTCTTTAGTTTATTTAAAAAAACTCAGTAACATAAGAATTGGACAGAAAAAAAAATTAAAATAAGTTTAAGAAATTCCAACCTAATAATAAAATTTTAAAATATTATAAACATATTTAATTAATACCTTTTAAATTGAAGCCAAACATATGACCTCATAAATTTGGATCTGAGGAACATGCATCCAGAATTTAGGGGCCTAGCAGTTTGGCATGATGCTATAGCTATAATGCTACTAGTATTTTCAACGTTAGAGAGGAAAGAATTTGGCATATTTTCATGCAACTATGCAAGTGAATAAGTAACAATTGGGTACTCGTTCATATCAAGATTATAGCTTGAGTTATGAAATTTCACACCAAAGTTTGAATAATCAAATTGTGTGTATGACTGACATGGACGATACCTATACATACATACACATGACAAGATCATAAACAAGTGCTGGGGCATTTGACTTGTGTCTCGCTAGCCCTCAATGAGTAGTAACTAATGCTTGCTTCATAAATGGTCATTAATGAAAGTCGGTTCATTTTTTTGCTTGTTTAAAATAAGGAAAAGAGAAGAAATGATCATGAGATCATTATTTTGTTTCCAAACTCAATTTAAACTATTTTTAAACTAAAATTCATTTAATTCATTAAAAAATTACGAAATAATACAGTTGATATTTTTTAAAATAAAAGTGATAGTTTTACAAGATCTATCTCACAATAATTGTAAATAGGTTTCATACTTATATGGGAGAAATCTTGTGAAAATACAAAATTCTCAAACCTTATAATTAATAATATTTTTTAGATAGTTTGTAATATTTATCATTGTATTGTCTAAAAGTTAATAAATCTACGTAGATTTGAATTTGAAATATATCTTACGCTGATTTTAAGAAATTAATAATAACCTTATATTTTGAAACAAAAATAACATATATTATTATTATCTTTAATTCTTGTACGTATTATATGTGAATCGATAGGGTGCTATTATGGATTAACATTTATGAATCTTTTTTATAAAACTGTTGAAAAGAAATTTTTAGGATAAATTTAATTTAATTTCCTCAAACTCATGTTATATTTTATAATTTTCATTAAACATAAAATAAGAATAGTCTACGTTAGTACGCTATGCCTAGGTAAAAAGAAACCGGAACATGTATGAAGAATAAAAAAATAATATATATTGCAAGTGTTTGTGTCAATTTTTTAATTGCGAGTTTTGTAAATAAGTATGAAAATGTATCCACATACATCAATATTTTTTATTGACATAAACTTGTTGTCATGTTTAGTAAGACTCGATAAGTATTAGTCATACTTTTTTTTAAAGAAATATGTAATAAACAATATCTTATTATAATTTTATCTTTGTCGTCATGTATAATTGTACTCGATAAATATTAATAATAATTTTTTTTAAAAAAATATGTAATAAGTGTTATTTTATAATTCTATACAGAATTCCATATATGTTTAGCAATTAATTTAACACAAACGCGTGACAATACGCACTCTAAAGAATATATTCGTGTGATGAGATTTATAACCCCAATCCTAACTTTACCCAACCCCACACATACAAATCACTCTCCCTTTCCCTCCTCTCTCCCCTCTATTTTCTGTCTCCCACCATTTGGAACCCTTTTGAACCTTAACCCAAAAACAGAGTCTTTGTTTTTGTTCTCACTGGAAACGGAGAGAAATGGGGAAGTACATGAGGAAAGCTAAAATTACAGGCGATGTTGCAGTGATGGAGCTCTCACAATCCTCTTTTACTGTCCGTACTAGAGCCAAAACCCTTGCTTTACAGAAAATCCAAGCTTCAAGCCACCCACCAAACACACCTGATGATTCCTCATTATCTTACCTTCAGCTTCGCAATCGAAGGCTTGAAAAACCAAACCTTGCTGGAAAACAACAAAAATCAGCCGCTAAAGAGAGTTGTAGGCAAAACCCAGAACCACCCGATTTCTGTCCAACAAACCCTAACCCTAGGATGAGGCCTATGGCCACTGGTTCTGTTGGGTCGGACTCAATTGGCTCTTCAAAGAAAGAACATGGTTTTTTTGTTGAGAACATTTTAGGGGGAGGCAAAGAAAAAGAAGAAGCAGAGGATTTTACTGATTTTGGTGGCGAGGCTTCTTTTGGCGAGAACAATTTGGGGTTTGAAGGTAGAGAGAGGTATATCTTCTTCTCCCTATATTAATCTTTTTCTCTCCATATGTCATGTTTTTTTGGTGTGTGTTTTCATGTCTTGGATGATCTGTTTAGTTCTCACAGAAAAATTGGGAATGGGAAGGAAATGATGAGTGCCGAGGAAAGGGGTGGGTTTCTCTATCCTTATTGGTAATTTTTAAAATTTTATTGGGGTTATGATTTTTGGGGTTTTCCAATTTGATAGCTAAAAGCTCTTTGGGAGAACTTTCATATCCTAATTCAGAAAAGGGTTCCTTTCTTTTCATTTTGTATTGATGTGGTGGGTACTACATTTTTCAAAAGAGAAAAAGGAAAGGGCTTGCACTTGTAAAATTTTATAACCTCTGTTGGTTAATGTTACTGGGTGCTGCATGCCACTTTTCACTTTGGGTTTTGTTCTTCCTTCTTTAATATCTCTCTGCATGTTCTCTTTCTTTATTTGTAATTCAGTTTCTGTGTATTGGTTTCATTATCTTTATGCTCTATCTATATTTTTCTTGATCTGCCTATTATTTGATATTTATGCATGTTTCTTTCATTTTTTTATTGTGATTTGTGATCTATGTGTTTTCTGAATATTATTACTCAACGAAAATAGGCTCATTTACCTCTTCTTCTTTTTTTCCTGTATTAATGACACAATGTGCTTAAGTTTATCATCACAATTCTGTTATGATGTCATCACTACTAAACTAAACTCTTTAGTAGTTTAATAAATCTAGGGGTAAACACCAGTATTCGTAAAATCGTTAAGCGGACCTAGGCAGCAGAGAGGGCGCATAGCGCCTAGGCTATCTAGGCGGTTCCTAGGCGTTCCCCTAGGCGGACTAAGAGTTTTCTTAGGCAGTCTCATTTATTTATTTTTCTATTGTACATATTTGTTATACTATATAAAACATATAATAGATGTAATTTTTTAAAAATTTTATAAGAAACATTACCAATAAAAAATCTTTTAATACTTAACCACTTAATTTTGAGTATTGTAGAGATTCAAAGTAGAGGTCTGATTTTACCTAGGCGGGGGCATAGACACTCAGCCAAATCGAGGTGGTAGAGGACTGCCTAGCGCCTAGGCGGGGATTTTTAGAACACTAGTAAACACAGAACAAAAAAATTTCCCGAAAGTTTGTAAATTTTGCAAATGAGACTTTTTAAAAAAAAATCATAGTGATTAGATTTTCTTGTAGGCACCACTTGCTTTTAAAGGTCTGTAATGTTCTGTGTAGTCTATCATATTTTGTGTTATTATATAATGTCAGAAGCATGGACACCCTGTAACTTTGCTTTCATAAGAGTTTAATGATGTTTGTGTCCTTTTAATAATATAAATAACATTGCTACTGCATCTTTGGTTGCCCCACATAGTTATTTATGGTTGAAGTTGTTCACTTGCTATGGTGAGCAAACTTTATTCTATAATGTTGCAGTTGCACTTCTCAGTTACTCCGTATTAGACAAATTTTAAGGATAATGTTATAATTTTTTTTTTTTTTGGCAATAATAGCTTTCAGTAGTGGGATTCCTTTGCTCGGTTTCCCAATTTGATTTTCTTATTGTTTTTATTGCATGAATTAAGAAAATTGCCAGAAAAGTTTTTACTTTTCGGAAGTAACAAATACACTGAAAAAAAGAAGAAGAAAAGGATTGCTATCTCATGGTTTGAATTCATTGTAATCATCGAAACTATATTTTTTTTCCTCTTTGATTACACTGGCAGCTAAAACTTAACTGCCTCATTTGTGTTGGCAATGTTGTATTTATTCATGGGGACTTATCCAAAAGTATGTGGGATACTCTGTTATGGGGATTATAGGTAAGTAACAATGAATGTCATTTGGATATCTACCAATTAAAGTGCGCGCATAATAATTTGCAGCTACATTTTGCTTGAGTTCCTTTTCCACTTTTTTTTAATTGTATTTTCTTCTTCTAAATTGTATAATATCCTATGCAATATTGTCCCCTACAGATTTTCTGAATTACCCTTTCATTCTATATAAGGAACAACTCTGTAATAGACCTGGTTCTTAATTGTTTCTTTTTAGGCGTCTCAAGTGCATAAAATACACCTTGTTGGATACAAGTATATAACATCTATGTAAAAGAGTATTACTGAAGTGTCTGGTGCAGAATATTGGGCACAATATTATTGATATACCACTAAATTTGCATATTTCCAACAGGAGCACCAGGGAAAGCACACCTTGTAGCTTGATAAGGGGATCAGACACCATTGGGACCCCTCCTGGTTCTAGTACGAGACCTACAAGTTTAACTGTATCTAATCGACAAATTTGGAATTCCATGCGAGATATGCCAACTACTCATGAGATGGAAGAATTCTTTACCTTTGCTGAGCAGGAACAACAAAGACTTTTTACTGAAAAGTATGTCATAGCCTCTAATATTTTAGCATTGGCTTAATAAATTTGTTTCAGTTTTGTCTTTAATTATTACTCCCTCCGTCCCAGGATAAAAGTCCCGGTTGACTTTTTGCGCATATTAAAAAAGAGGATAAAATGACAAAAATTTTCATATTTAAATTCTCATTTAATTGCATAGTTTTTTGCACATGACTAGTGATGCTCCATAAATATGCATAGGGAATAAAAATATGACAATTAATACAAAGGGTATTATGGACAAATTATTGTAAAAAATAGATTATTTAAGGTAAGTTGACATTTAACTTAGGACTACCTAAAATAGTAATAAGGACTTTTATTCTGGGACAGGAGGGAGTATTATCTAATAAAGCAAAATGCTTCTGGTAGATTACATTTGCAGTTATATTATCCTTATTTGGTTAATGAATCTCTGTGTTATTTTCAGGTACAACTTTGATGTTGTGAATGACTTACCCCTCCCAGGCCATTACAAATGGGTTAGAGTCTGTCCCCCCTAAAAGCAGGACTGATGACTTCCTGTTATTCGATTTCCTGAAAGTCCTCAAATGTTGAGAATATGCGCTAAGGGCCTAGGAGTAAAGGGTGGTTAATTTCTATACTCTTAATTGATGTAAAAAAGGAAACAAGCTATGAACTATGTGTAATTTAGTGATTTGTGACATAACAGAGCCAGATGAGTTGCACACTAACTTATTGGAACCAGATGTTTGGGAGAGGGGTTTAGGCTTTTGGTGGTTTCTTCAATGTAATTTGAAAATGCTTATAAATGAATCACCTGATTTTCTTTCCTACCTGTGTATAAATTGGCTATGAAGCCATCTTTTATTACTTGTAGGAGTAATTCATAAAAGTAATTGGCTTACCCCTTATTTTTTTCTTTTGCTGAGCAATTTGTCTGCATTTATAGTTTTGTTCCTTTGAATTTAAGTCAAGATTGTGACGTCTCTTATTTATAAATCTAAAGGAAAGATAGACCCTGTGCTTGATTGGATTTTTTGTTTAATTGCATTGGGCTTGTGTGTCTAGGGAGGCTTATAAGTACTAACGTGCCTCACTGTTACGGCAAAAATGGTGTTGGTGTGTGTGGCGTTGGGGACTTATAAACTGTATTTGAGAATTAAATAAGTTATATTCAAAAAAATTATAAATTATATTTAAAAAAAATAAGATTTTCAAATGTATTTTTCTTTCAAAAACTCCCAACCAAACATGCATTTACAAGTGTTGGTGGTGGGAGTTTCATAACCGTACAGGCCTTATTCATGTGGATTTGGAATTTGGTTCAGTACTTCGCTGATTATGCAAACTCTCTCTCTCTCTCTTATTTTTCTGCTACAAAATCTTTCTACATTGGGTGTAAACTGCTTAGCTAATGAACCCCACGGGTTGCTTTAATGGTCAGTGAGGTTTGTTATTTTAGGTTTAGAATACAGGAAAAAAATTTTTAAATGCACCAGGTCGATGTGGGGGTGCGTCTTTAAGATCGTCCTTAATCTCAATTAACGCATAAACTAGTTCAAAAATACTCCTGCCGTTCAAAAAAAAAGTTTAGCTAATGTGTATTACTACTATTTTAGAATTATTAACTTTATGAATTCTCTCCCTCTTTATTGAAAGTGAAGCAGGCGTATCATGTGGTGGGAGGTTAGCTGAATAAATTTTGGCATTTCGTTACAGGGTTTCAGATTCTGAAACAAAGTCAGAAACTTCAATGTCAGTGGCAATGGAGTTTATGGTTTACGCAAGTAATATTTTTGTCTTTTTGTCAGACTTTAGTGGTGGGGTAATAACTGGTAAAGCTGCCCAGTAAAATCAAGAAGAGGTATTTAATGCAGGAGCATGAAAGATTGAAGGCCACGAAGACTTTTGTGTGAATAAACAGTTGCCTTTTTCACATGGGACACTATTTTATAGATCTGGCACTGTTTGCATCACATTTTGTAACCTACATATTCATTTTTATTTCAACCTAGATTTGATCACGTGCATTTTCTTTGCTACGACTAAAATCTTGGTTTATTTTTTAAGGCAAATGACAAAAATATATCTCCAAGTTGTCAACTTCTTCGGTTTTAACCTACATGTTTGCGAATAACCAATCAACATCTCCATGAATTTTTAAAATACAATGTTGTCCCTTTTTGTCGATTTCGACAAATTAGTCACCTGAAATAGACACATGTCGACATATTAACATAAGTATGTGTTTTTTAAAAAGTATGAAATATGGTATACATATGCAACATACAGTTTATGTATTATTCTACCAAATAAAAAGCTAAAATTAGAAAGAAAAAAAAATCTATTCAGTTTTCTTTACTTGGTCACTGAGAGAGAGAAGTAGGCCAAATTGGTAGGGTTCATCTTCCATTTAGAAGAATCATCTGCCATTAAAGGAACATTGAAGCCAAATTCATCAATATGCACTTTAAATTCTTCTAGTTGTTGCAAGTTTATGATTATACAAATGTCTTGTTACAAGTTAATTATAGATTACTAGTTACTAGTGAATTTTTAGAGCAAAAAACAGAGCATCCACTAAAATAAAACAAAACATCCCAAAAAACAAAAAACTGAGTATCCAAAAGGCAAAAACTAGGTCATTTCATTAATTTATTAAAACTAAACAATTACATAGCTTAATACCACACTTTGCTACCACATTCATTTTCTAAAGGTGTGAACTACTGCTTATTGTTGTCTGCTTTATATAACTCTTAATGCAGTATTATTATTTTATAGGTAAATAGGAAGGAAAGATAGCAAAGTGCAAGGGAGAATATCAGGTTTCATGCAACTGTCCCAACACTTAGTGGAAATTCTCAACACCTAAGACAAACTGTAAGTAATTTTAGATAGATTTAGCTTGTTTTGCATTGTATGTTTTGCTTTGTATGTTCATTAAATGTATGCTTTGCTTTGTATGTTCATTAAATAAAGTGTTCAATGAGAACTTTACGATCATTGAGTGAAGGCTGAAGTCACTCTACTATCGTAAAGTGAAGTGTTCAAAGGAAATAATATGATCGTTGAGTGAATGCTAAGTCACTCTACTATCATAGAGTGAAGTGCTCAAAACGAACTTTACGATAGTTGAGTTAAAGCTGAAATCACTCTAATATCGTAGAATGAAGTGCTCAAAGGGAACAATGCAATCGTTGAGTGAAGGCTAAGTCATTATATTATCGTTGAGTGAAGTGCTCAAAGCGAACTTTACGATCGTTGAGTGAAGACTGAAGTCACTCTATGATAGAAAATCAGTTTGTCAAGTAAAGACTTGGTCATTCTTATTTTGTTATCATCAAAACAGTAGAATAATTTAAACCCTTCAAGATGCACAAAGCACTTGTTAAAATCACTAAACCATTAAATATCATACATTGAAAGTAAATAACAACGTCAAGGTTGTCCCGCACGTAGTAGTCGACGTACTTGCAGACGTACTTAGTCATTTCCCTAGTCGATCTCGACCATTAGATTTATTATTGAACGGTGAGAAATCTGTTTGCTAGAATAGTGTCTATAACAAATGGTTGTTATAAATTACTATCCTTATATATATATATATATATTTACAGAACGGATCAAGAGCATACCCCTTTATCTGACATACCAAGCATATCCCTTTTAGCGACGGACCGGGTGACGCTTTGGTCCGTCGTCATAGGTCCGGTCCGTCGTTATAGCTTTTAGCGACGAACAACATATAGCGACGGACTGCACCTATGACGACGGACCAAAGCGTCGCCCGGTCCGTCGGTAAAGGGGGTATGTTTGATATGTCAGATAAGGGGGTATGCTCTTGATAGGTTCTGTATGTGTATATATATATATTGCTAAATATGGATGGAAAGGAAATAGATATACGTTTTTTGGAGGGAATTGGGTGTATATTGTTACAGTTATACGGTCAATCAAACAATATTTTAGGTGACTAATTGGCTGAAACTGGCAAAAAGGAACAATATTGTATTTTAAAAATTCATGGAGGTGTTAATTGTTTATTTGTAAACATGTGGGTTAAAAATGAAGAAGTTGATAACTTCGGGGTACATTTTTGTCATTTGCACTATTTTTTATGCCAGCCTTTACTTCTTTTTTGAGTTTGTAGTTGACCAATTAGAGGATGTGTCACAAATAAATAATATCTGTAGCAGACCCTTTTGTCTTCAATGCTATATTTAGAGGCTGGACTAATATTACTAGGATTTCTTAGGTTAAATAAATATCTTTAGGGTGATGAGAAGTAGAAGAGAAATTGTTGGGACGAAATAAGAAGAATGTACAGGGGTGGGTCTAGCCTCTGATTCCCCCTACTATAGCAAGCTGTCAATAGGAAGAGGGGAAAAGTACTAATGAAAAGATGGAAAGTTCAGAACTTGTGATTTATGAATATGCTCTGCTGAAAAAGCTGATATTACTATACTGTGCTATAAACCTATCAAAATTATAATATCAATCAAGTTTATTGCTTGGTTTTGCAAAATTTCCCCTTGTGAATTATATGTCTCTCTTACCTCTTGCTTTCGGTGTAGGTTGTTTTGTCAAAGGTCACTTTGGCTGGCCTTTGCTAAATGTCACTGGTGGTTGAATTTCAGCATTCAAATCATTTCATTTCTCCCTATTAATGCACAAGTCAAAAGGAGTATATTTCTCAGTTTTTTTTGTACCCCATCTGTTTTAAAATTAAAGATAGATTTTGATATTTTAGAATAAACTTGAAGATTTAAACTCTGAAATTTGTATGAACTAATTAAGTTTTAAAAACAACAAATATGGATGTTACTAGTTAGTAACACTTTTTAGTTAGTTTATGATAATTAAATTTTGTCTGCATTAAAATCTAATATATTCTTGTCAATTTTGGATTTTTGAATTTTGTAAATTAACTTTAAAAAGTTAAAAGTGTATGACTATTTTAGAACAGAGGTGATATATATTATGGGTCAAATGGATAACAAAAGTAAATTTTGATATCCTAGCTAAAAGTCTTGATGTTATGGAAAATAAGTTTCACTTCCACATGGATGGTATGGAGGATTGTGTGCACCCCTTCCTCCTTACTAAAGAGATTCATGCTATATTGATATTATTCAATAATTGGCCCATGTGAATATGGATTAAGAAGACAACATTGTTTATGTTTGCAGCAAGATCAAAAGACTGATAACTTCAAAACAAGACTTGCCCTAAGCGACAAATATCCATATAGGATTATGCCATTCACACCTTGTGATCTCTAACAATACAGGAAAGCAACAAGAATGGTCTGCTGGAGCTGACAGAAGCACATTATGTGCCAAAAGAACATTTAATTAAACTAAATTAACAATTCCAATCCATTAATTTTTTTCAATAAATGCAATTGGCCACATACATACGGTACCTTGTAATGTTGTCATATCGATGGAAGCCGAAAGTGATATAAACATGTTTGTTTACCAGATAAAAGTTCAAACATCCTAAAACCCCCATATTTTACACAGCTGCCATGTAAATTGACACACAAGGGGGTCGGTCTCTCATAACTAGTATAAACTGAATTATTTAATGGGATTCCAATTACAAGACAAACCCCCAATCCTTAAGCTGATTTGGTATAGAAACGGATGCCAACTGCCACACCCAAGATAAGGATTGGAACTAAAAACTGGAGAAGCTTGATGATGAACTCAGATGTCTTGTCCTGATTGTATTGAGGCTGCTTTGGAGGAGTGTACTTGACCTTCGAAGGGATGCTTGCTGTATCAATGTCTCCCACATATAATTCATCCAGCATTGCCCTGGCAGTGCTACTGTGCCCCACATCCTCAAAATCATCAGTTGCATCCTTTCCTGCAAGGGCAAACCATTAAGGCATAAGCAGGCATCAACCGGAGCCATATATATATATATATATATATATATATATCACAACATATTATTGTACCTGTGGCTGATAACAAGACCTCGTCACCTCCAGGATGGTCCTCCAAGAACTTTGTCACATCATATACCTGCTCCAACGCGTCAAAATTGGAAAAATGGATGAATTTTTTAAAACTAAAAGCACATAAAATAACACATTATACAACAACCAAGTAACTAACACTAACAGAGAGGCATGATGAAAACCTTGATAAATTAATTAATCCACAACATGCATTTATCAGCTGACTTTCCGTACTAACCCAACTGCATTTGTTCACTCAATGCTCGAGGGTATTTTCTTGAACAAGTTATGGTTATCCAAGTAGAAAACTAAGAAAGATGTCCGAGATGAGAATATGGACTCCTCATGGGTTACCTTGATAGCACATTATTTGTCTTGGTACCCTAGAATTCTTTTAGACGCATGTGCTTTAGACAGAGGCGCGCGCTCACACACACATACACACACGTGTATATATGAACATACTGAAATATATACGGCAACCCAGGTCTAAGAAGCTATCTAGAGTATAAATTCTATTGTATGTATGATGACAGTGCATTTAAAACGGTGATAATTTGGCCATATAACCACCATGCCTCAAATTTAGGAATTGTGTCACTCTGACAACTAAATGATTACCTGTGTCAGACGCATACCTAAGTAATGCAATAAAATGGTGCCTTCCATACCTTGTGGGTAGATGTAGCAGTCAGAACATAAGCCAATGTGGCAAAATGGAAATAATAGTGGTACATATAGCAACATTAAATTTAACTGAACTTAATAAACATATAACAGATTGCAAGTAGACTAAATAATCTAGATCTAACGGAGTTTCATATTACTTAAGTCATAATAGCTCTTTTATTATCATAAAAATTGCTCAGTTCAAAATAGCCGTTTCCTTCTAACATCATAGAATGCACCATCACTCTCAAAACCGGGATGAACAGTTAAAAGGCATCTAAAAAAACATCAATTATTTGAACAGGAAAAATCCATTCTGATGTACATCTATCATGATTAGACCAAACATAAAACATCAACTTAAAATGGGAAGAATCACTGAGTTGCACATTTAATACAGCAGCATTCAACTATCAATAGAACCACCCAACCTTAAAACCAATATTAGTAACGTTTAATCTACCAACAACAACTTCCCTTCTAAAATTCTTTTGTTATGCCCAGTTCACGCACTAAACTTTTTAACAGAAAACTTCTTAATTCATAGACCTCCCATCGGGACATTTTTCTGAACTTTACTTGCTTGCGAATCTTGCATCTAATGCTAAACCAAATGCATATTCCAACAATTAGTTAATGTTACATTTTAAAAACTCAATATCCAAATTCCATTTGACTATTCTGATACAGAATTACCATCACAAATAGGTTAGCATCACAATAGCAGAGTGGGTATTAGAAGTGTCAAATCATTTGGTAATCTGGAGCCAAAATCATTTGATCCCACTTGGGCATTTTAGCACCACAACTTCAGAAATAGGCATGCAAAAGTAGTTGTCTCATACAAGATTAACTGAGATGCCTGGCCAAATTTGGGTTTCATACAAGATTAATTGAGATGCTTGGCCAAATTTGGGTTACATCCAAATATAAGCAATCGTTTATCACTTCTGTCTTACAGCCCTTTAAATTTCTTTTTAACAGAATTATAAAGTCCTGCTCCTACACTTGGACATGTTATATAAGAGTGAAAAGGCAAACTAACTACATGATAACAAATCTTTAATGCATTTTAACTCCCTGAAATTCCCTAAAGAAAAAATTACAATCAAGTTCGATCAAATTGCATCTAAGCCTAAAAAACAATGGCGAAAATAGATAAAGAATAGTAGCATACAAGAAAATCAAATGCTTCAGAGTATAAGGATCACAAATTCACAGATTCTAACAACACAAATCAACCCCAGATGACAAAATGTTACCAACAGATATCTTTAACAGATCCAAGTTATCTAACCCATTTCCACATGCAATTATTTAATAAAAAACAATCTTGAAAAAAATAGATAAAAAAACAATCTTGAAAAAATAGATAAAAAAAGAAAGAAAGAAAGAACATTAAGATATATTGATTAGAATAGACCTTGCCATCGATGATGAGCCAACAATCCTTGGGCGTGTTGTGCTCGGAGACCTGGACCAAAGAATAGACCTTGCCGTCGGCACCCATTTCCGGTTAGGGGATAAACAGAGAAAAATTGGAGAGATTGGTGGGAAAGAAATCTATCAACTTAGCTTTCAGAAAAATGAGAAAATAAGAAATTTAAGTTGGCGGGTAGAGGGTTGGTGAGAGAGCGCACTGTTCAGATGGGCTGTCCGATTCTGGGCTCTGCTCACTGGGGTTAGAGTGTCAACAATTTAGGTGGGCGTTTTTTAATTACTCAATCCATCAGTTCCGTAAAAATAGCCTGGTTTACAAAATTTGTAAATATTAAATATGTATATTTATAATGTTTTTTTTTCAGATTTTATTATTGATAATATGATAGTAATAAAATTATAATAACAAACTTAAGAGTTGCGTTATTTATATTATTGTAAATAAAATAGACTCTTTTTCATTTTTTATTATAAATGAACCCTTCTTGCGGAACAAATAGTGTATTAATTAATAGTAGCATTTTTCTGTTATAATTGCAATTTTGTCCCTAATTTTTAATTTAATTCCATTTTATCCTTTGTATTTGTAATGTTGTTAATTCTAACGCTTCTTCAGCCTTGACACTTTATTTGTGACTTCTAAGCTTATATCTAGAGCTGCATGTTTCGTGAGATACCATCGTTAAGTTCGACTTAAACTCGTTAAACAAATTAAATTCGAACAATTTTATTTGTTCATTTAGTTAAACGGACAAAATTTGAACAGTGAGGTGTCCGAATCTAATCTAACTCGTTTAACATTCAATTAATTAATTAATTAATAAAATAATTAAATGAATCGGGTTTAACTTTGACTAGATTTGACTCACTTAAACTCGGCTCGAACTTGACTAATTTATAAACGGACTAAGTTCGTATACCAAATCTCGGGTTCATTTAAAACCCGACTCAAACTCGACTCATTTAATTTTTAAACGAGTTCGAACTCGACAAATTAAGATCCATGTTCGACTTCTTTACAACTCTACTTATTTCTCAATTGTCCTACTAGTGTTTTTCTCTTACAGTCCGATATGCCGAATTTTATTACTCCCTTGTCCCGCAAAAATAATTTTGTTTTTTAAAAAAAAGATATTTATCGAATAGAGAGATACTCTTTTTATTAACAGTACTAGTTGATAAAGTGTGGTCAATTTTATCCTCATGATTTTACTACTAACTTGATAATTTTTTATATTTGTAAAAATTTTATAAATGAGATTTTTTTTTGTTGGAATCGAGGGAGTAGTTGCATGGTTGGTTGAGTGGAGCCATCCATCTCAACCCCATGCTTCATTTCCTTATTGAAATCAATCTAATTTGGACTGAAAGCTTTGACAGCATTCCCTATTTACATTTTACCATCAATTTTCTATAAGTATTAAATTTATAAGTACATTTTATATCTCACAAATTATGGGAAGTCATTTGCTCTTTTACACTAACATTATTGTGGCTTTTTACACTAACTCTTTAGTATTTGAATTCTATTCCCCTCATAAATCCAGGAGGCCAATTCCTCAACTTCCTCAATTGGACGTTTTGTATGGATTGCATATTAAATTATTTATTTATTATGAGACTTTATTAGTTTTTTATATATTAAATTCTACAATTATTAATTCCTCTGTACCACAAAAAATAGGCCCATTTACAATATTTACGTGTTAAATATATATATATATATATATATATATATATATATTTCATCCATATTTTTACATAAATTTATTATATTTTTAGTTTAATGGTGATACCGCGATAATGAAATTATAATGATAAACTTAAATATATTTTGTCATTTTATACTATTAATAAAATAAAAAATAACAAATAAACTCTTATTATGGTGAGGATGGAGTATATAAAGACCTTCAGCAACTATTACTTCACAGTTTCAATTGAAATATGATGGTTATTTTTGGCTAAAATATTAAGAAGTGATAATTGTGCGTGCAATCCATCATCATCAAATAAAAGTGTTTCTTTTGTTATTAAGAAGAGCCCAAGTCCCTTAACATATTTTCTTCCAAGTTGGGGCGTTAGCCCTTTGAAGATCTTACAGTTTGTGTTCCATTTTTATAACAGAAGTTACTGTTTTATGTTTTGTAGTTTTTCAAACACGTATTGTGCCTTGAATTCTAATGGACCCATGTTCTACCTTAACACTGTTTCTGATTTTGGGACAAAAAAAAATTTAATTAATTTATAATGAAAAAGAAAAGAATAGAAAAGTTTTATGTAAAGAAATAAAAAAAAAAACTTAAATTACACATTTAAATTACTAAGTTATTCTTATATTAGTTTTATTATGTTTATAATCTAGAAGATATAATAAAGATTATAAAAGATGATCTTATGTTATTTAGTTTTCGTTTAAATTCATCCATTTTTGGACAAAAAATTTTTGTAAGAAAAGTGGTTAAGTTTTTCGTTCATTTCTTTACTTTTTCATTTATTAAAAAACTCAGTAAAAAAAAAATTTCTATTCATTTTAAAACTCAATAACAAGAGCACAAATTTTAACAAACATTTTGACACACGTTGTATCTTGAATTCCAACGAATTTTTATTAATTGATATACAAATATCAGCAGTAGGCTACCTTTTTGGACCATTATCATTTATCATATAATTTTATTCTACTATTTGTTTTTTTTTTTAAACATCTTTTGCTTTTTATTTAGATCTTCAGCCAATTTGGATTTGTTGTTTTTCTATCTCAAATTGTACTAGAAATAAAATGGATCGGGTCATATGTAGTATTGCAATCGGAGCATTTGAAGCCCAAACAATATAAATTGAGAAATTGGTTTCTGAATATTCAATTTCGCATTTCAGTTTTCACAGCGCTGTTGCAGTCATTGTTGAACTTGGTATTTGGGTCGACAGTGTTTCAATAATATAAATAACAAATAGTTTATATATTCAAATGGTACAAGTGACATAATTACCAGTAAACTCGTTATTTAATTTTACAAAATTTATTTAAAAAAAATATAATATTTATTATGAAACATCTTAAAAAAAAACGAACTGTATTGCAATCGTTGTGGAACAAAAATAATATATAAAAGAGGTTTGATTTAAATAATACTGCACAAGTCTTCATATTCAAACGCGCATAAAGCTTTTTCTGATTCTCCTTTTTTTTTTTTTAATCATTTTCCAATATATGTAGGCCTATTTGCTTTTTGGGTTGGCATACAACATTACACCTCGCTTTGAGGCGCATGTTTTGTGGAATGTCAACTTGAGGGATTTCTACGCTGACAGAAAAATGCATTGCATTTGAATGTTTGATTGCTGGCTTAGTCTGAAATTAAGGAATTTTAATAAAATCTAAACGAGTCGCCTCTCTAAATATTATTTAATATATATTATAACGTAACATTGTGTTTATCTCATTTTTAATAATTATAATTATAATAGAAATAAAAACTGAGCAAAAAAGCCATGCTATAAACAAAAACTGAGCAAAAAAGCGCATATGTTTCACCATATCCATTTTCAAAAAGCTCCTTTTTTATAACAAAATTATTATTATTATTATTGAAACGTTGTAATATATTCACCACAATAGTATTAAAAAGAAAAAAAGTCAAAAGAAATTTATTATATGAAAAAAGTGTTGTGAAAAAAATATTCATTTTAGTACTCGATTAATTCAATTCTGATAACGAATTATAAGTGGTATTTTAATCCTCACACCTAGTAATTTACTATCTTTTTCTATCATCACATTTAAAAACGGAAAAAAATAAATAAAAGAAGAAGACTTAACATGATCATAAATGGACACAAACAATGCAAATTCTCATGGTAGGTAAGTTTATTAAATTTTTTTTATGGAAATTTGTTTCTTTTTTATGTGAGATTTATTTGTGAGTTTGTTTCTTCCTCCTCTACCAGGTTTGATTGGTTTCTTCCTCCTTTTATGAGGTTTGATTCATTATTGACATTGTAATACTGATAATATACTTGATTATAAAATTATATTGTACTCCTCAAAATAGAACTTTCAAAAAAATAATAATAAAAGATAAGATACATTTTGACAAAAAGACTATAATAAATTAGTTAATTCTGAAAATTTATATAATACTTCCTCTGTCGTAAATGCTCAATTTTTATTTTTTTGGTCAAATTAACCATTTGTAAAACTAATTTTATACCCTTCTTGTCAAAATATAAGTGGAGAGATTATAACCAAAAGAAAGTATATACAATTTACTATTAGCCCTAATTTTTATAATTTAAAAAATGTATTTATACATGTTTAATTATTAATTATAAAAATAATTAATTTGACCCAAAAAACTTAAAATTGGACATTTAATTTGGGATGGAGGGATTATTAAAAATGAATATTCAAAAAAGAATATGTGTAAGTACTGAGGAAAACTAATAAAGGAAATTAAATTCATCCCCCTTTAACACTCTGTTTCTGAGTTTTGGACGGAAAATAAAAGAATAAAAAACTTAAATTATAACAGAAAAGAATAGAAAACTTGAAGTTTTCTTTTGTGTTGTTTCTGAGTTTTTAATAGAAAAAAATAGAAAATTTAAAAATTTTATTTTCTTGCGTTTTTTAGTTTCAATGAAAAGAAAAGAAAATTTTCACTATTATAAATTTACCCTTCTATCAATTATAACCATTGAACCATGAATAAAAATATGCAAGATCAATTTAACCAAAGAAAAAAAATTCCATAATCAAACACAAATATCCAAATAAATGTTAAACAAAAACTACTTCTACAAAGTCATTGTCATACCATATCCAAAAGTCATCAAACATAATCTGTATTAAATGGGAAAAGAAAATACCACCTTTGTTCCATAAAAAGAATTTAATTTAATTTCTTTTTCTTTGTTTCGAGAGAAAAAGAGTTTTATTTATTTTTATATAAATATAAAATAACAATTCATTCACGTTTATCAACGAACATAAAATTAAAAAATATATATGTTATTAAATTTTCTAAATTATGAAAATAAGTCTTTTTTATATAAAAAAATAGAAGAAATACTATTAACTAAAGCTAAAAGAGAAAACATGTGCTTTACTTGCTTAAATATCGATCAATAACAATTTACAATTTGAAATTTGACTAATAAATTTTAGAGTACAGAGATCGAAGAAAATATATGAGTTGATTGAACAAGACTTTAAAGTCTTCATACTAGCAAGGAATAAATTGCAGCTATTGTATTGAAAAAATCTGGAAAAAATAATTATTTAGTATCTTATTTGACAATTAACAAATAAAATAAAATAAAAAGAGTTTACTATTTTAGAATTAGTATGTAACAGGGCCTAAAATAATATTATCTGAAGAATCTCATTTATCAGGAAAAAAGATTCCAATAAAATTTCATTTCTTTTCACAGTAGTAGTTTGCCAATTTTTTTTTAACGAAGATTCACTAATGAAGAAAATTAAAATCTATATTCCACTGTTGTGAAGAACTCTTACATAGTTGCATGTAAAATACTTAGTTTTTTACTAGAAAAGATAAAGGCAATTGATCCACTAATAAATCTGATTTGCTTCTATAGGGGATAGAGAGAAAGAAAGAAAGGCGTTAGGTTTAGTAGATAAAAACAAATTGGGGACATGAGTTGTAATTTAAAATTTATTATATTGAAAGTTGAGGATAATATGGGAATTATAAAAATATTACTTATTCCAATTTCTTTTCCGTCCAAATCATGCCAATTTTGGACGAAAAACTTTGGCAGGAAAAGTGGCCAAGTTTTCTATCTATTTCTTTTCTTTTACGTTTATTAAAAAACTCAGAAACATAGGAATTGAAAAGAAAACTTAAATTTTCCGTCAATTTCTTTTCTTTTCTGGCCATTTTAAAACTCAGAAACAGAGTCGTAAGAGAAAAAAGAAAAGAAAAGAAAAGAAAAGAAAAAGTAAATCTGCTAATGCTGCTTAGTCTTAGCTCAATTAAAACACTTGATAACCTCCGTCAGTTACGGACGGCGACGTCTCATTGAGCCTGGGAAATATGAAAAGTCGCACCATCAAACAAAAGTAGTAGCGTTACAAGAACAACGCAACAAAAACAAGTGAAAAAAATAAATTAATTAAAAATCAAAGGAAACGTGTTGTTATATACAAATTTATTTCGACATTAAGTACTAACGAATGTATACATACAAAATAATAATAATAATAATATATTTTATGATTTTATATGTCAATTTTTTATGTGTGATTTATGAAAATAATTATAATTAATAATATTTTAACGATATATTTAATATAATAAATTATACTTATAATTCAATTCAATCGTAAATAACAGGACTTATATTATATATATATATGGAATGAGAGTGAAAATGTAGTTATATTTATATCCATATTTGTCCATAGATACATAAAATAGGAGAGATGTAAATAATTTTTATATATACTAAATTTAATGTAAGCCATAGGATAAAATAGTAACGTACGTGTCCTTAAAATCAAAAGGCCAAAAAAAAACAAGAAAAAAGAGGTGGCTCAATCGCCGGGGGAAAGCAACTGCACGGCGCTTCCAAATCCCAGGCAGGCAAAAGCGGCCGTTCTACGCTACTCTCTATTTCTCTGTCTATAAATACTTTTTGACAGCGACGTCCCATTTGTTAGTTGTTACCAGAAAAGATACCCCACCTGCAAATCCTCCGGGTATATGATTTTATTCTTTAGATTTTTTTTTATTATTATTATTATTATAATACATAATATAGAGAGAGAAAGTGTATAGAAAGATTGAAGAGAGTGAAAGAGCCATCGTAACCAGAAAGCAACGTCATCTACGCTTTCACGAGAATTATACTTTTAGTGAGAGAAAGTTTTAGAGAGAGAAAGAGTATCTATACATCAACACAACCTCAACTGCGCCCACTGTTAACGGGAATTATATACCTCTAAATCCCAAAATACCAAGAGAATTGCTCATTGATCGCCTTCATCATATGAATGTAGCTGCGGCGGCTACTTTTTTCAAGGTACATAGATTCGATTGATCATCGATTTACTAATCATACGAAAATCGCCGATATTTGATAATTCTGATCTTCTTTTCTGAATGTTTCCTGTTTTATAACTCTTATATAGCTCAATGTCAGTTTTTTAAATCACTTCTGCTGCTGAATTTTGTCGTATTTATCAGACTGTCATGAATTCGTGTTGATTTTGACTTGTTCAATGGCTAAAAGTTTGAACTGAGAATATTGTAGATCTATCATATATTCTGTTTCCGTTTCAGAATTTGTTTACGGATATCACAAGTTTTACGTTCTTGTTTGATGCAGAATTTTTCACCTTGTTCAATTTTATCCATTTCAAATACAATGCCAGGTACCTCATTTTGATAATTACAAGTCTTATCATATCAATTTTTAGTAGAACATGTTCATATTAGATCAGGTGGACAGAAAAAGTGTCCCTTTTGCTCTATATGTATCTTTGATTTATTGATTGATTGAAATTGGGTGTAGGTCTAACTCAAGAAGATGAAAGAGCTAGAAGATCTGATTTTGAGATTTCTGAGGACGAGAAGAAAAGAATTCGGGTCAGATCTTTGAAGAAGAAGGCAATGAATGCTTCAACAAAAATTTCGCAAACTCTCAGGAAACGTAGTAAGCGAGTTGCTCATTGCCGGTATGCATCAATATCAATTGATGATTTTCGAGATGAGAAGGAAGAACAGTCAGTGAATGCGTTTCGCCAGGTTTTGATTGAGAAAGATCTGCTTCCACCTCGCCACAATGATTACCACACCATGTTGAGGTAAGTTATACAGTTTTATGACCAAATTCATGAAATATTTAATTTTTGTCGCAATCAATATATTTGATTCTACATCGTCTAAAGTTTACTTTAAATTTCAAGATACGTAATTTGCGTAAAGTTACATATCAGATTTTCAATTGCCAAGTGAAAATGAGGATTAGAAAATTGGATCATTTCATTTGAAGGAACAGCCAAATGTATAATGCTAAATCGAGTGTGTTGCACATATCAGTATGATGCTCATAGTTGTATATGTATAGACTATAGAGTCATTACATTCATTTGTTGGATAATAAGTTCACTGTAGAAAGGTCCTTACTTTTAGACTAAATTCTTACCGTATTGAATCTGTAATTCGTTAGGCCAAATACGAGGCACATTAAATCTACTTTTGAACTTTACCAACTCTAGTCAGACTTATACACCTCTACTAAAAGCTTGAAAGAAACCACTGTCAACATTCTTATCTTCTCTGGAGATGGAGGACAAAATGATAAGCTTTCACTGTTTGAGGAGCGTAGATTCTGCATTCGGTGATAATATCATTACCGACTCAAATGATAGAACTCAAGATGGAGTCAACATGAAAGAATTACTGGTAAAGGAGAACTAGTTATAGTAAGTTAAAAACAGCATATAACATGAGATTCGGAAATTCAAAAAGAATTCTGGAAAGAACCTTAACGCAAGAACTGTAAAGGAAACGCAGCAATGCTTGCAGTTCAGGACAATTATGTAGTTATAAACATCATACATGAACATAGTTTAAACTCAGTGGCCAGTCTGAAATATTATAAATTGCACAACCAAGTTGGGAGCATGCATCCATTTAAAATTCATCTGTAATTTGAGACTCTTCTAATTAGGAAAGTTATGATAAGAGGCTTAAACATTATGGTTGGTGCCTAGACACTCATGCATGCTCAACTAAGCTTTCTTGATTTCCTTCTCTTTTCTGTTTCAAGCATAGTGCACTGATTTTCACCGATAAACTTTGAGTCCCATCCTTTTAAATGCAATGCAACCAGATTGGCCTTTGTCATATCAATCCTTTTGGATCTCTCCCCTCAAAGAGCAGAGATTGGTTATAGTGGGTGAGCTATAGTTCACATGATCAATTGTATATGTCAGGAAAGAAACTATTTAGTAATCAATCATATGTTGATAAATGATGTGTTGAACCCATACTTGTGACGCCCCCAAATCCCTGTACTTGCTACAATGAATCTGGTGCTCACTTTACTATTTTTAACCTTAAGTTTTAGATATTCTATACTACTATATATATCCAAGGTTCAGAGTATTAATAATAGGATTGTTCTTGGAATAGGACTCCCCATAATATTCAATACCCTCACTAGATACATATCTTTATAGAGATACCTCTTTATATTGATATTTACTATATATCTGACATTCACAATATTAATAACAAGCTTGTTCTTGGAACAGAGGAACCTTACGATAAAGATTTCTCTTTACCGGCGCTAAATCTCTGTGCGTACAGAACTCACAATGTTATTTAATATCCTCATTCAGATGTATAGTTCTGTATCAATATTGTATTAATGTTTGATTATTCCAAATTCTATCAAAGTGAATTTAACAACGTTTGATGATAACATGATATTATTGATATAAGATTCGATTACAAGGTTTACTTATTCATATTACAGAAGTCGTTATGACTACAACAAAAGACAAGCGAAAAACATGTAAACTAGTCTACGCAATTTCTTCTTTTCCCTTCTTCTTAGAGCCAGAGCTCTCTCGGGTCTATCCTCTTTAGCTGGCAAATGGGGATTTATTTGCAAGAGTGAGCAAAGTTGCTCAACAAGTCTAAACAATTGGCATATAAGTGCACTCACACCGATAAAGAATTTAAAAGCTTTAAAGCTCAATAGAAGATATAACAATTGTATTGACATAGTAAGGCTGAGTGGTAATTAAACCAAGAACTGTTCGTCTGTCTTTCGATTTAGAACCATACCGTGGATATCTATAGGGGATCAGCCTAACGACATCCTATGTTATGCATATCATACAACACCAACAATTCAATGACAGTGTTTAAATCGGTTACCCGACACATCATATTTTCCCCAATGAGTAAGGGTTTGTTCATCTCAATTTATTTTATCATACTGAAATCGCCCCAAAACAATTTGGTTTGACCAAAAGCTTAAATAAAGAACACAGTTCAATATTTCACGAATAAACATTCATTTCTCAAGTTATGCCGAAACAAATAGCAATAACTTTCATATCAAAGATTTATAACACGTTGTTGCACAAAGTGCATAAATCAAGTTTAAAGCAAGTAGATATCAACTTAGGATAGAAGACTTGCCTCGATGCGTATTTAAACAATAAGCTTAACTTGTTTCGTAAATCCTACACAATTTTAAGTGTATACGCGGATTAGTTATAAGTCTTATAAATGCATGGTATGTATGACTATTTTTATAGGTGGCATAAGCACCAAAATTCTCTAACAAAATCCTTATTCTTAGGCTTAAATCCTGAATGGTGGCAGATTATTTGGCAGTCTGACCCAACATCACTAAAACAGTCATAACTCTTTTATAAAAAAACATTTTTTGTGTGATTCTTGAGTCCATTCTTATCAGAATTTCCCCCTCTACAACTTCCATTTAGGAACCCAAAGCTGATTCCCAACAGAACTGTACAGAAATCACTAAACAGTGGACTGCACAAACATTGTTTTATAAATCTTTGATCTAATTGGTAAAACTTGATGCCACAAGCATTAATTAGCTAGGCTACCATGTTAATACCACTTTATAACATCAAATAACAAAATCATAAACCTATCATAAAAAACTATTTATGCATAAATCCATGATTTTACTCAAGAATATTTAAAATAATTTAAACATAGTAACAACTAGTGTTTTTGATCTTTCTACTCTAATACTTGTTTTGAGTTGAGTATGATAACAACTAAGGATTATCATACTTCTACTCTAAACATAAATTGAATTGAGCATGGTAAACTACTATGATTATGCATATTTCTACTTTAGTTATTAATCGAAATTAAGCATAATAACAACTGGGACTCTACCTCTTGGAGTGCAAGCTTTAACCACAGTTGTTCAAGACTTCAATACTTGAGTATAAGACTATTCTCACAATAACTCTCAATATCTTCTCTCAATATTTTTGATGCAGAAAATTAGTGCAAGGCTTCAATACTTGAGTATAAGACTATTCTCACAATAACTCTCAATATCTTCTCTCAATATCTTTGTTGCAGAAAATTACTTGGTGAAATGGTAAGAATTTAATGAAGAAGAAGGCTTGTATTTATAGGCTAGGCAAGGGTTAGGGCTATTAGTAGTTCTTTTAGGCCACAAAATATCTAACAATGAAGTAACAAACTTTGCTTCCTCAACCAAATGGCTGACCATTTTGGTCTTCTTTTAAGGTGATATCATGCTTGTATCATCTCTCCTATGATTGGTTGATTTAGGATCACATGGATTGGTTAGATCCTTGGCTTTGATTGGTTAATCACCTTTCACATGGATTGGTTTACTCAGTTAGCAAATGTAACTAAGATGACCGTATTTGTTGACTTTTACTAATTCATACGGTATAATTTTCGTATTATCATCGTATAATTTCTGTATTATAAGCGTATTTATGAATAGTGTTTTCTAGTTTATAACCCTTAGGGTTTAGGTTTCATTTCTAAAATAAAAAATAAGTGTTAAGGTTGAATACATGTACCAAAACAAACAATCATACACATGAAACCACATAACACATTCTTTGAATCATAATTCAATATTTAGTATTCATATAAAGTTGGATTACAAATTCTTAGAAGTTCGGAATATTACAATACTGATGTAGTTTGGCATTGTTAGAAATTCCAGTTTACAAGCAACTGAAGGAGTCTCGCATACTGTCTTCAAAGAGGTCAAATTTCCATGAAGAAGTTCAAATATGAGTTGAGTTGAACTAAATTGACCTAGGTTTCAGCCTATACTTAGGCCTATCAGAATACTCTCAATCCTTTGTTGTGTTGCTGAGATGATGGACAGTATAGAAAGTCTCATTGCTGAAGAGGTCTGACTGAAACTATAGGATAGTTGTATTGAAGCCCATGGTTTTAGTGGAAGGCCAACACATTCTCCTCCTACTCATCCTCCTCTTTCTCTCTCCATCCTTTTCTCTTGGATGGTTGGGGAGGGGGAAAATGTTAATCTTTAGTTGAGGAATGTTGAGATGATTGACAGTGTAGATGAGCACTCTTAGATAGAAGAAATCAATTATTTCTAAAGTGATACACATGGACATGTCTTCTAGACTAATTACTTTTGGCCAGTTAATATTGACACCAAACGAGAAGTAGAAATTGGGGGTTGGCTACTTCTCAATTATTAATGGAAATTGGCTGCACGCTAAGGTAGTTGTGTTGAAACCCACGGTTTTAGTGGAAGGTGAACACTTTCTCCTCCTACTCATTCTCTCTCTCTCTCTCCCCCCCTCTCTCCCTCTCTCCCTCTCTCTCTCTCCCTGTCCTTTTCTATTGTATGGTTGGGGAGGGGAGAAATATTAACCTTTAGTTGGGGGATGTCGAGATGACTGATAATGTAGATGAAGGCTCTTGGATTAAAAATCAGTCCCTTCATTTGTTAAGTGGTACACATGGACATGTTTTCTAGAGTACACTAAATATACTATCAGCCAGTTAATATTGACACCAGACAAGAAGTAGGAATTGGGGGTCGGCTACAATTGGGGGTCGGCTACTTCTCAAAAAATAATTGGAAATTGATTTGCATACTAAGAGGTTGGATATCAGAGTCATTTCGTTGGACTGACATTGTCAGCTTTGGTAGATTAACTAGTATTTTGGGTAATGTAATGAAATCTTGTAATGCAGAATGTTTTTGTGTTACTCCACATTAAAGAAAGTACAACTGCAGTATGACTCTAAATAATTGAGATCTGAAGTGATTTATCTTGAAGTTTACTAGACTTTTGGTAGTGCTATATTTAGGTTGATTTTTGCATTATTTTGAATATGGACCACCTCTTTGTGCGTGCTTATCTTTTGTCCATGAATGCCTTAGCTACTGTCTCATTGAGTAAAATAATTACCTTCTTACTTGACATTGGACTTCCTACCTCATTTTTAAAAAATTCATTGGCTATTCAGCAAAACAACCCTTCGTTGCTTGTCTGTCCTTTCTGGTTTGAATGACTACACATCTTGGAAATCAAATGAATGGTCCAGCTTGCTGCATCTCACTTCAGAAATCTCATTGACAAAATAAGAGCAACTGCTAAGTTTTCTTTTCTGTTTTACATTCTGCATGCCTTGCCTTCTATTTTGTGATACACTGAAGTTAAGTGAAAGTACTGAGTTTTCTTCACCTATAATCTTATTAATTTAAGTGAATGTTATGAAAATTTGGGTCTTGCAACTATTCTGTTATCCTGTAATCACCTCAAAATGCTGTGTTCAATGAATGGAATTTGTTCTTTTCTTATGTTGTCTTCTTCTTTTCTGCTGCTATTCTCCTCTTCTATCCTGCCAACTACCGTGCAAAAAGTACCTTAAAAAATTACTTTTTATGAGTGAAATTGTCTGGTTCATATTTGTTTCTTCTGTTTGTACTCCTCGATGCCATAATTACCCAAAAAAGGCCTAGTGCCTGCTAAGTTATGTAAAATATGTATCCCGTAGGCTTAATTCATCAAGTAACTTGTATTATCTCAAATATTTTGAGCTATTAAAAACTTCTCAGTTTGTTATCTTCTCTTGAAAACAAATCTTTTTTGTCATCCTGTATTTTTTGTTCAAATTGTTAGAGGACATTTGGTTTTATTGCAGATTTTTGAAGGCACGGAAGTTTGACCTTGATAAGACAGTCCATATGTGGGTAGAAATGCTAAACTGGAGGAGAGAATATGGAGTAGACACTATAATACAGGTAAGAGGCTATCATAGTATGAGGCGTGACTTTAATGGTTACACTTTAGTTTCTGTCTTCTTCCTAATGTCTGGATGCATCTATTGTTAATCTTGATCGAGACGAGCACAGAGATGGGGCAGCCGGGGCTCATAGTTGGGGTTTAGCCTTGGCTGCAATTTCATCAATCCCCCCTTCCACTATACTAGTTCCTTTAACATTAAAAGGAAAATAAGTAACTCATACAGATTGTTTTTGACTCACTAATATATCTGCTATATTTTTGTCATTGTGTAATTATACCATTATAGTTTCAAACATTCCAATAAATATATATATATATATATATATGTATGTAAATGTATTGATATTCTAATTGATATTGAAGTACAATGATCAATGTTAGGACTTCGTATATGATGAACATGAAAAAGTTCAGAGATATTATCCTCATGGTTACCATGGTGTAGACAAAGCAGGACGGCCTGTCTATATTGAAAGACTTGGTAAAGTTGAACCGAGTAAGCTTATGAGTGTCACCACAGTCGACAGATTCTTAAAATATCATGTCCAAGGGTTTGAGAAAACTTTTTCTGAGAAGTTTCCAGCATGTTCAGTTGCAGCCAGGAGGCATATAGATTCTACCACCACGATACTGGATGTGCACGGGATGGTTAGTTTAGAACCCACTAAGATGATTCATCTATAAATAACATCTCCATTTTGTACAATCTTCAATGCTTCTCAATATTTGTCAATTGTGCAGAATTGGATGAGTTTTGGCAAGGTTGCACATGATCTGGTCATGCGCATGCAGAAAATAGATGGTGACAACTATCCTGAGGTGCTTAGTTTTTCTAAAGTTACAGAGATTTGAATCTTTGTATCCCACGTTCATTGATCCATTTTGCTTGTTCCCTGCAGACTTTAAATCAGATGTATATTGTTAATGCTGGTAGTGGATTCAAGTTTCTGTGGAACACAGCCAAAGGATTTCTCGATCCAAGGACTACGGCAAAGATACATGTATGAAAATTTCTTTTTGAACATTCCTAAAATATTCAAGGTTACGGAACTATCAATCATTGATGGTGAGCTGATACACAGGTTTTTGGCAACAAATTTCAGAAACAGTTGTTTGAAGTAATAGACTCAAGGTTGGGATTTCTTTCTCTAGTATTCTAGAATCTTTACATGGTTACATCTGGAGATGTTTAGAATTCTCCTTTGGTGTTTATTTAATCTGCACCTTTATTCTGAACAGCCAGTTGCCAGAATTTCTTGGTGGAACCTGCTCATGCCGAAATGAAGGTGGCTGTCTTAGATCGGACAAGGGACCCTGGAATGATCCAGAATTGATGAAGGTATGATCCTTTGACAGTTGGAAGTGGTATTAGTCATAAAATGTGATGAACAAGAATAACAGGCCTCAGTGACTCAGTCTGTTGCTTGACACCTTCCTTTGTTCTTATATCTACCTCTGAATTGTTGCTTCTTGGACTGTTAATGACAGCTAGTACATATTGAAGAAGCAATGTATTTGGGGAAGATTAGTAGTTCTTCTGATATCGATGAATTAGAAGCCAAGTCTGTTGTTCGTAAGGTGTGACGTTGATTTATTTGTACATATATGAACTTTCAATCATCTAGTAATATGTGGTGCTCTAACAAAAACTTTGGTTCTTTATAAAGCGTCCAAGTTCAGAAATTGTAACTGCTGAGTCAGGATCAGATGCAGGAATTTCGTCTTTTGCTGTCATGCAACCCAGGATGCTTCCTGAAGAAGTAGGTATTTTGACCTTATGCTCCCTCATACCCCTATGAAGAAAAGGAAAGCTAAAAGATGAATTATTTAACAATTGAAGAATTTATATGCATATTATCAAATGGTCTCATTGTATTAATTGAATGCTCAGTAATAATGCTAGGAAGTGTGAATTCCCCAGTAGATTAATTTAGGAACCATTTGATAAGGTTTTGTGTTATTAAAAGAAACCCTACAAGGGATAATGAAATACATTACCCATACCTATAATTGACAACAGAGCTTGTTAGATGCTATAAGAAACTTAAAGCAGGTATTGAATTTCTTGTACTTGCTTGCTAAAGGCTTTTAGAATGATTTGGTACACTTGCTCAGATGATATATTGCTTTATATACGTAAAATTAGAATAAACATACCAAGTTGTTTCTTGCATTTCCTCATAATAGTGAGTAATTTATAAACAGCTAGAGATGTAAAAATAATAATTGTTCTGTATGTATGAACTTTTGCAATTCCACACTATTATTTATATATGCAAGCACATTAAAGTGATAAAACTGATTTTCAGTATTCTTTATTTTTCCTTTCATTGGATTAGGAAACAAGGAGAGATCCTGTGTACAACCGTAGGTCAGTTGAACCAGTTGGTGGTGGGCCTAGAATACATACGAGTCCAACAAGTAAGTGTCCTTTATTTACTCAATTTCTCTTTATATTAGTATTAATATTTAATGTTGAATGATGGAAATCATAGCATGTGTCATAATGGTCTGGACACCCATAAAGATGTACTTTTTGTTAGATAAAAAGGAAAGGTTCAATGAATAAAAATCCATAAAGAGGATGAGTGACCACAACCAATCAGCCACCAACTGGTTTGGTTGTCCTAGATCAACTTAAAACTTTGAGACCCAGCTACATATCAAGTCTAAAGCAAGCGAGATTTTCAGATGGCTATGGACCCCATTCAAGCCTAACTTATTCTGACCTTGCCAACAATACTTCATACTTGATTACCTCTGAATCTATTATTAAACTATGTACTTTATTATTTCAAACTTTGTGATGATCATAATGCTACTTAATGTAGATTAACCTTATGTAGACTTTCATCAGGAATTTGTTCGCTAGTGCATATTGGCATCAGTATCAATACATCGGTCAATCAACCTATGTCTGCTTGGAACTTGGAAGTATATATTGATATCAGCAAAATACTTGTCATCAGTTAGCTTTAATCCGTAACCAAAATACTTCTTTTCTATTATGAAAATCCATAAAGTTTTAAATCGAACAACATTAATTGTATGAGGGACTTGAATCATGAAGAGTAAATTTAGTAAAGACATACCAGTTTGACCTTTTACTGACCAAGACAGTAGAATTTATTACTTTCTCATTACCAAGGAAGTTATGATATCCACTGCAAGGCATTTATATATTTTTCTTTTGACCCTTGCAACAGATGATTTGATCAGTGATGTTGCACAAAGAAAGCTGATGAATAAGTTCATAACAAGTGTAGTTGACTTCTTATGCAAATTATTAGCATGTATATATTTTTTACTGCTTGGGATGGGGAAATTTTTTGTGAAGAAAGATGCAGAGAAGTCGGAAAATGAACCTGAATTCTCAGATGCCATTGGGTCCCAGCAGATTTCACATGCTAAAGAAGAGGACTTTCTTCATCCATGCTGGCAGAGATTGCAAAATTTAGAATCTATGGTAACTGAGCTGGTCCATAAACCTACAAGAATACCTCCAGAGAAAGATGACATACTTCTTGAGTCACTGAATCGCATAAAATCCATCGAGTATGACTTGCAGAAGACAAAGAAAGTAAGTTGTCTTCTTGCATGTCTATAGTACGTCATGAAAGGACAAAACTGAAACTTAGGTTGCATATTTTTTTTTGATCGTCTGCAACTGATAGTGGAACTAAACTTTTTTTTGCAGGTGTTACTTGCAACGGCATCAAAACAAATAGAACTTGCCGAGTCAATGGAGACTTTAAGAGAGAACAATATAAATGTAAGTACCCGATGCTCTTACAAGAACCCACTAATAATCTTTATCTTGAATTGGAGGAACATAAACTTGGGTTTCTTTGTGGGATGCCATCAAATTATCTTTGAGACTATTCTTTGTATAATACCTATTTTACCGTGACCATTGATCACTCCATCTTTTTATTTTTATTTTCTTTAAAAAAGAATTAGGTAGTCCCATCTAACAAATGAAACTGATAGTCTTGCTTGGCTATTTCAGGGGACAAACTCGTGTTGGTCAAGAAGTTCAAAGTCTTCTCAACGTGAAAGATGACCACCATTAATTAAAGGCACAAATTTTCTCTGAGTTTTCATTTACAGAGGTCTCTTACCTCAACAACGTGCGGCCTTGTAAAGCTTTTGCCCTAATTTGAGAATATATCTTCACTAAAGTTCTTGAGCAATTTCAGAAGACTCTCCATGGCTGGGATTCTAGGTAAGGTAACCTTGTCACTTTTCTGCGCATAATTGATGCAGAATGTTATCCCTCTTTTTTCTCTCTAAGGCGTATGAAATGATTTTCTTTTTCTTCATGTATTTGTTCAGGTCCTTTGATGGTTAGTTGAAGGTACCTGATTGCGTCTTTGACGGAGAGTCATTACCCTCCAGAGAATGCTACTTGGAATTTTGATGTGTTTGCCAAAACTCTCTCTCTCTCTCTCTTCATTGTACATAATAAGATACTCCTACTAAGCTTGATCATTAGTCACTAAAAACAAATACACATTGACAGAAACCTGAGTTTTCTTACTGAATACTGATGCATGAACCCATATATCTTCAACACTTGCAATCAAATTTCCCATAGATGTGATATTGTAGAATGTGCCCCTTTTCTCAACAATTACAATATACTCCATCCGTCTTAAAGAGTAATTTTTTTTAAAATGTTAACAGTCACCTTTTTTCAAGAACGGGAGAGAGTATAGTTTTTCTCTCTGGCTTTGCAAATCATTTGGCCAATGAGACATTCATTGAATAAATTAACGCGTTCTACACAAAATCTAATAATAAATAAATTACTTCGAAGTAAGATGAGAAAAAAAAATCTGTTCATAAGTTACTAAAAATATTGAGGAACTGATTTGTTGACTCTCCTAAAAGCTTATTGCCTGCTTTCCTTAGCAAGACTATTACTAGTTTTGATGCTACACAATGCTGCATACAGTGTGGCTTAGGGAGCTATCGGGTGCAGAACTAGCAAGTTGTGCCTTATTTTGCAGAACTCTATTTTACCAAGGCAGAATATCTAGGCATCAAGAATATTGACTTTCTCAAATTAGGCAGAATATTTAGGCATCAAGAGTATTGACTTTCTTATTTAGTCCCCACATCAGTTGATATAAAATAGAAGCGACACAATAAGGATATAAGTAAAATAGGGAAACTACTATTGAAAGATTCTTACCTCGGATGGGATCATAAGGATATAAGCAAAAAAGGGAAACTACTCTTACTTTTTAAATTGATGTTTAAAAGTTATATACATAGATTAAATACAATTGATTAAGAAATATAATTAATGTTTTATCAATATAATTAATTAAGAAATATAATTAATGTTTTGTCTTATTAATTAATTGAGTATAAAATTTTAATATTAGTTGAGAGAGAAGTAAATTAATTTTTAATCATAAAGGATAATACGACAATGATTAAAGGATAATACGAGACAATGATTAAAGGATAATACGAGAAATAAAAAGGAACAAAAATCTCTCTCTAAAACAACAAATAAAAAGGGATAATACAAGAAATAAAAAGGAACACAAATCTTTAAAACGACAAATAAAAAGAAACAAAAATCTAGGGTTATATATGGTAACTGGAAAATAGGATATTCGTCCGTGTCCGTGTTCGTATTCGTTTAAAACGGATATTATTCGTATTCGATTAGAGATATTTATAAATAAATGGATACGAATACGGATACATATATATTTGTATCCGTTTAACATCCGTCCACCAACATATTTATCGAATAACAGATATCAAATATTTAGTAACATAATCTCGAGCAAAGAATGAGTTTTATTATAAAATTTTAATATTTATTAATTTTTCTTCTTCTAAATTTTAAAATTAAATCATATAGTTGATGACTGTGTTATGTTATATTAATATCATAATAGTAATTTTTTAATTGTTTATTTATTAATTTTAATTAATTATGTCAATAAATTCCGATAGTTATTCGAATTCAAATAGTTTTTCGAATATCGAATTCGAATGGTATCTTAAAAAATTCTTCGAATATCGGATACGAATATAGATAAAATATTTTTTTCCGAATACAGATACAAATATCACTGTATTCGAATATGTCTGTTTACAACCCTATAAAAATCTCTATCTAAAACAACAAATAAAAAAAATAATACAAAAAATAAAAATGAACAAAAATCATTCTGAGAAATAAAAAAGATATTTACGGGGTCAATGGTGATCATGAATTCGCGCGGCCCCTGCCCAACTAAGTTGAACGTATTGTGAAGCTGTAAACAAGTTTGTTGTCCATAAATTGTTGAAAACTGAAATGAAACTAAAAACCCATGCACACACCAATAAACAATTATGTAGCAAAAAATTATATTATAGTAGGTCCATCCTATATGGTTACTCTTATTTTGATTTTTTAAAGTTAAATTTTAAAAAAATTAAATTCAAAATTAATATAAAAAAAAGAATCGCTATGCTCTTGATTCTCTCTCCTTCCCATTTCTCAACATTTATGAACTCATGAAATAACTATTGAAAAATCAAGATTAATTTTGAATTGAAGGAATTGAGTAGGTTTAGTTGGTGATGGTGGTTGTGGTGGGTGATGTGATAAGAAAGCTCGTCACATTCATCTAGTTCATTGCAATTGCAGTGGATCCCATTTCACCATCTCTCTGAAATGAAAATTTGAATAAAATGAATTTTTATTTCAATAAAATAGTTTATCCATCACAACAAATAACAAAAAAAAACATACTATATATTTTTCTTCATTCCATTTCATTCTGGGCTAAATTTCTTAACCCAAGCCCAAGACCAAGCCCAAGCCCAAGCCCAAGCCCAAGCCCAAGGTTCGGATCATTAACTCCAAAAAAAATCCTAAATACGATTCATACATACCCGGCGCATTATAGAATAACCCAGCCCCCCACACCCATATTCAAAGTATCAAACCCACCACCACCACTACCACTACCACCACCACCAACTACCAACCACCGCCACCACCACCACCACCAACTACCAACACCCACCTCCACCATCAACACCCACCACAAGAATAGCATAAAAACACAAATCACCCCCGTTTCCTCCAAACCCTAATCCCCATCAATGGCCTCACCGTCCTCATCCCCATCACCACCACCACCACCAGCAGACCAAAAAGGAGCCCAATTCCCACCACCTCTCTCTCCTCCGCCACCACCGCCTTCAAATCCAAATTCCTCTGAACTACCTACACCGGACAACCCCACTACCAAGAAAACCCAGCCCCTCCCGTGGACCCACCAAGAAACCATCAATCTCATCCAAGCTTACCAAGAAAAATGGTACTCCCTCAAAAAGGGGCAGCTCAAATCCAGCCAATGGGAAGAAGTTGCCATCACCGTCGCTGCTCGCTGCGCCTACGACGAACCCTCCAAATCCGCCACCCAGTGCCGCCACAAGATCGAAAAACTTCGTAAACGCTACCGCGCTGAAAGGCTCAAACCCCGCACCAATTTTTGGCAGTATTTTGACCTCATGGATCGCATGGAACGCGGACCCTTACCCATTTCAGCCGCCCGTCCCATGCCGATGGTTCAGTACCATCAGAGTAATCAACCCAATTCTTCAAGTGAAAGCGATATTGATTACAATTCCAACCCCAATCTTGATAGCAAAAAGAATAAGTCCAAGAGCATCAATCACATTGTTAGAGGGATAAATAGTATTAACACTGGTAGGGCTTTGAGGGTTTCAAGAAATCCAATTGTTAGAAAAAGAAAGGATTTTTTTGAGAGTGATAATGATGATGAAGATGAGGAGGATGACGAGGAGGAGGAGGACAAGGTAGAAGGGACTGAGATGGTGGCAGAATTGGCAGTGGAAATTAGGGCATTTGCTGAGAGATTTGTTAAAATGGAGAAGAAGAAGATTGAGATGATGAGGGACACGGAGAGGTACAGGATGGAAATGGAGAATAAGAGGATGGAAATGATTCTTGGATCACAGCAGAAGCTTGTAGATACCATTCACAAGGCGTTCAGCAGCTCCCGTAAGAAAATGAAGATGGCTCAATAATTTCTTTAGGTTCTTTTTCTTTTGTTTATGTTAAATAAGTTTTTGATTTCGTATAATATAATAGAATTAGGTTATGACAATTTTGGTTGATATTAGTTATTTGAATTATGTTAAATCTACTTTTGTATAGTCATTTTACAATTGATAAAATATGAATCTTGTCACTGCATTTTAAATGCAATGGGACATTATTGTAGTTCTGTATTCTGTTGAGGTGTTTTATATACAGTTGAACTTTTGCGGCTAATTACAGAAGTGCTTGATTCTTCATGCTCTAAATGTACATTTCAATTCATGGCTTGTGTTCAAGCTTATTGTCCGATAAGTTTCATGGAAGTTTCATATGGAATCCTTATATTTGAGAATCTGTTTTGATATTTCATATATGTCAACTCCGCGTTTGTTCCTTTCTTCCAGTTAAGTACTATATTCTGCACTCATGTTCTCTATTGAATAGAATAATTATGCGTCTGTTATCATCTTTTGAAGCTAGGTAATGATTAGTTTTGTAGAGGTATAACTTTTCCATAAGGAAAGGGTTATAAATGTCATTAAAACGAATTAAGCTACTGCTAGGGTAATTCCTAATACTGATTCTTTGTTTTTTGAGTCCCAGAAGGTATTTTCGAACATTAACAACACACAATAGTTCAGTTGTTCTCACATATCAGCTTATAACTTGCATCAGTTATAACTTGCATCAGTTGTTGCCTATGTTCTTTTTAGTTAAAATTATTAGCTTATCCTATATAACAAGTAGTTAAAATTGTTATATATTCTCTTTCACACCAACATACCATACTTGCTAAGCTGTAGTACTGGTCTTCACTATGATGAGGCTACCTGGAGCAGAGAACCAACTATTTTCAGCACAATAACTTTTCTTCTTTGCAGGGCATATGAGTTGATATGTAGACCGAATGAATAATCTACCTTGTTAAATCCTAAAATTATATTGTCATCACGTATAATAATCATCTTGCTGATGGCTAATTGGGTGCTATCTTTTCCATTTATCAACTATGCATGTACACAGTTTGATTATCTAAAGCTCCTCTTCATCAGAAATGATGCTGCAGATTTCTGTCACTGAATATCTATTTGTATGCAGGCTTGTTCTTCCAGCAACCTTTTGTCTCTTGACTTATTAATTCTATATATTTAACTTCACTTTTCAAACATGGGTTCCTGATTAGTTACCAGTAATGTGATCTGGATCTCTTCTTAGTTCATATTCCATCTGGCTGGATTTTTGTACAATTACTTATCATTATACATTTACTAGTTGAATGTGGGTTTGTGGGTTTGTGGATTATGCACTTGCAAAGCTAGCTATGGCTCTTCTTAGTTCCCATATTCTCTAGTGCAAAATAAACTGAATGGAGAACCTTAGGGATATTAGTGTAGTATCTGCTGATTCAATTGCCAAGATACATAATAGGAGAATGAGTGTCATATTAGTGTCTTTCCAGGGTAGCAACTCAAATTATATGGACACAATTCAGATGACATTTTATTTTCTTCATAAGGTAGAAATTCACCATTTGAATTCTTTTCAGGTTCTTTTCCACTTTAAGTATTATTTTATCTTTTGGCTGCAAATGAACGGAAGTTATCACCTCCAGTTATCACTTCCAGGATCAGCGCACGTGGATCCCCATGGTCCTTAGTTCTTAATATATATGTTGGGCAGTGAGTCTTTGAATTTTTTAGTCTGTCTTATTGTAACATCTGTAATCTTATGAATTCCTATTGTAATATGTGACATAATAACATGGCGAATTGAAAGTATCAAAAATCTACCATATTGGTGCTCAAGTTATACCATTGTGAATTAGTATGTTCTTTCGTGTGTTTTTTTATTTCTTAGACTTAATTTTGGATAAGTGAGAGCAACTTTTACTGGGGAAACCGAGAAACCAATTTTAGTCTATTGGAACAAAATCATATTATGTCCTGAACATGCTGTTCGGAACATGAAACAATAGGAGGGTATTACATGTTCAGAACATGAAACAGGGTATTACAGTTTTTTTTGCCACTTTGCTTAGTATTCAGTCCTGCAACCTGTAAATGCTTCTTTAAGTTCAAGTTGCTATGAGCTATTCAGTCTAGGGTAGGGCTTTAAATAGAGTCTAAAATATTCGATATTCACTCCGAAAATTCACATTTGTATTCACATCTATTATCCGTATTCGTATCCGTATCAAAATGAATATTTTCTGTATTCGTATCCATCAAAGACAAATACGAATACAGATATATGCATATTCGTATCCGTTATTCTCTGTATCCACAATATCAAAAATAAATAAATAAATATATATTTAGGGGACCGATCCATATACAACGTTGTCAACTTAAGGTTATCCTTACAACACAACGTGACCGTCCATCCGAAGATCGAACGGTTAAATAGACCGTCCGTCCGTAGTTTAGTTTCAAGTATTTCGCAGTTTAATACTGCGGACGGGACGGATGACCAAAATACTCATCCGTTCATTTCTCCCCGTCCGCAGTTTAATACTGCGGACGCTAAGTTTTAAGACGGCCTTAAAACGACGCCGTTTTCCCAGGAGAAAGGGAGAAGTCTCGTCCGCAGTTTAATAGTGCGGATTCTAGTCTCGGTGAAAACGACGCCGTCTGGAGCTTGGAAAACTGAGAAGTTTCGTTCGCAGTATTATACTGCGGACCCTAAGTTTTAAGACGACCTTAAAACGCCGCTGTTTTTTCCAGGAGAAAGGGAGAAGTCTCATCCGCAGTTTAATACTGCGGACTCTAGTCTTGGTGAAAACGACGCCGTCTGGAGCTTGAGAAACTGAGAAGTCTTGTCCGCAGTATTATACTACGGACAGAATGTCTCCTATATATAATACCGTCGAGTACTGCAACCTGATCTGGTTAAGCAAAAGAGTTCGAATTAAGGCTCAATAATTTTCTATTTCTTCTTGGGTATTCTTATTCTTACTGATTCATGTGATATGTCTTGAAATTAAGGCTCAAGAATTTTCTATTTCTTCTCGGGTATTCTTATTCTTACTGATTCATGTGATATGTCTTGAAGATACATGCGTGGCAAATGATTTAGAAGGATCTGTGTGTTGAAAACCCTTCACCCCACTCACTTTTTGTATCCATCCTTCCAAATTGTTTTGCCATTTGTGTTTCTCATCATCCTAGATCACTTGAATATGTAACAACTAACAAGAATATCCAAGGGAACTAAATGATTTTTAGCTTTAATAAACTTATATTTATATTTTTGGATCTCAATTCATTTTTAAAAGTACCGATCTGGGAGGAGTATAGTTCAATTTAATGATATTCGGTAAGAATAAGAATACGAATACATATCAAATTTTATTTTACGAATACAGATCAAATTTTATTTTTTGATACGAACACCGAATAATCTGTATCCGCATATGAGACTCTCCGTTTACAGCCTCAGTGAAGAACCAAGTCCTAAACTGGTAACTGTAGTTATGTACATTCCACAATCCTCCAGCCTTTTGAATCCGCATATGAAACTAGCCCTACTTCAGTGAAGAACTTGGTCTTTTTCGTTTTTTTTTTCTTTTTTTGGGGTGGGTGGATCTAAACACCACTATGTTAAAATATATGTCACATTAGATGATGTTTTTCAAAATGGTCCAACTTTTAAACCGCCAAACCTCGAAAGCAAATAATAATGTTTCAAGACTGCTAATTGTGACAAATTTCGGTGTACGAGAATCTTCATTGCTAATCATAGCAACAAATGATGTTTTACATATCTAGTTTTTAAGATTTCGTTCCATCGAGGTACATAATCTGTAAACTCTTGTTTCGGAAGTATGTTCACCTATTTGTAATCTGTTTGGAAGCATGATAATAGATTTTAAGGCATTTACAGTTGGCCACAAGGGCTGTGAATAGATTTGAAGCAACCACGAACAAGTAAAAAGGACGAGAGTAGACTTGGGATCAGATACCCAATTCTTTGCATTCTGTCAAACTTAGTAGATTGCCCAAGAAGACAAAAAGACAAAAATAAAAATGCAAAGGTGCCCACTGCTTGATGAATGATGATTCTTTAAACAACATTGATTGGCTTATACACCACAAGACTTGTATGCACAACTTTTTTTCTCGGGTTTCAGCTAGAACAATGACAGCTACCCCTAATACGAAAGGGCATAATTCATGGGCTAATCTATGGGGCAAAAATAGGGCACCTCCATACATGAACAGGGCCAATTGAGGGATGGCAAATAACATAAAAATCTAGCAAAATAAAATGAAAGGAAAAAAAAAAAAGGTAAAAGGAGAGAAGAAACCCTGTACATGTACCTCTATATCGGTCTCTTATCTTCCCAAAGCTCTAGGGTAATGGTAATATACATAATTCCCAAAAATTAATTTGCCAACATCCCTTCAATTGTGTATACTTGACCTGTAGATATAACAATAATCACCCTCTATCTGTCTTGTAATGCCCTGATGGAACTATGAGCTTCATCTGCACAAACATCATGCCATTAGCAACATTGTTCACTAAAACCGTGATAGAAAGATGCAACTGTTGATATAATACTAATCAAAAGCGCAGACACCAGCAAGTGCAACAACCGTGTGAAATAGTGAGCTTACCTGTACATTGTTGTTACATTCGGCATGCCAACCCAAGCCGAGCAAAACCAGCTGGTCAAAGAATTACTCAATCCGTGGGAGTACTTTTCAGTTTAGAGTTGAGGGGGCCTGACATACAAACTATTACTCCCTCCTTGCAGAAGTTGGGTCTCCTGCTGAGATTGCTGCTGTTGTGTTTCTTCTTGTTGCTGCTGCAACAAAGGCAATGGTGTGGGAGGTTGCAGCTGCGAGGGCTGCTTTGACCACTGTACACCACCATCATGCACTACGGGGGGCAAGCTCCCTGAAGACTGCCTCTGGCCTAGCCCTTGACTGACAGGAGGCAGAGGCTCACTACCAGAATTTGTCAAAGACGGAGACCCAGAACTCAACTGAGTTGCATGATTGGGCATACTGGAATCATACACCGTTTCTGATGCCTTCTTTTGAGGAACACTAGCAGAAGAGACAACTGGTATTACATTAGCCGCATCAACACTGACTGGCACTGGGGCCGTTGTACCCATCTGAGACAAGTTATTGACAGGGCGCAGGTCAGCTTGAGCTTCTCTGGCTTGCAGCTTCTTTAGTGGGTCAGAATTCACTTGGCGATTCTGGTGAAGCACTCTTTGAACAGTTGGCTGAGTTTGATTTACTAACTTTAGGTGAGGCTGAGGCTGAGGCTGTGACTGCTGCTGCTGCTGTTGCGGGTTGGAAGAAGATATAACCGGTGGTGGAACAGCTTGAACGGAAGTGGATAATGTAGGACCAGCAACAACTGGTTGAACGTGATTTTGATTGCTATTATCAGAATGAGAAGGGATCTGTTGGATCTGCTTTGATGGAGTGGCCTGGCCAGAATACAGCTTTTGCTGAGGTTGGGTCTGATGAGAAGGAACTAATTGCTTCAGAGGTTGAATGGAATTTACTCCAGGCCCTGTATATAATCCCTGGCCTTGGATCATGTGCATAACCTGCTCCCCTTTCTCTGCAGGTTGGCTTCCTGAAGTAGTTGACAGGCCATTCAAAAGAGAGTGATCCATGGGAAGGTTCTGATGCATCAGCATGTTCCCTCTTCCTACACCTTTCAAAACCTTAGCCTGCTGTTGAGATTGTGACTGTTGCCGCTGTTGCGGGTGATGCCTACTAGCTTGTTGAAATTGTTGCTGCTGTGGCTGACGCTGTCGCTGCTTCCCCATTTGATTGGTTAACCCACCGCCACCAACTTGTGGGTTCCGGCCAACCCCATGAGGTGGCATGTTATGTTTCTGCGGATGCTGCGACATTGTAGACATCGGAGACGAAGTTGTCAGCGGTGATAATGATACTGGAGGAGAAGTTTGTGACTGAAGTTGGGCAGTATTTAGTGATGATGATACTGGTAACTGAGACTGCCCTTGAACATGTGGCATCAAAGCATTGGATGGAGCAAATTGTTGCTGCTGATGCTGCTGATGCAATAAACGCTGATGCTGAATCTGCCTCTCTTTAGCTAAACGGATTGCATAGGCTTGATGCTGCGTGTTGGTTGCGTGATTAGGTCCTTGAAGATGAGGATGATGAGAATTAGGAAGCACATGGGACTGTTGTGACGACACTAGATGTGGCTGCTGGTGATGGAGTGGGTATGATTGGACAGGAGGCTGAGTTGTCTGATTAGAGAAGGAGGAACTTAACCCACCAAATGGAGAAACTCCTGGGCTATTCCCTTGTGAAACCTGCATCTGAAGCTCCGGAACAATCATTTGCCTCTGATGTTCCGGACTCTGGGTAGGCTTATTTTACAAAAAAAAAAAAAAAGGATTTAAGAAAACAAAACAAAACAAAAAGTCAAAAACTTGAAAAATGGGGATGGAACAATTTTATGCACTGATAACAACTGGACAAATGCCAGGAGTACAGAACTGAAAAACCATGTCTATTTAATAATCATATTCCACTACAAAAGAATTCTGGTTGCAAACTATTTCAGCAAGATGACCCAAAAAAAGTGATCTATAATATCGAAGGAGCTACTCTGAACTTCTCCAATTTTATTTGTTAAATTGTATTCTACAGCCAATACACCAAAACGACCTATCTGTTCGAGGTCAGATCCATCAAGATTCAAGCCAACAAGCAACAACCGAGTGGGTAACAAAACACAAAAGGAAAGGTGCATAAATTTAAATAAAATGAAAGTAGGTTCCAATTCCCACACACCCGCCAAAAAAAACAAAAAATAATAATAAAACAAAATAAAGGAATAGAGAACTTTCAAAACATTGTGTCAGAATATTCTGTTTGAAAATCACACTTCTCGGTCCTTACGGCTTTACTAAAGCATAATATAAATACAATTATCTATAAACATTCTAAAACTTAAAAAACTGAAATACTAGATGACTCACCCGCATCATATGCAAAGCATCACGAGGTCTCATCATAGAGTTCCCTTGACTAGCACCAGGACCAGAGTGAACATTGACAGGATTTGGCATTGCCACCATACCAGAGGAAAGCATGCTGCCAGAATTCAACATAGATGACGAGGCAATTCCTTGAAGTCCTGGCCTTGCCATTGGTATACTTCTATTTAAGCCACATGCAATGCCCACACCATTTCCACCAGTTAACATTCTAACACCACGATCATTTCCTGGATGAACCCCAGGAACAGGCATACTGGACTGCTGGATGTTTCTACCAGATAACATTTGATTGTACTGTTGCATTCTTTGCTGTTCATCAATTGATAAAGATGCAGATCTTGGAATGCCAAATCTACCATCCCTTAATGTAGATTACAAAAAGACCGATGTAAAAAAAATAAGAATATTATATATGTACTGTGGACAAACAGATGATCTCAATATCTTCAGCATTACCTGACAGAGGCATTGAGTGGACCGGGTGGCGACGAAAAATTACTGCCAAGAACCACATTAGAAGACGCTTGTACTGAGGGATTCATACCAGATGCAGGAAGCATTGGTGCAACAGTACCCTGATTAGAAATTGGTAACCCACCAGTGTGAGGGCTTTGATAACCAAGGGATAGAACATCTGGACTAGATGCAGTTGCATCACACAGATCAAGAGGCCTTCATTGGAACAAATTACCAAACAAAAGAAAAATAAAGTTAATATAAAAAATTTAGCATTAAACATAATCCATACTTACATGGAGAGTTGAAATACTAAATAATAAAATACACAAACATAAATATAAGACAGAAGCATAAAATGTAAAGCTAATAAAATATGAATGAAATAATCACAATGACTTACGTGAGGACAGGCCCTCCAGTCATGTTATTTGGGCAGACTTGAGAAAGAGCAAGTGTATGAGAATTGTGAGGCTGCTGGAGTTGTTTCGGATCCTGTTTATTATTCTTAAAAATTCAAGTCAAAAATGAATATTATAGTAAGAAACGAGCCAAAATGCCAACTGTGGCAGCAGATCAAAATTTAATGTATAACGTAGATTTCAGAAATTAATTCGGCAGTTCCACTGTAGATGACCTTTAAAACAACATAATTTCTTGCTAAAGTAAATGTCACTCTTTTTATTTTCATTATTTATTAAAAAAAATAAAAATAGAATCATCCCAAACATAATGTATTTCAATACAAAGCAGACATCAATATTACAAGTTGGGATTCATTCGATCAAGATGTCGTCAGTGAAAAGTTAAGTTAATTCAATATCAAAACGCACCTCTGAAACCATGTGCCAGCTTAAGGGTAAGAAATTAATTCTTTTACAGGGAAGTAGGGAACACACAGATTTAAACGTTTATTAACCTGACGGTGGTAGAAAATTCCCAATCATTTACATATGTTTCAGACTTTCAATTCAATCTCTAGTATGGCCAACACCACTAGTATGAAGTCAGAAAAATCACAACAACAAACCAATTTTGGGACTTTCCGAGGCAAAATTTCTGGTATCAATTATTTTGTTGTTATTCCACATCAAGTAAGTATTGTGCAGACTGAACTAAAATTAAGAGGAAGGAAGGATATCTTGAACATGTAGGCGATCTACGTAAATAAACTGGCTAAATTCTAAATCCAGCCATCATTCAAATGCGGAGAAAGATAAGAATAAGAACCTTCACAAGATGCAAAATTTTAAAAAACTGGCTTGAGAACACAAGTAATATGAAACATTAAAGAACACTTGAGATAAAGGAAACCAACGCCAAGGCAAAAGCAGGCAGAAATGCATAGATAAGTTTGGATTTTCAGCGATGTTAAGAGTAATTTTTTGGAAATCAACAAACCTGAGTCCTTCTATGATGCTGCTTTTTCCCAATTAAAATAATTTTCTCTAAATGGGATTTAATTGTATTCTCTTCCATTGGCCCCTGCAAACGTTGAAATAACTGTCTTGCACTGCCCTGTGAAACATGCAGCATCCGCAGTTACTTAACAAAAAGCAGGTATGGTTACAAGGAAAATCACAAGGAAAAAAGACAAAGAAAAAGACATGAAAGAAATGGGAGGTTTGAAAAAAATTAAAAATATTTTAAGATTTGCCTTTGGAATGCCAGGTAAAGTAGACCGATAAGGTTGAGATGACCCTGAATCTTCAGCACTATCAGCCCCGTCACCAGCAGGGCTATCCATTAAAACCTTATGACGCTCCTTGCATTCTTTAGGCTTGCGGAATATGCACTGAACATGTTAAGTAAAAAAATCAATTATTTTGTCCAACAAGAGATGTATAAAATGGACAGAAAGGAAAAATAATAACTAAATAACCTATGTTACACCGACTCGGATGGAGTGTCCAATTGGACACAGTATTTTGAAGAGACCAACACGGGTACTCCTCAATTTTGTCAATTTTTTACACTAAAATGAAGTGTCAAGTCCCATACCCTTGGCTGAGAATCAAGTGTCCGACACGGGTAATTTAGAGCAAAATGAAGAGTCCGTATAACATAGTAAATAACTAGCACACAATATATAAAGTACAAATAAGAATACATCATTGTCCAGTGAGGCCTTACATACATTCATAGCACATATACACAATAAATGAAACCCCGAAGCTCAACCTACATACCAAAAGGACGGAAACAGAGAAAAAGGAAACATAACATATGTTTACCTTGAATTGCAAAGTGCTACTAATAGCATCACTGACGAGCTCCCAATTTGGACCCATATCATGAACCAGAACAACGAGTGCCTAAGATGTCAAAAATGATGGTATTATAGAACACTTATTTTTGGTGTGTAAAGGTCCATGAATGGTAAATTCTCTAAGAACATGAAAATGTAGAAGGGAAAAAATGAATATAACCTGGTCTTCAAATAGTGACCATGGACCTCCTGAACCTGGCTGCCCAGCATGCATCTGCAATGATTCATATTTAAAAGCTTATCAGAATCAAACCAAAATAGAGTAATAGTAATCGGAACATATTAGATTGACCAGGTCATCTACTTATAGTACCTTCAGTGCTTTGCCTTTCCGGCCTCGATCCCGGCCGCCAAGCATTTTGATGAACTTGTTTGGGTTAGACATATTACTCATTTGTGAAGCCACTGGAGAAGGAATTGAGCCGCCCATAGGAGTAAGATTGTCAACCGAATTATCTAGTGATTGCTTCATCATCTTTGGCTTCTTCATAACATGTTGACCATATAAACCTTCACAGAGACATGGATGTTACAGACAGAGAACATGAAAAAAATTCAGAATGTTGTCAAAGCATTATCAGTTGGGAAAAAAGCTGTACCACTGCTTCCATTAGACTCAAGTTGATGACTCTCCAATCTCCTTTTTAAATTATCTTTCTGCATCATGAAGGGGACATAAGATTTTAACTACTCTAGGAAAGCCATAGGATAACAAATGGCTAAATAACCCAGTTACTTGGAACAGAAAATGCGTATCAAGTACAGCAATTTAGGAAGAAGCATAGTTGAACATAGCAATTATTTTTCTTTACATCACGAGAAGAATAAGGCTGCAAGCCTCCCATCATAGTATTTACAACATCATCAGCCAGTTTATAGCCAACCTTCAGATACATCTTATGCCAGTCTCTTAAGGATCCAAGGAACATTAAAAGTATCCTAAAAGGGCTTTTCAACAAATATTGGATAGTATAAACTAACCAAAAGGTCCAAAACTTTGCTACCTCTTCTTAAAATAAACTAGCTTACTTTTACTTATGGAATCAAAATATAGAGCATAGTTGTCATGGCGTTGCCTAGGCGACGACTAGGCGTCCTGGTGCTAGAGAAGAACAAGGCAACGCCTTGGACGCCGAGCCGCCAAAACTTACGCCTTGGTAACTGGCCCAAGTTAAGTGATTAAGTCATTTTGTACCCATGACTTATCATAACCCATAGACTAGCTTGTGACAATTGTTGACTTAGTTGATCTTTATTTTCTACGTAGTATTTGTTGACTTGTTCTACTAGTTTTCAATGTAAGGGTTTTATTTTTGAATTTTGATTGTGAAGTATTCATATAATTGTAATTGTGTTTTTAATTGTATTCCATACTGTTAGTTATTATGTTTTGAATTTTAATGTATATAAATTTTTATTGACGAATATACTTTTGAAGTAAAACAAATAATGTATAAATTGCACATTGTTAACGACTTGTCGTCATATGGACGCTATGGCGGGCGCCTTATCGCCTAGGCGTCCGCCCGCCATGGCGTCCTGCCGGTCAACTACCGTTGAGTCTCGCTGTAGCGTCGTGACAACTATGATATAAAGAAATACACTATATTATTTTCTATAGTTTTTATATCAGAATTGTGGATAACAAAATGATAAAATAATAAAAATTCTATAGAATGCATAAAAACTAGTCACTTCATAATATTGTCAAATCTTCCCACCTAGAAGTTGCACCTCTGAGTTCGAAAATTGAAAATTAGTGCACTATCAACCCTCAAGGCACCATGTTTTCAAAATGAAACAAAACTTACATGCTCATTTTGAAAATTGGAATCCATTTGCCATCTGTGTTCATATGTGGAACCCTGAAACAATATATAATTCAGGGAAGAATAAGACGGGGCAAAAAGACTTAAAAATCATTACGACTATGCAAGGAGGATAAAGTCTCCTCTATTAGATGTTCAAAGCTGAGTAATACCGAATTTTTTGCCTTCTTTTTCTTTTTGGGTTTATGTGATATTTCAGTGGAGTCAAATGGTAGCTGCTTATCAAAGTCTCGTACAGACTCAACCTCCAAACTATTTGGAATGTGGGATCCACCCTGTAAAGTACTCTGATCATCCTGAAAAGAGTTGGTATCACCACTGGAAGCATCTGTCTTATTTGGTGCCTGAACACAACCAGAAGTTCCAGCATTAAAAGGACTTAAAACTCTCTGTCGGGAAGCAGTCCGCATACGTTTTGTTGGAATCGAAACATTAAGAGTGTTGGCAGACCGTTTTCCAATTATTATAGATTGATGGTTCCCAACTTTATTTTCAATGCTTTGCATAAATGGCATGGATCCCAATTCATGTGATCTTGCAGCATGTGCTTTCATCAAATGTTTCCGCTTCTTCTGGGAAAATTTGGATGACTTGCTACCATCAAAAGCTCCTGGCAAATAATATGTGCTAGTTTCCCCTTCATCCTCTTCAAAAGCATTCTCTTGAGATCCAAATTCTATAATAGGGAGTAAACTTGTTAAAATACACAAATGAACTGAAAACCAATGCAGAAATAAATCACAAGTAATGCAGAAATAAATTACAAGCTGTATCAGAACACCTGCTAGAGCGTCATAGCCAGATGTTTCCACTTCCTCTTGCATGCTGCTGACAGTGTTCTAAGGAAGAGGACAAAATATAGAATTTCAATTAGAGTCATCAATATGAAAAAAGAAGCCATGGCAACCAGCTAAAATATAACGAGACACGAAAACCTTGAGTAACATGAACCAATATATGATACATACAATCGCAAGATATCTGAATTAGGACGAAATTTCCAGACTCTTTTCTCTCTGGCAGTTTGAAATTTTCTTTTAGATATATGAAGAAATCTACTAGATAGAAGAGGAATATAGCCAAGGTGAACAAGCAGTTCACCAAACAAACAAAAGTGGGAAGTCCTTCAAAAAGGAAAGCTCCCCAATCCATATAAATATCAAAAATTGCTACACCTCGAAAGGCCCCCATGGCCAACGCCCATAGAGATGACAAAAGAAATTCAATCCCAAAGCAGGTAAAAGGTAAATAAGAATAACTAAAAATCCTTTCATTTCTCTTTGTGCTTTGACTTCTTTCTTTGTCCATTTGTCTAGAGTTAAAACCTCTCAATAACCATTTCCTCTGGATTTAGATTGATATACATATATATAAAGAGAGAAAGAGACTGTATTCCTTTAACAAGGCACAAGGAACAGAGAGCTTTAATTGTCAAGATACTCGGTACTAGAAGTGAATTAATCACCCGCTGGTACTTCATAAATTTTGGCCCATATATTAGCACGTGTTCACACATAAAAGGTTTTCATGAATAGGTAAAAAAAGAAGTTGGGATTTATGGCCGACAAAAAGTAAGACTTGGGTACATGGAGGAGATGAGGAAAGATAGCAACAAAGTTCTAGTTGTCCCATATAACATATTGATGAGTAATATATTTACCTGACATTGCAGCAAATGGGATTCAATAGATTTTCTGTAGGTTTCCATTGCGCCAGCAGGAACTGAATAGAAGAGGTTCTCCTGCAAGAAAATGAAAGGGTCAACATTGAAAGAGAAATAAGAATAGAAACCATACACAAAACATGTGAGAACATAAGCATTGTCTAGACTGCAGTGGTCAAGCTGTCAGTTTACTAAGAATTACAAATGACCATAAAGTGTTTACTTCTGTTAAGTGAATCTCCCATGACTTATCCAGGATGCCCAAATCAGACATTCTATCAGGAGTCACAGGCGATTCTGCTTGGACATGTTGAACACTGCAGCTATTGTATTTCAGAAATCTCAATCCATATCCCTGAACTGCATTTGTGAAAGCTTTGCCAGGTTTTTGCAACTCCTGCTCTTTGCTTGTTTCCTGCCACAAACAACGAGGTATAAAATAATTATGCAAATAACCCCACCTTTCCCCTTCAAAGAGATTAAGATCAAATTTCAACCTAGAGAAAATCAAAGATAAACTCAAACAAGCAACATTACCAATACAGCAACTGAAGGTTCACACGAAGGCCCAGCTCAAACATCTATAGCAATTGCAACAGATACGACACAACTATTCTAGATTAACAATATATATCAAATTAACTCAACAATCCATATATAAACAACTTCTATACTAAAATACATAAGCTTTAAATCAATTTCATACAAAAAAATTGCGCTGCTCATTAATTTGTGTAGTGGATAAAGACTAATTTGTGTCCCATGGTAGTTGGTACCAACACTTGACTTTAGAAGGTGCAAATAAGTCAAAATTACCACAAATAAAAGTCATACACAAAAGCCAGATTTTTATACACATGATAATTGTGTTATTGCTAGTAAGAATAAGAAGTTTCAAGTATTATCAACTTGCATAGATTTATTCTATAACACTACACATGGCAGTTATTTAGAAAGTAACAAGGATAAGATCTTAAGGAAAATATTAGTATGCAATGCAGAATCCAACTTGATGCTGCTAATTAATGTAGTTCCTAATAATGCAAATAGATCTCAGTATAAACTTGATGAATATTAAGAAAGATTGTAAGAAGTGGAACATAGAGACCAGTGTTACTGAAACGTGGTACGTTTCGGTACGCGGTACGAATACGGGTAAGCGGTACGCTACATAGCTAAAATGTCATATGGGTATATTTACATAAGTGTTTTTGAGTTAGAAATTCGCTTAGAATCTAAATGTAATAAACCTAAGTTTTATAGAAGATTTTTAATTGAATAAACAAGTTGATTGTTTTATAAATATGTTGGTACAAATGTAAGTTTGAGCATTCAATACTAAGTTATAATATTGATATTAGTGTAATTATAGTTAAACAACAAAGTAATTTTTCGGTACGCTAAATTTAGAGTATTGGTACGTAAGAATACCCTGTTTGGGTACGCAAGTACCAATACGCGATTCGCTAAGTCTATGAGAGTATCTGGTAACTCTGACAGAGACTTTTTAAGTATGTAGTAATTATGATGTGAACACATCCATCTGCGATTCCATCATCTCTTTTCAACATAAATCTCCAACAGATCTACTTTTTTTTATATAAATAATGGTGCATATGTATTCATCCAGAAATAAGGATGGAAAAAAAAAGGAGTTGCACCAATTAGGAGAGATCACTGCCTGCCTTAGCATTATATATGAGGGGAGAAACAATAATTATGTCTAACACTATTTAGACAGGTAACTAAGAGCACGTGTAAAGAATAATAAAAAAACTGAATTGTTGACCAAATATTAATTGACCAACTAGTAACAAGAAAGAAGGAAAAATTAAACATCCTGCATCATACAAAAATTCAACCCTATCCTCAATCAGTCACATAAGCATATTGTTGATGTCGGCTTATAGAACCAAAACTTGGATAATTAATATCTAGAAGTACCTCTACCCAACGCCAGAAGTCCATGACAGCTTTTGCCAGGTTGTGAGCTACTTCTTTTTTCTTCCGACAAGAATTTTGCTCATGAAATTTTAAAAGAGAAGCAGAAGCAGCTTGATGACCTATTTGAGCAGCAGCACTAATCTTCCAAAGCCGTTCCTATAAAAAAAATTGAAGAGGAAAAAACTGTAAACCTGGAAGGGAGCTAAGCAGAAAGCGGGTACTGAAATAGTTTAGAAGGAAGATATCTCAATTTGTAGCTACAATTACCCTACATGAGAATACATTCTAGATAAGTAAAAAGAAAACATAAATGATTAAAAAACACAATTTCTAAAGTTTATTGATAAGATCAGACCTGTGCAAAATCATTTGCCAACCATGCCATTTCCTCGAGGACAAAATCCCAGTGAGATTTCCGACGATTCTCCAGTGGTAATGTATGAACAGATAACTCAGCAATCCTCTTACGTTTGGCCTGTTTACCAAATTTTGTTAGAGATTAGGGAATAATAGTGAATGCAAGGACAAACTCCCTTCATGTTCATCAGAATAAATATCACAAGTAGACTAGGGCACAAATTAATAACCTCTATAATTCGCGCCTCTTCTAAAATAGAATCTTCATGTGCCTTTGTTGCAAATTTCAAGGTTACTGGAGAACAAGTATTTCGCTCAGGGGAAACAGCAGAAACCCCAGCAGACAATGTAGTCGCAGGAGTCTCTTGAATAGAGGAATCCATTGATCCCTGAAGTCTACCGGTACAATCATTTTCACTTTCATGGGTGGAATTGGAACCCAACAAATTACTGGGCTTTCTGTCGTTTTCTGAAGCAGTAAAACCATCTGGTACCATTCCCATAATGGAAATAGGATCTTTCACCTCTATTTGAGAGCCAGATACTTTTTCTTTTAATGGGTCCTCGTCTTTCAAAATAGAACCATTTTCTAAGTGGCTTTTATAAAAGTTATCGCTGTCGTCATTAGTGACAGCACAAATGTCATCAACTTTGGTATCATTATTTTCCTTATCTAATTTATCACCTTCCATATTTGGTTTCTCCTCAAATGCCACAGTTTTTTCCTTAGCATTCCCATTAGAGCCACCATTTCTTAAATTGGTACAATTTTCACCATCAATATTTCCATCTAAGCTAAGGTTGGTTTGTGTGCAAGACGACTCTGAATCTAAACCCTTAGTGCCAAATACTGTGATGTTATTTTGAACTTCATTTAATGTGCCTTTTCCATCTACCTTTTCACCACTTAACCCATTCATTTGACTGGACGTAACTTGATCTTCATCTTTTGCTGTAGCCAGAGAAGGGGCAAATTCAAGACCTGCTAAAGCGATCTGTCCCTTATCCCCAAGAGATTCAGGTTTCCCAGGAGCCACATAAACAGGAGTTCTCTGAGCATCAAATTCTGAAAACTGATTAAGCTGGTTGGCATCAGAAAGACATCCTTTGGTAATGCCAATAGCTGATTCTACAGCCTGCACAACATCCACCTCTAAATCTAACCGACTAACGGGCAGTTCAACCTTGGGAGCCATACTACAATTTGGACTTGTAGCCTTGAAATTAGACTTCGAAGAAACAGTACGATCCTTCTGGTTGTCTGCATCAACTCCCAACCCCTTTGCATCCCTCGGAGCATGGCGAGAAGCAAAAGAGGCATGACCACCGCGAGATGGGACTACATCCGTAGAACTTGATCGAGCACCATCACGGCTTGGCCGGGATCTGTTCCTTCGCTTATATGCTTTCCTTGGGAGCCCAAAAGCAACAGAGTCACCTGATTCTTTGGCATGTTGACTTCCATCCAACTGGGAAGACTGTTCAGAAGGACCAATATTACTCCTAGCAGAATTTGTAGAATTCCTTTCACCTTTAAGATAGTCATTTTCTCCATCAAATAGCAAGAGATTATCAGCACTATTGGGATCATAAGCTGGAGGTGCCTCTGGTCTACCATTACTCTCTACAGAATCCCCAGGAGGTGAAGCAGCCAGTGCAAAACTACCTTTTGCTTCACTGCAATAACAGAATATCACATTATGCGGACCATAAATAGTAAACACTAACTGAATGTATGATCAATGCCTCCATGACAGAACAGGAAATTAAACCTGGGCACAAGCTGTTCAGGATGTTGGTCCGTCAACGAAGTAGACTGAACACTAAGTGAAGCTGCATTCCCTGCTCTGAAGTCCAAAGGATCTCCACCCTGCAAATAAGAATAGATTATTCATCCCAACTAGAGTGATTTCAGATCCATTTAGAAGATCCGAATAGTGAAAGAATATGAGCTGCTTACTTTCTCAAGAAAATCTAACTGTCTCTTTGCCTCCTCGTAAGAAACATAATGCTGCCTGTTAACAATGAAGAGTTTTCACGTAGTGTAACTAACATGTCTGATGTCATAAATACAAAAGAAAATAGACATTACCTAAGCTCTGCTTTAGTCTCCTCAATTACTGCTAGCTGCGGAGAAAGGTTGGTACCAACACCACCTCCGCGGTCAACAACTCCTCCCATGGAATCAACCTCAGCATTGACTAAGAGAGATCCTGAACTACATTCATGCATTCCTATTACAAAACCTAAAGGTGTTCCAGTCCCATTGATTCAAGTTTAATCAGATCCTTAAAACAAAAGAATATTACTGTTCAGAAAGAACTTTTAAACATAAAGAAAAGAAAGTATGTATTAATAACATTCAGAAAATAACAACTTTTTAAAAGAATATAGTTCGATTGCAAAAGACTAACATAGCTCAACAAAAAACAAATATTTTCTTCTTTAATAAATTGAGAATGGAAATAAGATCATACTAAATTTCAGTTAAAAAAGAAAAGGATATATGCAAGGTGGTATCTTAGTTCCTACTAAAGCATATGGATAGAAATAGACTTCGAAGATTTTCAAGATTGAACAATCCCATGTTTGGACAGCACTAACTTTACAATTAAGGGAACACAAAGGATAACTGATACAGAAAAAGTAGACAATTTACTAACTAGAGGTGAAAGTTTGTTAATTGGACATAACTTTACTAGATATCAACATTGATACTGCAAAAGTTACATGCATAAGACATCCTATGTAACACCTCAGTCCCACATCGGAAGCCCTTGCCTACGGTTGAACAACATGCTTTTCTTTTGATTCGAGTTCTAATTCTTTACAAGAAAGATGGGAGCTGTAGCAAACAAATGTGCACAAACTGGAATTTTATGACAAAGAAATTCAGCTATGGGGCAATCTCTAAGGGCATGGGCACCCTCCTCAACCGAGAAGATATGCCTATATATAAGAGTTCATAAGCTGCTATCAATAGTACTTTAAGTCATGATCTTTAGGTGACCCAGTGGTTAGCAAAAATGTATTAGGACAATAGATTGCGTCTTCAGACTCGAGATTTGACCCCAGCTGTTACATAAGTATCTAAGCTGACTCTCAAAACTCAGGTCAAGCCATTTGATCGGGCGGAGGTGAGGACACGAAAGTGGTTAATATTATCCCACATGGGAGAGGATGTGTCAGAGGTGGGGACACGAATAAGCTGGTATTATCCCGTAATGGCTAGACTCTAGAGATGCAAAAATTCTAGACTATGTGCTCCTAAATCTTAACAAGGGCATCGGTTATTTAAATGGGGAGATTGTAACACCCTAATCCCATATCAGAACATGTGAATAAGATTTGTTCGTATAAAAAATCTTAAACTACTACCAATAGTACTTTCAGTTAAAACTTTTTGGTGAGCCTATGGTAGACTAAGATGACCCAAGAAGATATTATTGGGACAGTAGATTGAGTCTTGGTATGATTTGATTTGATTCAAACCAGGATTGACCTGGGTTGTTATACCCTACAAAGATCGTTTTCCCTAAAGTAAGGTGTCGAATGAGAATAAAAAAAATCATTTTAATCCTGGGTTGTTATACCCTACAAATGTCGTTTTCCCTAAAGTAAGGTGTCAAATGAGAACAGAAAAAATCATTTTCCAAATGAGTGCTGCACATTTATTGGAACTGTGAGTTCCATCAATTTGTAGTGTAATTTCGTAAAAGATAAAAAATAAAAAATATTGAAACTTTTCCCTAACACCAAGTTTGTGAGTTAGGTGAAAAAGAAAGGGGTAAAGAGAAAGATAATTTATTTTGGACCATGAGTTTGTTCGTGTGACTTGGTGATTTAGGCTTTTGATAGCCTGTATTTTCACTGTACATGGGTGACACGAGTGCTTCTATGAATAAAATCTTACTTATCAGAATAAAACAAAAAATTATTTTATCTACTCTTGGGTATGGAAGAAAAGAAAGGAAAGAGTAGGTTATTACTAATTTGCCCATACTCATTTTATAATAGTATTTTATAATAGTATGTTTAACAATATTTGTTTGTTTTGGGTAATATTGGAATCAGGAAAAAAATATTAGCCTTTATTCTACTTTTCACCACCCGAATTTACGGTGAAAAGTTTTGGGAAGAAAGTGGGAGTTACTTTCTACTCTTTTCTATTCTTGTCTTCCCTTAAAAAATTCACAAACAGTGGAATTTGACTTTCCTTGATCACTTTTTCTCCTTTCCCATTCATACATTTGAAGACCAAACACTTCTATAAAGGATCAGTTTATTTTCTGTCCCTTTCATACATTTGAAGATCACTAACAGCTAGTGGGCACTCTAAAACACATGACCAACAAATTTTGGATGTGAGTAAAACTTTAAAAAATTATAATGTATTCAGGGATGGGTTGATGTTTCTTTAATATTCTTTTACCACATTGTACAGTTTTTTGGAACAAAGATAAAAAAAAAACACTCTTCTAAACAATAAGAAACTGATTTTACCTATATAGCATGTCTGTTGGTAATGCATGCTAAACAATAAGAACCTGTCTATGTATGTGCAAATAGGTATATTAACAACACCCAGCAGTGTTTGTATTATGCATGCTAAAAGATTTCCATGTAACCATGTTTGGATGCTCCCCTTCTTGTTGCAGCCATGAAACATTAACCAATTAGTCAAAAATAAAATCATCTTAAGAAGCTTAGTTAAAAATGCTTATTCTTAATTCCATGTTCTCTTTTTGCGCTAAGTACTCAAATCTATATGCTAAAACACATTACTATTCATCAAATGGAATGGGAACTGTATAAGAAATGCCCTACAGTAATGATAGTAAATACACATCAATGCATATCTAGGATCATAGACACAACATGGTTCTTTTGCAACTGAACCAAACAAATATAGGTAAAAAATATACAGCAATAAGATTATTTAACAATTGAAGGCATATGAGAGCTGACGTGCACACACAGAGCTGATATGTAAAAGCATAAAATTATAATCTTCAGAGTTGTATTTAATTAAACATAATCATAGCCATTAGAGTTATCAATACTCGTGAAAAGAAAGATCAATTGTAATAAAGGCACTTAAAAAGGCAGATAGCAATTCACCACTCGAAGCCTAGGCCTCTCTCAATTAATTGCAAAATATTAGCAAATGACAAAGTCACCATAGCAGTAATGACCTATATGATATTTTACAAACTAGTTTACTACCTTAAAAATGCTAGCATGATTGGGAAGAGAAATAACAGTTTTCCACACACACATAGATTGCACAGACATCTGCAAAAACTGAGAAAAATAAAGTACAGAATTTCTATAAGATCTTTGCCATGACTTTGGAAAGGCTTTAACAAACCAAACAAGAGGGGCTGAACAAAAATAGATGAACCAGAATGGTACTTGTCAAAAGTTGAAAAGCACATATATAACAGAGATATAAACTGAATATGCTTGGAGATGCATGAGAATATATCCATTATCCATTGAATAATCTGTGGATAACTGTTTAATAACCAGGTAGTAGTAACTAGTCAATCCACTAACCCGCGATACATTCTTGATCACTTGATTAATGAAGTTAAACTGTGATTAAGTAATAGGATCATGTAAACCTCACAAACCAATGCGCACGAAAATAACTCTAATAACTGCATTAAAAAAATAGAAAATATTACAAATTTGCAACCTGCTTCAATCTTTTTTAGTAATCTCTATGTTCAGCATAATACCACCAGTAAAACATTCAAATTCTCACAAGAACATCTCAACAGAACCGACAAAAAAAAATGAAGGCACTGAGTTTGAAATAACCACTAACCCCGAGTTTGTTTCACCAGCAAGGCCACACTAAATTCAAGTTCAATTGAAAAAGCTCCACGAATGCATCACCTGGCATGCAAACCCTCCAAGCATTCAATCACAATGCACTAGCATAATCCAATGATACAGAATTACACACTCATTGCCTCATAATGAACCCTAAGCACCAGCAATTCGAGCACCAGTCCTCATTCTAGGGTTTGCATAAGTCCAAATTCTAGGGCTTGTGGACGAATATACCTGAATTCTGAATAGCTCCGGAACAATTCGCAGCTAAGGCTTTCTATCTCTTTCTAGGGTTTTGCTCTGATGCAACGTACCCCAACTCACAGCAAATAAATTTGCCCTACCAAATTTCAGCCTCGCTAGCATTAAGCGCTCCCTCAAACTCCTCCTTCTCTACATATGCGTGCATAATTGTGTGCATATATTAATAATATATATATATATATATATTAATTTATGTATATGAAGAGTATATATCCCTCGTTCTGGTTCGTCTTCGTGCTCGTTCCGTAAGTTTTCCCTCTCTAAAATTTTCTCTCTCTAAGATTGTAAAAACTATTCGTCCTCTGCGAGTAGTAATGGGCTGGACATGCAGACGACGAAGAAGAGGCCTTTTTGCGTAAGTCCATTTGGGCCATTTTTGTTCCTTAGTTACTATACGTGTAGCACGCCATTTTGTTTTCCCATTTCTCTACGGTTCCATTCCAATGTCATTTAGATTATTTTTCAGGGGTAGGGTACTATGGGGAAAAAATTTCCTCTTTAGCCAATAGGAAACATGGATTTTCCTAAACGGAAGCCAGAGAAAATTTTGCCATCCATCTTGTATTTATTGAGGGGTAACTGTTTACCTAACTTTTTAACTAATTCATTGTTTGAAAAAAACAACAAATTTCAACTAAATAATGACTTCATTTATTATACTTTTAAAAGGAAAATAAGTTTTAAAAAAATAACCTTAATTTATTGTTTCTATGTATCAATGCAGGCCAAGATATAATCTCATGCATGAATAAATATTTATGACATAATTAATTATAGCAACATAGTGTATTTATTACACTGGCATGTGTGTGTATGTGTATATATATATATATGTGTGTGTGTGTTTGGGCACCCATAATTAAATGCATAATTGTACTAATATTCTCATCTTCGTGTGTTTTTAAATTTTGAACGAGATTTGACAGCAAGACTCGTCTTATAATTTTTTATGCGAAAATTCAAAATACATATTTTCGTGACACATATTATATGTCGTTAATATTCAACTGTATAATACGTCATCAATTAAGTTATAAAAATATATTCATTAATACTTCATCCATTACATATTATTTGATCATTATTGACTTTTTAAAGTCAATTTAAAAAAAAAATTAAACTTAAAATTGGCATAGATTCTTTTAATATTAATCACTACAATAATAAATATTGTAAAACTATCTAAAAAATATTACTCATTGTAAGTTTAATTGTTTCATAATTTTTAATGAGTCATCTCGATTTTGAGTTTAAAAATATCTCAAATTGACTTTCAAAAATCAATAATGATCATATAATTTAAAACGGAAATGATACTATCTATCACAATTATTTTTCCTCCCCTTAACATATTTTTATTTTTTAAAAGAAAAAATGAATCAACTTTACTTGGTGATGCATTCTATATCATTCATTATATGCAAAGAGAACATTACCAAAATATTATATTTATGTAACTCAACAACAACCATCAAAATCTACAAGATATTGTAATTTACTCATAATAAGTCAATATTTAAACCTCATGATTCAATGTGTTTCCTAAGATAAGAAAAGACTTATCTTTAATTATCATCTCATTTCACAATAAGAGTTCCATCAATACGTTGATTCTCTTTTATAAAATTATAAGTCTTATTTCTATTATTACATAATATAAAATTATCCAAAGCACAATACTTGAGGATTCTTAATGTAATTAAAAGTGGTTATATGAGAGATGGTTATACTAGACACCGAGAGAGAAGTATCCCAACAAATTACAAGCCAAAATATCATTAAGAAATAAATAGCTGAAGAAAACTTTTGCTTGCAACCATGTCTGCAATTCTGGAACTGTTAAGAATAATAATTCAAGTATTTTTTTTACATGTTGATATTTGGGCCAACCTGCCGGTCTTTTTCACCTTTCAATGCTCGATCTCTATATAAGTTGGAACAAGCATATGTAAATCAACTCCACTAATTATGCTGCTCTTTGCCCAACAGTACTCCAAATAAATATGCAGCTCCCTGGCTAAAATTTCGTGTGCAGGACCAGCGTTAATTTAGCACCTACAGGACCATTAAAGTTTTATTTAGGGAAAGCACCAAAAGGTGATCTTGTAATCACTAATCAGTTCCTTCTCTGGACTAAACTTCTGAAAATATCACAGGTAATGGAATTGTCTCAAAAGCTATCAATCCACATTATATATATCTCAGCTCCACTGCCAAGATCATTAGCAGAATATCATTTCAAGGGTTGGTTGGATGAGTGCAACCGCCACCAGAAGCTTGAGTCGCTCTTTTTCTGTCTCTAAGCAGCACGAATATGACTTCTACAGCAACTCCAATGTAGTTCATTTGCAAGACCCGTCCTGGATGCATATCAAACAGCCAGACTTCAGAAATGATCATTGAACATGCTTTGGTCTCTGCATAATCATGAACATGGTGTTGGTTGGTTATACAAACGTATCCAGCAAAATGAGGCACAAACACTATGCAAGACTTGGTTTCTTTCAAACGAGTTGAACTTAAGTGGATGCTATCTGATCATTTATAGATGGTGGACCATTGTTAAAAGGAACTGTAGAGCATACCTGAGATGACTTCTTCATATTTTACGTATTAATTTCTCCACCGCCCAGAAGTATTTCTGTTCGGCAAATTTACTAGATTAACCGGATGAATGCTTCACATAACTTTTGGGATGGACTGCAACTTGGACAGTTGTACCATTCAACTCTTATATGATAAGTATCTACTCCACTGATGGCCTACTTTATTACAGGGAATACAAAATTAATATATTTTGTTATATTCTGATACTACTTAACTGCCAACCAGAGAAATAAATCTGAAAAAGAGAGAAACATAAACAGAACTAAAGTGAGATCAGGGGGATTAACCTTAGATAGTTGAATTCCCCCCACCTGTAGCCAAAGCAGATGTATCTGAGATGATGAAACAAACCAGTTCCATCAATATGTAGAACACGCTATTTAATCCCATACATCTTTGCCACATCAGAAAAACAGAAACTGACTTGGTAACAAGTAACAAAAACCCACTTCACATGTCATGAAGATTTTGCGATTTGCATTAAAATTAGGCTCCAAAAATTAAGAACCATCAGTTTCTTATAGCAGAGTGATATAAAATGTAAAGGATACTGCAAGTATTCTCCAGCTTACAAGCATTCAAGTAATTTACCAGGCTGCCTGGTAGACATCTATCATTAGTAACGTGGATGATAAAGGTTTATAGCTTGGAAAGATAACACGTTGCAGGTGTATAGACTTAGCCGCCATCGCTAAAAATCGATGTATTTTACTAAAATGCTTTTTAAGAGTCAAAAGCTGACAGCTCATATATATTGCTTCTACAAAGACATCTCCTTTATAATCTGCTGGAAGCAGCGTCTGGCATTTCGTCAAAATTCTTCATCTTTATTCTCAAAGAATATTACGAAAGACCAGTTGGAAGAAAAAATAATTGTTTACTTTCTGAATTATTAAAGCGCTTACCTAAAAGAAGTAATGCCTGATTTTATATTTTTAAGTAGTAAATGAAAAAAGAGTAACAACCGACTAAGGAAAACTTAAAGACAAATATTTCAAAATGCAAAAAGTACACATACAAAGAAAAACTTGTTTCTGGTAAAGTATGTTGAAGCTATCTGAAACAGTGAGAATTTCACGAGAACATCTGTTCCCTCAGTCTACTAGATTGATATGTTTTGAAGCACTTTAGTTTAACTATGACAAATAGTAGTACCAGTGAAGCAATTGTAAACCAACACTAATATTATGCAAATTTGCAACTTCTAGACAAGGCAGGAAAGTACAAGATATTATCCTCTGCAACAAAATTTCACTGGAGTAATAAATTCCAAATCGGTAATGCATGCAGCGGTTGAAAACTACGTTACGAGAATATATGTGCAATTGTACACAGACAAAACCACTGGGTAACGGAACAGTGATCCCTTGGATTGGATCTCTAAGAAGTTTCCATCGAGAGCAGTTCAAAGTCTAGGTTACAAAAACTGAACAACAAAAGCTAAATGTTCATTCGGGAACACTTTTTAAACAGTTTTATTTTTATTTTATTTTTTGCTTTTCTACTAATACTTAATTTTTCTGGGAAGTGTGATTAACATTTTCATAGGTATTAGTAAAAAGGCAACTACAAAAAAAAAATGTACTTAAAAAAGTGTTTCCAAATGAACACCAAAAAATTTTCTGAAATAGTTTTAGAAAGTACCACTGTCTCTATATAAGAAGTAAAATATGAGCACCAACTAATAATTGTAATTTGCTAGATTAAAGGACCATATTAATCAGTCTGCCGTTTTCTACTGCTTCCCATTTTTTATTTTCATAATTTACAGAGAAAGTGAGTAGTACTTACAAAAGTGATGAAAACTTACTTTTGATGGGTTTAACCTGTAATTCTTCTTATCAGAAGGTGATCTTTTTCATTCCTGATGACGACCTCTCCAATGAAGCAAGTACATCCTTGAGCTCTTTAACATGGCTAGTCATTCTACTCATGGAATAAGCTTTAATCATGGTTCTATACGTAATCTTATCAGGCTTACATCCTTTCCTCTCCATCAATTCAAGCACTCCTTTCATCTCTGCAACACATCCCATCATCCCAAAAGCATCCACTAGGCAGTTAAAAAACACAGTATCAAGTGTAACATCTGAATTTTCAATAAATCGTAGAACACCACCAATTTTGTTAGCTTTTCCAGCTTTCCCATAAGCTCTTACAAGTGAACATAGTGTGACACAGTTTGGTTTGATCCTCTCTGACTGCATCAACCTAAATAAAAACTCCATCTGTTTCAAATCACCAGCCCTTCCAAATGCATCTATTACTACATTGTAAGTGACAAGTGTCCATGAGAAGTGATATTTCTCCATGTATTCCATTACAGCGCTCATTTTCTCATAATTACCAGTTTTCCCATAGGAATCTAAGAGTATGTTGAAGGTCTTGATGTTGGGTTGAATCCCAGCACTTTGAAACTTCTCATAACACTTCTCCATTGTTTCAATTTGCCCGCTGTTGCCAAATGCTCTCAGCGTGGAGTTCATAGTCCATACATCAGGCTCAAATTCCTGCTGGCGAAGCATTTCAACAAGTGTTGATTCCATTTGAGTGAACCTTAAAGGGAATGGAAAAAGTGGGTCATTTTCTTCTGGCAGGTATTGTCAAAATATAACTATATAAGGCTCTATCAGGTTGCCAGACGGTGGATAAATTTAAAAGGAACAAACAATTTTTCACATTTAGTTGAATCATGGGAAGAAAATGAAAAATAACGATGAACACAGGTTGCGGAATGGCATCAACAATGTGGGAAACTATCAGAGTAGCAATGGTGTCTTGGTAAGAGGTTTCAGCAGTGACAATGATGAAAGTGATGGCTGTTCCATTTCTTAAATATTTTTCTCCCATCACCATAGTTGTCACATCGTGAATCGTATCGTGTATCGAAGACCTCCATATCGTGTTTCATGTATCGTATCGTACGATTTCCAAATGAAAAATGTGATAATATATATTTAAACATATAAAACACGCAATTTATTGGACAATCAAGCATATATTAGATTGACTATATATAAACGTAGTCAAGTAAATATTATTATAGACTAAAAATAAATTTTACAGTTAGATAGTAACCAAAATATTCTAAATTGATTTATTAGATATTATTTTTAGTAATCTTTATAGAGTAATAAGAGAAAACGAAAATTCAAATTCACCTTTTATCTATAAAATAAAAGAGAATAATTCAAATTAACAAGTGGAGATTTATGTATCTGCTTATAGCAAGTGATGTGAGAAAAATAGAGCAACATTCTAAAGAAGATACAAAACTCTAAAAAGTGATTAAAGGCTCATCAAGCGATATAAAATATGTTTACACTAAAAAAATCTATTCATTTGAAATGGTATAAGGCTTAAAGTTTTGTTTTCACTCTTTTGGTTCTACATAAAAACCTTTTCAAATCGGTTGCTAATTTTAAAAAGTATCGTGAATTGTATCGTTTCGTAAGAATCGTAACTAAATCGTAAAATACGGTGTCATTTTCGATTCATCCTGCGATACGTATCAAATTGTCTATGTATCGTATCGTACGATACGTCAACTATGCCTATCACTTTCCTTTTTTAAAACTTTATAGATACTAAATTATGGAAATCAGGAAATGCATTTTCATTAAATCTATCATTTTCCCAACAAATAGATAGCACACTCAAAATTACAAAGGTGAAAGGTGAATGCATTACCTTTTTGCTTTCCCATAGGCGTCGATGAGTGTATTGTACGTAATTGTGTTAGGTTTTATTCCTTGAGATGCCATGTCAGAAAGAAGATCTTGCACTTTATCAAAGGCATAAACTTGCAGGCATGATTTTATGAGGATTGAGTACGTGAATACATCAGGATGACAATTAGAAGTGTTCTTCATTTGTTCGAGGAGGGAAAATGCTTTGTTAAGATGACCGCTTCGACTGTAGGCAGATAAAAGGGCGGTGTAGGATTCATGGTTCACAACACAACCTTCATCAATCATGGCCTGAAATAGTGAATGGGCTTTCTCAGGTTGCTTACATTTTCCAAGCATGACGATTAGCTTGATATATATACCGTTGTTTGGCCTGTACCAAAGCTGCTCTTGGAGTAGTTCAAAAACCTGAAAATAAATAGTCTTATATTAGACAGATTGTTACTATTTAAAAAATGATATTTGCAAATAAATTTCCCAAAAAAAATTAAAAGATTTATGGAAGTAGAACAAAAAATATCTTGGAAAAAAAATATAGTATATGATTTCCAGATTCTGCAATGGAATGATCTTTCTAAAGAAGAAGCAATATGAAAGTGGACAGATATTTATATTAGTTCATTCACCATATAATTGATTTATTTATTGATTAGTAAAATGCCATATAATTGATTTAACTTTTAACTTGGCCTTCAGAGGAAAGTGAGGGCAATAATACTGACTAGTGTTTATGCCTAGAACCTGTTGGGTATAAATTAAATGTACTAATGGTGCCAAGTATGAGTATCCATCTTTCATCGGGCATAATATACAAACACGGCCTACAGCTCCTCAGTTGCCTCAAAACATATATTATACCACCTCCTGAACTAATATGCATAAACTGCATCGGCAGATCTCACCTAGTTCTGGTTATTATTTAGATGAAAGTTGAAACAAGTAATTCACGTCTCAATGAACTTCAATGAATACGCAACAAAGCCTTTTCTGCACTACTTGAATTAGCTAACAAATGTACATTTGTGTAATCCATTGCCTATACTTTTGACATGTTTTTCATTATTACCTATCTATCCATCATCTTTCTTAATCCTTGTCTCATCCTTGCAAGCCTTGAATCTAAACAACTCGCTATGGCAATTATAATTGTTCTTGCACAAGTTGCTAACATCACAAGTTCACAACAAATATCATCTCACCTCATCCAATTAAACCTGTACTCCAGGTTATCCCTTACCTATCCATCATCTTTCTTAATCCTTGTCTCATCCTTGCAAGCCTTGAATCTAAACAACTCGCTATGGCAATTATAATTGTTCTTGCACAAGTTGCTAACATCACAAGTTCACAACAAATATCATCTCACCTCATCCAATTAAACCTGTACTCCAGGTTATCCCTTTTGTTTTCACACTCAGTTCTTCATCTCACATGCCCTGCTTCATTTTCTTTATATATCTAGGTTTAATACTCTGAAGAACTATACCCATGACCAAAATACTCCTAACCCAAACAATTTTGCCCGATCCGAGATACAGAAAAAATAATTGTTCACATGTTAATAGATTCTTTATAGAGCATAAAGAAAATGCTCCACAAATTCAAACAGCTGTTCTCACACCTATCACTATCTAAAATATTAGCGAACCAAATGATATATTATTGCAGTACTGCACAAGGTGAAATGAAGTTCATTCAATATGTCTTAGCTAATCTACAATTAGCTAAGATTCTTTATTCTCCTTTCCTTTCCTTTATTGGCTGATGGACCCAACCACGCCCAGGATTGGACTCATTTCGAAAATCAGCTTGAGTAGGCTCGTGAGAATTATTGATGCCAGTGAGACCAAATAAGAGAATTTACAATGAAACTATTTCCCACTGAGCTAATCCATCAGGTATGATTTTCTTCTTAACAAAACTATAATGTTTGAAAGAAAAGAAAAATACTCCCTCTGTTTACAAAAGAGACCCATTTATTATGATGGTAGTACAAAACAACATAATGGCCTTGAGTTTGATATCACAGTTTCATTATCATGTCATCGCTACTAGACTAACCAATCAATCAATTTAGGGGTAAACATAGAACAAAAATACTCCCTCGGGTCCACAAAATAGTCCTTTTTGAAAAAATAAAAAATTTCCACAAAATGAGTCCCTTTTTTCTTTGGTGATGGTAGTGTATTTGAAATGAAACAGTTTCCTCAAGTTTTCCACCATAATTTCGTTAGCATGCCACCAAATTTTACAAACGGGAGAATATATCCTGAAAATTTGTAAATGGGACTCTTTTTTGGGATTATAAAATAGAGGCGCAACCCATTAACAATTTATATTATCTTGGCCTAGATATCCGTGCTAAAATTGCTCATATATGGCATTTGTGATAAAAAGATCAAGACTTGAACAAGCATATTAAAATAACGGTTCGAACAAGTAACGGATTGGTAACGGGTAATGGGTAATGGACCTTAAGAGCAGACTCCCAACGCAAGGCTGTGATTCTCTCATGAAGGGCTTCAAGAACAGTTCTTGGCAAAAGCTTCTTCGAATTGTTGGGGCCTCTTTTCTTCTCAATCACAGCTTTTGTGGCCTCTCTTCTCAATATTATTGATATTGCCTTCTGTGACGCTATCTTGTTGTTGACTTCCTCCTTTCTCTCTCTATTTTCTCTCTCCTTCAGCTTAACGCTGTCAATTCTTCTTCTAGTAGTAATTTTAGTACCTTTCTCTGTTACAGTGAGTGAATTTGTTTGCTCAAAAAATGGTTCTGTTTCTGATTCTGGTTTAAGTTTGTTCGGGATGGTTACCGGTTTAGTGCCAGGTCTCCGATTAAACGACGGAGGGAATGGGTTTGTGGGTCCGGATAGGGACGCCATGGATTTTGTTCACAAAGAGAAAGAAGAAAGAAGGCACACAGAACAGATAGCATAGAAGTATAGTGGTACTCTTTTCTTATTTAGGCTGGTTGGTTGAAGAGGCTAAGGTAATAAAGGAGAGTGCAAATGGGCCTAGGTGACCCATTGCAATTGCAAGAGAATTCCTTGCTAAGCAGGCTTATTGGGCCTGTCTAAACTAGAGTAAACTACATAACTTGATGATGTATAGGGGTGCGCTCACTAGATTTGACCATTTATACCCGAATTCAATAGTATTATCCGGATTGGACGAGACGGATATTTCTTTTCATTTTTTGAACAGGTAAAGTAAAGAGGGAAACAAAAAACCAAAAGGGTCAGGTCTTTTTTCCCGCCATAAGTCGGAGGAATGTAAGGATGAATTCAACTCATTTATTTATCTATTTATATTATAAAATTAAACTTTTTTTAATGATTAACTTTGAAGTGAGTGGAATAACAAATAATTAAAGTTAAGAGTAGAAGAATGTAACTTCAATATTCTTAGATTTCATGAGAGATGCAAATGTGTACGTGAAAAGATTAATTGAGAGAATAACGTTGTTGTGAAATTTAATTTAAAAAAGAAAAGATTATAAATTACTATCATGTACATGTTGGTTGAACGGTTCAAGGATATACAAGTGTTAGGACAATAAATTTAATAGGATAATTGAAGTTATTAAGTATCTTTAATTTTTGATATAATTTTATCAAAAGTTTATTCCAAAATTTAACCGCTAAATAATTCTCTTGCTTTATAATATAGACAAAATCTCATAAAAACGTAAAAGACAAGGGAGCTTCACTAGTTTGACAATGCTCCCTAAGTGGTTGGCTACCTGCCTGCCTTGATCAAAATTTACAATAGTCCTTCTGAATTATAAAATTATTATTAATTTTTAAAAATTAATAAGAATATATTTTAAAATTAAAATAATTTATTAAAAATTATGAAACAATAGATCTTACGATAAAAAGTACTTTTTAAATAGTTTATATTTTATAATATTATAATTATAATTATATGGACTAAAATTTAAAAAAATTAATTTTAAATTTTAAAATATTTTAAGCTAATTCTAAAAAATTAATATAATGGTCTTAATTTTAAAACGGATAGTAAAAAAAACCAATCAAATACTTGGGTAAGGGCTCACATCACCTAACATACTTTTGCCCATCTCTATCAAAATAATTTTTTAATTCGAACGTGATGAGACTTTTTTGGCACATGATAGCTAGTGCCTAGTATTAATCTGGGATGATATTCCACGGTCAAATTAAGACGCAAAGCTCTCTCTTTTTCTATATAGAGACAAATTATATATTGTCCTCAGCCTATGCTCATCCTACTGGCTACTATTACATTCAGCTGAGCCCAAACTCCGATAATGAATCCGGTCGCCGCCGGGAAGGCCTCTACTATATACAGCATAGGTGTGCCTCTCACTAAATCCGGTACCCAAGAATAATTGCTCACAAAACACTAATTTGGAAATTTGAAGACCGCCAATACTAAAATTAGAACATGAGTCACCGCAATAGACCCAAGCCCAAGCGTTGAAAACGGGCGTGATGAACACAGTCACCTAGGTAAGGGCTCACGTCACCTAAACATACTTTTGGGACTTTGGCCATCTCTATCTCTATCAAAATAATTTTTGAATTCCAAACGCGATGAGACTTTTTTTGCACATGATAGCTATTATTAATCTGGGATGATATTCCACAGTCAAATTAAGACGCAAAGCATTTTTTTTTTATAAATAAAGCTCTCTCTTTCTATATAGAGAAATTATATATTGTCCTCAGCCGCCTAGGCTTATCCTACTGGCTGCTAACATAATGAATCCGATTAGCTCAACTCCGATAATATATCCGGTCGCAGCCGGTGAAGCAGTAAATCACGTTGTGGCGATGCCTTATCCCGGCAGGGGTCACATCAACCCCATGATGAACCTCTGCCACTCCTTAGCTTTACGAAGCAAAGACACTCTCTTCACCGTGGTCATCACCGAGGAATGGTTCGGCTTCATCGGCTCCCAAAGCAAGCCGGACAACATTAAGTTTGCCACCATTCCCAACGTCATACCGTCCGAGCACGTACGCGCCGCCGACATGGTAACTTTCATTAAGGCTGTTCAGACCAAAATGGAAGAGCCGTTTGAGCAGCTTCTTAACGGACTTGAGCCGCCGGTGAAGTTAATTATTTCTGATACTTCATTACAGTGGACGGTTTTATTGGGCAACAGAAGGAATATTCCGGTGGCTTCGTTTTGGATAATGTCCGCTTCGGTATTTTCGATAGCTTACCATTTTGACCTCCTCGTTCAAAACAATCACTTCCCTGTCCAATTATCAGGTGCCGCACACCACCTTTTCTTTTTATATAGTATTTTACTTTTTACTAATCCCATCCCATTCTATATAGTATTTTACTTTTTACTAATCCCATCCGACAGTTACTTTTAAGTTAATCAAATCAATATGAGTAATTTTTTACGTTTCGAGTGTTTATGTATAACTTATCTTATAAATTGACATATAAGTAATTAAACGATTTATAAATTATTTTAAAACAAATAAATTTGATTAAATATAAATAACCCTCATAAGTAAGTAGGCCCGTTGGGCAATGACTTCTCATAATAGATATTCCTTACATATTCAAAGAAAATTCCTTCTTCTTTTTCTCCCTGCAGAACATTTATAGGAAATGATTTTGACAATTGGAATATTGTTCTAATTTTGCATGATATAGTTTCAAAATGACATTCCATTGATAAGCTTCAACATGGGAAATCCCCAGATTTGTTTTTCAAATATTGTACCACAACTTTTGTCAGTTTCTTTCGTTATCATATTTTATAATATTATGGGAAACCGATCAGAAAGCTATCAAAACTTTAAAAAAAAAAAAAAAAAAAATTCTGACATGGTAATAGAACAAAGCACTTTACAAAAAGTTTAGTTGTGCTCAGGGACGAAGCCAGAATTTAATCTTTGGGGGGGCCAAAATATTTACCAAGTCATAAATAATTTGACGAGGGTTCGGGGGCAGCGCCCCCGAGCTAATTTTTTTTAATACTTTTGTACTTTCAGGTCACACACACATATATATATATATATAATATTATAGGGAGATATACATATATTGAGAGAATATGAGTCATATGTGGTTAAAATTTGACTGACAAAATTATAAATTTTTAATTTGACCCCGTATAATAGAAAATTTATATATAATACTTAATTTTTTTATAATTTACCTTACATTATAAAGTAATTATTTTTTTTAGTGCAGTACTATCCAAGTGTTTCTAGTGAGTTTCCATTTTCTTTTTTCATTTAGTATGGAGGTAGGAGTTGCCATTTTTTATTTGGGAATTTTATGAAGCAGGTTATAAGCAAGAAGGGCAGGTCTATAATCTATTTATAAGTGTATGAATTTGGCTAGTTAATATCAGAATGAGACCGATGTGTAAACTTATATCTTGTTACAAAAAATGTGTTGTGGTCGTTAGTTTGGTAGTAAAGAAATTCATTTTTCTCTAAAGCATTGCATTTTTCTTGAGGGGGACCAAAAATAATTTTTTTGAAACTTTGGGGTGAAACTTACAAAATTTTCAAACCTTGGGGGGGCCATGGCCCCTCCAGTCCTAAGCTAGCTTCGTCCCTGGTTGTGCTCATAATTTGTGGTGGTGAAATTGGTTATGGATTCATTGCATATATATTATTCTAGTCAGTGTTGATGAAAATTAATTTATTCGACAGAAAGAGGAAACGAGGTTGTGGACTACATTCCAGGACTATCCGCAATACGTATAAGAGATCTTCCGAACATATTCACAAAGAAAGATGAAAATATCAATAGACTACTAGATGCTTTTTCTCTGGTTACCAGGGCACAATATCTTCTATTTGCATCCGTCTATGAGCTTGAATCAGAGGTTATCGATGCTTTGAGACCAAAATTAGGAATACCCATCTTTAGTGTTGGCCCCAATATACCTTTCTTCCAACTCCAATCCAACTCTTTGGGTGCTACTAATATTGACTCTAATAATTCCTACTACTCCAAATGGTTAGACTCGAAATCTCCAGGTTCTGTCTTATACATTTCAAATGGAAGCTTCCTGTCAGTTTCAAGCGCCCAAATGGATGAGATTGCAGCTGGTTTGAAGGAAAGTGGCGTGCCATTTTTGTGGGTGGCTCGAGGAGAAGCTTCACGTTTAAATGAGCTTTGTGCTGGAGTTGGGGTTGTGGTGCCCTGGTGTGACCAATTGAGAGTTTTGTGCCATTCTTCTATAGGGGGATTTTGGACCCATTGCGGGTGGAACTCCACTATGGAAAGTGCTTATGCCGGTGTGCCACTAATTACTTCCCCTATTATGTTTGATCAAATTCCCAACAGGAAAGTAGTTGTTGAAGATTGGAAGATTGGATGCAAGGTGAAGGATGAGTTGGCAAATGAAAGCTGGGTGACAAGGGAAGAGATTGTGGAGCTTGTGAGAAGGTTTATGGACCCAAAAAACATTGAGAGGAAAGATATGCTAGCAAGGGCAAAAGAACTACGGCATAAAACCAGACAGGCAATTGAAAATGGCGGATCATCTGATATGAATATTGCTGCATTTATAACGAATATTTTACAATGATGAGATTAATGTATTATTGTTGTTGCCTTGTTGGTGCTAATAATGGTATATTATTAGCTTAATAATGAGGCTGCATGTTTGGATTTCTTTCAACCCTTGGATTATGGGTTGGAGATTCCTTTTCTTTTCTTTTTTTCATGTGAATCTGCCTTGAAATGGTGTCTTTTTTAAAAATAAGGTTTGTTCTAGCCTTTTAGGTGCTCTAAATACGCTAGGCGGGCTATATCAACAAAGATTGGAAATTAATAAGATGCATTAATTGCTTGTTTTTAGTTCTCCATATTTCAAGGGTATTTATTTCAATCTTTCTTTTTTCAGTAGTCACCAGATTCATGCAGATACGTACGAGCACATATTAATAGAATATACAATTTGCTCTCCACTTGTTCTTCGTAGCTTAATTTTTTATAAATACTTCTTTTGTTTTCAATTATAAAATTATCATTAGTTTCTAAATTAAAATTATTTATTCTTGTAATTTTAATCATATTCATTTTTTTCATAATAATATTTTTTATAAATAATTTGTAGTATTCATTCTTACATTAATTAGATTGATTCTAAAATTTTAAAAAATATTTTAGATTAATTAAATATCAATAATAATTTTATGCTTTAAACGAAGGGAGTCATTTAGAGATCAATATCACCCTCTCCTTAATTCCCAACACTAGGGAGCCTATACATGGTAAGAGAAAAGTTCGCATAATTTAGAATTAAACTTGAACTCAAACTCCATTGATGGAAGTTGTGAAATGTATTCATTAGGTAGGGTGGACCAAATACAAATACTTGTATACGGAAATAATTTTATGAAAAATGATTTTGATTGACTTTTTGATTGTCGGTTACGTTGATAAATATTACTGGTAATTTTTTTAAAGATGTGTACTCTTTCATAATTCTATTCAATCATATGTATTGAACGTTTCACAATTATAATTCGACAGAAATTTATCGCAATACATAAAAAGATTCCAATTTTATTGAGTTTAACATCAACTATATATGTCAACCCCAAAAAAAATAAAAAAATTAAGGTGACACCAACATTATTTTATTAACCGATTAAAAGTCGTATAATTAAACACGAGCGCGCATTATGGGGATATCGGAATTGAATCTGTTGACGTGTTTGTGAAATTTATAGATTAGCATCCGTTATATCACACTTTTCACTTAAATTTTTCAAATTTATATACAAATATTATGACATAAAAAAAATTATTACAAATAAATATGTCGCTAGAGCCGTCGTTAAAAATAATATTTTTGTTGCTAAGTGTGTATTAGTGGAAAATAAATGAAAGTGTAATGAAAGGGATACTAATTCAATTTCAATTTAAACGGAAAGAAAAGGGATGTGAAGAAAAAGTTGTACATTTTTCATTCTAAAAAAAAGTTAAAATTTGGGATTTAGAATCTCCTTCATTATATTTATTCTTTAATTTTTTTTCAATATCCATCTAGTAACATAAAAATTATTTTTAATACTTTCAACGACACAATTATTTGCAACGAATTTTATTGTGTTGCTGATTATTTGTGATGAATTTTATTTTATCGTTAAATATAATTTTTGTGTCGTTAAATTTATATCGACAAAAATTAAAATATAGATGTAATGGATGACATACTAATACTAAAATTTGATTCACGTACAGAATACTTTTCATTTTCCTACTGCTTTTGTATACTTTTCGTTGCATAAAACTTTAATTCTCTAAAAAAACAATATCCCTTGGAGTATCAAAACAGTTACAAAAGATGCTCCTATGAAAATGATGTCTCTCCTAAAATCGATACGACCCTATCGCCACCCACCACTGCTCTGATAATGTATTGATATGTGATGCTTAGCTAGAGTGAATTAAGTAGTTATTTATTATTGCCCTTTACAGTGGTCCACGATATTAACCCCTATTTGGTCATCGCGTTAGAATTTTTATTAAAAGGACCCGTAACCAAATATCCTTTTATCCCTATAATTCAGTTGGTACATATATACCAAGCATATGAGATACTCCTTTTCGCGAGACATTTTAAAACTTATTTTACTAAAATTTAAATTTTATATTTGGTATAAATTAGTTGGACTATGTTTTATAATTTTTAAAATCATTTGATATTGAATTATAATTCTAAGTAAAAATATAATATTATATAATCTTCTTTTGAAATATTAAATGACTATAAAAATAATCACAAATAAAATATAAATTAAATAACGAATTAATTATAAAATAAAATAATTCAAAATAATAATAAATTAATATAAATAATCTTATATTACCCATCATTTACTAAAACCCTTAACCATAACGAATTAAAAACAGAAAACTACATATCATGCAGTGCCCCCACATGTACACTTCTATGAGATTTTTAAAAACAAATAGCAAGTGATTTTAAATTTATCATTATAATTTTATTATTATTTTCCCATAGCACTCAAAGCGGAGGGCTCTTTCGAACGGAATAGGATCCTTTCCATTTCATTTGAAATGGAGAGTTTCCATTTCACTCTATTTCATCAATTATTGCATCATAATGATTTGGTTAGTAATGATCCAAATATGTTAATAGATAGTTTATGATATTAAGATCAATCCTAAAAAAAAGTAATTCGACATTTTTTCACCGTTAAAAATCTAAAAGATTTTTCAACGTTGAATTACTTTTTTTTCAACGGTGAAAAATCTTTTAGACTTTTAACTATAAAAAAGTGTCGGATTACTTTTTTATAGTTAGGATTGATCTTAATATCATAAATTATCTATTAACATATTTGAATCATTACTAACCAAATTATTATGATGCAATAATTGGTGAAATAGAGTGAAATGGAGACAAATAAAATAGAGAGGATCCTGTTCCCTTTCCAACACATGTAGCATTCTGTTATGTTCTTATTATTATTAAATTAATAATATTTTATTATTTTCAAGGTTAACGTGACATTTTTTTGTGTACAATGATGGAAATATATATAAAATACATTCATATAAATTTAAAATTTAGATATTCGTAAATTAATTTTAAAATTTTATTTAGACTTATTTATATGGGACAAAGAGATTATTATTTTCAAAAGTATTTGCATTTCAACAAAAATACGTCCTTACACAATAACATTTGGCACCAAACTATATATATTAACACATGCAAAGCTGCATATATCTCTAGCTCGTCAATCTTCCCATCCTACAATAACATTCAGCTGAGATATCTCCGATGATGACTCCGGCCGCCGCAGACAAAGCAGTAGTAAACCACGTTGTGGCAATACCTTATCCCGGCCGAGGCCACATCAACCCTATGATGACCCTCTGCCGCACTCTAGCTTCACGAGCCAAACACACTCTCTTCACTTTTGTCCTCACCGAGGAGTGGCTCGGCTTCATAGGCTCCCAGAGACAGCCGGACAACATCAAGTTTGCTTCCATTCCCAACGTTATACCGTCCGAGCTGGACCGCGCCGCCGACATGGTAACTTTTATGGAGGCTGTTCAGACTAAAATGGAAGAGCCGTTCGAGCAGCTTCTTAACCAGCTCGAGCCGCCGGTGAAGTTAATCATTTCTGATACTTTATTGCAGTGGGGCGTTTCATTGGGTACCAGGAAGAATATTCCGGTAGCTTCGTACTGGACCACGTGCGCTTCTGTCTTTTCAATCATTTACCATTTTCATCTCCTCGTACAAAACAATCACTTCCCTGTTCAGTTATCAGGTGAGTCACACCTTCGATCATCAATTTATTTAATTTTAATTTTGGAACGTACGTAAACAGTATTTAATTATGGTGATGTATGAAAATTGCATGTGACATGCAGAAAGAGGAGACGAGCTTGTGGACTACATTCCTGGACTATCTGCAATTCGCATAGTAGATCTTCCAACAATTTTCACAACCGAAATAGGAAATATGCATCGAGTAGTCGATGCTGTTTCTTTGGTTCCCAAGGCACAATATCTTTTATTCGCATCCATCTATGAGCTTGAATCAGAGGTTATAGATGCTTTAAAAGCAAAATTAGGAATACCCATTTTAACTATTGGCCCCAATATACCTCTCTTCCCAGTACTTGAAGAACCCAACTCTTTACGTGCTACTACTAATTACACTAATATTATTGACAGCGATAATTCCTACTACTTAAAATGGTTGGACTCGAAATCTCCAGGTTCTGTTTTATACATTTCGAATGGAAGTTTTCTCTCAGTTTCAACTTCCCAAATGGATGAAATTGCAGGTGGTTTGAAAGAAAGTGGCGTGCCGTTTTTGTGGGTGGCACGAGGAGAAGCTAGGCGTTTAAATGAGATTTGTACAGGCGGTGGTGGGATGGTAGTGCCATGGTGTGACCAATTGAGAGTTTTGTGCCATTCTTCTGTAGGTGGATTTTGGAGTCATTGTGGATGGAATTCCACCATGGAAAGTTGTTATGTAGGTGTACCACTAATGGCTTCACCTATCTATCTCGATCAACCTATGAATAGAAAGCTAATCGTTCAAGATTGGAAGAATGGATGCAATGTGAAACAAGGGGTCAAAAGGGAGGAGATTGTGGAGCTTGTGAAAAGGTTTATGGACCCAGAAAGCATTGAGAGGAAAGAAATGGTAATAAAGGCAAAAGAATTACGGCAAAAAATCAGACGGGCGATTCAGGATGGAGGATCATCCTACAACAATCTTGATACATTTATTAGGCAGGGTTATTAATATATTACTATTGTTATAGAAGATCCATATTAATTATGTCATTTATCACTTAATTACATTGTTGTTGTTTTGTTTGCACGCAGTGATCGAAATGACATAAATACTTTAATAAAAATAAAAAGGAAAACATGATTAATTGTTTGCATGCGTATGTACGTACTTATATATAAGAAAACTTGAGTTTACTCTTTATGTTGTAAGTATAAATTTGATAAAGCCTCCCCGTGTGGACGTACTGGACTTGCTTATGATACTAAGGGCCTGTCCGGTTGGGGTTTGATAAGACTATGGTATGGTGGACCAAATATGTAGTACTCCGTATATATATTATGGTGGACCAAATATGGACTATATCGGAGCAATTCACGTAACAAAATGGTTGCAGTAAAAATAACAGCAGATTTATTTAATCAACTGATTAATAGAGAAATTGGATCATGTAATTAATTAAACAAGAATACAGACCATGTTTATCGGAATTCAATCTAGTCTAATCCAATCCAATCTAATCTAAGGGCACTTGGGTTGGCTATACTTTGCCTTTATATTGTTATAGCATGGGGTTAATTCTTTGTTTCCGGATGTAGCCGGTGGGACTTCTAGACATCTTCTACAACAATCGTTGCACGTATCCATACAATTTCCAGGGTGATGTGTTGCTGAGCATCTGTCTGAGCATTTTTGTGGACATTAATTCTACAATCATAGAAATGTAGTGGTAAAGAATCCATCGACAGTTACTCGTGATTATAATGCAAAAAAATCATTTAATTGAGGTGTGAAAATAAATAATAAAAACTTTAATTTGCTTACGTTCTAGAGTGCAAGAGTATGGTCCAGCCTGATTAATTAATACACAAATATGGTTATACATACTAATATAGAAGAAGTTTATGATGTACAAAATAAATTGGAGATTGTAAGATTTAGCACATACCATTGAAACTTGAATAGTAGAGGCAATGATAAAGAGAAGGAAAAGAGATTTAAACGCGAAAAAGCTAGCTAGAGCTGCAAACGAACCGAACCGAATCGAACTTTGTCGAACTCGAACCGAACTCGAACATGTTCGAGTAACTTGATCGAACCAACAGCTATGTACGAGTTCGGATCGTTTGGTGTTCGCGAACATGATCGAGTTCGCGAACAGTTCGCGAACAAGTCGAACATAAGGTTGTTCGCGAACATGAACAGTTCACAAACACATTATCGAACCAAACTTATCGAACCGAACTCAAACTGATCGAACCAATTATTTACCAATTATTTTTATTTAGAATTTTAGAAACAATTTAAACATATAATTAAGAAATCGAACTACTCGAACCGATCTCGAACTTATCGAATCGAACTCGAACATACCAAATCGAACCGAACTCGAACTGTTCGCGAACAAAGACGATTTGAACCACATGGTTTGCGAACATGTTCGATCGAGCAATCGAACGGAACATTATGTGCAAACTCGACTCGATTAGGCGAGTAAGTCGAACTCGAACCGAATCGAACCAGTTCGCGAACAATTCGGTTCGTTTGCAGCCTTAAAGCTAGTCATTCTTCAAGTCAAAACAACTAATAGAGGCTAGGGTTATTGCACTATGTATGCTGTGGTGCCTTACTGTCTCACTGTGTATATATATATATGTGTATTTATAGGGGTGGTATTTGGGTTCATTTGTCAACTCTGGTGATTATCCCTACACAATTATGATAGTTTTAGGGAATTGGTATGTTCATAAATAAAATTTGATATTTTTATAAATTCTTTTTACATAAATATGGAACCTATTTACAATTCATATGAAACGGAACTAATATAATTATATGTGAAAATATCAATTTTTTAATTTTTATTAAAAAAATTGATATTTTTAGATGGATATTTTAATTTTTCACCCAGATCTCTTACATAAATATGGGACAAATTTATTGTTGATGTGAAAAGAGTCTTGTAAAAATATCATATATTTATGAAAAATCCTTTTATTAAGGTGCAGATATATATCTATATATATTTACATCATTAATTAAGTAATTGTTGCACACCTAACCAAGATTTGTTGGATTGTATTGTATAATCATACAATAAATTCACAGATTTAATAAACACTAGCACCTAGCCAGTTACATATAGGAATGTTTAAAAGAAATAACCAATGCTAATTAAAAAAATCTTTATTCATGTAATTCTTTTAAGAAATTGTTATTTTTACAGGTAGATATTAATATTTTCACAAGATCACTTTCATAAAAATCTTGTTATACATTACAAAAATTATCAGCCGAATTATGATTGTGATTTATATGCATACATGGGATTAGGTAGAAATTAAAAAAGATCTCACTTTAATTTATTATATCTTATCGCATACACTTTCACGTTGATGACAATTCAACTTGATCAAATATTCATCGACATGTATATCATTTTCTTTATCATAATCATATCCCTGCATCTACTCCCAAAATATTACTGTTATCTGCGCCCTCAGTTTGAAAATCATTAATTCAAATAAATTGGGTTTTGATATTTTCACGCATGATCTTTTTAGCTGCGATTATATATATACATAGGAAATTGATATTTTAGCAAAATTCTCGATAATAATTAAATAGGATCCAAATTAATGTGGATGAGATATTATAGAAATATCAATTTTTTCTTTTAAAAAATAAAAATAACAATTTCCTATATATATATATATTAAATTACTTTTATATGCAATTTAAAATTTGAAATTAAAAGAAATAAATATACAAATAAAATTTGCCATTGCCTTGTACAAAATTTTTAACGAGTGCATACTAATTTTTTAAGTTTGAAATTGGAAAAAAAAAATAGTTTCGTTTATTTATTTTTCCTTTCTTTCCCCTAATTCTCTCCATCTATAACCAAATAAAGAGAGACAAAAATTAAATTCCGCCAAAGCCAAACAACGTCCCATGTGAATGGTTCCGTTCCGCCTACAAAAACTCTCACAAATTTTTCTCTCTCCAAAGAAACTGATAGTGAGAGAGAGAAAGACTACACGGTAGAAGGGAAGAGGAGAGAGAAAGACGGAGACAAAATTTGGCAACCACACAAACCTTTTGGTACCAGTGACCACCTTATCTCTCTCTCTCTCTTCCTTTCTATTCTCTCCCTCTCCCTCATTTCAATTCATAAGCTTTTGATCAAATAATAATAATAATAATAATAGTTCATTGAAAACCAATAGTTGTCCCTAATCTCATATCGATCTATTCCTCTGTTTTTCATACGTCACATTTCAATTCAATCCAATCCAATCCATCCTCTTCTCTATACTATCATTCCATAATCTTCCTTTCTTTTTAATAATTTCTCATTTTACACCTAAAACAAACAATTAAACATTTGTCCAAGTTTTAATTTTCCCATACTCTATTTTACCATCTGCTTGTAATCTCAATTTTCTCGGAAAATTGAGATTTGAATGGAAAGTGCAGTTAACAGACAACTGTTGACGGGAGATAGAAACAGAAACAAATCAAACCACCTTCGAGAATTACTCAGAGTTAGAGAACACGACAACGGCGGTACAACCCTAGGCTCCGTGCTCAACATTGACAAGAAATCTTCATCGGCAAATCGGACGCTCCTTGATATTATCCGAGAGGACTCCAGCAAAGATAACAAGAAGACTTGGAATTACTTCAAGGACAAGCTCCGCCTCAAAAGAGCCGGCGCCGCCTGGACTTCCTCCGTTCACATTCCCGCCTCCGACGTCCCAATGGAGCGGAACAACAGCGCAAACAACAACCGAATGATGATGCGCCGACAATCCACCAGGATCCCGGTATCGGACCCCGATCCCCTGCCGGGACTCACCGACTCATCTCAGAGTTTGTCTCGTAGATCATCGCTCTTACAGCGTAATGCGAGCTGCATACCACACAACAACCAAGAGGAAGAAAATGCCGTGGCGGAGGAGCAGCCGCATACGGCAGAAGAAGGGGATGAAGAGGAGGAGGAAGGGATGGGGGGGACGGCGGAGGGGAATGGGGAGGGAGGGCCGGTGAGGATGTCACTCATGTCGTTGTTGGCGGAGACTGATAGAGAGATGGGAATTGAAGGATCAAATTCTTTGTATATGATTGGGGATGAGGAGGATGAAGAAGAGGAGGAAGAGGGTGGTGATAGAAATGGTGGAGAATATAATAATTGCTGTGTGTGTATGGTGAGGCATAAGGGGGCTGCTTTCATACCCTGTGGCCATACTTTTTGCAGGTTGTGTTCTAGGGAGCTTTGGGTCCAAAGAGGGAACTGCCCTCTTTGCAATGGCTACATCTTGGAAATTCTTGATATTTTCTGATCGATCCATGTCTCAGAAATTCAGCTCGTTCGGGTTACATCTGGAATATAATTCGAACATTATACTATTAAATATTTTCTTGGTAATGTGAGCTACATTCAGGGAAATTTGAAGTATTCTGGGTTTGGATAATGGATTTCATATTGTTTGGAATAGCTCAAAGTTGCCGGAAAGAACTGTTATTTCCATGGAATTTTATGATCTCACACGTTGGTCTCTTCTCCTCTGCAATCTTCTTCAAATATTTGGCCTGCTTTGTGGCTATTTAATTTATTATGGGAATTGGGAGGTTGAATTTTGTAAAATTTGAAATTATAATGTGGTTGGATGGATCACATTCTTTAAGAATATAAATCTCTAATGATCATCATCACCCATAGCTAGCTCTAAAATTCTCTGTTATTCTTAATTTCTTATTTTATTTTTTCTTTGTGAAGTTAATGTTGTTCTGGTTGATGGAATTTGAGGTAGTAAAATAAGAAGTTTTCTTGTGGAATATCTTTGGATATCAATGGTTAAACTGTTGTTGGTTTGTGATGGTAGCTGTATACTTTGTAAGAACTAATAATTTTTTGGAGGTAATATTTCCATTAAAAAAGTGAATTTTCGTTTAAATTATGTAATACGCAGTTATATGTAGTGTATTGAAAATTATATATTTGTGCCAAAAAAAAAAAAAGAAAGAAGGAAATTTTGGGTTGAAAATATCCTATATTTGTAGCATTAGATTATGTGTATATATAGAGTGGAAACATGGCTCATCTCCTACGTAAAGGTGAATGGAATCTCTTCATTGTGGGTGGGTTCATTCTAATTGTAAGGTCTGGTTGGGAAATTTGAAGTCAATCTCTTGTGTAAAAGGATATTAGTACTACAAGAATTTATCATTATGTGCCTTGACCATGCATGTTTTATTTGGTTCGTCTTTGTGGCATCAAAGGAGTCAAAAGTATTATAAATTGAACAAGCTTTAAAAGTAGTACATATATTTTAATTTCGGATTCCTTCGATCAATCATTGTAGGGACTTACTTGGATGAGTGCATGACTTCATAGTCGTTAATTTTAAAATATATGTATAAAATATCAAAATTTACGAATTTTAAGGTATATTTTTATTTTATCTTTAATTCTTAATTTCTGATAATAATATATATCATTTTTTTAAATTTATGGAAATGTTTAATTTAAGAATTTTTTGTATATATTAGGACAAAAATATATAGATAGACTTATTATTACGAATATATACAATTGTTGGGAACACTTGATTGGAGAAATTAATTGTTTATTTCTTACAAAAAAATCATGGTAGGACGGTTTCATCGTAAATTCAGTTGACTCGTCGATTGAGCATTTTTTTATACATGTCATTTACTATTGCAAAATATATATTCATATACAAATAAAAAAAAAGTTATAAAAAAATTCCTCCGTCCTAACTTCCAACTAAGTATATTAAAAGTATGTCTATTAAAATTTCTTTTATATATGACGAACACTATGTGATCATTAACAATTTGCACAAATTGTTACACTAATCAAAATAAATAAATAAAAATGCACAAAAAACTAATCAAGAAAATGCTACCAAGAACTAGGCTGACTAGGTGAGCTGAGCTGAGCTGATGAGGTTAGTGTTGTTTGATAAAATTGAGTAATTAAAATATAAATAGTTAGTAGTATATCTTAATAAATTAGGTCATTTGAGTGAAATAATATCTGAACTTAAATAACTGTTTGGTAGCTAAAGAATATAAATCATCTAAATGACAGCATTTTACCATTTTAACCTTCCGAGTTATTTAAAAATTATATTTGATAATTTTAAATATGCATTCTAATAAAAAAAAACGAGTGAATAATATTACTCATCAATGTGTTTATACAAAAATATTTATATACTCTAGTGAATAAATATTAAACAAATCGTTTCTAAAAAAATTAGCAACAATGTATAATATGATGACTATTACATTAGATTAAAAAAATGTGTCAAGTTTAATAGAACAACAACATAATGAAATAGTTAAAGAGAAGAATTATATTTCTTCCGTTTCAAAATATAAGATCATTATTGACTTCATAATGTCAATTTAAAATATTTTCAAACTCATAATTAACATGAATTTCTTTGATTTTAGTTTATACAATGATGAATATTGGAAAATATCAAAAAAGTAATATTAATTGTAAGATTTATTGTTTCATAATTTTTGAAAATATCTCAATTTGACTTTTCAAAAATCAGGTTTTTACACGTGTATATGAAATCAGATCTGTCTGTCCATTGCCATATCTTATTTATTTAAAAAGAAATTAGGAAACCAGAAACATAACAGTTGCTTTTGCCCTTGTGAATCATTTTCTACAATTAATATGCTTTATTAAAAGAATATATATGAATGCCACCATACATATAGCTCCATCATGAAGAAACAGCCTTAACTTTTTAAAGCAGAACTCTGAGAATTTTCATGCAGCCTTCAACTATTTGTAACTTTTCCTTTCTCTTAAAGCCTGGTCAACAGCCAAAACATTGCACTCAGACACATGCGTTTGATTCTTTCCCTAGGAAAGAAAAAGAAAGGAAAGAATCGCACAACTAAAATATGAATAAATCATGTACACACTCAAGTATAAAATAAAATAGTAGTAAATGAGGAGAAAAAAAGTATTATAAAGAAAATAGAAAAATATTTTACTATCATTTTACATTTGAGTGCGTCTTCTTTAAATGTACAATTTAAATGTGTACATAGATAGATATGTCCCTAAAATATTACTCCATTTCTAAAGTTCCCACAAACCAGACCATTAATCATGTAAGTCAAATATAAACTGATTTCCTCACAAACTCTAAAACTCAAAAGGATAATTTTCTTTTTAATTGTTCATTTGTAACAATAAAAAGATCATAATCTCTCAAACTTCCAACATTATATAATAAATGTCTAAATAGTGTCTAAAGACAAGAAAATTAAACAAGAAAAGTAAACCAGTCAAGTTTCTAGTATTTTAAATTAATACAGGCTTTGAACAAGAAAAAGAACTTTCAAAGTTCTTCTAAAGATAAGAAGATCCTAATAAGCACTGATGATAATCAGTCCATCAAGTAAAGAACAATAGGAATATGTCCACCTAGAGTACCTCTTGGAGGAGATATAACACTTCATAGTGACTTATGAACTCCACTAATAAGAACAGCCTAAAAGAATAAGTACTAGTTTCTATACTAGGTGGATGGGAAATGTGAAAATTTTGACCCCCAAAATCATGGAGCAAATTTTGGAAGAATACTTATCAAAATCAGCCTTTGGTTCTCATGATTGTTATGCTGCCTTTTCCACCCTCGGTTCGAATTTTGGTTTTGCCAACTACAGGCTTCCCAGTCAAAGCTGAAGTTGGATAAGAAGCAGAAGGATCTTCATAACTTTGCTTTGATTTTGATGGCGGTGGAGTCCGTATCCGTTGGTTGATATCCTTCAGTGTAACATCTCCATGAACACCACATGGTTTAACAAATGCAAAGGGATACACAACAGAAGAAGCCAACTTTGTGGGAGTCCGCATGTATGACTTCCTACCTGAGATACAGCCTCACTTGTATTAATCTTCTATGTTTAACAAGGTAAACTCACAACAAGACCTCTGATAATATTAAAGATTAATTTACAGCAGAATATTATTGTATAAGGTGTTCGTTTGTACGCAAGAGAACTAAATTGGAATGTCGCCACAACTTCAACAAGAATAGCCATTGATCGTATCAATATTGAAGGCAAGAGCTGGAGTATTGAACATTACTTAATATAAGAATGGGAGGAGATAAAACCTTTAAAAACAACATTTCGACGGGCTCGAGTGGGAAGCTCTTGAGGAGTAGAAACTTCATGTTGCGGTGGGGTGTCACAGATCTCTACAAAAGTGCGTTAATATGTTAAAACTAAATAAACGGATAAAGACATGCGGAAAATGGAAATGAGACGAAAACAAAAACACAAATAAGAACATACATTTGAGATTAAAAAATAATATAATGCAAGAATACATCCTCAAGTACCTGTAATATCAATTTGCACATCAGATGAACCAGACAGATTCCTGTGTTCAGTTCGTTAATTAGTCAATTTTTCAATATATGAACATAAAAATCTAAATTCCCACATAAACTTACATATCATCAGGACTGAATTGCATCTCAGCATCACCAAAGCAATCAGCCAGCCAGCCCTCAGATGACTGATCTGGACGCTCGTAACCGGATGCAGATGTATCTGAAAGGCTTTATATATTTACTAGAGATTTCTAGGTAAACAAAGTAAATACTCTTTTTGTAGGGCAAAATTTACAAGATTAACCTGCAAAGCCGGAAACCCACTGTGAAACATCAGATAAACCCTCTTCAAATGATGAATCGATCGTCTCCTAAACAACAAACCAGAAAGTAATGAATAGATGTTGAAAAGATGCTTGACATAAACCATAGATGACAACTGAATAGATGTGCAGAATATTAGCTGAATAAAAGGTTTAATTGCTTCTCTCTTTTCCTTCATGGTATACTGTTATATTATAATGGTGAAATAGAATTTATAATCCAAATCAACATTTTGCAGCAAATCAAGTGTCCTGCATTTGACTAATAGCACTATGTTAATATGAATTTTTTGAGCAAATCAAATATGCTGCACTTGACTTATAGGCTATAGCATAATTCTAATACGAAATTTGGAGCAAATGTGTCAGTACCAACCTTTGATTTTAGGAATGACGTCGATATTTGTTCATTGCGAAGTGGAACATCCAAAACCTCAGCATCAAATTGTAGCATTCGGCGCCTCTTTACCTGTGAAGAGGTCTCCTTGAATTGCTCCAGTTCCTTGTTTGTGTATTCTGCAATTCATTGCTCAAATTAGATATATGCGTTCAAAATTTCATATACAATTGAAAAGTGGAATACATCATGTTTGTATGTTTCCAATCTCCAATCTCTCCTTTTCCATTTTGGGGGGGGTGCGGGGGAGGAGGGAGTGTAATACAGTCAGTACCAATTGGAGCAACATTATAAGTCAGATCCCCGCAAGCCTTTAATGGAGTTGTTTCATCAAACATGCAGGAAAAATCTTCTTCATTCTGGGTTACACTGTTCCACAGGCTTTTTGATACATCTGGCCATACCAACACCATCCAATTAACAATAACTTATAACAGATATAGTTATTCACAAATCATAACTCATAATGAAAACTCACCAAGAACGGAATCATCTTGTAGAGAATAATCTTCACCTTGCAAGTCCCACATCTCACTGTTACCATCTCATAAAAGTTAATTACAACAATGATGTTAAGTACAAAATATTTTAGGAATATATAGCAAAACTAATACATGGCCTCAAGCCACTATATGAACATCAACAAATTAGGTCGGCAAATGCAAAACATGACAAGTCTTGAAGTCATGCAGGATACAATGATTCCATAGTTATTATCTTCTCTTGTGTTTCGACCAAAACCAGGTAAAACTCCAGACATGATGACATATAATATACATATGGTGTTGGACCTAACTAATGTGACCTAATCCTCCCCTGCCCCAACCAAAAGTATCCCAATTAGCCAATACAACCAATTGCACCCATAATTGACAGCTTCAGTACCAAGTATATGACTCCGTGATATAATGTATTTGATTTCATTAATTCTGTAAGGGGAAAAAATATGGAACTAAATCAGGCAGATGATGAATTGACAGAAAAATATTACAGCTTTAAACTCAAAAAACATAACCTCTCTTTATCGGACAGAGAATCAGTATTCTGAAAAATTTGATCACTTCATGGTTATCCCCTGAAACTAATTGAATTCCAGATTATTGAGAAGGTGATCACGTATCTATCTACAACATCTTCAGATTAAAAATATGTTATCACATAAAACACAAACTGAATCAGGTTTCAGATATCAACTAATTTCCGTATCAATGTCTAAGCCCACATCAGTTCATAAAGACACTCAGGAATCCACATCCATCTCAGTCAAACCGCTCATACTACAGATCATGAATTCCTAGTTTGCTTAAAGGAGGAAATGTTGATCTCTCTCACCGCGTGTTTACAAATTACACCTGATACAGATGACTACAAGTATTTAGCTTGAACTGAAGTAAAATTAAACAAAATCCCAGAAAAAGACCAATTGAGACCAAGCAAACCCAAATCTCAAATTCAGCATTTCAATCCCCAAATGAAAAAAAGACTCGCGCACAAAATAAACCAAATTTTTGGGACCAACCACCCACTAGCACAAATAATATATACTGAATCTCAAACCAACCCACAAATCAACATTACAGATAAACAAAGGGGATTTAGTTCATCACATACTTGTCATTGTCGTAATCCATTTCGATGTATAAATCTATCTGCAACTGAAAATGAAAGCAGTAGGGGAAGTTAGAAAATAATCACAAATTACAACCTCTATGCTCTATCTGTCTCTCGCCACCACTACACAAGCGCCATACAAAGTAGCCGTTGCAAGAGATCCATGAGTACCCAATTCGCACACATTTATATACCAGCGAGATTACAAAATTTACAATGGTGCTTGAGATTTGTGCGATGGAGTAAAGCGCCGACTCACTCTCTCTACTTTCTCTCTCCTCTTGGGTTTTATTTATTTTTTTGCGGGTATTTATTATGGTTTCCTGTTTTACCACTATTAGTACTATATAAAACAATGCAGAAATATCAGCAAGCATGTCAGAGCACACTGGCCCCACCGTTTCCGTTGCTCTTTAGATTTTCTTTCTTTTCTGTCGTAAACAAATATATTTCTATTTTAAAATGTCAAAAATTATTTCTTTATTTAACATCAAATGGTAAATCAGCTTTGAAATTATAATTATAATATAAATTAGAGAAACATTATTTTCAGCAAAAACCTATAATTTATTATGTGCATTTAAAATTATAGTACATTTATATTGAAAATATCTATGATTAGCATGGAATAGTTGTTGAGTTATGTACTATTTTCGAGATTTATTTAAGTTTTATAAACCAACTTTGTATCTTTAAAACAAATATAGTATCCTTCAACTAATTTAATTTATTTCTTTATTTTATACAATTATGTATACTTAAAAAAGAACAAGATTACAAAATAACTATATATATATATATAATTATATATATATATATATTTAAAGTATAATATGTTAAATTATAATTAGCTAATATTTCATCATACATGAATATTCTCAATAATTAGATTATAACCAACTAAAATTATACACGTAATTTTATTTTCATGCTTTAATCATAAAAATATTATTGATTTTTAAAATTATCGAACTCGCGTTTTCTCATAAATTTTAGTTTTTATAATTTAATATTACCTTTTCTTCCATGAATGCATTGCAGACTAAATCTAAAACTATCATATGCAAATTTCAATATTATAAAATGTTATCAAAAAAATAACTCTTATTTTTTCAAAGGAGAAAGCACAAATTATGAATTTGAAAAAGAGTAATTATGTGAAATTGCTTATAAATATTCTTAATTTCTTATCCATCCTAAATCTTCTTAACGACATAAGAAAAGTTTCAATTAAATAATGATTAGAAAATAATAATGCATTATGTAGTATAGAAATCTAGCATATGATTTTCTTTCAAAATATTCTTACGTAAAAATAGACGGGAGTTGGGAGTTGACTTGGACAACCCGCTTAAAAATCCAGACACTACAACAAAACTGTCTCATTTAAGGCCCACGTTCCGTTTGCACACTTGTACGCCTTTTCATCGACTTGTAACTGAGCACGTGTACGTTACCTTCTAACAAATGGGTCTAGTAATGATCAAAATAAAACATATGGGCCCAACTAATGTTGGCCCATCATATATCACTCCGTCCCAAATTAATTGCATTTCTAGGACTTTTTAAAGTCAAATTGACTATTTTTAAAACTAATTTTTTTACTATTTTTGCTAACATATAGGTAAAGATATTATAACCAAAAGAAAGTATATACAATTTATTACTAATTTCAATTTTTATAATTTTAGAAATATATTTATATATGTTTAATTATTAATTTTAAAAATAGTCAATTTGACTTTAAAAAGTCCTAGAAAAGCAATTAATTTGGGACGGAGGGAGTATATATATAGCTGAGCAATTCATTTATAGCTCGTTTTGTAGGAGGATGGTAAAATGGAAGAAGATAGGAGGCACGCATATAAAAATAGTATGTTGATGATAAAAAAAATATTTATAAAATAATTTGATCGGTTATTATCACTAGATTCACTTATATTCTATCACATTATCTTGTAAACTAGTTTTTGTAAGTTTTTTTTGTTACCGTAGTAACACTCTAAATATAATGACTGTGTAATTAAGTAATTGTGGCATAATATTTGAAGTTATGTTGTTAAACTTGAAGAGGTTATGTTATTTTATATATTATATCAGTAAGAAAATATGTTTTTTAACAAATAGAACTATATGAAAGAAATGAAGTATTTTTTTTTAAAAAAAAATTGTGTTTATTCGAGAATAAAATTTACTCCCTCCGTCCCAAATTAATTGCTCAGTTTTGACTTTTTAAAGTCAAATTGACCATTTTTAAAACTAATCTTTTTACTATTTTTGCTAAAATATAGGTGAAGAAATTATAACCAAAAGAAAGTATATACAATTTATTACTAACCCTAATTTTTATAATTTTAGAAATATATTTATATATGCTTAATTATTAATTCTAAAAATAGTTAATTTGACTTAAAAAAGTCAAAAGTGAGTAATTAATTTGGGACGGAGGGAGTATTTAATACTAAGACCTTGATGTAATGTAGAAGCTCAAGATAATAATATCGCAAGATGAAATGCTCGTAATTTAAGTGTTTAGTTCTCTCATATTTTTCCCCATGCCAAATAAATGAAAATTCCTTTATTTCTCGATTATTTTTCACTCTTTCTTTTAGTTTTAGGTGCCAATAAAAATTTTGCTCGTAAAATTTTGTAAATATAAATACGGGTAGAAATAACCTAATTTTAGCAGACCATCAGTCCACAACCATGATCCAAATACTACCCAGCCCATTTTGGATAAAGGAAGTATCTTTCGTCAATCTCTTTCACTCTCAGCCGTCAGATTCATCGGAAACCACTTTTTGTAGTACTAGTAATGATCCCTCGTCTTCTTTTAGCGGAATCCAAATTTATTTAAATTTAATTTTTTTCTAACAAATACATCAACACTTTCTCAACTCTCACGAAGCATGTACTCGCGCTGCTTATCAAACAGGAGTAATTCATATGGAAAAAACTTGTTCTTTTTAAATAGTTTAAAAGATTTACATATAAGTGACTATATAAAATAATAATAAAAATTAACAATGATAGGATAAAATTAATAATTGCAAATTAAAATCTCAAATTTTGAAGTTTCAAATGTGTCTCAAATACACATGTCATCAAATTGTCTAATATTATGATAGATTTTAAGCAATTATTGCATGTCTATTTATTAATGAAATGTGTATTTGAAACACATTTAAAATTTAAATTTGACTATTAACATTACTATTTAATTAATAATCAATTGAAACAAATAATAAACCTCATACGAAGAAGAGGAGCAATCACAAATAGTCTAAAACACAGTCAAATTACCATGATATTAATTAAATATAAAAAATAATATATATTGTGACTTTATATGTCAATTTTTTTATTGTGAGTTACGTGGGACAATTTTATAATCTTATATAATTTTATGTATTGATATACGTCGTAATCGTAATTCGACTGAAATTTTTCGCAATATATAGCATTACTCGTTAAATATTATAAGAATTAACTTTTTACAATTAAAATTGAAAATGTTTCAAAATATTTTTAAATGTAAACTTTTATATGAATTAATTTAACTTTAAAATTGATATGAAACTTTTGAATTGTTTAAAGAATATTACTAGTCAAAAAAGTTATCGTTTTCTAAAATTATTAGGTTATACTATTTTTGAATTTTAAATTGACTTTATCAAAAAAAAAATTAAAAATAATATTTTTGCATTTCTTTTTAAAAAATTTACATGTACTCCTGTCACATGAAGATAGATGAGATTCATTCCATTGTCTCGTGAGAATGTGAAAATATATATTATTTTATTTGTTTTAAAATATAAGATTATTATTAATTTTTTAAAGTTAATTTAAAATATTTTAAAATTCAATTTAAATTGAGATGATATTTTTTTTTAATTTTAGTTGATATAATTATAAATATTATAAACTATATTAAAAATGATAATCGTGGTAAAATTTATTGTTTTATTTTTTATTGACTAATTTAAAAATGTTTGTGACTTGAAACGAATTGAGTATTTTATTTTTATTTTGGGGCGGGAGGAAGTATAAATCAGACTTTCCATCTGACTGTTGTAAACTGCGAGTACACAAAACGAAGCATCATCAGCGTGTAGCGTATAAAATACGATCCCTGTACCACTCCTATGTATCGTCTGTTATCTTCTTCCTCTACCTGATTTCTCCAATCGGCAAAAAATTCGAAAACTCCAGAAGGAGAAAGGAAAACCCTTTAGGGCTTCACAATGTCTGCTACTGCTGGTGGTGAAGGAGGTGCTGCCCAAGAGGAAGAGAAGAAACCCATGGATCAACACATTAATCTCAAAGTCAAGGGTCAGGTATACACACACACATATATGTATTTAATCCTAATTGTTCATCTTTTTGACTGAGGTTGCATTTTGTATGGTATGTATAGATTATTAGGTGTTTGTTCATTGTGTTTGAGGAGTAACTATTGGATAACTCTGATTAAGTTCCAGAGATACATTTTTACTTTTTAAGTCAATTTGTGAAAATCTAGCATTCAAAATTATAAATTCTTTTAAGTTTTGAAAGCAACAATTATGCCTTAGAATTTTACCAAATGAGAATTGACATTTGAAAGGTAAAAACTTTTAAAGAAGAAATTGATTTCAACATGATCAAATGGCCCTGATCAAAACTTGTTTGAATTATAAGAATGCTGGAATGCTAATCGTTTGGGATGTCCAATCCTTATAAAGAAAGCTGAATCCTCAAGTTGGAATGGAGGGAGTATTGTTATATCTGAACAACTTCTCCTGTTTAAGATGGTTACTGATTGTGGTTGATAGCTGCGTCTATTGATTAATTTCTGGACTAGTTTGTTCTGAGTATCAAATTCACATTTACTTGTTGAGTTAAGGTGAAATTTTGCAACAATGAGGGAGAGAATAATGAGACATTGAATTTTGTTAATTTACCTAAATTATTCAAAATACCATTCTAGGTAATTGAGATAATTGAATACCATATTTATTTATGCTTGGATGGAGTACTTATGTACCTAGTGTTTCACTATATTGTTGAAATCAGTTTTATTTTCATGATGAGGCTTATGTCTTTATTAATACTAGTTTTCGCTGGCAGTCAGACTTTAATAGTGTTATACTGTTTTGGGTGCGTGTTTGTTCATCTAGTGTCTAGTGACTTTGGTCATATCATGGTCACATGTTCAATTTGTTTTTATGAATTGCTTTGCTTTTCCTTCTTTTTTTTCCTTGTATGATATTTAAAGTCATATCCTCTTAGGATATTAGGACGTGTATAATGCAATTGTTAAAAATCTCTTTAATGCAATTTTATTGTTTAAGGAAATGAATTACTGAATTATGCTGGTGTATGTAAGCTGCATTGATTTTATGATAATAAATGTCTCATTTGATCTAATCCATCACAAAAAAGAAGAAGAAGAGAGTGTTATTTGATCTAAAATTATAGGTCTGTGTTCTTTTGATGGTTTGATAATCTTAAAGTACAGTTTATAACCAGCACAATACACGGCGATTTGCCCTGGTATCCCCCAAGTTTTCTAACATCCGAGACAGGACAACCGGCATTTTGTAGGCGTTCTTTTTTAGAAGTAATTAACTTAATTATTCTGTTGAAGAGGTAACTGTCTTTGATTTCCTAACCACTTGAAGAAGTTAAAGTTGTCGAGTAAAGAGAAGCCATAGTCTTGTAATTTGAGTTTTAGGGTATTCTCTCTCATTTTTATGATAAGTAATAATGTTATTGGTAAGTGTCACAGGTTAGATCATCCTTGGCGAGTTTAAAGGTGTTCTAGGTTGAGCTCTTTTTTGAAGATTCTTAAATAGTTTACCGAGGAAGACGATAGCCTCTGTACTCGTGAAAAATTAGTATTCAATTGTTCTAAAATATGTTTGTCTTACTCACTGATGCATAAACAATTAAACAGACTACATATAAGTTTTAACAACTTTTTCTCTTATATGTCCTGGTTTCTCCCACTTGTAGGATGGCAATGAAGTATTTTTTAGAATTAAACGCAGCACACAGTTACGAAAACTCATGACTGCTTATTGCGACCGACAGTCGGTGGAGTTTAATGCAATTGCATTCTTGTTTGATGGACGTCGACTCCGAGCAGAGCAAACTCCAGATGAGGTAATGTTTTGTTTTTTTTCCTTTTGAAGGCGTTTGGAACGTTTTAGAATTTTCTTGGTACTTTCTTATGAGCCTTTTATTTCTAATGTTTACCAAGTACTCAAAATGGGTCACTATTACTATTTATGAGGCTGTGCTACGTTTTCATCTTTCAACTCCTTTATTAAAATGTGAGGGAGGAGAGTCACTCTGTGTGGAGACCGTCTTGATGCTTGAAGTTTCTCCCTCCCCACACAATTTACATGCCACATTTTCCGGCTAAATGTACTTCATCGACATCTGAATCTTACCTACATCATAGGTTTCAGGAAGCACAAGTCAAATTGATTTTAATGCATTAGCACCTCCTTAGTCTTTATGTGTGTGATTTACGTTAATCACAAATGAATTTTCTATATCCATATCAAATTGTTTGAGTTGATTTATTTTTTCTACTTGCAATTATGAAATTATTTGATTTGATTTATTTTTTCTTTTGGCAAAAATGTGGACAGCTTGAAATGGAGGATGGTGATGAAATTGATGCAATGCTGCATCAAACTGGAGGTGGGCATGTATTGCTCTAAACTGCAAACTAGACTACACTATAGCATGTTTGGTACTAAGACATTATAGGGAGAGTTATATTATAGCTAAGAAACATGGATGCAGAGCTAGTTTCTTTTACTGGGTACCTGTGTCCAATAGTTTTGGTTTCTGAGGTGGACAACTTTGGTTTTGTATGTATTGCCAGAACATGGGCTCCTGAATTCTGTTTAATTCTCCCCTGTGCTTGTTTTAACTAATGAGAATGAATTATTATATATCTTGTCCTTAATAATGTAATGTCTTACTGTATGATTTTTAATTGTTCTTTTTAGCTATTTTAATTTGTATATCATCTTTTCCATTTTATTTTCATTTCGTAATATACTCCCAACAGAAGAAATTCAGCCTAATATCTATCAGGAATGGTGGAATGCTTTTTCAATTTTTGTTTGAGGTGAGAGATCATAGAAGAGGGAGAATTAAAATTGTCATTGGAAGGAGTTAACATTCTATTGAATTAGATTTTATTTTCAGAAATGTGCTGCTTTTCTCATAGAATTCTTCCTTTCTTTCTCATATTTTCTCCTAACATAAATAGGGTCTATAAGCAAAAGTTATAATTTTGCAAGGTTACTTTTAAATGAATATTAATTGGTTTTCACACATATATGAGAAATATTTTGTAAAATTATCAAACCCATACTTATACGAGAGAAATTGTGTAAAATTATTAATTTTTACTCGTAAAAATAATAATTTTCTTTATACATGACAAGCAGCTGGTCGAACAACATAAAATTCTGGTGAATAAACATTACTGACGACTGATGGCTAATGGGACCTACCTTTTGTATACCCCATGAGAATGAGAGGGAGAAAAACTCCACAATTCAAACGGGCATATGACCATTTCTGCCCGATCTGATGGGTAATGACCATTTGTATTGTACTGGTATGTAACAATGAACAACTAATTAACTGACTGATCATCGTCATGACTGTCTTTTAAATTTCTAAATTTATAATCTTCAATTTCCAAATTATAATGTACTCATGCTCCAGCTAAATGCTCATTGTGTAAAGTTGATTATTACTACTATATTTGAATTTTACCTCCGTAATATTAATCACATGTCATAATGATAAGTTATACGTATTATTTAAAATAAATAAAAAAAGAAGATTTATTTCTATTAAAAAAAACCTTAGTAGTTGTCAAAAATACGAATGGAAAATCTTCTGATATAATATATTATGAATGGAAAATGTTTTGATCTACATTTTTGTTTTACTTTTTCTATTTTCCCCCCGTTTTTTTTTAAATGTTCCAAACACACCCAAAAGAAAATATTACATAAAATAAAATTTTAAAAACTATGAATTTATTTGTGTAGTAGAAGAGAAAACAAACAGTATCTAATACAGTAAAACTCCTTCCTATATGGATCCGTTTGGGATTAAACGGGAGTAGAAAATCTAAATTCCACATCTACACGGTAGCTAGGAATTCCACCAAACATGCCCACAGATGTCTGTATAGTCGTTATTGGTGGGCCTGATTAAGTTTCTAAACTTTTACGCCGCTTAAAGACATGTAAGACAGCCCAAGCCCATAGGGCTATGATGTCATTAGAAGCAGGTCCATCTTGTTGTGCAATATATTATGATGATATCAAGCACGAAACAAACACAGCACCCTATTGGCTGTTCAGCTGTAGCTGCGTGAATTTACCTAGAGATCAGAAAATGACGGCAGTATTTATTTACCCGGCATATAAGTAGCATATAAATTACTATTTTCAATATAAATATGATAACTTTTGATATGTATAATTTTTATAAGAAAAGTGTAATTGTGATTGTCACAGTTAGTTGATTGTGATTGTTACAATTAGTTGTTCTGTAATACGATATACGTTTTTTTGATAGCTGAAATGACAAGATAATTATTATTAATAAAATAAGTGAATTGACAAAAAATTTCAAAGTCGCTTTGCCTCGACCATGTAAGTGTGGTCGTCAAAACCATATTATCCCCAACTTATATAATCTTTAAATGTGAATATGCCTTCAATGTCAAGATAAGAGTTCATGGATCTTTTTCAGAACGTCAAAATAAAAAAAAAATTCAATTTCAATATAATGTTACTAAATCTCATTTATAGGCTTAGATATGATGAAATAGCTTCTTCTTTTTTCTTTTTTTTTAAATCCAGATTTTGACTGAGGATTCTTATTTTGGGAGGGTTGAGAGTAGGAACTAAGACCATTCCCATGCAACATCCGATGTCCGAGAGATATCATACGTCAAGGTCTAAAGTTGAGGCAAATTAATTAGGTTTTCCCCATGTGTGAAAAATATGCATGATAGTTTCAGTACCCCTATATATAGCATGTAATGTAGAATTTTGGTTGTACAAGCTAGCTAAAATTACAGGAACACACACACACACACACACACACACACACACACATATATATATATATATATATATATATATATATATATGGTAGAATAACAAGCTGGCCCTAGCTTGCTAGCGGCAGAGCAGTACGTATATAAGTTCAATTAAGCGAAAAGACTTGAAGCATGCATCATTTGAACAAGGTCATGCATGGTTAGTAATTTCATCAGATGAAATTAACTATATATTCTTAGCATAGCATATATAAAATGATTATAATTAAGTGAGTGTTTAATGATCTCTCTCTCTCTCTCTCTCTCTCTCTATCTATCTATCTATCTATATATATCTTAAAGTTAGCACGTATTATTTCCCAACAAGAAAATATCATGATGAGGTTTGTTAAAGTCGATCTAAAGCTAAGCGTGTGGGAAAGGTTGAAGAAAACGGTTATTCACACTCTCCTTGCTCGCTCCATCTCATCAACTTATTACTACTACGTACTCCTCAAACTTGAAGATCAATTCGTATATAAACCCTACAAGCCTAGCTGCAACAACACCTCAAAGTTAGCTAAATTATTAAGCTAGCTAGCAGAGATATTATATATATATATATATATATATATATAGTAGGACTTGGCTTGGGAATTAATATTAATTTGTGTTAAATTATTTATTAATCCCATGAATTATTTTCTATTCTTTGCACTTGTAATTCCCCTACTAATTATTAGTGGGGTGACGGCCGGTAGAGGGAGGGAAGACATAAACTTCGATGAAAATTATGTTGTTTCTTGGGGAGGCGATCATGTTATGTCTCTGAATCAAGGAAGAGATATTCAGCTTTCAATGGATAAATCTTCTGGTTATTATTTCATTTTCATCTCTTAATTATTTTTAATTTCCTCTAATTGTTTCGCAACTTGTTTTGGCTTGCGCTTAATTAATTTCGTACCGGAAAACAACACTTTAGGCAGTAGTTTTAATTAACCACAAATTAATATATAAAAAGGTTTAGCATGCATGCAGGACACATGTCTATCAGTTTGTTATATTTCGTTTTATTGTTGTTCATTTAATTTCCACTTTCAGATTAAGTTCATTTATTTAATTTTCTTGGGCTGAATTTAGCTATGTAATTTCGTGTTAAGTTGCTTGGGAAAGTGGCTTATATATGGAAGTACTCTAGTCATATTTTAATTATCAAAGTCAAGGCTAGTAGGATCTAAATCAAATCAAGTGATGTACTAGCTAGATGTGTGTGTGTGTCTATATATATATATATATATACACATATATAGTTTCCCGAATAATTAAGTGTTTAGTATTTTTGTTCTATATGCATGTGCATATATATTAATATCAATAGGGTCTGGGTTTGCTTCAAAGCTGAGCTTTGGAAGTGGCTTCTTTCATCTGAGAATAAAGCTACCAGACAAGGACTCCGCAGGAGTTGTTACAGCATTCTATGTAAGCAATATATATTAATGCATGTTTTGGTTTTTTTTTTCCTGTATACTCGATCCGTTCGTTCCACAAAAAAAAAATAAAAAAAATCTAATTAATTTAATTCTAAAATTCTAAAATTTAAAATTAATGTAAATTTATTTGATATTATTTTGTTTTAGTTATCTAAGTTAGAGTATATATATGTTGCATGCAGCTAACTTCACACACCGGTAACCATGACGAACTTGATTTTGAGTTCTTGGGGAACAGAGAAGGCAAACCTATCACGTTACAAACAAATGTTTTCTCAAATGGCCAAGGAAATAGGGAGCAAAGATTGCAACTATGGTTCGATCCCACCGCAGATTATCATACCTATAAAATACTTTGGAATCAATATCAGATTGTGTAAGATATATATGTATGTATATATATAATATTCTCTGTAATTCATGGTTTATTTATAATATATATTGTCATAATATAGGGTTTTAATTTCATACAGATAAATATGGTTTAAAATTTCATATATATATATATATATAATGTAAGATTGTTTACGTACGTGCTGCAGGTTTTATGTGGACAACATTCCCATTAGAGTATTCAAGAACAACGAACAGATTGGGGTGAGCTATCCATCCCAGCCCATGCAAGTAGAAGTTAGCTTATGGGATGCAGATAGTTGGGCCACAGATGGAGGCCATACAAAGACTAACTGGTCTTATGCACCATTCAAAGCCCATTTCCAAGGCTTCAACATTGGTGGCTGCCCTTGTAATGATAAATCCACCATTGATCCCAATTGCTATTCCCCTGATCACTATTGGTGGAATGCAAATAAATTCTGGAAATTGGATGGCAAACAGCAAAGGGAATATGAGGATGTGAGGGCAAAGTATATAACTTATGATTATTGTTCTGATAAGCCTAGGTATCCTATTCCTCCTCCGGAATGCTTTTCAAATAGTTGAAGGATTTGACTTTTGGGGGTGGTCAACATGCAAATTTAATTATATTTAATATTATGCATAATTAGTAGGGAGAGAATTAAGGAACAACTGAAATTTTAATCAAGGACAATAATGTTTGAATTGGCCGGTGATGAGCCAAATATTATGGACAGAAAAAAGAGTTGCATTGGATGATATAATAAAATATATATGCTCTTGTTCTTAATAGCTCTAATTATTTTAAAATTCTAACTTGGACCAACTATTTATGACATCTTTTTTATATTGTTCTCCTTTTTTGACCCTTTGCTTTTGAGTATTTGACATTTATGCTAATTTATGGATTTAAAACGTTTAATAATATTATTGCCTGCATGCATGCACCTTTGTTTTAAGTTGCTTACAAAATAATGTGACATCATCATTATCATTAGGTTCACCCCATGTATGGTAGATCATCCACTAATTACACTCTGCCACATCATTTTATAAATATATCATCGTAAACTTTTTTTGTCTAACAATACTCTTTTCTTAATAATCAAGCACACCCTTATCATTCATTATTAAGAAAATAAACGAGGAAACATTGTTTTCTTTAATTGAAATGTTTAATGAAAAGGGAAAGTAGAAAATCACAGGGAAAGACCACCAATAAATACTACTGATAAGTTTTCTTTTTTCTTTTCTTTTTAAAAAAAAAACAATACTACTATTAAGTAATCTGAGATTCTGAGTGAACTCTACACTTCCCCTTATAAATTTACTAAACAAGTAATTTGATCGGGCTTTCGGAGTGTGAAATATTAATCTAGGCCCAACGGGGCCTAAAATAATTTCCGAATCCCTCAAACAGGCCTAATATTCCTCGGGCCACACACGAGAAGAGTTACTTGCCTGAAGGGTATAAATCCAAACACCACCAAATTTCTGAAAAAGGAAGCAAACCAGAAAAGGGAAAGAGAGAGAGAGGGTTGCATAAACCACCAGACGAAAGTGTCCTGAAGCAAGGAATAAGAATCTAGTAGTACTCTTCAATGGCGGCCTTCTCTTTAACAATTGTAATCTCCATTGGAACTTTGCCTAAGTTCGGTAGCAAATCCTCAAAATCTTTAGATCCTCACTTGTCATTTCGCTGAATCATCCCAATCATTTCATCAATTGCGGTATGAATTCTTTTTTTAGTTTAGATTATAACATCAGTTCTACAGTTTTAGTGTTTGATGTAAGCTGTTAACTGAAAGTTGTCTGTTGATTGTGGCATTTCTCTCTTTGAATTTTGTACTGTAAAGTGGTACCAAGTGTTTCCTCTTTTTTTTTTTCTTTTTTTTTGTGTGCTTGTTTGTGTGTGGATATAATAGCTTTAATATGATGTACTTTGTACTACATATATGTATCATGAATAACTTGGTTTTTTTTGGCCTTAATCCTGAATAAAGACTTTTAAAAAAATATATAAAAAATAAAAATAAAAATTACGGCTTTATGGGGGATTGTCTTTTATGGTCAATCTGAGATCAAAAATTCATTTGATAAGTTAAAGGGAGTAGTATAGATTTGACCTGGAAAAGTTTGAGAAGGGGATCATCATTCAAAATTTGTGTATGCACATGATATTTAATATCAGGTTAATTAAAATTTGAGATTGATCCTTCCTTACATAAACTAATGTATAAGTTTCACTATAATATCCACATTCATAAATTTAGGGGACGCTCAGTTGAATTAATTTTGGGAGTGAGAAATGAATATGAACTGTCCTGTAAATTGTTAATGTTCATAACACTGTTACCAGTTCTCATTATACCTTGGTTCTATAAAATTTATACTCCACAAGATCATTTGAGGGATGCATGTTGCTTCTCTTACTCATTGCGTAAGCTGTGTCAATAGACTTTTCTGCTACGTTTTTTTTACCTCTCTTAATAGAGAGGAGATTTTCCATATTAAAGGGTGGGACCCTCATGTTGTAGCATTATTATTAATGAGTGGAGCTAATTAAGGGATTATCGAACAAAAGAAGTTCATTAATAAGTGATATGGCTAATTGAAAGGGATAAAACTGCTTATTCTGCAATCTGTCCAGGTGCAAGGCCTGTTTGAAACTGAGTAAATATGCCACACTACTCTACACTTGGCCCACCAACATCAGTAAGTGGCCACTGTACACATTATAATTACACCAATAATCACCATCCAACGACAAGAACTGATATCAAAGCCACTATTAAACCTTTCCAGATAATGAAACTGCTGCATGCTCCCGTTAACTCTGCCCCTTGCCACCCTGCAGCAAATAATAATTTTGAACTCCGAGGCTTCCATGCACAACAACGTCCATTCTCCATCTTCGTCATTACCTCGATTAGTTGTTCCTTGACCTTCTATGTCATCTGCGAGCATGTCATTCTATTTAAAAAAAAAATTAAACTCAAAGCTTCCTGTTTCCAGACAATATGCATATTACAGACACAAGAGTAGGGAGTAGCAGCAAACAATGCAGCACTGCAGTTGAAATATGTGAACTTGCACTTTCTTATCTTACGGAGAAAAACATATTTATCTCTGTCCCTGCATTTGATTTACAAAACACAACCAGTACGTACTTTTATTTGGCTCTTGTAGAAATCTAATATTGGTTCCTTTTAATCCTTGTTATTCCTCATGCATTTTTTCCTGATTGTCTTGTCTTAGTTTTCACCTCCCTTGTATTGTCAAATTGGAGAAATCACGTTTTAAGCGGTTTTGATTTACCCTTTTGACTTCTTTTACTATGTAGTGGCATCAACATTAAAGATGGCTGTTCCAGAAGTAAATAAGAAATTGCTTGATGATCTTGAAGCAATGGGATTTCCACTCCCCAGAGCAACTAGGGCTCTTCATTATTCTGGTTAGTACACTTATATCAGATCAAATGTATTTAGGTGTTTACATCCAGTACAGATTTACCATTTCCAGCGCAAGTGTACAATTTTCAATTCACACACACAGTGCAACAGTGTATTGCAGCATTTGCACATGAAGTGAGAAAATACTTCTGAGATATCAACTCCCATTTATTTTGGGATATGGGAAAGATAAATTAGGGATTTCATTGGATTAAAGTGGTGTTTGGTTCTCGTCAAATCAGTGTAATGGCTCCGTAATGCAATAGGCTATTACATTGATTTGACATGTTTATTGTTTGGTTTACCAATTACATGTATTAGCCCGTTATGGGTGTAATATGGTTATGTCAATTTGAATGTTTTTCATTACGCCCGCCAATGGATGTATTAGCTCATTACATCCATAATGCAATAGGTCATAAAAGACAAAACAATAATGATTACAACTGATTTGACATTTTAATTTACAATTTAATTTATTCATTACATATAATCATGTAATTTAGTGAACCAAACACAATTCAAAACGCAATGTAATAATATTACAATTGCTACACAAATACTAAGAATGAACCAAATAAATATGTCGTAATAACCCGTTACCATTACATTACAACTCTATTACATTACGTCGACTATTGCATTACATCAAATTTCTATTCGGCGAACCAAACCCTACCTAAGTAACAAAGACACTTCATTATTTTTGTTTATTTTTTATATCGAAAAACAGATTTTTCTGTGTTAGTTTGGAAACTGTACTTCTCTTTAATGTGGGCGGGGGTAAACTTTTTTTTTTTTATTGACAAAAGAGCCTGATTACCAACTATGTTAATGGTTATAGTTGAACTTTTGCAATACATTTGTCTTTTAATTAAAAAAAGAAGCTAATTTTTCCTTAATAGAGCAACGAAAGAAGCATCGATTGTTGTCTATAGTTAATACAAATGGGAATTGATTGGATAAAAAAAGATTACTCTCATTCTAAAAATTATAGGGTATGAATGTTTTAAATATAGTTTTTTTCTTAGGATTGTTACTTGGAAAAGTAATATTTCAAATCCGATTTGTCATGCATTCAAATCTGTAACATTTTTAATCGAATTATTATTTAGTGAATAGATGGAAGGAGAGGGTCGGGGCTGTGGAGCTCTCACTAAAATCTTGTTTTAATGTGATTTGTGTTCCTCAATCACTCGTTAGAGAGTATAAGACAAATTAATTATTTTACGAAATATTTCTGTGGTCAACGTGTGATGATCTTCCCTGAATTTTTAACCTTTTGATCTATTCCTTAATCCATTCCTTTGTTCCATTAGTTGCTTTAAAATTTTGGTTGGTTGCAGTCCCTAATTTTGTGCACTTCATACATAACTCGTATATGACTTTTTTGTGCATAGATAGCTATTTCTGTGCTCCTCAGTCCTATCTTCATTCTTAAGTCTTAACTTTCAAATTGCTCCGATTATTTGTAGTTAATAGGATTTTATTTTTGTTAAAACAAACTTTTTCTTTTGGCCAGGTAATTCTAGTGTTGAGGATGCTATAAATTGGGTAGTTGATCATGAGAGTGACCCTGACATCGATCAAATGCCCTTGGTACGTATCTTCACCCTAATAGAAAAAAAGTTGGTTCCTAATATGAGTTCATATTAAATTGAAATTTTAGTGTGGGTTTAATTATGGTAACGTAGATAGTTTCTTGCATGTATGTCGAGTCATGCTAATCCTATTTTCTATTAAGCTGATAAACAAATTCAGAGAGAATAAGGGATGATTAAAATGACTGCACAGTGTGCATTTGAAAAATCTGAGCAGTCTTGCGGGAATCAAATTTTTTCTGTGAGAGTCTCTAACATCGTCCATGTTATAGCCTGTGGGGCAGTGATATGATAAAAATTAGTAACCGCAAGTGCACAGTGTCAAATTGAAGAACTGACAAGTACATGTCGAACCTACAGAGACTAGATTAATTTTTAAATGTAACACTCTAGTCCCACATCGAAACACGTGGGAAAAATTTGTCTGTGTATAAATTAAGTTACTAACAATAGTACCTTCAGTCATGACTCTTTGGGTAAGCCTGTGGTGGGCTAAAATAACCCAAGAGTATACGATTGGGTTAGTGGTTTAAGGCCTTGTTTGGATGGATTTTATTCGATTCGAACTTGGGATTAGACCCAAGATTTGTTTAGGACTCAGGATTTGACCTCGGTTGCTTCATATGGTATCAGAGCCGACTCTCAAAAAGCTAGGGCCGAGTTATCCGTTCGGATTGTCGGAGGTGGAGACACGAAGGTTGGTAGTATTATCCCATAATGGAGAGAGGTCCGAATGTGGGGGACACGAAGCTAGCCGGTATTATTCCACAATGACTAGAGAGGCAAATATCTGTGTACTGTGTGTGTGATCAATTCTGACGAGGACGTCAAAAATTTAAGTGGGGGAGTTTGTAACACCCCACCCCAGTCCTACATCGAAACATGTAGGAAAATTTTGTTAAGTTACTAACAATAGTACCTTTAGTCATGACCTTTTGGGTGAGTCTGTGGTGGGCTAAGATGATCTAAGAAGATACTATTAGATTAGTGGTTTTAGGCCTTGTTTGGACGGATTTGATTCGATTCGAACTTGGGATTTGACCCAAGATTTGTTTAGGACTCGGGATTTGACCTGAGTTGTTACATAAAATATCCTTAATATGTATTTTAAGCGAATTAGAAACAAAGATGAAAAATTGATTAACTACAACTAAACACTAATTAAACTAATTAGAAGATAAAAATTAATAATAAGGAAACAATCTAGGAATCCGAATCTATTAAATAATAAACATAACAAATAATTCAATCTCTTCTATTTTATAACTCAAGTTACGCTATTGGTTTGGTATACATAATTCGAAAAATAAATCAATTAAGTCCAAATAAAAATTAACTATATTTTTGATCTCCCTTACCTTTAATTTAGTAATTTTATAATTAACTTGGACAAGCATAGACTATGAAAATTTAAGGATTAACTATAACTCATCAAAACTTCTTCGAGCAAGCGTGGATTATGAAAAACTCATATCTTAACAATAATCTATCAAAACTTATTCATTAATTTAAAATCACATAAGAACTATAAAACGAAGGTATTTCAATAACGAAACATGAAGGCGAAATTATTTAAATATTAAAGCACAAATAATAGAAGAGATAGAGAAATAATTATTTAACATCATCTTCATCCTAGATCTAACAAGTTAGTTATACATGAAAACAAATAAAACGACTAAGATAAATAAGAAGAAGATTAAACACAAAAAAAATAAAATAAGAAAACTCCCTTTATTAAGATCTTTCAACGAGCGTACAATGAAGAATTAATTTGATTCTACTCCTACTCCTAACTTAAATTAATACATCATTCTCTTGATCTCCATCTTTCAAGTATTCTTTTCTTGCACATATGTTTATTGGAGTCCAAGCAGATATAAACTAGGAAGCTTCTAGAACTCCCTTTTCAACTCAACTTCATTTATTTATTCAATTCTTGTAAAAAAATATACCTAATTAATTAAATTAATAAAAATATTAATACGAACAAAATTAGGTAATTAAGATGTATGAATTATGGACCTATCAGGCAAGTTATTCAGGATGCTGGCATAAGAAATGTTTGCAGCATTTATAGCATTTTGATTCTATCTTTGTATGAGTTATTTTTTGAGAAACTCATATCACTTTTCAAGTTGCTTCTTCCAATATTCTCGGTTAAACAAAAGTTAATTCTCTCCTTAGTTGGATCCACATTTTCTTTACCAAATTTCATTATGCATATTAATATATTTCTTTAATGTAAAGTAAATCTTTAAGCTTAGCTATTTGAATGTCATTATGGAAGATCTCATCTTCGAGAGCATTGGTGTAAGTAACTTTTTCCTATTATCTTCTAATTTGGAAGTTGACAATGAAACTGTCAATCTACTATTGTGGTTTTCAAATTTTATTTTTATTTTTTTGTCTTCCCTTAATCTCAAGTTTGAAAGGATATCTTATAGGTTCTTTATTCAGTACAGCTGAAATCATACGATCACCTGTAAAGAGTGGAGTATCTAGGTTCTTTAATCTATAATAGTGCCTCACCTACCCTCTGAAAAATTTACTGTATGATAAATGAAAAATTCTTTTGGTGGGATTAATTCTGTTATTTGTTCAAATGCACCCAGGTTCCAGTGAACATTGATATTGAAGCTTCTAAACCTTCTTTTATGACAGAAAAAGTAAAGTTAAAAGCACAAGAATTAAGGTATGTTTTAATGTTCTCTTCATGCTGAAATGCTTCTTTATAAATTATAGCATTGATGTTTGAATTTTTTTTTACTTTTTAACCCCAAGAGGTAGCTTGAGTGGTAGAGAGACAAGTGTCTTTCAAGCCATAGTTAATGGTTTCAATTAAAGATAATGATCTCCTTGGGCCACACGCACATAGTTTACTATGGCCCTATGGGATTTCCCAGTGTGCATGGTTGGTAGGGTATTGCATGCACCCGGTTATCCAGTGTATCCTAATGGTAGTGGCTGCAGGTTCCGCCGTCACTAAAAAAATACAAATTATATTTCATTTGACTGCTTTTACCTTTTAATAATTATTACTTTAAATCTTCCCTTAAACTGCTTCTTGTTGCTTCCTCCTCGTCTTGATTACATTTGTTTTTGCTGATTTCAGGGATCGAGGACGGAGAAGGAAAGACGTAGAAGAAAAGAAATCAGAAAGAGAAAGAGAGAAGGTATAGTCTAATATCTCGTACTTTCTCCACGGTGCTGTTTGAATTCATTCCTGTTCCCTGCCTCACTCTGTCATGCTAGTCAAGTACTTTTTTCTCGTACTTTCTCCACGGTGCTGTTTGAATTCATTCATGTTCCCTGCCTCACTCTGTCATGCTAGTCAAGTACTTTTTTTCTTATTCTTCTTTCTCTTTCTTTTTCTCTCTCTTTTTCAGAAAGGTTGGGAGGGGAAGGGGTTGGCAATAGTATTTAATACTCCCTCCGTTCCAGAATATAAGATCAACATGAGATATTTTTAAAATTAAACTTGATAATTCATTCAACTTTTGAAAATAATAAAATTTGTAATTAGTAATACGTTTTAGATAATTTATAATTTTCGTAATTGTACTGCCTAAAATAAATAAATTCATATCCATCTTGAGTTTGAAAATATCTCTAATTGGTTTTAAAAAGTCAATGGTCCTATATTTTGGAATGCTGGAGTAATAAATACTCCCTTTGTCCACATTAAGTGAACTCCTTTCCCTTTGGGATACCCAAGATAAGTGAACTTGTTTATATAATCCTAATCCTTTCGCTATCTCCATCCAAAGGCTATACTTTAAACTAAAGTAAACATTCCTCTCCTTAAACTGTTTTATACAGTCCAACCAGCTTGCTTAACTTGGGACCAATTTTAAATTTTTGTGTTTTTTACAAGAATGTTTTCGGATACATGTCATACTTTGTCCTTCTGAAGCAATATAGGGAGGTTTGTCTAATAAGAAACTTTATGAGGTTAAATAAACTTATTAACAGATTATTTTTTACTTTCTGAGAAAAGAAAACCCTTTTTCTTAGTGTTTTGTCTTGTTCAGTAGATAATTTTTTCTTTATGCTTCACAATATTGCTGCTATGCCATAAATTTTTAAGTTTTTGGTACATGAAAATTTTTGGACTTTTTTCTCTTAGTTGCAATATGTTTTACAGGAGAGGATTAAAGCAGGCAAGGAATTAATGGAGGCAAAACGAATTGCAGAAGAAAATGAGAGAAAACGGTCTGTCACAGATATGCAGTTTATCCTATATTTATATATGCACGCACATATATATGTCATGCAGTATTAGTTCTCTTTATACTGTATTCTCTTTCAAAATTTACAAACTTTCATGCCCTTTAATTTCTTAGTTCCCTAGTTTTGCGGGAAGCAGAGAAAGAGGAAGAGAAGAGAGCGCGGGAGAGAATTCGTCAGAAACTACAACAAGATAAGGTTTTTGTTGAAAAAACTTCTTTCGTTTTTCTTTTGCTGCAACTGTAGAAAAATACCACTTGTTCACTTTTTCTCAAAATTTTGTTTCTGGTAGTTATATTTGTGAAATTAGCAGGGAAAGCTTCTCTGTAAAACTTTGGTCAAACCTGGTTGCTTGACTACCCTGTACGGAAAATTTTCTCTGCCTTCCTGAGATGGGAAAACCTTAAGAAGCATATTACCATTGAAAAGTTAAATTATCATTGGTTTCTTTATCTTTTATATTGAAATAGTTGCTTTTTTAGAATCATCAGTTGAGACTTCATGAATTTTCTATTTCTAATTTAGATGAAAGTTATTGCTTTCTAGTTTAATTTCAACAATTGTTAAAGTCCTCGTGTTTATAATAGGTAGAAAGAAGGCGGAGGCTTGGATTGCCTCCAGATGATCCTGCATTTGTCAAGCCTGCTACACATAGGATGCAAACTGAAAAGGTGCCTTTGAAAGGTTACATGTTGATTAAGATTTCTGCATTTAGTAAAAATTGTATTAAGCATCCTTCTTTTTAAATTGCAGGAGTCGTTGCCTGTAAAGGCTGCTACATTGCCTGTAAAGTTTGCTACAAAGGAAGAGCTCATGGGTGAATGTTTGAGATCTCTCAGACGTAACCACAAGGTAGCTTCAATACTTACTTTTCTTATGACCTTATTTTATAGTGCGACATAACATTATGATAGTTTCTATAAGCAACTCAAAAGGGAAAAAATTTGTGAAAATTCTCCATATTAATAGTTTCAAATATCAAACAGTTTCTCTGGAAGTTTTTTATGCTTTCCCACTCAGGTTTCTTATAAGTTTTTTTTAGTTATTAGAAATAATTAGATTTAGTAGTCTATTCATCTGCTGTGCTCACTACAAATTTATCTTCTGTTCTTTTTTATTTCTATGAAGAAATGTTTTCAATAACTGAATCGTCAACAAGGAATGTATATATAGACCAGGTATTTGTGAGATGACTACTTTTATAAGTCAAGTTTGTAATGTCTACCCAAGTTATAGAGTTTGTAAGCAAATTTCCTTTCTTATTGATTATAGAAATGCCACCAGCTTTATCTTATTTTACTCCATGAAAAAAAAAACATCAGTTACTTTTGATATCCTCGTTTTCTTTTTCTCTGGCCCTAGGATGATGATGCCAAAGTGAAGAAGGCCTTCCAAACTCTTTTAGTTTATGTCAGAAATGTTGCAAAGGATCCTAATGAGGAAAAGTTCAGGAAGATACGATTCAGTAATCCAGCCTTTCAGGTTAGCCACTTGCACTGAGCTTTTGAAATCATTCTTTTTTCTGGAAAACTTAGAAAATGTCCCATTGATGTGAAACTTTAAGGAAAGTTACTTGCTACTGAATTCCTCGGTTTGCGTCTTTTATCTGATGATATAAGAGACTGGTTTCATACTATTCTCAATTTTGTTTTCATGTGAATCCTCTTTTATCTGATATAATTCTTACATGTGAGTCCTCTGTTTAATTTAAAATAGAATTAGTTAAAACTGAGTACAGTACTTTCAGGAATTTTTCATATTGAAAATAAAATTTCCTTGTCAGACAACAGGGTTTCTAGAAAAATGCATTCCTTGTGAGTGATGCCTTTTTAATCGTCCATGTGCCTCCTTACTTGAGTTTGTTTTTCTTTATTGTTTCCTTTTTCCCTTCTGTGTTTTTCTTTGTTGTTTCCTTTTGCCCTTTTGGGTTTTAATAACATGCACACGAACACGAACACATATTCCAACAGATTCTACTACCTGGCATTGGTGTTGGCTGGAGAGATAAATGAACTAGCGGTTGACAGTCCCCTCACATATGCTTTGGAATAGGCAAGGAAATATAAAAAAGTATAGTAGTAATAGGATGGATGCATGCTAGATCCCTAGATCAGCATACATTTGTATTTCTAGATTGTTATTGCAGAGAGAAGCAGAAGTAATACTCTTACTGTCCTTATGGCGATGCCTATGGAGGTGATAGTTTATTTTATTTTATTTTTGAGTGGAAAGTAAGCAACTAAGCATATAATAGAGAAACAAGTGGCTAATGAAAGTGGTCAGAGATGAAGGTTGAGGCGCATTTGTTTCAGACAGATGGTGAGGAAGAGATGGAGGCTAGAGAGAAAGCATACCAGATTCCGTGGGACTACTAAAAGGAGAGAAAATAGTCATTTGGTGAAATAAATGTGCCGTGTCATTATTGCCACCCTTTCTCATGTTTTGTGTTTTAAATGACAGGACAGAGTCGGGCGTTTTGAAGAAGGCATCGAATTTCTTGAGCTCTGTGGGTTTGAGAGAGTTGAAGGAGGCAAGTATTTGCATCTTCCCAAAGACAAGGTTGAGAATGAGGTAATCAAATCAGCTGGGACTCAATTGCATTCTGCTATAACAAATCCCTTCTTTGGACTTATATCAAGAAAGGATTAGATGCACTTCCCGTGTTATTGACTTGAATTTGACAGTAGTGAGAAACTTTGTCTAGAGATGAACAATATTAAATAACTTGTGCCCCTAACAGTTTTCATCTCATACAAACATATATGGTGTTTCTTGTATATTATGCTGGTAACTTTTACCATGTAATGGATTTATAAATTGTATTGTACACTCTAAATGGACAGAAATCAATATAGATATATTGAAGCTGTATATCTTATGTTTATTTCCCTCCGTCCATCCTTTTTGGTTTTGTTCTTTTGTCTTATTGGTGTAATGTTGTCTGAGCCTTGATTTGGTAAATTTTACTATAGTTACTTTACATATCAAATATATATACTTCCCACTTTGGAAAAGAATTATGTGATAATCTAAGAATTTTACCCATATTTCATCCGGCATTTCATTCTAAAAGCCAATAAATTAGAAATAAGAATTTAATTCAAATTCTCAAGTTTTTTGGAAATATATCTAACATTATTTCTCTACAAATTATAATGTCAAACAACATTTATCTAGCTCATGTTCTAACCAAAAGTTGATTGTTTCTCATGACGAATTTCAATATTAGATTAAGGAGATTTCTTAACTACTCTATGAAATTTATAATTCAAATTTACTTGATGAATAAATTTCGCTCAGCCAGGATTTAACGAAAAACAACCTCTTGAGAATTTATTGTTCAGGATTATTATATCCAAAACAGAGCCCAAAGAACAGAATTTAAAACCAGTTTGAGAATGGAGTTGGTAACTGGGAAAAAAATATTCCTCCTACGTTGTATTGAATTATTATTACGATTTTATATATAAGTTTTTTTTATCACGAATTACATGAATAATTATAGTTAATAATATTTTAGTCAATTTTATAAAAAAATAAATTATATAAAAATGACCCGCAAAATTAAAGTTTTATACCTTTTAATAACAACATGACACGTAGGAATTTTTTTTTAAAAATAAAGAATTTGAAATTAAATATGATTAATTAAATAATTTTACTATAATAAATAATAAATATAAAATCTGTTAATATAATTTAAATCATTTAATTTTCTTTTATATTTTTTACGTGATATCATGTTATTGAAGAGTTTTATAGGCCATCCGTGTATTATAATTTATTCGCATTTTATAATCCTATCAAGTCTGACGTACGACTGTATAATATACTACTGGTAAAAGCAGGACTCGACCCAGGCAAAATAACCCGAACCTTTAAAGCTATATTTGATATTACCTCGTGTAGTTGAATCAGTGAAGTGACTTCCAGAGTTCCACTTCCAGTTCAGTCCATTACGTTTCTTTATTTTGTCGTCGGGATTCGGCTCTCCCCTCTCTCTCTCTCTCTCTCTCTCCACCAAAAAAACAAAAAAAAACAAATAAAATCATCTGCTCGCAAACTTCACTAATAATTAGGGTTAGGTTTAGGGATTGCTGTTGCGTTCTAATTCATTTAGAGGGTACAAAAACTCATAAAACTATAATTGAGGATGTATGCCGATCGAGAGGCTGGAGCAACGAAGGTTTCCATAAAAGACCGTCTTAACATAGAGGATTCCGGTCGCCGACGTCAAATCTCCGGCAAGAGGTTTGTTCATCTCTCTCTATATATACTTAGATATGTTTATCGATCTATACTTTGATCTAGTATAGTGCCTTAGGCTTTGTTCGCTCTTACTGTCTGTATATCAAGTTGTAAACTTGAATTTATATGCTCCTCAATTCGGTAGTGGTATTTTGGAGGTCTGTGATTTCTGAATATGATTATGTTGGCAGGAACAGAAGTGTAAAGTGCTTTAAACCTTATATTTTCTGGGTAGTGAACTTTAATTTGTGGCTAGGAGGGACATAGAAATGAAATGGGTGTACCACTTTTATATCTCATGCTGTGAATAATTACAGAATTTGAGATTCTGAATCTGAATTGTTATAAATTAATAATAGAGTGAGTTCGGCAGAAATTGTTTCCAGAGCTGCTGCTCCTGCAGATGTTTCTCGAGGACTTAAGCTACCGTTATGAAACAAGACTGTAAAGCTATGTTTCTTTGCATGGACTGTATTTAAAGGATAATGGGGAATTTTAAAAAATAACTGGGGATAGTTGGTCTTGTGTCATCATTAAAAAACTTATATGTCAATTGCCCAATAATCGCTGTAGATAAAATTACTATTATAGGATTTTTGTTTGACTTTAGAGAAGCCTATGCTCAATTCCTCTGTCTTCATACTTATGGAAAGATGAACAGACTTGTTGACTAAACTTGACTAGCTCTTTTCAAGACTCTGCATTTATTTTGTTTCAGTCATTTGCATATTCTATTCCTATGAAACCAGAGAACTTAATTGCCTCTGTCACATGTAGTTGCTTGAACAAAGATTGGAACTTGGTTATGTTCGGCTTCTAGGTCACTTGCGGGGCTCCTTTCATAAGAATGATTTAGTGATAATTTTCATATGAACGTTATGTCCTTAAAGATGGAAAGGATCCTTTAGTTGTCATTGGTGTTTGAGTTCATAGGGTTGAAAGCTGAAACAAAAATATTTGCTTTAGATTGTTGTGGCAAGAGATTCATGGACTGGCATCAAAAGCAGGTCAGAAGTATATGCAGCTGTGCATTACCTAAAGTGTTTGTTAAGATTATATTCCCTTCGTCCTGAAAATATTTTTACCCTTTTAGGTGGGTATTTTCAACATGAATTTTATGACATGCCGGAAACACATCTATACATATATTCTTAATATGTTTTTATTTTTTTCTTTTGCAGGCAGAGGCAGGATGATGACAAATGGGAACACGATCTCTATGATCATGATGAGCCTCAAGTTTTAAGTATGGCTTGTTTTAGTCATAACTAAATCCAGCTTATTTATGCTGCCTTAGTTGTTTGAACCTAAAAATTATGAAAGTTACCCCCTTGTTTTGTATGCATTTAATTGTATGTTAATGTCATGGAAAGATGGCAGAATTGGTGCGAGGGATCTTCGTTTCAAGCTCCAGAAGAAGAGTGTTCAAAAAGCAACTCAGAGTGGAAAGGGATCTCTCTCAGGAGGTACAAAAGATCTGCGTGAAAAGTTGTCCGGCACAATGTATTCACAACCGGTGGACACTGCTCTGCCAAAGCCAAGAGCAATTACTGAAGGCAGACCACCTGCTAAGAAAAGTGTTGTAGTTGAAGCTCCGGTGACAGAGACCAAAAAAATTGCCAGCACGGTATCTAAGAAAAAGACTCAACAAAAGGTGTGTCCTAAACTATTCTCCTCTTTATTCTTTTTTTACTAGTAAGTAAATAATTTCTGCCATATCTAATTAGTAGTATAGTAAGAATATGATTACTTTAGTTTAAGATTCATGTTTATGTAACAGGTATTGACTAATGACTCAAAAGGTCACACAGATGACTTATTTAAATAGAATACTGATTTACTGTATTCCTTGTAGCTATCATTATCTATGTTGATACAACTAGACAAGCTAAGTGCAGTAGCTTATGCTTTTTATGATGAGTTTATCTGTGTCCGTATATATGTGTGATTACTACTATATTGCATTGTTTTCTGACCATGTTAAATAATTAAAACAATTTGACTTATGTAAAAAGGAAAATAAATATATTTCTATAACTGTGAAAGTCGTCTCTCTTTTGCTGTGGTCAACCTATCATAAGCACTTTTGATGCTGCTCTAGTGATTGTTAACTTGAAAGCTCCCTTTTGTGAGTTATCAATTATATTCCCTTTTAGGATTGTCAATTTTAATCCTGATAATGTTTTAGACATATGAAACTTCAAATGCTTAATAACATACAAGTTAAACTGCAATGGTTGATCTTAGTTCTTACTCATGAGTAATATATATTGCTGCAGGCTATATGTCCTTCAATTGCTTAAAGATCCAATCGTTGGACCAATTTAATAAAATGCAGTTTTTGTACTTTCTAAGTTCTAACAAATGATATATCTTTGCTGCAGGTTGAATCAGTGGATAGCTTCCTGCACTCCTTGGGTCTTGAAAAATATTCAATAACATTTCAAGCTGAGGAAGTATGCGGACTTTATAGATTTGTGTGTTTTCATACTCCTGGTTTCAACCACTTTATTATTGACATCTGTGATTGTTTGTAGGTTGATATGGCCGCCCTTTTACACATGAATGATGAGGACCTGAAGGCTTTGAGTATACCAATGGTAACTAACTACACTCTGCCCAATGTACAGCAAAATTCTATGTCCTGGTTAAGGATTTTGAAGATATTGATTTCTGAAAAAAAAAGGGATAGACAATGCTTTTGATAATATTTATTTATATTCAAATGCAAACAAAGACTTACTATGTTTAAGTAATGTAGATAAAGGTTTATATTTTTAATAAATTGCAGAGGAATAAATACAAAACTAAAAGAGTTGAAATTAGCTAGGCACTTCAGTATTACATTGCTCTACTCCTCTTGGAGCTAAGACATTTGCTTCCCATCTCACAAATTTCTAAATTTTAAGATGGTAGTTCTTCACTCTTAAATGTTTTAGTAGTCAAGAAATCTGAGCTCCTTTTGACAAACTGAATATCTGGAAGAAGCTATGATTTTCATCTTTGGACTGTTAGGGATGAGGTTACTTCAATGGTTTGTACAAGTATTTTTGTTTCACTAACTACTCCTATTCCAGAAGTCATGGTACATTAGATCAATTGGGTAAGCATTTTAGTTGACTGATAAAATCTGGCTATTGACATTTACAGTTGGAAATAACGAGAACAATGTCGAATGGAATTCCGCTTAGACGAATATCTCCTCATTTATGGCTTCTTACAAGTTATTTTTATTTATGAGCCATTGTATCTCATGATGTTTTGGGATTCCTATTCTGCCTTTTGAAATAGGAGAGTTGTTTTCGGTTTCTGATTAATTGTATATATCACTATATCTTCTTTGACATTTGATTGTAAATTGTTTGGTTCACTTCCTTTTTTTCAGGGTCCAAGAAAGAAGATACTTCTGGCATTGGATTCTAGAGTCTGACATTGGCAGTGTACAAGGTTCCTTTCATTGCTCGAGTGAATCCTTGCGCTTGGGTACAATATCCTATAAATCAGCAGGCCTCTCATTTAAACGATTCAGGTCTACATGTAATTTATCTGGTTAAATTTTCAGTTGTTTTGCTGAATGCCGTCGGTAGCAGATAATGAAATGATTAATAGCCTGGGAGGGGATTAGAAATTATATTCAGTGAATTTATTGCTTTATAACATCAAGTCAGTTTCTCAGTCACTGGAGAGCTTTGTTCAATTTTTGTCAACAGAACTGGTAGTTTTTCTTTGTAATTAGAAATTTACAATTTTGTTGGCATGTGATCAGGGTGTGGGTATGAAAGAAAATGATGCTTGCTTGCATTCCCTCCAACTGTGAGGAAAAAAACTATTGGGATCATTTGCCCAAGAGTAGCTTATTTTTTCCACTATGCTTTTTGAGCAACATCACCTACATGAAGTTAATACTCAAGTCATGTCATTTATAAATTTTAACTTTCTTGAATATTATATTTTCATAGCTTATTCATCGTTTAAGTTATCTTTAAAAAGATATTTATTCCCCCCTATTTACCACCATGAGTTTTGGAATAAAAAGGAAACTTAGATATCTAATTTACTTCTTTTATCTAATTAATTCTTGTGTTTGTAAATAGAAAATAATATAGGGGTTATTTATAGCTTAGTTTACAATAGAATAGACTGGTAAAGACGAGTAAGACTTGCCCCTCGTTTGAACTCTGAACAATGACCCTTACTTCTTCTTCGCCGACTCTTCACCTGTCTACAGGTTACAGTTGTCACACCGGTGGCATCATTCAATGGTTGATATAATTCATATTCTATAACAAGTCATCAATCTGCAGATGAGATTTTAATTTGATGATTAAACTAAGCTAACATTAGGTACTAAATTTTATTTTCATTCATTAATATGTGACTTCATATTTTTTTTCTCTTTATTACAAGTGTAATGTTTCTTTATATAAAATTAATAAACTTTTTGTATAAATTATGTAATTCATTTCTTAAAAAAAGTAATCCACTTCTATATTTGAAAAAAAGTACACCCTGTATTTCAAAATATATTAACTTATATCAAAAGTATAAAAATTAAGAAGATAGTTTATCCTCCTAAAAATTTAAGATAATTATTTGTATATTTATATGTTTAAGGATTATTTTAATTTATATTTTAAAATAAAATCAAAAGTTATATTGATCTTATATTTTGGTGCAAAAGAATACTTAAATCAATGAAAATTAAGAAAGACGAATTTATTTGGTTAAAAATGATAGACCATCCGAAAGAAATCAATCGCTTTTATTGTAGCATTGAAGTTACAAAATTATGAGTTGTGTCATTCGTGTCTAGTTGACACGAAATTTGGCTGTTTTTTTTTTTTACCATTTTTCTATTTGGTATATTAATCTCAAAGTCAATAAGGTGAAATTTAAATAAAAGAATTAAGTCTCGGATCACGTTTCTATCTATTATACCTTTTATTTAGTTATTTTCGGTACATATTTAGTAACAAAAATAAATACATATAGTAAACAATTATATCGTTCAAATATTATAAAAAATAATATTCATATCGTTCAAATATTTTAATCGTCTCTTTTGAGAATTTAATCTTCCTTATCAACAAATTAAAGTCCTCATATTCTAGATATTATACTCCTATGTCTTTAAAAAAAAATACTTTTTATTAAAAGTGGTACTTCTTTTCTTACACAAGAAAGAATGAATTAATAAGCACAACAAATAATTTCATTGACGTGTAAGACTTGACCACAAACTTGCTTCACCTAGGTGTTGTATATGAGAAGAAAGGGAGAGAAGGAAACAGAAATAAAGGCTTACTTCTCCTCCAAATCTTCTCATTTCTACGAAGAAATTTAGGACAGATATGCATCTCATTCTCCTCTCTCTTAATTTTTAAAATAAATTAGAATTGAAATCAATACTGCCAAATTGGAAAAGTAGGTACATGTTTCACCTAGCAATTGAAAATATCTACTGGTTAATATGTTGCCACCAACCAAGTTGTGCCTTGTAAAGACCAAAAACGTCCAACTAGCAAATGGGAACTGGGTAAGAAATGTTAGCGTGGAGAAAGAAGTATAAAATTAAATAAATGCAAGTGCATGGCATATTTGCTGCGCCTATATATATATAGATATATATATATATATACACACACACAATAAGGTTCAGGTCCGGGAGTCCGCATTTTGTTAAAATGCGGACCTTTTTTTTTTTTTTTTGCTTTTTTTTTAAACAACTAAAAATAAATAATTATGGAACTGAAATTTTTACATAATACAATGTTTTGAGCGTGATTTGGATACATATAACAAAACATGTATGTACGCTCAAAACATTGTATTATGTAAAAATTTCAGTTCCATAATTATTTATTTATTTTTTTTAGTTGTTTTAAAAAAAAAAGCAAAAAAAAAAAAAAAAAGGTTCGCATTTTAACAAAATGCGGACTCTCGGACCTGATCAGTGCTGTATATATATATATATATATATATATATATATATATATATATATGGGCCTATCTTTTTTGTTATGTTACCAATTTACTCATTTTTAATTCCCTCTCGTTTTCAAATTATAAGATTATTATCGATTTTAAAAAAAGTTAATTTAAGATATTTTTAAATTTTAAATTAAAATGATCCATTACAAATTATGAAATAATAAATTTTATACTGAATAATATGTTTTTTAAAATTTTACATTACTTATTATTATATCGACTAAAATTAAAGAATACGTGTTATTTTTGAGTTTAAAAATATCGTAGGTTGACTTTAAAAAATTAATAATAATCTTATAGTTAAGAACAGAAAAAGTTAATGAATTTTTGTTCCTTCTGATCAACTATACGAAAATAACATTCGACTTGTATGTTTAGAATTAAAAATACCTTTGGGCTTCATTCTTTTTTTAAAACCTACATCAAATAATTATGGTCTTATTTAATGAAGTTTATTTCAAACAGTTTTTTTGCTTATTTTAAAAAAATAAATTGATAGAAGAGTGCTCGTTTTAATTTGTTGGGAATAAACTATAAGGGGTGTACAACACCCTCAATGGGGCTTATTTTTAAACTAACCTGTTTAAAATAAGCTACGCCAAACAGCACAATTTTAGCTTATTAAATAAAGTTGCTTATGTACTACTATTAAATTGGCTGAATGGCACTTATCACCCTCTAAATTATCACCCACTTTCAATGTCGTCCTTAAAGTTCATTTTTCGTTAATTGGGCCCTTAAAGTGGTATTTTTTGGCATTTCCGTTCCTTTTACCCTATTTTACCCCCACCCGACCCATTTTGACCGAAACCGAACCAGTTTGACCCGACCCAATTTCATCAACTAATTTTTTTTTAAAAAAAACTAAAAAGTTTTAAAATTATTTAAAAAATAATTATTAGTTAAAAATTCTTTTAAAAATAATATTTTATTTTAAAATATTAAAATTATTATTATTTTAAAATTAATTATTATTTAAAAATAATATTTTATTCTAAAATTTTAAAAATTATTATTATTTTCAAGAAAAAATATTAAAATCTTTTATTTTTTCATAAAATGAGTAAACTTTCATAAAATATAGATTCAAAATATTTATTTAAAAATAATTATTTTTAATATTTTAAAATAAAATATTATTTTTAGAAAAATTTTAAAATAATAATTATTTTTATATTTAAAAATAAAATATTATTTTTAAAAAGTTTTAAAACTAATTATTATTTTCAGAAGAAAAAAAATTTTAAAAGTTTTATTTTTTTCAAAAATGAGTAAAATTTCATAAAATATAGATTCAAAAGAATTAAAGTTTAAATTTTTTTAATTCTTAATTATTTTTATGAAAATTTACACATCTTTAAAAAATAAATATTTCTAGTTTTGTTTTATGAAAATAAAAAAAAATTATTTACTTTTTTTTAATCTATATTTTATGAAACTTTACTCATTTGTAAAAAAAAATAAAATTTTCTATTTTTTCTGAAAATAAAATTTAATTTTTTTGTTTAATTTTTTTGAATCTATATTTTATAAAACTTTACTCATTTTTTTTTAAAATGATAAATTTTCTATTTTTTTTCCTTAAAAAATAATAATTTTTAAAACTTTTTAATTTCTTTTTTTTAAAAAAAATTGAATCAATTTTTTTTATTTATCTTTTACTGTTTTTCGTATTTTCCATATAAAATGAAAAAAAAAATCTACTTTTTTTTAAAATAAAGTTTTATTTTTTTATTTAATTTTTTTGAATCTACATTTTATTCTTAAAAATAAGAATTATTTTTAAAAATATTTAAAATAATAATAATTTTTAAGATTTTAAAATAAAATATTTTTTTTATAATTATTTTTAATATTTTAAAATAAAATATTATTTTAGTTTTTTTTTTTTAAATAATTAGTGAAATTGGGTCGGATTGGTCAAAATGGGTCGGATTGGTCAAATTTTGGTAAAAATGGGTCGGATTTGGGTCAAATCGAGTAAAAGGAACGGAAACGCAAAAAAATGCCACTTTAAGGATCCAATTGACGAAAAATGTACTTTAGGGACGACATTGAAAGTGGGTGACAACTTGGAGGGTCATATATGTCATTCAGCCCTATTAAATTGGTGAACTAAGTTATAAATTACTCCAACTGACAAACAGGGGCAATGCCTAAGAATTAGTGAGAATTTTATTTAATACTGTTACTATATAAAAATGAAAGGGGTCCAAGGATGCCAGGAGGGCACATTCAAGGCGAGAATTCCCTACAAAATTCCAATAATTGTCTTGTAGTATGTCAGCAAACTTTTCAAATACGTATACCTTATGACTTCATGATCAAATTTCAAATTATTGATTTGTTAATTCGTAATAATAAGATTATCATACTAACTGTATCAAAAACTTAATAGTAATATGAATATCCTTGTAAGATAGTGTTTGATAAATCTGAATAATTAAAATTTAAATGATTAATACATTTTAATAAATTAGATCATTTAAATAAAATAATATCTGAATCTAAAAAATTGTTTGATAAATAAAAAGTGTAAAACATCTTAATGACATTATTTTACCATTTTAACCTTTGAGTTATTTAAAAAAACTATTTGAATGATCTTAAAATTTGAAATTGAAAGAGTACAATATTTATTGAGACTATTTTTATCCATAAATTTTAAATAAACTATTAAGAGATAGTTCTTAATAGTTAAAATTTGAGTTTCTGTCTTGACGATTAAGAGACATTAAGAGAAAAAAAAATTACCAAACAAGATTTGTCTCTGAGCGAATCAAAGACATGTGAATTAAAAGACATTCAGACACAAACAAAAACACCTGAGACAGAGAAAAAAAAGAAAGAAAAAGAATAACATGAAAAAACAACAGAATTAAACAACTGTACGAACATTTTTTGTGTGTGGCAACTTGAGATTAAAAAAATGGTAGTACGTAACGTCGCTATATCCACCTCAAATTATTACACGTATTTAAACAAATAAAAAATATAGTACAATCCTCCATACGTTTTAAACTTAAAAGACACATTTTATCTTTATAAAATTAATTTGTAAAATTTTACAATTCAATATTGGTACTATTTCGTTTAAGTTTTAAAAACAATTAAAATAAATACATGAATGAAGGGAAAAGAAAAAGCTATTGAAGTTGAGTTAGAGGGTAATTATGTCTAATCACAGTTAAATTCTAAACATAAGTTGCACTCATTAAAAGAGGTTGATAAGCTTATTTGGTCTCAACTCCCTAAAAAATAATACCAGTGGCTAAGATACAAGTTAGATATCAATGTCAAAACTTCAGAAACAGACAATTAAAGGCCTTGTAGTAACCAAAAACAGCTTTGCTATGAATATGAAAATAAATTTGTGGGTGTTGCAACAGTTGTGGGAGTTGGGGTGGACCATTATGAATTTATACAAAGCCGTAGTATTATCGTTTATTTTCTTCATATTCATAAACATGTCTTAAGTATATTTTTATATATTATTTAAGAAAAATAAAATATAAGAAAGTATATATAAATATTAATAATATTTACAATATATTTCACACATAATCACGCTAAAAATTCTCAATTTTTTTGTTATATTTAAAAAATAGAAGAGATAATGGAAAATTTTATGTAAACGTTGCATATCGACAACAAATTCATATTTGTTTAAAAAAGAATAAGAGCAAAACTATCACCAAAAAATGTACTCCTTTTAAGAAATTAAGGGAAATAAAAAGAAAAATTGCGAACAATAACTAAATTTGTCTTTGATATAGTTAAATGTCTATATTTACTTTATTATAATGCTTTATAATTTATGATGGATTTATAATCACAATCTGTGGCTGCTAATTTTTTTTTATTAGGTTTTCTATTTTATAAAAAGGTCCATATGGTAAATGCTTAAATTGTTTACAAATAATTTAGATTCAAAAAAAAAAAACCAGAACAAACGTGAAAGTCTAATGGTCAAAAAATTTTATTATGTAATATCACATGTTTTAATATACCGTTCGACAAAAATCTGTATCAATTGTATCTATTACCTCCACAGAAATGAATTTTTTTTTTTTATTTTTTTGCCTCCTACAAAACCTAAAACACCCACCGACCCCATTACATTTTCTCTCCCTTTCTCTCATTTTTTTTTAAAGGTGAGAAATTAAAGAAATTAGAAAAGCAACAGAGGAGAGAGAAAGAGAAGCAGGAGAATAGTCAAAACATAACCGGTGGCGCCGGTCAATCTGTCAGTCAGTCAGATAAACTTCTCTTGTAAACTTCCTCTCTCTTTCTCTCTCCCTTCTTCTTGTTGTTCTTGGGTTTTTGAAGAATTTTTTTGTCAGAATCTTTATATTGATTTCATCACAAAGATTGGGTTTTTCTGAAGCAAGTCTTTGGTGGCTAAATCCGGGTTTTGTTCACAACTTTCGTGTAGAGAAATGGCAGTAAGTTTACCTCCAGACTTCAACTTGTTCTGCTAGAAAAAGCTTGATAATTTTGTTACATATGTGCTGTTTGTTGAATTTTGTCTAAACTCTTGCATGGCTTGTGTTTGTGTTTTTGTTTTTCTGTTTTTTATTAGAAAATATTGGTTGTTTGGTTGCTCTAATTATTGGTTTTATTGTTTTAAATGAATTAATCATGAAGGGTTGGAAAGAATGAAGTCACCAGATGATTAAACCATAATTGTTCATGAAATCTATCTAATAGTAACTGTTAATGAAATTCAAAATTTTATGCCTCAACTAATTGGGATCTTCAAAAATAAATTTTGTTGTAAAGTGCTCTAAATATTTGAAATGAGGGGTTGGGGTATAGACCTACGGGGCAACAATTTGGTTCTTTTGATTTCTGGGTTATTGTGTGATTGACTTCTTGGCCCGGTATTTGTAGTACAATTCTGTTGATTTAGACAATGTTCTGCAAATTTTGGACATGTAAGAAAATGTAAATTTTTTACTTATAGACTAATTTAAATTATAGCTGAAGTCTCCGCTGATCTAGGTTAGATTTAGATGGTAATTCATTCGAAGTCTGACTGGCTCTCTCGGGACCTACTTTGGGAACATTGTTTTAGAGCTACATGGTAGGCATTAGAGTTATTGTTCATCTCCTACTTCTTCTTCTTCTTTTTTTCTTTTTTTCAATTGAAAATAGGGATTTAAAATCATTGTACCGAGGGATGTGGCTGAGAATTTCCTTATTTGCTGAGGAATTAAAATTTGAATCTTAATATTGATTGATCATCTTTCTTTTGTGTGACAACAAAAAGTTTGATCGCTTTCCTTTTTCAGGGCTGGCCCTGAGTTTTTAAGGGCTTAAAGCGACAACAAAAAAAATAGGCCTTTTGTGAATTGCTATTAAGATTTGGGCCTATTTCATTGGGTAAATTTTTTGTGAACCTTTAAATTTAAACCGATGTGGGCTGGACTCTTTTGTTTGGGTATATATATACATAACACAAATACCTCTTGGGGGTCCTAAAAATTTGTCAATTTTAGTGGGCCTAAAGCCCGGGCACCTTGGGCTTTAGCCCAGGGCTGGTGCTGTCCTTTTTCTTGATCCTGACAAATTCTGGGCTTGTGTATTTATGCCTTAGCTGCTACTGTTACTGGATGCTGATGAGTTAAGGGCTATGTTTTTCCAATGATATATGGGAAAGTTTAGCTAGAAGATTTCTGTACCTTTGATGGGGAGAGAAAAATAACGTAATTATCTATATGATAACTACAGTAGTAGATTGTTATAAGAAAGTAGAATATTCCAAGGTTTTTAATCATTTGGATTTGTTTCCTTTTAAATTAGGATTTACTTCGTATCCAAGAATTACAGTTTCTAATCTCCTATATAAGTTGATGTACTCTTCAAATTATCGAATATATTATTGATTTGAGAAAAGCTTTTTGCTTTTGTGTGTTTCTCTACCGATTCTCTGTGCGGATAGAAACCCTTATTCCTTCTTTCCACCTTGTCCTACATCAACCTTGTGTTTGTATAAATAGAAGCACATCCTTTGAATCTTATGATGCATCTTATAGTAAAAACATACAAATGAACTTGAATTTCCTTCCCTCATTTTCAGGAATAAAAGCGATTACATATGTTCCTATTCTTTCCATCTCATGCATTGGTTAAAATTTCTCAAAATTTCTTGTGTTAATGATAGGACCTTAAATCTATGATTGTTTGCTTCAATCAATGAAAAAATTGTTTCTGAATTAACAACTAAAGTAAGGGGTTAGTTCATCATTTTACTAAATATATTAGTCATTGAAGTTCCTCGTAGACTGAAAAAGGATCTATTGGTTAGGACTCTGTATGCTCTTTAGAAGTCGCTAAAAAATACACTGGTTGCTAGTACTTGTTTTCGCATGATCTCTTTTCTGAATTTTTGATTTTAAGTCCCACTTCTGGTCTGTTTGATGAACAAACTAAATGGAGACATGTTCTTATAATATTTCCTTACAAGCTTTTTGATGCAGTCCACAAGTTAGTACTGAAGGAAGAATAAGATACAACATCAAAAGCATATTACAATTTACATATGGTAATTGGTAAATAGTCTTATTTTAGGATGCTTTATGTTTAATATGATGTGACTTAGAATCTCTGTTTTCTTATACTTTAGAGCCCCTAGAATGGTCATTGGTTGAAGAGTCTTATAGTAGTCCAAGTCATACAAGCTTTTTGATGCAGTCCACAAGTTAGTACTGAAGGAAGAATAAGATACAACATCGAAAGCATATTACATATGGTAATTGGTCTATAGTCTTATTTTAGGATGCTTTAAGTTTAATATTATGTAACTCAGAATCTCTGTTTTCTTATACTTTAGAGCCCCTAGAATGATCATTGGTTCAAGAGTTTCTAGTAGTCCAAATCAAACTATATCTGGTTCTTTAGAATGCTCGAAATATCTTTTTATTATTTCAAGTCAAAGTAATATCAAGCCTTCAGATTTTAGAATGTAAAAAAAATTTATTTTTTTTACTCTTTCAAGTCAATCAGTAAATGTAGACTTCAGTCAAACTGAAGTTTCTAGGTATGCATTTATTGACGAGGCCTATGAAAATGTTTTCTTGTACACTTTGAGGTTCAGGTTTTGTGTTAATATCTGTCCAAGGGGGTGGACACCTCCCACTCTCACTTTCTGCCAGCAAAATCATTCTATCTTTTCTTCCTTCTCTATTTGAATGTCCTGGACAGCATCATTTACATCTTACAAAATGGTAGCAAAATTCTTGAAGTACATCACTTGGTTGGCAGTCTTGATATGATGGAGAGTTAATTTTGGAAGAGAAGTGTCTAGAAGATGGCGGATAACATATCGTTATGATTAGAAGATTACTACATGGTTGAGAAATTTGCTATCATAATGAAAACTTAGTGTTTGTATGTCATAATATCCCAAAATTAAGCATCTTTAAGCAGATTACTAAAGCGAGAGAAGGTAACAACAAAGCATCAAACTGTAAGTGCAATACTAATTATGATATTGTGATTAATGTGATTACAGGGTCACATCTATTATTTACTCTGTTGCATCCGCATTCATGGTTCTCTTTTGTTGACGCCCTTGTAAGATTATTGAATGAAGAAGCAGAAGAAATAATCCTGTCATAATGGCAGCGACTCCTTTTCTTTTTATTTGACTTCTTTCTTTCAAAAAATGTTAATGATTGTAAGAATAATTTACACTTGTTATGGTTCCAGCAACGTCCCATTGTACCAAAGTTTGGCAACTGGGAAAGTGAAGATAATGTTCCTTACACAGTTTACTTTGAGAAGGCGCGGAAGGGTAAAACTGGTGGGAAGATGATAAATCCAAATGACCCCCAGGAGAATCCAGACATGTTTCCTCTTCCAGCTCAAGAGCCACCCTCTAGAGCCAGAAACGCACCTGAGGAACCAATAGGACGTAGAGCAGTTAGGGCAACAATACATGAGAAGCGATCAAGCAGGGAAGATGATGATCTGAAGCAGTTCACTGAAGCTCCAACACATAATGACAATGCGGGCCGTCGGGGTGGTACTGGCCCAACACATCAGAATCGAGGAGGCCATGGATCAGGTTCTGGTCGACCTGTAAGGCAAAGTGCTGGATCTGAGCAAAGCATTGACCGCTCACCACTACATCCACAGCACCAGGGAAAACTCATCGGGAAGGGTAGCGGATCTCCTGCTTGGGAAAGCAAGCAGTCATATGATAGTAGCCATGGTGCTCCTGGAAGATCCAGAATGAAGCCAGTTTCTCGAGCAGATGAATCTGTAAGTTTTCACCCTTCAATTTTATAATCTCATGAAACATCGTATGACCATTGACCATGAATGCATTCGTTTGTCTGCATTTAAGATGCCAGACGAAGGGGAGAAAAATGTTATCTGGGATTTTCTAAAATCTCTCTCTCTCTCTCATTCCTTTATCTCAAGGATATAAGGCCCAGTTGAATAATCATGATAAATGACAATGTTTCTCAATTCTCAAACACTAACTGATAATTCTAGATTATGCATTTTAAGGAGTTGTTTTTCTCCTACGGCATAAGTCAGTCATGCACATACCTTCATTCTCTTTAACTTCTATGGCAAATATATTCTGTTGAATAATGTTCTCATAATTTTAGCTTCCCCCACTTTTCTCCAATCTAATGCATACATATTTGTGTGCGTTAGGTGAACTTTATTTTTTCAATAAAAACTTTCTAGTTTCAGTTGTGGAGTCTTTAATATAGCTAATGTATACATATCTATTGAGCATGGGTTGTTTAGTTGATATGCTCTCTGCAGAATAAACAGTAATAAAGTTATCTCCATAGTCTAGCATGCATGAAATCAGTAGTAGTAGTTGGTACCTGAAACAACTGATCAATACTTTTTCCCCATTTTGCACTGCCAGCCTGATAAAGGTGCTGCTGTTCCTCGATTTGGCGAGTGGGATGAGAATAACCCTTCATCAGCCGACAACTACACTCACATTTTTAACAAAGTGCGGGAAGAAAAGATAACAGGCTCTCCAATGGTATCAAATATGAGTACTGACCCAGCTTACACCAACAGAAGAAAGCAGAATGACCGTGACAAAAATAAGGTCTGCCACATAATATATCTTCTTTGTGGTTTGAAGTACATAATCACTTTGCTTTATGGTTTTGCATTTGTCTGATTCGTCCTTCTCTTCTCTTAAATTTATTTTCCAATCCCAGAGCAGCTGTTTTTCATGCTTTGGAAAGTAAGGAGTAAGGACTTCGAGTATGTGCTATGTAGAAGCTGTTTGGAACCTGTAAATAGCGCTGAAGGCTCTGTCTATGCAGAGTTTTCTTTTGAAAAGCATGCTGCATTCTTTGGTATCTAGTTGTGTGCTTCTGTCAGACAATAATGAGGGTTTAGATGGGTAAACATTTTTCTTCTACTATTTATTGTAACTTGGGCTTTCCACTTGTTTATTAGTGTGTACCATTGGCATTTATAGTTGGCTGAAAGAAAACGGGAGACATATTCTTTCAATGTATATGTTGCTTTTTTTATCTTTCTCAAAGACATGTTTTCTTCTTTTGAATCTTTTTATGATAACTACTTTAATCATTTCATGAAGCTTCAAAATGTTAACCGTAAGTTGTTGTTATTCAGTTCCATGAACAGGTCCTAGAATGTTTTGCCGAAACTATTGAATCGTTGTCAGGAAGGAGCTTATGTTCCTAAAATAGTACTTACAAGAAGTTAAGTTGTTTCAACTCTAAAGAAATAATGCCTTGAACTTCCATCTTTTTGCCTTAACGACTGCAATTGAATCCACCGGTAGTTTATGTTCATGGATGTATGTACGAGGTCCTGCCATACAGGTACAGATTTGTATTTGTTTAAGCTGACACGTGGTGAGTTCATTTGAATTTTATAGCTTCAAGTTCCATTTGAAGTATAAAGTTGCATTTTTTTTGGTCTTGATACCAAACAATACAATGCCAAGAAAATACAACTATGTACAATACAAATGCTGCGACTGTGTCAGTATGTTATAAACTTACTGATTTACCAAATATCAACTTCACCAAAACTAAAACTATACATTTACGCAGTGTACATATTACATAGAAGACACTAGTTATCCACACTCAAATTCCACATTTTCATTATATATAGAAAAGACCCAAGTTATCCAACCCATCAAAATCTACTACATCCGAAATTTCAGGTTTAAGATGTAAAAGAAGATTTTATTTTCTTCATTCAAACATGTAAAATGCCTCTTATTTTCCCCTTTCATTTTTCTCGTCTTCTCTCTCTCTCTCTATATATATTATGATATGACCAATTATTACCTATACCACTCATTTTAATTCAACTTTATGTACGGATCCAAATTTATTGAAGTTGTCGCACTAGTTCCTGGATCATAACAAATGTTATATATGTTGACTCCTGAAAAAAGAGTATAATATTTGCTATAAAGAATGTAATTTTGTTTTAATTCTTTTATATAAATTTATATATAATCAAAAGTGCGGCAATTTCATGAAAAATTCAAATCATTTATATACTCACTTGGTCAAGTAATGAAGGAGATGGTTAAAATATGGTGCATGCAATGATATTTGAGGAGATGGAAGGATAGCAAACCATTATAGTATTTTTTATTTTTTACGAGAAGCTTTTCCTTTTAAAGGTTAAAATGTTGACATTTCAAGGAAATAACTTATATTCTTTTAGAAATTAAGATATTTTATATTTATGATAAATATGTAATGTCAATAACTATACATATGAGAAGTGCAAATATAATATCAATTCCCTTTAGGAACGTAAATATTGTTTTCCTTACCTGCTAATTGGTATGGTATATATAATACTCCCTCCGTCCCAAATTAATTGCTTTTTTAGAACTTTTTTAAGTCAAATTGACTATTTTTAAAATTAATAATTAAGCATATATAAATATATTTCTAAAATTATAAAAATTGAAATTAGTAATAAATTGTATATATTTTCTTTTGGTTATAATATCTTCACCTATATGTTAGCAAAAATAGTAAAAAGATTAGTTTTAAAAATAGTCAATTTAACTTTAAAAAGTCCTAGAAATACAATTAATTTGGGATGGAGGGAATAATATAAATACTACTATTAACAATAAATAAAATAAAATTCGCTAAGAGAACCTTCAACTTGGTTGGTCGAAAGTCAACGTACTTTCGTTAGCTAGTGGGGTACTTTGTCGATTACCGTGTCCGAAATCAGATTTAATCGAACGACTAAGCAGCAGGACCTCACTCTGTGGTCGACCATACCGTAGCATTCTTTCTCACCCACTCCATAATTTCACCGCCAAAATTTCGCTCGCGGTAGTCGAAAATTTTAAATTTTCATTCGAAAATATCCAAACATTTCTCTCTCATACATATACAGTTAAACAGACGAAGAAAAGCCAGACCCTGAAACGAGAACAAGATTGAATTACAGGAGCCCAATTTTCATCTTCGAGAAACGTTTTCCTACGATTCATTGCTATCCCAGGTAAAAATCTAAATCGAGATTCAATTCTCTCTCTCCTCCTTGAGCAGATCTCAACGGGATTTTACCTTTTCGCTTTATTCTTCCTGTTAATTTGTTGAATTTACATATATACATGTGCGAGATTGCATATATTCACTAATTGCCACTGTTCTGTGAGCTTATGATCTGTTTATTCATGATCTCGAGATTGTTTTACTTTCAAAGATAAGTTTTTTATTGATAATTTGAGCACCCAATTGAGTAATTATGGTGAGAGAGCATAGTATTGAATCATTCTACTTTAAATTACGCGAATCTGCTTTGGCTTCAGCTTCTTCCACTCCTTTACTTATATTCCCCTCTACTTCTGATGTGGATTCGCTTTGTGCTTTGAAGATTATTGGCCATGTTCTTGAGTCTGATTCTGTTAGATACGCATGTTATCCCGTTTCCACCTTTAAGGAGATTCACAAATACGCAGGCCCTAGTTTGCATTCTTCAGATGATGAGCCCATTACAATTCTCTTAGTAAATTGGGGATGTCATAGGGATCTTAAAAGGATACTTGAAATAGGCCCGGTAGCGCGTGTTTTTGTGGTGGATAGTCACCGGCCTATTCATTTGCATAATTTGAGTGATTTAAATGATCGTGTTGTGGTGCTCTATACGCGTGATGATGAGCATCAGGCCGATTTGGCCTATGATTTTGATGTTTCGGCTTTGGCAAATGCAAGTGATTTGGCCAGTGATGATGAGATTGAGGATGATTCTGACAGTGATGATGAGAATGAGAGTGAAGGTGAGGATGAAGATGGGGATGGGACCCGGAAAAAGAGGAGGGTTTCGGATGAAAATGAGACTGATCCAGTTAAGCTTTTTAGGAAGCTGAAGAAAGAATATTATTACATGGGTACTTTCCATGGGAAGCCGTCCGGGTGTTTGATGTATGAATTGTCTCATTTTTTGAGGAAGAACACAAATGAGTTGCTTTGGTTGGCTTGCGTTGCTTTGACTGACCAGTTTGTTCATGAGAGATTAACAAATGAAAGATACCAAGCTGGGGTAATGGAGCTTGAACAACACATTAACAGCTCTGGGAATTTGGATGCTGTTAATTCAGTGACTCTCAAGGATGGAACAAAGGTTTCTGCACCTGATTCTTCCAGAATTTCATATGAAGATGAGCCAAGGCTAATGCTGTTACAAGAATGGAACTTGTTTGATTCGATGTTGTGCTCGTCATACATGGCAACCAAATTGAAGACATGGAATGACAACGGGATGAAAAAGCTTATGCTGCTCCTTGCTCAAATGGGATTTGCTCTTGATGAATGCAAACAGAAGTTCCAATACATGAGTATTGAGATCAAGCGGAAAATGAAGGCTATGTTTGAACATTTTCTACCAGAATACGGTCTCACAGATTTTTATTACAGAGGTTTCTTACTACTACATGGATATAGTTCAAAAATTTCTGCAGCAGATGTTGTGTATGGAGTTACTGCACTCTTAGAGTCATCTGTAGAATCAGATGGCCCTTGTGCTTCCAAACAGTTTGGGGTGGCTTATGATTCCTTGTCGTTGAACAAGCTTGAAAAACTGGAAACTGGAATGCAACATGCCATCAAGATACAAAGAGCAATTCTTAGGCAAGGAAGTGCAGCAATTACCAGGAAGGGTTCAATCAGAAGCGGGAGTAAATTCAGGTGGGTAAAGCTTGAAGATTCAGCTGATGCAAAGCTGTTGGGCTATCCACAGGCTTTAACAAAATTTGGGTATTTTCTGATGGATGCTTTGCGAGAGAAGGGAGCAAAGATGAAGCCTTTGATATGCGTTTGCTATACTCACGAGCGAAACAAGGTACTGATGGTGGGAGTTTGTGGGAAACCGCGTCTTGGGGCAATTCAAGGGAATGCATTTGGGATTGCTTTCAGAAATGCAGCTGAGGAGACCGGAGCTGAGTTCTTTCACGAGCTATTTGAATCTTCGTGGTTAGTTTTGGATGCAGTTGCTGTAAATTCATTCATGATCAGGTTAACAGAGAAGCTGTGGTGAAGAAATTTAGTCGAAAGCTTATCTACGTTAGTTTTTCACTTAATCTTTAAAGGTTTGTTCTGAATTAATCTCTGTTTGTTTCTTCCTTCAGACTATCATTTTTCTTCATTTTAACTCATCTGAGATGATTCATAAATGAGAGATCAGAAAGATCTGTTTAACATAGGAAGGATGTTTTCTTTCTGTATCGTGATATTTCTAGCAAACAGGTCAGCAACTGAGCTTGGTTTTCTAGTTAATAATATGTAAATTGTTCCATTATTGGATATGAAGGCAGAAACTTGTACTTTTGAAAGATCTTATTGTGAAACTGAAATAGTTGTACTGAAATGGCAAATATATCCTCCTAGTTTTCTTCCACACTCACGGAATGATGAAATAGCTGTACTGAAATGGACCTGTCAAAGTCCAGTCCAAGACCATGGGCGGCCCAGCCTGCACTAAAGTGGGGTATTGGGCCTATGTTTTTTGAACGTGTATGAACAGGATGTGGTTATTTGTAATTTTTAATGTTGCTCTAAATTACTTCAAAACTCTATTTGTTGCATATGTTTTTGAGCTTTTAAGTTAATTTAAAATTCTAAATTGATGTGATATTTATTTGATCTTGATAATACACTTACCTTAATTTTGTTTTTTATTCATTTTAAAATATAAAATTAATTTTAACTTTTATATGATATGATATATTTTAAATTTTAAAATTATGATAGATCGTTAAGTTTTCAAAATAATAAATTTCTTATTTAATCACAAGAATATTGATAGCAATTAATAAATTTGAGAATATTTTTGTAATAAAATTTGCTGTTGTTGATACATTATTCTCGGTTCCTTCTTCTCCTTCTTTAATAACCGAGTTTGAAGATGAAAGCGATAAAAGGACTTTATGGAGAATGTGGTCAGAAATCTATAATAGAGTCTGATTGCAACGACCGATTATCTTCGTGTATAAGAATACTAGATTACCTATTAGAAAAGATTTCAAATTCTTGCATTCTCTTGATAAACTAGCGTTTATATGTAGATGCAAGAAGATCTGTTTAGAAAGTAAAAAACTCCTTTGACATCTCTTTGTGTGCAAATAATTCTTGATGTGAAATATAGAGTCAAATGACTGATATTTGAATAGAGAAAAATAATTTTAAAGACAATATTAATTCTATATATTAAAATGGAGATATAGATTTAACAACTATATTCATATAAGTTATAATAAATTTGTATCAATTTAATTTTAAAAATTTCACAAATTAATGTCGAAAAGTCAAAAATGTATTTCTATTTTGAGTTCTGCTATGTATTGTAAAAAAAATTTGTCGAATTACAATTGTGATATATATTAATATATGAAATTTAGTTGAATTATAAAATTTATATTAAATATATAGTTAAAATATAAGTAAATTGCAAATAATCACATGTGGTTGATTCAAAATTACTTGTATCTACCTGCAATTTAAAAGTGATTTTTTAACTATTTGTGGTTTCATAAACATAACAAACTAATTCAATTCTATCCAAATTAATCGATAGTGTACTCCACTTGCCTAAAAACTAGTGAGTTTAGCTTCAATGTCTATATTCTTTTTTTTAAATGTCTATAATCTTCTATAAAATATCATATATGTCCCCAAATTATCCTATATAAAGTTTTGATTGAATTCTTTTGGTTCCTAATCCATTACTTAGAAAAATCATAGCAAAATATTTTGAATTTTTTTCTCTCCGAGATAAATGTTATTTAATTTTATATACTTTATTCGTTCCAAAGTATAAGAATATTATTGATTTTTAAAGTCAAACTAAGACATTTTTAAATTTAAAATTAAATTGAATTCTTTTAATTTTAATTGATATAACATTGAAATTTCTAAACTATCTAACAAGTACTACTCATTGTAAGATTTATTTTTTTTAATAATTTTAAATGAATCGTCTCAATTTTGAATTTAAAAATATCTTAAATTGATTTTTAAAAGTCAATAATAATCATATAATTTGGAACGGAGGTAGTATTACTTTTCATTTGTGTTTGTTAACTTATTAAACAAAAATTTCGATTACTTTTATAAAGATCATCGTGTATTCATCAAACACAAGTTACGAAGGAAATAGATAAAATTTGTTAACTTTGCTCATCTATGTAATGAAGTTGACATATATAAATAAATTTCAAGCTTATAACTAATCAAATTCACCAACAATTCACTGACACTCTAATTTCCTTGTTTGAAACACATTTTGATAGGACTTAATGTTCCTACCTAACTTTTTACTATTGGTTGCATGTTTCTTAGGAGATCTCCTTTTTAGTAATGAAGGCCGAGAAGATGATGATGCACTTGATGACTTTAGTGGTTTGAGAAGATGAATTTTCTTGCCACATGTATTTGACTAAACCTCATGTCGGTTAAACCCACTTAGAAGTGACATTTGGCTGAGAAGTAGACTAGGAAATGAAAAACACAAAAAGATTAGACTTGATTTGCATTCAACTTTTGTTTAAAAAAGTACAAAAAGTTAAAATTTGTACCTTAAATTCAAAATTGCGACCCCTCTGTTTTCGTCTATATTCTTATTCAAAATACTCCTTTAATTGAGTTGAGATTTCTTGATATTTTTTCAAGTTCTAGACGAAAAAAGCAGTAGCCACCCATAAAAATCCTAGATCATTTATGAATTGTTTATATTTAATTAGAACCATCTTAATATCTATCTATATACATATATACGAAGGATAACAAAGTACTTACACACTATTCTTATTAATGATTAGTGAAGTGAGAGTATGCTATTTAAAATTATAGGGAGTCGAAAGTTTATTTTTAAATTATAGATAGTTATAAGTAATTTTAAATAAATCATATGTAATTATTTATAATTTATTTTAAAAATATTGCAGACTATAAATATTTGCTAACTAAAAAATCAAACATATTAAATTACATGGGACTAGAAGTAATAAAATTTCAAAAACTAAACTCTCAAACTTAAGACGTTCAAGTAAAAAAGGCCCGGTGCCAAATTGGTGCATCGTCATCTTCTTATAGCTAGTTAATGTCTAACCCCTCTCTTCTCTATCTATCTACATATCTATCTATCACTAAAGAACCCTAACTAGACCAGACAAGACTCTGTCTCTCTCTTTTCTTTGTACGCTTTCGCCTTCACTTTAGAATCAGGTTTAAGTTTTTATTAAATCTATCAATTTTAGCGATTTCTCACTTTGAATCTCTCTTTTTGTTTGAATTTTCTATGCTTTAATTTTGTTTGCTACGGGGTTTAGTCTGCTTGATCGTGTCATCGTTGTTACTCTGTCATTTATATATTTTTTAATGTAATTTTTCCTTGATTGTTAGATTTAGGCATCAAAAGTTTTTTTTTTAATTTTATAAATTTAATTAATTGCGATATCTGTTAGATAAGTGGGCTTGAACATGTGAAAAGTTTTCTGATTTTGTGCCATTCTCTGTTGATCTTTCATGCAGATTTCTATTGAATTTTCTTCGTAAGAAGTACATGATACTGTATAAAAGTTTGTCTATTTTACCAAGAGCATAAGTATATCTACATTTTTCCTTCTTTGGTCATATTGTTAATATACTAATTGGCTTCAGAATGCTCATGCTTGATGATGAGAAAGTTCAAAGAAAATCATGAACTTTATTTCTGAGGTTCAAAGTTATTTTATTCTCAGAAGTTTATTTGCTATGAAGGCTAAACCTGTTGTATGTTTTATTTTTCTCCTTTCTTATTGGGTGGTGCTCGGAAGTAGCAGATACCAAGGGAAATTGTTGCTTCAATATACTCCCTCCCTAATAATAGTACTCTTTTCTCCATATAGAGGGAGTATGATCTATTTATTTCATTTGGTACTTTGCCAGTTTGCATTAAAAATATGAATTTATTCAAGATACTTAAATTTATTTTGGATTAAAAACGACTATCGTATGAATAGGTTTTGATCATCCTTCCTTTTTTGTAGGATCAGGCATTTTGAGGGTGTGAAATACCTGATTAGGAAGTACGTTTAGCATGAGCACCCGGGAATTAAGGCATCATATAGCATGTGCGAGGAACTCAAAGATGCTATTAAATGTGGATCTTAATGTTCCGCTGCCTACTGAGAACCGGGAGCAGGAGGGGACGTCAGCTCATACAGGGTCTCTAGTTGGTCCAAGTGTTCAAGCAGGGGAATCGATTCCATGTCCACCAATTGATCTCGAGGCAGTTGATGATGATGTTGTTATTATATCCTCCCCCAGCGCATTTGCAGAAGTATGGTTTCCATCTCCTCTTATTAAACTGCATTCGACATGCACTTTTGTATGTTTATGTGGCTGTCCTCATACTACTACTGATTGTATCCTATATCATGTTAGGCAACAAACAACTCCAGAAGGACTCGTGGAAGTGCAGTTCTAGTTGATTTGGATTCAGGTAATTCACATTTTTTTTGGTGGGGGTAGCTATTTCTGCTGATCTTTGTGTTGAGCCTTTAATATTGCTGCCTGTTGGCTCTTCTTTATTACTTTGTTTTACACTTTTGACTTTGCTACATTTATATTCTTAACAGCAAAAATATGAATTGAATTGATGGCCACCTTGTTCCCCCACTTGCACATATAGTATGAACTGGTTTTTTCACTTATCATAATATGGTGAAACTTTTCATATCTTGTATAAAGCCTTAAATCTGATTACATTCGTCTCAAGAACTCATAATTTTGAAGACACCATTACCTTTGGTTAAGAAGGTACAGAAACAAATTGGCTGAAGAGAAAGTACTTACAACTGTTTGATATTTTTCTCGGGGTTGAGCAATCTTTGGTAGTGCTCGTTAATGTTTAAAAATTGTTTTCACAATATGTGGATGTATGTTCCTTTTTCTTCTTTTGGCTTAGTTATTAGTATCTTTCATTTGGCTCTTCAACAAAGTGGACTACCAATCATTTTCATATATTTCACATATCTGACACCGTGTGATACCATTCTTCATTGTTGCCAGCAATTTTTTGTCATTTTCTTTCTTTTTCCATTTATTTGGGAGGCTAATTCTTATTCCATAATCAATACTGAAGGAATATCATCTAGGGTTGCTCCTAATAGTCGCAGCAAGCGCAGAAGAGTTTCAGCAAACCAAACACAAAAAAATGGCGACCTTTACATTAATTTGGAAGGAAGTAGCAACACTGTGGTAATAACTACATTCCTTTATTCTTTATGTATATAAAACAAAATGTATAGCTCTATTAAATCTGCTGAAAATTTTCTCTGTTGAATTAATATTGTACTTAATTTGCTCAAAAGTGCATCAACTGCTGTTTTTTTCCTTCATCTATTTGTTATCATGGCCAAAATAGTAGATAATAATGGATTAAATATATGTTACTGCTTAATTAATGTAGTTTTGTTGCCATCAAACAGCTCATATGGGGCTCATATGAGTTGGAACTAGGCTCTACATCTGTTCTCGATGGGAGTGCTCCTAGTCCTTGAACGAATGCAATAATTAACTGAATAATAAAGATTTTAACCTTATTTAGTTGAAGTATTAATCAATATTTACCATATCTTTCGCATGGCATTTTCCTAATGTGTGTATGATTCAAAGTGTACATTTCTTGAACATTAATCTGGTACCACTCCAATGCCTTGTACCTATTTTTAAATACTCCATCCGTTCCAAATTATAAGATTAATATTGACTTTTGAATAGTCAACTTAAAAACATTTTCAAATTCAAAAATGATATGAATCCATTTGATTTTAGTCAATACAATTAGAGTGAAATTCAAAAAACCACATGTGGTTTACCCAAATTTTAGAATAAAAAAAAAACCATGTGGTTTAATTACCCAAATTTTAGAGTCACCACTTGAGGTTCAGAAACTATCGTTTCACCCTAAGAAGGTGCGGCACCTACATGCCGCACTGCGCATTGGGTGAGTGGGGGGTTGTGGGTGCGCGATGGGTGCGTACAGGGTGCGTCGGAAGCCGCGTCCCCGCGATTAGGCCCAAGGGTGCGCTGGAAAAAGAAGAGAAAGGGGACTTAGGGCAAAAATGATAGCGTACCTTTTAGAGAGATCGAAGTTCGCCATAGAGATATCATTGCCGATTTGAGGTAGTATGTTTCTCTTTCTTCTTTATCTTTCATCGCTCTTCTTTCTGCTTCTTTCTTTCTATGCCATCGTTTCTTTCTCTCTTTTTTTCTTCTTTCTCTGTCTTTAGTTTTCATCTCTGTTTCTTGGTTTTTTTTTCCTTTCGTCTTTGCCGACACTTTGTTTTTAATCGAGATGAGTGAGAACTGGTGTTTAGTTAAATAAATATACAACAGGAATGAGGGCCTGGGCCTGTTTAGTGTTTAATTAAATATGCAACACTAAAAAGGGTTTGAACTGGGCCTGTTTGGTGTTTAATTAAATATACTACAACAATAAGGGCTTGTTTGGCCCTTTAGAACAACTCAAAACTTAACTAAACTGTTTGGTACTTTGATAAAGTAACTTAATTTCAGTATGTTTAATTAAATTCCCTACTTAGCATTTAACTTGAAGTATTTTATTTTTCTGATTTTATTTTTGTTATACATGTAATACTCTAACTATATAAATACATATATATTTAATAACTAAATATATGCCTTATCCCCGACGCACCCGAATCCCCATTTTTTAAAATTTTACGAACTCCCATATCCCGCACCTGAATACTTGCTTCTTAGCTTTCACCACTTGTGTTTTGGTTTTAAGTTTCAAGCTACCTCATTTACATCCAAATTAACAGCAAGCGGACTTAACTTGCAAAAAAGCAAGTGAAGTGACTTCCAACTATAATATTCACGCGACAATTGTCTAAAATAGCCTTGAATCGTCCCCAACTTAGTCGGTCACTACCATGGTCAATCTTCCCTAAATCTGCAACACACCTCTTCATCCTTCTCTCTCTCATCACGTCACACCGGCTCTTCCTCCTCATCTCTCTCTCTCTCTCTGATCTCAATCTAGTCACTAAATATCACCCATGCCCACCATCAACATCATCATTATGCCAAGAAAAAAATCACCAGAATAAAATCCCAAAAAAGAAGAAACATTTGTTGTTAGTCGGATAACAAGCTTCGAAAGGGAGAGAAAAAGAGAGAAAGGGATGAGTGTGACCTATATTTGCAACAATGACAATCAACCGTCATCACCTTCAATAGAGAGGAACTAGATCTAAACAAGAAAAAAGAAAAAAAGGAAGTAGATCTAATCAATAGTGACAATCCGCCGACATTCACAGATCTTGAATAATCGTTTGAGTTAGTGGTTGAGATGAAGAATATTGTGAAATAAGGCTAGGACTGCATTGGATTTGAGTGTATGCATTGCTTTGTATTGTGAATATGAAGGGGATTTGCGTCTATGTATTGCGTATGTATTTGAGTGTATGTATTGTGAATATGGGTTTGAGTGCACGTATTGTGATCTTCTTCTATTACATTCATTTGGGTGAAGAAGATGATTGTGATTTTTTAATTTAATTTAATTTTTTGTTTTGGTTTTAACCCACTTTGTTGGATTATAATTTTTTTTTATTTAATTACATAATTGTATTTTATGATGGTTAAATGATATTGTTAGTTTTAATTTCTTTGTTATTTTATTTTCCCCCTTTAATCTAATAATATAATTATTCATCTCTTCATATATATATATATATGTATATATATAAGGGAATGATCTATAACACGTACTTGTTATGGATCAAAAATGGGCATACATTATCATTATCGTACAAAACATGATCAAACGGAAGTCACTGAATGGGTAAATTGTCAATCCCTAAAACGGACTATGTGTACTTTACTATTAGTAGCGGGCGTAACCCGTCGGCCGTTACTAATAGTAGCGGATGTAATATTATTTTTAATCTCTGTCCACTACTATTAGTAGCCGACGAAGGATTACGTCCGTTAATAATAGTAGCGGACAAGTGATTTTTCATTTCTAATCTCGGCCGTTGGTTCTTGCAATGAACGATAGAAATGGTGTATGCTCATTTTTCATCCAGATGTGATATGGATCATTCCCCATATATATATATATATATATATATATATATATATATATATATATATGGAGAGAGAGAGAGGGTAAAATAGTTTTTAATTGTAAAAACTAACGGTGTTAGATTAAAATTGTTAACCGGTGACGTTGTGAAACTTGAGGTCTAGGTCAAACCACGGGTATAATAGTTTTCAAACGATAGGTGGTGACTCAAAAATTTGGATAACCCACAAGTGAATTTTACTCGTACAATTATGATTATTGTACGCTATCTAAAAAGTACTGCTAATTACTAGATTTATTATTTTCAAAACTCAAAACGTCTCAAATTTATTTTAAAAATTCAATAATAATCTTCTATTGTAGAATGGAGGGAATATATGTATACACTCTGTTTTTACATGGATATAAGAAGAAATTGGCATTTTGAATGGCTTCAATTTCTCCCTTGTTTGCTTGACCTCTGCATAATATTGGACTGAACGGGTGATCGTAAAGGTTGGACTTTGCTTATTATGATTTGCATAATGCCTGCATGTAGACGCGCTTTGGCTTTTACCTCTGATTCTAATGCTTTTTGGTTTTAATATATTGTTTGCAATTTTTTGAAATTAAGAAAGACAGAAAAGATGCAACCAATTTTATATTGTGGTTGTGGAGATTGTTAGTTTGACTTGCTTCCTTTGCACTAAATGTCTATGTATGCACTGTGGTTTGGAAGTTTGTTTAAAATTATTTTTGAGAATATGTATCTGATTAGTATATTAAAGAATGTTTATTGAAAGGTTATCTTTCTATACACTTGCAGAGAAGGAATGTGCTGACTGTGACACTGCCACCACCGCCACCGCCGAAGGAGCCAACATTTACCTGTCCAGTTTGCATGGGTCCGTTAGTTGAGGAGATGTCAACGAGGTGTGGCCATATTTTCTGTAAGAAATGTATTAGGGCTGCAATAGCTGCTCAGAGTAAATGCCCGACTTGCCGGAGGAAGATCAGCATGAAAAATACCATTAGGGTCTACCTTCCTACCACCAATTGAGTGCAAGGTCTATGTGCCCCTGTTATTTGAAGTTCTGGAAGGTTAGGTGTGTTGCATTTCCTATTTAACTCAAGTGAAGGAAAAGAAAAGTTTGGCAAAATTTTATTTATTTTGGAAGTTCTCCCCAACAGAAACTTGAGAAGTTTTTGATCCGATGTTTACTGGAGGTTAATAGAAATACAAAACCATCTCAATGGATTTTATATGGTATATTCTATTTGCTATCTTGCAAGTATTACCCCTTGAACACTTGTCCTCAAGATGGGTTGAAAATATATATTATCCCTTTAAATATTTATTTGGATCGAGTTGCAAGTATTACTCCTTGAATACTTGTCCTCCACTTGCTTTTTAACTTTTCCTTTGTCTATAAAAAAGTGTTACTCCTTCAACTCTTTATTTGGATCGCGTAGTATCATACTCTTGGCTAATCAATGTTTATTAGAAAATTGCTGATCCGTGGCCACTGTGTTGGATGGAAGCAAAATCTCACCTGATTGTTTGCGACTGTTCTCGTTCTCATCTATATCCGGAAGTTTCTCACTATCATGATCTTATAAATTACTCCTTCCGTTTCAAATTAATTGCTAAATTTTGACTTTTTAAAGTCAAATTGATCATTTTTAAAACTAATCTTTTTAGTATTTTTGCTAAAATATAGGTGAAGAGATTATAACTAAAAGAAAGTATATACAATTTATTATTAACTCAAATTTTTATAATTTTAGAAATATATTTGTATATGCTTAATTATTAATTCTAAAAATAGTCAATTTGACTTAAAAAAGTCAAAACTGAACAATTAATTTGAGACGGAGGGAGTACAAATTAACACAAAGTCTCAAGGTTTCATATAATGCTATCGAGACTAAACTAACAAAAGCTCAAAAATTTATAAAGATCATTTGCCTTTATAAAATAATAAAGCAAGTGATCTTATATATTTGTACCGGAAGCAAGTGATCTTATATATTTGTAATGCAAGGAGTGTTATTTCTCTAATACTGATCAACAAACTTCTTGGCAACATGAATGTGCAAGGGACTAGGAAATTCCAAACCACCCCAACACCGCGGCCACTGTGGGAGGTTATATTGTCCCCGGACATTTGTGAGGGCCAGACTTTTAAGTTATGTTTGTTTGTAAATATTATAATTTTGAGATTATATTTCGATGTATTATAATCCCAATACTACTAATTTTAGGATTAAATAGTTTAACTCACATGTTTGTTTAGTATGTTTAACATGAGATTGATTATTCATGGAATAACTTAAAATAATCTCATATTATGTTTGTCTGTGCATGATTATTTAAAAGATTGGTTAAAAATTTATCGTTTGAAATCTTATAACTTTACTAGTAATAACAAAAATATCATATTCTCAGTAGTGTAAGAATGGATTGACATAATAAGATCCATGAGTCATTTTTTTTTTAAAAAAGTAAAGGTTAATTTAATCTACAAATTTTTAATTCCAAGTAGTAGGGATTATAATATATGGTTAGACATGATATTAAATAGCTCTCTATTTCAAGTCATTTTATTATTCGTGGACTAATAATTCCAAGTCTAATTTTAAAAACAAACACGTGACTTAAGATTAATATTCCAATCCTAAGTGTTATCCTTAATAACAAACATGACCTTAATCTTAACACATGTTCAAATAAAGTCGTCACCACAATAATCAAGTACATATGTTCAAATATAATTGGCATATTTACTATTAAGTACATTAATAATTTTTAGTAAATTAGTTGGGCAAAAAGTAATTAAGAAAACAAATATTAAGAAAGTTATGGCATCACCCATACTTGAACTAGACTTCGGATAGTGCAATGTTTTGGCATATTCTGCTGCAGAAGTTCAGATATGTGCAGCACCAAAACTGAAACAGGCTACCTCTTTTTTAAGTTTTTCTCATCTTTCCTTTTTCAGACAGACACGTTTATAATCACATACATATATGTATACATGTAAAAACATTCATTGATATAGCTGCCTCATACTCAACTACACTTATGTTCCACAGTACTATCTTTGTAGGAGTATATATTAAAATTGCAACTTATTCAGTCTCTACATGCACAAACAGAAATAGGAATAAATTAGTTAATTCCTAATAAGGGAACAAATCTAAAAGCAAAATCCCTTTGGTAGCACAAAACTAAGAAAACAGAAGTAATTGGAGACACAAGCAAGAAAAAGAGAAAATAAAAAGAAAAAATGGACAGAAGGAAACAACCACAAGAGTGGGGAAACAGAAAACTCAATTCAATAGTTTATCTTTTTTCTGGTTTCTTTCTCCACTCAGTGCGGCCCCTGTTAATTTCAAGCCCTTCACCAGATAATCTCAATAAATGCAAGAACTGACGGAAGTAATCCCCATCTTTTGCTGCAGCCGCATATCCATTAGTTCCTTTGAGCTTTGTAACTGCAGTATCCTCGTCTGGCTCAGGACTTGTGAGAGAATCAACTATGTCATCATGTTGACATTCACGCCTATAATCTAGAGTTATAGTTTGCAGTTCATGGGTGTCAAGGACTTCCTGAGGCATGCTCTGTCATAGATAGATGAAATGATCTCAATTAGCAAGATTAATTGGTTACGTAGGAGCCTTAAGAAAGTAAGAGCAAAGTTCAATGAAACTTTTTGTACAAGAAAATTTTGGCCATGTAGAACACTAGGTGTCTAGAGCTTCCACAAGTTCCAAGACATCAAATGCGGATGGAACTGAGTAATTTTTTCCATATGCGGTTTAAAAGGTGGAGGAAGGTTTAGTTACTCTAGAATAGAAAAGCTTACACTACATGACAGAAAACTCTCATTAGAGCAGTCAGGCTCCAATGCCAATAGTCCACAGATTTCTTTATCCATTAGTATATAAACAACATAGTTATTTCAAGATTAAACAGTATCGAGACTCTTGGCGAAGAAACTAGTACATGTAACTTAACACAAGAATATAGACCTTGACCTAGGACATTTCATAATCCAGGGCCATCAAATGAGCATCCTCTTGTGTTTTTATGGCGGTTAGAAAAGTTTAACATCCCTCAACAACATAGATTACATATATACATATGTTATATATGTGTTTGATTGAAAAGGAACACGCAGTTGCAACAAAAGAAGAGCTACTCATATAATGAACGGGAAGTGACATTTTTACCAACCTCCAGAACCCATCCTATATAGGCGACATTGTTTACATGCTGGTTCATGTCCAGATCAGCTCTTCTTGGCTGCAATCCCAAAAAAAAATTAGTACCCGACAGAAATACTTGGAAACAATTTATATAAGCTTTTACATCATACCGTCAGTCCTATCCTGGAATGCTGAGCAGGATCTTCCAGTTTTGAAATTTTCCTTGAGCTCTTATTATTCTCTTCAGGAAACGATAATCTAAAGTCACAACAGAGCATCAATACAGCACGAATAATTTATATCACAATAGCAAACAATAAACTTGGAGATAATTATTAAAAAAACATGAGAGATGAAGTTAATATTCCCTTCCAAAATCAACAAATAATGCAAAAGGGAGGCACCTTTTGTTTAGATAATTAACAGTATTCAGTATGGACATGTGGAGTTAAATGCAATGACGCGTAAAAACTGATAAATAATAAGTGAATCAATATACATTCTACAAACTACATGAAGATTATAAAAATTGATAAATAATAAGTGAATCCATATACATTCTACAAACTACATGAAGATTATCTCTTTGTTTAGATGCAATGCAAGAAAGCATAATCAAATCTATATATTGTATTTCTGAAGCTGAGAGAAACCAAGTTTGCACCACAGCCTGCCACGCGGCACTTAGCCTTATAGCCACCCTCTTTTGTAGTAATTGCATATTAAATTTATTTCCAATCCTCCGGCGTCCCTTTCTCTTACGCAAACTCCTTGCATCTCTACATGTTCATACTATATTTTTCCGTTATTTCATTATTCGAGGACAAGTCATTAATAGTAGCTATAATTTTATTTTTGTTTTTTTCATAAAAGAAGAAATTTTATTAAAAGAAAAGAAAGGATACAATAAAAGGTGGAACAAGTCATTAATAGTAGTTATAATAGGAAGACGATCAGCTTCAGCTAAGTTACTTTTCCCAAAAAAGAGGGGGAAAAAAACAAACAGTTCTCCATCGGCCCTTCTAATTCTTAATAAGTTTTGCCGTTTCTCAAATAGCAGGCTTCTATTCTTGAATCCCACGGATACTATAGGATCATTCTTATTTGATTTGCCATTTGTCCATGTTTAATCAAATCCTCTCTCTCTTATTGTGCTTGCAGATACACTCAAGTAAGGTATATTGGTTCTGCAAAACTAATAGTTCTTTGCCACCTAATACAAGATGCTTATGTTCCATCCTTCACTTCTAATGTAGCATCTACCACATTCACAAACATCATACCTCGAGGACAAGTAACCAAAAACTGAATGAAGGCTTAATAAGGTCTTTTAATCGTAGGCCGTTGAGGCAAAACAATATGACTAACTGCAAACGCCTGCCCTCGGACTCGATCATGCCAAACTGCTAAACAAACCAGGCGACTTCCGGGCTCTCAAGCTTGAAAGCAATTGCGAAAGAAGATTCTAGTGGCATTCTTCCTCTTCTTCTTTGCGAAGATGTGGCATTGGCACATCTCATTGGCACCAAGAAGAAGGTATTGATGGATCCTGATTTCTTTTTTTCGCATCTCATCATGGAATCATCTCCGGCACTTACACACATGTACACCAGTGAAAACGACTTGGGATGGTTTGCGTATGATAGTGAAGAATGTTACGGGATTGAGTTAGACAACATACGCAACAAAGTAATTATATATATATATTAAGTAAAGATGCAGATGACATTTTATAGGTAAAAGGAAACAATAGCCCACCTTGGAGTTTTTGGGCAGAAAACTAAATATTCATCTCGAACATCATCATTGACTTTCTGAAGTCGTCTGGTATCTTGGTTCATCATCACCCACTTGCTGCAATTAAGCAAAATTTAGGAAAGAAATAAACACTATAAATAGCACATGTTCAGTTAACTGTGACACACAAGAATAATTATGGCCAACACGAATTGGTCTCCAATAGAGAAAATTTTTCTATATAATAGTTGATTGCAAGAGGCAGACTTGGATGACAGAAAGACCAGAAGCTGTTGGCGTCAGAAACCAATGGAGATGACCTATCTAAAGTAGTCCCAATTAACTTGCATGGCCAATCAAGTATGAGAGAAGGAATCAATATTCTTGGGAGCACATAAATACTCGCATAAAACTGAAAATAAAAAGGGTGATCTATAAGGCCTATATTGTAAAGTACAAAGTGCTTAGCACCTAAACTGCATTTCAGTTACCTTAATTAAAAGTTAATTCCCAAATGAACCTATTTGTTTAAAGAGTGAGCTCACAACACATTCATCCCAATTCTCACCAAGTAATTATTTATCTCATCAGAAATTGTTAGGTTGATGGTTCACATAGCGATAACCAAATCAGCCTCAGCATTGTGATTCAAGCCAAGTAATTAGTTCTCAGTTTTTGCATGGATCCAGGAAAAAGGTCCATTTCTTTGTAGAAAACTCAAATGATGTTTGACATATGACTTTTTCTCCTATACATTTCTCAAATATTTTCTTCTATTTCAGCTATGACCAACTGAAAGAAAATTAAGTTAAATGCACCTCGTAGCCCTTCCAATGACTTCATCACTTGCATAATCCTTGATAATCCAATCACGTCTAGTCCCAATCCTTCCTTCACTTTGGCACCATGTCTCTATCTCAACCACATCACTCCTGCCACACATTTTAACATATGAAAATAGATTAAAGTTGTCCATCTTATAAAATCAAATCAACATTATGACATGATGGAGCACATTTTTACCAAGCAGGGTATCTGTAGATCTCAATGTGCATTCGAGCAGTCACCCATATGAGATGCAATTTTCTCATGGTGGGTGTAGTTGCAAATCCATCAGTTGAAAATCCAACACTCTGAGCATGATTGCCTCCAACCTCCTACATTACATCACCAAATTTTGAAATAACTTATCAAAAGAGCAGGTTATAGAAAACTTGAGGACACCCAAGGGCCAAGGGAGACACTAACAAAGAATCCATAATACATACAACGCACTAAATTGAAATTTTAGATGTAATCTTTGTTTCAAGTTTGAAATGCCATGTATATGAGCAAATTTAACATCATGATGATGCAAGAACAAAAGCAGTCAAAACTAATGCAAATCAATCACTGCTAGAGCGGTTTAAATGCAGCTCCAGCTAAGAAGAAGAACGAGAACAAGAATAGAAAATATTGAATACCACAACAATTATCGGGAAAATAAAAGGCGTTTGACAATAAATCCAGACAACATTAGGTATTTTTTATTTTTGGTAAATAAGTAATCCTAGATATCAGTTTGGCTATTTTCTTGGATCACCCAAAGAGAAAGACAAGAAAAATGAGAAGAAAACGACAAGGAAATGGAAACATAAGAAGCTATAAGAACTCAGACAGCACTACAATACACTAAACTTTAGCAAACAATCTGATATTAAATTTTTTTCAAATAAATATGTAAGTGGAGTTCTGTTCATTTAAGATGATTTCCCCCCATGTTTATATTTCATTTTATTGTCCTTCTCTTAACCTTTATTGTAGGTCTTCAAGTTCCATGAGGCTATATAGCAAAAATAGAACTAGTAATACAAGTTCAATTGTATCTTTTAAAAATCCAAATTTCAGCAAAATTCTTAATCTTTTCGTACATGACCTTTTTTCTCTCCCCATCTCTTTCACATGATCCAAACAGAGTATCAAGAACAGAATCAGCAATTACAAGGTTAATCTCCACAAACAACACAGAAAGACAAGAGATAGATTCATAAGGAAAGCACTTGATAAGGATTTGAGTAATAGGCCAACAATTAATGTAATAAACGACCACATATTTCATATAAAACAATGCACTAATAAATCTACATCCGAGTCTCCATAAGTTTGCAACTTCTATGATAACTGAAATCGCACATGCAAATCAAACATTCAAAAAATTGCAACTTTAAACAGAAAATGCAGACATGCAAACTAACACACATCTATATCTCTCTCTATATATATATAGAGAGAGAGAGAGAGAAAGAGAGAGAGAAAGAGATAGAGACCTGTAAGAGATTAGCAATGGTTTCAACAGTGGCGGTTTTGTTAATTCCAACCTCATAACACCTAACTATAAACTTCTCCTTATACGATAAACCGTCTTCCGTCAAGCTCCCCAACCGAAGCCTCTCCGCCAAGCTTTTCTCCTGACCGGATTGCTGCTTGGGCTCACCGATCGACACGGCCAGAACCGGAGCATTAATGTTATTATTATAATTAGAAGAAAAAGATGGCGAACGACAATAAGCGACGGAGTTTCGCCGGCGAATCGAGATCGGATCGGGATTGAGAAAACGGCATTGATTTAGGGCTTGAATTTGGTCGGATAAAGCGGCATTGCACGTAGTTGCCGATGCCCCTTTCAGCAACATCCCTCCTCTCTCCTTTTTTTAATTCTCTCTCTAAAGAAGTAAAGAAATTGGGAAATAGCAGAAAAATCTGTGCGTATTTTATTAATCAGGCTGAAGCCTCTGGCTCCTCGCTCACTTGGCTAGTCCTAGTTGGCTTCTGTCTCTATGCGAGTTGGTGGCGTCGATACGACCGAGGCCGCTTACGTAGACTGTTAACCAACTTAAATGACACGGCTTTCCCACGATATTAACGATGTTGCCATCTGCTCTATAGACTATAAACACGTGCGCAGCCACCGGCCCACCGCTACTGCATTCAAAAGTCTATAAATGTGGGTGCTTATAGTCGCAATTTTTTCCCACTAATATCTTTGTTATAAATATATACTTATGTCAATTTTTATTAAGAATATTAGATTATAAGATATACAATTATTATTTTTTTCCACTATATATATAAATAATAAGTCCTTTTAAAATTTTGTTAATATTTGTTGCAAGGTGACACAATAGTGTATTATCTGCTAATGCAACAAATACATAAATAATAATTAATTGACATTTTTACTAGCAAAATAAAAATAAAAATAAAAATCGCATAACATCATAATAATATTACGTTATTAAATAGTATAAATATCAGTTTGACAACACAAGCATAAGACAACCATACTCGGATGATATAATAGAAAACCATACAACACATTTTAATCTAGTTTATTCCATGTGATTACATAATACTATATATCAATATCAGTTTATTTACTTTTGAATACATAGACATTTATTTACTTGTATTTTATTGTAAAAATTTGGAGGATATACCACAATTATATACCCTAATTTTAAAAATAATTTATCTAATAACTTACTCACTGCATGGATATTTTGTTTGACTGAGATTGCTGTATTGGAGTCTAGCCACAACAATTAAAAAGTAATTTCATTAGAAGTAATGTTACATATATATTGTACAAAAAGATTATGCTATAGTTAGCTAGTAAGTATTGTTGAAGAATCCAATACAAATATGCCACAATAATATATATATATATATATATATATATATATATAAGTATCAATGCATTTTTCTAGCATTTTTTCTTAATTAATTTCTATCATGCTAAAATATTAGTATTATATATACAACACACATGAGTAAAAAACTGTAGCCACAAAATGATTTTTTCCTACCCCACGTGATAAAGAGATAATTCTCTACCCTTCAAACACACTATTTTGCATCTCCACTTATGGTCTAAACATTTCTTCTTCAAGAAAAAAAAAATGATGTATCCGTCTTCTTAGCCTCTCATAATACTTGTGGTGATTTTAGAAATTAGTTTATTATATTATTTAGTAGATTGGAAATGCATTTTTAAAATAAAATATACAAAGAAAGTTGGATTCTCAACCCCCCCCCCCGGCGGAGGGGGGGGGGGGAGGGGGGGGAGGGGGTGGGGGGGTCCGCCACACATAAGGCTTCCATGCAGTCTTATTTTTTGTTCCATATATTTGAATATCTAAATTGACATCCTGAAATTAATTTCAACTGTGTAGCAATTAGTACAGTACTACTACAATCTAATGCTAATCATTAGTTGGGCCTGAAACTTCTGCTTCCAAGTTCCACCTGCAACAGCATAAACTATAAAAAATTGGGCTAGGCCTGAAGATATCCTCAATTGGAAGTGGACCAATGTAAATGAAAATAGGCCATGTTTCGCAACACTGCAGTTCAACTAAACTATATGCGGGCCTTGCATACTAGTTGATCCAAGAAAATATCAATCCTAAAAACCCAATAAACTAACAAAATATGTACACAAAGAATTTGTTCTTTGAGCCCCTGCCGTTGACATGCAATTGCCAGGTGCCAGCTGATGATCAAATATATTACTTACTCTCTCCGTCCAGAATAAAAATTTTGGTTAATTTTTTTACATATTAAAAAAAATAATAAAATTGTCTATATTTAATTCTCATTTAATTATATAATTTTTTGCACATGACTAGTGATGCTCTATAAATATACATAGAAAATAAAAATATGACAATTAATATTAAGAGTAATATAGACAAATTATTGTAAAAAATAAATTATTTAAAATAAATAGATATTTAATTTAAAATTATATAAAATAATAATAAGAACGGACGGGGAGTATCTATCAGCGTTATTTAAGAAATACTACAATATATGTGCGTGAGTTTGCGTTTGTTAAGGGTTTAGACAAACTTAAGTGATAATTATGGAATCGAGGGAAATGTGAACATTGACTTCACAGTAATGTACCACATCATATGACCAATCCTTTTTATATGAAACATCATCAGTTATGAAATTAAATTGTATTTCGTCCGATCCACCTCACCTCACCCCACCAAAAAGTAAAAAATATTTAAAAAAAAAGGAGAAGAAGTTTCATTTGTCAATTAATTTATTAATTTTTACAAAAATTTCATTTCAACTTTTATATATAAAAACACTTAAAACAATTTTAATTTGAGTCAACCCTTGATTAATTAAGAGTTAATTCGAATAATCACTCGAAATTGATATAACAATTGACATTCTTTTTTGTGTTCTTTATCACGAATTCAATCGATCTTTTCCTCTTCATCTTCCACGTCCCTTTTCGAGAATTAATCCGAGTAGACATTTATTGCATGTAGAGAGTCGGACGACTCTTAATTTCATTTACCCATCTCCGCTCTTCCATTTTATGTCTTTGCATCTTCTCTCTTCTCTTATTTCAATTGTAGTAGAGTTGACCAAATCAAACGATGAGTCCGAAAACTCTGGACCCGAGGAATTAATTCGGTGACGACCTCATGCATATTTCGGAAATTGGAGCCGATCTTCGGCCAATAGAAAACAAACAGAGCTACCACTCAAAAGAAGAAATTTGTCGCCCACAACGGCGCGTTGTGACCGATAAATTAATACAACAACATGTACTTCTAGGACATTAATTTGCAATTCTTTTTGAATTGTGAGTTTCTCTCTCTATAAACCCTTTGGTTTCTGATTTGCCTTAATATATTCAAATTCGCCATAAATGTGTAGGTCTTGTTTTATTTGTTTGGAATTTCGAGCAGAGTTTAAAGGATTTAACCACTATCTGATTGTAGATGCAAATTCGTAAAAAGTAACACATTTTAGGGTATTTGTTTATAGTTTTAACAAACATTATAGCTTTTTATGTTTATTCTTCAAAATTTAGTAGTGTAAAGCTTAGTGGTCGATCATATGGTTTATGAAAAGCTTCAAATTAGCTCCGTTATGGATTGTTTAGCAATTCAATTTTGCAGTAATAGTTGTTAATATTTTTTTAATTATCTATAAAATGTGTGTTCTTTGCTTGTATATGATGCAACTTTTGAAAAAGTTTGAAAAGGAATTGAGCACAACTACAAAAGATTTATATGTCAAACTAGATTTTTAATGGAGATTGTTAAATGTCAAGTTGGATTGATGGAGTTATGATGAAATTTTGGGGTTGATTATATGGTTGGATGTATTGATATTTTGTAAGTGTTTAATTATATTCGTTTAAATTTTGAGTGGTGTTCTAACCTTTATACCATTTAAGGTATATTTTTAATATATGTTCTGAGTGGTGTTTTAACCTTCTACTTAATTAGGCATGCATGATATTAATAACTTTTCTCCAAATTCAATAATGTAGCTACAATTAAAAAAAAAAATGGTGCTTGCAGAGGGTGAGGAACATATATGCTTGCAATAACTTCTTGAAAAGAAGTGAGAACTTATCTTAGTTTACCGGTTTACGAAATTATTTCTATGAAGTCTTATCCTACAAGGAGGGTTCAAGACTTTTAACTTCTCGGAAGTACGCTAATGTTCTTTTGTGTTTATAAAACTAGAAGTTTGTGAGATACCTATTTAGTACTGAAGGTTGGACTGTTACAAATTTGTAATAAATGAATATCCCCTCTTTCTTTTTGTATTTTATGTTTGCTTATTGATATTATATAAATTTTACTCATATTTATGAATAATTGGACTTCACTATCATTATTTATATTTCAAGAATGATTTATGATTGATCTCTTTTCGTGGACTTGGTGAACATATGCGCTAAAGAATTTAATATCTAATATACTTTTGTACGTAAAACTATGATTACAATATTAAACACAAATTATTCAATTGCTTTGAACTAAAAATCAATTTAACTCGATAACAAAAAATTGGATAAACATGCAATGGTGCAACATAAACAAGGAAGGAGATCAATTGAACGACTATCCGAATTAACTCATCAATTAAAATGAGTTAATTTATTCTAACTGATGAGTTAACTCAGACAATTATTATTGCATTTAATACAGTGATCAATTATGGCAATTAATTTTACTTGAATTATGTAGAAAGAATATAATTTTTTTTTCTTAAACTACTAAAAGTTATATGTAATTTTAATCAAATAAAAAATTAAAAAAATGATAAATATATGTCAATAAAAACTTATCAAATATTTGTAAAAAAATGATACAAGCTAATCTGTGCTTTGTACAGGCTATCAAATTTGTTTATTGTAATAGAAAGAAATAACATATGTCCTCAAATTTATCATACAATCTCATTATGTCATCATTATTAACTTTAACACTTCATAAATATAGAAGTAAACATAAAATAAATAATAGGTTGTGTTTGTCGGCACTTTTTTTATGGCATTTGTGGTTTGTTTTTATTATTATCAAATTTATTAATGACTATTTTGTAATTTCCCAAATATAGTAAACACTGAACAAAACTAGGTCCTATTGAGTTTTTGCAATAACCAAATGATTGTGTTAACTACATACAACTAGTTACGACAACTTTGGTTTATAAAAACTAGTGATCGCGGCATGCGTTATGTGTGTAAATTATGTGTGGTAAAATAAATTTTTTATAAAATTTAGAAGAGTAAATAGAAAGATATAAGAAATTAATATTAAAAAAGACAAAATAGTTGTAGGGGCAAAATAGTTAAAAAAGAAAAAAAAAAGTGTGACACAAAATCACCAAACTTATCGAGAAAGTCTCACGTATGCTTTATAATATAAATAGATATAAAAATAGATACTAGAATTTACGGTATAAAATTTGTAAATGAAACTCTTTTTATAAAAAATAAATAATTATATTTCCATTCGTCTTAAGTTTGACATCACTTTATTAACATGAATAATTAAGATGATTGAAATTTCACATCATGATCAATCGTTTTAATGAACATCATCAATAACGAAAATTAAATTCTAGTATTCAAAAGAGGACATCACTATATTAGCAATAAATAGTTAAGATATTTGAAATTAACAATATGTATATATATATAATCAAACGGCGTAGCCTAATGGTTACCATTGCCCCTTGCATACCTAGAGAAGCAAGGATCACATGGGTGGTATTGATGAAGATGTTTGAATTAATGTACCAAAAAATACTAATTAATTACTCAGACATTAAATTTCCAGAGATACGCAGTAGTGTAGTGGTAGGGAGATGAAAATTTGACTTAGTAACATTTATTTAATAGTAACATCATAGCCATTATTTCTCACGACTTAATTTAGTATTCATCAAGCCAAAGTTGAAATTTGTAATAAATTATCCACTTGTATAAATTATTATTAATAGAATTATCAATTTACAAAAGCATAGCTGCATAGGATACATGTAATGTTATTTTATAAAGTGTGTACAGCTAGAATTTGGTCACCAGGTTGCGAACTGATGACCGAACTTAATTTTCTGTGTTTGGTTGTCATGTTCATGAAATAATAATGTATTCCCTCCGTCCCAAATTAATTGTATTTTTAGAACTTTTTAAAGTCAAATTGACTATTTTTAAAACTAATCTTTTTACTATTTTTGCTAACATATATGTGAAGATATTATAACCAAAAGAAAATATATACAATTTATTACTAATTTCAATTTTTATAATTTTAGAAATATATTTATATATGCTTAATTATTAATTTTAAAAATAGACAATTTGACTTAAAAAAGTTCTAAAAATGTAATTAATTTGGGACGGAGGGAGTAATAATTTTCTTCTTAATTAATCCTACCTATTAATGAATACCCTTTGAAATTTTTAGGTATAAAATGTAGGATTCTATATAGAGCCAAAAAGACGTGCCAATTAGTGCTGCATGCTCTTGTGGATAAAAGGGAGCTTGTGGTAGTTCATTAATTATATAGCTTTAAGAAATTAAGATATGGAAGTACTGCATCATCGGGTGGGGATGGAGGTGGTGGTGCTCGGAGAAGGGTCTGGAACTCACGACACTAATGGTGGTGGTATGGACATAAACACCACCATTATAGATGCTGGATCTCTTAATGTGACCAGGGATGAGGAGAGAATGGGAAATAGCATTTATTTCGAGGACGATACAGGTATATAAAAGTTTTTTACTAACAAAAATTGTTTTGAATCAGTTAAATCTTCTTATTGGTTAATTGTATTGTTAGATTTGGTGTTTCTCCTGTGGAAAATACTACAACATGCACTTATTTGTTATTTGGAAGGGTAAACAACACTAAAAACTAACTCATAAACTTTTTATTTTTACCAACCAAAATTACGGAGCATGCCACGGTAAATATGTACCCGAGCCCTGATTAATATGAGCGCAATTGAAATTCCTGGTTGCCTGTAAGTTGTGATGTGCCTTGAGATAGCCGTCTTTTGTCCCCTTGCCGGTGGAGAATCCCATTTTCTTCAGACAGAGATACGACCTCCCTACACTTTAAAACTATACTAGAGAGAGAGAGAGATTTTATTTTTACTAAAATCGTTGACATACAGTTAGTTGATTTCAGTTGACTATTTGTTTTTATTACGTGGTAACTGACGTTTATCAACGATTTTATGAAAACAGAGTCTCTCTCGAGTTTATAGTTTAAAATGAAAATTTTGTAGTTGGTTGTTAAAAATAGAAAATTTGTGAAAGTTGGTTAGTTTTTAGCTACTTTTACCCTTGTTTGGAACACCTTATTTTTTAGCTGCAAATGAGTGAAGGTTAAAGTGTGGAAAATTATGGTAGGAAGCTATAAATGCCTGACTAAATAGTAGATATATCAAGGTCCTTTCAAAATATCAGAGTAAATTCTTCTATCATCAGAGATTTCCAAGCATTAGAGTTTTCTTTGCAAGTAAGAAGGTGATAATTATGACGAGCAATGAATTGAACAACTTATTTTTTGATCATTTGAATCTGAAGGAATGTGGAAATGTCGCCACTGCATTTGGACCTATGGAATTGGAAGTCCTTGGGTTGATCATCAAAATTCCTTCACTAAAAACCGTAGAGGTCAGGTCAGGGGGTTATCTCCATGCTGTATAATTCTTTCAAAAAACAGAATTGGTTTGTGCTACTACAGTCTGCAGTTTCCACCTCACAAACATGAAACAACTAACATACACTCTTTTTAGTTTTTATTACCTAGACTTTTGCTTATCATAAGAAAAAAAAAACACTACATTTTTTTGTTTGTCCAAAAAAATAAAGTTGTTAGACCGTGGCTGATGGGTTCATATAGCCCCTAACGTTACTACACATAGCGATCAATCACTAAGCTCCACGGGGAACTCCAAGACTCAGAATCCTTGATCTATAAATATATTAACATGTACATTATATGTTGCTCGGCACCTGTCATGTGTTCAGAATTTCTATTTACACATCTAAACATACATATGTGATTGTACTTGTATAGTCCAAGGGCAAGATCATTTACATACGATTGTTCTACATGCTGCTCCTTCAATTTGCAGATTCTACAGATGAATTTTCTCTTTCTAAAAAAAATCCTCGAGTTGCAGAACCAGATGACATTCAAGATGTTCCAAGGACTGTTACCAAAGGCAAAGGCAAGGAGAATAAGGACTCTGAAATTTCACCTCCTCTTACTCCACCTGAAAAGTCACAGGAAGAAGACGATAAGCCTTCAATCCCATTAGCCAAAGGGAAAACTAAACATGTCAAGTTTGATAAGCTAATAGAAGAAAGCGACGACGATGAGGATGTTATAGAATTGGAATTTGAGAGGGAAATTAAGAAGCTGGATACTCATACCATGTATTGTCCTAATTGTAATACTTCCATAACCAAAGTTGTTCTTCGTAAAAAACGAGTGAAAAAGGGACCATCTGCAGATCGTAGTACTCAACAACATGAGTCAGTAGATCTGTTTGGATGTTCATCTTGCTATAGCGTGTTTGTTCCTTCAGGTACAAATCCAGCCACATGATCATTTACTAACTGTTCTATACTTGGACTTGATTTAACTGCTTTCTTTTTAATCTGTAAAACAGCAAATTGTTTCAGTTGGTTCTGGCTTTTGGGAAATGCACAAAAGAAAGATGGCGCTCAACAGGATGCAAATGTTCCTGCACATAGTTTAACTAGAGATAATAACAATATGGCGATTGAACAAGGTAACATATTATTCTTTTGTTTTGCTAACATGCTGCAAGAAAATGAAAGACGATACCTGTGATAATTTGATACAATAGTTTTTTGAGATAGCTGATCAATTTCATTTCAGCATTAAGGTCACGTAATATGGACAAGAAGTTATAATAACTAACTTATTTATTTAAGCAGGAGATTGTTTTAGTCTGTTTCGGATTTTTGGAAATAGAACAGAGGAAAAGGATACGCAGGTATCTGAACAAGAATCCTCTGATTCTGCACACGACAATGGTGAGAGGGAGATTGAGCAAGGTAATGTAATGTTTGTCCTCAACTCTTTGTTTCCGGCTTGTAAAAGACTGGTATATTTCAGCTAGCTTGACAAAAGATCTTTTCACTTGACTCAGAATCTTAAAGATGGAGTCGGTGTGAAAGCTGCAATTTTACCTAACTTTTCAAATTTTTAGTACAACAACAAAGAAAAAAAATCTAATCTTATTTTGGTGTTTAATTTACTTGACATACCATATAATTGATATGTTTGTACAGGAAATGATGATATGCAGAATGTAAGTATAGGTACACGTGGTAAAATAGTGGACCGTAATGGAGTTGGTGGTGGTGTGGCTAGTAAGCGCCCTGATGGGGGGAAAGGTTTGGGATTTTCTCCACCTCAAGGATCCATACTGCCCGGAGACTGGAAAGTTGATGTCGATAAGGTCCCAGGTAACGCGAGGATACTGAAAAATCAATTCATCTAACCTACCGATAATATTTTAGTGTTTGGTAAGGTTATTTTAGATGTTAAATTTCTGATATTAAGGGTTCAAGTACGGATTTTGGCTTAAATTTTTTTACAGTGTCTGTTAGCGGAAGTTCTTTTGACAGAGTCCTAAACAAAACATCGGAATGTATGTTGTTAATATGCAGGTGAGAGCAGACCAGGAGCCACACTGTCCACCAAACCAGAAAGTGCTAAAATGCCTGAAGGTATGTATGTACATGCCTACACTTGGTTGAGGGGGGATTCACTAAGGTTTAGTATATACTATTGTGTCTAGGCTACCAACATTGGTATTATGATGCAGGAAATAGTAGTACAAGCGCGGGATCCTCATATGGCACAGACAATGTTGCTAGTGTCGAAAGTCCAAGAGACAGAGAAGAAACTCAAGGTTCTAAATCAGTGGAGATTCTGAAAAGTATCGTCTATGGAGGTTTAATGGAGTCCATAACAAGCCTTAGTGTTGTGTCTTCTGCAGCTGCATCTGATGCTACTACATGCAAGTTTCTGGGACTTGATTGGTTTATATATCTTTTTGACTCTTACTACAAAAAGATATCTTTGGATGTAGTCCTTCTGTCTTAGAGTTTTCCTTGAATTCTCTTGCAGTGAATATTATAGCCATTGGATTGGCAAACCTAATTGGTGGACTTTTCATCATTGTTCATGATGTAAGTAGTTTCATTAATGAGTCTCTAATTTCATACATGGATAATTTCGCAGTTTTTATTTTTTATTTTTTATTTTTTTGCTTGCCTTCTGTAATAATTGGCATGAGCATCAACTACATTTTCTTTTCATATTCTAAAACAAAATCTGGAGCAGATAAAATGCGCGCATGATCTTCATTTTCCCCCCACACTTGTCACATTTTGGTATTTTGCAGCTTAGAGACCTGAAAAATGATCAATGTGAAGGGGCCGTTAACAAATACCAAGAACAATTGGGCAGGAGGGAGAATTTCATACTTCATGCAGTATTTGCAGTGCTATCATTCCTAGTATTTGGCCTAATTCCACCTGCAACTTATGGCTTCGCGTTTGATAAGACAAACGATAAGGACATGACGATTGTGGCAGTTGCAGCAGCCTCTTTGTTATGCATCATTTTACTAGCAATTGGCAAGGCTTACATCCAGAAGCCACCAAAGTTTTACATTTACCTTAAAACCATAGTGTACTATGTTAGTACTGCAGTTCTGGTCTCAGGTGTTTCTTACGCAGTAGGAGATTTAATCAAGAAACTCTTGGAGAATTTCGGTTGGTTCGATACACCTTCAGCCTTCACTCTGTCTGTTCCTGACGTCAAATCGACAAATCCAGTTAATTGGGCATCCTACTGAAGATATTTTCTTAGATCTAAAAATTGAAACAAAAGTTTGTTCATGTGAGTTGTTTGGGGTCAAATTTTCATTTGTAGCCTGTACCTTTTCGGAGTTCGTGGGTGTTTTTTTTGTTTTTTTTTTCTTGTATCATTTTGAGATGTCAAGTATGTTCCAGCTCTGTGTAATGAGATCATGTGATTGGTGTGGCAATGCATTTAGAATTGAAATAATGTTATAGAACTGGCAATCAGCAGGGGATTTTGTTTCCAGTTGCACATATTTTCCTCTTACAACTCTAGCTCAGAATTTCAATCATAACTGCTATATTCTGGAAAATATTGGTATGAGTTGGACAAAGTTAACCGTGGGTGTGGATTTAAGTCCCAAGCATATAGAAAATTGGATTGGAAACATGTTTGAAACTTGGAAAACACGAAAAAGAAAAATAAAGGGCAAACAATAAATTAATAATAATGCAAAAAAAAAAAATCTTAATGAATATATACTTGCACTTCTAAAATTTTGACATCAAGAACAACGTAAAATGTAGTGTGATGGATGGTTAAGAAAACTCCAGTAAATTTCTTTTTCTTTTTCTTTTTTTTTTTTGCTAAATGAAAGGTCTAACCATACCCTTAACCCTCTTATCTACTGCTAATAAGACCATGATCAAGCACTAATAATTATGCAACAATTCATTAGATTTAAATAAACAAAAGTCAATAACAAAATTTACACAAAACAAGTGTTATGCAAGGAAAACTCCATTAGAGGCAAATTACCAATTAATTAAAAATTTTGCTAATATATAATTTAATAAATATTCACACCAACTAATTAATTCATATTCCAGTTGTCAATCTCTCTTTCTTCCAAATTTAAAGCATCAGACTGATAGTTGGTTATCTTTTAAAGTTTGAAGTAATTCCTTCGTTGTTCCACTATATTCGTGCGCATTAACTTAACAATGCCTTTTATCTCAAACCAGTTGGATAGCATAATGAATCTCCCATGTGAATCGTAAAAGGAAGAACTAACTAAATGCTACAAAAAAATCTTATCCATCAGACACCCTAAATACCCAAATACATGACCAAGAACTGAGTTTAAGGAATATAAGAAAATTAATAACATGATAAATTCACTTGGAAGTTGGAACAACCACTTCAATTAATTAGTATTTTCCATTAATGTCAAGTATACTAGTTAGGCAATTAGGTAATTAAAAGATGTCCTGATTAGACACTCAAGCTGTATGCACTATAAAATGGGGGAGTTATCAAAATCTAGTCTTTATCCAAAGTTAATTGAATCAATTAAGTTGTAATACTACTTAAAAATATAACTACAATGGAGAAAGTTACCAAGTGTTCGCTTGTGTTGGCCATTTTTCTGATGGCAAATCTTGGTACTGGTGAAGGAGGAAGAGACGTGTCGAAGAAAGAGGATGGAATCGTGTACAGACCTCAAGGCCTGCTTCCATTTTGGTGGTGGCTGAAAGCCTGGTGGTTGCTACCATGGTGGCTAAAACCATTTCCACCACTTGGATATCTCAACAAAGCTCCTGCAGCTAAAGTCGGGTGGCTCAACTACGATGAAGATTTCATGGCTAAAGAATACAACTACAGGCTCGGATATATCCCCAAGGTTGATGGCGGAGATGGATCATCTCCGTGATGATCAAATGAAAATTCATGCATGCATGTTGCTGTGACCGATCGATCAAATCAGTCGATGTTTGGTCGTCTATGTAGCTTATACGTAAATAACGTATACTCCTGTTATGTATGCATGTTAGTTATGGCTTTATCTTAATGCTAGTATGTTACTATACAATTACACAATAAAGTGGGTTCTAAATTATTTGTTCTGTCTCTCTAGTAATTAATCAGCAAACAAGGCAACAAACAAATGGACATAAACTTATTGGTTCCCAACTCATATAAGAAATTTATATAGTAATGATTTTAATAATTTCTTTAAGATTACCCAAATGTACTTGATTCAATCATCTAAAATGTGCTGAATATGTATGTATGATCGTTCGAATTTGTTGTATTGTTAATTATAACTCCAACATATAAACAAATATAAATCCAAACTCCAAAGTCCGCTCATTTTTACTGGGTTTGTTTGAAAGTTGGGCTAACTATTTACTCTCCTTGTAGAAGTAAGGATTCTTACTGGGTTTGTTTGAAAGTTGGGCTAACTATTTAATCTCCTTTTAGAAGTAAGGATTCTAACTATTTGCGCTCTCTCAGCCTGAGCCAAGTAAATAGTAACAACTTTTCTGAAAAAGAAACTACAACTGTAACTTTAAGCCTATACCTTTATAAAGTAAAACACATATCCCTGCCTTATATATAATCATTTTCTAACTAATATATAACAGAAGACGCAAAGCAAAAACATCTTTGCTAAATTTTCTCATTAATCTTTGAAATGTTATGCACATATAGTCACGCAAATTAATTAGTTACAATTACAGTATAGGCATATTAAATTAAAAAGATATGCAGCCTGCAAGAAATGAGACTAGGAAACATAGGATGAACCTGTTTGATTTCAGACTAATTAGAACGTCCATTTAGCAGATGAGTGAACTGCACTTTGTCGGGGCCTGTTTGGCTGCTCCAAGTTGTTCCGTTTCTTCATGATGGAGGAGACAGTTGGGCTGAAGTAGTCATTACTCCTTTGAGAAGTAGCCCCTTGTGAGTACACTTTTCTACCCTGCATAAAACTTCTTTGCTTTTCTAGCATTGTCCTTCGAGCAATTGGATTCCTCTGGACAGCCCCCCATCTGTTGTAATTCACACAGCTTTGGCTCCTCCCTACTTGCTGAAACTTTCCCTCTCTAGGACTCGGATAATTATGGCTTTCAGCCGTTTCTGCAGAGTACATAGTAGTCTCTCCTTCACTGCTATACCCATGCTGCACCTCCGAAACCTCAACAGGAAAAGAACTAGATTGGACCTCACTCTCGGCGCCATTTACAGAAGCAGTTGAGGCAATCTCTGCATCTGCCATAGTATCCTGCCCTCTATCACTCAAATGTTCTTCTTCTCTTATTGCATACTGCAATGGAATTTCCTTGACACAATTCTCATCTGAGTTTTGGAGCAGCTTTCGCGCTGGCTGAGGTGATACTGCAACTTTAGCAATCCTCGGTGGAAAATTAATATCTAACAGCTGGATTTGGGTACTTTCCTTCTTCCTAAAAGTTACTGGAGTTAACTTCGGTGATTCATAGATTTCTGGAGTTGGAATTCCCCGTACATGAGCAGCCGTCTGTGTATCTGTTATTGGAGTTTCGTCTTCACATGTATTTGCCACTGGGGAACAGCTTGCTCCAGGCAGATCTTTGGGTTTTGATATTACATTTGATGATGATGGAGTTCCACCTTCAGCTTCTGTTGACTTGAACACCCGCCGCATTGTGAAGGACGCACAAGAATGATCACTTTTTTGGCCAGCAGACATCAATCGAATGAGTGGTAGCTTTGGTTTGGTGAGTTCATCAAGGCTGCCCTCCCAATGCTGGTTTAACCAATCACATATGATGGGAATTGGGATACCAAACTGCATAGGAAGATCCTTCTTCCAAGATGATGATGAGGATGATGATGTTGAAGATGACTTTGTGTTTGGAGATGTGGCTAGTTTCATAGGATCACAGACCATAAACGCAAGATTTCCATGCAAATCAAAACCTGCTGACCCAGGGCTCCACATTACTCCATCGGTAGACAGCTTTATGAGATTGTCTGTGGCTATCACCACTTTTCCTTCCCCCACTGTCAATTCCTTTTTCTCTGTGTATCCTAAAAGGTAAACAATACTGCCAAGATCCAGATTAAGTTTAGAGCAGGTCTTCAAGTACTGAGGATGCTGAACCTGCGCACTTGAGTCCCCATCCATCGCATCTAAACCCACTATTGTTAGATCAAGAATGGAGCTGGTGATGAAGAACCTATGATAAATGAAAGAATTGAGAAAGTTCTCACAAACAACTAACAATGCAGACTAAGGTAAGCATGACATAGCTACTTGAGAAGAAGAAATCCAAAATAGGAATATACATTATGTGCTACAATCACCAAGTTCTATCAGAAAGTATTGGATAAGATAAGACGAAATATGCACGCAAAATGTCCCAAAATGCATCATCCTGGAAAGGAAAATAATTAGCCAAAGTAAAGATACATAAAACTAAAGAGCCAGCATGGCATTCAAAAAATGCCGGTGTGTAGGTATTAATTATAATCAGTACCAGATGAATGCTGGTAATGATAACTTAATATAATACGAAATTTCTGAAAAGAACCGCTTTGTTCGCCCAAAAAATACTGTAGAATTACCATCAAATTCTGCATCCTTGATTTCTAACTAGACAGACCTAACATCAGATGTTCTTGGATTTGTAACAGTAAAAATACGTGGGTCGAGTCTAGTAGCCATCCTACTCATTAGTAGGGATTAAAGACGAGCTTGCAAACAAGGATTATACCAGAAAGACTATCGAGCAGGTAAATCATGGAGCTAGTATGCAGAGTTGTTGAGTCAAGGCTATGCATAGGAAGGCTCATAACAAGAACCATAACCCAGATTACTGGTCAAGAAGTTACAAACATATCCAATAATCAGTAATGCGCATATAAATATTATGCTTGTGATTTGTTAACAGTTTACGCACTGGAATGTAGTTCACAATCATAATATATTGACAGTCAAATTCAGTGAGGTATGACAAGCATAGCGTCACTAGTCCACCCTCAATACATACTTCTTCAATATAAATAACATTAAGATGATGCACCAGCATGTCCTGGTTACTTAAAATTGTTGTCTTCGCGTGATGATAAAATCCAGAGAAAGGATTGCCAATTTGAATTTCTAAATAGACATTTCAATGTTTTTAAATATATACATGATGCTATCTTATTAACCTCTCTTGAGCTTTTACAGATTTGATAATGATCTTAAATGCTATTGTGCTATCCTCTCTTTCATACCATGGTAGATAGATTTAATCAAGATGAACCCAAAATTTGGTAAACAGAAATGCATCGTATTCACACACTACTTATGTATGCAGCAGTGCTAGTTCAGTTTGAGTCATCAACCCGTGCTCAAAATTAATGATGTAACTGACAAAGATGTTCGCGTTCCGCAAAGTGATCATTGAATAGCTAAACCCAAATGAGATTAACCCAATCAGGGGCGTAAGCTCACTAAATAATCTACCATCATAACCTTAACAAATAAATCTAGCTTAAAAGGTAAAACTACACTTTACATGTGTCTTTTACTATTTGTACCTAAGGGATTAACCATATCATTAGCTAAATTTCTCCAAATAGTACTGGAAATAGAATGAACCACTCTTGGTGAATCAAAAATTTCATCATGGAAAATGCATATGTTCTGTAATAGGACAAAAGAAAAAAAAAACAATTTTTACCAACAAAATAAAAATAAAACTAGCTTATGTGTTCGCGATGATAGTAACTATAAATTCTATCAGATCTAACATCGCCACAACCATAAAAGAAATAGTATACGCATCAATCACTTTCAATCAATAAAGTTATTAAAAATTAGAACTTAGCTCTCTTCCACTTGAACAATTTCAATCATTCCCCTACAAATTAATTTCCAAACAAGCACAATTCAATCAACAAATTCAATGTACATCATATAGGAATATGAGAAAGAGCAAACCTGTGAGGGAAAAGACAAGCACCGACGCCATTTTGCAGCCGGATCTCGGCGGACTCAGCTGCAGAAACCGACGGGAGGTTAACGTGAGTGGTGAGCAGTAGATTCCGGTGAATCAAAAATCCGGTGCCGAACATTGAACCGCCGACATCAATCCTGACCATAGCCGGACCTTTGCCCGAGAAAATGGCGCCTTTCATTCTCTCAGACTTGCCTCCGCCATTACAGAAACACCAGGACTCCCCTAAAACTCCCATTATAATTATTTTTGCGTGAAGAAGTGTGTTAGGGTTCCAGATCCAGTAAATGGTAATGCATTTCCTTTCCTTCTTCTCCCTGTCTCTCTCTAAAAGTAGATTTTGCTTATATATAATTCTGACTGAGAAGTTCTTCTACCTTAGTAGTGTGTGTATATTATATCTATATAGAGAGAAAGTCAGTGGGATTAGTTATATATATAGAGAGTGTGACGAAGAAGAAGAAGTTGCTCACGGAATGCGTAAATATAGAGGGAATTTGCAGCAAATCCTGTTACTTTTAACCTTCTTTACTCTTCTGTTTTCGTTGTTTGTTGTTTGGACATTTAGAAAAAACAACCTTCTTTACTGAGTAATGCTGCGTTGGCTATAAAAAATTGAATATAAAATAATGAATTAAATCATAATTAATAGATGTTCTATTATATATAATGAATTTAATAATTATAATTAATAATTATTATTTATATTATTTTGTATTTAATTTTTTGTTATTAAAATATTATTGATAAATATTAGTATTCAGTGTCGCGGTACGTGTTTAAACTGTGTGAGATCAAATAAATTTTTTATAAAATTTGAAAACTCAAATTGAATAATAAAATATCGATAAAAATAATGATAATAATAATATAATTGAAATTGTAGAGAAAAAAAAATGAAAAAAGAAAGCTGGACAGAAATTTACTAGGTGGGAGAGCCACTTTATAAGAGGAGATGAATATTGAGTGGCTGGGTGTGATGGAGTCAAAGTGCGAGTCAAAGTATGAATTCGGAGCTCAGCGTATTGAATTTGATGCTTTGAGTCCATTGTTAGGTTAAGATGCACTTGAAATTATATGAGGCATAAATTCTACAAACAGTCCAACACTCATGAGGCCATGACCCAACTTCCATTAGCAATTATTGAACGAGACAGCTAAACCTTTATTTGCAGCTTACATTCTGTCTACTATATATATATATAATATATATATATATATATATATATATATATATATATATATAGTACCAAGAGAGGTAAAGTTATATTGTACCTGACAATACCATGAAAATTACTTTAAAAAATTTAACAATAATTAGAAAATTTGAGATTATAAAGTTTCTATCAACCCAAATAGCCAGTACACTGGAAAATTAATCTGAATGAATGTTATTTCATGCTATATTTGGACGATTTTGTATGCCCAATTAAGCTTCATGAAGTTATATTTTTCATATAGAAGAGGTTGCTTCCCATTTTATTTTATTTTTCAAAAAAATAAAAAGTAAAAAATTGCTGTCGTTGGCATCCATTAATATTTCAACGCTGTGGCAACTCCACGTACAAAACATACTCCCCGATTATCCTTAATATAATATGGGAATCATTAAATGATAACAAGTAAGTTGAGTGTTATTACTTGAAATGAATGAAAGTGTGTATACAGTATGGTCAGTATATATATATGACAGACAGATAGAATATGTCTGTCTATATGTGAGGAATGGATGAGAGAGGGAAAAAATAGTGTCTGTTGGTTGAATTTCAAATGAAAGGTGTAGAAGAACCATGTGAAACTGGCCTACATGGCTACATTTATCTAAACACAATAATATATAATTAATAAACGATAAAACCTTCATTTCATTGATAAAAACATACTCCGTATTATTTATCAGTAAAAGAGTATCAACATATATAATATATAGATATATCCAATCCAAAAATAAGGATCATATATTAGGTTGATTTAGTATCTTGACACTTTCACCGTTCCAAAATTAGACATGTAATTTAATTTTTGAGATCAAACAATAATATATTAAACTTCAAATTTATGTTAATTTATTTAATTTTAATTGATGCAATTATTATAATTATATAATATATAACAAAAACTATTAATCACACAATTTATTTAATTCTAAACTTTTATAAGTCATATCAATTTTAAAGTTTAATATGTCATCAATTAACCTCAAAAGCCCAATTGTACCTCTAATTTTAAATCAGATGGAACAATAATTTGGTAGGGATGAGCCCGATATGAGCAATTGTTTGATTTTTGGGAACTTGTGCATGCAACAAATCTTCTTCCTCGAGCAAGATTTTCAAGTACAAAACATCAAATTATTGGAAAGCATATCACGTTGTACGAGTACCCATAACGGCTTCTTATCTTTAAAACATTTAAAAGTTAATGTAAAGAGACTGTAGTTCCTTTGTCAGCAATAAAATCCCAAATTCCCAATTACCAATCTTAAAAACATATCCAAACAAAAGTCGCACAACAAACAAGCTACTTGAGCTTTTGAGCACGCACAGAAGTTCTTCAATTTCTCCAACTTGCACTTCATTTGTCTCAGAATTCAAGTATCAAGCAACCTAAAGTTGTCAAACTTGGTCTAACTGCAAATAAATTTTTCAGATTACAGATAATCTTTCCCAATTATAAGAATATGCATGCAAAAAAAATATCTTGGAAACATTGACCAAAATCATTCTGTGATGCCCACAGGCAGCTTCAAAAAAACAATGAACAAATAAAAAAGTAATTTGGGCAACTATCTTGAGCAATATTTGCATCTGAAATGCAATTGCTGCTTTGCAATAGAGCACCACCATACGTGCGGGTAATGGCTTTGAAATTTGCAGCAGCTAGGTCCAAGTACCAAATACATTACGATATCATCATTGCAAACAAAGTCAACATATTTTAAGCATATTTACCACCGCTCTCAAGTAAGATTTCTAGAGCTGGTATGTTGCTGTTCAGAATTAGTAGGTAGATTCATTTTAGATAAGCAATCAATTCACCATAATAGTTCTAAATAATAGTTCTAAACACTTAATAAAATTATCTTCTCATTAATTGTCTCAATTCCAAACACAAGCATGAGGATACAAAATTTTTGCCCACACGTGAAAGACCAACTGCCATTAAGCTCTTGGAACTCCTGAAGCAGCCTCAGCTACCCTCGGATTTCTCCAAAGCTGCAAAAGAAATCCATGTCAGTCAAAAACAAAAGTGCAACTTTTTATAAGGGAAAAATCAAATGAAAAAGATATGGTATAGGAACAGACGAACAACAACTACTATGGTTTTTATTTCATCCCCGTGCCCGACATTTTGAATCCTATACAATAGATTTGGTTGACCAAAATCCATGCTCTTCAATGAAAGTAAAAATGAATCGCAATGCTAACTTAATGAAATGATATCTTAATTAGCAGATTATGTTCACCAGCTTAACAAAATAAGCATCTTTTGTTTATAAGCAGGTGGATAAAATTTATCAAAAGATAGTAAAGCAACTAAACCGGTTACAAATCAGTAAATTAAAGAATTTTCTGTCACTTGGCCTACCAAATCCTATATATTGAAAAGTTTAGAAGAGGAGTATGTCTTCTACATGTAACATCAAATGGCTCTTTTCATCGAAAGCAATAACACCCACCCACCTCTGGGAAAAAAAACAAACAAAAGAAAAAGTTACCCGACTGCCACCAACCCTTCCCCCAACCACTATAGGACATACACACATATACATGCAGGTGAATAAAAGAAAAAGTTACCTGGGTTCCAGCCACAATATAGGACATACACACAGATACACACCTATGCAGGCACATAAAATATACCCACAAACACTGACAGAAAAACGAAGACTGCCACACAGTAAGAGAGAGAGAGAGAGAGTACTATTGTAGTTCAGAAGCTTCTCAATGAGGTCAACATGAGTCATTAGCATTCTTCTACAGCAATAACGAACCAATCCCAGGGCATCAAGAGCATCGCTGCACAAAACAATTAAAGGTTACGTCTCCACCTCATTGTCAAAGTGGATAGATAGATTGGACATTTTTATGCCAGATGTTTTTATATATGTAATTATGTTTGATATTGTAACATTTTTGTGCTGGATGCTTTTATATAATTATGTTTGATCTTCTAATTTTCCGGTAGCTCCACAAATAAATTTAGCAAAGAAAGATAAGGATAAACAATCAATAAAGGTTGTCTTCACATGCGAAAAAAACACAGAGGAAAATACATAATGAATTAGGTTTTAATAAATATTTTCAACTTAGCTTTCCATCTCTCATAAATATTTATAAGTTTTTAAGCATCAGGTATTATGTGTTACTGCATCTTTACTACCAGTCTATCATCTATTGAGAAGCATAAACATATCCACATGGACCGCATTAGAAGACAAGATCCCAAATTCCCAACATGTCATTCAGTTGTACTATATTGAGCTTAGAGTTGGAAAAAAGGAGAAAACAAGATAACCAAATTGAGGAATTATCAGAGTCCTATCCAGATTGCATCTCTACAGTACCATTCCGTAACACACCAATACCAATCACCAATTCCCAAAATAGTGTTGAAGAATTAACTTGCTAGTTGCTAGTATACCAGCTCAAAACATCTCTTTAAGAAGTTATTCATATGTTGAGTTGAGATAATGTTACAAAAAACTAGAGTAAAATATTATAGAAATAGTGAGATACATATATATCATTACATCAGAGAAAACTTCAAAAATCTAAATCTCAAAAAGAGAAGAAGCAATATAGATACATTACATAAGACTAGCACAATACATATGTATCATTACATCAGTCCATATTTCAAAAATCTCAATTTAGAAAAGAGAAGAAGCTTTTGCCCTTTCATATCCTAAGTACGGGTTCTCAAATACTAAAGCACACGCAAACTGGGTATGGAACCAGTCAATATTTAGACATCTCTAAAACCACCATAAACAACTTTTTTATTCTGTTAAAGTAACTTCATATCAGCAGAACATTATAACTGATATAACCCAAAACAACATTGCCAAGTTTCCTAAAATAAGAACGTAGATGCAATGTGTGAGTGTGCGTATTGTACTTATCAAAGCTAACATATGCTAAAACACACTTTATACAAGTAATATTTTTATAGATTTCTAACATAGTACTGTTATGGGGTATGTAATAAGAAACTGGTAAAAGTGATGAACTGACCCTTCGGTGTAATCGGCTTGGAGAAGATCAAGATATGTGTCCCATTTGTTTCCAATCACCTATCACACAACACCAAATTAAATGAAATTTAAACAAAACAATCACAAAAAACCTGCGAAACCCTAAAATATAAGACTTAGGGCACAACAGCTTCCATTTTTCCATATATCATACATCTTTTGAAAGAGAATAAGAAATACCTTGCCGCAAGTGAAACAACGAACTGGTATGATCATCTTCGAATGCCCTAGCTTCGCTCCTCAGTCCCTCTTCCCTCTCTATTTTCAAGTGATTCTTTGGAGTTATGTCCGAATATGGGCATATATAGTATAGCGCGAAAAGCCCATACACTGATTGGGCTAACCTTGGAGAGTTTAAGACTGCTATTATTCGGGCATAAAACCAATTAGTACTGTATTTATAAAAGTATGATTCATTAAGAAAAATCAGTATAAAAATATGCAAACCATTACTATATACATAAAAATATATTGTATTGACTTGAAAAGAAATGTTAATTTTTTGAAGCACTAAAACAAACTTTTACAATTTTAATAATTAAATGTAATAGAACTCCCTCCCTTTCAATGTCTCATTTGTAAAATTTGCAAATAATAAGACTATATTTTTATCCTTAAAAATAATAAATTGTTAATGTAAGAGTAGTGAGCCTAGTGGCATAATAATAAAATTATGATGACAAAATTAAGAATATTATATTATTTTATACAAAAACCATTAAAAAAATAAAATCGTTTTGTGGAATAAATTTTTTTTTGACAAATGAGACTGACTATTTTGTACGACAGAGGAAGTATTAAAATGGAATTCGCTAACATTGGAATTGTTTCGTACTTTATATTCATTATCTTAAAGACAGATTAATAAGAAGGGGCCATACAATTATTTAAATAGCTAGTAACATGAAGTATTTTCCAAGAGTACTATACTCCATTAGAGAAGGCTTTATCCGTGTATTATATGTTTAAAATAATACTTTATCCTTCTTATAAAAAGTAAATCAAATGGTACTCCTTGTAGGATGGAGGGAGTAGTTTTATTCAAGTTTTGATCTCTTCCATAAACGTTCTTTTCATTTGTATGCGCATACCTGTATTTTACGAACAATTACATTTTACTAACAATGATGGGTAGCACAATCCTGTTTATTATAGTGCAGTATTACAAGCAATGGACCAAGCCTATATTTTTCAAGAACTCCATCTCTGTGCTCAACTCTTTTTACTGTTCATGCAAAGAACATCTATTACTGTATTTTCACCATTACATCTAATCGAATTATTCAAGAGGAAATCCAGTCTTGATTCAAAGTCTCAATTATCATATAGCCATCCTCCACAAATGATTGGATTTTGATTCTGAACCCAGTATGTACATTTTACTTGGAAGTACCCAACTTGTTCATTAACACAATAACACCTCAAGAATCGCATATTTTAGAATATATTTGACAAAATTTTGCAAGAAAACATTACTGAAGGCCAACTAGTCAACGGTGCACTTTGATTTGCTAACTAAGATTCGAATATATTTCCTGATTTGAATAAGATTTCTGACTATGGGAGAAGGCAATGCACACCCACAATTCCAGATTGTCAAGAGCTTAGTGGAATCTCTTGTCTAGTTGGGTAAACAAAAAATAAAGTTTTAATCTTCAGTTAATCAGAACCTACATCTACCCCTTTTTGCTTCAGGAATTCCTTGGCCTCGACTATGTCCTACAAAACAAAAGAATTGTTAGTTTTGCTATTGGTAAAAGAAAACAACAATTTATCTTCAAAAGCACTGCACCAGACTAAGTTGATGTATATATTGACTATGGGCATTTGCTTTTTGATACTTTCTCTTTGCTTTTTTGTGTCTAGTATTTGTATGAGTTTTTTTTTGTTGAGGGGAGGGTTAGTAACAAGTACTACTTGCATGGTATGTAAACTAGAACTTCATACAAATCCATTTCGATCCAATCAGTTGTGTATAAAAGGCGTGTCCAGTTAATTGTGAAAGTGAATTGCACACCAGGATTAGTTCATCTATAGATTGATACTGCATATGTTATCCAGGAAAAACAGAAAATTTCTTTGAAGTAAATGCATATATGCAAAGAATAATTCTTAGATAATTTGCTTTGGGGTGTTTTTTTTTTTGGTGTGTGTGTGTGGGGGGGGGGGAGGACTATATATTATGGACAATAAGCAGAAAATAAAATAGTCCATTCATCCAACATTTCAAAAGCAAATCAGATGTGTTTTTGCAGGAGCCCAAAGGCCCCAAAACACCAGCACAAAAAGAAATAAAACAAAATTAAAGAACCATTTTTTTTTTCAAATTAGACACTATGTTGAAGGTTATATAAATCTACAATGCATCAATCCTTTTATATCTTCGCATAACGGAAGCATGAGGGTTAAATGTTCAACTGAGAACCTATGTGCCATATTTTATGACTATAGGAAACAAAGAAACTTTTAACCATTATTAATGACGCTTACCACCATCCTTTTCTAAATTTATAGTGAAGATTTGGGCAATTTGTTCTACAGATGAAGTCTTAAAACAGGTTTTCACTAACAACAATTACAAAACAGCGGATGATTTCAAAATCAAAAGGACATGGGGATTCACTTGTCTAACATAACATCGTGTCTTGACCTGTTGACCGTATGAAAATTTGCAACATGAGGTGACAGAAACTAAGGTAAATACCTTCTGTAACAGGAGGGACTCTTGCGGACAAGTTGGAAATTGCATTAGACCAACCCCAACCATTAATAGACCATAGCATCCTAGTGACACGATAGAGTAAAGTGGAAGCTGGGGGAAATAAGGCAACAAGCCGCAGTGAGCCATAACATAAAGATAATCAAACATGAAAACAAGCGAAGAAACATAAATAATTTCATGAAATATAAACTAGATGAAGGAGCTCACCAACCAAGTATAACTCTCCGGAACAATTGATGTCTGCAATAGTCCAATCCAAATGGCCGATATGGCCACCAACAACGTCAGAATCTTCACAATATGCTTCATTGGATCTGCCATGAGAAAGCCTCCTCACTCAACTTCCTTGAACAAATTAAACTTTAAAGCAAGATAATTTCATAGTTCAGGAGTAATAAATACGATAGCCATTTCAGCACGCTCTTGACAGGTACACCCCAGTCCCCATGAGAGCATCAAGTATACAAATGGTAATGATGTTATAAGGTGAATATAACAAAAAGAGCAATGGAAACTGGATTTTATCACCCACAGATGACAGGGCATATAGATGGAAAAAAATAATTTGTGGGTGATTAGGTGTATCTGTGGATTACCTTCACGGGTGGGAATTACCCACTGTCTTTAAAAAATCCGGATTCAAATACCCACATTAAAATATTCTAAGTTCTTATTCAAATTAACATGCATAAAAATAGGAACTTCAGATTTGGATTCAAATTTTAAATTTAAATTTTGCTCGATATACACTGAAACATCCCATTTCTAGATAAACAATCATACAATTGCATATATTGAAGAAAGATAGTTGGTTACTCATATGAAGAAAGAAAATGATTGGTAAGAGGAAGGGGGGAGGACAATCTGGTGAGGACCTTTATGGGCTGGACTACACCATAAAAGTGTAAGAGCGTGTGTGTATGTCTATTATTAGAAACCCTTAACCCGGAGAAGTGTAGAAAATGAGTTAAGTATGCTCAGTGTGGTGTGTAATAATAGTCAAGGAAGTGGACTAATGTCTCCATCAAGTTAAAAGTCATGGTTGTTGTTGTTCAGTCTCCAAATCTGAATTCAGAAACTTTTTACCATCTATTAAACAAGTAAAGCACACAAACCTCGAAATTATTAAACAAGGCCAGGATATGCAAGAATTATGAAAATAAGTATTAACAGTAGGGTCCTGTTAAATTTCACAAAGACTGGAAGTGAAGTATAAGTGTGTAGCTCTGTGATCAACCTTCACACATACACACACACTCACACACTGGCCCTGCTACCACTGATGCCTTCATCCAATGAGTTTGCAGTGCCAACACCTTATTTCAGAGTTTCTGTTTAGTCACTTGTGGTAACAAATTATCAATTCATATAAGGCCTTTCTTTTTAGGAAAATTAAGGCGAGGACTTAAACTTAAGTGTCAGCATATGAAGCACAAACACTTCGGAGGTCAACGTATCTGCCGTGTCGGACAAAGCATTTAGTTGGTGCGCAGAACCAATCAAAATTTTAAATCATAGATGTATCACTGTTTCCAATGTCCAAAACTTGAACGCTTCTTTTTATATAAAGGTGTTGGAATACCAGAACTAACTAAAATTTTAAAAATTTTACAGTCACGAAAATGTAAGCACAAGCCATATATTCGTCAGTCAGGCCATCTACAATCTAAGTTTGTGTTCTCAGATATGTTTAAGCAAAAACATATTTTCCAGTAAAAGTAATAAAGACCTGCCATCAGAAGGGAATTTAATCTAGATATTCTCAATGACCCAGACTCCCATTATAATGGTAAATGGTAAAGTGGGACTCAAAGCCCTTGCGCAATGTCCCAAACATCATATGGCATATTAACTTAACTGCATGATAATGCTGTATTTCGATATTACACTAGTAGGACTTAACTATGATGACAAAAGTGCAAACTTTAAAAACTTTAGTTAAGGCGCAAGAAGGTTAAAGATACATGAACGAATAAAGATCTCATCTTTACATCACAAAAGGGATCTCTGAGACACAAACTTAAATTCCAAGTACTTCAGATAATTTGTAGAAACATACCCAAAATAAAAATAAAAATAAAAAATATTCTCCTTCCTGATCCTGATACCAAATATGCAGAAAATATTCCTACCTCCCAGGAAAAAAAAATGAGCTGAAATATTTCTATTGGAATAGTGAAGGAGATCCAAATAAATTGAGGTATTCAAAGAACAATAGTCATTAAGGAAAAGCTGAATGACCTAGAAAAAATCATCCACAACAAATCTATTCTGTTTAACGTCTTACAATTACACGATTCACCCAAATCAAAATGAATCCTCGCTATACAAATCTAAATCAAACTAAAAAAAACTCACTGGATGGAAGAGAATATGTAAAACGTGAGAGACAACCGTCGGCTGCGTGGGAGAGAGAGAAGCCGAATAGTATGCTCAACACTTCCTTTCTAGTCAGGAATGCCAATTGACGAGTCAACATTGTTCTGTTCTCAAATTTAATTTAAGAGTGAGTAGACTGAGCTCCATAACCAAATGAAGTTTAAACCCATTTTGGTTAGATTAACCCATTATAAGGCCCAAAAAATTATTATATAAATAAATATTTGCACTTTATATATTAATTACTACCTCCATACTAAAATTCAAGATATATCTTGACTTAAATTGTGAAATTTTAAAATTCAAAATGAATATGAATCTGTTTAAGAATGACTATTTAATGACTAAAAAATATATACTTAGATTGAATATTACTAAATAACATGCAAGCAGTTAGTTATAATCAATTAGACTCACTATAGTAAATCATCAACTAATTTAATTTTATATATCATTTTCTAAGATACTGTTTGTAAGAGTGTTTTTTTTGTGTTAGCACTTTTTCTGTTTTATTTTGTAAAAGAAAATAAATATGACTGGTAGTAATACTTTTTTAGTTACTTTATTATCAATTATAATTGTTTTAACCAAAAATTAAAAAGTTTAACATTGAATTTGAAATTCAAAATTATGTAAATTAAATAAAAATAAATAAAATTAAAATATATTTTTAATTTTGAAACGAATTTAATAATTTTTATTTTTATGTTATTAATGATTAAGCAACTCAAATTCATGTTATGTTATGTTATGCTATGCTTAGTGCTGGGTGCCTATTCCATAATTTGGGTCGAGGCATGCTGATGTGCGTCAACTACTCGTTTAGTTACCATGGATAAACATGGGAATTAAACTAATATTCCCTCCGTCCCAAATTAATTGCATTTCTAGGACTTTTTAAAGTTAAATTGACTATTTTTAAAACTAATTTTTTATTATTTTTGCTAACATATAGGTAAAGATATTATAACCAAAAGAAAATATACACAATTTATTACTAATTTCAATTTTTATAATTTTAGAAATATATTTATATATGTTTAATTATTAATTTTAAAAATAGTCAATTTGACTTTAAAAAGTCCTAAAAAAACAATTAATTTGGGACGGAGGGAGTATTATTTATACTATTAAATGAGGCTTCTTTTTAAAACCAAAAAAAATAGCAAATGGGACTGTAATTGTAGGACAAAGAGAGTAACTTCATTTATATTAATATTTCTGACTTCCAGTTTACCTGCCTGTTGCACTCATATATTTTGAGACATCCTGAATTCCAGAATGATTCTGTCTGCCTGTCTGTCCGTCAATGCTCAATGCTAGTCATTAAAGAGTGAGAGCGAGAGAGGATGGCAACAGCAATATGAAGAGAACAGAAATCTGCCCTTATGGCTAATAGGAGCCTTTGTATCACACGGCAAAATAATCCATAAGCATCTTACATATATCCGTAAAATTTGCAAATGGAACCTTTTTTGTAGGACGGGAGATATATAAGAAGGTAAATGGCTAACAAAAGATTACTAAAAACTTAGAACCAGGCGGAATTTCTTTTTCAAGAGACTGATTGATGTGTCTAATCTTCTAAGCCTGAGAAGCCTCCATGATCAACCTCCCAGTCGCTATTCTGTGAAGGCTCGAGATTTCTTCGCGAACCCCCACTTCTTCTGTGGTGTTCTGTAGATTAGATGTATGGAAAATGTGAATAACAAAACCAAAATCACGGCAACACGAGGCAGATTACAAGTGGAAGTAATTCTTACTTTTGTTTAGAAATTGCGGAACGAGTAACAGCTAAAAATTCGTCCCACTTGAAGTTTCTAAGTTCTTGCTTATCCTCCTCAGAGAGCTCAAAGTTGGGTTCCCTCCCACACATAAAAGCGGCTCTGCGTATATGGATGATTATATTGAGTTTATAAACATATTATTTATCATGCATCTGAAATAATATAAAACCAGTTGAGCCAATGATGACTTTACAATAATAATATAGCAAACAACTATTCAAGCTATAACCACAGGGAACCATCAAATAGTGTGTCAAAGGCTGATTTTTTTTTGGGTGTGTGCAGAGACTGAATAAGAATTCAGAAGAGAAAGAATTGAGTGTTCACGAAATGTGCCAACATTTCCAGACCACTATCCATGCATTTCATGTTGCAAAACAAAACCCCCTCCTATCATCTCTACTACCCCAACCTAAAATTCATTCTCTCTCTTTTTGTGGGGAAATTAGCTCAATGCAAAACTCTACTGCTAAGATAACTCCAATCATGCAAATGAGAATTAAATGAGTTGGGATTTTGGACATCTTTGCCATCTAATTGATGTCAATATTCTTAAAACATTTTATCTAAAACTATCCATCTGTTTCTTCCTTAATATTAAGTCATACCTGATCTAGTACTCTGACCAGTGGCAGTATGTTACTGTGACCTCAATACCATAGGAACTGTTTTGCCTTAAGTTGATTAACTGTTTAACAACCCTCTAGAATTCTAAGGTGTGTCAGAAGTTAATGTTCCTGAGAATGAAATAAGATACAATGACAAGTTTTCCTACCCACGCTACCACTCAATTCAGACTGGTTGGCACTTTCTCAATTCCATCCTTCAGTGTCAAAACCATACAAAGCACATAGATTAGGCGCACGTCTTCTTCTCTTTCTCAACTATGTCTTGTTATCCATTCCACAACGTCACTTATACCTACTGTTGCATCTAGGAAGGCCACCAAAATTTCCAAATGAAAACAATAAAAAATATTGTAATAACGAATTCACGATACCAAGAAAGTCCACCATTATAAACCTCAGCAATATCTACTTAGGAGGACAGAAACAGATATCCTGATATCATATATTCTCACAAACCCAATTTTCAAATTATTTGGAAAAGACAAATCATATATTTACTTAGTATCTTTTAAGCTAAGCAGTTCATGACAATGGAAACATCAGAGGGACTCGAGTATTTGAAAGTCCACAAGTACTAAAACTATTAGAAAACTTCAAATTAACTCTTTTTACAAAACTTGAAGACCCAAAGCAATACTACAGTGTTAACCCAGAAACCAGTTAAAACTTCTTTAAGTGCAGTTGAGTAGATATACTTGGGCAATCACAACATTCAAGAAGTCCAAAGTAGATAAGGTGGCTAGTTAGATGATGCAAACGCTGCTACTGATCATGTCACAGACAAGTTTTTTCATGTGTCTAAATCTTTAACTTCGCATATGAAGAGGGCCCTTAGGTTGGAACAGCTTTGACAAAATGCATGAACAATAGCAAGGTTAGGTAAGTTGTAGTACCTGTCATACAATCGAGCAGCCTCTTCCTGAGAGCCAACCGTTCCCAAGTGGATTTGTTTCTTGTCAACTTTTATTGCAGCTTGCCATTTCATATTCTTGAAGTAGACACCTCGCATTACACAAGGTTCTTGGTTTTCAAAATGCTTCCTCCTATGCCGCTTTCTGCGTTTGACTTCAGGAACTGACGAAAAGATTGGTGTTAAAACAAAAGGCATAAATTAGAATGAATATATCAACCCCCTTGGACTTAAAGATTTATGATATCTGTTACCATCAAATAATCCTCATTTAAATTGAAGCTGAGGTTATCTTGATACCACGACATGCTTCACTAGTTGCTCTCAAGCTCAAATTTTATTACAACATCACTAACAATAACTACAGCTATATTCAATTGTCCATAATACCTGCCACCTCGTATCTCTTATGTGTGGAGAGTTTAGTCATTTTCATTCCAGCTTTTTTGGTACATCTGTTTTTTTTTTTTACTGGACATTGGTACATCTGGTGATTATCAAGGAAGAATTAAACAAGAACATATAATGACAGCATTTCTAGGGGTTCCAAACTGATATTTTGTAGTCCAGTAGTTAATACTAGCTCAAGCATGTTTTCTTTTTCCAAAAAAAGAACTAACACAAACATGTATATATATTTTAAAGACATGAAAATGCAGACCTGCAAACTGTTCATGGTGCTGTTCTTTTGATGAGCTAGCAGTAGACGCAGTTGATGATCCAGGATGTACTTTTGGTATAGCTTTCTGACAAACATGATAGGTAACAAAGACACCTTTTGAGTGGTGAGGGACGGATGGTATATAATAGACAATAGATGTAACATAATCATAGGCCGACTACATGTTGAAATGTATATACACCTAGAAAATAATTGAAATAGCGAGTGCTGGAGTTTAATTCTCGGTGGATTAAAGAGATAACCATTTGCACCAATTATTCCATTCCATTGGAAGCATGGACGATGGCTTAGAAATGTTCAAATTGAAGTTGTTTTTCTCCAGTAAACATGAAACAGATAAGCTTACTGGAGAACCAATCTAACTTCTAGGATAAAGCTACTCTTATTATTGGCATAACTAGCTTCTCTAAAAGACTAAAACCAGAAATCATAAATGTTTGTCAGCTTAAAGTTGGCTATAGAAGACCTCCACATAGTAAAACAACAGTTCTAGTCTCTCACAAGCCAAATAGGGAGATATGCGATTCGGCTTTTTAAATTTTTAGCTTAACATATGTATCATTCAACTTGAGCTGCAAGAATCAACACTTTAACGTTACATGGACGCAGATACAAGTGCCGGGTACAGGTGTGAATTCAAGGTTGGATTTATCTAAATTTCCAATGAAATGATGACACTGACAATATTTTAAATAAAATTTTCTTATATATTCTTGTTATGTACATTTACAAACTCCCTCTGCCAAAAAAAAAGTCCCATTTTGACTTTTGAAGTCAAAAGGCAAAACCTAAAATTTAAACTGATGCGAATTCATGTAACTTTTGTATTTTAAAAGAATATAATTAGTAGTCCTTTAAAAATAGTTTCCAATATTCACAATTGTATTGAGTAAAATCAAACTAATTCAAATCAATTTTTAAGTTTAGAACTAATTAGGACTTCACAAATTGACTTCAAAAGGTCAAAATGGGACCCTTTTGTCAAATGGATGTAGTAATAAATTGAGGTGTTTACCCAAGGGGCAATTGTCTATATTCAATACTCTATGCATTTCAAAGGGTCCAACGGTCAATGTAATGTAGCTAGCAGAAATTCTCCCAGAACTTGGTCCTCAAAAAGTCAAAACCCTTTCCCTCAGCGGCTTTCTTTCCTCATATTCTAGCCAAAGCAGCAAGTATAAGCAACATATACAGAAAACTACCTTGCCATATATCACTTCCTAGGGGTTTACAAGGTAATGGTAATGCCTTTTGTTCTTTCCATTAACAAGAAACAGTTCAGAAGTAATTCTTTAATGTCCAAAACAGACCAAGAAGGAGTGGTATGATCAAAGAGCTGATTTTCCACCGTCTTGCTTAATTATATGACATGTGAAACATAGTAGTTTGGTTCAATATGCAAACACACACAAATTTAGTTTTACTCAAAAAATTTAAGAGATTGGTACCATATCTGATGTTTATGTGAACAGACTTAATAAATGCCAAATACTTAAGAAAGAGTCCATGAAGTCCATGTTTACCTCCTTCGATTGGTCAAAATCAATTGAAGGCATAGGATGCACACTAAATCGTCTTGAGTTTAGGGCAAGATTTTCAGGAGTATGTCCGCTGTCCAAGAATCTAGGGAGTGGAGCCAGGAAAGAACTTCGGCCTACAAAGATGCATTGGATATTCTGAATATTATTAAACGCGCACAAAAGAAAGTTTAATAGAGAATTTCCATTCACTGAATTTGTGATTTAGTTAAACAATAGGCCAAGAAGTGGAAAATCCTAAAAATTGGTATACTAATTGAAAACCTCCAAGTAGGTATCCAAAACATATTAAAGAATCCAATTTAAGCCAACTTTAAGCAAAGCATTCCTACATTAACCAAAACTAATTTCAACTTGAGCGTACCGGCGCATAGTCCAAGGAGTTTGCGCCTTCTAATGCTCACCATGGCTGATTGCAGTATTCCTATCAATCAACATTGAACAATGGTTCAGAAGAAATCCAAAAAAGATTCACGAAAAAAGTAAGGCAGGTTGGACAGAGACACATGAAAAGTTTTAATATGCGAAGATAAATCTATTCCGTGCTACCAAAGGTCTAGGATGATAAAAAAAAAAGCACTAACTAGTAGTTAAACAAGATGCCTCGAGGCTACATAAAACAAAATATTTTAATAGAAGAAATAATACAGGAAACTACCAAGGTTCGTCTAGGAAGGATTTTGATACTAGTAGCCAATTTGAACCTGTGTGATGACTTTAACTCACGCTTCACCGAAGAACCTTACTCAAAAATTATACATACTACTTTAAGAAGTAGCCTGGACCGAGTTGGTAAAGCACATTATCATTGCACAAGTATGAATGCCGAAAGGTCAAATGATGTGTCAATATAAGAACCAAGAAACCAAATGAGAACCAAATATAGTAACTTGAGGTCAAAAAAAAAAAACTAATCTTTACTATCTAACAGAAATATATGTTTCCACTTTTAACTACCACTAAATTTCAACTGCGTATGTATGTTTCTAATTTTAAGTACCAATAAATATCACCTGCAGATGTCAAAAAAGACTGATTGAAACTAAAATCAAAGAGCACTTGCTAATCATTTTAAGATTCACAGCTCAAATACTTCCAATAATAAGTTCCCTAGAAACAAAAATGCAACTTGGAGTTCCGTATAGAGTACAGATCAAAGTCATTGATGTTCAAGAATTGAATTTTAAGCATGATAACTTACCCAGTCAACTCTATTAAGAATAAAATTTCAATTAACATAGCAATAGGTTCAAAGGTGACAAAACCTCTGCTCAGTCCCAAAACTTGAAGGTGCTATCTATATAACTATAACAAACTAAACCCACAATAATTATCTTACCGCCCAGAAATGGAATTTGAAGAATCCAATGAAAAAAACCCAATTCTAGGAATTTGCAATCTCTCTCTCTCTCCTCTCTCTCTCAGAAAAAATAAGTCAACCCACCAACCTACCACCTTTTGTGGAGGCAGGATACAGAAACATAACAAACCCAACAACAAAACGAAGTCCAATACACATTTATCCAAATAAGACAGAAGAATTAAATCAAGAAAAAACCCCATATAAATACCCAAAAAAGAAGTCCATCACAAGAGTTTTCAGTAGCAACACCAAGAATTAACATGCCCTTGTGGATTAGAGAATGAAGAAAGAAAATAAAGCAGCCGTTATAAGTTATAACTATAAAAAAATATAAATAAAAAATAAAAAAGTGTATTATTTGGTCCTTCATACCTGAGGGGCAAAGAAGAGAGGTAGTGGTTGGTAGAGCGGGGGAACCGATCGAGGAGAATTGAACAGGGGTTTGAGTGAAATTAATCAGTAAATTAGATGGTGATTGTATGTTAATTGTAGGTAGATTAATTACAAAGGAAGGTGACGGGTGGAGAGAGAAAGATGAGAGAGAAAATAGAAAGGAGATTGTGGCTTCTGCTCATGCATATACCAATATTAATACCAATACCACCTTTTGCATTAGTGGTATTTCTCTTATCATCATTGTTGTATCCTGTTTGGAGAAGACGAGGGCGGTGGTATTGCACAGATAGAGAAAATGGTTGAATGAATAAGTGAAGGGGAACGTACGTATGCTGCTGCTGCTTCTTCTTCTATGTATGTATATGTATGTATGTATGTACTTTAATTTCCAAAAGACGATAAAACCCTTGTCAATCTTCCCAATGGCAATTATTAGTCAGTCTGGGCCGCTGGGGTTAGTTGGTAGCAAGCGAGAGAAAACACCGAGGAGAGGGAGACCAAACAAATCCATGATTGGATGGACGGCCTCACCAATAAAAAAATTATAGGAAAATCTCATTTTTTTTTAATTTAAATTTGATATATATACGGACAGCGTTAGAATTATAGCAAAATAAAATTAATTTTACATATTATTAATATTTTATTAATAATATGTCATAATTTTTATACCATTCATATATAAAACTTTAACTCTTATTTTATATCATTCCGTCCCAAATTAATTGCTCAATTTTGACCATTTTAAGTCAAATTGACTATTTTTAGAATTAATAATTAAGCATATATAAATATATTTCTAAAATTATAAAAATTGGAGTTAGTAATAAATTGTATATACTTTCTTTTGGTTATAATCTCTTCACCTATATTTTAGCAAAAATAATAAAAAGATTAGTTTTAAAAATAGTCAATTTAACTTAAAATGGTCAAAATTGAGCAATTAATTTGAGACGGATGGAGTATTTACTATTTACTCTTAAAGATTTAGTTAAATAATAATGATGATTTTAAAATATTATTTTTGTCAATAATAAGATGATTCTTTTTGTGAAATAATTTTTTTATAAATTTAATTCTTTTTTGTAAAATAGAATAGACACTTTATTTTTTGCATTTTTGTTTGAGGGCGTTGAATGAGTTTACTATATTTATCGATAATATATAATTTAATCTACTTTGCTTATAATTATTTTTCGTGCAATGTAGTTCAAGAGAATTAACTTTTTACAATACAAGCTTAATAACCCGTGCAAAACACAGGTAAGATTTAAAAACTATATATCAGACAAACTTTAATAACCACGTATATATTTGAATGAAAATTTATAATAATAATAATTTCTTCAATTTCAAATAAAGTATTATAATATGTCACTTGTAATCCACATAATTAGAGGCGAGTATTCGGTTATAACCGAACCGAATTGTCTATTCGAATACCGAATTTTATACAATTTCATTATTCGAACAAGTATCCGAAATTAGTACTAACCAAATTATACTATTCGATTATTCAGTTTATAACCGAAATATTAATTTATCTTAAACACAAAAAAAATCATTTCAAACTTCATAATAGAGTTTTCAAATAATATTTAACCACAATTCACAATCATAATAATTTATAAACCAGTTTAATAATTTCAAATTAATAATACAAAGTACATAATCATATGACAATGTTTAAAACCTTTTTTAAAAAAATATCTAATTCGGTTATTTGGGTATCCGAATAGCATAATTTTAAAAAACCGAAACTGAATAATTAAAAGATTATAACTGAATTAAGCAAAATAACCAAATAACCGAAATAATTCAATTGAAAAAAGTTCGGTTTGGATTGGTAATTCGAGTTTGCCTTTTTTTGCTCACCCTACACATAAATGGATATATGTTACATTAAATAATTGAATAGGAAATTATGGTAATATTTTTTTTATGGATTGTTCTCTTTGTGACGTACAATTTTTAAACGAGTTGTGTTGTTATTTGAAAAAAAAAATTATATCTTGAGACATTGATTGATGTATTGAAAAAATAATATGTATCTCTTGATCTATTAAGATAACATCAGTTTTGACATTATTTTTGTTTCGTAATGAACTTGTAAACATTTGCGTGTAATTTATTGTGTAGTCAAAATTATATATATAATATTACTCCGTCCCAAATTAATTGCATTCTAGGACTTTTTAAAGTCAAATTGACTATTTTTAAAACTAATTTTTTTACTATTTTTGCTAACATATAGGTGAAAATATTATAACCAAAAGAAAATATATACAATTTATTACTAATTTCAATTTTTACAATTTTAGAAGTATATTTATATATGCTTAATTATTAATTTTAAAAATAGTCAAATTGACTTTAAAAAGTCCTAGAAAAACAATTAATTTGGGACGGAGGGAGTATATTTGAGCAAGTTGAATGACATAACTTTATACTCTTAATTAAGAATGGTAGTAATAGTCATAATTATAATATATCATTGATAAATCTAAAGATAGAAATTATAAGACGATGAATGCAACAATATTATGTATTATATCAACTAAAGAGTACATTAAATATGTTATAAGAATACACTAATTGCATATTTCACAATAAAATAAGAGAATTTTTTTAATATTGAGTTGACAAAAAAATAATAATTTAAGCTATCGAGTTAACTCAGGACTAACCAAAATTATTCGGTCTTTATTATGTATTTGTATTAATAATTTTTTAAAAATAAATATAATAATTATCACCATCACACCATTATCAAACCCTAGTGTCGTGGGATTATAAAATGTATTAGTTACATGACACATACAATATTAAGGTAAAAATGTTTAAAAAATATAAAAGATCAAGAGTCTAAAAAAATAACTACTCCTCCCGTTTTCAAAAAAATAGACCAAGTACAAATTTCATACATACTAAAAAAAGTAAAAGTAGAAAAAAAAGAGAAAATAAAATTTTAAATTTATCTTTAATGGCCTAAAGTGATGAGTAATTTTATTTTTTTATATTAATAAACTTCACTAAATGACAATTTATCATTCGCTTTATATATTTTATTTTATATTTTGGAAACAAAAATAATTGATTTGAGAACGGAGAGTATTTTTTCCTCTTCTCTAGATAAACTTATGTGAATGGTTAATATTAGCCGGGTTAAGTGGTAGACCCGGTCCGATCCAATATCATTCCCGCTATAAATCAAAGCCCATCACCTCTATTCCGCCATTTCTCACTTATTAACGAAGCTTAAGAAGAAGCCGCGCGACCAGATCGAAATTAGGGTTTCATATCAGAGAAGATGATCTACGACGTGAATTCCCCTCTCTTCCGCTCCTTCCTAAGCCAGAAGGGAGGCTATTCTGATAAGAGGTAACCTTTTTCAATCTCTCTCTATGGAAATTTACATCACGTTTAGTACTTTACCTACCAAAAAAGTATTATACAGATTATAATTTCATTCTCTATGTTCATATTATGCTTACATATATGATATTATCGACATAAGAACATGAAAATCATGTGCTCACATATATACACAATTATTATTCAGATTTTTTCATGTTATAGGTATTAACAGGTTGGTTTGTGAATATTTGATGTTTCAAATGTCCCTTTTTCCCCATCTAAATTGCTTGATGAATAAAGGTAGAACCATATTCAATTGGAATGAAGGCTAGGATTTCCATTCTGTTGCTCTCTGTTAGGCAACATTTTACCATGCCTTGTGGAGTGAATTAATATGGTATGGTACAAGAGGCACTGTTTTGAAATTTATGGTATTAATGTAGAATATAGTTCATTAAGGGGCAAAAAAAGCTGAAGATGGAAATGTAGCTGGCTTCAGTAATTGCCTATATGATTCAAAGATTCTAATGATTTTTAACATTTTTTCATGTTGCATTTCTTTTTACTGCTGATCGTTTAAATTTTGGAGCAAATAGTTTGCAATTTTATAAAGACCTTTGAGACTAGTTGTTGATCACCTATACACTTATTTTTGTGTATATATATATATATAATTTTGTTGAAAACATGGCATATGCACTGGCTCCCTGCCCTCACCCTTTTAGCTGCACAATAGTTTTCTTCTGTTTGGATTGAGTTTGCTGATACTTAAGTGATTGCTGTTTATGCACATGTTTTGTGGATCAGTGGATGAGCAGTGGGTTAGTGGCTTGATTTGTCAAAATTCAGCCTTTTTCTCTTTTATTGCAGGCTTTGGTTTAACAACTTATTGGGAGAATCCCATTTTCTTGTCTGCTTGAATTATCCCTATTCCAAAGGATACTACAAATAGTTACTTTACTATAAATGATTATTTTGATGTAATTACTGTTTTGGTAATCACACTTAATATTTTCCATGGACCTAAGATATATAGAGAGTCAGTTTTAAAGTCAATTACCTTATTTCAGGTTTGTATTGATTTCTAGAATGGCTGCGCTAGCTCATTTAGTAGTCCTTGATGAAGTAATCTAAAATTTGTTAGGGTTCTCTTTTGGGTTCGCTATGATTGATCTGTTAAAGTTTGGAATCCTGATGTTATTGCATATGATGAATTCCAGCTTTGTGTCTGTTTGTCAATTTACTTGTTTGTTTCTAATAAAATCCTCATCCATGTCATCTGAGGGATGACTTTCTATCTCAAAGTTCGAATTCAATATCCAGCATTGGTTGTGTTGCACACCCATTTTTGTACATCATTCCCTAGCGATAAATGCTTAATGTCCCATCTTTGCTTTACATTTATCTCACATTTGAATGTTTTTATTTTTCTTGGGGAAATTCAGGCGAACCGAAGAGCATAAGCCAAAGGAACAGAGGCCCAAATCGAATGAGAATAAGCCTGTAATGACAGAATAGTGAGTACTTGGTGTGGATGCCAGCATGGGGTCAGTTCTTCAGTGCAGCCACAAGTGTGGTGAGGAGCTGTTTTTAAGTGAATTTGTTTATGTAGAAGCTTGAACTTCTGTCTGTATGAGTTTCCTTTTTTAATTAAACTACTAGCAGAATAATGTTAGGATTTTCTAAGTAATGCATGCCATTCTGACTTCCTTGCTGATGTCTTTTTTCATTTTTTGGATGGTAAGTTGAGCATTCATTTCATTTTTTTGGTAGTTGCCTGTTTTTGCATAGCTAGTGTTATTTGAATGGAGGTACGGATGTAAAACTCTGGCAGGTTGAACATTTTGTTTTGGATGGACAACAAATTGACCAGATCCAACTTGCGAACCCCTACTAAATCTGTCCATATGGCATATACACGTCTTCTGATTGTATTATGTTGCTCGCATGTATTATTTCACACATGACACTTTTATATAGTATTACCATTATTGACTTGTGATTTATGAAGCTTTAGACAGTCAATAATATTGAGCGGTCATACAAGGTAGAAAAATGGTTAGGGTAACAGAATTTAAACAGGATTTCTAGCTTTAGGTCATTAGAGCCTGTTGGTTTGGCTGGTCTCCCTTGTATTTTTGGAGTGTATACTTCAATATGAGTTTGAGATGAAGGGGGAATGAGTGAATGGCTGATGCATATAAACTTACTGCTTTTTTCTTCTTGGTCAAGGTTGGCAAAGTACTTTCTTATTTTGACATTTGTTCAACCTTGAAATATCAGAGGTGTACAATTCAGACAATGAACTGCTCCAAACCACACCCAATCTGTGTTTAGTGCAATTTTATTTGAGTGTGGTGGTTTTTCATTATTATAATTGAGCGAGTGATGGTTGCCACTTGGACTCACCTTGAATCTCCTTTAGTTTCCGAGAGAGCTAAGCTAAGCAGTGCGAGTTCTGATTCCTTGGTGCCTGTGCATGGTGGTCAAGAGCCATGGTGCATGAGTAACCTCCTTGCCGTTTGCCCTGAGTTTTATGATTTTTTTTTAAAGATTATTTTATTTTATTTTTGGATTGGATATTGTATCATTGAGGGTGAATGTAACAGTTTACAGGATCATTATGTTTAGGTTACTGATTTGCTTGGTAGTTATAGGAATTAGAAAACTTAAGACTGAAAAGAAAAAGGGAAAAAAATTACTGGTTAGAAGTTAGAGGGAAGAATGTAATTGAGCTAGTTGGTTGAGACTAGATTTCAGGGCAAAAGTACCCTTTGTTCTAATTTATTTCAAGAAGCTGTCTTTTGACATATGGATCATGTAGAAGCTTGCCTGAATTTAGCTAGTTGGATTGGACTGGACTGTAAGAATGATCAGCAGCCAGTCAGCTGCTATGTAATTGTAAATTGCAATCAGTGAAGGTAAAGGAGATTCAGAATGTTTCCCTTGGGCCTTATTATACACATAATTTACTATGAAACTACTCGATGTACGTGATTGGTGGGGGTATGAAGTGTACTTTGTGATGGGGTATTTCTTGTGCATCATGAGGTGGTAGTTGACCGTAGAAAATTGTATCGCCATTAAAAAAATTCCAATGCCTTGTATTGATTTTTAAAGAAATGTAGCAAATGAGAATTTGTCATGATAAGATTTTCTCTTCCTATGGTATATTTTGTGGCCCAAAAGTTGTCGAGGAAGGGTAGAAAAGCCCCCCCATCCCCCACCCCCCAAGAAAATTCTCCACAAAATATTAAGCTAAATATCTCCTGAATAGTACATACAATAACATAAAGGAGAGGAAGGACATATTTCCCCTTCTACATACCATTTGAGAATTCTAACAGTAAGAAGGGGAGAAATGAAAAGCAAGGCATCCAATTCTGGAAGAGTTAATGAAAAATTCTTTGGATTCTTCCACGGAAGGATCGAGGGGAAGACTTGAATAGTCAAAATTGAGATGGGAAAAAGGTTTAGGCACTGGAAATTAAATTCAGAATAATTGAAAGGGGGTAACAACCGACATGTGGGGGGTCCAATTTCAGGTTAAAAGCAGAGAGGGACAAGGGGGTGCATGCATAATATCACTCGAGTGGTTCCCCATGTGAAGATCTACCTTCCTAGCCTCCTCAATCACCTCTAGTCCTCTTCTCTTTCACACCATTTCCGTACCCTTTAGTTGTAACCTTTTCTAACATTGCACCTACTCGTTACTTTATCTTCATATAAACATACTATTCCATCCCATCCCATCCCATCCCATTCTAAATTGAGAGTTTCATTTAAAATCATTATATACTTGCAAAAAATATAAGACAAATTTTGGTTTCATCCCATACCTTAATATAAACACAACATGATTTTAAATGAATGTAGCCTTGGTTGGTTGTTTACAAAAGAAAGATCCAAAACAAAAATATTTTATCCAAACTTGATGAGCAGTCCATACTTGCGGATTATTCATAAAATTTGTCTGTATTGTTAACCGGGTGTATTTTATTAGTTACTATTATTATTATTATTTTTTTTGTATATATAGAAATTAAAATTTTGTTTTGCTAGTGATGGTATAAACGTGTTAAAGCTTTCCAAGTTCAAGAATGATGAACCCAAGTTGCCACCAGAATTAGTTGCCCATACTTTGACCCACCATCCTTTAATGCTAAAACATGACAAGGTTTTGGAGGTATATTTAAGACATAACATGGGATATTAGTTGAGTGACAAGGTTTTGAAGGTATATTTAAGAAATAACATGGGACATTAGTATAGTGATTTAACATATGACGTAGATTTCGGTTTTAATATTTTACAACCATAATGATCTTCTTTCACACTTAATTTATTATATAATTTTTTAGTGTGTGTGATTGATGAAGTGTTAAATACACGTTTTGATTATATTCAGCGTTATAATTTTTATTTTAAAAAAAACGAAGGTAAAAGAATGAAAAATTGAGTGCTTTCTTTTCAATTTGAAGATAAAATATATAAATATGGTGAAGAATAATACTAGTAAGAAGAATAGTATGGTGATTAGTTGTTGATAACATGGCATTTGTTCTGTTCTAATTAGGGAGGTCTGAGAGAGATTTTGGTAAGAACAACCAACCAAATGAAAAGAGCAAAACATCTAGTAGTTATAGAAGGAGAAAAAGTTCATCAAGGAAATGATTATGCTCTTTTTTATTGTCACTGTTAGTTGGTTAGCCTTTCTCTCTCACTATTATCTGCCCTTTATTCACGCCGGTTTTACTTCCACAATCACAACTATTTTTCTCTCCTGCTACAAGGGAAAAAAAAGAAAAGAAGAAGAAAGGAACAAACTTTGTTTTCCTCCCAACTCCATCACCATCTTCCCATTAATTTCTTTCTCCAGGGCAAGGGAAAAAAAAATGGCTGAGCTCTGCTTGTCAAACACGTCCAAGTCCCAATTCCCCAGTCTCATTTTCTCCGACTTTGCTCTCTTTTGTTCCTTCATTTTCTCTCACCCTCTTTACTTGTCATACTTGATCTTCTTCTCCCCATATCTTCTCAAACTCCTCTCTTTTCTCTCTCCTCTCTTCATCACCACCTCTCTTCTCATCCTCGCCCTCATTTTCCATAACTCCAGTACTCCTAAATTATCCGAGCCCGGATCCAGTTTCCTCTTGTCCACATTCCATGCAATTATAGACCGCTTACGCCCAAAAGTTGGCCAGGATTTTCATGGTTTCGAGGAGTTTGAAGCATACAAAATTGTGTTTTTGTTTGAGGACACATCAGCATTTGATGATCTAATAGAAAGTCAAGTTGAAGAAGTTTCTGAGCTCAAGCCTTCTGATGAAAATTGCTTGCAAGCTTTGGATCAAGTGCTTGCGCCAAATTTAGGAGAAAATCCATGTAAAGCAGTCGAGGAGACCACGAATTTGCCACTCATGGAGGAAAAGAAAGTAGAAGATTTCTTCCCACGAGAATTAAATTCCAAGATGGAAGAGAAAATAATAATAGTTCATGATGATACTCCGGGCGCCAAGTCCAATAAAGTGGTTAAAGAGCACGAACAAGAGTCAAAATTGAGAAGCGGATCCGAGGCAAAGGATATTAATACAAGGGGATGTGACAACACTAAAAAGGTAACACCACTACATGCTAAGTTACTTGTTCAAAATGACAATGGTAGTACTAATGCTATCAGTAATGGAGCTGGAGCAGTAGTCATGTACAACTCAAATTTTGATAGTTTGGGTTCGAATCTCGGGAGTTACGGGTCCATGAGAAAGGAAAAGGAGTGGAAGAGAACGTTAGCTTGCAAACTATTTGAGGAGAGACACAATGTGGTGGAAGGAGATGAAGGGATGGATTCGCTTTGGGAGACGTACGAATCGGATTCGAGCAAGTCTAAGAAGAAGAACATGAAGAAGAAGAGTAGTACTGAAATTGATTATTATGGGGATGAAGAAGTAGAAGACGAGGATGATGAGGAATTAGAGATGACAAATGGGCAGCTTTGCTGCTTACAAGCATTGAAGTTCTCGGCAGGGAAGATGAATTTGGGGATGGGAAAGCCAAATCTTGTTAAGATTTCCAAGGCCCTTAAAGGGATTGGTTGGCTGCACCATGTGAAGAGGCACAGCAAAAAGGAGAGATCTTAATTGATTGCTCTTTTCTTTTTATGTTAGTAGCTAAATATTTGGCATAGTGAATTACATAATTTGTCTAAATGTTAATCAACTTACAAGTGTGGTAAATATTTTCTTTTTCTTTTTAGTGTTTGTTCATATCAAATTGTGACTTCTTTTCCTTTCTTTGAAACAATGCATGGGTGCTTTCTGGGTGGGGGAGGCGCATGCATGATGATTGGTTGTTAAGCTCCTTTCAGTGCCTCACAAAGTTTCATTACACTCACCGGCTATACATCACTGATATCAAACCGGGAACAATGCCAAAAATTTGGGTCTGAAAATCAATCATCATATAGGCTTTGGTGTTTCATAGTACTGGAGTCTAATATGATCTTAATTATTGTAACTAAATGGGCTCTTAAGTTTAGATGGACTAAGTTCGATTCTAACCTTAAGCCCAGTCCAGTCCAACCAGTACTTACATACGTGACAGCTACAAAGTGGGCTCGACCCCAACCCCTAGACTATCCCAACTCCAAGACCAAGACCAGTTAATTTTCTTATTTTACATATAGATTACTTATAAATTTTGGTTATAAATAGAGGGTATACAGAAAATTAAGATAAATTTCTTATTTTATTTAGTGTTGTCAAACTTTTTATATTTTTTTGGACAAAAAACTTTGACAAAAAATACTCAAATCTATATTTTTATTATTTTCTTTCCTTTTCCCGTCTATTTTAAAGCACAATAGAATTCTTAAAGTAATTATATTTGATATGTAATTGGAATATACTTTCTCCATTTTTCAAATAATGAATAAAGTACATTTTCACGCATACTAAGAAAAATAAAGTAAAAAAGAGAGTAAAAGAAAAAATTAAAATTTATCTTTAATGGCACCAACCTCACAAGATTACATAAAATAATAAATATTTTTATTTTTTATACTAATAAATCTTACAAAATAACATATTTACTCTTCAAGTTTAACTTTTTTTCTTGTGAAAAAAAATAAAATAAAAATTGAATGCTCGCTTAGTTATCAAAACTTTCGAGGAGGGAAGGAGGGAGTAATATATAGGCAAGTGGTAGTTAATGAGAGTATGAGAGCAATTAAGGAAGTAATAATGAGTAAACAGTTGCATATATATATATATCTGGAAAGGAAAGCAGAGTGAGATAACTCAACTTGAATCACGGATCTTATCCGTAAACAGGAAAGGAAATTTTGGTTACTATTTACCACTCCGGACCGGACCCACCTTTTCTGTCCACAACAACACCGTCAGTCACTCGCCAGTTGGTACTCTTACCACCAATTACCATTCCATTTCTCTCTCCATTTTCATCTCCATTACCATTACACAGATACATACTCTCACTCCAACTCCAACTCCAACTCCAACTCCAACTCCAGCCCCAACCAATCAATGCCAAGCACTGCACACTAATCTCTTTCTCCATCCAACCACACTAATTGCTCGTACTGAAACTTTGAAGTTGGACTAATGGCCAACACGACGACGTTTCGAAGCACTCGCACTTCTCGATCTCCTCCGCCGCCCTTCTTCGCCTTCAAACTCCTCCTTACCGCTCTCTCCCTCGCCGTTTTACTCTTCTTCACTCTCTCTCTCCTCTTCACATCCTCCGGCTATCCCTCCGATCTCCAACTCGTAAGTTCACATTTCGCAACTCCCTCTCTCTCTCTCTATATATACATATGCATCTACTCTCATTTCGATACATTATATATATGTATGTATATATATATATATATATATAGATAGATTTCTATATATATGATTATGCTCAATTAGGGCTCTGCATATGATTCCTAAGTTAATTTATGTCAATCTCGTCAGTTGACATTTCACATCCCACTGTAGATGTGATTGATTATATGTATTTAGCAATTTTTCTTTGGTGAATTAGGCTTATAAATAGTTCGTATCTATACTTTCTCAACCTTTTTCTTCTCTCCAAATCCATCAATATCAACATTTCATCGCATCCTATTGATTTGTGTATGTAACTATCGTGTTTTGGTTGTGAATTAGGGCTCCGCTTATGATTCATACGGTGTTCAATCGATTCATAGATCCGTTCTGGCGCTCAAGTCCGATCCATTGAAGCCGAGGCTCGATCAGATCCGAAAGCAAGCCGATGATCACAGATCTCTTGTTCTCGCTTACGCTTCCTATGCTCGCAAGCTCAAGCTCGAGAACTCCAAACTCGTTAGGGTGTTTGCTGATCTCTCTCGCAATTATACAGATCTCATTTCCAAACCTGCTTACCGGGCACTATTCCAGTCTTCCTCTGATGCCAATTCAATTGACGAATCAGTGCTCCGGCAGTTTGAAAAGGAGGTTAAAGAACGGATTAAGGTCACAAGACAAGTGATTACAGAGGCAAAAGAGTCTTTTGATAATCAACTCAAGATCCAGAAGTTAAAGGATACCATTTTTGCTCAGAATGAGCAGTTAACGAAGGCCAAAAAGCAAGGAGCTTTTTCGAGTTTGATTGCAGCGAAATCAATTCCAAAAAGCTTGCATTGCGTCACAATGAGGCTAATGGAAGAGAGAATTGCGAATCCGGAGAAATATTCTGATGAAGGGAAGGCAACTCCACCTGTACTTGAAGATCCGAGCCTTTATCACTATGCAATTTTTTCAGATAATGTGATTGCAGCTTCGGTTGTGGTGAATTCGGCGGTGAAGAATTCAAAAGATCCAAGTCAGCATGTTTTCCATGTTGTGACTGATAAGATGAATCTTGGGGCAATGCAAGTTATGTTTAAGATGAGGGATTATAATGGAGCTAATGTTGAGGTTAAGGCAGTGGAGGACTATAAATTTTTGAACTCTTCTTATGTTCCGGTTCTTCGACAGCTTGAATCCGCGAATTTGCAGAGGTTTTACTTTGAGAATAAGCTTGAGAATGCGACTAAAGACACTACCAATATGAAGTTTAGGAACCCAAAGTATTTGTCAATATTAAATCATCTGAGATTTTATTTGCCCGAAATGTACCCAAAGTTGCATAGGATTTTGTTTTTGGATGATGATATTATTGTTCAGAAGGATTTGACTGGACTTTGGGAGATAGATATGGATGGGAAAGTGAATGGAGCTGTTGAGACATGTTTTGGCTCATTCCATCGGTATGCACAATACATGAATTTCTCTCATCCGTTGATCAAAGAAAATTTTAGTCCAAAGGCATGTGCGTGGGCTTATGGGATGAACTTCTTTGATTTGGATGCTTGGAGGAGGGAGAAGTGCACTGAGCAGTACCACTACTGGCAGAATCTGGTAAGATAAATATTTTTCTGTAAGAAAAGTTGTTTATGATTAAATCGCATTGGTAGCCTTTTACATATGTTATTATGTAATATTATTACATCAACAATCCTAAACATGTAATTTGTGCTCAAGTTTATTCTAGCTTATGTGATGTGTTAACTAGTTACACGGTTCTGTAATGGCAAACTTTAACGATCTTTATGAACCGCTACGTTAACATCTAATACCTTGTTGGCTGTTTAGTCACATTATTGGGACTTTGGGAGAGAATTGTGGGTTAGTGGCCAGGTTTCATTTTATATAGTCTTATATTCTTTAATTTTCTTTTGCTTCTTAGTCATTCTGTTCTGGATTGCTTCCATTGCAAGGTTGCTTCTTTTTTTCCTCTTTTCTTTCCCTAGCTAGAGATGCTGATTCATATATATTTTTTTCTCTGCAGAATGAAAACCGGACCTTGTGGAAATTGGGGACATTGCCCCCAGGTCTGATCACTTTCTATTCCACAACCAAGCCATTGGACAAATCTTGGCATGTTTTGGGGCTCGGTTATAATCCAAGCATAAACATGGATGAGATTAGCAATGCTGCTGTGGTTCACTTTAACGGGAACATGAAACCATGGCTTGATATCGCCATGAATCAATTTCGACCACTTTGGATAAAGCATGTTGATTATGATAACGAGTATGTCCGGGCCTGCAATTTTGGTCTCTAAATAAATGTTGATGGTTGAAGCCCATGATCGGCGGATCTGCCAGTGCTAACCCTACTGCAAGCATCTGCCTCGTGGTGCTCATCACTTCTCTCACACGTAAACTTAGTGCTTTTATTTGATGCCGTAGAATTCGTGTCTTTGTCAGTATAGCAATCTTCCCTGTTATAGTAATTTAGAAATGTGCTTCTGAAAATGTTCATAGCGTTTACAACTAAATTCGTTTTTGATGATAAGACATCTGTTGGATTAAACGAAAAATTGTTTACTACCACTTACATACTGCTAACTAACATTTCTTGTGATTCTGATTAAAATTGATCCACATTAAAACAATATATCATTCTCTAGGCTTATTTTGTTTGGCAGATAGCTGAACTTTTGCATGTCGGTTGTAGAGGATGGTTCAATTTTTACTTGGTGAAGTCTATAATCTTGAAGCTTCTTATAGAATTACAAGAAAGTTACGACCTGTTAGTGGTTTATCTAGTCCCCTGTCGGTTAAACTACTGTTTTCTGGGTTGACAAATGATCATGTTAGAATATATCATTCTGCTAATTTGACAACTCTATATAGCTGATGAGTTTGCGCTATTTTAGGTCAGTAGATGTTTCTAGCTGATTTTGTTGTGCAGAAGACAAAACACTTATTATGCATGTTAGTCACAGTTATGCTCCATATAGAGAAATTATTTCTTCTTAAATCATAAAGCCTCATATGTGGAACTATTTTGTGCACGTAGTGCATCTTCATCTAGAGGATTTGATTGCTTACTGTAAAGACGCTATTCATGATGAATGATAATAGTTCCTGTCTAATCTGCTGATGATTAAAACCTCGGAGATGTAATTTATAACGAACAACTTATGTCTAGTCTCTGTTATCTAAACCCATGAAGTAAGAGCATAATTAGATAGTGTCAAGAATTAGTTATCCGATTTATTTTTTTCTGTGTCTAAAAACTTCACGATGTTTATCTTTTGGTAAAGAGCTCAACTTTAGAACCTAAATGTTCACTTATTTGAGCGAAGCCTAGTATCAAAGTTTGGTCCTTTTTATCTGCTTTGCCAGGGTTCGGTTTAGACTTTTTGAGTATCTTTTTTAAATTGAGATGAACCCTTTGCTTTGAATACTCAATACTCCATTTACTTCTTTTGGTCCCATACCTACGCACTAGTAATTCAAGAACTCGCTTCGATAGGAATCTGGAAACTTTCCGATTACTAAGGCAACAGTTCTGGCGCTGAAGGAACTACACCATTTTGTGAAATACAAGTATACAGTTATGTGAAAGAATGGATGTGCCATGGTCTCGGTTCGCATGGTCCTTTCATTCAAAAATATATTTAACGTGATAAGAAAATATATCTCTATTGGATATGTTTTTGAATAGAAGGTCCATGTGTGCCATGATCAATGGAGATTTTTCTTTAAAGCTATGCATACCTTGTCATCAATGCATGGTTAGGTGTCACATGGGTCATGTCCTAATTCCCATAGCATCGATAAACTTGCCCATCATACATGCTCCCACATTAATCAGTAACTTAGTAAAATTGATGTCATCTTGGCTGAAATTGCAACTTATCCAATTTCATTGCTGGGATGGTCTGTAATGGGAGTGCATCTTGTAGGAAAAATCTCCTGATTGCAAATCATCAGTCTAATACTAACAAGTTTGCCAAACACCCTTTTGGACATCATGATCAAAAGGGTTTCACCCTACGAAGTTTTGAGTATTCTTGTTAGTATATTTGTTGCTTGTAAGTCTTGGGCATGGTACAATAAAATACAATAATCTCTATTTAACTTCTCTATCTCGTAAGTCAATACAATAACCATAGTAATTATAAATTTTGTTACGGTTTGGACATGACCAAAATAGCATAAAAGTGGGAAGATCTTCTACTACTTTCTCCTGTACCTTTTATGTTCTGGGTAATGAGAAGACCACAATTTATGAGTTGAGTACGGATCAACCCATATATTTATATCCTTTACTGCACATCCTAACCATTAGAGATTGCGGAAAACATGCTAAACTTAATAACATGGCTGTGAAACTGATCTTTTCGCTAAAATAAAGAAAAGACATAAAACTCAGAAACAAAAAAAATGGACTCACTTTTCAGGTTGGTAAGCACGCAGGTACTGGAGGTTTCAAATAGCTTAGAATGTATTTCAGGTCGATTAACAAGTCTTGTTCTTAATGGTGGTTGTCAACATAAACATTTTTTCTTGGAATTTCTATACAAAGAGATTAAGCTTTAAAATGATTAACTCAGTAAGTTATCTTAATATTTTATTGATTCGAACATTTGATCATAGAGAAGAATTTATAAAAATCATAATCAACTGACAGAACTAAATTACAATTTGCGCATACTGATACAATTTTCAACATGCATTTCTGGATAGGAAATTGACAAATAAAAATGATAATTCTATAAGCTGCTCCTCACATGGATGATAAGTGAGCCTCAACCTTATGTAAGAGAAGAGCTCGAAGAATTATCATATTTACTTGTAAAAATATCAATTCTTTTATGAATAATAATGAGCAAATTCAACTGCAAGATCAAAATAGTTATCAACTTTGTTCATTAAGGTATAGATGTTGAAATATAGGGTGCATTATTAGCTCCTTCCACTTTAGTAGGAATTCCAAAATATTAAAATATGCTTCCCGTTCTATATTTCATGGAACTTCATGGCATTACTGCTAATCTCTTCTTGAAACAGAAATATCTCAATCTGATACCAATAGTAGTTGGGTTCGCAAATGCAACTCTAAATACAAAAGTTCCATTAATTAAGGAAAAATAAGCTTAAGAATAAAATATGAAACTATATTTTCACGTGTCCACATCCATTCGAGAGACTTGTGAAAATATAATATGGATATATCAATTCCCAGAAAGGGGGAAAAAAGAGCAATTTTCTATAAAAATTCTGCTAAAATATACAACTCTAAAGTTTCACAGTAAAATCATGAATACGACTCACTAACATTTTAAAGGTGCAATGCATTGATGTAATCAACCCTTTTGGCATATTAACTGTAGTGCCAAAATCCATGCAAGCAAATACTAATATTGCCAATTTAATTCCCACCAAGAATCAAGAACATGGCTCCAGAAAAAGATTCAAATACAGAACAATAAAAATAATCAAAAAATTACTCCTAGTTCAGTAACAGTATACTACATAACAAAAGCTTACTTTAAACCCACCTTTCTATCCACTTTATAGTCTATTACCACCCACTAAGGGAAAAAAAATGTGCCAAATAGAAGGAACCCCTCAAGAAAATTTTAAAATGCCCCCTCCCCCCCAAATCAGAAGCAGTTAGCCCAAATGATACCCAACAACTAAAATATTTTTTTCCCCTGTTTTTTGGCTAATTTCTACCCAACAATTTAATGACTACATTGATGAAATACAAAAAAACTGAAATCTCTCGCCAAAAAATTCAATCCTAGGTTCCTCATGCGGTAGCAGGTACCCGTGGTGCCAGATTTTTGGCAGTTCCACTACCAGTCAACCCATTAACACGGTTCACACGGCCACCATTGGTGCCCACACTCTCAGCCCTCTGATATCCATCACCACCACGGTTGGATGAACCACCCCGAATGTTGCCTCTACTATTCTCGATCCTGCCGTTGAAATCCCCTCGGCTGTACACTCTGCCGCCCACATAGTTCCCACGTCCTCTCATTCCCTCGTTCCTGAATCCAGCCTCATTCCTGAACCCAGGCCCCTTTCCAGCTGGGAACCTTCCCCGATTGTTCCCTGCTGCATTAAAGGTTAGTTTTATAAGGTATCAGCAAGAAATATGGAAGATAATCTATATCAAATACTCCCTCCGTCCCAAATTAATTGCACAATTTTGACCTTTTAAAGTCAAATTGACTATTTTTAAAACTAATCTTTTTACTATTTCTACAAAAATATAGGTGAAGAGATTATAACCAAAAGAAAGTATATACAATTTATTACTAATTTCAATTTTTATAATTTTAAAAATATATTTATATATGCTTAATTATTAATTCTAAAAATAGTCAATTTGACTTAAAATGGTCAAAATTGTGCAATTAATTTGGGACGGAGTGATATTAAATAACTATATTCTAATCTTAAACAATAACTTTTAAATTCGAACTTTGTTGGCATTGAGGATCCAATATTACCCAACCAGGCAACCTGGCACTATTTCAGGAAAGAGCATCAACAGATTCTGTGGCAAATAAGGGATTGACTTTTTGCTGCTTCTACTCAACAATCCCATTTACAGAGTGAATCTAACCCCTTGATCATACTTGCATGAAGACAGATGGTAATCAAAACATGTTCTCCACTTTTTTAAAATAAATATGCACTGCAAGTCATCCTTCTTTTACTTAATTTTCACATTCCTTTCTGTCTAATCTTGTACAACATGCGTGACATACATGCTGCTGATTACTTTTTAAATTGTCAGTAGGTTGCACTTAGAAGCCAACATACCTCTTGAGTTAGTGGACTTCTTTTCCTCGACAACCGCATTACGTCCTCCAATTGTAATTGGTGAAGCCTGAATGCATAAAAGTTAAAACAAGAAAACAAAATTACCCTAGTTGATAAAGCAACTTTTGATATACATGCAACTCTTCAATGTTCATGTTCATAATTATACATTATTTATACCAAACTTTCTGTATCCTTTTATTGTATTATTCCAAGGGGGTATGTGCATGTATTAAAAAACATATACAATGATTTTGATATACATGCAACTCTTCAATTTCATGTTCAATGTATTACTATCATTCATACTATACTATTTATACTCCACTTATAATATCAAATAGCACACGCCACAATTTTTAAAATTGTATTATCGATACTAACCCGTGCAAGTTGCACGGGTTATCAGTCTAGTAATATAAGAAACCAACTTAAAAGTGTTCACCTCCATCTCTGTGCGAGAGATTAGTAGCCACATTGGACTTCCCATAACAAATGAGATAAAGGAAAAAGATCTCGCGAGTAGTAATTACTAACTTGAAATATAGTAAATAATAATTTATTCTTCAATAAGGCATACACTAGATGTACCTCAATTGCTTTTTGAACGGCACTTGCCTCCTCAAATTCCACAAAGCCGAAACAGAAACCTTGCTGCAATGATACATGCTATATGTAAACAATGAAAAGCTCTGAAAATCATATGACATATAAGAATAATTTGATTCATACCTTGCTTCTAACTTGAATGCCACCATTCTTTATAGTACCGAATTTCTTGAACTCATCCTCAAGTAGAGAAGGTGTTGCATTATATGGAAGACCCTTTATATAGATTGAGTATCCATCAGCTGACAAAAAACCCAAAAAGAAACTTTATTAAGATGAACTGACAAACAGATCAATCAAAGAATGTGTTTCTTTTTCAATAGAATAGATGGATAGGGAGACAGGAGGTTAAGTATCATACCTTCTCCCTCTTGGTTAATCCCATTTTCAGCAGCATCTAAACTTGAAACTGATACCTCAGCCAATGACGTTGAATGAGGAGCAGGGTTCACTTGTTTATGACTCATTGGTGGAGTTTTACGCTGGGCAGGTGCCGGAGATGAGAAAGGCAGAGCCCTGTCCTTCAAATCCATCACCTGGAAAAACATCACAATGTAGTCAACCATCAATGGATTCAAGCGGCATCAGTTGCCTGACTTTTCTGTCTTTGATATCTCTACTTTGTTCAAAGTAGGCAGGAATTCAAAGGCAAGCAGGAAACAAGTATGGATGGAAAATAAAGTCTTGAGTTGTGCTAATATATAGCACTTCAGGCTTCAGATGAAACATATAAAATTTGAATGTGGTGATAACAATCATGTAAACATAAAACGACAACTACAGAAGATTAACTCTTCTATTTAAGTAAAAGTGTAAAACATTCCAGTCAAAACCAACTTACAATAGAAGCGTAGGACTTTTTTGGCATTTCATCAGTTTTGACGTTCGATTTATCGACCAGCTGCCAATCATCTGGCACTTCATCAACAACCTCAGCCACCGGTACTTCCTCTTCAACAACCTCAGCTAATGGCACTTCCTCTTCAACACCCTCAGCCACCAGTACTTCCTCTTCATCAGTTGCTATTTCTCCATTCTCGGAGGGATATTGCAATTCTTCTCCATTGGCTTCCTCTGCCAACACAATTGTCTGCTCAGATATGTGATCCTCCTGCACTGGAGCAGCCTCAAGGGACCCTAGACAAGGAAAGACAAATAACATGTGAGTTTAAATTGAATATTTGACATGAGCTATATTTTTTTTAAGAAAAGAAGCTAAAAGCACTAGGATAATTTGTTACCTTGCTCAGGAGTCAAAGGAACCTCGCCATCTTTAACTGAAACCTGGTTTGCGTCAGGATGCTTGACCTTCTCTACATATCGAAAAATGTCATTTAACACAAAGTAGCCCCCCCTGTCTTGTGGTGCAAGGAAGAAAGTTTGAGCAAAATCCCGCATCATGTTGTCCTTTCCTGTCAGATACCCAGTTACAAGGACTTGGACTCCCAAATTAAATGAGTCTTGCGCATCAATAGACTTAATCTCTGCCCTAAATTCGCCATAGTTAAGGGCCAGAATCTTATCATTTATAGCCTGTAGTTTGGCATCAAACAACAAGTCGAAAAGGGATTCAAAATTACAAATTTTTATGACTAGCTTCCAAAACCCGTGTGGCTAGATAAAGTAGAACACAAAAGCATAAACTGGAAAGACTTTGATATTAGTATATTACTACAATCCATCACAATAGAGAGCCTGTAAAATCAAATAACTCCAAGCTAGAAATTTAACTACATCTAATTATGTGATGTGATCAAGATTTTAACATCCTCCCACAATCAGAAGAAAATGTGAGAATGAAATTGAAGTAATGTATTTTAAGCTAGAAGATGTTTATCAGAGAGTAAATATAGCAATAATTTATAATACAAACCATCAAACAAAGCATAAACAGTAAGCTGCATAGATTCCTTGCGATAAAATAAACATTGATCTAGAGAGAGAAAGAGTAATTACTGCCATAGTCGTAGTAATAGACATGGTACCATCGTCCTCTGGACGACCAAGTTTGCTAATATCCTGGTAAAACCGATAAACAAGAGCAGGGGAATGGTGGAGTATATGGTAATATTGTTGAACAAACGCATTGCCAACCTATAAAAACGTTACAATCAAACCCCTTTTCAAAACCCTAATAAAGAAGAATTACCATTACTGTACACAAACAAGTAAACTTCAAACAAGGAGAGCATATAGTATAAAAATACATACAATTTGAGCAGATACAGATTGCGCCGCCGCCATCAGTGATCGATCTCTCTCACAACGTAAATCAAAACCCTAAGAAAAACCCATAAACAGTTAGCTCAACACATCTTCTGTGCGTGTAAAGATGCAAAGATCTAATCCTTGCGAGTTTACCTAAATTTCGGTATGGATCGGAGAATAATGAGGGACGAGCGAAGTGAGTAAAAAAGAGAAGATCTTATAGCTTTCTCTCTCCTCCCGCGCGACTTCTAGGGTTTTGGTTTTGCTGGAGAAGGGGAGGCTTGCGGATCTTGAAGAGGCGCGACCAGGAAGGAGGAGAGAGAGTGAAAAGGGAAAGGGTTTTTAGAGAGAGCAAGTGGGCTACACTATGCTCCGTGTAGTATAGTAGTAGTATTGTAGAATAAGAAGGTAACCAGCTTATGTACTATACAAATAATAGCGGGTAACCCGTGCCTCCGGCACTAAAATTTTTTTTGGAGAAGAAGAAGATATTAGGATATGGTAGTTTGAAGAGGAAAAAAAAAGGTAGAAGAAGAGGAAATAAAGAAGGAAGATATAATGAACGTGTCAGATTTATGCCAAACTTTGGACGGCTCAGATGATTTATTAGATGAGCGGGAAATTCAAAATCATTTGTATTTTGTTATATAGATTAATTTATTTATTTGTATGTATAGATTTCATAAGCGGTGTCGTCGAGAGAGGTAACGTTTGTTTACTGATTTTATTTCATTCAGTTTTGGGATATTTAACACTCTGTACTTGTTAAGTTGGCCTCTACTCTTACCGAGTAGAGCTCAACTAAAAAAATAATTTATTATTTTACGCTAATCTTGTTGAGTCACTTAAGACTAATTTAAATTTTTTTTTTTATTTATGTAAAACATATTTTTTTGATGACAGAAGGAATACTCATTTCGTTTCAAAATATAAGATCATTATTAACTCATTAAAAATATTTTTAAATATTTATAAATTCAAAATTTATACTAATATTTTAAATTTTAGTCGGATAAAATTTATAAACTATTTAAACTTATTGCTCGTTGTAGGATTCTGTTTCATAGTTTTTAACAAATCATCTCAATTTAAGTTTAGAATAATACAAGCTTGATAAAGGATACAAAATCAAAATCAAGTAAGTTTTTAGAAACGACTTGTATACTAATAGTATTATATTATGCATTTTTTTAGATATGATGTTATATACTTTTCTTTATATTATGCATTTTAATTTTTGAGATATAATGTTATATATTTTGGTTCATATGACAATTTCATTTTATAAAAATAATTTATAGGCATTGGCAAATTATTTGTTGTCATCTCATTAATTTAATTTAATAGGTAGAGAGCATGTGACAAAATGCGTAGAGATTCAATGTAAAAGACAACATACTTTCAAATAATAATTGGGTTTTGGTTCTGTATTGTATTAAAAATATCACTGCTTACTATATCTATATAATATAATCTACTCGACCGACGCGGAGTATTACGTTCATTCATTTCATACTCAGATTGATTCATGTTGTACTTGCTTTCGGACTGGGTCATATTAACATAGTAGTAACTCACATGTATTAACTTTGAGCTATTTATAGTGAAGTGAAGCCGCATAACACTTGATTCATACACCTAGCTAAAAGCCTAGTATTTTCAATTTTCCAATATAATGAATCTAGAACATGCATTTCTTTTCTTTAATACCACTCTTTCGTAAATTTGGCCCAATAACTGAAGAGATGTATTTGCAGGTGTTTTAAATTAAACTGGGCCTCGACTGCTATTCTCTTGACTGGGCTGATAAAGAATAACAACCAACACGTATATCCAAGTTGGGGTTGATTTTAAATATCAAACCCCGTGGCCATATATAAGCAAACAAGCCATTACTTGCATCCATCTTGTTCACAAAATAGAAACTTGAATGATCAAGACTCGAGAGTAAACACAACATTTGTAGAAGGTAGGTTTATATGTAAATTGTCTGGCCTCGATTACTAAAACATATCAATAATTGGTAATGGTTCAGCCAACCCAACAAGTTTGGAGGCACATTGAGACCACATCTACATTAAGTAGTAATATGAGAGCTTCCGATAGTAAATTCCCATACGAAAGATATGTTGGCCCTATTAGGAGCTTAGAGGCTTGAAGCTATCGAATACAGCATTTGATTGCCACTTGGGTTATTAGTCCAGGATCCATATACCATCTCCAGGAAATAGTTAACAAAAAATCAAAAGAAAACCCAATTAAAAGTATCTATAATACATCAGATCAGAAAGGGTTACTAGTACCCAAAACTAAGACGTTGTGGCCATGAACCTTTAGTTAGAGCCCTCTCCTATTAACTGGTCAGAAAAAGGAACAAAATAAAACCTGAAATTAGGTTGGAGACTTAAATCATCCGGGGTCAATCCGTCACACAAAAGCAGAAGGTATCACAGTAATGTGTCTCAACGGGTGCGCAACGTCTACGCCCCCGGCGTGCTCCACAAACTCTGCTGGCGAAAATGAGGTTCCGTGACAAACACAGACAATACTGACTTCTGTTTTTGTGTACCTGTACAAGAATCCAGTAATGGTTTTCCCATTTGGGCCATTTCCTGTTGTCGACACACATGGCATTTGAGGAACAGACGAAGCACCGTGGTGTTCAGTTTGAGGTATGGAAGGCTTTCCAACGACGCCATTGGTAGTTTCTTCCTTTAGCTGGGCAGGAGGAATTGGGTAATGGGTACTTATAATGGGCTGGTTAAGTGGATCAGCTTGTTCTGTAGCTGATTTTGGCTCTTCGCTGCACTTGGCTTCACTGGACTGATGGATACTTGATGAAACCATGTTCGCTATGTGATTTGTGGTTACTTTCTCTTCGGCTTCATTTGATTTCATCCCATTAGAATCACAGTTGTTTTCAGATTTTTCCTCCTGCGGATTGCCTGCACTCAAGTCATTCAGGTTTTCTTGTGGAAATTTACTTGAACTGCTTCCAGTATCACTGTTGTTACCACCTGCAAAGAAGAAGGGCACCATATTGCTTCAATCAAAGTCCCAATATAAAATGAAACTATGGCGGTTATAAACTAGACCACTTCTCAGTTTAAGTTCTAGGTTAAGTTCGTTCAATGATAAAATTCATAAAATTTGCTACAACTCATATGCATTACACATTATTATTGGAAAGGGATCAAGTATGCTATATGCATTACTTCACACGCTTAAGGAATCCCAAAAAAATAATTATTGCACTACACCATCATCACGTGCTGGTGGCTAAATCATATTATATATTTTCAAAGCCTATCAACCGATATCCATGATAAATGTAACCTTGTAAAGTATAGAAGTACAATATAGCAATCCATTTGATGCAAAATTCAAAATTACGAGAACTCAACATATATTCAACCAATGAAATACAGATTAGAGAGAGGGAAAGAGGGGGGGGGGGGGAGCGGCACTTAGATTATACTCCATCTGTTTTAAATTATAAGATCGATATTGACTTTTCAAAAGTCAATTGCAAACATTTTTAGACTCAAAATTGACTTGAAATAATGTAGTTTATGTCAATATAATCATGAATATCATAAACTATCTAAGTACTACTAGTTTATAAGATGTATTGTTTCAAAAACTTAATGAATCACGTCAATTTTAAATTTGAAAATATCTCAAATTGACTTTTTAAAAGTCAATATTAATTTTATAATTCGGAACGGAGAGAGTATTCACCATCACATGATTACATTAGATTACATTAAACTACAAATCTTGTTCACCAAATCAGATTTGAACATATATTTCTAACACTCAGACAATATATGGAAATCATCCTGCTAAAGTTCCTAGGATCCCAAGGATTTTGCACTCACTCTTCTCCAGTGAGGAAGCAATATATTAATCCTTTCCTACAATACCATAGAATTACAAGATACAACCTTTTTGTTCAAATGATTACTAACGATACCTTTAGATTACCATTGTGATTGATTAATATATCTATATATTCTGGTTGAGAATAAAATATACTCTCTCTTGTTCCACAAAAAGGAGCTCAATTATAAAAATTAGTCTATTTTTTGTGAATAGTAATATAAAATAATATAATATCTTAACATCATATATAATTTCATTATCATACCACTGTTACGAAACACTAATTATAATTAAAGATAAACATGGAAGTGGAATATATCCTTAAAGTATACAAATTTTGCAAAAAAACTCCTTAGGTGGAATTTTAGTTTATAACACGTGCTCCTGGCCTCCATCTGATAGTGAAGGTTGCACTTTACTTTTTTGAAATTTTATTTACACATTTTAAGGTTTGACTATGACAGATGTAGACATTCCTTAAGCTGTTACTAGCATAATTTATTAAAATGTTTTCTTAACATCTGCCCTAAGATCACATGCTAAGTACACAGTTCAAGAGTATATTCTCTTGAATTGTGTGCATATTGTTGCAAATGCAGAAATAAGGAAATATGCACAAAGTTTAAGAGAATATACCCTTGAACTGTGTGCTTAACATGTGACATTAGAGCACACGTTAAGAAATTCCTTTATTAAAACATAATATGTTTAAGATTTATATTTTTTGAATAAGTACATATTTAAGACTATCCTGGGAAAAACTTAATACTGATGTCAAATGGGAACCAGGAAACCACATGAATCCTACCTAGTACCTACTAGAGAACTATGTGAAGAACGCAAACAAAGGAACACCACTCTAAAAGCAAGAAAACAAATCAGTAGGCATTCAATTTAAACTTGCTTAACTAATCACCTTGGAGAGATGAGTTCTGATAATCTGAAACAGCAGAGGAACTACCTCCCGAAGATCCATCTAATTTCCCATTTCGATTCTGCTCTGAATTCCGATTATATGGCCGGAAACTCCGGCAAGCCGCCGGCTCAAAACTTACCTTCTTCTCTTTCTCCGGCCCCTCAGTCCCACCATTATTACCCAAATTTACCCTTTTCTCCTTCTCCGGCCCCTCATTGCCACCAGTACCACTACCATTACCAGCTGCAACTGGGCCCCAACACGGCACCACTCCGTACGGATACACAAACCCATTTGTAAACGGCACATACTGTAACGCCGGCCGGTACGGATACTGCATTTGTCCCATTGAATTTGATCCATTATTATTCAATGTGAGGCTTAGATCTTTTACTACTAATTCTTCTGCTTTATGATTTTGAGCCATTTTCTCATTTTTCTCTTTCTTTCGCGGTGGCTCGGCTTCCTCCTTATCTAGAACAACAATGTCATCCTCCTCCTCCTCCTCATGATTCTCTCTCCTCTCCTTGTCCCCATTTACAGAGCAAAAATTACCCTTTTTTCCTCTAGGGATGGTTTTGATCTTCAGCTTTTCTTCTCTCTTTTTCCGTGCTTCTTGTCGCCTCATAGCTTGAATGTCACGCTTTGATTGTTGATCCGTCGCTGGATCTATATGGGCCACAACGGATCTTGGCAAAACACTGATCTGGGCATCTTCTAGACCCCCAATTTTGGGACACGAAGAAGAAGAATCCATTGATTTATTGTGTAATGGGTTTGATTTTGTGTAGGTTTTTCTGCCTATGGACAACTCTAAACTCAGCTCAATTTCATCTACATCTTCAACTTCAACTTGTTCTCCTTTTTCTTTTTCGAATTCCTCCACTTTAGCAACACTTGAAACTTCCATCATTCAACAATGCTTAATTTTCTTCACAAAAAACAGCTTCATAAAAGATGAGCTTCCCAATTCCTTTTTAGGGGTTTTGTTGTTGGTTTGAATTGGAGAGAGAAAAACACAAGTACTGGGAGAGAGAGAGAGTGTTCCAGGTGGAAGGAAGAGGAAGGTGGAGAGAGACGGTTGGTGACACGTGAGATTGTACGGTTACGCCATTAACGCTGAGTTTAGCGGTAAAAACGCCATTAGATTTAGCGGGCTCTCAAAATCCGCTCTTTGTTTTTCTCCTAAACCTGCATGTAATCTCCACTCGACACGTGTTCGAAGTGGAAGGTCCCTTCTGTCTTTGCATTTGGACACGTGGTGGGACCTGTATGGATGGTTACAGCACGAGACCCAGAAGGAGCCGGACACGTTGTGAGTCGATAAGAAGCCACGTATGAGGTGAAACCGGGAGTTTTAGGGATACGAGGGTTAGTTTGAGGAGAGGTGTGAGGGTGACACGTGTGGGGTCTCCGTCTGACAACCTTTGCTGAATAAAAGTGACAATTAGGACTGACGCTTTACAGCTTTACAGGGTGGTGCGATGTGACTAATCGACGTGGCTTTCTCTCTCTATCTGGTTGGTTTTGACACGCGGCGAATTGGGTGTGGGGATGTTAGTTTTCGTAGGACAGGGGACCTTATTGACGATGACACACAACCTACACTATCTTGTACTACAATTTCAAAGCTTGCAACTTACGTACAACATTTATTACCATTTTAAAAAAAAAAAAAAAAAGAAATTTAGTCGAAAGGATGAAAGAAATTTAGTCAATGTAATAAAAAATTATAAATTCATTAATGTAATATTTTTTATAACACATATAATAAAAAATTGTAAAATTTATTACCATGAAATTTATGTCAATTTTATTCTAATCAGATCCAAATAAAAGATAGCAATATGAAATAAACAGTGTTTTAAAAATCTATAAACGAATTTAGGCAGCGTAGAGAATGTTTAGCGCCAAAATTGCCTACACGGTGCCTAGGTGAATTAGACATTTTTTTAGAGTGTCTTATTTTTTTTTTGTTATTATATATACATGTTATACTATTCAAAACATGTAGTAGACTTAAATGTATTTTAAATTTTACATCAATAATTACCAAAAAGTAATATTTTAAAATTTAAAAAATTCATTTCAAATATTGTAGAGGTTCAAAGTAGAGGTTTAATTTTGTCTAAGCTAGGGCCTAAACGCCAAGTCAAATCGAGACAATAGACAGTCAAGTTAAATCGAGACGGTAGAGGACTGTCTACCGTCTAGATAGGAATTAATCCGTCCTAGACAAATTTTTTTAGAACACTGAATATAAGTACTTTCTTTTGAAGAGTTATAAGTAATTTGATACAAGTTGATTAATCAATTGTTAAGATGTTTAACTTATAACTCATAATAGCCAAATAGTTTTAGAACTTATCCTAAGTTATTATGTAACTTTTAAGTCAAATCTTCTTACTCGTGAGTGACACTTTTATCTTTGACAAGTTAAGCATTTTAGAATTCATTTCCTTTCAACAAAGGGTGTATAAGTAATATCATCATGTAATGCTTGTATTAAGTTGTCTCCAAAAATAAGTATTTAGTATAACATATTAGCTTTCTTTTACGTAAGTTATAGAAGTTTGTCTACTATACATTATAATGCTTTTCATTATTTGTTAATATTCAAAATGAGAAAGATATTTTTATCGACAAAAAACAATTTTTAACTAGCTAGGCTAAACAAATTTGAACATACTTAGGAAAACATCAATAAATAGAATTCAACTTTCATTTTCTGAATGGAGGTAGTACCATTAAGAAGATGGAACAGCCGTGGGAGAAGTGTTAAGGTTGCTAAAGCTAACCACCAAAATGTTTTGGCCCAGCCTGTCGCATTTTGGGTTTTTCAGTCTACCTCGCCAACCCATCCATTTGTGTTCCGAACAGCAAGACTAGTTTCAAGCCAACTTTTCTGGGCTGGGCCTCGATCTGTAGTTTGAGCAATAAGTCCACTAAATTCCCACAATGCTTTTCTAATATTATGTAGACTACTCCCTCCGTTTTAAAATTAAAAATACATTTATTTCAAATACAATAATTTTTAAGTATAATTTTATATTCTCTGTTGTACTCTTGATATTAATTATTTATCTTAAAATAAAAATGTATCTCTCAAATTTTAGAACAAAACTAAAAAAGAAAATTGTATAATAATTAGAATGGCTGGAGTTTCTAGTATTTTAGTTTCTGCACTGTAACAAACCACAGAATATATTTGCTCTCTTGTGTAAGATCATCCCCACCTATTTTAAATGTTTTTTAACCACATCATCAGTAATGATAAACACGCAGCATTCATTAGCAGGACAAGAAGGAAAGAAAATTTTAGTTGAACAAGAAGAAAAAGGGCAACCACTTCTTGATACTATTTCATGTTTAACTTTATAATCAAAATATGTAGGTCTACTGTAAATCTTTACACCCAGAACAGTAAAACCAATTATTTAAACAGGAGGCAGGCTGACTAGAAGCTGGCCATTCACGACGCTGCAAAATCAGGACGATGCAGTCAGTTCAAATTGACATTAAATGATCAATATGTGAATATGTGAAGGCGGACATGAAGATATAATTAGCAGTGAATTAGAAGGGGATTAACCTTTTAACATAGTAGTAACAGAAGTCGGCTAATATGAAAGTTTGAATAATTTCAGAGAGCAGAACCATTGGTAGCCAAAAGTACCCGCTTCCAAGAAAGTACAAATATGTTCCAGCAGTCTCATAAACCTGCAGGTAATTTAAAGTAACAGGACACACAATTCAAGTGGTGCAGCAAAACAAAATTGAAAACATGATCAATACTTTTCTAAAGTTTCTTTTACTTTAAAAAGTAAAAACTATTTCCTGATAACAACTTCCTGACCATTATCCAGTCTAGAAAACTCATCTCATTCCCATGAAATACCTTAAGGCCCTTAACTGCAAGGTAAATGATCAAGACTAGCTAAAGCATAGCTGATCTAATATCAGCTGGAGGATCACACCAGCTCTTTCCCCGAAATAAGAAAAGTTAGAATTTGATCACGATTAAACTTGATTTTAAAATGACTCCTATTCATATTAAATAAAAACACCTTATATTGGCCTACAAAATTGTTTTCACAAATACATGTAGTTCTACAGCTAGGGCCGATAATACACAACTATTTGTAGCAATTGTAACAATTTGATCGGCAATATATGCTAGTTCTACCAGTGCAACTCTCAGGTGAAGGTTATAAAGATCAAAAATACTGTTTAAGCTCTAGTAACTAAAATATTGTTGAGATAGGACATGATATGGTGTTTACTTTTTCATCAGTCGAAACATGGACACATAAAAGATTATGCTGCATTTGTGTTTATCAAATAAGGTTTATGCTGCATTTGTGTACATATCTCGATGTTAGTTCAATAAGTTTGTAAAACTATAATTAACTTGAGCAATAATTTCAATAAAATTATACTATTATATGATTAGTATTAATACATATTTGATATTAGAGAGCCAACATTATACAGAATCCTTTCATATCACACAAAAGCCATGTGTGCTCTAGATAGGAACTAACCGAGATTATCCAATGGGCGCATCCCAAAAATCGAGCAACACCCAGTGCAAATACATAATGAGCTGTAAATGGTTCGATCATCTGAAACACATTTGAGAAGAAAGAATATTATTCTACTTTTCCTATTTTTGTAAAACAAGAAGCTAAAAGCGGATGCAGTAATGCTAGAAATAAACCTTTGCATTCTGCATCATACGAAGCTGAGGCAGCACCGAAATAGATTCAAGGTAGACACAGAATGCCCAAAGGATTCGGCTAATATATGCGTGCTGTGTATATGGGTGGACAAGTATGCTTAGAATGGCACAAGGCACCACCTGTTGATATGTGAGAGAGAGAGAGAGAGAGAGGTGTTAAAGCAGTAATTAAATTGATGGTTAATATGTCTGAGTTTTGACAAAATTAATGGCAGCTTCCTTAACACTTTAAGTAGAACAAATCAATCCAAGGCAGCAACACAAACACATATAAGTGAAGGGGGATGTTTCTCCTCTCAACCAGATCAGAGAACTGACTAGGTATTGTCTTAAGAGGAAACATTGAAAATATTCTAGCCCCAATTATATCGCCAATGAAAACCCCAAGTCTCCAAGAGAGCAAGTAGATGGCTAGTTATACAAACTGGGGCTCTGGTCCCAATTCCCAATCATTAAAGTGCACAAACATCATACCTTAGCTTTTCGTTTACATGCAAACAGAACCTACTCCTCTATCTGCTCAAGAAATCATACAAATAAAACGTAATTGTGGACCTTCAAAGTAATCAACAAGGGGCACGGTGACCCAAGGTTAACAGACATTCTATTTTGAAGCCACCCATGGGCAATCAGAGAAATACTCCAAGGGTTGAGCAACCCCTGATCCGGCAACAACAAATTACTATCATCATTTAGACAGGGTAATAAACAGAATAAAACATTCAGTCAATTGTAAAATTCCAAAAAGAAAAGAATTGTGTATGCTATTCTAAACACAATAGCCAAGTAATAGTAAGGTTCAGATGCATAGCAGGAGATGACATAGATATTTACTATTGCACCAATCAAAATAATGCCAAAACTAAGCAGTGAAAGATGTATTTACCAAATAATATAGGGGCATATCGTCTAGCTCCGCAATGTAGGTTGACTTTAACTTGAACCTTATCATGTATATGACCCATGCCGTAAACACGAGTGTTGCAAAATCAAGTACAGTGTGAATGTCGCCTTCCATGACAAAACTACAGTACAATCTGATAGCTGTGAATATAGCGGTAAGCTCTTGTGTCTTCAGTGAAAGGCCTAAACAAGGCACAAGGGATCCAATTGTTACAAAAGAATCAATATACTACAGCACATAAAATTATATGCATCGTAGAAAATATTGTTAAGGGCAGTAACCACATCGGATCAAATACTTTTAACTAGCAAAAGGTTGGTCAATATTGTTTAAAATTAACAAATTTTCCTATTATTGTTGAAAAATATCACCTTAAGCATTTAAAGCTCTAAAACTTATATTTTATTACATTGTTTATGTGTTTTTTCTTTTCCTTAGACTTCCTTCGCACCAATTACTATGTCCTACTCTCAAGTTTGGGAACGTCCAAAATTGTTTTTGTCAATTTTGTGATTTCAGTGCAATCACAACGAAAAGATAAGGGAGATAGATTTCTCTTCCCGAGGGACGGAGAAATGCCTTTCCCTTGTGTTGTTCGATTCAACATGATGTGGGAGGTAGGACTTAGGAGGCTTCCACTTTTCACAAGTTTGAAGATTTATACATCTCTTTGCTCAAGTATGGTATGCATATAATATTCTCTTTGTTCCACAAAAAAGTCCAATTTGATTTTTTTCGTAGTCAAATTGCCAAATTCTAAAATTCAAAATTGAAGTGAACTTATATGATTTTGATTAATGCAAGATTTTGCAAATTAACTAAGATCAAAGTCAAATGGAACTCTTTTTGTGGTACGGAGGGAGAAATATTTAACATCTCTATATAGTGGCCTGAGACTTCCTTCGACTTCACTGACCAAATTTGAGTGGGAGCAAAATGGCAATCCTTCCCTTTTTCTCTTTCCTACACTATACCATCCTACCAAACAAAGGAAAATGTTCACATCTCTTCACTTTTCCATACCCCCATTTTCAATTGTACCAAATGTAGCATTAGAGTTGATTCTATTACCCCTTACACAGAATAGTAAAACAAAACTTGTTGGACCAACTAATATTAAAAATATGATGAACTCTGAGTGCCAAGTTGACTGACATGTGAATTGGGTTAGAGGGAGTGTTTTTTTTGTTTCCATTTTGTTCAATCCCAGGTCTCAAACAACAATGTCTCACAGAGTTAACTCCAAGGGCTAGCTCAAGTGATCCAGTGATAAATTTCTTTCAATGGATCGTTGGTTGAAGGAAATGATTTCCATCCAAGCCACCCAAACATAGTTCAAAACCCTCTTCTTCTTCTTCTTCTTCTTTTTTCCCTTCAAAGCTATAACCCTGAACCCTAATCAACAGACAAAACTACAAACCATCCCCCCCCCCAAATTCATAAAATCTAACAACAAACGAACAGCAAAAGAACATAAAAATCAATTCTTGATACCGTATAAAATTAAATCTTCAAATAATAGAACGATCGATCGTATAGATAAGAATAAACTCCGAAAGTAACGTGGGGGTTTAGATAGATAGAGATACCAGAACAAGTTTTCTGGGTGGCGAGCTTGTAAATCAAGACGGCGATACCAGCGGCGTGAATGGTTTCAGAGGCAACAAAGAAATGATTGTGATCTTTGACGAGAAATTTGAGCGCGACGAGAGAAGTGAGCACAGAGGTAACACCTAAGAAGATTTTCACCTTCATCGATTGCCTTCTGACCCATGCGAAAAGTGTGTTCACCGCCGATGATCCCCTTCTTCTCCCCATTTTCCCTTTTGATCCTCCTTCCTTGCGATCAATTGAATTGAATTGAATTGAATTAGGAAAGAAGAGAGAGAAAGGAGATAATTTTAAAGAGAGAGGGGAGAGGAGGGGGGCAGTTTAAAGTAGATGGATATTTGGCGCAAAGTGGAAGGCGAGATATTACGTTTGGGATTATCTCCGTCTCCGTGGAAATTACTACTACTAATTATGATTCCGTTTTGCATTTACTCTCTCCCACTCACAAATTTATTGTGATTTTCTTTTTTATCTAATAATTTAAGAAATTATTTCCCCCAAAAAACTTCTCTTTTTTATCAATAAAATAAATAAATTACTCTCTCCGTCTCAAATTAATTACTCAGTTTTGACTTTTTTAAGTCAAATTGACTATTTTTAGTATTAATAATTAAGCATATATAAATATATTTCTAAAATTATAAAAATTGGGGTTAGTAATAAATTGTATATACTTTCTTTTGGTTATAATCTCTTCGCCTATATTTTAGCAAAAATAATAAAAATATTAGTTTTAAAAATGGTCAATTTAACTTTAAAAAGTTAAAACTGTGCAATTAATTTGGGACGGAGAGTATATAAAAATTACTCCATCCGTCCCAAATTAATTGCTCAATTTTGACTATTTTAAGTCAAATTGACTTTTTTTAGAACTAATCTTTTTATTATTTTTGTTAAAATATAGGTGAAGAGATTATAACTAAAAGAAAGTATATATAATTTATTACTAACCCCAATTTTTATAATTTTAGAAATATATTTATATATGCTTAATTATTAATTTTAAAAATAGTCAATTTGACTTAAAAAAGTCCTAAAAAAGTAATTAATTTGAAACGGGGGGAGTATTATTTTATGTCATGCAATAGTAATATATTTTTTAAAAATTTATAAAATTTATAAATAAAAATCTTTTTAAATAAAAAAAATTATTTTTTATGTTAGTAGCACAGTACAATCCAGTCTAGCAGGGTTTTGGAATAATTAATTTTCTGTTGGTAGCTCTACGTACCAAGCGGAGCGGGTGGGTTACGTTGACGGTCTTGGCCGTTGATTTGATGTTTACGTACGTACATGGAAATCTGTCAAAAATTTGTTCAACTGATCAGTTAGTATTATTATTTAAAGAAAAATTCTCCTTAATTTCTTAAAAATAAGGGTCAATGTTTTTGACTTTCTTTGTGTCGGTAAACTAAACTAAATTATAAAAAAGTGGTATATTTTTACTACTGCTCCGTCCCAAATTAATTGCTCAGTTTTAATTTTTTTAAGTCAAATTGATTATTTTTAAAACTAATCTTTTTATTATTTTTGCTAAAATATAGGTAAAGAGATTATAATCAAAAGAAAGTATATACAATTTATTACTAACCCTAATTTTTATAATTTTTATAATTTTAAAAATATATTTAAAAAGTCAAAACTAAATAATTAATTTGAGACGGAGTATTTTATAAGCTGTATTTTCTTTGACTTTGTTTTTACAACTGTCATTTTCCCAAAATAACTGTAAATTATCAATATATTATGTTATCTTTGTGTTGTAAATAATACTACTACTACTGAACGTGTCATGTGGTGCTGGGTGAAACACGATTATGCCGTGACACACGAGTGTAAATGAGTAAATCAGATTAAAGAAAATATTTTTTAAAAATTAGTATATTATATTCAAACATATTGGAGTTTTATGAATCCTGTTGGGATAACATAAAGATTTTTTAGTTAACAAGAGATTCATCACTAATTTATTGTGTTCTCTATCTATTATCTATTATAATATATAACAAACTAAATGAAGATCTTATTCATATTAATTAAGTTATTTTAATTGATCAACGAGTTAGTCCGGAATTTATTATCTCTGTTGATTATACAATGTATGTTATTTCATAATTATACCATATCATTTGTTGTATTATTCAAATAATATATGTGCATGTATTTAAAAGCATATATAATGATTTTCATATACATATAATTCTTCAATTTCATGATCAATGCATTATTACCATCCATACTATATTATTTATACTCAAATTATAATACCAAATGATATATATCATAATTTTAAATTGTATTATTAATACTAACTCGTGTATATCCGTTTATGTTTATAATAATTCCTTGTATTAGAATGTTAAAATATACTACTAAAATTATATCCGGTAGGAGTTTTATTTCTGTTTTTTTTTTCCTTTGTCCGGCTTTGTTACATTTCTCTTAATTTTTCCTTTTATCTTAAATTTCCTTCAAGTTTTGTTTTATGGTTATCCACGGGAGAAAATATATGTGATATACCAAATGTAACAATAAAATATATATGGTCAGATAAAATTTGTTGTAATTGGAAATTATTGTAATTAAATTATGATAATTTGATTTATCTTTATTATATTATCATTTAAGATGTTGCTCCTTCTGTTTTATGAATAGAATAATATTTTGACATTTTAAAGTCAATTAATAAATTTCTATATATCAATAATATTTTTGTAGATACTTTAATTTACAATATTTATTGAGGATTGATATTTTTTTCACGAGTCTATCCAATATTAAAAGGATGTCAGTGAGTCATTGATATTAGCTTTATATTTTTAATTAAAATTATATTAATTTATATTAATTTTAAAATTTATAAATTAACTTCAAAAAAATTAAAAGAGACTTTTTTTTCTTCTAACGGATGGAATATAAGTTTTAACGAATTTGTTAGGATGTCTTTATAAACTCAATAAATGCATTAATTATACACTACAAGTTACTTATACAGTAATAGTACATTAGTCAAAAAATAAATGCTTTTTTAGTTTTTTTTAAAAAAAATTATTTTTAGAATTATTTATTAAGTATATAGTACATTTTTATAATCATAAATTTAGGATTATTGGTAAATTCTGTGTAGTTTGGTCTTTAATTAGGACCATACTTCTATAATTTTATTTTATTTTGTAAATAATGCATATATTAATTTTAAATAAGGACAATTTAATTATAAAAAAAGAGGGTAAGAATTAGACATATATTTTGAGATGAAAGGGTAAATATTTCAATTTACCTATTCCAAAAATAAAACTAAAATACTAATATTCAATCAGAAAAAAGAAGAAGAAAGTATCACACCTAAATAAGTTGCAAGTTATATTTTTTTAACTCCTTTCGTCCCTTTGGCGGAGAAATGTGTGATGGTGCAGCATATAAAACAGTATAAAATAATTTGACTTGTCAGAAAATAAGACATTTCAGTCAATTATCGCTAGAAATTGATTTTTGGGTGGACATTGTATTTAATTAAGTAGTTTATGTAAAAAATTGTAAGCTCAATTATTTTGGGGGATGAATTATGAATCCAGTGGTAGACGTTGATGTAATACAAGTGTATTTAGCTTTAAAAATAAATAGACGTGGGTAAGTAGAAACTAAGTTTAAGAAGAATGAAGCTCCCTCTTTTTAGATCATTTTAAATCACACATTACAAGCATATATAGTGCACATCTATGGCTGTCTCACTCGCTATAACATTAAGACCTTGTTAATTTCATCCAAGGACCCATTGACAATTTTGTTGTTATTACTTACTATTTGATTACACACTTTTCTGGAGTCTCCTTAAAGAAGAAATTAAGTCTGCTGGTGGCCTTAATTATACAACGACAATTCCAGATTATATAATGTAGTTGGTTTAAAGGTTTTGATAGAGCTCCAAAGGCAGCCGAGGAGTGACAATGATTTCAAGTGGTTTCACTTTGGGCAAGGCAATGCCCAAGCCCTCGCTCATATCCACTGCCTTGTCCACTGGTGTTGATATATGGAACCCCTGAAGCAGACGAGCTAGTATCATTTGAACCACTTGGGAGCCATATGTGACTGCAGGGCACATTCTCCTCCCGGAGCTAAATGGAATGTACTCAAAATTCTGTCCCTGAAAATTGACATTTTTATGTTCCCCAAGAAACCTTTCTGGACGAAACTCAAGAGGCTCTGACCACACTCGGGAATCTCGATGTAGTTTCCATATGTTGACTGTTAAACGTGTGCCCTTGGGGACATAATAGCCACCAACATGACATGACAGTCTTGAGTGGCCTCACGGGGTCCTCCTAAGGGACCTGGGGGATATAAACGTAGTGTTTCCTTCACTATGGCTTGTAGATATGTTAAGTGCTTGATATCTGATTCTTCCACCCATTTGTGCCTTCCCACCTTGATATCCAGCTCCTCTTGGGCAAGTTTCAGCACGTGGCGGTTGTTCAGTAGTAAAGACAGCGCCCATATTAGTGTTTCGGCAGCGCTTTCTGAGCCAGTCATGATGAGAATCTAAGAAGACGTACAGTAGTATGGAAAATCGGTTAGATTAATGGCTTAACTATGGATTTAACAATCAGAATAACTACACAATTTTTTTTTTATTGCTCCATTAATTTTTATAGTAAAATGAAAATTTCAGTTAGACATAATAATTTAATTTATTGTTGCAACTGCATGCGATGGTTAATTTAATTGAAGCTAAAATTAATTAATGATCTTATTACAGGAATTAATGTACGTACGCACGCACCAGTATTGTTGCCTTGATAATTGTGCAGCGATCTTGTCCAAATGTTGTGCTGTCCTCTGCTAGTATCGACAGCATTACATCCATGAAATCAGCTTCAGTACCATTAGTACCACAAACTAATCTCTTTTGAACATGTTCTTCAAGCCATTCCCCAAAAACTTTGTCAAGTTCCTTAAAAGTCTGCTTCAAAGATTTTATATGACCTCCAATGTCCATCCATTCAAGGCTTGGAATGAAGTCAGACACCACAAAAACACCGCCAAGGTACAACGCTCTTTTTATGGCTTCCTTTATATGCAAATCTTCGATGCTACTATTAGCATCAAATCTCTTTCCGGCTAGGATCCTGATGGTTATATTGAATGTCAAGTCATCAAACCACTTGTTTATGTGCACCTTGCCTGTAAGATCCTCATTCTTTGTGCATAGTGAGTACAGATCTCTGATGCAGTGGTTCAATTCCGAGGCTCGGACATGCTTGAGCTTCTCGAGCCGGTGGTTGGTTAAGAGCTCAAGAGTGACAATCTTTCGTACATTACGCCAGTATGGTCCATAAGGTGCTAGTGCAAAAGTTGCATAGTCATACCCCAAATATTTGCCCACAGCCATACTTGGTCGTGTTGCGAAGATTGTATCATTGGTTGTGAAGCACTGCTTGACCATCTCCCAACTGCTCACCACTAATTGATGGTGGTTGCCGAGCCGGAGAGAGAAAATCGGGCCCAATTCATCGGCAATGGTTCCGAGGGTTCGTGCAATAGGGTCTTGACCCCGTAAAAGATGTAGGTGACCTATGAAGGGCAATGCCCCAGGTGGTTGAGGAGCTTTAGTTTTCTTGCTTTTGTTATTATTTGCTCTCTTTCTCTTGAAATAATAGGTGGCGACAAAAGCTAAAAACCCTAAAATTGCTAGGAAATGGGAGAAGAATTCCATTTTAATTAGTATTGGAGGGTGGGATGGTGAAACTAAACAGGTTTCTCTGTGTATTTATAGAGAACTTCATGCAGATACAATGGATGCCTAACTAGTAACTGTACATGTGATGGATTATATTTTTGAACCACGTATTTTAGGAAGCTACTTAATTGACAGGCCGATGGATACTTTAAGAGTAGGCCAGGGATATACAAGTGTTTCACATGAGCGAACGGCTCATGTAAAACACGTGAAGTACGGGCCAGGATATATACTGTACGTGTTTTACATGAGTCGGACCAAGTAAGTAAGTAACTATTATATATATATATATAGGCTAATTATCCATAGCATGTATTTGTTATGGACTAAAAATGGGCAAATACCATCTTCACCTTACATTACAAATATCAACCGCTGAGATTTAATTACTAAACTCGTCGTCCGCTAGTATTTCTAGCGGACTAGATTAATGACTTTATGTCTCCCCATTCAGACCAAGTCAGTGGGCAAAAAATTTAATCACCACGTTCGCTATAAATTCTAGCGGACGACTTAATTACTTCCCAAACAGCAATTCAGCAACATGCCAAGCCAACAACAACAATTCATTACAGCAACATGCCAACGACTTAATTTCATGAATTGTTGCTGACTAGGCATGTTGCTGTAATGAATTGTTGTTGTTGGCTTGGCATGTTGCTGAATTGCTGTTTAGGAAGTAATTAAGTCGTCCGCTAGAATTTCTAGCGGACGTGGTGATTAAATTTTTTGCCCACTGACTTGGTCTGATGGGGGACATAAAGTCATTAATCTAGTCCGCTAGAAATACTAGCGGACGGCGAGTTTAGTAATTAAATCTCAGCGGTTGATATTTGTAATGTAAGGTGAAGATGGTATTTGCCCATTTTTAGTCCATAACAAATACATGCTATGGATCATTATCCTATATATATATATGGAATAATTAATAGCAAGTAATAGCTATCGGCCAAAAGCTGGCATACACAATGTATACCATCCGCTATTAATAGTAGCGGACACTAATCAGAATAAGAGTTTGATTTTATTAATTAGGGTTTAGATTTTTTTAACTCATTTTTAACTAGGGTTTATTATGGTTAATAAACCATAGTTAATAAATCCGTAACCCTAATTTATAAACTCTAAATCGTAGTTAATAAACTTAAACCTAGTTAATAAAGTCAAACTCTTATTCTGATTAACGTCCGTTATTAATGGTATGTGTTTTTTTTTACCGTCCGCTATTAATAGTAACGGATATCGATTTTCAATTTCTAATCTTGACCGTTTCATATTGTTTTCAATGGTATAAATGGTGTATGCCTTATAAAAATCCGTAACAAATATATGTATGGTATAAATCATTTTCCATATATATATATATATATATATATATATATATGTGTGTGTGTGTGTGTGTGTGTGTATTGTGTGGGTATGTTGTTAAATGACAATTACCATATTGACAATAGAGTAAGAGGTCATGGATGCTAAAAGTTCAATATCAAGACAAACTTAATCGCTCAGGAGCGGACCAGCAGTGGGGCAGTGGAGTCCGTGCCTTCGGGGAATTTTTAATTATTTTTTGTATATATACGAGTACCTATTTACGCATGTGAAAAATTACATTCATAATAATTACAAATATTTTATTCATCTCACTAAATTAGTTTTATTTTGACTTTTTAAAGTTAATTTCTAAAATTTAAAATTATGAAAATTAATTTAATTTAGACAATATAATCATACACATTACTTTTTCTATTCTACAAAATGAATCTTCTTTTACAATTTGAGTGTTTAGTTTTATATTGATGGTATGAATTCTTATGATAAATTTAAAAATATGATACAATTTTATACTATCAATTAAAATGTACAATCTTTTTTAGCAAATTAATAATATCTTTGTATTTTATTTACGATATGTCTCAAATAAATTTATTAGATATTAACACTTCGTACACATGTTGTTTTCTTTCTAAAAGAAAAACTTTAAAAATTAACACTTTACGTATTAAAAATGTTATTTATTTAAATTTTCTCTCTTGAATATTTTTTTAAAAGTAAAAATAAAAATATATCCCATTTTTTAATAGAAAGTTGCCTCCGGCACTGAATACACTAATATATAATGGATGGACCTACTTATATAATCATAATCAATGGACCGACGTTGAATTTTGGGCCCTTATGTAAATATTTTCAGACATGCAAATCTTGCATCAGTGTTCTTCTCATATTCGTGCTGGAGTTCAATTATAAGAAAAGGCCAAGAATACTCGTTTGTTTGATCACATGGGCCATAATTACTGAAATATATGAAAATGGAATATGTGGCTTTGGTTATATATGCATGTTTGATCACATGATCCATGATTAATGAAATATATGGAAATGGAATATGTGGCTTTGGTTATATATCATGCCCAAGACAGAATGTAGTATTTGATAATAAATTAGTGGAATATTGATGCTATTAATAAATGAGTATATTTATAGTTAAGTTTAATTATTGTAAGTCACACATTTTCTTTTTTATAATATTTCATCTGTCCTAAAAAAATAATTAAAAGTATAAATCCTCAAAAAGATGAATTAAGATACATAAAATGAAGAGTAAGTATGTCATTCACCGGAGTTCATTAATCTTATGGGACCGCTAAGGATAAATATAAAACTTTTTTCACTCACTTTTTTCTATTTTATTTTTCTTAATATGTGTAAAAAATATAATATGTCCGTCCTTTTAAGGACGAAGGGAGTGTATATACATACATATATATGTGTGTGTGTGTGTGTGGTGCCAGAAAAAGGTTTTGAGGGTTTTTCACTTTCTATTTTTCTGTTGTTACAGACAATAATTAAGAATAGAGTAAGAGACCATGACTAGCTTAATTGATTAAAATGAATTTGGCAAAGGGTTCATCCTCTAATTGATTTGCTAGTCTCCAAACTACAAATTTAGACACAAATGAGAAATTAATAGATACGCTGTGCAATTTAAGATGCACTAAAAAAATTTTCCTTTGCTAATTTAATTTGTTGCGTTTACATCACAACTATACTAAAAATTTATCATGTTCCATATTGTTCATAAAAGGAATATACTCGTTCCTGAAGAAAAATAAACAGAATATACTCCACCAAACTCAAAATATAAGATTAATAGTCTTAAATTTTAAAGTTAATTTGAAATATTTTTGAAATCAAATATAAATTTTATTTAGTCAAACAAGTTGATATGAATTTTGACTTATTGTAAAATTAATAACATTTCCTGAATTTATAACATTTTCAAATTTAAAATTAAAATAATTTATTAAAAATTATTAGATAATAAATCTTATGATAAATAATACTTTTTAAATAATTTATAAATTTTATTATTTTATAAATTAAAATTAAAAAAAAATCAGGTCAATCTTTGAAAATTTCTTAAGTCTGGCCCACACTAGAATGAATACTATTTATAAATTTTGTCTTTTTCCAATCAATGAGCACTACGTGGTAATTTGCCTATTGACCAAAAGTCTTTGTAATTATTTCCAACATACTTGACTCGTGGTTGAATACTTGAATAGTCATGGTCTTGAACCTAGGCCATATGTTTTGGAATATGACCATAGAATGCTGGCCACGAAACCCTAACTCGATTAAAACGTGATGTCTTTATATTTTAGGATTCGTACGAGGTATGGGACTAATTTTTAAAAAAAAATTATTTGTACATGTTTTATTAAATTTGTATTAAATGTAAATATTTTGGAGATATTTTTGTTAATCATGTACGTTATATATCAACTATATTTCTCAAAAATTGAAAAAATTAAACTCGTAAGTATTAAAAAAAATTAAAAAAAAAGTGAAGAATTTATATTGATTATTGTTGTAGAATTTCATTTTACACATACAAAGTGGTGGTGCTAAGTTACATCGCAATGACAAATTAACTTTACAGAAAAAAAAAGAATTAAAGAAAGTGAAGGAGTATTTATATCTTTTACTCATTATATATATATATATATATATATATAACATGTATGTGTGAGTATATTGATAAGTAATATTAATTATATGTATTTTTTTGTAGTAAATATGTATAAGTAGTATAGAGAATTTAAAAATGTGAATAATTAAATATATTTTTTATTCAATTTATTCTATTAAAGTTGTGAAGTTACATATTAATGAAGTTGAGAGTTGTTAGAATTAATTTTGAGTTTTGCTACCTAATAAGAAAGGGAAAAAGAAGAGAAATAATTAATATCGTAGTGAGAGAAAGTGAATGAAACAAAAAAAATAAAAATTTAATGAATAATTCATTAATGCAAGTTCAATAAAGAATAATTTATTAACATAATTCGAGTAAACTCATTTGAGGTAATTCGACTAACTAAATTAATCTAATTCAATTGAGGAATGGATAACTTGGCTTATTATATACTTAGTATTGGGTGATTGATTGACTTTGGTCTTTTCTGTTGGTAATCCGTGAGGTTAAGCCATAACAGTCTGTTGGTTGGTTCCAAATCATCTTCAAAATAAATGGATTAATGACAAATATCACCGGAGTTTGGGTTTGTTGGTGGAATTTAGCCTTTTCTTGTCTTCCATGGGTTTGGTATTAATAAGTTGGATGATCGGATTGGATTTGCAAAAGGTTTCGGATTATGATTTTGATTTATCATCGTTCATAGGAGGGTGCGTACAAGACCAATTGCAAGAAGGAAACAATGGGAAAAGACGGCACCGTTTATATTTTGATTTATCATCGTTTACTCTATTATTGTTTTTCTTTTTTATGGTATTTTATGACATATGGTCTAGGGAGTTAGGAAAGTTGTCATAAGTTGCTCCCTGCACTTGTTTTCTCAATTACAAGTCGCCTTGGATTTTAAGTTAGAATTGTCATCATCTATAAAACAATTGATATCGTTTGATCGAGTGCACCCGTTTTCTTTCTTTTTTTGAATTTTACTTTTTATTTGTATTTATATGGCTGATGATTATTTTGATATCACATCTTGATTCTACAAAAGTTTTAATTTTTTATATTATTTTTTGAATACAAATATATGCAGAAAACAATAATATATCCGTTTACACTTCTACCTTTTACGGGACCCTACCAACTATCGGCAATAAAGATGGCCCAATGTTCAGCATTCAGCTGGGCTTCCGCCGAGCATTACTGATTAGTTTTCTTGACTCTCAGTCCGCGATTTTATAATACATGGGCTATGTATTCATGGTGCATCCATGGGCTTTACTCATGGGCTGTGTTAATTGTTCATTACTAGGCTAACTGGTAGTATATGTCAAAAACAGGCCGAACAAGGGTCAGTAGATGAATAAAAAGCTACGTAGACCTCATATATACCAGTTGGGCTATAACAGTACCTATAAGGAACAAGAAATGATCGATAGATGGACACAACAACAGACCTGGTAAATTTCATTACATGTTTTGTTTATTGCATAAATTGGTAAATATAGTTTTTAAACATGACACGGGAAGAGTTATCAGTCAAGATTCAATATAATTTATGTTTTGATATTTACGAACAATTTAAATATTTGATATATTTTTATTTATTAACCCGTACTTAGGTAAGTTTGATTGTCTGAATTTGAATTCAAAAGAATACAGAAAAGGAGCCTTCTAAGTTGAGAATTCCTTGATACAAGTGAAGGTGGACGGGTGGAGGCCACAGCAGGAAGCATCGTTGCCAAGGATCATGACATGACTATCAAACCTTCCTTCCTTCCTTCCTTCCTTCCTTCCTTCATTCACATTTGTAAGTCAAAAGTCAAAACCAACTTCTCTCGTACATGTCAGTTTATGTCAACCAGCTCCTTCTTTGCTGGTAACTAACTAACTAACTAATACTATAATGCATGTGATTACGACTTGAGTATTTAATTATGGAGCTGTCATTATTTTATAGAAAGAAATTAAGCCTGTCGGCAGATTTTTAATCGTTAGAAATCTTTAAACTTTTCTTCTTTTTATTTTTTTATTTTTTCTCAAGGGTCATACTTTTCTCTCTCTTCAAAATAATACTCCCATGTTTCAAAAAATAAATAAATTATATTTATCAAAAAAATAAGTTTAAAAAAGGAATCCCTCGTCTTTTGATTGTAACATAAAATAATTTGAACACAATTATATTATAATAAGTTATTAAATTGAACACAATAAAATTAGAGATAAATCATAAATATGAAGAAAAATATATCTTTTAAAGTTTGTAAATTTTACTAATGAGATTCTTTTAGTAAAATTGGCAAATTAAATTTATATAAGACATATTTAGATATGCTTGTCTTAATAAATTTCAGTCTTTAACATTACCAAATTTAAAAACTAGAATTATTACTCTTAAGATTTATGTCCAATTAAGGTATATCTTTCACTAGATAATATTCAAAAACTATATATAGGACTTTTTAATTTCCGAATAAATAAAAATTTAAAGAAATTTAATGCAGAGCGGACGTGTTGATGAAAGGAAACGCGATGGTTCGCCTTTGTTTAAAGGAAAATTTTCTTCCGGAATCCCATATTTTCTTGTCAAATAAAGAACAGTGGTAATTAAGAAGCTTCGAAAATTTAGAAAGATTTACATATTTCACCAGCCGCTCTAACCTAGTAGTAGTGTTTAAAGTCAAAACCAAACCCATCTCCATCTACTTGGCAGGCTTAGGCTAGCTTCTGAACCAATACCGTGTTTTTGGAGTTGAACTAACGAAATTAATAGGCTTCATTGTTTCGTCTTCAAAAAGGTGGCTAAAAGAATTTTTTTTGACTAAAAAAAATGGAGTTAAAACAAATTATAAATCAATTTAAAACGATATATTGTAAAACAAATAAATCAACCATTACATTGTAAAAACAAAGTCCGATATATAAGAAAAACCTCCCATAAATTAAGTGAGAATAAAAGCTACTACCACACAAGTAAGAAATAGAGTTTAAGAAAAGAGATTTAAAATAATAAAAAAAAGGGGTCTCTCTAAAACTATGAGCACTGACATATGTTAGAATTTTTGATTAGAGAGATCTGGAAGAGATAACATTGGAGTAGTTTAGTTTAAGCTAAATGTTTTAACAATGTTATCTTATAGCTAGTACTAATTTATTTTATTTTTATATATATATTTTATGCCTTAGCAACGAAGACAACTTAATTTACAAGTTCAACCGTACGAGAATGGACGGGCCATGCCTGACACAGTGAATCTAGACATTTAGTACGTGCATATTGTGCGTGCCAAACAAAACAAGAATTATCGAGCAGAGGATTCTTGGTATATTATATGAAGTTTAAGATATTATTAATTATTACGAGTTAGGCAACCTGCAAAGAAAAGGTGTGTCATGTTTTTGTTGCGCGTTGCATGAAGCATTTATATTACATGCAGACACTCAAATTGAATACTCCACTAATTATAATAAAATTCAATGGGTCGAGATAAAAACTTGACTATAGGTCACCTAATCCTCTACAAATATGCACCTCAATTAAATTTATAGTTACACCTAGATTATGTTTACAAAAATAATATGTGAGATTGGACTATATGTACTACTTTATTACCATCGCAGATTATTTTATTTCATAATTAATTTATTATTAAATTTATTGAATTATTTATGATTATTTCTAATGTCATTTCATATGTCAAAAGAGAATATATAATATTATATTTTCACTTGAAATTATAATTCATCATCAAATAACCTTAAAAATGATAACATATAGTTCACGTGATTAAATAGCAGACTAATTATGGAATAAAACAGTTCGTAAAATAATAAATTAATGCAAATAGTTCTATATATCCCACTTATCACTTTGCAAACAAACGTAATTTATATATTAATAAAGAAAGTAATATTAATTGGATAAAATGTATAAGAATAGGCTAATAATTTTATTTTAGACGAATACATAATTGATTATTCATATTGTGATTTACCACGATACTTAAATAAGAATGACACATTGCTTCACATAAATTAAGAAAATTAATATTTTTATAAATAAAATTTGATATTATTATAAGATTTTTTTCACATGAGTATGTGACTCATTTATTATTTATATGAGAGAGAAGTTGTGAGATTATCATTTTTACTCGTGAAAATATATAATTATCATGTCTTCATATTCTTATTAAAAAATAAGAATGTTGTGACGCCCCCAAAATAGGTTCATACAACCCATTTTGAGTCGCCAATAACATTCTACAAAATACAAATACAAATACAAATTTTTTCATTTACAACTAATAAGTGTTGTGCAAAATACGATAACAAAATACAAATACATCTTAAATTCTCAATACACTTATTGTCACACTAATAATAATGTATTGAGATACTTCTATTGTCTCGGATCATCACTCCATTTCCCGGCTAGTCCCTGCTACACTCTCTTTTCCTAAAGAGAACAATGGAACAAAAAGGAAAAGGGTGAGCACAAATAGCCCAGTAAAAAATATCATGACTAAGATAATGAAAAATAAAATTATCTTTAGCCTTCAACCGAAATAAATCAGAGATTTAAAGATATTATAATTTTTCAATAACAACAACTGCAGCGGAACGAACAATCCATTAAAAGAGTCAAGTAGATTATAATATCTACCATCATCTATAAGTTAAAGGATCACCACCAATATTTTATCCCTGTAACACCAATCAACAGTTCCTGTTCAACAACCTCTCTTCGCACTATGTGACAAAGATATTTATTTGTAACATCACCGGTCATGATCATGCCAAACGCCAGTTCATCTTTGCACTACGGGCCAAAGAGAACTTTCACCATACGCCTTTGTTTGTAACACCAAAAGTCATGATTATACCAATACACAGTTTGGTCAAAATCATATCACGTCAGTTCATCTTTGCACTACGGGCCAAAGAGAACTATCACCACAATTTTAAATATGAGGATGATGACAATGATATGAAATGAATACAGTGAGATCAAGAATAAGAATAAATATTTAATTTATCCAGTGTCGAAGGTTGACCAAATTGCCAACATGATGACCAAATTGTGGAGTCAAATTCGGGAATGATATTCAAGAATAAAATTCACGATTCAACTATATCGTATCAATCGAAATAGAAAGATTCAGGTGAAAAGATATTAGATGAAGCACAAATTATTAAGGATATTCTACAAATTTTCAGGGATTTTCACCATTTAAAAATAAGGTTCTCGAAACAAACAGAGATTTCTTATCATAAATGGAGAAATGTGAAAGAAAAAGATATATCCCTTAAAAAGTACAAAAGAAATGATACGTTATACGAGTATAACAGAATATATGAAACTGCAAATTTATTTTCACCCGTCATGCGGTAATCCGCGTAGATAGATTATTTCTACAAAAGATTAATAAGTAATGAATACGAAGAGTTATTCACCAGACATGCGTCAATCCGCAAGGACATGTTATACCCACATATTAATAAGGAACAAATGCAAAGGGATATTCACCAGGTACGACACTCCGTACATACAGGTTATTCCCCCAGAGTAATAAGGAATGAATACAGAAGGGTATTCACCAGGTACGACACTCCGTACATACAGGTTATTCCCACAGAGTAATAAGGAATGAATACAGAAGGGTATTCACCAGACATGCATCAATCCGTACGGACAGGTTATCCCCACAAATTAATACGGAATGAATAACAACATTTATGAGTATAATATCACTTACGAACAAGGAAACAAATGATATTACATGAGAGTATGAAAGAAATGATATCTCCTACCTTCGTTAATAAGTGATTGAATGTTGCTTTCTATGAAGTTTACTAACTTGGACAATACTAGTATTCTCATAAATACTCACAATAGCCTAGCACACTTAGAGAACTCAAGAAATTTAGAGAGAGGGGAAGTATATGCAAGGAAGGTGTGAAGATTTCTTAAGATAATCCCTCCTATTTATAGGAAAACCAAGTTTCATTAATTGCACAATAAGGGTTCGACTTATTACACTTTAGTACCTCCATCTTTGCCTTTTTTTTAATATAATCGTTCAAGTATTATCAATCTTGCATAACATCCCCTAATAGTTTCCACATGTAAACCAATAGTTCCGTCATGTGAACCAATAGTCATAGCATGTGAATTTCACAATTTCAATTAGGTACCCTTAAGTTAGACTCCAATTTTAACCCGTCAATAATGCTAAAATATCATATCAAATAATATGAGTTACAATGTCATGACAAAAAATAAAAAAGTACCATGCAGATGCTATTGTAAAATACTGTGCAATTGCTACTTTATCAATTATTGAATCAGTAATTTAAAATACTGTGCAATACCGTGTTCCTGTGAAATACCGCGTACTACTGTGGAATAACGCGTTTACCCTTTTTTTATTACCGGGTATTTCAACAGTTGCCGGTGATAATACTGTTGACAACATACTGTCATTTTCAGTATCCGACAATGGGGCCCACTATCGTTGACAATATTGTCATTGTGGGGCCCACTAATATTTTGTTATTTCGGCGCCGTCGTACGGTACCGAATATAATATTCCCCGACAGAAAGAATATTTTCTGACAAAAAGAATATTTTCCGACATACTGTTTATCAGATAATTTGTAAATAATACCCTTAATTATCATTTATAACAATTAAGCACTTCACTATTTAGAAAAATAATCATAAAGAAAATAATAAGTTTTATTTCATAAAGTCGGGATCTTACAAATGTTGCCCCTCTGCCCCTTACTCAGATCCGCCCCAGGGAAGTTAAGTAGGTAGGCACACTTTATATTTATTAAGTGAGAGCAAAAAACTACATTTATAATCTCAACCACATAAAATCATACAATTTATGAATGTGAGATACGATTACGCAGTGCAATTTTATGTTTTACAAACCTCATGACATAATTTTGTGTAACATTTACAGCTTCACTTTGAATTCTTTATGTAACTCTTTGAGAAGCTCTATTTCTCTTCGTATTTAGTAGGGGATAACACGAAACTGCATTTGTAACCGCAATTGCATAAAATCGTACATTTTTTTTGGATGCGATGCGGTGCGGGTACGCAGTGCAGTTTTTATTTTTTACAAACTCCATATTGTGTTTATGAAATAGGATATCCTCCATTACACATATCCTTCAATTTCTCCTAATACACATTTAGCGATATAAATAATACATTTAGCTACAAAATAAAATTTGACGCAAATAATTAGTGACACAATAAAATTCGTTGCAAACAATCAAGTCGTTGAAAATGTTGCTAAAAGTAATATTTGTGTCGTTAAATGTGTAATGAAAGAAATTGGAGGATAAATGTAATTGAGGAGATCCTAATCTTGTGGTTAGTGTTACAAATACACCCCTAAAACCGCACCGTACTTTATAATAAATTATATACAATAAATATTATGTTATAATGCATCTAATAAAATTTTAAGAAAATAATTTAATCTAATTTGAATTTTAGTCACTTTTAAATGTAATGCGGTTTTACATTTAGCATATATCCATTTAGCATACTAAAAATTAATTAGTTCCTTTTAGTTTTATGCGAATAAATATAAAAGACAATATAGTCCATGATAACCCCTGCTAGTACATGAAACATAAATGAGATGTGGTTACAATTTTATTTGTGGTAAGTTATTAAAATGTCTTTAATTAATGTAATAAAGTTTATGACTTCATCTTTTTTTAGTTTAACATTTATAATAGTAGTTTTTTACGTATAATTCAAGTAAAACTGCATTTTGTAAATTGAATTTTTAGTTATTTGAGTTATACATAAGATTTTTAAAATAATATGTATTGATGTAAAAATAAGATTTACAATATGAATTAGTAGTATAAAAAAATATATTATAATTTTTAAAATATTTTTGAAAACGATTATGCAAAACTGTCACTATCACTACTGCAATCAGACGTAAATGCAAATGTAAGAAATCATATAATTATAATCATTAATTATAATAATTATATATTATGATTAGGGTTGTGATTGATATTCATAATCGCAACATACCGCCACCTCTCATGATGTTCGCTCTTTGATAACTTTTGTTTTTTGTAATAACATTACAAATCATATATTGTGATTACGATAATAATCGGTGCTTATAATCACAACACAAGCAGCCTTCTTAATTTAGTCTTCACACTCTTTGATGATTTTTTATTATTATTATTATTATTATTATTATTATTATTATTTTGTGATATCATTAAGAATCGTATATTGTGATTATTTAAACCCTGCTCACCGCAGTTGTGGTTGGCCAGCACAACCGCCAACACTTGATCCACACCGTATTTGATGACTTGTTCATATAAACAAGAGTTCTTTTAAACAGATATCAAAATTGTATATTAGCGTATTTGAATTTTATTTATTTTTATTTTTATTTATTATTAGATATTTAAATATAAATAAATGAAATTCAAATACATAAATACTAATTTTTATGTCTAATTTTTATATGCAAATAGAATTTTTGTATAAATAAACTCGCATATCAGAAAAGAAATTATAGTCTACCAATGCGTATTGTACACGTCTCTAATCACAAAGACGTGTGCATCTAGAAAAGTGAGTAATGAAGACGGGAGGGAAGGAGGACAATTGGACAACTACTCTCACCAACGCACTATAAATACACACATATTCACATAATATCCACAACTTCATCCACCACCAGCAGCAGATAAGTAAGAGAGAGAATCGAGAAAATGAACTGTAAGGTGTTATCATCAAACGACATTAGCTACCATCTTTCCCCAATACCCAATAAAGTTTCTAGAAAATCAAACCTTGAGCCTTGTGGTGCAATTTCTTTCAATACCCATCTCAGAAATCCAGGCTTTTCCACCAGAACCTTGTCTGGGTCATATAAATCAAGAACAAATGCCGCCATTAAAAACATGTATGCCCCAGCTCAAACCACAGAGAGCTTTTATGAATTGTTGGGTATATCAGAGAGTGGGACCCTTTCTGAAATCAAGAAAGCTTACAAGCAATTGGCCAGAAAATATCACCCGGACGTTTCTCCGGCCGACCGGACGGAGGAGTACACACAAAGATTCATTCTTGTACAGGAGGCATATGAGACTTTATCTGATCCACATACAAGGGCTTTGTATGATAGAGATTTGTCTGAGGGACTGCACTTGGCTTTCTCTGCTAGAAAAAGGGTTGATTATGATCAGGTGTGTGTGTGTATATATATATATATTAATTTTGTACTGATTTCATATTTTGTCCCAAATTTTTAGAGTCCAGCTTTTCTAATTTATTAATTTTGTACTGATTTGGAACTTGATATGAAACAGGAGAGAGGAGATTGGAAAAATAGATGGCAGTCTCAACTAACAGAGCTGAAGCGTATGAGCAGGAACAATGATTCAAGAGGGTCGTGGGGAGCTCGAATGCGTCGGCAAAGAAGTGAATCATTTGCATTTTGAGACGCACACAAAAAAAAAAAAAAAAAGCAAAAAAACAGAGCACTCTGTTTTCATTTCTTATTTATCAGATCAGAAAACAGGGGATTTTGCTCTGTTTCGAACAGAGCTGTAGTCCCTTCTAAATCCATGTACATACTATATGATCAATTTAAAATTTTCTTTCTTTATTCATTTAGTTACCTGGATCCATGAACGGTAAAGATGAACATTTTAAGCTCCTCAATTTTACGTACTTGGAATTTAGTCCTTGTCAATTGTCATTAAGAAAAAATTGTCAAAGTTAATAGTTATATGAACGCGATGGAAATATTCAATAAACTGGACCCACCCTTTGAAGACTAAAATGTCAGTTGACATCCGTTGAAGAAAAGCTAAAAGTATTACTGTAATATCGTAGGTGAAATTTTGAGTCCAAATAAAATCATAATATAATATAATAAAATCTAATACATTATATTGAAAATATCCTCTTAAATTATTTTAGTCCATCAATTAATTTCAAGTAATACTTCAGCAGGTAGAGAGGTAAAGATTTGATGAGCTAAATAAAAATCATGTTTATAAATGACTTTCGTGTAAAGAATTCGTATATGTTTGTCCCACAAGAATTCTAATTATTTGATCAAAATTGGCTAGATTAGCTCTTAATTTAATGGACAAATGATAAAACTGTCTTGGACGAAAATTAATTTGATACTCAAAATTTAGGAATCTGCAATCAAGACCTCTAAGTATTTTGAAATAACAAAAGTGTTTCTTTTGGCCGGATCGATCAATTTTTCGCCGGAATATGCTACATGTCAATTTTTTTAATGTATTATTTATTTTATATATTTTAAGATAAAATTTAAAATATTAATTAATTACAAATGGAGGAAGAGGAAAGAGAGAAAGAGGGGAGAGGATATAGAAAAGGAGGAGGGCGGAAGAGAGAAAGAGAGAAGGCAACTACTTCACATAAAAAAAATATAAAAAAAAAATTGATCACAATACTTTACCATTAGGCTAATACCGTCATACTATAAAACATAAATGTAGAAGCCACGTTTTGAGTCTATAGTTTAGACATTATTAAGGGGGGTTTAATTAGGTGTAACTTTCTAAAATAGCCTCTCTTATCTGCTTTGGTCAATTCTGGTCACTGTGGTTTGGCCTTTGTTTGGTTGTAAGTTGTAACATTGGATGAAGATGATAACGACTTGCATGCACTATGGTCTATGGTCGAATATCTTGATGACTAAGCAACTCAGCTCCAATCCAATCCAATTCATTTTTTTCTTGTACTTCTCTGTTAACCATTTCATTTGAATCTAGGATATTGGGGTCCACTTGTTCTGCCCTTTGGGCTTCTGTTTAGGTTTATTGTTTGTTTCCCCCACTTCACTCACATGAAGAAGTGATTCTGATTCTGACTCTTTCGATGAAGACTCGAGTACAGATGTCTTTGTTTGTCTTAGAACTGCTAGCCCCTTCATCATAGTGAAAGGATAATCTTATCAAAATAAATAATGGAAAGGATAACAAGAATAAGAGGCTTGAATTGATTTTGATTTTGAGGACTAGTAAAAAAAAGTTTTTTTTTTTACATCTCAATTTCACATCGAAATTACTATCGGTACAAACATTTCGTACTCTCAAACTAATAAACTTTTGACTGAATTTATGATGGATTAAAACAACTCAAAGAAATGATATTGAGACGATGAAAATTATATGACACAATTTTGGTCAGGGGCGCAACGTTGGGATTTCCCAAATAAATATTACATTAGAATTTAGAGCTTTCTCTCGCTCTCATAGCAATAGCCGCTGAAGGAATTGGGATTGGACTTTGGAGTGCCGCTACACTTCATCTTCAATTCCACATTAAATTAACTCAAGTAACTAAGCATCCATCTTCACTCTCTTACAAATTACAAGTTACAATCCTTTATTTCTCTTCCATTTAATAATGTTAGGAATTTTTATTTTTATTTTCTTAGTCAAGAATTACATTCCTCAAAGATCAATGGATGGTACAAATTCTTCAACTGCAGAGTCTCAGCCTCCGAGTATAAACTAAATTCTATGGTCTATTGTAAGCTCACACTCGACTCAAACTCAAAAGTATGTATTCACTTGACTTTATGTATTCGTTTGTTTATTTTTATAAATATGGTTCAGATTACAATTAAGAGAAATTTTCCAAACGACCGAGAACTACACTACTGACGTAAGAAATGATCCCGACTTTGTTAATGTGAAACGCATCAGTGGGATTTGTTGATTTATAAGTTTTTATTTTAATGATGATAACATATATTTTGTATGGAGATATTTTGTAATTTTTAAGTTATGGACTGATTAATATTATTCATGTCTTAAGATCTCAAGTGGTCCAATGTAAAGAAAAAAAATTCTTAGAGACGCCACTGGTTAGGTCTCTAGGTTTTCATTTAGGAAATCAAGCTAAGAATTTTTAGTTTGGGTTATTAATTGCAAGACAATTTTATTTTTGCTGAAAAATAATATTTAAAAGGTTTCATGAACTTAAAATTCAAATCCTTTAAGAAGCTATATTATTTTGGAAACCATATTAATTGGGCAACTGTTCAGCCTTGATTTCCAAAGTAAAGATCTTTCCCATAAAAACTTGATTGAGCTGAGATCTTATCCATTATTTTAAACTGTTGATTTTGGTTAAGGGAACTGATGTTTTCTCATGTGTTTTTGATATTTTCACATGATCCTCTCTCACATGAGCATAAAATAGGTCTCACATTCATGTGAGAGAGAATCATGTGGAAATAGTGCTCCCCTTTTGTTAAAGATCTTATCTCTTATTTCAAGTTGTTGATTTTGCTAAATCTTATCCTTTAATTCAAGCTGTCTATTTTTCAAATTCAAATTCCTTTCTTAACAGTTTGATCCTATGTTTCATTGGAATTGCTAAAATTAAGCAATTGAGTTCTTTTTGCCGTTGGTCCTTCCCTCTATAAATATTTTCCACGGCTAATATTCAAATACAACAAATTGAGAAAAACTGTTCTCTCAAAGAAAAGTTTATAGCAATCTGATTTTGCCTTGTTATTAATTTATTGTTGCTGAAAATTTATAGATATGGTAATCATATTCGCTCTTGATTAAAACTTGTATACAAGTCTAGTGTGATTTGTGTTTGATCCAGTGATGGATAGGCCTATACAAAACAAGCTCTAAGGTTGTAGTGGTGTAAGCGGTTGCAGAGGTGTAAGAGGTTGCAGTTTTGCAAAAGGGTCAGTAATGTCTAATAAAGTTTAGAGCTGTTTGTACAGGGAGTTATTTTGTAACTGATTGAATATTATTTTTAATAAAGGAGTTTCCAATACCAGTTGGTATTGGACGTGGATCATACCACTAGATTAGAGGGTAGGGGCTGAACCACGTAAAAATTTTGGTGTTCATGATTTGTTAATTATCTTGTGTGGTTTGCTTAATTTTGCATTATATCATTGTTCATACACTGCTTAGTTAAAATCAAAGTAATATAAAGAAAGTTCTGCATAACAGGTTTAAATAAATACCTAAGCAGACATGTTCTAACTTGTCTGTATAGTTTAAAGAAGGTTCTGCATAACAGGTTCATATAAAACACTTAAGTAGACATGTCATAACCTGTATGGATAATTTCTTTAACAGAAAATTAAAAAGTGGTATTGGTATAACATTAAAGCAGATACACCTATTCAACCCCTCCCCATTTCCTTTTAAGTGTGCACATACTGAATTTCAGACTTGCTCAAAAGTTTGTCCAAGAAAAGAAACATGTTGATTACCTTTTGGTTTATTTGTTGATAAAGTTAGTATTAATTTTACTTGTTGCAACCGTAAGTGTTAAAAGAGTATTTTCAAAAATGAATATTGTCAAGAGTTGTTTGCACAATCGGATGGGTGATAACACGATGAATGATTGTTTGGTGATTTATGCTGAAAAAGAAATATCGGATGCAATCAATACAAGAGATATTATGTAATAATTTCAATAGATGAAGAAAGAATGTTATTGTAATTTATTTTGAATATTTTGTAATCCATATTCTTATGAGACATATTTTAATTTTAATGTTTTTGCAATTTTTTTATTGGTAAATTTTGCAATAGCGAGTATAGTATGAAGAAAACCTTCTTACTTTAATAATAAGTGTAGGAAACATTTTCTTCAAATCTACTAATGAAAAATCTCATCCCAACAGTAGGAAAGTTTGAAACTTGCTTTAGTTCAAGTTTATCAGGTCAATAGTTAACCGAACACCTCAAATCATAAAGTTTATTTTCCTTTTCTGTACTTTCCCTTGTTGCAAATATATTTGTGTAATGTGAAAGCAAGCAGGCAGGGAATTTTATCATTTCATATACAATAAAGAGGCAACATGCATAAAACTTTCTTATTTCAATTATTCTTTCTACAATAATATTTCGGTAACAAAAGATCACATACAAAAAAAAATACAAAATAATATGTATAATACTGATTGATTATAATTATTTCAAAAATTGTCATTTAGCACGCCTCTATTTTATCCATTGTTTCGAGATTTTTTTAATTTTTTTTTAATTTGCTAAGTAAAAAGAAGAAGTTAATATTATTGAAATTCAGTGTATATTAGGGATATGGGCCAAGGGGAGTAATGAGTTTTGGGATTTTATACCCTTACTTATTACGTAGAGATTCTTGCTGGACTTATGTTAGAGACATAGGATTCAAAGCCCATTGGGCTGATGGCTCGGGACCAATATATCACCTCGATGATGGGCTGATAACTGAATTCTATTACGAAACCCAATCTTTCCGTTCAACATCACCTCCGCTTTTATTGCTTGGTCTGTTTTTCGATGACATAATTCGTTGACATTCAATCGATAAATCTACGACATTAATATATTGTATCGTATTACTAGTAGTTTGGTAAATCAGTTCGATTTTCCGGTAGATTTAGAGAGATGGCAGCTAATTTCTGGACTTCAACACATCAGTGAGTTTCAATTCCATAGCATCTCGTTTACTCTTCCTTCTCTTTATTGTCTATGTTTTGATTTTGATAATCCTTATTCGGGTTGCGTTTTTAATCGTATTTATGCAGGAAACAGCTTTTGGACCCCGAAGAGGTGGATGTTGTCCATCAGCTTGACAAGGAGAGGGGGTTCAGTCTTGAAGATTTCAAGCTCATCAAGATGCATATGGCTAACTGTAATTATCTCTATTATTTTAGCAAATTTTTCATCTGGGTATTAGCTCATAAGCATTAATCTGTTTGAATTCTAAAAATTGAGAAATTTGTAGGGAAATCATTATTTGGTAAATTTACTATTCCTGAAGTTAACTTCTTATGAACGACTCCTTGTTTATCTTAAATGAGTTTGTTTTCTCAACTCTTTTTGGGTGATAAGTTGTGTTCTCTACTTTTTTGTCCAAACAGCCATCTGCCATTTAGGCTTTTAGCCTCTTAAAATGCCTATCAGATAAAGTCAAAAAGATCTCATCTGTAGTTACTTTTGCTATTTATGAATGCATTAACACTAAACTGGTAGTTATGCAATAAACATGAATTTACAAACATGTGTTCAAGGTGTGGATTGTTATCAGCATTCCTTTGTTTATGATCACATTCCAATGACGAAGAGATTTTGTCAAACTCTACTGACTGCTCATATTTGTTATATCTTCTTGAGAGTCTTCATTAGGAATGTAGTATTCCCAGTCACGTAGAAACAATTGAGAACTGGAAGTGCTTTCTTGTTGTTTGTAATATTCTTTTGGATGTCTTGTTTGTTAAATTGAAACAAATGGTTTCTCGATTGATATTTTTCATGCAAGTCTTATGAATATAAATCAAAGTATGCTTTCACATAAGTATACATGCGTTCCTGTCATATATTACATTTTGGTTAATGTAACTAAATTAGTAAATTTCTTTTAATTTTCTAGTCATTTGAAGTAAACTGAATTTCGCTGAATCGGTTTTAGAATTACAACTCTATTTGTACAATGCTCCCAAATGTCAGAATTGGGTTCAAGTGCTGAATTCCAATTCTGGGTAGTAACTTTGTTCCCAATTCCGCGTGCCAATCAGGGGCTTATATGCTTTCAAATATCAGCAATTTCTTATATAGCGTAATGGAGATTTTTGCTTGGATAATACCTTTCAAGAAACTTCTAGTTGTAATAGCGACTTGAAGCTTCTTCTTCTGAGACTGGTAATGTGGCTGACCTAGATGTGGCATTTCTTGTTGCTGATCATCTTTGTTCATTTTGTTTGCTGTGATGACATGAAGTTTTTATATTCTACGTTTTTATTTTACTCCCCCCGTCCTGTATTAATATCCCCACCTGATGCATTTTAAGAAATTGAGGGGAATGTGTAGAATTTCTGTGCAAAATTCCATCTTTACCCTTCAGGGACCACTTCCATATTTGAATGAATGTATAGTTCTACGTGGCTCGAAAGTGGGAACTTTATCAAATACAAAATCCTATTCAAAGTGAAAATTTTAAGTTTACATGGTTTTGTGACATCCAAAAATGAAAAGGTTAATGCCTAAAATGGGACTGTGAGACTCGTGAGAGTAATACAAGGCTATATCAAACCATGTTCCTTAAAAAGTAAATGAAACACATGCCACTGGTATGCAAAATCTATTACAGCAACTGCTTATAAACTAAAGTTATTTTTTTGATAGATATCGACACTGCTATAAAACTTGTCTTCCATGTTTTTATCTCCTTACATCTCCTCATTTTGTACTTTTTCCTGTTTCAGACATCGCAAGATTGGCTCAAAATGTGAAAGTTAGACAAAGGTTTTACCTTTCTTTCTCATAGTGTTTCTGTACAATTTAGTAATTTTATATTTCTTATAATGCTTTTCTAGAAATTTATGTGATCTCTAGCAATTTGTGTGATATATTAGCAAACTTTGAGGTGAACCAACTCTTTTTAATTTCTGGATTATATTTGTTTATGCTTTAACATAATTCCTTGTAGTATGTATTGAAGTGAATGGCTAATTGTAATAGCTGTTCCCTAGAGTATAAATTTCAGGAATTTTATGTAATTTTCTTTATTTGTCAAGATGTATCGCATGGTTCCAGAAGTCGCTGACATAAAATAATCTTTACATTTGGCTACTTACAAAGTTGAAAACAAAAATCTGATGTTTGTCTAATACTTATTTGGGAATCTGATATCCAGGATGGCTGGATGGGTGTTCTTTCCATAGTTGAATTACTAAAACTTGATTCTCATCTGAAATAATGGCTACCTACTTATCAGAGAGGAAAATACATGAGATAACAATCTGTATGCAATGCAATATATATATTCTAGCATGATCATGGGTGATCTCAAGGGATAGGTTTAAAACTATCTACTATTTAGGACCGAAGAAAATATATTCAACAAGAGTTAATTGAATTTTGTTTCTATTGGGTTGCGTAGCATAAGAATATTCAATATTGTGAAGGCAGTGTTACAGATAAGGCAGAATGAATTCACATTTGCATCGGGTCCTTCTCATTTACGTAGCGTTACTGCCATATAGATCTCTTGTTCACTTCCTTGTTATTAATGGACTTTTACTTAACAAAATTTTACTAATGAAAAATAAATAGATGAAATGGTGTTTTCAGTTACATTTTTTAAAACATTATTGTAGTTCCTGCATTTAATCTTTATGATATCAAAAAGTGTTGTATTATTTCTTATATTGCTAATGGCAGTTAATCCTATGACAATGTATTTATACTAGTCAGCTTACTCTTTCAGGGTTGTAGCTACTGCTGTTACTTACATGAGACGAGTTTATACCAGGTATATGTTAGAATTGCTTGTGATGGAAGAATTGTACCATTAATGACCATCTAGATGGTCTTTGCTTGAACAGTTTTTGCTTATTGTTGGTTCTTATTAAGTTCTTCGCAAAGTATGATGCATATGTCTAAAACACAATTCATTAACTTATTTCAGATGCACAAACTCTGTTCTTGTATGATGCATACTCTGAACCATTAGTTTAACTCATACTCTGAACCATTAGTTTAGAGTATCAAATTATCAATGCAGGACGACCAAATAATAGAGTATCAAAAGCTGCAAGTCATTTTCCTTCTTTGGTTTATTCTTCTTTATATTCTGTGATTATGTTCGATTTCCATCTTTGTGCCCTCAAAATAGTGTGAGTACTTTTGATCTTGAAATAAGAGAAGAAAGAAACATGTTTGCTCCTTGCTTCGGCGACTCTTTGTAGGCAGTTGCTCTGCAGGTTCTAAGTTGAGTGGCAATGAGCAGTACATGATTCTGGAAAGATCATAAGCACCATATTTGATATTACCCTAAGAAAATTGACACACACACACACATATATAATTTGCTGAACATCATTGGAACGGATATAATCCCAGGAACTTATATTTAGAATTGAATTGTGTTCATATATGGGGCGCTCTCACTTATTTTCTGAATTGCTTGCGATAAAAATTGCACCTTTTTTTTTCACATAAATTTAATTTTCTCAACATTCAGATATTTAGAAATGTTTGGTCCAATTAAACAGAAGCTTAGCTTGGACATTGTGGTCCTATATTTGCCTTACTTGTTCAAACATTAATCCTATAGCTTGCTGAGGGTTATCTCCCCTGCTTTCAGGAAAAGTATGACTGAATATGATCCTCGTCTGGTGGCTCCTACATGCTTGTACTTGGCATCAAAAGCAGAGGAAAGCACAGTGCAGGCTAGGCTTCTTGTGTTTTATATCAAAAAAATACGTAAAGATTTTCACTGAACTTGCATCCTATTAATTATTCCATGATCCTTGGAATTCAAAAATGGCATGTTCTGTTCGTACAAGCAATAATGAGATCTGCTCTACTTTAATTTTGCAGATTCAGATGAAAAGTATAGGTTTGAAATAAAAGAGATACTTGAAATGGAAATGAAAATTTTGGAAGCTCTCAACTATTATTTAGTTGTATACCACCCTTACCGTGCATTATCTCAGTAAGTATTTTTCTACAAGTTACTTAAATTTTGATGTTACTCATCATGGGGTGTAGTTGTGGGATACCCATCTTGGTATATTCTGGTTTCTATAGGATTTGTTTCTACTTATTCTAACCTCTATAACCTAGAACTTGACCGGGGTACTCAACTCTTTCCCCTGTATACTAAATTCTTTGTTCCCAGAGCTCAAGTCACATGCTGGGTCCATAAGAAAGGTGTTAGGATCTAAACCTAGATCCTAAAAATTATTTGAACCCATGATGGAAATAGAGTTCAGATTTAGATCTGAGAGTGGAAGAATGGGCAGAAAAAGAAGAACTTGGGGAGGAAGAATGGATAAGGGAGAGAAATTTCTCTCAGTATTCAGTATTCAAATTCATTCACATTAAGCATAAAATAGAAAATATATCCACTACTCATTTTTACACTGCTAGCTAAAATGAGTCGCTGATACCTAATCCTTATCCTAACATCCCTGTATATGGGTCATGTGAGGTTACATTATGTAACAGCAATCAAATAATAGAATTTTACTAGGGTTTCTCCTGATAAAAGGTTTCTAAAGAGTTGTCTACCCTGATATGATATTTCATTGGCACGTACTGGCCATATGGGATATGTGTATGACGCTTATGTTGAATACACTTCTTTAAGTGTTGATAGTCTGTCTATTCCCGGCACTCCAACCTATAAAAGAACAGTTTCTTCAGTACTTTCCACTCAAAATCATTTTTATCAAAAGTTAAGAAGAACAAAAATGTAGAAGAAGATGGCTCAAGAATTGTGCTGTATAGAGTATCTGAACATCATGAGGTAATTGTATGGTCAACTATTGTGCTAAGATGCAATCTTGATGAATTTATTGTACATTCTCTAAATAGTCACTCTTTAACACCTGGTTCCCAGGAAGTTTTCGTATTCTGTTAGAATTTGTTATGTATAGGAAATCTTTCGTGTTTTGAACTTTTTTACTCCTATTCAATTCTCTATCTTCATTAGGGATTCCTACCAAGTTCTGGTTAGTGGTTACTCATAGTTACATTGGTGCATGCCTTTTAGCCACCTGAAGTTGGTCTTTCTTATTATGTTAGCCAGTCTAACTTTCATCATATACAGTTTCCACTGATCATTCTCATCCTTATAGGTTGCTGCAGGATGCTGGCATGAGTGATTCTACTCAATTAGCTTGGTAAGAAACAGTGTACTCAACTTTCTGAAGTTATTGGTTTGACACATATAACACCCTCTGGATATTCTAAAGAAAACAAAATTATATCCTTTATATGAGGGGATGATTGATAAAGATGTGGAATACATCTTTGTCGGAAGGACTCTGAAGTTTTGAACTATTACCATAGGAGATTTTGTGGATAAGAGTTACTTGATTAGACTTCTGGCCTAATGATCTCATTCTAGTACTTTTTGTTTACCCCTTTCTTGATTGCAAACATAATTTTCACTTCCTTAATTTTAAATATAAAAGTTGTGACAAGAAAGACTCAATATAGCTTGATGATACCAATAGCAAGCCATCTCTGGGAACATGTTTCCATTATCACGCTCTGTACACAGTACACACATTCTAGGAATTTTTTGATCAGTGATGATATGCATCTACAACTCGATCATTCTAATCAGTAGACCCAACATAAAACCAATTGTGAAGAATAGCTCATTGGACCTGCAGAGCACGCCAAAGGTTTTCATGAATCAAATACATCATCAGTTCATGGGTTCCATAATACATGCCCTTTTGTTTCAAAAGGTTGAATCTCTAGGTGCAGAAATAAGAATTTTGCACGTGAAGTAGAATGAGACACTGTAAGAGTACAGGATTGAATTTAGTTCTTTATCCTTTCTGGAAATTGCTGATATAGTTTATAGAAATTGTCATTTTTACCCCCTGTTTGGTGACCATTCTCTATTCCACAAAGCATGAATTGCTTCATTATCTCCTTTCAGTTTTTGCCTATTGTTTAATTAGATTTGATAGTTATGAGAAATTTTAAGAAATATCTTGAACCGTACAGGGGACTTGTAAATGACACCTATAAGATGGATTTAATTCTCATACATCCTCCACATTTGATTGCATTGGCCTGCATATATGTTGCTAGTGTGCTCAAAGATAAAGAGAATACTGCCTGGTTTGAAGAGCTACGAGTTGACATGAATGTGGTAAGTTTATATACTAAACACTCTCTCTCTCTCTCTCTCTCTTTCTGTTTCTTCATGTTCAAATTGCTTGGTTGACACAGTACTGTGTCTGGTGTCCCTTGTACTCACCCATCGAGCCTTCACCACATCTCTCGTTAACGAGATGTGAACCTACCACCTTGTAAGGATAGCATTGTTTAGGGAAAAGCATAAAAACTCTTTTACTGTTGGATTGAAATAACTGTATAGGTTGCTTGTATTTCTGACCATTAGCCATTTCTCTATGCTTTGTTATAAAAGCCATAGACATTACTTTCTAGCAGCTTCTTGTGGACTACCTTAATTGAAACATGTTATAGGTTTTGAAGTCATTCCATTCATGTGCTTGTTGCTTGAAATTGTGTAATTTCACCATCTAGAAATACCTAGTATAGGAAGCTATGATCCTTGACGAGTGATACTTTTTTCCTGGATATAATTAAGTTTGATAAATTTGGTTCATTGATAAGGAGCAATTATGGTTTTGCTGCTGTTAGATTCTCAGTGATTTATTTGTCTTTATCTTAGATATTTGATATGCTTACGCATGCAGGTGAAAAATATTGCAATGGAGATTTTGGATTTCTACGACAGCCACAAAATGATCACAGAGGAAAGGGTACACGGTGCCATGCACAAGCTAGGCTTGAAACAATAGATGTTGGCAAATTAGCTCCTCTTTGGCTGTTGTATGTTGTAGTATTTATTTCCAATGATGTAGTGGTCACTGTATTCCATTGGAAGTACGTCTGATTCCATCAGACTAGAGCTACTAAATTGTTAAAATTTCTAGTAGGTCCGTTTCAAAACAAACAGAATATGGGGAGAGTTCCGAATGTTTGAATTGCCGTGAAAAAAAAAATTATATACAAAAATCTATTGCTAGAGGGTGAAATGTGAATGCATAGTAATCAAGACGCCTAGGAGTGAATTTGGCTTATTCTCCCTCAGCTTAGCCCCCTCTCAAAATTTGGAAAAAAAAATCTACATTTTTATTTTATTTTATATTATATAGAACAACTAATATAATCATGACATGTGAACTTGAAACCTAAATTTAAAAGTTTATATGAAACTATAGAACATTAATTTCTATGATTATTAACAAGCATCATATTCGAATTAGTTTCTTTTTCCTTTTTTATATTTTTAATAAAAATTTGACCAAATTTATGAGATTTTTATTTAAAACAGGCGTAACTTTGGATGTGATGGTTGCTAGGTAATTTATTCTACCCACATACGTGACAAACATTTGTACATTATACAATTCCATTTAGAAAAGCCAAAAGAAGAACGGAATAAGAAATCTCAGCTGTCATACCAATCGTTAGATCTTACTTGCCTCACAAAAAAGGGAAAGAAAAAGACACCCGACTGAACTCTAGATATTGAGCTCTTCTACGTGAACATAAAAATTGGACATGAGTGTATTTGAATTTTACTCAAATATTTTTTTTAATAATTACACAAAATAAGATTAAAATTAAAAAAAGTCTAAATAGTATAAAATGGTTTCTCAATCTTAAAAACTATTTTTTTCATCTTTTATTTGATTTCAAAATATTTTCACCTACATTCTTATTATTATAATTATCTACTTACCGGTATGTCTTATTCTCATACATTTTCTAATTTCGTTTACCTTATTTAAAATTCATATTCTTGATGACAATAATATTCGATTATATAATACTTTTTTTTATTAAAATTATATAAGTATAATTATTTGAGTTTAAAAAAGATTGAATATGTGAATATATAAACAAGTAAATCATTAATTTAAAGATAAATACTATCATTTATATTATATACACAATAATTACTATTGTAGATTTCTAAATGTATTTAATTTTTCATCAATAATCAGGTATAAATTATTAGTTAAATAGTATATTTTAGAAGTAAATATTTTTTTTTTATAAATATCATTGCACACAATATTAATCTATTATTAAAATTAATATATTACTATAATATAATACAAAAAATATAAAAAATACATTAATTTTATAATAAAACTCTTGCGAGCTAGTATCAGTAGTCGATAGAGTTGCATAAAATCTAGATTGGTCAAAACTTTATTTTCTTGTTACTTTGTTTCTGGGTTTGGGTTTGGGTTTGGGTTGGTGTAAAGGTAGGTAAGTCTCTTCCACTCAGATCCGCAATAAGAGGGTGTCCATTTTTATCTTCTTTCTATCAAGGTTGGTGGCATATTCCATTCCCCAATTCCATTTACATTTGAGCTCGTGGGTCCCGGTCGAGTGGGTTCACTGTATTGACTGTCAATTTTCATCATGGGTTGGTAACGAACCCGCAGTCGCACCACCCACCTATTTTGACACTTTTCTATATATGCATTGCCCAGAAACCGAAAGAGAGAAAGAAAAGGGCTACTCAGATCTTGCTGCTCTTACAAAAAGCATCCATCTTGTTAGGGGCCCAGTTTTGCGTGATGAAATTCAGAAGAGACAAGTAGAAATTTCTTTCACTCCACACATTCCAAGATAAAACGCCAGCCGTACGTCTCAATACCACTGCATTTCAATAATTATCTTTTCATCAATCTCTCCTCTTTTAATAACAGCCGCATCATTTTATTTTTTGAAATTTCCATATAAAGTTTCGATCTTTATTCTTTATTATCTGAGGGCTGTGTTGTATTGATTTGATATCTGAGAACCCTTTTGCGTTTGCACTGTTTTCTTAATCTGGGTTGCTCGGGTTTTGAAAATATTGGTTAGCTCTATTATTGAGAAGACTAGATAATTCAATTGGTTTTGGAGTCTTGTTGAATTTTTTTACATTTGGGTAGTTGGTGTGTGGGGTTTGCTTGCTCTTTAGGGTTTGTCAATGGGCGCTTTAGGTGGGGGGCATTACAATGTGGAGCTAGAGAATGGAGTGAATCTAGGGGTATTTAGTGAGCTGGAATTTGAAAAACAACCAGAGACCAAGGCAATTGAGGATGCTGTGAGAGTCTTGTTGCTGGGTTTGGGTGAGGACATCAATCGAGAAGGTCTTCGAAAGACCCCATTTCGTGTTGCCAAGGCCCTCCGGGAAGGAACAAGAGGTCAGTTCTCTATGGTGTGTACTCATTTATGCTACTGCTTTTTATCTAGCTTACCTCAAATTTTGTCCCTTATTTTTTGTCTTTTTGGATAAGGGGTGGAAACTATTGTGGTTTTGTACTTTTTTGCTAATCAGGCACTTCATAGTTTTAAGTTTTACTAGTTTTGGGACCATCCGAGTAATGGTTAGCTGCCCTGTTTAGAAGCGGAATGTGGTTTGACTTGAGTTATAGTTGTCCCCTTGTCCAAATCAGGAAGAAAGCTTATGAAGGACATTTATTGTTTATGAGTTTTGTGGTACGGGGTTGACTCACAGTGTCACCGTCTAATGCATGTGCTTATATCTACTTGCTGTAATGATTATGGATATGCAAATGATGACTTATGTTAATCGTCTGTTCCTTTTATTTTTAAATTTATGGGGAATCCTTATATTTCCAAGGAAATTTGAAATTTTGCAATCACGGCTCTAAATAAATGTGGGATGTACTTGCTATTTATGTTTTCCTCACATAGGGATAATTGTTTGGTTTTCACTAAGATATGGCTTTGCTTTGAAGCTGGGATGTTACCAAGTTGCTTGTGGGACTTGCATGCATATGGTTAACAGTTGATATGATACTGATGTAATCTACCAAATTTTGCTTAGACTTGACGCAAAAAGTTTCATCAGGAGACAGATAGGAAAGAGATTACTGCTTTAATTGGTTGTAATGTCCAAGTTAGCATCTCTATTGTTTTAAAACCATCGCAGCTATCCACTTATGGTCCAAAACTTGCAGTGCTACTTTGATCACCATAGTAATAACCCATCAAAGGAGAGGAAAAAAAAGAAGCTAAATCTTTGCTGGTTATTACATTTGCATTGCGAAATACTCTTTTATAGTCTTACAGCACATATATCTATATATGAAACAGTTTATAGACTTGTGCAGAATAACATGACTATATATAGGTGTATAAGAAAGTAAGATACAACTTTAATGAGCTCTAACCCTTTAATTGTGGTTCTTATTCTGTCCAGTTCTACATTTAAGCAGTCATTAGTTTTTTGAATCACATCAACCTTCTTTACCCTCATTGTCTAAGGAACTGTTATTTGTAGCAAAAGCTCTGCTAGTGTTAGAATTGTAACTCAAGTTACTTCTACAATTTCAGGTATTTAGACAAGTAATTTCCACAAGAATGTGACAATTCTTGAAGTTATTGTGATAGAATAGAATAAAACTAGTTTCCTGAAAACATTTCACACTACCAACTTTATTCATTTTTTTCACTCTTTTATGCTATTGCTTTTATTATTTTTTGTCCCCATTCTTCTCTCTTCAATATTTCTGGATAAGACGGTGGAAACTAGTGGGGTCTTTGTATTGTGTATTTTGTTGCTAATTAGGCACTTCCTTGTCTACTAGTTTTGCTACCATCCACTAAAGGTTATAGCTTCCCTTAAGAAGCAAAGTGTGTATGACTTGAGTGAAAGTTTTGTTCTTATCTCCAAAAATAAGGAGGAAGAAAGCATATGGAGGATTATAAGGGAGGTATTCTGTCATGTGAGACTGACTCACAGTTTCACTGTCCAGTGCACATGCTCATATCTACTTGCTGTAATGAATTTGAATCTGTAAATAAAGGCTCGTTGTTGATGTGTATCATTTGAAAGGAATTACATGCTTTGAAGCTGACCTGTTCTGATTTGCATATGGCATAATTCATGCAAGAAGTTTCATCAAAATAGGAAAGAAAGTATTTATTCAGCTCAATGTTCTAAAAATTGTTAGGCGAACCTAGGCGGCGGAGGGGGCGCCTAGGCCGCCTAGGCACTGTCAAGGTGTTTTCCTAGACAGATTAGGTGTTTTCTTAGGCAATCTCATTTATTTATTTTTTATTGTATATATCAACTTGTTATACTATACAAAATATATAGTATATGTAATTTTTTTAAATTTTTCATGAAACATTATATAAAAAAAAATCTTTTAAGGCTTAATAAATTTATTTAAGTATTGTAGAGTTTCAAAGTAGAGGTCTGATTCTGCTTAGGTGGGGGCCTAGGCGCCTATCCAAATCAAGGCAGTAGAGGACCGCTTAGCGCCTAGACATGGATTAATTAGACCAAAGCAGGGATTTTTAGAACACTGCTTCAGCTGGCTATGATTTCCAAGTTAGCATCTCTGTTGTTTCTAAATCTTTTCATCAACCCGTGCTACCTTAACTTACAACATGCGTATAGATATGAAAGATATTACAGAATTATGTTGAATATTTGACCATATATATATATATATATAAGCTTTACCAAAAAGACGGGAGTCAAAATATGCTTGGTTTCTTAGCCCACTATAATAAAGTCTAAGACCTTAAGATATGCAACTACGTCAGTCAAACTATAAATTTAAGCAGTTATTGAGTTAATAAATCATATCAGTTTTATTTACCCTCACTTTCTCAGGAACTGCTATTTGTAGCAAAAGCTTATTCATACTGATTCTTGGAGTTAGTGATAGTTTCTGAGGACATTTCACACCACCAAGTTTATTCATTTGTCCACTTTTCTTTCACTTAAGCACGGGATCCCCAGTTTTTCTTATTCTTTGTCGTACTGTATACTTACTAGAATAGGCTGTTATGCATGTCTAATGTGCACATTTCTTGTTGCGCATGCGTTGAATGTTACTGATAGAAAACCACTCTATTATTTTGCACTTGGACAGGTTACAAGCTAAAGGTGAAGGACATCGTCCAAAGTGCTTTATTCCCCGAAGTTGGCTTGGAGAGTGGAGTTGGTCATGCTGGAGGAGTGGGTGGGCTTGTTATGGTTCGAGATCTTGACCTGTTCTCATACTGCGAGTTGTGCTTGCTTCCGTTCCAGGTTAAGTGTCATGTCGGTTATGTCCCATCTGGGCAACGAGTTGTAGGCCTAAGCAAGCTCTCTCGAGTAGCTGATGTCTTTGCAAAAAGGCTACAAGATCCACAACGCCTGGCAGATGAAGTTTGTTCAGCTTTACAGCAAGGAATCAAGCCAACAGGGGTTGCTGTCGTTCTCCAGTGTTCACACATTCATTTCCCAAACTTTGAATCAGCGTTTCTCGACTCAAATCACCACGGATGGTTCAAGGTAGTAGTTACTTCTGGTTCAGGAGTTTTTGAAAATGAGAAGGAAAATATTTGGGGTGAGTTTCTGAGTCTTTTAAAATTCAGAGGCATTGAAGTAGAGAATGCCCATTTACGAAGCTCTGTCAACCAGTTTTGGTGCCCATCTCGAACTTGCTCTAAGATTGAACCAGCGAATTCGGAAATGGTTAGTGCAGTAGCTTCAATTATTCAGTCTTTGGGTGAAGACCCGCTAAGAAAAGAACTTATAGGAACTCCTACTCGTTTTGTGAACTGGCTGATGAACTTCAAAAACACTAATCTGGAGATGAAGCTAAATGGGTACAATCGTGATAGAATGGATCTTTTTAAATCCAGTGGGAACAATGGTCATCTTGAAGAATCTATCCGTTCTGAGATAAACTTGTCACTCTGGTCCCAGTGCGAACATCATTTGCTTCCATTTCATGGTGTTGTGCATATAGGATATTTTGGCGCTGGAGTCGATCCCATTGGAAAATCCCTTTTACAGTCGATAGTGCATTTCCATGGTTTCAAGCTTCAAGTGCAGGAAAGACTCACTAGACAGATTGCCGAAACTGCTTCATTGCTGGTGGGCAGAGATGTAATGGTAGTGGTAGAGTGTAACCACACTTGTATGATATCTAGAGGGATTGAGAAATTTGGCAGTAATACAGCTACAATGGCTGTCTTGGGTCGATTTTCTACAGAATCTGCTGCAAGAGCAAAATTTTTGCAGAGCATTCCATCCCCTTCAACTGCTGGAGGATGATATCTGATAGAATACAGTTGCTATATTATATTCTCAACAAGATTCCTGACTTGGACTGTCTGGCTGGCTGCTGTGGCACCGTGTGACAAAGAATTTATAAGCAGACTGACTTAACACAGATGGTTTGAAGAAATTCGGGTCTTGATCAGAGTAATGTTTTGTGCTTTAGATTTCCATTCAAGTATGTAGTGGTAGGTTAATTGAGCAATGTTTTTTTGTCCTCCCCTTATATTTTCTGTAGACCCAGAGAGATCCATTTGAGCCTGTAGTCCTCGAAGATTACTAGCATTTATAGTTGGCCCAAGGAAGCTCTACCCGTAGGCAACTTGTGCCAAATTACTGATGACATTTTCGGGTATATCCCTTCATATTCAAGTCTCTTAAATTTTTATTTTTATTTTGCTAATTTTGGGGTTTGGGGGGGTGGGGGGGGGGGGGGGGTTTGAGCCTTGGACTTCTTGTTTGCAAGAGGACAAGGCTACAAAGCGGCAAGTCTCTTAAATTTTGTGGCTTGCTCTCACCAAATGTTGGTTACATACTTGGATGTTTCTGAATTTTTTTTTCTTGATGTTATTTTTCTATCCTAAATTATCAAATTTATTCACGCATAAACTATGGCTCATTAACTAGATTTTGCCGAGGCAATGGCTTAGCCAAAAAGGAAGGTGGCAACACTTAAAATTTTCTTTTTGGTTGCTTACACAGCCACATTCATAACTAAATCAATTGAATCATAGACCATCTTAATTAACATGAAAAATCTTCAAAACAGATTCATGCTTGGGCTACTTGTTCTTTGGCAATCAAAGGCCTCCAAAATCTTATATCCAATTGATCTTCCGGTGTAAGTAGCGAATTACTATCCATTATAACGGTTATACCATGTCATTAAACCTATTTGGTGCCAAAATTCAAGAAGATAAATCCACTAAACAAAACTGGCAACAAATCATATCGGGTAGGACATGTAATTTTAGATCATTGAGAAACTGAATATATTTAGTGTCACGTTTACATTAATACAAGCTCCCTCAGTTCCAAATAACATGAACACAGTTGGATACAAGAAACTGAATATATTTAGAGTCACATTTACGTTTTCAGTAATCTCAGCAATGTGCTGTCAGATACTTGAAAATCAGATTTTGGAAGGTCTGTACATCATGTTCTTATGGCTCCACGATTATTTTTCCCGTAGCATGGCCATCAATGCTCTTAGCCCAAGCATCTTCAGCCTTACTCAGTGGATATTTAGAGTCGATCACTGTTTTAAGCCTCCCTTCCTTCACCAACTTAACAAGGTAAGCCAGGTTATCACCTTTAGGGATTAGAAGCAATGGCACTAGTTGCTTCCCAGAGAAGGTGATTTTCTTTGTAATGAAAGTCCACATGGCCTTAGGGCCAGGTGTAATATCAATTACCTTCCCCTTAGAGCTCAAATTAGGCTCAAAAGTAGACCAACTAATACCTGTGGCACAGTGGATCACAGCATCGTATTTCTGGCCTGATGAACTTTTCAGAGCTGCTCCATCTGGTGTCTTGTAGTCGAGAACCTCGTCTGCCCCTAGACTCTTCACCAGATCAATGTTGCGAGCGCCACAAGTGGCTGTGACATGTGTGTTTCCGAGCTTTGCCAGTTGAACTGCATATAAACCAACACCGCCTGAAGCGGCAGTGATAAGAATATTTGCCCGGGGACCACTAGCATCAAGCTTGATTCCAGCAGACTTGGTCAAGGCCTGGTGAGCAGTAAGACCTGCAATAGGTAGGCCAGCACCTTCGGCAGCTGATACTTCAGGTGGCCTAGAAACTGTCAAGTTTTCCTTGGCCACAGCATACTCAGCTAATCCACCACCACTTGCCTGCCATTTAATCCAAACAAAAGCATTTTGAAAAATATGCACTTACTAAATAGAATAACACAAAGACTATAGAGTGAAGCAACGAGGAGAGGGGTTCATTAATCAGCATATAGCATGTCTTTATTTGAACTATATGTGTATTTTGATAAGTTATGCTCCCTCATACCAGACTTCACTCTTTCAACACTGGTATATTTTCTAAAGAGTCAGGCATGTCCCTGACTCCTAAAGCCCTATCAGACTTCCCCTTGTTTGCTTTTGGAATTAGATCATTGAAGTTGATAAAAACTGTGTTCCTAAGCATTGGGCATACCAATCAAACTTTGGGTTCAAAACCACTACTAAATGTGATCTTTCCATAACCAAAATTTTATTTTCTATAGCCTGTTGAATAGAACCTACCTTTGACTGTTTCACCCTAAAGCCGCTCATACTAAGCAGAAAGAGTAAACAATGAAGAAAATGACACTTACAAAAGGGCTAAGCATTGCCACAACTTTGTCACCTACTTTGAAGTTTTTTACTGCAGGTCCAACCTCAACAACCTCTCCTGCTATGTCAGATACTGTTCAAACCCAAAAAAGTGAGTCCAAAATACCCCTTAAATACTTATCAAAAGCTTTGCATTAAGAATAGTGTGATTTGACAAGATCACCCTTAGCATGGATTGGCAGAATTTGAGTAACAAAAATCCAGGAGACATCTAGATGCATGAAAACCGATACACATTGCACTACTATATATTTTATTTTCAGTTTACAGAATGCAAATTTATTTAGCAATTTCAGAGAACTGCTAAATTATCCACATCTAATATTAACATTTCAGTCATTTCTTTAAGATTTATTTTATTGAATAAGACCTGAATTCTTGAATTGAAACATTTCAATAGCTTATATTTTGCTCTTATCTTCCAAATTCATTAGCAAGATCACGTCGAAACATTGCTGAATTCATTACCAAGCTGGACTGACTTAATCATGCGCAAATCATGAGCAATATATGAATCCTATTTGCTGAGTTATTCTCAAATAGTCATGACGATCATGATCAAAAAGAGTTCTCATTCTCCAAATCCCTTTGCTAACTATGCTAACCCAACTTTTGGCCACTTTATCATTGATTTCTCAAGCCCTTGTGTGTCAAGGGCATAGGAGGAAGGGGAAGGGTTATAGAGCCCAATGAGAAATAGCTCAAATGAAGGTCATTGCAAGTCACCTTCTTCTTGAAAAATATGCACAGTTCAAATTATTGATGCTACTGTTTGACAACCTATTCGTGGAGTTCGAAATGACAAGGTGATTGTCAAGGCAGAAGAGATTAGGTTGGACAATGAGTTGCACATAAATTAGGACAAATCATGACCCTATGAAAGCTGGAAAGATTGTGTAGAGCACTCTTCTGGAGAAAGAATCTGCATTTCAAATATTAATTTAAAGCTGGCTCAGGTGTTGAATGCTGCGAGTCCAAAAGAACAATCAAACCACAAATAAAGAAATCCACATATTCAACATTATTGAAATTTCTCATGTTTACCAAAATATCAACTAATTAATAGCACAAAAGGCATCATCCTCCATAATAAGTAATAACCACCATAAAGGTCTAAACTAAAAAAAGGCTCTGATATCGGTAGGTTTTTGAACATATGATACCGTGTAACAGAGAGCACACAACACAAAGGTGTATCACTATTCTAGAAAGATGTAGACATGTGGTCCTGATGGATTGTATCAGCGGAGATTTAAACAACCAAAGCCTAGACGAGTAAAAGGTCAAGAAGAAGTGTTGTCAATTGTTAAGGGTCCATTCTCAACACATCAATCTTCAGATCAGTTCCAGCTAGTGGCCAGCAATTGAAGCTCTCAAACCAAATCACAAGCTATTGAAGCAAATTGCACATTTATCTTGTTTGAAATAGAAATTGCACCTTACTAAATAATAATAATATTGTGACTTGTAACTAACTAACTCAGTATAACGACATTATGCCACAACGGAAGTTCATGCAGGATGCTGTGCAAAACTTCAAATTGACGAAATAATGATCTATATTTTGGAAAAAGGAAAAACTAATATCATGCAACAGAAAAAGGTACTACAAGAGAATTTGATAGAGACTACAAATTCCAATGAACTTACAAGGTATATTGGGAAATTGGAGGGGCAAGAAAGGCCGCAGCATGCCTTTCTGCATCTTCCAATCAACTGGATTTATGCTCGCAGCTTCTAGTTTTAGCAAAACCTCGTCTTTTTTTGGTGCAGGAGCAGGAATTTCAACATGCTGCAAAAGGCGTAAGATGCAACATGGATATTTACTTGGCGAAGGTGACAACTAAACTTATTAGAAACAATTAATCTCTGCATGATGTATCCCTGCTTTAGGAAGCATATATGTGGTTCACAAAATATTTATAAGCAACAGGTTTTGAAAAATAAAGTTTCCGACTCATTTCAATTTCTCTTCTAGCTTTTCTTTCATAAACAAGCTTTTGGTTGCCTTCTCGCCCTTCCTTAACTCCCTATCTTCATCACACTTCTTCCTTGTGATCTTGCTCAGCACTTATCTTCACTTTGTGGAACTTCGACATCGTTACATGTACTCAACAAACCTCACCATCAACACATGAAACCACATGACCCGTGGTCACAATGAAAATTTCACGAGATAGAAGTTGTCAAGTAGAGGCTCTACCTTTCTAAAAGCGGAATATTGCATTATTTAATATTTATTAGAAATAACAATACTCCAATTATAGAAAAAGATTATTTGGTGGAGTATATGTTTAAAACACAGTGTGTGAAGAATTTTCTTAATTTAGTACTCCGTCCAAAAATTGTAGATATATTGTTTTGACTTTATAGAGTCAATTTGTGAAATCCTAAAACTAAAAATCAAATACAAATTTATTGATTTTAGAATAAACAACTATATGTAGACTAACTAAAATATACCGCTAGTTACTATATTTGTTTTTTAAGACCTTTGATTCATATCAGGTTTATATTTTAGGATTTCGCAAAAGTCAAAATATACCTCTAATTTTTGAACAAATTAAGGGAGTCCATATTCTTTCTTTTGAAGGTTCTTAGTCTCAAAACCCCCAAGTCCATTGAATCGTTATTTGAAAATTCAGATAACCCATCAAATAATTGAACAGAAAAAAACAGCAGGACCAATTTACTAAGCGAGAGGGTTAATTACCTTAAGAGCAGCAGGACCTCCTCCGTAGGAGAAGTATTGAATCGCCTTCATAATATTTCCCGCCATACCCAATTTACTAAGAGAAGGAAAAAAGTAAGAAGACAGGGAAAAATATAAGAGTTCTTTAAAAAGAAAAGAAAGAGATTTTTTGTGGACAGAGACTGAGAAGAAGAAGAAAAGAAGATAAGTCGAAGGTAATAACGCAAGATTAATGGCGTTCACACTCGAGCCGGCCGTTGGCGGAAAATTGGCCGGGGGTTTATGTTGTGGCTTTTATCCTGCTTTTTAACCGTATTATTTGCATTACGTTAAAATAATCGTTATTATCGTTCTCGATTGCAATAGTAAATTTTATATAGTCATGTCCCATAAAAAAAAATCTCATTTGTGAATAATAAAAATATATTTTTATTTTATTTATATTCCTAAAAATGATAAACTTTTAATCTAATAATGTGATATCATTAATATTTTTTTATGGATTCTTTTTAATGAAAACATGAGTACATACAATCCAATGTCTCTATATAAATATTTATGGCACAATTTCAACCCAACCGATTGGGCAGTCAGCCCGCCCTCCTTAAACAAGAATTATACCATGAAAGAAAAAACAAATTCTGGTATTATTTGGCAAAAAAAAAGGTCAAAACAACCTAATTATAATTTGAATTAAAATTTGATATAGTACGGTCAGTATAATAATTAATAACCGAGTGGTGGTGTTAGGATTGGGATGCATTATTAAAGAAGTACTTATGTTGAGCAAAATATTATTTATTTTAATAATGAGTCGTGATTTTAATATCACTGTATATATTGTTAGTGTATCAAATTTAAACTCTTGTAATTTTATTTTGAGCTTTATTTTACTTTATTTTTTTCATTCAAGGTGATTTTCTATTATTTAAAGCAATGTTAATTTCTAACTCTTTTCATGATAAGATTTTACTTAGTAATTTATTGAACTACAGTGTCAGTGTCGATTTCATCCCAACTCAATACACCTTAATTTCATTTTTGACAAAAACAGCGATTATTTGATACACAATACCTCGTAATTGTCGTCCCAATTTATGCGCGCAGCTTTTAGATTTGAGATTTTCAATATTACCTTTTTTTTTACGACAGCAGAATCTCCTCACTTCAATGAATATCTTAAAAATGGGTGGACGCTGAATATATGAAAAACTGACATAACATGGCGAAGTATATATGCATAATAAAAATCCTACTTTCAGTTCCAACCAACAATGAAGAGTGTAAAATACATGAACATAGATTATTAGTCTCACTTTGATTTTCATTTGTTTCAACCCAGCAGCTACATGAAAATCATAATTTAATTCCTGATCTCATCAAAACCTTCCAAAAACTTGTTCTTTTCAATACTCGATAATCACTTTCCCAACAGCATGACCATCCATGCTCTTAGCCCAAGCATCTTCAGCCTTGCTGAATGGATATTTCGAGTCCACCACCGTCTTAATCTTCCCTTCCTTCACTAATTTCACAAGATACTCCAAATTCTCAGCTTTGCAATTCACCATAAGAGGCACCAGCTGCTTCTTCGAGAAGGTGAGTTTTTTCAGAGCAAAAGTTGCCATGGCTCCAGCACCAGGATTCATATCTATGACCTTTCCATTCTCACTCAAGTTAGGGTCAAAGGTAGCCCAACTGATACCTGTGGTGCAGTTGATAACAGCATCGTATTTCTTGCCTGAAGGGCTCTTCACGGCTGCACCCTCTGGGGTCTTGTAGTCGATAACCTCATCAGCTCCTAGGCTCTTCACAAAATCAATGTTGCGGGCTCCACATGTGGCTGTCACGTGTATGTTACCTAACTTTGCCAGTTGAACAGCGTAGTGACCCACGCCACCTGAAGCAGCCGTAACAAGGATATTAGCCTCTGGTCCACTTTTGTCGAGCTTGAGTCCAGCAGCTTCGGTGAGACACTGGAGAGCTGTAAGACCAGCAATAGGCAAGGCAGCACATTCAGCAGCTAATTCAGGTGGCCTTGCAACTGTCAAGCTCTCCTTCGCCACAGCGTACTCAGCTAGTCCGCCTCCAGCCTGTCATCCAATTCATTAAATAATGATGAATAAGCAAAACAATTTGAAACTAAATATAATGCATTGAGGATCCAAAACATATCCAATTGCTTTGCAACTAATTCAGGATTTAGACTATGTCAATTATTATTCATACTAGTTTCTGTACCCAAATGATATCATATATCCAGCTGCTAACAAATTGGTATCAGAACAGTGCAGTTGATAAATCATGAAAGGTTCAAGTACATGTAAAACATAGTCCGCACCTATTAAACTACGGAGTAATGACAGGGGGTCCCAAATTGGATCCCAAATTTAGTGTCCCATAAACACACATCATCATTACATTGTTGCCCAATATCTACATTAATTATATAGGTCCACCATTATGTCGAGCAACCAATGTCATAACAACATCTATATTTTTAACACAAAATTTGGGACCATAGCATTACTTTAAACCTAGCCTGGGCAGGTTACCAGTAAAAGAAAAAACCCGCAGTAAGAAAAAGAGCTACAGAATAAAAGAAGAACATGAAAGTTACCGTAGTATCAAGCTTGGCTACAACTTTGTCGCCAGCTTTGAAATTTTTGACATCAGATCCTAACTCCACCACCTCTCCTGCTACATCAGTAACTGTTCCAACAAAGAAAATCTTGAGCAAAAATTACACTTGAAGTTTTGCAGTATAAATAGCTTGATATAGCAAAACAACTGAATATCATGAGATCAAAGGAATAACGTTAAAAAAACAAATGAAAAACGTCTGATATAATTAGCATAAGGTATTACTGACACACACTGTCTTCTATTCAATCTGAAAAAATAAACATTTTCAGAAAAAGAAAAAAAAAATCAAGTACATAATGCAAATTAGAAGACTCGATGAATTTGTAAATTATTCACATAAAACATGGTGATTAAAATTTATTTGAAAATTTCCATTTACTCCTCATAATTGTTAACATTTAGCAATACCATGAAACATTCCATCTATTCGGCAATTTATAATTATTCTAAAAATTTACACAGCAGATCTGTTGAATATCCAAAGCTCGGCTTGAGCTCATGGAAAACTTGACATGAGTTCGCTAATTTATAAATGAGTCGGGCTTATAAAAAATGTTAGACTCGTTTAATAAACAGGTAACACTTCTTAAAACAAAAACGTGACTAGCTCGAACAAGAATGAGCATGGTTTGAAATCCTATGAAGAATTATTTAATTTTCATAAACATCTAAATTATTCAGTACTCCCTCCGTCCCAAATTAATTGCTTTTCTAGGACTTTTTTAAGTCAAATTGACTATTTTTAAAATTAATAATTGAGCATATATAAATATATTTCTAAAATTATAAAAATTGAAATTAGTAATAAATTGTATATACTTTCTTTTGGTTATAATATCTTCACCTATATGTTAGCAAAAATAATAAAAAGATTAGTTTTAAAAATAGTCAATTTGACTTTAAAAAGTCCTAGAAATGCAATTAATTTGGGACGGAGAGAATACTAAATAAAAAATTGTTGACTGTTGTGGATGAAAAGTACAGACTAATGGTGAATTCATTCTTCAGTGTAAGTAAATATATAGCAACTTCAGTAGCAGATTTACTCACTTTGACACATGGAAAAATCACAGTGACAGGACAAGACAATGAAGCAGAGGTGGTGCTATAAATAATATATATAAAAAAAAATACTTACTACTGATGTAATTAAACTTACCAGGAATAAAAGGAAACTTGCGGGGTAAAAAAGGACGAACCATCCCTTTCTGAATTTTCCAATCTATTGGATTAATGCTCGCTGCTTCTAGTTTTAGCAAAACCTCATCATTCTTGGGAGTAGGAACAGGAGTTTCAACATGCTGCATAAGGCAATAGATAAAACTCTTATTTATTATTCTTGGTTGTGGGGTTGTAGAGCATTAGCATAATTAAAAGTAATTCAGCATGTCTTGGGCGACCGGGAAGTGGCGACCGGTCTAGCGACCAGCGCAATTTTTTTTTTGTTTGTTTTGACTCCCAAAGAATTTATATGATTTATTGGAACTGAAATTTTTTAAAAAACAATGATTTAGGTGTAGTCTGTACAACACTGTTTTATATATGTACCCAAATTACACCTAAATCACTGTTTTTTTTTTAAATTTCAGTTCCAATAAATCATATAAATTATTTGGGAGTCATACACAACAAAAAAAAAAAAGTTGGCCGGTCGCTAGGCCGGTCGCCAGTGGCCGGTAGCCGTAGAATCACCCAAAGTAATTTGATTCCTTAACAATGCATCCAAGATGTGGTTCATGAACTTTGTATGCTATTGCAACCGCATTATAGGATCAACTTAAGCCATGAATATATTATCACAACTTTAGCTTTAAATTAAAAAAAAAAAGGTGATCACATCATCTATAAACTGTAATATACAGGTAATCATGTACTAATACAACAAATGCCCATCATCATGTTACAAACCCACCAAGAATCAATTTTTACAAACTAGAGTTACAACATAAGTACTTTGTCCATGATTGGCTTATAAAATATAAATCCTAAAAGTCAACTTAAACGTCTCACAAAACGGCTACATAAGCTCAAAAGTTAGAACTTAGAACACAAATCATAGCACATAATATAAGTCATAATCATATAACCAAATACCAACAAGTGTATCAAGCAAGCATACTCTACTACTAAATATTAATTGAAGTTCATAATACATCCCCAAACTAGACTAAAATAAAACTAGGCTGGACTAAAAAATAAAAACCTAAAACCCTTCAACATCAAAAGCATCAAAGTTAAAATCTTAGAAAAAAGAGAGATTTAAGTAATCAATTAAAGGCCTAAACACCTATAAATTTGGTATAGCACTTGTAATTTAGAATTAGAAAAAAGGAAAATATATTTTTTTTCTTAAAAATCAGTTTTGAGGTTTCAAATAAAACCAAATCGCAAGATTCTGATCGTGAATCTACCCTCTTTTCCCAGTAAAAGAGATCGGAATTTGCATATAAACTAGAAATAATAAGAAATAAAGAATGAAAAGTGATCAAAGATGTGAAAAAATGAAGATAGAAAGAGAGAGATTACCTTTAAACCAGCAGCACCCCCTCCATAACTATCGTACCATATCGCTTGCATAAGCTTAGCGGCCATATTTTCAGATCAGTAAAAAAAATGGAACTTTTTTCAAGGGGAATCTTCTTTCTTCTTAATTTGTTACTCTATATTCTTGGCTTCTTGCTTTATACTATTACTAGCCTTGGCTAATTTTCCTCTTGCGATTAATTTTCTTTCCATGTCTTTGACTTCTTAATTGGCGTGCTGTTGTCTCTTGTTTACGTTTATATGGGCTAAATATTATACTCCGTATTAGTATTGCGTCGGCTGTTGTGTTCTCATACCTTTGTAATACCAAGTCCTAACAATTCAATTCATACAATTTTTAATTGTAGAGTAGTTTTAAGTTTATTATATTTAATAATATTTTTATTACATCATAATTGTCTTAATAGTATAAACCTTTAATAAGTCAAAAGTAAACTCTTTCACGTTAACCTTTTCTTTCATTTTAATATATATATATATATATATATATATATATATATATATATATATATATATATATATATATATATATAAATAAATGTAATGGAGCAATTAGAAGCACATGAGATAATCCACCATGATGTTTACTGGAAGGTATTGATGAGAACACAAGAGGACGGTGGAAGTAACACGGCGATAATCGTGGCGATCATAATATTCAAACTAGAAGGGTTTTTAATAAATTAATTATTATTGTTAGTATAATATATAGAAGACCATTCCCTACCTTTTCTTTTGTCCAAATGTCCAATATATATATTAAAATGAAAATATTTAATAAATTAATTATTATTGCTAGTAATATATAGAAGACCATTCCCTTCCTTTTCTTTTGTCCAAATGTCCAATATATATATATATATTAAAATGAAAATATTCGAAAAGTAATCATGTATATTTGACATATCCCGATATTTACCTAATGTCACCTAAAAGTAAAGAGAAGGTAAAAATAATTAATATTTTTATTAATGTCACCGATGATCTTATCTTGGGTCTATCGTAACTTAACTCTTTTGTTAAAGTTATCTAAGAAATTCATTTCGTGGAATAGGAATAGTTCATTTGAATGCCGAAACTCTTCTCCTTCGTTTTAAAATATAATAGTATTATTAATTTTTTAAAATTAATTTAAAATTAATATTACTTTCTTTAATATTAGTCAATACAATGATGAATATTATAAACTATATGAAAAGTATTACTCATCGTAAAACTTATTGTTTCATAATTTATAGTACGTAAATCATTCAAATTTTAAATTTAAAAAAATCTCAAATTACTTTTCAAAAATTAATAATAATATTATAATTTAGAAACTGAGGGAGGGAGGGAGGGAGTATTAAAAATTATTGACATGTGGACTGCCCTGCCTATCAGCTTTACATATTAGTAAGAGTTTGGACATTTTTTTATGACCTTTCCATTCCATTCTCACTCAAGTTAGGGAGGGTCAAAGGTAGCCCAACTGATACATACCTTGGTGTAGTTGAGAACAGAACAGCGTCGTATTAGCTAGCTCTTCACGCACGGCTGCGCCCTCTGGCCGGCCGGGGTCTTGTATACAGGGACGAAACTAGCATAGGACTGGAGGGGGCCACGCCCCCCCCAAGGTTTGAAAAATTTGTAAGTTTCACCCCAAAGTTTCAAAAAAATTATTTTTGGCCCCCCTCAAGAAAAATGCAATGCTTCAGAGGAAAATGAATTTCTTTACTACCAAACCAACGATCACAACACATTCTTTGTAACAAGATATAAGTTTGCACATCGGTCTCACTCTGATCTTAACTAGCCAAATTCATACACTTATAAATAGATTATAGACCTGTCCTTCTTGCCTATAACCTGCCCCATAAAATTCTTAAATAAAAAATGGCAACTCCTACCTCCATACTAAATGAAAAAGAAAATGGAAGCTCACTAGAAAGACTTGGATAGTACTGCACTAAAAAAATAATTACTTTATAATGTAAGGTAAATTTTAAAAAATTTAAGTTATATAAATTGACTCCACTAAAATTATATAAATTTTCTATTATACGGGGTCAAATTAAAAATTTATAATTTTGTCAGTCAAATTTTAACCACATATGACTTATATCCTCTCAATATATGTATATCTCCCTATAATATTATATATATATATATGTGTGTGTGTGACCCCAAAGTACAAAAGTATTAAAAAAAATGGCTCGGGGGCGCTGCCCCCGAACCCCCGCCAAATTATTTATGACTTCATAAAAAAATTGCCCCCCCCAAGATCAAATCCTGGTTTCGTCCCTGCTTGTATAGTCGATCGATAACCTCGTCAGCTCCTAGGCTCTTCACCAAATCAATGTTGCGGGCAGGCGGGCTCCACAGGTGGCCGTCACGATGTATGTATGTACGTATGTATGTTACCTAACTTTATTTGCCAGTTGAACAGCTAGCGTGCGTGCGTGCATGCGTAGTGACCACCCACGCCAGTACGTACGTACCTGAAGCAGTCGTACGTAACAAGGATGATATTATATTAGCCTCTGGCCCTCTAGCTTTTATCCAGCTCTAGTCAAGGCGGCATATATATTAATATTCGATCGGCAGCTGAGAATTCAGGTGGCCTTGCGCAACCGTCAAGCTCAAGCTCTCCTTCGCATGCATGCAACAGCATACTGCATACTCGATCGACTAGTCCGCCTCCACCCTGTCATGATGAATATGCAACAAAATGTGAAACTAAATATAACTAGCACTATACCCCGTGGCTCTATTCTTGATTCTTAATTTTATTTTATTTTTTTGATTAATGTTTTCTTATATAATATTTTGAATAGAATAAGTAATAGTATTACTTTTGACTTAACAGACTATTTTGTTTTTTGCATGTTAATATTTTGAATTTTTTTTCGAACTTTATTAATTATTTATTTATTTTTAATGATTATTTTTTCATTTTTTTAAAAAAAATATTCTTTAAGTTAATTTTTTGTTCATATTTTTATGATTTAAATTTTTTTAATATTTTTTGAGCTATCTATGTTCAGATTTCTTATTTTGAAATAAAAAAAAAATTGTACTAACAATTATGCATTAAACATGAACTTTTTTACCTGCAATTTAAAATATTTTTTATTCCATTTCGTACGAGTAGTCTGCAAACATTGCAATATATTATAACAAAATATTTTATTTAATAATAAACTCAATTATATACTATATAAATACCATATTTTGTTTCTAACAATAAATTGAGCAATGTGGTGATAAACTAATTAAATACTATACCATAATAAGTTATTGTAAAGGTGATCCAATAATAGATTGAGATATATAACATACCAAGTTGAAGGGAAGACTGATGATATTATCGGTGATTTTTAATATATATGTCGATGGGTTAGTTTTTGACTTAATGTAGGAAAAATAATTTTTGACTTAAAGTATGAGTAGTGATACTATAAGAAAAGTAATTTTTCTAAACAAAAAAAAGGAGGACCAACAAAAAGAGAGAACGAACTAACTTGTTTATTAGCATCTACATCTCGTGCAAAGTACGTGATCTTATTATAAAGTTATGATATTATAAATATTTTATTAATTTTTTTATAAATATATTATTAGATTTATTAAGCAAAATGGTTCTAATAAGAACAAATATTTTCCTTCTCAAATTATATTATTTAACTTTTAATAAAAATTTACTTATACTCGAATATAACCACACTCATATTTAATTAAGTGTAATAAATTTAAGTTAAGAAAGACGATCTATTTGATTTTTTTTCCTTCTTAAATTGTATTATCTAAGTTGTAATAAAATCTAATTTAATAATGGTAACAAATTAATATTAGGTAAGATAATCTTATTATTGTTTCCTTGTAAACTATATTACAAATTATTATTTTTGACTCGGTTGAATTGAACGAAGGGTTTTATTGTACAATTATTGTAAGACCCCGAATTTATAAAATAAAAGTTTATTATTTTTTTTATGATTATTTTTTTCTAAATAGTGAAGTGCTTAATTGTTATAAATGATAGTTAAGGATGTTATATGCAAATTATCTGATAAATAGTATGTCGGGGAATATTCTTTTTGTCGGGGAATATTATTTCTGTCGGAAAATATTATATTCGGTACCGTACGACGGCGCCGAAATGGCAATATTGTCAACGATAGTGGGCCCCACAACGGATTAACTGTCGGATATAGATAGTGATAGAAATTGGCGGCAAAACTTTAACTGATAACTGTTAAAATACCCAGTGATAAAAAGAACAGTAAAACGCGTTATTTCACAGTAGCACACGGTATTCCACAGTAACTCACGATGTTGCACAGTGTTTTATATTATTGATTCAATAATTGATAAAGTAGCAATCGCACAGTATCTTGATTCAATAATTGTTAAATAGCATCTGCATAATATATTTTACTATTTGTCACGACACTGTAACTTATATCATTTGATAGGATATTTTAGCATTATCGACAATGTCTAGAAATTCTGTCAAGAAAAAGGGGTTATTTAATTGCGCGCCATTTTTATGGAAGGCCCCCTCTTTCCTAGGAATAATCTGGTTGTCAGTATTGCGAGTATATGTTATCTGTGATATTAATACATTTAACACAATAATACAGAAAAAGGGATTTATTGTGATAATGAAGTTATTTTTATAATGGTTTTATCTTTTTGATAATGGAAGAAAAAATGGATGGATGATATAAATGGAAGAAAAAATGGATAGATGATATAAATGGAAGAAAAAATGGATGGATGATATAAATGGAAGAAAAAATGGATGGATGATATTAAAAGATTATGCCAAGGGTATAATAGTAATAAACCAAGAAAATTTAGGGAAAAGACTATAATGCCCTCACCTTGATTTTCATATAAATAGGGAGGGTTTGCTTAACAAATTTTCACACCTTCATTGCTTATACTTCCTCTCTCTCTCTAAATTTCTTAAGTTCTCTTAGTGTGCTAGGCTATTGTGAGTATTTGTGAGAATACTAGTATTATCCGAAGTTAGTATACTTCATAGAAAGTAACGTCCAGTTAACGAAGGTAGGGAATATCATTTCTTTCATACTCATATATAATATCATTTGCTTTCATGTTCGTAAGTGATATTATACTCATAAAGGTTGTTATTCATTCTATATTAATTTGTGGGGATAACTTGTCCGTGCGGTATGACGCATGCTTGGTGAATATCCTTTTATATTCATTCCTTATTATTCTGTGGGAATAACCTGTATGTACGAGTGTCGTACCTGGTGAATACCCTTTGTATTCATTCCTTATTATTCTGTGGGAATAACCTGTATGTACGAGTGTCGTACCTGGTGAATACCCTTTGTATTCATTCCTTATTACTCTGTGGGAATAACCTGTATGTACGAGTGTCGTACCTGGTGAATAACCCTTTTGTATTCATTACTTATTAATCTGTTGTGGAAATAATCTGTCTACGCGAATTATCGCATGACGGGTGAAAATCCATTTGCAGTTTCATATATTCTGTTATACTCGTATAACGTATCATTTCTTTTGTACTCTTTAAGGGATATCTTTTTCTTTCACATTTCTCTATTTATGATAAGAAATCTTTGTTTGTTTCCAAAACCTTATTTTTAAATGGAGAAAATCCCTGAAAATTAGTAGAATATCCTTAATAGTTTGTGCTTCATCTAATATCTTTTCACTTGAATCTTTCTATTTCATTTTATACGTTATAGTTGAAGCATGAAATAATTTCTTGAATATCATTCTTGAATTTGACTCCACAATTTGGTCATCGTGTTGGCAATTTGGTCAATCTTTGATACTGATTAAATTATAAGTTTTTCTTATCCTTAATCTCACTGTATCATTGTCATCATCCTCATCCTCATACTTAAATTGTGGTGATAGTTCTCTTTGGCCCGTAGTGCAAAGATGAACTGGCGTGACATGATTTTGACCAAACTGTGTATTGGTATAATCATGACTTTTGGTGTTACAAACAAAGGCGTATGGTGAAAGTCATCTTTGGCCCGTAGTGCAAAGATGAACTGGCGTTTGGCATGATCATGACCGGTGATGTTATAAATAAATATCTTTGGCACGTAGTGCAAAGAGAGGCTGTTGAAAATAAATTGTTGATTTGGTTGTTCATAAACAAGAATTGTTGATTGGTGTTACAGGGATAAAATATTGGTGGTGATCCTTTAATTTATAGAAGATGGTAGATATTATAATCTACTTGACTCTTCTAATGGATTGTTTGTTCCGCTGCAATTGTTGTTGTTGAACAATTATAATATCTTTAAATCTCTGATTTATTATTGTTGAAGACTACAGATAATTTGTATTCTTCATTATCTTAGTCATGATATTTCTTACTGGGCTATTTGAGCTCACCCTTTTCAGTTTTGTCCCATTGTTCTTCTCAGGAAAGGAAAATGTAGCTGGGACTAGCCGGGGAGTGGAGTGATGGTCCGAGTTAGTGGTTGTCCTCATCAAGTTATGACATAGTTTAATAATGATTGTACTGGAGACTTAAAACATGTGTTGCCGTCTTTTTACGGCATTATAAAAATTTGGGTTTGGATACTGTGGTACCATACGGTACGATATTGTATGGAAAGTCACAGTATGTGTGTGGTCGTATTTTGCACGACAAATATTAGTTGTAAATGGAAAAATTCGTATTTGTATTTGTATTTTTGTAGAATGTTATTGGCGACTCAAAATGGGTTGTGTGAACCTATTTTGGGGGCGTCACAATTATAATATTACTGATGTTTTGAATTTTTATTTTTATAAATTCTTATTGGAATAAGTAATTAATTTTTATTTTTTATTAATAATTGAATCATATTGATTAGTATTTATTTTAATAATAATAACAATTATACTATCTAAATACTGATTTAATCTTTCTTACACTCGAAACTATAATTATAAATATATTTTAATAATAGTAACAAATATAAGTTAGGTATATGATTTTTATGATAATTTTCGTTTATTCTCAAATTATATTGTCTAAGTGATAATATATTTTTACTTCAATTTGTATTATTATATATATTTGAATAAAAGGAATCAATTAATATCAGGTAAGATAATCTTATTTCGATAATTTTCTTATAAAATTATATTCCTAATTTTTGTTTCCTTATAAAACTACAACACTAATTCTAATTTTTAATTTGAATTGATAAATAAAAAAAAATTGACCTAATGTAGGAAAAGTCGAATAAAAAAAAGGAGGACGAACAAAAAAAACATTAAATTATCTATTTAATTATAGTATAGATATAGATGGTTGAGGATCCAAAACACATCCAACTGCTTTGCAATTAGGACCGAGCAAAAATCGGTTAAAACCGAATTACCGAATCGAACCGAATTTTTTTTATTATTCGAATATATTTTGTAATTCAGTTATATCCGAATTTATTTTCGGTATTCGGGTTCAGGTTTGATTTTCATTTTTTTGTTATTTGGTTACCCGAATAACCTAATTAGAAATAAAAAAAAATTAAAACAACTCATCTCAGACTCAGTTCTCACTTCTCACTCATCTGAGTTCTCACTTTCTCTCAGACTTTCATACTTAAAAGTCAAAACCCATCTCAACTCTCATCTAATCATCTTAGCATCTCTCATCTCACAAATCGATCTTTCATCTCTTAGATCTCAGCCCCCATCTCTCACTCTCTGTCATAGTCCCCAAATCGTGACTCACGTCCTCAAATCGCAACTCAAGGAGCTTTTGTTTTTTGCAGATTGTTGTTCTTGTTCGTGTTGGTAGTGGTGAGATTGTATTTTATAAATTATTGTTCGTGTTCGTAGTGGTAAGATAATATTTGAAAAACTAACTTGATTCTTCTGAGGGTAATTAATATATATATATATATATATATATATATATATATATATATATATATGAACTTGATTCCATTACCTTTCATGAAGTTTGGTTACAATATGACTCTTTTTTTTATAATTAATTTATATCTTAGTTTTGTTCATGGACAGGGTGAGGCCCTTTTCCAAACACATTGCTACTATCTGGAAGTGGAAAAATTGCTACAGTTTGGTTTTAAATGGTTCTTTTTTTTATTGATAAATGATAACATGGAAGCACATGTTCAGTTATTAATCGAAATACCCGAATTTTAAATTCGGTAATTCGGTTATTGCCAAATTTAGTTAGTATTTCAGTTAGTACAATCGTTGGAACTTGTGGCTTATAAATATGAAGTTCTCGAAAAAAGCTAAGTGCAGAGCGGAGCGGAGCGGAGTGAGGGAAGCGAAGCGACCGAACGGAGCGGAGTTTCGCGACGGTTCAGAGCATCGGCGCGGGCCGCGCCAGTTCAGAGCACGGAGTAGCGCGGGGCGCGCTAGGAGTTTTGTATGGGTAGCGCGAGACGCGCCAAGATAAGGATAGAAACGGCGCGAGGTGCGCCGGGTGAGATCTAAGTACTGGTGGTCTAGCGTGGGGCGCGCCAATGGAAGTCAGTGAGCGGCACGGGGCGCGCCGTTCAGCGGACTCAGTTTTCTTGGTTCGTCTATTGGAAGGACATTATGGGTATTTGAGTCATAATGTGAAGTAGAGTTGGACTAAGATTAGTAGCTATAAATACTATCTATTGGAAAACCCTATCTAACCTAAACAAGATAATTAATAAAACAACTAGCCGTCCGTGGACGTACTCAATTTGGGGAACCACGTAAATCTCTGTGTTAATTCTATACTGTCGTGTGCGTTTGTGTGATCCTAATTATAACAACAATTATGAATATTTCAGTATTCGGTTATAACTGAATAGCCTATTCGATTCGGTTATAACCGAATGATCAGTCCTATTTGCAACTAATTCAGGACTTAGAATATGTCAGTTATTATTCATACTAGATTCTGTCCCCAAATGATATCATACATCCAGCTGCTAACGAATTGTATCAGAACAATGCAGTTGATGATGATGAAAGGTACAAGTACATGTAAAACATAATCAACACCTAACTATGGAGTAATGACAGGAGCGTATTGTCACAGTAAAAATATTATTTTAAGTGTCAGGCTGTCAGCTAGAACAATTACAACAATATCTTTAAATGTATATTTACCTTGACAATTTATTTTTACTTTAGGAATATCAACATATTCTTTTTGTACTATTATTATTAGGAGATGGTGTTATTAAGAAAAAAAAAATTTGGAAAGAAACATATTATGATTTCCTTTAATATATAAATGTATATACAATTAAACAGGGACCTATGGATTTGAGTTTCCGATGCAATGATGCAACAACTTGTGACAAAATAATACTAATATCTTAAATTTCATCTTCAATTTATTACAATACAAGATCCCACATTACATTAGCTTCAAATTAGAGTTTCAACTTTCAATATCCTAACAATCAACTCAAAATTACAAAATCCGATACAATAAGATTACACACAAATTAATCTACATGGCTCGCACAAACCTGCATTTCTAAGTAAATGTTCTTCACATCTCCACAATGATTTTTCCAACAGCATGGCCCTCAATGCTCTTAGCCCAAGCATCTTGCGTTTTAGTAAAATGATACTTGGAGTCTACCACTGTCTTAAGCTTCCCTTCTTTCATCAACTTAACTAGATAATCCAAGTCCTCAGCTTTATGAGATACAAACAGAGGATGCAGTTGCTTCTTAGAGCATGAGAGTTTCTTCGCAGCAGAAGTGGCCAAGGCCTTGGGGCTAGGGGTAATATCGACTACCTTCCCCTCCGAGCTCAAAACATTCTCAAAAGTAGACCAACTAACACCTGTGGTGCAGTGGACCACAGCATCGTATTTCCGGCCTGATGGGCTTATCAAAGCTTTTCCATCTGGTGTCCTGTAGTCGAGAACCTCGTCGGCTCCTAGGCTCTTCACGAAATCGCTGTTGCGAGCGCCACAGGTGACTGTCACATGTGTGTTTCCTAGCTTTGCAAGTTGAACAGCATAGTGACCCACGCCGCCTGAAGCAGCCGTGACGAGAACATTCATTGGTGGGCCGTTTTTGTCGAGCTTCACTCCAGCCGTGGTGAGGCACTGGTAAGCTGTGAGGCCAGGAGTACCTAAAGCGGCACATTCGCCAGCTGATAGCTCATGTGGCCTTGGAACCATCGATTCTTCCTTCACCACAGCATACTCAGCTAGTCCACCTCCAGTCTGTTTTGACATCATAATGAAGAAAACTAAGCATATACCCAACAGAGAAAATGTCTACCTTGTTTCACCGCTATACGAATGGGAACACCCACTGTAATCAAAAAAATAAAAGGAAAGTTACCGTAGTGCCAAGCATGGCTACAACTTTGTCACCCTTCTTGAATTTTGTAACTCCAGGTCCAACCTCCACAACTTCACCTGCTATATCAGAACCTGTTCCAAAATAAAGGAAATCATGAGCAAAAATTAAAATTGTCTAGCTTGTTGCATCGAGTTTTGTGGTGTAAATAGCATGATTAAGCAAAATGGAAGCTAAAAATGGACCGTTTACAACCAAAAAAGTAAAAAAGAATATTAGCACTAACAGTGTAATCGATCTTACCAGGAGTATGAGGAAATTTTTTGGGCGCAAAAGGACGCAGAAAGCCATGCTGAATTTTATAATCAATTGGATTTATGCCAACTGCTTCCACTTTTACCAAAAGCTCACCTTTCTTAGGCGTAGGAACAGGAATTTCAACATGCTGCAAAAAGGCACAAGGTAAAAAACTTTCAATTTTCTTGTTTACATCATGGGTAGCAAAGAAAAGTCTCAACAACTTTAGATTCATTCCTGCATGATGCTTCCTTGCTTTAGGAAGCACATTTGTGGTTTATCAATATTATGATATTCAAACTCAGCTAGATTTTCGGGAAACTGATTTTGATGATATAAAGAATAGATTTCAGAGTACATAATTAAGAGCTAAAAATCCAGGGCTAAGCCGATGCCCCTATAGCCTCTACCTCAAGTTGGGAAGTAGTATCATTAGGAACAAATTGTTAAAAAGTCAAACTAGGACAAAATCGACATAAACTCTAAAGTAATCCAAGTACAAACTACTAATATGGACGGTATAATTAACCATAATATACAGCTTAAACCACAATCTAACTATAATCACATAATTTAACAAGAATGATCCATTAAGAATCCTAGTTTCCTCTGGCATGCCAACTGCATCTTAATTACATCCTTTTATGAAATTTTAGGTAGGCGCATAAACACTAATATTAATATATATGTGTGGATATAAACAGTGAAATATGTGTGTAAAAGATCCAATCTTTATTATTACATGAATCAAAATAAATCCCTCTCACTATCTAAAATTGAATTTTACTGCAGTAATAAGAGCTAAACATCGAAAATAAAGAGAACCCGTCAAAGATCTGACCAAATGAAGACCAAAAAAGGGGGGAAAAGAAATAAAAAGAAACGCTTTTACAGTTGACAACTTAATGGGAATAATACCTGCAAAGCAGCAGCATCATTTCCATAGCTAGAGTACTGAACAGCTCGCATGATTAAACAAGTTGTACTACAAGTTTATAGATCGGAAGAGGAATATGTAAGGAGAATGAGAAACAGGGAAAAGATGAAGAAGATGTTAATGAATTGGGATTGGGCAAAAGCAGGTTCGAGTTGCTGGAAAATGATTAAGCCCGGTGGGGTTTATAAAGGAGGTGTTTATAGTATTATTTTCCTTTATTTATTCTCCAACACTACCAGAAGACACAAAAATAATTGTATGGTATAAAGCGCGTTAATCGCCATTGGCAATTCCCATGCGAATAGAGCGTAACATCCAGTCTTACATTCGTTTATAATTAAATTACTAACTCTCTCCAAAAAAAAAATAAAAAAATTACTAACTATAATAATTTCGGTTATAATTTTTTAACTCAATTTATAGTGGGCTAAGATAACTCAAAAAAATATTATTGGACTAATAGTTTAAGACTTATTCGGATAGATTTAATTTGATTTGGACTTGAAATTTGACCCAAGATTTATTTCGAACTCAGAATTTAACTCGGATTATTTTATATAGTATTAGAACCGACTCTCGAAAGTTTGGGTCGAATGATTCGATCGAGTTGTCAGAAGTAGAGACACGAAGGCTAATGGTGTTATTTCACAACGGAGGTGTGGATACAAAGTCAGCCGGTATTATCCCACAATAACTAAAGAGACAAATATGTGTGGACCATGTGTGTGATCGATTTTAACGGAGACGTTAGAGAAATTTAAGTAAGAGAGAGTTTGTAACACTCCAGTCCCACATCGAATTAAGTTACTAACAATAATACCTTCAATTATGATCTTTTGGGTGATAGATTAAAATGATCCAAAAAGATATTATAGTTTAAACTTTGTTTGGATTTTATCGAGGTTATTTCATAGGGAGTAGTATATTACTATTTATTTTTTAGTTACGATGGGGGTGCTACATGGAAAGAGGAGGACTAGAGGAGGGTATAAAACGTGATTCTCAAGACAAGATGCGAAATGAAGATATATTACTCCTATTAAATAGAAGCTTCTAGAAAACAAAAGAAAAGATATTTTGGGAAATATTTATTGGATCAATTTAAATTCTTCATTCTTTTCAAACTCTTCTCACCTTCTGGACAACTAGAAAGGATGAAGAATTAATCCTACACACGCTGAGCTCTACGTCGTGGGTCAGCATCTTTACTTTCAGAATTAAGAATTATATTATCATACTACTATTCCTATAAGTAGAGTCAGTCGCAGGTCCTCCAAATTATTAGTTCATGCGTGACATCCTACTCCTACTATTTCTCAAACAAAAATAAATGACAGGTGTGCAACTACTCCGGAATATTATAAGTGAAATCTAATTTCTTGAGAGAAAATATCATAAACATAGTTTTTAAATAATTATAATTATAATTGTTAAAGCCTAATTCTATTTTTTGTATACAGAATATAATTAATTATTATGAAAAAGCGTAAAAAAATATAAAATAGTGAAATTATTAATTTCACAATACACTTACTTTTTCATGCGATTGATGAGTACTTTTTGAAATTAATATTTTTTAAAATATTGTTATTTTCATAAGATCTCACTTACGTATAAATGTGAGTTTTATTCACTATTCATATGAGATAAATTTTATAAAAATATCAATTTCATTTATACAAATATCAATTTATATTTTTATTGATATCAATTCCCTTACTTTATTGGGTAGTCAGTCGGTCCGTCCCCGTCTCGTGTGTTCCAATTTCTCCCTCCCCATTTATTTTTTAGGAATTCCCCACATTACCACTTTGCACTTTATTCCGTAAAGAAAGTTTAAAGCCGGAATGAAGAGGATAAAATAGACGCGGCCCATGGCAGGCCTGAGTGGCTGACTCTAATTTATTACTATTAAGATTGAATAAATCCTAGTCCGGTGCTCAAGCCCACCAACCAAAAGCAGACAGACAATATAGCTGGATTAAGCTTGAACTTGGCTTGTATAAAAGTCTACAATCTCAAACAAAAAACTGTAAAATAGATCAACTTCCAATTGCTCTTTCCGTTTTAAAATCAAAAATACAATTTGACTTTTGAAATCAAATGACGACATATTAAATTTTAAATTGATGTGAATGTATTTAATTTTTGTTGATACAATTATTATAATTGTATAGTATATAACAAAAACTATAAATCAAAAAAATTATTTCATTATAAACTTTTATGTGAGTTATACCAATTTTAAAATTTAATATGCTCGTTTGATTTCAAAAGTCGAATTGTATCTCTAATTTTGTAACGAAGATAGTATAATATTACATATTTTTCTAAGAGAGGTTCATATGTAAACCAAAACGTAATTTTATTTTTTTGGGACGACTGTTTACATAAATTATTTTGTTTCACAAGGTCATATTTCACCCGTACGTGTGTGCATAGATTAAGTATTCATAGAAGAGGAACTTTTGTAGAATTAGTAAAAAATTACTTAAAAACTAAAATTTTAAGCTAACACTAAAATAATTATCTTATATAATAAATGGATTCAAATAAAGTAAAAACAGTGAGATTAATCCATAGAAAAAGAAAATGAGATAGTATATGTTATAACTTTAGTATGTTTCTCAAGAATTAGAACATACATACATAAAGAGCATAACTTTTTTATTGTTGTTATGTGATTTTGTTCTCAGTCAAAACGACATGATAAAAGGCCAACATTTTCACGCACAAACATCAATTTGACGTTATATTGGGATTTCCTATACAAGAGTAAAGCTGTGAATTCCACCAATAAATTTAAAAGAAAGGGAAAAAAAACAATCAAGTGTTCTCAAGAACATATCCTGTTATGTAGCTTCGATGTAATTGTTCCAGAAATCAATAAGTAGTGTAAAAATCGTATCTGACAAACCCTCCAATAGCTCCGGAAAGTCTTCCAACAAACCATTGCTGATTGCTGAGCCGGTGGCAACTGCAGAGCTTGAAATGCTTTCTTTAAGATGATCAAGAAAAGCAAAGCAAAGAGATTTGATCACCTCTACTACAAGCTCCAAGAAGTAGTCCAAGCATGCACCGATTAAACTCCTGACTTGTTCTAATGCACCTTCCATGGCTCGGCCGGGAACTCTAAATGCTTGGATGATTAACACAAAAAGATGTGCGATTACGTTGAAGATTATGTGCAAAACAATATTTGATAACGCGCTCAAACTGAAGAAAATGATCTTTAGGATAAGAACGACCATCGTTTGGGAATTGGGACATTCAAAAATTGCAGCATTATCCATGCATGGTGATGTTGTTTGATGATTATTTATACAACTTGATCCTTGAAACTCGGATTAGTCATCCGTTTGCGTGTAGCATAATACTATACTAGTATTACAAGGATATATGTACGTAGTTGATGTCAACACATATTAGCAATCTAAAGTCATTAAGTAAAAGCATTCCATATTTGAGAAGGTAACTTATCTATAAAGAACGCAAAATAAAATAATTGAGTTAACCGTTTATAGGAAATCTGTATCAGGAAGTTATTTAAATTTTACATAGCATTTTATTAATCTATCTCTGAGATCATTGTTTCGTCATTATGACTAGACGAATGAGTTTAGTTGAGCATTCGACCTAATCTCCAGAGTACAATTTCTTTTGTGAAGATTTAGCCAATCTTCTTGATTAAAGATGGCACATACCTTTTCCAAGGCCAGTTCAATGTTTTAGGGCTAACTTTCATCAACACTGTAATCTCAAGTTTCAAGTTGATTAAAATATAGAGGCCCATCCTTCAAAAGTTTAACTTTATCCTGAACAAGCCAAACCAAGACCACCATAACCATGTTAGTATATTCTTCTACCACGATAAATAGAGCATCAGATATCCAGAGATCACTTAACTATCAGAGCAAGTGGCAATAAACTGACAGGATAATCAGAACCACGAGGGAAAAAAAACACTAATCCAAATAAGACTTGCAAATATCCATATATACATTTCATTATATTTAAAGTCAGAAGAATTATCTTCTCAATTAAGTATAAAACTATATACTTCATATTTTCAAATCTGTGGTTAACAAAATGCTCTCATATTCAAAAGCAAGAACTATATACAGAAAGCCTCAACCAGCCATGAACTTCTTCCTATTCGCCAATCAGTTCTCTTTAAGCTTATATACAGTCTTCACATAGTCTTCCGAGTCCCAAAGAAATGAACCAAAAGCAACAGCTTCCAAAACAAATCTCTTCAGGCTTGCCAATGACGTAGATATCACCTCATCAGATTCTAGTAGACTCAATTTCTCATCTCCAAAGAGTGCAAAACTGTGCTTCTCAATAAGATTCATAGCTTCCTTCGATTTTGGTTTTGCACACATCTGTAACACCTCAGGGTCGAACCCCATTACATAAGAACTCAGTTTCTCATGTCTCTTTCCCTGGCCACATGACATTTGATCTGCAGATGTGGATTTTGTGCTGCGAACACGACCAAAGGCAACATTTTTCAGTCCATAAGACCAAAATTCTGAAAGTGGAAGGTGGGTGCCAGTATTGGTAACAAGGTCATAGTTGACATCAGCCAGACTCAGTTCAAGGTGGTACCTCGTGGAGGCAGACTTTAGAAAGTAACCATACAAGATGGAAGCAGCATAGATTCGGCAGAGCTGGAGCCTTTGTATCTGAGTTGTGGCCCAATTGTCTGTGACGTTGGAGTCTGCTTTCCACCCAACAACACTGCCTAGATGTTCCCTTATCATCTCCAAAACCTCAAAGCTGTGAATAGACTCTAGCTCCCAGTCCTTCGAAGGCCAGATTTCAAGTCTCCCTTTGTAAAGGCATTTAGAAAGCCTCGGAACCAAATGGACTCTGATCTCAGAAAACTTGTAAAAGATTAACATATACATTACATCTTCAATTGCAATCTGGGACTCAAGCTCTTTCAGTTCAGCTATCCTCCTGGAACTCAAACACATGTTTGAATTAGTAAAGTATATGAGACGCATGGATTTGTTTCAACGGAAAAGTATCAACAGATCAAACAATTCCAAGCATAGAATATTCAAGTCCTACCATGGTCATTTACCTATCACCACCACTTGGTCCACGATAATAATATTTTGTCAATCAGTTGCCACTCGTGCAACTAAATGCCCATCTGATATCTGTATCCGTACCAGAACAAGCATCCATATTAACATCATAGCTTACACACTTTGTCACCAATTACTTCTGTACCTACAAAGGCCCAATAGTGCAAGAATATGCACATGAGCATCCACTTTACAATCACAAAGTTCCACTGAATAATATACGAGCTGGAGAGGAAGAGATGACTTTGCTCATTGGTTTAATAATTAAACAATAAAGAGAGTGCCCAAGGCACCTCTAACTTCTTATATGACTCGGAGCTTATTATGTACCTGTTAGTTAATAGTATTTAACTATTACTTAGCATTTTTTTGTGTAGTAGGGACTGCAGTGAAAACTTTGAGAGGCTTTTGGAGAGACAAGTGCAGCTCTTAGATCTTTGCAAGATTATATTGTTCACTAACAAGGCTCTAAATAGTCAAGTATTTCACTAGCTGTCATTCATGCAATTACGGCTCGAATGAGAATGTATAATCTTACCATATCATACACGTGGCACAGCTATATTGTAACAAAAACAATAGAAAAAGCTTCTAAATAAAGTGCATCACATATTAGTTAGCAAGGATCTTAACTAATAGAGTAATTCCTCAACCAATTGTCTGCCTTATGTTACTATTTGATTAGCCCTTCTCATGGTAACCTTCTAAATTTCAGATTGCCATTAAGAAAATTATAGTGATTTCATCATCTAGTTCTAATAGAGTTTAGCAAATATTGGAAAGCATATACCAAGGCTAAAGCAAAATAAAAGAACAATACAAGATACAGCCACTTCCAGGAAATTATTGCAAATGAATTCTTTGATCAAGCACTAGAAAAATGCCAGGATGATCCAGAGTACCAATAACCACTCTTATGGAGAAGACAATTTAGCAATGAAGGCAATACACACCAGATGATTTATCCTCATTCATCCATCTAGTCTCAGTGAGCAGTTCCATGCTACCACAGAAATGAGTAATAGTCATAAAAATACAATCTTATTGCTGAAAATTAATCTTTTGGATGGAAAAAGATGTCATATTAAGCGAGTCAGTGATATGTTGATGGAACCAGGGAAAAGTGATTTTATATAGGGCCAAAATCCACATGGAATATACTCATTTCGTAGTTCCCCTTTATCCATATACATCAGCTATGGTTAAGGCTAAAAGCCAGGGATAACAAATAATTGCCCACCAAATTACAAAGTGATGACCCTGAAATACAACTTGATGTACATAACCACCTCAAGTCTAGTTGGCCCACTTATGCTACGTTTGAATTGAGGGAATGGAATAGAGTAATGAATGAAATAAAAATAGTGTATTTGATGATCATTTTGGAGGATAAACTATTCCGATGGAATGAAAATTTATTCCATCCCTTTGTTTTTTTTATATTCAATGTAGAGAAGTGGAATAAAATTCATTCCAACGAAATGGATATATGTGATAATTTTGTCATTATATGACAACACTCACCACCACCAACAACCAAACATACACTTAAAATACCTTAAAATCTTTTCATTTCATCCTCCATTCCATTCCTTCAATCCAAACGCAACTTCAGAGTTTAAATGGAGTTATTAGGAGACAAAAAGCAAACAATGGATAGATAACAAACCATATCATGGGAGTAAACAAGAGGTGAAAATACATACAAACAGGAAAAATGCAACGGTCACCTTATCGAGCGTCCCCAAAAACAAATTTAAGTTTGACTATAGCCCCTGATAATTCTAGCCCATTCCCACAAAGTCAACCTATTTCATCTTTCCTAGATTTCTGCTTAGCCTATAAAAAGTTTGTAGGGATGCTTCAAAATACAATATTTACCTTCTTATCTATTCATCTGTCTCTCTCTCTCTCTCTCTATATATATATATATACACACACACACACACATACATATACAGTAAAGCAAAAACACTCCCAATAGAAAAGGAACACCTCGGGTGCCGGTTCAGCTGCACAATTGACCAACTAAGGAAACAGCCATTATATACATATCAACAACCTTCACTTACTACAGCTTAATGTCAATTAAAAGAAAATCTTTAACAGATCATCCTAGAAAGGCAAAAAATTAAATTCCAATATCAAGCAGGAAACGGCGAGAAAAAGAGGCAAAAAAAACAGTGAAATCAGGTTTCAATAGTGCATACAGCTCAAAATCGTGTGTATTTGCATATCTATATATACAAAGAGATGTATATTATAAATATACACAAAATTTAGTAATTAACAACTCTATTAGGGCGAGAACCTGTAAAGGCAAGCATCAGTAGTTCCGAAACTGAAACTCACGCGAGCCAAAGCCTCATCACGATCAGAAACCAATTGCTCCAACTGCTTGGCAACTGCGTAATGAAAGTTTTTCCGGTCATTCTGCAACACACCGGACAAATACTTACCGGCCGACGACTTCGGCTCGAGCGGCGTGTTCAAACTACTAAACTCACAGTGACTATTACTTATACTGCTTGCTATCAGCACCGGAATCCGATTAGACGGAAGAGTAACGGTGAATCGGCGGCGATTATAGGCGATGGAGTTGTTGAAAATTGGAGGAGTGAATGGAATCTTCACCGGGGAAGGTAAAGATTGGGTAAGGGAAGGATTATTGGAGGAAAGGCAGCAGTCCATTAACAGGGATGATTTTAGTCAAATGTTGTAGAGAGCAGAGAAGGCTTGATATATTATACTGTATATAGTAGTAGTAGTATAATTGAGGAGAGAGAAAGAAAGGATAAGATTAATAAATCCAATGGGCTACCTAGCATTATGATTCTGGACTCTTCTCTCCTACTTTTTGTGATACTAATTGATAAGCCCACTATTCTCTTGATCACTACGGGAGCTTATATAATGTGCTAGCCCCCCATACTATCGCATTAATTAATTTAAAATTAAATAAAAATTTTACTATTAAATTTAGAAGATAATATAAAATATAATACTTCATCATTTTTTTTATAAAATTATTATTGACTTTTAAAATTTTATTTAAAATATTTTCAAACTCAAAATTGATAATATTCAATAAAAATTACCAAAAAACAATATTATAATTAATAATTTTTTTAAAATAATTTATAATATTTATCATTATATAAATGAATCTAGTCAATTCTAAATTTAAAAATGTTTTAAGTTGACTATTAAGAAAACACTAAAATTTGTAAATAGATAAAACTTATGCGAAGAATTTTATAATAAATGAGACGTGAGAAATAAAACAACAAATTTAAATTTACAAAATGAAACGATGATAGGGACATGAAGTCGAGGTTTGGTATAAAATAGATAGAATAATGTGATATATCTTGTGACTTTTTAGATGTCAATTTTTTAGTTGTGAGTTACGTGAATAATTATGGTTGATAATATTTTAACGACGTATCTAATATAGTGAACCAATTTTATAATATTACCTAGTCCAATATATTGATATGTGTCGCAATCGTAGTTCGATAAAAAAATTCTCGCAATACATAGTATGACTCAAAAAATATCTTAAATATGAATAATACTATGTGCACAAATTACACACAAAAGTTGTGCAAAAAAATATGACTTATGTATTGCTTATCAATAAAAATGTGTAAATTATTCAATAGTAAGTCCGCTTCTTACTTTTTTTTCTTTTACTATATTATTTGTATACAATTTGTTGTGGATAATACGTGTCATAACATTACTCCTTGAATACATAGTGCAACTAATAATTGCCAATAAAAAACAAAAACAAAATAGGATAGTGGATATATATAATTAGCGTCCAAACACAATCATCACGTATGTAAGTAACAACATTATTGTCTGTTACTGAATAAAATACTTCCTCCGTTTCTATCTAGTATTATAGTTATATTATTTAAAATATTTTTAAAAATTAGAGATATATTTTTAATTTTAAAATTATAAGGCGTCAAAAAAACACTTCACAAATAATTATTCGTATTCCGGATAAATTCAATACTATCATACTATAAATTTTATATTCTTATATTTGAAATTATTTTTCTTAATAATTGTCATTTTAGAATATACAAATATATATATATATATGTCAGCCCCGATCTGGAGCGGACCACACTTACGGACCAAAAGACGGACTGAAGAAAAAAAAAACACGCGGGTCATAAAAAGGGGGAAAACTTCACGCGGGTCACAAATACGCGGGACACAAAAATTGGTAACAGCAATCGGCGAAAGGGGGAAAACTTCACGCGAAATCGAAACTCATTCCATTCGATTTCAGCAATCGGCGAAATCGAATACAATATTGTCTCTGTCTCTCCAAATTGGTGATCGAATACAGCTTTCAAAGCCTTACAAATAGTTACTACACCAACCGACCGACAGATTCATTATAAGTACCATCTCAAGAGATTAACATTCATAATTACTACTACTCCAAAAGACAATCAATAGGAAAGTTGATAAAACAGCCACCATATGTCGTTGATCTGTTATTCTCCCGTATCTGACAAAACAGCCACCACAAGGTCCAATTAGACAAAACAGCTACACATGACAATTGGATTTAACAAAACTATGACAGATGATGAATAAGAGATGAATACCTAGAGCTGAATAGCTATCATCATCTAATGAAAGTACAAGGACTGGAAATGAAAGTGAATGCTTAAGCCCTATCACTATTCTGGCATTTTTTCAGCACCCAAACAGAGCAGATTTTGAACAAATATGTGCAAGAGAAAGTATCAACGAGTTAAAAGTGGTAATTTCTCTCCAAGTGGTAACTAGTTAAAAGTATCAACGAGTTCCCTTAAACTATGAACAGGAATCAAATTCCAAATGTAAGAGAAAAACTAATTACATACCCAGATTTTGCTTTTGCCGATTGCTTTTGCCGATTTGGATTTCGATTTCGCCGATTTCAAATTCCAAATGGATTTCGATTTCAAATTCCAAATGGATTTCGATTTTGGAGGCTTATCTAACTCAGATTTCGCTAATTTGATTCCGATTTGCTGGCTCTGATTTCCGATTACATATGTCTGAGAGAGAGAGGCTTCTAAGATTGGGAGATTTGAGAGTTTTGAAAGAGAGAGAAAGATGAATAGAGGAGATGAAATTGAATTACGCAATACAACGGACCATATATATGTATACAGGCCGTTGTATTGCGCAATACAACGGACCGTTGTATTGCGTAATTCAATTTCATCTCCTCTATTCATCTTTCTCTCTCTTTCAAAACTCTCAAATCTCCCAATCTTAGAAGCCTCTCTCTCTCAAACATATGTAATCGGAAATCAGAGCCAGCAAATCGGAATCAAATTAGCGAAATCTGGGTTAGATAAGCCTCCAAAATCGAAATCCATTTGGAATTTGAAATCGAAATCCATTTGGAATTTGAAATCGGCGAAATCGAAATCCAAATCGACAAAAGCAATCGGCAAAAGCAAAATCTGGGTATGTAATTAGTTTTTCTCTTACATTTGGAATTTGATTCCTGTTCATAGTTTAAGGGAACTCGTTGATACTTTTAACTAGTTACCACTTTGAGAGAAATTACCACTTTTAACTCGTTGATACTTTCTCTTGCACATATTTGTTCAAAATCTGCTCTGTTTGGGTGCTGAAAAAATGCCAGAATAGTGATAGGGCTTAAGCATTCACTTTCATTTCCAGTCCTTGTACTTTCATTAGATAATGATAGCTATTCAGCTCTAGGTATTCATCTCTTATTCATCCTCTGTCATAGTTTTGTTAAATCCAATTGTCATGTGTAGCTGTTTTGTCTAATTGGACCTTGTGGTGGCTGTTTTGTCAGGTACGGGAGAATAGCAGATCAACGACATATGGTGGCTGTTTTATCAACTTTCTTATTGATTGTCTTTTGGAGTAGTAGTAATTATGAATGTTAATCTCTTGAGATGGTACTTATAATGAATCTGTTGGTCGGTTGGTGTAGTAACTATTTGTAAGGCTTTGAAAGCTGTTTATTGTGTAATTGACATATTTCATACAGCTAATTATTCCATATGTTGGTTCTGTTGTTAATTTTAATGTTGGTCTGTTTGTATTCAGATGGTCTGTTGGTCTGTTGCACTGTTGGTCTGTTGATGATGAAACTCATTTTGTATTCAGCCACCATGAACATAACAGGGCTCTAAATTTCATTAGTATTGAACATGGTTGTGGTGTATTTTGCTGTCAAATGCCTGTTCAATTTCATGTTGGTTGAACATAACAGGGCTCTAAAATCTGTGGTGTATTTTGCTGTCAAATGGTTGTTCAAGTTTGAGTTCAATTCTCTTGTCTTTGCTTGACACCTTTGATTGGCATATATAATTTACACTATTTGGTACCTAAAGAGTATTTTGAAAGTACTATGTACAGCAACACAGCAGCAGAATTTTTTTTGGTCTTTGCTGCACAATTAGTAGCTTACTCAAGTGGTCCTCACTCCAGCTAATCTCCTTTCCTTTCACACCAAACAATTTTTCTACTTCAATGTTTTAATTTTCCCTTTGGAATCAGTAAAACTTAGCTTCATTGTAGCGACAAATATAAAGACGCCAAAGAATTAAAACTCAAAATCATTTTTGACTTTTGAAGTTTTGATTTCTAAAACTCAAAAAAATTTCAAGGACCCAATTCTTGTATTAAAGTTGGAAAGAATATAATATAATAGTAAAATAAACCAATTCTTACAAACAGCTCACTAAACAAACACAATATAGCCATTTTCAATATCCAGATTCAGAAACTCTGGTGATCAAATCCGCTCATTCATGCCTACTATCCGGATTCAGCACTTAAAACATTTAATTAAACAAACATCCCCTATAAACATGCAATCTGCATTGACAAAAAACACAAACTCTAAAATACTATCTATATTATATTAAAGATCTTGGTGATGGATCAATAACATCTGCCAAAGCTAAAAGCACAACAATCAACTAGCCATCATATTCCTGCTGAAGGAATTTGTTCTCCGGCTAAAAGACGACAATAAATCGATTTGGAGAGAGAGAAGCTTCTCTTTTTGGCCAACGACGAATCGAAAGCAAGAAATCGATCACCAATTTGGAGAGACAGAGAATATTGTATTCGATTTCGCCGATTGCTGAAATCGAATGGAATGGGTTTCGATTTCGCGTGAAGTTTTCCCCCTTTCGCCGATTGCTGTTACCAATTTTTGTGACCCGCGTATTTGTGACCCGCGTGAAGTTTTCCCCCTTTTTATGACCCGCGTGTTTTTTTTTTCTTTAGTCCGTCTTTTGGTCCGTAAGTGTGGTCCGCTCCAGATCGGGGCTGATATATATGTATGTATGTATCTTAGTTAGGAAGGAAGGAAGAAACGGAGCAAGTTATATATATAGTGTGATAAGCCAGCCAGGTGTTGATTGGTATATATTTATTAAATGGCAAATATCGTGGTAGGATGATAATATTTTAAATTTGAAAGATTATGTTTAGTGACAACACAAAATATGCTTATCAGTAAGAATTAGACAGAAAGAGATGGAGACAATTCTTTTTCTTTGATCCTATCCTATCATATCCTATCCTATAAATTTCAACACTAACAAAAAGAAAAGATCATACTCAAACCAGCATTTCTACTCTAGGAATCAAAATTATACTACTATATCATATGCGTGTTGTGTTGGTGTTGTTACTCCCCACTTGTTCACCACAAAAACTCTGTCGATAGGAATCACCGGATCTCCTCTCCTCTCCTCTCCTGTTATTAGCGCTGAAAAGGCCTGGGTACTATACAAAACCCACCCACCCAAAAATGTTTACACACTTTGAAAAATGGAGTAATTTATGGGAGGGAGACAAGTTATTCAGGCCCATACCATCCATGAGGATTTGGATTGGATTAACAACAAAGTGAACCAACTCTTCTGCTAACTGATAACCTACCTAACCCTTTTAAATAGTAGTACAAATTATTTAGCTCATAAGTATTTTTTTTTATCACTCTACAAATGTTGTTGGAGTTATAACACTCCTAAGCAGATCACAAGTACAACCTTATCCAATAATTTCAGTACAACTTGTAAGAATTTCCAGCCAAATTTTAAGGAATTTGTTATTCTAGTTTAAGGGATGATCGATAACTAATCAAACACAGTCCAGAGTTCAATTAGTTGTGGTAATTTAATTTATAATTCAAACAAGTTTAGCTTCAGTAGTTACAAGTCGTCAGTCTCAAAGAAGCCCCCTAATGGAATGGAGCTACACCTGAATAAAGTACTAGGCACTAGGCATCTCTAACCCACCCATGTGAGGTGAGGTGGTGAGCTATACCCACCCTGGACTTTTGTAAAGCCCATCTGTAAACTTGCATGTATTTTTTCAGCTACCAAAAAAGAAATAAAAGGAAAAGAAAGACGAAAGCAAAAGACCTTTGGATTCTCTCTCTCTCCCTCTCTCTCTCTCTCTCTCTCTCTCTCTCTCTCTATAGAAAAGTTGATACCCAACCCCAACCAAGAGGAAAGGAAAAAGTGAGAATAAAGAAGCTAAAAGAGCCTTGGATGCTTCTCTGTAGGAGGTATAAGATGCAGAAGTAGCCATAAAAGCCCATATGACCAGTGGAAGTCAACTTTATATCTATCCCTTGCTTTGTCTAACAAAAACAAGATTATAGCCGTTACACCAGTCACAACGTAAACCTCAACGAGTAAATTTATTACAAAATTTATGTTTAACCGTGTCATACAAATTTTAATCTTAAAAAAAAAAAAAAAACACTAATACTCTCAAACAGTGGTAGTATTATTATTATCATACTAAAGTTAGAAATAGTAGTGTGATTTGGGAGCCCATTTCAATCCCACCAAAGTGGATTCTAACAAATGGATGCAGGCTAGGCTTAGGCAGCAACGGAGCATGAAAATTTTGCATAGTTACTTCTTAATCTTTCTATGGTTGTCTCCATCAAAAACCAGCTTAATCCTTTATGTGAAAGAGAAAAAAATGGGCACCCAAAGTCGCTGCTGTTCCATGAAAAGAATGGTCATCTGAGATTGTTTCTTCCTTCCTTCAATCTCAAAGAGTAACACTTGGGAATTTGCAAGATCCATAACCTACAACGTTTGTGATCAAATTCAGGAAACTAATCAGAAATACAATCGCAAGGATCAAAACTAAAAATATAGAAAGCTGTAAATAATCCACATTTTTCCCTAACACAAATAATAATAATAATAATAATAACAATAACAATAATAACAACAACAACTTCAGATTTAATGAACTTCTTTGCTTGGTTTCGTAAACATAAATCAGTCCCTTTTTCTTCTTATTTTTTTCCCCCACAATTATATGTGGTGACTTGTTGAGCTGTAAAGCTTTAAGAAAAAAAGATAAAAAGGTCGTGCTTTTAAGCCATCTAAATGTAGGAATCAATATTATGCTTATATTTTTTACTAAAACACACACCGACACACATGTATACATATATACATACACATAAAACAAGTATTTCACTAGTGAAAAAGTGCCTCTTTTTTAAGGGGGAAGAGGATCTTTACTGCCCCCTTCAGCAAGTGTTTCATTGCATATTGGAATCAACAGGTAAATTACAACATCAAAAAGGTGTAAATTATGCTCTCTATCTAGATATCAAATTCTAGAATGCCAGAACTATTGATGTTCAAAATTGAATTTAGTATTGCTCTACATTCCAATCATGTAATATTTGTTCCATTATTATCAACGTCATTGATTAATCTCTGTTCTACAAAGTCATCAATTAGAGTGGTGGTTAACCGAATATGCGAAATGATCCATATATAGTACCATCAAATCCAAAAATATTTACACTAATCTAGTACATTATATGCTCATGCTTAAAGTATTTAATAAGCTATGATAAAACATTATCCTATCAAAGAAGCTGAATCAATATGTGGTTACTTGTTTAAAAGTTGAAGCTATAAAGACACACACTTAAATTATCATCACATTAACCAAAAGAAAGAGCTATTAAAACAACTTGAGAACACTTACTTGGATCTTTGGCAGTCATAGTTGCAAGCCCATTAAAAATACAAGTCCCACCGACCTTCTTAAACTGAGCCCAATACGAACTAAAAGCAAAACTGGCATGGGCGACCAATGAATTCGGTTTATAACACTTCCCACCGGGTTGAATCGAGTCACAAGTCCCATTCCCTTGCCCGCAGGCATAAGCCAGCGCCGCCGCCACCTCGGTCGTATTCGCCCCTTTTTTCACCAAACACCACAACTTTCCTTTATACGGCTCATTATTTGTAGGCTTCGGCAGCGGCTTGTACTCAGATTCCGGCTTCTTCGCGGACAAATCAATCTCATAAATATTCGTCCCATTCGGATATAGCAGCCCGAAGTGCCTCTCTGTACCCGGACCCGGCTTTTGGTTCTCATTATACAGAGCAAAAACAAAAGCTGGCACCACAACCCCCGGTCGAGCTGGTGTCCCGGCCGGCGGTTTAGCAGACAGCTTCTTGGCCGCGTTACGGTTATAAGTGGCGGCATTGTAAATATTAGCTCCAATCTGGTCAATATCGCCGCCGTTAGGCCAGCCCGTTTCGGCAACAAATAGCCGGATATCCGGATACCCGAGTTTTTTCATAGCAAAAATTACAGCGTCCAGCAATTGATCGAGCAGGTTTGTGTATTTAAGACCCGAAATTGGATCCGTATAGGTTATATTTGTAGCTGATAATAATGCATAATCAAGACTAATTAAGTTGGGGTTACTGGACCATGGAAAATAAGGGTAAACATCCAAGAAGAAGAAAGATTTAGTCCGGTTCAAGAATTTCAACATGGGTTTTACCACCGGTGAAGCAATGTCGGACCGGAAAGTTCCGTTTGAAGGTGGGAATTGAGATTCCAACACGTCCATGGCCATGGAAGTTCCGATTTTGATCTTGCGAAGCTTGTAACGCTTAAGGGAGTATCTAACTCTGCGCATGGCGGGTACGAGGTTGAACCAGGTGGGTCGGTCGGGTTGGGATAGGTCCGACAGGATTTCGTTTCCGATGAGGAGATATCTGATCTTGGTTTCCGGGTAAAAGGGTAGGACATTGGAATGGACCCACTGGTCGGCTAGGGTTTGGTTGGTGGAAAAATTGGAAATGAGCTGATTTGGGAGCATGATTGAGACTTGGAGGTCGGTGTTTTTGAGGGCTTTGAGGATTTTGGGATTGACATCGTAGATTTTGACGCGTTTGGCGTTGAGGGATTTGATGAGGCGGATGGATTTAGAGGGAGAAGGTAAGTTGTTCCCCAGTTGGCCGTAGTTTACTCCAATCTTTGCCGATAACTCTGCAGCTGTTTGATTAAGAAAAAAAACAAAGATGGAAATGGGTTAGACAAAATATTCAATTTGTAAATAAAAGATGATGTATAATAGTGCAGTGAGACTTACAGGATAAATAAGCGAGGAGAGAGAACAGAAGGAAGGTGAGTAAGCAGCAAGCCATCTGGTTTGTTTTCTGTAGTTGTTGTTTACAGTGAAGAAATGAATGAGAATGAGGTTTGTTGATGAGATATTGAAAGCTGACGATGGAGCGAGCATTTATGGGATAGAAAAGAGAGATAATGAAAAAGTCGTTGTGGTGGTGATTATAGACTTTTGACGACTTGGGGAAGCTGCCGACTGCCGGGTATTATTAGTACTCTTCATTTCTTTTTTCCTTTTTTTTTTATTTTACTTATTTGATTCGTAGTAGCCCATGTGTACACGACGCCTTATAAAATTATAAATTTTAAAAAAAAATATTACATCGTCCGTCCCTTCTGATTAAAAATATAAAAAAAAATATTTCTAAAAAAATGAAAAAATTATATAAATTAAAAGATAACTAAGTCATTTAGTATACTCTATTTATAAAAAATAAAACTATTCATCATTTTATGTAATCTTGTAAGACTATTAAAAATAAATATGAAACTTTTTTACTCTCTTTCTCTACTTTTACTTTTCTTAATATGTGTGCAAATTGTACTTTACTCATCATTTTGGGAATAGAAAAAGTATAAATTTTGCAAATATAATTTTATTTTTTATATTCTTCTAAATGTATAAGTTTATTAATTTAATAGTATAAGATAATAATCAAATTAATTATAAAAGAGTAAAAAAAACTTGGGAATATTGTCTCATTTTGCACTATTATTACTATTAATAAACATTTTTTTATGAAATATCAAAAGATAATGAACAATCAAAATAAAGAGAGTATTATTTTTGAAAAAAATATATATCAAATCTATCCCAAGCTAAGAAGTATGAAGAATTAAAAGACAACTTAAGTGAGACTTGTTAAGTGAAGAAGAATAAATAATACTCGATGATAGTATACAATGACTTCAGAATCTTTAATTTACGATTAAAATTATATCACCATCAAACTAAATATTAGATAAATTTATCTATAATAATATATAACAAGATAAGTGTCGAGTAAGTCAACTCATTAGTTCAACTTTGGTGATTCGGTAGTTTAAAAATCTTTTTTTTAATTATTATTATTTTTATTGATTATCATGTCTTATAATTGGTCATAAGTTTTGATATTCCCAAAAATCAACTCAAAAGCTCAAAAGTTATGTTTTTTCACAAAATTTTAGTACACATTTGTTAGATACAATGTATTATTTGTTACTAAGGGGGTGTTTAATAATTGACATGTCTGAAACATCTGAATGACAGAATTTTATTATTTTACCCCTCTGAAAAAATTCAAAATTGTTGTAAATTTATTTAATATTACTTAATATAATAGTTAATATTTTTTTATTTTTTTTATTTTTTTTACTCATTCAGCTGCTCATTCAGTCATTCAGCTAAAAAAATTTGACTTAACCATTCAGCTAAAAAAATCTGACTTAACCATTCAGCTCAATCATCTGACCGATTCAGCCATTCAGACAAAAACAAACGCACTTACTGATTCAGCCATTCAGCTTCATTCAGCTCTAAACAAACACCCCCTAAGAATTGAGTAAAGATAAAAAAACAAAGAAAAAGAAAAAACTTTTAAATTATCAAGTCGCTAAATTTGAATTGCAGAGTTAACTTGAGATCAATTAAATTGTCGTTTAAAAATATTATATGTAAAATTTACTTGATTACTCGTTTTAAGCTTTCTCGTACTTTACACAAGTTATTAAAGCTTATTTGAGTCAAGTTATTAAAGCTTGTTTGAGTTAAAAGTGATAGTCTAGGTTCATCTCTCGACCCCCCCCTCTAGGTTCTCCTAAAATTGAAATGTATTCCTATGATGGTATTATAAATTTATAATTTTTTTTGTAAAATGTTGAATAAATTTAAATATAAATTTAAAATTTAAAAAAAAAACTCATTAAATTTTGTATATGAATTTTCTTTTACTTTTCTATGTTTGGAACGGGAGGAGTATTGTTGTTATTAGATGACCATAAATAAAGGTGAATGTTCTTGCTTCCATCATGTTCAGATTTAATACATGTTTCTTTTTGAGGAAGCTTGTGAAAAAGTCAGGAGATGCTTCCTCCTGAAAGGTGAGGAGATGAATACGGAAGAAGTCGCATACAGCTATACTGCCCCCACCCATCACCAATGTTAGGGGATGGGAAAAAAGAATTTTTATTATGAGGTCCAGGTTTTTCAAGAATCTCTCTATATATTTTTGACTTGTGTAATGAACCATACATAATTAATACAAGCTGGCCCCCACATGTTATGTGTTATTGGTTAAAAAAATAATTATTGTACACATGTCGAAAATGTATAGGAAAGTCCTTTTCCTAGTTGGAAGACCTGGACCTCCTAATAAAAACTCAGGAAAAAGAGCATCGTTTAATTTATAAATTTTAAAAATTAAATTTAATACGTACAATTTATAAGCATTGGTAACATAATAATGTATTATTGTAAGGATAAGTTTAGAATATTTGAGTTATTTTATATAGTTATAAAAAAGAAATTTAGGACTGAAAGTCCTTTTTCAAGGCATAGGAAAGAACTTATTTTTAAAATAGGCATAATAACGATTAAATGACAGTTAGCTATGGTAATAATGATTGTCTAATTCATTACTCACAAAGAAAATTGGTACTCATACGTATTACTATTTGACTAGATTGTAGATTGATAATTCATACAAGACGGCTGACTTTAAAAATGACGTTTTATTTTATATAGTACAGAAAAATTATTAAATATATTTTAAAATTATGTCATGAGTATTTACAAAGCATATACATGTATGTAGCTCAAATCATTATATATATATATATATATATATTACATGCATATAAGATATTAAGAATGATAGAAACACTATACAAAGAGTTTATTATAAATACATGACATATATTGTATCAGTACAATTATTTAAAAAGTCAACATAATAGCGAATCTTAAATAATTAATTTGGAATTAATTCATAACCAATCAAAATAATTTAATTAAACTAAAAAATTATTACAAATTGACGCAAGATAAGCTCTTCAAATGCCTAGATATATACTCCCTCTGTTTCAAATTATAAGTTCATTGTTAATTTTTGAAAATTAATTTGAGATATTTTTAAACTTAAAATTAAAATTGAGACAATTCATTAAAAATTAGAAAACAAAAAAATCTTAATGAGTAGCACATTTTAGATAACTTAAAATATTAATTATTATATTAATTAAAATTAAAAGAATTCATGTCAATTTTAAATTTAAAAATTTTATAAATTGATTTTAAAAATTTAATAGTGATCATGTATTTTAGAATAGGGACAGTATGTGTGTGTGTATATATATATATATATATAGTTATTGATTGATTTCATTAAATAAAGTGGGTCAACATTATGTGGATCAAAACTTCATCTAGCAATCCAGCATCGGGCCCCAAGTGTTATAAAAGCCGTTGCCTATCTTTCATCTAAAAGCATGAAGGAGTGGCCCAAGTGGCTTAATAGTTAAATTGATTCGATTGTGTCCCACTTCTGTCTCTCTGTTTGTTTTTAGTAATCCTTTCCTGTTCAAGATGTTTTTTTTTACATTGAAATAGTACTATTCATCCCATGACAAATTTCAAATAATATTGATAAACCTAATAATTTTTCCGTTATATTTTACATATTTTATTTATTACACTATTAAATTTTTAATTTTTATAATTATTACATTAAATTAATTAAAAAAGTAAAATTAAACTATTTTGTTAAAATAACTTAACGTCCGATTAAATTGTTCCAAGATTTTTCATACGTGAAAGGAAAAAAAATGAAAATGATGTGACCAATTAGTAACAGTGACATAAAAAATAAAAAAGGACACATGGAGAAAGAAAAAGAAAAAAAAATCCATTGGCAGCCACGTGAGAATCAAAAAAAGAAGAACAAACTTGTTTTATTTATTTTTCCCTCTCTCTTCTTCTTTCTTTATCTGGGTAGTTTTGATTTGCTACGAGGATTTCTTGTTCCGGTGAAGTAATCAAGAGGTTCGACGAAATACGGCCTATTTCGTTTAATTATTGCGCCGAAAACCTAAAACACCTTCCACAAGCATCTTGTCTTGTATTTTAGTGTCTATATCGACGCCTTCCACGAGCACTTCCGCTACGGCGCTACCACATAATTTTATTTTTTGCGTCAAATTCAACCCTAAATCCAATCTCATCATCTCTGGTTATTTTGTAGCCATTAACAAAACTCTACGGCTTTAAAATATGCTGGCCAGATGATACGCGGCAAAAACCCAATTTTTACCTCTCAATTTGGCTGAATCGATCTCCTACTTTGATGTGTTCGTATGAACCCTAATTTGTTAAGCCTCGTGTCTGTTTAAAATACAACTGTGGTCGCGTCCTTGGAATGATGACCACGTTTCGGCTCTTGAACCATGTAAGAAAGCCCATGTCATTTTTTTTAACCAGCCACGTTGGAAAAAATTTGAATCAAATCGTCGGAGGTTCAATTATTTTAACAGAATCATGTAATTTTATTTATTTTTAATTAGTTTAATGCAGTATTTACAAAAATTAAAAATTCAGTAAGATAATAAGTAAAAGGTGTCGAGTGTAGTGAAAAAATTATTAGTTTCGTCGAATAATATCTTAAGACTTGTTGATTTATATATTTTACGTTTATTTGAATATTTAAAATAATGTGTAATTTAAAAAGAATATCTTAACATAGTGTCTGAGAGTTTTTTAATCAAAGAAAAAAAAAGTTAAAGAAAAAAAAGGAAAGTTTTACTTTATTTTCTCTAACTTTCTTCTCAAACATGAGAAGAAAATATTTGGGTCAAAATGTATTAACTTCCCTTCACTTTTCTTTCTTTTCACTTGTAACTAAAACTTCAAAACACCTATTTCCTTAGCTCTCTTTTCTACTAAAAAACTACAAGACACTCCTCCTTTTTGTTTTTCTTAATTTTCAATTCTTTTTAAATTAAAACTATAAGACAGAGAGTAAGACTTGTTCTGAAATATTGATTTGTGTATTTTAAGTGTATTTGAATATTTAAAATATAGTATTATTTTTAGTAAAAAAAGATTTATATTGTGATTAAAACTAATCACTTTTGTTTTGAATAAATACATCAATTAATTAAACCTGAATTAATTTTAATTTATAAACTTATCAAGCTGTTAGCAAAACAAAATACAAAAAAAAATCTTAAATGCTTTTAGCCCTCCGAATAAACCAACAAGCGCTCCATTTTGGGTAACCGGAAACCGTGGGGGCATATTTATTTATATCCGTCTGATTGCCCCAAACCTCCAATCCATCGTCCTCAATGGCAGCGGCAGTAACCTTACATCGCTCATCACTCACCTATCTCTTATATTCTCTATCTATTCGCTCCATATCTTCATCAGCTCGCCGCCATTTTCCTGCCCCCGAAAACCCCCAATTCATAACCCCACCGCAAAACCCAAACCCTAAAACCCGAACCCCACTGGAAAAGCAATTCGAAACATGGCTCGACAAGCTCAAACCTGGGTTCACCTCAATCGATGTCGACGAAGCCTTACGGGCCCAATCCGACCCGGATCTCGCACTCGACATCTTCCGCTGGACCGCCCAGCAACGCCGCTACAAGCACAACGATGTCACTTACCTCACCATGCTCCAAATCTCAATCTCCGGTAAGCGCTACCGCCAAGCCGAAACCCTCGTTGAGGAAGTCATTGCTGGCGCTTGCCCAGGGAGTGTCCCTCTTTACAATTCCATTATCAAATTCTGTTTCGGCCGTAAGTTTCTATTCAATCGTGCATTCGACGTTTACAAGAAAATGTGGAAATCAGAAGATGCTAAACCATCACTAGAAACATATACATTGCTGTTGAATTCATTACTTAGGAAATTCAATAAGTTGAATGTTTCTTATAGTTACTTGCATACTGTCAGATCGTTGAATAAGCAAATGAAGGCTTTGGGTATTATACCGGATACTTTCGCATTGAATATGATCATCAAGGCTTTTTCGATGTGTTTAGAAGTTGATGAGGCCATTCGGGTTTTTCGTGAAATGGGTTTATATGGGTGTGAACCGAATTTGTATACCTATAGTTATATAATTAAGGGGTTGTGCGAGAAGGGGAGGGTGAATCAGGGTTTAGAATTTTATAAGGAAATGAGGGAGAAAGAGCTGGTGCCAAAAGGGAGTAGTTATATGATTTTGATTTGTAGTCTTGCAATGGAACAGAGGTTTGATGATGCCACTGATGTTGTGCTTGATATGTTGAGTAATTCTATGCCGCCGGATTTGTTGACATATAAAACTCTGTTGGAAGGGTTATGTAGGGATGGGAGGGGTGATCGTGCATTTGATCTTCTTGAAGATTTGAGGAAGAAGGATAGTATGATGAATGAGAAGACTTACAAGATTTTGTTGAATGGATTACATTTTGTAAGTCGAGAGTAGACATCAGGGATTGCATTTTGTAAGTCCAGATATTGGATTGCATGTGTTTTGATTCAAGAATTGGACCAGTGTTTGGGAGAGAAACAATGATATTGCTTGACATGGAGGCTGTATATCTTGTTTGCGAATAACGAGTGAAGGTTGAGCTCATTCATCTTATCAGAAAACTTGGGGAATTCAGTTTCAATTTTTGCTGAACCATGAGAAGGATGAGCGGGCTATTTCTATAATGTTCATGTAGAAGAGACGATGTTATCTCTTTTACAATCTTTTCGTGTATAAGAATGGATACATTGCTACAAAGTCTTTTTTGTTATGAAATGAATGCTTTACCTTGTATTTGAAAATTCTCCATTACATGTTTGCTTTGCATATTACTTGAGCAATATTAGATCAAAAGATGAAATGGTTGTTGCACATTTTGTATTGATAGATGTTTGTTAGAAACCATGACTAGATGCTAGAAAGTTTTATATCATTGTATTGTCAAATGTTACGTACAGCAGAACCTCTATAAATTAATACTCGATAAATTAATAATTTTTCTAAAATAATATTTTTCCTCGGTCCTTATTTGGGCTAATGGGATAAATTAATAATTTCGATAAAATAATAAAATAATAATTTTTAAAAAGACCCTTATATAAATATATGGTCCCATCAAAATCAGAAATTAATAATTCTATTAAATTACAAATATATCTAGGGTAATCTTGTAAAATATGATTCTCTTCTCGTTTGTTTTGTCTTGAAATTCAAATCTAATTGAATTTCATCCTTAATTTTTCTCATTGCGTCCAAAAGTTTAGGTGTTGCATTCTCGAATTGTAATAAAAACTTGTGAAGAGTTGTTGACGCTATGAGTGCTTCCTTTAGCGTTATTGGCTTCAAATGTATTGTATCATCCCCAGCTTCATCTCTCTTATACTCGCATAATTCGTTGCGTATTTGATCTGTCATGGTGGATTTATGGACACCTTTTAGATGAGAAGCCATTGTTGAGTATGATTTGAAGAATTTTTGCTGATGTTTATATAGTAGTTCTCTTTATCATCATACATGGAATGTATTAAATTATAGTACAATGAACTTATATATACAAATTAATTAAACTTAATGTGAATATTATTATTTTTTTAAAATAAAATGTGAATGTAATTTGAAAAATAGATACAATGAACATTATTTAATTATTAAAAATAATTAATATCACTTACAATGAATTCTATTATTACATTAATTTAATAAGTATGATACATTGTATCAAAAAAGTATGATATAAACATCAATAAAATGCAATAATTTTAATGTAATTAAATTTATGTTCACCGAATAAAAAAACACTCTTTAAATTAATAAATTATTAATTTATCGATTAAATAGTAACTCTCTAAATTAATAAAAAATTTCAGTCCCAACAGTATTAATTTATAGAGGTTCTAATGTATTAAACATTCAGATGTTTGCACTAATCCGTTTTAATTTCCTATTAATTGAAATAAAGATGTAAACATATCCTCCTTATTTTTGATAAACCTTAAGACACATGCCATTCAACAAGAGAAATAATATCTCAAGACGAAGTATACAAAAATAACAACATAAAAGCAACGCCTAGAACATACAGCAAAATTTAACTGACCCAAGAAACATTAATACTTATGCTATTATTACACAATTATTGTTACAGTCCTTTCAATTGACATAAATCCAGTCCATTATTACAGAACTAACTTGATATGGATTGATGTACAATGTAAAGATACAACTTATGTGTCTAACGTGTACATTAAAATCTGCAATGCTAGTGAACCCCAATCCAACTACTGTAATTGTCTCAACAAGAAAGGGAATAAGCAGCTCTAAACTTTTACCATAAAGTGAAATAGCTCCTTGCTTTTCTTTTCTTTTTTTTATTTTATTTAATAGATGCGTTTGCCACTAATTTGTGTTGGAGGACATAAGAGAATTTTCGAATCTGTGGCTTTTACACAGTCCACTCTGTGGCAATGGAAATACTGCTATGAATTACTGAACCTATGTGCTATCCCAAAGAAGATATTCATATCAATATGGCAGAGCAGGCGATGATCCTTGGACATTGGGGAAAAGAACTGTGCTGCTGTGGCAATGGAAATACTGCTATGAATTACTGAACCTATGTGCTATTCCAAAGAATATATTCATATCAAAATGGCCGAGCAGGCGATGATCCTTGGACGTTGGGGAAAAGAACTGTTTTTGTTACCGAGCGTAGGTCTTCATTGAGTTTTATTTGTACAAAAAGGTTTAACTCCGTCTCTAAACCTTTTACATCAGAATTTGAATAATTTACTAGTTGGTTGATAGGTTCTTCAGTGTCTTGCAACATAAACACATTTTCTTTACTGACATGTGAAGTTTTGTTGAAACATTGGCAAAAATATATTAACATGTTATACTTTCACATTATGTATTGATAAAATAAACAATGGAGTAATTCTCAAATTCGTGAAAGCAAATTTGAAGAACTACGTTGCATGCTTGTGAAAATAAAATTTATGGCTATGCTCATTTCTATTTGCATACTCTTTACTTGCATTGTTTATTTGGTTCATTAAAAGGGTTTAATTTACAAATTTTAGTTATATACTATTGATGGGGTATACAGCCGAAGCTGCAGCTAAGAATCCGAAGGATTGCTTTTATAAATCTTTCGATAGTCGAAGCTGCAGTTAAGAAGTTGAAGTATTTCGATAGCCGAAGCTGCAGCTAAGAAGTCGAAAGATAACTCTTATCAATCCTTCAATAGCCGAAACTGCAGCTAAGAAGCCGAATGATTATTTTTATAATTCTTTCGATATAATAAGCAATCATCCGAACTATCACCGAAGGGCTATACATTACAGAGTCTCATAAGCTGAAGTGTTTTTCGAACTTACTTCATCTGAAGAATGCTTCAGCAACTACTTAGCTTCAGTCAAAAATGGGGTTCTTGTTATTAACGACCAATTCTGATAACTCCTTGACATCAATCAATGTAACAACCACACAAATAGTTAGTGGGTCACAGTGAACTTGGTTGTCAAGCATGACACTTGTTACACAAATTAAACACTAAGCAAATCAAACCAACCCATGCCCTCACATACACAACATCACGCTAGGGATTGGTGTTGGATTGACTTAGTGAGATGTTTGTTCTTCTATCATTAGTTTCAAGACACTATAAATAGCTCTCCATGCAAAGAGGTAAGAGCATCTCTAGCAGGTAGACTATCCCGTGGACTATATTTAGTTTATATGACATCAACAAATGTTCTTTACTCTTCAATCCTTCCAGCAGATAGACTATCTTATGGATTATAATATAAAAAGATTAAAATAATCAATGAATTCAAAAAAACTCCAACGACCATATTCCAACGACTATATTTTAAAGAACAAACAGCCTCTATAAATATAAGGCACGTCCAGTTTCTCATATTCACTCATCTCAACTTCAGTCTTCCAGTCAAATACGTTATTTTAAATATATCTCATCAATTCGAATTAGCTATGTTGCATTATGTTTTTCCACTATTATCTGTTCTCTATTTCGGCGCATTGTTTAATAGTCTCCAACAATGCATAAATCCAAATGGTTGCTTTTGGATACTTTTGAACATTTCTAATGCTTGACATATCTATTTTAAAAATTATTTACAAAGTATTAACTATAAACTATAAGAATAAACTTTTTGAAATTTTACCTGAAAAAAATTGAAATAGCTTATCTTGCTCATCTACACCGCTTTGTTGCATTCTTTCAATTGAAGCATAATATTCACAAAATTTGTTCACCGCGAGTTAAATTATTGACCAACGTTTCGCCAAAGTAGTAGAATTGCGCACACTCAAATTTTTTGTATTCATAAAAGTATTCGTGAACTCTTTCATAATATCTTCCATGTTTCTAATCGTTTCTTTGAATTGGATCCATGCTTACATGAAGCCATCTAGAAATAAGAAGGATATCTTCATCAATTGTGTAATCTCCCTTTCGCCCTGTTCTTTTATTGGACTTATTTTCGGGAGTCTGAATTGGGAATTCATCCAACAAAGTTAGATCATCAAGTGAGAAATCTTGAGATAATAATGAAGAATAATACATCGGGGGACTATGATTTTTCATCTGAAAAAAATAAATTAGAGAGATATTATCGATAAAAAAATAAAAATCAAATATAATAAAAATACCAACTATTTAACCAAATACTTACAATTGCTAAAGGTTGAAGTCGCTGATGAGAGATGGTAAAATGTATTGAATCATTGTACATATTTATAGAATTTTCAATCACCATTTTCAATTTCTATCCGTTTGGCCATGAGGTTATCGTTGATCTGATTTTTTTTTACCGTTGTGACTACTGACTTCGAATCCTATTTTTTTTTATATCCGTTGGACAGACCATCAGGCCATCCTCGCCTCCTTAATCATCTTCTTCACAGTCATCCCTCTCCCTTCATATACTTATTATTCTTCTTCGGCATCCCCGCCCCATTCCATTAAAATATATTAAAAATTATAGTCCACCAAAATCAGATTCCTTGATATAGTCTTTTGGATCCACTGAAAAATCTCCTAGACTATATTTAGTTTAGCTGTTGGAGAGGGAGCATGAGTCCTAGACTATATTTAATCTAAGATTGATGGAGCTCCGACATCTCTATGGCCTAAGGAAAAAAAAGACATTTCTAATACTCAAAACTCTATTTTTCTCCATTGTTAACATTTGTTCAAACCTTCACTTACTCTCATACTGAAGCTACACCACGCGACATCTCACAGTCAAGCCCGAGTGTTTTCTTCTACGTGTAAGTTGTAAGTCCATTCTAATGTGATTCAAACTGCCGGGACAAAACGAGCGTTAACAACTATAATAATGAAATTTTGATGACAAATGAGATTTGATACACGAAAAAAGTATTTATAAAGTGATTTTTTTTTCTTTTTTTTGATTGGAAATATAGTCGGCACGAATTACTCCATTCGTTCTCAAAAAGATAACTAAAGGTAAAAAAAAATTATTCTTAAAAAGATGAGTAAAAACATATAGAGTGAAAGATAAATATGTCATTCAGTAGAGTCTATTAATATAAAAAAATAAAAATACTTATTACTTTAAATAATTTTATTAAGTCTTTAAAGATAAATTTAAAATTTGTTACTCTTTCTCATCTATTTTTATTTTATTTTATTTTTAATTTGTGTAAATGGTTACTGGTCCTTGGAAAGTCAGTGCTGGGGAGCAGCCGCAGCAATGCAATAGATTCCCGTACTTTACTTAAACTCAAATCAAGGCCATCTATTCCGTCAAATTATATTATCTCCAAAAAAGGAACCATCCTGACCCTCCGTTAATTCCAATCATCTACCCTAACTTTAACCCCTTTCTCCTTCATACAGTAGAAGTCTCTAGAACCCCCATCTCCCAACACACCTTCTTTCTCTCTCACTAACAATATATACCCTCCAGACCTTTTCCATTTCCTAGATTTATCCTCTCTAAACTAAACTTAGACCAGACCAGATTCAATTCGATAATTTGATTTTATTGGAAGAATAATGGATGAAGATTTTGATATTCCTCCGGCTGATATGATGAACGGAGGAGAGGATTTCATGGATGATGATGATGAGCCGGTCTCCTTCATGAAGGTCGGTGAAGAGAAAGAGATCGGAAATCAAGGCTTAAAGAAGAAGCTTCTCAAGGAAGGAGAAGGTTTTGACACCCCTGATAATGGCGATGAAGTTGAAGGTAGTTAAATGAATTAAAATCACTCCCAAAGTTTCTGATGCGACTATATGAACCTTTACGATATACTGTTAAATTTATTTATTTATGCTGAAGAAATTGGAGATTTGATTTGAATCGTTTTTATTCAGTTCATTACACTGGAACTTTGCTTGATGGAACTAAATTTGATTCGAGCCGCGATAGGGGAGATCCATTCAAGTTTACTCTCGGCCAAGGTTAGGTTTCGTCGACGTCATATCTTCTTCTTTACTGAATTGATAGTTTTGCTATTGACACAATAATGTATGTGGTTCATGATGTTTTCAAAAGAAAATTCTTCAGTGTTGATACTTTGGTTTATGAAATCTAATTTGGCAAGCTACTCTGAATTTTCTGAATTTTCTCAGCGTAGTTATACAGTTTCTGAATGTTGCTCTGTAATCTAACACTGTTCTTGTGAAATGCACTAAATAAGAGATTGATTAATTGAATATGTTAGCTCAAGTTATACTAGTTCCAAAATATTGCAGTGCCACATTGACTGCTACATCACTAACAAATAGGAGACGTATGTAGGAAACATATGCTGAGGTGACTGCTATGTTATTTGGGGTCAAAATTTGGCAGTTTGTAGTGAATTTTTCATACCTAGCTTTACTCTATCCGGCTATTGTTTTATATTGATGTTTTATTAGTACCACAAGATGGTAAATAGTAGTGGTTACTTCTAATTTGGGTGGATAAATAGCTTCATATCCTAATTGTAAATGTAGTGGTGTATATTCTTAACCTTTGGGATGTTTTGATCTGGTAGTGAGACTTATACAAGAGGAGGTATGACAGGCTAGGTATGACAGGCCTGCAGCTTTTTTGAAAACATATTGTCCAAGTGGCCAGTCTGGTTTACTACCTTCTTATATTTAACTTCTACTACCTCCATCTCAAATTAAAACTAGAGTCTACCTTGTTTATAGTTTTCCCAATTCAGCTGAACGAATAGTGATTTGATCTAGCTTTATTTTAAATATCAACTTTGATACTTCACTGAGTTAAATCATTGAATTGGAAATTGACAACTTTCTTATTATGCATGGTTTATCTAAAAGTGACTCTCAGTTTGGACGTAGGAGGTATAACTAATTTTTGTTGGAAGATAGACATTTTCCCAGCCAGTTAGTCCACTATTTCTATACGGACTATTATCCAAGCTATAGGTTTTATCAATGTTGGTAAATAAAATTTGAACAAAAGGACTGAAACCTAATCTAACTTTTAGGCCAGCAACATGTATAATGGTACCAAGTTGGATAGAACTTGTAAACTGTAATTGCATGAGAGTAAGGCTGTATATAATAACTTTCTTGTGCACTTGTTGTTCATCATGCAAAACAGAACTGCAGAGAAATTGATTTGATACTCATTGGTTCTCTCTCTCTCCCTCTTCCCCTCCCCTGGACCCCTTTTTTTATTTTTATTGTGAGTGAAGAGTATGAATCAAGCAAAGAACTTATTTTATTTTATTTTACTCTTCGTATGCATAGATCACTGTTCTCTTTTCTTATGAACCTGTTAACTGCATGAAAGTAACACTGTATATGTTTCTCCCTCTTAAAGTGGCTAGTGGTTTATTAGGTCATTTTCTATTGAGTGTTTCCTTGAGACTTGTGTTCAAGTTTTGACTCTCTTTATGTTGTCATAATAGGGCAAGTCATTAAGGGATGGGATCAAGGTATCAAGACAATGAAGAAAGGTGAAAATGCTATTTTCACCATTCCTCCTGAACTAGCTTATGGTGAGTCAGGTTCTCCTCCAACCATTCCGCCCAATGCTACTCTCCAGTTTGATGTTGAACTGCTAACTTGGGTTAGCGTTAAGGACATCTGCAAGGATGGTGGAATATTCAAGAAAATTCTCAAGGAGGGAGAGAAATGGGAGAACCCTAAGGACCTTGATGAAGTGTTAGGTACATTGTTAATCTTTATTTGGCAATGCGTAGAATTTTTAATTGGGGATATTATTGCTTCAATTGAATTACAGCTGACAACTTACATTGCTGCTATTAATGTAGTCAATTACGAGGTTCAACTTGAGGATGGAACCTTGATTGCGAAATCAAATGCAGTAGAATTTACTGTCCAAGAAGGTAATGTTTTTGAGCCCGCTAGAGATCTACTTTTGCAATGTTGGCCTATTATATGGACGTTTCTCATTTGCAATTGTTATAGGTCACTTGTGTCCTGGTCTGGCCAAAGCTGTAAAAACTATGAAGAAAGGAGAAAAGGTACTCCTTACAGTGAAGCCACAATGTGAGTAGGTTTCTTATATGCAGTTGTTTACTTTATGAGATCTGCATTAGGAAGCAAAGTTCTTTTAGAGTGAATTATCCTATATTTGTTCTTTTCGGTTGCAGATGGGTTTGGGGAGAAAGGGAAGGCAGCTTCTGGTGATGCAGCTGCAGTTCCACCGAATGCCACGTTGCAGATTACACTAGAACTAGTATCATGGAAGACTGTCTCACATATCGTTGATGACAAGAAAGTTATTAAAAAGATCCTGAAGGAAGGGGAGGGATATGAGAAACCAAATGAAGGAGCTATTGTCAAGGGTTAGTTTCATGCCAGCAGTACTGAGATGATTAATGTTTTGGTCGCCAAACCTTTTCTTATCTAACAATTTATTGTATGTGCATCTAACAGTGAAATTGGTTGGGAAGCTGCAAGATGGTACTGTCTTCTTTAAGAAGGGCCATGATGGTGATGAGGAGCCTTTTGAGTTTCAGACAGATGAAGGTGTTAGAGCTTATCTGAGCTTTGATTTCTAAATTTAGTTTGACTGTTCTTGACTATTTCTTACTTTGTTGAGGTATGCATTGAACAGAACAAGTTATAGATGGGCTTGATAGAGCAGTGATGACTATGAAGAAGGGGGAGGTAGCACTACTAACAGTTGCACCAGAATGTGCCTTTGGTTCATCTGAGTCACAGCAGGAGTTGGCTATGGTTCCTCCTAATTCAACCGTTCACTATGAGATTGAGCTTGTATCTTTTGTCAAGGTGAGTTGATCATATTTTTTTTTTCTTTTTTTGAAATATACAGTCCATTATAAGTTTAGTTCCAAGGTGTTCACATGTCATGTGGTGTTTTCAGGAGAAGGAATCTTGGGATATGAACACGGAGGAGAAGATAGAGGCTGCTGGTAAAAAGAAGGAAGATGGCAATGCATGTTTCAAGGCAGGTAAATATGAGAAGGCTTCAAAGCGCTACGAGAAGGTAAAACTTTATATTAACATATTAACCTAAATGCAGAAGTTCATAGCAAATTTCATATTATTAAACTCGTGTATGAGTCTACTCGTTATTGAATCTTTGTTTTTATGCAGGCTGCGAAGTACATTGAGTATGATACCTCCTTTGGAGAAGAGGAGAAAAAGCAGGCCAAAGCTCTGAAAGTGACTTGCAATCTCAACAATGCGGCTTCCAAACTGAAATTAAAGGAGTACAAGCAAGCAGAGAAACTGTGCACCAAGGTTAACCTAATACCTATACGTGCAATGTGCATGCTCGCACTCAACATTTCTCTTTTTGAAACATGTCATTGTTTCCTCTTTTGCTTGTCTTAAATATTTGATGAAATGCTCATTGTTTTGTGGGGTATTCAGGTACTTGAAATAGAGAGTAAGAATGTGAAAGCCCTGTACAGGAGGGCTCAAGCTTATATTAACCTAGCTGATCTGGATTTGGCTGAAATTGATATCAAAAAAGCTCTTGAGCTTGACCCTGCTAACAGGTTTGCTTAGTTCTTTTAACCACCTTAATCGTTGTTGCCATAATTTGTTAATGTTATTGTTGTAGCTTCAATTCATGTATGGTATGGTTTGGCTTGTATTACAAAATTTAGGGATGTGAAGCACGAGTATAAAGTTTTGAAGGAGAAGATTAGAGAGTTCAACAAAAAGGATGCCAAGTTTTATGGAAATATGTTTGCCAAGTTGAACAAGCTGGAGACTTTTGAGTCCAATGTAAGTGTCTAGTATATAAAACATGTTTGAGCTGATTACCTGTTAAAACAATCTGATGCTCTAGTGGTTCTGTTTCGGTTACAGAAATCAGCTTCCAAGGAGGCAGAGCCAATGAGTGTTGATAGCAAGGCATAAGTGGATTTTAGAATTGACTTTCTATGAGATAAAGGGTCCATGCCTAGTTTTATGGTTTCCTATGTTTGTCACTTCCCTTGTAGACCCCACTTGGTTTCTGGCATTAGAGAGTTGTAATGGATTTCTCTGATGGTAATTTCGTGACTTCCAACTATTAATGAGATTTTTCATAATAGTTAATAATTGGTTCTCGTCATTAATTTCTGTTCTGTGTGGTGTGGTGTGGTGTGGTTTGGTCTTGTTTTTAGATTAGATGGAACATGCTTGTTTATATTTGTTTGTTATCGAATGATACTTGCGTTTTAGAAAAGTTGCATGGACTTCAAGGCTTAATAGTTATTGGGTGTGAGAAATCCTTGTTCCAGTTGATTACCGAGTCCTCTTGAATTTACCTTGGCAAGAAGAGGTATTTTAAATTGTTTCGCTACCAAACCCAAGTTTGTCCCTTTATTTGAGGAAATTCAGATTATTTCAACCAGAAGCTTACCAAAAAATTAATGAACTTGAAACAAAACGATACATGATGGCGGTTGCTGCTGCTGACTTCTTCACTGACCTATGGCCAAGATTTATCAAGGCGGGATTGATTCCATAAATACACAAACTCACTTCTTTCCCCACTTTACAACGAAGATAATCCGGCTCCAATTTTCTCCTCTTCCTCATGATGAGATGCTCCTCCTATCCGGCCTGCAAGCGGAGGGAGGTTCATCACTAGAAGACCATCATCATCATCATCATCAGTTGTAATATTAGTACTCTCTCAAGGTGGATGTATATGAAAAAGGGACTTAAAAATAAACAAATAAATGGGTTCATCAGTCTGATTTTTACCTGTTTTTCGATTGTCAAAGATTTTCCCCATCCAGTCTGAGTTTCAAATAATTACTTGGACTTAGAGGAATGTACAGCAAGTTTGACCCAATCAAAATAGAGAAACATTTACAAATATGAAATAATTTTACATGTATTCTGTGTCCTGTTCTTTGTTATTTTACTTGCCCAATTATTTTTGAAATTTTAATTTTTCTGTCACTGAAGTGGGGGCACATTCTGCATCAACCAGCTAAATTTCAATACCAGCGAAATTTGGTTATTGCCGTGAACTTTAAGATCAACTCTCAAATTAAATAGTAGCTGTTAAGGACACGACAATGGATTAATATAGTAACTTTTTTTTTTTTTTTTAAATCTGCATTCACCAATTTATATCAAGATTGTAGATAATTCATTAATTCTGAACTTCACTTTGGATTTATAACTAACTAATATAGTGATGTACATCCAATACAGAAGAAATAGAGAATGAAATTATGAAAATCGAACAAAACACCTACACCATATACACAGGCAATTGTACAGTGGTATTACATTATCCAACAAACAGGGTTGAGAGAGGACTCATTGTTCCTACCTACAGTTCCTAAAATCTTTCCATCTCCATGATTTTAGACAAGTTTTTAACTACAATTGAAGGTGACAGGCATGGTAATCAATTCCTCAAGTACTTAAATACACTAAAACAATGAGCCAGCACAATCTTTTCTGAAACAGATAAATCCCTTTAATTGGCAATCACGTGGTCAGCAAAGACTCATTGTTCATACTCTGGAAATGGTTCTCAAGCCTGTGGCCCCTTGACTTTTTCCTTGCCAGCTTGTCGACCCCGTGGAAGGAAAAAAAGAAGCAGCAGCTTTCGAAACTCAAGACTAGCAACTAATTAAGGTTAATTAACTTACCTGCTCTCCGATTAAATCGAGACCAACACTTAGGAAAGTGACCCCTTGGAACAATAGAAAGTAGAAGTGAATGCCCTGAGCAGACAACAAGCTTCTCACTGCAGCAGCTAATAAAATAAACGCAAGTGCAAGTTCCTTTCTATACAGCCGGTTTCTTTTCTTTTTAGTTTTCTTGGACATCTCTAATCTGGTGAGCTCTGCAAGACCTGATTCTGAGGAGGACTTGTGTATACTAGGACTTCCCGCTGGAAGTTCAGGTTCGGTTTCAACAAAGGCAACTAGGTCTGCTTCCGAGGATCTGCCCAGTTTCTTAGTAACTATCCACTCATAAGAACTTCCTAATTGAAACAGTCCGGATATCATGGCATTGAATTTAGTCACGGACATGGTATTTTCAAACAGAAGGTAGGGAACAATAAATGGAAATGAGCGTGGCGCCGGAAGGATGTTCAGCAGAGACACGAGTCCAGGGATATAACAAACTACCCAAGCTGGTAACTCGGCTTCTGGCAGGAACATGGTCAGAGGGAGAATAATACAGAAGAGAGTGAATGAATAAAAGGGCAGAATAAGCTTCCGCAGGAGGAAGAAGATAAATATCAAATTGATTTTCTTAGCCAAACTCACCTGCAGTGTAATAAAGTAATGTAACTAAATCTGAAAACATCAATAAGACTATAAAAATGCGGGATTAAGCTACTTAGCCCCACAACCTGTTTTACGTGTGTGTGTGCATGAATGTGCTCATGCAGTAAATCTCATTCTTCACAGAATGAAGTATCAGAAAATTGCAAATATTTCAATCCCAAAAGAACTTGTACTAGATTCTAATGCTATAGAGCACCTCCAGGGAGGATATTTATTTTCTCACTTAGGCACTTATTAGATATTAAAGTAACATGGAAATTTACAAAACCAACCAAGTAATATATTGTATTCCTCTGTATACTTAATCCTAGGGAACTTTTGAAGTCGAAATCAGGACATGTTAATTCAGATCATACTTGAATGAAAGACCAGAACTATACAAAGAATCAATCTAACCTTTGAACGGATTATGTCAAGAAAGCACAAGCGGAACAATTGCATTGGACCCGAATGCCAGCGATATTGCTGCTTCATGTATGCCTCATAGGACTCTGGGAGTTCACATTGGCACTGCAAAAAGTAAGATTTAGTTATTACAACCATCATGTCCAAGCTCAAATATGTGTAGAGAGGCGCCAATCTTAATATGCTACAAACCTTAACATCATTAAGATAGATAAACTTCCATCCACAAAGGTGAGCACGGACAGCAATATCCATGTCTTCAACTGTTGTTCGATCCAACCAGCCACCACAATCCTCAAGGGCCTTAATTCTCCATACTCCAGCAGTTCCATTGAAACCAAAGAAGTTAATGAAAACTCCATTGACTTGTTGTTCCACCTCAAAGTGAAAGGATAAGTTTATATACTGCAATCTTGTGAGCAGGTTTTCGTCCTTGTTCACAAAAGACCACCTTGTTTGGACCAATCCCAGGTCATCTTTTCCCTTCAAGAAGACAGGAAAGGTAATAAGACTTGGGGAAAATAGAGGAATCTTGTATTTTACTAAAACTACTTCATCAAGCTTGCCATAATTTATCCCACAAATATTTCAATTCATAGTCAAATATAAAACATTGAGCAAGTTCACAAAATAAGGGAGAGAACACTGGAATATTGATATAACATTTAAGTAAATTAGCACAAATAGTAACCAACCTTTGAGTCAAATGAGCATTCTTGATGTAATTCTTCTTCTTCATCACATCATCCTTACCATTCTTTGAAAAACACCCCGATCTCCTATCAGAAAAATCCTCAATTCTCCCTTTGGGGCTTCGACTCCAACATAAAGTTCTTGCTTTAATAATTCAAAAGTCGGAGAAGGTTTTTCACTGGTGAATTGACAGTCAAAATCATTCCATTCTAGGTCCCGTACTTTATCAAAATGTCAGATTTCTAAATTCCCATAGGGCCCCTGGAATTCCTTCTAAAGCCTGTTGAATAATGTGACTATCTAATAAGTTGAGTGAACTCTATAGTAAGCAACAGTCATTTGTAGGTTCAAGGGACCCCTTGTATATAATATTATTAAAATCTTTTAGCTCACAACTGTGGTTGAAGGTTCACAGTCAGGTGGAGTAGTTGCCACAGGTAATTTACTGAAAAGGGACAACATTGACATAGTCGATTGATACACACTTGCATAGTTGCATTCAACACCACATATAAGGTTTTCCTCGTGCATTTGGATGGTTGAGGATTTATTTGTGCAAAAATGCAACAAAATTCAGGGCCCATTGATGTGATTGTGAACAATGCTCCATAACATCATGAATTTCATTGGTCCCATATCTTTTCCACTTGATATTCTTAGGAGTGTTTTCCGTTCCTCTCCAGAGTAGACTCTTTCACCAAAATAATTTCATTCTTATATAATGAAATATATCTTTACGTTGGACAATCAACAATATTTTCATTTCTTACTGATAAGTAACAACAACAAACCATCATAAAAGTTGTATGGATTCATCATGGATGGAAACCAGTCCAAGGAATGTGCTTACATGGATAGGAAAAACTAATTCCAGCAGGGGACCTGTTTAATTTGTATATATTGCAAACGAATCCACAAATATCTATGAGGGGGCAATCAAATACACAAAGTCATGTGTTTGTATCTACACATTGAATACCGGAGAATTTCCATGCAGTGAATTTCTTGAGCTGATGATTGTATAGACAGTGTTATTTGGGCATGATGAAGTTACCTTGAAGTAAGGAATGGTTTTCTTCAAGAAATCTGGCGGTGGTTGGAAATCTGCATCAAAAAGTGCCACAAACTCGTAATCTTTTACATAATCGCAACTCATCGCAGATTTAAGATTCCCAGACTTATAGCCTGTGCGGATAAGTCGATGCCGATACAATATGTGCACCCCCCTCATTTGCCATTTATGTACTTCCGCCTTGATAAGATCATGAACCTCCAAATCATCAGAATCATCTAAGACTTGTACAAGCATTCTCTCCCTTGGCCAGTCCTGTACACATACTGCTGCAATTGATTGGTGGTAAACCTGTTTGACACCCGAGTGAGACAAGATTTAGAATATGTATTCTCATAAACATCGCCTGGTCTGGAAAATTTTCAATCCCTAACCACTAACAGATAAATGTATCATAAAGTTAAGATGTCAATTTGAAAACTAACCATAAGTATGGAAAATAAGAAAAAGTACCTAGTTTTCCATATTAACTACCACAGAACCTATAATTGAACTTTTTCAGTAACTATGTTGCATATGAAAACTTTTTATAGAATCACAAACATAACTGAAAGAAGTGCAGTTTCCGTTTTCAGGTATGTTTGGAACTTGCAAAACACAAAGGAAAAGTAAGGAAAAGGAAAACAAAAACAAAAAATACATAATAAAAGAAAATGACTATCTTAATCAGCATAAAAAAAAAGGAAAAAGGAAGCCAATATGAAAATGCGGTGTTAATAGATGGTTAAGAAAGCTTAAATTTTTGTACTATTTGATTTCTTTGTTTCCAAGTTCTAAACATACCCTCATAAAGACATAAACAAAGTAAACATGTAATTATTTTTATTGAGGGAAAAAGGAAAAGCTTTATTAACTAGCAAGAGATTCCAAAACAAACAAAGTTTCACAATTCGAGCTTACTTACATAACAAAGATTACTTACTACTAATACCTCAGTACTCACAATTCAAACACAGACAATGCAGGATAGGGATTGGAAACCTACATCTTCTTACCTCCCTCTCATTGCACATTGGGATTTGCACCAACACCATTGGATAATCCTCCACATTCATCACGTCATCCCCATAATCCATCTCGGCAACCGGCTTTATCCCCCTAAACTTGATCCAAAAACACCCCAGAACCAAAACTAGGCGATCCACGGACTGAACCAAGAACAAAACTACACACAAATTGGTCAAACCCTGCAGCGGTGGCGCCAAGTAATTTGCCCTAATTTCAAGCCAATTCGCATAAAAATACTCCACCAAATCTTTAATATCGGAAGAACCCACCGAAGGGGGACTAAAATGCCATCCTTTAAAGTAAGCTAGAAGCTCCAACACTAACAACAAAACTATGATAATCAAAAACACTTTAAGTAGGCGATACAGGCGCGATTCGTAGCGCGGGGAGTGAAGATAAACGGGCGAATCGGGCAAAGTGAGGCGGCGTTTGGCGGTTCCGAGGATAGAGATGAAGGCTTTGGTAGGGTAGGCGAGATAATGGTGGAATTTCAAGAGGTAAAGCCAGGACAATTGCCGGGCGCCCCGGGTTCGGTCTTTATCGACGGTGGGATCAGCGGCGGGGGTGGGAGGGATTTCGACGGTCAAATGGTTACGGGTTTTTAGGGATTTGTCCAATAACAGGTCATCTTCCCTGTGGCTGTTCCACCATTCTTGAAATTCATAATTAGGAGGTCGAGACATTTAATAAATTTTATATGTAAGATATATAATGATTTGTTGAATGTATGTATGTATAGTGTGTAGGGGTTGTGTTGTTATGTATAAGCTTTCATACTCAGATTTGTTTGTTACCGGAGGTGGGGGACGATAGATAGATTAGATAGAAAGAAAAGGAGGGGAGTAGTTGAGTTTTTTTGCTAAATTTAGTTAAGAGCAGTTTCCCCAAATCAAGCGGGTTGTGTTTCGTAATAATGTTTGTATTTTTTAGGCGGGGTACGTATATAATAATGCATGCACTTTTATTTTTGTCACGTGGACTCACTATTACAATACAACAACAAAATAATTTATAATAAGGTAATTATCACATTTTAGTTTATATATATAAATATATATATATATTGTGTTCATTATGGTAGATTAATATTTTTTATGGTTGATTTTTATCTTCAACAATATATATATTATATATTTTGCATCTTTTAAGGTCGAAGATTTATCTAGTATTTTGACATTTAATCCTACTTACTATATTGTCTCAAATTACTTAATCTTACTTTAGCTAGACGCCTACACTCACTTTATAGTTTATGTTTATTTAATTTTTTTAAATATTACTTTCGAATTAGTAAAACTAATTTTCACTCAATTGTTACTCTTTAATTTGCGAGAAACTGTTGCCTAAACTTTACATCATTTTTCAAGTTTTATAAATATAAATTAAACAACGATAAATAATTTGAGACGGAATGAAGCAAGTCATCATATCTTTTTGTTAAATAATAAAGGCTACCCGGCAGTAGGGGAGAACAACTAATTTTACAACCGAAATCGCACACAAAATTACAAAAATCGCACTAGAACAATCGTATCAATGGTTTCAGTAGCATACTGTGTTTTTTTCAGTAGAAATCACATTCCTTATGGTTATGGTTGCTGTTTTGATACAAAAACCACACTTCTTAAGGAATCATATCCGTTTAGAGTTCCAAATTCTTTAATATTTTCTCATGTTGTTGTGTATGCTTTAGTCTTTCGAGGTTCTTTAAATTCTATTTAAATATGATTGTAAATTTAATTTTAGAATATGTAATATTGCATGGTTTTAAACTTTAAGTTTGAAACAATGGTTCTACGTAATGTATGTACCTTCAAATTTTATATGGTACTCAACTTTAACTTTTCAATTTGAGGAATTGAAAGTTTTTAATTAATTTGTGATTAGTTTTCAAGCATTTAACTTTTTGTAGTTGAATATTATTTATAACAGCAAGCCAACAATGTTTAAGATTTGTTTGGAATTTAGAAAGTACGACATATTTATTTTTTTCTTTCAATTGAAATTGAGGCGAAACCATACCATTTAAAACCGCACCACATTCTTAGAAACCGCATCGAACCAATCTAAGCGGTTTTATGTTGCAATTTCTGATTTGGGCAATCACATAAAACCGATTTCATGTACGATTTTTATTCCGAATGGCATCAAACTGCACCAAACTCATTCCTATCATTCAAGGCAGCAACTGGGCTATTGTCGACAGTAGAAACCTCACATATTACAAGTCCTGGCCCATTTTATGGCCAGCATGAATGATTAGCCAGACCATCCAATTGGACCTTTCTTGTTTATTTTAATTATAATATAGGATATATTATGACATAATTATTTTGATAATAATTTTTAGTATTGAAATTTAATATTTAAAAGATTTATCAAGAAAATTGTATTTAAGTGTGTTTTACGTAATTTTAAAAATAAATATATATTTTGTAGAGAGGGAGGAAATACAAATAAAAACATATTCTTACTGTTAGTTTAACTTTTTTATGGACGAGTCAAACTTAGATGAGTAATTAGGAAGTCGTGAAAAAGTGTGTTAATGTGTCGATTTAAATTTGAAGAAGCTGGCCTAACAGAGTTAGAGAATTAGATTATTATTATTTTTTATATAATTTATTTATTGATAGAAACTACCAAAAGTTCGTTTTAATTAATAATAAAGCCATAAAATAATCACCAAATCCCCAGGTTTACCAAGATTTTTTTTCCTTCATTCTAAAATTGAATAAATGGTGGCATTTATTTTGCACCTGCCAAAGTGAAGGGGAGGTTTTTCATAAATATAGAAGAGAAGTAATTTTGGGAGGGGGTGAGGTGAGTTGGGCCCAATTGAATAGCTCAGTCCACTAAGATTCTACTCAATGATGATTTAACCAGGCCTGCAACCGATGCATGATAGTATAGCCTAATTGCTCCGCCATTACAAGCCGATCTTGTAAAACCGTTAATGTGTTCAATTAGAAGATATATTTGTAAATGAATATTTCCAATCACTAACATTTGAGGGAGTTGATATTTTTACACTATTTTTTTATATTTTCACATTATGATCCCCATATATTTGCTAAATTGGTCATTTTATCCCTGCCGAAACGATCCCTAATTTTTCTCTCTTCCTCTCCCTTTGTCTGCAAAACTAAATCTCATCAAATCCAAATTCATTCAATCAAGCAAATCGATCCAAATCCAAAACCAGCACAATAGGTTATGGGTTAATTATTTTGCATTAGAAATTAAGAAGGAAAGTGAACATCTAATCTTCTTCTTACCATATGAATCTCCAATCTTCTGGATTGATAGTCAGTGCAGTTCGAATAGGACACAAGCTCTCTGTATGCGGCGGATGAAGGAAACCATGCTTCCAGATCATACTTCTTGGCAACGCCGCCGGATCCGATCCGGATCTCTGCCGCCGACTCGTTTTCCGACCCTTATTTTCCGACGAATGTAAATATGTAAATATGTGGCCCTTATTTCAGCTCCCTCTATTCATCATCATCGAACAGTAAAGCCCACCATTAAAGAGTTAGAGAGAAGTTAATGCCTATTCTGAGATCCTACTTCCCTCTCTCTCGTCTTCTTCAATACTATTGCTCAGGCCCTTCATCCAATCGAGCCTCTCTCTCATGGGTATGAACTTTGAACATCTTTCGATCCATTCGATCTGTAATCTATTCGCTTTAACATTTAATCGTTTTAGAGTAGAATTTGAATATCGAACCACCTGATTTAATGATCCGCTTTTGTTACGCCGCTCTTATTAATATCAATTAGTTAAGGTTATGCTTCTGTGTATGCAAACTATATAACCCTAAAATATATAAATTTCTCTAACTGCTTTTTAAATTTGTGCAAACTATATAACCCTAAAATATATAAATTTCTCTAACTGCTTTTTAAATTTGTGTTCTCAAATCTCTTAGTTTGTTAACTCGTATGATATTGGTATGCTCCAATTTGAAAACTATGCTGCTTGTTTAGTAACGAATCTGTTTCTTCATACAAATGTGTCTTGTTTCCTAAGGTCTTGTCCAACTCCACACGAACTCTTTTTGGTCGGTTTGTTTTGGATTTGATTGAGTTTTGCAGGGAAAGGGAAAGGAAAATTGGAGATTGTTTCAGTAGGGATAAAATGGACAGTTTAGCAAATATATGGGGACCACAGTGTGGAAATATAAAAAAATAGTGTGGAAATATCAGCTCCCAAATTTTAATGTGCTCAACAGAGATAATAAAATTTCACAAAGTTATGATATTTATAGTGTGTTATTTATGTCTAGTCGACTGTATGCCGACTCAACATATACAGTACACATTTGTCTATCAGGAAAAACTAAAACTATAAAAAATCGTCTTTGTCTATCAGGAAACTAAAATTGTAGAAAATAGATCGATCCACAAGCTAAGACAGTAAAGAATTGGATAATTTAGTTGAGAAACATTGTCAAGTCTATCAATAATTTCTCATATTTTGCTCAAGAGGAGCGAGGGGTGGAAGTAATATACGAAGCTAGAAACATGCAACATGCACTTAATCTGATGAGCAAAGTGAATTGGGTGTGAAGAATTCGGCCCACTGCATCTATGTAGAGTAGTGGGTTGGTTCCTTATGAAAGTTACCACTGATCATGAGTATCACTTAATTACGTCACTTTTATTTATATTATGAAAATAATGATGTTTATCTTTATATAGCTATCTATCTTATTATTAGTAATGAAGATCTAGCCCAAAGACCTATTGGGCACCTTCGCTACGGCAGTCACAACTATCGCTTTTGAAGTTCACCGAACGTACGGCTTTGTATTGTCCCCACCCCACTCATGGAATTCCATCCCACAAATTTTAAGACACGTTGCGCCTACGAAGTACGAATTTGAGTTAAAATCCCAACCGATTAGCATAAAGAAGGAAAAACATAATCATATCAACATGGATAAAATGTTTTGGTAAACAATGCCAAAAGTGGTACAAATTTTAAAATTGAGGTTAGATGAAATGCAGAAAAATGCAATCATATACTTGCAGTTGTAGAGTAGATTGGACTTGTTCGTTTTGGTTTTGATGCGGTTGAAAAGTGTGTGTATTTGGACGGTTTTCAAACAACGCACCAAAAATGGTGCGATTAGTTTAGGACTTAAAAAGAATTATTTGTAAATTAAAAAAAAAGTTGCGTTTGAGAAATAAGATTCTCATCTAAAAGTCCTAGAAACTCTAAACCAAACATGCACATTATAATTGCAGGGTTGGTGAAACATATGATGGTCCTTGATTAACTGTGGTTTCTCCCAAACTAAGGAAAACACCCACCCAAAGAGAAGAGGGCCTTGAGGTGAAACCGAAGAAAAGATTTATAATAGGTGGGATTTAGGAGTAAGAACAGAGTGACAGCTTAGTTATAGTGATAGTGGCAGACCCAACCACTCTAATTATCAGTGTTCTAAAAGTCGCTAGTCGGTCCCAGGTCGGTTGGCTACCGACTAGCGACTAGGGGATTAGTCGGGGATTAATCGGGGATTAATCGGTTAGGGGCTTAAATGAAAGAAAATGAAAGTATAGGGGCTGAAATGAAAAAAAATGAAACTACAGGGGCTGATATATAACATTTTAGGGGCTATTTTGAAATTTAAGAAAACTTTTAGGACTAAACTAAAATTTCATGAAGACTATGGGGTACCTAACTGTAATTATTCATAAAATATTAATACCTCATCTGTATCAGATCGCACAGGAGGCACAGATCTACTTCATCTCACAGATCTAAAACTTCATCTCATCTCTATCAGATCGCACAGATCTACTTCATCTCTCCAATCTAAAACTTCATCTCAAAAGGAACGGATCACGATTCTGACCGACTAGGCCGACTGAAGAAGAAGAAGAAGAAAGAAGAAAGAAGAAGAAGAAGACGCCGACGCCGACGCCGATTCCGACCGACTAGCCGACTAGCGTCGACTAGGCATACTAGTCGCCGACTAAGTCGGCCGGCGACTAAGCGAGCCGACTAGACTCAACTCGCCTCGGAAGGCTGCCGACCCCGACTTAGTCGGCCGACTAGTCGGCCTAGTCGCCGACTTTTAGAACACTGCTAATTATCATACTAATGTATGCCCTACAAAACAACCACAACCCTTGAATCTCTGCTAACCATTCTTCCTTTATTGGTGGACTTCATTTTCGATCAATCTCACCACAAAGTTTTGTGTAGCTAATTTGCAGAAACACAGAGCTTTTTCCCCCCTGATCTAAATGTAAAGGACATGGATTTTGGATTTGATAATGACAATTGACCTGAACATGATTGAAGCAAGAACATCTTCACCTATATTTATGGTCATCTAATAACAACAATACTCCTCCCGTTCCAAAAATAGAAAGCGAAAAGAAAATTCATATACAAAATTTAATGAGTAATTTTTTTTAAAATTTTATATTTAAAATTATTCAACATTTTACGAAAAAATTATAAATTTACAATACCATCGTACGGATACATTTCAGTTCTAGGAGAACCTATCCCCGGGAGATGAACCTAGACTATCACTTTTAATTTAAATAAGCTTAATAACCCGTGAAAAGTACGAGTAAACTTAAAAACGAGTAATAAAGTAAATTTTTTATATAATATTTTTAAACGACAATTTAATTGATCTTAAGTCAATTCAGCAGTTCAAATTTAGTGACTTGATAGTTCAAAAGTTTTGTTTTTTTGTTTTTTTTATCTTTACTTAATTTTTAGTAACAAATTGTACATTGTATCTAATAAAATGTGTACTAAAATTTTGTGAAAAAAACATAACGTTTGAGCTTCTGAGTTGACTTTTGGGAATATCAAAATTTATGACCAATTAGAAGACATGAAAATCAACAAAAATAATAATAATAAAAAAAAGATTTTAAACTACCAAATCATCAAAGTTAAACTACTAAGTTGACTGATGACCAACCAAAATGACTCGATACTTGTCTTGTTATATATTGTTATATATAAATTTATCTAATAGTATTTAGTTTGATGGTGATATAATTTTAATTATAAATTAAAGATTCTGAAATCATTTTATACTATCATTCTAAATCATTCGTCTGACTTGGGTATAAAGGCGAAAGACTAATCGTGAGTATTATTTCTTCTTCTTCTTTGCTTAACAAGTCTCACTTAAGTTGTCTTTTAATTCTTCATACTTCTTAGCTTGGGATAGATTTGATATTATTTTTTTTCAAAAATAATACTCTCTTTATTTTGATTGTTCATTATCTTTTGATATTTCATAAAAAATGTTTATTAATAGTAATAATAGTACAAAATGAGATAATATTCCCAAGTTTTTTTTTTACTTTTTTATAATTAATTTGATTATTATCTTATAATATTAAATTAATAAACTTATAATTTTAGAAGAATATAAAAAATAAAATTATATTTGCAAAATTTATACTTTCTCTATTTCTCAAAATGATGAGCAAAGTACGATTTGCGTACATATTAAAAAAAATAAAAATAGAGAAAAGAGAGTAAAAAAATTTCACATTTATTTTTAATAATTTTACTAGATTATATAAGTGATGCGTATTTTTATTTTTTATAAATAAACTTTACTAAATGACTTAGTTATCTTTTAATTTATATATATTTTTTTCATTTTTTTAGAAATATTTTATTTTTATATTTTTAATCAGAAGGGACGGACGATGTATTATTTTTTTAAAATTTATAATTTTATAAGACGTCGTGTACACATGGGCTACTACGAATCAAATAAGTAAAATAAAAAAAAATCAAAACCCGTTAACTATCTCATCATGTCATCCTAAAGAGTAACATATTTTCGAGAAGGTTAACCCCAATATACTCGCTACAATATATTTGAACTATTTAGTGATAGAATCCGTATAGCAATTCGGGGTAGGGAGATATCTAATTTGTGAATGATCAATTAGGTAAGGAAAATGCAGCAAGGGCAACTGACTCGTCGCCAAAGGTTTGTTCCAAATCCCCAAACAAAATAAGCCAAGACAAATCCTACCGCTGTAATCTAGTTGGGGTCTTCAAATATGTGAAGAAATTAAAGTTGAGGGAATGCCACAAAACGGTGTTAAAAACTACACCGTTTTGGAGATTGTTTGATGCGATAATTGAAGATCGGTTCACATCAACACAATGTCGGAAAAATTACAAATTGATAGTTAAAATAATAAAAATTTATGACTCTACAAGACAGAAGTTCCAGCTTGGAGAGAAATACGTTGAGCTGACAAGTTCTGACATTGGTTAGATATTTGAGATTTCATCAGGCAGAGAATTACTAAGGTTGAAGTACAAATAACAAAAATTGTCGGAGATTGAAAAAAGAAGGAATCTGGGTGAGCGTTTGACGACACCAATTATTAAAACTTGGTTGAAGAATTATTGGGGAAAGACGAGAAACAAGATATCGAAAATGTTGCAAGATTTCTATGTTTATACATTTGCCAAGCCCTATTCTTCCCACATGCCACGGTCATACCATGGGTGTACTCAGCACCTAGCAAACATAGAAGATTTTAAGAAAGCAATGAGCTTTGATTGGTGTGGTGCCATTGCAGACGATCTACTGACTTCAATTAAGAAATACCATGAGGAGCCCATGAAGGTGACGGGTTGTGTTGTGGCACTTCAGGTAACTTAAAAATGTGTAACATTTATCATTATGTAGTTTGAAATTGTGTTCTGCCGTATTAAATGAAAAATGTCATACATGTTTATAGTATTGGCTATGTTATCACACCAACATAGTGGAGGCAAATAATCTGAATGCAAGTCTTGGATTCATTAGATGGAGTCTTCCAACCATGTTATCGAAGTTTGAGACCTTGTCTCTGAAGGATCTTCGTGATGATCAGGTGCAACTGGTAAGTTGTTTTGTTTGTTTATTTGATGAATTTTTAGTTTATCAAATATTAAATTCAGTTGGACACATGATAATTAAAAATTCTTCTACGACATATAATATAATGAACGTCGTCGATCCCTTAGTTTTTTAAAATGGAGGATACCAGTCATTACTGTAAATGTACATATTCAGTTAATGTTCATGTCATGCTTCCTTTGTGGGGATAAACCTACACCAGTGTCAGACATCATCTTGAAACGTAAGAGCGTAAATATCAAATCAAGAAAGAAAATATGTTGCCTATTGGCAACGTAAGAGCGTATATGCAGTTATCTTTTACCTTGCCAATAGACAACATATTTTTTTTCTTGATTTGATATTTACGCTCTTACGTTTCAAGATGATGTCTGACACTGGTGTAGGTTTATCCCTACAAAGGAAGCATGACATGAACATTAACTGAACATGTACATTTACAGTAATGACTGGTATCCTCCATTTTAAAAAACTAAGGGATCGACGACGTTCATTATATTATATGTCGTATAAGAATTTTTAATTATCATGTGTCCAACTGAATTTAATATTTGGATAAACTAAAAATTCATCAAATAAACAAACAAAACAACTTACCAGCTGCACCTGATCATCACGAAAATCCTTCAAAGACAAGGTCTCAAACTTCGATAACATGGTTGGAAGACTCCATCTAATGAATCCAAGACTTGCATTCAGATTATTTGCCTCCACTATTTTGGTGTGATAACATAGCCAATACTATAAACATGTATGACATTTTTCAGTTTAATACGGCAGAACACAATTTCAAACTACATAATGATAAATGTTACACATTTTTAAATTACCTGAAGTGCCACAACACAACCCGTCACCTTCATGGGCTCCTCATGGTATTTCTTAATTGAAGTCAGTAGATCGTCTGCAATGGCACCACACCAATCATAGCTCATTGCTTTCTTAAAATCTTCTATGCTTGCTAAGTACTAAGTACACCCATGGTATGACCGTGGCGTGTGGGAAGAATATGGCTTGGCAAATATATAGACATAGAAATCTTGCAACATTTTCGATATCTTGTTTCTCGTCTTTCCCCAATAATTCTTCAACCAAGTTTTAATAATTGGTGTTGTCAAACGCTCACCCAGATTCCTTCTTTTTCCAATCTCCGACAATTTTTGTTATTTGTACTTCAACCTTAGTAATTCTCTGCCTGATGAAATCTCAAATATCTGACCAATGTCATAACTTGTCAGCTCAACGTATTTCCCTCCAAGCTGGAACTTCTATCTTGTAGAGTCATAAACTTTTATTATTTTAACTATCAATTTGTCATTTTTCCGACATTGTGTTGATGTGAACCGATCTTCAATTATCGCATCAAACAATTTCCAAAACGGTGTAGTTTTTAACACCGTTTTGTGGCATTCCCTCAACTTTAGTTTCTTCGCATATTTGAAGACCCCAACTAGATTACAGCGGTATGATTTGTCTTGGCTTCTTTTGTTTGGGAAGCTGCAAGATGGTACTGTCTTCTTTAAGAAGGGCCATGATGGTGATGAGGAGCCTTTTGAGTTTCAGACAGCTGAAGGTGTTAGAGCTTATCTGAGCTTTGATTTCTAAATTTAGTTTGAATGTTCTTGACTATTTCTTACTTTGTTGAGGTATGCATTGAACAGAACAAGTTATAGATGGGCTTGATAGAGCAGTGATGACTATGAAGAAGGGGGAGGTAGCACTACTAACAGTTGCACCAGAATGTGCCTTTGGTTCATCTGAGTCACAGCAGGAGTTGGCTATGGTTCCTCCTAATTCAACCGTTCACTATGAGATTGAGCTTGTATCTTTTGTCAAGGTGAGTTGATCATATTTTTTTTTTCTTTTTTTGAAATATACAGTCCATTATAAGTTTAGTTCCAAGGTGTTCACATGTCATGTGGTGTTTTCAGGAGAAGGAATCTTGGGATATGAACACGGAGGAGAAGATAGAGGCTGCTGGTAAAAAGAAGGAAGATGGCGATGAAGTTGAAGGTAGTTAAATGAATTAAAATCACTCCCAAAGTTTCTGATGCGACTATATGAACCTTTATGATATACTGTTAGATTTATTTATTTATGCTGAAGAAATTGGAGATTTGATTTGATTTGAATCGTTTTTATTCAGTTCATTACACTGGAACTTTGCTTGATGGAACTAAATTTGATTCGAGCCACGATAGGGGAGATCCATTCAAGTTTACTCTCGGCCAAGGTTAGGTTTCGTCGACGTCATATCTTCTTCTTTACTGAATTGATAGTTTTGCTATTGACACAATAATGTATGTGGTTCATGATGTTTTCAAAAGAAAATTCTTCAGTGTTGATACTTTGGTTTATGAAATCTAATTTGGCAAGCTACTCTGAATTTTCTGAATTTTCTCAGCGTAGTTATACAGTTTCTGAATGTTGCTCTGTAATCTAACACTGTTCTTGTGAAATGCACTAAATAAGAGATTGATTAATTGAATATGTTAGCTCAAGTTATACTAGTTCCAAAATATTGCAGTGCCACATTGACTGCTACATCACTAACAAATAGGAGACGTATGTAGGAAACATATGCTGAGGTGACTGCTATGTTATTTGGGGTCAAAATTTGGCAGTTTGTAGTGAATTTTTCATACCTAGCTTTACTCTATCCGGCTATTGTTTTATATTTATGTTTTATTAGTCCCACAAGATGGTAAATAGTAGTGGTTACTTCTAATTTGGGTGGATAAATAGCTTCATATCCTAATTGTAAATGTAGTGGTGTATATTCTTAACGTTTGGGATGTTTTGATCTGGTAGTGAGACTTATACAAGAGGAGGTATGACAGGCTAGGTATGACAGGCCTGCAGCTTTTTTGAAAACATATTGTCCAAGTGGCCAGTCTGGTTTACTACCTTCTTCTTATATTTAACTTCTACTACCTCCATCTCAAATTAAAACTAGAGTCTACCTTGTTTATAGTTTTCCCAATTCAGCTGAACGAATAGTGATTTGATCTAGCTTTATTTTAAATATCAACTTTGATACTTCACTGAGTTAAATCATTGAATTGGAAATTGACAACTTTCTTATTATGCATGGTTTATCTAAAAGTGACTCTCAGTTTGGACGTAGGAGGTATAACTAAGTTTTGTTGGAAGATAGACATTTTCCCAGCCAGTTAGTCCACTATTTCTATACGGACTATTATCCAAGCTATAGGTTTTATCAATGTTGGTAAATAAAACTTTGAACAAAAGGACTGAAACCTAATCTAACTTTTAGGCCAGCAACATGTATAATGGTACCAAGTTGGATAGAACTTGTAAACTGTAATTGCATGAGAGTAAGGCTGTATATAATAACTTTCTTGTGCACTTGTTCATCATGCAAAACAGAACTGCAGAGAAATTGATTTGATACTCATTGGTTCTCTCTCTCTCTCTCCTGCTCTCTCTCTCCCTCTTCCCCTCCCCTGGACCCCTTTTTTAATTTTTCTTGTGAGTGAAGAGTATGAATCAAGCAAAGAACTTATTTTATTTTATTTTACTCTTTGTATGCATAGATCACTGTTCTCTTTTCTTATGAACCTGTTAACTGCATGAAAGTTACACTGTATATGTTTCTCCCTCTTAAAGTGGCTAGTGGTTTATTAGGTCATTTTCTATTGAGTGTTTCCTTGAGACTTGTGTTCAAGTTTTGACTCTCTTTATGTTGTCATAATAGGGCAAGTCATTAAGGGATGGGATCAAGGTATCAAGACAATGAAGAAAGGTGAAAATGCTATTTTCACCATTCCTCCTGAACTAGCTTATGGTGAGTCAGGTTCTCCTCCAACCATTCCGCCCAATGCTACTCTCCAGTTTGATGTTGAACTGCTAACTTGGGTTAGCGTTAAGGACATCTGCAAGGATGGTGGAATATTCAAGAAAATTCTCAAGGAGGGAGAGAAATGGGAGAACCCTAAGGACCTTGATGAAGTGTTAGGTACATTGTTAATCTTTATTTGGCAATGCGTAGAATTTTTAATTGGGGATATTATTGCTTCAATTGAATTACAGCTGACAACTTACATTGCTGCTATTAATGTAGTCAATTACGAGGTTCAACTTGAGGATGGAACCTTGATTGCGAAATCAAATGCAGTAGAATTTACTGTCCAAGAAGGTAATGTTTTTGAGCCCGCTAGAGATCTACTTTTGCAATGTTGGCCTATTATATGGACGTTTCTCATTTGCAATTGTTATAGGTCACTTGTGTCCTGGTCTGGCCAAAGCTGTAAAAACTATGAAGAAAGGAGAAAAGGTACTCCTTACAGTGAAGCCACAATGTGAGTAGGTTTCTTACATGCAGTTGTTTACTTTATGAGATCTGCATTAGGAAGCAAAGTTCTTTTAGAGTGAATTATCCTATATTTGTTCTTTTCGGTTGCAGATGGGTTTGGGGAGAAAGGGAAGGCAGCTTCTGGTGATGCAGCTGCAGTTCCACCGAATGCCACGTTGCAGATTACACTAGAACTAGTATCATGGAAGACTGTCTCACATATCGTTGATGACAAGAAAGTTATTAAAAAGATCCTGAAGGAAGGGGAGGGATATAAGAAACCAAATGAAGGAGCTATTGTCAAGGGTTAGTTTCATGCCAGTAGTACTGAGATGATTAATGTTTTGGTCGCCAAACCTTTTCTTATCTAACAATTTATTGTATGTGCATCTAACAGTGAAATTGGTTGGGAAGCTGCAAGATGGTACTGTCTTCTTTAAGAAGGGCCATGATGGTGATGAGGAGCCTTTTGAGTTTCAGACAGATGAAGGTGTTAGAGCTTATCTGAGCTTTGATTTCTAAATTCAGTTTGACTGTTCTTGACTATTTCTTACTTTGTTGAGGTATGCATTGAACAGAACAAGTTATAGATGGGCTTGATAGAGCAGTGATGACTATGAAGAAGGGGGAGGTAGCACTACTAACAGTTGCACCAGAATGTGCCTTTGGTTCATCTGAGTCACAGCAGGAGTTGGCTATGGTTCCTCCTAATTCAACCGTTCACTATGAGATTGAGCTTGTATCTTTTGTCAAGGTGAGTTGATCATATTTTTTTTCTTTTTTTGAAATATACAGTCCATTATAAGTTTAGTTCCAAGGTGTTCACATGTCATGTGGTGTTTTCAGGAGAAGGAATCTTGGGATATGAACACGGAGGAGAAGATAGAGGCTGCTGGTAAAAAGAAGGAAGATGGTAATGCATGTTTCAAGGCAGGTAAATATGAGAAGGCTTCAAAGCGCTACGAGAAGGTAAAACTTTATATTAACATATTAACCTAAATGCAGAAGTTCATAGCAAATTTCATATTATTAAACTCGTGTATGAGTCTACTCGATATTGAACCTTTGTTTTTATGCAGGCTGCGAAGTACATTGAGTATGATACCTCCTTTGGAGAAGAGGAGAAAAAGCATGCCAAAGCTCTGAAAGTGACTTGCAATCTCAACAATGCGGCTTCCAAACTGAAATTAAAGGAGTACAAGCAAGCAGAGAAACTGTGCACCAAGGTTAACCTAATACCTATACGTGCAATGTGCATGCTCGCACTCAACATTTCTCTTTTTGAAACATGTCATCGTTTCCTCTTTTGCTTGTCTTAAATATTTGATGAAATGCTCATTGTTTTGTGGGGTATTCAGGTACTGGAAATAGAGAGTAAGAATGTGAAAGCCCTGTACAGGAGGGCTCAAGCTTATATTAACCTAGCTGATCTGGATTTGGCTGAAATTGATATCAAAAAGGCTCTTGAACTTTACCCTGCTAACAGGTTTGCTTAGTTCTTTTAGATGAGTAATTAGGAAGTCGTGAAAAAGTGTGTTAATGTGTCGATTTAAATTTGAAGAAGCTGACCTAACAGAGTTAGAGAATTGGATTATTATTATTTTTTTATATAATTTATTTATTGATAGAAACTACCAAAAGTTCGTTTTAATTAATAATAAAGCCATAAAATAATCACCAAATCCCCAGGTTTACGAAGATTTTTTTTCCTTCATTCTAAAATTGAATAAATGGTGGCATTTATTTTGCACCTGCCAAAGTGAAGGGGAGGTTTTTCATAAATATAGAAGAGAAGTAATTTTGGAAGGGGGTGAGGTGAGTTAGGCCCAATTGAATAGTTCGATCCACTAAGATTCTACTCAATGATGATTTAACCAGGCCTGCAACCGTGCATGATGGTATAGCCTAATTGCTCCGCCATTACAAGCTGATCTTGCAAAATCCATTAATGTGTTCAATTAGAAGAAATATTTGTAAATGAGTATTTCCAATCACCAAAATTTTAATGTGCTCAACAGGCATACATATTGTCCCCCGGGGTCAGATAATAAAATTTCACAAAGTTATGATATTTATAGTGTGTTATTTATGTCTAGTCGACTGTATGCCGACTCAACATATATAGTACATCTTTGTCTATAAAATTGTAGAAAATTGTCTTTGTCTATCAAAAAACTAAAACTATAAAAAATCGTCTTTGTCTATCAGGAAACTAAAATTGTAGAAAATAGATCGATCCACAAGCTAAGACAGTAAAGAATTGGATAATTTAGTTGAGAAACATTGTCAAGTCTATCAATAATTTCTCATATTTTGCTCAAGAGGAGCGAGGGGTGGAAGTAATATACGAAGCTAGAAACATGCAGCATGCACTTAATCTGATGAGCAAAGTGAATTGGGTGTGAAGAATTCGGCCCACTGCATCTACGTAGAGTAGTGGGTTGGTTCCTTATGAAAGTTACCACTGATCATGAGTATCACTTAATTACGTCACTTTTATTTATATTATGAAAATAATGATGTTTATCTTTATATAGCTATCTATCTTATTATTAGTAATGAAGATCTAGCCCAAAGACCTATTGGGCACCTTCGCTACGGCAGTCACAACTATCGCTTTTGAAGTTCACCGAACGTACGGCTTTGTATTGTCCCCACCCCACTCATGGAATTCCATCCCACAAATTTTAAGACACGTTGCGCCTACGAAGTACGAATTTGAGTTAAAATCCCAACCGATTAGCATAACGAAGGAAAAACATAATCATATCAACATGGATAAAATGTTTTGGTAAACAATGCCAAAAGTGGTACAAATTTTAAAATTGAGGTTAGATGAAATGCAGAAAAATGCAATCATATACTTGCAGTTGTAGAGTAGATTGGACTTGTTCGTTTTGGTTTTGATGCGGTTGAAAAGTGTGTGTATTTGGACGGTTTTCAAACAACGCACCAAAAATGGTGCGATTAGTTTAGGACTTAAAAAGAATTATTTGTAAATTAAAAAAAAAGTTGCGTTTGAGAAATAAGATTCTCATCTAAAAGTCCTAGAAACTCTAAACCAAACATGCACATTATAATTGCAGGGTTGGTGAAACATATGATGGTCCTTGATTAACTGTGGCTTCTCCCAAACTAAGGAAAACACCCACCCAAAGAGAAGAGGGCCTTGAGGTGAAACTAAAGAAAAGATTTAGGAGTAAGAACAGAGTGACAGCTTAGTTATAGTGATAGTGGCAGACCCAACCACTCTAATTATCATACTAATGTATGCCCTACAAAACAACCACAACCCTTGAATCTCTGCTAACCATTCTTCCTTTATTGGTGGACTTCATTTTCGATCAATCTCACCACAAAGTTTTGTAGCTAATTTGCAGAAACACAAAGCTTTTCCCCCGCTGATCTAAATGTAAAGGACATGGATTTTGGATTTGATAATGACAATTGACCTGGAAATTGCCCACTACTGATAGCTTCATAGACATACCATGCTTGACATATTCGCATATCCACTATAATATCAGAAAGTGATTTACTACTTTACAATTTGTTTGTTTGGACATCATTTGTATTATTTACTTTATGGATAATGATAATAATAAATAAAAATAATTTTACAAAATCTGCCTTGTGCAAGAAAATAATTTCCAAAAAGTCTTTCAGTCTTAATTAATCAGTGCGTTTGTTTTTTCCCTCACCATTCTGTCCAAACTAGCATCATAAATCGTCTAGCTTATTCATTTAGCACAAAATTTATCAGGTGGTTGGGGGGTCATTGCACACCAGGATTTTGTCGCCGCAAAAACAAAAAACTAAAGAAATATAACAAAGTGATTAGCCAAACAACATTGTTTCTTTAATTAATTCCCTGAATGAATCATTCTCATGCCTTGAATCCCAACAAACTACTAAAATAATAATGAGACGAGGGCCAACTAATGAGGGGTAGCAATATAATTATATTCTTTCTGAATTTGTACAAATATATTTAGGAAATTTTAAATGAAAAAAAAACAACAACTAACTACATAGTTTTCATAATTGAAACTGGATTATGGCTGAGAATCTTGGATAAGATTTGTTTATATTTTTTTAAAAGCTTAATTCCTGCTAATTTTATCTTTATAGTAAAAGACAATTAAAAGTCCGATCCCAGAGATGTTATAAGCATGAACACTACTATGTAAATTAAAATTCAGAATTCAACTGTCTTGACACCTTGCACTCTATGATTAATAAATTTTGGCTATAATTTGTTGCTCAACTCTTCCGTGTAAAATAGAGTATTATTATTATTTATAAAGAATCATATCTGTTTTGCCAATTAAATTAAATTAAATCACACTAATTAGAAGACCAACAATACAATTCTACATAAAATAATAAGACAAGGCTGCAGAGGAGAAATCTTTTGTTAAACCCCAAAAAAATTGGATTTTTTTTACTAACCAACCGCCTCTCATTAAATATTTAAAAAAATCTATCTTTGAAAGGTATCTTTCCGTAGCTGAACTCCACTACATTAACTTTTTTTCCTGTTCACATTATTATTATTATTATTATTATTATAGTAATAAAATTAGTTAGATGTGAATTACTTTAATTCCCTCGCTCAGATTCATTGGGTCTAGACATAATAATCTCACCATTTGCCAACCTGGGATTCTTTTGATAATTTCATTAAGAGTACTTCTGGGGCGACCGGCATGGGTGACCGGGCTCAGCGACCGGTCGGAATTTTTTTTTTATTTTTTTTATTTTTTTTGGTTTTCACTCCCAAATAATTTATGTGATTTATTGGAACTGAATTTTTTAAAAAAAAAAACGATTTAGGTGTGTTTTGGATACATATACAAAACAGTGTTGTACAGAATTATTCTTTCATTAATCATAAATTATAGAATGCTTTTTCTAACTTTATTTTTCTTGATTTTTCCTGTTCACAATAAAAAGGGAACAGAAGCACTTCTGTTTCTGGTTAATCTATGAAACTTCCAGAAATGTGCCAGAAATTAAGCATGGTTGACTCCAGCTCAATCTAAGTATCTAACCCAACTCTTAATCATTCATATTAGACTTTTCTGAGAACAGAAGAGCCCACTAATACAGCTGGTTAATGAATCATAACCACCATTCTATTTCTACGAGATTTTAACACTGTACATTTGAGTCATTTGACATAAACCAATACGAAAAATCATAAAGATGATTGTGATAATCTTGTGGAATGGAATGGATGCAACATTTTCTGAATTCAAGGAGCAATGATTAATGGTTTGGAAAATGAAAGCTGGTGGAAAATTAATCTCCACTTTTCTATTCATATTAGTAAGTTGCAAATAGTACATCATATTCATACATGTGGGTGGTGCTGATAAGACTTTTTGCACCACAGGACAGACACTGTTTTTTCTAGCATTATACAGCAGATACAGATGGGAAAGAAAAAGGAATTAACTCACCAAGAAAAAAATTAGATGGTGAAATCAATTACAAAAATATAACTTCAATGATAAAACTAAATGGAAAATAACTTATAGATTAGACCTAATGGGGTTACCCGTTCGTGCTCCAGATTACAAATCTCTTTATATATATATATATACAGAAGCCTCTTTTTCCCCCTTGGGACATTGAATTCAGGACCATTAAATAGTGTTAATGATCAGAGCTCAATTTTCATGTGAGATGTCTGGTTTGGGGCTGCATTGAACAAATACCAATCTTAAGGACATGGCAGTACAAACATTTCAAGAATTTATTCAAAGGAAGTCTTTTTTTCTCTTACCAAAACCCATTTGAACAATGCTTTGCAGATCATCCTCGGAGAATGCAGGAAACTGGACATAATAATAATAATAATAAATTTTTATAGGAAGTACGTATATAATTAATTAGATTATGAAAAGATTGTCTTTTGCTCAATGTATTTGTAAAATTAAAGCATGAATGGTCGAGGTTTCTGTTAGATGCTAATTACCTGAGAAAGGCCGTCACCAAATCCATCTAAATGCATACCCAGGTTGCGGCACAATGTGGCATCTAATGGCTCCACTGATTTATGTACTTGTGGGATTTGCTGACCCTGCAGGTGACCATAGTAAGCTGATGCAGAGGAATTTCCCTGGCACATTTGATTTGGAAAAGTGCCATTTGGCTGGAATATCTGAAATTCATACAAAATTCTCTTTTAGAATTTTTTTTTAGCAAATGTTGTATCATAAAGAAATGTTAGTATTGACTTACATCCTTTGAGAGAAGACTATCCACGTTAATATCCATTCTTGGCTTCACAGTAGCCAACTTCATAGAAAGAAACTGCAACGGAAGTTCAAAATTATCAATAATCAACGAAATTCATGTTCTTATTAAGATGGGTGATTAGTAGTTTAAGTAAATTTACCTCAACCTGGCGCTGTAATGACTGTACATAATTTATGATTTCATCGAGCATAACTGCTTTTCCGGTCACCTACAAGCCAAATTGCATCCCATATAAAACCCTGGACCTATAAACGTACGTACTGTGACCAAAAATCTAGAAGTTTGAATATTATGCCATATATATATATACCTTATTGCAACCTGGTACAAGATCTTGGAGAAGCTTCATTCTTTCACTAATTTTCTCTCTTCGGACCTGATCAAATGAAGAAAAAGGCGATTAGTCGACTAATTCTTGGCATGAAGTGATTTTTAGAATTAAATTTGAATTGGTTTAAGGTGGGATTACTCTTTCTGCTAAACTATGGCTGTCAGTTGCTTGACCCCTTCTTGCCCTGACATGAATATAGTCTTTTGGTGGCTCGGGAGTCTTTTGGTCGTTATTAGTTTGTTTCTGATCCTCCCCTGCACCTATCTTTGTTTCCTCCTCTGTTTTAACATTTCCACCACCACCTGTCATTTTGGATCTCTTTACATTTAAATTATCATCACCTTCTGCTTCCTGCAAGATTAATTCTCAATCAAGTCCAAGAAAGACGAAATAAATAAAGGAAAATAAAAGCAAAAGTATAAGTAAAGAAAAAGATTCATCTTGACTATATTGGAGATTTTTTTCTTTTTTTTTAACCTTTTTAGCATTGGCAGACTGGGATAATGCTGCTTCTTTTGCTTTTCCTCTTGAGACTCCTTTTCGTTTTCTGTAATTCAATTCGTTTGGAGTTCCTAGTCCATTTTCCCCACTTGGGTTTTGTTCAGAAACAGAGGACGCCTCATTGGAATTGGCAGCAGACCCTGATAAATTACTGAATTTTCTGCCGGATGCTGAGGCAGAGCCATTACCAGACCTCATTTCCATCTGGATTTGAACAGAATTCTTGTTTACCTGTATACCCATTGGAGATCCAGCTTCCTTAAGAGAAGGACTACTAGAAACTCTTGGAAACTTACCATTTCCCATTAATAAGCTATTAGATCTATATTGAAATTCAGCATTATTCAGACCAGTTTGGCTTGTTCTACCATTAAAACTACGGCTACCAAAACAAGAAAACTTAGCTGCTCTCTCGGCAAACCCAGGATCAGCTGAGAGTGCAGGCAAAGCAGAATTCATAGGCATTGGATTCCCTAATTTGGACAAATTTTCTTTCACAAAATGACTCATTATTGGCAAATGTAATTGAGGTGGAGAATCCATGGGTGTGTTATAACATGAACTGTTGGGACTTTTATCTCCTCCACCAACGTAAGAAGTCCCCTGCAGGAACTGCGGCGAGATCTCGCCGGTGTTGCCAATGGTACCCAATTTTCCGATCAATTCCCTGATTGCAAAGGTATCAGTGGCAGAATTGGAAGCTACAGGAGATGTTACCATCGAGCTCAAAGCTGACTCGAACTGAGAATACTGTTCCATTGACTTATCAAAATTGGGATTGTGGAAACCGTTTGGCATTTGTAATGCTGGCAATGAAGGCTGGAAGTGGAGTTGTGGTGGAAATTCAGCATTGAAAAAATACTCCTTTTCCATGTCGAAAGAAGAGATTTTTGGAACAGGGTATCTAAGGTGATGATTTAAAGAAAAAACCCGGACGAGAATTTCCAATACTGAGCTTCAATTTGAACAGACTTATAGGTTCTTGATATATATTTATAGAGAGATGGAGTGAAAAAACAATTATTTAGATCTGTAACAAACAGGGGAAACAGAGGAGTAATTTGGATGGGGGAAATAATAATGAATGAAAGTTATGAAATGTGGGCTCAAAATGATTGAAATCTTTGGGGGGAGAATATAGGTGAAGTTGGTGGATGAAGGAGATTTGTGCTGGTAGAAAGAAAAGCAAAGGGGAGAGAGAGAGAGAGAAGGGGGGAAACTTATGGGTTGGGCAAATGACAAGTTATATAGCCAAGAAGGAAAAGGTTTGTTTGACCTTTTTTCTTACTTCTTCAATTACTATTTCCCCTTCTCTTAAGTCTCACCATCTCTCTCTCACACACACGAAATATAAAATGGACAGAAGAAAGGAAGGATGGGAAATCAAATGCCGGGCCTTGAACGTCAAAGCTGAAAAAATGTCTTTGATATTTATTACTCCGTCACTTCAAAAAAATTTAAATTAAATAAATAAACAAACTTAACAGATAATAGCAAACAGCTTAAATAATAGATTATCAAACTTAATTAAAACAAACAAAATCTAGTTATCATTATGCAATCATTAGTAAATACTCATTCATGTTCTTCTTCAATTCAACACCGACCCAGAAGATGCAAATTCCTTCCCGCTAGTATGGATCTCCAATGTTGTCATCTGCGGCCACTAATATGGATCTCCAATGTTGTCATTTCTAGCCAACTACATTCCCTTTGAATCTACGGTTGACATCCTTCTTCAATCTAAACTCAAAAAAAAATTGATGAAACATGTATGTTCTAAAAAATTTAATTTTTGTCAAAAATCTTTGCCCACCGCTGTGAATTTTCTTCTTCTTCTTCAAGAATGCATCAATCTAAAACACAAATAAATATGTAGATTAACTATAAATTCCTTCAACTTGTCTGTTATAACAAAAAAAAAAAAAGAAGAAGTCAAAGTTAACTTTCTTGTTTGAGTTCTTCTTATTAAAAAAGTCAAAGTTAATTAAAATAAGTTACTATATTAGACGGTTAATAGCATTTTCAATTAATTTGGGTTTAGGGCCTAACGTGAGGAAAAATGTTAGTACTGGCCGTGTTTAATTAAATGAAAAGCCAAGTCAATGATTGCATCAAAATTCTCACCTCTCCGGTTTAATCGGCTTTGGTCGGATTCACATAAATCCACCGGCGTACTCACTTAACTGCTCTCTGCCTCCAATTCCAAGACGGTGCATGTATTCCTTTTTTATTTCCTGGTTTAATGAAACCAAACCACTTTCAACTTTTTACTCCCTCCGTTTCGTTTCATGCCATTCTCCTATAATTAAAAATAAAAATAAAATTATATATATATATATAGCTCCGTTTTGAATGGTAAAAGATATTTTTCAAAAATGTTTCTGAATTTTTTGATGTTATGTTTTACTTGTTTGATTTTGAATAATATGTATAAATAAGATTATTTTTTTTAAAATTAAGATTGAAGATTCGTGTTGATTGAATGTGTTAGATTTTTTTTATTTTAAAATTGATATTAGGATTGTGTTCAATGTACTTTTAGTCCCTAAATGCGGTACGAAGTTCTTTTAAGAAAATTTGACTTAACATGAGAATGAAATTTTTTATTTCCTTTTTAAAAGCGGCATTCTCCTAAAATCTATAATGTAATATAACATTTTTAGCCCGTTAGCTCCTCATTTTTCTATTTATAAATCATAACTCACTTCTAAATTTTTAAATTCACATAGAATCTCCGAAGTTTTCCTAGCTAAAAGTTTTGTTTTTGGATTTAAAACTGTGTGAAGCAGTCAAGTTATACAACAAATTTTACGTGATTATAACAACTACAAGAACCAACAATTTTGTAGGTTAAGAATGATTTATTCAATATAATTTCTTATATAGTCAAGTTAAGAAATAGAAGTACTACATATCCTAACATCATCTAATTATGTCTATACGCATAATATATAAAAATAATTAGGGCAGTGCTCTAGTTAATTGAACTACAATCTCAAAAAAAAAAAAAGGGATTTAACAAAAAATTTGAATTCTTTTTAATTTTTATTCCTTCGTATCAGGTAATACAATTTTTTGTACTCTATATAAGTATTTGTAACTAATACAATTGTGGAATTTATTTTACAGCATCAAACATAAGAAATCATTTATAACCTCATTTTCAATTTGTCAATCAAACATTAAAAAAGTATATGATCATTTTTTCCAAAAATAATTTTACTAAAATGGGAGCCTGCACTTCAGTTCCAGTTTTTCTTGTCTTGGCCCCCCAAATCTTAAGACCAGAAATTTTTCAAGATACATAAAATTTGTCCCAATTAAGTAGACGCAAAAGTTGAATATATCAGAACACAATTTCTAACGTAAATCTTGATCTTGATAAGCAATCCTAATGATAAGATATGTATGAGATAACCACTAATTGATTATCCAACCAAACCAAGATCCTAGCTACTTGGATTCTTGCTCTGTCACACTACTATTGGAATTTATCTATTATCAAATATACAGAAACCTAAACTAAAACCCAGAAAAACACCAAGCTCGATCACCTTACCAAAATGTTAAGAATAAGTCGAGTGAAAATTTGAAATTAATAATTGGGATTTAGGATGGACCACTGAACTCATCATGTTGTCATAAGCAACAGATTAATTACCTTCATGGCTTCATTTGTTTAATTGATATTCAAGAACACAAATGCATGCACCTCCAACATTTAAATCCCTTGTTCAATTAAGAACAGAATATGTAAAGGTTTTGGGATACTTTATAAGATGATGTATAGTTCGTGGAGTATTGTGGTTAATTCTAGTTCTATTGTCAGTAAAAAAATAAATTATAATTATCATTGTTAAGAGCAATAATGGCTAGCTAGAATGAGTTGATTTTGTCATGTATCTTTCAAGTTGAACATATTAAAAAGTTTCAGCAATACCATTAATGTTACCAGCAGCACCCGCAACACCAGAATCTTGGACTAGACTGACAAAAAATTCATTCAAACTTCTTCCATGGCTAACCCGGCATTTCTCTATCAACCAGCTTTTCGTATTAAAGATATCGATGACGTTCAAGGTTTATTTATCTTCTCCCCCTCTCTCTCTCTCTCTCTCTCTCTCTCTCTATCTCTTCATATATATATATATATATTGGACAACCCTTTTAAGTCAATTGAAATCATCATTTATGAATTCGAAACAGAATCTAATTATATTGATTATGGGCTGCAAAAAAAAATGATATATTAGTTGGAATCATTATTTGAGAATCACTAAAAAGTGCTACGTACGTGGAACCAAAGAGTACAGCTAAGTAGTGTTCCATCATTTTCAAAATTAAAAATTTATTTTTAAATATATTCTTAATTTGATTAGAAATATTATAGTGGTGACACGTTAAAATAAAAGTAATAACATGTTAAGAATTAATTTTGTGAAATTTTATCATCTAAGAATAAAAATATTGTTTTTGAAATGAATTGAAAAAATTGTATCTCTAATTTTGTAAAAGAGAGAGTAATATACTAGTACTAGCAATTATATTACGGATAGTATTGACTAGTGTAGTAATTACTCGATGTGCATGCGAAATTATGGTCAAACGCTAACCACCATCTTCGTCGTTAATCTCTGACCACGCAAACTGATTAAATTACTCCTCTCTCTCTCTCTCTCTCACTTTCACGCAAACAAACAAGAGTTCTCGCTCTTTGCCGCATGCAGTGGATTATAAAGGTTAACCTTTTAACATAAAAATAAATAAATCCTTGCGCACAAGAGAACATAAAAAAAATTTCACAAAAAAAAACACACAATAATATTGATAATAATTATCAAAAGAATACTTTTAAAGCCTTAGAATAGCATATTTATAGTCTAAATCCCTTTCCAACCCTAATTAAAAAAGAAAATAACGAAATATTAAATAATCAAAAATAATTCAAAATTTGACCTAAACTTTGATCGACGAGAATACTACTTTAAATAGTTTTTTCAGGTTTTAAACAGTAAACATCAAGGCCAAAGGTAATGAATTTTGTAGAGCTCGCCAAAAACTTCGATTTGATATATTAAAGGTCCCGTAACTCTAAACAAATAAAAAATTACACTCGTTTAAAGTTTGCTCGATAAAAACTCTTATTCCCAACTCAACTTGCGATGAACTTCCAAATCATGTTCAGCATAGTCTTATTAATTGCATCGTCAGCAATTGAGAGTTTTTTGTTTTTTGATTTGGTTGTTTCCAACAAATAAAATATAAGGTTAATTGGTACCCTAAGTATAAGCACTTAAGTCACTCCATAATTACTTACAAGTAAAAACATGCACGGATGCATTTTAATACCAATATTCCAAAAGAGACAAAGACATGCAAATTGTGTCTGGTTTTTTTGAATAAAAAAATGCACTGTATAAATCGGATGCTAACCTTATTAAACCAGAGGATATAAATGTCTAGAATATTATTATACTGTATGTGGGTAGTGAATATCAAAAGACTTGGAATTGAATCGTGCATAATAAGAGGAGAGATCAGAAGAAAAAACAAAAATCTCTTGATAAGTTGGAAGTAGGTAGGTATAACTTTCTTTCACTAAAACAATTTTTGCTATTTTATGCTTTTTTATCTTTACTAAAACTAAGCAGACGAATGTCAAAAAACAATTGATAGAAAACATAATTAAATGGTTAATTGGAATATTCATGTGATCATTATTGTTATTATTAACAGGAGACAAATATAAGGCATATGGCCAGTTCCATTTTTGTTTTCTTTTGCGACAGAATATGGCAAAATTAATTTAAAAGCTAGAACTTGGCATCCATATATAATTAAGCTAGTAAGTTGATATATCACATCACGTACCCAAGATATGAATTAAGTTGCAATACCTAATTAAAGCTAGAAATCTTACAAAGCTAGCTAGACCTTAATTGTATACATAAGAATATATACGGACTCCCTATATTCTAAAGTTAAAATATCTCCAATTAATTTAATTCGGATGAAGGATGAAGGATGAAGTATGAAGTATATTATTATTCTAATTTTGCGTAAATTGTCGTGTACGTATATGCATTCAAGTTACTACAGATTAAATGGGGTGCTGTTTTGCTTTGGTCTGTTCCTTGTCCTTTAAGTAGGAGAACACACATAATTTTGACATGAAACATATATATATATATATATATATATATATATATATATATAGAGGTAGGATCTTAGACGGACCAATAAAGCGGACCAGGCAACGGACTGAAGGGAAAAAAAACACGCAGGTCACATTTGTAAATGCGTGGGTCGGCAAAATGGGTCAAACAAAACAAAACCCATTACGCCTCAGCCATCAATTTCTCTCTCTAACTCTTCCCCCTCTCTCACCACGAACCTGTAGCAAACTGAAGGTAAAGGGACAGACGCGGCTCCGGTCAACGGAAGCTCCGGCCAACGGAAGCATCTGCAAACGAAGGTGAGGGTACTTCACTTTATTAATTTTTTAATTTTTGTTTTTCGCATAAGAAATCTAGGGTTTATTAGGTGGTTTTGAATTGGGGTTCATTTTGCCCCTTTTCCCCTAACGTAGCTCTTCGATTGGTTTGAGACAGATCATTTTCTATTTTTTGATTTTTTAGCTGATATGCCCTTTTTCTAATTTAGGATAAATAGGAAATATTAAGGTGATGTTGATTTGTGAAATGAATAGTATGATAATCTTGATCACACATTAATAATGCAATAGCAGAGTCTTTCTCACCTCTAACTTTTATGGTATGGGTTGATTATGGAGGTTACAAAGTATGGGCTGGTATGGATTTGACAGTTTTTGGTCTTGTAATGTGTTTCTTTGCATTCATCCTTATAGATTTTGTCAATTGAATTTCAGGATGTGACTGAAAGAATGAGTTAGTTTGCTTGCTGTCTTGTTCTCTGTCGCGAACTGGGATTTGGTGGAATTTGCATCGGCGCATTGACAGTAATTTCGCGAACTGGGATTTGGTGGAATTTGCATCGGCGCATTACCTAATATGTAGTTCTTTATAGCTTCTTTGATATCCCATAATTAAAGATTAAACTTTTAGTTTTCTAGTTTTTTGATTTTTAGTATTCTGTAGGTGTGTTTACGCATACAGAGAAACTTTGTTAGCCTCGTTCAAGTCCTGGAGTTAGGTTTGTTTGCTACTCATGTTTTGATTTTGTTTTAGTTTGTTGAAACTCCAAACAATGTAGAATGGACAAACAAAATTGTTTGTATACAAGTACTCTTTATTTTATGGGTTAGAGTTTTATTTTTTGCTCGTGTTTAGTTTAGTGCAAGATTAATGTGTCTTATGTAAATTCTTCGGCTTTGTTTGAAACTAGGTTAGCTCAGGGGAAAAAGAATTGGAAAAAGTTCTAAGAGTTTTCTGAAAGTTCATTATGAGGGGTTTTCCTTTCCTTTATTTTTTTTAGAAAACAAAAAATTTCTTTCTCTTTCCGAATCCAAAATAGAGACGTAATTTATATTGGGCAATTGCTTTTTTCATTTTGTTCAATTTATATATTCGGCTTGCGTTGAAAAAAGTATCTGCATTTACCATGACATTGTTTTTCATTAGTATTATATGGAAAGGTGACTTAGCACCAAATATACCCAGGACACCACATGCTCTAGCAACTACTGCCTCATTTCAAGCAAACAATTTGCGGAAACAATTGACAACAATTTTCATACTAGTGCAACAATTCCGAAACTTTAATTACACTTGGGCAAACATCAAAGGTTTTCATTACACGTAACAACTTTCATTAATCTAAGCAATTTACCAAAAATCATCCACTTCCAATTTACAGTAACATATATGATTAAAAACAATAACCAAGAACAAACAAGTGCAATAATTAATTTTCTTCTTTCTTCGTTGCCTATTGCACACATGTTCTCCATCTCTTGCTCCATTACGTTAATCTTTCAAAGTAATCCGGGGATTATTTTCCTTGATCTGTCACACATAGTTTAGCATCCATCTCTTTGCTGGGAGGATATTTTGGAAGGCTTGAAGGGTCACAAGCAAAAGGTATGGTTGTAAAAAACTGAAAAACATACAGATAAAGATACAGATATTTTGGAAGGCTTGAAGGGTCACAAGCAAAAGTTTTTTAACACTGCACTGCTAGGAGAGTCAGAAACAAGCCAAACTAAGCAAAAATGCAAACACAGATGGAATGACAAAAAGACCTACACATAAAAAATGCAAACACAGATGGAAATCTACCCACATTTATAAAAAAACACAAAAATCCATGTTGTAAATCCTTTTATTTAAAGCCTTCTAAAACCAAAATATACACCCATAAGTTATGATAGTTGGGGCAGTTTTTGCCATACAATAAAACAATAAGACAATAAGAATTACACAACAAAATTAACAAAAACTGTAAAATAAAATAGAAACGAGGATTGAGCCGAAAAAAATGAAAAAGAAAGCAGTATGTCCATGTACTCCAAATTTATATACCAATAGTCTTTTGATATCAATGAATTTCAGCATTAACTTTGCCATTGGCAAATTTTTTTTTTATTTTTTTTTGCTCAATAAAAAAGTAATGTTAGTAACATTTCTTAAATAAAACTAATTAAAATGAGTGGACACTTCCTAATTGTTAGTCCCCCATCCTATTGTAGTTTTCCCCAATTTTAAAAGCTTGTGGCACAAATTTTATGAAGTGACAGAATACAGTCGCAGTTAGGATTTTTAAAGAACAAACCCTAAATTTTGTTCAATAGTCGCAGTTATGCTCTGAGAAAAAGGTATTGCCGACTGAGCTTAGGATTTTTGAAGAACAAACCCTAGATTTTCAAATGCCTGAAAAAAAAATTGCAAAATTGCAAGCCCAAAAAAGTGATACAAATGCTTTACCTTCCCTTCCGTTTGCTATGGTTTCGAGCTCAGACCTTCCGATGAGCTCTTCCGTCTGCTACTTTATCGTGTGAGAGAGGGATGGAAGCAGTTTGAGGAGAGAGAAAGGAGTCTTCCGTCTGGTGCGAGAGAGGGATGGAAGCAACTTCTTGTCCCTTAAGCTCGCCCTTCTTGAACTTCGCCTTACAAGTATAGCCAAAATGACCTCGCGATTTGGTTTGCGAGAGGGGGTTTGAGAGAGATTCACGCGAGTTTGCTACACTGAATGTGAAAGTTCTGGAAGTGGTGTGAATTGTTGAATTTTTGTGACCCGGGTATTTGTGACCCGCGTGAAGTTTCCCCCCTTTTTATGACCCGCGTGTTTTTTTTCCCTTCAGTCCGTTGCCTGGTCCGCTTTATTGGTCCGTTTAAGATCCTACCTATATATATATATTCACAAAAAAATAAAATAAATTAAGGGGGGAAAGAAAAGCTTAAAAAGTAGTATATGTAAAGCATGGAAAGAGAATCACAATTCCTAATTAAGATGCACATAGACACACCGAGAGGGAACACAAAACAAATACAATACCATTTTATTAATCTTAAATGAAAGTTGTGCTTATGGAGTGCTCTATCTCTATATATATGCATGTCTTTTTTCCTTTGTTGTTATTATAAGTAACAACCTATTTTTATAAACAAAATTTAATATTTTTACAAGTGTACTCTTACATAAATATTAAATTTATTTATTATTCATGTAAGAAAAATTTTGTACCACTTTTTTTTGTAAAAATATTAAGTCTCTATTATAATAATAATAAAAAAAAATAGAATGGTCGGTGTTTGGCATGCTCCATTATATTAAAACCAGAGGTCTGTGAAACTATGTGCCAGTCTAAACATCTAAAACCGCGCGCGGAAATATACGTTGTTTTAAAAAAAATTTAAAAAATAAAATAATATTAAAAGAAAGTGTTTTTACTTGATTTCTTTTTATTTAAAAAAATATCACCCGTAATCTTACTTATTTTTAAAAAAAAATTCTAAATCAACATAATTTTAATAAAAATATATTTTAAATCCATCTTTTATATATATATATATATATACACAAACAAGCGGATCAGGTCCGGACTCCCGGACCTGATCAAAATCCGGACCTCTAATTTTTTTTATTTTTTTTCGTTTTTTTTTCAAAACAACTAATAAAAAATATATAATAATTTTTTGTATTGAAAAAAATTATTAAAACAATATTTTGGAACTGATTTGGATACATATAACAAACAGTGTTGTATAGTATGTACAACACTGTTTATCCCACTCCATTCGGAGGGAATGGCTGCCTCAACTGCTCAAACCTCAAAGGCTAAGCAAACTTTCACTCATTAATTTAGCATTTATAAATTGGTAGGCATACGTGCTGTATCAAGAAGTCTTTTTCTACCTTTTGGATTTTTAGCAACGGAAATTCTTTTATATTCACAACTTACATTTCTCTGCATGCAGTTGCATGTCACATATTTTATTTAGACCCCGAGAATTTCCTTCCACTACTTGTCTATATATATGAATTTATTTTCATTTTAAGTTTAAAAATATCTTAAATTAATTTTAAAAAAATAAAAAATTAATCCCTATATTTGTTTATAGAAGTGAATAAATTTCAAAAAATGTTAAATTAAATTTATAATATATCCATACATTTTAGTTAAAAAAAAGTTAAGATTATGCATGGCATTAAATCTATTTCTTATTTTTAAAACTTAAATAAAGTTCCCATTAATTTTAAAATTTAAATTTCAAGAATTGAATTCAAGATCATTTACATGATATCACGAGAGGAAGACGAATGTATAAGCTTTATGCTCATATGTAGTGTAATTTCCGTTCAAAAATAGGGATGACGGATGTAGAAAATTAATGTATTTTATATAAATCATGGGTGATATATATATATATATATATATATATATATATAATAGATGAGAAAATCCTTGCAAAAAAAATTAGGAGACCACATAACTACATAAGCAAATAATTTCTATCCTGCAGCCGAACACCTCCTTTAAATTGGACACACAAACTAACATTCTCAATCTCCACAGATGAGAAGGGAAAACACACCAACTAACAACAAAAACGTACATTCAAGCTTGATTGGTCCAAACTATAACTGATGTTTAGTTGGGTCCAAGCCCAAAGTAAATTGATGTGGGCAATATTGGGTCCACGGAGCCCAAAAATCATAAGGCGTGCATAAATTAACAAGAATAATGCTAGAGACACAAACTATTTTATAAATATTTTACAAACTTGCTGATGTGACACTGTTGTATTGGTGATAGTGTTGTAATGGAGAGGTGTTTTTTTAACTATCACCAATACAACCGTGCCAAACAAAGATTAAATTAAACTAAAAATGCACTAATTCTCTTGGGCCTATTTTGCTATTGAAGTTATGGAGGTAGTCCAAAACTTCTTATGAATCATGAAACATGAGGCACAACATAATAGATTTTTTTTATATATATATATAAATGTATTTTCACTTCAGACTTATGGTCATTACTTTATGATTTTATGACGAGAAAGAGAGGCCCTTAATTTCTGTGCCAGTAAATGTAGAGATATTTTTTTGGAATTAAATTTGAACAATCCTTTGTGCGCATTGGACTGTTTCTGATCGTCAAGCTTGTATGTAATTGTGTGGTAGACGAGATGGTTAACTTGTAACTCTTGTTGTTGTGCCTGAAATCAATTAGTAATGTTTTTGAACAAAGCTCGTCTCATTTAAGCTAAGCCATAGTAGTATTAATTAACTCCAATTCATTTATTAATTGCACACTAGTACCTGAAATCGGCAGGTGGTAATTTGTTTTGATTAAATCTTTGGCCGTTTAATTTGATTAATTACTTATATGATATACTACAATTTTATATATATGACTTTCTATATGACTACTATTTTTTTTTTTTGGATTATTGTGCTTATGGTGGTGGAGAATAATGAAATCACAAGTTTTTGGCTTGTTTGTATTTTGAAAGACCTGATAAAATATAGTAAATTGTAATTGTGGTCCACACATTCATTAATGTTTTATTTTATCTAAATTTAACTTATTTTACTTTTAGAGCTTTGAAGATTTATCAAATTTAGTTAAGGTTTGAGCTTATTATAAAAGGGAGTTGGTGATAACATTAATTACTCTTAGGATGAATAATAATGAAGTTTCTTGCCACACAAGTCAGTCATCATATCCATCGGTTCTTTCTTCTGTGTTTGTTGTCAAAGTCCTGTCTGACAAACCACTTTTTACGTGTTCTGAGTTCTCACCATACTGCCCTTCACACTCGCCAAGAGGCAGCTGCATGTCTACTAGCTATATACTCCTATATAAAAGCATGCCTTAGCTGCCTGCCAGTACTACACCCCCAGGCCCCAGCACTCCATAAATAGGATAAAGCTTTAGCTTCCAGTGACACCTAGCTCTAACCCCCCACGTGCCAATCTCTTGTCCCAGTTTATATGACACTTTAACACGTGGCCCCATCAAACCATAATAAACTCCTGGCGCTCATCGGATATGCCCCATTCTCTCACTCGTATACTTCCCCGCATATCCTATCTAACTCCCTATTCTCTCTCCTCACTTTGATTTCTTTTTATTTATAAAACCCCACCACTTGAACATGATAACCTACTACTACTACTTCTAGTCTAGTATTTTGCCGAATATTCCCTTCCTTAATTCCTCGCCCGCTAGCTCCACCAAACTTCCTCCCTATAAGTAAACTAGTCTTTTTGTTTGCTTATTTTATATGCTTGTAACTCAATTATATGAAGTACTGATCTGAAGGTGCAAACTACTTATTGTAGAGGCCGGTTTTAGAGAAATTAAGCGATTTGCTGTTACCTGGAAATGGCTGCCCTCGCTAGGACGAAGCGAGTCACTGATCCGCTAGATGATAAGGTTAAAGCCAGAATATTCGGTCGACAACGGCTTCAACCGGTTTACATTAGCAGTGGAAGCGAGCACAGCGCTGAAAATGACGACGACTCGCCCTGTCTCTCCAATCTCCTTTACGGATTCCTCGAGGAAGACGCCGGAGCTCAGTCGCCGCCGGATAATGATTCCGATTCAGAACGCGATCCTGATTTTCATTCAGCGGACGGCATTGAAGACCTCCTTAATCCAACGGTACTAAATGAAATCACAGATGCATTCAGGAATGTACTTCTGCTTCAGGTTTCAAAAGCTATGGAAGTTTTCTCTTTTGTCAAATCGAACGTACCTCTCCTCCGCCGAAATGTGATGGCGTTTCTACGAAGCTCTGGTTACAATGCCGCGATTTGTAAGACAAAATGGGAGAGCTCCGGCGGTCTCACGGCCGGAAGCTACGAGTTCATCGACGTTATCCGATCAGACTCCGGCAGTCGGCCCAGTACTCGTTATTTCATCGACCTGGACTTCGCCGGAGAATTCGAGATTGCGAGGCAAACGAATCAGTACGAGAGTCTATTACGGACTCTGCCTAGGGTTTTTGTTGGTAGGAGTGAGAATTTGAAGCAGATCGTGAAGGTCGTGAGCGATGCAGCGAGAAGATCGTTGAAAAGCAGAGGATTACACCTCCCTCCTTGGAGAAAAAATCGCTTCATTCAGAACAAGTGGTTCGGTCCGTACCGACGGACGGTGAATTTGAGCCCGGCGAACACCTTCTCGTCGTTGTCAGAAGCAGTTACAGTGAAATGCCGATCAGTTGGATTTGACGACGTTGATGGACGCTCGACGTTCTTTTCTGCGACAACTCGTACAAGATAGATTATCATTTATCATAATCCGAGTAATTATTATCTGAGGGAAAAATTAGTTAAAAAGTTGTCGCGTTTCGCATGGAATTTATTTAAGTATATTTGTCGTTATGTGCGCGGCATATATAAAATGAGTATGAGAAAAGGTCACATTGCAAACAATCAAGGAAATATGAACCTTTAGATGATTATTTTCCGCTTTCCATCCAACCGTTTAAATAAATGTCACTAATAAAATTATTTTCTTTGTCTACTCTCCGTTACTACGCTATTTAGCTATCATATTAGTAGTCACCTGACACACCGTTATATGTATAATTATTTTTAAAATACAATAATAATTTTTTTAAAAAAGATTTAGAGACTAAAATTAAAAAAATTTATCAAAGATAAAATTATAAAACAACTGAAATTATAGAGATACAAGAGGAAGGGAATTTGTGACACATTACCAAGAGAAACAATTATTTTTATTGCTCCCTTTTTATAAAATAGATGTATGTTAGTAATTCTACACTCTCACCGTTTTAAAATTAGAGATACAAATTGACTTTTGAAGTCAAACTACGACATATTAAATTTTGAATTAGTGTGAATTTATTTAATTTTAGTTGATACAGTTATTGTAATTGTATAGTAAATAACTAAAATTATTAATCACAAAATTTATTTCATTCTAAACTTTTATAAAGATTTTAAAGTTTAATATGTCGTAGTTTGACTTTAAAAGTCAAATTGTATAACTAATTTTAGACGGAGAGAGTAAAAGATACGAATTGTTAAATTTATTTTTAAGGTTAAATAATAATTAATTTATAAATTATTCAAATTTTTATTAAATATACATATATTCATCAAAAAATATTTCATTATTGTACGATGATAGAATGTAATAAGATAAATTATGTGATTAGCGTTGATATTATTTATAATATCTAAAAATTATAAATACTTATTCAAGAGAAATTGAAGAGGAAACGATTAAATTATATTGATAGGAGAATAATCAAAACCGAATTATAAGTATATATTTTAAGTTTAAAATATTTATTATGAATAAATAGGCTCATAAATTATTTACACATGCATTTATTTAGGGAATTAATATTTGTAAGAGTAAAATTTAATATTTTTACATATTCGAGTATGATATTTATATAAGAGGAAATTTATAAAATTATTATATTTATTTATTTTATAAAACATCAATCGTTTTTATTTATTTATATTATATTTCTATATAAATGAAAATTGTGATGTTTTGTGGGGATATACTAACACAAAACTCTTGATTATTCTTCTGACAAAATATTTGACGGGAGTTGAATTTTTGAATCACAGGAGGATTGACAACTGGAAGGCGTTAATTGTTGATCGAGATTAGCTGTGCTGGTGGAAGAGAGAGAAAGTGGATAATGTATTATAAATGATCCGATAAGGGCAAAATTTAGTTTTGTCCCTTTGAGGTGGCCCCAAAGATATTTGAGGGACCCTCAAAGGCATATGCCTTTTGATGCTTTTGGTATTTTGTGATGCATGGATATAATAATATTATAATATAAAGACTTGCACGTTTTTTTTTTATAAATACTTTCACCAATAAAAAAAAAGAAAAAAGAAATCAATTAATAAATGAAAATCACACCATCAATACTATATATATAATGAGGCGGACAACCAACAAAGTCGATTGAGTTAACTGAATCTCTTCAATATAATTAGTCATGCAGGAGTTAACTCATAGTAATATTTGTCTTTGTATAATGTTACTTTTATTAATTAAAAAGAAATTGAGAATAGTTATAAGTTATTTAAAAAAACTAAGATATATATCTATGTCTATGTCTATCTAAGATAATGTTGAGAGAGGGAAAGAGTCAAATATTAAAAAATAATATATAAGGCAACTTTTATTAAAAACTTAATACTATTTAGCAAAGCAGTTGCGTAGAAGTTGTATTCATCACTTCTTTCATTTTTGTAGTTAACCGTGTCAACTCTAATTTCCACTTTATACTTGATTTTGTATAGATTTCCATCTCTCTCTCTCTATATATATATTATCGTTACCAAATTATAGTGATCGTGAGAGACCAGTTTGTTAGTGCATGCTTACCTTGGTGCTGTACGTGAAATAATAATCTTTGAGTGGTGAGCAATTTAAGAACATTTTGGTTAAACGGAATGAAATGATAGTTGAAATCATAATCGAAATTTGATCATAATAAAATCGAAATCGAACACTTTAACAAATTACGATTTCATCGGAATGATTATTCCGACCAAACTTAACATACCAAACGATTAGAATATTGAAATGCTCCCAATACCTATTCCGTCCAACCAAACTACCCATTAGTGTTGACTTTGAAACCAAAACTAAGGTATGTAGTTAATTATGAATTGTATAGTGATTATTGTTTGCAATAAGACCTCCTACTATACAAATCCTATTAAAAATTGAGATCCTATTGAATTGGTGTAGCTATTATAAATATGAGTTAAACAATAAAAAAGAAAATACACAATATTTTAACTTATTAAATGCTTGCCACCTCCATATTCTGGCGGTAAAAGTTTGTGTTGATGACTAATGAGAAATTAGGTTTTCCACGCTAGCATTTATCTCCTTGAGAGGAATGAACAGAGAAGTGATCTATAACATCTTACATGTACCGATGTAAGTGGGAGCCCATGACACAACTTATTAACCCATCAAGGAAATGTAGCCCATACAAAAATTATGGGGAAACTAGCATAGAAGCCGAGTTGCTTCTACGGTGTGTATATAAAAAAAAATTATGTACACACCATGTATTATATTTATGACCCCTTATTTGAAAGTCCGAGTCCAATAAGACAATCGGCCCAATGATGTAGGACAAATTTGTGTTTATTTAAAAGACAGATTTTATTTTATTTTAAGAATCCCCAAGAAATAATTACCTTATATATATATATAGAGATACACACCCACACAAATGATGAAACTGGGCCTGAATACCTATACTAAGTAATAGGCCTGTGAAAATTACAAAAGCAACTCTTCCCCTCCTTCATAGATTTCTCGCCATTATCCCTGACAGCCTAAGGTTGTGTTTGATAAAATTAGTTTTTAAGATCTGAATAGTTTAGACATCTGAATAATATAGAGTATTTGAATAGAATTGTATCTGAATGAAAAAATATTATTTGATAATTACTTTATTCAAAATATATGAATAACATGTTTTTACTATTTTAACCATTGAAGAAAAAAAAACAGTTCTCTTCTTCTACCTCCTCCCCCCCATCCCCACCCCCTCCTCCCCCGCACAGCCTCCTCCCGCCCCTCCTCCCCCCGCAGATCTGGTGGTCCTCCCCTCCCCCTCGTCCTCGTCCTCCCTCCGCCCCTCGTCCCCCGCAGACATGGTGGTGGTGTGCAAGGATATAAAAAGAATTTAATAATATTGAAGAGGGTATTTTTGTTTAAAAAATATCAAATTTTGTTCAGACATGACTCTGAATTATTTAGACTTAATTTTGTATCTTAACCGGTTAGAGACATTAAGAGGTAACAAAAAAAAAACAACCACCTACCTCTTACCGAATAAGAGGTAGCCTATTAAAAGGCAATAAGAAGTAAACAAACAGCAAATTAAACTATCGTCCAAATTGAAATTGTTTGGCATTAAAAATAAATAAATAAATAAAAAAACCCGAACAATACATAAATCAGTTGGTTGAATGGATTGTTACGTTTAGTTGGTCAGGGTCACACTTCCTTGATGATACTATTGCTATATTGCAATATTGCAATGCAATGAATGAAAGTAGGACAAAAAAATTGTTGAAAATTGAAAGCCTTACGCAATTTAAAGTACCGGACCAACACACACACACACACATATATTGAAACAGAAGTGTCACTATTATACGTCCGATTAGTATGAAATGAACTTAATGATAAGTTCACTAATGTCCAATACAATGTTGATATGCATTACTCTCGCCTGTATATTAACATTGTATTCGACATGGAATGAACTTATTATGACGTTGACTTCGTGCTAACCGAATTAATCTATTATTATTATTGTTATTATAATTTATTTTTTTTTGTGGGTAATAGAAGTGCCACTATTGAGCATTATTATTGTAAACGACAAACACAAGGCTTAATCATAGTCTTGTCTTGTGAGGTCTTCTGGCAGTAGCTGAGGGAAGGACACGTCAAGGGGGTATTGGACCTAGCTATATGTATACACTGTACGGAAATTGGCATAACATGGAAATAAAATAAATGTGGGAATCATTTAATTTAATTGATCGATGGAGGAACAGAACAGCAGAGCCTAGCCGAGCCCACATCCACCCCATTTCTTCAAGGCTAGATAATGATGGAGGAATGTTGGATCCTTTTTTCTTCCTTTTTGACCACCCCCCTCCAGCCTCCAATCCAACCCAATTAAGACTCTCCACAAGCTTCACCATGTTCCCTCCTAAACCATACATACAATTTGTTGATATAACTCAAATTTAATAGCAAAACATAAAAATATTTTTTGAAAGTTGAAAGGCAAAATAAAATTATTTTTTTTCCAAACTTAGACATACATTTTTTCTATTTTCAAATTATATTATATTACGTATAATTTAAATTATCTTATATTTTCATGTCTCCGATGATCGTAATGTGTATAATTTAAATTATCTTATATTTTTATGTCTTCGATGATCGCAATGTGTAATTCATGTTGCGCTTTGCAAAATGTTCCTCGAAAAATAATTAAGACATTGTTTGGCATGGACTGATGAACGATTTCCACCAATATGGATTCGCTTGGGCTGGGGGCGGTTGTGACTAATTAATTACTCGCTTCGTCCCAAATTAATTACTCAGTTTTAACTTTTAAAGTTAAATTGATCATTTTTTAAATTAATCTTTTTACTATTTCTGCTAAAATATAGGTGAACAGATTATAACCAAAAGAAAGTATATACAATTTATTACTAACCCCAATTTTTATAATTTTAGAAATATATTTATATATGCTTAATTATTAATTTTAAAAATAGTCAATTTGACTTTAAAAAATCAAAACTGAACAATTAATTTGAGACGGAAAAAATATTAATTAATTAATAGTAGTAATGCACAACTCCGCAGCATAATATTAATATTAATAATATGCAATATGCTTTTGGTAATAATATGATCCACTATTTACTCCACTAAATTAAGATTAAGAATGTTCATTCAATCTGCCAAATAAACTGGTGATGAGTTGATTCGTCATTACAAGTCTGACCAAACTATTACAATTAATTATGTATCATGTGATGTGATCAAACATAATATATATTAATATTAGGCATCCACGTTTATTAACTAGATCTATTCATTTTTCTACTTCACATTTCTTCTAAGATTAAGACCGACCAGTCAATTATATTATATAAATGATGGATTATCGATCATATACCTATATACTTCACGCGCTTCATTTATTAGGTTTACAGTAAACATGAACAAATTAATCATTTAAACTAGCTACTGGCACACGGTTATGTGCGTTAATAATACGGAATAAAATGAATTTTTTTATAAAATTTGAAGAATTAAATAGGAAGATAAAAAAGAAGAAGTTAAATTTGAAAGAATAAAAGTAAAAATAATTTCGTAATAGCGTTACACTCAAAGATACACGTGTCCGCTTTATAAATTAGATGAATTCTTCCTATCTAACCTTTAAGGGCAAGAATTCTCACCATAACTTTTTTTTTTGGGGGCGGATTGGGGTTGTAAACGAGTCGAATCTGAGCAAACACTCTCCTGCTCAAATTTGATGCGACTCGAAAAAATTGAACTCAAATTCAACTTGGATTCGATAAGGAATTTTTCATTTTACGTCAGATTCGACTCGAAATATTTCTCGGATCTACTCGGCTCGCAAGTATTCGACTTGTTTAAAAGCGACGTACTCGTCAGCCTTCAAAACGAGTGTCGAATATAAATTGTCTCACTTGAAATTGAATCACCATATATTCAACTTATTACTGAACTAATGTTTATATATAAAAAAAATTCACTTTTATTTATGTAAAAAAATTATAGAAAATGTAATACAAATTGACACTCAATTCATTAATTTATTCAAGTACTACAAGTTTACATAATTACATGCTACACTTTATAAATTATAAAGATTGATACAAATATTACATATTTAGCTTCTTAGTATGGATTTGACCAGTATTTGAAAATGATTCATTGAGCATGTATTGAGTATGGTTCATGAAAAAAAATGAAATACTCGAATCCTAATCTGAGCAAACACTAGTATTCTCGAATTTGACTCGTGTATTATTAAACAGAAAATGAGTATGGATTTGATTCAATTTTAGTCGTTAAATACAATGTACATGAAATTAAGTCATGTAGTATTGGGATATGTGACCTCAAATGGTCCTTAATTCAGGTCTTAATTTATTTGTTTAAGGTGAACTTAGCTTAGTTCTTGTTGAAACTGAAATAAATAAAATAGACTGCGTTCACATGTAAACGATTAAGAAATTAAATAAATAAAATAAAGCTATATATATCAATTCTATTGGACTGCGTTTTCAAGTTTCAGCCCCGTGAAGCCAACAATTTTCTCGAATTGCATTTATCTTTTCATTTTTTTCCTTTGTTGAACAAAAAGAAATTCGCAAGAATCAAATTTTTTTTCAAAAAATATTTATTTAAAAAATAACGACGTCGTTTGGTTCTCTTTTCACTTTTAAACTTTGTCTCCATCTAAAATAAGAACTCCTCACGTAAGTTTCATTTATTCTCTTTTCCGAATACCATTCTTGTGAAAGTTCTTAAAATTAATTCACACAGACATAACCTCTTTTGCTTTTGAACCTATATATTTTAAAAAGAATAAACAATTAATAGTTTCTCCTTTTTGGGACAAAATAAGTAAAATGTAAGAAGACTTGTATAAATAGATATTAAGTGTTTATTTAGAAGAGCTCTATGATCTGGTGCGATAGAATAACATATTTTAAGATATAATTTTTTTATTTTTTTAAAAAATTACTTTTATAAAAAAATTAAAATAGTATCTAATTATATAATTATTAAAAGTGTTCTCGAATGTATTAATGATAAATATAAAGTAAGTGTATAGTATGATTTTTTTTAATAATTTAATGATAATTTTATATTTTGTGCTATTAGAGTGCAAAAATATAAACTTGTTACTTCAATTAAAAGTGTTTTTAAATTCAAATATTTATTATATTTAAAAGCGTTTTCAGAAAATTATCAAATATAAAAATATTTTTATATTTAATTAAAGCAATACTTTTAGTCCTCCCAATGGCCAATAGATCTCACAAATCAGCTCTAAACCCATAAATAAATAAAAAAATAAATAAATAAATAAGAAGAAGAAAAAGAAAAAAATAGAAGAGTCGAGCGTAGGTAAATTACCAGTCAGTCCCTTCCGCGCAGCAGCAGCTGCCAGCTGTTTGGGCCATGGATTCCGTGATTGTGTACACAGGGGACCACTCCTTCCCATGCGACCCCACCTTCCACATAAACACTCGCCTCTTCTTCCCCACTGAATTATGTTAGAGAGAGAGAGAGAGAGAATTTATTAAGAAATGCAAAAGATTTTTAAAAACCCAAAGCAATTATGAATCAAAATATACAGTCACCCTACTTTTTCTTCGAATTAATTAATTGTTGAATGAATGGCGAAAACGGGGGTTTTTGAGAGTGATTCGGCGATGGTGAAAGCCAAGGCAACCGAGTTGAAGAAAGAGTTGCAGAGACTGGTGAAGGCGATTGTGGAAGAAGAAGATGTTGAATTGCTTACAATTGATCGAGCCAATCAGACCCTTTCTGCATTGAAGGACTTGAAGCTCAAGGGGCAAACATCATTCTCTTTCAAATTAATGCGTCAAGAAGAAGAAGAAGACGATGGGTTATTGGATTTTCCTCGAGAGTTTCGTTGCCCTCTTTCCAAAAAACTCATGCGAGATCCTGTTATTGTGGCTACTGGACAGGCCTGTACACTTCTTTCTCGACTTAGGGTTTTAATTTCTTCAGTTTTAGTCTCTATATTTGTTCTATTTTTTCCCTCTAGTGGTTGATGCATTGGATGTTATGTGTGTGTTTATCTGATAAAGTACAAGTCTTTTTTTTTTTTTTTTAAATTTATTTTGGGGGTATGAAAGATTTACTGTTCCTGTAAGTTTTCTAGATGTTTCTACTGGTACTCAGTTGTTGAATTCTTATATGGATGTTCTTTCTAATTAATTTTTTAAAATTCATTTCGTCTTTCTGGAATTTTCGTACTCATATGTTTTGAATGCATATGGCTTTCTTGTATGTGTGTTGAGTTAGGCAAATTTTCGTTTCCCAAATCTTTTAATGATCACTTAACCAGAGTTTAGTTGGTGGAATTGTTTTGGTATTCTAATTTTTAAATATGCATTCAAATGTTCCTAGTGATATAAGTGACTTCCTCCAATTCGTGTTGGGTAAATTTATGCCATTTGGTGAAATTCTCTGCCTTGTGATTTCCTCTGTTTTTAGATTCATGTTGGGTTTTTTTTTTTGCAGACATATGATAGACCTTTTATCCAGAGATGGTTAAAATCTGGGAACAGGACATGTCCTAGAACCCAACAAGTCCTTTCTCATACTATTCTTACGCCTAATCACTTGGTTCGAGATATGATATCACAATGGTGCAAGAACCATGGAGTTCAGTTGCCAGACTCTCTTCAGTACTCTGATGATGATGGATTAACAGAATCTGATAGGGATCGTTTCCTCTCTTTACTTGAGAAGATGTCTTTAACATTGTCTGATCAAAAGGAAGCTGCAAGGGAATTGCGATTATTGACCAAGAGGACGCCTTCATTCCGTGCACTGTTTGGTGAATCCCTTGATGCCATACCTCAATTGCTCAATCCACTTTCTCAAAACAAGTCTAGAAGTGAAGTTCACCCTGATCTCCAAGAAGACGTGATTACCACAGTTTTGAATCTTTCAATCCATGACAACAACAAGAAGCTTGTTGCAGAAACACCAATGGTTATTCCTCTCCTTTTGGATGCATTGAGATCAGGAACAATTGAAACAAGGAGCAATGCAGCTGCAGCTCTCTTTACATTATCAGCTCTTGACTCTAATAAAGCACTGATCGGAAAATCCGGCGCTTTAAAACCACTCATTGACCTCTTAGAAGATGGACACCCATTAGCTATGAAGGATGTCGCATCAGCCATTTTCAATCTTTGTATCCTTCATGAAAATAAGTTGAGAGCTGTGAGGGTTGGTGCCGTGAGAGTGATCCTGGAAAAACTTTTGAACAGAATGCATGTTGATGAGTTGTTAGCTATCCTCGCCATGCTTTCAACTAATCAAAAAGCTGTCGAAGAATTGGGAGAGCTTGGAGCTGTTCAGTGTTTGCTTAGTATAATAAGAGAGAGTTCTTGTGCTCGCAACAACGAAAATTGCATTGCGATCCTCCATACTATCTGTTACAATGACCGTACCAAGTGGAGGGAGATGAGAGAGGAAGAAAACACGTATGGTACAATATCTCAGGTTGCTCAAAATGGCACCTCTAGGGCCAAGAGGAAGGCTAGCGGCATTCTTGAGAGACTTAATAGAGCAGTCAATCTCACGCACACTGCATGATACAGAAGTTTCCAAGTACAAAGTCTGTAAATTCTACACTGTTTGCCTACCACTTGGATCGCAATTCTCACCCGGTATTGCGGTCATTCTCAACTTAAATTTTGTACATTACATTTTCTGAGCATAAATTTCAGATTATTGAGTTACATCGCTGTGAATAAATTATGTTTGAAGATGGAAACATTATCTATAAGATTGATTCTCTGTTATATTATCCAATAATTCCTCCACATGGCTAACTTGGTAGATTACTTGAATAATACTTATAGTAGTAGTAATGAATAATAGTTTACAAGCACATAATTTATAGTTTAGAAGATTTCCTCAGATTAGTTTGTCCACTAATTCTGCACATGGCTCACTTGCTAGATGGCTTAAACTTCACTTGAAACAGCAAGTGCCAAGTGGGGATTCTTTAATTTGTCTGCAAGCAATAATTTTAAAATCTAGTTTGAATTCTACTTGTACTGAGTAATCAATCTCATGTATTCTGTCCACAGCAGCAACATTTGCTGTACAGTCCACATGGCTTACATGCTTAGATCAGATATTATTTGAAAATTTATTACTTGGATTTTTGGTTATTCAGATATTGACCCTTGTGGGAAATAAAGCCAAAGCTTCTTACCTCTTTGAATAATTCATTGAGATAATGGAATGAATGGCTGAGGATTGGGTTGGGGAGGGCATTGGAAAGAATTTGCCCATATTGAATGAATGGTAATGGTGATGTCTTGTTCATGTGGTCCATTCAGAATGCCACCCCAATCTTTTTGATCAATTCCTCATTACAAACTGTTGCTACCAATCCTCTATCGTGTCACCACTACCATCACCAAGGTTCTTTTTCCAATGGTAGATCACATGGGCATGGCTGCAACTGACCCCTCAACCTTCAGTTTTGTTAATGGTAGTTTTATATAAGAAATATATCTATATACAAAATTAGATATGGCTACTGGTCTAAGTATTTTAGACGCTTATTTTTATATATAGTGGGAAACGCTATTTCCAATGACGTCTATTTCAAATGAATAATAAGACTTGAGAGGGGGATTTTGTGAAACTATCGAATAATTTTTAAAAATAGTCCTCCCGTGTGTATGTGTATGTGTATGTGTATGTGTATGTGTATGTGTATGTATATATATATATATATATATATATATATATATATATATATATATATAGGTGTACACACAACACACCCACGTATTTATCTTTTCAAGATTGTCAATAACACATTCTTATTGGTGAGTTATGATAATATTTTGTTTGTATAACATTTTTCTTTTTCAATATGATATTCCATCACCATAATGGTTATAGAGAAACAGAAGGGAAATGCTATACAAAACTTGCAAAAGTCTAAAACATTATTCTTTTTCAATATGATACATATCCCATCATAATAATGGTTATAGAGAAACATAATACAAAACTTGCAAAAGTCGCAGGTTATCCTTTTTGATGTGGCACGTTATTATTGAGAGGCCTGAAGTGAGGCAGCATACGAGTCCTTCTAGATTTCAAATCAACGGATCTGATTCCCTTTAACCCCCTCTAGTAAGTAAAGTGACAACGCCAGGCACCGAAGAACACCTTACTCATTACGTCCAAACACGTGCACCCCCTCCCCTGATTGACTTCACAAAATTGATTCTACTACTTTATACTTATCTAAGGTTGCAACTATAACTAAATCTCCTTATTAATAAAGCCTCCGGCTTTTGGTAGCTATTTCTGGTTATTTTAGGTCACAAACTAACATTAAAAAAAAAATAAAAATAAAAAGAAATTTATATTTCTACATTTTTTCCCCACTACTCTCACATCTTACTTAATTACCTCTCCACCACTCTCACATTCTACTCCCATTAACTCACTTATTTCTCCCTATATATTTCTCTTTTTATTATTTTAAATTTCTCTTATTAGTTACTTTTAGTTATTAACATTCAAAAAAAAATTACACACGTGAGAGTGTGCCCAACAAACTAGTCTTAGATAAATATTCTTAAAAAGACTTCGCCACAAAAATACCAAATGTTTCCATTTCCCCATTGTAATTTTACCAAATGTTTCTATTTCCCCATTGTAATTTTCCTTTCATTGGACCCTTTCCATTTTCCAAGGTAATCACTTCTCAATATAAGGCTAAAAGTAAAAAAATAATGCGACAGCGTAGAACATAAAAATTAAAAAAGTACGGGGCAAGTCTAAATTGGGACAGAAGCAGTACATTATACATCATTTTTCTCATGATTGATGAAAAAACAGTGTCTAAACAAGTTTACCAGACATTGATGTTGAAATCTTAACACAACTAAGAGTATAGAACTTTCAAATAAATACAACTTATTTACAACAAGTTTTTACACTATCATTCATGGCTGTAAAAATTGAACCGTTGCAATATGCACACACAGTTGTACTTGAAATGCAATTACGAGGGACAGTGTTCCCTCAAGTTCCCAATGAAAGAACTGGATCCTTGCCCCTTGCTATCATCAAAGTTGTCCAAGAATGACAATTGTTCTCGAATGCAATCTACAAGATTCAAAGCTTCCTTATCTAACTTCAGGGGCCGCCTTCGAAAACTCTGTAAAAGTTAGTATCTCCAATTATATATTCTTCTTGATCCCCATGATAAACAAACATAAACATAAACCATGCATACCTCAGAAGCCCATAAGCAATCGCGTGCATTGCGAGGAATTATATGAATGTGAGTCTAAAATTGTCATGTCACAAAACATCATAAATAATATTAGCTTCCCAGATGAAGATCATATAAGTACTCCATTTTAAGAAGATATTCATCAAAACTTACCATCTTTCATTAAAAGAAGTAGGAGTACTTAAATGAATAGATTAATTCCTTTCAACTTACATGATATATAACTTGGCCAGCAGCAGCGCCATTGTTGACCAACAAGTTAAATGAATCTGCAAATTTAAACTTTCTTCAAATAAGACATTTTAAAAGGGTAATTTAGTATAGAAAAAGTCCAATTCATCAACATTCATAGAGAAGATAAACAATCTCAATGAGTTATGCTATAGTCAATATCATTCCTGAAACCAATTAGAAAATCAACTATAAGAATGGAGGAGGATACTATGATCCACCTTACATGCGGAGACCGAACTAGCAATCTTTTTATACAGCATTTGAACCACAATACCAAGATTTACCATGCAAATACAAATTTGAACTTGAAATAGAAACAGAGGACTATTGTAATTGCATAACGAAAATTTATCTGCTCCGTTGAACCTATTGAGAGATCAATTTATTTCCTATGATATGGAAGGTGATTCCAACAGACGCAAGTTTTATATATATATATATATATATATATATATATATATATATTTTATTTTTTTTTTCATCCTTGACATTCAGAAAATCATATTAATTGTTTTGACAAGTACATTCAGGAAATCATTAATAACAATAGATCGAATATGAATAGTAACATTGCAGGAAGACATGAACGATTATTTTATTGGCCCTCTACCTAAACTGCATCTGCCATAAACCTTCAGAAGATATTGGACTTATATGTATTTAATGAAATTGAGTTTTTAAAATCATATGTATCTAATGATATTGAGTACCAGCAAACATCACTAATAACAACTTATTCAAGCCTGATTTAGTGTGGCATCTCAACTTGCTCAGGTGGGTTCAACATTCCTAACCTATCTATCATAGAAACTCAAAACACAATTCACTGCACCCCAACCAACACCATTTCCCAATCACGCTAAAGTATCCTAAGCAAAGTATCTTGTGTAAATCTCAAGGTTCGTAAGACAATTATCTCGCCACAGCCCACAGAAAAGATGGAAAGAATGAGCATAAGATAGAGAAAGAGTGGATGCCAGAGACAGGACATTAGGTTGACAGGGAAATTTTAGGAACCAGGTGCATACCACAACCAGTCGCCTTCATGACTGCATTGCTAATATATGGTACTTTTGAGCACATGGCACCTACCACCTGCATGATAAGATTTCCAAATTAGATGGATATATCAAGAACGTTCGCTAGTATTCAGAAATATGGATTAAAGAAACAAATGATTTTATGTGGCATACTCTTGAATTTATCGCAATCATTTACATTGTAAACTTCATGGAAAATCTTCCCTAGTAATTTATAAAAGAGGAAGCATGGACAAGAAGACATGATAGCTTGCTCTAATTAAAAATAATATTATTCAAATTAATGCGGGAAGGGAAGGGATAACTGGACAAATAAAATCAGGTTAGCATATGGCATAACTAAAATTTTGGCCCGAGAAAGACCGGATCAAGCATGATCCATGTATTGGACCCCATATAGATGGGGCAAGGCTTCATTAAGTTGAATTACTATAGCAAACAGTTGGAACGAAGAAGTAAAAATGTAAAATTACTCTAATTCTTGTGTTGCAAAAGAAAAATGTAATGTCAAGTTGTCTTAACACTATAGTCTCATCTCTGTTAGTTATCATAAAACATACGACGTCCCTTGAAACAATATGTGATGGCTACAGAGAAGAGTAAACAGCAATGCAAAATATTGAATATATGTGCAACAGAGCTGTAACTACCGAGAGAATATTTCAGCGAGGATAACTTCTGATAAGGTTGCCTATCAAACAAGAGAAACCAACATAACTGCAATCATGCAAGTATATGTAGCACAAATTCAGATTCATGCTATGAACCTACAAACAGTAGGACTCGAGCATGCTCGAGTGTGATCCGCAACAGATTGAGGAAAACCATCATAACCTCCATCATATGAATGATAACTGAATAGATCATATGTTGTAAAGGTAGAACATGGGAATGAACATGGTCAGTAAAGATTTGACTAAACCAAAAATTAATATTGATGTTTCAAATTCTATCAAATCACAAGAAATGCTACAGGACTGACGGCTGCAGTTGGATGAATGCAAACCACACTTCCACAAGTTTCATGTGTCCAGTCATTGTTCCCAAACTAAGGACTTTTTGTCGAGGATACCACTCCTTTAAATACAACATAAATTTTAAATTCATATTTCAATTCAAGGATGTAAAATGAATAAATTTGATTTTTTTTTTCAGGCAAGGAGTTAAGCTGGATTTGCGTTTGATAGCTCATATGTAAATTTTAACAAGACGAAAGAGAGATTTGATAGCCTTGCTGCCGATGGAATGGAAATAACATGATGAAGGCAGTTTCCCAAAAGACATCTTCACAAGGATTTTACATACACATGACACAACCTAAATTTGTGTCTCCGAAGTCTATTCTGTGTTTTTCCTTCGTTTTCCATTCCAACTCCAAAAATGTATAAAGTTAAAGATTAAATCCAATCATTTCAATCATCAACCCAGAGAGAGCCTAAAAGTAAATGAGGATCCCAAAAAGAATAAAGTCTTGTTCCTTAGTTACACCCTCCATACATTTACTTCTTACACTCAACACCAATATACATAAGCAATAAGGTAATCATATATGTGCTTCACATAACTCTAATAAATTCACCTTTATGTCATATGTCATATGTCAATGTCAACAGGGGGTGAGAAGATCTATGTATAAGTATTCATTACATGTTATGACATAATGAGACCTATTCATGCTTGATAATGAAAACTTACAGACGGAGGAGTTGCTTCCAAGCAAGAAAAATGACCCTTTGGGATAATTAGTGAGTGCCTGATAATAATTTATGATAGTTAGCACATTGTAAAAGGAAAAATTATATATAAAGAAAAAGTGAGCAATTCAGTAACTAAAAGGTTATATTGCCCCAGTGATCTTTATTTAGACAGGACATGTTTGATAGATTTAGTAAGTTGAGGGTCCCTACTATCCCTCTACCAGATCCTATGGCCTCTTGGCATTTTCATCAAATGGAAACCCAATAATCTATAAGGATCTCCCTGATCCAAATTTTCTGGTTGAACATGATTCAGCCAGTAGCCATTTAAATAATTGACCAAGTCTTGGAATGCATTCTTCGGAACAAAACGAGTGCAACAAATGATACCACTTTATGAAACTGATCTACAAATGTTATACAATCAGCATCATTCATGAGTCAAAATTTCGACAATGTAACTTGATTAGTATAAAAATTCAGTAATGCTCGTTCCTGGGTGTTCTTTATCAAATGGTGAGAACCTACCAACTCTAACGAACAATAATACATCAAACAATACAGAAAATTTAAACGGCATTTTAGATGATAATACCTTACCCAGGACTTAGTGGATTTGAATCCAAAATGCAGAGGCATATATCATCTTCGTAAACCTGTAGCCAAATCAAATTCAGAAAGGAATCAGAGAAGTATGTACAAAATCAAGATCATCTTTCTGTCACACAACAGCAAAGAACAGTGATTGAGTCTAAATATCTTCAATTTCACTTTATTGAGATTAATTTTGCATATTATCCTTCATACAGTTTTTTCTGGCAACATTAATGGGGAAAAGAAAAGAAGCAAGATGGTGACAGGTAGATGCTTCTCAAACTAAAGCTTAAGAAAAATTACTAAAAGGAATACCTAACATATTTTTGTAGTGTTAGATAAATTATTGACGAAATAAAAATTGAATTCTCAATGAACCACATGCTTTTCTAAGGCTCTAACAACTATGGGAACCTGCACCTAATTGTAAAGCCATATAGAAGAAAAACAAAAGATTACACTCCCTCACTATTCACAAAAAGAGTTGTGAAATTGATATGAATTTATTTGATTTTAGTCAGTACAGTGGTATACTAACTTAGTAAGTACAAAATTTATTGGTTTCCAAACTGAAACGAATGTCATTAATTTTTAAAATTAAAGATTTCATAATATGAAATCGAAAAGGTCAAAATGGGAGTCTTTTTGCGGGAGGGAGGAATCATTTTAAGTTGTAAATTTTAATACACCAACACCAAAAGTCCCATGGCCACATGACATAATAACCTTTTCGATATATCAATTATTTCAGAAAAAAAGTAAAAATATTATTAGAATTGAGGAAAATAGGGAGGGAATTACCTTGAAAGCAGGTGCTTCTCCACTAATAATCTTGCAGAAAACGCACTCACTTTCTTTATTTCCTTTCTTAACATCGGAATGGGAATCGCAACCGGAAAACGAGATGCAGGAGCTGGAATTTAGCGGCCGAAAATGAGATGTGAGAACGGCGAGGCGCCGTCGTGCCTCCTCCATTTTTAGGATAAATTCAAGGAAAGCAATCGGGTAAAGTGTGCGTCCATGCTTAATAATATGCAGCTTTTATTATTTTTTCAACAAAAAAAAAAATACGATTATCAGTATATTTTAGGACATAGGAAGGAAGGGCTGGTTTTTATGAGGTTGGGGGGGTGTAGATCGAGAGACTGTGTGGCCAATTGCTCAGCTTGTGGTTGTTGGTTCTGCTTTATCCACTTCTATTATCATCCCAATTTACATAAAATGAGTCGGGTTTAGAGATTTTTATTTTTTATTTTTAATTATTTATCAAATTGAGGCTCCCTCTATTCCATATAAGACCACAACAATATAATTTCTCTTAAATTAAAAAAAAAATTAGAGTAGAAAAAAGAAATTTTATTTTACTCTCTCGGTTATAATAAGATTTTTTTATTATTATTATAATTTTTAAGAGTAATAATGGAGCCTACGTAAACATAAATACTTCTAAGGATAAAAGAGTTTTTTATAAAGTATTTTTAATCTGTTTTGTACTTCAATACCTCTTATTAGATTGAGCCTTGAGGGAGTATTTTTCAAAGAAAATTGATTTTTTTTTCTCCTATATTCCTCTGCAACATGGTTGGTTGGTGAGATCTCCATTCATTCGTGAAAATATCATATGCATTTTTCATGGAAAAAATATCAATTCTATTTTCATAATTATGTCCTAAATGAAAATTTTATGTAAAGTGTTTATTTTGTGAATTGTGATGTAAAAATTAATCTTTAATAAAAATAAAAAGAAAGAAAAAGAAAAAATAGATTAACCTATTTGTTAAGCGAACAAGCATAATATTATTATAGTCTCTTCATTTTATAAAAAGAGTTCATTTGCAAAAATATTTGTTTTATAAAAAAGTTATTTTTTTTTTTACTTGATGGTAATACTAAATGGCGCCATAGTATTTTTAAGTTTAAGAAATCCCTAAATTTGCAATAGTTTACAACCAGCACAGCAGGCCAACAGGGTGGGTAGTGCAGAATGAAGTGCAATCTTAGAAAGCACAATCCAATTAGTAGGGACAATCTCAAGATTAGGTTCAGGTTCAACAACCAACAGATTGGGCTATCCTTTCTTTTAATCACAATTAGGAAAAGAAAAAAGAAAAATGAAAAATGAAAAACTGACAAGACGGAAGAGGAAGAACCCCCAAAGGCCAAAACCGACTACACAATACCAAACGGCAACACTACTACTACTACCACCACTACTACTATACTACTATAACTATAGCCAATAAATACTCCAGAGTCTGGATTGGATTGCAACTTGTAAAACTGAACCTCTCTCTTTACAAGCCTGCCTCACCTGGTTTACTTGATTAAATGCCATTCTTAACCATTTCCTACACTAATCCTATCTCCTTCCTTTTATTATACTATAACATAAACAAACAATGTTGGCAAAATATGTGAAGTATCTATCTATCATTCATGTTAACGCCAGATTTTGGCCACATGATAAAATCACCAAAAAGCAGAGCCAAAATCGCGCCAACAGATGATGGTGTAGTCTTGTAAATTTTAACCCACAAAATATATAAATAACAACATACACCAAGAATATAAATACAGAATAAATAACGAGAACACCAAGATTTAATGTGGAAACTCAAAATGGGAGAAAACCACGAAGAGAACAATAATACTAATATCTTGATTACAGAGAGTGTATTTGTGTTGTGTTTCCTCCCCTTCTCGTCTCCTGCTCAAGCTCTATTTATAGAATAAATACACTCAAGTGGGGAAGTTACCCCGTGTGCACCATGACCCACCATCTACTTTGGGTCCAATCAATTACAGCCCACAATTATATCAAAAAACCCACACTAAAATATCTAGCCCAATAAATCTCAACCCAACAATTCAGTTAAGAGAAAGTTGATTGTCGCCCCTATCCTATTTAATGATATAAGTTGGGCTAAAACTTAAAATGCATGCATGCTCACAGTACTACTGGTCTGGTCTACTAATTCATTCTTCTATTTGAACGAACGAGCGAGCGAGCAAGCAAACACGTTTAAATAGCGAACATGCAACACGTGCATTGCATTGGTTACGTGGAATTTTTCTGCCAATTAATTACTAACAACTACTTGTTGCGGCTGACATTTATGAGCCCTTCTACAGCGACATTCCCTTAGCGACATTTCTGGCGACATTTTTTTTTTTTGGTTTTTTTTTTGTTATGACTTCCAAATAATTTATATGATTTATTGGAACAAATTTTTTTTAAAAAAAACAGTGATTTAGGTGTGATTTGGATACATATGCAAAACAGTGTTGTACAGACTGTACAACACTGTTTTGCATATGTATCCAAATCACACCTAAATCACTGTTTTTTTTTAAAAATTTTGTTCCAATAAATCATATAAATTATTTGGAAGTCATAACAAAAAAAAAAACCAAAAAAAAAAAAAAAAAAAAAAAAAAAATGTCGCCAGAAATGTCGCTAAGGGAATGTCGCCCTAGACTTTCTGGACATTTATTTCATCCTCGTCCATAACCTAACCCCCCCAATTCAAGTCCTCCTTCAGTTCACCAACCTAACCTAGCTCCTTTGTCTAATTTCCCCACTTTACTACCAATTTCGCAATTTTAACCTCAAACCACTTTACTCCACTGCATTTTCTGACAAACTTCTTAGACGATACCCATACCAATTACCACCCCCCCCTCCCTCCCTTTCACCAAAAGTCTCACTCATATGATTTACAAATAAAAAACTATATATATCCCCTCCATTCCTTTTTAAGAAAAGAAAAAATATAATTAGATCCATCTACCAAAATGGATATAAACTAGTACTAACTCTTAATATTATCCTTTTATTAAATAAATTTAATTGAAAAATAAAAATAAAAATTGGTGACATCAGATCAGACGCATGCGAGGTAATTTTATTGGGGGGTGGGGGAAGCCCGCCCTTATTTTTCGGCTTTCAAAAGTCAAACTATGGGTGCATATTCTAGAATAGCAAACCTATTCGTCCCAATTTGTTTGTCCAACACGCACGCATGCACTCCCAAAGCATATGCCGTCTCTAAGTCCTTAAGTCTTTCTCGCCAAGAAAACCCACCCACCCATAACCCATCCATCCCATATAAAATACTGGTACTAGGAGTAGGAGTATTAATTAATTAATGACAATTACCTCCTCCTGTCATGCCATCACATTGCATAACTCCCAAATAAAATTAAAATTTTCAGCTTGCTGATCAAAATCATCAATTGCCATTGGTACTCGCTGCAACCGTCTTACCAGGTTGACGGTCATCCCCGCCATGACCGACGGACTCGATCACCAACAACAACCGCCAGAAGAGATTCCGTCTTTAGACCTCCGACAGTTGAAGGTGATCTCAGCGCTCGGCCGCGGTGCCAAAGGCGTGGTTTTTTTGGTCCACACTGAATCTTCAGTTGAAGAATTGCTTGCTTTGAAGACGATCTCGAAAGCTTCCATTGAGAATAGGAAGGGCAGTGAAAATAGCGATGGCAGCGAGTACAGGCGAATTTGCTTCGAACAAAAGGTGTTGAGTTGTTTTCAACATCCACTCTTACCCAAACTCCGTGGAGTTTTGTCTACCGATCAAATCCTCGGATATGCTATTGATTATTGTCCAGGACGTGATCTGAATTCTCTTCGAAAGAAACAAACCGAGAAAATGTTCTCCGACGATGTCATCAGGTATAATTATATTCTACAACATATATATTATCTTATCTTAATTAAAATACGCGAGCTAGCTATGAATCAAAATTAAAGTTGAAACTGATGATATTCTCTGTATTTAGGTTTTATGCGGCAGAATTGGTATTGGCATTGGAGTATCTGCACGGATTAGGAATAGTTTACCGAGATCTAAAGCCAGATAATGTGATGATTCAAGAAAACGGACACTTAATGCTAGTCGATTTCGATCTGTCCACCAAACTCTCCGGCAAAACTCCGGAACCTCGTCCGGTCGTCAAATCTATACCTAAGAAGAAAAGGTCATTCCCGGCGTTTTGTAGAAGTTGCAACTCCGGTATATCGCCGGATGATTTGATGAATTCGGATGAAATCGGAACGGAATCGTTGAATTCCGACTGCAACTCGGTTACAAAGTCGAACTCATTCGTGGGAACAGAGGAGTACGTGGCACCCGAGATCATACATGGCAATGGCCACGATTTCGCGGTGGATTGGTGGTGCTTAGGTGTGATGTTGTATGAGATGTTATACGGTGCGACGCCGTTTAGGGGGATAAATAGGAAGGAGACATTTTACCGGATTTTGTCCAAGTCGCCGGCGCTTACAGGGGAGCCGACGCCGTTGAGGGACTTAATTGGGAAATTGCTGGATAAGGATCCGAAGCAGAGGATCTCACTGGAGAAAATCAAGGGCCATGATTTCTTCAGAGGGATGGACTGGGAGTTGATTCTGCAAGTACAGAGGCCACCGTTCATTCCGGAAGATGAGGATATAGAAGGAAATCCAGAAATTGATGTGGAATCATATGTCCAGCGAGTATTCAAAGCAGCAGAGAATGATGACAAAGTGGAAAAGAACGATCAGAAAGAAACCCCAAATTATGGGGGGGTGTGGGCTGACTCTGAGGGACTAAATCACCCCACTCCAAGAAGAGCTAACGATGCCCCTTGGACTATGGTCTTTTCGGATTTTAAACCCAATTCTTTTCGTCAACGCATATAAGACCCATTACAATTTAAAAAATTGGATATTGAACCCAACATCGCCACATGTGCGTTGACTGCACACGTGGTGCCACGTGGCTTTGCTGATGTGGGAATAATTGGTTTGCACTTGAAAAAAATTGCTTCTACCCGGTTTCGAACTCTGGCTAACAAATTAAAATCCAACACCCTTCCCACCCGAGCACCACGGGCCTAGCTGACAATTTATCCCAAGAAATTCATCATATATTTTCTTTGAATCCTTCCCCAGCCAAATCCTCAAAAGACTTTTCTACCCCCACTTGCACCATCTCATCTCCAGTCTCACAGTCACAGAAAACCCAGTCTCACAGTCACGGCGGCTAATCTATTGTCAAGCTCAAGCTCCAATTTTATCAAGGGAAATAAATAATCCAAAATACGTAGAGTTTCTTACTAATTACTCACAGTAGCTATTGAAAAATTTATAAATATTATGGCTATAGTTTTCAATATTGGAAATATAAAATTAAATTTAACTTTGATATGAGATATTTTTTAATTTAAAATTAGTGTCATTCATTTTATTTTTAAAAATAATAAAGTTTGTAATATTTAAAATTAAAAAAATTATATCAATTTTGAAGTTAAAAATATCTAAATTTAATTTTAAAAATTGGAGTTAGTAATAAATTGTATATACTTTCTTTTGGTTATAATCTCTTTACCTATATTTTAACAAAAATAATAAAAAGATTAGTTCTAAAAATAGTCAATTTGACTTAAAATGGTCAAAATTGAGCAATTAATTTGGGACGGAGTGATATCTATAATGAAATTATATATTTTATTAATTCGTTCTAAGATATATTTTTTTTGTTCATTTTAAAATTAAAAATATATTACTGTTTTTATATTATAAAGTAACATTAAAATTTTGATATATTAATATTAGTTATATTTTAGATAAATTAAATATTATCACATTGTTACTATTATATTTCTAAATAACATTAGAAATATGTTTAGAATAAACATAGTCAAATGTTGACGTACCGGCCATGACTTGCATATTCTCCATTATATGCATGTTTCTCTGTTATTTGTAGTTTTAAATTTCAAAGGGTGCCAGAATATTTATAAATTTTTCAATAGTTACTGTGAGTAATTAGTAAGAAACTCTACGTATTTTGAATTATATAGATGAGATGGTGCAAGTGGGGGTAGAAAAGTCTTTTGAGGATTTGGCTGGGGAAGGATTCAAAGAAAATATATGATGAATTTCTTGGGATAAATTGTCAGCTAGGCCCGTGGTGCTCGGGTGGGAAGAGTGTTGGATTTTAATTTGTTGGCCAGAGTTCGAAACCGGGTAGAAGCAATTTTTTTCAAGTGCAAACCAATTATTCCCACATCAGCAAAGCCACGTGGCACCACGTGTGCAGTCAACGCACATGTGGCGATGTTGGGTTCAATATCCAATTTTTTAAATTGTAATGGGTCTTATATGCGTTGACAAAAAGAATTGGGTTTAAAATCCGAAAAGGTCATAGTCCAAGGGGCATCTGTGCATTTAACCCACTACTATTCTTATTCAACCATATCTAATCTATTAACATCGTTGCCTGGTGTACCGCAGTTCAAAAAACGTGCTGTAAGCTTTGTTCTGAAGACCGAAGACATACATATTTGTGAAAAATAAAATAAAACATAAAGACCGGCTCTGTTTACATATTTTGTGTGCTTTTATATATCGATCTAACTAAATTCTTGTAGATGATCTTTGCTAAAAGAGCTCATGCATTTGTTGTTAATGCTTTATGTTTTATTTTTAGTTTCAAATTGCGGTGAAATAGGTAGGTATCCATAATACATTTTGAGGTTGATCAAGAAATAGTATGCTTTCGCTATTGGGGAGGGTGAATATTTCACACCCCCTATCATAATGGTGGATGCGTTAAATAGAAATCGCTTTAGAACAAGAATCAAATGTGAAAATAAAACAGCTGTACACGCAAATGGAAAAGTCCCGTGCGGCACCTATAAAACTGGTACTAACTCCGTCCACGTTCACAAGCCTGTACTCAAGTAAATAAACGGAGAACTTAATTTTTATCCACGCATGTGGATAAGAACATCCACTAATAGTAAAGCCTCACGTGGGATTAAAAATTTAATCACTTAAGAATTGACAATTTAATAAATCTCTAAATTCAAACAAGACTCTTATTTCTAACTCTTGTAGGGGAGAACTCTTATGTTATAAATAAGAGATACTCCAACACATTGAAAGTGAAAGTACACAATTTTAACCCAAAATTATTCTCTCTCTTCATATCAGCGTTCTGACTTAATATCGTAGAATCCTCTTGGAGCTCCCCAACTCCAGTGGACCTTTTGCAGGTAATCCCGCGAGATCGAGGTAACTACATGGCATTCAAAGTCTAAATTTGTGGGTTGACAAAAGCCCTAGTTTGAAGTTTGCTAATTGATGCATCAGATTGCTGTCATTTATGGAAAAAGAACAAAAAGTAATCTCTTTTCAACAATTCAAATAATCAACATGGTGAATACTTGTACGAGTGCACGGGGTCAAAACTCTCCACATCTTCCACCTCCTAATAATTGAGAATAAGGAGCACAATCTGCTTATATTCCACAACCCTCTCATCATCATCTTTCACCTCCGCACATCTAAGAAGAACATGTCCGCACTCATAGTAAACCATATATTATGCACTCCCAACGACCAATTCAAGTAAATCTTCAATCCTAAATCAATTATAATCGTGGTGATCCAGATTTGCATTGACGAATTCAAAATAATCGTCAATAGGTTGGGAGAAACGATCCCAATAGGTGTGAATGCCCAAGGGAAGACGATGACTTAGTCAACCAATTGAGAGAAAATATAAACAACCTCCAAGAACAACTACTTGATCTAGAGAGGGAACCTAGGCAACCAAAAAGGTCAGAACATCACCAAAGTAATAGGACTGCCAGCTCGAGACCTAATGCCCAAAAGGAATAAGGATCGAAAGGGAGGTACAAAGGCACCTTCAAGATCGCCAAGGAGTCCATCCATCCCAAGGAGTTCAAGGGGTAGGCCTAAACGGATGTTATATAAGGTAGAACCTCCTCCATTCACTCAAGATGTCATAGATGAACCTCTCCTTGATGGTTTCAAAATTTTCCAGATGGATAAATATAATAGAATATGTAATCCTACAAATCATATACTTACTTTTGATACATTTTTGTCGTTACATAATGTCTCAGATGCTATAAAGTGTAGACTTTTCTACAAATCCTAAAGGGTTCAGTCCAGACTTGGTACAGACAACTTACTCCAACCTCAATTCATTCTTTTAATTTGATCAATTGAGTGAATTGTTTGTAAATCAGTTTATTAGAGGAAAGACTTATGCCAAAAATTCGACATTACTTATGTCTGAGGTTTAACGGAATAGAGAATTCATGAGGGACTATTTGAATCGATCCACCAAGAAAGTACTAAAAGTTCACAACCTAAATTAATCTGTAGCAAGGGTGGCTCTCACTCCTTCGTCTCTTAATTTCTTCTCTTAATATATGACGTTTGAGAATTTCAAGTAAGCATTAATTGTTTAGTTTTCAACATTACTCCAATTAATGCTACAGACACAAACTATTCTACAAACATTTTACAAACTGTTGATGTGACATACTCTCATATGACAGAACTTTATATGACGTGGTATTTTAATTTTTAAAAATATCATATGTGAGAATGCAACATCAGCCGTTCTCTCACTATTTTTTACTCAATAAATAACATTCTCTCTTTACAATATAAGGACAATATGGACAATTGATATTATATTTAATGCTATACAATTATTTCTTTAATACTTGTGCACAACTCTAAAATGACTTATATTAAGAGACAGATGGAATAATTCCCAAGCATATATTGTCAAAAAATTCACTCTTGTGTAACTAATATCCATTGCATGAATAACAGAAGAACTAAGCCTTTCAAATTCCAAAACAAAATTCCATAATAAATGTTCTCTACTCGCGAGAAAAATGACGAGGATAAAAAAAAAGCACCAGTAATCACTCATCCTCCTGACTGCGCAACCTGGCCAATTTGTTTGTAACCACGACATCCAACTGTGCAGCACGCTCAACAATCTCCTTTCTTTTCTGAGTTGATACATTAATTGTGCGCTATCTCCGCACAGAAAGTGCTGAAATTAAAATATATGACTGAGCAAACATAAACATATATTTTGCTTGAAGTGTATCTTAATTCAAGTAGACATACATAGGGTGGAGTATGCAGACAATATATATGAAGTGAAGAACCCATAATTCACCTGTTGCGCATCATCAAAATTTCCATTAATTCTCTAGCATTGTGTACGTACCACAAACTTCTTGAAACCATGAGGAAGGAAATGGCGCGCGTCTTGATCCATAACCTATATTATACTATATGTTAGCTAGGTAGAAGTCGTTTAGGTAAAACTTCTTCCATCTTTCACGCTTCCTCTGTAAAAAGGAAAATTCCTTGGCCCTCAAATATTCTTTTTTCTCTCCTCAACCACCGCAACAACCACAATTACAGCCACCACCTCTTCGTCTTCTTCCTCCCTCACCACCGGAACCGCCACCGCAACAGCCGCAAATACCGCCACCAACTCTCCTTTTTCCTCCTTCACCACCCGAATTAACCCACCACTCGTCGCTCTTCACATTTTCCCCCTCTCTAGATTTCAAATAGAGCAAAAAATAAATTAAAAAAAATGATCAATTTTTGTACTTTCTAGATGACAATTATACTGAGGAGTTGCGTGATTATTTAAACTTTGTCCCAAAATGCAACCCATTTCTTCCCAAGCCATACCCATGTTTGTTAATTTAGCTCTGTTTTGGTATGATATTTACTTTTTATTTTTTTTGAGTTTTATTGGTTTTAATTGATTTTCACATTCTTGTATAAGACAAGAAAGCTCTAAAAACTCGGGTAGAAGATCTGGAATAAAAAATCGAATAGATAGATTAGATTTTTTCTGAGAGATGGAGATGAAATCTGTTGTGTGAGACGAGAGAAAGAAAAGTATAGGGGCATTTAAGTTGTTTTCGTAATACGACAGTTTGAAACAACCCGGGTCCAATAGTATTTTTTGGGTCATCTTAGCCCACCACAGACTCACCCAAAAGGTCATGACTTGAAGGTACTATTGATAGTAACTCAATTCCTTATATACAGACAAACTTTCCCTTATCTTTCGATGCGGGACATGAGTGTTACACAGTCGGTCGTCGTTTTTTGTAAAAAAGGTGCGGCTAATTATGTGCGTATAGATTTATTCCACGTAAAAATAATTATGTAGCACCTGAGTATCAAGATTAATTAGGAAGCAAAAAGCATATAGAACGAAATTGAACGCAATTATCTTTAAATATATCATAAATGAGCAGTAATTCAAGCTAAAACTGCTTGATTTTTAGTTACACGTATACGAATACAGAAGAGTTTCAGACCTCGGCGGTGAAGGCCCCCTGGACTGGACTGTAAACCCGAAGAAAATGGGAAGGATATATATATATATAGGGTTTCAAATTTTATACTTCCTCTTTAACAGCTTTTGTTTGATTTGTTTAGACCATTGCAATGATATAATGGGGTGTTAACGTAAATGGGCCGGAGCAATGCTTTCTTTCATACGGTTGTGTTTTAATATTTTTTATGTACATCTTGTTTGTTATTTCCTCTTGATGGTCAAGTTCCAACTTATCTTCTATTTTTGTTTGAAACTTGAAAAAAGCGAGGAAAAAAATATATAAGTTTCAAAACTACAAATAATTGTACTCGTGTTTGAAATTTATTTTCTGTTTTTTTTTTCACATTTATTTATATTTTTCTCGTGACTTTTAAATTTCAAATATAATTTTAAAATTAATGTAGTCTCTAGTGGTCTAGTACAGAGTTTCGTGCTTATTTCCAATCCCAAAAGATGTAAATTGTCATTCTTCATGACTAGTAAGTATGTTTGTTGTATACTATAAATATGCTCTTGAAGAAGGTAAGCAGGCCCTTTTTGAAAGTAATGTTTACCAGGCCCGACTTATTTTTGGCTTATATGAATATAATTGGCTGGCAAGCTGTGGGCTGTAATAAAAGTGGCACGGGCATCTGGTTAGGTCCAAAAATAAAGCATATCCCAAAAAAAAATAAAAAAAAACATGTCCAACCATATATTACTCTCTGTGATGCAGAGCTACAAATGCAAGCTCCGAATATGAACAATCAGAATCAGTCACATTTTTTTTTATTAGTGTATATATAGTCTAACTAGTTAAACTCCCTGGATGCCGAATGATCAATAGACTCCAACTTGGTTGCGGAATACTACATAGAATTAGTTGAAATTACACTCACCAGCACTTCCTCTCCTCCTTTATTTTTTTTTTCAAATGGAAACTTGCTTGCGAATAGATGCGGATGAACAATGCACCTTCAGTTCAGTCGAGCTAGCTATATATAAAGTCCATTACATAATAAATAAACATATTGACTACACCCTTTAATTTGTCCCCCTTAATTAATTTATAATAACACCTCAAGTGGACATGCATGCAAGGTGAAGTTTGAACGTACTAAATCTAAAGGATACGTCCACCGGCCACATTTTACTCTTGTAAGGTACGTGAGTGAGATGAACTTGCATTTGCATTTCCATTTCCGAAAAGTGCAATCAACGCTACACCTAATTCCTAACCATCTACTATTCCTCGATCTCTACACATGCATTCAATGTTGCTTTGACTTTATAAAAATTGTAAACATCAATTCCTAACTAAAAACGGCATATAAACAAACACAACACTTTCATATGAAATTTACCCAAAATTTCATCTCTAAATCACTACACAATTAATAGTGTACATATATAGGATCAGCATCACAAAAGTGGTTTATCGGTTGGTATATATATATGGAGTATTTCTTCTTTCTTTCTTTCTTATAGAAATTAATTTTGAGCCAAAAGCAGGAGGAGGAAAATAAAAGGAAAGTGCCAACTTTAGGAATATGATCCTGGAATCGTAATACAGATTAGCGGATCACAAACGAATAAACGAAAGTTTAAAAAAAAAAAGAAAAAATCACCAAAGAATAAGTATATAATTCAAAGCTATAATACCCCGATAAGAATGAATACAGTACATGATCATTTATCATAATTATATATATATATATATATATATATATAGGATGTACTAGTATTATGTTGATCGTCAAAGATAATGCTAAAGTTGGAATTTATTTTATATATTCTTTTTAATTTACATAAAAATTCATAAATTATAGTAGTACTACTTTTGTCAATTGACTGGAGCTGAGTATTAAAGAGAGACGGAAAACAAGAAGAGGATGGTAACTTCTTAATGCATGCACCCCACCCATCATGCAAATGATTCCCAACATTTTATTTCACATTTTATGCGCTATTAGCCTGTCTTGCCCCTCCCCAAAACAAATAAATTCAACATAACGCAGCTAACGCCAGCTGACTTCCAGTCCTCCCAACCACAAGATGCCACTTCATCACTCAGTTATTCAAAATCTCTTTTTTGCCGTCCCACAACAAGGCGCATAGTTGCAATAGTGAATTTTTATTAGGAGGTCCAGGTTTTCTTAGAACCTTCCATTACATTTTCGACACGCATAATTAATATAAATTGGCCCCCACATATGACGAGACGCATGGGAATAGTTAGCTCTGGATACGCATCTCCTAAAAAGATATGGGAAAAAAATTAGGAGGTCATTTGTCGAACTTACTTACTTATTGATTGGCCTAAATGACACGCCTCACCTAAACAGAATTAAGTTTTCAAACACACTCTTGTCGTCTCATTGACTGTATTGATAAAAATACTCTATATTTATTTAATTAAAAGTTAGGAAATGGAGTAATTAAACGATGGATACCAATACCAATAAATAAAATGAAGGAAATGAGATTTGAAAAATGGTTCTCACACTGGCTAATTGTCACCCATCATCCCGCTCTCTATAAATCACAAAAACTTTCTATCACAACCCACACTTTGAGTGAGTGAATTTTAATGTTCTCTTTCTCTCTCTCTAGAAACAATTAATAATGGCATTTATTCCCCTTCTCCCATATTGGCTTCTCTTTCTGGGAGGATTTTCTCTCTCATCAGTTCATTCACTAAACTGCACCTCACAGAGCTTGAAAATCAACAAGCTCTACAATAACTGCACCGATCTCCCAAGCTTAAGCTCCTACCTCCACTGGACCTATGACTCCTCTAAGTCATCTCTCTCCATCGCCTTTCTCGCTCCTCCCGCCAAATCCAACGGCTGGATCGCCTGGGCCATTAATCCTACCGGCACTGGTATGGTCGGCGCTCAAGCTCTCATCGCTTTCACGAAATCCGACGGCTCTTTGACCCTTAAAACTTATAACCTCAGCTCCTACGCTTCAATTGTTCAGTCAAAACTCTCCTTCAAAGTGTCCGATTCGTCTGCCGAATATTCCGGCGGCCTGATGAAGATTTTTGCCACGCTGGCATTGCCGGAGAATATGACAACGGTGAATCAGGTGTGGCAGGTCGGTAGTTCGGTCGCCGATGATATGCCGGTGAAACACGCCTTTGAACAGCCGAATCTGAATGCTAAGGGAACGCTGGAGTTGGTGAAGGCACAGAGTAATGTTACTACTGGGGCTGGTGGTGGTGGTGGTGGTACTGTTAATAGTACTATTACCGGAAAGCAGAATAATAATAATTCGAGGATTAGAGGGAGCAAAGTTGGGTTATATGTATTTTTATTTTTGATCGGAAATTTAGCCTGTTGATATTAGATTTTATTACTGTTATTTTCATATTTTATCTATTGATCTGATTCTGATTTTTGAGACCTATTTAATAATTAAATATTGTATAATTAAAAATTTAACATGTAAAAATAACAATTCGGTGAATTAATTGCAGTATTTGAATATAAATGACTTTCAATTTTTGTTTCTTGTATTATATTATAATCTGTCCCATAAGCTTTTGTTGATTAATTTAGCGGCTTCGCAAAAAGATTTTTTTAGGCATGTGAATTATTAAATTTAAAATTGATGTAAATTTATTTAATATTAATTAATAAAATAGTTAATAATTAGGATTGCTAAGTACAAAATTATTTTTTTTAAACATTATAATGAATTAATATTACAATTTAAAATTTATATTTTCGCAGATTAATTAGTATCTCTATATATAAAAGAGATATACAAGTGTCCAACTAATTTTGAGTCACACTTTATTTTTAAAATTTTAGTATCCAAACATAATTTTGTTAGCATTACTGACATCTTTTCCGCTCTTTATTCTCTCTCACACTATTATGAGATTAAGTGAATTATATTAATTTTAATTTTTTTTTTTTAAAAAAAATCAGAAATTAATATTTAAAAAAATCATATATTTTGAAAAGGAAGGAAACAGACTTGCACAAAATCCAGAGTGAGTGGTCGAAAATGGAAAAATTGAGTTGATAGGCGCATTGGGTGGAAAATAAATGCTTGTGGTGAGGAAGCAGTGCTCTTGTGTGTGGAAATAAGTTTATGCGTAGTACTTCCCCGAAATTAGAGGATTTGTGCCAACCGGGACTGTTTTTTATGAATACTAAGAATCATTTACCTACAACAAAAAGTAAATTTAAAACTGTTCTCTATAATAATATTTGAACGAAATAAAAAATAAAAATGTATTCCCGGACCAAGGGAGTAATTTGGAACAAAAATTAAGCCAAAAAATGCTGCCTTATTATTATTATTATTATTATTATTACTGAGACGAAAGAAGTATAAAATGATCTTGAGTTGCGTAAGGATTAAAATGTGATTTTTTTGGAGCACCCCAAAGTTTGGCAGCAACCTCAAGTTGAGGGAAAGTGTAGCTGGCTAGAGTTAGTGCTTGGATTTGAGTAGTACCCAAAAAATAAAATGCAAGTGACCTAACGAAGAAACAACAGAGAAAAAAACAAAAATATCAAGATTTGCATTTTCTTGCAGCTATCTTACGTATCTGGCATTTTTGGAAGACCTAGCTTGCAAGGATATTTTTAAAAACTCTCTTTTTGTCTAAAACCAACCTCAGCCATTCATCTTTCTTTACCATGTACAACCCATAAGTCCATAACACCCCACCCACTCTTGGCCTCTATCCCAATAGAGTGAGTGAGTGACACATTGTATAACAGAAAATTAATACTCCATAAAGGCATAAACAGCAAAGAAAAAACAGATAAATTGAGTCATTTGTCCACCTTGACAATTTGTTATTGGTATTCAATCGGAGGTTCCGTTTCTTAGTTTGATTGTTATTCAGTGGAAAAGAAACCCAAGTTTGGCTATAAAGTAATGCGTTAAAATGGCATAATATTTGACAATAAAATAGTGAAATATCTAAATTATCATCAATAAAAATAATAAAACAAAAATATCATTAATAAACGAATGTATCTATAGTCAAATTTAACTACCACAAGTCACAACTTTCCTTCCCTTTGTTATTAAAAGGGTGTCAATTAAGTTATAACGGATCAAATAGTATGACTTTTGTTAGTTGCATGATACCCAAAAGTATGATAAGCTAGTAGACCAATTTAACATAAATTAACACGCAATGCGTGGGTAGTATAAATAATGAATCGTATTTCTCACGCAGGATTGCAACAAGTTGCATGAGCTCTAGTCTAGTCTAGTCTAGTGGCTTATATTAAAAGGCTTGTTGTTTATAATAAACTAAAACACACACATGGTGGTGACGGCACACTCTTTGGCAAGTTCAGAAATTGTATTTAGTGTCCCATGTTCCAAAATGAGGGCCCGTATGAATGTGATGAAAAACAATAAAAATGAGACTTTCGGATAGATGAAGTATAATACTCTTTTAAGTAACTAAACGAACACAAATATGAAGATACTACTCTACTACTCCTAGTTGTTTGCTGTCTGGTGTTGGAACCTCAACCAAATTAGGTGGTGGTCCAGTGATTGAATTAAAAGAGCTCCAACTTTATTGAACTGGTCTATTAGCCAGCCAGCCAGCCCATTTGGTCATCCCAACATCATTATGACGTTTCATATATATGATATGATAAAAATTGTGTTGTTGTTCAGAATTTATTAGTCGTACGTACAAGATCAAAATGTGTCTTAATCAACCGGAGATTTGATTATGCATGCGACATTAACCTTAGGTTTATTTGTTTACAGGAGGAGTAGCATATATATAGCTTAGACAAATCATAATAATTTCTCCTTAGCTAGGTGTAAATTCATATTTGAAGGCTCAACATGTTCCAAAAATTATTTAAGGTGATTATAATATTCAAAAAAGAAGTTATAAGTAATGACACGACAGCATAATTAATTAGCAACCTTGGGTATGTATATGCCGTTTTCCATCAAATTTCACTAAAAAGAATAATTAATATTGCGCGTCTTCTTCTCGGTGAGAAGACTAGCTTAACGACTATCCTTGAAAAAGAGGTAGCTTTCTCTAGCAACTAACACACGACACGATTCGATTCGATTATAATGGGGAAAAAAGAAGAGAATAAAGATAAATGTATGCATATGGGAATCCTATAAATTTATAAATAAAGCTACTTATTAACTAAGAGAGCAGAAAAAGAAAGGATACAAAACAAAGCAGTTGGTGGGACTGGGATCGTATTTCAAAAATGACACCATACCTTTACTAATGGAAATCTGAGAAGTGTTGGATCAAATATATTCCTAGCACAATTATTAATTATTAATTTATAGATTTCCTAACACTGCACTTCATGATTAAAAGATACTCCATATATTTAGACCCACCATAATCTAAATAAATAGTCATACTGAGGTCTTTTGTTGTATCAATGCTTATGAGGAGAGGAGGCATGTGCACCTCAGATACTTAACAAACAAAGTTGTCTAGTCTAAGGTGGTGGTCCATTCATCTTTTACAGAACATATGATGAAATACTTGGGTATGACTAATGGTGCCACTCAAAACTACAAGTATATTGTGATGAGCTCAAGAAGGTCCCATTCCCACATGCTCAACAAGTTAAGTAAATTAGCAACAACAAATCCATTGGACAGAGGAAATAATGAGGATTGAAACTTTATAAGGAAGGAGACGTATTATAATTCAAGAATGCTATATAACTGTTTGTGTATACTGTATACATAAATAATAGATACTGCACACCATTTTTTTACATAAGATGAACAATCACCATTTGAGAGGGTTGAACTAATATAAGAATTTGCAAAGGAGACTCGAATTCGAATCAAGTTGCTGCCTGCCTTCTCCGTTGTGGTACCCATCCTAAACGGGTTTAGTGGAGTCCCCTGACTTTCTCCTCAAAACTAAAATCCAAGTGATTACCTCCAAAAATAGAGCAATCCCGCCCAAGGCACCAATGATACCTATGTAAGTTGATTTCCACTTCTTGTCAGGATCCAAGATATCTAGACCTTTGAAGACGTTGAGGACACCAAGGATAGCGATGGTATAACCAACTCCATGGTGGTAGATATTCCAGTAAAATCTGTATTTGTGATCCTTCTTCGGCCTCAAGAACAATGCAAAGATCTATAATAAAAGCCAAAAACAGAGAGCCCATTAGAAGCAAATATCCATAGTCCAATCACATATAAACTGCGATCCATGCACTTTCTAATTATAAAGACAGAAGACAACTATCTAATTTTCATTATTAGTAAGATAGGCAACACCACCACTTGTTTGCTGAAAATGATTTCAGTTCTGATGAAGTTCAACTGAACTTCAGAAGACCAAATGGCAATATGCCAAGCAGAACTATTACCGTATTACGTGTAACTGAAAACAAAAGAAATTGCAATTTTGACCACAATATTGCTTTAGACAAGAACACGGGATTAAAATTAGCAATGCAAGACAAACATACCTGCACTGTTGCGAGAGAAAAGAGTACAATCCCGATATTCCGGTGACCACTATACTCGACCCCCTTAGATTGACTACCAAGTTTTAGACCAGTTCCCCAGCCAGCAACCCCAATAGCGTAGGCTGACGTCTGGCAGAACACATGAAGATAAAACCACGCTGGATCTAACGACGGGAAAAATCTCATATACCGTGCGATGATGATTCCCATTGGAAATAAAGTCCCCCAACTCAAAGCATTTAGAATTCCATGAATCTGAAACAAAAATAAATAAATTTCGTAAGTATTTCATTCTTTCTAGTCTCTAGATAACCCTACTATCATCACTAGTTGAATTTGAATTTGATGGTGAACAAATTGTCCACATCTATTACCAACATCAAATTTGAACTTTTAGCTGAAAATTGATAATTAATTATAGTCAGTAAAAAAACAGTTTCAAATTTTCAAGATTCGTCTGGACCATCACACAACAAAGAATATGCCTTTCTAATGCACTTTCAAATTCTAAACCCCTGAATTAATAAATAAATAAATAAAACAGAAGTTCAGACATTGTAGTTATATACAATTATACTTGGCTAACACATCAAAATTTCAACTTTTTGGCTCTTTAACCCAACCTATTCTCAAATCCATGAAATCTCAAATTAACGGAATAACAGATACTAATAGTATATTCACAAATAAATAGAAACAAGTGAATGTCAAATTAACGGAATGACAGATACCAAGGCAGAGCAGAAAGCATACATTTTTCATCGTGAGCCTGGAGTCCCCGCCGGAACCACCAGTTGTCTGTCCACTCAACAAATCTAGGGTTCCTTTAGAAATCAAATTCGCCGGCAGAAACGCATGCTTATCCGGCACACCGCCCGTCACCGACGCCCCAACCTGCCACACGTGATTCACCGTTGTATAATTCCAGTTCGCCGGAAACACCAGCGTGGCAAATATGTTCATTAATCCTTGAGAATACTCCGCACTGGTCTGGGTCACCTCAAAAGCCAATTTCGACTCAACAATCGGACCGTAAGATTTTATGTCGTACGTTTTGACAATCATGGAGCCGTCCGAGTCTTTGAAGCCGATTATAGCTTGCGAGCCGATCATTCCGGTGCCGGTGGGGTTAATAGCCCAGGCAACCCAGCCGTCGGGCGTGGCCGGAGGAGCGACGAAGGCGACGGAGAGAGAAGATATGGCGGAATCGTAAGTGTAGTGGAGGGAGGAGTTTAGCTGCGGCAAATGGGTGCAGCGCTGGTAGAGGTTGTTGTTTGCGAACTTGTGTGAGGTACAGGGGAGGGAATGTGAGGGTGAGATTAGCAAAGTCACCGCCAGGGAAAGCGTTAGAAGGAGGAGAGAGAATCTGAGAGGCGCCATAACCATGGATGGATGGATGGAGCCCTCAGCAGTGTGTTTGTGTTTGTGTTTGTGCGTGAGAGGTAAAGAGGGAAATTTTTGGAGAGAGAAAATATTAAGTAACGGTTGAGGTTTGGTGCGAGCGTGTGGTTGAACTGAATTGAATAATAATTCTTGGTAATATTAATTGGGGAGTTTATAATAATTCTTGGTAATATTAATTGGGGAGTTTATATAGTAGTTTATAGTGAGTGGGGATGATTTGAATTGGAATTGGAATTGGAATTGGAATTAAGTGTTATAAATTGATGGATTAATTAATTATAATGGATTTAGATACATGATTTTCTTTCCTAAACCAAATCTTATTTGTATAAATCTCTTTCTTTTTTCCCTATCAATATCATGTATCACTTCCTACTTCTAAACGGGTTTTGATTTACTTAGTTATTAGACTGCTATTTTATTATCATTTACTGTATATTTTTTATGCTGTTTTATTTTTTATTTGATTTAATTAGCGTCCATACCCTCATAGCATCTGATTATCTAACTATTTTGCTATTATTAACTACTAGTAGTATTATTTAAAGACAAGTAGGATTGTATAGTTACCTAGATAATATAAAACATTTTATTATTTATTTTTACATTTCCCCTTTCCTCTTTAAAATTCATAAAAAAGATACCTGTCCCAATGTTTTTGGCACTCATGCGACAGAAATTCGTTAATTTTACAAAATTCAAACACATGATGAAAGATTGGCCGTAAATTCTCAACTTCTAGCCGCCTTTTTCTCAAACCAACTTTTGGTACTCCCTCCCTCACAATGGGGGGGGGCAGGTACCGTCCGGTGCACAGTATTAAGGTTTTTTTTTTATTTTTTTTTTTTTAAACCACAATTATCAGGAAAAAAAATAAAAAATAATAGAGTAAGTTTGAAAAAAAACTTGTAAAAAAAAGTATTTTTTATATTGAGGGGGGGCGGGGCAGGTACCGTCCGGTGCACAGTATTAAGGTTTTTTTTTTATTTTTTTTTTTTTAAACCACAATTATCAGAAAAAAAAATAAAAAATAATAGAGTAAGTTTGAAAAAAAACCTGTAAAAAAAAGTATTTTTTGTATTGAAAAAACACCGTAAACAGTTTACAGTGTTTTTTCGATACAAAAAATACTTTTTTTTACAGTTTTTTTTTCAAACTTGCTCTATTATTTTTTATTTTTTTTTCTGATAATTGTGGTTTAAAAAAAAAAAAAACTTAACACTAATGTACCGGTCATTAATGCACCGGACCGCCCCCCAACCCCCTCCCTCCCTCCCTCCCTTACTTAATATTATAAGTCGTTCTAAAAAAGTGCATGCCAAAATATTTATTATGGGCTACAAATAAAATGATCACATTGGCTGTACATGTATGTATAGTTGATCTCTGTCTTGCCAGAAAAGCAAGGGCAGCTCATTCATTCCTCTTTATTTTGAGGAAGGATTTTGGTCACAGGGTGGCATAACCTATTAGCATTAGCAAGATATCACCTACAAAATAAATCCCTTGTAACTTTAAATAACAAAAATCATCTACTCCCTCCGTCCCAAATTAATTACTTTTCTAGGACTTTTTTAAGTCAAATTGACTATTTTTAAAATTAATAATTAAGCATATATAAATATATTTCTAAAACTATAAAAATTGAAATTAGTAATAAATTGTATATACTTTCTTTTGGTTATAATATCTTCACCTATATGTTAGCAAAAATAGTAAAAAGATTAATTTTAAAAATAGTCAATTTGACTTTAAAAAGTCCTAGAAATGCAATTAATTTGGGACGGAGGGAATATTACCTTTATTTCTCAAATTAATCCTCCACACTTTCATGAGGAAAACCAACCAAATAAAAAATCATATCAACTAGTAATTCTACAAAAAAGACTCTTCAAAAGGGAAGTTAACCACAGAAAGAAAAAAGTATGAAAAACAAAATGAGTATCAGGTACATGAAATCATTCTATCTGGAACAGCAAGCACTCCAATTCTGCTTCGAGCCTGACCCGTTGTTCACCAGGGTAACCCGGTTCACAGACAATTCGGCCTTGTAAGAGTCCGAGTTTAGGACTTTCCTGCTAATGTTGTTGTAGATTGCACGAATAACAATCTCAAAAGCAGTGTTAACATTAGTAGAATCTAAAGCAGATGTCTCGATGAAGAATAGTCCTTCCTCTTCCGCTAGGTTCTTGCCCTCCTCCACACTTACATCCCTAATATTTTCCAAATCACACTTGTTCCCTACAAGCATCCTCGCCACAGTAGTATCACAATGAGCTGCATGGTGATTCCAACAAGGTTTAATTAATTACCAGCAAAACAAAAATATACCAACGGTAAATCCAATGTGTGAATATGAGAAAAACAAACAGAGCACCAAAAACTACTCACGCTGAACCAAATTGTCTCAGGGTCAGTATGAGACAATTTGAGAAGTAACAAAATTGACCAACTTGTTTCTTATATACCCTTGCAGTGTTAGATGTGCAAGGCTCCACTTACTTTCATCTTTTCTTCTTCGTTTTTTTTTTGTTGTTGATGTTGAAACGGTTTTGTGGGTTTTTTTCTAAGTAATAACCGACATTCGAAAAAGTAATACATGACACTCAATTTGGGGGAAAGCTAGAAGGTTCAGTGATCTCTCACGCAATAACAACAAAATCTGTAAGGAATGGAAGTACCATAAATAAGAAAGAAAGCTAGCTGTAAGACCTATGTATATATACATATATTTATAAACATATAACAAACTACAATGACATTAATGATCGATTCTGAATTGTATGCATAAATTCGATACAATTGAAAAGGTTTATGCAGAAGAGTGAAGACTGATCCTCAGGGTGTGCTTGGACAAATTTGGATAACATTCTTTTAATTGGGCAGATGTAAGCAAAAAAAAGAAGTGAACAAAACAAGATTATATGCGAAAACAAAAAATATGCCTTCGAGGTTTTTTTCCCTGCCCCAAAGAGCATAGGTGAGCCACATTTTCTTAGCTCATACGAAACAGCCAGCTATTTTTGATCGCTCCATCAAAACCAGTAAAAGACATTTTTGTCCAAGATCTTTAAAGTAATAAAGTTTTCACAAAATTTTGGAATTCTCTCTCACTGAAGCTACCAGTTGTAACCTCACTTTTTCTAAATCTTAATGATTATTGACTTGAATGATCCTTATCCTGTACTCGCCTTGTGTATATTTCCTACTTGGTTTGCAATAGGATTAAGTTCTATCCAGATTCTTATCTATTAGCGCAATTACTTGTGTGCAAATGCTTTCTGTCAAAATGTTTGTGGTCTGATCATATGAAAAATCAAATTAAATAATTTTTTAGAATTCATTGGTAATTTGAGCTCATATTATGCGATTACGATGTTCAGAAGAAAAAAGTAGTCACTCAAAAAGGTTGTAACTATGAATATTTGGCATTCTAGATAGCGTGTTTAAGTGAGGTTCTGTCTTTTGGAGTTCAATATGTTGAAGACTTCAACCCCATATCTAATAATCAGTGACTTAATAAAATGTCTATGCCCCTCGGTGAGTGATTGGATACATATGTAAGGTCGATGTGTCAATTGAGAGACCAATCTATGTGAAAAGAATCATATATCGCGTAGATTTGATATTGATATGCAGTAGAGATAGATCGGTAATGGCTTGCTTTTTCTTTTTCTTCTAAATGTTAAGAGTGTATAATTTTAAATACTAGTACACATTTGAAACCCATATACACACTTGAAAGAAAAGTGTAAAACATTGCGCATATTGCGGTTACTAATTGTGACAAACTGGATTTAAAATTGACAAAGAAACATTTCCCTGCCTATAATCCAAAATCTTCTAATTCATTAATTTGGGATTCAAAGAATCACTTGTGATACACGTATGAACTATTTCAACCTTATAGCAACAAAAAGAGGTAAATAGGTAATTGTTTCCATAAGGAGCGGCCCCTTTCCAATTGAAAGTTATTTGATCCTTTATAAATGTCTGAATTTGACAAACACGATGTCTCAATTTACTGTTAATCACATTGTTGAAGTGATGAGATGGACTAAAGTTTTTATTTTGATTATTTGTTTACAAACTTTTTGTTCCACAGTTTGACATCTAATGTCAGCGCAGAGGAATTAAATTGGGAAAGATAAGCCAATTCCAAAGGATTGAATATGGAAACATTAATTCATAAACAAGAACAAACATACTCAAATAGCTTTTTTCCATCAAGTTACCAAATCCACTAAAAATCTACAAAAGCTAACAATTTGGGGTTTCAAACTTCTCGCAGAACCATCAATGGTCAAGCTACTCATCAGATGAAACAAATTGCATAACTGAAAAACTAAAAAGACACTCACCCATATAGCTCTGAATTTCAAAAACCCATAAAATTTAAGAATTTGGCTACCTATTAAATTGAAAGAAAATACCATAGGAGCAGAGAAAGACTTACTATTGAGCTCATCTAGCCAGCGTTTGATGCTATCAAAAGTAGTTCTTCGGCTGATATCATAGACCAAGAGTGCTCCAACTGCGCCTCTATAATAAGCAGAAGTGACAGCTCTGAAACGTTCTTGGCCGGCAGTGTCCCACACTTGGGCCTTGACTTCCTTGCCATCAACCTCAACCACTTGGGTCTGAAATTCTACACCAATCGTGGCCTTAGAATGCAAGTCAAATTCATCTCTTGCAAAGCGAGATAGCAAATTAGATTTACCCACTGCTGAATCCCCTATTACCACTATCTTGAAAAGGTACTCTTCTCCTTCTCCTCCTACTTCCTCCATTTTCCTTTTCTTTTCTTGATGGATTTGCAAGAGATAGAGAGACGAGTGTTCTTGGGAAATGAAAAGAGTGAGATTTGTAGATGATGGAAAAAGGGCATTTAGGGGTTCACCTTGCAGTGGAGTGAAGTCAGCAGGGACTAACTGCGTAATTAGCGGATAAGTAATCACATGTCTACTTTTGCATTTCTTTATGTTCTTGGACTCGCATGTTCTTAAAAGAAAAGATAAAAATGTTGGATTTATTACTTAATTAATACTTAATATTTGTATCTCAAAAAATAATAAGAAAGAAACAATGATGAATCGTTAAAATTTACTGTAGTCAAGTGGATCAAGGCCATGTGAGGGTTCAATTCCCTTTATTCGTTCAAAATAAATTATTTGTAGCGAAAGAATTTTTTGTTTAATGAACGTGTCACAGTGTATTTTTATTTTTTTTTGTAAACTATTTTTTTTCTTATTTACTACTGCGACGAAAAATTAAATTATCACTATGTGATGCTATGCAAAAAGAAAAACAATTTATACGTCAAACAAATTAATAACGAAATTAAATTATGATTCACGTTGAATCTAAACGATAAAATAGAATAAATTAAGATGAAACTATTCTGACAACTTTTGATCCGACAGTGGGGCTTGCTTTGGTGAAAAATGCTCCAAAGTGAGTGTAATATCTGCACGAGAGGGGGGATAGTTGAATTTGTGAGCACTGTCAACCACTAACTATATTTAATGGTCCCGTATAAGAAGACTTGAGCAAAGTTAAATAAAGACCAATGATTCATGGAAGGAACAGACGCGGCTTTAGTCGGTCAACTACACTCTAAAAAACAATTCAGTTTTGTAATAACTTGCGATGAAATATTATGTTTTTTTATTTATTTATTACGATTAGGTATAATGACACTGTAAATTAATTTGTGAATATGTTAACAAAAAGTTACAAATATGTTTATTCCTAACAAAAAATTACAATTTTTTTATTTTTATCGAAAGATATTATCATTTTTCAAAACATTTTGGGAGTATTGCTCAAGACTTTGTAATACCCTTTCTCTAAATGGTCCTTCCTCTTTAATGGAAGTTCACGTGCTATCTAATCTAGCTATGAGTCCCTCCTACTCATTCAAAGTCATTGCAAATGCGGCTCTGGGTCCAGGCAACTATACGAATGCTAATGTTTTGGTGCTGGACCAAGAAAATCATGCTCAATTCCCATTTTCATTCCACTCAATTCCAACATTGTGGTTGGTGGGTCAAGGTGCCAATCAGTCAATAAAATGGGCTATGGTACTTCCACTTCAAATCCTCTCTCTTTGCGTCTCATAAAAAGTCAAAATTTACAAGGATATATTTCTTCCATGATTATCCCTAAATATAATAAGTTGATATAATAACGTGAGGACATCATATCATTTTATAGAACTATCAATAAAAGATTACTCTTTTTTGTAATTTTTTTTCAACAAATGCTACTCTTTTTTTGGAACAGGGGAAGTATCAAAAATGAACTTATATAAGAGCTTAGTTCAAGAAGAATGAAGGGAAACATGGATTTGTTATACCATCTTACTCTCTTATTGTTTCTTTGTATTTGCAGTAATTCAGAATCTGCTGATCCCACTGGCGAGTTTTGCAATAAAGACACAAATATAAGTAGCTCAAGAGTATCAGCAAATATAAATAGCTTGTTGGCTGAACTTGTTCAAACCACTGTCAAGAATGGCTTTAGTGCTACTTCCTTGGGCAAAGCTGAAAACCAAGTCTACGGGCTTGCACAATGCAGAGGAGATGTGAGCAGCGAAGACTGCTCGGATTGCATTCAAGATGCAGCCAAAGAAATCCGTAAACGTTGTCCAAACCAAGCCGATGCCAGGATTTGGTACGAGTATTGCTTCCTAAGGTATGATACACAGGATTTTCGCGGTGAAGTTGACACCAGCATTGGAACTTTATATGCCAACGTTGAGAATGTAACAGATCCAGAAGATTTTAAGGAAAAACTAGGTGCTTTGATTGATAAGATAAGTTCAGAGGCTAAAATTCCTAGTAATAAAGGGCTTGGAAAAGGAGATTCAAAACTGTCACAATTTGTGACACTTTATGCCTTGGTGCAGTGCACAAGGGACTTGTCGCAGCTCGGCTGCGCTCAGTGCCTGGCCATTGCCATTGCCAACTTTGAAAATTTTTGTGACAACAAAAAGGGCTGTCGAGTTCTATATAGCAGTTGTTATGTCCGCTATGAACTATATCCTTTTTACTTTCCTCTTGAATCGCAGAATTCCTTGGCAAATGCTTCAACAGCTTATTATGTATCTGTAATTTCTAAGCCTTAATTAATCTGTCAAGCCATGTAATTTGAATCTCAAAATAATGCAGAAATTTCTCTATTATTTCACTTTAAATTTGACAATACACTCTGTTGGGTATTTACAAGTATGCATTTGAAGCAAATATACACTGTCAGCCGGAAATATTATCATCAAGTGATATTTTTGCTAGAAACTTAATCAGTTAGAGGCTTTGCCACAACTTCGGGGAAAAGGGACAGCATCTCTGACATCATTGAGGCCTGTGGCATAGAGAACCAGGAGGTCGAATACAAGGCTAAAGCCAGAGTGTTTGGCAGTTCCATGCCAGCGAAGATCTAAGTACCATTGATACTGGTCCTTTGGCAGGCTCAATTCCTTGATCCTGCAATTTTTAACACGAAATCAGTTAAAATATGTAAGCCTTTTGCTAGCTCTTTTGGATAGAAATATGTAACAACTTCATGCGACAAGACTGCACCTAGACTCACCATTTAAGTTGCAAAAAAGATTAATAGAAAATATTGCTGTTAATATTCATTACCTTGAATTTAACATATTCAAGCGTTCCTCATTTTGGCTACCTCTAATCAGAGCCCCCACCTGCAAATATATGCCCTTTAGTTCAATAACCATCGAAACTGCAGTTTAGAGTAGAGTGGTTCAAGCTTACCCTTGGTACAACCACATCGAATGCTGCAACTGTTTTGCCATCATCATTCAGGCACACATAAAACGGCTTAAGTTCTTTTGGGTAATTGTATATTATCACTGGCCTTTTGTAGATTTCATCAGCCAAATAACTGCTATCAACAAAAGATGTGATTATAATCTGACCTTATACTATAAATGTATCTACATTACAGATTATAACTGTTAGCTTGTTCATACCATTCATGCTCTTAATTGAGAGAGAAAAAAAAGTCCACATCTTTCATATCAAAAAGAAAAATAAAAAACTCTCTCCTTCCAATCCAACTTAATACCAATTCTTCATCTTACCATATACAATTTAGAATACAATTTTAACCAATTTAATAGAGAATAAACATGATACCTGACATTCCAGCTTTGAGGCAACCAGATATAACATCAACAGATCGAGACTTAGGGCCCAAGGTCCCCACAATCTTTGTCATGGCAGGAAAGAAACTCTGTACATATACATCCACATATCAATAATTTCTCAAATCAATCTAAAAATCATAAAGATACATATGAACAGATTCGTTCGTATGAAAATTACAGATCCAAGTTAATTTTTTTTTTAAAAAGTGAGAAATAAACAAAAACACAGATTTTGAAGGCTCGAGGATGGAAGCCATATCCTCGAAAATTATGTGGGTTGACAATCCTCCGAATCAGTTTTCGCACTTATATTATATTTCAACCCTATCTGATATTGGATGTTTTGTGTCAATCCTTTTTTGCACATAAATAACTGTCATCATCCTTCATTTCTCCTCCATCTTATCTGGTAGAAATGTATTTATTGTTTTTCCACAAAAAGAACTTGTCAAGGTCTTCTTCATGTATTCACATGTGTCAATACATTAAAACATATGAACATTTTCTCAGACTCATTTTATCAAACACTTAAAATGCAATACCCAACCATGCATAAACCAAAAAAACATCTCAAGCAATTACACTATTTAACAAAACAGAAGGTCAGTAAAATCATTTCAGTTGCATTATATTACCCAAAAAAAACATACATCTAGTCAGCAGAAATTAATATAACCAAAGATCAAACCTATGAAAACTAAAAAAGACTGATATTCAAATTCATTCAAATTAAACAAAATTAAAAGCTGTAATTACCCATTTCCGAGGCGGAGGACTCCAATCCATTCCCAAAGGCAAAGGCAAAGTTCCATCGTGTCTGTGTTTGGCGGACTCCATCCCTGCATCCTTCAATTTGATCTGTAATTCCGATTTTCTGGAAATTTAGGAGAAACAAAATTAAACGGGGCGGGATTTTGGTGATCGGATTTGCTATGAGAGAGGAGAAATGACCAAATCTAAGATTAACCACTAATCAAACCAAGAAAAACAGAAAGCACCGACCTTCTCTCGTTGACGCTGCTACAAATCCGCCTTGTTCATTCCCTTGCCGGAGTCAACCTCGTCGCCTGCAAACCTCTAACCTCGCCCCTAAAAACTTTAAATCAACCGCCTATTTAGCTTTTATTTTCTGAGGTTGTGGTTTATTTTGAATGTGGTTTCAATTTCTAGAGATATAGGTATATAAAGACAGAAACTGGAAGTGAAAGATGAAGACGAAGAGAAAGTGAAAATCTGAAGTGGAGAGGAAGACCAAGAGAGGAATTCTGGATCTTTGTTCTTTATTAATGTTTTTTATTACCAACTGTATATAGATGTTGGTATTGCCGAAAGTTGTATCCAGCCACGGTAAGAATCGGAAAAGCCGGTGGAGGGAGGGAGGAAAAGCCATCGTCTTACTCGCTAATTTTGATTGAGTTAACTCATTCGTTTTTCAAATTAAAAAAAATAATTTTACAAATTAATTTGATTTGCTGACGTCATTAGACGTCGTCCTTAGACGTGGCTTTATATATAAGGATTGATATCGTCACGGTTCATCAAATATATACATATACACTACTGCCCTATATTACATACATATAATTAACCACTCAGGAAGAAATGAAAGCATAAGCCAAGCACAAACATCTATCCCAATGGTTAAGAGAGAGGCTATTACTATCTCTTTATTTTCCAATTCCACTCTAGTGATTGGATGGTGCAGGATCCGGCGGTGGTAGAGGAGGCGAAAGGGTAAAAACCATACGCCTAGGAAATAAACGTCGAGGATGTTGCTCTGGGTCACGTCGAGTGGTGCATTGGGGGGTAGTGTGTCTTTTTCAGATGCTGAAGAAGATCATTGTTGATATAACGTCGATTGAACAATTAGTTGAAGCTTGTTTTGGGTCTTTAATCAATCTCTGTCCTCAATTATTTCCTCTCTGTTAATTTTCAACAACCATGTCTCAATATCTTGAAGCTTTCGTCTTTTTATCAATTTCCCTTTTACCTTTGATGTGCTTGCGGCATATCAATGTTGAAAAAATAATACTAATGTCAAAAAAGCAATATCTTGAAGCTTTCGTCCCTCTTATCAATTTCCCTTTTACCTTTGATGTCCTTGCGGCGTATGGATGTTGAAAAAATAATACTAATGTCAAAAAAATAATGCTAATGTCAAAAACAAAACTATCTATTCTAAAATTAAAAATACATTTTTTTTTAATTTATTCTAAAATTAGGGTTTTGGATTTATTAAATAATTAATAAATCCTAAACATTAGTAATTAAACCTTAAACCCTAATTAATAAATCTTAAATCTCAACTAATAAACCCTAAACTCTTGTTAATAAAATTTTAACTCTAGGGTTATAATTTGTCCCAATTTATCAAGTGGTGTGAGTTTTGGTTTGGGAGTATATTGATATTCGTACTCTACTATTAACGACAATTTTATTTTATTCTTCGTCCTATAATATTGGTTGACCAGCTTTGACTTGAAGAACAATTACGTAAATAGATCATCCCCTACTATTAGTAGCGGATGACGGTTTTTCAGATCTAATTTCGATCGTTTAATTTTGTATTGGACGATAGAGATAGTGTTTACCTATTTTTAATTTATAACAAATACTTGATACGAATCATTTGTCTATATATATGTATATATATTGTTAACTATATGTACATTTATATTTATACATACATATACATGTCAAAATCTCTCATTTAATATTGGCATAGAATATATAAAAATATTAACATCAATTGATTATACATCTCTTATGACTATTTTGTGATATATGATATGAAAAAAAATACATATAGATATTATATATAGTTTTATTATTTCATTTAGTTGATTATACATAATTTCTAATTATTAATTGATTAAGTGAATATTTTTATTGTTATTAATTTAACATTGTGCAAGAATTAAAAAAAATTAAAATTTTATTTTAAACGGATGCGGATACACATACATATATGTGAATATTTAATATGTTATCTATATCATATTGTACAAAACGTATTTATATTTAAATATTATCCATCGAATAATAAATATACGGATATTTTATATTGCGTATCCATTAAATATAAATATTAAAATTTATTTTAAGATAGAGATACGAATATACTTGTATTTGAAAGTATCCGCTTACAGCCCTCCTTCCACAAGCAATTCCCATTTTTATTTCATGTTTTGGTGCTGGACCAAGAAAATCATGATCTTCCGGAAGCAATTCCCATTTTCATTCCACTCAATTCCAACAGTGTGGCTGGTGGGTCAAGGTGCCAATCAGTCAATAAAATGGGCAATGGTACTTCCACTTCAAATCCTCTCTCTTTGCGTAGTCAAAATTTACAAGGATATATTTTTTTCATGATTACCCCTACATATAATAAGTAATGAGGAAGTCATGTCATTTTAAAGAATTATTAATAAAAGAGGACTCTTTTTTGTAAAAAAAAAAATCACAAATGCTACTCTTTTTTTGGAATAGGGAAAGTATCAAAAATGAACTTATATAAGACAGCTTAGTTCAAGAAGAATGCAGGGAAACATGGATTTGTTTTACCATCTTACTCTCTTATTGTTTCTTTGTATTTGCAGTAATTCAAAATCTGCTGATCCCATTGGCGAGTTTTGCAATAAAGACACATATATAAGTAGCTCAAGAGTATCAGCAAGTATAAATAGCTTGTTGGCTGAACTTGTTCAAACCACTGTCAAAAGTGGCTTTAGTGCTACTTCCTTGGGCAAAGCTGGAAACCAAGTCTACGGGCTTGCACAATGCAGAGGAGATGTGAGCAGCGAAGACTGCTCGGATTGCATTCAAGATGCAGCCAAAGAAATCCGTAAACGTTGTCCAAACCAAACCGATGCCAGGATTTGGTACGAGTATTGCTTCCTAAGGTATGATACACAGGATTTTCGCGGTGAAGTTGACACGAGCATTAGAACTTTATACGCCAACGCTGAGAATGTAACAAATCCTGAAGATTTTAAGGAAAAACTAGGTGCTTTGATTGATAAGATAAGTTCAGAGGCTAAAATTCCTAGTAATAAAGGGCTTGGAAAAGGAGATTCTGAACTGTCACTATTTGCGACCCTTTATGCCTTGGTGCAGTGCACAAGGGACTTGTCGCAGCTCGGCTGCGCACAGTGCCTGGCCATTGCCATTGCCAACTTTGAAAATTTTTGTGACAACAAAAAGGGCTGTCGAGTTCTATATAGCAGTTGTTATGTCCGCTATGAACTATATCCTTTTTACTTTCCTCTTGAATTGCGGAATTCCTTGGCAAATGCTTCAACAGCTTATTATGTATCTGTAATTTCTAAGCCCTAATTAATCTGTCAAGCCATGTAATTTGAATCTCAAAATAATGCAGAAATTTCTCTATTATTTCACTTTAAATTTGACAATATACTCTGTTGGGTATTTACAAGTATGCATTTGAAGCAAATATACACTGTCAACCGGAAATATTATCATCAAGTGATATTTTTGCTAGAAACTTGATCAGTTATAGGCTTTGCCACAACTTCGGGGAAAGGGGACAGCATCTCTGACATCATTGAGGCCTGTGGCATAGAGAACCAGGAGGTCGAATACAAGACTAAAGCCAGAGTGTTTGGCAGTTCCATGCCTGCGAAGATCTAAGTACCATTGATACTGGTCCTTTGGCAGGCTCAATTCCTTGATCCTGCAATTTTTAACACGAAATCAGTTAAAATATGTAAGCCTTTTGCTAGCTCTTTCTGTTAGAAATATGTAACAACTTCATGCCACAAGACTGCACCTAGACTCACCATTTAAGTTGCAAAGAAAGATGAATAGAAAATATTACTGTTAATATTCATTACCTTGAATTTAACATATTCAAGCGTTCCTCATTTTGGCTACCTCTAATCAGAGCCCCCACCTGCAAATATATGCCCTTTAGTTCAATAACCATCAAACTGCAGTTTAGAGTAGAGTGGTTCAAGCTTACCCTTGGTACAACCACATCGAATGCTGCAACTGTTTTGCCATCATCATTCAGGCGCACATAAAACGGCTTAAGTTCTTTTGGGTAATTGTATATTATCACTGGCCTTTTGTAGATTTCATCAGCCAAATAACTGCCATCAACAAAAGATGTGATTATAATCTGACCTTATACTATAAATGTATCTACATTACAGATTATAACTGTTAGCTTGTTCATACCATTCATGCTCTTCACTTAAAGGAGTACCCTTCTCAATATTTACACCAAATTTCTTCTCTGTGACCTGATTGAAAACAGTAAAAGCTATATACATGAGACAAGTATGCAAAATTTGTGTGGATGTCCACTAAAAATTTGGAACGAGTCCGAGGAACACATAAGAAAATGATGAAAGTGTTATTCATTTCCTTTACAATATCACCTCCTTCAGAACATCCACAGCTTCTGCATAGGAGATCTTTACAAATGAACCTGAGGTCAGTAATTGAAGGCGATCCACAATAGTATTGTCGATTCGTTTTGAAACAAAGGCAAGATCTTCGAAACAATGTTCCAAAACCCATGTACAAAGGAACCTCAAAAGGTCATCTGCACAGTTCATGGCATCCTGGCAATTCCACACATAGTAATTGCAAAACAGAAATACAATATCAATGGCCATTTAGTGACATATTACTAAAAGAACAAAAAAGAAATATCTTGGATGGAAAACAGTACCTCTACTTGAGAGAAGGCCATTTCTAACTCGACCATAAACATCTCGGCTAAGAACTTTTTGGAGTCTGATTTTTCTGCGCGAAATCTAGGCCCAAATGAGTAAACATTTCCAAGTGCACACGCATAGCTCTCCAAATGAAGACGGCCAGAAACAGTTAAATAAGTTTGTTGAGAAAAGAAATCGTCAGAGAACTTAAATGTATCGGCCTTAACATAAGTATGATCAGACTTTGATTTGTCTCTTGCTTCCAATTGTAATGCCAGTTCATTTGTTTTACGGAGATCTTGAAGTGCGGCAACCAAAGCTTCCTTATTGCTATCAGTCCTTTTAAGTTCTTCAACTTGTTTACTTTTCTCTGCAATAGAAGCCCTGACAGATTCAAGGCTAACGCCTGCCGTATCATCCATGGTAATGGGTTTCTCCTTCATAGGTTTCTGTCCCAAAAGGGTTGTCACTTGAAATTTCTCACTAAATCCTTCACAATCTGTGGTGGTAATAACAGGCACCTGCACACAGAGGAATCCTTGGTTCTGGAAGAAGGTGTGAGTTGCATGAGTCAGTGCATTACGGATTCTCATAACCGATGCCACCTGCATAACATTCAACATTTCAATAAAAAAGGGTACGTAAAAATATCCAGTTTTTATAGCAAGAGAGGGAATTAAATAGCTTCTATAGAGTTTCATATTATTCAAGAATTTGAGCTGCAGAAAGGGACGATGTCACATGTCACAAAATTTGGTTACTCCTGTTGAGTTTTGATAAACTAAGGCAATTGGATTATCACACAAAAATGCTTATGTAGACCGATAAAAAGAGATGTGAAACTGCAAGAGGCTAAAGGAATTACCGTAGTAGTTCTAGGTCTAAAATGCGTGCAATCCCTCAATGAATCCAAAGGTATACGCTTCTTTGATAACGGATATGTATCTTGATCTACTATCCCTACATGTAGAATTTTCTCTGCTTTGAGCTCAATAATGTTTTTTCCTTGCACTGATGGCTGCTGCAATATGCCTTCAGCCAGTATACAAGTTCCGGTTGGCATGATCTGGCTTGGAGAGACTATAGATGACTCCACTAAAATCTGGAGCACAATATTAACCAATCAACCAATTTGAATATTAGTCCCATATAAAATGTCCAAACATTTAATGGGTTGCTTCTAAATTTAGTCATATATACATATATGCCTACAAAAAAAGGCTTGATAAAAAAAAAAAAAAAGAAAGAAAAAAGGAGATATTGAGAATGTACCTGAAGACTTGGCACACAAGAACCATCACTGAGTTGCAGGATTGAAACTGAAGGTGTTGGGGGTTTAGGGGTAATGGAATTCAACTTATCGCGAACAGTACCGTAAGTGTGTCCCCCAAAAACTTTGATAATTTGTCTAAAAAATGGTATGCGGGATTGAATAACTTCCACACATGTCACATCTTGTGGAGCATCTTGCGCAGCCACATGATCTGAAGTCTGAAGGGGCTCTTTTCTGAGTTCCTTGGAGGACTTAACCCAGCCTCCGATGACAACTCTGTCACCAACCAAGCCCAGCCCATTATCGCGGCGATTCAAAATGGATTTCAAGATTACCCTGTTGGAGTATTTTGAAAGGGTCACTGGCATTTTAGGCACAGCTTGTTCTTGTTGGTCAGAGGCCATATTTTTTGGTTAAAAATGAATAGCAAATAGAAGAAATTAAGAGATTTGACAATGGAGGAGTAAGTACAAGTGTTGGGTGATTAATGTGGGTGGGAATTTGGTTTTTATGGTATAGCAGAGGACTGATTCTTTTCTTTGGGAGAGAAATGGAGGATTGATGAGAAGAGGGTGAATGTATGGAAGTTTGAGGGTGAAGGAATAGGAATGGGATTGTTTGTTTGTTTTAGCCATCTGAACCAACAAGGAGAAGGAGAAGGAGAGAGAGAGAGAGAGAGAGAGAGAAATGGAAGGGATATGTGTTATGTCTGGGGGTTTGGTATTCTTCAAGGGTTGGGTAATCTCGCGGGAGTCCAACGGCTTTCCAAAATTGTTTGCTTTGCTTCTCTAACAGTCATTCAGCTTAAACAAACAATTTTAGGTATTTCAAATCATTAATAAAACACTGAAGGGCCTCCTTAACTGTGGGCTTGGGTGAACTTTTTATTTTGTACTTGTGTCTATTGCAAGTGTTTAGACCCAAAAATTTAGGATAGACAAATCCAATTATTAGACGAGTAGCCCATTATAGTCCAAGTCAAGTTAAACTTTAATATGCATATCTCATTTCTTTAAGGAGGGAGGGAGGGAGTACAATCTTTTAAACCAACACTTCCGATTTTTTATTTTTTTTGCACCATTATCCATCCTACGCTTGCCAAGTTATTTAAAATTAAAAGATAGTGTGCAAGAAATTTTCAAATGACCTATGGTAGAAAGAAATAGGTACTATAAATCATTGTTTTATTATTACAGCAGTGAATACGCAATTAGGTAGCATCTCAAACTACAAGTTAAGAAAATATTCAATTCAGGATGAGTGTTGGATTATGAGTTTGAGGCCCAAATATTAAGGCCCTTAAAGTCCAAGCCTTAAGGACCAAGCCGTCAAGACCAGTGCCCAGAGACTGAGGAAGGCCCACGCATACACTTGAGGGATTGGGGTGACGGTGTGACAGCCCCAGGTCCAATTTGAGTCCCGTACGCTACAAGCGGCTCCTAATTGATTAATGAACGAGGCCCGCCTTACCAAATGGGTTAGTCCCTCAGCTATCACCAATATAGATGAGATGTGTCAAAAGGACATGTTCCACTATCCAAATGCCCCTACAAAAGGAATGCTCATATGACGTTGGAGGGATTAGACACTCACAATCACACTTTCGATATAGGTTGATATTTTATTTTTCTATACTAACACTAACGCCCACAGGAGTCGTTCCACAACGACACAATTGTCCACTGTGAGAACGTGTTTTGCAAAATTGGTGGGACCAGCAGATCACCGAATACGCTTACTCGAAGGACAGAAGATCATCACTACGGATTTCTCCAAATGATAAATTCAATATGACAATGATAATACCATCAATTACACTAAATATTATCTCTCATCATGTGATTTGGTTTTGGGGGGGGGGGGGGTCTTCATAGTCATACAAATGGTACAAGCTTGACTCTAACTCTGGTGGCTGGAATCTAGTTCTTTTGATAGAAATGGAGGCATGGGTTTGGTTGGTTTGTGGTTTGTTCTTTTAGTTGGTACACTTCATTTCATGGTAGCTAACAATAAACAATGGTCCACGAAAATGCAAATGGTCATCTTTTGTCTTTTAAATCCTTTTCCACTTAGATTTGTAAATGGTCCTAACTTTAGTATACTTTTCTATGAGGGGCATCAAGGTATATATGTATGTTTTGGTGCAGAGTTCTTCATATCTAAGTTCAATTTTCAATTCTAAGATTCGTTTTTAAATCAAAACAGTCCATATTTTGGAAATTATATTCTATCCGAATTTGAGTCGAGCCATATAAACTGATCAAATTATTTAATCCTTATGATTTGCTTGCAGTATTTTACTATGCTTTATGGAAGTGGAATACATTTTAATAGTATATACTTTTTCAATATAATTCTATATTTTAGACTTATACATATACTCCTATTATGTTCTCCATTAAAAACATACCATGATCATTTAAAAATAAAATGTTGTAATTAAAATTAAAGCCTAATTTTAGATTTAACAATCAACCGGTTATATTAAGCCTAATTTCATAGCAATCATGCTATGAAAAAAATCATTTCTTTTTCATTTCTAAATAACATATACATATTATGTACAGCTGCTCCAAGTCTGTGCTACTTCCTTCCTGTTCTTCTTTATCGGAGCAAAATATGAAGTTCTTCAGATTCTATATCTACTGAACAAGTAACTGGCCTTTCAAAACTTGATGGATTCTTACTTCTTCTATCGATATCGAACAAAAGTGTTGAATTTTGTTCACTGAAGATCTTATGGCCATTGTAACACTAGATAGTAAATTGTTCCAAATGTAAGTCATTCTAACTAGTTCAGATTCTTCAGAACACTAAAATTCTTTCTCATTTCATAATCTTCCATTTTAATATTACAAGTTGTCTTGGAGTAAATGTAAATTCGGTTTCTGGCATTGAATTTGATGATCATGGCTTTATGGTTTAATGATTTAAAGCAACCAAATGCATTTATAAGACTGGTTAGGAAAGTCCATGATTCCAACAAAGAAGAATAATCATATATCTATATAAACATGCATATTTATCCTATAAAAACATAGTAAGAAATGAGAATCATGGGCACTCTTCCCATATGAGTAAGATCTCCTCTCTATTTAACCAAACACAAGTAGGCTTAAATAAATCACAAAAAGACAATTAATTTTTTTTTTTGTTTTTGGTTATTGGATGATCGAAAAAAATCTCGATAGTTTAAACAGTAAGTAGACAATGAACTGTAGGCTGAATGACCTTATATTAGTGGGTGAAACTGTTAGTCTTTTACATGGTTTCCACATTCTTCTAGGACCCTTATCATTCATTCTTCTTGATGCTGTTTGTTGTTGGGGTGAGAATCTCTGCCGATTTGGGAGCATACAAATGATTTTTTTCCAGCCAAAAAACACCAATAGTATCCCTTGGAAAATTCTACAAAAACCAAAGTTGGTCTATGAAATTACAAAAATTCAAGGGGCAGTTTCGTAATTTTAGGGAAGAAATAGAATGATCCCATGAGTTATGAGATTTATCAGTTGGGGACCTCTTTGGTAGGCTTTGTCTGAGGACTGGTGCATATATTGACAGTAGTCTATCTCTTATGGTCATTACTTGACCACAAAACCCCCTTCACTTTCTCCCCCTCTCTTGTATTGTTAGTTTATATCCTTTCAACACTAGAATTATCCTTCAAACTTATCACAATACCAAAGGCCAGAAATGGCCAGCATTAAAAAAACCAACTTACTCTTGCTATTCTTCAGCTTCATTTGGGCAGCACAAGTGATGCAAGGTCATACTTGTACAGTTGTTCTTTCCTCTTTTTCCTTCCACATTCATTTTTACTAGGTTGTTTCAAAATTAAATGCCATGCCATATGAATTCTCATTAAAGTTATATTCCATATTTAGGAATATCGTTAAAGTTATCTTAGTTTTTCTTTTGCATAGTGTTATGTTAGTTTTTACAATATGTATATCATGTTACTGTCCTAAGTCTCATGAAAAGTTATCATCTTTTTCAAGTGCTTCAGCTTATCATTGTTCTTGGATTTTCATAGGCGTAGCATTATATTTGTAAAGTTCTTGGTTTGAATGTGCAAGCAACTATGCTTCCCTCCCAGTTCCCATATCTTAATTATGCATTTTCATCTTATGGTATAGTATTTTCTTATCATTTTGGTGTTTCAGGATCCAGAATTCAAATAGTAAAACCTTATCCTCAGAGGGTCTATCATATTTCTGCATCAGAAACACAAGAATTGCAGGTGAGAAAAAAAAAAAAAAGCTTCTTTTTTTTTTGTGTGGAATTTTAGGCCAATCTCAGTCTTACTATATCAGTGACTATATTAATAAAAAAAATTTTAAAAAAAAAATAAAAAATTTGTTTACTCATTATATATATTTTTGGAGCTTATAGGAAAGTAGCAAAGGATGGACACACGACAACGCAAGAAGGCTGATGATAGGTTCAGTAGCCCCAACTTGCACTTATAATGAATGCAGAGGGTGTAAGTTCAAGTGTAGAGCTGAGCAAGTTCCGGTGGAGGGGAATGACCCCGTGAACAGCGCTTACCACTACAAATGTATCTGCCATAGGTAATATTTTGTAATAAGAATATTTCAGCTTGGTGAATGTCAGTTCAAATGTGAAATTATGTAGCAGAGTAAAAAACAAAGGCTGTTTTGTTAGTACAACTAGTTAAGCTGTGTCAAAATTAGCTGAAATAGATCCTTTTTTGGACTCAGAATGCTGCTATACCCCTTCCGAAATGTATGGATTTTTGGTATCCGAGTTATTTGCATATTCTTGGAAAGAGCTTCCCAATTTGTATTTTGGTTTGTACTTCATCATTCATAAAGCTCAACCAAGCAATAAACATTTCCTATTACAGTAAAAATGAATGATACCCCCTCTTTACCGAGAAAAAAAGAGTACAATTTTCAATGAAAATTAAGAAGAAAGTAAACCTGGAGTCGACTACATGTAATATTAAGTATAACTTCACTTTGCATACCGTCTTTAAGAATGAATGACCATTGGAAAAAGGGAAACTTGAAGCATTGCTCAGTAAAAATGATGTGGTGGTATTTTTGGCTATTGGAAGTTTGAATTTGCACTGCAAGTTGCACATGGAGAAGTGGTCCCAAAATTTATGCACACAAGCCACAAATGGGTGTCACATGGGAAATCTTGTTTCAATCCACCATTTGTACAAAATGGCAGAATTAATTAGGACATTAAAAGTATAGTGTCTTAACTTTGAGAGGTCCCAATTTCAGTGTATTTGGCAGTCCTTGTGTTTTTTTCTTCTACAATTATACTATAGTGTATACTTGACATGGTACTCAAGTACATGAATAGGTTTTGGTTGGTACATTTGCCCTGTGCAATCACTATTAGCTGGATTCTTTGGCAGCACTTTGAGAACCCCACGCCACAAATTCTTCAATATGAAACTCAACCAGCCTTTCTCCCATTAACACTCTCGCACGCACAAACACACAACAAGATATCATACTGACAAGTACTAATGACTCAGTTGACTCTTTTAACTTTAATCAAGCGTGGTAAGATTTGCCTAGCTAGGACAAGCTTTTCGAAAATTAAAATATGTTCTTAGTATTTCTGAGCATTACACTAAAACATTATGATCCGTCTCCTTTTTATTTTCCCTTTTCTTGTTTTTGATTGGGAAAACAAAAATAGGCTAATTCAATATAAAGCTCTATAAGCCCATGGATGAGCTCACTCCATTCTTATGAGGACCCCATTGTTACAAATTTACAAATACATAGGGCATGGCAAAAGCGGAAGCAAGGACATATAACTGGCGAGTAATTTCCATGCAAGAAGGTTTGTGCTTTACTTTAAAATATTAAATCCCCAAAAAGAAAAAATTTACTAAAGTCTAAAAGATTAAATGCGGTTAGGAAATGTTGAAGTATTAGTTCCCTCATGAAATTATCCAATTCATTTGTGATGGATAGTTGTAAACCCTCACTTTCATTATGTAGAGTAGAGAACAAAAGGCTAAAGCACATCTCATTTAATCATCACCCCCACACATAACCTCTAAAGATGTGTGAAGGATTAGCTAAGATTCATTCTTAATCACCATATATATTTTAATGTAACATAATCATGGTTGTTACTCTGGCTATTATGATTAATACTGTCACGGTTCATCAAATAATATACATATACACTACTACCCTATATATAATTAACAACTCATGAAGAAAGGAAAGCATAAGCCAAGCACGAACATCTATTCCAATGGTTAAGAGAGAGGCTATTACTATCTCTTTATTTTCCAATTCCACTCTAGTGATTGGGATCCGCCGCCGGCGGTGGAGGAGGCGAAAGGGTAACACCATGCGCCTAGGAAATAAACGTCGAGGATTTTGCTTTGGGCCACGTCGAGTGGTGCATTGGGGAGTAGTGTGTCCTTTTCAGATGCTGAAGAAGATCATTGTTGATATAACGTCGAATGGACAATTAGTTGAAGCTTGTTTTGGGTCTTTAATCATTCTCTGTCCTCAATTATTTCCTCTCTGTTAATTTTCAACAAGCATGTCTCAATATCTTGAAGCATTCGTGCTTTTTATCAATTTCCATTTTACCTTTGACGTCCTTGCGGCATATCAATGTTGAAAAAATAATACTAATGTCAAAAAAGCTATTTATTCGATACATTTTTCTTTTTAGTCTATTCCAAAATTAAAACCACATGATATTTTTAATTTATCATTACTTTTTAAATATCATTTTCAATATCAAACCACCACAGCTGAATTTCTAACTATACTTGTCATTACTAAGGCTATATTTAAGAACATAAAATTATCTCTCTAATTTTAGAACGGAAGGAGTATAAAATTATGCCAAGTGCAATAGCATAAACTTCAGTTAAGGTCATATGGCAGCCACTTCCAATAAAACCAACCAAATGTTTTCAAAGTAGATGAACCCTGCTGTTTCTGGGCAACGGTTAATTACTTCCTTTAACCCAACAAAATCTGACAGATTTTGTAACCAAGCTCAAACTGCATCTATAACAGTGGATAATCAACTAAAGATTCTTTACAATCGGCAGTTGAGATGAAATTAACAGTTCTACAAAAACTCACGCCTCAGACACATTAGAGCAATTCTTTTTCCTTCTTCCAGACAACAACACGGCTCTTTCATCTCTATCTTTGAACATGAGTTAAACCAAAAGAAAAGGCCAAAATGTCTATATACGTTTGCATCTCCAGAGCAACGACTCAACCTTTTCCAAAGTAAGAAAAGAGTGTTTGTTGTTTGTCACCTGCTCCTCCAAGGTTTCCCTTCTTTCTCACCGGAGTAGCATGAGGTTTGTCAGTTACATCGAAAGACGGCTTTTCTTCAGCAGAAAACTTCTCATAGTCTCGTTTGGACTGAAAATGTGTGGCACCCTCACAAGTTAGCATAGAAACATTAGATTTTGAATCCTTGTTACTTTTATCAGTAAATGACTGGTAGTCCACAGTCCCTTGGGTTTCTGGTTCCTCTTTCAAGGTGGTTACTTGAGTAGTTTGGATGGGGACCCTATAATTACTGGTCATTTGGGGTTTAGACTCCTCACTGCTAATTCCTTTCTTTGAGAAAAAGCTTGAGATTGGTTTCATCTCCTCAGCCTTCAATTGTATCTGCAGGACAAAGCATAATCAATACAAAAAATGACAACAATTTTTGCCGGCTAACCGAGTTAGCTAAGCACTAGGCATAGAAAATATTTTTTAGGGGCAATTAAAGATATAATTAAAAAAAATAGAATTAGGGTCATTATTGTAATAGTCGACCCTTTCCCTTGGACAACCTGTATCACTAGGTGAAAAAAAAAATTAAAAGTTAAAACACTTCTGTGCTGGAGAGTTTGTTTTATGTACTACCAGACAGTATGCATGCTGAAAGCCAATTACCAAGTTTATGATACATTCTTTGCTGATTCGCCAACTGAATATGTGACATGTTTAAATAGAACTTGCCCTCGCTAATTATTTTGTGGGATCTCAAAACATGACTTGTCTTAAACCTCTCAACTTGACAGTCAGAAAGGCATGGGGAGAAAAAAAACACCAGTTGGGAGAGTTATTAATTCAAGCATACAAATCAATTATAATCTGAAAAACACCCAAGAGGATACAAATCTGAACTAGTTCACCTTCAGTAGAGATTTGATTTGTCTAATGAGTTTTACAGCAGCAAAATTAGATTCAAGACACTCAGATGCAGGATTTTCTATAATATCAATATGATATAATAATATATGTATAAACTAGACTCTAATAATGACATTACCTCCTTAATGCACTCTGGTCCGTTGAAAGAAGGCTTGCCCATTTCAGATGTCACTGGATACCATACCTGGAAACCAAGGGTTAATCTTAAATTGAACTTTCGTTGCGGGTGTATGCAACAACGTCAACGGCGTTGATGTAAAACCTTTTGTTACTAATTTTCAAAAAGTTATTACCAGATCTGGTTCTTCATATGGTTTAAGCACTGTATCGAATTTGGAAGATGACAAACCATCCAGCCACTCTTCAGTAGATCCCTTGTTACCTAAAATAACAGGCATCCTGTCTACAATAGAAGATCCAATGAGAAATATAGAAAGTAAATGGGAAATAAAAATATGGCAGTGTCACGTGATACTTTAATTTAGTACACATATATTACAAGCAATAACAATAACAACATAAAAAAAATAACCTAAACTTTAATCTCACTAGCACCTTAATCCAACAAACATTCCATTTTATCATTGACCGATTTTGTCACACTGTTGCCAATGTATACATCACAAAACGTAAACATGGTCTTTTATTTTCTCTGATCTCTCATAAGAAGAAACAGATCGAGCTCCTCTTATCATTCAGATCTTGTGTCAGAGATTAGCGCAACAGATTGAGATGTTTTTTGGTGATTGGGCTGTGTTCATCGCACAGACGAATAAACTGGTATAGGTTGTAAGAATCAACTAGAACAAACATGACTAACCATGCAACCAAGCCAAAGCTGATGACGAAGATGTTGTCAGAATAGTGAACGTATAAAGAGCTTCTCCTGCAGAAAATTAAAATGAATAAAATAAAATAAACTTAGTTTGGTAGTCCACAAGGTGTGTAGTCAAGTAGAAAGATGACGGGGAATTATTAGAATTAGCCATCTGCAATGCAGCGACTATTCACCTAGCAGGGTAACCAAATGAAGAAAAGTTGATATTATGATTCAGGGAAGTGATAAATGTGCTTAAAATGTCTCCGTTAATGCTCCATTGTAAGCTTAAATGAAGCAAATTTTGTTCTAAAATGGAGCGAAAATCGAGAAATTTGGATTGCAAATATCTTTACCCGAAAATTTATTCAAGAACAAATTTCAGGTTAGAAACTACAAAAATGATGAATGTGAAGATAGAAGTTGTAAATAGGTAGAAGAAAGGAAAATTTTTCACAGATAGTAATGTAAGTTGAACAGGTATGCTATTTCCATGCGAGTAATAGAATGATGCTTCACCTTCAGCATTCTTCCAAGAATCGTATAGAGCAGCAAGTACCAAAGGTCGGCCATCCTTGAAATGAACATAATAAGGTTGCTTTTTTGACCCATCTTTCTTCCACTCGTAAAATCTAAAAACAATGGGCAAAACATGGTACAGTTACAGAAAGTCCAAGACAGAGCAACATGGTTCACCAGACAATGGAAAATATACATCTTTCTACCAATTAAAGAGAACATCTTTGCAGTATAACACCTATCTACGTTACAACAATTATGATATTGTGTTCCTAGAGAAAGGGTAGAAGAAAAACTGTGTATAAATATGATAGTGCCAGCCATACCCTTCCACTGCCACTAGACACCTACTGCCAGGAACAAGACGACGAAAAGAAGCCTTTTCAGTTATAGACTCAGACCGAGCATTGAACTGCAGTCCAAAACATTTAATCAAAAAACTGGAAGCTTCAACAGCAAGAGCTGAATGTAACTAAAATCATCTCAGCACAAACTGTTCAGGCATTATCGTCATCATGCAGTAGCTCTTATAAATTAGATAAACATGTCCAAAAGCATTTCAAATTAAATTATTTGATAAATAAGCTGGTGATATTTGTTAATCCCCTCTAAACAATTTGAGAGCCAGAGGCACAGAATCATATATAGTGTATGATGTTGGAAGATTTTGATGAGGGGGATAACATCATGATAAATAAGGCGCATAGAGTTATTGAGACCTTTAAATTGGAAATATGCAACAGAAGTCAGGTCAGAGTATCATAAGCATAATTACCATCTTGAAATGATCAGGTTTCTCAGTTTTCTTCGTGAAACTGGGAATAAGCCCCCATTTCATGCAGTGAATAGCAACTCCTTGAGAATTGGTTCCGACATCTCTTCTAATAACCGGCAGATTCAATCCTGGTGAGACATTATAAGAAGGACAATACCTGCAATTTCACATCAATGTAGAATCAGTGTCCACCTATACCATAGTGAATCACTAAATTTAAAGCTGATAAGGATTCCCACCATCACATTTAAGTTTGTCTTTTAGGTGAATATGACACAAGTTCATGACATGCCAAAAACTTGTCTATAAATTATGATTAGACTCATTCCATGGTCCATCTCAGATCTAAATATAAGTACCATGTCTTCCTTATTTGCAGATCTCAGAATAAGTGTCGCTTTAACAAAATTGATGAAAAATAATGCATATCAATTATCCTCTCCCTCGTAAAAACGGAGATTATATTTATGTATGCATGGTCAACCCAACTTATAAGTAGTTTAGCCAAAAAAACTGTTCGGAACAACTTTTTTTTTTTAATTTATAAGTTGAAAAAAAAAAGTCAAAAAAAATAAGTAAGTTATTTTTTTTAAGTTGGTCAACGATTATGAAATGACAGAAATGACCTCTTTTATTTTTAATGTTCTTGTTGAAAGATATTTTAGTAATCTTTTTATTTTATTTTAACTTATAAGCCGAACACATCCACAACTATTACTTGTAATTCCTGACTTATAAGTAAAAATACACTATTACTTATAAATCTACTAAAATTTTAACTTATAAATCTATTAAAATTTTAACTTTAAGTAAAAAAAAAATAATAATAATAATAAGTCATTCCGAACAGGCCCTAAGTTAGTCTACTTTCTGGTCCTTAAATTATTTGACATGTCACATGACACCAAAAGCGTTTTATTTATATAAACAATCAACAGCCAAATAGAACCTTAACTTCTTCAAAGTTTGTAATATACACATATCTGCACACCTACGCATCGATCGATTAAGAGAGAGAAAAGTTACCGGTCGGTACTAACAGAACGGACGGGGCGACCGTTAAGATGACAAGCCCTAGGGATATCATCGGCCCGGAGAGTACAACGAGTTCTCCCGCACATGATGATTCTCTCTCTTCTTCAACTCTGGTCGGTCAATCGGAGAAGAGCGGGAACGAAAATGAAAGGGCAAAGGGCTATCTTTCTATTCTATTCTATATTGGGAATGGGAGGGATGCTAAACCGTAAACCCGACCCAAAATTCATGAGAAACTGTTGCGGAGCACGTGCGATGTGGTGTGGGATTACCCAAATCAAGTTTGAAGAATAAAATACTACTCCTGCCTCCTACCTCCCTTCTAAATTATAATAAGAGATTATTATTAATTTTTAAAAATTAATTTAAAATTAAAGTAATTTATTAAAAATTATAAAATAATAAATCTTACGATCAGTACTATTTTTAAAATAATTTATTCTCTCCATTCCTTTTTAAATGTCATTTTAGATAAGTATTTTTGTCTCTTAATATTAATTTCAATTAAGCTCCAATATTACCCCAAGTATTAAATATAATTTTGTTTCTCTTACTACTTTATATCTAATAATAACACTTTTTTTATTCCAATGTAAAGACAATATTGACATTTAAAGTTATTTTTAGCCAAAAAATATAGTATTAATTATGTGTGTCCACTTTTAAAAAGACAAATAATAAGGGACGAAGAAAGTATAATATAAGCTCAGTAAAGATAAAATTTTAATTGGGACTTCGAGAAGATAGTTATAATTATTAAATTGTCAAATATTTATTAATTAATTATTGTAAATTCTTTCGATCAATTATTAAGCTAAACATTTGAATATAGTATACATTTATTTAGTTATGATTATAAAAAAATAATTGTTTTAATTTAATTTAAGTTTGTAATGAAGTTGTACATTAGTTTTTATATCTACAAATTTGCTTGAAACTCTAATAAGAATAAAACTATGAGTTTTAGTAAAGTTATGATCAATCATGAGTAATAAATTTACTATAATTTTCACCTATTTTACTGTTATTACGTTTTAAATTCTCATATATTATTAATACAACTAATTATGTGTTTTGGTAACATTTTAAGTTTTAATGAATCAATTTAGTTAAGATATTGATTCAATAATAAAGCCCACAACTAATATTAATATAATTAAATCGCATCATGTGTTAAGAGGTTTTTTTGTCATCTTTGTAACATTTAAATTATCATACGTATAATTATCTTGCATAAAATTATTATTAAAAAATCTTGTAATAAATTTAAAAGAATAAAAAAAGAAGCTTCCTTTTACCTTACACGTGGGTTGTGGGGTTACTTTTGAATATTTCACAAATTTAGATAGTATTTAATTGTTATAATTTTGAATAATATATATACTAATTTTGATAAGAAAGAAAAAAGTTAAATAAAAATTTGTAAAATTTAATTTGTGCTTTTAATTATATAATTGATTAATCGTTATAAGGACTAAAATTTATAATGTTAATTTGAGTTTGACTTCAAAAGTTGATTTTATATTTTAGAATTTGGAATATATTCTTGAGAAAATGAAGTTAATTGATATTTGTACTTTGGGCCATTATAGACTTTAGAGTAGCAAGAGATTTTATTTGAAGTTTGGGCCTTTTTGAGATGGATGCAGGTAAAATAAGTGTTATTCAGCGGCGCTAGAAAGCCATCAAAATAACTACCAAGTACCAGTAGACCAGCAGTTTAGTGCTAATCACACAGAAAAGCATAATTATAAAATATTTTATGTATGCACTTATGTTGTAATAGTTTTTAAAAATGTACTAGTAAATGTAATTCTCCCTTATAATTATCCTCTGTTTACTAGAACTAGTAATTGTTGACAATATCAGCCTGATAAAATTTAGCTGAATATTTACGGTGAGAAACACTTTCGCTTGGAAATTCATGTTCACTGGTAGTAGTAGCAGCAGGCCTCCCAAACCTAGAAAGCCCAATCTTGTGGGATTTACAGCCCGACTTGTCGTCCTTAAATTTAGATGATGATGATGATGGGATGGAGCGGTGGTGGCGACACTTGAATGATCCAGGATGGGTGGTTGGAGCACACAAGCATACCTTCGAATTGTCTGTCATACTCCCACCCTTCTGGCTTGAATTTGGCACCGCAATTTCTGCAATTTTCATCTTATTTGCCCTATATGTTAGGGACAGTCACAAAAACAAAGTTATATTCATAAATATGATACAGATTTTGTAAAGGTCAACAAGAAAGAAAGAGTGACATTTGTTGATTTATTGGTTTATTTTATAAAAGAAAATAGTGCATATTACAGTTATTATTAAATAAGGTTCCATAAAGAATCAACTAAAATTGGCTCAGAGATTTTGTCTTTTACCAACTTTTTCAATCCAGTATAATCTGTATTTTGGCAGTTAAGTAGCAAATAGTAATAACAATAATAGCATTCATTCTGTCTGTACGTAACTGTAACAAAAAGAAAAGAAAATATAACAACACCATTCATGTTGTTTGTCAATCCTGTGTACGTGTAGGTGTCTTTACTATGCAAATATATTTAGGAAAAAACAAAATGAAACTTCAGAGACTCAGAAATTCACATGTAGTATATAATATGTATGTGACAAGGAACACGATATTGAAAAGCAAAAAAAAAAAAGAATTAATTACTCTGTATTAATTATGTATATATACACATGTATGTATAAATTAATTAATTAATTAATTAAATTTAAAAAAAAAACACACACACAAATACAAACATACCAAAGAATCGAGACTGGTGAAGAAGTACAATTATGTTTGTTCTTTACTCCCAAGATCACTTCCAAAAACCAAATAAATAAATAAATACGATTATAGAATCGTAAAGTTGATTCGATCGTAAATAAATTGATAGGAATAGGAATAGGAGGAGGAGGATGGTAATTGGCACTTGATTGGGATCGTTCTTATAGGACCCTAACTACCAAAACAATTAATACTGGTTAGGTACATATTATATCACACAAGGATCAGATTTCAATATGGATTTGTATTTTAATTGGACTCTCTCTCTCTCTCTCTCTCTCTGTGTAATATATATACTGCCAAGGGCCCAAGTGCCATCAAACTCCTTCTCATCTCATCCCCTGGCTTGGTAGCTAGGTATAAATTTTAATCTTTAATAACTAAAAACATCAATATTTGAAACATCACATCATACTAATATTTGATTTTACCAATTTTATTTCAAGCTTCTATCACAATTTTATGTAAGATAATATCTAAACAAATTTTATGTATAATTATAATAAGATAGCCAAAAAAAATCTCTTATATGTTATGTAATTTAATAATATTAAAACTTAAGATTTTACCAACTCACATGATAATTGTATTAATAATATATATGATTTTTTTAAAAATATATATATAATAAGTATAAAATTAGTTGAGCAATTATAATAGTTTCACTGCTAACTAATTGTCATAACTAAATGAAAATTTGTTAAAATTTGAGTTTCATAGTTATATTCGGATTAGAATTTTAAGCAAATTTTGCCAATATAAACGGTATTATAGAATTCCATTAGAAACTTTAATAAAATTAAAATAATTGTTTGCTCATAATTATTACTAAATAAATCTACACTATATTCAAATGTTTAGCTTAAAAATTGACTGAAATACCTACAATATATAATTTAACCATTTATTCTCTAAATAAATATTTAACAATTATAACTATCTTCTCAAAATCTTAATTAAATGTTTATCTTACATTTAATTGATTATCTCAATAATAATATGATAAATCATTACCCATATCGCATGTACTTCGCACGGAGTTGGTAAACTTGTTAACCTTAAAAAGTCAAAATTTATCTTCAATTTTGAAACAAGAAAGTAGTTAATAAAATATGGAACATTGGAACCAAACTAAATAATACTACTAAGCTCTAGCGTAAGACAAATTATTTTTAAAAAATGTTATTTTTGGGGATGAAAACTATAGCTATATTGGAGGTTGTTCGGGAATGACTTATAAGTTGGTCAAATTAACTTATAAATCATTTGTTATTATTCTCTTGTACGAGAATGACTTATTTTTTTAGTTACAAGTAAAAAAAAAATAAGTAAGTATTTATAACTTATTTTAAAATGACTTTTAAATCATTTTAAAATAAGTTAGTTTGACCAAATGTAATGTCTATTTTGTCCCTCTTTTTATTAATGTCATTTTTAATAATCTTCCAGTTAATTTTAACTTATAAGTCAAATTGATATTGAATGCTTTTACTTATAAGTCATAACTCAACTTAAACCAACTTACAAATCAACTTATATTTTAACTTATAAATTATTTTAAAATAAGTCATTCGCGAACAGACCCTTGGTATGCAGAGTTACTTACAAAGGGATAACTAGCTTTTTATAAAATAAAAAAATTAATTATTATTTTTTTTGGAAAAATGGAGTACATTAGTTTTTGCTTCCAAATAATAAAAGTCAAAAATTTAAAAGCAAATTCAAGATTGTGTTGATGTAATCCCTCGGTCCAAAGAAAAGGGCCTACTTTGGATGTTAGGAGATGGTTTGGTTTGTCAGCTTAGCGGAATGGAAAAAGAAGAGAATAGAGAGAATGGAATCATATGATATGAAGCCTTTTTTACTTTTTTTTTTCAGAAGCCTTTTACTACGACTAGTACACCTGCTGGCGCTAGGTAAGCCCAACAACAATAACAACTGTTCCCCCCCCTCTCTCTCTCTCTCTATATATATATATTCTGGAGCTTTATTTGAAAATTATAGAAGAGATTGGTTGGGAATACTTAAAATACCTGCTGTACTACTAATAAATTAATTAAGTAGAACAAGAAACCCCAAAAGATTGATATTGACATTGACATCGACATACAAACGGAAAGAAAATCCATTAACAAATTAAGATGACTTATCACTGTCATCATCTTCTTGCGCCACAATCGCAACTTGTGTGTAGCTTTGTGTGTTCCAGGAGTAATCACTACTCCTGAAACACACAAAGTACACATTAATACTACTCCACTATTATTTAATTTAACACAACCACATATACAACAAACTAGCTAACTACTACTAAACACACACACATATGTGTGTGATCTCAATTATGACTTAATTCATTTTTCCATATAGCTTAATTACTAGTTTTCTTCTTCTGAGCTGGATCCCCTAGGTTCACAATGGCATCAGACAGCATGAAAATAAGCCAAGTCCCCTCTTCTGCAAACAAAAATAAGATAAAATAAATAGCTAGGTAAAACAAAAACTAACTAATAATAAAATTTTGACTGCTTTCATTGAAGCTTACTAACTTACCATGCAACTCATGTTAAAATTATTTACCTAGGCTACCAATTGCTCATTTCTAGAAGTTAGTTGTCATTTTAATGGAAAAAAAAAACCTAGTAACTGATAGACCTTGGAATTCATCGCCTCAAGTGCTGACAAATTAATCTTAGTAATCTAATCAGAAGCATATAATATACTTATTGAAAAGTAGCACATTGATATGGAGTACTATATAAGAAGAGAGAATATAAATAATATGGCCGCTAACCCTTTTGGTTTTGGCATAGAGGAGGTCGGGAGAAATCTTGTACAAATCCTCATCAACAGGCTTGGGTGGAACGGGGAGAGGAACAACAACGGGGCTGGCTGCCTTTTTCACATCATAATCACAAACCGCCCATCCCTCCTCCTTTTCTCCTTCTCTCACATGCGGGTAACGTGCTTTTCCCTGCTGTACCATTTTCTCTCTAATTCAGCATTCATTTATCATCATTACATTAAACAAAGTATTCACACTTCACTCATCTATCACATACACAAATTCAAGAAATTAGGCAACTATATATATATATATATATATTATATATATATATATATATATATATATGAGAACCAATATGTCTAATCCACACACACACACACACACACACATATATATATAGTTCCAAGAAACGATACAAAACCAATGATAATAATAGTTGTGGGAACCCTACAGAAAAAAAAAGGACTAATACTTGCAAAATCCAACTTTATGAGGTGAGGAAGTTTAAATACTCGTGTCACAAATTAAGCACAAAAAAGAAGAATGGGTATGGGTTACCCTTCGGCGGGGAACAACAATCATGGCCGGAGTAACAGCATCATTTTGGTACAAATCACCAGCAACGTACAAATCACGATCTTGAGAGTAGCTATAACGAAGCAACCCAGCTTGCCTAGCTGATTCAAAGCACTGACTGAAAGGGAGATCATCGTTGCAATCCCAGCTACCAAAAGCTGGAACTTGACTTTTCCTCAATTCCTGCATATTTATTTATTTATTTTAGAATAAAATAGTACTAGGCTAGTAATAGAAAATGAAAGAATTGAAGTTGTAAAGCAGCAGGAACAGTGGTAGCACTGCTTACTACATCCATTTGTGAGTTCATTGTTTCAAGCAAAATAGGTGGTACTAGTGTTATTGTATGAATTTTGAAGATTGACCTCTCAAGGCTCTGTGAAATCAAGATTTTAAAAATGGGTTTTCTTTCTTGCAAAGTGTTTGGGCGTGGGTGGCTTTTATAAGGAATTACAGAGAGAGAAGGTGAAATGGGGTTAAATGAGCTTGCTTTCTTTCTTTGTTTCTAGCTACCCCTCTGCTTTTGGTGGGGTTTAAAAGGATTATGAAAGAGTATGGGATTAACAAAAGAATCTAAATGAGAGAGAGAGATAAAATAAAGGGAAATTAATCCCACGTATTCAAGTTTTACAGCAGCAGACAGAAAAATACAGGAGAGAAAAAGAAGAGAGAGACTAATTTCTTTATTTGGAGATTTCTTTATGACTTTAATCAGGAAGGTATATTGCTTTCCTTGTTTGCCGCTGGGGTCAGTCAGTCAGTGCTTGTATATTCTAGTGCTGCCTATTATTCTCATAAAAGCCTCTACTTTCTTCTTCCTTCTCTGTTCTTGTTCCTTAATTTTAAAGAAAGAAATTAAAAAATCAATTAAGCTGGAAAAAGTTAGAAAGTTGAAAATGGCTTTTTAACCCCACACGCTGCTGTCTGTCTTCTCTAATTGAATGACTTGGTGCTCTTGTGCTAATAAGCTTAGCCATGGTCATTTATAGTAGTTGTAAGTATTATTATTATTATTATTATTATTATTATTATATATATATCTCTCCCCCCATACTTCTCAACCCAAAAAGGTTGAAAAAGTAACGGTACTACTACTATTTTAGCGATCAAATTGGTGAGGACATTGAAGGGTCAACACTTATTTTAGGCATACTGTACTATGATTTGTTGTTTCATCTACAATAAACAAGATCTTTTCTGAACTGAACAAAAAAAAAATTAATCTGTACTAATAGTACTGTATAATTATTGTGGGGCGGAAGAGTTACAGTTTTGTTGCCAACTTGTAGACAAATGGCCAAACTTAACCCGTTGAAAGAACCAAAATTTACTTGATATTACTTGCAATTAATAGAGTCGTCTGCTCTGCATGCATGTAGATAGAGTTTACTCCCTCCGTCCCAAATTAATTGTTTTTCTAAGACTTTTTAAGTCAAATTGATTATTTTTAAAATTAATAATTACGCATATATAAATATATTTTTAAAATTATAAAAATTGAAATTAGTAATAAATTGTATATACTTTCTTTTGGTCATAATATCTTCACCTGTATGTTAGCAAAAATAGTAAAAAGATTAGTTTTAAAAATAGTCAATTTGACTTTAAAAAGTCCTAAAAATGCAATTAATTTGGGACGGAGGGAATATTTAATTTGTCAAGGCAGTGCGATGTGGAGTAATAAAAACATTTCAATCAAAACTAAGTTTGAATATATTTAAGTGTTTAGTAGACCTTCAAAGTGTTTTTAGTATAATTGTCCTTAAATTGATTATTTTTTTTAACAAAGTTCATATATAGTATAACACACAATTTTGTCTATCATTTTTTAAAACAACACTTTTGTGATTGTGTAACTAACTAGTTATTATTTTAACTATTTATAAAAGTATTTTTGTCAAAAAAAATAAAAATAAATATTTTATCAGAATCCATCATTCGCAACATACCGACCCGGCCGCTCCTCCACCAAAGAGTCATTTAGACTTGAAAGAAAGAAGGCAGGCAAATAGGCAAAATAGGATAGAAAATTAAACCACTGCATTTAATTTAATTACAAGCAGCTGCTACGACTAGTACAAGACAGACAGAGAAGACAGACAGAGAGAGATTACAAGTCATACAAAAAGTAGAAGGTTTGTGGTTTACATAAACCAAAAAAATTTACAAAAGTCCGTTAAATGCGCGCAAGCAACTACTACTTCAGCTGCTGATTTCATTACGTACCCTTTTTCTTTTTCTTTTTTTATATTTCTTCTTCTTCTTTGTTGGATCTGCTACTGCTACTGCTACTGCTACTGCTACTGCATGGATGTTATGAGAAAACTGTGTGCATTTATTTACACTCTCAGTCTCAACTGTTGTGTCGCCTGTCATTTGATTTCCCAAATCTAACTTTTCAACTAAACAAACAAAGTGTTTATTAATTAATTAGTAATTATTTCCCATATTATACTACTACTACTATAATAGAGTACACATTTGCTGGACAAAGATTCGAGACAGACAGCAAATACTAATAATAAGTAGGATCTATGCACTCACCGGACTGGACTGGACTGGACACCTATATATATATATATATATATATATATATATATATTATTGGTGATAATAATGTTGTCCTCTTTACTCATTTCCATTAATGGGCCGGCTCTCAGTCCCAAGCATCATGTACAAAGGTGATGTAATAGGCTCTCAAGCCCAAACATGTGCACAGTGTTTCTTTGTCTGCTACGGATTTAGTTGGTCAATTAGGTGGGTGGCGTCTTCTGCCATTCATTGGATTGGACCAAATACAATACTCCATTGTACTACTACTCAAAAATCATAACTAAGATTTTATTTTTATTTTTATTTTTTTGGGTAAAAAGAGGTTCAAGTATTAAAAAAAAATTGAGGATTAAGTCATATAAGAACTCAGAAGAAAAAACAAGTAATGGTTTGTTAACATGGGGTTTGATCTATGCACTCATGAAACTTAAGAATTGGATATGAAATAATTGAAATAAAACTAACAAGTGCATTTGTGAAGCAATAGCTCAGTGGTAGCCTTGGCCTCTTGCAGAGCAATAGGTCCAAGGTTCAAACCCCAACCCCTCCCCCTCAAAATTAGCAAAAAAAAAAAAAATCTACATATCTACCTACCTATGGTTACTATTACACATTGTTCTGGCCCAAAATAGGCAAAAGCGCCTTTGGCAGCCTGAAAAATACGCAATTTTCCAATTTTTGGTCCAAAAAAAAAAAAGGAGAGCTCTAACTACTATATATACATCTATTTAACATACTAGCAAACATGCTCGTTATGCTTGGTGCCAAAAATCGTACCAATTTACTGGAAAATCCTAATTAATTAATTAATCCATCAATTCCCCACAAAATAGTCAAGGACCCAACTTGCATTTTTGGGTGATACCTTAAATATCTTTGTACCAAATTTTAGACCCCGAGTGTTGGAATATTCCTCGAATCTTATACATAAAAGAATTGTTATTATGCAAAGGAAGAGTCTTTTTAATAAGAGTATTATTTTGAAAAGAAATCTATTAATAGTAAGAATTTTATATTGGAAGTGTCCTATTTTGACTAGGAACAGGAGTGTTGTGGATACTCTATAAATAGAATATTATGTTTACTTATTAAAGTGTAGCAAAATCAAACATCATTTAGCATCCTAAGAGTTGAGAGTGGGTTTTGTGTTTGTGTGAGGGAGTGTTTTTTGCAACTTTTATATTCCTTGCAAAAAAAAAAGTTATGCCGTGGAAGGGAGGGTGTTGCAGCTTTTATTCCGTGCAAAAAGTTGTGTCGTTGAAATTATAATGTTATGTAATCTCTAGTTTTAGGGGGTAAAAAACTTGAGAAGAGTATTAATTGTAAACCCATTATTATTAATATAGTGGAGATTCAGAGTTTGGACTGTGATTTTTCTCTTTAATAGTTTTCCACGTTAAATATTTTGTTGATTTATTTATCTTTATTTTATTGTTTGGTTTATAACGACTTAATTTCCAACATTGGGGAGGGTGGGGAAGAGAGTCTATCACGTTCAATATAATTGTTGAACCCAATTTAATGTATAAGTTTAAGGGTAGAGACTGGAGAATTCATGCATAGTAAGACCTTACTAACTAAATTTGTTAAAATCTAACTTGACCTAAATAATTAGTTGATATTTCTTGAGCACAACCCAAAGGTAAAGTCCTACCTATAATTTGTGAGGAGGAGAGGGAGTCCTTCAATTCCTGGCTAGCTACAAATCAATCATATAAGAACATTAAATAATTTAAAACAGAAGTAGAGAGATGATATATAGCTAGCTAGAATCACAACACAAAGCAAAGCAAGGAGAACAACTTGATAAAGTGCAGAAGGAAATCCTAATATATAAAGCAGCAGCTAGCTAGCTAGCTAGCTAGCTAATACTTGAGATCTACATTACATAATTTAGAATAACAAAAGCAATTAAGAAAATAAGAAAGCCATCATCGATCCCTTACCCAAAACCAAAAGCAACATATTATATAATTGGCCTCTATATATATAGTTCTCCCCTTAAATCATTTATATAATTCAATCATCATCATCATCTTCTTCTTCATCGGAGAACTCAATGCCTCCCGTGGGTTTCTCTCCTTCATCAACAATCTCCGACCCCATCAGCAGTTCGTCTTCATCCTCAAGTTTTTCTTCATGGTCGTGATCATGATCATGATCAGGCGTAACGTTGTCCAACTCCTCGGGGTCTTCCTCTTCCTCAACGTAGTCATGATGTTCTTCCTTTTCGATATTTTGAGGAGGAGGAGGAGGAAGTGGTGCCTTGACTGCTTTATCTTCAACATGGCTGCTCACCTCTTCCACTTCTGGACCATCAACCTACACCAATCATAGCACGTGCATGCTTATAGCTAGTTATATATGAATGATGCTATCAAATTAATGGTGGTATATATATATATATATCCAAAACTTATTAATTAAGCTCCTCTAATATCGGGAAACATGTATAAGAATAATGTTTTATTATTATAGATCCTTGCAAATAATTAATTAAAAATTTTAAGTTAGCTAATAGGGGAATGCTATAAGTCTTAATTTTTTTGTGATATATATGGTCAATCTCAACAAATTGACTCTACCATTGGGACAATAATAACACATCATTTAGACAAAAAAATTGAGACTCTTAATATTATAAAAAAATATTTTAAAAATAAAAAAACTGTGTCGGTGTGTGTTTGAGAGAGAGAGAGAGAGACCTGGACGGATGCCATAAAGATTTGAGGTAAGAATGAGTAGAACAGGTAATGTTGTAATTAAAAGTAAGAGAGTACAAAGGTTGAGAGCACAACTGGGGATTTCAAGTTGGGCCACTAACAGAAATAGTAGTAGGAAATGAAGGGATGACAACAATTGATGTAGTTTTAAGACCCTATTTATAGGGAATTTTGATTATGCTCAACAGGTGGTTATTGCCCTTTTATATATGCTTAAGCTATGTCTTTATTCTCCTTTAGTTCACTTCGAACATGTTCTCATATTTGAAATTATATATTATACTTTTGGATTGATATATTTTATTGCAGCATCTAGATTGTAGAGCCCACGACTAAAAAATTACTTGGCTTGAAAGTGTAACACAAGGAAAAAAATGGAACTCCTTGTGCTGAACAAACAAAGAGAGAAAATATAATGGTTTACTGCAAAGTGCGCCTAATTAGCCTTAATGTAATTAACTTTAAGACGCAAACTCGACTATGGTGCGGGACGCCGACGGGTGGTGTAAAACATCAGTACGTACTGTAATCATTTCCAAACCTTCCTTTTAGTTTCACAAGCTAATTATACTATTTCACTTATCCTTATATAACATAGAGGAAAGATAGTTTTGCAAAGAATAATGTACCTCTTCATATATATACTTTTGGCCATAATTAAAAATTATATTTAATTCCTAACTGCTTGAATCATATGTATAAACTTCTCTCTTAATCTCCTTTTAATAGACTATCAAATACACGTCTAATCTCATTTAAATTCAATCAAAAATGGGTCAAAATTGACCCCAAAAATGACCAAAAAATAATATATTAAAAGGTGCATTTAACATGACTCCTATTAGAACTATACGAAAGAATAAGGATAAAAGTATATATTGTATTATATTAATGCACGGTAACCAAATAAGCAAGCCTCTTTTTAAGCTTTATTAATTAATCCCAAAATTATGGTAGTAAATATATTCTCGCATTTAATATTGTTACGAGATTTTGTATATATCAATTTTCCTTCCATTATATGGCATATTATCAACTTGAGAGAGAGAGAATAAAGAAAGAGGAAGGCAACTAACAGCACAATCTTGCCAATACCTTTATGATTGATGTGTAACTTTAATCGACCACAGTCCACACCACACAAAATTAATGAAGAATTAATTAACTAATAATGCATGCCATTGAAGTTCATGAGAGTTACCATGCGGAAATGCAGAGAATAATGCATTGGAGATGGGACCTTAATTAGCTAGCTGCTTTTTGCATTTCTATTGGACGATGGAAGATATATTGTCTTAGAAGGGTGGGCAATTAAAGGGATGGTGGTGCTTTCCTTTAATTTGTTTGATATATATATATGCCGACCCACTTAATTTTAAAGGTTGATTATTCTGTGGCCGAGTGCATTCATCTCTCTCTTTTCACTCTCTGAAATATATATATATATACACACTAGCTCCATCTTTTACTGCATGCTTTTTAAACATCCATCACCAAGTTGCAAGTAAATGATTTGTTTTTTCAACCAAAACCCTTCAATAATGAACTCGATAAACAAATAATATCCAAAATAGAATAAACCATGAACTATTGTCCAGACTTTCATCAAATATATATAAGAATAGGTTAACGCTAGGGTCTTAATGTAATACAAATCATTCATAGTTTAACATTGACAATCTAACGATCATTACATACCAACATAATAATTAAAACACATTTATTTGAGACCATCAAGTTAATTTATCATCCCTCATAATGGGTTCTTTGGGAAATATATTGGGAAAAAAGAGAATATATATTTAGTCATGTTTTCAACCGACGTGGGTATGACCAAATTATGCGGAGTCTAAAATGAGTGAGCAATGAGCATCTAATTGTTGGGAATATCAATGTACATTTATCTGAAATCACTTCTTGGTCTGAAAGAATAACTCATTAAGGTTTGTGATCTAATATTAGAGCATATGTACCCAATCTATCTCATTTTATTGCGATGTGATACTTTGTTATTATGCAATATTTCAACAGCACGTACTAATCAGTCTCTCCTCAATTAGCTTAACTTTTATATTTTAGGTGAGTTACCAATAAATATAAGAGCAATGTTAAATGCAGTACATGAGTCGATTGGAGGAGGTCCAACTTCAGAAGCAATTAAATTCTACATATATATATATAGAGATAACGGATCTTAAGCATACTACTTTAAATGACATACCAAGCATATCCCCTTTAGCGACGTACCGGGCGACGGTTTGGTCCGTCGCCATAGGTCCGGTCCGTCACTAAAACCTTTAGCGATGGACAATTTTTAGCTACGGATCCGTCGCTAAAACCTTTAACGACGGACCGGACATATGGCGACGGACCAAACCGTCGCCCGGTCCGTCGCTAAAGGGGATATGCTTGGTATGCATTTAAGAGGGTATGCTTAAGATCGGAACTCTTAAGAGGGTATGCTTAAGATCCGGACTATATATATATATATAGACATTCGCACTTACGTAGTTATAACGAGAGTGCAATTTTCATGACCCTAATGATAGTGATTGGATTTTATTGTACAATAGGATTTGGCTTTATAAAGTTGGAAACCTCCTCCTGATTCAAAAGACGTTCATTCATATGGTTATGGAGCTTGCTGTCAATTTCCTACTACTGGTAATTGGCACCAATTCATTACTAGCTAGCTAGGTATAAATTAATGAGCCCGCAGGGTAATATAGGGGTACGTACGTGCCTGACATTTTCATTGTTTACCCAACCAAACTGCGCCTACCAACCTAACATGCATTGAATCAATTTTATCTTGAATTCTGCTGCTGCCAAATTAAAGCTTTTCTGATATCTGAAGGCTCCATAAAATTAAGCTACTTCAACACTAGCAATTTTCGTCCCAAGTTAAGTGTCATGATGCATCATATATAGGGATTGAAATTTCAAACCTTTTAATTAAATCCTAACCCCTTACCTTGCAACATATATATATATATATATATCAAGATGGTATGGTAAGAAAAGCAAAAAAACATATTCCATTTCTCCCTATTGTGTATAGAACGTTGGCGCTTACTCCATTTACGCCCCCCCCCCTCCTCCCCCCGATACATGCTGGGCCCACATTTTTCAATGAAATTGATTGAAATTATGGAACTCCATGCCTCCAAGATAAATTGCCTTTGCCAGTTCTGCTGTGCTGCATAGAAGGATTGGGCCACTGCCCATAATAATTATTGCAGTTGTGGTGTCAAACCACACATGCATCAAAGAAGGCTCAAATTGCAACCAACATTACAAAATTAAATAAATGGAAGTGGGCCTAGTGGAAATGGATCAAGCCTATTTCCTTCCTTTGTAATATTGGGTTGGTTTACCAATCAGCAAAAAAAAAATACTCTAAATTTTACATCATACCAACCCATGTAGCAGTAGCAGTAGCAACAGCCAACATGTGAACCAAAAATATACAGTTAAAAAGTCGATGCTATGCCAAATCTTTCTCAAAGTTCTTTGCTATTGAAAGCAGCTCAGCATAAAACATATAATTGAACTTAATTAATTAAGGAAGAAAGTTCAATAACAATCCGTGAGGGAAACGATCGATCACAATATATATATATATATATAGCTGTCAAAGCAAAATGTTCCATATATAACAACTTGCACAAAGATGGATTACATAATCAAGTAGTGATCTAGAAATTTGCTACTAAAGGCTAGCATTCCTAAATATATATAAGTCTTACTTTTGTAGGTTGTTCCTAGATCATCATCATGTTCCCGTACTCGTTTGTAAGGCTGTAAAATGAATCAAATGGCTCGAACTTGATTCGTACTAATTAACTCGAAATATAAACGATTTAAATGAGCAAATTTTAAAGTTTGATAAATTATTCAAAACTCTTCGAATTATAATTTTTTATTTGATACTCGAATATATTTGTTTGAAAAGTTCAAACTGTTCTGACTCGATTTGAGATCATGTTCGACTCAGTATCTAAGCGAATTTCAATTAAACCTTATTCATACTCGATAAATTTTATAAATCAAATTTGATCAACTCAATACTCAATTCAATTTGATTCATTTACATCCTTACTTATTCATAAATGGCAAAACCAGCCAATTGAGTCATTATTTCCTTAAAGAGACCGTTGAAATTACACAACTGATGTATATAGACTAATATGACTGACTTAGCATTTATTGCTCTTAGACATTCATTATATACCAACCGCAAAGCTCAGACCCTTATTCTTCCTTGTACAAGCATTTCCCATATTAGAAAATAGTATTCTGCTAAATTATCCGGTACTAACAAATAAAATATCACGTTATAGTCATTTGAACTAAGTTTAGACTAGCAAGAGACTATTAATTAATCATAAAGACAATAACAAAGATGGACAAACCAGAATAATGATCAATTTGACAAGTCGGTCTACAGTGATTTTGAAATTGCTAATAAACAAAAAAGAAAAAAAGAAAAAAGCAAGTACCTTAACTGCACCAGAACTCCACCGCCCCTGCCTTACTCGTGCCATAACCTCCCTATCCTTGACCTGGGGACCACAAATTACTCCACCCCAACTGTCAGCACACACACACATATACGTACATACATGAAGGGGAGAATCGTATACTACTACGGACACGTGTCTAAATACTAGTCGCTGTAGGCATTATCAGTGTCAAAGCGTCCTCCTCTCTTTACTACACGTAACACACTACCCGACAGGCTTTTCAGTTATCGAAGTCTCTAATCACATTTCCCCTTTAAATCTCTTAAGTATACTCCTATTAATTAAATAATAAATCATCAAAAGTAACAATAAAACACTATCAAAGTAAGATATTATCGCCTAACGAGGCGCAACAAGAAACCACTACAGCCACCTAGGACGTCCCTATCCAAAGGTATATATATTACTGTCACAAAAAATTATGCATAAATATATAAGATCAGAGGAAAAAAAAGGTTAATTGACTTTTTAGTTATTATACTATAGTTCAATTTTTATTGTAGCTATCAAATCTTTTTTTTGTTACAATTATATAATTATAATCGAAAATACTTATTAAATTATCATTACTTATGATTCTCGTCTAAAAAACAGACGGAAGTTGTGAGCGTGCATATCATGTGATGTTTTTTGTTGATTTGTACATGGACTTTGTCATGTGTATCATCATGTGCCAAACACATGCCAATTAACCCTTCATAATACAAATCAAACCAACAAATTCAGAATTAGGGAAAAAATTAAGTTTCATAAAACAATTTGAATGCTTAGCCAAACTAATAGCATCCTCCAAAGTAGTAGGTTTCAACAATTTGATCATGCATTTTATCTCAAATTTCAATCCACTAATAAAACTAGACAGGAAAAAAATCCTCTGTATAGTGCTTATTCTTCACCAATATAATAGATTGCAGATTTTAAAATTCTTCCTGATAAACACTTACAGTGGTAGTCTGCTTCAGATTTTTGAATTCATCAATAGGATCGCAATCAGCCACATCATATCGAGCAATAATTTCCTACCGAGAGGTCCGATCGTTGCTTGGAAACTTTGAAACCACGAATCAGCTTTTTCGTCCATATAAATCTACGCCAGAGAAACCTTACTTTCACTAGACATTAGATTAACATTGAAGAACTTCTCACACTTGCGAATCCATGACCGAGGATCAGTTCCGTTGAATCGAGAAAATTCGACCTTAAAATCTTCAGTAGCTCAGCCATATCATGAACGCCATGGCTACCAACATCGAGCTCTCCTTGAGCTCCATCAGCTTCAATCGTCTTATTAAGCGTAAGCATCAATTTGAAATTCCTCTGTATTTCTCCTTTTAATTCAGTCAACCAATTTCCATAACCTTCATATGCTCTTCGAATTCGTTGCTTTGAATTCGTCTTCATATGCTTTGAATTCGTTGCTTTGAAACCTAATTTATTGGCAATGAGTGAAACCTATTTTTTTTTCTCAATTCTGAATTCGTTGCTTTGATTAGTATTACGAATGATCAATTGTCATGTGTTTTGCACATGATGATACACATGGCAAAGCCTATGTACGCATCAGCAAAAAAGATCACGTGATATGCACGCTCACGACTTCCGTCTATTTTTTGGATAGTGGACGAAATCATAAGTAATGACTATTTTATAAGTATTTCGAGTATAGTTATGCGATTGTAATAAAAAAAAATTTGATACAATAAAAATCAAACCCTAGTACAGTGACCAAAAAAATTAATTAACCCGAGAAAAAATAAAAAAAAAAGTTTACTATTAAACATTTTACACATTTTTATTGATGTATAAATATATAGATGTTATCCATGTATAATTTTTTATATATAATTTGTTAACATTGTATCGGTCATATTAACCTCAACCTTTTTCTTAGTAATATTTTACAAAGTACTAAGCGCGACAAAGTTAGGCCAACCAACACATTCATCATGCAAACCAAGCAGAAAATAAAAGCAAATTCACGATAAAAAGGTGGAGCACAAAATGAAAAACTTATACTACTACCAATAACTGCCAGCTGTCTGTCACCATTTCAAATCCCGAATTAATAATGGCGTATCAAAATACTGAATCCTCCCTATAGCAAGTAGTAACAAGCAATTCATTCTTCTACATCCTCCTTACTAGTTATGAGAAAGGTTCATCAACAAAAACTGACAGAACAGTAAAGCAGAAATAGAACAGATCCAGCGAGCTTCACGCCTCCACGTTGACACATGTCTTGGCAGGACTGCAAAGCTGCCAGACGATGCCGTACGGGTCCTTCACTATTCCAACGCGCCCGGCACAGCACGCGCCGTCGCCTTCGGCTATCTCACCCTCTGAAACAGCACCGGCCTTCACAGCATTCGCCACAGCAGCTTCAATATCCTCAGTCTCCAGGCAGAACACCAAACCAGTTCCCACAGTTTTGATCCTAACAAGGCACCAGAAAAAGAGTATTTAATATTTTGATACTAACATTTGCTAAAACGTCACAAAAATAACAGAGAAAATCAAGTACTAAGAAAACCGAAGAAGGTGAATGCAAATAACAGATCAAACCATTTTGCAAAAGCAAAACTGCTAAAGACAAAACAGAGAAAATGAGATATAAAATAGCACACGGTAAGTGACAACTAACAAATGAGTTAAAATTATCCAAAAACTAACGCATACCAAAATTATTATCACGAACAGTAGCACAAAGAAAATGAAGCTTAGAAAGTATAGGAATCCATCAGAATGAATATAAGATTCATATATAATTTTATACAGTAAAAAAGCGTTATGATTCCATAATCCATTTCTACTAAGCAGATCTCACAAAAACAACAGAAACGCAAGTTTACAAACAAATATTGAAAGTGAAAGAGAGAGGTTTAGAGGCCTAAATAGAGAGAGAATCTATACAATAACAGTGGAGTCAACAGAATGAACAGTATTAAGTGGCACAGAAATTCGTCAAAGCAGTCTTCTACATCTACACAGATCCTACGAAAAAATTAGATTAAGCACATGATCTTAGGGTGATAAACTGGGAGGGAGTCAACAGAAAGGCTTACAAAGCAGAGGAGCCATCTGAGAGGTCAGAGACGAGAATAGTGGTTGAACCTAGTTTCAGTTCAGCAGAGACAACAAGAGGAAGCTCCTGATCGGCCTTCCTTTTCGGCTGCATGACACGGTTTACCTCTTCGGCTCCAAACGCTGCCTTATAGAACTGCACAGCGTCGGCTGCTTTCGGTGCCTCCACAAACAGCTGAGGCTTCAACGCCGAGAATGTTACCACCTTCGAGTTTCCGTTCTGGAACTCGCCGTTCTTCGCAACCTCCTGCGCCATCTCCAACTGGTTGAGATAGAAGAACCCTAGGAAAGAGAAATGTTGCAGAAGAAAAAAGAGAGATGAAAGCAACGGATAAATGAAATGGGATTGTGCAGGTACGGGGATATTTATAGCAGCGGGGAAGCGGAACCGTTTGTACCATACAGGGATAAAATGGGTATTGAGATAAGCGTATTGGGCAAGTTAGGTGCTATTTGTTTACATTTGATTATCTCTTAATGCACAGTCTCTTATTCGCTAAAAAGCATGATGTTATTTGTTTATTTTTTTTTGTTACCTCTGAATACCTCTTAATCGTTAAGACAGAAAATAAAATCTTAATAATTAAGAGGTACCTCTTAATGAATTTTTTTTGATAATTTTTTTTATATAAATATATTCAACAATATTATTCACTCATTTTTATTAAATTGAATATTTAAAATTATTAAATAAAAATTTACCCTTTAAAATGGTAAAATAGTGTCATTAAGAGACAACTTACTTTTTAGTTATCAAACAATTTTTTAGATTCAGATTTCATAACCATTCAGATGATCTAATTTATTAAGATATCATAATCATTCAGATCTTACTTATCATTTTTATCAAACACAACCTTAGCCCCTTCCATTTTATTTTTTTTCAAAAAAAAAAATTGATATTTTTACAACATTTTTTGATATTTTCACATGAAAAGTGTCGTTATAGATGTATAGCGACGGAGAAAACCATCGCTATAGAATCTATAGCAACACTTTTCATGTGAAAATATCATTTTCTGTTATGCAAATATCAGTTTCCTTTTTTAAAACATACCACCCTTTTTGTGGATTAAATGTAAAATTAAAACCGAGTGACTAACCTTAGTACACTATATAGACTGTGGGATTTTTGGGATTTATTTTCATTTCTTGGACTAATATTGAATTTCAAAATATTTTAAAATTCAGTAATAACCATATAATTTAATAATTTACAAATGAAAGAATATCACATTTCACCCTTAAATAATGAAAAGCATAGGGGACGGAGAAAAATTAAGAATAACATACAAATAACTTGTATTTACTATGTAACACAAATACTGAAACTGTTATCTTTACTAATAATTTTTATTATACATGTTAATTGTTATTAGTATTTTACTAATAAAATTGTAGATGAGTAATAATATTATATATGAAATTATGTCTATTTTGGTCATTTTGTAAGGTTTATGTTCTAACCACTGCGAACAAGAACTACACTTTAGGTCGCATAAGTTGATGGTAAACAAAAGAGATCATAACTTTTTAAACATTACTACCGCCATAAACGGACTTTTAATTACGTTTACAAAATGCTGCAACCGCTATCACTATTATGTAAACGAACAAACCTAATGTACGATAAAAAAATATTAAAAAAAATAAAATCATCCTTACCAATTCAATTATCTAAAATAAGGAAGAAAGGGCCCTTCATTTCAACATGGCATAAATTAAAAGTATGGTACTATGTAACTTTTCAAAATAAACTTCTTCCATTAGGGAGTTTCTGCATAACGTATCAAAATGATAGGCGTTAAAGAAAAAAAAAGTAATCTTTAATTGTTGTTTGAAATTTTCAAATAGAATAAATTATAAACTTTTCTTTATTATTCTTCAAGAAATTTACTCCAATAGAAAAAAAATTCTCTCTCTTCTATTTACGATTCTCATAAATGGATAGTAATTGTATTTTAAATTAATTTTAATTATTAAGTTATATCATTAAAAGAATATCTCCTCCTAGCTCCTTGCCTCTGCTCATCTCGAGGGGATTAGCATGAAATACATCTTCAAAATTAAATTATAATAATATACGTTCTTAAAGGAAAATATAAAAATAGCATTTATTATTTTTGAAATAAAGGGAGTATTTTGTTATTTGATACAAATTACATGATTTTCATTTAAGGTTGTGAACGAATCGAGCCGAGTTTTGACTTGTTGATCTCGAGTTCGATTAAAAATTAAACGAGCTCGAGCCGAGCTGAGTCAAGCCAAACTTTTAAACGAATCTCAATATGTTATGTTGTTTAAATTTGACTCGACTATAAACAAATCGAGTCTAATTAAGTTCAACTCAAACCAAGTTTTAATCGAGTTAAACCAAATTTAAATAATTGTTAAATTAATTATTTTTCTACTTATATGTACGACATGTCTACATAATATGTAAAAATAAATATTGTAATTAATTAAATACCAAATGAGTTCCCGTCGAGCTTTTACGAAACAAGCTCGAGTCAAGCATAGTATAATTTGAGTTTGGTTCGTTTAAAATATTATTTTTGTTGGAGCTCGACTTGATAAATACACTCGAATCAAGTCAAACTTATAGGAACTGAGTTGAGTTTGTCCGTAAAGAGCTCATTCACTTAAATCTTTGTCTTCAGTATTTAGTGTTTGTGTGGCGATTAACTTTCGTAGCGTTTATGACAATAGCGTTTGTAACGTTTGAACTTTCAAACGCACTGCACTAATTTTAATGCGTTGTGTTTGATGCCTAAATACTACATTTATGAGTTATATAAATTACATTTAAAATAAATTATTATTAGAAAAACAAAATTTTTAAATGCGTTTGAACTTACGTAACACTGCAAACGTTTAGTATCAAACATAAGTTTAGTTAAATAGGCGCGAATTTGCTTGAGTGGCCTAAACGGTTGGAAGGGTATTATAGACAATTGGACCATCTTGGAATTTTCGTGAAGGATTGAACTTGGAAGCTTTGTTGGGCGAGCAACTTTTAAGTTTTTTTAACCTGCACTGTGTTGGGGAACGGCTTGTAGACTCCGACCAGCCCAGGATTGTCGAGTGGGTTTAGAATCTTTTTTGGCAGTACTTGGCACGGCCTTGGTGTCCCTACTAATAATACTGGTGGATAATGTTTTTGATTAAGGACTTCTATAGATGATTATTACTCCCTTTGTTATATTTTATTTTAAAATTATATGTTATTTTAACTATATTATTGTTTTATTTTTTAATTGACTGAATATTACTCCCTTCCTTCTATAAGAAAAAAAATCTCATTCACATAATTTATAAATCTTTAATTTTTTTCATGTTTATCATTAATAGTAATTTTAATGAATGTTTAGTAATTACTACTAGTTAAGACACAATAATGAAATTATATTATTATATTTTGGTTCATTAAGTCCTTTTATACTATTTAGAATAATATTTATTATAAATAAAAGTATTAGTCATTCAAAACTCGCATTAATTTATTTTGGACCACCTTATACTTTTGAACCAATTATTAACCCCCGAGCATAGGAGACTTAAAGAAAATAGCATTGGCAGCTCTTAGTTGTGACAAATGCACTTTAGTTATTCAATCATTACATTAACAGGAGCCTTTTAAGAATTGACCAGGCAGAAACAGTGTAACATATCATTACTATTATATTAGTAATTCCTAATTTTTTATGTATTCCCTCCGTCTTAAAAAAAATGACTTAAAAGTATTTTTTTTATTTTTAAAAGGATGACTTAAAATGTAAAAGGTAATTATGTCATGTAGTTGGGTCCACTCATATAAAAAAAATAAAATGACTCATCACTTTATATAATTTTATGGCCACTAAGGATAAATTAATTTTTTTAAAAAAAAAAATCACTTTATTTTTCTTAATTTGCCTGAAAAATATATTTAACTCATTTTGTTGAAGATGGAGGGAGTATATTACCCAAAGTTGGTAAAATCGGGTACCCATGCAGGCTCGTTTTAGAGTGCACAAGATCGGAGCATAAAATCGGATCGTAAAATCGTGTGATTCAATGAAAAAAATATATAAATTATTTTAGTATGAAAATATGGTTCCAAACATAATATTTACCATGATGGTATTTTATATATGTATCATCTCATTTTTAAAATGTTAGAAAAGATTAAAGTATAAATTTTCACATTACTTGCTACATTTTTAGTAGGATTCCACGATAACCTTAACATAAAATAGAGTTTTTATTACATTTTCAAGCATATATTGTCAATTAACTCAATATTTGTAAAAATTAATTACTTATTTTACATATATTAAGTGATAAGTACCAACCAATCAATTTGAACACCAATTACGTGCTATAAAATTATTGAACTAAAGAAAGAAGTACCTAGTGGCAATATTTAAAGATCAAATGCATTTCATTCATAGTTTATACATATTAAATTAAAGTTTCGAGTTGTATTTGGGCTAAAAGTTTAGAAATTAGGAGTTTAAATTTTTTTGATTTAGTTGAACTACTTGTACAAGTAAAAAAAAAGCCAAAATACATCATTATAGTTTCATTTGATAGGATTGTACGATTTCACACCGATCTTACGATTTTATGCAATGGATGATCAGCCAGATCCCTCATAAAGACCGAATGAAAAAGAATAGAACGGTTTTTTTTTTGCCACTATCATTTTGAAAATGAACCTTTAAATGACCCTCAAAAAGTCAGTAAACAGATCCATCTAAAACATATAAAATGCGGTGAATCCAGCTGTAGAACATGCTATTGTTGATTTGTGAATACATGGAATACCATCTTTAAGAGAGAAAGTTCATTGCCGAAAGCAATCCAAGGCTCTCTCTCTTCCTTCCATTATAGTTACCCAACAAAGAGTTAGACTCGCTCACTAAGCTAGTAGTTAGTTGCTACATTCCATTCGAAACTCATAACTTGCCTTAAACCTATAGTATAGAAGGTAGGCCTAGCCTTTAAGGCGAATAAGTCTTTCTGTGTTCTTACGTTAGTCAGTAAAACGTGACGTAAGGAGCGATGAGCCGATGACAGGTTTAATAACATTACAGCCAATAGAGTAGACAAGTTTGAGAAAGTATTTTATTCGATCCTATGCATATTTGTGATCCTACTCAAATCTAAATTATTTTTCTGAATTTGCGATCCTACTATCCGGATTGAGATTTTAACGACCATTGTTTTACCAATGTATCTCAGTTTGAAATTTATGTTAAATATTTGGTGAGATTTGCCGTCTTACCTCAGCTGGTAGAGCGCATGGCTTTTAACCATGTGGTCGTGCCACAGACGGCGATATTTTTCCGATATTTTATAATGAATTCGTCCATTTATCACTACGATTCCCTCTTTGTCCTTGTGCTGTATCTCCTTTTCCGCAACTCTGTTTTCCATCCCTAATTTCTTCTTCTCAATGCTCTCTCTCTTCCTATAAATTTTTCTGTTTTCTTCTCCTTTTTACACCAATATCACCAGCAATTGAAGCAAACAAAGAAGCAAAACTTATTGGCTCTGTGTACCATTTATGAGGTTGGTGGAGGCTATTCATTCACAATAGGAATTGGATATAATTGAAGGAAATATGAAGAAGCAAAAACATGGGGACCAATCAATCGACTCTTCCCATTACTAAGCTCTCCTTAAAGGATGCGAACAAGTCACCTCTGTTCTTGAAGAAATGGACAAGCTTGTAATTTTCTCCCTCTTCACTTGTTCCACCTTTATTTGTTTTTCTTCTTCATTTAGCGTTTATGCTTAAATTTCAACTACCCGAATGACCTATATCTTGAGATTTGAAGGTTCGTAATTATGAACGTTAATTCAATTATGTAATTGGGTCTTTTATGAATTTCCTTATGCTGAATTTTTCAGGGTTATTGATTGAGTACATAGAATTTCTTATCCATTTTCATGTTGATAAGTTGAAACCTAAAATTATATACTTCAACCTAGTTTCTATTTTCTAAGCTCCACACTTGATGCTTTAATTGATAGCTGGATTAATACACATAATCATGAAGGTGAAACCTAAATCCAAAACCGAAAACTAGTCTAGCAGTCTTACACAATTCAGGTCTTTTAGTTTGATACTCATAGATCCCAACATTTGAAGATGAATGATATGCATAATAAGGCAGATAAAACCTAATCCCAAAGTGAAAAACATTCTAGTGATATCTGATTGGGTGGTGGTTATTTTACCTCCATATGTTAGAATTAGGAAATGTTAGTTGAATACTCTGATGGAGTATTTACCAGTATGCATATTTGTAAAGAGTTTGAAGAATCTGAGTGACATGAGACACTTGAAGAAAGAAACTTTACTTTTTTGGGGCAAAACAAATTAGTAGATGGAACTGCTATTGTTGCATGAGTATATAAAGATTTGTGCATTCAAACATCAATAATCAAAATTTTGACTCATTATATGGTTTCCTTTTGTTAGTTGAGACAATTAACTTGTTTGTTATTTCAGTTGAATAATAGATTATAGTATATCACCATAATGTCTTTGCTAGGTGATACTCCCTCCATTCCAAAATTTAAGATCATTATTGACTTTTTGAAATTAATTTGAGACATCTTCAAACTCAAAATTGATGATATTCATTTAGTTTTAATCACTGCAATGATTATTATCGTAAATTATCTAAAAAGTAGTACTAGTTATAAGATTTATTGTTTTGTAATTTTTAATAAATCTCATCAATTTTGAATTTGAAAATGTCTCAAATTAACTTCAAAAGTCAATAACGATCTTATAATTTGAAAAGGAAGAAGTATATATTTCTACTGTTACTCATATGAACTCAACACCACCTATTTTCCTAAACTAGTTTGCGTAGGCTAATTGAATCACAAAAAACATGGACGGTTGAGACCAATATAATATTTTCAAATGATTCTAGTTGTTTACTCTTTGTGCTCCTAACAAGTCTTTACTCAAATGTTAAGAGTAAACTTAAACATCAATATGCTATAAATTGTTTATGCGGACTAAAAATCTCCAGAATATTTTTGTCCATTTATTTGTTTAATATGTACAAACTGACACAGTTGGAAGACGATAACATGGATGAAGCATCTGAGGAGATGGCAGTGCAGTTGGCTGCACGGGGAGTGATTGGGAAGAGAGTTGATCAGATGGAGTATTTATGATGGCCCTAGATTACATGATCCAACTTGTTGAAACTGACCAGGATGATTAGGTTACCATTTCAACTTGCTATGTATACTTTCACTTTTGTGCCATTAGTAGTTCCATGTTTCTTCATTTGCTTTAACTAAACAATATAATATCATCATCATTGTTATTGTTGCTACTGCAGTTCTGTTATTGGTGCATATACTCTTGTATGTGGAGCTGATAATATTGTTTTTCTAATGGTAAATAGCTGAATTAAATAGTAAAATGCTTTAGTGTTGATATGAACAGTTCTTTGTTCGCTAGCAGTGCCATAACCATGCATTATTTATTGCATATGAATGATAGAAAGGAGATATATCAAGTTGCAACTCAATTCTGGTTGGAACTGTATGACCTTAACTTGGGTAATATTTATATAAAATTCAAGAAATCTCATTGCGTTTGCATACTGAACTCTTTCACGATTATAATGAATTTGACCTTTGTTATGCTCTGGTTTGTATGCCCCGTCCACTAAAAACATGGCCTTCATGCATGGCAGAAGGACTGTATACTATTTATTATTTCTTTTTCTTTTAAGTTAGACTTTCTAATCATATTTGATGTCTTCTGTTTTGATAAAACTGTCCCATAAGATCAAGATATATGGATGGAGTCACTATTACAACCTCCTACAACATGTAATGTAGAAATATCTGCAAATAGATTTAGTTTCTTGCTTTCTTTAAAAGAAATCCGCTGAGGAAAGAAATTTGTGGATTGAAATGGCTCTTAGGAACCATACCAATACTATGATACCCTATAAAAGAATTAAAGATTTTCTGTACTTAGTATACTTGTGACACATGGAAGAAAGTGAACAAAAGGCAAGAAGCATGCATAGGGATCTAAATGGAATCCGGTAAAGTAGTTTAATACTTTAATAAATATATAAAAGAAATGCGGTACCTTGCAGAAATGTACACTTAACAATTTATTGGATACAAAAATAAATTGACATGCATTTTGTGATAGGGATTGATCCATGAAACGTTGTCGTCGTAGATGATTTACTATTTAGTTATTTATTTATTAGTGTCTATTTATTTATTTATTCAGTTCGTGGACTTGTTATTTATTGGTTTATTTCAGTATTGAGTTATTTATTTAGATGCCCAATTGTTAATGGGTTTAAGATTATTAGAGTTTTTTTATTATAAATATGTAAGTCATGAAAGATTATTGGACACACTTTGATATTGAAATTATCCTAATTATTGGTTGCAATCAATACTTTTCCTCCTTACTGCAGTTGGGAAATCCTAGGAGTAGTGGTTCTCCTGCGGTTGGATCACCTCAGTTCTTTTAATTTTCCTTATTGATTTACCAATTTCAATTAATTATTTGTTCATCAATTTTCGTCTTACATCATATTGGCATCAGAGTTTGAGGTTTCTCCATCAATTTCTTCATTTTTGGGAGATCTTAGGTTTTTTTTTATTTTAAAAAAGCTACTGTTCATCAGAGTATTGTTCATCGTCGGAGTTACTGTTCATCGCGGTTCAGTGTTAAAAAAAAATCTACTGTTGCGCTGCGTTGTTTTGGAGATAGGGAGGTAACCCTAACTTTCCTAATTTAAATTAAAATGTCTTGCAAATTACCTTTTAGTACCCCAAACTTTCGCTCTCCATTTAAATATTGCCCTACAATTTATTAGTTTACATTTTTTTCACGCTTATTTCTTGCATAAAAAGCCCTAAATTTTTAATCTTAGCACTTTTCACCCCAGTCTCATACTTTCTGATCAGTTAGGTCCATTAAAAAAAAAGAAAAAAAATGTAAAAGTAAATATTTCATTTTAGATATTTGGATTTTCAATATTTAATTACTTGAATTCCCTTCGTTCATTAGTTTTAAAATTTTTGAAAGCTTGTTTTGAATTTGTTCTTTTAAAATTGCATATTATTCCATCTAGTTGCATATTATTCGATTATTATTATTATTATTATTATTATTATTAACTTTTGGGATTGCGATTGCATAGGCTTAGACTTGTAATTTTAATTTGTTTCCATTAAAATTTTGTTTTGTGTCAGCTTTGCACTTGCATTTGCATCATGACTACACGTACCCAAAATGCTTTAAAAGAAATTCAGGACCAATTAGTGGCCATAGTTGCACAACTGGGTCAAATGAATGATAGGATCACACACATTGAGCAAAGACAACCTGTAGTGAAATCTCAGGGGAATAATGGGAATGGACAAGTCGAAAACCCACATGTTAGGCATCATGAGCATCCTAGACATGATCCTTATGATGATGACTATAGGAAAATCAAGATAGATGCACCCGAGTTTGACGGTAGATTCATCCCAATGCATTCCTTGATTGGTTGTCTAGTATGGAGAAGTATTTTGATTGGTATGAGATGTCTGAAGAGAGGAAGGTGCGATTTGCCAAAATGAAATTGGTGAAATTGGCCAGTTTATTCTGGTCAGGGGTTGAGAGAGACTTAAAGCGCCTAGGCGAGCCACCCACCAGACATTGGGAGATGAAAACTCGCCTAAAACAGTATTATTTACCCGTAGGACATACCGATATGTTAATGGAGCAGTATAACAACTTTTGTCAGGGTAATAATATGACTGTTGCTGATTATATCTCCTGATTTAGGGAGTTGACTCAAAGACGTAGGATCAGTGAGAGTGATAGATTGACCATTATGAAGTTCAAGAATGGGTTACGACCTGAACTTCAATCATAATTCTTGACTAGTGGCATCACTACCCTTAATGATCATTTTCAGTCAACTCTAGATAATAAGTGTAGGTTACAGGGTATCACTAAGAGAGTCCCTGCTTACTCAGGTCAGCCCAGTAGCCGAAATTTCTCGCAGAATAGACCTTTCCCACTTTTCAGGCGTCCTCTAGGGCTAGTAACACCGTAGCTGGGCCATCTTGTGACAAAGGGAAGGGTGTAGTTACACCCAACTTTCAGTCTACTATCAAGAAGAGGTGCTTTATGTGCCAAAAGTTAGGGCACAAGTCTTTTGAGTGCCCCAATAGCAATCGCCAGTGGGTAATAATAGTAGAGGGAACTTCAAAAGAAGAGGGGGATATTGTTGGGGCTGAAGTCGAGTATGAGTATGACCCGCGGGATAAGGAGGTTGATAAGCACCTAGAGGAGATAGGTAATCAGGTAAGTGTCATGAGGTGCGTTTTCACGAGTCGTAGGAGAGAGGATGATTGAAGGAGAACCACCATATTTCAAACCTACAACAAAGTAAGTGTTGTCTCTTCTAAGTTGATCATCGATAGGTGTAGTTGCTTAAATGTGGTTGCTGAGTCCGCTTTATCATGGATGAAGCTAAAGGCAGAAACACATCCCCAGCCTTTTAGCGTCGCTTAGGTCAACAAGATATCCATTCTTGTGTCAAAGAGATGTCTAGTGCCAATCCACCTTCAGGGGTATGAGGAGAGTATTTAGTGTGATGTCCTTCCTATGGATGTTGTACATATTCTATTAGGGCGACCTTGGCTATATGACCGTGATGTGACTAATTATGGAGGACGAACACATGTGTTTACACACAAGGGGCAGAAAATATCATTAGCACCTGTGAGAGCCCGAGTGTCGTCTAAGAGTCAACCAAAGAAGACTAGCTTACCTACCCAACAAACCAAATCACCAATATTGATTCTATTTTTTCACATGTAGGTCAACTTTTTAACTAAGCTTGTTGCTCTGTAACCTGGGAAAACTGTACGTGAAATGATAAATAATGTAGGAAAAGATAAAGGTGCAGATGACTCCGATACTGACGAGGCAAATGCAAAAGGAAGAAAAGTTTCAAGTGGAATCACAGGAAGGGTGAGTTTCTGTTAGGCTATTATTTGTATTTTCACAAGATCTGTAAAAGTGTAAGATGAGCTAGTTCTGCATGTGCTTTACCCTTTTGTCATGATCTCTAGGCTAGTGTTACTGGGATCAAACCACTGCCAGTGTGTCCTGGCATGTTTCTTGAGATTGTTTCGAAGAACCTATAGACTGTTCCATTTTTTATTGTGATTTGTTGATATTGAAAAGGGTTATAAGCTAGCTGGACTTGAGGATGTGTCGAGAATGGAATGACTAAACAAGCAGAAGCAGTTAAAAAGACATTAACTTCATTGATTTTTATCTGGAGCAAATTCTTCTTTATGATTCATCAGTTCACATAAGCTTCAAATGCTTATGTTTTTGTCATTCATACCGGGTCTGGCAATATAAGCTCTAGATATATGTTTGCTTGAAAGATTCTGTTATTAAAGTTGGACACTATATGCATGAATCTTTTTGACTCTTGATTTTTCTCTTGTTGACTTTCTTAGGTGCTAGGTGGCATATATGCAGGTAACGTCCCTGGCATCACAGCACAGCATCTTGAATGGGTAATTTTTTTTGTGCATCGACATTCTCTGTCTCTATATATATCCACGTGCGCGCACAACGAGACACCATAACATACAATATGATATACACATATACACACGCACAAAAATATCTCAAAGATATGTGAAAACAAATGTATTTCCTTAAGAATGTACTCTCTTTTTTAGTTCAGGAAGAAAAAGTTCTTTTTGTGCAATCAAGATTTACGGTATTTTGGCTGTTTTAGTCCTTGGGGGTTTCATATGGATTATCAGAGCTAGCTCTCTGTCTATAAAAATGTATGATTGCACTGCTATTAATCTTCCTCATTTCAACGACTTTGTAGACATTGCTCTGTTGCTCATAATATGATCATAGATTTCTCAAATAACTTGTTGCATTGACATTGATCTATCTTCTTCATGCTGTAATAGAAGCATCTCACTCTGCCAATAAAGCTCTAAGTTCTCTGCATCCTTAAATCTTGCATTCAGGTTCATCAGAATACTCTTCAAGAAATAGCTTTCTAGCTATTTTCACGGCAGGCATCAGATGCTCACCCATGTCGTCCACAAATTTTTGACCTCCGGTTTTGATCCCAAGATCATTTGTAGGCAGATTGTAGTGAATTCCAAAACTAGCTCTAAATGCCATGTGGCGTAGAAAATTGAGATACTCAGCTTCTAAGCTAAATGTATGTACATAATTTTAAGATTGGAAGCAAGCTTGAATCTTTGGTCGACCGTGATTCCTTGTTTGAAGACATTTAAAATCACTGTCCAGTATTTATAAGTGCTATTACTATCTGCTGAGTACGTGAGAACCAAAACTAGAAAACCATTTGTGTGTTTTTTTTCTTCTTCCTCTCTTATCTGCCTGTCGATCTATAATTATTTATCTGTGCGGTACGGAGTCTTTAAATTTTAAAAGGGTGAAACATGGTAATGTCATGATGGGTTTTCTATGAAGGCCGAAATTTTGTATTCTAACATGATTTTTGGGTTAAATCTCATATCTTAAAGTTTTCTAGATTAATAATTTCGTTCTTGGTTATTTTTTTATATTTTTTTGGGGGTATTTAATATGAAAAATGGGAACTATGTATATATGTAGTGATTTCACATCCTAGACAAGTTTGCTTTGCTTTTAGGAATGGCTTAGTATCAATTAGCTGTTCAAATGATGAAGCAAATCAAGATCCCACATACGAGCATCGAATCATACTCTTGCCAATATATAATCATTGAGTCCTGCTATAAAATTTTTTAACTGAATTATGATTGTGACGTATATTAATATATGAGATTGAATATGATTATAAAATTAGTTTAATGTATTAAATATATCGTAAAAGTATTACCTATTAGATTTATCCACATAATAAAAAAATCGACACGTAAAGTCGCAATATATATCATTTTCTTATAATCACTAGCACTAGCGAAGATATTTTCAGCCTCCATCACTATATATCACACATCATGCCTCTTCCTTTATTTGCGTTTTCATAGCAAAGATTACCTGTATATATATAGTTCCTCACCCTTACATTACCCCCACGTAATTTGTAACAATTACTCTTAAGTTATAGTAGTAGTCAAATGATTAGGACTGTAATAAGTGAAATATCCATAACTTGATATCCGGCGAAGATGAATATTAGTGGAGTATTTGATATCCAGTCAAATGATACAGATATTGTTGGTTTCAGTCTTACTACTACGCTGGAGTAGTGTGTAGAGGCCCATTGTATTCAGAAGACCAAAACCTACCAAATGATCCAGACTGGGCCTTGAGACTTAAAAGCAACCCAATGATCCAAACTGGGCCCTGAAGACGACGAAACCAATGACAATGTAGTGATTGCTTCGTAATAACTACATTACCGTTGGAGGGAGGGAGTTAATTTGAATGTAACCGGTGTGGGAGGGGGGGGGGGGTGGTTTAGGGAAACAAATCTTTATTTATTTCTGCCACCCATCCCCATCCCATTGAAGTTGTATTCTACTAGTATTAGTTAACATCAATCATGTCAGCTCTCTTTCTCCCTCCCCCTCTGCTTTTTCAAAAGCAACCGATCTTTCTATGTGTGGGCCTCATTGTTCTAAAATGACCAATTTCTCCATCTCTATCAACTAACAAATCAAATATAAAAAAAAAATCAACTCCCAAAATAAATAATCAACTTTTACGAATATCTCTCTCCCCGAATTTTTAACATTCATTTCATAATTATTTTATTTTCTACTATATTATTTACATATACAAATAAACTCAAGTAAAAATAATTAAAAAAATCAAATCCAATAAGTGATTTTTTTTTCATATTAGTAGTAATTACAAAATTTTATCAAAGACAAACCCGATATAAAATGATAAAATATACATAAATATATCATATGCACACTTTAATATCGTTGTAAAATAAATTAAAGCATGTAATGCATCGACAAATTTAGACACAACTAATTCAACCCAACCCAACCCAACCCAACCTATAGGCTAATCATAATATGAATATGAAATATTAACATATTATACTAATATTTATACTTTTTCGACTCAAAAGAGGTTACAATAGGAATGTACAAGTAAAGTTTATCATTTCAACACACAAATGTATTACGTGCATTTTGCATTATAAATCAAGGATCGAAATATCATCATTTCTCTAAACAAATGATATGATCATACCATACCAAATGTTAGTTAGCTTGCAAATTTTCTAGTTATCATGCATAGAAGTGGGGTGGGTTTGAAAGAGTAATAAAGCCAGGGGAGGGAGCTTTAATTGAGTTAGCTAGTCACAGTAGAATTCAATCTATAGGTACGTACTACGTAAAACATTAATGAATTCATGCTTTAACTTCAAATAAAATGTCCATAATCATTAAATTAGGGACCAGACCACATCCTCTCCTCGTGTAAACTTCGATCAATATTGTCAAATCTCTAGCATGCACAACCCGAAATGCCACCCCACACAAAACAAAATACTCCTAGCACCAAATTAATATCCTTTCTGAAATTAACCTTACCTTTTGGGGGAGAATTAGAAACATATCCATGGCCTACACAAAACCAAAAAGTTGTAACCGAAGATTAATAATTAAAATAATAGTCCTTCCTATCCAAAATATATAAAAAGTTTGAATGCATGGTCATTGCATAGTTTTAATTTCTTTTTTCTATAAGGATTCCATAATTGTCAAATCTTTCTTTATACTATTTTCATTCGACAGACCAAAAAAGATTAATTTTTAGCTCAACTTGTACAAATTTAAAGAGGGCCCGAGAGAAGTAAGGGACACCTCATGTTCTTGCGTGAGATATCTTTCTAATAACAATATTTTTTTAAAAAATATACTATAAAATACCTTTTTGAACTAATATGAGGGGGAGTGTATTCGATTACACAAAACGACATTGTTTTTTGTATAATAGCTCACACAATTATATGCGGTGTCCTTCACCTCTCTTTTTACAAAATTTAAAATTCAAATTTGATATGAATTCTTAGTTCTTACAATTAAATTATTGTAAATTGTCTAAAAGTATAAATAATTACAAACTTTGTTATTTTTACAATTCACGTAAATTACGTGAATCTTGAATTTTAGATTCTTATAAATTAATTTAAACTATTAAATGAGACTCTTGAAGAACGAAATGATTAAATGAGAAAAACTATTGAAATTTATTATTTTCGCAAGTCCTTACTTATGCAGATTTTAAGGAAAAATATTGAAATCTAGATATTGGAATAATACATAACTCTTCGAGAACCTAATAGGTAGAATAATAACTATTATTGAAATAAATGAGGAGACAATCTAAAAATGGTAGTACATATTTTAGAATAAAATTTAATTTCTTCCACCCAAATCCCAAATTTGATAGACAAAAATAAAATAAGATAAAAATCATTGATATTTAAGGAGACTGTGATTCTGGTAAAAGTGTTTCAAATGATGTGTCACAACAAATAAGTGATGTTAAGAGTCTCAAAATTTTATCTAAAAAAATGTCTCAAATGATGTGTCACAACAATAACATTGATTAATACATCTCACGTGATTGACTATATATCATAAATTATTATTAAAATATTCAATAAACATGTCATTTGAGACAAAAAAAAATTTGACAACTATCACATTACTCTAAAAAATAACCCAAAACAAAGGAAACAAATAATTAAATAAATAAAGAAAGAAATATAGCACAGTAATTCTTTTGATTCAAAAAGGGGTAGCGGTTGTTAATAGTAAAAGGGGGACAATATGGTCATATTTTGAATTGTGAAATCACTTTGAACTCTGTGACAGCTCTGCTCCGTCCCCGGTGTGTTTAGTCATTAGTGTGTGTGTTAGGCCTCCTCCTCCTCCTCCTCCTCCTCTCTTCGTCTATCTATCCAACAGAATCAAGTGAAATATACAAGCATTTCTTTAGATTTTAGAGAGAGAAACTGAAGATTAGAAGCTCAAATATTTTGTATCACAATCAAAAAAAATTATAAAATGGCAGCTTACTTTGGAGTGCTGGTATCGGATCCATGGCTACAAAATCAATTTACTCAGGTCGAGCTTCGAACCTTGAAATCTCACGTAAGTTAATCTTAATTTTATCTGTTCAGAATTGATTTGATTGGTATCATCGCGATCTATTATTTATACTCACCAGTAATGCTTTCCTTCTCAAGTTCTCAACTATGAGGAGAGAGAATGGCGGTCTCACACTTGCGGACTTGCCGTCCAAAATGTCCAGACTGAAACAGATTGGAGAAAATCTAACGGAACAAGACAGAGCTTCATATCTTCGGGATTCTTATAAGAACTTAACAGATGACGTTGATTTCGAACTCTTTCTTCGGGTAATTACATAATTCATATATATACACACACTCACTCAGTTCCAAAAAAAGAGAGTCCCTTTTTGATATTTTGAATATATTATAGATATAATTTTGTTACATAAGTTGTTAGTTTTGTAGTGTTGTATGATAATGAAATTTTGATGGCAAGTTAGGACAATAAACTCTTTTTGTGAATTTTTTTCCCCCGACAAATGAGAATCTTTTCGTGGAACGGATGGGGTATGTGTGTATACCATTGAGATGGTTAAATGCAAGTGATAAATAGTCGGACTTAAATTCATGTTATGTGAGATTTCAAAGCTTACACAACAATCTTACTACATCTAATCTCTTTGGTAGTTCAGAAACTGTAGGAAAGTAAAAAGCTTTAATATTCAAATCTTATTATTTGTTTATTATGAGTATGAATTCCTAGAGAAAACAATATTTTCATCTAAGTTAAATTGTTTTAAGTTTGAAAGTCTCAGCCTGCTTTAATCTTAAAATTTTCAAAATCCAAAGTTACATAGAGCATCAGAATGATCAGAATCAGTAATTTATATACATTCCTCTCCATCTATAATTTGGCCAAACCTACATAATGTTATTAATATTCCCCCTTTCCAAAATTAGAGTTTCATCTTGGCTTTTTAACTCAATTTACAAACTCCTAAAATTCAAAATAAATACATTTTGGTTTTGAAAGGTAATTTAGTTAGTTTGCAATAGTTATAATTGTTCCTACTAAAATCAAATAAATTTGTGTCTATTTGAATATAGGATTTTGCAAATTTACTTTAGAAGTGAAATGTATCTCTAGTTTCAAAACCGAGGTAATATATTGGATTCATTAGTTCTAGTTTTGTTGGAATTGATGGACTTCTATCGTGCTTAATCTGAATTTGGATTTGTTTTTTTGATGGCAGGTTTATTTGAAACTTCAAGCACATGCTGCCACAAAAATGGGGAGTGGTGCAAAGAACTCATCAGCATTCCTAAAGTCTCCGACTTCTACACTTCTTCACACCATCAGTGAATCCGAGAAATCATCTTATGTTGCACATATCAATCACTACCTTGCAACGGATGAGTTCCTAAAAAAGTATCTTCCGATAGATCCTTCAACTAATGATCTGTTCGAGTTTGCAAAGGATGGAGTTCTTATCTGGTGAGCATTATTCATATGCCTGTTCATTTTGATTTATATAGATACATATAATGTATGTAAGGTCATTTGACAATGATTGTTGGGTTGAATAATTATTGAACCAAGTTCCTTTTGTGCAGCAAACTTATCAATGTAGCTGTCCCAGGGACAATTGATGAAAGGGCAATCAACACTAAGAGAGTCCTCAATCCATGGGAAAGGAATGAAAATCATACACTAGGCCTCAATTCTGCCAAGGCGATTGGTTGTACTGTAGTCAACATTGGGACTCAGGATTTCATTGAAGGAAGGGTATGAATGTGTGCTTTATTAATATTTGTAACCCTCAATATATTGCAAATTCTTGGATGATCTTTCTGTCATTTTTTCAATGCATTTCTTGATTACCAAGATCTAATTCATAAGAATATGAATAGTTACTATCGCAATGTGAGCAGGGTTCTGATTGAATACATTGTTTAAATGATGGGCCTGCAAATATGTTTGTTACTGCACAAGCTTTTTATGTCAGTCATGGGAATTCTTTTAATCTGGGTTAAACAAATCTTTTCTATTACACTTGAAATGGATTGACTCGAGTCTTATATACTGCATTTTAGTTTGTAAGGTCATAACTTTTGTTCACTTATTGACTATATTAATTAGTTTTTGAGTCACTTTGAGATTGCTAGCGGATAGCATTTTTTACCAACGTAGTTAGTTAGATTTATTTATTTATTTTTTTTTCCTTTTGTGGTAGTGTGTAGTTTGTATCAGTGTTTGAATTGATCTGTGGCTTTCTTTGCGCTAACTTTCTGTAATTATTTTAAGGTATCCTCAATCCTCAATAGCATTTGACAGTAATCTCCAAAGTTCGGTCTTCTTTAGTTAGTTGACTTTAGTTTCTAGGTTATTAGTTTGATTAGCAGCATTACTTCTATTTATCAGGTTAGAATGTTCAGTTTGGTCAAATCAATTTAGACAATCTGAAATTGACAAAGACAGTTACTGATGGGTTGGAATAGTTTCATCCCTTTTCTTACAATTTTTACCGCATCTATCCTTTAAACCAGTCCAGTTACTTGTAAGATGCTAATGCATACATCCAAAAAATAAAAATAAAGAATAGAACTATGGGTTCAAAGTTAATGCAATTTGGGAGTACAAACCAAGTTTCGTCTCAAGCTGAGTTTTGGCAGGGGTTGATCCAATTCTTTCATGCATTAACTTAGTTGAGTTACATTAGTTCTAGCTCATGTTCTTTTCTGGTAATCTCATGGATATAATATATTTTAAACTAAATTCTCTCAGTAATTAAAAACTTTTCTTTGTTTTTCATTTTCAGAGGCATCTTGTGCTTGGGGTGATATCTCAAATTATAAAGGTAAATTTCTTTCGGTTAGCTTTTATTTTTAAATTTATTATAGGTACTGCTACCAATTACGATATGTATACACTAGAGATAAATTTGAACTATGGGGGTCAGTTGAGTGTTGTGGACTTTGGATCTAATTGGCCTGAGGCTTGGATTAGAATGCTGCCTACATAATCAATTTAAATTCGTGAATTATGACGATCTTTATGCTTGATGTTTTAGATACAATTATTGGCGGACCTTAATTTAAAGAAGACACCTCAACTAGTGGAGTTGGTTGATGATAGTAAGGTGAAGATATATTCTATTTTATCATAGCTTTACTTCCTGGAACAGTCGGTGTAATTATTCTAAGAAAGATTGAGGATAAATGTTAAGCTGAACGTTATGCTATATTTGAAACTAACAGGATATGGAGGAGCTGATGAGTCTACCACCAGAGAAGATTTTGCTTAGGTGGATGAATTTTCAGCTAAAAAAAGCAGGATACAAAAAAACAGTCACAAACTTCTCTACCGATGTAAAGGTGAAAAATTATAATGCATTCATTGAAATTGAATTATTTTTCTAGGATAGTCCCATTGTTATCGTAATCAAAATTATTTGAATAATTAAAATATGTTGCCAAATGTGGATGCCACAACTGTCGAGATTATGGAGAGTTGTAGGGTTAAAATGTGTTAGCTTCTTCTTCCTTTGCAAGCGCTTTATATATCCTCAAATCTGGTGGCAAAATCTCAACCAATTTCAACTCCTTAAGCATTCAAACATGATTTGACTTGACATTTTGATTTTTCATATACGCTTCATACTGAAGAGCAATGATATGTTTCTATACGCGTAGAACTATTTAGATTTTTATAATGATGGTTCGAATAATGCCAGCATTTGAGATTAGTATACTATCTCTGCAGGATGGAGAGGCCTATGCTTACTTATTAAATGTTCTTGCTCCCGAGCATAGTAATCCGTCTGCATTGGCTGTTAAAGATCCTTTACAAAGAGCTAAGTTAGTTCTTGAACATGCTGATAGGATGGGTTGCAAGAGATACTTAACAGCAAAAGATATTGTGGAAGGTTCTCCTAATCTTAACCTTGCTTTTGTGGCACATATATTCCAGCATCGGTGAGAATCAACTTGTTTTGGAAATCAAATCAAGCTAAAGTGTTTGTCTAATTATTCGTATTCTGTATAAACGTCTATGAAGTTGTGTCATCCTGCACTGCAAGTACTTTCTAAATGTGGTGATAAAGATAATAGGTATCTTTAATTTTAAACAAATAAAAATATTTTGCATTTTTGCATTTCTCACCTTGTCAGAAAGATCGAACAAATTATTTTAGAGGAATGTTAAAATCCTGTCACAACTTTGTTCATTAATCACTTTCGTCATGTATGTTATATTGGGGGATTTCAAGGACTTCACCTTTAATTCTGTCTCGTTTATCTGGATTTTGATGAGTATGAATTAGTGGATATATGACATGAGTCTAAGACAATTATGGCCACCACAGCACCACTTCAACAACACTCATTATTCCATGCTCTTATGATGTTACAACTAAAACTATTAGAAAAGATATCTCCTATGTGTCTATGACTAAATTGTAAATTTGTCTATGTGGAGTCTTATTCTTATATTGATAGTAATGGCCAACTTACCCTTCGAAGAACTTTGATGGTTTGATTCATGCATGCTTGACACCAATCATAACATATTTGCTAGTTTGGCGTGTTTGCGAGTCATCACATTTCACTCTTATATCTAACCTCATCTGTATACATTAATTATTGCCAAATTATTTTCCTATTACATTACACATCTCACCTGTTTTTGCTAGTTGATGCATAACTATTACTCCTTATGTAGGAATGGGCTCTCAACCCAAGAAAAGCAGATAACTTTTCTTGAGGTTTCACCAGATGACACCCAAATCTCTAGAGAAGAGAGTGCATTTCGCTTTTGGATAAATAGTTTTGGGCATTCAACCTATATCAACAACGTCTTTGAAGATGTTCGAAATGGGTGAGTATTATCCCAATTATAAGATGTAGTACGACTTTACTGCAACAACCATTTATGATTAATACCTTAATTCTTTCTGCAGTTTGTATATATCTTTTGAAAGAAACCGAAAAAATGAAAAAAATCCTTTGTAATTGCACTCCTGGTTTGAAAATTTGAGTAAAAATGTTATGTTACAGAGTTACCTCGACAAATTTGGAAATACCATGTTAAAATTTGTTTTTATGTTTTTGTAGTACACTGTTTGTAATTGATGGAAGCTAAATCAAAGATTCTTCATATTTATAAGAATATCATAAATGAACTCCTTGAAGTTGTATCTATTTTCTACATGACTTACATGAATTCCTGTTCCTCTACAGGTGGGTACTTTTAGAGACCCTTGACAAGGTGTCACCAGGGATAGTTAATTGGAAGGTGGCAAATAAGCCTCCAATCAAGTTGCCATTCAAAAAAGTGGAAAACTGTAACCAAGTTGTCAAGATTGGAAAACAACTGAAGTTTTCGCTGGTTAATATTGCCGGAAATGATATTGTACAAGGAAATAAGAAATTAATATTGGGTAAGTTCTCTATTAAATATTCTTCTTGTATATTCAATGTCATTGGCAAAATTATGAACTCCGTAATTATAAATCAAACTTCCACCTAAGTATGTTGATAAGGAAAATACAATTATATGTATCTGAAAGGGAAGAATATTTTATCCTTTTTCCAGCTTACTTGTGGCAGCTAATGAGATGTAACATGCTTCAACTGCTAAAGAACTTGAGATTCCATTCACATGGGAAGGAAATCACTGATGCTGACATTTTAGATTGGGCTAACACCAGAGTGAGAAATTCAGGAAGCCAGAGTTGTATGAAGAGTTTTAAGGTATCATATCTAATGATTTATATATCCCCTTTAATATTCAATTATTGTTTCTGTTGCGCAACCACCTTTATTTTCATGCAAAATAAAGGCCAATTAGGTTGGAGAGTATATCTTAAGTAGAAGTATGTGATCCTACCTCATTCTTCTACCGCGAATGATCCCGTCTTACAAGTGCTTGCGTAGGATCTCAGGAGCACTTATTTGGCTAGCCCATTTGAGTGAAGCAATCCCTTGGTGGGAGGAAACCACTAGTACAGTGGGTTACATGGTAGAATCAAGAACTTAATTATTAATAATTTAATATGCATTTGTTACAATTGGGTTCACATCTGATTCACCTTTCATGTCCCCCCTCCTTAGTTTGGGTGTGTCCCTTATGTTTATAGATGCAAAGCTTTTGTGAATTGTGATTATCAATCAAGTAGATATGGATAACTGTTAGTTTTCTCAATTGAACACCTTCATTCCAGATATTCATGTTGGACATAGTTTGGTGATATAGGCTTTCATGTTTTCTGACTGGTAGAAACTTCGTTTTTGAACTTAATAAGTGATTTTCTATTGCAGGATAAGAGTTTGACGGATGGTATTTTCTTCCTTGAGCTCCTTCGTGCTGTACAGCCTCGAGTTGTTAATTGGAGTCTTGTTACAAAAGGAGAAACTGGTATGACTCCCTCTGATAGTCTGATCTTGAGACGAAGTTTGTTTAGTAAATTTATATCCATAGTTTTCTATTTATATATTATGTCATGGTTGGTTGTAATTCTTTAAAGTAAAACATTTACCGACTTTCGTGTAAGTAGAGAATTGGATTCTAACTTCAGAGTGGTGCTTTCCCCACAGAGATACTTTTTGTCATGCTTAACTATACTGGAAATTTAACGTAGTGAATTATTGTTATAAGTCACTAATGAAATAAAAGCAATTAGATGAGATACACCATTAGCTATCTAGTTCTCTAACGGTATTTCCCCCATAAGGCCATGAGAGAAGGTGCAGGATTGTCAGTACTGGTATTCAAACTAAAAAGAAAGATCATAATGTCAATTTGTGGTTGCTATCCATCTGGTATCTTTTGGACTAAGTCGTGCTTTTAAGTTGTATTGTACTCAAGTTATATTCAACCTCCCTTCTGAATACTGGATTTGTTTTATGCTGATAAAGATGATGCATTTTAGTCACACTCACACCTTTATTGATAGCCTTAACGTCCATTATTGGAGATGGCACTGTTGTTGATGGTAAATTTTTTTAAGGTTGTGTGGCATGTTAAGCAATCTTTCTTGTTCTGTTCGGAGGTTTAAATTTTATCACTCAAAGACTTCTGAGCAATAGTAGATACCGATGCAATCATATGAAGTACTTAAAGCTGTTTCATAGCATGATGTTTCTGTAGTGTAGAATAAAAGCAGTTTCTGGAATTTTTCTTTAAGTATAAGATAATGTTGACTATTGGTTATGCAACATCTCCCGAATTAGTATTATCTTCATTATTTATTTCTGCTTTGATAAATGCTAGTCAGGATTTTGTTTACTCTTTACTTCTTTTTTCTTCTTTTTGAGTCTGCTCCTTTTGACGACCAAAAAATAAATCTGATTCTTCCATTTTTAAAATTTGTGTTCGTGTAGAGGAGGAGAAGAAGATGAATGCAACCTACGTCATTAGTATCGCAAGAAAGCTTGGATGTTGTATATTTTTGCTTCCTGAAGACATTATTGAGGTAATGGTTTATATTGTTTACTTCTATTTCTATCTTTGATTTATTATTACAGTAAAAAATTTCTTCACTTCACTAAAAGGAGTTTCACTAGGGGTATATGGTTCCACGAGTGAGGTGAAACCTCTCGGTAATAGGAACATGATCGGTGCCTTCAGTAGGTATAGTTCATGAATTCTAAACTCCATTGAGCCCTGTGCACGCCCTTCAGAGTGTAGTGATTGTGGGGTGCCTCCCAGAAATAAGAAAAAAAGAAAAGAAAAAGTTGGGTGGTGGGGGAATGGAACTTTATTTGAAACTCTATTCTGGATAGTATATGGTGGTGGTGGGGTGGTGGGTAGTATATGGTTATGGTTGGTTATAATTATTGGATCCACTCACATGAGTATGGTGAAGTATCAATTAATTACAATTTGACATATAATTTTGCAAGTTACTTTTTGTAAGAGTTTCTCTTATCTATCTATAGCCATACTCCACCAGATAAAGCATGCACCATATCTTGAAACTCACTCTATTCTCTTTGCATCTTCCTTGTATCATTTATACTTCAACTCTTAGTCTCTTACATGATGGCATGGTTTATTAGGTAAATCAAAAGATGATCCTTACTCTTACCGCAAGCATTATGTACTGGTTCTTGAAACAACCAACGGAAGAAAGACCATATGTGTCTTCTGATAGTGAGAGTGGAAGCCAATCAGAGACTATCTCAAACTCAACGATGGATGACACTGCTTCTGACTCGTCTACAGATTGAAATTTGGAAAAGATGAGTGGATGGATGATTTCTGTAGCATTGTAATAGTTCTGTAGATTCCTATTGTGCATCTCACCCCACCGCCCCCTTTAAAAAAATAGAAAAAAAAAACCCTTTATTCTAGCCAGTTATTTGATAGGAGCTGATTGTTTTTAGAGAAATTTTGCTTAAGCAAATGTGCATGTGAATAGTTACAGAGATGTAATTTGCATTAATGTGATCAAAATGTCCTTCTGGTTCCTCTTGATGATCACTAATGCTGACTTGATTCAACTTATTTTATTTTTTGGCATCTCTTCCCAAATCACAACCTAGTTCTATTGATAATCAGAAATTGACATGTAATTCAGGATTTAGGTTTTTCTTCACATAAATTCAATCAATATGCTATACAATGCCATTCACTTTTGATCTGGCACAGTAATTAGACACATGTTCTTTCGCATGACTATGAATAAATACTAAACTATTTATTTCTATAAAAAATTTATTTATATTATTAAAGTTTGTTAATTAGCTCAATCCTTGAAAAGGTTTAGGACTTTGTAAGAAGGGACTCAGTTAGAGTTAGAGCTCTAGTTCTAAGAAGGGACTATTAAAAATAACATTAACATATTTGGGGTTTGTTCAATTAGTACTAGTATTTGGTGCGTTTGGAATGGCAGAGTTTGGAGTGTTTAGAAGTTCATTGCACTATTTTTGGTGTGTTGCATTTGAGCCAAATACTGCATTTGTAAATCCAATAAATTGTTGTTAGACCAATAAATTTTTTAAATATGTTTAAAATCTCAAATGTACCTAACGTTCTAAATACTTTTAGACGAATCCTATAATTTTACTTGTATACATATTGGCTATCTAAAGATTTAAAAAAAAAAGTGTTTTAAGGGCATCTGTGGCCAAGTCGTAAGTCAAAAAAATTGAGTGGTCCAAAGAAATGAAAAGATGCTAAAAAGAAAGTGGATCCAGCATGCTTATCTAAACATAAACTCCAATTATGAGATTGGTTAAAGAGTCTTATTAATAATTTTAGAAGCAGGTAGCTTAATGGATGTATGTCAACTTATAGACAAAGTGTTGGGCCTACCATGTTATTCTAAGAAGACCAACTTACCTCTAAAGGAATATCATCACCCAAGCGTGCGTTTTGATAATTGCCTTGTTCTTCCATTTTCTTACTTGCCTTTTTCAAACTAAGTATCATCAGCTTGACTCACAAGGGTGTACAAATTTTTTTTAAATCTTAAATGAAATAGGATTAGTCGAAAAAGAATCCCATATATATAAGCGTAGGAGAAAAATAGATTATAAATTCATAAAGATAAAATAAAAAGTATACAAATAGAAACACACCCACATTCACTAACATACACACATATATCTATATCTATCTATATATATAAAGAAAAATATATAATAAAAAAATTGAAGAAAAAATGTGAAACTCCCTACTTAATTAGCCTCAGCTCTATGTAATGCATGTGGTATATAAAGTAAGCCTGATTATCAGTCTAATTATCTCTAACTAACGCCATATATACTACTTAATTACTAGATAATTGATCAATAACTAATGTTTTTTTTTCTTGTATATTATTGAGAATACTAATTAAATGTATCTTTATATCCCGAATCGAATTGACTAAATACCAGTCTAATTAATTATCTCTAAATGACTAAAACCATACCACAATGACCTTTTTCTTGGATCTTTTTTCCCCACCAAGCTAGACTTTATTATCTTAATCGGTGGCCTATATATAACCTTAAGGAAGTGTCATCTCAAATCAGTGCCTTAGGGCCACAAGGCTAATGGAATTGCTAGTACTTCATGAACCATAACATATTATATCTTAAATTTATTAAGATATATTGTTAGCGAGTCAATATCTGTTTTACAGGTAACCTAGCTAGCCAGTTAGTCCCCAACTTATTTTAATTTTATTGGAGGAGTTTAACGTCCCAAACCTTAATCAATATGTTAGGTGAGTTGAATCTTTCAGTCACGATGACGACTAAACATAATGCTAATCAAAAGTTTGGTGATAAAATTAATTAGCACTCAACTATATATGCGTTTAATTTAGGCATGACCAATTGGAAACGTACAGTTTCGAGCCTCATTTCAGGAGTTCCTCCTCCTATTTGCTATCTGTGTTATTTCTTTCTTCTTTTTTAATTTTTTTTTTCTACTTTATCAGATTCTTGTTTTTCTTAAAATTCGTTTAAAATTTTAATGAATAGTTTCTTTTGAAACTAATGGGGGGTAATAATATATTATCCTTGAACCAAAGTATATTTAACGGGAAAAATATGTGAAATTAAAATGGATTCAAAATTAGACACACACACACATATATATGTGTGTGTGTATGTATGTGTATATATATATATGTGTGTGTGTATATATATATATATATATATATATATTGATTCAAGATATTAGCTTAAACAAATTTAAGTAGGGTTTGGATGGGAGAATTTTATTTCAAGCTCGCATGGATCATTTCGATGGGTATCCATAACCAAACCAATTTTATTATTTTTGTCTTGCATAAAACAAATTTTAAAAGGTTGTTTTCATTGTAATTTATCTACTTATTTAACATTTCTCCATAAGAGATCCACGAGACAAATCCACTAAGTTCCACTGCTGATTGCTGCATGCTACTTGGCTGTGGTCCTGAATGCATGACAAAATTCCTTTTCTTGTTGTTTAGATATATACCTATTTAAATAGAAGAATATGTTATTTTATAGCATAGTTCAGACATTATTGGACCATCTTAATTATAAATCTTCAAATACTTTTTTTTTCTTTTGGGCATATATAATTGGAAAACAGTCTTTAGATACTTAATAGTGCTGCATTAGTTCTGTTATGTGTGTTATATATTGATGTGGATAAAAATATTCACTTGTAGGACGTACGTTCCCTAGGTAGACCTCTGGGTGAGGGCACGCACAGACGTGTAGCGTGCTAGAAGGGTACAATAGTACTGCGACAGGGGTATAAAAATCCTAACCGTCTTGGACACCTTGTAGAGGATTCTAGATAAATTAAGAATTCTTGGCGAACTCTATTAAGTATATACTCCTGATTGAGTTCAACCAGGGAATACAATTTTAGGTTGACTCAACTAATGAATCTCTCCTTCCTTGGAGGGTACTCTATCAGGGGAGGACGTCCCTCAATCAAGGAACGCACAATTTTAGCCTCTACATAGCTATTATTTGCTTTCTCTCTTTCGGAATTCTAACTTAAGCATCATAGAGTCTGTCCAGGAATAACCCATGTGGGCCTTTAGGTTTTTTACTTTCTCAGGTGTGGTTGACCTTACTCGAAGATTTTCTGCACAGCTAGTTCGGCTCTATAGTTTTTGGCCGCATCATATATATATATATATATATATATATATATATATATATATATATATATATATATTGATGTTTGCTATATTGCAATGGTCCGTGAAGAGGTAAAAATTTGATAGGTAAATTAATGCAGTTAATCTGCAGATTATTCGGTGAGCATCGATGCGTTACAAATCTTAATCATCAGTATTTTAGTGCTAATGCTTTTCTTAGTTTCTCGATCATGAAATATTGATTTCCAACATTATTATAAATTCCTTTAGTTAATGATAAGAGTACGTACTCATGAACTGAATGAGAATAAGAATAAAGTGGTCAGATGCCATATATATATATATATATATTCATTCAAAATTATTAATAGTATTTAATTAATTAATGCGTTAAGTGGACGCAATTAACAATCTAAGAGATCTTGATAATTTATTCTGTCGGTTTATTAAGATAAACGGAATATTTTTTTGCCTTAATTATCTGTATTTCAATTTATCAAAAGTATATATATATCCCAGCCTCTCAAGTCTAATCTTTTACGACCTCAATTACATGCTGAATTAAGTGAGCTAGCTAGCTGGCTAGCGCATCACTGTGAATGAAAAGCTTTATCATGCTCATGACTACACACACACACACACACACACACACACACACATATATATATATATATATATATATCGTCAAATTTCTTATCTACAAATTAACCAACATCCCCAGTCTAAAATTAAATTGCCAACCACCCTAGCTAGCTAGTCTAATTCTATTCTTGTATATTTTTGTGATCAGTGTTACATATAAAAGGAATCAACCACGCACTAGCTAGTCTAATTCGATTCTTGCTTGTATATTTCTTGGTCTCATTTACCGTCCAATTTCATCTATTATTGTGGCTGAATTCTAATCCCTTTATTTATAATTTTTTTATTATAACAAGATAAATACCACATGAAAATGAAACAGAAGTAGAACAATTGACCTGTCTTACATAGAATCGATCTGTCTTGACTATGTATATATATATATATATATATATATATATATCACCCCTTGTCTTAATTAGCCACCTTGACCAGTACCATGCACAACCGACCCTCGACCACCAAGTCACCTGTTCGTGTTTGCGCCTCCACCATGCATGATGCACCACCACCGCAAATTAGAAAACATATAATCGGCACCAAAAAAAATAGATATTCTTGCAGTAATTAGAAAAGAAAAGAGACATTATAAAAAAAAAAAGAAAAGAAAATGTGACCACCACACAGAACCCAAGTGGGTAACGGAACCATGTGCGATCATATGGTGGTTGGCCCTTTCAAGGCCCACACAGAGAGAGCTAATCACTTTTCAACCTCTAAACCCAAAAACTTGAAAATGAAAGATCCATCAAAATTATTATTATTATTATTATTATACACTCGATTAGGATAAGTATATGGAGTATATAAAGTTTATTAATTAATTAAAAGATTGATTCCTAAGTCTCCTTCCCTTTTCTCACCTCCCATTTCCAATCTCTTTTTTTTTCTCTCTTTCTTCATTCTCTTCACACGTTCGTTCTTGACTATTCCCTCACCACTTAATTCTCTCTCCTCTCTCTCTCTCTCTCTCTCTTTGTTTACTTCGTTCTTCTTCTGTTTTATTTATTTATTTATTTTTATTTTTATTATACTATATTGTTTGGTATAAGTAGATGGATATATATATTTTGTGTCAGAAGTGAGGTTTCTTAATTAGCTTTTGTCGGCCTTCTGAGCTTTTGAGATCCCTTTGTGTCAGAATTACAAAATCTCTTTACTTTCTTTGTGTCAGAAACCCTAGGTAGCTAGCTAGCTAGCTAGATTTATATTATATTATGACTCCTCCGCTTCAAGAAATAATATCCTTAAACCCTAACAAAAACTCCATCAAAACTAGATTCACTTATCGGTTTCTTCGAGCCTTAAAACAACTCAACAGCAAAAATGGATCCGCTACCATCACTCCACCATCAAGGCTGGATCAGATCCATCAAAGATCTAATCGGGTTAAGTTAGCTGCCAATGAGTCAATGGCGGCTGCAGTCGGGTCAAAGAGAGCTTGGAGTCGGGCCATACTTCGGAAGATTAGAAACCGTCAAAAGATCAGGAGGCACCATGCATTAAAAAGAAAGAAGATTATAATTAATGGAATTAACCCTAAGAGGGATAGTAGTTTTGGTGAAGCCAAACAGCTCCGGAAGCTTGTTCCGGGGGGTGAAGGCATGGAAATAGGGAGCTTATTGGAAGAAACTGCACATTACATAAAGTGCCTTACCACCCAGGTACAGGTTATGGAAAATATTCTCCATTTTTACTCTCCTTAATATATATATATATAGAGAGAGAGAGAGACCTATACCATAATATGCTAGCCACCCTATAGATATATATGTTTGTACATACATACATATATATATATATACTATCTCAATATGTATTCCTCTCTTAATTTCTATCAGTATATATGCTCTCTCTATCTCAAATTGAGTGTCATAATTCAGAAAATTCATGTGCCGTCAACATGATTTTTAAGACATCCCACTGAAACATCTAAATTGTATTGTACTTAATTCTAAATATGTAAATTGTTCGAACGCCTTGATGAAAATTCCTGTCAAAATCACGGTCTTTAAGATGATACTGGATCTGGGATGGAGGAAGCATGTTATATATATTTATAGACAAATATATGTACGTACAGAATTAACTCATACGAGGAGAGAAAGATAAGGTCTTGATTGAATTTTGGGTGGTAAGTATCTAGAGTATACATACTCATACAAGGTGAGGTGCAGATATATAGCTGAAAAGTACTGCAATCTAGTTTGCAACATGTAAATAAATAAATTAGCTTTACTTATGTACCACTCTTGATTAGGAGAAAATAGTACTCTGTAAATTAGATTTATAAATGATTTATATATTTGTGATAAAATAATTTGATTTCCTTATTATTGGTGTATATAAACCTGTACATTATTTTGGGATTTTATATCTCTTTCTTTTACTAGATCAAGGTTTTATATATGCTGCTTTTTTTGTTCTTGTTGTTTTTCCGTCTTATATATATATATGGTTGATCAGCTTAATTAAAACACAAATACAGCTACCAAATTAACTTAATTAATGGATTTCTTTATATAATTATATAGGAGGAATTAATTAATTAGTTAGTTAAGCTGATTTTTAGATTGGAGTGTTGCAGGGATATATATATATATAGACTATATATAGCTACACAGTAGGCTATAGCGACGATTTTTCAGGGTTATAGCGGTTTGCCTGTCGCCATAGATATTTTGTCCATAGCGACGGACAAAACATCACTATAATCCTAAAAAACCGTCGCTATAATTTATTGTGCATTACATATATATATATATGTTAAGTGCGGGGGAGAGGGGGGAATATATATCATGCATGTATGCATGAGATCATGATCTTTGTTTGTGCATGGTGTGAGATTATTTATTTAATGATTTTCCTTAATTAGGTACTCGATCACTAACTAACCCAATTAAGTTTATAATATGTTTTGTGAAACTGAATAAACTTTTTTGAGAAAATTACTATAGTACGTACTCTTAGCTAGCTAGCTAAGTAGTATATATAGCTTACCTACCTAGCTAGACAAGACAACTGATTAGTCCAAGTAACTAACACTTAATTATTCTTTCTTAATTCAGTTCAATATCAACCAATAAATTACTCAACTATTTCTTGCTTAATCTATCTATAGGCTTTCATTTGTATGTACGTATCTGGTGACATATATATCATGAAACTTGACGGAATCATTTCGTCACAATGCCTATATGTGATGTGAGTGCATATTGGTTATTTTGAGGAGGATCAGTACTAAACAATATATATATATAATCTTATAATATAATTTCTACTACCTTCTAATTAATTACTCTTTTCTTTTCTTGATACTTTTCCTTATTCATGAACTTTTATACATAAGCGTTTTGTCCAGTTGACAAGTAACAACAAAATATTAATCTGGATGCTTGGTTATTTTTCTCAAATTTTATAACGTCTTAATTAAACTCATGAAACATTATGTATATACAGCAAACAAAATTCTAAGTTCACAAGAAGATAGTACCAAACAAATAATCGAATTGATGATATTTAATTAATTATGAGTTAGTAGGATCGATGACCAATTGAAACAAAAGAATAATCACATAATCCTTCCATATGAAAATGAGAGTCGTCATATTCATTTTTAATTCCCCCTGGAATATTAATTAAGGTTGGATATATATATATATATATATATATATATATATGTGTGTGTGTGTGTGTGTGTGTGTGTGTGTGTGAAAAAACATATAGAAAAAACTATCTTCCTGACAAAGGGAGTATAAAGATATAGGAGGTATTAGATACGCCCACACAAGACGGACGAGATCATTGGCTTTGTAATGCTACCATAGTTTCTTCTTCTCTTATTAACCTATTATAAATACGTGAATCAAGAATTGTATCTGCATGCAAGAAATAAAGTTTCATAATTGTTCTAAAGAAAGTTATTGTCTTAAAATCAATCTAACATATAATTTAAGTATCATTTTAAATGACATCATATCCCTCAATTTCACAAAAGTAATTTCATTTGCAAATTTTATAAATTTTAAATATATATATATATATATATATATATATGTTTCATGTTTATATGTTTAATTTAATAGTGATGTCATCATAATAAAAGAGTGAGATACAGAGTAAACTTGAGCACATAATTACATCCCTTACAATATCACCAATAAATGGGACTAGTTTTTTAACAAAAAAATAAATAATTAACAGACGGAACTCTCTGGAGGAAGAGAGAGTATTATTAAACCTAGCTAACTAGTACTGTATGAGTGTAGAGAAAGTCTACTAGCTATCCACGGTATAAAATGAGTGAAGAGAGAGAGAGAGAGTATTATTAGTGTGTATATATATTTAATTTAAATAATTATCGATATATATATATATATACACACACACGCACACACAGAAAGACAGTATATTACTCGTACATGATTAAACTCTTCAAGTTTAGATAATATCCGTTTAATCGAGTTTGGACTTGCTCGAGTAATATCTGCAAGTTCGGGTGTAAATTATCTTCCCTATATATATACACACACACACACAGAAAGGCAGTATATTACTCGTACATGATTAAACTCTTCAAGTTTAGATAATATCCGTTTAATCGAGTTTGGACTTGCTCGAGTAATATCTGCAAGTTCGGGTGTAAATTATCTTCCCTATATATATATATATATAATGAATTATGGCCAACTTAAGCCCATTGAACGTCTCAAATCTATTGGAAACACCTTAGCGGGCTAGCTGGTTGATCGTCTCTTCATAAACTAGCAATAAAAAGTCCAAGGCTTCATTTGGTTTTGTTCTTAAATAAATAATTTGCAAAGTTATATCTTTAAAGTGTACTTTGTATTTATTTCCATTTATGAAATATAATATTTTTTACTTAGAAATACTTTTTTAAGTAGTTTGTAATATTAACTATGTATTGATATTTTTTTAAAAAATCATTTTTCTATGTTTAATCACTTGTATATATCCCTTTATATATAATCACTTTTCCGTGTTTAATTTTTTAACAAAAAACATTTTTTTGTTTATGTTTTTGTTTTTGTTTTCTAGGAGACAATTATGAGTTTCAATTTTTATCTTAATATTTTGATAACTTTTATGTAATATTTTTCCATCTAATACAATAATTGTACTTATTAATTTTTGAAAATTGTGTTTTATCTTTGTAATAGGCTCAGGGGCAAAATGGATAACTAATAAATAAAGACTGGGATCTCATTAATTTAGGATCTATAAATTAGTCACTTTTTTGTCCAATTACAGTTTATTAGAATTATTCCAATTTATTGGAATTTTACACACACACACACACACACATATATCAACACCCTAAAACTATTGCTTCCGTTGTCCAATTCCAATAAATTGATAATATATATGCCATTAAACTATTTTTTCCTATTATTATTATTATTATTATTATTATTAAAAGGAACATTTTTTGTGATAGACAGATCCCTTTATGGATTAGTTTATAGTACTAAAGTGTGATTAGATAAACACTTTTTAACAGTTTTATGAGTTCCTCTTTATGTTAAAAGGTGACGTACGTGCATGATGTTCAATTTTATTGATTAAACTTTTCCCCCTGGTGTTTAATTTGCGGCCATTAGTAATGATTACTGATTAGATATTATACATTTTATTTATATTTACTTTATAAAATGTATGAATTTTAAGAATAGACTCTTAAAATTTGTAGCCCCACGGGATTAAACAAAAAGAACAATAAGAAAAGAGAAATTTTAACCATCCATGCATCGATCTTAAGTATTGCGGGTTCCCTGATATACAATTAAGATGTATAGGGTGCATTGCATGTAAATAAACCGAATTATATATTAATTGAAGTACGTGACCAAACATGTCATCAAAGTATTTAGTAATTTGATATTGATTGTGATATTTCATATTTATTTATTGAGTAGCCAGGCCCATCCCACTTATTATTTTGTTTTGTACTAAATTTCAAAAAATGTCCTTTGCTAGTTGCTCACCATCTTATAAATATGGAAATATCTAATTAATCTAAGCACAATATACAGTAATAAAATAAGTATTTAGTAATATGAGAGTACAAATCAAATCAAATCAAATATGAACTTTTAACAAAGGAGTTCATTCGGCTTAACTGCACAAAAAATAGGAAGGACATAATTTACATCCTTTCTTTTTTTCTTTTTTCTTTTTAAATTTTATTAAAACAGTCGCTTTCTCAGCTCTTCCTTTGACATCTGGCATGCAAGTGCAGGCAATATTTAAAAACCACGCACACTCGTTATAGGTAAAGTTTAAAATAATACTATGAACATAAACTATATATAAAAAATTATGCCCGATATATATAATTATATGTGTTAGTTTCCCATATAGTAGGAGGCATATTACTTTGCCTTCAGCATATTGTTTGTTTGTTTGTTTGTTTGCCGTCGATGCAGATTCCAGATGAGATGAAGAAATGTCTTTATAATTAACAAACTAAAAGAGCACCATCGCAGTATTTTTTAGGATTTACCGGAGGATTTAGATAATTTTTTGATGAGGGACTACTACTTACCAGCACTAAAAGTAACTCCACACCTTACATTATATCCAAAGACTTTGACATCACCATCATATTGCTATAGTTTTGACATACCATTATTATTCACTAACTTAACTGCTTGAAGAATCAATGAATGATTGTTCAGCCAATAAACCCTATCAGAACAATATCTACACCTAAAATCTTAAAACCTTGCAACATTTTAATCACTTTCAGGAAGTATATATATCCCCTTATTGTGGAAATAACATATTCTTATTTTCGCTTTATACTAGCTACCCGTACCCAAAAGGCAGTTCTTCATAATTTTTCTTCCTACTTCTTTCCCTTTTCAACCCAAGTATATTTTACACAAAGGGAATTTTTGTAGTATTTAGTTTTTTCCCTTTTCTTGCATAAATACAACAGAGAATGGCAATCAAAGATTTGATGGATTCTTTTTTTCATAAACAAAGCCCCGATATCTTCAAACCAAATTAGACCAGCCTATCTGAGCAGTGACAATCACAACTTCCTGACTTAGCTAACAAATCTTTTTTTATAGTTAGTTTTGCATATTGAGTATTCAAATTCTGTTCTCATAGCTGTCTAATAATCCATACCAGAGTATAAATTAAGAGGTTTATATTGGAGTGTGAATGTAATACTATACCTGCAAAGAAAGTAACAAATAAAACTTTATTATCAAATATTCCTAATGAGTTCTTACACCTCAATACCTCATTAAATTGAAAACAATACAGCAATCACTGATAGCAAAGATTTTTTAGAAACACCAAGAAGATACCAACTGATGCCAATAATTAAACTGATAATGACTTCACGAAAATAACAGGAAAGAGCATGACCTATACAGAGCAAAAGGCCATAAAATAAACTCATTATATATTATTTCTTCCACAAGAGAATTATGTATGTCTCATCAACTAAAAATTACACTACAAAAAGATATTTGATTCAAGTAAACGTTTATGTCTATATTCATAATGAATTCAACACAGAAAACAAACTCTAGCAGGTTGATCACTTGATAATTAACCTTGATCTGATGCTCCCATCCGTATTCTTCTGTATTTTAACCCATATAACACACCAACAAAGTTTCACATTTTTCTTGATTACCTTCCTCTCAGAAAAATTCACCAATAAATGTTGAAGCAACAGGAGTTGGCAAGATTAATTTGCAGACTCTGCACTATACCAAAAACTGCAAGCAAGCACACTGGAATAAAGCGTAGGACCTGCTAATCCAGACTCTCTGTAGACATGTACATACAAGGAATTGAATATCCATGACTTGATTGAGCTATTGTGCAAAACCTGCTTCATTGCCACCTAACAACTCATTAAATAGCCCTTGCCAAATCTTTATGATCAAGTTGGTATCTGAAATTTCCAGATGAAGTCTGCAAAGAAAAACAGAAGAATAGATCAGCACAGTTAATTCTATGAATGACAACATATATATAACTGGACTACTATAACATAAGGCCACAGTCCAAAGCTAAATCAAGCATACAACGATCATAATTCATATCCAAGACTTAAAAGCTCTAATGGCACATAATTTTTTAAAATCTGACACACTGACTAAATTAAGCTGCTTAGTTAAATTTTGATTTGACATAGGGTAAAAATACAAGGCTTCTGACTCCTTGCTTAACCCCTCCTGTTTCACATTGTCATCAAATATAATACAATGATGGATCCTTCAAATTTCTACAACTTTTCAGAAGGGAATTGATATTTTCATAAGAGAAACTGATACTTCGGCAAGGCTTTCCTCACATGCATAACAAATGAGACCCACATTCATGTGAGAAAGCCATGTGAAAATATCAAATTTTGCTTGTGGAAATAACACTACCCGAATTGAACCACAATCCTACACTTCAATAGTAAGAACCCTGCATTTGGGATCATGAAAATGGAATTAGACTCTAAAAAGAGCATAAATTTCCTGGTCCCAAACACAGACCAATAACTTTTCTCATTAATTGCCTGGTCAAAATCAGCAATTTCAATAAACCCAAACACATAATTTTCAGTTTTTATAATCTAGAACCCTGAATTGAGCAATGAAAATTTAGCAAAAAGAAAAAAAGAATTGAGCAATGAAAGAAGAACAACCTTAGAAGCAGCAGGCTTAGTAATGCTCCTAACACCCTGAAGATCTGGCAACTGAACAGCCAAACAATCCCTCGGAGTTTCAAAGGAAGAGAGAGAAAATTGCTTAGAAACAACACCAACATCAAAGTAAATCAATCCAGAACTTGGAACATCAACCCGAATTTCCTTGACAGGGAACCACAAAAATAAATCTTGGGCCGAAATACCCGTCAACCCATCGATCTTCCCGATAGTCAAAGTACCCGAAACGTTTCGATCGTAGTGCAATTCATTTTCAAACTTGGCATTGCAAGCTTGATCCAAATGGACATGGAATCTCCCAGAATCACCAAGGCTGAAGTCTGTAACACCCTTTGGGAGTAAACCCATGGGCAAACCGTGTGATTTAAGCACATCATAAATTGATGCTGATGATGATTCAGAACTTGAAAAACAGAAATGGGTTGAAAATGAAAGAATTGAGAAGACTATAATATAGAATTGAGGAATCATGATGGGTTTTTTTTTGGGTTGTGTTAGAGCATAGGGGATTGATTCTGGGTTCGTGAGATTATAGGGCAAGAAGCTGGTTGGTGGGGTTGTGGGTTTTAAGAGAAAAGGGGATTTGGGGTTAGGGTTTAAGGAGAATGGAGTAAAGAGATTGAAAGAGTAGGAGAGAATAGTGTTGTGTTGCCACTTGCCACTTGCCAGCAAGAATACAGAGAGGATTATTAGGAGAAAGATCAATTATTGGCACTAATTGTGGGGTCTTTCGGACAAAGAGCTGTGATCCTCTGCATTTCAAATGTAGAAATAATTTAAAGCTAATGACAATGAACTCATTTCTTAATTTTTATGGGATTTTGACCAAATTAAACGTAATTCTGTTAAAAACTAGCTACCTCTTTTCACTCCTTTAAATTTGATTTATTAAATTTGTATATTTTTATTAAAGGAAATAAACAAAGAAAGTTAAGCATTCAATTCCAGCTATTTGATTTATATTACGTTCAATATAGCAACAACAACAACAAAAAAAGGATTTGTTTTAATTATGGTATTGTTTTTTTTCTTTTTTTAAGTTTCACTTTTTGAAAAATGCAATATAATGAACACATTTTACATTAAGAAAACACTTATTTAAGTGAAAAACTGAATTTAAAACCTACTAATCATATTATTTTAGTCTCAACTTTTATGTTAAAACCTTATCGACTTATAAAAGTTGATAGGCCCTCTAATCCTCCGTCTTATGTTTAATTTAATACTCCCTCCGTTTCAAATTAATTGCTTAATTTTGACCATTTTAAGTCAAATTGACTATTTTTAGAACTAATCTTTTTATTATTTTTGCTAAAATATAAGTGAAGAGATTATAACCAAAAGAAAGTATATACAATTTATTACTAACTCTAATTTTTATAATTTTAGAAATATATTTATATATGCTTAATTATTAATTCTAAAAATAGTCAATTTGACTTAAAATGGTCAAAATTGAGCAATTAATTTGGGACGGAGTGATACAATTATCAAATATTTCAAGCCCGATTAATACCATAAGTAGTCCATCCTATGTTTAATCTAATATAATTATCAAATATTTCAAGCCCCATTGATACCATAAGTAGTGTGTTGTCGAATATAGAGTGAGATAGTTGGAATTAAGTCCATTTAGTAGCGTGGGAGAAGAGTGCTGATAATTTAATAGGCATGACATGAGACGTTGAGTGATAAGTACAACATGACATGAAGAAGAAAGATATTAGACGACATAACACATTTGGGAGAACCAGCGAGTGGTTAAAGTAGGAGAGACAAAGAGAGAGAAAAAGAAAGAAAGAAAGAAAGAAAGCAGCAAATTTTGTTTGGACAGATATGTGCACAGAATTTGGCTCATTTCTCACCAGGTAGCCGCCAGCCATTAGGCCCTAGCTAGCTAGCTAGTCCTATTAATATATTCCTTCCTTTTAAAATTAAAAATATAATTTAATTTTTAAAATTAAATAATGACATAATAAATTTTAAATTAATATGAATTTATTTAATTTTAATTATTATAATTATTATAATTATATAGTATTTAATAAAAATTATTAATTATAATATTTATTTTATTTTTTATTTTTATAAGTTATACCAATTTTAAACTTTAAAATATCGTCACTTGACGTTAAAAATCAAATTATATCTCTAATTTTGAAACCGAGAAAATACTACTAACAATTTAAGAATTAATGAATGTATATGTATATCTATATTATACCTTCTTCTTTTTTTATTAATATTTTTTTTCCTCTTTTACCTCCATAACTTTAGATATATGTTCTTTTTAATTTAAATTTTTTTTTATCTTTTTATTTAATTCTTTAAATTTTATAAAATTTTTATTTTATTTCATATAATTTATACATACAACACATATTATAAGGCTTCTAGTATATATAGATGTTATACGTATATATGATATACACATCGCTGTAAAAGCATGTGATGATAAGGCTGGCCGGCTTGATTATATTTACAGATTTTGTCTACACATCTATACTTCTATTGATATATACAAGCAAAAATGTTTTCAATAATTATTCTTTTGAGTGTAACATTTTAATTCTATAACATGACATGCGGAATATTTTGATGTATGTATAAGAATTTAAATTATTATTATTTATATTTTTAATTATAATTTTTTTAGATGAATTTATAGTGGACTAAGATAATTCAAGAAGATACTATTAAAATAGTGCACTGGGCTTTATTATGCTATAATTTATTTTAGACTTGAAGTTTAACCTAAGTCGTTACATATGGTATCAAAGTCGACTCTCGAAAGTTTGAATCAGGTCATCTGATCAAGTTGCTAGAAGTAGCAATATGAAGGCGGACTTAATAGGCCGCTGGTATTATCTCACAATAAGTAGAGAGGCAAAGTTTTTGGGTTGCGTAGTTATGTGTTTGGCTTGAGCCGACCCTCAAAAGTTCGAATCGAGTCATTCAATCAAGTTATCGAAAGTGGAGACATGAAGGCGGGTTTAGTAGGCCGCTAGTACCATAACGGCAAGAGAAACAAAATATTTGGGTAGTGTGATTATGTGTTCGGCCTGACGGAGACGTTAGGTATTTAAGTGGGAGAGTTTATAACATCTCAGTCTCACATCGTACATAATATGTAAGATATATTTAAATATGACATTTTGAGTGAGCCTATAATGAATTAAAATAGCTCAAAAAAATATTATTGAGATAACACATTAAATTTTATTATATTATAATTTAATTTAAACTCAAGATTTAAGCCGGATGGTTACGTTGAACATATTGAATGTTTTTCTTCAGGGCTATGGACGGTTAATATTTTAGACTATACAAGGCATTAATTAGGCAAGTCTATATACATTCGGTCAAAATAACCAACTAGGCCACGTTAATGTCCCCTGCCGGCCTAAGTTGCATGAATAGTTTAGAAATTTAAATAAAATTAATTATTTATCCATCAAATAAATTCTCGTGCGTGATATAATATAGATTAAGGTTAATTAGCCAAAGCTAGAAATGTAATTTATCCATTCATTTATTTTTCTATCAAGTGTTTTATATCCATTCATTTAGGTCTCAGCAATGCTTCACAGCATGCATTAATTAATTGTGCCAAAACTAATCAAGGATTAGTTGTAATTAGTACATTCTCCCTAGCATGCTTAGGCCGGGCATGGATGATTAATTTACAACCCCATTAGCAGGCAAATAATTATGAAGCAAACCCATTTATCCTTTTAATTGTCTCCTTGTTTATAGGTATATATTATTACTCCACTACCTAATAATTTACATTTCAGATTTAATTATTCATTCCGCTTCAAGCCTGTATTCCTTAATTTAAAATTTGTGTGTCAAGAATACGTTACACATAATACTAATAAGTTTAGATTTATCTTTGACAAAATTGAAGATATATATATATTTGGTTTAGATTTTTTGTGTCCAGATATATAGGATTGGGGAATATTAATATAATAAGAGGACGGAGCATGGCCTAATGTTGAAAATGGTGTGACCAAAAAACGCAAGGGCTGAATGAAAAAGAAGAAGGCTGCTTCCATTCTTCTGTATATGGGCCTTGGATTAAAATGTTAAGTTTAGAGTAAGGGGGGAAATCAGACAAAGCCCAAAGCCCACTTTGGTAGAAGATTTAAACTGATTTCAAAAGTGGCACTGGATTGGATTCGGAAAATAGCACATAAATTAGAGGGAACGGGTATAAGCTAAGCAATGGTTGGTTGCGTATAGTCTTGGGTTCTCTTTGTTTCATTTTAGTGTCAAGATCTAAATTTAGATGGCGGATCTGCATAAGCTTAATCTAGTAGTAAAAGATAAAAGAAAGGGAGAAAGAGAGAGAGAATTTTCTTAATAAGTGTGTATTTTGAAATTAATACAAATAAAATGGGACTGAAGAAGTAATCAGTTATTATGATATATTTAGTACTCCCTCCGTCCCAAATTAATTACTCAGTTTTGACTTTTTAAAATCAAATTGACCATTTTTAAAACTAATCTTTTTACTATTTTTGCTAAAATATAGGTTAAGAGATTATAACCATAAAAACGTATATACAATTTATTACTAACCCCAATTTTTATGATTTTAGAAACATATTTATATATGCTTCATTATTAATTCTAAAAATAATCAATTTGACTTAAAAAGGTCAAAATTGAACAATTAATTTGGGACAGAGGGAGTATTTACTAATATATCTGAATTGTTATTAATAAAGATAATGTAATGAATATTTATTATGTAGAGTTGCAGAAAAAGTGTAATTATAGAGATGAGTCAAATATGTTAAGAGTATTTTTACTTTTCTAGTATTTCTTTCTTTCTTTCTTTCCTAAGAAGAAATGTAGTTGTTATTTTAGTCTTCAATGCTTTCCTAAACGCTTAAAAAACAATTGTGAAAAATATGTAGGCGTAATTAGACAGGAAGCAACTCTTTTATATCATATCAGAGCCAGGTTTCGATCCTGGGACCTGTGGGTTATGGGCCCACCACGCTTCCGCTGCGCCACTCTGATTTGTTGTTTTGTAATGGTTACACTATAATAGTCCTGGGAAAAACAGACTCATTTCCTGTCTGCCAACTTGCAAGAAGGCACTGATTGCTGCCTTTTGTGGGTGACTCGATCACACGTCGGACGTGCCCATTGCTTCCTCCTCTTTATAAGCTTTAAATTCTGTTCAATTACGTCAAGATAAGATTAGTAGATAACTGCATCTGCATGCACCCAATTGTTGGTTGTTCATAACTGATAACATGCATGCCAAGTTGATGATGTTACGTTATATATATATATATATATGCATGAATGAACTGAATTAATTTTATCACCACGTACCATTTATATATTTTATATGTCTTAAACTATCAGTCGACTTATTATTTATTTATTTATTTATGTATGTATTAAAAAAAAAAAGCAAATGGATTTCATTCATTCATTCATTAAAATATATAGAATTCTTAGAGTTAAAACACGGCAATCCAAAAGGTTTAGATCGATTAGGCCATGAATAAACAGATAATTGTCAAATGGATTGTAGAAATTAAATTATGAATTTGGTGTGGTGCCTGCCATCTTACCATGAGCTTACGCCTCCGTCTTCAACTTATACATACTAGCTAACTAGTATAAAAAACTTTTGATGTACGTAGAGATCGATATCAACCAACTTATAAAGGTACTATGCACAATTGCTCCCGATATCTTAATTCTCTGACAAATCTGAAACCCCACTGATCATAATAAAATATAATGATAAATTTGAAAACCTATTTGACTAAATAAAATAAATCTTTTGGTAACATAAATAATAATAATAATAATAATTTAAAAATGTATCAAATTATTTTTTTTTAAAAAAATCAATAATAATTTTTATATAATTAAAACAAAGGGAGTACACGACAGCAAATTAAATAAAAGTAAACGCATCAATTAAACAAACCTATTACACAAACCTTTGTCCTATGTATGATCATCACTCTTACACTTACGAGCCGAATTGAAACAAGCTAGCTAGGTTTAGTAAAAAAAAAATGTATAGAACACTCCCAAAAGCATACTAGCTAGCTAGTGGCTACAAACAAATATGTACAACCGACAGCATAAGCACAAGAACAAAATAGTATGGGGGAGCTTTTACGAAATCCATTGTTAATGGACATATATCAATTAATACGGCCGGTCGTTGTTAATTGGCCCTGCTTCAAAAACGTCCCTTTTTCTTCTTCTTTTTTTCTTATATATATATATATATATATAGAGAGAGAGAGCGGATCAGGTGCGGGATCCCGCACCTTGTTAAAATGCGGAACTTTTTTTTTTTTTTTGCTATTTTTTTTTAAAACAACTAAAAAAAAATAAATAAATAATTATGGAACTGAAATTTTTACATAATACAGTGTTTTGAGCGTGATTTGGATACATATAACAAAACATGTATTTACAGGCTGCACAACTGTACATACATGTTTTGTTATATGTATCCAAATCACGCCCAAAACACTGTATTATGTAAAAATTTCAGTTCCATAATTATTTATTTTTATTTTTTTAGTTGTTTTTAAAAAAAATAGCAAAAAAAAAAAAAAAAAAAAGGCCCGCATTTTGTTAAAATGCGGGATCCCGCCACTGAGCCGTGTCCTATATATATATATATATATATATATATATATATATATATATATATATATAGCATATACATTCAAAAACGTGCCTTTAACTTGACCTATGCTAAAATGATGGAGATGTTGATCTATAGGCCAAGATATTAATTAATACTGTTGTTACCTTTATTTATGAGTGTTGCTATAAGTGACCAAAATTAGGAGCTACATGTAATCATGTCAATATTATTCAAATAAGAAAGCAAAAAAAAAATAACAATAATGACAGACAAAAAAGAAGGTGATTCAAATGGCGTCGTTTTGTTAATTGAATACACTTTTTTTCTATAAAAAGATAATTATAATTTTTTAAAATATTATTATTATTAAAAACACCACATGCAAAAATTCAGGCTAACCCTTACTTCATGTGTCCTCGTAATAAAATGAAAAATGATCTCCTTAATAACTTTTTTTTAAAAAAAAAAAGAAAAGAAAAGTACAGGTGTATTGTCAAAGATTGTAATCCGTTTATACACAATTTTATTCTTTTATATTCCGTATAGTTGCGGAGATGTATAAGAATGTTCGTACTTCTCAACTCATTAATTTATAAAACATCAGCTTTAAAGAAATAATAAATTTCACAATATTGTCATTAATACCATAACAGTGATTTAAATGAATTTGTGGACCGCACAAAGTTATTACTCCCTCCATTCTTTTTAAATAGTTGAAGAAAATTCAAAGATTAATTAATGTTTTGTCCGTTGATCAAAACAAAGATAAAATCTCAATGTTATTCTTCTAAACTTTATTAGAAAATATATATAAAAAAGATTAATATTTAGTGTGAAAATAATATAAAATATTAAGTCATTAAAACTTCTTTAAAATCAATAAATGACAGTTAAAAAAAAGTAACATATTCTACTCTTTAAATGGAGGGAGTATTAAATATGATGGTTTTATTTAATAAACAGCCACAATGAATAACTGTACTGTCCAAATATTTACTGCCCCCGTTCTATTTCATTTTAAAAAAAGAGCCAACGAATGTTCAAATTTACCATTTTGTGTTTTGTAAGAAGCATATTTATTTATGCCTTATGCTTAACCTATTACAAAAGTACAAGTGTTAAAGGGGGGATGGATTTGCTCGGCAAAACTATATTGGAGAGCGTTAATGAGATCACCAAGCAATAAGCATTAGGACAGACGTCTTAGGCTTAATATATCTGCCAAAATGTGCCTTTGGTGTCACATTGGGAAAACTTTTAATATAATGTTGTGATAAAAATTGAAAACATCAAAAAAAAAAAAAGAATCTTCAATCTTGACAAAAAAAAATGGAGACATTCTAACTTTAATGAATTGCCACTATCAAACCTTATTAACAACAAAGTTTAAAATATAAAACTATTATTAAATATAGTTCTTGATTTATATTTGCACTAGTAATAACAAGCAAAATAGAAACATATGAAAATAAAAATAAATAAGAAGTGTAATAATAAAAATAGAAACAATTACAAACCTTTGAATATGTAATTTATTATGTTTTAAGTTTTTCACCTATATTTTCTTCTCTGACATACACAACAAATCTTGAAAATTAGTCGGGCCAAGCAGACAATAATATTGTTAAATTTTAAAAAATAATATTATGTGTACCAATTGTACTCAAAAAATTGTGCATCAAAAGTAGGACTTATATATTGCTTACCAATAAAAATATGTAAAACATTCAATTGTAAATTTTACTCTTTATTTTTTCTCTTACATAACTTTTTGTGTATAATTAGCGTCCTTACTATTATTCAAATTTTAACACTTCTATAATAAACTCAAATTAGAAAAAATTAGGGTGGCATTGTCAGTACACGATTCACACGTGAGGATAAAAAGGTATTATTGCATTTTTATTTTTTTATTGCAATCCCATTCCCCGATCCCAGTCACCCCAGTCACCAGAAACATCATTATTTTGACTTTAATATTCTGATCCCACACCGTGATGATGGGGTTTTATTTAGATAAATTTGATTAGATTCATGCTCGAAATTTATTTCGGACTCAAATCGATTTTTGAAAACTTAAGTTGAGTTATCGGTCCGAATTATTGAAGTCAGAAATATCAAAGACAAAGATAAATTAAAAAATTATTAAATTAATAGTTTAAAATTTTATTTAAATAAATTTAATTTGATTTAAATTCAAAAATTGACCCGAAATTTATTTCACACTCAATTCGAGTCTTAAAAATTTGCGTCCGGTGATCCACTCAGATGAACGAAAGTGGGGATATAAAGAGGCAAAAATATGTGAACCGTATGCTATCAAGTTGAATCCTATTCGACCCGATAGTTACGCCCACAATCCAGATCTTTACTTTAATTTCGGCCAATTCTTTTTGTAGGTGAGTGCAATTGTCGGCCAATTCAGTGTCCGCTATTGGATCTCTCTCTCTCTCTCTCTCTCTCTCTCTCTCTCTCACACACACACACACACACACACATATACACACACTACAACACATTTTTTATCAGTCTTTCTGACCTTGTAAGCAAACAATTGAAAAGATGAGGACCCATCAAGATAAACCAGTATTTAAGGAACCTCCGATATTAGTTTATTCAAAGTGCAAGGCAACTCTCCCTTTTTCTCTCTGGAACAGATTAGATTAGACCATATGAGCTCACTGAACATGGGAAACACTGCTCTTTTATTCAACATAACATTGTCCATTTACATTTTATTCAGCTTTGCGGTAACACAATCGGCCCCTGAAAGTGCTTTAGTCACACAGCTTCCTGGGTTCGATGGAACTTTCCCTTCCAAACACTATTCTGGGTATGATTAGTCTTTTTGTGGTTTTATATTTAAGTTATTTTTCTTTTTAATTGATTAGTTTCTACATATGTTCACTCCACTTTTCTGGGTTTTCATTTGTAGGTACGTGCCAATAGCTGGAACAAGCGGGAAGAAATTATTTTACTACTTTGTTCTTTCTGAAAGAAATCCGCTAGAGGATCCAGTGGTTCTCTGGCTCAATGGCGGGCCGGGTTGCTCCAGCTTTGATGGATTCGTATATGAGCATGGTATGCACAACGCCATAATATGAGTTTCTCTCTGTAATTTAATATCATATAATGTTGATGAGAATATAACGATAAGGTCTATTTCTGACTCCTATAATTCAATATTTTGGGTTAAAGAAAGAAGATTGATTGAAATTTGAAACCTTGTATTTATTATATCGACTTATTAGAACTACTTTATTGAGTTGAAGTGGACATATTTCCTGTGATTGTTCAGATTAATTATTTTAAGAGTGAATTTGGCTTGAATGGATATTTGGAATGATTTTCATCACTAAATGTTTCCTGTTATTGTTCCATTTCTCTTCATTTATGTAGTTTAGATCCTTTCAGTACTTGTGAATTTGATTACTGTGGAATGAAATACATAAATTCACTCAATTTTAGTTGCTTTTGAAAATTGAAATGAATCTTCTTCTGTTTTTTTTTTTTTGGTTTTTGTTTTTTGTCTTTCTTATAACCATGATTTACTCAGTTTCCTTTCTAAAGATTATCATTTGGATGTTTTTTTTCCTTTTTGGCCTAGGATAGTAGTTTCCTGACTTTTGATCCCTTACATCATCTGTTGTTTATCTGAGGGCGCATCCCATATAATGGGGGCTTTTCCTTTATTATACTCCCTTTGCGCCATGAAAATAGTATCATTTGCAAAAAAAGATAAAAAAATAAAATTTGTTCCACATAAGAAATCCACTTTTTATTTATAGTAGTATAAAATGATACATTATCTTCAAGTTTGACATCATAATACATGGAACAAAAACACATCCTTCATAGTTGCAAATTTTGTTACGGAATACAATGTCTATATATGGTGTACCAAGTCAACCACATGTTGTTACTCTCGTCGATTAGCTACTTTATTTTCTTAGACATTTTTCTTGGACTAATTTGTAGAATAATCTTTTGATTACATTCTGCAGGTCCCTTCAGTTTTGAAAAGGGAAAGTCACAGGGAAGCCTTCCAAAGCTTCATCTCAATCCATACAGCTGGTCCAAGGTTATAACTTATTTATGAATTAAACTGCATATATTTTGCTTCTCTGTGGGTCTTTTTCTCATTATTAAAGACATTTAATATTATTGGATAAATATTTATGGTTTTACTTAATTTTCAGTTTTGCATTCCATTTGTTTTCTTAATGAAATCGTGTGCTGTTGACTATTACTTGCTAGGTTTCCAATATTATATATTTGGACTCTCCTGCTGGTGTTGGATTTTCATACTCAGGAAATAATGCTGATTACATTACTGGAGACCAAAAGACTGCCTATGACTCACATACATTTCTCCTCAAGGTATCTTTTGAATAAATGAAGCAAGAACGTAAAAGAGCGTAAAAAGTTTGAATATTTTATTTAGTGATTTTATATCCTGGAGTGTTTATTTTCTACAATCTGCTGCTTGTGGCTAGTGGTTTGAGCTGTACCCAGAGTTTCTTGCAAACCCCTTTTTTATAACTGGTGAATCATATGCTGGAGTATATGTTCCAACTCTGGCCTTTGAAGTTGTTAAAGGTATTTCTTCTGATATTTAAGCTGCATACATGCTGGGAGAAAGAAACCTAATTTGAAGTTATGGATCTTTTATAGGTATTGATGCCAGTGTAAAGCCTGTACTCAATTTCAAGGTATGTAATTTGAAACACTGTCCTGATCAATATTAAGTCTTTAGCTGCAGCCTTAATATGCTGTATACAGGGTTACATGGTGGGAAATGGAGTTACAGATGATGAGTTTGATGGTAATGCTCTTGTTCCGTTCGCTCATGGGATGGGTCTCATCTCAGATGATCTCTTTCAGGTGATTGGATTCTTTGGGTTTGATCATTGGCATAAAAGATTACTTTTAATAAATATGGATAAAAGCTCTATACACCTCTCTCATACTATCTGCTATGAAGATGATGAGCATCTGTATCACTATAGTCGTTGCTGTTTGAAGATATTGATGTGTCATTACTTTTACAGTTTTACGATCTGGTCCTTGAAAATTACTTTTGCTATTAAAGGGTACACGATAGTTATATAGCCTAATTGAAAATTATGAGTGCTAGTTTTTCATAAAATTGGTGCTTTATTGATATCAACATCAAATTCAAAAGTAAAGTTTTAGAAAGTTAACTTTCACCACCTTGTTTCACTGCAACATTTATCTGATACTTCATGCTACATGCGACAGGAGGTTATTACTGAGTGTAACGGAAATTATTATAATCCTGCCAGTGCCAATTGTGAAGACAAGCTTGTGAAAGTTGATGATGTAAGCTACTACCTTGTATTATTTTAGAAAAGGGTTCTCAGATATATTGTTTTCTTACTTGTGGAATTTAACTAAACACAGGACATTGGGAATTTAAACATATATGACATTCTAGAACCATGTTATCATGGCACAGAAAGCAAGATTACAACTGGTACCGAGAGATTGCCACAAAGCTTCAGGAAATTAGGTGAGACTGAAAGACCTCTTCCTGTGAGAACGAGAATGTTTGGCCGTGCATGGCCTTTACGAGCTCCGGTGAAAGATGGAATTGTCCCAACTTGGCCACAACTTCTTAATAGTGGGAATGTCCCATGCACGGTAAATATTCATTTATTATCGAGAATGGGTTTTAATCTGGTGGTCTTACAATAGTTTTTATTTTTATTTTGTAATTTTTTATTAATTCACAACTTAACATGTCTCTACCATGTGCCTCATTATGGCAGTTGATCCTCAACTTTTTAAACGATTAAATAGGTATTCCTGTTTCATCTCTTCAAACCTGTTGTCATCAACAACCTGGGAGGCTTCCATCTTTCTTATATATAAGCCCCTACTCCACCCTCCCACAGTTTTAACTTTTCGAAATAATGCATTCTAGTAATCTAGTTCAATTTTAAATTTGTTAAGAAAGCAATTTCACGTTACTTTTGCTTATGAATTAGAGAAGGTTTTGACATAGAAGGATGGATGTCATGGTCTTATGGACACTCATCCTCTAAATCTTTAGGTAAAGACTACCTCATCCATTTATGTATCTCGTTCTGTTTAGCTGTTTCTCATAAAATTAATTTTGTTTTTTATATATTTTATACATGATAAAGCAACTTTTCAAAAAGTGCATTCCATTTCCAAACAGGGCTTTCATTACAACTTAAAGAATCATTTTCTTATAGTTCCCTTGTTATCAAAGTGGGTGATATTTGATCATTTCGAAGAAAGAAATTACATCTCTATGAAAGAATAAAAAGAGGTAGTTGGTCATCTTGATATACAATTTTCTAATAAAAGTCAGAAGCAAGACTCTTCTTTCCAAATCTATTAAGACCAAATAGCTTATTTCATCCATGCAGAATTGCAGATACCTTCAGAAAGAGCTCAAGCAATGCATCAAATAAAATGAATTTTTAGCATCCTCTCACAACTACACATTGGGCACCAATGAATATACATTCCAGTTGAAAGATAATTATGGGCTTTGTGTGTTCATGGGTTTCCGTAACCCAGTCCACTGACTCTTGTTTAATCTAGTCAAATGCTCTGTTCCTTGGCTCCAATGCCATAGTATTGCATTTTTCTCTGCCTTTAATGATTGTCTACCTTGTTAGAATTACTTAAAAGCATTTTTATGACTGAAATTCAACATGCAGAATGATGAAGTTGCAACTTTATGGCTGAACAATGAAGCAGTTCGGAAAGCGATCCATGCTGAAAATGTATGGTTCACCATCTCAACTTCTGAATGTTTTTTGAAGCATTGATTTGACTCAATTTCGATTGATACATCAGGAAAGTGTGGCTGGCACTTGGGAGTTATGCACGGGCAGAATTATATTTGACCATGATACTGGGAGCATGATCAAGTATCACAAGAACCTCACTTCCCGCGGTATTCGGGCACTCATATTCAGGTATATTTGCATCTATAATGTCAGTGTACTTTTTTGCTTGGCTACATTAGTGTGAAACACTTATTGCCCAGCATTCAATGAACGGGGTACTGTTGTTCTGAATAATGGCACGGTCTTAAATGTCTTGTGCATTCCACCGTCGATAATGTTTCTCGTAGCCCTTCCTGTTTTGCATGTCCAATCAACCTTGTTCCTATTAACCACTTTACCTCTATCCTTTGCTTGTGCATTACATTGTTAGCCCAAAAAGGCCAAGTGCTGTTGCTCAAGCAACAGTAAGAGTTCAGAATTCATGGCTGAAATTGGGTCAAAACTGATTGCATACAGTCCTGCAAATAAGGCCAAAGATTAGGTGTTAAATGGCTGCTTCTCCCAAACCTCGTGTTAGCACGTCTCTCATTTGAGTACAACCTGCCTCTTTTGTTGCCAACCTTTACACTTCGGGTTTGGGTGGAAAAGTGGCCCTGCAACTACTTGGGATCTACTGGCCGAGATATTCCAAAGTTCCATTCTAGTGCTTCTTACTATGCCATATCTACTGGGAAGTATGACACTTTCAATGACACAAGGCAAATTTGCTCTTTGATGGCTGCGTGACTCTTTCATATGGTTTTCCAGACAGCAACTAGCTTCATAATTAACACCCCTGTACACTGTAGATAGGAAGGTAGCCTCTATGGCACTGAATTGCTCAACACACTTCTTCCGGTGTTTGAACCTATTTTCTCGTGGAAAGTGAAGAATCTACTATTATATCAAAAGAAATTAATGAATCAATTCTGTAGAGAGAGCTAGGAATGTGTAGAGAAGGAAATAATTATGAAGGGGAAAAAAACAATTACAGTTGTTTTATTATGATGAAAATGTATAATCCTTGGACTTCTTTACAACATCATTTGATGGTTTAGTCTAGTATTCTTGATTATTAATGCAAATTAAATTTCTTGGCAGTGGGGATCATGATATGTGTGTGCCTTACACTGGAAGTGAAGCATGGACAAGATCAATGGGATATAAGATTGTGGACGAGTGGAGGCCTTGGACTGCAAATGGACAAGTTGCTGGGTATGAATCTGTTTATGAGATTTTCTTGTTAATTAATATGGTCAATGTTTGGAATATTTTATCATTTTGTTTTTTGTTTTTTGAGTGATTTATTAATGATTCTTTGAGGAATTAAACGACCATAAGAGAAGGGAAAAAACAAACAGAAGGAAGACTCTGTTATGAAAGAAGTGAAAATTTTATAATTCCAGTTTTTACAAATTTAATGGGTGCAGATACATCCAAGGGTACGACAACAATCTTACTTTTCTCACAGTTAAGGTATGCGTCCTTGTTCACAATATTTGTCAATTTTTATAAAATTAAGCAGGCATTTATGCCGGATATTATTAAGCTTGAATGTTTGAATGCATTGTATTTTTGGTAATGATGTTGATGCAGGGATCTGGTCATACCGTGGCGGAGTATAAACCAAAAGAGGCATTGGCGTTTTATACCCATTGGTTGAAGGGGGAAAGAATTTGAAACAGTTATGATTGTGCGCAGAATGAGAAATAAGGAATAATATATTTTGTATTTTTTAATTTAAAAGCCGACTGGATCTTCTTGGCTGAAGACTGATGATCATGGAAGAAGAGAGAGAGATGCAGTAACTTTTTGAATGGAAGGAGCTTGATATGTAGCATTTGTGATGTCCAACGGACTGAACTGATAATATTATTATATTGCATCAGTAAAATCTGTGTGGATAAAGAGTATTGTTCTTAAATTGAATTGTAAGGAGTTGAAAAGCTAATATGTTACTGTAAATGTTTGTTTTTGTTGACAACATTAAAGCATTATTTTATATATATATATATATATATATATATATATATAGTGAAATTTAGTACAACGAGATTTCCTAGCTGAAAAGTTTTTTGAGCTCTTGCTGAATCAGCTGCTGTTCATGCTACCGATTCTTATCCCAAATCTCCTACCACACCTTGGATTGGATTGGATTGGATGGAGGGAAATAAGTAGCTTTCTTACTTGACCTGACCTAAACAAACAATAGGCTTGAAAGAAAAGCCCAATATTGGGAAGCAAGATTCTTGTGGCATTCTTCCCTTCTTTGCGGAGATTTAAAGTTAATTGATTAATTTCAATTTGTTTGTTTCTAAAAAAAATACCTACCAACTATTGTCTATGAGTATAATCTTATATTTTTAACAATAATATTAAATAATTTATTCCTTCTATTCTAAAATTAAAAATACAGTTTGACATTTGAAGTCAACAGTATATTAAACTTTACTAACATTTTGACTTTTGAGATCAAGAAACCGCATATTAAACTTCAAAATTGGTAAAAGTAAATTTAAAATGAAATAAATTTTGTAATTAATAGTTTTTGTTATATACTATATAATTATAATAATTGTATTAACTAAAATTAAATAAATTCACATCAATTTGAAGTTTAATATATCGTCATTTGATCTTAAAAGTCAAATTGTATATATCTCTAATTTTAGAACGAAGAGAGTATTAAAATGAAATAAGTTTTGTGATTAATAATTTTTATTATATAATATACAATTATACTTAATAATTATATCAATTAAAATTAAATAAATTTATTTAATATGTCGGTTGATTTTAAAAATTAAATTGTGTCTTGTAATTTTGAAACGAAACGGAGACGGAGGGAGTATTTGACCACTTAAATATTGTTAAAATACATAATGTAAACTCTCAAAAAAAGAATCCGATGTTTAGATAAACGGGAACAATGATGGAGAACAATTGAATTAATAAAATGGATTGGATATATATAGACTATAGTGGTGAATTTTGAACGGGAAGTTTGAAAACCCCTCCAGAAAATGAATGCAAATCGGAATATAACTAAGCAACAAAAAGATGGCGGCGATTTCTCTAAGTCCGAATCTTCCGCGTAACCCAAACCGATTCGTCTCGTCCCATCGCAAGCATCCGTTACAATATCGTCTCTCCTTCGCTTCAAGATTTTTCCCCTTCAGCTCCGCATTTCTTCATAAATCTTCTTCTTCTTCTTCACACAACCAAACCAGACGATCCGTACCGTTTCGAGTTTCCGCTTTGATCAACTCCACTGACTCCCACTCGTTCGATATCGTTGTGATTGGTGCCGGAATCATCGGGTTGACTATTGCCCGTCAACTCCTCCTCCACTCGGATCTATCCGTTGCAGTTGTCGACGCCGCCGTACCTTGTGCCGGCGCTACCGGTGCAGGTATTCTCTGTTGTACTGGATATGTAGTGAAGTTTAATCTCTATCAGAAACTTTATTTGGATGTTATTTCAGTGCACTGGTTGATTCATTTGAAATATTAAGGAAATGAAACAGAAAATGTAATTTGAATTAGTCGTAATTGTTTCACATTTACCATACTTGAGTACCTTGAGTTTGGCTGTAAGTTGTGTTTTTTTTTTTAGTTTGACTCGTTATTTTTCAAGTTTTAGTTGAGCTTAATTAAGTGTTTCCAAGCTCGATTCATGTAATTTTACCCAAGCATGTAATATAAGGTACGATAGTTTGTAGGAGTTTGTAAAATATTTATATGATTTGTATTTGATGGAGCATATACAAACTTAATTGAACTTGGACTAGTCTACTTAAGTTCTTCTTAATTAATAGTCAGACCTTGCTTGGATGGCTCATTAGTGGAGTCAAATCGGGTCCTTAATGAGATCAAGTTCAGGTTGAGTTTCAAGCTGTACAATTTATGTATGTTCTTGCAAGGCATAGTTTTATGAAATATGATGTTATGATGGCTAATTTAAGGTTGTGCACGTACGCATTTCTTTTCCTGAAGCCTGCTTGGTTGTAGGATGTTTACACCTTTCTGATTGGCATTTGAGCCGGTTCCAGGGCAGGGCTACATATGGATGGTACACAAGACACCTGGGACTGATAAGTGGGAGCTAGCAACCCGAAGCCGTAAACTGTGGGAGGATTTTGCTGAGAGCATTCAGCATCAAGGATTGAATCCTTTAGACATACTGGGTTGGAAGAAGACCGGTGAGTTCTATTTTCTTGCTTATAGAAAAATATCTGGAATAGTGCAATGTACAAAGTACAAACAGAATGAGAATGAAATATATATAATCTCAAGTCTTATACAATATTGTGGGTATGCTAGTATTATCATTAGTTAACTCTATATTTTGGAAAGATAAATTGGCATTTAGGCCCACTTTCAAACTTGCATTATTATAAATCTTCCTATAATGTCTGTCTTTTGTTATACCTTCTCATATAGCTTAATATGAAATGTTATTGATAGAGTAAACTCTTGACTCTAATCTTATTAACTGAAGTATTACATATGATATGCTTGTGAAAGTTTGGTATTAGTTAAAGAAATTAATTTTCATCAACAGGGAGCTTGTTAGTTGGTAAAACAGCTGATGAATCAGTCATGTTAAAAAGGAGGGTGGAACAGCTATCTGAAGCTGGGCTAAAGGCAGAGTTCTTGTCTAGCAGCGATTTGCTGGTACAGGAACCTGCACTTATGCTTGAGAAAGAAGGTGGGGCGGTCTTTCTGCCCGAAGACTACCAGTTGGATGCTCGACAAACAGTTGCATTTATTGAGAAGGTCCTTTTAAAGTTTCTCCCTAACAACAGACCATAGTTTACTCATTTTTGAAGTGCTTTTCTGTAGATGCTATGCATTGACTGTATATTTACTTATTTAGTGTAAATTTGGTTCACAATTCACATGTAGGCTAACAGACAGTTTGCAACTGAAGGCAGATATAGGGAGTATTATCATGAGCCAGTGAATGGTTTGTTAAGGTTAGTTGTTATTTGTCTATCAAACTAAAATTTTAATATTGAAACCGAATGGGAAATGTAATATTAATTATGGAAGGGTTCGGGAGCAAACATAACTAGTTTAATTGCTGATATACATGTTCAGATCTGGTAGCAATGGAGAGGTCAAAGCTGTCCAGACTTCTAAGAATACTTTGACCAGTAGGAAGGCAGTTATATTTGCAACTGGTTGTTGGACTGGGTCTTTGATGCCCAACCTGATTAGGGAGGCAACAATGGAATTTGCTGTTCCAGTAAAGCCTCGAAAGGTTAGAATCTAGTATGAGGAACCAACATGATTTCAAATTTCTAAATAATTTTGGCTAATATGCTTGATTGCTTAAGGTCTCTTGTCTCTCCATGCCAAGCAGATTTGTATGCGCGTGCATTTCTACCTTATGCTTTTTTCTTATTTTCCTTGCCCGTAACATGAGAAAAAACAAGTTTATTCCTTTGTTTGTGGGTTGCAGTAGTCTCTTAATGAGTAACTTTTTTAGGATAAACAGGTTTGAGTATATTGCTCCGTCCAACACTTGAATAAAATTTCCCCTCTCCCGTCCATTTAATCCATGTTGAAGCATTCAACCTGAAACTAATTGGCATCGGCCATCGGTGAAGTAACTCACATTGCCTATACAGCTATACACCACAGTGAAAGCTTCACTTACCAATTCAGGATATCATATTCTCAAGAAGCCCCTACACGTGTTTCCTAACTCGACCAATCATGGATAATTTATACCAAGTAACAATGGAGTATGTGTGGGTTGACGGGTCCATCAAACACATTGACGAATGTTCTTATGGGATTATACTAAAGCATTGAACACAAAACCAATTGGTTTTAGGTGGAGTAGCTCATAGGGTTTATAATATGCTGAACTGCAAGGCTTAACTTATCAGATGTGGTTTATTAAATCTCAACAATTCTCTTATTGAACAGGAAAAAAGAATTCCAGGTTGAACACTTCTTTATATATTGGGAGTTTGGGACCTTTATGTTATTTCATATGAACTTAATTTAAGCATAAGTGACAAAGATATATATGCATTCATCATTTCATCCTAGAAAAGGTTCATGAAAAAAAAAAATCTTGGTTTGTCTAAGCTCACTTTTTTATTCACAAATTTGGTGAGTGAGACATTCTCTTCATTATGCACTTACTGTTGACCTGGTTTTACGCCTTTATTTTGACGTGTTCCAACTTCCATAGACTAAAATATTGTGGTAATTGTGACGATTAAGTTGTTTGGAGATGTGCTTTCTTCATATTTCTTGGGCAATGAAGTAACCAAGGCAAGTATTTTCTAAGTCAAATAGCTACTTAGTAATCTTTCTACCCATGCTCATATTTCTTTGCTTTCAAGATTTTGTTGCATCAATCGAGATTAGTTTGATGAATAATCTCAATGTTCCTTAGTTATGATCTATGTGACAGGGTCACTTGCTTGTGGTAGAGAATTTTGATTCCTTCAAGCTGAATCATGGTCTAATGGAGGCTGGTTATGTCAATCATCAAGCTGCAACCCTACAATCCTCTTTTTCTGATTCAGGACCTGTGCACCATGCAGAAACTACGTCAGTTTCAATGACAGCCACCATGGATACATTGGGAAACCTTATTCTTGGTAAACTATTCTATATTTGAAGTTTCGCTGCTTCCTACTTCCCGTTCTGTTTTTCTTCTCTCTCTGTTTCTTGTGTAAAAAATATTACTTTTCTGCTGCCGTTTTTTTATATTTTCTAGAAAGAAGAAAAGACCACCATCGAAATAAAAACTTTAGATTTATATTATGTTAATAGGTTGACCAGGATTAAACGTTTTCAGAATCTGATGAGTAGAATGGCATTGAAATTGTATTATGTGCATGAGAACATGAGAATGACAAACAAAATCTGAGGTGAATAGTGTGTGTATATATTTATTGAGAGTGAGTAATGGCAATCAAGATATAGAAGCTAAAAATGGTTCTCATTAGTTGTACTCTCCGACCAAAAAATGCAGAATTTAAACGACCTTTGTTAATTTAGATAATAGTTGGGCAACAACTAAACAGCTAGCAAAGAAGAGATTATGCTAGTGCATCTTCAATTCTTTATAAATGTTTCTTCTAACAAATTAAGTCACGATATTTCTCTTGGATAACCAGTTGTGCTCATTGATAATTGATGCTTTAGTCAGTTTTGTAATTTAACAAATTTGGGGTAAACAATGATATGATCATCAAATTTTGTTAGTATAATGTAAAATTGAAGATCCAACAAAAATATACCGAAGTTGTATAACTCATAGATTAAGAGACTACCAAGGTAGCGTGCCTCACAGGAATCCTACCTAAATTTTTGCACCATGAGACAACTACAGAATGAGTTAACACATACCTTTGCCAATTTTTTCAATTTTAGTTTCTCAATACAAGTAAAAAACTATTCCCAACTTTTGAGATGGTTGTGTTTTGTAAAAGCTCACTGTAAAAAACTATTCCCAACATATGACTATTAATATCCGATTGTTTTATAGTTCATTTAATTGTTCATTTAAAGGACTATCCAGGCCATCTCTTCCTATGTCACTTGGATTGTTAATTAGTCGATAGTTTCTATTTCTATATCTCTGTCTCTGTCTGGTAGAAAATTTATTATGTACTGTTAAGAGTTAGTCAGATTTTTTATACACTGTCTTGGAATGGCTAATGTTAGTCACTCTCTTCAATATTCTCTAGTCTGATTGCTGTCTTTTCAGGGAGTAGCCGGCAGCTAGTTGGCTTCCGCACAGAAATAGATGAATCCATAATCAATCGCATATGGGAGCGAGCAGGGGTTTTCTTTCCTTCTCTGAGAGAACTTTCTCTTGGAAATCTTAGCAAAAGCAGGAAAGTGAGAGTAGGATTAAGACCTTACAGTAAGTGTGCAGAGAATAAAGAATAATTCTCATTTGTTAAGTGAATAATGAATATTGATAAAATAGGAGATATGATGTTTATCACCTGTCAATTGATGTAATGATTTAATATTTTATATTGGTTTAGTGCCTGATGGGAAACCAGTGATTGGTCCGGTTCCTGGATTATCGAATGTATTTGTTGCTGTTGGACATGAAGGAGAGGGGCTTGCTTTGGTAATTCTTATACTCGTCTATCTTCCTCTGCTGCCAGATTTAAGACTTCCAAAAATATATGCAGTTATTAATTTATTATGTGTAGCATGTAGTGAGTGATCTAGTGATTTTGGTATATATCTCTTACGGTCCAAACCCATAATTGCACTAGTTTCTTGCCTGTTTCAGAAGTAATATAAGAATCTCTTTTGACCTTTTCCAATTTTCATCAGGCTTTGGGAACTGCTGAGATGATTAGTGATATGGTGTTAGGAAATCCTCTGAAAGTTGATCATGCCCCGTATATGCTGCAAGGTGCACGTTGTTGATTGCAGGTATGCAGCAGGAGTGTTAATCTAGGGCCATAAATAGATGTTAGAATTATCTTATAAAGAATCCAATACCTCAACCTCTCGTGGCTACAATGTATGGATAAATCAGATTTATAATCTTTTTCTTGAATAAACGGATACAATATTATTGTAGGGTAGTTTCTTTGAATTTTTCTAGGCTGGCAATTTGGTCGTGAATCATGATTACGAGTAATCCTGTTTCGAAATTTATTTTATCTCAAGCGAATGCTATGGCTTTGAGTACGGATTAAATCCTAAATGAAATATGAAGTTTCGAATATAGATGCTAATATTTTAATTTTTTGTAATATCATAATTAGTGTGTTTCAATTTTATTTATTTTTTATTTTTTGCAAAACTGTTCCCCTTTGATCGATTCTGGATTTGGATTCCCAGTTGCACCTTCCCTCCAATTCTATTCAATACAACATATTTTTATAATTGTGAATAGTATAATTAAAATCGATATCGGTCAACTAATTGCATAATTGTTTTAAAAATGAAAGTAATCCGATATTTTTTTACCATTTGATGACCATATGGATTTTTATCAAAATTTCAATGGATGAAAATTCTTTTAGACTTTTAACGGTGAAAATATTTTTTATGATACTAATTTTTTTTAGGATTGATCTTATTATCATTAACTATGTATTAACATATTTTGATCATTACTAACAAAATTAGTAAGATCAAATAATTGGTGTATTGGATAGAATTAGAGAAAATGTGTATTGGAGGGTAGCAAAATCCATCAATTTTGGTCACATGTTTAAGATCAAATAATTGGTGTATTGGATGGAATTAGAGAAAAGTGTAATGGAGGGGAGTCAAATTCATCAATTTTGGTCAAATTATGTCGATCATGTTTAACGGGCAAATATTCAGTTTGTACAATAAAATATAATACTCTAAAATATGACAAATTAACTATTTTGCCCCTTAAACACTCACATGAAGTGCACGTTATCAACTTATTTTGAACATTTTTGTGAAAAATTATTCTTTCTATCCTCCAAATGATGACCTAAGGTATAATTTGTTTTGTCCCTAAAAGGATGACAATAAGTACATAAAGTAAATGATAAATATATCATTTAGTCATATCGACTAATATATAGAAATAAAAATAAAAGATTTAACATTTTATGTAATTTTGTGGGAGCTCTACTTTGCGTTTCTTAATAATGTGTGTGAAAAATATACTTTGAACATCCTTTGAAGGACGGAGGGAGTAAATCATTAACTACGACAAACAAAAATTGAAATAGTAAATATGACATTGCAAAAATTAAAACATTAACACCTATCTTATAATTTAGTGTCAACATAAGGAGACAAATTTATAATTTACCCTTTTATTCTTTTGTTGAGCAAGCCTAATATGTTTGAATAATTTGCCTATTGGGTTAAAGCTAAGATGGAGTACTTTTCTTTTGGGTGATCTGTAGATGAATCCAGTTACTTGAGGAAGAATGAAGCATATTTCTTCACACACAAAAGGAAGCAGAAACACAGATATATCAAGAACAATATTAACAACCAAGAGCGGATACTGGAAGGGTACGGATGAAGATGTTCCAATTTTTGAATGCGATCAAATTGTTGGGGGTACAAAAAGACTTATTTTTACTACTGGGGCGAAAAGACCCCATGGAAGATGAGTATCTGATATAATAACAGTTGAGGCACTTAATGACAACAATATGTTCGCACTAAGGTAGGTAGCAACTTGGTTTATTTGAGCACTATGAAATCATTTTTACATTACTTTGAAAATGAGTATGAACTTATAAAAATGATAAGTATACTAATTTTTTTCTTCTATTTATAGAGCAATATGTAGGCTGCAGAATTCGATACAAAGAGCCAAAATCACTGGTTGAACCAGTTCGAGCTAAAGGAGAAGAGAATGAAATCATGGACTTGGAATTTAAGATTTAAGTTACAGAGTTTGAGATTTAAAGTATAGGTTTTAAAGTTTAAGGTTTATTCACCTTTCTTTTGTATATAGATAATTTCGCATGGTTTAAACTGTTAAATTTGGTTCTTAGACTTGGGCTTGGTAAAGAAAATTGGATGTTTTTCCTTTTTGCGTATGTTCTTCTCAAACTTTCAAGTATCAAGTGGCAGAGTAATTTTCTTCACATTTAAAGTAGAGTGGAATGAAAATAAATCTATCTTCGCCTTGTTGATTGTTTTATCACAGCTTATGTAACAAGGTGAATGAGTATAATTAGGCTATCCATGAGCTCAATAAAACTCGACTTGATTAAGTCCGACTCAAGTTTGATTCGAACTCGTTATATAAATCGAAATCAAATAAGTTTCTTTACCCAATTAGTTAAACAAATTGAACTCGAACAATAAGATGTTGAACTTGATCCCTGACTCGAATAAGTCCGACTCATTTAAATATTAATCAATTATATTTTTATTTTATAATAATAAAGTCAAACGAGCAGGTAGTGTAAGTTCAACTCGTTTAAGCCCGACTTGCACTCGCACTTGACTCGTACACTAACGGGTCGAGTTTGTACACCAAAACTATTGAGTTTTTTTTTGTGACTTTGACTAGTCTATCCGAAAGCAGATCAATAAATTTAAAAGTATTACTCGTCGAATTTCAAATTTTTTTTTAAAACGAGTGAAAGAGAGTCTCAGACGTAAAGAAGATTGAAATAAAAGGCACTTAAAAGCCTCTCGCGATCTAAAGTCTGGTTCGACTCGACTCGTTTAACTTTTAAACGAGTTTGAGCTTTGACAAGTCAAAGATCGGCTCTGGTGATTTAGGATCTTAGGACCTAGGAGGAACTGAGAAAAGGGATGAGAAGGAGATTTAAAAAAAAACTTATTTTTATAATATGATGCGTTAATTTTGACTTTACTGATGAATGTATGCAAACATGCGATCTTGATTTTATGGTTATGGTTATACTGGTCCACTTAGTTGATCAGTTGTTAAGGGGATAGTCAACAAGTTGATGTTTTTAATAAAATTTATTTAATACAATTTATAAATTGGCAAAGTCATCTCATATATAACATTCATTTGGAGTATTTGACAGACATAATTTAAAAATAAAATTGGACCGAAACTTAGTACTATTACATATAAGAACTTACCCTCCGGCCTCCTCAACATAATTATGTTGCTAAAGGTGACTTTACATTGTCAGCATATGTTATAGGTTACGTTCATGACATGTCTAATTTTACTTAAATTGTGGCCTAAGAAAGACATTTTAACAGACGATGTAAGATGAATTAACTTGCAAGTATTTGGTACTTAACATCTTTTTTTATTATATAATAAAAAAATTAGAAAAAACACACACTCAAAAAGTCAATTTGCAATATTAGCGTCATTAATATGAAATTCGAACTAAATCTATGAGGCTTGTAACTTGACAGTAGTGTAGTATATGGTATGGTAGATGATGGGCTTTCATGACAAAGCCCAGCCCAGCCCAACCAAGCCAGGTAAGATTAAGAAACCCTAATCGATGTTTCCTCCTCTCGCTCTTATTGACTGCATATATAAACGGACATATGTCCTTGTTTCTTCCTCATAAACCCCAGCTGCACTTTCTATCTATCTATCTATCTATCTTCAATCACAAAAATTCATGGCTTCCTCCTCCGGTAAGTGTGTTGTATTTCATGTTTCTGTTAAGAAAAGAAATGAAAAAGCAAGTCAGCTTCTTGATTGGATCTAGATAAAAGATGATTCAGTCAATTATAATATTTATAAACTTGTGACATAAATTTCTTCCGGTATCACTCGCCTGAATCTGATTCTTCCTCCTGATTTTTCAGGCCCTTATTATACTGGCACATCATTCTATTCTTATCAATTTCTTCTCTTTTTTTGGGTCTTTTTGGTTGGTTTGGCAATTGTATGGTTTGGTTTGGCAGACGCACTCTGTCCCAGAACCATCAATCTTTATTTGATGAATGTTGTGAGGCAATTTCTACGTTTGCAAAATGAATGAATGGAGTTCTCTCTTTTTATATGGGAGGATTTCCTTTTCTAATTTTAGTGGTCTATATGATCTTCCTTCTTTGGTCATATCAGACACATGATTGGATTACATTGCTCTTGTTATTTTTCTCATGATTTTTTTCGAATTTGTCAGTTTCATCAACACAACGCCCATTCTTTTGCCCCTTTCTACCCCTTTTCACTTTTGCCCCTGTTCTGCCGTTCAATTGAAACCCTTAATTTGTACCATCATCTCTGATTTCTGCTTCAATTGTTGTTTTAATTAGATCTACTTTCAAATTTTGGCTATTGGTATGTGTGTGTGTATATATATATATAGCAGAAGAAGAGGTGAGAGAGAAGATAGCAGAAGATGGGAGCTAGGTGAGGGAGAAAGAGAGAGAGGATGGGTTTCATTTGGGGAAATAGGGGAATGAATGATGCGGGAGAGGAAATAAATTTGAGGAAACAGGGAAGGAAAGACTGTGATGGGTTTAAAATTAACCAATTTAATTTATCCGATAAAATCACAAAAATAAAATAAATTTGGACTATGTGATAAAATAAATGTATGTTTAGATTATTTATTATTGATTATCATTATTCAATTATTATTATTATTAGACTATTTACTATATTCTTATTATTTAGATTAACTATTGTTATTGAATTAATTATTATTATAAAATAGAATTACAAATGAAAATTTGATATTACATACTATATTAAAAAAAAATTCACAAAGTATTATTTTTGTGTGATTACACAATTAATTTATTATTATATATTTATATGATATAACAAATTATGTTTTTTTGGTCATTTTGTAATATTTCAGTCGTAATCGCCATAATTTTAGCTGATTAAGAATAATAATTTCGACATAAGTTGATGGTAAATGAACAAAATTATAACTTTTCAAATTGTGTTACCGTTTCAAATGTACTTTATGTACTTTCAGTTGCCTTTGCAAAATACTAATACCGCTACCATGAAATAGAACATGAAACCGAAATTAAGCTCCCAAACAGTGGTAGGAGTCGGGAGGGGGGATGTTCAGTATTGATTCTTATAGTACTGTTCGGGAAGTCGATAAGTTAATTTTTGTCGATGTCTATTTGCCAGGCTGTCCACCTAAACCGGAAGCAGTACAAAACTTTGTAAGAAAATATCTCAAGAAATCTATGAAGATAGAATTAAGTCTCAACGAGAAAATCGGTGGTTTACAACCAATTACAAGTTTCAGGTTGACTTTGACCGTGTGCTTATTGAAATGAGCCGACGAGTCAGAAAAAAGATAAAAAATAATAATTTAAGTTTTCAATAAGTCAGTATAATAACGTAAATTAACTTAAATGGTTAACATTCTCAACAACTAATCTATAAGTACAAAAAATTAAAGACAAAAATTCAATAATTAATTAAAAATTTAGTATACTAGTATAATTATATAATAGTATTTAATTTGAGAATTACTTAATTAAAACATTTAGTGATATAATTGATTAACAAGTTGAGTTAAATATTATTTCTAATTTATTAGCAAATGTAAATAAATATATATGTGTGTGTGTGTGGTGTAATTTTGTGGTACGGTTTTAAAGTATAATTTGTATTTGCACCACAATATGTGTTTTGAAAAAATAGCATTACAAAACTCGAATTAAGTCAAGCTGGGCATGTCATTAAAAACAGGTTAACCAATAGTAAGGAGTAATCTCTCCCTGCCCAAATTATATTTAGAATAATGTTAGAGATCTTAAATTTTTGGTCTGAAATGATATGATATTGAATATTTTAATGATAATTTATGGTATAACTAATTATATGAGATCTGTTCAATCAATATTATGGTGACACATCATTTGAGATACTTTTGTGAGGAAAAATTTTAGATCTCTACTATCACCTTTATATTTAAGGGTAATATTAAGGATCTTAAATTTTTGGTTTAAAAAGTGTCTCAAATGATATATCAATGATATATCAATATTGGCTATATATGTTATAAAGTACTCTCTTTGTCCCTTTTTAAATGTCGTTTTAAAAAAAATATTTTTGTCTCTTAATATTTGTCGTTTGAGAATTTCAAGTAAGCATTAATTGCTTAGTTTCTAATATTACTCCAAGTATTAAATATAATTTTGGTTCTCTCACTATTTTCTGCCCAATAAATAACATCCTCTTTTTCCAATACAAGGAAAATATAGACAATTGATATTATATTTAATGTTATATATACAAACATTTTCTTAATATTTATGCACAACTCTAAAACGACATATATTAAGAAATAAAAAAAATTATTTTTTATTTTATTCAATATCACGTTTTTTGAAACAAAAAATTTAAGACAATAACATTAATCTTTAAATAAAGGCACTTGACATTTCAATGGGATAAGCTTGTTCCTTACCAAGGATGGGTCCAGTTTACAGGTTATGCCATGCATTATCATCATTCTTCGGTCACAATTTTACTTGTATATAATCCCGGTGTCACAAAATAAGTTTTTGTTTGTTTTGTAAATTTTTTTTCTTCTGCACATGAGCATTGCACGATGTACTTTTCAAAATATAGGATTGATATTATTTTTTTAAGTTAATTTAAAATATTTTTAAATTTTAAATTTAAGACATTTCTATTCCAAACTTAATGAATTAGTTTTGGAGAACACAATAAAAAAATGATTTAACTATTTATAAAGTATGAGAGCATGAGACGTACATGCTATTTTTGTCAAAAGCTAGAATAGAATAGTCAGTCAGTCCTCCAGCTGGATTATAGATAGATAGTCAGCCTTCACGTCTAAAAACATGAATCCCATCCACGGCCGCTGGACTTGTCAAACCCACTCCTCCACCATTAGTTAATTAATTGGATTATATATATATATATATATAGAGAGAGAGAGAGAGAGAGAGCTAGTCACCAAAATATAATAAAATTCAAATTAAAGGCCTATAAATACCTCGACCAATTAACGAATTTAAGGGATGTCCTGTAATTATTCCTAACTAATAATATCCTCACCGATCACACATTATATTCATGTATCCATTTTGCTTAGGCTAGCTTTTCCAATAATTTCATCAAACTTCCATGCATGCACACATTCAACTTTCTGTCACCAACACTTAATTAATTTCGCGTTTGTTATTTTTGACCTAGCTAGCTCCATGCATAGGCATAGGCATATATTAATTAATTTCTCGGTCTCTTGTGTCATTGGAGATTATAATTAACCAAGTATAATTAAGTTCGTACGTACGTGTGTGTGTATATATATATATAAGGTGATGGATCCGGCTGAGGTACGTCGCGTTTTTCATATGTTCGATAGAAATGGAGATGGAAAGATTACGAAGAAAGAGCTTAGCGAGTCGTTACAAAACTTGGGCATATACATACCCGATAAAGAACTGGTCCAAATGATTGATAAGATCGATGCAAACGGAGACGGTTACGTGGATATGGAAGAGTTTGGAGGGTTGTATCAAACGATAATGAACGAGAGGGACGAGGAGGAAGATATAAGAGAAGCGTTTAACGTGTTTGATCAAAACCGAGACGGGTTCATCACGGTGGACGAGTTGAGGTCGGTGTTGGCGTCGCTAGGGTTGAAGCAAGGGAGAACGGTAGAAGATTGCAGGTTGATGATAATGAAGGTGGATGTGGATGGGGATGGGAGAGTCAACTATAAGGAGTTCAGGCAGATGATGAAAGGTGGTGGATTTGCTGCCTTGGAAACTAATTAATTAATTATATATATATATATAATCTTCATTTGACTTTTGTTAATGGTAAATAAAGGATCAGGGAAAGATACATAGATATCTCTCCTTGCATGCATGTCTCCAAATATATATATATATATATATATATATATATATATATATATATATATATATATATATATATATATATGTTTGTGATTTGATTAATGATGATGTATACTTTTTCAAAATTCTTAATTTCTAATGTATTTCTGAATTTCTTGAGTATAAATTGCATGTTTTCCATATTTAAGAGCAATGTTGTAAACCATCACTTATAAACCCAAGTTCTAATTAATTGTCTAATACCCGCGCGTGAGACAAAAAATTGCATGTACGCTTCTAAGGTTGTGTTTGATAAAAATGATAATTAAGATCTGAACGATTATGATGTCTTAATAAATTAGATCATCTGAATGGTTATGAGGTATGAATCAAAAAAACCGTTTGATTACTAAAAAGTAAGTTGTCTCTTAATGACACTATTTTACCATTTTAAAGGGTAAAATATTATTTAATAATTTTAAATATTCAATTTAATAAAAATGAGTGAATAATATTGTTGAATATATTTATATAAAAAAAATTATCAAAAAAATTTCATTAAGAGTTACCTCTTAATTATTAAGATTTCATTTTCTGTCTTACCGATTAAGAGGCATTCAGAGGTAACAAAAAACAAAACAAACAACATCATGCCTCTTAACGAATAAGAGGCAGTCCATTAAGAGGCAATCAGATGTAAACAAACAGCACCTAAGTCTACCTAGCTAAGATAAGTTCAATGTACGTACGTACCATATAATTAGATTTGAGTTTAACAAGTAGTTTAAAATATCAGCTATATATAATATCCATTTTTCGTCAAAACACACAAATATCATATAAATATTTAAGTCATCAAGTTTTAGTTATCATAAGCTAGCTATGGATCCATTACTCTGTATTTTTCAAAGAATATATTGTTACTTTGTCATAATGGTTGAAAATTTCATTATAAACATTTTTTATGCGTTAGTTGTTCTTCAAAACTATAATTAATTTTTGCCTCACTTCAAATGATTTTGGTAAAATATTGGACATTCAACTTCTTATATATTGGTTCGTGTACAAATAAATCATTTTGGTATAAAAAAATGATATTCAAGGGCCAAATACTTTTTCTAACAAATTTCAGTCCTGAAATCATATGGGCTATTATCGAAATCATCTGAGTCCAAATTTCATATTGGGCTTCTAAATTCCATCTTAAGCCTGATTAGCATATAGCCCAGCCCACCTTATAAACCCCCAAATGAAAGGAATGCTGCAAATCTGGGTGGAACAAGCGAGGGAAGAAGAAAGAGGTAGCAAAAATGGTGGTAAGGGTATTTGCTTCAAAGCAGCTCAAAAATCTCTTCTCTAATCCTCTCATCTGCACGCCCTTTTTGTCTCGCTCCATTTTTCACAAGCCAAGGTACTCCTCTCTCCTCCTATGAATCTACGTTTACATACAATATGAGAGGAATTGATGCTTATGTAATTGATTTAATTTGATATTCTTTCTTATGGGTTTTTACTAATGTCCCATCTCTATATTTTTTTTATTTTTTTTTTGTATAAATGTGAGAAAGTTGCAAAAGGTTTTTAACTTTAGCCATGGTTTTGTAGCTTTTTTTTGTGGTTATTCAAATGCTAATTAATTTTGTGATCAGTCATAGGTTAGATTCATGTGGAAGTGTTGTTTAGCTATAAATGATTTTATTTTGTCAAAATTCATTTGTTTACTTTTAAGTTGTACTTTCTAGGTAAAGATTGTAGTTTTTTTTTTTTTTTTTATACAAGTATAATTTCGGTGTTGCTTTGCTTGATGTTAGTAATCACCTTTAAAATTTGATGCTTGATTTGTAGCCAGCTCAGAAGAATACTCATTGAATTTGTAATAGTCTGTCAATGTTTGACTTTGATTAATGGATATGTCAACCAATTTGTGATCTTTCTTAACCCAAAGTCCCTACCTCATTTTTTCTTTCAATGTTTTTGTTTTTATTGGGTAGCTTAATTAAGTTCTTATTAGGGAGCTAGAGATAACAAAACTATCAGGATTCAGGAATTAATGTATTAGAAAATAAACACTACCCTCTGAACAATGATAAGAACTCTACTGATGCTGGTAAACATTTATCTTAATAAACTATAGAGTGCCTAATTGTGTTAGGAGTTATAGTCAACAAGTTCATTTAATCGTGATAGGTTGCACTTGGAACTCTTTCATACATCTCATATCTAATTTTGATCTACATTTCACTAATCTCATGGTATAGTAGCTTCTGTGATGTTATATGCAAGGTTTTTGGTCGGGTACCTATTGCGGCACCACTTTATGAATTAAAAAGATGTCGACTTGGAGGCATTCTGTGGATTCATTCAGGTCAGTTTTTGAAAATGGTTAATGAACCTGTGGAGCCGGTAGAGTCCAGTGGAAACAATTCGCTTATCAATGATTCTGGTAATGGTAAGACAAAGAGGAAAAAATTGAAAGGAAAAAGAGCTGTTGTGAGGTGGTTAAAGTTCTTCAGGTGGAAGAAGAAAAAAGACTATGAGAGAATGACTACAGAAGAAAAAATTCTGTATAAACTGAGGAAGGTAATTTTCCATTCCTGCATTTATGTTTTAAAGTGTTTCTTTTAAGAGTTGGAATTACACAATAGCAAGGCAATCATGGATGGATACTATCAGGTGCTTAGTGTGCTCTTCATAACTTATTGACTTGTGGGACACTTGTACTTTACTTGGTTTGAATTGAAAATCAACTTGTGTCACTTGATGAATGTTCTGTTTGTATCATTCTTCAAAAATACTTATCATATTAAAATAAGATCAGATTACAGAATCACTAGTAAACACTTGACTAAAATTTTCCTATAACTATTGTAATTCTTTAGTGGGTTTCAAGGGATGGGGATGGGAGTGACTGAGTGAGGTATTGGAATTCTTCTTCTGCAGCTATAGACATACTTTCCAGTTCCACTTTAGCATTAGTATTAGCATTGTATCAAAATGAAGTTCAGCAGATTTGTAAACGTTTCTTATTTGATTGCTAAAATGGAGAAGCTTATCAACAAGAAGATTTCTTTTGTTTCGCGGATGATTTGGCAGACAACTGTTTGAAACTTGTCCTTACGATTTGTTAATATGATATGTAATTAGACCCTTACATTTTGAATTACCAACTTCTATAGTTATTTTATGTAGTATGAAACTATGAACAATACTATTACCGTAACTTGTGAAGATATTTGACAGATTCAACCTTAACTTTCAAAAATAAGTCGCTGAGGGTAATTATGTTTGGAATACATGTTATAAATCTAAATACTGATACGTGCATCTTCAGACTTCAGGAATTATGTGCAACATTAAATGGATGATTAGAGTACAATTTTTGGTGGATTGGTTCACTCAGGAAATAAAGTATTAGAACTGCATCGTACTGTACGTGGCCCCATTTTTATGTTTACCTGCATAATTGATGTCCAATTGAAGGGCAAGCTTGAGCATTGTCTTCGCTTACCATTATTGGTTGCATATTTAAAGTTCTTATGGTGGATTAATTTATCTCTTTTCTAGGCTCGTAATAAAGAGGAAAGGTTAGTTGAAGCTCTTAAGAAGATTGAACCTAAGGAGTCATCAGAAACAAAACATGACCCTGAGATACTAACACCGGAAGAGCACTTCTTCTTTTTAAAGATGGGCCAAAAGTGCAAGAATTATGTGCCAATTGGAAGACGAGGAATATATCAAGGTGTGATCCTGAACATGCACTTGCATTGGAAGAAGCACCAGACTTTGCAAGTGGTGGTTAAGACATTCTCACCAGAGGAGGTGAAGGAGATTGCTGTCGAGCTGGCAAGATTGAGTGGAGGGATTGTTCTTGACATTCAGGAAGACAACACAATAATAATGTACAGAGGGAAGAACTACTCTCAGCCACCAACAGAAATAATGTCGCCGAGGACCACTCTCCCCCGGAAGAAGGTTAACTCCACTGTTTTATAGCTCATATGGTTATATCCACTGAAAAATTAGCAAAATTTCCATGACTTTAATAGAAGTAACATAAGATGTCCATACCATGCACTTGACTCCAACATTTCCTATTTTTATAACAACTTTTCTTCTTTTACTAAATTTTGTACCACATAAAATGAGATCTATAATATTTTCCATTTCTCTACAGCTAGAGGATACCAATTCCTAGCCCTTCACTATTCAGCGTACTTTATATCTTCCCATCTCTGTTACTTTTTATTCCATCCATTGGAATGTTATTATAATGTGGTACCTGCCTGGTACCATACTGCTTATATGAAACATTCAAAGTGGGTAGATATAAACTAAAAATATCCAATTTCGTAATATTGCGTGTACCTTAGGGATTGTGAAAAACACCATATATGTTATAGAGACTGGTCCATTGAGAAAAATAGGGCAGAAAAGAAATGAAGGACAAGATCTATTTATACCATAAAACCAGTACCGAGTACTAGTTAGTGGACATATTCTTGATCAAGTGGCTGAATGAACTGGTCACCATGAATAAAATTATATATATGAGTGTATGTGTGTGTGATATATATTTTAATAATTCCACAACGAGATTTAATATTCCCGTAAGGTCCTCCACATGAATAGTAAGTGGGTCCCACATTTATGTGAGAGAGGAAGAACTTTAGAGAAATATCAAATTTTCTTGTGGAAATAACATTCATGTGTATTCTTACATAGTATCCGCAGTATAAAGAATGATTCTCTCATTCTCTTTGTCACACACAACACAAACACCCAAACCCATACCCACAGAAAAGTGGAATTTTTGTAATTTCACAAACTTGGAAGATTAAGTAAACAAACTTTCCTATTGTGTTTATTTTGATCTGGTCCTTTTGAATTCAGTTGTTTTTTCCCGGATGCAGGCTTTAGATAAATCCAAGTACAGGGATGGCCTCCGCGCCGTAAGGAAGTATATTCCAAGACTAGAGCAGGACCTTGAGCTGCTTCGAGCAAAGGCCGAAAATCAATCTGAAAGTAAACTGGAGGTTACTGAAATTTTATCAACTGACATTGGAGTTAATAACTCCAGTAGCCTTTCAGATGAACAATTGGAGGGTTCTTCTAAGCTCCAAAAACTAATGGCTGGAAATGAAAAATGCCATGAGGATGATGACTCTACGATGCATTCAGGTATGGATTCAGATTCTGAAGCCCTGTCAGATATTTTTGAGACGGAGTCTGACACGGATAATGAGGATAAGGCAGGACGATATCTTTACTTGGACGCATTTGAAAAGTTCCCGACAAGAAATGATGGGGAAACAGAAGATTTTGAGGAGCACCTTCGTCAAATATCTTCCGACTCGAAAAAGGAAAAGTCATGGGACAAAAATGTAGAGGTTGCAGACCTTGATGAGGTTGATCGTATGGTTCTAAGAGCTGCTTCACTTTTAAAGAAAAAGGGAAGATGATGCACTTGTATACATTATTGAAGTTCTGCCTAATTATGTCTGTGTAAGCCATTTAAGCCTATAAGATTCATGTTACAATTTATTAGTTTTATATTTATCGTGTTTCATTTCAAATACCAACTTTTCTGTGTAAATGTTTAGGCATTTGGAAAGAATAGAAAAGATGCTGTGGAGGGCACACTTGTGTAATTGTGTTTGGCATGGAGGTGATAAGGGTCCATATGTATAATGCCAGTGTTTCATTTCAAATACCAACTTTTCTGTATAAATGTTTAGACATTTGGAAAGAATAGAAAAGATGCTGTGGAGGGCACACCTTGTGTTTGGCATGGAAGTGATAAGGGCCACACCATATATATAATGTCAGTGCTCGATAAAGTCCAACATATCTCAATTTATAATGCCTACATCAGTTGTTTATGCATTCAAATGTATGAAATCATTACCAACAAAGCTCTTCATCTTGCGTTGGAAATGATGTTTGATATTGTAGGCTGTAATTTACTGGGGTACTGGGGAAACCAGTTGATTTTTCCCCGTTCTATAATTTGTGGTCAATGTAACTGCTTTGCTTCTTCATGATACTTGGATAGCTATTCAGTCTTAAATAATATGTTGCCCCTTCTGTTTACAAGCACATCAAATTCTTCAAATCTCAAGCTCCTTCTTTACAGGTTTGCTGATTAGATTCTGTATTCACCCTCAAATGGATGAGGAGTGCCAAAACTGAACTAAACTGAAAATTTTAACATTATTACAAATAATTTTATCTTTTAGTTGTAGTGGCTTGTCTGAGAGATTCTTCTGCCACTATCTAATTCGAATGTGAACCATTCCGAGGTATAAATGGTAAGCAACACAAGCAAGTTCAGATTCTGGCCGACAACCAAAAGTTCTCAAGATTTAATGTAATTCTTTTCCATCAGGTCACTAGATTAATATGCTTCGCCGTTAACATTTCTCTATCTGCATAAGCATTTCTCATTTTAAATACATTCAACTATGCTAACTATATACACTGGAACATCAATTTCTTCTTTCCTTTCTCCATCTCTCTTTCCTTCACCGTTTGCATAGATCCCATATCGATCTATCATAATCAAGATTGTGTATCCCGTTTCCCACCAGAGTCCCTAAATTTCTGTCTACTTTTACTAGTTCAGCATATAATTTGATGCGGAAACCCATTTTATGGACTCTGTTATATGATACTACATGCTCTGTTATATCTCCATCCGAACATGTCCATTGCAGAAATGCAAGATGCATATTGTTCACTCCAGCTGCAATCATGAGAAAATGAAAAGAAGAAATCAACACTGATGGGTTTCAATAAACAACTGATGCTACAAAAGACTTCTTCAACTAAAAACTTTTAGCAGATTACGCAGAAACTCTATGCATTTTGAAAGAAGTTGATTCTTATGAACACCACCGCAAAATGAACAGTTTGATCATTCAAAGTAAATAAGCTGCACTTCTAATTCCTAGAATATATAGAGATGAGTACAGACCTGCCCAACCAAACAGGGATTAAGATGAAGAAGTAAATTACATACCTACTCTATATGCCAGGGTTATCGGAGGTTTGACGGCTTTTGTAGATCTGTTTCAAATTCTCTCACGCTGTTAACAACAACTTCAATTTTTGTTGACAGAACCTCATTTTGCTCCTCAACGGTTTTTAAGAATGTAATTAGCTGCTCTCTATAGAGATCACATAACCGATCCTGATGCTCCAACTCCAAGGTGAGTTCTTGTATTCTCCTGTCTTTACCATCCTATAATAAAAATCATGAAGAGACTTTAATCCAAATTTGATAGAAATGCATCGTAATAATTCTAATAGAAATTGTATAAAAATAAATTTATTATGGCGTATACATGCAACCTTGCAAATCTATACAGAAAAGTATAAACTTCGGAACTATGATGAATCTTACCCTCACTGTGGCGGTTAACTTGGGAAGTTAAGGATGGAAAAAAAATAAAAAGTAATTCAAACGAGAGAGAGAGAGAGAGAGAGATGCCAGCAGAAAACCATATATAACCTTTTTTTATGTGTGTGGATCTTGATGATTCCCCAAACATGAGCAAATTTTCCAAAGCTTGAGGATCTGGTGCTGTACGTTTTTATGCGTACTTTTACTCATTTTCTAAGTCATCATCATTCTAAGAATGTGCAAAGTTTCATGGAATAGGGGTGACTCGAACTAAAATAATAACACCTAAGCTTATTGTGACTAAGAGGCAAGTATGAAGCAACAGATGGGCTAGCAAATGCCAGATGCCAAATGTCCGAATAACCAGCTCACATGAGTTCATTTACAGCCTAAGGCTTTGAATAGAAGCTTGCTCAAGACTCTTCTTGAGACAGGTGACCCACACTCACTATACATTTGGAGCTCACCAATTTCTCAAGCGAGGCTAATAAATTTATAATTGTATGGTTAGCTCGACTAGCTTACAGTTCTGGTTCCAGTGTCAATAACCAAGCGGCATCCAAGAATCAGTTTAAGAAATAATACGTAGAGAGTCGGGTCCATTAACAACCTTCAAAGGTAGGTGCATCAAGACACTTACCCTTCTGCAATGATTACAATGCCGTAATAACAAGGAATAGCACAATGTGCTTGGAAGTAAATAAATGATAAGACCGTGAAGTTAATAATCTAATTCAATTCTAGTAAGCTTTTTTAAGCTAAGAACTTCTTTCTGAAACGTAGTGCAAGTTTTCATCTGCATGAGAGCCAAATGAATCAATAGATTCATGTTGTATTTGTGACATGCAAGACGTAATATTAAGTAATGTAAAAGTACGCATAAAAACCGATATCAACTTTTGTAAGTCACTGAAACACAACTCACCATTGCATTACGAGAAGGACGACCAGAAACAACCAGTGGATGCGTATGGTCCTTCTCAAATCTTGTTACAATCCATTTTCCAGACTTGCTTACCTTCACCAACATCATTGCCTTGCAACCTTCTCTAGTGCTAGAACGTGGTTTCCTAACTGGCCCAAAATGGTCTCTCAATTTAACATAATACCCCTGCTTATTACATGAAAGCCTCCGCGATAGAATTCTCTTATCAACCTCTGAGCGACGACACTGATCAATGCGCATTACAAACCCTACACGCCTAGCATACTCATCATAGAACTCCTTAGCAGCATCTTCAGAGTCAAATTCCATACCAACACGCGGTTCCTGAATTTCACTTTCGCATGTTACTGGTTCAGTTTCAGCAGAAACGAGCACTGTCCCAGATACAGCATCTAACTCCACTGTGACAAAACATTATGGCTTATAATGACAGGTGGAACAGGTATCTTAGTAAGTTTTCCATTCTTTTGAAAACAAACACACATACACATATAGATATAAACCATCCTCTCTTCATACTCTAGCATTTATGTTAATATCACCAAAATGTCAGGTCTAAAATCTTAAACCTGATATTTTCTTTCTTGGAATTTTTACAGGGTCAACAAAACCAAAACTTAGGGCGTAATAGTGCAGGTCCCCTTTCACACCCCACATCAGTTTGAGGCCAACATTAAGCACTCAACCATAACATGTATACATGTACACGATAACTAACAATTACATGTGATATATATGATCTTTTAGCTTAATCATTTAAATATTAGTATCACATAATTAGGCTCTTGCTCTTGATGAACCACAAAATTAATGGTTGAGACTTATTTCCTAATATGGTGTCGATTTATAAGACCAAACCTGCTCAAGTCAAGTACACACTATCTTTTCTTTACCTTATATTTCTTTCATTTGCAAACTGGTAAAAAAATCAGTAGACCTACAAAACATTATCAAACACTTGTTCAATAAATTTTAAACACAACAATCAAATTTAACAAATATTTTATTGATTTTCAACTAAAAAGATGTAAACCTTAGCCCTGAAAAGAAGTGTGATATAACAATAAATGAATACAACAAAAACTGATGATGAAGAGAATAACATACTAACAGGTACAAAATTCCATTATAAAGAATGGAATTAGCTTAAGCATTTCTAATAGATAACAACTGAACCAATAAACTTAAAAAATTGAAGCTAAGATTACACAAGGAGGAAGAAAATAAACAGAAATGAAATGTTAATCAGTGGAAAGGGAGAGAAAACTTTACTGGGTTTGAAACGTTAATAGCCAGATTTTGGAGAGACGTGAAACCGCTGATCGAAGATCCTGGGCGGAAAAAAAGGGTTTATCTTTTCAGTATTGGGTTGGGTTTCAGTGTTTCACAAGGGAACACAATCTTTCTTTCTTTTACCGGTGAAAACGTTAGCAATCGGAGCCAAACGTTAGAAATCGACCATTTACAGCCCTAACGTGAAACACTCTAAATATTTATTTTATTTCATTATATTATATTTATGGAGAGCGAGAGATATAATGTATATGGGACAGCCGATAATTAGTTAATTCAACTTCATTTAAAATTTATTTTAAATATTTAGACTTTTAATTTTTAAATAATTGAGCAAATAAAAATAATAAATACTCTCTTCACCCAAAAATTTATAAACGTAAATTAATTATTCAACCCACTTCTAGATTAATTCGGACTTAACATATTTTAACAATAAAATTATATTGTTTATTATTTCTGCCTCCCAATATTACAAGTAAGTTTTGAAAGAAAAAACTTATAAGAAACTAATAGCTATAGTTTTATTCTTTTAGTATATAACTTTCTTGTTAAATGATACATTTTAGATATTTTAACTTTATAATAGTAAAAATCTATTTACTATACTTAAATTAATGTATTTAAATTTATTAATATTATAATAAAAGTGTTATTTCTTATTTTTTAGAAGTGAAATAATATATTTTTCAAATAATTTTCGTATGATAGTGAAAACTAATTATTATATAAGGAATGTCACTTTAAAAAAATTATTTTACTTATTATATAATATATATATATATATATATATAAGTTATTTGGATACGAATTTCGGATATAGATCCGAATCCGGATATCCATTATGTGTCAGATATATTTATGATCGAATATTAAACGAATACGAATACGTCTATATCCGTATTCGTATCCGTTTATTTGCAGATACTTTTAAACCGAATACGAATATATCCGTTTTTGTTCGAATACGAATTTTTCGGTTAACATTTACTGCCCTAATAATTAGAGGGATTAAAATACAAAATAAATGAAAGTCAGAAAAGAGAAGTAAAAGGAAGAAAACAAAAGAGGCCTTTCTATAATTTTCCTTCCTTCATCTTCATCTTCATCTTCATCTTCATCTAACTCCTCTCTGCTTCGACAATATGATCGTCTCACACCCTTAAACAATTCCGTCAAGCTTTGTTAGGAGTGTGCAATTGATATTTTTAAGCTCTAATTGCAATTTCTAAAAATGATCAAATTCAATTTTCAAATCCTAATTTCAGCTATCGGCGAGTTTCAAACCCAACTTTGATTTCCGATTATATTTGTTGTGATGTATACTGCTTTCCGGAAGTCCTCATTGAATTGTTTGGGCAGGCAGAGGAGTAGCCTGTAGCCAAATGAAAGTGAAAGGGCGAAGCCGTGGACGGGGCACGGACGCGGACGACCTCAATACCACCAGAATCACAATCACAATCACAAATTCACAACCATAACATAACAGACTCAGGGTAATTTGGTCTAATTCTTTGGTGTGTTTGTGATCACAGATTGGGATGAAAACGCAATACCCACAAGAAGTCTTGTTGCGTTTGGCACCCAAACACAGCAAACGCTGCGTTTAAATTCAATTAAATTTGTAAATACGCACCTGCTCCAAAATTTACTCTACTATTTATTCATATATATACTATTACTACATCAATCAAAACCTACAAAATAATTTGATTGATCATAAAATTAACAGATAATTACAAAAAATAATGAATCTAAATTAAAATAAATTCCGGTCGTCAAGAAAAAATAACTAAAGAAGAAGAATACATCTCTCACATCACGTGAAAGCTAGCTCATGCCTTGCACGGTTACAAGCTTGTAGATAACCAAAAGAACAACGAATAGAAATTGATATTTATTGATCCCTTTTGTTCTACAAAAAATAAAATAAAAATCCTATTAGTAAATTTATAAATTTTGAATATATATTTTGTTCTATATTTATCTATAATTTTGTTGAGTATTTAGTTTAGCAGTGGTGACATTTTATTAATGAATTTAATATTATGCCTTAATTAAACAATAAGAAAATTTTCCATTTAAAATTATCTATTTATAACCTAACCTATTAATGACCCTCAATTTTATTTGTTACCCATTCAATCACCTCAATTTTATTTGTTACCCATTCAATCAACTCATTTGCGACCTCCAAGTTACACTATAGAGCATATTTTGCTTTGGGGGATAGCAGATAGAAATTAGAAATCAATATTTTTAGAAGATTCAATTTTGTGTTTTTAAGGAGTGCAGTAGTCTATGGAGAATGGCTACTCCCACTTTGTATTCCAACCTAGTAAGTATTTCCAAAATGAAATTAATATTACAAATAATAGATGCTTTAGAATGTGAACTGTAAGGAGAACAAAGAGAGCTTAAAATAATCCAGGACATGGTTACCAGTAAACATTACTTGAACGATATAGAAGTGCTAGATTAAATCACCTTCTATTCCAGAATTCTTAACTAGAAGATGTATCTGTTGAACTTAGAAAATGGAGCTACATGTGAACCATGTTGATTAAATCTCCCAGAATAGTAGCTTGGCTGTAAGTATTGTTGTCATTAGTTTAACTTAAAACACACTAATCTTTGTCTAAATCCTCAAGGCTGCAGACTTCCCGTCAGTTCAGAAATGTTACACACAATCGCAAAATGATTGCTATGGTCCTAAAAGTAAAAAATCTAGTTATAGAAACTTTGCAGTTGCCGGCTTTAGTTACAGAAAGTATAACCATATCAAATTTAGCAAGCTCAAGTAGAAGATTTACATAACCAAGAAGGATTCATGACATTAAACTTGAATTATACACAGAATTCACTCTAAATGTTGAAACTATCTATCGTGAGATAGCTTTTGTACTTCATCTTCAACTTTTTTCACATTTTCAACAACTACTTGAACTTCTGCGGACAAGTAATCAGCTTGCTCCTCAACATTACTGAGAAACCTAAGTAGTTTATCCCAATATGCTGCACATAATTGGTCCTGTCGCTGTAATTCCACAGTAAGCTCTTCAATTTTCTTATCTTTGTCGACCTGCCAGTGAATGACCAAACCAGAATACTTATGACACTTAACTGGTTAAAAGCACGTATAATCATATATACCTACATACACACATGTATACTAATATAGACACATAAAAATGTAACGCTTGTTTCAACATCGCCATCAACTTTGCTCAACAACAGGCACCATACACTAGACTGACCATCCACCATCCCCATCTAAAACATCCCAACTAGATGAGCCCAAGGATACTACACATAAAACCTTTAAATCACAGGTTATATACTGTACATGTTATAACATGTCAAACAATGTTGCATTTGCCCAAATTTGAGTGCTGTCTCTGTCAATTTAGCCTTTTAGCTTAATTTATCTAATTATAATACTGACGATATCTTCAACAAACATGGAAAATTATTTTAACTGGAGATTTGTGCCTTCATAATTGCCTTAATTTATCAAACCATAGACGATATCTACACCAAATACAAAACACCACACTACAAACTTGACCAGTTTTTCACTTGATAAAAATAAATAGTTTCCTTAGACGGAAGAATGAAAGAGAAAGTAATGCAACCTATTAAAGAATAATAAAGGTTACCCATTGCTTGGAAGAAAGACTTGTGCCCAAAGTTGAATAGAAGGGAAATAAACATGTAAAGTGGGATAAACTTACCACAGTACTAAATCCATGGGCTGTAACAATTAGAGGATGGTTATGATCCTTCATAAATCTTGTAACAACCCATTTCTCAGACTTCTCCATCTTCACTAAAAATGTTGCTTTGCAACCTTCTTGGGAACTAAGTCGAGGCTTCTTATCTGGACTACATGTGCTCTTTTGATTAGGAGACAAACCCTGCTTATTGCATCCAAGTCTACGGGCAAGAGTTTTTCCATCAATCTCTGAACGACGGCGTTGCATAATGCACACGACAAACCCAGCTCTTCTAGCATACTCAATATAGAATATCCTGGCAGCATCTTCAGATTCAAATTCCATACCCACATATGATTCTAGAACTGTCTCCCCTGAACAATCATTTATGTTCCCTTCAGCGGATCCGTCTGCTGCACCATTTCCCAGGTCCAGATCCACTGGGAGACAATAATAAAAGCTTTAAAAATTTTATTATCTTTCTATTAAACAAATGCAAATAAAAAACTAATGCTTACTAAAAGAGACAATGAGACATGTCCATTGGTTGACTTCAAAGTTTATTATAATCTACAAGGTTTACATCTCTAAGTATTAACCAAGCACAAGAAAAACATTTGAGACCCAAATGTCAGCACTAGGCAAGACTAAGCTGCGCATAGTTGCTTTGCGAGTTTGCAAGTGTACATGAATTTTTACATGCAGTTTTTTCCCGGCTATTAGATTCAAGAAAGAGATAACAAAATAAGTTCAAAAAACTTACCAGTGGAGGTTTTATAGGTTGATTATTATAATACTGATTATGAGATGACAGTGCGATTCACCAAATGTATTGATTCTTGCACAAAGGTATGGAACTATGAGTAATGCTAAACGTGTCAAGGTCAAAAAAACCTATTAAAAAAATAACTGAAAGTAAATGATATTATCTAAAGACGTGTCTTGACTTTCAAAAACTATATTAATGAAAACTATGAGCAGAATCCAGTGAGGTGGAGGACATGAGAACTAAGTAAAACTAAAACATAACAACACCAAGGGTTGTCATAATACCGATAGCATCTATTGTATGTAACATCACTCGAGTGTTTAGTTCTGCAAATGGTGAAGATCTTAGAGCATTGATAACATATTAGATCGTTGATAACTTTGTTACACTTGTACCCATAAATATTGTCAAGCCTACTAGCCATATTATGACTCCTTGTTGAAGTTGTTAATGGTCAAGACTGAATTCTAATCAAAAATATCAGAGGAAGAAGCAAACAAGTAACACCTGTTTTTGAAAATGGATCCAAGATGACTAAGAAATAGACCGGATGAGAAGAGGAAATACCTCATATGATCTAAATGAATACTCATAAACAGTTGCTTATCAGATCCCACAAGAGCAACTTTTCTCCCCAGACTAAAGAAAACATGAAAAGGGAAAACTAAAGCTACATCAATATTTGGAATTCAATCTACAACAAAAGTTTCAATGGTTAAAAAATGACCCATTTTGTATGGGAATTGATTGTAAAGTAACTATTTTAAAATTTCTTGAATATCAGACCTTCAGTCAGACTCTAGGTTTTCTATTTTGCTTAATCAAAACTGTGAGCAAGATACATGAAAATTTTCCCCATTCCTGAGCTTTTTAGGGGCCCAATCACAAAATTAATCTAACCCAGTGACATTAAATTATATAAATCAAGGTAGGGACTTGTTTGCAATAAATGATTGAGCAAATTTTCGGGGCTAACATGGGAGAATAAGCGTTCAAATCCAGATATTAGAATAACTGAAACGGCAGTGTGTTTCAGCTAAGACATTGATAAGCGTTGAAAAATCATAAACCTAAATATAAATAGAGAATAAAAGTTGAGTTGCAGGGGAGAGAATGTTTACTCACTGGGAATTAGAGGAAGAAGAAGAATGGCTGAGATGACCGAAGCATTCGCACACTTTTTTTTATCTTTTTTAGCAAAGCTTCTATAAAGTTGCCCAAATGAAGTAAAATATGAAGCGTTAAACACGATAAGCCATAAAAGAAAACGGAAAATATAAAGAGGGTGGAACTCAACCTTTATCTTTCTACAATAATTCTGCAGCGACCGTGCATGCCCGACCGGCCAAATTATTATTTTTTTTTATTTTAACTTTCAATTAATTTATATAAAAATAAAAATTTTAATTCCAATAAATTATATAAAATATTTGAAAGTCAAAAAAAATAAAATAAAAAATTAGCCGATCGCCCAAGCCGGCATGCACAGTCGCCATGGAAAGGCTCTATCTTTCTATTCTTTTCTTTTTTTTCCCCTAACCATCAATCATCCATATAAATACAAATAAATTATATAGTGAACATGAGTAAATGGATCAAGAATGAATAAAATAAATAAGTTATCTCATTAATTGATAGAAATAATAAGAGGATGGTTTTGTTGACCAAGGGTTCCAATCCATCTCTTTCCGTATCTTCTTCTAATTCTTTAAAAGATCATATCCTACTAACTATTGACTAATAGATCAAATTAAATAGCAATACATAAAATTATTTTTTGAATTGCATTTAGATCACTAAATTTTTTTCTTATAATTAAATCACTACCATTTGTGCTGATTCTTATACCATAATCCTCAATCTCACTACAAATACAACTTTTCAATCACATTAAATAGATTTCAAACTCAATATATTATAATACAAGCCTCACAATAAGTCTGAAAAAAAATTCTTACAATAAAAAAAATTTAATATATAAAATAAAAATACAAACTCGCATAATTAAATCTAAACATTCAATTTTACCTATTAAACTAAAACCTCATTTCAAAAAATAAAAATAAAAATAAAAGTGCAATTTATTCTAAGTAACTGACTAATTGATTCCAAAAAAAATAGAAAAGAAGTACAAGGTAAAAGAAGCAAAGCGCAATATACATGTCTGTTAGGTAAGGTTGTAAAATAAATAAACAATTCGAACTCGATTCGTACTCGCTTGACTAAAAGTTCGATTCGAACTCGACTCGAAATATAAATGATTCAAATATGAACAAATTTTAAAGTTCGATAAATTACTCGAACTTCCTCAAATAATAATTTTTTTTGATAGTCAGATCATATTTGTTCGAAAAAGTTTAAATTGTTCGAACTCGATTCGAGATCGTACTGAACTAGATAGTTAAATGAGTCTCAATCAAATCTTATTTTATACTCAATAAATTTTATGAATTAAATTTGAGCAACTCTCAGACGACTCGTTTAGATGCGTCCTGCTAGGCTGCTAGTGCACCCAAAAAAATAAATAAAGGAAAAACAGTAAAAACATATTTACGTCAAAACCCCGAGTCCTAACCTCCCATGTCCCAACCCAATCCAACGCATTTGACGATTTTGGTTTTCAATCCTTCACCATCACCATCACCATCACCATCACCACTCTCTCTATAGTCTAATAGAAGAAGCGCGAGGTTTATTCACAGATTTTAAGTGGAATTCGATCTGAATATCTGAGTAAGTCATACATTTTTCTTCAACTGCGATTATTCCTTCATCCCATATAGTATCTCTATCTCTAGTTATTTACTCGGTTTAATGTTCTAAACTGACAATATTTTTCAGCTTTTTCTTACCTCAGTATAGTCAAAGAATTCTAAAACCTAGAAATCGAGTAGCTGGATAAGAAACTTTTCCTGTATTTTGCCGTCAAATAATGTGATATGAATAGAAATCACCGAAGCACTTCCCTGGATTATACTATAGTGTACGTAATCTGTCTATTTTGTGAATTTACTTCTAGTAAGTTGTACACCCAATTTCTATTATTTGGTTTATTGGGTAGGAAAAAAAAACTATTTTAGCAAAAATAATCGAATAACTATATCTAGATCAATCCACATCTGTTCAAATTTCATTCAATTAATAATGAATTAATAATTAAAAAGATGGACGCTTTATCTTCATCACTGAATTTTTGAATGCAGATGCTGGTCTGTGGTTGTTTGCTTTAACGAAGAGTAATCAACACATATATTAGTTCAAAGGTTTAATGTATACTGTTTCAAAAAAGCTGTCTCTTTAGTCATTTTAACATAGAATGGTATAGAAGGAAACCACAGTGAGAGCCAATAGGTTGAAAATAACTTGAAAATAAATGAACTTAATTGAAATTACACAATGTTTGATCTGGAAGTCTCTTATGAGACATACATTTCAGGTCTTTTGGTTGAAATATGAGAACTGGATTTGTTGAATTAGGTTGGTTTCAACTTCCACCTTCTAGGGTCCAGCACATAAGAGGAAATCGACATCTATGAGATTTTTTTTTTTTTTTTTTGTTCTTCTTCTACCAGCTCTTGAACCCTTGACCTGTGAGTTAATGATTTGAGACACTAACCAACCAGGCCAAGGAGAGCCAGTCATCTATGAGATTTTATCAATCTTAGATGCATAGCAAGAGTATTGAATTAAAAGAAGTCTTAAGCTATAATTTTAGCTACCTGGCTTGGAAAGCTGTTTTTACCATGGATATTTACATTTGATACTCTGTCATGTGGCAGTGGATGAACACCCGAGTGTGGGAGATGATGGAGAAACAATAGAGGCTTCTAATGGGAAAGAGGTAATTTCAAATGAAGAAAATTTGGAACTGGAACCATATGTCGGCATGCAGTTTGAGACCGAAGAGGCTGCCAAAGTATTCTACGATGGATATGCGACGCATTTGGGGTTCATCATGCGAGTTGATGCGTTTCGACGATCAATGCGCGATGGGTCTGTGGTTTGGCGAAGACTCGTGTGCAACAAAGAAGGATTCCGTAAGTGTAGACCCAGGAGGAGTGAAAATAGGAAGCCCAGGGCGATCACAAGAGAAGGGTGCAAGGCAATGATTGTTGTAAAAAAAGAGAAGACAGGTAACTGGATTGTTACGAGATTTGTTAAGGAGCACAACCATCCACTAGTAGTTGCACCAGCTAACCATCGCCGCACCGTTCTCCTGTTGCAAACACCGGTAAATACTTTTAACTTGAATGACAAATTATTGATATTTGGTTGACAGTTTGTAACTATAAATTTCTGTTTTTAAAGTGTTGACTCAATTGCTTAAGATTCTTTAACATCACACAAAATATAAGTAGATATTTCCCATGTTTGTCGGACTATCTGTACTATATAGCGTGGAAATTTGTTCTCATAAGTTGGATAGTCCATATCTGAACTGTTCTTTAAATAATTTGAAGTTTTTTTTTTCTTCCTATAATTCCATCACAGAATAATTATATAAAGTCGCTTCAACTACTGGAGAATCAGTGTTAATATCATGATAGTCTCATGCTACTTGCCACTTAATGTTAATAAGCTATACAGCGCAACCCCAAAAAGCCTTCCGACATGTGAACACCCGCTACAAAATCTATACATCCCACATGCACTAGGGACATAAAAACATTCAGAACTCCAGTAAACGAACAACTCCCCCTGGATAAGACTCGTTATGCAAAAACCTAGCTTGTTCATCATTAAGGTGCATTAAAACCATGTCTATTTGTTCCAGATGGTTCACATGAACTGATACTGATTGTTCATTTTGCCTTACAGATGCTTTGGATATAGAAATTTACTTTACCTATGTGATAAATGCAAAGTGAGAAAAATGATCCTTTTTTTTTTTTAATGTGGAGTTTCCGACCCGCGGGTCGACTAATCTCCCCAGCCCGATACCAGAGCGGTTTGCTACCCGACTTGCGCCGGGGGTACCGTGGCCACAGTAGAGCATTTTTAGTGCCTTCCAAATGTTGCTAGTGGAAGTTGATCCTGAGTCGTCCGGGTTTACGGTTCTTTCCCAGGGCGGCTTGCACCACTGCGCCAAATGTTGTGGTTGAAAAATAATCTTTATCAATTTGATATATAGATTTATGCAGAGTTTGTTTATATATGCACAATAAGATGCTTGCTTGTTATTATAGCTGAAACGAAAACCTTTTGCATTATCTTTCCGCCATCTTCTTGAAGTGGTGGTAAGGCTGCAAATGAGCCAAGCTGAGCAGCGTTTGACTTGGGTGTGTTTGGGCTTGACCATCTGAGTAAGGAGAAATCTTGATCCCAAGGTGAGCTGAGGTGAGCTGAACAGAGTTGGTTCACAATGAATGCGAGCTCTGTGTGGCTTGTTCTTAAACTCCCTTCAACCTTGAATCAAATTTTAATTGAATGTTTAGAAAATGTAGATGTGGAATAAGGAGGACTCACAGAAAAATTACTATGTTCATGAATCATATAAATTTTATATTATACAATTGCCGATTGAGAGTCCACTTTCATAATCAATGTATCAAATCTTATTATTTTCAAGTACCTAAAGTAAAAGTCGTAATATATTTGTGCAAGTTTTGATCTTGGCCATTGATTATGTTCAAGTAAAATTTTCTATAGAAGCTTCCACATTTTTGGAAGTGGGCACTTTTATCTACTATTTTTTGAAATGGACTCTCATTTTGGGACTGAGCGAGAGTACCTGTCTTATGTTCTTAGTAAAATAAACACATACGGAGAAATATATAAAATGTGCATTAACGAGTGAGCCAAGCCTGAACTAGCTTAATACAGTTGATTTCATGCTTGTCTCGTTATGTAAAACAATCTTAAAACCCCTTAACTTGGTTGATGTAACGGATTAACAAACATAAATGATTTCAGATCAATACAGATCTAGATGTATGGTTAATGTGATGCTTGTGTCTCTGCTTAAAAGCAGGAACATTTTTTAATAGTAGCCAATGTTTTATTTTTCCCGATTTCATCTTTGGTAATTTTTGTTTGTTTGCAATATATACTAGTCATTGTGAAGACGAACCAAATAAACGAGCTTTTAGACAAAACGAAAACAAACTGCTAATGAATCTCTCAGATCTTTACACTTGGGTGTATAGAATGCCTTTTATTTTCTTTCAAAGAACCAATATTTTTCTTATTCTTTGTAACCTTTTAGTACTTATTTACTTGTTTCTGCTATATACCAGGACGAGAAAGATGTAAAGATACGGGAATTAACAGCTGAGTTACAGCGGGAGCGAAAACGATCTGCTGCTATCCAAGAACAGCTTGACATGGTACTGAAAGATATGGATGAACACTCCAATCATTTATCACGGAACATTGAAGGCATAGTCCAAAATGTTAAAGAAATTGAATCAAAAAGAGTAGTTCTTTCGCGCAGCTAATACATCAGCAGTTGTAAATTCATATAGCTTTGCGTATTTACGAATTGTAAATTTATTCTGTACGTTGAGTTGACTTTACTTGCTACTTGTAGAATAAGTACGGGTAACTCAAGTTATTTCATATGTTCGTATGCGATCTTTAGACGAGGTTGAGATAACGTGCTGATTGCAGTAGCGGTTGGAATTTCATCGAGTCCTCGATGCATTTAATGAACAAATACAACTAGTGGAAGGTCATCTGTCTCTACAAGGACTTCTGTGATCTCCAGAAACTCAACAATGGAACAGTATAGTTATTAGTTAAGCCACTATAAACAGAGTTTTTGTGGCACTAGCATTGTTTGTATAATATTTGTATTTACTAAAAGTACAATCTTAGTTCGGATATTAGAGTTCCAACTGTTCTTTTCTTCCGCGTGTTAAAACTTACTCGGCACATTTCACTTTTTTCTTTTGTGCTTTTTTTTTGGGGGGGGGGGGGGGGGGGGGGGGGGGGGGGGGGGGGGGGAGGGGGGGTTGGGTGGGGGGACATGAGGAAAGCAGCACATTTTACTCTTGAAATCATCCTTCCGCAAAATTTGAGACTAAAATTTGTTATTGAGAGAAACATATTAAAAGGTAGGTCTCGAGTATTACCTTAATATGTACTAAAAAAATATATTTTAAAAAAAGAGTCGAATGAGATTCATTTCCTGATGGAGGGAAGAGTATGTATGACAATTGAACATAAATGTTCGATCGATTTGGTAAGATCCTACAACTTATCGTTGGTGCTTGTTCTCAACCAGCTAGTATAGACGGGAATAATTAGTTATGAAAGCAAGAGCAAAAGCAAGGGAATAAAATTGAGTAACAAAATATAACACATTTAAACAGTTACTCCGTGTGGATTTGACACAACCTATACCTATACCAAATGATGGCCAACTGAACAAAAGTCTCGTAATGTATCTTTCCCACTCAGTTTCCAAGACTAAAAAAGAGTAAATGCATCAAGATACCGATCACAATATCATGAAAGTGGTGCACTGAAACTCAATGGGTCCAAAAAACACTGCAAATATGAGCTTGCCCTTCTCAGCCTCCGCAACAGAGAGAGAACTAGCAAGCACAAGCAGTGCCACTTCAATGATTTTGATGCACAACAACCAACCATTTATGCTACTAGCATGCATGAACTATTCAGCACGTGTAACAAGTATCCTCCACAATTTCTTCCCTCAACAAGAGCACTATTCGAACATTTACCTGATGAACAAATAACAGTTTCCACTTTCCTAAACACCCCAAGTAAATTTAAGTAGTCCCAAAACCTTTGCTATCTTACACATAACAGTTGACAAAGGCTCTTCCAAAGATTGTCTAAATGGGCCAAGGTTAAGGTATGAAACTCTAGTTTGATATGGTGTCACTGCAGTGCACAACAAACTTGACTCAAACCCTACCACCCGTACTTGGCTTGTGTTTCAGCTTTAGTGAGGAACCCTTTGGCTCGCCGCTCTGAGAGCTCCATCTCTTTCTGTTTCATGTCGAAGTACAAAGTACCAATCTGATGCTTCCTCTTGTGCAGCTTTGATGGCTTCCCCTTTGCAGAAACAGGCTACAATATACAAAGATGCATGAATGAGAAAGAAATCCCATTATGAAACATAAAAACTATGATAAGTATGTGAGAAAAATGGAGGTCACCCATCTAATATAAAGTAATCATCTAAATTGCCAAAGAAATTAGCAAGTTTCAACTCTTGTCAACAAATTAATTTTGCAAAATCAGGTTAAACCATAAAGGGAGAATTTTGAATCCTGCACAACAAACATTTATTAAGTACTTTCCCATACATTCTGAAGAGCTTTTTGTTTGAATGACTAGATGTTACACTCATGCTTCTATATATATAATTAAGTTACCGTTTCTAATTAACCAATGTTAACTACCTCAACAACATGTAGCTAAAGACGACACTAAGAAGTAACCAAGCTTGCCATCAACCCATCAGCTTCCTAACTGTTCAGAAACACATAAATAGAAGGGCCAATTCCTTTGTTTTGAACACACAACAGCAATGAAAAATAATGAGCCATTGACAACGTTTTAGACAATCTGTCAACATTAATTTATCCTTCACAACAATCATGCGGGTAAAACTTCAAAAGAAAGAAAACCACTCCCCTTTACAATGGAAACTCATCAAACTTCAAATTAGCCAATACTAAGATTTAAAGGCACCAAACCCTTTCCCGCTCCAACAAAAAACTACATAATCCAAACCCAGTTTTTACTTCAAAAAAAAACTTCAAAAAAAAAAAGAGTATTCATAAGAAAGATAACAACCCATACACCACTTCTCCTTATTATCAAACGAGTGAAGTTTCAATTGCTTGAGCTGGGATTGAATTTATGAGGAGCCAAGATATTTGTCACCAAGCTCACTAAACCAAAGGTCATGTATCAAATTCCAAAAGAAGTAGGATGAGGAGTATGTTTTTAAGACTTATCTACGCACAATTAATTTGGGGATTTGTATAAAACCAAGTGCTTACCAGCAACAATATAACACATGATTATAAAAGCTTGACACAGGTCTTCATTTTTCACACCATATAAACATATATAGACATAATTTTGTTGCTACTGACTAGTGCCTATCATGTTGATTAAAATAGAACTACAACACAATCCCTCTAAAGTGTAAATAATACGAGCACGAATATGCCTGCAAAGTTAAAAGATTAATATTTCAATATTCAAGCTCGCTCAATAGCCAAACAAAATGAGCAAAGGCTGGGGTTATGTGTTTAAAAGATGAGACTGAATGTTCCTATTCTCGAGACAAGCTTGGGCTGTACACAAACAGCTTGATCCTTTGGAAACCCTAATCGAAACTCAAATACCCTTTCAGACTTTCACACATCATCAATATCATGTCCTTACAATCATTAAATCATCCACAAATTATGCCAATCTATAACGTGTCCTCCTCACAAGTACAATAACTAGTCCAGATTGTACTTTGCTGAAACTTGAACATCTATTTCCATTAGGTGCTATCAATAAAATTGCCAAAAATACATCTGAACCTTCTTAACCACTCTACAGCCTCGTATGTACATGTAAGCCCCCTTAATTTCACATATTTGGAATGTGTTACAAATGGTTAGAGGTCAAAGCAAAGCTAGTTTTCTTCTGGTTACAGTCACTCTTTCACATCCGTGAATTATAAAGCTAATCTTAGCTCACAGTTGTATAGAGTTATTCTCTTGTGTAGGTTGCATTTTCGTATCCTCTTACCTTTTGTCTTCTTTGTGTACTAGGATGACATTCCCTTTTGATGTCTATTTGATTACATAACACAATACTCGTCCAAAAAAAAAATTAGTTTCAAACTTTCACCACTATGAAATTAATATTAGTCCTATACATCTAAAATTTTCTGATCATGAGCAAGTCAGAATTCTAACTTATAATTTATCCCAAGTATCACATATTCCTTATACATCAACCGAGACACATAAAAAAAAAACCACACTAGACGTAGAAGCAGCATAACTGAGGGAACAGAACCGAAAAACTCGCACTAAACGTACTCAATAAAATACTATATATGCTACTCAAGCAAACCTGCAGAGGAAAAATAGAAGAAGCGGAAGCTTCAAACATTGTATTAAGAAAACCAGAACTTCAGCGAAAAGCATCACATTGGTGTTGGTGAATTGTAGATAATAACAAGAAACTATTTAGTATTTTTCTTAAATGTTAACCTTTGTTACATATTTTTAAGTTGTGTATTTTTCCCCCAGTAGATTAGTGTGATTTTATAAAGGAAATAAAACAAAATATATGTTTATGAGGAACATACCCAACAGATAGTCAGGATTATTCATGCATATATCACAATATATCTCAAAAGGCATGAGTATTCACATCTATAATAAAATCAATTACTAAATATACGACGAGAAACCTAAGACCCTAGCTAAACTTATGATGTTTCAAGTACCTAAAGAAACTTAAGACACATGCTTTAGGATAGAGTTAGGTTTTATGCATCTTTGTGGGACTGTGGTGGGAGCATTCCATTGATATCTTTGTCTAATTTACGTAGAGATTGGAGGCTGGTCCCCATTGAGGGTTTTGTGGTTTTTTTCCACTTGATTTTTCCTTGGGTGAATTCTTGTCCGCCTCTACTTTTTAATCTCTTTCTTTATGTCTAATAAAGCATTCTTTTATCTTTTAAAAAAAAGGAACTCGATGATTCAAGTACATTCTACAATTTAAAGTGCTTCAAAATGAAATTTGGGAAACCAAAGTCCTAGCAAATTACTAATATAATTAATGATCAGCATGCTGAATGACAACACATGAATACCTGGTAGGAGGGACCGAATGCGATTCCAGTTAACTTAGCCTGGTCCTCCCTTGGCCTATTCTTGATCAGTTCGTCCTGTTTAACCTCAATTATGTCCTGCGGAACATCATTCCTGCCTCTCTTCCCAAAACCTCTTCCCACACTTTCTGCTGCTGTTGTCATCTCAGTAGTGCTCGACCTATCAATCCACTTATTTTCATATTGCTCATAATTGTAACCATACTCAGGATAGCTAACATCATAACTACCATAATTTGCATAATTCTCACTAGCTGAACCCAAATTTGAAGTACCATTAAACCCATTACCATGACTATCATATGCATAATCCTCAGTAGTTGAACCCAAAAAATTTAAAGTATCACTAGCAGCATACCCACCACCATGACTTTCGTAATTCACATTTGAAGTATCATCAACTGACTTGTCCGCGTTCAAAATAACGCTGGATTCGTTTGAATTTGATATAGGCACATCTGCTTCGAGTATTGATCTACGGCCAGTCCCGGATGATGAAGGCAGAGCACCCAACGCCATTGAGTTCTTTGGGGCAGGGATATTTGATAAGAACGATTTAACAGATGGGGTCTGATTCATAGATTCAAAAGCTTTAGACTTTTTTCTTTGCTTTTCCTTCTCATCCTCATCGTCTTCATCATCATCATCATCATCAGTATTTTTGGATTTAATCATGGATGGGTTAATGGGCGGCCTGAATTGAACAACCCTTTTGGGATTTGAGGGAATTTTTGGGTCTGGGTTTTGGGTTTTTGGCTGCGGGAGGACAGAGAATAAAGAGGAGGGTTTGGGTTTGCTGGAGGAGGGAGAGGATTCTAGGGGAATTGAAAAAGAGGACGGTGTTAGGGTTTTTGCAGGAGGGGGGTCAGGTGGGTTGGATTTCGGAGGAGGAAGAGAGAGAAAAAGGGATTTTGGTGGTGGAAGAGAAAAGAATACGGATGAGTTAGAATTTGATGGTACGTTATCAGGCTGATGTTTTTGTTGCTCCGCTGATTCTTCTTCTTCGTCTGAAGAAGCATAGCTTGCTAGCAAAGATTCCATTTTAGAGAGAGAGAAGAGTTTAACGATACAAAAAAAAATACGAATGAAGATTGCACACAGATAGAGAGAGGAATTTAATGGTAACCCATCCATCTGAGGAGACGGGCAATATATAAAATTTGGGGAAATATAATAAGGGTACACTTGGAGATACGCATACTTTTTGGGCCAGATGAATGGCCTCTTGGACGTTATTGATACAAAACTACGTATTGTGTGATCAAAATCCTCTAGCGATGATATGGGCCGAATGTAAACCAATGCAATAACAGGCCCATCTTAACGGTCCCAAATCTTAATTTCTCATGTGGAACCTTTCCACTCCACTACCCCTCGTATAGTCTCGCACTCCCTCTTCTCCCTGGTCAAAAATCGAAATGGCACTGCAGAATCTGAAACTTCATATATTACGCTTTAATGGTGGTTGTGGTTCAGCAAATAGTTTCCTTTTCTTTTCCAGGCCACAAAGTCCCAAGCTTTATGGTACTTTTTCCTACTTTACTTCTCTTCTTTCTTCTGTAACTTTCTATTGGGTTTTGGTAAATGAAGAGGAAAGGGAAGAAACTGAGCAAGGAAACCCGAGACTTGATTTTTTTCCCCCTCTCTCAGATACTGGGAATTTGGCTGTAGTATGGTGTCTGTTTTGCTTGTGTTACAAATTCTCTATTTAATAGGAGTATATTATTCTTGAATTTTTTTATTTTATTAATTTTCTTGCAATACCCATGAGCCCAGTCGGATTTATTTCATGATTTCAAAAATTACAAATAACATAATTTCATCTATTAGTGCAGTAGTGATGGTCCCTTTGTCTATCTGCCTAAGGTGCACAAAATTTAGCAAGTGTACTTTATACTCCGATTATAATATTTTACACTATGTGTCAATAAATTTGTTGTTAATTGTTAATAGTCGTAGATGTATGTGTCTGTGTATATTTACTGGATGGACTCTGAGTAATATTATTATTGTTCAGTCAGATGGACCAAGATCCAGGTGCATTGCCCCGTTAGAAGCTTTGCTACCGTTAAATCTGCAAACATTCAACCACAGAAGAAGTATGCTCTCTCTCTCTCTCTTCCCCCCCCCCCCCCCCAAAAAAAACCTCTCCCCCACAAATTTTTCTGGTTGTTTATTGTGCTTCCTTGAACATTTATCCATAATGATAAACCTATACAAAATTTGCTTTGCTAATGCATAAATACAAAAGGACCAAACCAACTCGTCTGTTGCATCAGAGGGTAATAGCATTCCAGTACTCTCTATTTTGTAATTGACATAGTTACTAATAATAAATGATTGCAAGTATCTTAATTTTAACATGATATATTTAGAGAATTGATATTTTTCACAAGTGAAAATGTTAGTTCCACAAGATCCTCTCTCACATGAGGCTGCACCACCCTTACTATTCATGGGAGAAGGATCTTGTGGTATTGACATTTTTACTTGCGGAAATGTCAATTCCCTATATTTATTTGAATGTAGTTTATAAGGTTGATGGGAAGAATTGAAATTTCAGATCATTTATGCCTTGATTGAAGAATCTGTTTTGAGTTGTTTAGTAGCTATTTTGTTTCAAGTGATGTTAAGGTCAGATACTATTACTTGTATCTTTTAAGTTGGCTAGTTTTAGATGTTTTTGTATTACCTGGGGCATGGGCACATGCCTCTTGTAAATGTGTACATTGTTTTTCGGTTTTATAAGATCAATGTACTTACGCCGGAGGGGGGAGGAATGAGTTGGTTGGGTGCTTACAAGACCTTTTATATTCTTTGCACCAAATGTCTGCACTTTGGGTACACAACCGTACAGTTGGGCTGTCCTAAGCTTTTACCAATGGAACAAGATATTGGATCAATATTGTTTAGTACCACCTAAAGAGGTGTATTGCTAATGATGGTAGTTCGGTGTTCATCCCTCTATTACTTCACTTCTTATAAAGTAGTAAAACATATACAACCTGGACAGTCTGGATGAAAATTCAACTTGTTGTTGCATTTGCAAGATTTACACAATATGAGAACATATTATTGTTTAAATTGTTGCTGTTCTATCTATCTATCTATAATCTATCCTCTGTCCGGAAAAATGTTTTCTCCAGTTAGAGGGAAGTACTACATTTTTTTTTTCTGAGTTAGCATGACAGTCATCTTAATGATCTTGAGTTTGAAATTTGGCTATGTTGGTTATGCAACATTGGTTGTTTTTCTGTTCCGTCTGTTATATAATCTTACTGTTAATAATCTCCATTTCCATTTTCAGGAAAAGGAGACTTGATGAAGTATGTCTTGAAAGGTTTCAGCAATATAGCCGAACCTTTATACAGTCATGGATCCTACAAGGTACATGACGTGTCTTAAGCTGCCCTTTTGTTTTATATAGAGGGTGATCTGAGCTATTTTCAGATTTTCTCATCTGGAAATTTAACTCAAATAGATTAGATTGTAATATTAGCACTTGCTTAAAACTTGCAGCAATAGTGATAGATCAGATATATAAGTTTGTGTTGACAGTTGAATTGCCAGATGTAAAAAAAATGTAGCTTGATTTATTTTTAAGTAGGTATATGGCCTTCTGTTTACTTTTAAGACCTCTTAAAGATGTTACAAGATACTGTCATCTCAATGTTCATTCAAATTCTCGAACGGTTTATATGTTAATTTGTGCTGTAAGTGGGCTTCATTCATATGAACTCACATCTATGTTCTTAATGTATGTAAAATTGTCCTCCAGCTCTGTAGACTAACAGAATAGCGAAAAGTTCCTTTCCTATTTCTTTAAAATAAGAGTCATAGTCAATATTTCTTGTTATCAGATTAATTTATTTTAAGTTTGAGCTGTGAATAATATAACTGAAATCAAAAGGCACATTCTGAAATTATTTTTAATCAGGGATAATAAATAAAAGAGAACTGATATTTCCACAACAGAAAATGATATTTCCATATGAAAAGTGTCGCTATAGATCCTATAGCGACGGTTTTCCCAGTCGCTATACATCTTAGCGACACTTTTCATGTGGAAATATCAAAAAGTGTTGTAGAAATATCAGGTCTCTAAATAAAATTGAAACAAGATAAAATCGTATATCAAAACGACTTCTGGCATCCCGAAAGGATCAAAACCGCATTCATAGGCTGACAATTTGTCTGGATAGGTCGAACTATTGGAAGCAAATGGAAAAGGAACACCAAGTGGGATCCAAGAAACTAGCGGACTGATCACTAAATAGATACAAACTAATAATTCTTTGTATGGGAACATAATTGTTTCTATCATCTGGAAATATATACAAAAAGTTCCTCTTCACGTGTCACACTTGGTGCATAGACACAAATTTGTGTGTATGCCTCTGAGCATCCATAGTTCTTGAATATCTTATCCACACATGCCTCAAAACATTCGATTCTTTAAAGGTTAGGACTCCCACTTTTAGCCTCATCCCAACTCCATGCATGTGATGCTGGCCTGACATATATATTATTGAGTTCTCCTCATTGGCTTTTTAAAAACAAACTCTTCTAATTTGATGGTAAGGAAATTTCACCTACAGCCTTAATACCCACAACCTAACAATATCTTGTGTGCAACTTCCTGGTTAGATTTAGCCCGGGCTGTGCTATGTAGGTTATTACTTATTTCATTTGATAAGTTTATGCTCTCTCAGTCTCTCATGTTATTTTCTCATTGTTTAAACCATAACTTTGACCCTCAATATTAATATTCCAGCATATAGCTTTATTATAATATTTATGTTCATTGATCAAGTACTTGTACACATCTGGATCACCATAGAGGCTTCTTGTGGAAACTTGTATATGTTATTCACTTTATAGGTATTGGAAGTTGACTTTGTTTTCTCTCCCTTCTCTTTAGGCAAAGTCTTTGTTGATGGGAAAGTGGTAAATAAAGCTGGAACTCCTGTCTCTGATAAATCTGTTGTGGAGATCAATGCTGAAATTCCAAAATATGTATGTAGGTGATTATTCTCCAGAAAAACCAATTTATACTTAGTACATCATATTCACTTTGCCACAATTTTGATGAGACCAGTGCAATTTGTTTGACTTTCTTGGTGATCTCTACTCCAGGGCAGGACATAAGTTGGAGGCTGCCATTGAGCAACTTGGTATTGATGTAGCTGGAAAAGTAGCTCTTGATTCAGGATTATCAACTGGAGGATTCACTGATTGCTTACTTCAGTATGGTGCTTCTTTTGTTTACGGAGTTGATGTAGGATATGGACAGGTAATAGAATTTCTAACATTTTGTGTTCATAATGTTGCTCCTTTCACGCGGTTTATCTTTCCTCGTAAGATACATAGAACAAAACACGTGATTTATTTATTTACTGATTTGGATGCAAAGAGAGACTCTTCTAGTAGTAACATGTTTTACAACAAACATGATCTGAGCTACACTCCGTAGGTTTGTAGAGAATTGTACATAAACTCTTAACTCTTAGATAGTTCCTCATTTATGCCTGAATAAACAGATTCTAATTTATAGAATCCAATAGATTGTTCTAAATGAGTTGAACACTTTATTTTCAGTTTACAGTCTTGATCATGGTCAAGCACAGATATAAATGCATGGTCATAAAATCTATCTGTACAGATCATTGAATGTTAATAGTGAACATCTATACAGAAGCAACAAGAACCTGCTTACTTTTTCCATTGTTGACCATAAGGCTTGGTTGAATGTTGTGAATGTTTTGTATTGTAAAAAATGCTTCTTTTTCTAGGTAGCGGATAAAATTCGTCGAGATGAGCGTGTATCTGTTATAGAACGGACGAACTTGAGATATCTTCCTCAACTTCCTCAAAAAGTCGATTTAGTGACTCTGGATCTTTCATTCATATCCATACTCTTGGTGAGCTTTCAATTTGGGTTACATATCTGTTTTTTTGCATTTAATAAGCATTCATATCGTCAATTTCTACAACTCTTTATCATCCTGCTGATTTAACCAATGCGTCAGCAAAATAGACCATCTTGTTTCAGTAGATAACCGAATAGCAGCGCCTTGCTATATTCTTCGTGTTATTTTGAAGATATTCTTTTGTTCTGGTTTTAGATCTATTGAAGCATTTATTTCTTTTTCAACTGTGTGCAGGTCATGCCTGCTGTGGTCAATGTTATGAAACAAGAAGCTACAATAGTTACCCTGATTAAACCTCAATTTGAGGCTCGCAGATCCCAAGTACGGAATCTGTCGTGTTTCACTTTTTAGTTATTTCTGATGCTTTACTACTCTCTGCATGTTTGTGCTTCCAAGAAGTACTTATCAAATGTGGCAAATTCACTAGGTTGAAAAGTAGTGCAAAATGTGGAGGACTATTTGAACGTCATGTGCTGTAATCTCAGATTCATGCATATCATAGTCAATAAGTTATCCCCGTTCATATTTGAAACAGTGACTCTTCCATTATCCTAGATTTATTTTGAATTACTTGTGCTTTAAGAATGCATTTGACTGTTTATAATTAAATTCAAGTGGATCTGTTCTTAAAATTATGTATTGTAGGCAATTCCTTAAAATGGACTTATTATTAGAAGGTCCTGGGAGAAGGGGTAAATAGGTAAATAAGTGTGTCTGCCGCAAAATGGAGCCCAAAATCTCACTGTTGTCAGGCCCTATTTACTACAACTGGTATCTGTCTGTTAGTTATAAGGGTTGAATCTTGATCTGGGAGGTTGCATGATTTGAAACCGTCAAAACCATATAGTTAATTTGCTTTAAAGAATCAGTTATTTAAGAAGTCAAAACTTTTATTTTCTGTTACAGGTGGGAGGTGGAGGAATTGTGAGAGATCCCTTAGTTCATCAAGAGGTATGTGCTCTGTTTTTGTATTGATAGTTAATATACTGTATGAAGAAGCATATTTCGACATAAATGCAGTTCTTGGTCTAAGAAATTTAAGCACTGTACGTCTGTAATTTTATTAACGAGGGGTCTTTTTCTAATTTTTATATATATCATCATTCGTTGGATACAGCATGGTCGATGTTGTGTTGGCCTGAAAGAAATAAGGATATCCTTGTTGGTTACATGCAGGTGCGTGAGAAGATCATCAATGGTGTAGAAAATTTTGGATTCCGCTGCAAAGGTTGGATCGAGTCTCCCCTGAAGGGAGCTGAAGGCAATATAGAATTTCTGGCGTGCTTTAGCCGAGCAGCTGTGGAAAGTACTAATCTCTCACTTGCAGTAACCACACAACAGTAAATTGATAATATCGTTGAACCGCAACATGAAAAGAACCAGTGTGGACAAATCTATAAACATGCAGGGCACTTCCATCACAAAGGAGAGAACCTGCCATCTGTCTAAATAGATTAAACATGCTAGTAAATTGCATTAAGCTACAATTTTTATGTTTTACGTATCAACTACAAAAAAAAAAATTATATAGGAACTAATAAACTAATTCATTTCTTTCAATTTAACCATGGTAGGCTGGTAGTAAACCAGCTTCTGCAAGCAAAATACAGAGAATATTGGCAGTTACCCAACATTTTGGACCCAAAAGCAAATTCGAAACTTCCCCTTCATATTTTATGCATGGGGTATGTATACTGCAAGCAAATCATTTTTTTTTTATTTATAAAAAAAGAACAGTATTTACCTATTATCCATTATAAATCGGGAGGTTCTTTTTTCTTTATCTTTAGGTAAGAGGAATTTCATCAGTACAGAACCTGAAAGGTACTAGAAGATAAGAATTCAACTCGATATTAATTTTAAGGAATAATCATCAGGGCTAAAACATTTCTGAGGTGCAATTTAGTTGTAACATAATATGATTTGTAACTTGAAACAAATTAGTGAAGAGTTTTAAGATGCTAACTACCAAATTAGTTGTTACATAAGTTTTCTTATATATAAAAAGTATCAAATTATTTATAGACTTCAAAATTTATAAAAAAATCTTACCCAAGGAGAGGAGAGGGAGGGAGAAGTTGATCTTCTTAAATATGAGTATCAACGATTGTGTACCAACTATTCCCTCCATCCTCAAAACATTATTAAAGATACAATTTTTTTTTCCTCAAAAGGACGAACTAAGATACATAAAATAAATAGTAAATATGTCCATTAGTATATAAAAAAAATATTCATTACTTTATGTAATCTCATAGAACCACCAAGGATAAATTTAAAACTTTTTTTACTTTTTCCTCTACTTTACTTTTCTTAATATATGTAAAAAATATATTTTGATGACCGAGGTAATATAACAATTCTTATACTCCCTTAGTCTCGGAAAGAGGTTACCATTTTCAATAATAATTATAGAGTATTTAAGTACGACTGCTAACTTCATCAAGTGTAGTTTCTTTTACTCATTTTTCTGGTTGTGTAGGCCACGATAATCTAATTATTACAGTATAATATCCTTCCCCTGTAGGGATAATCATTTAAGGAAAAATGATACAGTACTTCAGTTTCCAACTCTTCACAATCTATGATAAACAGGAAAAGTAAAAACAAACAAAAAAATTTGCGAATTTCTTGTGGAAATCCTAATGATTGCCATTATCTACTCGGGGGGGGGGGGGGGGGGGAAGAGAGAAGGAAAAAGAAAAGAGAGAGAGTCCATCTTCCAGACCTTCCAAAACAAAATGAACTCTGACAAAATCAGATACACCCAGTTGTTGAAATCCAGGCGCCTACACAAGGTCTTAAGTATCAGTAGGGGCTTATCCAACCCGATGGACTTGGCATCAACTTTTTGGCTTTGAAGGCGTTGGAGATGATGGTGGTTTCATATCCGGGTACTACATTCACCAATGTATAGTTAGTATATCTTGATATTTTGATATGCATAAACTTAGGAGCAACAAAAGACTACATGGTACTAGCTGTATGTTGTGGCTCAAAGTGAATGTAAATCCTCCTAGCATAAAGGAAATATAAACTTGGAAGGGATTCAATGATTATGCGCACACATTTAAACTTGGAAGGGATTCAATGATATAATGCACACGCATTTGCAAATACTCCCAAGTGGTTAGCATAAACCAATGCAAACACATATGTAATGGATAATTGCATTTTGCAGCACTGTTGTGTGTGTGTGTGTGTATCAGAGAGAGAGAGAGAGAGAGGCAGACAGACAGACAGACAGAATATTTCCTACCATAGGATAGGGAGACAATGGTCTCGTACTATTTTTTGTTTGTGCAGTGGATTCAACAGCGTTGCCAATATATCCATTGTCTGACTTCCTGCTTCTACTCACAGAGGAAGACTCGTCTGCATTTTCACTTTGGCAGTTAACTCCTCCATTCATCTCAAGCTGTTGTGACTTTTTGCCCCTTTTCTTAGGGAAAATGTGCACAGATGGTGGGAGAAGGGTTTCTTGTATTGCCTGCAAGTAAACAAAGTTTAATAGGTAGAAATGTAGATACTAATTTGACATGATTGTTTACAAAGTTTAATAGCTAGAAATGTAGATAATAATTTGACATGACTGTTTACAAAGGTATCACAACAGTGACTAAAGTTCCAGGGATTATAATATTTAAACAACACAAGACTATGAACAGGTGCTGAGGGTCATCTAAAGTTAAATAAACTCCATCTTAAGACAAGTTTCATAATTTTAATCTCCTCTCGTGGTGAAAGAAATGCCTTCACTGAAAAACTCAGAATTTTGTTACGACCTGTGTGACTCTTAACGGTCTCCAAACTTGACATTTGATTTTCCAATATGTAGACTTCAGAACATGGATATATATGTGTGTGTGTGTGTGAGAGAGAGAGAGAGAGAGTGTGTGTTTGCACAGGTGTGTCTTTTGTCCTTTGTGGCTTTTTTGATTCAATATAACACTCCAATTTAAGACTTTCTGTGGTAGTAATGAATTACATAAAAAATTTAAAAACAAAAACAGGAAAAGACATCACCTACTGGCCAGATCCACCACCCAGAAATTCATATGAATGTTTACTGCGGATTCAGATGCTCTTGCCCCATAAGATATCCAAGGTAAGTAAGTCAGTTAATAGTCATAATTATGAATAATTGAAGTAGAGATTGATTATTTGGCTTATTAAGCATGAGCTAGTCCGAGCTACAGTTTTTTTAATATGTTAGCTCAAGATGCAGCAAGAAGCAAGGCATTAATAACTATACTGAAGAAGAGAAGAATACCAGCCACCCATTCTTTCCTCTAACTCCACCCCGGATTGCATATGCCTCTCTGAACCCATTCTTGAACAATAACTCAGCCACTTTCATGGAGTTATCATCAACACTACCTTCCACACAAAAGAAATGAATCAGCAACAAAGTAACAGTTATATCTTGTATCTGACAAGGAGTGGACAAAGTAAGAACTTCATAGCTGAAATGTCGTATCAAAACTTTGGGGCGAATAAAAATAGAAAATCCAGCAGTCCATTCCCGAGTAATTAGAGTTCTTGATGTTTTATTTAATATTTGAACAAACTATATAAGGAAGCCATATTAAGGAGTCTAGTTAGAGAATAAGGAACATTGACAACTAGAATCTTAGCAACATGTGGCACATAGTTGAATGCAGAGTATTCCTTACCTCAGTCATATAAGACGCTACAAACCAAAATGAAAAACTTAGCACACTGCAATTATCATAACTGGGTTTTTTAATAAACTGTCACCACTCTTCAAAGTTCTGTTTTAATGATGTGTAACTTGTATCACTTTCATCTTAGCTGATTCACACCTTACAAGAATAGCTGAAGATAATAGAAGCCTCAACTAGAGAATGGGAGGAAGGTGATGCATTTAAAAGTAACCTGCTCGATCTGTTGATTGAAACTAAATTATAATAAAGAAATAAAGGTGCAACTATGTGATTAATGAATCGGCTCAAGTAAATAAAAATAAAGTTTTAGACAGAATCGCATAACTTGACCTTTAGATCTATGAAATATATGAGTTAACATGGTGCAGTATGTTCACCAAATAAGGACATTGTCATATCTTCTCATTCAAATAAGATAGCGAAAATATAGGTCATTGATGAATTTGAAGCCTTCTAGGTAAGAAAACTGAGAAGATCATATATGCTCGCATTCTACCCTATGCACCACCTTAAAATTCTCCAACTTGAACCCCAAATTACTTAAATTGAAACCTACTTATTCAAATGCATCCTTTTAATTTATTTTTTTGGGCTATACGCTATATTATCTTATATATAAGTTACCAGTATCGACATAAAAATAGCAAAAGGAAATTCTAGAAAGAACGCACAAAAGAGAAGTAGACTTTTTGTGCACATTCTTATACTCAAAAAGGGGTCACAAGAAGTTTTTCTAACCAGAAGAGGTCCGTCTCTGCAACATTCTTATAAGTATGTTAACTTATTTTCTCAGTTCTCATACGGATATGAATATTTAGAATTTTGCTTCTGTATCTTCCAAGGAAAAATACGACCGCAAGAGTTATTTCCTAAATGCAAGAGAGTACATAGGTTCTCTCAATAATTATTCGAGGTGATTGAGGAACTGGATAGGAGAAAAGAGGGATCCTAGTTGTACGAAACACACTTTATGCTGTCAGAACCTGATATTCTGAAGTTGATAAAAAACCGATCAACTGGATATCGAATCACAAATATTCTACAAGAACACTAAAAAGTTGGTAACCTAAATTGCAGAAAAGAAAAAAAATACACACAAATTCAAGGAGGAGCAGACCTCCCAGCACTAACGAGGGGAAAAATAGAGAATGTAAAAAAATAAAATATAAAAATGCAAAGCATCAGCTAACAGATCAAACCACCAAACAAAACAAAATATCCAGGAATATGAAGAACATTTCTAAAACAGCAAACAGGAAATTATTCAGCCATTCACAATTTCTGTTCAAGCAACTGGCAAGGACTGCCATTTTAATGGTCATACCTCATTCATCTCTTATTTGGCTGATACTATAACATAATAGACCCTGGCATCTAATTAGATTCAGCAGTCTACCTTTCTTGGTCCAGATGCACAATCATATAAAAGTTCATCTCAAAATCAACTTCTCACTTCCACGAAAGATAAACAGAATGTAAATAAATAAATTAATTGGATTTTACATTTTCCAATCTGCAAAACTTATCCTTTATTGGACAAATCGTCCATCACACAATCTCAACTACACTATCATCTTTTATCTTCTTTTTATTTATTTTTTTATTGCAAGTCACAACCATTTCTATCTATTGAATAAACACATCAAAATCCTACTTTAATTGTTAAAAGAGGTCATTATATCAGTATATCTCACAACTCCATAACTCTGTAAGTATATTAAATAAAAAAAATCAAAGAATTTGTAAAAATTAAAAAAAATGAACTTACTTGTCAAGAATACAAATTGCGGTATTTGCTGGCTCCCTAAAGTTCTCCAGCACCTTTTTCACAAAGCCATCTTCATCCCCTTCACAAAACTCAACCTGCAACACATTCTTATTCAAGAATTTCAAATTGGGTGAACTTAAACGCCTCAAACTCTTCTCATCCCTAATATCTAGCAGCTGTACACTAAGGTCATCACGAAGCTTGCGAAAAGCATCAATGGCCGATATAAATTTGACCTTTTGCAGATATTCTTCGGTCAGTGGGATAACAACGAGCCAAATGAATGTAACTCCAGCAACAAAAAATGGGTACCTATTGAAAAAGTCATCAATAGAAACCAAGATTTCCTCTAAGTTTATCTTGTTAGACACTTGGTCACTGGGTAGAGTAGTTTCAGAAGCAAAGCAAGAAAGAGGAAAAGAGAAGCCCAAACAAAGGAATGATATATGGGTATTTAGAAACATCTCGAAAAGAGAAGGGGGGATTTTAAGAATTGGAAGGTTCTTCGTTAATGGATTTAATGTCGTTGAAATTCTGGATAATTGGTGGAATGGGTGGTGAGTTGTGGTTTTCTTGGCAAAATGAAAATGGGTTTGATAAGAATTGCAAAGATGGGAAGTGGAAATGGAGGTGGAATTGGAGTTTGGAAGAAAGAAAATGGGTTTGGAGTTAGATTTGTGGGTTTTAGAGTAGTTTCGGAAAGGTGGGGAAGATGATGAGAGGCATATGGAAAGAGACTCCATGAAAGAGGGATGGAAGAGAGTTGGGCGTTGGATTTGTAAAGAAACGATAAGATGTCTTCAGTTGGTCCTGCGGTTGTCATAAATTTATACAAAAAAAAGTCTATTCAGTAATTCGGTTTAAAGATATTTTGACCAAAAATAAACTTGGTTTTAAGTCGTAAGAAAGAGTCTGCGAGTGCTGCTAGCTTTTGAGTTTTTTCTTTTTCTTTTAAAAAAAGAAAAGCAAAATAAAATATTGATTGTGTAAGTAAACTGTGAATTTAATAGTTTATAGTGTTCTGAAATGACTTAAAACTACCTCAATAGCAAACATTTTGAATTGATGTACTCTCTCGGAGTTAACGAGTTAAAAATTAATAAAACTCTTATTATATGTCTAAAAAAACTGGTTAAATTTGCAATTCCAATCTATTAAACCTTGCATCACATACATACTTACAAAATAATGTTAAGATTTTAAATTATTTTGTCTCAAATAATGTGTCACTAAATAAGATAAATGATATTTTATGTCATACTTAACAAATAAATAAGATACAAAAACATTGAAACCCTTGACATTTCACATACATTAAACATCTTCACAGTAAAACCAACCCGCAGTCAATTGTTTTTATTTTAGCCCATGTTAGCTCGAGTAGGCAACTATTAAACACACCACACCTGTCTAGTCTGTTTTGTAGGAGGACATTTAAAATTGCTTAGGAGAGAGACTTACAAGCAAGGAAGCAGTATCATTTGATCATCTGTACTATAGAAAAATCTACACTTCAGTACTACTTGCACCTCTTTAATTGATGTACGCTAATTACAATACTAGTTAACCGTCCTCGTGGCCGTGAAATTTCTTCTTAAAGCTAGAAAGAAAATCTCCCATGCATGATCGGTAAGTTTGCATCCCTGGAACCTTCCCAGCTAGTTCCAACCCGACATTCATCCACTTCACTGCTGCACTAACATGCCCCATCCTTACTGGGAGGGCTGCCCGGTTCCATGCTGTCATTGCAAGCCATTTTCCCTCTTCAATGGGGTATTCATCTTCCTTCAATCCCACCATAATCCGATATGCTTGTCTATACATTCCATAAACCACATCATCATCTGTATCACCCTTGTGAATGGCACCAAGAGAAATTAGTTTCCTGATAATCAGAGCCACAGATTCGTAATCTGGTGAGTGGGAATCAAGGAGGATAGAGAGGCAGGTATTTAGAGCATAGGTGGCTACTTCCGGGTTGGACCGTGGGCCTTCTGATGCAGTCAGGCCGATCTGAAGGAGATGCTTTGGATTACATGACTTTGAGCTGGCAAAGTTCTTTATCAGGTGGAGTTGTTGGGGTCCTGTATCACCGAGTCTTGCATGAAGATCATACGCATCCAAGGTGTACATAAAGAAGAAAATGGGTTCAACGTTGGTAATTTGATCAATGTTTGATCGGGAACCAGCAGAGCATGAGAATAACATCTGCATATAACCAAGATTAAATATTACACTACTTTACAAAGATTTTCCACCAAAAAAAATAAAAATAGATTAATAGTTAAAATGATCTAATATGTATTGTAGGAGAATCTGGAAAAACTTATGGCCGCAAAAGAAAACAATTTTGGCAATAGTTACCTTTCCAGTTCTGTCTAATAGTTCAATGGCTTGTTTGACTTCTGTGTCGAGCAATGTGACCTTTCTTTCCTTCTCATCAGCTAGCTTAGCAGCCACAGTCAGTATAACTGATTTACAAACCATCACATTGTCTCCTTCTATCTCTCCAACTATTACACCATAAAATTGTGATGCCAGTTTAAAGAACTCTGAAGATAGTTCATAATTCTTCTCCTTCCCAGTTCTCAACCCAATATTCCATGACTGCACTGCAAACCAATTCCGTTCCCTTATCCCAACCTCGCCTTTACCGAGAAAGATATCAGGTCCAAGCTCGGATAAACGAGTATGAGCTCGTTTCATGTACTTGAGGACTTCAGAATCATGACCAGGGTCTTGAGTGAGGATCGTGACAAGGGTGCGAAGAACTATGACTTCAGATGTTGGCATAGGTTTTCCCGAGGAGTAGAAGTTTAAGAGAACAGATAAAGAGGCAACAGCTACAGGAAGAGCTCGACAAGCAACAGCTTCATGAGCTGAGAGGGAGAGGAAGTCAGGACTAAAGTCAAGGCAGGCTGACATTGCTTGCACTTGAGTAATAGCCCTGCTGTGATCATTCATTTGTAGATAGATCTTAAACTGCATATGTTAAAATACATGTCAAGTTTATGGAATAACAACATTAATTCGGCCTTACCAGAATTTTTGATAGTTAGTTGTACTTGCGCTCAAACCTCACACTTGTTTGACTAAATTAGTTTTGGGAGGACCATGTGTACGAAGGTAGATGTTTGGAGGAGAGAGACAGACAGACAGAGACAGATAGAGACAATACCTTCAGGAAAGCACAGGCTATGTTGGGTTCGAGCTGTGGAAAAATAGAACAACATAAAATGAGATAAATAAAATTAAATCGATTTTAATTTCATGGTACTAAATACTATGTAAACGTCTTCTATACCTTTTCAGCCTCATCAATGTATTCTTCTGCTCGTTTCAGCTGGGAAAGGCCTAGATGACAAAGGCACAGAACTCTAAAACCCTTGGCTCGAAGAATGATGTTCTCTGTGTTACGAGGGACATAAAGCAAGGACTTCTCAAACATCTCGGCACTGGTCTCATAATCTTTTGATCTAAAGTGATCTGCTGCACTGCAAAACATGATAAAATTTATTTTAAATGGCTTATCTGAACAGAGATGCATCCTTCATGTCACCTTTCCATATGTAGGTTAAAGTTTACTGACTCAAAGCTGATACCTACAGCAAGTTTATATGGTTTCATATGAAACAACGATGCAGCAACAATTAACATAATACAACCGCACACAGTAGAATATGCGACAACTTTTTATTCATTACCTTCAGCTCACAAACTTGACCAAAAAAAAAAAACATGAATTATGCTCAGCAGATTTAAAAATTCAAGATGCTAATTTAAAATAATAAGAAACAAAATCACAACACATAAAATATTTCTTACATGAGTATTAATCTTCTCTTTACTTATTTGTTTGGTGCGTACAACTGATGTTTTCATATAATCATGTTCCTTTATCTTAATAGTTAATACTACGTTTTGTATGGCTCTCACCAAAGTGTATATAAGATGAGTAAGCTACATTTCAATTTCGAGGTGAAAATACCAATTACCACATATAATAAATGTTGTTGTTCCATGGAACTTTTATAACATGTTTTTATTCCAAATTTGTAATTTCACAAGAATACCCTATCAGATTTATGTGGAATTTGATTGCTGAAAATTCATCATTAGTTATGCAGAGTGCAATTTTTCATAGGTCTCATCATTAATATTGTGCCAAAAATGGATCATTCATGTTTTCCCGTCAGTATACACCAAGTATTATGGAGAGTACGTCTTAACCTAGTTTATTCAGCAAAATCACCGGTTCGTGATTTAGTTTTTTGTATATTTCTAGATGCAAATCTTTAAAAAATAATGGGACTATTGATTCTTACACCACAAAAGACGGATATAAAGCCCTAGAATATTATTACACTAGGACCTAGTGGTTAGCTAAAATGTCTAGAGTAGGCTCATAGTGAAAGTAATATGCTCTCAAGCCAATTATATTTGATGTAATAAGCATTTACTTTGTAATCTTATTCAAATATTAATAATAGAATAAAAGGCATATTTTATCCATGTTAATTGGTTGAATTAATAAATGTGATGAACCCATAGTTTTCGAGCAATGTTTTTAGAATCATGATGAGATCATGCTAGTGAGATCTAAATTGAAGAAAGCTCAAAACTAAAATGTTCCTAATCGTTGGATCACTAATATTGGGATTATTGATCCGGATAGATTAGTACATACTATGCTTGATCTTTAGAAGATAATGATTGATCTCATAATCATTTGTGTGAAGACACTAAAGCAAGTATGTAGGTGCTTATTAGAGAATAAGTTCACTGAACGTGACTCGCTTAAAGAACCCTAATGGAGTTTTATTCACCTGTCAATAGGGAAGTTCTTAAGTGATAGTTGTACAAGTGATCCTTGGACTTGAGATCATCATAGTACCTTGTGTATGTTAAGTTATACTTTGTCATATTCCTTAATACCTTAGGGTATGTCATAGGGTATGTACGGGTATAATAAAGTATACACGGAGGTAGGTGAATGATCGACAAAGGATCTACCACTTCTGATAAAGGGAGAGAATGTCCTATGCGATTTGATAAATGACAGCTTAAAAATCCCTGGCCAGGGTTGAATGAAAATTAGAAAGGAGTTTCTAATTTACATTAATCGGAGTTGTGCATTCTTAAATCGAAATGCATATGATTAAATAAAATAAGACTTGTCAGTAATTCCATGTCTTATATTTAATCGGGACATTGTATGGTAGAAGGATTGAATTGTATGGTAACTATTACTGAATAGGTTCTATGTGATTAAACGTTGATTTCATATTATACGGATAGTCATGATACATTATCGTAAGGTGTCACTCATGATGTAGAATAAATATTATTTATTTATATATGAATTAAAGGAGTTTAATTCATTATAAATAATATTAGAATTGTTCTAATTTATTTATTCTACTACCGGCATAATATTGAACCTAAAGGGTCACACCGCAAAAGAAATATATTATTTAGAAACAATTGGCTTAATGATAATAAATTAAGTATTTAATTTATTAGTAGAATAAATTGAATAGCTTAATATTTATAATGATATATTTGGAGAAATATTGAATTATAAATTAATAAGAGAAATCTTATTATAATTAATATTACATAGGACACAGAAAGATGATAAAATCTTGAACCCATAGACCAGTTGAGAAGAAATAGAAGTATAATTGGAATATAAATGGAAGTAGTAAGCTCCACTTCTGTAATGTTTACAAATCCCATTTTTGCTCACTGCAGGCTTCAGATGTACCCTTTGTGCTTAAATTTAGTGCAAAGGTATATAAGCCACACATTCCTTTTATATCTCTACTCAACCAAGAAGTGAAGAGATGAAAACTATGATTTTAAGGTTCTGATATTTGTTCCTGGTTACTATCAGGCATTTAAACACCTGCTTTTGTTGGTATATACTACTTACAACATGTTTTCTTCCTGCAAGGCAGTCAACTTAAATTAAACAATTTGGTTGCCTCAATGCCCAGGTGGCACTATTCGATAATTTTAGGATCTTATTAATGGCTATCAACGGAATCAAGTAGGCAACATAGCCCTTACATCTTAAAGGCAATAAAGAAGTTCTTCACAACATTAGTCACAGTTAATCGTGGCGACATACTACAATTGTTCATACTTAAATAGTATTCAGCGGTATTTGTTGCCCACTAGGAGAGGGGTTGCCCCCTTGGTATTAACCGTGTGGACTGATTTTCATTTCTCACTAAAACTAAGTGTCTGTTTCAATCATGAATTTAAAAGACAACTAGAAACATAGCCGTATACAAAAACATGAACATATTGCTGGATACACTGAAAACTCACCAATTCCAGAGTACAGCATGCATTGCAGTCCTCTCCTTGGCAGCATCCACTCCAGCCAAAAGTGCAACCACTCTTTCATCGGACACAAGCTCAGCCACCACCTTTGCTCTCACCCTGGATCCCTCACTTCCAACACCTTCACCAATGACCTTGTGAACCACTCTGGTTGCCGCGACTGCACTCACATGACATCTCCCCAGAAGTCCCAAAAAAATCCCCTTTGCCGTCTCTGCCCCCGCTGCTCCAACTGCTTGAAAGTACAACTCCACCGCGGACACCCAAACCCCCTCCGGTATCCCCTTATCTACCACCATACCCTTCAATTCCTTCTCTGCCTCTCCATACCTCCCTAACCCTAACCATGCCTTCATGGCCAATACACTCAAACTCGGATGATTATCATTATCCCCATTACCATCTCGCAAAACCCTGACACACTTTAAAACACTCTCAAATTCATCTCTCTGCAAATGAGATGCCGCTATGAATCTCAAGGTTTTTGATTTCAGTTCCTTTAATGCTAGGGTTTCATTTGACCTCTTCACAATCCTTAATCCTTTTTCACACAAATCTAACGCTTCATTCATGAGTTTCAATGCTTCATTCACGGTGGAACTCTCATTTTTAGACAGGATTGTCTTTCCAAAAATTAAGTACTGATTCGCTAATGCTCTGTAATTCTCAGCCGATCCAAATAATACAGTTTTGGACCGATTAAGTAATGTAATTGCTATATTCCGATCTGAAAGTTCCCAAGCTGTTCGAGATCGCGCAATGTTAAGATCTAAGAGGAGCTTACGCTCTTCCGCATCCGAAATTGAGCCGGTAGTGATTTTTGAGGTGAGATCAGTGGCTTTTTCAAAACAAGTACTGGCGGGATCAAATTTGCGAAGGTCATGCCAGATCAGACCTGTTTTGTAATAGAACGAAGCGGACTTGAACGCCGGGGAAGGAATTCCGTTGACGTCGGCGGCGAGAAATAGGAGATCCGCGGATGCTTGGCGGAGCTTGGCGTGTTCTTCGTTCACCTTGTGGCTGGAGGATCGAACTCCGGCAGCGTTGGAGAGGTCGACGCAGGCGTTCCAGAAGCGGTAACTGAGCTTCCATATCTGGAGCTTGACTGAGTTGGGGAATGGAGAGAGGGAGTTAAGCTTAGTCAGGATAAGTCGAAGGTCGGAAGAGAGAGTCTCCGGCGGGGGAGTTCCAGGTGGCTGGGATTCGAGTTCTTTGATTGATGATTCGAGTTGTGAAAGTAGTTGAGATTGGGGATCCTGGAGGTTTGAACGGAGGTCCGGCGACGAGATCTCGGCGATTCTCATTTTTGGTGGGAAATTTGAGATGAATAATAAAATGCAAATTTTGGAGGGAGCGAGCTATGTTGGAGAATGGGTCCCGTATTACATAAGAGACGTACTCATCGAAGTCGGCAAATTTTAACTACAAAAAAAATCATTTCCCATTCCTCCAAAATTATGATTTTTTCAATACTAAAATTATTCTTTTATGAACAAGCTGCACGACAACGAGATGAATTGATTTGGAACATTTAATAGTAAAAAATTAGAAATATTATTTTCATAAATAATAAATTTTATTAATTTTAAATATCTTCTGAGTTGAGTGCAAATCTATTTACTCCATTTGTACCTTAATATATGTCGTTTTAGAATTGTGTACATATATTAAGGAAATGATTGTATAACATTAAATAAAATATTAATTGTCTATATTGTCCTTGTATTGAAAAAAGAAGGTGTTATTTATTGAACAAAAAATAGTGAGAGAACCAAAATTATATTTAATACTCGGAATAATATTGAAAACTAAGCAATTAATGTTTAATTGAAATTTTCAAACGACACATATTAAAAGACAAAAATATTTTTCTAAAATAACATTTAAAAAGAGACGGAGGGAGTATTATTGAAGTGAATTACAATCTAACAACGATTGGAACACACAATTTTAATTATGAAAATAATAAAGTTGAAATTAAAATTTTTGACTGAACACATAATTTTACTTATGAAAATAATAAAGTTGAAATTAAAATTTTGGACATAGACCCAATACACTAATAATAACTTTTTCAATCATCTTAACTCACTATATGCGCACCCCAAATTGATTATTTATACACACATCCAAATAGTTCATGTGTTAAAATATGGGACTTCAGTGTTATACTAGGGAAGTATGGAAGAAGAGTATGATGTTCAGTGCATAATTTCAACTAAAATGCATCTCCATTTATTTTGAATAAACATTTTTTGAAAATGGGACAATTTTCAATGAACGAATTTTTTTTTCATTATTTTGAAAAAACAACTTATGGAACTCAATTTCAATTGATTTCTCAAAACTATATTTTTTGTAAAAAAATATTTCACTCAAAACTGTGAACAAATTTGGCAAAAGATATTCTTGACCAAAATACTCCGAGAACTGAGATTCCAAATAAATCAACCAGCCTGTTATTCTAACGCTATGTTTATTTGTAAACATTATATTTAAAATAAAAATATCTTATTTGTTTTTAAATTTAGACTTAAACTAGTAGTTCATAAATTATAAAATGACTTAATAAGAAGATTATTTAATATCATGTACTCCCTCTGTCCTAAATTAATTGCTCAATTTTGACTTTTTTTAAGTCAAATTGACTATTTTTAGAAGTAATAATTAAACATATATAAATATATTTCTAAAATTATAAAAATTAGGGTTAGTAATAAATTATATATACTTTCTTTTGGTTATAATCTCTTCACCTATATTTTAGCAAAAATAATAAAAAGATTAGTTTTAAAAATGGTCAATTTAACTTTAAAAAATCAAAACTGAGCAATTAATTTGAGACGGAGAGAGTATTATAATATTGGAATTATAATCCTAAAATTAATAATCTTGAAATTATAGTCCCATGGTTTATAATAATCCTTACAAACAAACATACCCCTAAATTTTAAACACAGGTTAAAGTCATCAGAAGTTAACAGGAAAATCCGTCACCACGGATCTTTTATCTTGCCATCAGAAGGAAAAGTAGGCAACAATCATAAAAATCATGAGAAGGGTTACCAGAGTCCAGACAGAGGAGCAAAAGGGGGGGGGGAGTTGGGTAAGAGAAATCTCTACACAAAAGAAATCTCTCTTCATGATATATCTTACTAAGGTTCAGTATAGCCTTGCCTAAAGGGATCTCTACAAACCAGGCAATGGCATCAGGCATAAGCAGCCTCGTGCATATAAAGCTTGCCCATATCCCTACTCAAGTGCATGAAGCTTGCCCATATCCCTACTCAAGTGCTCATGCACGTTCAATAAATACAGATCCAAAGGGAGAATAGATGGACTAATATAAATACAGAAGCAGTGCACATATTAAAAGTTCACAATGTCAGCTTGTACAACAAATTAATAAACAACAGGCTATGTTTTTTTCAGTTTTTTTATTTTTGTCATTTTTTTAGTGCTAAACTGGGATCAGACACAGCAACATTCAGTACAACGCAAGGGTTAACACTAACAGTTAAACAGGATCTTAATCAGAGTTTTACCATGTCTACAACCTAGTGAAGATATGGAGCCTGGTACTGGTAGCCATTTCCAAAGTAATTGCCATGAGCAGGAGATAGGTTGTAAGTAGCAGTACCCAGAAGTGAGGGAATGTGGTTGTCAGCAGGTCCAGCATAAGCATATGGTCTATCATACATGTACTGTGGGTACCTATCAGTCATTCTAGGGTAGAAATTCTTCTCAGCAGCAACATTAGTTACTCGTGGCACATACCCCCCACCATTGGCTCGGGGTCTTTTGGGTTGAGGTTTTGCAACTTCTGTCGCCCTTTTCTTGTCTGCTTTGGCCTTCTCCAGTTGGAGAACCTGCTTCTGGAGAGGATCCAGTGGGTACTGCACTTCAAGCTTGTGGTCCTCAATGCATTTGATCACAGCCTTAAGCGCAGTCAGTTCCCTCTCATTAACCTCATTCTGAAACACAGAATTTTGTCAAACTATAGAATTTTGTATCAAAATGATTAAAATTGAATTCTGTTTCTGTCAAACTCTTTGAAGACCAGGCATCAGCCTGAACATGCTAGTGCCTGTTTCACAGAGCAGTGTGGTGGGCTAAAAGCATTTTTAATTCAAATTTTGCGTTGGAGTGTTTGGTAACATACTAACATAACAAAAGTGCCCTAAGCATCACATATTTTGGGTCCAAAAGCAGTTTTAGGAGAAGCTGTTTTTTATTCTTTTTTAAAGTGCTATTAAATTTAAACTTGAAAACCTACAAAAATATCTTACTGAAGTGCTTTTAAAGAAACCAAACACAATTTGGCTTTTACATGAAAGCAACATCTCCAATAGCTCTACTAGTAAAAGTGCTTCATCTCGCTGCACCTTTACGCCAAACGGGCACTAGTCCCCATTTTAAGCTTATTTAAGCACCTTTTGTGCTTCTCTTTAACACAACTTATAGCAAAAAGGTTTACATATAATAGTAAAACACCTGAGTAAAGGACTTAAACATGAAGTCGAAAACAGAGCTCGTGTGGGGCTAAATGATGTTTGGTCTGATGCCAAAACTTCAGAGCAATTACTTGTGTAAAAAGTAAAAACTGTCATGAAAGTATGCCAACAGAAACTCCTGAAGAGACTAGAGAGATATCATTAGATTCATGTTCACAACATAACTGACAATATTAAATGCCTGTATGAACAAATTTGTGAAACAGGATTCATGTCCACAACTCAAACTGGTTGGAACTTGGTACAAGCATTCAGTTAGCTCTCTATGTTCTAAGTTTCCAACTTAAAGAATCCTTTCCATATTGAGGCATCCCAAAAGAGACGTTCCAATTTGTAAATTTTAACCGTGAGACTACCTTCTATGGATACACACTCCTTACACAATGCATGTGGTATATATACTCATTTTAGTGGACAGCCTATGTAAGAAACATTTTTCAAAATTTTACTTCAATTAAGGACTCTTAAGTCTTAACTTAGGACAACAGGAGTAAAATAAAACACGGCATATGTTCCAAAAACACCACATAGACGCACCACAATTGACGTGAAGTAGGCCCTAGCATTAGGAATCGAATCAAATCTTGTAGCTTGACTACTTAGAATTACAACATAGCAAAAAGAACATGGAAAAATATACAGATAATTAACTGCATGCTGAAAAGGCCAAAAGGGTTGAAAAGAAACCTGGACAGTAGGAGATGAATTTGCAGATTTGACAGGTGAAGTGGCTTTCCTTGCTTCTGTCAAGTAGGATTTCAATAAGGAAACTGGAGAATACTTCGCTGTCAGCTCAAATGCAAAAGCTAGATTAATCGCATCAATTTGTCTTCCATTATTGACCAACACATCAATTACACCTGAGAATCCAGGAAGGCAAGTAAGCTGTGCTAGTCTAGACAATAACTGACTACGAACATAAAAAGCTTCAATCCATTTAACACTAGGTTAAGTGGTATCTATATAAGTTTCAGATTCCACAAGACAATTTTTCAGCAGATTTGTGAAAATTTCAAGCACACTACTGTCCTGTAATCCATATAGTACAATGCAATATATAGGAACAAAAATATGCTGGAAAATTTCATAAATCATCAAAAAAGAAATAGAGGGATCATCGTTTTTTAGATCATCATATTCTACCAAAATTTAGCAATCTATCAGTTTTCAAATTTTCCCTATGATGCCTCCTAATTTTGTTCATTCACTATTAAGAGGCCTGTCTAGAGAAATCAGCCAACTATCTGCTTTATACAGTAACAGATGGTCTAGAGGAAAAATAAACAGAAAATGTCAAAGGGAGGAACTTTGTTTCCTTTTCCTTTTGGTTTTGGTGGTGCAGTAAGGGAGAGCATAAACCCATCCACAGAAAAGCAATATACATCGTAGCTGTCCATGCAACATGGAAACTTTGAAAGTGCAGTTTGAAATTGTCATCAAGGCAAGTTAATCCAGATTGAAAAAAAAAACTTTCTATATAAAAAACTTGAGCAAATTTAGGGTAAACGGCGTTGTTGAGTTGGAAAGTAACAACTTATGCAAATGCAAGTACTCTACCAACATGATTTGAAGAAAAACCCCATCTTCCAAAAAAATGAAGCTCAAATTCTTTTGTAATTACATGATTTCACCCCTCTTCCATGTAAGAGTAGAAAGTTAGACACTAACGTACATAGAAAAGCACACAAGAGCAATTAAACATATATACAAAGACCAACCTGGCATTTTCTCAGACAATCCAAGGGAGCGACACAAGTCAGCAGTTTGGCGACGACGGGAAACCATTGGTATCAGCTTGGACAAAACTTCCTGATCAAAATCAGAATTGATACTGAAAGTAGCAAGAAGTTGTAAAAACGCATGAGCCTCCAATGAGTTTCCATTGCTGGCATCCACATCAAGATCATCTAACTTTGGCTTCCACTCTTCAGCAATGGCCTTGGCTCTTTCTTTTACAACTTCAGAGATTACATTAGACACAGAGTCTACATCAAGGGTTGTTAATAGAAGGCTAAGGCACTCCATCAACATGATACAAGTTCGGCGTAAACCTAGAAGAATCGAATCCTTTTTCCCATCCAAATTTCCCACTTCTACGCTATAGAAACCATTGAGTGAGTCCAACACCAAACCAGCTGGGTCCACAGCAGCCCTTAATGCAATTGGAATCTCCTCCTTCATGGCAGCCAGGTTCTTACGGTTCTCTGATATGAATTTATGGAGGCCTTCTGAATCATTCTCTTGACACAGGAGTACAAGCTGGGGATATGATTTCACTTCCACATTTCCATTCTGTGAAAACTTTTTCATGTCTTCTATGTTACTCTCAGAAGCCATGACATCAGGTGGTTTCTCTTCCACAAATGGAGCCCCGCCTTGATCCTCACCGGTAACAACAATAGCTTCAACACATGCCTTTTTATGCTTTGTTAGAGCATTAGCAATATCATAGACTGCAGCATCTCTCTTCTCTTGAAGCCTTTCCAATGAAGCTTGTTCCTTGGCTATAACATCTGCTTCACGCTTCACCAATATCTCTCGAGCTTTAACCGTTTTGTTTTCATACTCCTTTTCTTGGTCTTCCAATTCATTAAAACGCCTCTTTAAGGACTTCTCAAGCCCGTGAAAGTGTTCTTCCAGTTGTTTCCATTTCAGGTTAAGGGTTACTGCTCGGTGACTTTCAAGCTCCGCAAATGCTTTCTGAAGCTGTTGTATCTTAAAAGTGGTCGACTCTATGAGTGTGGCAACCGACTGTGTGTCTTCCATTGCATATGATCCCTAACGGAGCTACAAAAAATAAATGCATGAACAAAGGGGTTAACATAGATTAGCAAAGGAAATAACCTTTTCTTTACATTCCGACGAGTAATATTAGTCCTTTTCATGGTAGCTATACATGTAATAAGTCAAAAACTAAGCCGAAAAGATGTTGTTTCTTTAGCACGCTCCAAATATAGTCCAAAACTTAATCGTACATACCCGTAAAGCTGCCGGTTGTACTTGTTTCACACACAAAAAATGTCATTTCGGCAGTAGGATTGTGTTTTAGGTCTAAATTTTAGAATTGATAATCATTAGCGAACGTGATAGCATATACGCAAGAGAAAATTCAAGAACTTACCATATGATAAATGTTAACACTAGAAAGTATATACTTGGATCAAATAACAAACTGAAAACATACCAACAAAAATAAAATAAAAAATAAACCTTAACAGTGAAATGTAAACAGATAGAAAGCTTTAACTAGAGAAATTGAAACTATCAAGTGAAATAAGTTGAGCCAAAGTTCACAATCTGGATCTGAACAAACGAGTGAATTGATGATAGAAAACAAAGAATACGTACCGGATCGGTGTTACAGATGGACGGTAGTGAGTGGTCGGCGGAGAATATCGCCGGGAGTCAAACCATTTCGGATACGGAAGTAGGTGTTTGGTGCGAGGGTTCGTGGGACGTTGCGAATCCCTAGAGACTATAGAGAGAAAATTGAAAGAGGAAAGTATCAGTTGAAATGTGAAGTTCTATTTATCCCACGCAGAATCCGACACTCTCTCCCTTACTTTTTGCTTTTTACAGGGCACTCCCATTTCTACTAACTCCAAACGTAGAAGAAGTAAATCAAAATTGAAAAGGGAATTGTAGCTGTCACATAAATATGACAAATCTATTTGTGATGACCATCTGAGAAAATATTTTTATTTTTATTTTTGAATACATCTATATCAAAATATTAATATCCAACTCAAACTCCTAGTATTTATTCACTAAATTTCTTTTTTGTGTCAAGTGTATGTACATATATTATTAATTATTTTACATTTTTATATAAATATTTTATGTAATTTTCATTTTTATCACAAAACTAGTCAAAATGATGTAGAACAATTTTTTTTTATCGAGAGTAAGCATCTTTGATTTCAAATATATATTGTAATTGTAAGTAAACATAAATTTATCGTAATATATAACAGAACTCTAAAATAAAATATAAAATGTATGAATTAATACCCATGTTCTCTATCATCTATCATGATTGGTCAATAAGTCACATACTATTTTTTTTCTTTTATGTAAGTAATGTGATACATCCTTTGTTTGTAAATTATTTTAGTTAAGAAAGTTTTGAAGGGGTAAAAAAAAATTTAATCCAATTTTCCAAAAAAAAAAAATATAGGCAAAACTATAGGAAAGTTAAGAATTAAAGACATTTATATCTTATACATAAAGACGTTTTCTTTATCAAACTTATAAAAAAAACTATGAAAAATAATTGTCCTCTCTTTTTTTATATGTAAACTACGTTTGAATATTTTTATTTAGAGTCTTAATATTTAGGTCGAATTACAATTACAAAATTTATCAATACATGAGATTGAAGAAAATTATAGGAGTACCCTACTTATTACACATATCGCCAAAAAAATTACCACTAATATTTATCCACATAATTGACCATCAAAAAGTTGACGTAAATATTCGCAATATATATATATATATATCATTTTTAATATATTTAATATACCTTAATCTTTTCTGTTTTTTAAATTACCCCTAACTTAACTCGAGTTTAGTCAACATTAAAGATAATGGCACGATGCGTGTGAATATAGTAAATTGCTTTTAAAATATATTTATTGATCATTAAAAATATAAAATAAATGTAAAATAAATAAAGATATTTTTTACTAAATTTAAAAATTGTCAGGTAGTAAAATATCCTTGTTTTGAGAGGTCAAAGAGTTTAAAAAGGTCATCAACTTTTTGCCCTTCCTTAATAATATAAATGTGCATTTTGTAGGCAATATAATTGGGTTGGGTGGTTTAAGGACGTCAAATTATCACAAAATGGGGTGAGGAGATAAATGAAAGGCTTCATCATTGAATCATATTTTAGTTTGCTGCCAATATTGGGTTAAAAGCCCAAATTCATTGTACAGTCATATATACTGGTCCTTGCAACATCTTCTTCTATCTTGGGCTTCGTACAAGCTGAACACATTTAGAAAGAACCTTTGGATCGGGTCGGACTAAACTTTATATTTGTGTGAATTTATTTTGGGAAAGTTAAGCTGTTAAACTATCAAATTCACAATTTGGAACGGTCAGACAGTCGGTCACTTCTCGCTTCTTAGTCAACCTTTTTTGCAGTCCAGTCGTCGCTGAGGCTGATAGAGCTTGGAAAAAACCGAGATACACCAATTTTTTTATTAAAAAAAATTTTGATCTTTGACCCCAACAACACTTTTTTCCACCCTTCCATAATTATACTCATTTGCTTCTCCATTTAGCTCTAAAGATCCCATTTTTACACTCCAATAATCTCTCAATTCACCTTCTTTAATCTATTTACTTTGTATGTAGTTATACTAATGTTTCTCCAGAGTCTTTTGCTGGCGTTGATTTTCCATGCGAAGACTTTGATTTATTTCTTTAGGTATTTCTTTGCACTTTCCAAGTTGAATCGCAAACTTTTCATTTTCTTTTGTAGAAATAACAATGTTTTGTTGTTGATTCAAGTACCCTTTTATGGTTTATTTGATCATTTTGAGTTGGTGTTATTATTTCTCAGGTGGGTGTTTTTTGAATTATTTCATTAATTTGAAAATTTTCTTACATGGGTATTGTGAAATTTGCTTTATGGTGTTGAGAGATTGAGTGCTTATGCTATTTTTGTGCTTTTGTTTACAAGGGGTTACTGTGTAATTGTATGTAGTTAGGCTGTGTGGTTTTTTGCTAGTTTGTTGCTTCTTGTTTGTTTTAGATGACAGATTGCATAAATATAATAGAGTAATTGAGTGATCTGATCTCTTTATCCCCTCCATAAATTGTTTTATTTTGGACTTTGCTGAATAATTCAGTTTTCTGTTTTGAATTTTACTTTGTTTCGCCGTCGCTGAAATAGAGGAACTAAGTTTTTCAATTCAATGGATATTTTAAGGTTTTATTTTGAGTCTTCCCTGATCTAGCCTTCTATTATTCAAAATACTGTTTTACCAGGTATATAAAAATGAGATGTTGTGTGGTATATTTGGATGATGAACTGTTTTGATTTCTTTTGTGTAAGTCTATATAAAAATATATATGAAATTTGCATGACTATAGTTGAAATACATGAGTACTTTTTATGCTCTTTGACTACTTCTCCCCTACCAGGATGTTTTTAAGATTTTATACTGAGTGCTAATTTTCAATTGGTTTCAGGGTTAGATGTCATGAGGGTGTTGGTTCTTATTCATAGATCTTTGGGGTAAATAACTGATTGCTTTGTGAGGATGGCATTGACTAGTAGAGTTCTTGGTGACCTCATTGGTATCTTTACCTGGTTGTTTTTGACGAACAGTTTCAGTTATGGTACTCAGAGTGATATTTATTGCTTAAAATCTATAAAAGACTCATTGGAAGACCCATTGAACAACTTGAAAAGTTCATGGAATTTCAATAATAATACTGAAGGCTTCATCTGTCAATTTAATGGTGTCGAATGCTGGCATGCTGATGAGAACAAGGTTTTAAATATCAGGCTTTCAGATATGGGGCTCAAAGGCAAGTTTCCACGTGGTGTTGCAGATTGTAAGTCACTGACAGGCTTAGATCTTTCCAGCAACGACCTCTATGGAACTATTCCTTCAGACATCTCTTACATCCTCCAGTTTGTGACATCTCTTGATCTCTCCTCCAACAATTTATCAGGAGAGATTCCATTGAACCTTGCAAATTGTTCCTATCTGAATGTCCTTAAGCTAGACAAGAACCAGCTGACAGGTCAGATTCCTCCAGCATTTGGGCTACTTGGTCGAATTAAGACGTTTAGTGTAGCAAACAATCGCTTGACTGGGCCAGTTCCACAGTTTAACAATGCTACCATCCCGCCAGATAGCTATTCAGGTAATTCAGGATTATGTGGGAAGCCTTTGTCCCCTTGTCGGGGCTTTGCAAAGAAAAAAAATTCTGGAGTCATTGCGGCTGCAGCTGTTGGTGGGGTGATTGTTGCAGCATTACTTGTAGGTTTTAGTATGTTATTCTTTTTGCGTAGGGTGTCCAGAAAGAAGAAGGAAGATGACCCCGAAGGGAATAAATGGGCAAAGAGTATCAAAGGAGCCAAAGGCATCCAGGTAAAACATAAAATCCTTCTGTAATTACAGTCCAGTATTTATTCTTATTTTTTGCATCGACTATTGTGTAAACTTTCATCAATACTAATGTAAATTATGTATATAATCACTTAAGCTATATTGTATTGAACAATGGTATTCTAATTTTCAGCTTTCTATGTTCGAGAAGTCTATTTCAAAAATGAGATTAAGTGATCTCATGAAGGCTACTAACAACTTCAGTAAAGACAATATTATTGGGACAGGAAGAACAGGGACTGTGTACAAAGCAGTGCTTGAAGATGGCACTTCGCTTATGGTGAAGAGGTTGCAGGATACTCAGCATTCAGAGAAAGCATTCCAGTCTGAGATGGCTGTTCTGGGTAATGTGAAGCACCGTAACTTGGTCCCTCTTCTAGGTTTTTGCATGGCTAAGAATGAGAGGCTATTAATTTATAAGAACATGCCTAATGGTACCCTTCATGATAAGTTGCATATTGATGGTGATGGTTCCAAATATATGGAGTGGCCTCTAAGGCTCAAAATTGGTATTAGAGCAGCCAAAGGGTTTGCGTGGCTCCACCATAGTTGCAATCCCCGCATCATCCACCGAAACATAAGTTCCAAATGCATCTTGTTAGACGTTGAATTTGAGCCCAGAATATCTGATTTTGGTCTTTCAAGGCTCATGAATCCAGTTGACACTCATTTGAGTACTTTCGTGAATGGGGAGTTTGGGGATTTGGGTTATGTTGCTCCTGAGTACACCCGAACTCTTGTGGCCACACCGAAGGGGGATGTCTACAGTTTTGGAGTAGTGCTTCTTGAGTTGGTCACTGGTGAGAGACCTACTCATGTGGCTAAAGCCCCTGAAAGCTTCAAGGGAAGTTTAGTCGAATGGATTACAGAATTATCTAGAGACTCCAAGCTTCTTGATGCCATTGACAAACCTTTGGTTGGGAAGGGTTATGATGAAGAGGTTTTCCAATTTCTCAAAGTTGCATGTAATTGTGTAATTCCAGGTCCCAAAGAGAGGCCAACTATGTTTGAAGTGTACCAGCTTCTTAGAGCTATTGGGGAGCGATACAATTTTATAACAGACGATGAGATCATGTTGCTATCAGATACTGGTGATGCTGATTTTATAGAGGAACTTATTGTTGCTCGAGATGTCAAGGAAAAGCACTGAAAAGGTACGAGTAAGTGAGAGAGAGTACTGTATGGCATTGTCACCATAATCTATTTGTAATTATGTAGTGGTGTTGTTATAAATGATATATAATCATATGGTTTTCCATAAATAACTTTGGTATTATGTATTTGAAGAACTATAGCCAATCAACTATGTCAGAAATCTGTTATTTCCATCTGACCGTTCATTTTTTGCAACCTATTCCTTTTAATTCCAAATTTCTTAACTGGAATTATCAATCAAAGCAATAGCTTCCTTAAATCATCATCATCATCATTATATAATTACTGTTCATTTTAGTATTAGTGGCATGGTAGTGAAATTATGAATACATTCTATAGGACTTTTTTGGTAAAATAGTTTTATTTTGTAAATGAGACTTCTTTTTGGGGAAGGAAAAGAGTATTCGTTATGATTACTTACTTGATCATGTCTTTTCATCAAGACTAATATTTAGCTGTTGGATTGAATGTGGAGTTTGTAAAAACAAAATGAACTCGAACCAATATGGTTTCTTTAGTAGTGTAAAGTACATGTATGTACGTACTTTAACCATAATTTCATCAACTAGACTAGATGAGTAATCTAGTTACATCATGAAATGTTTTGCATCGAGTTCAGATAATTAATGTCCATGAGGAGTTGAGGACCATGATAACCAAACATGACGAATATGATACCCTTTCCCTGTTTAAACATAATTGATGTACTACTTGACACTACGAAACAGCCAGCAACTATCTGTAGTCTCTAGTCTCTACTAGTAAAAGTAAAAGTAAAAGGTCGCCAATTCAGTTAGCAAATTCAAATACTACTTCTTCAATAGTTTGCAAATTGATTTCTATGAAAAGATAAAAGTAAACATGTTATCATCTGGAGTATATATTAAGGGAACTGTTACGGATTTTCTAGTCTCCGTACGAACTTCAGAAATTATAGAGAAGAAGAGAAGAATTTGTAGATGAGAAAGAAGAGAAGAATTTGTAGATGAGAAAGAAGGAGAGGTTTTGAGGATAACGTTTTAATTTCATTCATATCTTTCTCAGTGTTTACAAGCCTTTAATATAAAGGGATACATGATAATATAAGACTTTCAACTTAGCCATTCATTTTGTAACTATTAAGTCTAATCTCAACCCTATATTTATTTATATATATTAGTCTATATTTATTACTGGAACAAAAAAAAATTTACTTGATATAGCGCAAATAAGATCAAAAATGACCAATTAGTATATTTTAGAGAGACTACTTGTATATTTTAATTTTTTTTCCTGTTTTGTTCTAATTTAAGTTTTTCATTTTAGTTACTTATTTTCCTTCCATGAAACGTCTTCAATATAATCACCCCATGTGCATAAATTTTCGACCGTCTTCATTTCTTTAGTTTTGTTCTGCCAAAATATATAGGAGTGTAGTAGTTGCACATGAATGTTACCTTAATGTACGTGTGACAAATGGTTGTGAGTGCCATTATTTTGTTTCGAATTTTGATCGCTAACCTAGCTATGAAGTCGATCCTGTTGAGTCGTGGTCTCATCTTACTATGCGTATGCCTACGCCGGTGTACGTATGCTATGAATACACAACCACCAAAGTCATTTAGTTTATTTTTCAAATACCAATGAGGTCTTAAATAAAATCTTAATCTAGTAGTTAAAACTTTTTGGTGTGCGTATGTTATGGATATACAACCACCAAAACCATTTAGTTTATTTTTTGGATGTTAATGAAGTCTTAAATTAGATCATAATCTAGTAGTTAAGACTTTTTCGATGCCGATGAAGTCTTAATCTCAAAGTAAGATGCGTAAAAAAATTTCGATACCGATGAGGTCTTAGAGCCTGTTCGGCAGTGATTTATAAGTTGGTCAAACCAACTTATAAATAAGTCATTTGTCACTATTCCTCTGTTCGGCAACGACTTATTTTTGTGCTTATAAGTTAATTTTTAAGTCAAAAAAAATAAACAAGTGTTTGTAACTTATTTTAAAAGACTTATAAGTTATTTTAAAATAAATTAGTTTGACCAAATGTAATGTCTATTTTAACTCTCTTTTTATTAATGTCTTTTTTAATTATCTTTATATTTGATTTTAATGTATAAGTCATTGTAAACCGTTATAATTTTTAACTTATAAGTCAAATTAATATCGAACACTTTTACTTATAAGTCACAACTTATAAATCAACTTATATTTTAACTTTAAATTATTTTAAAATAAATCGTTGTCGAACGGACTCTTAATTTAAAAATCCAATGAGGTCTTAGTGTAAAAGTTAATACTTAAATCTTGTATTGATAAAATATATTTTCTTTTTATATGAGGATTTGATTGCTTATTAATATTATAATAGTGTAATTTGTACTATAATATGAAATTGTATTATATTTTTCAAAATAGGGCTTCAAAATTATCTTTTTTTTAAAAGTTTATAATTCCCTGGCTTCTTCATGCACCATTTATTCTTGCCAGCAACTTTAGTCCAAAAAGACCGCAAATATATATTTGTTCCATACGTAAGCGCATATACTAGTTAGGCTAATATATAATCATTAAATTCATTTATTTTTGTCAAAAAATATATATTATATAAATTAGATTTAAAAAAATTGTAATCGAGAGGACCTGATAAACAGTATTTCACACTTTTCTTAAACATTATAAATATTTGGCAAGTAAATGTACACTACGTAGTTAACTTTCTTTCTCCATTTTTTTTTTGAAAACAAGCCGGGAGAGGTTGAAGTATCATTAAGCCTGTAAATCAGCCATTAGAAGAGGAAACATACATTCAGGCACTTCCTCAATCCAGTACAAAGGAAAAGAAAAAACAGAGGATTAAGTTAAAGTTGCTAACTCATGAGCTACACGATTTCCATCAGGACGCATGTGAAAATATAAATAAACCCAAACAAGAAAAAGATCTGAACATAATTTCTGTCACTTACCACTGCCTTGGTAAAAAAACCAATCTCAATAGAAAAAAATCAAATCTGCCCAAACGGCCAAAGCTTATGCACAATCAACCCCCTCTTATATGATCTATACTAGCACCCAAGATTTCCCCATGGCTATCATGATCAATAAAACCCTAGCCTACAAATCCATTTGATTTAACCGCAGACAAACTAATTTTAAATGAAATTAGTATCTAAACAAGGACGCGATGATTGTCAGTCCATTATGGACCCAAACTCACTGAAATACTGCACCTCTTCCCTTATACAAAAAAGTACCATCATTGTGCACTTGCCATCAATGTAACAGATCCAAGTCAAGCTTAGACGTACATACAACGTTGAATTCAGCTGTTAGGACCCCCAAACAAGATGAACATGAATCATCCTAAAAGTTTAGAATATACTATTGCACCTAATTGTATAAACTTGTCGATCATCAGCAACAAGACTTTTCTCATGGGTCAAAGACTCAAATGTAGAAATAAACTACAACTAAAATGAATGATTTCAAATTGATCCCGTGATTTTACTTGTAATGGTGCTACACCATAATGACTTGATGTCACTTCCTTCTGGTACATAAAAATGATATTGAACATATCCAATAAGAAAATCTTTTATTTATTTATTTTTTGATAGAACACAAAGTGACAATCTTACATTGAGGCTTCCCGTTTTGGATGTTAAGACATGTTAGAATCATCACTATTCTCTAATATAGACATACAAGGACGAGTCAAAAAGCACACTTTTGTCATCCTATTCTTCCCACCGCCCAAAGCTCTCAACTAAACAAAACTAATTATAAACCTTAACATTTCTAAATGACAACGGACTACAATAAAAAGTAACTGCTGATATATCCCATGCGCCATAAAAACTGAAAGAAAGGATAAAAGGTTTAAATGTCACTACCAAATATACGAGGACCCTTGTTATGATACAAAGAAGTTCATTTTCAGCAATTTTTACCTTGCATCTAAATTTACTTCCACAGGTGAATCCGCCTTCTTGAAAATCTTTAGTTAGTCCAGAGATGGTTCTGCATATATGGAGAAAGGCAAAGCATTATGTACTACTACAAAAAAATGAGATTACTTCACCTGGTGTTATGTGATGCCATCAAATGTTAAAAGAAAATCCCTCCTCTGGAAATGAGAGCCAAATTTCTTCTGTTGGCATTCTTTAAAGAAAATATCAAGGTTTGTATTGGTCACGCTTGGACATAATTTTTTTGGCCATTTTTTTTAACATTAATCATTTTTTTTTTTCAAATTGATCTTCAAAGAGTGAAATTTATTACTATTAAAAGTTTACTGAGATAAATACTGTCCAAGTATGTCAAATGCAAATGTTAATATTCTAGGAAAAAAATTGATAAAAGAAATAATACTCTCATTTCCAGACGGAGGTAGTACTATAACCAAAAAATAAATGTGGAGTAATTTGGTGGGATTCAGAAATAGAAATTGTTGCCAAAAGAATTATAACTGGTAAAAAATGAAGTGGCTGCTTAGCCTAAATAATTTGAACATGTCATGCCACTAATTAAAGAATCACGTCGTTGGCAGTCCAAACTCCAAACACTTGTAGAGGCTGCCATCATAGTCTATTAGATATCAAAACAGTTATATACTAAATATGGTGTTTAGCCATATTTCCTAGTCTTAGCAAATATGGTGTTCGTTGAAAGGCGGAAGTCCCCAAAAAAGCTTCTCAAAAAGCATCTAGCAGCGCCATGCTGGTTTAGAATTTGATTCTAAGGGCTAAGGCTCCCACCCCCTTCCACCAATTGACTTCTTTTCTGTGGATCTTTGATGCAGACTTGGTCCGTCCTAACTCTCTCCTTGGAGGATTTGCTTCTTATAAGAATTCAGTGATTCCAAGATAATAAGCAACAAAGGAATATTCATTGGCAGTGTATATGCTATACTATTCTCTGTGACCTATTGTTGGAGGGAAGTTTTGGTGATCAGTCCATGTTTCATCTGTTATCGGATACAGTGTCCATTCTTGCATCTCTTTGGGCCACAGAGATGGGTGTTTTCCAAAAAAAATGATCTTACAAAATTAATAAATCAAAGTGAACACGGGACAGGTGGGTAGGAAAAAAAAATGTTTTTCCTCTCGGGATGACTAAGAAAAACAGAATAAAGATAAAAATGACGGCAGGGCATAAAGTTCTATACCTCGAATAATTTGATATTAGTAAGTAAAGGCTCCTCCAAATTCCCAACAGCAACATTTGAGGACAATAAATGATAAAGACAACATGACACTTCTCAGCCTGCAACCCTTATTGCACCCATCTCATCAATCTTTGAGCTCTTGTGCTACAAAATTTTACCAGGTGAGAAGCAGCTTACTTGATAAGATAACGACAATATAACAAGCTAGGCATTTGAAGAAATTGGTTGTTTCCATGTTACCTTACTTTTCTTGTGTCTGTGAATGTCATTAATATCTTCATCTCCATCATGCTTCCTTTTCTGTGATCAAAGGAAAAAATTTTAAAAAATTAGTTTTGTAAACCAATTTAAATGTTCAACTGCAATTCATTTTTTTTTTTGTTTTTTTTGGGGGGTGGGGGTGGGGGGGACAAATGGGTGTGAGATATTGTCTTCAGATCCAGAAATTCAAACAAATACAACAACAGTCCAATATTCTCCATCAATTTAATGTTTATTCAACATTCTAAAGAAATTACTTCAGGTTGACCTGGTTATCTTAAATAAAGTCAATTTGGTAATCCAAGAATTACTTATGACAACTTATAACAACAGGTTATAAAGCGCTCATGATACACACCAATTGAGGTAATAATTTTAAAATTATCCTATCCTTAACAGCTATATACATATGTTGCAAAGCATAGCACAAGAGAGTGATAGTATTTTTATTTTTACAGATAAAAGAGAAAGAGCGAGTGTATCAACCTTCTCGTGGTGCTTCTTTGAGTGTTCAGCTCCAGAATCATGATGCCCACTTTTATCCTTTTTTTTCTCCTTGTCCTTGTCTCTGTCCTTGTCTTTACTTCGATCTTTATGACGATGTTTGTGCTTCTTGTGCTCTTTATCCTTCTCCCTATCTTTATCCTTGTGCTTTTTATGTTTTTTCTCCTTGTCTTTGGACTCACTTTTGGATTTTCCAGCTACAGTAGGAGTTCCCTTTTCAGACTAAAATAACAAGATACAAATGGCCAAAACAACAGAAGATGAGGCATCAAGGGCCATTCTGCAAGAGCTAATAAAAATCACTGAAATCTACAAAGCCTTGGAAATAGATTTCTTACAGTTGGCAGATCAACTGGCGCAGTTTCCCTTAATTGAAAAGCTTCTCTGAGGACATCTAAGTCAAAAGGCTGTATGCGTGCATTTGTCTCTCTAGAAAAGGATGTACTTTGAATGAGCTGATCTAATTGCATCCCTTCCCCTTTCCTGATTTCTGTGTCTCCCACCACATTGTGAAGGTAGTGTGTGTCTGAAATTGACAAAGGAAGTGACCTCTTGCAGAAGAACTCATGGTGAGGCAGCAACTTGTAGTGATTTATAAGATCCACAGCCCCTGTAAGTTCTCTTGGCCCTAATTTTCCACATAAGGCCAAGTTGATCACAATTACAAAAAACTGAAAGAAACTAGCAAACAGAGAAGCATTCCTCAATCTGCAAGGCATATGCTTCAAACCTTTACCAGAATACCTTAAATGCTATGTCTTTGTAATAACTAATTAGAAGGTACCCTTTTAAAGAAACATGCCATGACAAAGGAAATTTAAAATAAAAAGAAAAAGAGGAAAAAGGTTACAAGTTGTTAAGAGCTGAAGCTTCCAGAAAGCTAGTCTATATGATAAATTGCTTATATTACTAATTTTTTCCCCAGTCACTGTCCAAAAATCTACTCTCAGCATGAGAAACAGGATATTATCCGCACTATGGCTTGACTATTCAGATCTTCCTCAACACTTCAAACCATGTTTTTTTTTCTTTCTCACTTTTACTAGTAGCACCTTAAAAAATAACCCTTTCTCCTTTATTATTACCTCTCAAATATCATGTCGTTGTGCTACATTCCAATTGTGATTCTCAACTTCAAAAGCCTCAAATTTCAACTAGTCAGCTACAAAATGTCCCTTTTCACTATTTAGTTTAATCTCAAAGTCACCCTTTTCTTTTGGAAATGTCCTCCACTTGTCCTTGTAGTAATTTCATAAGAATTTTCTCACACTAGTAACAAATTGAATCAATTGATTGATTATTTTTCTTAGGATTTAACAATCTTGAATGACTCGGCCCATATTTAAACACTAAAAATTCAAAACAACAAGAACATGGCATCTTTTTCTTTTTCTTTTTTGTGCTAAATGAGAACATGACATCTTTTTAGAAACAACAAATGAAGCGTTGCAATTTCATCTAAAAGGATCTTCATTTATGAAAACACACACTCAAGTCTTAACTCTTGAGTAGCTAAAAGCAAAACGACAGTAAAATATGAGCATAAATAACAGTGAAAGGAGGATAATCAACTTAACAAAATAATATTTGTACCTAGATGAATGAACTAATTCTATTGCACTACAAAAGTACAACCAACCAGAACTTCAGTTAAATCAGCCTGACTTGTTGGTCACCGATATTACCAAAGAGAAAGCATAAACCCGAAAAGATGCACCAATTTTGGTCAAATCACATGTCTGCAAGCATCCATATGCAATACACAAAAGAACTACTACTTTAAAGGTCTTACCTTTTCCAAACTTCTTGCTTTCGGGATCCATCAATCAGTGTATCATACAAGGATAAACCATTATCGCCTGAGACTACTGATCACAAGAAACAGAAGATTCAATAACTATCCAAATTCATGATGCACCAACACTTCAATTTCGTAACTCACATAAGATTACAGAATCATACATGCATATATGGGAAAACCTTTGTCACCGTAAAGAATTAAAGAAAGCTACTCTAAAAACATGCAACCACAAAGCAGAATCAAGTACAAGCAAATCAGACCCCCTACATCTCAGCAATAATACGACAAGAGGGGTCTATTTGATCTCCTTTGCTTTAAGTTTTTATAATAGCCTTTCTTTAAAGATTTCTAGAAAATTAAGGGAAAAAATACAAGGCATGAACGTGACCAATGGTTCAATCCCACAAGTAACTCAAACAAAATGGTTAGTGGTGTCATCGACATCAGGACACTCTCTACGACAGAAACTTTATACAAAAAATCAAATTGACCATATGATTGGAAAACATTAGTTTGCAAGAGTTTCTTTGACCTAATTATAGCTTCCCTTATTTTCTATATGATGAATGTGCAGTAGCAAACACTTAGATGGTTAGGGCATATTTGTCTTTATATTTTATATTCTCTTCTTAGCCTTTGTTTCCAGATGTTGTTTTCAAAATTTTCTAAAATCGAGTATATGTTCGGTTTGTATTTTAAGCACATATATGAAATATATAAAAAAGTTAATCTTCTGCCCAAGTTCTCAATATTTTAAACTACAATGTAATTTTTTAGCTCACTGTGGGTCAAATACTTCTTATCCAAATATAAAATCATCGAAAGCATTGTTCAAGTGTTCTCTGAAATGGGCTGTTTTCAGAAATATTTATGAAAATAGAAAAATATAGCTTTATATATCCAAACTTATTTATTCTCCAGAAAATAAAAACATGAACAAGTTTGAAATCGCCTGTCCAAACAGGCTTTTAGAATCTTAATCTAAAATTGTTCAACAAGTTCCTGCAATGAAATTCAAGAATGGAAACGTTATGTTATGCATATCTAGCATATACTGCAATTTATATGCAGTATTGACATAGTCATTACATAACCGGTTTTTTTAAGGTATTGAGAAGCATATCCAAAATATGAATGATATTCACAGTTGTGACAGACTGTACACTATGGCACCGTAGTGGGCCTAGAGTTCTGTAAAAGACCATAACAAAACTAGTAGTCTAGTACGTCTAAATCATATCATAATTCAAATAATCTCTGTTTTCAACCACAGCCCTTCTCAAAGACCAACCAAAATAGTGAGAGAGTGTGCTCCGCGGGGTTGCGGGGTAAGGACGGCCTTGAATCTAATCAATATTCATACTTAATATAGGATCTAGATTGCAAATCTAGCTTAATTCTCATAACAATATTTTCTTCAAGGGGGTTTTGGGTAAACTTAATTAGGCATACAAAGGATTGTCCTGGGGTTGTTTCGGGTGCTCCATACCAATCTTCAACTCTTTCTTGGATAGTAATATTTTGTCCCTGTGAAAAGCCTGTCTAATAAAAATTCCTAGGGAAGTCCCAAATGGTTTCCTGAATTAGATATACACGTAAGTGGACAAAAATGATAGGGAAAAGGGAAGAACTTGCGCATGAAACCTAATTCGATTTGCCTCACAGGCTCACACAATCCCAAACCATCATGCAAACTGCTTAAATTCCCAGATCTAATCCCCACATGATTAAGAAAGATTACATAGCTCAATATAGGCTCGGAATACACTTGAATAATTTGTTTGCTTGCTTGGAACCAAATTGACTTTGACCATAAAACCTACAGAAAAATTGACTTTGCTGCAATGAATTATTAACTTTTTTAGCTATTAGAATCCTAACATACACACAAGGAATGCCCAGTCCTATCTAGGTTTACAAGTGAAACTTTTATTTTGCCAAAGTAGAAATTCTATATAGGCTCCCTTCCTATCATATGATTGGACAACGAAGAATTCAAGATTGTATGCTGGGACGAAGCCATGTATTGGTGAGTGGGGTCAATTGACCCCACTGAACTTATTCTCTTTTAATTTTAATAAATGACAAAAAAAAGGCGAAATATTTAAATTGACCCCTCTGAAATTTCGCAAGTTTTCTAACATAAAGGGTCGAATTTAAGTTGTGTGCCTTTCTCAATCAAATCTCAATCTCATATTACTCCTACCTCCTATATATATGCATCTTCCTTTAATCTTCTTAAATAAGATAAGAATTTAATTTATATTATTTTTTAAATATTTAAGGAATCAAGAATTTATGAACAAAATTTGTTATTAAGAAAGCCTATTAATGGTCAATAGGAGGTGTGTGGGGGTGTGGGTGTGTGTGTGTGTGTATATATATATATAATGTTACTATTGGTTGTATTTCATTGTAATCAAATACTCCCCATTTAAGAAATTAGATATAATTTTTAAAACAACGATTTTTAAGAAAAATTTTCTTGTTTCAAACATATTCGTAACATTTGTTAGAAATGTAGTAGTAGTAGCATGGTAGCACTTGGAACATAGTATATAAATGATGTCATGTTATGAATTTCATGTGATTTTATATTTTTGGAACAGACTAAAGAGTGAAATATATCTCTAACGGAGGGCCTACATTTTCTATATATACAACCCGAAAGTGTAGAAGTGCCCACAAAATTTGGCCTAGGGACACTGCCCACGAACCCCCACTAAATTATTCGTAACCGTATAAGAAATTTTACCCCACTAAAAATATTATGTGACTTCGTCACTAATTGTATTCCGTAATTGCATAGTGCGAATAAGTCACGCATCTACAAGTGTCAAACAAGGTAACTAACTCAAACGTCTTAATAGTTGCAAAATTTGAAGACGGCCGAATAATGATAGTGGATCATATGTATGATTTAAAATTTAGAAAGTACGAGAAATCCATATAGAAACAACAATTTTAACATGTGTGGGAAAAAAAACACTAAGAGACTTTTTGCTACTAGTAGCATGAAGTTCGTCAATGCACTAGCAAGCATTTGCATCTTACTAGCGAAACTTCAGATGATGTTCTGCCCATAGTAGGATAATTTTTTCCATAACTTAACCAGAAAATACTTGAAATAAAATATTCAAAGTAAATTTAACTGCTTAATGCCTTAACAACCCACTGATTCTTTTTGTGACACATTATTAACTAGCATGCATTTAAAAATCATTAAATATTATATTCTTAATATTTAATATTGAAAGAAAAGACCAATGAAAAAAATTGTATTCAAGGAAATCCTTTATTTGCATCCAAAGAAAAAACTCAAAAAATACGGGACTCACATTTCCCATCAATTTTTTAGATTTTAGTATCTTGTACTTACAATGTTAGAAATATGTGTAGTATACTATATACAGTTGAATATTATCTTATCTTTCGGTAGGGTTTGCCTTGGGTTTCATTTCCTTTCTTTTACTTTGCACTTTCTGAGAGTTGCAAATAAAACTAAAACATATGAAATGTAATGGCATCTAATAATGAAAAGGCAAAACAAATTATGCAAAACAGCCTCAAAGTAATAGCTGCAAATCCAAGTTTGTCAAAATGAAATGACATTGAACAGTATCAATCATATCATTATTAACGATAATCCTTTTCCTTAAGTTTTTCTCAGCAGCTAAATAGGGACTTGATCTCACCATGCACATATAATTGAACCATTTCAACTTCACCCTATAACTACAACCCGCTACAGAGTAGGTATAGAATCGAATTTGATTCAAAAATTACATTTTTTTTTCTGTGACGAGTTACCTGATCGGACTGAAATACGGAGAAAACTTCGCGTAACTGAAATACGGGGCGAATTTTGGTCGTGAGTTGTGAAGCTTCGTGGAGAGTACCGATTTAGGGTTTTGCAATTTGCAGAATCTTCGTCGTCGTCGTCGTCTCTCTCTAACTGAAATAAACCCTAATACCGGTTTGAGGTGTTGAAACTTGAAGCCAACTCACAAAGGAAACTGACCTCTCTTCCCGTGTTATATAATTCAGTTTATAATATATCTCCATCGGGACATAAGTTGCCCTTCGAAATAGAGGCTAACAAGGGTACTAATGTCATTTGGCACTACCTTTCTCAAACGAATAGTAGAAGAGGGAAAAATATGTAATTCAATTTTTATTTTATTTTTTTACATTTTTTTCCCTCTTTTTTTTTCTATTTTTTTAACACCTACAGAGTGGGATTTCAAAAATGAGGTTATGTGACTACAAGTCGTCACTCCCTTTGATCATTTGGTCAAACTTCTAAACCTCATCGTCCTCTCTCTCACTAAGTTGAAATTGAAATGTAATACCCTTTTATAATATATTTAAAAAAATATGAGTGCAAATAAATGATATTAATAATTTTATCTTGATTTTTAAATCAGAGACAAAATTTATTTCAATCAAATCTTATTTGTAAAATTAAAGTTGTAAGTACTCGTTATGATTCACATTAGTACCGTAGACGGAACGAATAATTCGATTGTCATTTTGAAAATTTAATGACACACTTGTTAGCCTATAATAACGTTTCTGCTAAATTTAATTAATATAAAATTCAATTTTTTTTATCAACAAAAATTAAAGGTCGGAGAAATACAACAAATTTATCTATAAGCTAATAAGAAGGCGGTTCGATGTATGAGTTGAAGCAAAGTTAGATGACTGGTTAAGAGAAGAATTGGACAATTTCGCAGATGATGACTATATTGTTTTTGACTGCCCAGGTATCTACGCTCGTTTTTATAGTTTTATGTCATATTTGTTACATCACAAATTGATTGTGAAATATTTCAAGCCTGTCAGGTGCTTGTAAGCCGTGAATCCTAATATTTTCATCTGCCTAGTGATTTATGTGGACAAGCCAAACTATGATGCACACGGATCTCGAACTCTTAGCTCAATAAAGCAACCATTAGTGGATAATTGTTCGTTTTTTTTTAAATGAGAAAATATGAACAAGAAAGTCGAATTTTAGCATTAAGTAAATAATGGCTGAGCTCAGGTGTTTTTTTGACCGGTTGTACTTGAATCCTTCCGGCATTTACATGCAGTGATCGAGGACCTTGGTTCCCAAATGTGACTTGAAGTTATTGCGTCCTTGATCACCTTGATGTCGGCTTCTTAAACAATCTTAGTGGTGGTGTATGCTAAAATATGTTACCCATTTCTATAGTTGCCAGTTTTTTTTTCCCAACATACTTATTAGGAAACATTATATACTGATGATAAATTGGCATGTTGTATTTTAAATTTGTTTCAATAGGATTATAATTTTTAAGTTTCTCTCGAAATTCATTAATCGCAGGTCAGATAGAACTTTTTTCGCATGTTCCTGTGCTAAAGAACTTCGTGGAGTATTTGAAGCAAAAGAATTTCAATGTTTGTGCCGTCTACTTGCTTGATTCCCAGGTTTTCTTCGACTTGGTCATTTAATTATCGCCTCTCTTCTCTCAAGCTGAATTTGTATTCCTTTGAATATTAGTTCATGACGGACGTGACCAAGTTGTTTATAAGTGGTTGCATGGCTTCACTTTCTGCAATGGTTCAGCTTGAACTGCCTCACATTAACATCCTCTCAAAGATGGACCTTGTGGGAAACAAAAGGGACATTGAAGAGTAAGTCTTTTCACAGTTAGTGAACTATGTATCTACTTATCCAAGATGTGATATTTTAATCTTTTTTGTGTGTTTATTGTGTGTAGTTACTTGAATCCAGAGCTTCAAACTCTGCTGGCAGAGTGGCGGCTCCATTTGGAAAGCTTAATAAATCCTTAATTGAATTGGTAAGTACAAGGAACTGAAAATCCTCAATTTATAATCATAACAAGTCTTCCATTGAATTGGTAAGTTATAAAAGAGATTTGAACCTGCTTGTTAATTTTATGAGGAATGATTTTTCAAATCCAGAGCCGTGAGTCCTGTTGTCGAGCCGAATTATTGAGAGGCCGAACAGAAAATGAAATCTTCTCATTGAAATCCTTCTATTGTTTTACATATATACTATCTGCTTATTTGGTTTTATTATACTCGCCGGATATTTTGTGGCCCATTACTTTGCAACTTATTAAGCTGAGGCGGAAGCCACCATTTTGAAATAATGTGCATATAACTACTGTATTCTAGGATAGAGCATCTGTGTTTATGTATTTATTTTTTCCTCGAGGGCAAATCATGTTGGTGATAGAATGAAAGTTTTTACTATGGAGTATAGATCCAATAAGATGCAATGAGTTGGTAATTTTAGCGGCAAGTATTTCCACTTCCACTTATCTTAATAATCCCCCTACCGCCTCCCTCCTAGTCGCCCGTTCTTGTTCCTACCCCCATCCCCTGACCCTCATCTCCTTCTCTTCAACATCCCGTTCTTTTTCATTTTTAACAGAGATGGTAAACATAAGAAATGAAAACGTTTCAAATCAAGAGAATCCATTTTCTTCTTCTTCCCTCCCTTTTTTTTGTTGTAATTTAGTCATGGTATAACTATAGGTGTGCGTTGTTATTTTAGGTATATGAATGTTTTTTTTTATCAGATTTGGTGGAGTTTGTGGCTAGCAACGATTGTTAAGCATAGTGATCTAATGTTTTTGGCTCTGAGGTGGTAGGATTTTGAAGATGGGTGGTGGAGGAGGGGAATGATTTTCGACAGTGGTGAATCTAGGGTTTTAAAGATGGAGGTGGGTTTGCGTGTTGGGTGTGCGATGGTAGGTGATCGAAGGTGGAGTGATGGTTGTGGAGATGTTATAGGTGATCAGTGGCGAGTGATCAAGGGGCGTGAGTTATGGTAGTTACCGATGAAGCTCTTGTTTTTATTTTGTAGTAGTTTTTGATTTTTATTATTTATAATATATCCATTTTTATGTTAGTTTAGTTTTGTTTGTTTTATTTAGTTTATTATTATTTTACCTTTTTAATTCATTAAAATGACAATAAAAATAATTGAAAAATGAGTTTTTTGACACATCAACGCTAAAATGCCACATGTTGAAGCCATGTCATCAATTTATGACATGGCAGCTCAATTGAATTAAATTAAAAAAAATAAAAGTTTAATCATCTAATTGAAAAATTAATATATTTGTTAATATATTCGTTTGTTTCGAGAAATATATCGATCAATTCCGATTATTTCTTTTTCGATCGAGATGCATAGATTCTGTTCATGGATTAACGAAAATGTGTCATATTATCCTTTATTACGAAAATGTGTCATATTATCCTTTATTACGAAAATGTGTCATATTATCATTTATGATTAAAGATTATTTTGTTTCTCTCTCTTCTTTCTACTAAATTTTAGAAGGGTAAGATTGAGATTTTATACTCAATTTAACAAAATATTAATTTTATTTTTTAGTTTATGTGCATTACCTTAAAACGTTAATTAAAAAGGGACGGCTGGAGTATTTGAAATGTTAGAGCTTTGCATAACTATCAAGGAAATTAATTACTCCTATAATTACTCTACTTGATATGTATTACCAAAATCGCCCCAAGTGTGGTTATCAACAACCATTTGATTGAGTGGTATGACTCCCTTCTCTTTTTTTGGCTAATTTAAACGCACAAACTCTTCTTTAGTCACTATTAATATTTGAACTCTCACCCTCTTGATACACAAGAAATGAGGATAATCATTAAGTCAAAGACCCTTTGATTTGGTTATGATTACTTGTTTACCACAACAAAGAAGAAAGTTTATTAAGTACTTACCAACAACCATTTAGTTGAATGGTATGACTCCCTCTGCTCCGCAACAAAAGAACCATTTAGTTGAATGGTATGACTCCCTCCTCTCCGCAACAAAAGAAAGGGTACGAGTCACAACAATGTTTGGCTTTCGTTAGATATATACCAAGAATAAAAAAGGCTCATGGGGTTTGGGGTTAGAATTGATATTTCATAAATATATTTTATATTTTTACGTGATCTTCTCTCAAATAAAAATAGGACACACCTCACTAATATAAGGTGAAAATATATTAAGAAATATATTAAACACGCTTGTGTAAATAGCACTCCTCCATATTATAGACTAAAATACAGTTTATATCCTAAAGTGTATAGGGGTGTTGAGATTTGTACCAAAATGTTTAAAACGTATATGAGTGCACTCCAAAGTTGTTTTCAATGTTTTAGACTAAAATACACTTTGGACCCTAAAGTTTATATAGTTGTTGAGATTTACATCCTAATATTTAAAACGTATTTGAGTACACTCCAAAGTTTTTTTTAATGTTTTAATTGTTTAAAAGTGAGGGTGTATTTTGTTTAACGCAATGAACTTTAAGGTGTATTTTGTTGAGTTAACAAGAACTTTGGGGTGTATTTTGACCAGTTTAAACCTTAGAGGGTACATTTTGTTTAGCAAGAAAAATTCTTGGGGTGCAATTAAATACGTTTTAAACATCGATGTGCAAACCTCAACTACCTCACAAACTTTGGGATTCAAATTGTATTTTAGTTAATGTTTTAACCGTTCAAAAGTGATGGTGCATTTTGTTTAGCGTAGCAAACTTTGGGGTGCATTATTTTGTTGAGCTGAAAAGAACTTTGGGTACATTTTGACCCGTTTTAATTTTGGAGGGTGCATTTTGTTTAGCATAAAACATTTTTAAAATGCACTTAAATATGTTTTAAACATTAGGAGTGCAAAACTCTACCTTATAAATTTTAGAGTCCACATTGTATTTTAGTCTATATTATGTTATAAAACAAAAAAGCGCAATTTTTCTTTGAATACATCTGTCCATCTACTTTTCAATTTTTATTTCAATCATTGGTTTGAACTCTAGATAAACCTAGGAAAGTTAATTCAATAGGGTCTTTCAATCATGGTATATTTTGATTTCAACTCCCAATAAGCCAAGAAATGAGAGAAAGTAGAGATGACAATTTATTTCGTCCGCAGGATAAATCTCATGTTTCGTTTCGAATGAATCGGTGATTTTAACTTTGATCAAGTATGAAACAGAGAATGAAAAATCACCGAATAATTATGTATGGGTGAGAAAAGTTAATTAAATTTTAAACAGTAATCTTTAAATTCCGTCTTTGCCCACAATTGTTTAATAGTTTAAGTGAATAACTTAAATATTTGTGCAAGATAATTAATTTGTAGTTTGGGATATAGTAGGAAGTTCAATTTTGGGACAAAGCTTTACAAAACATTAACATCAAACTTAACCGTTCAAAGCCTCCGGCTTTATAATATAGATGTGCATTAAAAATGATAAATTGCTATAGTAACACTACTTTTCAGACATTAATACATTATTAGTTGTTGTTTTTTTAATTTTAAAAAAACTGTCATTTTTTTGGCTCGTAATAATATACTAATATGGTAAAAAGAGAGGTGAGACTCGAGAGACACCTCATATAATTAAATAAGTTGTTGCACAAAAAAATATCATATAATTGTATATATAAAAAATCGGCTTAAATATAAATTACTAACCTAAATTATTAACATTTTTTTTATTTCGGTGATCGACCTTTCAATTTTTTCAATTAAGTGATTATTTTTTTATTTTTTTTACATTCGTCTAATTAGACATGTCACATCATAAATTGATGATATAACTTGTTAACTAGGCCTGAACATGTATACGTGTAATTGAAAAAAATATTTCAAATATTTTGTTTACATTCGTTAAACATTTAAAAATAAATATATCAAAAACATCTTTTATTAAACACTAAAACTAAATTTTGAAAAAATATTTTATTGCTATGGAAGGTGAATTAAAGTGACTAAATAATAAAATTAAACCACCAAAATCAACTTGGGGTCTATATTCACCCATTAAAAATAACCCAAGCAGCATTTCGTTAACCACCGGGAAGTAAAGCATCCTGCTATACACACCCATATATACATACGTGTAAATAATGTAGTGAGAGAAGAAATGAGTATGTGATTTTGTGTTTATACACACAAATCTATGATCTATCTATACATTAGAGAGAGAAAATGACTAAATATAATCTACATATATAATACACACACATACAATACCCATGCTCTCAAGCAAAGTACTATAATGTCCCTAAGTCATATATTATTATTATTATTATTATTATTATTATAAAAATAAATATGTATCTTTAATATTTATAAATTTTACAAATGACATTATTTTTGTGAGATGGATGGATGGATGGCTGGATGATGGATGGATCATGGATTAGTAAAAAGTCAGCAAATGCGTTAACGTAGTCGTCTCTCAAAACTCCTCTCTCCCTTGGCCTGCCCCCTCCCCTGCTAACTACTACTAAGAGTGCAAAAGAGAAGCTACAAACTGTTTCTCTCTCTTACATACTCCGTCTTGTCCACGAAATAATATTGGATTTTCTGAGACATTCGATGGAATCCATGTTACCCCAAAGAAGAAGAAGTAACCCTTGATCTCAATCTAGGATGTCCCAAGCGGATGTGTCTTACAGGTTTAATTCTTGATTCAGGTTCACTTTTCTTTTCTTTTTATCTGATTTTTATTTCTACTTTTCTGTGCCGATCTTCATACCCACTTTTTGATACTGGGTTTTTGGTATCCGAGCTCAAAATTTGGGTATTTGGTACTATCTGACTCTTCAGTTACATTTCTGGTGACTTTATATCTAGGTTGCTGAGTTCAATAATTTGAATGTTTTGTGTCTGATTATTGGGTTAGATTTGTGGGTCATTCTATATGTTGATTGTTGTCAGTCTGTGACATCAGTAAGATTCCTAAAAAAATTATTTTGCTATACTTTGTTTAGTTCATATTTGTGAAGATGGTTCTTGAGATGGTATGAATTTCTCATTTCAAGTAAGCCATTACACAAAGTTGGGACATTTAATCCACATGTAAGTTTGTTTGCTGAATTGGTTTCCAGTATCCTTGTATATGCTTTTGTTTACACCTAGAATTCGTTTTTCAGATAATCTGAAGTTGATGGTGGAATAATTGGCCATTCAAGTTGATGCCTCTATTTGTTTGCGCTTGAGAAAAGCTCCATTTTCTTGTTTTATCATATTCTGCTTGATTATGACTGTTCATTTTCAATGCATTTTCCTTGAAGAATTTACAATTGTGCTTTTTCTTTACCAAGTGCAATCCAATTTGTGACTTATTTCACTACTTTTGAAGCTTGTGAGCAAATAGGTGGTAATTTGAAGCTTTTATATGAAATTTATTCTTTAGGAAAGCAGTAAATTTTATATATCAAAAAAAAAACAGTAAATTTTTTGTTCTAGACCATCTATCCGTAGGATTTGGACTAGGAAGACTTGAGGCTTAAGATGGTCGTAGAAGTGCAGATATTTCAACTTTTCATTACCATATTTTACGAAGATTTATCTTACATCTGGTGTCTGAGGGAATTGACTTCATAATACCTACATAACAAGCTTCAAAATTTGCTGAGGTTTGAGGATTCTGTTATTAAAAGTCCAAATTATATTTTGTAGATTCAAAGACATGGAGGGACAGTAAAAGCACTAGATTTCTAAATCCCTTTTTTATGAAGCTGAAAAGTTGATGCTGATGTTTTATTGTATGGAGAGAATATACATATACACTTGTTTTGTCTTACTATATGCTGTTTGATTGAATAGTTGAATACATGATAAATATTTCGATATTAAAAGCTATCATTTCTATTTCTTAATGTTTTTTTCCATGGAAAGCATATCCTGTTTGAATGTCTCCTGTAAATTTACATGTTTTCCCTTTGTCTTAGCAGCTGCGGGTCTTGTGGATACCCTTTAAATTTAACATCTTCAAAACGCATCACTTCTGGAATAGGCTCCGAGTATCACAGATCCATTAAGAAAGGTTTTATCTCATTTGAATCAATTGATCTCAGTCGATTCACTCAGGTTGACGAGGTTAACTGCCTCTCTCTTTCTTGGGGTCGTTATCGTTCAAAAACCAAACTTCTTTGTCGTAAATGTGGAATTCCTATAGGATATGGATACGGAGATGCACATGCTCTCTGTGGTTTTGAGTCACCTACATCATCTAGCTCATCTTACAAAAAGATCATGATAAAGATCCGGACGATACAACCTTCAGAAGAGTGTTGAAGGGATCCAAATGGAGATTAGTTCTAAAGATGGTCCAACCTCCATTATGCACCTTCCTGATGATTGTCTGTATTTCATTTTCCAATGGCTTGACTCTGGATTTGATCGCAAATCCTTCGGCCTGACTTGCCATCGATGGCTCCATATTGAAAATTCAAGTCGTCGATCTTTACAATTTCAGTGTTCATTTCGCCAACTAAACCACTCTTCATTATCTCGGACTAGCACAAACATTGGCCCCTTCCATTTGTATAGGTTACTCAATCGTTTTCAGCAGCTACAATTGTTGTCTCTTTCAGGATGCATAGATCTTCCTGACTCAGGTTTAGCTCAACTACAATCCTATGGCTCAAAATTGCAGACACTTCATTTGGATTGTTGTTTCGGAATCACTGATGATGGACTTTCTCTAGTTGCCTCTGGCTGTCGTTCTTTGACAACTATTAGTCTTTACAGATGCAATATTAGTAACACTGGGTTAGAGACATTGGCTAAATCATGTTTGGCATTAAAAGATGTGAATTTATCGTATTGTCCACTTATTACTGACATTGGCATTAGAGCTCTTTCACAAAATTGTTGTCGGCTTCGAGCAGTCAGGATCTCTAACTGCAGAAATATCAGCGGTGTTGGATTTCATGGGTGTCCTCAAACTTTGGTGTATATAGAAGCTGATTCCTGTAAGCTTGAAACTGAAGGGATTATAGATATTGTAAGTGGAGGTGGATTGGAGTATTTGAATATTTCTAATCTAAATTGGGCCATACCAGGAAATGGTTTAACAGCAATTGGCGCTGGATTTGCTACAAGACTCAAAATCCTGGATTTACGTTTGTGCAGAAGCATTGGCGATGAGTCCATTATGGCAATAGCAAAAGGGTGTCCATTGCTCCAAGAGTGGAACTTGGCATTATGTCATGAAATTAGGATACAAGGGTGGGAGTCAATTGGCTTAAATTGTCATAATTTGGAGAGGCTTCATGTAAACCGATGTCGGTACCTATGTGATCGAGGATTGCAGGCCTTAAGGGATGGCTGCAGACGGCTATCTTTCTTGTACATTACTCGATGCCGTCAAATCACTTGCACTGCAATAGAATTGTTTAAATATTTAAGGAGTGACGTTGAGATCAAAGAAGAAGAGATAATGTGTATTGCTCCTGACTGGGCCTTCCGCTGATGATGAGTAAGACAGTCATTTAACTAATTTGAAGACCTCCATATAAATTTAACTTCAAAGCTTAATACTTTAACTACACTAAAGATTGTATCTCAGTGAAGGGGTTGCAACTCTTTTCTTATATAAGTTCCATGTCTGCTTCAAGCTTATAAGTAATGTACTTGGTGTTCCTTACATACATTATTCCTGGTATTTACATTGATCCTTTTCTCAACTCTTAAAGAATTCAGCTTTTCAATTGAGAGGTCAGTAATCAGTGTCTTTTTTTTCACTTAGGGAGCTCATTTGTTTAGGGCATAGTAGTTATGATCAGCTCTGTTTCTTGCTCTCTGTTTTCAATTACAGATATTGTATATAAACAAGCTATTCCACTCGGTACATACTGTTTCTGTGTTTTTGTTAGTATAACTTTTGCTTGTGTTTTGGAATGTTTGTTCCAAAAAAGGTAAAAGAAAGGAATTAAGCATCATCTCACTTCAGATGAGGCCCAAGGGTAGCAAAATATCTGTTGTTCAAGGACTCTTTAAGGGAATCAAATTTATTATGAAGTTCTGAACCCTCCAATTTGTGATGCTCAGAAATATGGCAGTTAATTTTTCTCTACTTACTGCAGTGTATTGTATTTTGATTTACCTACAGAAAATATTGCATCTTGGTGACTTGATTACAAATCTAGAATGGTTATTTTGGCATTTATGGTCTGTGACTTCTGTCATATACTTCATGAAGAACATTTCTCTATCATTCACCTCTGGGAGACATAAAAATGAAAATCTGATACACTTGAAAGCTTTATTACTAAAGCTGAATGATTGATGTGTTAAACTCTTTGAATACTCTGGAGTGTGGAGTATTAAAGAGAGATTCAATGGGAGTACAGGTTCTTGTTTACTCGAGTGTTAAGATAAACACTTGTGATAGATATAGAGTTGGGAATAATACTTGTTTGCCAATTGCTTTAGTTGTTATTTCTGTCAATATTTGTTTACTCCTCTTCTTCTTCTGATTTTTCTGTCAATATTTGCTTTAGTTGCCTTTGTTCAGCCTCTGCTATGTGAACTTTTGTTCAGCTGCTGCTATGTGAACTTTTGGTGAGGCACTATCATTCTGAAATTAAGTGCATTTTGGAACTCTGCTCTGCTTATATTGTTTGCAGTATTGCTGAAACTGTTTTAGAGAGCGTATTCTTTTTGCAGTTTTGGATTGGAGGGACTGTCAGTTCAGTGTCATGGCTGTTTTTGAAATGTTGCAGAAAATGACTCGTGGTTGAATTGAATTGTGGTTTATAACATTATCTTATCTGTGTGTTTCTGTCCTCCGTACTAGTCAAATGTCCAATGGTCACAATCACAAGCGGATCAGTTCGACAATGAAAAGCTAACAACAGGCGTCTAAGAGATCATTTAAGGCAGCAAGGCAACTGCTGCAATACATGTTTCTCTCTTTAAAAAATAATCAAACAAATTATTACTTTATTGAGTTTTGCTTCGTCGTCTCAAAGAACAATCTAGTTACTCCTCAGTTTTTCAATCTAGTTACTCCCCAGTTTTTAATCAATTGTTCTTTAAATCAAAGCAATTTTACCTATTGAGATTTAAATTACAGTAAAAATTAAAATGGGTGACCGCCTAGCGATGAGGTGGGGCTGCCAGTAGAACCGGCTAAGCGTTTTCACAAGTATTCTTTGAATCATGCACGTGGCTAAATTCAATAAAATGTGGGAGAAGTATGAAAATATGACACCAGAATATGCCAAAATCATATTCATTAAGCCAAAGGTTATCTAAAGTCACAAGGTCGGTCATAAATAATACCTCACATCAACTATTACATCATTCCTCCCTTTAATTGCTAACCATGCAGGGTGCTTCAGGGCACATGCAGGAGAAAGGCACAACAATTTACATTGGAATACCAGTCATCTAAATTTCATGGGATTAAACAAAAATAAATAAATAATAATAATGATACAAAGAGAGAAGAAGGGAGATTTCTATTATTTCATGTGAAGTGCAATTTTACTGGAGCCTGGAGGAGGAGATCAAGTCTATATAGGCCATGGCAGCACAACTTTCATCTGCACCCTTACCTCCACACAGACAGCTGCAAATCTCGTTGGCTCCTTTGGTGATGAGCAGATTATGGGATACCCTCCTTTGGTGATGAGCAGATTATGGGATACCCACATCAACTACTTGCATCATTTCCCCACACACCGTCCCAGGCACCAGACGGAGCAGCCTTGGGACCCTCGATGTAATTTTGAACCCCATGGGGATTATGGGGACCTGGGAATCCATTGGGTCCGGGGGGTTGAACTTTCTGGGGCTTTGTTCTGATTCCAAGCAGTCTCAGCACAAATCTAGCCAGCTCTCCATATAGCACACCTGATCGGTCAAACAGCTGCATACAGTCCATCTTTATCAATATGGGTCATAATATTTCAGATGAGAGCAAATTTTACCATCAACTATAGCAGATTAAGGAGATGGTTCTACTTCTACAATATCATCTGGCAATTAATTAAATGGGAAGGGCATAAGAACTATACATACCTGTAAAAGGGCAGACATGAACATGTGGAATGCCTGAGTATTCTGGTCTATCAAAAAAGCAATACGGCCAAAAAAAGTTACCACACCTTGCATCTGCCATCATTGACAAAAGAGCATGTATCCATAATGAGACAGTTGACACCAGTTCCATGAAGTCTAGAAGTTAATATAATAATTAATTGGATGAAAGAATAATTCACATGGGCAACTGGAAAAAACACTAGTGCCTGGCTTAAACTTCAAATTGCATGCGACAAAAATTTAGAAAGTCTAATAAAATATACAAATAAAAATCTCAGTTTCCCACCTTGTTGCCGAACAAAATAGTTAGTCAAAAAATTGTAATGGTGGATTAGGATAACATGCCAAATATTTCATCATACATTGCCTCCAGAACACACCCAAAGTATAAATTACACATGTCAGCCATCAAAAGTTGAAACTGCTAAAAGCAAGCACCAAAACTTGCAGAATGTATCAGTAATTTATTGCCTTCATCATGCCAGCAAATTGCATGGGACAGTTCTTTTAACACCCCATATTCCACAACACGATGGGCATTATGGACTATCTACAAGAAAATTTTGTACAGAGGAAAGAAACTAGGTAACTCTTTTTTTTCCTTTTCATAAGTAGTTAAATTAGGAGACTTTCCCAAGCTTTCTCAGATAAAGTAAATATAAATTTCCCCACTCTGTAAAAGTGTTAAAAGGTTACAGGAGCCCATCAAAACAATGAAGATTGCAGTCATGCATGATATACAGGACCACTTAAATCTTTATATCCTCCTAGAGCCAATTACAACAACCAGCAAGAATGTTGAATCAGAATCGAAGACAACCCTACTTACAAAATACCAGTTGTTATCTAAATATACAACTCCTGACTAACAAAGAATACTGCATTGAAGTTGCAGACACAAAATGAATTGATCACTCTAAAAAAAACCTTTACATCCACAATGCATATCAAGAGACAATAGAAAAATTAACCAGCTTCACTTACCACGCGCAGGAAAGAAACCCAAAATCCTGGTGGAGATGATGGAGCACCAAAAGGATTGTTTGGATCCTGATCGCCATATGGAGGACCACCCATACCCATGCCCATTCCATAACCACCCATTGTGCCTCCAAAACTACTATTATACATTCCCCCACCCCCACCATACATTCCTCCTCCATAGAGCCCACCATAACCTCCTCTATACATGTTGTTTCCATACATCCCCCCGCCATAAGACCCTCCAAGTCCACCATAAGAACCATAAGTTCCTGACCCATAACCAGAATTATTATTTAAACTGGAACCATAACCACCACCTGAGAATAGAAAACCATAAGCTCAATCAGACATGGTAATAGAATGATCAAATATGATGGAAGGATCCAGGCTTCTGCCTGGCAAACAGATTGCGCTTTTCAATTTTTACCAATTTTAATTTGCAAAATCTAAACCAAAAACCTCAACAAATTACACAAGCGTTCTTCTTATATTCTTGAAAGAGAACTTCCCTTTGAATTATGCAAAAAGAAAATCAGTGAACCAGTTGCATAGGATAATATATGGCAAAAAGAAAATCTTTGCAAATGCACATGTGAAATACATTACAAGAAATAACATCAGCCACAATAGGTAGCATGCTGTTTCATGACTTTATAACTATGCTTATTAATAGGTATTACAGTAACTCAAAGAATAACAAAATATAGAAGTATAACGTTTAGTACAGGAAATCATAGTTATGCATGTTATCCAAAATAATGTTTGATATATAGTTGATAAAATGTTCATCTAGATGAAGAAAATTAGATGCGAATCTGTGACAACATATAGATGTTTTGCGATTACGAATAAAAATCTGAATGCATGATATTTGACAAAGTGTATGGAGCCTAGCAGAGAAGGACATCTACACTGTTGGTGAAAAAGGAGCAATTTAAACAATATTGTAAATTGTAATATGCAGATAATGCAAATTGGAAAATAACAAGAAGGAATACCTCCATATGTGTTGTTGGTATATGTTTGCTGTTCCCAGGGCCTTGTAGGTAATGGTCTCCCAAGAGCATTTCTGTTAATAGTCGTATTTGCATCAGCTGTATTAACAATTTCACCAGGTCTTGCTGTTCCAGAGGCCTCAACTACATCACTAGTGCTACCAGAAGACGGGGGTTTAAAAGGTGCAGGACCAGAAGAAGACCCTGCTCGCTCCCAAGGTTTTGGTGGAGGGCTGTTACCTGTAATTGAAAGCAAGTAAAAATGTTATACGATAATTGTATTGATGCAATTTCAAGAAAAGTGAGTAGCAATTAGAGGAAGAAAAAAAAAATACAGACAGAAAATACATCTCCTATTATGCAAAAACTTGAATAATTAAATTTGGGAGGAGGATTGAGCCATTATCTTAACAATGCCGTAAAATAGTACGTAAGCTGCTAAATAATGAACAGTGGTATACAAAGGCATATAACAGAAAAAATATGGAACACATCCTGTAAGGGAATCTGATAAAACTTACAAAAAACATATGTACAACTATCAAAATAATTGATTATGATCTATTAAACAGTAAAATTAAGCTTTCCTTTCCTCAAGTAAAGCTGATCCCACCCCCAAAAAAAAACATAAAGTGGGAAGTTAAAAATTAATCAAACCTCTATTGAAACATAAAAAAACCAACCAGAAGCAACAATATATAACATGTTTATTAATAACAAGTGGATTGTCAATCATAAAAACATTTTTCTTTTTTCAGTAAAAATATTCATTGTGAATTTCTATGTGAAACAAAATTCCTCTCGAAATGATGGTTGTATCAGAAAACAGAGTATGATACATTAGACCATATAGCTACAGCCTAAATGAAATATGTATCAATAAGGAAACCTAGTCTTACAATCATTCTCTCAATTTTTTCAGCAATCAAACAACCTAGATGATTCAGCTGAACAGATAACTGAAAAATATGTGACTAAAAGATCCAATTTTTTCGACCAATTTTATGAGCTTACTCAAATTTATCAATCAAACATATCAAATACATAATTAAAAACGCTAAAATTCTCATCAGTAGAACCAAACAATTCAAAACAACTGAATACACCCCAACTAAAACAAACGTCTAAAATTGAGCAATAATAATTATACATATATGAATCAAAATCATAATGAAAACGAGCTTATCGTACCTGAGGATTGAGGTCTGTTCTCCATCGGAGGGATAGACGAAGGCGAGAGAGAAGACGGTCAAAAAGAGGTGACCACTAGCTTTCGGATTTATTATTTATTTATTTATTTCTTACACGCCCCAAGAAATTTCACTTTTATACGTATTATCTCTCAGGTGAATTGACGACACTGCCCTTCAAAGGTACGAGACAATCTCTTAGGTGAATTGACTACACTGCCCTCCAAATACGAGACAAGGCCATAAGTGGTGGGTCCTTACTCAAACCAGAAGGCGTTAGCCGTCTTCCTTTATTTATAGATTGATTTATTTATAGAGAACACCATGTTTGACTTCTTATTACCAAAATTCTTCCAAAATACCATGATGTACAAGGTCAAGGAGGAAGCTTGTTATACGTAATTTTTATTATCGTAAAAATGTTGCCATATTTATTCTGAGTAAACCCATAAATAAGTAATGGGTTCTCTTAATATGTACCGTAAGCGCACATGTTAAGCACATAATTCACGAGTATATTTTCTTTAACTGTGTGCATATTCCTTTGAACTTGGTGCAAATGTAGAAATCAAAAGACCCTTGAACTGTGTGCTTGTTAAGAAATTCCATAAAAGTGCTTTTTAAGAAATTCCATAAGAAATTTATATTAAACTGATAAAGGGATCATTTTAACCTCGGAAGTGTACTGGTGAGTAGAATCTATTGTGGCATCTGATCCTGAGCAATGGATATTGAACTGTAACATATATATATGACTGTGTCTTCTATTTAGGAAAATTGTACTACCCTTTATTTTAAAATTAGAGATACAGTTTAACTTCTGAGATTATTTTAAATTTTTATAAGACATACCAATTTTAAACTTTAATACGCCCTCATTTGACCTCAAAAATTAAATTATATCTCTAATTTTGAAACGAAAAAAATATCATAAATCTTCTGCAAGATTGCAACACTCTCAATGTTTAGAATTAAGAGTTGATATTTTTTTTTGGTTTAAAATTAATTATTTCAAGGTTTGCATAAGACAAATTTACACAATAGAACAAAAAAAAAGATTTAATTTTTTGTCACGAAAGCTTAGTTTTGGGGCTGTTTGTTTACATTTGAATGAGTCTGAATCTGACCGATTAAGTCATTCAGACTATTTGTTTTATATGTTTTAAACTCTAAATGTGTTTGAACAATTCATCTAAAAAATTATGGTTGAATCAGTAAAAAGTAGTGTTGAATGATATTTTTATTTACTTACCCTTATAGACAATTAAAAATTACATTTAATATACATTTTTTTTACTATTGTAAACAAATTTTGTTGTTTATAATTTTTTTAAATTTTTTTTCTTTAACAAATTGGTCAATAATCAATTTAATTAATATTTTTGTAGTCTTCTGTTTTGATTTTATTGACTAATAGGATGTTATTAAAAAAATTAGCGTTTATTCCTAAAATTATATTACTAATAGTATGCTCCATCAAAGATTGTTCACAAGTTTATATTTAATTTTTCTTAAATAATATTATTTATTTATAATTACATAATAAATTTGTTCATAATAGTCTAAAAGGTTAAAATGAGGAAATATACGTATTCAGATGTTTTAGACAGACAATTATAAAATACATCATTTTATTTTATATTCAAAAATTTTCATTCAATTTTATCAAACAACACCTTAATATTAAAATATGTTATCGAAAAAAATAATGTTAAATGTATCGTATGCAAACATTCATATTCGTAAATAATAATAACATTATTGGACTAAGGGGGCATCCTTGAAGAAAAAAGTAATATCATAGTAATTCACTACCAGAGATGCGCAATAAACTTTAAAATTAACTACTCCATTCGTTCCAAATTAATTGCTCAATTTTAATTTTTTAAAGTCAAATTAATTATTTTTAAAACTAATCTTTTTACTATTTTTGCTAACATATAGGTGAAGATATTATAACCAAAAGAAAGTATATTCAATTTATTACTAATTTCAATTTTTATAATTTTAGAAATATATTTATATATGCTTAATTATTAATTTTAAAAATAGTCAATTTGACTTAAAAAAATCATAAAAAAATAATTAGTTTGGGACGGAGGGAGTACAAAATATAAAGAAATTGCAGTAAAATCAACAAACATGCTCAAATATACAAGAGTGATGTTAGGAGTTTTAAATTTGTTTTGTCTCAAATAATGTGTTGTCATAATATCGATTGAGGGTAAATCTCATGTGATTGACTATGTCATAAATTATTATTGAAATAATCAATGTCATGTTTTGAGACATTATTTTATGTAAAAAAGACGTTGTTTTATGTAATTAGATAGACTTCGTCCCATGTCATATATAAAAAAGTATTTTATAATTTTTCAAACTCTTGTTATTAAAAGGGACATCTTATAAAAAAACGTGATGTGTTCCTCGTTTCATGTTCTCTCATATTTACATACACTTGAATTTTTTATTTAGTAATGCACAAATATAACATTGAAAACTCAAACATAATATATCAAATTTAGTAAGGGGCATTTAAATCTCCAAACAGTATTATTGCTACAAATATAGTAAACGCGGGTAATTGAATAATATCCTTAATCACTTTGTAAACAAATGTACTGAATTGTTGGTATTATATTGTTTAAGGATTAAATATAAAATTACTTTCCTAAATTATCGATTTTTTGTTTTCACTTAGTGAATGATATTTTAATTTTTACAAATAAGTGATCAAACTTTTTATTTTTATTTTTTTTATGTTTAATTTGACATACCATGTTATAAATTGATGACGTGACCCTAACTTGGCCGATCAATATTTACATGTTATTAAAAAAATATTATTTTAAATATCTTTTTCACGTTTATTAAATATTCAAGGATAAAAATTTATGTTCTTCTTACTCTTTCAAGTTTAATAGATGTAAACAATTATTTAAATTTTATTTTAAGTAAACATAAGTATTGACTGGCCTAATTAATTGTTGAAATTATTAATTTATAATGTTGTATTCAATTAAAAATAAGTAATTTTTTTTTAAAGTTAGATAATCTAATTCACATACAATATTATTTTGATAATAATTCATATTTAAGCCATTTTTTAAAACGCGGTTAGAAAGCACCTCTCTCTCCCCCAAAAATCCATAAATCTATCCATTTATTTTATAAATATAAAATAGGAACTGTACAGCCATATTACATATCATAATCATAATCTTATTTCCCGGCATCTAATTTGCTCCTTTCCGTTTTATGAAAGTAGTAATTTATACATCAAGGCTTCAAGCCAACACACACAAACTCACGGAGAGTAGTGTTAGAGACACAGATTTGGTGTTTTTGGATTTTCAATAATGGCTGCGAGTGCAAACCCATCCGGGGATAACAACCAACAAGAAGGTGTGAGCAATGGAAATGGTAACGGTATCTCAGTACCCGATAACTCCGTCGTGGGTCCGACCCAGGCTGCGCTGCGGCACAACCCAGGTCTCTGCGTGGATTGGACTCCCGATGAGCAAACCCTTTTGCAAGATTTGCTTGCCAAGTCCGTCCTCTCTCTTTCTCTCAGTGTAATATATAGTCTGTATTTGTATAATTTTATATGTGCGAGTATAATTATGCGTGTGTATCAGTGTATGGATCAGTTCTCTGCTTAATTGTGATTTTTATTTTTATATTTATGTTTCTGTGTTGGGATTTGTGAATTTTGTACTGTATTCCCTTTGTTCACATTTTTTTTCAGTTTAGTTTTGTAACAGGGTTCTATTTGATTTATGATTTTAGAATTTTAAGATTTGGTAGTAAATAATGAATAAATGTAATACAGTAATCTTCTGCATCTTTCAGTGCTTAATGAATGTTGATCTTCCCTCCCTTCCACAAAAAAGTCTTTTTTACAAAAAAAATTGTTCCACAAACAACTGAACAAGAGTCTTTTTGTTGTCGATGATGACACAATGCCGTTAAATTTCACTATGGCTCTTATTGTGGAACAGGGAGGGAGTATATTATTGATTATTACTGCATGGGTTGTGCATTCAGAGTTGATGTTCAATTCCATATTTATGCATGTTTCTGCGCGGGCACGTTTCTGCGGAGAATAAAGTGGCACGTTTCTGCGGAGAATAAAGTGGTTAATGGATTAGAACCAAATTCTGAAACGATATAATTTCTTAAGGTGTTCGTTTGTGGATTTAGTAGATCATTCATAGACTTTCCGAAGCTTATAATTCATTTCTCAATTGTTCTTTTGCAGCTCTATTGTATCTAAATTTTGAAATGAGGAGTTTTCCTTGAACACTTTTGAGGAGTAGGGCCCTTCAGTCTTAATATAACTTGACAATTTTTAGATCCATAATTTTGCTGCTTCCCGAACTTCCATCACAGTGGATATTGAAAGGGAAAAAGAGTTAGAAATCATATCATGATCTGTATGAGTTGTGCTCTTTTGAGGCGTTTACTACAATTTTGAGTAGATTGGTCAAACAATCATGTCATTGTCCAAATCAAATTGATTGCTTAGCAAAGTAATGGCATCACGTGGTTTAGTATTATACAAATGGCAAGGATTCTTCAGTTGTCCTCAACTGCACAAATTTTGTTTATCACTGTTTAATTTTAGTTCCTTGTGGACTCATGATACCCTTTTTTGTTGTTGTTGTTTTGTTGTTGTTTTGTGTTTTGAGATGCTAATGTTGATGATGGCAAAACTATTGATATCAAGAGAAAAATGCCAATTCTTGATTTGATAGGAAGTAGAGGAAGTGCTAAAATATCTAGTAAGTAACCTGCTAGATGACCCTAGTGTGACTGTTGTGCATGCTTGATCATTGCCTATGTTCTGCTAGAGTCTTTACCTGTGACGCCCCCAAATCCGGGTATCTTTAAACCCTGAATATGGTGCTCCACGGTATTAACCATCTAACATAATAATAACGACATAAATGAAATTACTAAATATTACAATATGTCTTACTCTAAATCCCACCCCTGCTAGAAAAGCTTTATTCCTGACTGTATGGACTTATATGTATTTTTTTAACTGTCCTTTCTAAGTATTTATTACTTTTTCTTCTCTTCTGGGTAATATGTCACTAGTGCATAATTTCTGTGTGCTTTTTCTCAGATATGCCTCAGAGTCTAACATAGTTCGGTATGCTAAAATTGCAAAGCAGCTAAAAGATAAGACAGTTCGGGATGTGGCCTTGCGTTGTAGATGGATAAATGTAAGTATTGCGGTTCCCTTTAGTTTTTTTTCATCTGATATTATTACTCACTATTGAATTTCTAACATAATGTGAGAATAAGTACATTTAGCAAATTTGAAGCCAGCTGAATATAATATCAGTTGAATGTGGCAAGTTTTCTGGAATTACCGTGGGTGAATAGTTATGCTTCTAATTGACCTGTGGGGCAAATGTGTTTACATGCGTAAGTTTACATTTATAGCTGTATCATATTTAAAATAAACATAAGTTTTTCTACTTTTACTCTTTCAGATTGGATTTTTTTCAACTTTCCTTAGTTAGTATGGGATACAAGGCATTGTGGAGCGGAGTTGAGTGCACATTCTCTTCTTCCTTTCCTTTTTGTATCTTCTCCATGCATAATTAATAAAGAAAAAGTGAAGAACATTTCAGATGTCTTATGGTACTAATTTAACAATATTTTAGTATGAGTAGCAGTTTCACTTTTTTGGCGGCTCAAGTTGAAGCAGTTATGATATATATATATATATATATATATATGCATATATACACAAGGACTGCTACTTGGCTTATACTCAGTTTTGTATGTCTTGCTCACAATTGTACTGTTACACTGAATGAAACTCTAATAGGAAGTAAGTTAGTCTCCAAAAATTTCTGAACCTAACTGTGAGTTCATAGGTGTGAGGGCCAACCCATGGCTGTCTTACACTATTTTAAGTGAAAAGAGATTGTATATGTCTACTTCTGAATACCCCAAGATTGGCTTAATTAGTTAATAGTTATATGTCATTTAGTTAGCAACTTATCTTTTCTGCTTTTCTTTTACCACCACAAGGAATGTAATGCAAAGACGGAAACCTATCTTTTAACAGAAAAGGAATTGGTTCTTACCTATGTAAGATTTTATGCATACTGTAATTGTTTGGACTATGTCGTTTCTAATTTTCCAAAACTTGAATATGATTCATATTCTGATTCTAGTCTCCACTCTCCAGGTTAACTTCCACGATTTCTTTTTTTTTGGTTACTTCATATGTAAGTTATGTGCTAAGGTTGGTGAGTTATTGACAGAACCTGTGGCCAATTGAAATAAAAGCCTAGCTCAAATAAGGAGAGAAAAAAAAGCCATATCAAGCCAAGTGGCTCAATTAGTGGCTGATGAATAGAGTAAAATAATTGATGGCATTGGCCCTCAGTTTGAGATAGTTTATTGGTTACTAACTAGTATTTGCCTTTTCAGAAAAAGGAAAATGGCAAGCGAAGGAAAGAGGATAACAATTCAGCAAGGAAAAATAAAGACAAAAAGGTATGGTTGCTATCTTTCACTTCATCTGTTACGGGATTAAATATATTTTCTTGCTTGGTTATGGGCTTGGTAATGGTTCATTTAGAAGGTTGTATGTTTCTGGAGTCCATAAAGATTGGCACTCGACAGAATGTCCTTCAAGAAGGACATTGTCCATATTTTGTATTCGTGGGAGGACTCCCTGAAATGCATCCATATTCTCTCTCTCTCTATATATACACACACATATATATATATATACACACACACACACACATATATATATTTATATGTGATCCGTGTGGCATCTCTTTTGCAAAATAAGGGCGTCGTCCAGTTAAGTGCTTATGTTTTCTGACTAGGTTTGACAAATGACATGGTGTAACAGGCTTTAGTCACTTGTCGTTGTTTTTGAGTAGCAGGTGGTGCAAACATCTTGATTTTTTTTGTTTCAAGGTGGTTTCCTCTTTTCAATTATAACCCTGTGGGCTATGGGGGGTGACAATTCCTTCATTTAGGATTTGAAAATTATCTCATGGTAGGTTGAGTGGTGATGGCGAAAATTCAAATGATGTAAAGAGTCATGGAATAAATAGTTTCAGGATCATAACTTTTAATTTTATATGGGTGTGATATTGCTTTCAACCTCCCAGTTGTCCATCGGTGGTTCTTTGATTGCAGTCATTTAATCCTGGTTGCTCTGAGGCAAAGTAGTTGACTCCCTCTCTAGGTTTCTGTCAAGATTGTGATTGTCATGCTTCAGTCCAAATGTCCAATTAATTTTGACATTTTTATCTCTAGGAAAAAGTGGCAGATCCTTCAGCTAAATCATCTTCTCATCTTACAAACCATTCCAATGGCCCACCGTATGCTCAAACAGTGATATCTATGGACAGTGATGATGGCATCCCATGCGAAGGTTGGTGCAGATACTAATCTCTTTCTTAGATAAACATGTTAACTAAAACTTTGGTACTGAATATGTAATTTTGGTTGATGGTCATTTCTGTAAACAGCTCATATTCTACTTCCAATCTGTTTCAGACTGTTTTATATGTATGTTTTGAGAATGTTGTAAAGCTCTGCACAAATATGATTTAGAAAGATACATGATTGTTGTAGGTGGACTTCGATACTTGCCATGTAGGCACTGCATGTGCAACTACTTGCATTTTTACATCTTGAGATTGTAACTTGGTGGGCCATGATAGTTTTCAATTAGGAAAAGTGATGCCACAAGTGTCCTTGTTTGCCAAACACGCATTGAATTGCCACATCAAACCCCAAGGCATATTTCCTGTGATTAGCCAGTCCTTATCTGTAAAAGAGAATGGGTTAGGTGCTTTGGCCACCTTAATTATATGATAGACATGCGCCCTCATCTTGTTGGTTAGCATTCTCATGTGCCTCAGATCATAAATGGGATCTAGCCTTTTAGCTGTTCATAGGTTAGATATTTTGCTTTCTATGATGCTAATCAATCAAGATACTTGGTGCTGAGAAGCTGCCCCTGTTTCCACTGAAATATTTTATATCTGTGAGCAAAACGTTGATGTGATAGATAATATATAGTTCATTTGAAAAATTAACAAGCTGAGTGAAAAACTTGAACATGAGTAGCTGTATGGTCATGACTACAAGAATTAGAATATCAGACCTGGGTATCCTCCTGTTTTTTGTTTTTGCTTCTCTGTACTTTGCTCTTGTACTGTAGTTATGGACTGGTTATTGTCATTTGCAGCCATTGGTGGTGCGACTGGTCTGCTTCTTGAACAAAATGCTCAGGCCTTGGATCAAATTTCTGCAAATTTTGGAGCTTTTAAGGTGAATTATGCAGTTTCATTTTAGAAATGATGGACATAAACTTTAATAACAGCGAACCCCTTCATAAGTTTTACCACAGCTGATAAGAGTATGGACACGTAAGCTTTGGTGTGAAGATTCTATTTTTCACACCTCTTGCTTTTCAGTAATAATTTAATATTCAGTATCTGTTCCATGCTTTATTCAAATGGAAGGGGTCTTTATTTACTTAGCTGCAATTGTATTTATGTTGTTGAATTTGGACTTTGTGGAGGTTTACGTCCTTTTGGTCTTTTCCGTGTGGCTATCATGCTTGGATTACATCCAAGTGCTATTATATTTATTTTTTTGGAATTGGCTATTACAAGTGAGTCAGCATTTCAATAAATGTTGGTCATACTTGGGAGCTTCTGCTGTAACACTGAAAAATATAGTCAACAAGTAATATAGATGAATCTTAGGGTTGATCAGTTGGGGAGATACCTATACCTGATGATTTTGGAACTTTTACGTGGGATTGTCATTAACTGTTGTGTAACAATTGTCATTGCAAATATCAATTGCTTAATGTTACATTCAGGACCCAATGGTTGTCCATGCTTTGATAACTAATGTGATGGGATGAATCTAGTAATTATTTTAACAAAATTTCTGGAAGGTAAACATCAGATTGTGAAGAGTTCATTTTCATGGTATCGTGGCATCACATATCTCATTCTTGGTGCCTGTCAGTGAAGGTCTGACCCTCTGCATGTATTGACCAGATTGCGAAGTTGGATTTCTCTGTCATACTGACACAAACATTTGCTTAATGATCTTCACTTTCTATTTGATTGGCCTCATTTTCAGATCAATGTAGCATCTCGTTCACCCTAGGAAGTGGACAAGTGTTTTGACATTCTTCTTAATTCTTGTTTCATTCTCTTTCTTTGCAGATCCATGATAACATTAATCTCTTTTGCCAGGCTCGAAATAACATTCTCTCAATCTTGAACGAGTATGTTAGCAGCTCTTTATATATGCTTGTATATGTTTTTTCTTTATTAGGCATGATTATATCTGGTTGGTGCATAAATCATGCTAAGAATGAGCTTCCTCTCTATGTTGTTTGTAATATTGGAAAGCTAGAGGGGACTGAAAAAGAAGGCGGGACTTAATAGGGGTTTTTAGCATGGTGAGGGTATAAACAGAAAATTCCGTTATGAATCATGGAGTGAGTTTTGTAGGTTTGAACATAGATAAAAAATAAAATTCTGGCTGGTAATTCGAGTGTTCACAAAAGAGGACCGCCAGAAAGTTCATTTCCTTTATCTTGGATCCGGGGTAGAGTTGCTGTCAATTCTCGAAGATATATTGAGGAAGAGATGGGACACAAAAGTTAAATCCGAAGAGGGAAAGGTGTTTGGGGGAGGGGGAGGGGGGATGATGAGGTTCATTTTAGTGTTCCAAGACTTGCAATCTTACTGCACGTTGCTCTAGCCAGGCCATGGAGTCTTAGTTTAGTTCGGGTCTTTTCAGTTAGATCTATGCAGGGTGCTGCAAGTAGGTGGGGATGGAGTCTTGGAGGAGCATTGGGGGCGTTGGGAGCAAATCTCACTCGAATCATTTTACAGAAGTGAGGGCACTGCCTGGAAAGTAGGCCTTGGATCACCTGCTTCTCCATTGTGAGGGGGCAAGGTCTATGGTGTTTTTTCTGTGCGGCAATGTGGTATAGCTTGGTGTTGCTGATATCGGTTAGTGAGACGTTGCAGACTTGGCGTGGAGTGAAGGTGAGGAAGGAATGGAGGGATATGGTGCCTCATGCCATCCTGTGGTGGTCAGGTGGGTCCCGTGGGTTAGGAGGTAAATTGTCATCCGTAGTGCAGGGAGCGAGGCCGCTTTCTCATATCCATTTCCTTTATCTGGACAACCTAATCAATTTATTGTGTATAAGTAGTGAACATCTCACATTTGTTGCATTGGGTTAGTGACTGCCACAAGGCGGTTGCTACGCACGGTATGAATTCTGTAATATCTATCATTGCTAACATGCATCTAGATTCAGTTGTGCATAATAAAGGTGTCAAAAATGGCTGCCTTGTCTTGCTGTCATTTTATCATTTTTGTTTTTGATTTCTAAGGATGCTGACTATTGAATGAACTAAGTTTGTCATCCATGTTGATACGAACTACTACTTTATGCAGTTTGAATGAGTTGCCAGAGATAATGAAGCAGATGCCACCTCTTCCCGTGAAGCTTAACGAAGAGCTTGCCGGCTCCATCCTTCCTCGGCCATCCTTGCAGAAGAAATCATGATTAATGTTTATTGGTTTCCGGAACAGTGAAGATGCTTTTGATTCTTTACCAAGTTTGGAACTTTAGGTTAGGATGATGTGAAAGCAGAATTACCTGCCTAATCATCCCAGTTGATTTTCCAAATTGAAATAAAGAGGTGGAGCAAACGCACGTTTTTGATTTCTAATAGTATTTGTCAGTGCATTGTTAATCTCCTTTTCTTTTGGGAGTGGGGTTTGTTTAGGTGTAGTGTAGTATGTATGTGAATGCCTCTTGCTAGCTAGCTGTGAAGTAAAAAAAAAAGAAGAAGGATACTTGGCCCTGTAAATGTTTAAAGGATTACGGTTAGTTCCATTATTTATTTATTTTCTTTTGTTTTGTGCAAAAATAAATAAATTAATAATAAATTTAAATTGTGATGTGAATTTATTTATTTATTTATTAATAGATAGTACGGAGGAGTATTATATGTTCGACCAATATGTTGGAGGCTTGGAGCTGTTAAAAAAAGTGTCTTTTTAATTTGTTGATTTCAGCCGTCTTTCTGTTTGTGTTTACTGGTCAACTATCATTTCTCCTCTCTCTCGCTCTCTCTTTAGTCACTTCACTTCTTCAAATAGGTGGTATCCTTTTTTTTAGAGAGAGAATTGTAAAACTTCCTCCATAACTCTCTTTACTACGATACGAGATGATCACGAAATGCAACGGAATTTAGACCAAAAGAAATAATTATTTCCCTTACGGCAACACTTTATAGTTTAATTTTGCATTATTTTTTTAAATAGTTAATTTTGACCCGTATTTTCTTTTTAAACTCTCATTATTATGATGAAAAATTAAAGGAACCCTCGATATTTTCATAAAATTTCATAATTAATTTGTGCATCGAATACAACTTTTTAATATAACGCAACTCTAATCTAATACATCTCACAAAAGAAAGTGGACCATAAAACTTTCACCAATAATCAATTTATGCACCAAATACAATATTTTCTAATATAATGCAACTCTATTCTAACCCAACAATCAAAAAAAAAAAAAAGTTATGAGAATTGGGCACGTAATAGAAAAGATTAAGGAAGTCGGTATTAACCATCACAAAAATATACTAGTAATTAACAATTGATTTATTCTATTCCCTTGCTTTAGAAGTAGAAGAATATATTTTATGTTGGTTCAAATAGGAGAAAGAAACCTACAAAAAGTAAAGAGAAAAATACTATGTGTGTGTGTATATATAGAGAGAGACTGAGAGAGAGGGAGGGAGAGGGAGAGAAGGATAAGTCGATTATAATGAAGGATAGGTCTCACATTTGCAAGTACTAGTATTAAATTTGGATGCGAAAATATCAAAATTGATTGATATTTTGTATGTATGTTTTATATTAGTTCCGGGGACCCGCATTTTTAAAAACTGTGGGACCCAATTGAAATAAAATTAAAAATAGATACAGATATTATATATTATTCTATTCGTGTCAAATTAATTGTTTAATTTTAATTTTTTTTTAAGTCAAATCGACTATTTTTAGAATTAATAATTAAACATATATAAATATATTTTTAAAATTATAAAAATTGAGGTTAGTAAAAAATTGTATATATTTTTTTTTGTTATAATTTTTTCAATTATATTTTAACAAAAATAATAAAAAGATTAATTTTAAAAATAATTAATTTGATTTTAAAAAATTAAAATCGACCAATTACCCAAACCCAAAAGACTAAAGAGAGAGAGAGGCCGAGAGACAGAAATGGGGGAGGTGAGCATGTCTAGTTCGCCGGAGCTGACGCCGGAGGATGAGAAACTGACTATCAGATACATTGCAGTGGCCGCTGAATCGCAAACCAAAGAAGGCGATATCTTCCATTTAATCACTCAAAGGTAGCCTTTTCAAAATGCCTTACATCTCTCTCTATATATGCGTGTCGTTCATCTGTTAATCTGTTGTCAAAGCTTGCTACATCTGTTTTGTTGGCTTAAAAAACCAAAATACTAGTAAAAATTCTGGAATAGTTAGAGCTAGGGTTTTGGTGGGTATTGATGATCGGATACAAAGTTTGCAGATTTGTCTTTGAATTTTGTTATACTTGTGCATCGTGTGATCAATGCAAGTAAATTTAGGCTCCGTGGTGGCCCCTCATGTTGTTGGTTATCTTTTCATTTCCATGGGATATTCTGCTGTTTTAGCATTTCCCATTCTAAACTAAATCTAACTCAGCTACGATAAGATAGTGGTGAATTTTATCCACAAAGGTTCAAGGTTTTAAATTTATGAGCAATACTCCTTTTCTTCACCAAATCCTTATCCAGTGTCAGCTCCTGGAATTTGTTTAATTGTTTTCATTAGGATTTGAATTCTTTCATGATTTCCCAGAGGAAAGTAATAAAGCTGCAGGCTGTTTCTCCCTTTTAGTATTAAATATCTGCCTCAACGGCATAACTGAAGCGATTTTTTTATTTATTATAAAGTTTCTGTGCTTTCTAATTTCCTCATTATCTTTAAAGTTTAAACCATCTAGTGGGTCATTTGAATTGTGCTAAAGATAATATGGTCCTGAAGATCTTGTACACTACCCTCCAATATATTTATTGAGTATAATTGTGGATAAATGTGAGTACTTACAGAACTTTCCTCTCTTTTTTTCCCGTTTTTTTTTTCAAAAATTACTTTTGGACCTATTGGTTGGTGATAGATGGTGGCAAGATTGGCTCGAATATGTAAACCAAAACCAGACAACAACAGCAAATGATGGATCATCTTCTGAGCATCAGGATTCAGTTAGTTCGAGTACTTTGAAAAGACCCTCCAGTATTAATAATTCTGATCTAATCTATGAATCAGCTGCAGATGATTCTACCACGGATATTGAGCTCCATGATACCTTAGTAGAAGGCACTGACTATATACTGCTTCCAAAAGAAGTTTGGAATCAATTATATATATGGTGAGTTGGACCGTAAAATTATAAATGAAAATGTTATCTTCAATTTTCACTATTTTGTAACATTAACACTCTTGTTAATTACGTATGGAAAGACTTATACTATATATGCTTGTAGGTTGTATGCTTTCCATGCTTCATGGTATCTGTATTTAGGACTTCCTTTTGGATTAGGATTGTGACTCGTTTCAGCATATTTTATTCCACCTCTATTCCGTCACATTTTTATTTTTTGGATAAGCAAGTTCGTTACCATGTATGGGGGATTCAATGACCTTGAGGTTATTTCTGAATGCCCCTGCCATTTCTTCCACCCCTAGGATTTTCAGATTTGTAATTCTTGAGAATGGTTTCTCTGTTTATAATAATGTATGATGCATCAACAAGCACCACATATTTAGGTTAAAATAAATGGGATTGAAAATGGAAAGCTATGCCTAACCAAAGGCATTAATTCGAACGAAAAAAGAATAGAAACATTTTCCCGGAATTTCAATATGATATGACAGGATTTACTAATGCAGAATCACTTCACGTTGCCGACAATTGAATAGCTTCAATGGTTGAGACTTGAACAAAAAGGATGAAAATCTCATCTGTGACACAAGTTTTCAGTTATACACAGGTTATACATCATTGATAGTTTCCAGAAAATCATTATATACAAAGGACTCTAGGTTGAAGTCAAGGAAACTTGGATGCAGAGTAACCTGCGTAGCACCAAACACATAATGAGACTAAATCAAAAGTCTACCATCCTCCTCCTTATATGTAATGCAAATGTAGGCATATCCATCTCTCCTTTATTAATTACTGAATGATTCAGCACTGTTAAAATACATTTGTGTGCCAGCACTTTTTTAGTGATAAGTTAGTAAGGCAACACTTTTTACTTGCTTTGAAGCTTTTTTTTTCTTTCTATTATTTATTTACTTATTATATATATATATGTTTGATTTTTTTTTTTGAAATTAGAGCTTTCTTAGATGGTCTTATTTTAGTTTGTGTCTGAAGGATGTACTTCAGGACTAAATGTTAGTGTTTGTTGGTTTTAGGTATGGAGGTGGTCCTACGTTGGCGCGAAAAGTAATAAATTCTGGTCTCTATCAAACAGAATTGTCTGTGGAAGTGTATCCTCTGCGTCTGCAATTACATCTGATCTCAAAAGGAGAACAATCTGCTATAAGAATAAGCAAAAAAGTATTAAGAAGACCGTGATTTCATAAATTTCCTTTGTTAGTTTTTGAACCACCCCCCTCCATCATTGCCCCATGTATGTATACTGAACAGATGCTTCAAATATTTTTTTGAACAGGAAACTGTTGGAGAGCTACACAGAAAAGCTTGCGAGATATTTGATCTTAATTTTGAGCAAGTAAAGTGTTTATATATGAGCATTGCGTTTTCCTTTACTTTCCATAAGTTTTGTTCTTCTCATTTCTCATATTTACCTTTCTCTGTTTTGTGTTTAAAATCTTCAGGCATGCATTTGGGACTACTTCAGCCATCGAAAACATGCTTTAATGAATGACATGGATAAAACTCTTGATGATGTCAACATACAAATGGATCAGGATGTGAGAGTCCTTATGGCTACTATTTTTAAACATTAATATTAATTATGGTTGTTTACATTATCTAAATATTGGAGTTTTATCTATCTTTTGTTATGATTACAAAAAGACTTAATAAAATTATATGTGCGCTTCAAAAAGAGATGAACATATATTAGTCAGTTTCCTGGGTCTAGATTTTGACAATGCTGGTTTAAGTGCTTCTAACAATGAAATCTTGTTAGTATTTATTTTTTGTTACCTACCCATTGTATTAATATTCTCTTCTCTTGTTATGAATCTTGAAACAGATTCTTGTTGAGGTCATTGACAATACTGGTGGTTGCATGAGTTCTGTTCAGGAGAATGGATCTGTGGCAAATGAATTGACGGTGTTTGTGGACCCTTCTAAATCAAGCTTGTCGGTTACAGGAGGTTTATCTGCGAGCAATTGTTTATCTAGAAACGGCAATTTGGAGTTCTCACAATTTCCATATCAAATTCCTCCAGTTAGAGAAGTGGACAAGACACATGGTATCACTGGTGTTAGTACAAGGGGGTCTTCTGGTGGCCTTACTGGTTTGTTGAATCTTGGAAATACTTGTTTTATGAATAGTGCTGTTCAGTGCCTTGTTCATACACCTGAGTTTGCTAGATATTTTCGAGAAGATTACCACCAAGAGATAAACTGGCATAACCCTTTGGGTACGGTTGTAAGTTTCAAACTCAATGGCATAGAAGTTAACAATGTATGTTGTTTAAGCTTTATCTTAGATCACGTCTTAATTTTGTTGCAAAAACTGGTATCTGTTCACTGGAAGACAACATTTTTTGTATTTGGAATCAGTCACAAATAAGCTGATTTTACTATTTTCTTAGCAAATTGCTGCAAACTTGGTGATTTTTTTCGAAGTTTTGTTCGGGCACAAATCCATTTGTCACTAATATATTTTAACCATTTACTGATTTAAAACTTTTTATATGCAGGGTGAACTAGCTGTAGCATTTGGTGATTTGCTTCGGAAATTGTGGGCACCTGGGCGAAATCCAGTTGCTCCTCGTCCATTTAAAGCAAAACTTGCTCGCTTTGCACCACAGTTTATCGGGTACAATCAGCATGATTCTCAGGTTTGGTTAGTTATATAAAGCTCTCAAGAACTGTGTAGTAAACTAGTAATGGATTGAATGCAGTTAGCATCAACATATTCAATTTTCTGGTCAGGAACTGCTTGCTTTTCTGTTGGATGGGCTTCATGAAGATCTGAACCGAGTCAAACACAAACCTTACATCAAATCTAGAGATGCAGACGGACGATCTGATGAGGAAGTTGCTGATGAGTATTGGTCGAATCACATTGCTCGTAATGATTCAATAATTGTGGATGTGTGCCAAGTGAGTCTTATTTGCATAATCAAAAGCATTCTTTAGGCTCCATTTCTCCATAACTCCCTTCGCTCTCACCGTTAAACAACTTATCAAAGTAATTCTTCGAACTTTTCTAAGCTCCTCATATCTTACTATCGAGTGTTTAATTCTCATCCTTGATGCATAGTAGGTAAGAAGTACGCAGTAAGCCAGTAACATAACTTGGCATAAGAAGATCACGAATATAAATCAGTACCACCTTTTGATTTAAGATTTGGATTCGAGGAAAAGAACTTTTATCTGGTTATCTGTTTAGGGGTATATATGCAAGGGCAGATGTCGGGAGGGGCTGGTGGGGTCTATTGACCCCACTGAAAATTTTTAGTTTCCTTTATTCAGTATAGGATTTTATTATAAGTTGTGTAATGTTTTCAAACTTTTAAGAGATTTTTCTTTTACTTCTAAAAACTAATTAACTACAACATCAATTAGAAGGCATGAAGTTGAAGCTTTCATAGCTTCAGACCTTAACGTCTCTCTCTGACACAATCTCTCTCTCTCTCTCTATCTAATCTACCTACCTCTCTCTGTCTCGTCCCTTTATCCTTTTACTAACTTTTTGTTGATAATTATAATCTGAATATGAAATCTCGAAGAGGCTGTAATGGAACTATGGAAGTCATTATTTCTCTACTGTAAAACTTTTCCATACTAATATACTCTTTCCCTTCGAAAATGACTAAATGAGAGTCTCATTTGATCTTTTGACTTTTTCTTCTGGCATATTAAGGTCTGCATTGGGCAAATATTTTTTTTTTGTTTTTTGTTTTTTGTTTTTAGTTTTTTTGTTTTTGTTTTTGAATTTGTTAATAAAAAAAAACTCAAATAGAACTCTCATTTTTTGAACTCAAGGAGTATTAAAATTTTATGTTTTTAATTTTCATTATCCTTTTTGATTGATCTTTTCTGGTAATTAACACTTACACGGTTAATCCCCTGTGGTGGAAAAATAATGTGCTTGCCACTGTATATGTGAATCGTCTTTTCATTAGTTTATTAGTGTGGTTTGGTTTATATGTGCTGAAGAATGTTGTGTTGGACTTTTTTTTGGTGCATTACCCTAATCTCTATTTTAATATTTATGACGTGTGGGCACATTTGATAAGAGCATTCTTAGGAACCATTAGTATTTTTGGACCGTATTTACTCTTTCATGTTCAAAGGGTTTTATCAGTAACACTGCTTGATTACTTTTTCCTTAATACTGCTAAAGTTGAGGGTTTATGTGGAGTCCAATCATGTTACAATATGAGCTTATTTATTTTGTTATTGTATACCTGTATATGTTTTCATTTTCCCATGCATTTTCATGCCATTGATTAAATCCTTGTTCTGAAAAAGACACCGGGTGTCCAATCCTTTATAATCTTAGATGATTAGATTTCTGTTATTCCCGTAAATCTCTTCAGTTATGTTGGTGATTATTTTGCTCTTTATATGTTTGTGTGTGTGTTTATTTTATTTTTTCCTTGTTTCATTCATAGAATTGGTAACTAGACGTAAGTATTGTCCTTGAACTTATGCGCACATGGTTGCGATTTGACAGGGCCAATACAAGTCAACTTTAGTTTGTCCTGTATGTAATAAAATATCTATTACATTTGATCCATTCATGTATCTATCGTTGCCGCTTCTATCCACCACCACACGCACTATGATGGTGACAGTTTTCAGTTGCGATGGAAGTGCACTACCAGCTGCTTGCACTGTAACTGTTCCAAAGCAGGGACGTTGCAGGGACTTAATCCAGGCACTTTGCAGTGCTTGTTCTTTAAAGCATAATGAGACACTTTTGCTCGCAGAGGTGAAGAACATTATTGATTACTTTACTGGTTTACTTCTATCTATGTATCAGGAGATATTTTTTTTGTTGGAATGGGTAATTCAATTGTGCCATTCGCAGATACGAAGCCACTTGGTTCACCGTTTCTTGGAAGATCCTCTAATGTCATTGTCTTCCATCAAAGATGATGACCATCTTGCTGCCTACAAGATTCCAAAGTTTGTTAAGAATTTTAAATTTCTTCAGCTCATACATCGCAGGGAAGAACAGTAAGTATACTTTGATCCATACGCCTTAACTAATTATTGGTGGCAGCTAAACAATGAGACTACTTCGTGTTTTGGTGGGCTTCATGTTACAAGTTCCCCCTTTTACGTGTAGCAGAAAAGGGAATATTATTGCGTTAATTGTTTGTTAAAAACCTTTCTATTAACTGCTTTTTCTTTTAAGAATTAATAAGAAACTTTGGCCACTTGGTTTTTCAGTATCCCTATTTGTGTTGAGATTCTCTTTGATCTTTCTGTTTTTTGTTTTGTTTTGTTTTGTTTTATTTTTTATGTATACCTATTATTAACAATATTAGATCTGTTTCTCTTTTAGAGAAGCTGGTAGTGCCGGTGCCCAGAGAAAAACAGAGCGGAAGCCTTATGGAACACCTCTTGTCTCAACAATCTCATGCGACGATGTTGTTAGAAGAGGTGATATACAATCAATAGTTCACACAATGCTCTCCCCATTGCTAAGATCTGATAATCTTGGACATCCTGATGTCTCTGATACGAACACATCAGCAACCGCATTAGATCCAACTCCAGCTGTCAATTGCACTGAAGCTAGTATTGATTCCAATATAGCTGATTCGAATCAGAACAAGAATGGCAGTTCTAAAGTGATGACCTTACAGAAACTTCCTTTACAGATGGTTGACGAGAATAATGTGTGTATTGATCTATCAGCTGGAGAAGAGGAAGCTGTTAAATTTTCCTCATCCTCAAGGTCAATACTAGTTTTCTTTAATTGGTCTCAGAAGCTTTTGGATAATTATGAGACTAATTACCTGGAAAACTTACCAGAAGTTCTCAAGTATGGTTCTGTGAGTAAAAAAGCTCGTGCTGAACCTCTTTCCTTGTACACTTGCTTGGAAGCTTTTCTGTGTGAAGAGCCACTTGTACCTGAAGATATGTGGTTCGTTTCTACATCATTTTTCTTTTTTTCTTTTCAGTGGCATATTGTAGCAGAGGCAAAAGTTTTTTTTTTTTGGATTTTTAGGGTTAATAATTGGTTCAGTTAGATGTTGAGTAGGTTTCAGAAGTGAAATTATCAATCAAACCAAAGTATATTTAGTGGCTGAAGGAATGGAATTTACCCAAAAGGTTTGCAAACTTATACATGATTTATGTACATTAACAGCTTGGTGGTGAGTGATTCCAAAGGTGGCTTAGTAAAGATGTAAAATGCCAGTAACATGATTCTGAATATGAATGCACCCCCCAACTCCCGCGCGCGCGGGCGCCTAAGATTTTCAATGCTTATTGTGCTATATAATTTTTTAGATTATCATGTTATATTATAATTTTCTCATGTGTGTTTTGTGAAGGTATTGTCCTCAATGCAAGGAACAAAGGCAAGCAAGTAAGAAACTAGATCTTTGGAGGCTTCCTGAAGTTCTTGTTATCCATCTGAAGAGGTTCTCATACAGTAGGTCAATAAAACATAAGCTCGAGACCTTTGTCAACTTCCCTATTCACGATTTTGACTTGACGAATTACGTAGCTAACAAATGCAACTCTAGCCGACAACTATACGAACTTTATGCCTTAACAAATCACTATGGAGGCATGGGAAGTGGGCACTACACAGCACATATTAAGGTGAGTTGAATTCTAGTTTACATTTGTATTTTGCTTCTTTGCAGAAATTTACGACCTTTTAATGTTAGCTGGTCGACTGGATTCTGACTATCAATTTGATAAGAGCATAGAAACCTGTATGAAAGGCAGGACAGATATTCTCACTTATTTCTGTGCTTCACATTCTTGTCCAAAATTTAGATAGAAAAGCTTCAAGTTATGACTTTCTTAGATTTATCAATTTGTATCATTTAGCATAGGCTGCAATAACCCGTTAGACACGCCATAGGCCGATAGCGATTATGTTTCTAATCTTAGACGTGTTATTTGTAGCCATTAACATTTTGTATTTTTCTATATGTTTTAATTAAATAAACTGGTAATTTAATTTGTAAAGAGATGCAATATGAATTAGTGAAGGAGATTTTTTTTTTTGGTTTGAATCTTGGGTGCCTGAATTTCAGTGTACTTTTAGTGGTCGTTAAGTCAAAACTTTGGTTGATTTTTTTTAATTGGTTCCTCTCTACATCACAAAAGATGGTAATTTTTTTATTTTCATTTTATGTGATTTGCAGCTCCTTGATGAGAATAGGTGGTACAACTTTGACGACAACCATGTATCACCCATAAATGAGGAAGATGTAAAATCGGGCGCTGCATATGTCCTTTTCTACCGGAGGGTGGAAACTGATAATGCCACCACAGCAAGCAACGGAGCACAGTCTTGTGCTGGTTACAACAATCTTTCTTAGCAAAACTAACCTGCCTATTCACGAGTATAGTCCCCAGACAAAAAAGAAGAGTGGTTGGTTCCTTTTTTTATGTGTGAATTAATAAAAATATGATATTGTAAAATATTTAGAAAATAAAGTTATAAGACTACAGGTTTTTTCTCCGGACTGCATAACCAGCAAGTGGGTTTAGAAAAGGGATGGTTAACAGAAGCCATTATAGGTCTGAAATATAAAATGTCTACTTTGAAGTTTTTACAGCGGTGTCCCTTAATTATTGAAATGTCTGCTCAAGAGCAAGTGCAGTGCAGGTGACCCAGCTTGTTAAATGGGTAATGCCTTCCAGAACTATGGGCCTCGCCTTTGCTTCTTTTGGGCCTTTGGTTCCAGATATCACCTAGAGCAGACGACATTGGACCTGGGCTGAGTTTCAAAAGCAATATGCATGCAGTTGTATATATATTGACGTCAAAGCTCAACTTCGTTCTTTTCCACATTCACTGGATCGATCTCAACAACTGTTTGTGTGCATGTTAAGTAATGGACACGCACGCAAGAAGTTGTGATGCAATAAAATTTCACCAACAAAAGAAAATAGCTAGACGTTATTTCTGTTTTTGAATAAATTGATTATAAAGACTACCGCTCGTGATGGAGGATATATATATACACACACACACACAACTACTCCATATAATAGCAGGAGTAGAAAAATTTAATTAACAGAACTTGTATAGCACCAACAATGAATAACTCCATATAATTGCAGAAATGACCACCTTCTGCCTGATCGGGTTAGTACAAATCATTACGTGTGTGTGTGTGTATATATATATATATATGACACCATGTCTATCTTTCTCCGTAATTTAAACACAATTAAATCACAAATTCATACTATATGTGTTATCAACATTATAATATTAATTGACTCTTTAATATAGTGGACCACTATTCATACATGCATATTTGATATTTCCACAAGGTCACCTCGAATGAATCTTACCTTCATAAACATATATGTGAAATAATCAAATATGCAGGTAAAAATATCATTTCCTATTACTTAATTTACTCACAAAGCTAAGTTATAGCTAACTAGTGGAGTACAGGATTGAGGCTTGAACTAATTTTATGGTTATAGAAATTTCAGCATTAACCAGTCACTAACTATAAGATCAGATTTATTAAGCCTTTAATTAATTAGTCGTCCATAAATTTGACCAACTGGTGCATAATGGCACATATAATTAAGAGGCAACTCATGTTAATTAACAAATAACATAAATAAACAAATATATCTAAGAATTCAGATAGATCGATCAATAAAATTGTTGAATTAATGAGTTCAAACAATTAAAGAAAAAAGAATTACACCTTCTTCATTATGAGGGAGAGACGCATGTTCTCTTTTTCTTTTTTCTTATATATATATATATATATATATATATATATATATATATATATATATATCAGAGAGGCTCTAAAGCGAACCTTAAACAGCGAACCAAAGACGAACCGTCGTCTTTGGTGTCTATGACGACAGTTCGTCTTTGATTCGTTCTTTAAAATTCGTTTTAGAGCCGGACCGTGTGTGTGTGTATGTGTATATATATATATATATATATATATATATAAACTAATGATTATAAATTTAAGCTTTATTGCAAGCCTGTTTAATATGGATTCTAACTTTTAAGGTAGGTTAATAATTGAGTTTTGGGCAGTTATCTATTAATTGGGCTGGTTTAAATAAGACCCTACTAATTAATATTTCAAACTTCAAAAAAATAAAGAAATAAAATAATACCCCCTTTATCGGTCCCACAAAGATGGCCGAAGTATAAAAAGAAATTGTCCTACAAAATATGTCGAAAGTCTATTTTACCCTTAAAAGTATTTAAATAAGATTCACTATTTTTAAGAAAAACAGATGATCAATAGTGTACTCATGTGGGACGCATTAGGGATAAAATGAGAACTTATTTTTATTTTCTCACATATATATATATATATATACACTTTATATTTATGTGAAAAGTGTACTTTTACATAATACACATGATTATAAATTTAAGGTTTAATTGCAAGCCTGTTAAATATGGATTGGATTCAACAATTTTACAGAAGATTAATTATATATCCATATATAGTTGAGTTTTGGCAGTAATCTATTAATTGGGTTGGTTTTAGACCCCAGTAATATTTAAGAAATCATTTTTTCTTTGATGAAAAAGAGGAATTTCCGGGCTGGTTTAATTCAACTTTTCACGAGAGAAGTGTCAATAAAAAATATTGAATGCGAATTCTATTTGTAACGTACGTACGTATGGGTTTTTGTTTGTTTCTCCTCAAGAGTGAGAGTGTCTTGTTAAGTCAAATGGTTATAAATTCGGACAAGCTAGGTTCTGTAATAGTACTCCTCTACAATTCAACAATTTTTTTTTTTTAATTTGCCCTTTACTTTATTTTCCTTCTTCTTCTTTCTTCTTCTATTCTTCTTCTTGTTCATTTTAAACACACAAATCCAGGTAGCTAAGTAGCTAGCTAGGGTTTGATCATATCCTAGATATATAGATAGATAGATCGATCTTAATTGTAGCAAGCTAGCTAGATAGCATGGATAATGGAAAGTATATATACATTCAAGAAGAAGACTTCAAATGTCCAACATTTGATGCGTTTGATAATTTCATGATGATGGCCTATCCATCACTCTTTGATGATATTCATCCTGATCTCCTTCTTGATCATGATCTTCATAACCCTAATTTCTTCTCCTCTAATCAAAATAACCCTATTAATCTTTCAACCGCACACCAAAATGATTCAATGCCACCAAATCTCCTTATGATCACCGCCCAAAACAATACTCAATCTCATCTTCATCATCATCATAACACTAATTTGAGCTTTGGTTTGATGAATGATGAATGTGCTGCTGTTAATGTTGTTGCTTCTTCAGGTACATCTACTGCGTCTTTATTCGATGATCACTCCTCTCTAATGCCGCCACCACCGTCGCCACCATTTGATCAGCCGCCGCCCCCAAGATCACGCGCTCGTGGTAGGCCCCCAGAGGTGCTACCACCAGGTTTACCTCGGCCCCTGAGAAGATCAGCTGCACCACCGCCTCCACCTCCACAGCTCATTCCTTGCCAGAGATGGTGGACCTACACTCCTCATCAGGGATTTCCCGACGAGGAACGGAAAAAGTATTTCAGGTGGTATATACACTTATACATACATACATATATATATATATACACACACACACACACACAATTAATTTCCTATAAAATTCTAATATACATTTTCAGTTTAATTCTTCATTCGGTCTATATATTAGTTGTGGTTCTTAATTCTCATAGACATAGGGTAATTAATCGAACTTCTTCGATCTAGTAACAAGAATGATCTAATAGGCTATATATATATGTGTGTGTGTGTGTAATTAATTCATGGAATTAAGGTAGTCACTCTAAAGATTGCTGGGCATTAGTCACTACACCAGACGTCTCTAGATATAATTTTATACTCGATTTTTGGCCCAATCAAAAACTTTTAGATTAGTCACTATATACTTACTTTTTGATTTATCTTCCAACATATGATTAATGAACTCCTAGCTCCTAATATATATATGATCCGTGTCTAACCTTTTTTTTTTTTGGGATGAATATATATAGATATATTTAATTCTGCTAGAATAATAGCATAAACCCCTTGAATGAGAGAGTTCGCAAGTAGATTAATATAGAGTCAGTATGTTCTCTGAAATCCTAACCCTTCATTCAGCAAGTCCCAATAGATGATATTAGATGTAAGCAGTCTGGAGAAAAAAAAAAACAGATCCTTTTATCCTTTCTTTTCCTTTTCATTTTTGTATATAGTTCTCCATTAATTTTTAATTAGACGCAAAATAGAAACATATTTAATGCCTTTCTGTTATTATTATTATTATTATTATTATTATTATTTTTTAAATTCTTCATAAAACATACATTAAAAAGGTCATTTGATCAGTTGCACCAGTATATATACTCATTAAGCTGAAAAACATGTTATCGCATCTATGAAAAGTACATCACATTTCTGATAGATATATATTCAACTTTATAGTTCATGGAATTAAATGATTCTTGTTTCATCAACTCCTAGCTAGGCATAGTAAATATGTTATATATATATAGATTACTGATACAATATTCTTTCTTAATTAACATGGAATATATAGAGACGGAATGGCTCATATATCAGATGATCAGATCAAGTCGTCGAAGGGGAAGAAGCAGCTTATTCTCGGACCTCAACAACAAGAACAAAACTTGCAACTACAAGCTGCAAATTTATCTTCATCATCACCATCACCATCATCGTCATCAAAAGTAGTCTTGATGGGGGTAAACTAAAATTTTTTGTTTTATAAATTTGATTCTTCATTTTGTAACAAATTGGGTGTTCATATATATTATTATATATTTTTGGAATATATTTAGGCTTAATAAATTAATATTATGGAACTCTCTTAATTAATTTTTCATATATTTTCTAGCCTTTTCTTTCCTATATAATACTGAATTCACATATATATCAATTTTTACTTGATAGAGAGAATGGGGAGTCATGGATGCTGAGCGTTTAACCAATTCTTCTTCTATGGAAGAACCTGGAGGTCCAAACTCACGTAAGAATTCTTTCTAAATATCCTGAATTAAGTAAATGTCATATCAGTATATATAGTTGATTTCATCTATTTTTTATGTAGGCATTATGAGCTTTATGTCATCTTTTGTAGTGATGTCAATATAAGGGCTTAAAAAAAAAAACAAGTGCGCGCATATGGGTACGTAATTATTAAACACCTTCCGGAGTATCAACCATTGTTATTCACTAGCTAGTTAGATTATATATATATATATATACACACACACACACACACACACTCCTTAATTAATTCGTTTTAACAGGTTTTGTTGGCTATAATTCTCTATGATATAGTATTAATTAATTAGTTATTGTGTTACTGTCTTAGACATCCCTAGCTTTTTATATATATCGCTTATTTGTACACTATCTTGTAGAGTTGTGTATAGGTTTATTTTTCTTATTTTTGTAAATGCGCACATGCACATATATGTATACATGTGTGTGTTTCCTTCCATTTTTGCAAAAACATACGATATTAATATACACTCACATATATGTTTGCGTGCATGCGTTGATGGGGATGTTTATTTGTTTCTCCATTGTTAATATGTACGTGCCTGCCTTATACATATTCAGAAATTAAAGATATATAATGATTACTTAATTTAATTTCATAAAATTAATTATCTTTGCAGCTATCTTGATCGATATAGATCCAGAGGGACTGCAGAGCTGGAAATTGCACTAAAACTGAATTGAAGAATGAATTTATATATTCTAATGCATGCTAGTGATCAAGAAGTGCTGATGATGGTGATCGATCAATTGCTATGTTGAAGATGGAGTCTTTTATATGGGAAGTCTGCTTTTTAGAGACTATGATTTGATCCTTAATTAATTATGTTACCGCTAATTAAGTCATGGATTAATTTTTGCATTTGTTTTAATTTGGTCTTGAAGTTTTGTTGAATTTTTATGTTACCGCTAATTAATTTTTTTTCTTCCATCTTTTCTTTCTATTTAGCCAAATTTCGAAAAGAACTTCAGAATAAGGTAAATTCTTGCATAGGATGATGTGAAATTGGGTGTTGTATGCACTTAAAAGTTTTAAGGCAACCATAATATTGGGTTAACTATCTTTAAATTTTTGGTGTTAATTAAAGATATAATCCCCCCATCCCCAACCCAAAACTAAAAAAAATGAAAGAAGGATAAAAATATAATACGTAGATCGCCATGATTTTGGGGGAAAGAAGAAGACAAGAAGCCACTGTGTCATTGACCTCCTCATTCATTCTATAAATTGGGATTCAAAATTCTTAATGAATATACTTAGTCTAATTAATGATTGTTATATATATAAATTTTATAACAAATATGTTCTTCCAGGTACTATGTATATACAGATATAGATATAGACACTCACAGAGAGTTAAAATAAGTACTTGATAGACAATATATATTGGAAGGGTTTAGTGAATTATATCTATATTTTTGATCAATATATAGTTTCATTACTACTTACTTTCATCATGAAATATATATAGCCAGGTTTAGGTTTTGAGAAAATATGGAGTATTCTCTCTCTCTCTCTCTCTATATATATATATATATAATCTATCAGGTGATGTAAATATTCCTAAGAAAATGGTAATTTCCTTTGAGTTCTTCTTTTTGGGGTTGAGTCTTAATTGGTATTAATCCCTGCTTTTTGTAGCTGGTGGTTCACTGCTATATATGCTGGTTTTGCATGTGTGGTCTCTTGAGATTTATCTTGATCCTTACTATATACCTTACTACATGTACCTTTTTTTTTTTCTTTTACTCGAGTTATTTTTTTTTCTTTTGTTTTGAATAGAGAAATTAAGTTGACCGATGATATGGCGTGTTTATTTAGATGGTGGTTCCCAATTGTTTCTAATTTTACTTTTTGAAAATTTCAAATTAAAACATTCTAATTAAGATATATAGTGTTTTAGCTCATTTCACATAACACCATTACAAAGTATTTCAATTTTATCGAAGGGAAGCATGCCTTGATACAAATTAGGAATTAATCACAAATATTTTCTGTCCCTAGCTTTGAATTCAAAAATAAATCCAAGTATGCATGTGTGTGTATATATCTATATATATATATATATATATATATATATATATATATATATATATATATATATATATATAGCCTTAATCCTTAATTTCACAAACATGCATGCATGGCAACGGAAGCAATTTCACTATGTTGCTTTCAATTATTTTTCAATTTACTGACTCGGTTGCTTTCGAACTCAAATTAGATGATCACATGTATATATGTCTTTAATTATTATAAGAATTAGAACAAGGTACAAGGTACATACCAATTAACATCGGGTGTGTGTATATACATATACATACATACATACATACATACATACATATATATATATATATATATATATATATATATATATATCCGGTGAATGGTGATGATAACCCCGCAAAGTGAGTATACTTGCAGAAAACCCTCCCCCAGGGTTTTGAAGATGAAACAGTAAGCAAAGTTTGTACATTTATATATCTGTGTAATATATATATATATATATATATATATATATATATATATATATATAATATGATATTTAGATTTTTAATACTTCAATGCAAAGAAGCATCAGAAAATTAATAATCTAGAATTCCTGCAAATGAAGTAGAGTATATAGTTTAATTAATTATCTCACTGTATATCATATAGCTAGCTAGCTAGGTAGTATATGACAAACCTAAATTATTCATTAACCTAAATTAATTACACTTCTTCTCAATCATCGTGTATTTACGTGCAAGGCATATATATATATATGTATAGCTGCCCTATGCTTATTCTCGATGATCATAAAAAGTTGCACTATAGCTCAGTCTAGGCACAAACTGATCATCCGAAGCACATATAACAAATTAAGGAACAAAACCATATAATTAATAATTAACGTGAACATTTATATATACATATGGAAAAACAATGGGATATAACTGAGCATATATGCATCTAATTAATTTTCCATATAGGTACTACTCTAACTATCCAAAGCATGAATGTGTACCTACAGTAAGTACTAGAAAACATGCATATATAGATGATCCTCAGAACCCAAGAATAATTAACCGCAACTAATGCTATAACACACACACACACACACACATATATATATATATATGAGAAATGATCTATAACATGTATTTGCTATGAATTATTTAGGCGCATCATCTCTATCATTCAATATAGGGACCAACAACCGAGATTAGAACTGGAAAATTTATGTCCGCGGACGACGAGTTACGTTCACTACTAATAAGGTACAACTTTTCTAGTTAGACGAGCAAAACATACCTATGTAAATTAAGTACTTTAGATAAAAATGTTCTGAAACCTTATGCATAATATGTTTTATGTTCTATATATATATGCAGATTGATCGACCTGATACGGTATTAAAACAACTTAATTAATTTGTTGATATATAATTAAATAAATATGTTCATTAATCATTGGATTTTGTTTTGATGATCATATATCTAATACTTCATTGTGATGATCAATATTTTCCTCAACAAAAGGTCTTGCAAGGTTGTGTAGGCACGCTTTTGTGTAATTTTGTTAGATTTTCACGTAGCTAGGTTCATCTTAATATTATATATATATATATATATATATGGTAATGATTCATAATATGTATTGGTTATGAATTATTACTGGACATACATCATCTCTATCGTTCAATATAAAAATTAAAGTTCGAGATTAGAATACGTCCGCTACTAATAGTAGCAGGCGACAGTATTATTTTCAACATCATCAGAACAAAAAATAAAAAATTTTAATTAGTTGTTATTGTTGTTGCTGCTGAAGTTGATAGTAAGTAGGTACATATTTGTATCTTAATTGATCGATCATATGGTGTGTTGAAATTAATTGTTGTCCCAGCTTTGTCTTGCAATCAAATTTGACTATTATATATTTCCAGTTTTTCAATACACCGCTAACGTTCTCTCTATATATGCACGGACGGGTCAAGCAATGACAACCAAGATAATTAGGAAATTAAACTAAGGTAACATTATTCATGCAAGTCACATATATATTTTAACTATAATGATATAAATATATAAATAAATATATATATATATATATATATATACACACACACACACACTAGCAAGTGTTGTAATGCATATAAAAGTTCCAACCCCAACACCTCAAGAAAGACAAATAAACTCCTCAAACTCCTTAATTTAGCTTACCAACACCCTGCTAGCATGATTCTTGAACTGAACTGACGCGCGTGTGTATGTATATCATCCAGCTATTTGTAATATAATACAATTGTACGTACTGTTTGTACCCGACAAGTATATAAATTCAAACATCACAAGAAAAAATAAAAGACGACGCATAATACCAACACAAACTAATTTCATTAATATACAAAAAAAAAATCAACTAGATACTGATCATATGATTTTCACTGAGTCAGGATATATATATTTGGAAAGAATTCTTAAAGTCTTGCATCTGAAGCTCAGCTCTTCCCGGAATTGGTTAAATTATCTTTAATTTGCGTGTGGAGTGGAGTTCTTTATTAATTAGCATCCATGACGTCCAATTCTCTCTCAAGTATGAGTTGAATTTATCACATGATTTAAAATGGCTTACCAAAATTGTTAAAATATGTATGCCTAACAGAATTAATATGCAATATATATATATGCTTAATTAGCAATTTATGTTTAGACCATTAAGATAACTAGAGATAAACATAATCACAAAAAGTCTCGGAGAAATAACTTAAACAGTCTAATGGCTAGTCTATGGTGTTGTTTGATTGCATCTTAACAGTTCACCTCTTATTCGCTAAGAGACATGAAGTTGTTTGGTATAAATTTTTTACCCTCTGAATGCCTCTAAATCGTTAAGATATAAAATTAAATCTAAACAATTCAGAGGAACCTCTGATCGAAAATTGTTTTTTTTTTGGACCAAAATAATCTCTTCAATATTATAAAATCCCTTTAATAAAATACACAAATTTATTCTTTTTGTGGAACCGATGAGTATTCTAAGATAGAAAAATATCACTACCACCTTACCCAATAATCGGTATAAAATCGGATTATTTCTATTTACCAATTTTTCACCATCAAGGAGGATATGAGAGTCAAAAAAGAGGAAATAGAGTTGCTTTTTAGTGGCGTAGGTCACCGGAGAGACAGATCTGGCGATTATCTCCGGATAATCGGACAATAAGAATTTCTCCCGGACTATATCATAATCGGTGCGGCCTTAAAACCCCACGAAATTGCTGACACTCTACACACATCCCAAGTTGATGTGAGCGATAAAATGGTTGATATGCAACCCTCCGACAGTACCGATATGTTGTTATTTGCCACCTCATCTTCTTCTTCCTCCATTTCTCCCCTCTGTCTCTATCTGTGTTTCTGTTGCTCACTCTATCCTATAACTGAACTCTTACAAAGAAAGTGTTGAGCTTACTTTGTAATTAAGCGGGTTTGATTTGTGTTTTAAAATATTATTCAGCCTTTCTAATTACTCCATTTAACAAGTTTTGCTTAAATAGTTCATAGGGTTAAAATGGTAAAATAATGTTATTCAGATATTTTGAAAAAGTTAGTTATCAAACAATATTTCTTCATTCAGATACAATTTTAATCAAATGTTTTACATTATTCAGATGTCTTAACTCTTCAGATCTTAACATTGAATTCTATCAGACACAACCTATATCACTGTAGAATATTCTAGAGGTACTTTCTTTGCAGTTCTCTTTTTCAATACATGGTGCTATGTTATTCTGCCCTCTAAATTTCATTTTAGTTATCTAAGTTTGTCGAATTGCTACACAAATTAATATTTACTTTGTTCCACAAAAAAGTTCTATTTGTTAATAAATAAATAAATAAAATCTACAAAAAGAGTCTCTGATCCAAATATTACATGCTAGCAGATATGGTCACCATCTCATATATATATAGGTACGTACTCAAGATATTGTGTCCGGAGAGGTGGATAGATATATAGAACTATTAGTTACTTGATCAAGACCCTAGCTTTATTATGAGCCAAAAATCTTGATAGATTAATAATAGTACAAAATGACATAATTATACCCCAAGTATAACAATACAATTTCAATACTCTCACGCACCAATACTAATTACCAAACACTTATTATAGTTAAGGTTAAATATGAAAGAAAAATAAATTCTTAAAATTTGTAAATTTTGCAAATAAAACTCTTTTTATAATATGAAAGAGATATAATAGTTAATATAGATATCCTTGTACTAAAATATTATGGTTAGAATTAAGAGAGCACAAGATGTTAACATATAGTTATTCACAGAGGATTAATTCAGTGGACAAGAAAGAAGAACAAAAGTAGTACTAACTAGGGCTAGGTAAGCAATCTCTTATACTAATCCGCAGGATTGATCATCATCATTATCATTTCAGATTGGCATACCTTATACGTCTAATCTTTAAAAAGATGCATAAGTAAAGCTATAGACACAATTTCAAACAATAAAAGAGGTCTATATAAATAAGTATATATTATGAATTTAATTCTTAAAATATATGGTAGTGCTCTAACAATTCAAGACAACTAATATATATATATATATATATATATATATACACACACCTGATACGTACCGCCTCAAGAAAATATTGGGTTGTTCCTTGCTGCCGGAAAATCCCTCTAACATACCAAAAAGGCAACTTCAAGTGAAGGAATGGAGCTAAAGCTAGAGCTGGAGCAACACTCGGTAGTGCAATTAAAGACGACGACGAGGCCATGGTGGCAACCAGAGAGAGAGAGAGAGAGTACCGATAAAGCTCATTATTACCTGATCTAGAACTTGAACTTGCAACAGATTCATTTAAAATACTACGGCTAGAATTAGAAATATAATTTGTTGGTGGGGAGACTTTCGGTGTTATTAAGCTCAAAGTAGCATGGCTAGAATTATACTACCAATAGTAGTACTTAACACCACATCTGATTTGTTAACAGTACTTAAGATGCCTTAGAATTTGAATTATCATCATAAAATATTGGTAACACTTGGTTTAATTGATCTAAATTGCAACATATACCTACTTTTCTATCTCATCAAGGGAGGGAGATGAAAAATCTTCATCTCTAATACATCCTTTGAATTGATTTCCCTTGTCCATCTCTATCTATCTATATTTGTATCTATCCTTTGAATTAATAAACCATTGCTTAGCTTAATTACCACAATTTATATATATTTTAATGAAAATTTCAGTCTTTGAATTTTAACAAAACAAAGGTTAGATCGAACAGATCTAGATATATATAACACTTTATATAACAAAAGTTAAAGAATAAAACATTCAAAAAACATGTACAATACCCAAGAAGCTAACTAGCTAAATCATGAAGTACTCAAATGCGCATTAAAATCAAGAAAATTAATACGAAATTTTACCACAAGAAGATCTAGCTAGATCTAACTAAATGGTGACAATACTAAAATTAAGGTCGTTTGAAACAAAATAATTAATCTCACCGTCAAGATTTGATAAAAGATTGACATAGAGCACATCATATCACCATGCCAATTAAACCCTAGATATCTAAAATGAAAAAAAAAAAAAAACAATTTAAATCGATCCCTTTTTTTGTAATAAAAAAATGCAGAAGGAAGAAAGTAAGTAAACAGTTGGATCAGACTATTAGTGGATTGGCCAGTGCGTGTATTTGAGAGATGAAAGGAGAGAGGGAGAGATTTTTTTCTGAATTGTGTTGTGTTGTGTAATGAAAAGAAATAAAAATTATACATATTAAAAAAAATAATAAAAATCTGGTGTCATAAAAATTAGTTCGGTCCGATCATGAAGTGACGAGGGAGTGACAAATCAACAAAGTTATCAAATTTGTAAAATGATATTATCCTCTTCAGGTGTTGGTCCACTCTAAATCTCCACCGTTGAAGTGGAACTCGATCATGATTGTGTTTTACGAACACGTGTACCAACTTGTGTTTATATATATATATATATATATATATATATATATAATATATATATAATATATATATATATATATATGGCAATGATCCATAGCATGTATTTGCTATGATCCAAAACTGGGCAAATAACATCTTTAACGTTCGTTACAATAATCGACCGCTTAGATTAAAAAAAAGACATCGACGTCCGCTAGTAATTCTAGCGGACGGGATTAAAAAAAATTTTGGACAAAATTATACCCTTACTGCTAATGTTGCTTCTCTGCTTCGAATTAACCCATAATCTGACTTGGGATTATTGGTCATTATTGGTCGTTGACTTCATCTGAAGAGCTAAATTGATCTAAAAAATCAAAATCAGCATCCTTTAAGCTCGATATAGCCGATTTGAAGCAAGATCTTGAGGAATCAGAGGATTTATCCTCAACACTAGCATTCCCAATAGAGCTAAGCACCAGCTTTTGCCTAAGCTTCTTAGCTGCTGATTTGGGTTTTGAACATTTCATTGTTTACCCATGAACAAGCACGGATCTGCTCAAAACACAAATCAAAGATAGGAACAAAAGCCAAACATGAGAATAAATATTAGATTGGAATATAGAACTATGCCTCTGAGGATTGGAACCAAACGTTCTTTCTCCAATTTCAGTACATATATGAATTGCCCAAGTTTTAATTTGTTACTCAAAATCATCTCATTTTGTTCTTCAGGCAAAGAGACATACATGGCATGTGAAACATCAGAAACCTTCAGGTAAAACCCTCTATTAGGCCAAAGATCACCTTCTTCCAACACAGGAACTATGCTTCTAATTTGCAACAACACGGGTTGTGATCATTTTGTGACCCATTTTCATCAACATTCATGTCTTCAAGAAGCTCCCACGTGTTGCTTCATAATAGTGGCCCACGTGTTGCTTCATAATAGTGTTGATTCATCTGCTTTAAGGCTTTAAGCCATCCGCCAGTAATTCTAGCGGACCTGGGTATGATGGTCCAAAAATAATTTTAATCCAGTCCGCTAGTAATTCTTGCGGACGACGAGTTCTTATTTTTAATCCAAGCTATTGATAATTATAACGGACAGTAGAGATGCTATTTGCCCATTTTTGATCCATAGCAAATACATGTTAGGGATCATTATATATATATATATATATATATATATATATAAATTGTACTTCATCTCTTCATTTTTAATTAACAATTTAGGAGAAAGTATATAAATTTAAAATATAATTAATGCTTCGTCTAATTAATAAAATTTGGTATAAAATTTCAACATTAATTACTATCTTTTTAGAATTCACAGAAAAAAAATAAAAGAGAAACAAATTAATTAGTATTTAATAATTAATAATAATAATATAAGAAATTAAGTCATTAACTCTTTTTCTAAATCTGTAAAAAACATATAAAATAAATAAAGTTTTCAATCTAAAACACCAAATAAAGAAGAACGGAGGAAGGATTTGCAAATTAATGTGAATTGATATTAAAGTTTGAAACAATAAATTATGTAATTAATAAGCTCTCGTAAATCTCTCAACACATTTTTTTTGGTTTAAATTTTTAAGTTCCTAAAAAAGTGCAACAGTTCCTTTTTTAGTAACTTTTGTGACATTAAATGACTAAATTACCTAAAGTCATGTTAATATTATTAAAATATATAATGGGTCCTTCCATTAGCTGAAAGTTGTATGATTCATATTCTTTTAGAGTGATTCTACGGCGACCGGGGCCGGCGACCCTTTTGGGCGACCGGCCGACTTTTTTTTTTATTTTTTTATTTTATTTTTTTTGTTTTCACTCCCAAATAATTTTTATGATTTATTGGAACTAAAATTTTTACAAAAAAAAGTGATTTAGGTGTAATTTGAATACATATACAAAACAGTGTTGTACGGTCTGTACAACACTGTTTTGTATATGTATCCAAATTACACCTAAATCACTTTTTTTAAAAAAAATTTTAGTTCCAATAAATCATAAAAATTATTTGGGAGTGAAAATAAAAAAAATAAAAGAAAAAAAAAAAAAAAAAATTGGCCGGTCGCCATAAGGGTCGCCCAAGAATTACTGATTCTTTTAAGCACTCTCAACTACATATTTCACAGAAACTGATTAAAAAACAAATGACAATTTGAAATTTTATTAATTTTTTTATTTTTATTTTACGAAAGGATATGTTGTAATATTTGTGGAGTTGAAGAGTATTATTTTTTTACATAGTCGATCTATAATAAATACAATTGTATTGACAAAACTCGCTTGAATTCCTATCAACTATGACTCAAAAAGGTGACAAATTGATTTGAAAAATTAAAAACTTAATGACCAAAAAAATTCTTAAACTTTATATTTTTTTTTCAATTTAACAAATGAACTCTTTTTATTTTATAAAAACTTTTTGACTCTAATAATTGGGCAAGAAATACCCTTAAATCTAATCATAGGTGAACCATAGTTAACCAACATTGAGGTGGCATGACACATTGCATATGACATGTAAAATAAATAAAATCATAACTATTATATGTTAACAATCAATTAAATTAGCTAGAATGATAATTTTAAAATAGTTTTTTTTATCATAATTTTAAAATAGTTTATCATTTGTTAAATAAGGCTAAATCAAATTTAGATCAAATAATAAAGATTAAGTCAAATTTAAATACAAAATCAAATTTTAAAAAGAAGAAGAAGAAGAAGAAGGTCTAATAAAGATCGAGATTAAATTCTGTACAAGCTCCTTTATGTATTACAGTAAAGAAAATCCTCAAACGAAGACCCTAACTTCAAAATTATAAACCCTAACTCATAATCTATAAATTGTAAATCTAAAATTATCAGAAGAAAGAAAAATGACAGAGTTTTATTTAACTTCGACCATTGTAGTGGAGGAAAGAGAACGTGGGAATTCTTCTTCTACTTCTTACTTTTTCTCTTTTTGGCGAACCTCCGACAGATCTTCTGTTACGGATTATATATTTATAGGTTTGGGCATTGGATGAATTTAGTTGTAATTAGTCCATGAAAAATAGAGGGCTAGGATTAAAATTGGATGAAAAGCTAGGATTCATTAGGGAAACCAATTGAAGCCTAAAAGCTTTGTAATGGACAAATTATAGAAGATTATCAAAACCAATTCCCAATCTCTACTTCTATCTAAATTCTTTTATTCTCCCTCTCTCTAATAACTGCTGCAACGGTGATTTCATTGAGAATTCATACTTGTAAGTCGGGACTCGTAAATGGGGTGACCTGTGGAAATGATTATTTAGAGACCGGATTAAAATATTGATAGGTGCAAAGGACGTCGGGTTAGTGTCGCTAGGATGAAGCCACCATAGTTGGGTAGATGTGCTGATGAGAACGCCGGCTTTGCAAGGTGGGTTTATTGATGCGAACTCCATACCAGATCGTAAGAAATAGTTCTATATCGGTTGCTAATACAACTTGGTGTGGGTTGATATAGGCATTAGCCTCTCCTCTTGGGTAGCTTGAAAATCTTGAGTAGCTAACTTTTTAAGGTGAGACAAAGAAGTTAAGATTTGTATCATTGGTGCTTTCATTGGTGGAACTTTAGCTAATTTTTTGGATATAGATGGGAATTCTTCTGAAGTCCAGGTTGTGGAGGCCCTTAAAATTTTGAACACAAATGAGAAAGCGAGTGCAATTTAATTTTTGTGAACATACTTAGATAAATACTGGTTGGTGAGGTTATAGCTAGCTAGCGGAATTGTCAGTGCTACTAAACTGGTTGAGACAAATTTTTTGGATTAAGTCAATACTTACTTCTTTACTGAACCCATAGTCAATGACTACAGCTGTGTTGGGTACTGATGATCTTTATTTTTCAACAAGTACCAGGTTTAATTGGCCATGGTCGTATACGTACTTATATGATATGATAGGGAAGGATGTGATGTTATGCAGCGTGTTTTTGTTGTTATGATAATCACACGTACGTTTAACTGAAGCCTCTTATACTGAGAATGGCCGGCATGCATTTCAAAAACATATGACCAGCTTTTTCAGCTAGTTGTGAAAGTTGCAAATGTATCACCAGGACGTGGTGCTTTTCTTAATTATTATCAACGCAGGTTTGACCATCGGACAACTAAATTTGCGCCAAGTGAAGTGGACTAGACTGACTACCAGGGTTAACGTTGGAAGGGGCCGGAATTAATGTTGCTAACCAGTTCACTTAATTAGAAACAAAACCCCTGAATTGCATAAAAGGAAATGGGTTAACGTACAGAGACAATTTAATTTCGCCTCCATGTACCCTGAGGGCAAATTAAGTGGAATTTGAAGAGGGGATTTTATATATATATATATATATATATATATATATATAATATTATGTTTGTGCAAACATGAATCGTTATTTGAGGCTGGGAGTGCTTGCATGTGAGACTGGGAATATATAGGGTCCACGTATAAAATTAATTCGAAAGGATGCTTCCCTTGAACCTACTAATTAACATGGTGGATCGGAGGTCTACTTCGAATCATTAGGTCAAAATGAATCACTCTCTGTACTAGTATTAATTAGTATTAAGCTCAACTCATGACTGATGCTATATTTTTTCATATACCTCCTTGTTGGGCATTAGTGAAATTTAGAAATGGTGGAGCAGCTTTAACCATTGCTGTGGTACGTATAATAATGTGATTTTTTTTTTTTTTTTTTGTGATTTATTATGTGAAGCATTCATCATCATGTGAAAAGAACCCATGCATGTCTTTGTCTCAAAGTATGTTTGTTTTCTTTAACTTATGGGAGCTATTCCACCTTAATTCTGTTGTTATAGCATGTTTTGAATGGTGGCCAATCAAGCTATTCCATCCCATATCCTTTTGGTGTTGTTGCAAGCATTCAAATATATATCAAATGAATTATGAGTTGGGAATCCAAATACTGCGCGCCCATATAGCTAACTGCATGCATTGTTTGTAATGGTTGTTGGAGTCAAAGTGCAAATTTTGTAACGATGCAACTAATTAAAGTTAGGGAATTTATAGTACTCTCCTTATATTAGTAATTAATCTAACTCCCTGCCACTTTTTTGTTTATTCTTATATTCAAAGATAAACTGTGTTATGTGCGGAAGCGTTGGTTAAATTTACAGTGCCATGTGTTTTCAAATAATCTGTATTTAGGGCCTCAAAAAGAATCTCAGAACAATAAAAAAAAAAGGTAGTTGTTTTAGTGTCATAGTCCCCGCCTTCTGTGGGCTTATGTCAAGATTTACGCTGATGGTAGTGCATGCCAAGCACAGGGACGAAGCCACATGGTTGTGAGCGGGGTCAATTGACTCAAATATTATTTTCTAAAACAATTAAAGAATCAAGTATTTGTGAACAAATAGAAATACATATTACAGGTCAATAAGCTGTATATAGCAGTGTTACTATCTATTTATTATATTATCATTATAATCAAATACATATTTTAGAAAAACATCGTGGCTTCGTACTCACTGGTCAATCTCAAGCAGGATGATTTCGCGGGAGGTGTTTCGGTTATTAGCTAGAGATGCTAACAAATTAATCTTGGATATCTTTGATGTCCTTTGTTGGGACATGGGATTTAAACAAGTGATTCTAGAATCAGATGCATGCATGCTAAGGAATTAAGGAAGTTTTTAAATTACTAACTTCATCGAATTGAATGAACATTTATTTATCTGGCTTGTCTAATTTTTTTTAATGCTTTCAAAACCGGTTGAGAAGAGAGTAGGAAATCTAGATGCATCTAGTTCCATTCCTCCATCGGGAAGCAAACAGACAAGCTGATTGTCTAGCAAAGCATGCTCGTGTTTCAAGAAGATTCAATCCTTTGTTATAGGAACCCTCTTACTCTTACTCCTACTCCTACTCCTACTCTACTTTTGTGAACCTAGTTATGACTTTTGATTATGAAGGGAGAACCACCTCTAGATGTGCGGTTATAAACTCTTGAACCCTTTGTGTTGTTTTGTTTTGATGTGTTGTGTTGTTAGTATAATGTGTTGGTTTGCTTGTAAAACAAAAATAAAAAAAATAAACTGATTAAATTGGATTAAGATTCTATCCATTACACTTATCCTCCAATATAATTTCTCCCCGTCTGTATTTAGCAACGTAAATATTATAGTTAGTGACGACATAAAAATTATTGTAAATAATTAGCAACACAATAAAATTTATCGCAAATAACTGTGTTACTAAAAGTATTGTTAAAAGTAAATTTTGTGTTGTTAAATGTGTAAGGGAAAAATTAAAAAATAGATATAACATATAATGGATGGGATCCTAATTAAAATAGTCTCCGACAAGAGAAGAGAGAAATTAAATTGTTATAGGAGGGTAATAGAAAAAAGGCACAAAAAATCATTCAAGTTAAATGATGTACATAAGAGAAATCGGATAGCCTTATAATTAGATTTTCGATGTAAATATCTAATAAAATGAGTTTTATTGATATTATTATGTGTAAATGTGATTGTATGTGTTTAAAGGTCGTATTATAACCTAAATTGTATTTACGTGTTAAAATTTACGAACTAGGGTTTCGTATACGAAGATAAAAATTTTCAAGAAAAAAGACGTAAAAACACTATTCATGCTAAAAACGTTTTTACGTGTTTTTGATTTTTTGAATGACGCCATAGCATTTATATGATGTCAATAGGCGTAATCTCTAATAAAATTCAAAAACAACAAAACGCGATTTTTCGGCTTGTCAAACGAATTTCGAAGTTAACCGAAAATAATACGAGTATAATATGAATTATTATACGAGTAGAGTACGAGAATGATACGAATGTAAAAACATTTTCAACAAAGTTAGAACGTACCGTGGAATCCGGTGAAAATTAAGAAAGAGATCAAGTATTTGATTAAAAGTTCGCATGTTAATTTTATATATATTTATTGTGACGGATTAAAGTCACAAATGTAATAGATAAAATGATGTAATAATTATTATTTGTATGTTTTGAAGATGTAAAAGTTTTAGAACCTAGGATTAGAAGGTGACATATTATAATATATTGAAGTTACATTTATGTCTTAAGATTATATGAGTGTATGAGTTGAATGTTTAGCACCGTGACGCACCAAACTCGGATTTGAAAGTAATCTAAACCCGGAGTTCGGGCATTACAAATGATGTACCATAAGAGAAAGAAATTTGTTAGAGGAGGGCAGAAACAAGATTTAGCAAAAGTTCTGAGGTCAACTCGTAAAGTGAAGTAAAATAAATCAAATTCAAATTATACAGGAATGGAGAAGATAGAGAGGGCAAAGAGAAAGAGAAAGAGGAAGAGGAAGAACAAGGAAAAGGAAAAGGAAAATGAAAATTGAAAACAAGAACTAGAAATCTGCAGTCCGCCACCGAACCTTAATCCATTCGCCGTCTTTTCCTCTCTCGTATTCATATCCATATACATATCCATGTTATCTATACACTCATCATATATATACCTTCATTATTATCATTTACATAGCTTTACTTGATTAATTTTAGTCGGACTTCTTTTCCCCCATCCCTCCGATTCCAGATCCACACCTTCATTGTAAGGGGCAATTCTGTCGAGATCTGCGCAATTAAAAGCCATCCATGGATGATTTTGGTATGTTTGCCAGAGACTTGGGGTTTAGACCTCAAGGCAAATCTGCTCCGATGAAATCTTCCGGCGTCGGATCCGGCCGATCACCAGCAACCCCATCGTCTACGTTCTCCGACTATCAATTCAGTGTATTTGGTGGACCTCCCAAGTACTCGAGCTCCAACAACAACAACAATAATAATACCTCATCTATGTCCAACTTAGATTACGATTCTATATTTAGGAGTTCGGCTACGAATGAGTCCAAGAACAAGTTCAATTCGGCTTCGTCCGTCCCAGTTTACGATGATGACATATTTGATGATTTACCTGGATTAAAGACCAAATCGGTGCCTGCATCCGCCAAGTACGACGAAAATGTCTTTGCCTCGATTAGTTCGCCATCGTGGAAACAGAGTGGTGGAGATCAGTTCGATGATCTTCTTGGGAATCTAGGTAGGGTAGAGAAAGCAGAACCCAAGGAGAACATTAATAAGGGTTCAAGAGATTTTGATGATTTGATTCCTGGTTTTGGTAGTGGCAGTCCCAGTAACAGGTAAAATTATATTTACATTGCCTCCATATCTATAGATAAGGTGTTCTAATTCATCTTGTGTGACTTTTATAGTATGATTGCAGTTGAATTTTTTTATTTGCATAGTTCTTTCTGGTTGAGAAATTCAAAATTAATATATCTGTGCATAATGCAAATCTGTTTTCTGAGAATCATTTATAATTGACTACGTATACACAGTTTCAATTTGTTGTCCATGATTACTTGCAGATTGTTACTATATGTCTTGTATAGCATTCTTGCAGAAGCATTGTAATAAAGTTGAGAGAATATTCTCATTTAGACACTGTAGAAGATTAATTTTGATCATACATTCTTTGTACGAGTTCTTGCCTTAGCCATAAAGTCTATATGGGAGTGTCATTGTAATATAATATACTCCCTGTATCCCACATTGTTTGTAACTGTGTGGCAATGAATGGGGACCCGATCGTGAACTTTCCTCCATATTTTCTGTTTGCACAGGCCAAATCTTGAATCAAGTCAAACACGAACCCCAAAACCAACTGGTAATGCAAATCAAACATCTAAAGTGATGGATGACCCATTTGTGGTACTAGAATCAAGTCAATCAACTTCAACCCCTGGGGTTTCATCGCAAGGGTTTTCCAATGATCCTCTGGAAGAGATTGGTAAGCTGAGTAATTCGGTAAATAAAAAGCCAGATATATCATCTGTAAGTGGAGGAGTATTTGATGATATTGATTTGCTTGATGGTTTAAGTAAATCTGTGCCTGCACATTCATCTGAGAAGAATAATATGGGAAATGGTGGGAGCCCCTCTAGGGCAGGATCAAGCATGAGGAGGGCACAAGATTCTGCTGGTAATGAAGCATTCGGGAGATCATCTTTCAATTATTATTCTGAGAGCCAATCACAAAGGAAGATGCCCGTTGATAAAAATCAGGAATCTCATCAAACCCTTTTTGACATGCCTACTGCTTCAAACGACTCTCAGAAATCATTTGGTCAAAGTGCCTCTTCCCCTTCATATGTAAATGCTAATCTTAATGAGACAAATTCTCAGGCAGATATGCCTCCCAGATCAGAAGAACATTTGCAGTCATCTGATGATGTGTGGCTCACTGTATCAGAGATTCCTCTTTTTACACAACCCACGAATGCTCCACCACCTTCAAGACCCCCTCCTCCAATACCTAGACACACTGTAAAATCTGAAAGAGGTTTTTATACTTCGAATGCAAGAAACAAAAGTAAGGATTATTCTTCTTCCACAAATTCTGCTCAATCTTCACAGAGTCCTAAACCTTTCCGTCCTGCAGCCAAAGATCCCATGGTTTCATCAATAGATGAACTTGAAGATTTTTCCATGGCTAGGAACCGTAGAAATGTCAATGAAAATGTTGACATTCATTCTAATGAAGACATTAACACCAACTCTGCTGCTGCATCTGCTGCTGCTATGAAGGAGGCTATGGATCGAGCTGAGGCAAAATTTAGGCATGCTAAGGAACTAAGAGAAAGAGAACATGCAAAAGCTGGTAGGAGTAAAGAAGGTGTGCAGCTGGAAAAAGATGAGCAAGAAATACTGGAGCAAGAATTTAGGGAAAACGAGCAGAGATTGAATCATGAGCAGCGACAGAGAGAATGGGAGGAGGAAGAGAGAGAACAAAGAAGACTCGAGAATGAGCGAGCAAGACAGATTGAAAGGGAAAAGGCTAGACAAGCTGTGGAAAGGGCTACTAGGGAAGCTCGTGAAAGAGCAGTTAAGGAAGCTCGTGAAAGGGCAGCTACTGATGCTCGCCTTAAAACTGAGAGAGCTGCAGTTCAGAGAGCCCAAGCTGAAGCCCGTGAGAGGGCCGCAGCCGAGGCGAGAGATAGAGCAGAAAGGGCTGCTGCAGAAGCTAGGGAAAGGGCAAATGCAGAAGCGAGAGAAAAAGAAGCACAAGAAAAAGCTGCTGTTGCTAGGGCTGAAGCAGATGCAAGGCGTAGAGCAGAACGGGCTGCCGTTGATAGGGTCGCTGCTGCAGCTAGAGAGAGGGCTGCTGCAGAAGCGAGAGAAAGGGCAGCTGCTACTGCTGCAGCAAGGACTAACCAACAAAAGAATGATAATGACCTTGAATCTTTTTTCAGCATGGGTTCTCGACCAAGCAGTGCGCCGAGGCCAAGGGCAAGTTCTTCTGTGAGTAAGATAGGCTGTATATGCATTATATATTCCAACTCCTGTCTTACCATAAAAGGTAGAATTGTAGATTTTTTCGTGATTTGCCTCATGTTCGATCATATTTTCAGGACCCCTCATTGGATCCACAATTTCAGAACAGGGGAGGACCTGATGGGGCAAGAAAGACTTCACAAAGCGGAGTCTCATCCAACATGAAGAGAGCATCCTCTACCACTAATATTGTGGATGATCTTAGCTCAATTTTTGGAGGTATCTCATCAATCTCATTCCCAACTTTTGCATGTTTTTATTCTTCTGCCACTTTCTCTCTCATTGCTACTTCCGAAAACTTTGCTTGCAAAAGCTGCTCCATCAACTGGAGAATTCCAGGATGTTGAAGGGGAAACTGAAGAAAGAAGAAGAGCTAGACTGGAACGCCATCAACGCACTCAGGAACGTGCGGTATGTTTTTTTCTGCAAGTTATTTATTTATTTATTTTTATTTTTTTATTTTTTATTTTTTGAAGATTCTTCACTTCACATGCAGTTTGGCTTTGTAGTTTTATGATTTTGAATTTTCATTCTCAGGCTAGAGCACTGGCTGAAAAGAACCAACGTGACCTTCAAACTCAGAGGGATCAGGAAGAAAGACATGTAAGCAATTGAAGCATATCTCGTAATACATCACTTTGTCCATCTGCTTAACTAATACAGCAGGTCTGCTGTTTCCATTTTAAATGACGGACAATTTAAAAATGTAAATTATTCTTTATCTTATAAATAAGAAAAGGTGAAAAAATTGTCAACATCATACCTTCATATATCAATTTTGCTATCCACCCAATTTCCTTATCTACATTCACATGCATATATATACTTCAAAGTTCAGTATTTTAATTTGGGCTACTCTTTTTTCTTCTTTTTTTTCCTCGCATTTTTTCAATCTTATCTTGGGTATAAGTGATGATATATCGTAACTAAGGTGAGATATTATTAATGTAGTTTCCTTCTTTTTGTGGTCTGGCTGCACAGGGGGTTGGGATTAAGATATTGTGCATAAGGCATATGTATTTTCTTAAATATTGGTCATAGTTCATAAAACATGGGAATAAAAATACTATGCACTTGTATGGTTTAGTTATTTTTGGTGCTACATAATTTATTTGTTACTTTATCATTTTGCATTCTCAATTTTTATATATTTTATTAATCAAAAGAACTTTTATTTATTTGATGTGCAAGGATTTATGTTATATGTAGGGACATGTAATTTAGGTAAAGTAATGTATTTATGCATATGGCAAAGAGAAATTCCCATATATGGTAAATAACAAAACTGTTAATTTTTGCCCAGTGGACCAATGTATCTTATTTGCTTATCAATTGTTCTTCAGGATACTTTATCCGCCCCAAAAGAAAAAGAAAAGAAATAACTCTAAAGAGTGTTTAGTTACTGTTGTGTGTGGGTTTCACTTATATTGATACGACATCAAATGTTGCTTCACTAATGTGTTTGATCATGATTTGCATTTATTTCAGAGAATTGCCGAAACATTAGATTTTGAGATCAAGCGTTGGGCTGCAGGGAAAGAGGGAAACTTGCGTGCCCTTCTATCTACATTGCAATATGTGTGTGTTAATCTCTATCTTGTGTATAATCTCTTGTATATCTTTTCAAAGCGGCCTATTATTCAATTAACTTCTAAAATTGTTAAAGAGAAACTAACTTGCATACTCTTGAATGGTGATTAGGTGCTTTGGCCTGAATGCGGTTGGCAGCCTGTATCATTGACTGATTTGATTACGGGTGCCTCGGTTAAAAAAGTTTATAGAAAGGCAACATTGTGCATCCATCCTGATAAGGTGCAGCAAAAGGGCGCTAATCTTCAACAGAAGTATATTGCTGAGAAGGTTTTCGACCTGCTTAAGGTACTTGTGTATGTACATTCTCAAATTTGCTTCTTATATCCTCAAGTTTATGCATATATGAGATGGTCATGCATCGTGGGCCATGTTCATCATGTAACTTTCTCTTTCTTACTTTTTTCACCTTTTGTTGAATTTATACTCTCAAATTGTCTTCTTTCATTTCTTTCGTTCTTTCTTTAGCTCTATCAAAGGTTTCTTTATCCTTTATATATATTTTATTATTTGTTCTTCTATTGCATTTGCCCTCATATTATTTTTGTTACGTCAAATAGGAGGCCTGGAACAAGTTCAATTCGGAGGAGCTCTTTTAAATGCTGTGATTATTCTTTAACTTCAAACCAATTAATTTGGAACGCACCATTTTTTGGAGAAGAGAAACATAAGCTGTAGCATATGTGTGTTATACATCCTTGCTGAAATGCGTAACAGACAGACGAAGTGCAATGGTTGGGCTCGTGTGCTGTAAATTGATTTGGATGCCAAAGAAACGCAAGCATGTGGAAGCTGTCATCTCTGGTTGTTGTAAAGTAGCATTATTGCAGATCATCTGATCAGACTTATTAATCGGCCATGATTATCATGCATGTCAGAAGATTTTTGTATTACATGATTCTTTGTTTTTTCTTTTACTTTTCCAATTTCTTTGGTTTGTGATACTGTTTCATATGTCCAATGTATTTATTGAGTTATGAAGTATTGAACCAGATGAATATATGTTAGTATTTTGAGCCGAGACTTTTACAGATGGATTTGGGCAATTTTCTCTGGTTTTCAGTACCCATTTTTCAATTCTTTCTCCTCATTAATAAATACATTGGTCATGTTGTATCGATTGTATTGTGGTCTTTTAACTGTTAATTCAAAGTTTGGTCAATTCGTTTCTTTTCGTTTGGTTTATAATAATGAATGTGCATGTAATGTATTGGTGCATGAGTTTGGGAGGGATGTACAGAGAGAGAAAAAAAAGGATGGAGAATATATGTGTCTTTAGGAGAAGAATGAAACTCCGATTTCCGATTTGTTTTAAGCTTGTTTCGGTTTCTGCTGCTGCTTTTTTTGGTTCCCCCAGCAGCTTAACTATATGTCTATGATTTTCTCCCAAATCAATTTCGCATTGATTAAATAATAAACTTTCAGAAAAAGAGTGCTAAAAATAATCTAATTTAAAAGAATGCACATGAGCATTTTAATATTTAGGGGTAATGTGAGAAATTAAATCATTATTTATTTCTTAAAATTTGTAAAAGACAGATAAAATAAAATATTTTTTTCCCCTAATACCACAAATAAAGTAAGTTTAACTTGCCATTCCAAAAATAGAATGTAGAGAGGAGTTGATTATGAATGAATCTATGAAAGAAACAGTAACATATGCAGTAATTGATACTAACATAATTATTTTGTCTGTCAAATGACTTTTCAAAATTAGATACACATTTTTTTTAAAATAATGATTTTAAAAAATTAATTTTTTAATAACAGAGACGATAGTGTTCGATTAATATTTTAATAAAAATAATTGTTTAAAATGAATCCCAAAAAAAAAATAAAAAAATACTATACCCGGAGTATATATCTACTTTTGGAATTGAGGGAGTATATATTGCCCAAAACAACTGGCATGTACCTCCACGCTCTTGCAGCTCGCGTGATACTTTTGCTTGACGAGTCTCTACAGGAAATGTCAGCTATGTATCGTTGAATCGAATTGTTGAAATTTCCATCTCCGGGAGTGTGTGTGTGTGTCTCTCTATCAAGAATATATATTAACCAAAAAGAAAGTTGAGAAGTCTCCCCATGTTCTAATTTCAGCCATTTATACATAATAAATTGGCGGTGGTGGTGGTGGTGGTGGTGTTGTTGTTGGAGAGAGAAGTAGAAAATGCTGGAAAACCCTAGCAGCAGCGTTTCATCATCCACAGCCAACATCGCCACCATCAAGCGTTATGCTCCTCCTAATCAAAGGTCCTCACTTTTTTTTTTCTTTTTTTCTTCTTCTCTAATTCTCTCTAATTAGACCTTGATTTGGATTTTTTTTATTTTTGTTTCCATTATTTTTCAAGTGTGGTTATGAATGTTTCTTTCCTTTCGTGCAGGAACCGTTCTCTAGGAAGGCGCAAATCTGGAGGAGGTAATTAGGCTTTTTCATATCTTACCTAGTACTACTGCATAAATATATGTATGTTGTCGAACTTGAAGCAAGTTTGTTCAGTCAAATGAATGTTTCGTAAATTATTATAAAACACAGAACCATATCTAGATACCCCAAAACAAAGGATTTAATTCAATTCTCAACCCCATGTTGCCAAATTGTAATCTTTTCTTTATTTTTGACTGGGGATGCATTTATCATTTCTCTCGACTTGTAGCCGAAAAATGGTATTACCATTTCGCCTTCTTACGTATGTGTGTTGGGGTTCGTTGCTGGATTTTGTTTCCGGTTTTAGCTGTCCTTTGGCAGTTGCATACACTTTGTATTTTGTTTCCTCTAATATTCCATCCTTATTTGTAACGCTAATAGAAAAAGTAACGTCTTTGAAGCATATGGAGGCATGAAAATGGGCTCATCTTAATACTATCTATACATGAGTTCAGTGGCGGAACCAGGACCATATTACAGGGGGTCAAAATCTCTCAGTAAAAAAAAATATTTATTGACGCTTGAACTGCTCCTTTCGGCTATACGACTGAGAGGAGGCAAACTAATGGCTATACCGCTATTATCATCAAAAGCACCATCATCATGCACATTTTCAAGCACTTGTAATACGGAATTCCACGTAAACATAAGACGGATTATAGTTATGTAATGTGACCCCCAACAAGTATCTCTTGGCCGTCTTAAACTCGTTTCTTGATTTTTTTCCTTTATCACTAACTATCTCTCCCTTTTCCAAACACTCTACGATCCTATCATGATCAAGCTGTCTATCTCTCCCTTTTCCAAACATCAATTGATAATCAATTACATTATTTCACAATTCACAATAATTTCATCAATTTAAACATTTCATAATTTAATAGCATAACAATTAACAAACTCTAAATCTCTAATTTAATGACAACATTAAGCACAAAATTCCTTATTTGTTGTATCAATTTTAACTAATGTCAACAATAACCACAAATTCCTAATTTTTAAACTATTTAATTATTCAATAGTTAAAGTATTTAATTGCTCAATAGTTAAACTATTTAATTATCCAACTATCCAAGTAAAGTAAATAGTAATTTAGTAAACCAATTGAATAATGAGCAATTGCAAGCTGAGAGATGTACTGCGAGTAAACCAATTGAATAATGAATTAATGAGTAAACCAACCAGTGTACTGCGAGTGAGTGTGTCTGCGTTACTGTGTACCTTGGTCCTTGCGAGCTGAGAAGCGGTCACGTCGGCGAAGGAGGGAGTGAGCCAGTGAGGGACTGCGGCTGCCGGACTGACTGGTGCAGTGCAGGCTGCGGCTCAATTGCTCAATACAGAGGCGGAACCGCGGAAGCAAGGGGTAAGGGGCAAGGAGGCGACTTGGCGAGGCGACTGGCTAGGGCAGTAGGGTTGCGATCTGCCGTTCGTGGACTCAAATCCATTTGGCCCAATTTTTTTTTTTTAAAGTTACTAAATGAAACGACGTCGTTTCATTTAGTAACTTTTTTTTAAAAAAAAGAGAGCTTGAATCTGCTGCTGCTGTTGTCGCCTGTCGGTGCTCGGCGATAGAGCTTCGTTGCCGCCGGCGATGGAGATGGACAGCTCACAGCTACCAGGGTCAAGAGACACAATTTCGCCTGCTGCTAAGCCTCATGGCCGGAGTTACCAGGGTCAGATGACCCCCCCGACCCCCCCTGCTTCCGCCTCTGCATGAGTTTCGAATTCAAAGTGGATTCTTAATCTATTTCTGTATTCTTTCTAGATTCAAAGCCCAACTGGGAAACCACAGATGAAAAAAAAAAAAGTGAATAGATCTATATTACTTGGGTTAGGTTTTTAATTTAAGCTGCTATATAGCAGAGAACATACGAGATGGAATGCTCTATATAATTTGGTTTACATTCCACTTGTATAATTTGTTTCACTTGTGTAATGTTGTACCATATAGATATTTGAGATTTAAACTCACTTCTTACTCTTGTTAGTTTTGACTTAGTCGTGTAAATGATAACATTAGCTTGTCTTATTTCAGTTTTTGGGTTGTTTTTTTTGATATTGCTTTAAGGGGGTGTGGGAATGACTTATAAGTTGGTCAAATCAACTTATAAGTCGTTTGCTACTATTTGAGTGTTCGGGAATGACTTATTTTTTTACTTATAAGTTGAATTTTAAGTCAAAAAAAATAAGTAACTATTTGTGACTTATTCTAAAATGACTTTGAAATAAGTTAGTTTGACCAAATGTAATGTCTATTTTGCCCCTCTTCTATTTTGTCCTTCTTTTTATTAATGTCCTTTTTAGTAATCTTTACATTATTTTAATTTATAAGTCATTATGTGCCGAACACCTTCATAACTTGTTTTAACTTAATTTCTGACTTATAAGTCAAATTGATGCCGAACACTTTTACTTATAAGTCACAACTTAAAACAACTTATAAGTCAACTTATATTTTAACATATAAGTCATTTAAAATAAGGAGTTCCCGAACAGGTTAGAGCTTCTTGCAGTGGACCCCTATCCCTCCTCTCCAAACTTGAGGGAATGATAGGTGCCACACCATCAGAGGGATTTCTTCCATACTTTGCTTTCACCATTTACTGCTCTTATCCAAATTGACCTACTTCCTCAGCATTTCTCCACAACGTGTCAGACCACATCAAGACGTGGTTGTCTCAACATTCTAACATTTAGAAACCTTTTTAAGAGTTTCTTGATTGTGAAACTCTTTGCATCATTCATCAAACCTGGAGAGTGTAGACAGAAATCATTACATTTTAAGGATCAATAAAGTGAGAGTGAAATTATTTTACCTTCCTAGCCCCTTGGATTGATGCTGCATTTTCCGCCCGACCCTCTTCTCACATCTCTTCACTGCTGAATAGTGAATCCCGATCTGTTTTGGTTTAGACTTTAGAGTCACTCTTCAGATCCATTAACATTCAGATGCTGTTTAAGAATGGGCTTTCCTCCATAAATCTCCTCGGTATCTGTCACTAGTGGTACAATTTACAAGTAGTGCTGGCTGACCTGATTTTTAGATGATTTGTTTGATTTCTTGTTTGAACATCCAGTTAGTGGCAATTGATGCAAAACATCTGTATAACACTCTATAAAGAAAATTTTAACCTATGATCTTGAACTTGTAACCCTGACAGAAATGATAGAAAGTGAAAAGAAGTCTTACCCAACTGGAAATAGGTGAGTATTGCAATGAAAGCTCTGGATGACGAGTGTGTGGCATTTTACTTTCAGATCACAAGTTGTAAGAATAGCAAAAGAACCCTAAAATTTTGGTTTAGTGGTCGTAGCTACATATTGTATATTTTCTACTTTCTGAATCCCGACTATCTTCTAATGTTTAAAGAAGACGGAAGTAAGATAAAAATATGACCCTTCGCCATTTGAGAATGATACCCCCCCCCCCCGGCGTCATTATTTAGGTCATATTTTATCTGGAATCTAGAGTATGGTCTGGAAACTATGAAAAAATTTATTCATCAACAATTAAGCTGCATCCCTGTGGATTTATTCGTGCACATTTGTTGTGCTTCAGTGTGTTTATGTGGGGTAGTTATTATGTGGTATGGTGTAGGAAGCATGACACTTGGTGCTGCATTCAGTTATGAATCACTATATTAATTTAACGATCTTTATGCTGAATAAACTCCACTCGAATAAACTCCACTCTTTCTCTGCAGATAGATTAGATCGTTCAAGCATTTATGCAAATGAAGGAGAGAAGAATCAGGTTGCTGCATCAAGAAGTGTTCCTATTGTAGATTACAGGGATGCAGGCAGCAGCATTCTTGTGAATGAGAATTCTCATGCAAGGTTGATATCTTTGCACGGATGTTGTGGCAGTGAAGCTTTTCAGCTTTTGAATGACCGTAAGTCTCAACTGCAGTACTAGTTAATTATTTGTTAAATGTTCAGTTGAGCATTCATGCGGTATTTGTGTACTTTTCCACCAGTAATATGAATAGAGTAACATGATGACTTTATGACTTAGATTTTAGAATCTAAAGTACGTCTGCAATGTGTGCAGGATGATGAGGATCTTTCGTCGTCCTCAGCTATTATACTATCCTTCTCTTTGAAAAAACATATCTGGTCTAGGCGTTTAGCATGAAAAGCAAAAACTTTATGCTCTAAAGGAGCCCTACTACCCAAGTACAAAACATATGACAACTTGGTGCATTCTAAAATGTTAACAGATACAAGCATGATACTTTCGTGCAAGAGTTGTTTACTGGAGCTGTTCTACCAACGCTTGCTAGAAAATATAAATCGTGATAGTTCATTCCTACTCTTTTTTCTTCTCTTTCTCTTTATACTCTTTGTGCTTTGAAATGTTTTTGATATTCGTCTCTCTGGAATTCCTAACAAATGGAGCACCTTTGGCAAATCGGCTACACTTAACCATTGAGCATATCCATTAGTAAGCCCCACCTCTTTAGCTAATAATATACCATGCTTCTAATCTTGATCTCCATAGCTGTCTGCTTTCACAGTTATTACTGTTGTTTTTGTAACATAAGCAGCTATGACTGCAGCTGTGTCAACCCCCGAAGTACGTGAACCCTGAAGATGGTGTGTAGGACTGAGCCAAATATAAAAAAATCTACAAAATTCCACGAAACCACACCAATGGTTGCGGTTTTATAGTGCAAAAACAGCACGAAATAACATATAATTTTCGGTAAATGATGTCATTCAGCCTGGTTATATAAGTAATTTTCTCACAATTAAATTAATTAGTTAGTTGTAACCCCAATACTCTTGCCTTTCTCCCTCCCTCTTTCTCAGTTACTCGATGACTCCACTCTCAAACCCTAACCTGTCGGCTAGTATTATCAGACCTTACTTTCTCTCCACAAGTCTCCCCCGCCCCCACCCCAAAAAAAAAAAAATTTAAATAAACAAATAAAAATAATCTGTCTCTCACCACAAGAATTGGAGAATACATTAAAACTTTTATAGCAGGAATTCCTAAACGGTAAATTTTAATTATTATTTTTTGGAATTTCTAACTATTAGAGTTTCTTTCCTATTCCGCCTGAAACTTTAACTTGTGCAAGCTCTCCTATTCTCTCTTTTGGAACCACACAACTAAACCACACCAGCATGCAACTGCACTGGTGGTTGTGGTAGCGGCTGGGACAAAATTGCACCAAACCCACTGTGTACACTGCACATTCCTAATAATGGGATTGATACTATTATACCATATATACAAAAAGCTCTAGCATTTGATGGACCAGTAAATTAAAGCCCTTAAATGTAATTCCTATACCTTGACTTGGTCCTTTGGGTCCCTGAATGGTTGCACTGGGGATTTTCACACTGGCCGCTTAGGCTTGTGGAGAAATATATATTTGAACTTTAGAGTAGACATGGAGAAATTTTAGATGTCAAATTGTTCAACAAATCTTTGCTATATTGAAATGAGAAACAAGATTCACGGATAAAAGCCCCAATTACTGGAATTGGTTTGAGTACAGAGTTGGCTGTCACTTGAGTCGCTATCATTGTGTTCTGGTTCCGTAGAAAGTTATGCTTTATTAATGCACTGTCTTGTCAAGCATTTCAGTGAACATTTTTACCTTTTTACAAAACATGTGTTGTTGAACTTGTGTACCGCCATTGGCTTTTATATGAGCTCCGTGATATAGCAAAAGTAAGTTTCGAATTGTGTTTCTATATTTTATTCCCTTCTTTTGGGTACTATTAATAGCATTATTGCATCAGTTATATTTCCTTTTTGTTGCAAGTGAAAGGGAGAGGAAGGAAAAAAATGAGTTCTCTTTCCTAGATGCGCTTCAGTGGAACTGAAAAATCAATCTGTCTGAGATGACTTTTGATTCCACTTTTTCTGGACAACCCATCGTTTTTTTTCAAGTATTTTCTCTGACTACCATTCCTCTTTTTATTTTCTGACACAGGCTGGGCAGCTGCTATGAATGAGTACAATAATCCGTCAATAGATTTAGCTGGTGAGTAAAAGAACATTTTAAACCTCCAAGCGCTTGCTTTTGTAGACTGTTTGGCTATTTACCTTCAGCATTTTCTTAAAAGAACAAATAGATTGAGTCATGGGGTTTTTCTTTTCAGTAGTACTCGTGACACATAAATTCCATAAAGAACATGCATTTTATATTCAAGAACTTGACTGCCTTCTCATGAGTAAGAACCTTTGTTTTCTTTGCTGAAATGGAAAAAGAGATGGAACTTGGATATAATACTAGATAGGATAATTCTTTAATCTCCCTTGTAAAATAATATTTTCATTTGATTTAAGGTGCATAAATAGTACCCTATCTAGAGCATTTCTAAGAATTTCGATGACAAATGAATGTGAAATTGAAATATTAACAACATGATAGACAGTGTTATTTATTCAGTTAGTATTATTTATCTATTTTCCAGAAAGGCCGGTAATGTATTCAGGAATTGGTGCGTCAGCATGGGGGCACTTTAGACTTCCTCATCAGGTAAAAAATAAAATTTTCATTATGATCTGTCTCTCTCTCTCTCTCACTCTCACTCTTACTCTCACTCTCACTCTCACTCACTCACAATTGCTTTTTATGCATTGTCTTCAGTTGATGGCCCAATCAGCCAGTGTTGGATCTTCTTCTGGTTCACAGATGGACTTCTCGAGCGAACTTAAGCGTGCAGTGCAGAATGCAAATGCCAATTCTAACACCTAACTTGCAAATCAGGACTTCACTTGGAAGTTGATGTTTGATGTAACTTATATTATACTTTGACAGCTTGATCAAGAAATTGTTGTATGTTTATGAACTCTGATGGGTGCTTAAATGTGAACTATCTTGCAAGCCCATGTTCACTAAAAACCCAGGGTTGGTATTCTGTGCTTGTGTAGAAAATGTTATAAGCTGAAAGCTGAAAGCTGAAAACCGAACTGTGTATGTTATCTTTGGCTTGATAATTCTTATAAAATATATAATACTAGTTGTTCTCCATATCTTCATCAAAGTTCAGTTTCAATAGAAAGATAATTAAATATCCCCTATATATTTGGAAGGTAGGAGGAATTGATTTTCCAAGAGAAGAAAGTGGATGATAATTTTGTGGGTTTCTTGGTTGAACAGAGGGAGGTGGTGGTGGTGGTCAGCAGAATGCCTTTTGTATCGTCTATGGGAAGAGTAGTGTCTCTTTACATGGGATGGGCTGCCTATAGCTAGGTTGGATTCGAAGTGTGGGTGCAACTCAGTCAACAGTGCAGTAGTGCTTACTTTTAGACTCTACTATACATGAATGTGGATGGAAGGATTGTACATCATTATCATAACCATGCATAAAGTGATACAACAAATGGGTGGGTGATGATTATATGATATTTCAAGCGAAGTGGAGCATGATTATTTGTTCCAGACAGTAGGTTCCAACTTTGGCAACAGGAGCAGAATTAGAAAGGTAAGAAGGAAGTCCATCCGGGAAATGAATGAATAGGTGGAAGAATGGTCTCCTTTAGAAAGGAACCTTAATTACCTTGTAGGTGGATGTGATAATATGGTGGGAAAATGTATGAATGAAAATAGAGGACTATATATATATATATAGCCTGTACGTAGGTTGTCCATCTGAGGTGGTGCATGCTTGGCAGGAGCTTTTGAGGATTTTGGCTTTGCAGGACCAGCTTCTTTGTTTCAGCTGAAGCCATTGAATTGGGGTGACAGAGAGAGAGAGAGAGAAGTGTTTGATTGTTGTAATACTTTTATTTTATGTTTCGAACTGAATAATCAAACATTCTTTTATCTCATCACTTCACCTGCAGGAGCCAGGAGGGAGGGAGGGATGTACTCCACAAACAAGTATTTGCTCCTCATGTCGCACAGTCCCAATACATACACACACACACACACACATATATATATATATATACACACACACACACTGGTTCTTAAGTTAAAAGGGTGGCGCTAAGGTCTAAGAGCCCGATAGGAGAAGGTAGCTTCACAATTTCTAACTCGTCCATCAAACCATTAGATGCGTTGACGCTACCATACACACCCAATCTTGACTATTTATTCATCGGGACCTTAATTAACATATATATATTCAAACCTCTAAAATTACATACAACATTGGTCCTCAAAAGTTATTAGTAAAAAAATAACCCCCCTAAGCTACAAGCATTTGGCCTCAAAAACGAAACAATACGTTCAATAAAAGTCCATCACACTGCTGAAGCTCAAGCACAAAAGTTACTACTTTACTGACATACATGATTTAACATAAATCTGGCTTTAAGCCGGCAAACTATTCTCTGGTACATGAAAATAAAAATCAATACATGCATTCAGTGAAGCTCGCACTGAAGAAACAACCTTTAAAAATAATAAAAAAAAAATAGAAAACATAAAAGCTCTGTCGAGTAGAATGATACTTGAACAGAGTTGTCATATATATAACTAAATTTGAACTTTCTTTAACATATCAACAGTAATTATACGAAAGCAAGTCGAGTTCATATTCGCCAGAAAGACATATATGACCAGCTAGCTCTAATTCTTTCAATTAATCATTGTTTTAGGGAATATATACCTATACTATATATTACCATTAAATATTACTTGCTGTACAAACACTTAGGAAGCGTTTGAGTGCTGAATTTCCTCTGGCTCAGGATTTGATTGTTTGCCCGAGATCAGTCTTCCACGTTGAATTCCCACGGAAGGAGAAGCATCATTAGAATATATTCTCTTGATTAATATTGGCTGCTGCACTCTTCCACACCTTTTCCTCCTTGACCTTTTGAGCCCAGCCACCCACCAAGTCCCAAGACCCAAATGTATATGCTTGTCAAATATTGACTTCTTAAATTTATTTCCCATCTACGTGCCATTGCCAGACAGACAAAAAAACAAAAAGAGGGTAATTAAGATTTTATCAATTAGCAAAATGTAAGACCACATGTACACGTACACAAAATGCAGTTAACCAGCTTAGACCTTACTTACCTGTGTGACTAAAGCATAAAGCGGCAGAGTACTATAACTGCAGAGACATACCCTAAGACATGCACCAAAATAAAACAATTATAAGTAGAATACATTCAAGATACGAGTAAGAAAACAATGGCATGATAATATATATATATATATAGAGAGAGAGAGAGAGAGAGAGAACATCACGTACACAACATTACCAGTATCATTCAAATCCCATAACAATTAATATTATAATCTCCAAATTTCACAAGATTTAACATTTAGTTAAAAACGGATGAATGGTATTACCCTACAATCAGTCGTGGGACTATATATTTGACTTGTCCCATCACGCAGGAGTGAAAGCCATATTGAACCTACAAGCGAGTTAAGCATATAGGTATATATCATTAATAATAACATTCTGCATGCGCTGCAGAGAAATTAAGTACTCCTTGATGAGAATTAAGCCATTAAATAAAGAAATGTCAACTTACTTACCCATATCCAGAAGTAAAATGCGATGTCAAAAGTATTTTGTAAGAGTATGAAGTGTATCAAGAAAAGAACAATCTTGGGTCGACGTAACCAAAAGGGATCATCTGACGGATGTATATGTTTCTCAGCAATCTCATGAGCCAACTGGGATATTATGTGCTCTAGCTTAGTGCCCACAGCAAGTAGTAGCTGAAAAAAATATAATTATATATATGGAAAAGAATAGGAAAAAAAAATCAACTAAAAATAGTTTATGAACTTTTATTGTTCAATTTGAATGAAAAGAATTTCAGCAGGCAATCAAGCATGCATCTAAAACATTTTGAGGAAGCTAGGATCTCAATATACATTACAATGCACATGAGGACCACTTACAAGGAATGGAATGAAAGCTACCCAAAAATAGGAATACCAACCTACCAACAGCAAAAAAAAAACACAAAAACACATTATGTATTACTCTTTAGGTAATACGTATATATAATATTCATATAAATGGCCAAAATCAGAAACAAACCCCCAGCTCCGCAATACACAAACATATAGATGAATAAATAGATAGACAACATGCAGCTAGCATCAGCAACTAATGGAAGTGGCATATATACCATGAATATTCATCAACAAGAAAATGACCACAAATATCCACATATACCACCTGCAACCAATTAAATCAGATATTAATTAACCATGGTTCAAGTCGAAGCAATATATATACATATATATATATATATATCTCTCTGTGTGTGTGTGTGTGTGTGGAAAGATACTATTAGAATTAGCATTAGCTGGCACTTGCCTTATGCCAAGAACTTTCTTAAAATCGTCTTCCAAGGCCCGTATCATGTACTTGTGAAAATCAAACTGCGGGTTTCCCCTGCAATGCTTCTACAGTATATATATATATATATATATATATATATATATATATATGGTCAATATATATACAAATCAAGTATCAACTACAAAGATTTAAACAAAGTACAAAGAAAGAAATAGCAGGTACACATTTGGAAAATCGTAGATATGTATATATATATATATATATATATATATATAATGAAACCAATTAAGTCGGAGTGCTTCATACATAATCCGTTTTAACTGATCCATATATAAAATTGCTTGAGAAAGGAATGCTGAAATGTTCAACAAAAAATGCATTGGGTGATTGATGGCAACTTGCACTTGGGGAAAGATGATGATGGTGATGATGATATATCGATGACGACAACAGTATAACGATAATATTTGGTAAAATTAGAAGCTTACCAGCCAACTCGATCAAAATGGTTGAACATTAATTTACCAATACCCAGAAAACGTCCCCTGATAAAATCATGTTGATGGACATCGGTAATATATCTTTGGCTTCAGAACTGCACATGCAGGAGCAGGAGTGTGTATATTTATTTATACTATAGTTAGAAAGACGAAAATTTCTGGGATATATGAATTAGTTTCATAATATGAAGCGCCTAGCTAGGTAAGTCATTGTCAAATGTAAAAGTTTTGAAGATAAATTAAATGAAACCGTATTAAATTAATGTTTTAAAATTTTTCCAGAAGGACGTTAAGCATACCCCATTGAAACATATATAAATATATATAGCAGCAGCAGGTTTTGATATATATATATATACAACGGCGGAAGCAGGGGGCGGGGGGGCCAATTGCCCCCGGTAAGTTTTTGGGATGCCATAGTCAGCAGGTCTTCTTCTTCTTTTTGGGTCAGTTTTTGTGTTTTTTTTTAGGCTTAGTCCTTTCTCTCTCCATTTATAATTTATTCAATATATAATATTTGTTAATTATTACTTTGTTTTTGTTAGTGGGTAATGGGTTGCAGGGATTGTTAATTGTTACTTTGTTATTTTGTTAATTGTTAAATGTTTTTATTTATTATAGATTATGGATAAACATTTGATTAAGCGACTAAGAACTGTTGATTCTTCTAATAGTCAGTTGTCAAGTTCCGAAGCAAGTGATGGTATAAATAATTCACGTGTAGAGTTCAATCCGAACGATATTGTTAGTGATCCGGGGTTACGTAAATCAATTGAAGACTTTGATATTGTGATTAGAAATCAAGTTCGAAGAGAGTAAGTATTTGATTAGAGGTCTATATCAACCACTTGCCTCTTCTCAGTCGTATAGCCGAAAAAAGTTGTTCAAGCGTAAATAAATAATTTTTTTTACTGAGAGATTTTGCCCCCTGTAATATGATCCTGGTTCCGCCACTGTATATATATATCCAGTAAATTAATTAATTGTTAAGTCCACTTGAGTTGTTTTAATTTAATTACCTTTTTCAGTACTGTCAAAACTCTCTTTTGTGATTGAATCCTCCCAATACTTCCATCGACGTATCTAACATTCATGCATCATGATGAATAAAGCAAGTACAGGCAGGCAACATATATATATATATATATATATATATATATATATATATCAAGTGCGTGCATGCAGTACTTTTTAGAAAATTAATAAGTTAAAAGATGCAGCTAGCTGAGTAGCAGTAAGAAGTTATAAATAATTAGTAATTACCTGTGTACCTCCAAATAAAACAGTGAGACGAGAAAATGTGACATGCACAATGGCTAGCACAAAGATAAAGATATGTAAATGACGCAACGCTTCCAGGGATAACAGCGGGACTTTATCACTGTTCTGAAGGAAGGAAAAAATGAGAAACAATTAATTAGACCATGTGTGTGTGTGTATATACATATATATATATATAAAAATTAATGTGGTTAATTTGAGAAAGTATATAAGGAATTAGATTTTGTAACTAGTACCTTTGCATGCAGCACAGTAACCATCAGTGGTTGATTCGGCGAGCAAGCGCCCAAGATGGGAAATTGTTTCTGGCTTGGCATGAGGAGCTAGGAGTGGAATTTCCCTTTTGGTTTTGGTTTTGATGATAAGGAGCAGGGGGTTAGGTGTTTTGTAATATCCTCTCACACACAAATCTTAACAATCCTGGCTTGGAATTAATACACCCAAAAGTAGTGAAATAAACCCCGGCCAAAAGCATCAACTCTGCATCCAGACGATCCAGTCAAGTTAAATATCCATCATTCATCATCAATACAAAGCAAGCAAGCAAACAAACAAACATTTTGAAAATATCCCTCAATTCCCATATTCCATAAAAGTTATGGGGACCCATTGCGAATTTTTAGTCTTTAAAGTATATCTAGCTCTTTGTTGCATGCTTACGCTAGCTGTCAGAGTTTAGCTAGCTAGCTAGCTTGATCATGACATGATAAATGTGTTAAATACAGTCTAATGGAGTACTCCATTTCCACACCAAGGCGGACTAAGATTTGAGATTAATTTGGGCCAATGGTCAGTGCGCTCCTCTTTATAGTGTGGTTATGTTGGGCTGGTATAGTTCTCGATTTAGTTAAAGTGGATAACACTAGTGATACGTTTGGATTAAAAAAATGAAAGTGAAAATAGAATGACTTGTTTTTATATAAAAAAAAATTGTATTTAATTGTTTCATTAGAATGAGATGAATCATTATCATTCCTCTTAAATTTATTAGTTGGAGAAGGATATGAAATGACTCATTCATTTTAATCAAAATGAAATGAATCATTTCACTCTTCATTATATTATAATATGTAGAAAGGAATACTCAGAGTTTAGGTTTATAATTCCTTCTTAATTTATTTCCTCTCAATTACATTGGTTTATATATACAAGTATAGCAACTTCCTAATTTATGGTTATGAAAATTTCTAATTTACATCAATGTGTACACACTAATTATGGGATAAGATTAACTACAATTATGGCAATCATATCTTATATCATATCTTCTAACACTCCCCCTCAAGTTGGTGTATAGATGTTTTCGCATATCCAACTTGAAACATAATGAATGAAACATTTTATTATTAAGACCCTTAGTCAAAATATTAGTAAGTTGATGCTCTGTTTTGACAAAAGATAAGTAGATAAGACCACTAGTTAACTTTTCTTTAATGAAGTGTGTCAATCTCAATATGTTTCATTTTATCGTGTTGTACCGGATCATTTGCAATACTAATAGTTGTCTTATTATCACAAAATAACTGCATAGGCATTTTAGTTATAACACTCAAATCTTTTAACAAAGTTCGAAGCCACATTAGTTCACATATACCCAATGCGATAACCCGATATTCGACCTCAACACTGGATCTTGCCATCACATATTATTTCTTATTGCGCCATGTAACAAGATTGACCCTAACAAATGAACACTAACCAGATGTAGAACGACAATCCTCTATAGAGCCAGCCCAATCTGAGTCGAAAAATATTTCAACTCTCATATGACCATGTGGTGCAAACAATAAATCTTTTTCAGGGGTAGACTTAAGATATCTCAGAATTCTGTAGACAGTTTCCATGTGACAGTGTCGATGATCATGCATATATTGACTCACTACTCCCACAGCATAAGATATATCAAGTCTAGTATGAGAAAGATATATCAATCGTCCTACCAAATGTTGATGATATCTTTGTTTATCAATTTTAGATCTTGTGTCACCTACTAGATGATGATTAACTTCAATAGGAGAATCAACATGCTTACATCTCAATATGTCAGTTTCTGTTAGAAGATCAAGTACATATTTCCTTTGAGATAAAAAAATCCCACTAGAAGATCTCGCAACTTCAATACCAAGAAAATATTTTAAAGGACCAAGATCTTTGATCTCAAAACTCTTTGGCTAGTCTAGTTTTGAGATTAACCATCTCTTCTTTATTATCCCCTGTCACCACAATGTCATCAACATAAACAATAAGAATGGTAGTCTTACCTTTTATTCGTTTGACAATTGGAGTATGATTTGCTCGACTCTTCTTGTACCAAAATCTTATTATTGTTTTGTGGAATCTACCAAACCAGGCTTTGGGTAATCGCTTCAGACCATACAGAGCCTTTCCACAGCTTACAAACCTTACCTTTGGTGGCAGATGAAGCAAAATCAGGGGGTATTTCCATATATACTTCCTCCTCCAAGTCACCATGAAGAAACACATTTTTTTACACCTAATTACTGAAGATCCCGGGTGAAGTTTGCTGCGTATGAGATTATAGTCCAAACAGAGTTCATTTTCTCCACATGAGCAAATGTTTCATGGTAATCAATCACATGGGTTTAAGTATACCTTTTTGCAACTAATCTGGCTTTGAGTCTCTCAACTGTCCCATCCAGCTTCTATTTAACTGTATACACCTATTTGCAACCAACTGATTTTTCCCCATAAAGAAAAGTCACTAGTTTCCATGTATCATTCTTTTTCGTCCTTATCACTAATCGTTCCCCATAAGGGTTAGTGAAGTGGTGCAGAAATGGTGATCTTATTCTTGCCTCTTCGAATATAAGTCCTTAACTCATGCTCATTTTGTCTAGCACATGACTCATGTAACTCTCCTTGTGTAGATTTATCAAAGACAACAGCAGGAACAATGTTTTTTTTTCTTCTGAAAAATAAGGACCAAGCTTTGATACCATGTAGAAAGAAATACTCATGAGTTAGGTTTATAATTTATTCTTAATTCATTTCCTCTCAATTACATTGATTTATATATATACACAAGTATAACTTCTTAATTTACAGTTATGAAAATCTCTAATTTACATTAATGTGTACACACTAATTATGGGATAAGATTAACTACAATTATGACAATCATATTTTCTAATATAATAGTATTATGGAATTGAGGAGTATAAATTAAATTTTCACTGATACTATTATTTTAGTAGAAAACAAAATAAGGGAGAGTAGTTAATTATGAAACTCGGCAAATAGCTGCTACAGCTTGGTTATTAGTCCGTCCTTCCTCAGAGTCAGGCCTGAGCTCCCAGTCCCACAACAGTGGGAAGCCCAACGAGTGGCTTCTAGCAAAGCTGACGTGGCGTAAATAGACCAATCCAGTGCGGATCAATAAATCCAAGCAATTAAATGCAGGATGATATAGTATAAAAATAAAAAGAAATTTCTTATTTTATTTCGTAATTTATTAGTACTACTAAAATATGAAAGGATGAGTCACGAGAATAATGGTATTATTATTTATACTAATAAAGTATAAATAAATATCACCAATCCATTTTCGGTTCAGTTCGTTGCATTGCAGATTGATTTGTAAAATGCATAGTGAAGTGTGACAGAAAACAGCAGTAATATTAATTTATATATTCCGTCGATTGGCAAAGTAGTATCTTTTTGGTAGTGTATATATATATAAATATATATATATATATATATATATATATATATATATATATATAAATTAGTCTAATAGAGCAGGGAGAGAGATAGCGTTGAATTCGAAGAGGAGGTAGAAAGAAGAAGGAAATGGCGGAAATAGGGTTTTTAGGGATGGGTATTATGGGTAAGGCTATGGCAATGAACTTACTCCGCCATGGCTTTAAGCTCACTGTTTGGAACCGCACTCTCTCTAGGGTATACTACTCTCTCTATTTCTCTCTTTTTATATGTATATATTATGTATGTGTGTGTGTATATATATATATGTTTACGTTTATTCTGTTTTTGTGTATATTGATTGTCGAATGATTGGTGGGTTTTGTGTTGTCATTTTATGTTACTAACTAAGGGTCCGTATGAAAACTGTTTATGTTTTCACTTCTTCGGAATCAGTTGTTATTAACAAACATTTTTTGCATCAGAAAAAATGGTTGGCAGCAAAAAGTGAAAATTCGGAAAATTGCTTCTTCAAATTGGCAACCAGCCATTCCAACTTAACTATATATATCAGATCTTATTAACAACAAAATTTAACAATTTATTATTTTTATTAAATACAATAGAATAAAAATAATGTTTAAACATGGTTACCAAACAGTGTTACTTTGATTTCTATTTTCACTAGGGAAAACAGGTGACAGCCAAAGCACATGGTGACAAAAATAGGAGGAAGAAACATAAAAGTGAATGAACCCCTAAACATTTTAATTCAACAGATAAACATGTTTTTCTTAATTCTTACTATTATGTGAAAGTTAAATTTTGTTTCATATATATCTGGTCTTGCTTCATATAAATATGTTGCATTGTGTCTAGTGTTAAATCTAATACTGTTACATATACTTTTGACCGAAGTTGGATTGTGGAAATTATAAATGAAAGCCAGATAACATGATAATGTTGATGAACATGTTTGTGAGTGGTTCGCAACTAATTGAGATGGATGAATTCCACCGAAGTTTGTGATATATATATATATATATATATATATATATATATATATATTTGTCATTTTGCAAAGGAATAATAAGAGGTGTAGTTGCTTATGTATTATGAGGACCTGATCAAGAGCATAATTTGATCATCTCAAGGTTACCTCCTATCAATTCAATGTCTTCCTTTTTACTTCTTCCTTGGAACATGCATCTGTTACCTGTTTGGAACTTGAACTTCATGAATGAACTAAGTTTTGAGACTATTCAAGTATAATTTTATTAAGTAAATTACAATGCTGGTCTTCATCTCGCCAACGAATCACTTGGTTTCTGATACTCCACATACACACTGAAATTTTCTATCCTGCTCCATGAAAACAGTTCCCTAGGGGAAAATATGTTAAAAATAAGGAATATCAAACCTAACATGTTTGTATGCTGCGAACCCCTTAATTCTAGATAGATAATTTTATCTAATTGATAAAGAAATTTTCAGCTCTTGCATTCTTGGGAGTATTTATTTTAGTATTAACTCCAATTCCAAATGTGATTGTTATATTTGAATACATTGACAATAATGGCACCTGCATTTTTGGTATCTCCCACAAGAAGAGGCACGCTAGAATGCACATACTCACTGGTAACTCTTTTGATATGTGGACTTTCAAGTTTTCTTTTTGTCATACTACTAACATAGCGACATTGAGTCCTGCTATATATGACGACAAATTTATGTCGATAAAAAATGTTGACATATGTGAATACATGGGATAGATAGGAATTAAGAAGGGGCTCAGACACTATTGTTCTATCTTATCTCTTAGAGTTCCACGTTAGTCGCAATCCAACTTCGTCATGAGATTTGTCGACATGTATATATCATTTTCCTAGCGACATACTAGTCTTTTGCATAACATGTTTGCTTGTTTGACTTGTGATACCTCACCGATTTAAGTTCTGTCTATACACTTGCATATCTTGTACTTCAATTCTGGTTAACTAAGACAGAAAATCTGAAGTGCTGATCCACCTTGAACCTGAATGCTGAGTTACTATTTTATACACTTATCGTGGTGTGAATGCAAGGCTGTTATCTTCATAAACTTCTTGCGTTTGTAGTGTGATGAGCTGCTGGAGCATGGCGCTTCTATTGGAGAAACTCCTGGAGCAGTACTAAAGAAGTGCAAGTATACCATTGCAATGTTATCTGATCCTGCCGCAGCTCTCTCGGTTAGTAAAAGAAAGCTTGTTGTTGGAATATTGGTGTCAAACTATCTATGCTAATGCTGTATTGGTTATTGCTTAGGTGGTTTTTGATAAAGATGGTGTTCTTGAGCAAATGTGCAGCGGAAAAGGTTACATTGACATGTCAACAGTTGATGCTGATACATCATCAAGGATTAGTGAGGTTTAAATTTTGCATGCTTGTAATACTGTTTGATTGTGTTTTTCCCTGTGATTTACTTTGGACTAGCAAATTTGAAGGATATGTAAAAGTGAAACCTTATGTTGATTTTAGAAGTCAACATTCATATTCTGGTGAGATAGGGAGCAATGAGTGATTAAGATGGCACCTTTTGTAATTAACTTCACATCCTTTCTTTTGATATCTGAAGGCAATTACATCAAAGGGTGGTCATTTCCTTGAAGCTCCAGTTTCAGGTAGCAAAAAACCTGCTGAAGATGGTCAATTAGTAATCCTTGCTGCTGGGGAGAAGGTAAGTCCACTAACTGTAATGTCTATGTCCATATCTGTGGTTCCTAGGCTTCTATTATGCTGCTAGTTATTAAGGCAAATGTTGAGTTGCTAGAAGGTGAATGTTACAAGTGAGGCGTTATTGGTAGCCTAGGCATTGGTAAGTGTATATCAAATATAGCCAGACATAAATGACTGTATTTATAATTTTAAGACTTGAGTAAATGGTGCCATTGCCTTGTAGTTATAAGTAAGAAGCTGCGGTAAGTTCTCAATTTACCTCAATCAATCATGTTGTTGCACAGAATTACTTCGACAAGAAGTAAGGTTTGAGTCTGACAAGTTTTTCTTTGGGGGAGGGGGTTTTATGGAGGGAAGGTACCTTGACTTAAGGCTTGGCCAAATAATTGTCTTCATGAAGAAACCCCTTTTCGTCCAAAATATAAAGTGCAGTCATCTCAGCTCATCTTACTTGTAATTTGGTAAACATATGATTTCTGAAATCTTTTGTGCATCCTTTTTCTCCTTTTATTTCTCTTCTTATCCACTTCTGGCTAATTTGTTGATGTATTAATAGACTTACATAAATTTACTTAATCATGAGTCATTTATGCCATAACTTAGTTGTCAAATTATTAATGACTTCCAAGTAAATTAGCAAGGTGAAGTTCCCAACTGTAACCCCGTATAGCCAAGACACTGAATAGGATTGTCTCGAAAACAGCAATTTTATTATGCAGATTTTAGTTATGCAATATATGTGTGCATACAAATAAAAAGTCTAAATTATCTTAGTGTCCCATCACTGGCAGGACTAGGTCGTAGAGATATTCTTGCATAATCCCATGATTCCAGTCTGTATTTTTTTTTTAAGTTTTCCTAGAGGATAGTCTACACGGAAAAATCTGTTGGTCTATCTTTCAAATAAATACGAGTATGTTGCTCTCTGTGTGGACTGCATGTATATATATATATATATGTTACTTATTTACTTGATTTATTAATTATTGTTATCCGCTTGTTTGTTATTGCAGTCCTTGTACGAGGAAGCACTTCCTGCTTTTGATGTCATGGGAAAGAAGTCATTTTTCTTGGGGCAGGTTGGAAATGGAGCGAGAATGAAACTTGTTGTCAACATGATTATGGGCAGGTAATGAAAGATTTTTGTGAAGAAAAAAAAAAGAAATGGACAGGAGAGGGATTATATTCAGTTAGGTAGTTTCTCACTTGTTTCCAACGCACGACAAGCAAGATAAGATGCATTGACTAAAGATCATGAAAACAATATGCTAAGTAAAATTAAGTGGTAAATGTATCACCTAAAGGAAAAATGAAACTGTGGTGAATTTATGCTGGAGGCTATTCTTTTGTATATTAATATGTTTCTGTTGTCTGTATAAACTCAGCTGAGAAAAAGATTTCACTTAATTACATGAAGTCAGCTACATCAATCTTGTTATGTTCTACTTTGTTTAGTTTGTTAAAGAACAAGTTGTCATCTCTTTACTATTCTACATCTTATATCCTCTCTTTGCATTGCATTCTCTGCAATATGATCATGTCACTTTTTTCTTATTATCAGCACAGCTAGATCTTCATCGGAATGCAGCGCTCCTTTCTATGTGTTTGAACAACCTAAGATTATTTTCTTCTCATCTTACTTCTACAGGCTCATGAATGTTCACTTCTAATTTTTGATTCCTAATCTTATCTCACATATTTCAACCACATTCACTTTATAAACTTGTTGTTTCTTAGCTGCCCAGCGATACACGTTCATCAAGCATGTTTGGTCTTCTAGCCTTCCTATAGACTTGACTAAACAGTTTTGTGTTGATCACATATCATGGTAGAAGAGTTCTCCACTTAAGCATGCTTTAATCCTATGAGCATGGCTTATCTTGTGGCAGTCCTCAACTATGTTACATGGACTCAGGACACCTAGGATAAAGTATCCTACCTACTCTCCAATTTTTAGGACATTTTTCACTATTTTGGAGTGTAGTATCCACACCCACAACCATGTCGTGGCCTGTGGATACGGTTACTTTTGGATAAATGAAGAGTTTTTGTTACACAGCCTATATATCTACTGTTTTTTCTCAAGGAATAATTGCTTATAATATGTGCTTAGGTTTTTCCTTGTTTCTATAATAGCCTATTCTGAGGTTCAAAATCTTTCCTGGTTTACAAACTTTTGCTCCATACCAAGGCATGGTGATATAATATTAACTAAGAAACAACTTATCCTAATAGTTAAAAATTGAAACTAAGATATACATGTCTTATGTCTCCTATCTCCTATCTCGATGACTAGCAGTTTACAGCATCTACCACAATGTAAGATATAATTTACTTCTCTTTTCTCTTATTTGTTTGTTTTAACTAGAAAGTTACGTCACTTCCTTTGCATGGCCATAGTTTTGTCCAAACTATTGATTTTTTTCAAGTCATCATATCAAACAATGTAAACCAATTGTACGTCAAAAGTACCAACCCAATAGTTGTCATTTGTTCAGTTATCATCTTACTTAGACAGCTAATTGTTTGTGCTCTGGTAATTTGGTTCCTTATATTTGTAGTATGTGGAAGTTTGTAGTACGCTTCAATGTAATGGATGTGGCCCTTAGGGAGATCAAGAGTATGAATATCTTGATGGTTTCATAGCTAAAAGCTTTGGAAACTAGAAAATCACATATCCCCACAGGTAGGTGTCCCATTTGATTTCTTTTGAATTCGGCAGAAACCTCGTCAAAAAGCTTGTATGCTAACTTAACATGATTTGTGGGGACTGTCAAGTTTGACTGATATATATCTGGCATGGTTCTTATATTTACAAATGACATTGTTCTTATAACAATATGATGCAAAAAAGTTGCCAATTTTTGAAGATGTTCAAGAGTTTTTAGGCAAGGGTATTTATGTTGTTTTGCCCCTTACATTAGATAAATGAGGAAGGATTTGCAATCTTTCAATCTAAATTTCTGGCCGACTCTTAATATTGTTTGCTCTTTGCAGTATGATGAATGCATTTTCGGAAGGACTTGTACTGGCTGACAAAAGTGGCCTGAATCCTCAAACCCTTCTTGATGTGTTGGTGAGTTAGCATACAGTAACCTTGTTTAACTTTCAGTAGTCTTGGCCTGACGTTTGGTATTTTCTCTTTCTGGCAGGACCTGGGTGGAATTGCTAATCCAATGTTCAGGGGGAAAGGACCAACTATGATCCAGAACAGTTACTCCCCGGCATTCCCCCTCAAACATCAGCAGAAGGATATGAGGCTTGCCCTTGCCCTAGGAGATGAGAATGCTGTATCAATGCCAGTAGCAGCTGCTGCCAATGAGGTAAATTGTTTGTTCAGGTGTTTAAACACATCAATTGTCATGACTATATGAACCAGATGTGCATGCAGTTAGGGACATTGTACCAGGCTACCAGCTAATGGGACATGGTAAAAAGAACACACCCCAATTACCTGAAGAAAAAAGAACACACCTCATGGTTGTCAAAACAACAAAAATAGTATCAAGTTGAAGTACCTTTCCCCTCTTTCCTTACAGCATTATCCGAAAGTCATGTTGTTAATAGGCATAGGGTTGAGTATCTGCTAGGGAAATAAGCAAAAGACAGGCTAAAGAATGGAGACATGGGTAGTTACTCCTCCCTTCTTGTGATTTTATTTGTAGGTGCTTCACATTAACCTGGTAAACTTGCCTACTACTTATAATAGGAATGTTTTGATCTGCACAGTGAGAACTGTAGTATTTAATTTATAGGCTGATATAAATTTCAATAAACTTTCGGGATCCTTTAAACTAGGCTCCCTAACAATTTCCAAAATTATAATCTTGTCTAGGTAAAACTCCAGTTCGACAAAGTTCAGGAAAAACAATCCTAAAAAGTTTCTAAGATGAAAACTGGAGTCCAAAAAAGAAATTGCTTATTCTCAAAGCCCAGGAGTCAAAATTTCATTAGGAAAATTTAACTGTTTATACATTGATAATTTTTTCCTATACTAAGTACAACTGTTAACGCTTAGCAACAATAGATATTTATCCTGTAAGAGTGGGTTCACAATTGTTCAGCTTTGCAAATTTATTCAGCTTTGATATTTTTGTGGGATAATATGTCATTTAAAAAAAAATTTATGCATCACTTTATAGGTTATCTTAGTATAAGGTTAATATAGTTCAATTAATTAAAAGTTCTTTTAATGGTTTTAGAGAAGATTAGAGTCTAGACACTTGGGTAGTTTGGTATTTGAAATTTGGATTGTAGAGCATTTTGGATATGCAATTTGGTTTTTGGTGGGTTGGAGTTCCTTTGGTTAGGCTTTTGATATTCTTCCCAAATTCATTTTGACAATATAAGTGCACGTTCAGGGTTCCTATTACACAAGCTCAATAGATTAGAAATAGGTTCAATATTTCTACGGAGTAATGATAGACTTGACATAAATTACAACTTTCAATGTAGGCATTCAAGAAGGCCCGAAGTGCAGGATTGGGCGATCTCGACTTCTCCGCTGTGTATGAGATCGTGAAGGTTGCTGAGCGTCCATCCTGATACAATACATCTGCACTAGGCTAGGGCTTGAAGAATATGGCAAACAAAGTTCCTCGGTGATTGCAAAATGAGAAACTTTCCTAGTCAATCTAGCAAGCTCATGCTTGTCATCACTCTGAACTCAAGGACACGGCGGTTTCTGTTTCCCCATTTGCTGTAATGTGTGATGTTCTCAACTTGTGTTGATTCTAAACACTATGTCAAGAAAGAACCTTAATTCAAATAATATTAAGAAACACAAAATCCTTTTGGTTGCATGCACAGTTATGTTTTATAGACGCTTGTATATTTTATCATATACAGTGTGCAACTCTATCAGTCATACAAAATAGTCTCATTTATAAAATTTGTTACTTTTAAGAATATATTTTTTCTTTTATATAGTGTCACATTTTTATGATACTACGATAGCCTCGCTTAGTTTGTTTTTTTAAAAGACATGGACCAAGTCCAACACATTAAATAATTAAATTTTACTTTGATCCATATTTATATTTTAATTATAAAAGAAAGGCTTAAATATAAATTACTATCTTAAACTATGGCCATATTCCACTTCGGTGATCCACCTTTAAAACTTTTCAATTAGATGATTGAACTATTAATTTTTTTCAATTGCGTTCAATTGAGTCTGCCACGTCATAAATTACTGACGTGGCATTCTGACATGACAAATAAGTGCTTATGTGTAAAACTAAAATATATTTTTAATGAGATAAAAGGGTAAAAAAGTAAAATAATAATTAAACTAATACAACTAAAAATTACTCAATTAGAAAATTTACACAATTAAAAAACTTATACAATTATAATAAATTACAAAATTTACACAATTAAAAAGTTTATACAATTAACATCAATAAAACAAATCAAGTAACTAACAAAAACTAAACAAGTTTCACAATTTACTTAAATTAAACAAATTACACAATTACATAAATTAAACAAAACCAGATTAAAAACTTGTACAATAAATTCAATTAAACAAATAAGACAATTAAACAACTGCATCATCACCTCCAGATTCATCCACCAAATCAACTAACATCTTTGCAGCAATCGTCCATTACCATCATCATTTCCCTCCTCATCACTGCTAAATCTTTGCGGAGAGGGTAGGGTGAGAGATAAAATCAAGGATAAAGGAGGAGAGAGAAAACCCAAGAAGAGAAGAAGAGAGAATTCAAGAAACCCACAGAGAGAAAGAGAGAGAGATAAATGGAGAGAGAAGAAGATTAACAGATTCAATACAGGAGGTGGGTGGCCTATAGTTTACCAAATATCTCATCAATTTCACCACTTTACCAAATATGAATCTCTCAATCAGATTGCCACCGATTTGTAAATAGGTCATACACCGCAGCAGATTAAAGCCGCCGCCGGTGGAACCGATCGGCACAGGATCGCCAGCAAACGAGCCAAGACAATTTTATCCAACCATTTTCCATTTCCCGACCGGCGTCGAGCAGCCTGAGCAGCATCGTTGAGTTCTCCTGTGGGCCCAGGGCATCGAGTCCACCGATGCCACAACAGATCAAACCCCAACACAGGTTTAAACCGTCGATTCAGGTAGATGATTTTCATAGCGATTGCGATCCGTCGTCTACTGTGGTGAACGATTGTGACATGGCGTCGTTCCACAAACCCTTTTCGTTCGATCTAAATCTGCCTCCACCGTTGAATGATGATATGGATATGGTGGGAGCTTGGTGTTGGTGGTAGCTATTTGCCGGTAATTGATTTGGATCGTGATGGCGGTTTAGATCCCGGTGGCTCTGATCTTTGTGGTTGTTCTTTGTTAATGGCTACGTTAACTGATTGATCCGACGGAGGATCTCATCTCCATTGTTTTTAATTAGTATTAATGTTTAATATAAAGTGGTTTGACGATTTTGCCCTTTAAATGTGTAATCAAAAATTAAAAAACTCTTTTTTAGTTACACATCAGCTACGCTATGGCCTACCCAGACAACTACGTCAACAATTTATGACGTGGCATACTCAATTAAACGCAATTGAAAAAAATTAATAGTTCAATCATCTAATTGAAAAGTTTTAAAGGTGGATCACCGAAGTGGAATATGGCCTATAGTTTAGGATAGTAAATTATATTTAAGCCTAAAAGAAAATACATGAAAAATAGTAGGGGTTATTATACAATATTTAGAAATTCATGTATTTGATGAAGTTTGAATCGCCATTATTTCATCGATATAATTCACTTTACTCGAGTTCAAAACAAAACAATTGTCTAACAACAACATTTGCTTAACCCAATATGTAATCAAAATTACGATTGATTACTTGTCTCAAGAGAATTAGTTATCGTTGTCAATTTCTGTTTCAAAATCACAATATTATAATATAATTGAGATATTGTCTATAATTTAGTTTATCCCCATGTTTTTAATGCGAGACACAGTAAAAACTTTTTAACATATTAAAAAAACAAAAACACAATAAATAAAATTAAATCAATACCTATGCCTATACGAGACCGAGCATTACTTGTTTATCAAACACAATTTTTTTTTTTCACATATCAAAAAATGTGAAGAACAGAAAAGTAGAAACAAAATAATTACCATTGGCCCCCTAAATTGTTGCTTCAAGTCTTAAAACAAAATCAAAAGAGAATGAATAAACAAAAAATAAAATAAAATGGCTGAAGCAGAAAACAAACATTCCGGGTTTTCATCTAACCAAACAGGCCCTAAGGGTTTTCGGTACTTTCGGAAGGGGTTTTTCTTTGTATTGAGTAATTTGCAAGTACTACAGCTCAGAAACTACTTCTCCAGCTAGCCGCACCGAAGGAAGAAGAAGCGCTTAACTTCTTCTTCTTAATCCAAACTAACAATGGCCACACTCGTTCCTCCGCCATATTCAGCTCCACCGGCGAGTTCAAAGCCGGCGGTGATCGAACCAGAGAAAGTCGATTACATGGACTTGCCTTGCCCCATTCCCTATGAAGAAATCCACCGCGAAGCTCTCAGTTAGTACCCTTCATTAACTATTACAGCATAAAGTTTCTTTCTTTCTTTATTTGTTTTTATCAATTTAGTGTAATTTATTCTTACTGTTCGCTGATGCTATAGTAATGTACTTAATTAGTAAAGTTGTAAAGGTCTTGAAGTATATGGTGGTTATTTGTTACAAATTGAATCTCGTGCTAAACCTAATTTTGAAACCCCAACTACTCCCTAAGTCAGTGATACGTGTTATGAAAATCAGTGCTTTAATCCTTCACATTATATAGTTATATAGATAACCGGTGATATTGTATTGGTGGTTTTGTATAGCAACTAATTTTGTGCGGATCTACCTCAAAAAATACAGAATATAGCATTTGAAATTTATTTGTTACCCCCAAAAGAAAAAGAGAAGTTATGTTTTTTATCTTAATATTTGCCTTTCAAAACAAAATTTTCGTTATGCTTCTCTCACAAAACCTAGTAGAGCAGTCCAAAAAATTTAACATTACACTGGTACAAAGTTTAATATGCAATGCATGGAATGAAGAGATTTGCAAGCTGTATTAGAGATTGTTTATGGGTTTAATAGTCGTATATTTTGTTATGGGGTTTTTACTGCATATATACTCCTTTCATTTTTAATGAGTCTCATCTTCCTTATTTGCGTGTCCCAAAATGAGAGTCCTTTTCTGAAAATAGAATAAAAAAACACATGATAATCCAAAATTTTACGAATCAAAAGTGGTTAAACCTAAAATTCATGTAATATTGTTATTGTCATTTAAATTCAGTGAAGAGATTAAGTGGAAGTGGAATATTTTCTTGAAAATGGATGGTTATTTTCAATGAGAAGTATCAATTTGGGATAGTGGGAGTATTTGATTGCTTGTTGCTAGTGCTGGATTGCCATTAGTAAAGCAACTACCAGCTGGTATATATTGCTACTGACATACTTTTGCATATTTTGTATTTATTACATGATGCTTATGAGGAAGGAAATATGTTTTACTAAGATACTCTGAAGAAGATTCTGCTGCATCTTTGCTAATCTTTTTTATATGATTTGCAGTGTCCTTAAAGCCAGAACTTTTTGAGGGATTGCGATTTGATTTTACCAAAGGACTGAACCAAAAATTCTCACTCAGTCACAGGTATCCAAATCCCTTATGTTGAATTTCTTATGTTTTGCATCATCATCCTCCTTCCCCCCTCGTGATTTCTCTTTTCTTGCTGGTTTTGATGACGATGTCTTCTTAATTCTATTCATCAGTGTGTTCATGGGACCTACCGAAGTCCCTTCGCAATCTGCCGAAACAATTAAAATTCCCACTGCTCACTATGAGTTTGGTGCCAACTATATAGATCCCAAAGTATGCAGTCTATACAAATTTCATAGAATTAATAGTGTCATGTGGACATAATTCTAACTTTTAGAGCATTGATGGGTGTTTCACAGTTGATGCTTATTGGGAGGATATTGACAGACGGTAGGCTAAATGCAAGAGTGAAGTGCGACTTGTCTGACAGTCTCACTATGAAGGCCAATGCTCAGGTAAATGTATGCTAATATGCTTTTTTACCATGATGATTGGTCTAAGGGTTTGGCAGCATATTTAAATCATAGTAATCCAATTGAGTAACATCGTTTTTTTTTCTTTCCCAGCTTACAAGTGAGCCACACATGTCACATGGCATGGTCAATTTTGATTACAAGGTAAATATTATTTGCATTTTAACATCTCGCCATTTTATGAATATTTCATGTACATCACATGTTGGTGAAGTAGTTTACTTGTTTACCTAGTTTCTTTAAATTGTGTTTGTGAGTTTAGAAAGGAGACTAGGAGGGAGAATGAGAGAAATTTGGTGGAGAAACTAAAAGTCATTTGTTTGAGTTTTTTTAGGACAGAAAAGAAAAGAGGGAAATTGCTCCAAAAATTTCTTCCCAAAGTTGAAAAGATTTGGAAGGAAATTGATCAAAGACTTGTATAACATTTGAAATTACCTAAAATATCCTTATAGTGATTTATCGAAGGTAATCTCATTAAAATAGTAATGTACTATTTTAAGTTAACTTTTCTTTCAAAACTCACAAACACAAGGAAAGAAGTTTACTCTCTTTTCTTTTCCCTTATAAATTTTAAATTCCTTTCCTCTCTTTTCTTCTCAAACTCACAAACACAGTGTAAAGGTATCCTTGTAGTTTTTAGTTTGAAACAAATATTGGTCCAATATCTTTACTTGGGTCTTATTTACGCAGGGAAATGACTTTAGGACCCAACTTCAACTCGGGAACGGTGCTTTATTTGGAGCCAGTTACATCCAGGTGAATGAACCTTACATTTCTTTGACTTGAGAAACAAAGTAGAGTTTGGCTGTCCTATTCTGGCAAATAGTCTCTATAATTCAACTTGTATTTTAAAGCTTATAGATTGTTAACCTTGTATAGTTGTAAAATAGGTCCAAGATTTGGGTCCAGGTTAGCCAGATCATGGTATAACTTGCTCTTTGCTCTTGATGTGGAATAAATTTGAACTGTTCCTGCTACCTCCTTTTTCAGTATTGAAACAATTAAGGCCCTTTTCTCCTTTTCTCTTTTAAACTTGTTTGTTTTTACCAGTAGGATGTTTTAAAAGTTAAAAGGCAAACACAACCATTGATCAGCTTAATCATATAAAAGTGTGTTCCAATGTGCCATAATTCACTAGTTAGGGTGCAAATTATCTGGATCATTTGTTTTGGTTTGTGTTAAGCTGGCAACGGGGATTGCTAAAAAATAGGCTATCCCTAATCATGAGTAGAAGTCAAAAAAACACTGGAAAGACATTCTTTTTTCTGCTCCATGTTATTTATTAGATATATTCTATAAGTATTGCCTCTAAACTGGTGGGTTTACAACATTTAATAGAAATCTGCCCTACTCTGTATTATAAAAGAAAATCAAGGAGTTCTGGTTGTATTAAATATCATTTATCATTGTGAAAATAATTTAATTAAAGTGAATTGGTTGGTACATTCAAAATCCCTTCTGTTCTCTTAGAATATAGAGGTGACTGGTTCTTATTAGATGATGTAAAATCACTAGTCTTGTTCTCATACTTTGTGCGTGTGTGTGTATATATATATAACGTTATCCTCACAATAGATCGTGACCGTCTTTCCGTTGATCGAAAGGTTAAATAGAGCCCCGATGGGACATATGTCCAAAATACTCTTTGTAAAAGTCCCTCGTCCGCAGTATTAAACTGCAGACGCTAGGTATGGTCCAAATTTAATTCTTTTTTAGTTTTCTAGGCTCCGCAGTATTAAACTGCGGATGCCAAATAATAAAGATGGGTTCCTTAAAGAGTTACAAAAATGGTCTTATTCCACTTTACGACTAAGACTGACTCTACGACTGCATTGATTTTACTCTACGATTTCATTTATTCATTCTATGATTTCTCCTTCTCACCTTACGATTTTTCTTTACTAAACAGAAACATTTCTCTTTCCTCTTTACTAACAGAAAAAGAAAGTAAAAATCAGATTTTCTATGAACAAGAAAGTGATCGATTCTCGTGCAGAGCAAGCAGGGGGGTTTTCAAATCAAAGAACTTTGCGAATTCGCTGGATAGAAATGCAATGAAGCCATTAATGTAAAGCCAAATTATCATCACCCATTCGAGGAAAGCAAATATCAAGAATTGTGGGAATGCTCCTAAATTTTGTTCAACAAATTTCTCGAATCGCGAAGCCATTAGACATATACAGATCCAAAGAAAACAAAAGCTTGAATTAATCCAAGACTAGAAGAATTATATTTATTTGTTATGATGAAGGGAAAAAAAAGGGTATGTGAATAAAAATGGAAGAGATATAGAAAACTAAAAAAAAATTTTGAATTTGGGCCATACCTAACATCCGCACTTTAATACTACGGATGGAGGAATTTTACAAGGAAGGGTATTTTGGACATCTGTCCCGTACGCAGTATTAAACTGCGGAATACTAAAACTAAACTGTGGACAGGAACTCTTTTTAACCGTTCGATCATCGGATGGACACTCACGATCTGTTGTAAGGATAATCTTAAATTGACAACGTTGTCAATTGATCAGTCTCCATATATATATATATTTGTAAATAAAGATCTTAGGTATTGTGACTAGCTATTCGCAGCACTTTTACCCCATTTTATTAGACAAATTTGACTGTTTTTTTAGCAGTGTGTAAAACGTTTCAACTTTCAAAGCATATTTATACATTTTTTTTGTACATCTTAAATATAATAGAAAATATAACATAACATACTGATGTATTAAGAATATAAATATATTGGAAAATATAACAAATACATATGTTTTAGAAATGTCTTACAATCCATGCCAAAAATTACTTCGCAAAGGTATTTTTTTTGCAGTCACCATCAAATCTCATAAGTCAAAACATTTTAATGCTTTCGCTACGTAGCTTACTTCTTTATGTGAAATTTTATATAGGCACATACATATATGTCTAATTTTCTATTATATGTGCACCTTATATCACAAGTGTTCCCCTTACTAATACGCATATAGTGTTCCAACTAAGCTTTCCAAAGAAGCCTACCCCCCACAACACTGTGTTCCATATCAAGTACTGCTCTCTGCTTCTGTTCCCGCTCCAAGTACCATAATGATTCCCATTCCTGGAATATTGGAGAGTTCATTGGATGAAAGGGGGAAACGATAGGTCTGTATACTGTTACGCTGACAAGTCCTTACCATTGGCCACTGCATAGTAAAGTTACAACTTATGCGTCTACAATTTGGGCAGCTTATTTTGCCAGTTATTTTTTTTTATGGTTGCTAAAAGTAGTCCTATTAGAAAGAAGAAAAGAGTAGAGGATGGTAGTACAAGGAATTAAAGAATTTGGTAATCTTTTTTGAGATTGCAATTTAGTCCTTAGTACCCAAATCATTAAGAAAAAATTTAAAACTTATGTCTGTAACTATAAAGAAACCCATTTTATTATAATGTATTGGATGCAAGGGGAACATTTTTGTTTTGTTTTGTTTTGTTTTTGGGGTGGGGGGTTTGTTTCAAAAAGCTGCTGCACTGTTCCATGTTTTCCATGAGGAATACTTTTGAAACCTTTATTCTATTGCAATTGGCTTTTGTATGCACTTTTGCTATATGTATAGTGGTAGAGCACTTTCTGTATTCTCTCCTTTTGTCCTTATCTTCTCTCATACTAAAGTATCTGAATTAAGTAACATGCAAGTACCTTCTCCCTTCCCGCCTTGAAAATTGCATACTGCTTTTTATCTAAACATATATGCATATTGCTGGCAGAGCGTGACACCACATTTTTCTTTGGGTGGTGAAGTATTCTGGGCTGGTCAGCATCGGAAATCTGGTATTGGTTATGCTGCGCGATACAACACAGATAAGATGGTATTACACTTGAATTCCTGCTATTTCACAAGCTTATGTGTCTTTTATTCCATTATCTTTGATATTCCTGATATTTCTCTAAAAAGCGTTTCAAGACTCATCAACCTGTACAGAATGTGTGAACACTGAAAAATCTCTAGTGTTGTTAAAAGGCTTCAAAGTGTTGGTTTTACCTTTTAAACAGAATTTCTTTAGTGTGTTGCTAACTTTAAAAGCTTATTGTAAATTGTACTGTATCGTATGATACGTATCAATTCGCAACTGACACATGCAATACAATGCTATTTTCGATACATTTGCAACATCGTATTGAATTGCATTCGTGTTGTGTATCATATCGTATGATTTTTTGATAACTATGCATGCAGTATTGTGTAACTTAAATCAAATTCATCATCTTGCCTGCAGGTTGCCACAGGGCAAGTTGCTAGCACTGGAATGGTTGCTTTGAGCTATGTTCAGAAATTATCTGATAAGGTTTAGGACATTTGAGTTGTTTTATGATCAATCTCTATTTGTTACTTATACCCTTTTCCCCCTTGCAGGTTTCTCTAGCATCAGACTTCATGTACAACTACATGTCTAGAGATGTCACTGCAAGCTTTGGTTATGATTACATTCTTCGTCAGGTGACTTCTTGTGCTGTGTAATTTTTGCATGGCTGTATGTGTACAAAAGCATGATGTGTTTGTATTTTTGGTCATATGATCTTGTATCCATGAAATTCAGTATTCGTTTTTAGTAAATGTATCATAAGCAGAAGCTGAAACTGCAATTGTAAATTCAACAATGGTTTTTTGTTTTATTTCTATTTTATTTTTTTATTTAAAGTTCAAGCATTTGATAACTTGTTCGTAATATAGACCAATGCGCCAGACATGGAATCCTTTTGTTATGATTGGATATTTCATGTTTCATAGTTACCTTGAAATCTAATCCATGCGTAGGAATGTAGGATGAGTTCATCACTTCCACCTGATTGCTGTTGAAGGATGTTTCAACTATGAAAAAGATATCATGTGTGAGATTATTTGTCAGTCTCATCTAATGAGTGCTGCATTGAAATGTTACTGTTAGTAGTTACTGAATCCTTATTTGTGTTGAAGAGCTGTAATGTTAAGTTTCTCTGTTTGCGTGCCTTTGAGGTTATGAAAGATGAGGCTAATTCATGCCTCTATTTGTTGAGTAGCTGAATACTAAATTTGGTTTCTTTTCTGATATATAGAGCAGCTTGCTGATATTATTTTCGATCCTTCTTTGAGTTAAAGAGTTGTCGTGTTAAGACTTAAGTCTATTTGTGTCCTGTGAAGTTATGTGAAAGATGAGGCTTACTCTTGTGATGTGCTGTATGCCATCTACCTCTATTTTGTTGATTACCTGAATACATAATTGGTTTTTTTTCCTGATATATAGAGCAGCTTGTTGATATTATTTTGTTGATTACCTGAATACATAATTGGTTTTTATTCTGATCTCTCATCATTCTTATTTTGTTTATTGTCTTTGTTATAGTGTCGTCTTCGAGGGAAGATTGACTCCAATGGCTGCACAGCTGCTTTTCTGGAAGAGCGATTAAATATGGGTCTAAATTTTATTCTTTCTGCAGAGGTTAGTAGCAACATGTGTTGGGCAATATTTTTAATTTTAAGTTTTGCCCTCTGCAACCTCCACGTTGACCACTTAGCAGTTGGATATTATCCAGGTTTCATATTGATCCTGCCCAATTATTTTTAGATGCATTAGAATGACTGAACGACTAGGTAAATGTGGCCCCAAGTATGGTGATTGGAACCAGCGACCTTGAAGAGTACTTGAGGTTATTCCTTAAGGTCTCTGCCATTTCTGCCACCCCTTGGGGTTGGAAAAGTAGGTAGTTTTAATTATGAAGGATAATATAAAGGTCCCTGCAATTGTGCCAAGTGGGCAAACGTGTTCCGTGAAATAATTCCCTACCAACAATGAAGGGAAAATTAGAAAGTTGCTGCAGTTGTGACAACTATAGCTGTGACAGTGCAGGTTTCTTGGTGCTAATTGTGCCCGAATGGTTCGGATGGATTTAAAGGAACATGGAAAAAGATAATTATTTAAAGGCTTAAATATAAATTACTACCCTAAACTATAGGCCATATTCCACTTCGGTGATCCACCTTTAAAGTTTTTCAATTAGATGATTGAACTATTAATTTTTTTCAAGTGCGTTCAATTGAGTCTGTCACATCAGAAATTGATGACGTGTCCTCCTGAGTGGGGCCATAGGAAGCTGATGTGTATTTAAATAATAATATTTCCATTATTTTATTAATTTAAATTATTTGGTGAAGGGTAAATTTGGCAAATCATGAAATCAATAGGGAAACAGACCCCCGATTTGAAGCCACTCAGCAAAACAGCCGATAAACACCATGATTTCCGACCATAAGGTCATCAAACTCAGACCATAAAGAACCCCCGGCGAAAAATCCCTAATAATAGTCAAAACATCCCACAACACTGAAAGGAGATGTGAAAACAAAATAAAGCCCAAACCCAACACAAGCACAAGCAGATCAAGCTTCACCAAAATAAATCAAAATTGATTTTACAGATGAACAATAACACAAAAATCAATAAATGGAAAAAGCAAACCAATCATGAACCAGATGAGTGGCCATGGGAATTTCAAAAAAACTCCAAACAAACCCAGATTGTTACAATGGAAGCCCAATCGGACGAACAAAGAAAATCATGGGAAAATTAGGAAACACCAAATCAGCTGAAGACATAAAGAACACAACTAGCCCCGATTCAGGCTGTTAAAAGGGTAGAAACGTAATTTTTTTTTTTTAACAAATTCATCAAACCATCATCATCTTCAATGCACCACCATCCTAGCCGTTCCACCAGATCCATGTGCACTGCCACCCTAGCCGTGCTACCAGATCCATTAACGGTCACAAAAGTGCCTCTAGATCCATTATCAGTCACAAAGGTGAAGGTTTGCAGCCGCCTAAACCATAGCAAACCTTAACCACCATCATCACCTCCCTTAAATACCCCATTATTAGAGAAAAAAGAAAAGAAAGAAATAAGAAAAAGGTGGAGAAGACTCTAAATCAAGCAAACACGACTAGATTTCAACACCAAAATTAGTGGCGCACACTTTTTCTTCTTCCTTTTCCCGATCGGAGATGGGGCTTGTGGCTACCAGTGACTGTTGAACCATAAACTAGGGTTTTAGATTCGCAATTTCTAGCGGCGATGGAACGATGACGACGGTTGTAGGTGGTGGTGCGGCTAGGATTCCACCCTCATCAGGACGCACAAGGAACACAACACAACCCAAATCTGCCTTAGTGACATCTTATTTGGGAAAAGAAAAAGAGATATAAAAGAAGAAGAAGAATCATCATCATCTCCACCACCAAAGAACAATCACAACCATTCTCTTTCTCTCTCCTCTGTAACAATTTTGGAAGGTGAGGAACCCAAATACTTTCTCTTTGTTTTGATGATTCTAGGTTTAAAAATTTTAGATAATGTATTTGATCGACTGTGATGATAAGAGTTTTAAGTTTGAGGTGTAATCTGAACGCTTTAGATTTTAGTATTGTTTTTGTTTTAGTTTTAATGTTTAAATTAACGTAGTTTGACAAATTTGCCCTTTAATAACTAATAAATGTGTAAATGGATATTAAAATATTCTTTTTTTGGTACACATCAGCTGAATGATGGCCTACTCAGACAGCTACGTTATCAATTTCTGACGTGGCATGCTCAATTGAATGCAATTGAAAAAAATTAATAGTTCAATCATCTAATTGAAAAACTTTAAAGGTGGATCATCGAAGTGGAATATGCTTATAGTTTAGGGTAGCAAATTATATTTAAGCCTTATTTAAATTATGAGGGAACAACCTAAGATACTCTCACCAATTCTCTAGAGTATACAACTGCATACCAGTACAAGTATAGAAAATAGATCCATGCTTACTGATTCTGGTCATCCACAAAGGCATGCTTGATCTTAAGATTATGCTTTCAATAGTAGTTTATTTTCCTTTTCTACTCATCTGGTGTTGATTCATTAGATGGTCTACATTACATTACATGTAAAAGAGTTGTGAAATAGCACCAACTCCAAGAACTCTGTAACAGAAAAGCATAATGTTCTAGTTTAATGTTTTGTACTTGGGGAGTTGATATTTAACACGTGCCAAATCTGTGTGTTGCAGATAGATCACAGTAAGAAAGACTACAAGTTTGGTTTTGGTTTGACAGTAGGAGAATAGAAGTCTCCCATCATCATCATGTACACTTGAGTTCCTATTTAAGCTAAGCTGAGCTGTAAGCTGTGCCTGTGATGATGCAAGAAGCTCAGCATGTGTCTGAGTTGATTGTTTTCCTCTAGATGAAGGCGAAGGAAGGATAAATTTTATACTCAGATGAGTGACATTTATTTGTGGGCGCTGCCTGCGGAAACTGTTCTAGCATCCTTAGTAGTTTATTTTTGCATGCAGTATGGAGCTTCAGTGTACGATGACAAGCTGTAAAATTCATTATTACGGAGAGTGAAGTGAATTTTTCATTATCTGTCTGTCTGTGAGATCAAATCTATGACATGAATAAGAAGATATATGTATGAGGGGCCTGTTAACTTGCCGGAGAATTTGTTTTTTATTTTTTGGTTTGGGGTTGGGGGTGGGGGGGGGGGGGCATAACTAATTTTAGTAATTTGATATTCTGATATTCTTTTGGTTATTTATTTATTCGGGCAATTCAATTGATGTCACCTCACCGGCATATAATTATTCTTATTATAATGTAACATTGACATTTTCTGTCTGTCTCTCTAAACTACGGTTCCGCCTCCACCTCCACCCAACCAAAATGGATGGGATGGTGGGGGCATCGTTGCGATTGCACTGAGACATCATCAAATCTTGCTTGATGGGCACAGAACAGAATGGACCCATCAACGTTTGTCTACCTTTGTTTGTGTATTATTATTGTTTTCAATTATTAATATTTTTATTATTCTTTAACTAGGTTACGTAGTAATACTAGTATTTATATTATATTATATAGTGGGGGTGGGGAACGGTGGACAGTCAGCGTAGTGAATAATCATATGGAGATGTTCGAAGTGTAAGATGGATGGATGGATGGATGGATGGATGGATGGATGACTCATATCCTTAACTAATACTAGTACTAGTACTAGGATTAGGATTTATTTCTTCCTCTCTTTTTCCTGTTCCTTACACCTATCACCTATATATATATATAACTCCTCTGCCTTATCCACCCACTCAGACTCTCTCTCTCCCCCTGTTTTTTTTATTTATAAAAAATTATACTTGGGACGTTAACAGACTTACACATAATTTTATAAAAAATTATAGCTCTCATTTATTATTCACATTATCCTGAACCACGATGTGAAGAAGAAATAACTTTTCTCTTCTAATAATAATAATAATATATTCCTGATCAAGCAAAACCCATTTGGTACGGTACCAAATTGATTCCATTCTCTATTATTTTTAAAATCGTTGGTACCACATTCCCAATAAATACCATATGCTTCACCCCCATGTGTTGTTATGATCGAGATGCATGACAAGACACACACACACACACACACATATATATATATATATATATATATATATATATATATATACACACACGGGCAATATGTAGATGTACAGCTGTGCACTACACAGTAGAACTATGACGACGGTTTTTTGGACTATGCCGACGGTAGTATCGTCGGCATAGTCCAAAAAACCGTCGCCATAGTCTACTGTGTAGTACACAACTGTGCACCAACATTTTTTCATATATATATATATATCCTCCCCGTCTCAAAAACTTAATTAAAACCCATGTATGGTAATCGAGTTCCTATTCATAGGTATAGGACGTGTCGGTGTTACTAGCAATTAATTAGTTTTATTTTATCTGGAAACTACACTCTGTCTACACTAGTCACTTTTACTATTCTCTCTCTCTCCCTTCAAAGTTTAGGCTGGTGGTACTGCTACTAATAGTAGTAGTCGCGTGATTTCCTCACGAGAGATCTCTGATCAGGTAATCAACCCCCCTTCTTCTTCTTCTTCTTCGTCGTTTTGTACTAGTATGAATTGGATCTCCTCCCTTTTTCTACATGTCTCTGTTTTGTGTACGTTAATTTATAATATTTGATGGTGGTGCGAGATATAAAAGAAGAAAACTTGATACGTGAAAAAGGGATCAGACCTCTGAAGAACCCATTTCACATTTTAATAAATACTACTGTAAAGGGTTCCTTTGATTTGTTCTTATTTTTAGACATTCTGGACAAGGCTCAAATTTATTAACTTTCTGTATTGGTGCGGAAAACTGACAACATTTGTTAGGGAAATCATCAAGATTTATGCCAAATCTTGCTTAAATACGTGCAAAAATAGAAATCTTGCGAAGAATTACCATAATAATCAGCTTTCTTATACTATACTTGGAATATATAATTTTCTGTAGAGAATTAAAAAGGGTGATTGCTCAATATGCTACTTGATCCCCGTGCAGTATGGATTTCTTTTTAGGGGTTAGATTTGGGAAGATCTGGTGCGGGTGTGGACCTTGTTAATTGCAGTAGAGGTGATGACATACAAGTTGGTGACGATGATTGGAAGTGGCTAACGGGATAGCCGTGGTTACTAAAATAGGTAGGGCTTTGTGGTGTCAATCACTTTGTGGTAACTGGTACTATAAAGTTTTGATTAACCTACTTATTTATGGGTGTATTTTCTTCTATTTTTTTTTGTGGGGTGGAGGGGGGGGGGGAGAGAGACTATCATATATTTTGCATTTGTGCGTATTCACATACGTCCCTATAGAGAAGAACCTACCTCCTAAAACAGAAAGCAATCAGACATTTTCTCAAATGGATAATTTAACTACTACTGAAATCTTCAAGATACGAGGTTATGGTTGAACATAGAATATATCATTACGAAAAGCAGTTTTTATTGTTGTTGCTGTATGAAGAAGAACGGTCAAGTTTTCCATCTTTGTTGAGTCACTTTTAAGTAAAATGTACCGTTGGCCTACCTGATTTTGTTTCTGGAATAGCTGTATGTCTAGGGGCTTGGCAGTACAATTGGAAAGCCAAATCTGCTAGAAATACATTAACTTTTGCATACTGACTAAAAACTGTTTCAGAATAGCTACAATGCAAGGAGGATTTCGAGCAATCCTGTCCCATGGGAGCTTCGTCAAGAATGCAGTTTTGCAGCGAGCTCGTTTGGTGAATCCAGTCATGCAGCCTCTTCTGTTTTCACGCCATGAGTCAGTTTCAGCTGCTCGTATAGAAGAGCATGGTTTTGAAAGCACCACAATTTCGGACATCATGAAAGCCAAAGGAAAAAGTGCCGATGGCTCCTGGCTCTGGTGCACCACAGATGACTCTGTTTATGATGCTGTGAAGTCGGTATGTTATTTGTGCTTGCTTAGTTACCTGATGATACTTCTTACTTTGGGGCCCTGGGCATAATTGCTTTGATTTTCGTATAATTTATTTTTGCACAAAATAGCATTTGTACATGGTATGTTTATATCAATGCATATTTATACATACACAGGCACCAGATATATGCAGTTTTGAAAATTTGACAACAATTTAATGTGATTTATTACCAAATTAAATGGTCACTGCAGATGACTCAGCACAATGTTGGAGCCTTGGTAGTGGTGAGACCTGGGGAGCAAAAGTTAATTGCTGGAATTATCACAGAAAGAGGTAATTGAGAAGTTTTTTATTTACTTTTCATTATCCAAAATATTAGAAAGATAAATGTTGCAATTCTGCACTACGTAGGCAATCTGGTTATACTAGCTAATTAATTGGTCTCTGTTAAGGTACAGTGTTATAGTGGAGGAGTATTTGTTTGGCATCTTGTATTTACCTTAACCTTTGTTATTTGGCTCAAGTTTCTAATCTGGGTGTTGTCAAATATTCTTTCTACATGCATAAATAAGTGGTTTTCAACAGAATTTCCATATAACATCCACTATTTCCAGTTTTTGGTCTTTTTCTGAGTAGGTATACAAGTAGGCATTCTGAAATATGCAGGGTGTACCTTAATGTTGAAGAAAGATGTTATAGACATGCTTTCCTCTTCCTATTGAACTCCATGTTTGGCGTTACGGATATTAAGGACTTTTCCCAAGGGTTGACAATGCTATGAGAGTCCGAGTAATAATTTCCTTATATCATTGGAAAACTATAGATTGCTTTTGTTTCCTCGTATTCTTGCAAAACTAGCAGTTAAAAGCCTGATATGAACTGTGGCATTCAGAAGGTCTTTCACCCAAGCCACTGTTAGAACTTACTCATGAACTTAGCACTATAATGTAGGAGTACTGCCATCTCTGAGGAAGATTGCTATGTATGTCTATCATTGCATATTATGATGCTTGGCTATACATATTTTATACCTGATTATTACTGAGATAAATTTCTAGCGCATTTGAGGCTTCCCTGTTCTAATGATGTTTGAATGATCTTGTTCAGATTATCTGAGGAAAATCATAGTACAGGGAAGATCTTCCAAGTCGACTAAGGTTGGGGACATTATGACTGAAGAGGTATAAATTGTGCCTGCTTTCATAGATAGAGTGATTAAGCTCTTAAGTTTTGCTGCCAATCTCAGATTTTTTCATGTAGTATCCATGTAAACTGCAAATTTTTTACGATACCTGGTTTATGTGGTGGTTACAGAACAAGCTTATCACTGTTTCACCCGACACCAAAGTTCTGAAAGCTATGCAATTAATGACAGGTATCATATCATATGATGTTAACTTCTATTAAATAAATCATTCAAAGTACTGGGTTATTGATGATTTTCTCAGAGGAAGTAAGATAACCTTATATTTGGAATACTCGTGCATTATTGGTTGGCAGATAACCGCATCAGGCACATTCCAGTCGTCGACCACAAGGGAATGATAGGCATGGTATCCATTGGAGATGTGGTTCGTGCTGTGGTGAGCGAGCATCGCGATGAACTGAACCGGTTGAATGCATTTATTCAGGGAGGTTACTAGATGATGATGACAGTGATGGTGATAAAAGTTGCTGCTAAGTTGCTTAGATAATACTTGCTGCTTATGAACCAATAAGCTGAGCCTTGTAAATATTGTTTGCTGTTATGATGCTTCTTTCACCGTAGGATGTTTTTCCCTTGAGCAGAATATGAACTCAAAAGACTCCCCGGAGTTAATAATCAGAGCTCTGGAAGATGCTTGGAACTTATCTTATATTGATGCATATTTCTAGCATACCAACTTTATTTTTTTAATCTCGCTTTGATTGATTATAAACTAGATATGAATGATACTTATATGTCAAAATTGCATAGAGAAACGATAATAACTATGCCTAAGTTAGGATTTATAAACTAGATATGAATGATACTTGCATGTCAAAATTGCATAGAGAAACTATAATAACTATGCCTCAAGTTACGACCAAGGTTAACGATGAACACCGATTATTCTTCATCAGCTTGCAAAAGAGAGAGGATATTTCACTGTTCTAAAAATACATGGCTGGTAAAATAATTGATGATTAAAGTTTAATGTATGGTGTGGTTGAGATTGGCATGTAAAAAAAGAAAAAAAAAAGAGGATATTACCATTAAATGGGATGGCAATTTGTCACTAAATCAAACCCCTAACCTTTAAAGTTAGGTAGATAGTTTTGATTAGCGTTGTATTTTAAATTGAATGTCGGAACTTCCAGTTGAAACTTCAATTAGTTTTTGAAAATTTAATTTCTGGCTGATGTGGACCGGTTCAGTTGGTAAACCAACCGGTACGATACTAGTAGTCTAGTCTAGTACAACAATTTCTTGAAGGTGCGGGGTCAGTGCAAGCCACATTTCATCTCAGAACAATTTCAGATATATTAATAAGATTCAAAAGTAGGAGGAGCTTGTATTCTTCCGAATCAAATGAATAAAGGGAAAATTAAAGAGTTAGAGAAGAAACAATCATTTATCTGTTTGACAAACAAGTCCGAAGAAACAATTCATGAATCGAAGTATCAGTATAATGCAACATTCACATCTCTCTTCAACCCTTTGAGAGAGGAGGACAAGGCACACGGAACAAGATTTAAAATGCTTGTTCATAATTAAAATGATGATTTCCAGTTGATCTGTTCCCACAAAAATTCCCAGAAATAAAAAGGTCATGGGGCGCTCAACCAAACGAAGAGCGCCTTCTCATCAATAAAAATAAGACTGTAAACTTGCAAGCACGTTACATTATCCTCAGATATCACTATCCCTATTCTCGATGAAGGTCTCAGAAAGGAATAATAATAACAAATAAAACATAATCACAACAAAATTACAAATTCCAGAATCCTAGGAGGATATGGAAGCAAATTATAATTCTAGCACAATGGTCCAGAGATCAACAAGAACTGAAAATCAGAATTTCACCTGATTAGGGGAAATAGAACACTCTTCATGTAGTAGTGTTTCTTGTTTTCTGTTTGGCTTTTTCAATAAGCGGTCTCAGCTGCTTCTTTTCAGCAAGAATTTTGAGGAAGTTGAACAAAAAGGGTATGTAATTGTGTTTTCGACGAATGTTTTCTGTTCTCCACTTCTTGAATTTTTCCTCCTCCATCAGAATCTTCTCCGTAGCATTCTCAATCCCAGTATTTACTTCTGAAAGAGATTTATTTAGTGCTTCTACATTGCTGTTATCCACCAGTCTCTCCGACTGCAAGGCAGCCAGCTGCTGCAGGAGGCGTTCCCTCCTCCTTTGGAGCTCTTTAAGTTCAGCAGTATACATCTCTTTCCGGTTCTTTATTACAGCCAGGAGGTTGAATCTTATCTCATTTTGGGAATACCTTTCAATGCGCTCCTGAATCACTGGCTGCACCATCTTCAACCAATCGATATCACCTTGACCACCAGAGCACTGTCCAAGGCTGATAGGTCCTTCCTTCAAACCATCAAGCTCATATAACACACCGTCCACAGGTATATAACTTATGAAATGATACACATCATCATCTTTGCCTGCAGCTTTCTGCTCCTCAGGAACAAAGGGCTCAGGTCTTGCAAAACTATTGTGGGCTGTACGAATTGGTTCACTATTATTGATGGCCAACCCTTTAAGCTCAGGTGGAAAGTTCTTTGTAAATTCCTTCAATTTTGACAACTCAGGGCCAATATCAACATCCGGGCAGTTCATGAGAATAGAGAGAATAGCTTGGGTTGCACACGCATTATTGATAACCTGCAAGGACACCAGAGCAACAACATTACAAGGGTCCACTTTGCTGTCCATCAGTGTACTAATTCTAGCAAACTTACCTGGCTAGCAAAAAACAGGTTTGGATTTGGATCCTTGATTACAAGACGGTCATCCTTCTCACCAGCACGCCATTTAAATAGGAATATTAAACCATACACTGGTCTGTGCACTAGGAAATTAGTTGTTGGCGGAATGTGTGACATGTACCAACCATGTGTACATGTATTAAAAGTTAAGTAATCTATTCTATGCATACAAAACCTGAAATCGAGTTAATAGGATGAAACAATTTACCTAAGACTATTCAGCGAATCAAGATCCAATGAATATAATTCCTCAACCTGCTTGAGCATTAAACAGTATACATTCAGAAAAAGCCAAACCACCAAGTATTCAAAATGAACTTGAATCAAAATTATAAGGCCCAGGAGCCAAATCCAGGTTGGTCAAGACTTGGCCATTTCATCAACATGCTGGATAACGCTTGCAGTTTGCTAAATAGCAGTCCTGAAAAAACCTATTAGTGCACCATTTTATCAGTTTGCGAGGGTGCAGAAATTAATTTCTTTGATATCAAGGGTTAACACAACACATCAAATGGCTTGAAAATTTTATTGCTCGAATATGAGTTTTGGAAGGTATTGTGAAACCCATGACATAGTAATAAAAACTAGGAAGTTTTATGCCTAGCAGTCAGTATACCCCAATCAAACAACACTGCTAAGGGCATACTTATGGGATCGAAACAAAATATAAAATAAATGACTCTCGTCCTTCTCACTCTTTTTCTCTCTTGACAGCCATGTCTGGATAACGAATTTGCGGAGCCTATAAATCTTATCTGTTCAAGTGACTGAACCAGACCAAAGAAAAATCCCCAACAATGACTCAGGAAACTAACCAAAAAGGTTCGGACACATATTTTCACATGTCGAACAAGACAGTACCACGTCATAAAACAAATTAAAAAGAAATTATAAACCCAATATAACTATAAAAAGGTTATTTATAGTCCTTGTTAATGCCATATTACAGAAAACCAGGTGATACACAACATGACAAAAATTTAGGAACGTATTGAAAAAATAAGAACATGTCACGTGTGTGTGGGTCTACATATACATATATATACCTATGTACATAATATAAGTATTTAATATACAAATCAGAAGCAATACCTGCACGCCTTTGACTTGCATCTGTTGTATGAGTTCAGTAAAAACACCTGTTATACCCCAATAATATCAACAAGTACCAACTTTTAAGGCCATTAACATAGGATGCATGTATATAAATAGATTACAAATACAGTCGATAAATGGGTAGAAATATAAAGCAAGTATAAGAACTAAATGGAAGTATGAAACAAGGTTAGTATGATATAATCCTCTATGAAACACTAAGAAACATTTTGTCCACCCCAAGTTCCTTTTGGTTGCCTCACTGGATGTCAATACAGATAAAGAGTTTATTTTCAGGGAGAATCATGACAAGACAAATTTTTGCTTCTATAAGTTATACGATGAAATCCATGTAATAAAAAAAATAGTTTACTCACTAGCGTCACTGCAATGGGGAATCTGTTAGGCTAAGTATGTTAAAACATCTCCGTGTCTAGCTAGAAGTTAACTTCTCAAGTTTTTCATTCACAAAATTGGCAAAGGGTTATCTTGTCTGACTGGATGTCAACACAGATAAAGAGATTATTTTGAGGGAGCATCAGGATAAGGAATTTTTTGTTTCTATAAGTAAGACGATGAGATTCATGTAGTAAAAAAGATAGTCTAGTCACTAGTGGCACTGCAGTGCGGAATCAGTTAGAGTAGAGCTAAGTATGTAAAAAGATTTCCCCATCTAGCTACAAGTTAACTTCTCAAGTTTTCCAATCCCAAAGTTGGCAAAGACATGAACAAATTACAGAATGCAAAGTTCCTGAAAAAGCTCTAACACAAAAGACCATGACAGACAGTTGATTCTCTAATGCAAATGACACTGCCTAAAAGAAAAGCTTCAATTACAAAAGCACAACACGAAATGCATTCACTACAGCAAATGAGCTGAAACATTAACTTGTTCTGATTAAAATTACCCATGTGCAATTCATTTTTTATTTTTTTGATCCTACAAGTGAAAAGTTACTGAGAAAACTAAGATCTCTTTTCTTCCCCTAAGAATGCAGTCACCAAAAAGGGTTGTCACATTTCTTTCTTTGCCTTTCCTTTCTCTTCACTTCCCAATCTACATAATCAATTTCCTTTCCCTCATAATATTCCAAGGACTGTAATGCAATAAAATTATTTGAAGGTAGAAGTTATGTTAATTGAATAAATAAAATAACATGATCATCTTAAGAAAAGAAATAATTCATGATCATTCTATTTTGAAACATGTCACAAAAAATTTGTTTCATAACTCAACACATAAATGTTAAACAGCATACCAGGATCAGACTCAATAGTGCACCAAGACATGCTGGGAAATTTAAATGCTGCAACAAAATAATGAGTTCATTATTAGTACAAGTTAAATACTTAAAATAGCTATACAAAAAAATAAAAAAATAAAAAAATCTTATAATAACAATAATATCCCAAACTCAAAACTTATATGACTATAACTGAGTCCCAAGGTAAACTGCATATATTTTACTTGAGAACAAGGAAAGCGGATTATCAATTCCCATAGTAGAGTCATATGTTCATTAAATCTTCTACCGGGAAGAAATATATTCATAGAATAAATGCTATACCTATAAAGCTAAGTTAAAGATATACAACACATATAGATGGTATATCAATCACAGTTTTTTGTAATTACTAAAAATTACTCAAAAAGTCTTTTTATTTTCCTCTGCCAAATTAATGTGGTATTAATGCGAGTTTTTGTTCCAAGTTATGTGGATGATGGCTGAAGGATCAATAATACTTGGATTCATTTTACATATATTATTTTGCTGTTTCAGTGATTTTATGCTTGATACTAAATTGTTCTTTCTCCCAAAACACCAATTCACCAGATAATCACCACTCAACCTGCATGCTTCCGCATAGATAACCAACAGTGTGACTCCCAGAAGTTGCTATATATAAAATAAACACATTCAAAAGAAAGATACATGAGTATCCATTATCAAATTAAACTTCAATCAGTAATAACATATAAAGACAAACACCATTAAACCCAAATTGCTCCAACCCCTAGTAGCCCAAACCCAAATCTCAGTTCAATAATCAACAAATCAATTAGTCAAAATCCATTCTTTACAATTTTTCAGCTACAACAGTACCACTAACAGTAATAATAACAATAAACCATTCCAGTAATAAAACAAAACATTAAGTAACGGTATATCGCTATATTCAGAGAAACATAAATTCAAATTAACCCAATAGACTATAAATTGGACCAAAAAATACAATCATTTTGCCATACATATGGAATATACAAGTGCATAAACAAAGGTACATACAGAACAGCATGTATACGATTAGATTAGGAGGTTGGAAGAAGCAAAAGTACCAGATTAGGGCTTGGGTGGGTTGGGAGAATGAAAGGTTAGGGGTGTAGTCGGTCGGTCGGTCGGTCGGGGTCGGGGTCTAGCTTCTCTTTGGTTTTGTTGTTTCTTCTCACTTACCAGACCGCAAGGGAAGGGAAGAGACAACTTTCAACCGTGTGCATCTATCTATCTATCTAATGGCTAAATTAGTCTTTACAACACATTTTTTATTTTTTATTTTTATTTTTATTTTTTGATAATCGTATTCTTAATTTCTTAGTACTACTATTTGTATTTGTAGAGCCTCTAAAATGAAACAAACAGATCGGACTTAGAGCCTGTTCGGCACCTACTTATAAATAGTTTAAGCAAAAAAGGTGTTCGGGAACGACTTTTTTATTTATTTATAAGTCGAAAAAAAAGTCAAAAAAAATAAGTAACATTTAGTTACTTAAAAAAAATGACTTATAAGTCATTTTTTTTAAGTTGGTCAACGATTATGAAATGACAAAAATGCCCTCTTTTATTTTTAATGTTCTTCTTATTGAAGGACATTTTAGTAATCTTCTTATTTTATTTTAATTTATAAGTCATTATTAGCCGAACACATCCACAATTATTACTTATAATTCCTGACTTATAAGTAAAAATAATATCAAACACTATTACTTATAAATCTACTAAAATTTTAACTTTAAGTCAAAAAAAATAAGTCATTCCCGAAGAGCCCCTAATAAATATACGAATGATTCAAATATGAATCAAACTCTCTCTCTCTTAAAGCTCTCTCTCTCTCTCAAAGTAGTAAGCAGTAAGAAACAGTCCAAATTCTGGAATATATATATATATATATATATATATATATATATACACACACACACATACACACACACACACACTCTTCTTCTATGATAATCACACTCTCTAATCCGCCCGCTGTTTTCTTCTTTTTGTTTGTTTGTTTGTTTGTCTTTTGAAAAGAAAACTAGTCACTCACTCTTTGCTTGCTATTTCCTGCTGTTTAACATTTTGCTTCCTCTCTCTCTCTGTTTTCACAACCAACGAAACGCCCTGGTAGGATTTTTTTTCTTTAATTTCTTTTTGATCATGTGCCCTACTTCACTTCACCTGTATGTATGTATGTTGTCTGTTTTTAATCAGCGAAATCTGGCGTCTAATTGCCTTATTTTAGACCTGTTTACTGCAGCTTGGGTTGAGATTAGAATGAATTTTCCAGTTGGTTTTATCTCTACATCCGCCGCTGGTGGTTATGGTAATCCCATCCCCACCAAAGAGTTAGGTTGGCTGTTGTCTGTCTTTGCCGGCATTCTTATGTGCAAAATTGTAAGTCCTAAACTAAATTAATACTCATTACAACAATGCTACTCCCTCCCCTCCGTCACTCAGGAGTGACTGTCCTACTTATATTTGTTTGTTGCCATCCCACCATTATGTTAGTCTTGTACATGCTGAAAATGTGCAAAGCACTTACCATAATTTAGAGGCCATGTCATCGTATTCATCAATGTACTACACTGATAAGTGGGGAATGTTATGATTGCCAGCACATGTGAAGAGATAAATCAATTAAGTACATAGACTGTTCTTCTGATTTTTAATCATTCCTACTCTTCGTTTAAATGACAACTCCCTTTGCTCTCTAGGCATGATTCGGTTTGTTTCTCTTCTCTTCGTCCAATATTAGAATTAGATTCCTGTCAATTGAATCATAATGAAAGAGATCGCTGGCTGTTGTTGAATGCATGTAGATGCAAACACCAATTGTTGGGTGCATGGGCAATATTGAGCCTGGCTTGCTTCTAGTTTGAATAACATAACTAATTAAGACTCTATATATACATCTCTTTTATTGTTTATTCTTTTTTAGAACAAGAGAAAGCATAAAATCAAAATTTCCACTATTATGGGATATTTTCATGAAATTGTTGGGAGGGGTTCCGGGGAAACGGTTTTCCTGTTTTGGGCCATAGAAATACATAATGAATATTTTGTATTGTTATGATTCATTTGATTTGATCATATATAATACATTCTAAAGTGGGGTTCAATTTTGCTTTTGAAGGTTTATGAATCAACAGGTGTAGTTAGCCTTTCATTGTTTAAGGGATACTCCAAACTCAACAATGCACAGAAACTTGAATGGAACAACCGGTAATTTTATTTTATATGTTAGTAATAATAATAATAATAATAATACCTGTTTTTAAATCATATTGTCCTCAGTTGATATTATTTGTTTCAATATCTTATATAATGCTAACTTTTGCTATCCAGGGGTTTTTCTACTTTCCATGCACTCATTGTGGCAGTTGCTTCTGTTTATATCTTGCTTGTATCAGATCTTTTTGACGAGGGTTCTCAGATTGGCTTAATCACGTATAGGACGTCTACTTTTTCCGATACAATCCTAGGGGTGCGTTGTTTCCACAAACATCATTGAAGTTGTTTTTTTCTTCAGAATTTATGGCTCTTTGGTTAATTGAATTGGCTTGTTCTCATTCAGCTGAATCAGTATCCTAGAACTAGAGGGTTGGATAATATGGTCTGGCATAATGATATGACTGTTGAAGTTTGATGAATGTTAAGCTAAGAAGTGATTTTATATGAGGAAAAGTTGTTATTAGTTATTTTTGTCATAATTCAAGAATTTTTCCTATTACAAAAAAAATAAAAATAACTGGCATTTTCCTCCATGCTAGGGCATCCTGGAAGACATTGGTTCTTACTTCTTAATGACATTATTGGCACCAGATCCACATATTTTTATGTGGTCCGAGTTTTAACCGAATAATTTTGGTTTAGTTAAGTAATATATTGCAAATGTTGTGGTCTATCAAAGTTTGTTAAGTGGGAGATCAATGTATTAAACAATTAAAGAGTGAGAGTTCTAGAAATCCGTATGGCTTGGAGATCACAATCAGAAAACTTCTGTGATTCTATTACCTCTTTGATTTATTTTGAAAGATGAGATCTAGTGGATGATATCTATTTTATCCTTTGCATTTTTTGGGGGTTTCTGTACGACTCAATTAGATAAAAAATAATCTGATTTTCTTAGGCTTAACTGGTATTTAATTTACTAGAGTAATATCCTCCACACTACTTCTCCAGGATTATTCACTTCTTGTTCTTTTTCTTGATGTTGATACAGATATCCCTTGGTTATTTTTTGTCAGACTTGGCAATGATTCTTTGGAGCTTTCCAGCTTTAGGTGGTTTGGAATATGTAAGTACAATGATACATGCTGGATGTCAGGATATTTTAGACTGACGCTCAACTGGATCAGTTGAATGTTTGTTTCAAGTTTTCGGTTTCATTACAATACCTCAACAGGCGTATCAAATCATTTTGGGCTACAGTCGTTGTGGATTCTTGTTGACTGCTTTATAATATTGTTCATTTCATTCTTCTTTCATAGTTATTGCACCATGGACTCTCTATGTTTTCGATTTTCCAATCCCTTGTAAGTGGTCAAGCGCATTTTTACATACTAATGGTTCTCTTTACCGAGAGCACAACTCCCTTCGTGAACTTAAGATGGTAAAAATTGCTTCCAGAAATTTCTTTCATTTTTAATGATTCAACTTCGGTTGATCTCTCTAAATACATATGCAGGTATCTTGACGTTGCTGGTCAGAAGAAATCTAACCTTTACACCTGCAATGGTGTTGCATTGTTCCTGGGGTGGTTGGTACAGTCTCCTAACCTGTCTCTCTCGCTCTCTCTCTCTCTCTCTTTCTCTCTCTCTCCTCTCCTATCTGCTAGGATTTCAAAAAATCTATATGGTAGGCTGCATATTGTGTACTTATTTTTAGAATTTACTGGTGGACACTGATTCTCATCTGCGATAGGAGAGACGATACAGCCTAAGGAACAAAAGTTCCCTTTGGCCTTTGATTGTGCAACTGAATATTTAATTTCTGATACATTTATATTGGATTTAGATTAGGTTGATTTAACTCATCAAGACGTTATGTTTCAATAAACTCCTAAATGTTTTAAAATAGAAAGTAGCAATATACTTAAAAGAAAATATTTAAAAAATCTACCACTCAACCAATTAGTGATCCAGAATTCCAGATATGAGATTGCTAAAGAAGTGTGCATGGATTAAATGTCTCATATTTTAAAGCTGTTTTATGTGTAACATAACAATGTAACATTTTCATATGACAAGGTTTATGATAGTCACTTCCACAATATTTGAGCTATGTCGCTTCATGATATTAGTTTGAGCTAGGAATACCTTTATATCATCTGATGTTTTATTTGCTTTTCTTTTTTTTTTTATATAAAAAAAAAGTTAAATGTTTTCCTTTACCAAATAATTCTGTCTGGAAGCTTATTGGAGTATATACTTTTGGATTCTGTTATCCTTCACCAAGTAATTGAATCATATTTGGTTTCTTGTGTTATTCTTTGGTTTTAAGATGTCACATAAAGTTTTGTGACATGTAGACATCTGATGCCTTCAGGTTTCGAGGATTCTTTTGTTCGTCTTCTTTTTCTACCACATGTTTATCCATTTTGATCAGGTGAGCAAATTGGCCCTGCATAGTTATATTGAAGGCAGACCTTTAAGGACACAGCCTACTTGTTTACATTTCTGCAAGTTGAGTTTCATATTTTGTTAATATTAACATGATCGGACAATATTTCTATTGAATACTTCTTACACATCAATTTGATTATGTATAGCTTTCCCTGAATTGTAGTTTGATGAATGGTCAATTGTCATATAGAGAACCTTTGCAAACATATTGATCTGGTATTGTGTTACTTGATGTGTGTCTATCACTATTGAGATAGATTTGATCCTAGAAAACCCTTTCCATACAATTTTGGTTGCTGGGGAATGTTAAAATACCAAAATGCTGAACCTTGCAATCATTTCGTTTGAAATATGTAGAATTTGCTTTTATAATAAAATAAAAAATTATGTAGAATCCATGTCTTATTTAAACTTTGACCTCTTTCTCAGCCAACTAAATAACAAAGGATAAAGAAATATTTTATGGGCTCTAAAGCGTAATGTACATGACGCAAGGGGTTAACAAAACATGCATGTAATTTTTACAAGGGGTTATCAGAATGAATAATGCTGTGGTGTCAAAACATGGTTACAAAGAAATGGATACAAAATGACTGTCAAAATGTATTTAGTTGATGATTCACCATAAATGGATAGGGCCAATGATTGTATAACCAACCACAAGCGTACAATTGTACGAACTTTTAGTAACAATTCTTTAGTCAACAAAGCATTCTTGTTTCAATACATACATGTTTTTTCTTTGGTTTTTGGCTTACCTGTCCCAGTTCTCCTTTGAGAGGAGTTTCAAAACGAATCAAGAGAAGTAGGAACTTTTCACTTCCAATACAGAGGTTAAGTTGCAAAAGAATAGAAAAAAATTACAACCCGGATCTTAGCAAATCTGTAAGAAGATGGCTGCACACTCCCTACCCCGACTCTCTCTCTCTCATTCACAGAGAAAGAGAGAGATGTATATGTGTGTGCACATAATATATTGATAAATAACGTATATGTACTTGTCGAACAGGGGGATGATTCTTTGCATGTTAACTTTTTCAGGTTAAGCAAGTGTATCCATAATCCATTGGGCTTCTACTGCTTGCTCACAATACCTCCGGTGTTGATGATGATGAATGTGTTTTGGTTCTGGAAAATCACAAAAGGATTGATCAAAACACTCTCCAAGGCAAGACGCAGTGTGTAATAATCTACTGCTGTCATATATGATGTTTGTGCAGTTGAAAACAATTTAGTCTTAGATAGCAATGCGCAATTCTGGACAACCGTAAATTTTACTGTTGGCTCTTTTGGATTTTGAATGACCAGTTTATTGTTGTGAATTGGATAGATAAGAAGTTGATAGAAATGCAGAAATGTTAATCATGGAGAAGTTCTGGTGCCATAACTTCTCAGTGTACCTCACTGACTGTTTGTTCGAGGCTAGAAGTTTGGGCCTCCTCCATCTCTCCTTTATCCCTTTCGAGCTTTCCTTTTCTTTCTTATTGTATTGCATTGAAAATTCTATATTTCTTTAGCTCTTTCCCTCTATTATAAAGAATATAAAGAAGAAAGGAAAGGAAAATGAAATGGAAAATTTACGAACTTTAATTTTTACAAAAAGTTTTTTCCTCCCCATCCTTGGTATGGTATATATACATTCAAAGTATTTTTACACTTAAAAGCTTATCGTCAAATTTAGTCAAGTTAGTTATTATTTTCAGCACAAAAAAAAAGAAAAAAAAGGGACTCAATTGAAATATAAATGCATAAAATAATAATAATAATAATAAATATTGTAGGCCAAATTTTTTAATATAACTTGCCCTATTTCAAAATTAGAAATTTAGATATTATAAATTGACAGATTTTAAAGACTTTTTTCTATATATATATAATAGGGAATGATCCATGTAGTTGCTATGGACCAAAAATTGACATACACCATCTATACCATTGAAAACAAGAAAGAACGGTTATGATTAAAAATTGATAATAGCGGATGGTTAAAAAAACACATATCATCCGCTACTATTACTAATCAGAATAAGGGTTTGATTTTATTAACTAGAATTTAGGGTTTATTAACTCAGGTTGAGAGTATATAAACTAGGATTTAGTGTTTATTAACTAAGGTTTAGAGTTTATTAAAGTGGTGTTTGTTTACCTCTTAATACCTCTTAACAGTTTCACATCTGATTCGGTAAGAGGGTAAAATTATTTGGTAAAATTTTATTTGCCTCTTATCGTCGCTTAATCGATAAAAAAAAGATATAAATCCAAATTATTTAGAGTTACCTCATAATGAAAATTTTAAATCTATAAAATCTCTATAAATATTGTACTACCTCCATCCCAAATTTTAAGATAATTATTGATTTTTAAAAAGTCAATTTGAGATATTTTTTAATTTAAAATTGATATTTTTAAATTTAAAAGTCATTCAGATGTTTTATACTTTTTAGTTACCAAACAGTTTTTTAAGTTCAGATATTATTTCACTAAGATGATCTAACTTATTAAAATATAATAACCATTCAGATCTTAATTATTCAATTTTATCAAACACCACTTAACTCCTTTTTAACTAGAGTTTAAATTTTATTAACCTTATTAACCTCTGGCTAATAAACCCTAAACTCTGGTTAATAACCCTAAACCCTAATTAATAAACTTTTAACCCTTGCTTAAACCCCCCTTAGGCCTAGTTTATAAACTCTAAATCCTAATTAATAAACTTAAACTCTACTTAATAAAATCAAACCCTTATTCTGATTAACTTTGCTGATTCGGATTATATTTAGTTGTCCAACATGATGCCTCTACTTGACTTTTTCAGTTGTTTGCACAAAGATTGATGCTGAACAGTTTTGTATCCATTCTAAGAAATTGTTATACTTGAGGGAAGAGGCATAATTTATCGTCCCAGAAGATAGCATGGTTCAAGTTCACCATGCATGCATTGAAGATATGTAAGCATGCATATTCTTCATCTGTCTGAAATCGCACAAATTACAGGAACTGATGCAGTTTTTCACGTATATCAGCACCAAACAACTCTCACCCCAAATGCACAACCGCAACAAGCTGCATATTAACACAGCTCTTAAAATTGCGGAAGCAATATTGATTTCTGATATATACTGAATCTAAAGAGCTGTTCTCAGACAGCCAATGCATCTCAAGTTACATAAGCTTATAGGTGTCTTTCTTTTTAAATATCAGGAACTCACTTTCAAGACAGCTCAACAGATGAACTACAGACTCTTCTGTCGATCCATTGAAGTGCTCCAAAATATCTGATAGAGAAACCTGCATATAATCCACATTAGTGTTTCATCTCCTTTCCTACTTCACATGTATCTACACCTCAAAAAACCAGGAAAAAAAAAAAAACAGACATGTCATTATGCTTATATTAGATATTGGAGCCTTAGCAGGTCAATCTCACCCCATTTTCAAATTTCCCAAGCCAATCTGTCATGGAATTTTCTGTTGCCTCCAGCACAGTTGAACTTTCCTGAGGATCAACTTTTTGGCGTTTCCTTGAGGAATGTAGATCATCAGAGTCTATGGTTTCAGTATCTGTTCCGTTTTCTTTCTCTAAAGAAAGATGGTCAACCTTACTACCCAAAGGTTTCTCAGGTTCACAGAATTCCCCCTCTACATAATGTATGATATTAATTTTTTCGGGTTGTTCTGCTGTCGGATTCGAGCGTTCATCAGCTTCATAGCCAGGTTGGTTATTGGGTGCAAACACGTCTTCTGACATCCCCAGATCTTGCATTGTCAGAACAGTTTTGATCTGGGTATAACTTACCTAGTATCATTTAGAAAATATTTAACTTCTAGAAAACTGAGAATCCATACAGAATTCAAGTCTAGCGCAGAAGACAATAAAGTTCTAGTTTAATTGCATTTCTGCAGTTTAAGCTCACCTCTTCAGGTAGTTCATCTTTGATTGGTTTCAACTTGTCTTTTGAGCCAACTTTTGAGATAGCCACTTGAATATCTATATACATCTCTCGGTTTAATCCAATCTCCTCGGAAAATCTGGTCCAGTCAATAGTGCATCCCGCTAAGGCAGCATCAAGGATATAACCAAGGACAGTTTGTTCCTTTATTGGGGCTGATCTACCAGGGAAATTCTACCAAGTAATAAATAAGTATGCAGACCGAGTATGAGGTTAGACAGTCATTAATTGAAAATCTTTTCTTTCTGATTCAATAAGCAATAACTGAATGCACTTACAGCAATCTTCTGAATTGATAGACCATCCTCTTGCCACATTTTCCAAGCCTGAAACTTAGCTGGCATCAATTCTTTTGAATGATTTGGTACTGTATAAACCTTTTGGCTAGTAACAGCTTGTAGGTTTGCAAGCCCATCTAGAGAAAGGTCTAGGCCTTCAGATAGATGTCTAATAGTTTGCAGAATATGATCTCCATACATTGCCAAAAGGTGCTGCAACATCACTGAAGCTTTAGCTTTATATATAGACTTCACAAGTAAAAAATATAAAAATATTTTCAACTAAAGAGATGATAGAAGAATAACTACTGAATCAGCATGTAGATTTCTAGTCAGACAATTCAACCAATGCTTATCATGTTGGGGTGGTTGGTAAAGGTGACTTGTCTAAAGTATTATTCAACTGTGACCATGAATAAGGAAACCTAAAATCCCCTTTTACCTTTCAGATTTATTGTAAGAGGTCAGTATCTAACAACTGAAGTCTCAGAATTGATGGTGCCAAGAACCAAGATACAAGCAAACGAATACTGAGGAATTAAAATTTTCTTTCTTTAGTAAATGAAGAAAAGGAAGAAGTATAAATATAACCTGAAAATGCTACATCAGCAATTGATAAATACTAAAACAAAAGGTTTTGCATAGAAATAGTACATGTAGAATGTTGCATACCCAAAGGAAAGACAAGGTATCACTTGTTCATATGCTAAGAATCATATATTTAGCATTGCAGAACTAACAATAATCTTGTTCTACTTATAGTATAAACTACGGACAAGTAAGGATACACTGTCAACAGTGCAAAGCAAAATTATGAGGTACACGATCACCATCTCAAACACTGTAACATACCTGGTTGACACCGTCAATGTTTGCTAGCCTTGCTTTAGTAGATGGCCTCGTTAATACAATCTTTTTTAGTGTTTGATCACCACATATGGCGTATCTGCATAATGAAATGTATTCAACAAACAGAAGTAAATTGTGTGTTCTATGAATGCGGTTGCTTTCAAAGAAGTTTTTGTAAACTGAAACTAGAATATGTAGATTTTTTTTTTGGTGCAAAGGAGGCCAACAGGCCAATACTAGAATATGTAGTTAATAAGAACAAAAAACTCACGGAGCAATTCCAGCGGTTCTGGCAAGTTTCATTCTTTCTTCTAAAAGCATTTTAAAGAGTTCTACCTCAGCCTAACCAGGAAAATGGTTACAAAATCAGAAGAAAAGTTTAACGTAGAATTCACCAAATTGCTAACAAAAGGAACTGAAAGATAAACACATGGAAGCAGGATAATCCCCCAGGTTACAAAATAGTCTGAATTCTGAAAAAAGGTTTCTATATATTAAGCTTTAGGTAATTAAAGTCCTTCCACAAGTTCACTTCGCATGGAAATTGTGAAAACGGAGAAAGAAATATAAGCGGCCCCAAAAGTTAAAAATGCTTCTGGTTAACGATTAGTGCACAACAACTCAGTACAAGTCATGGGAAGAGTTGTATAGCGTATCATTAAGAGTGAAGCTGATATTTCCACTCAAGAGATGCAACTTCCAAGGCCTTGAAGGGAAGGGCGCACCTTAGCAACCAAAAAATTATATCACAAGCACTACCATACAGAAACTAAAATCACCTTTTCAAGATGATCCTTTGGTAGACGTTAACACACATAGAAGTCTAGTTAGTTTGTCGACATAAATATAATAGGCTCATTGTAATATGTAAACATATTTTCTCAAGCATCTAAACCAAAATAATTGGCAATGCATGGAGTAACTCACTTAGTATATATATATATATATATATATATATATATATATATATATACAAGTTTCTTGTCTGATGAGGGACGTAATATTCTTAACGCAGCCCCTCATGCGAGGAGTTACTTGAACTAAACATGTTGACAAATATGGAATACGTGTAGCCGTTTCATTTCGACACAGATCAACCTACCATTTTGTTGAAACATTCAACCCAGAAACAACTGGATACGAATGGATAAGTCACGGGTATGACAAATCCAATTTTAAGACATTACTTCATCCATTACAGGGTATTCTCAAAACACACACATACATTATACACAAGATATATACAATAAAAGCCCCATTCGAGAAAGGTTTTTAGTCAAAATAGTGAATAACTATATTAAATTATATCATTTTTTCCAGTTAATATCATAAAATATACAAGAAAGTGTGGTTCTGGTGTCAAAAAGTCCTATGAAACTCCTACAAAATGATCATCAACCTCTGGACACCATTGTTAGAGATTACTGAAACTTTATTTTCTTAACAAACATGAAACAAAACACCATCCCAACTCACTTCTGTTTTGACAATTATACTTCCTTAATATACCAAAATAACATCTTATCATGTGTTTCTTCAATTTGTTTAGGCAAGGGTTCAACAACAGCGGACATGTTCTTAATATGCTGAATATTATTTAAAATTATGGACATGTAGCAAGAGTTAAACACTAGTCCAAGTGTGTGTGATACGTGTCCAACAGACATATTGACCTCATATAGGTGTTCATGCTTTATAGGAAAGCTATTTTATCCACTATAACATTCCTGCCACCATTAATCCACAACCATCATCTGGATAAAAGAATTGAATCAATGAATCTTACGATTATTCCCAAGTGGTGGTAGATAAGATGTAGAATATTGAATCTTTGGAATAATAAAAGTGTCAAAGAAACCAATTACATATACCTAATTACCTATATATATGTATGCATGTATAAGCATAGACTTACACAACACAGTTACACAGAGGTGGAGCTAGAACAAACAGTGTCCAAAATGAGCTCAGAAAAGCTTGATGAAGCTCAGGATGTGGGATGTGGTATTATTGCCGAACAATACTTAGCTAATTAGCTTCCAACACTTTTCTATCTAGAAATTGTAAAATTACATTTCTAATAATATTGGTGATACTCTTTAGATAACGGAAAAGAGATGATGTGGTGGCAGTGTATTATAGTCAATAATGGTTGTTGGACATCAGCAGAGTTTTGGGACTAGAGAGAAAAAGGGTTTAGCTGAGGGTGTTAGTGGTGGATACTGGTCGGAGTGGATGGGGGTGGTGTTGAGGTTTTTGATTGTAGCCTAGTAGTGGTTAGCGGGCGGGTTCAAGCGTGCTTAACAAATTATAACACATTATGAGAAAATTAAATTATACTAAAAGCGAATTCCATCATTGAACATGAGGGTATCTACTACTCAACAAAAACCACAAAGATTAGTATACATAAACCTTGAAAAATATTAGTGTACATTTCTGATAAGTAAATGTATTTCTATAAAACCTCTTGGAAGGTCAAGGTGAATCAAAATAAAAAGTGAAAAAATTGGCAAAGAAAGTTCAGAGAACATGTTTACTCTCATGACAAATTATACTGCGCCTATAAATATTTTGTTTGCCACACTAAAAAATACCTCTGACAATCCCTCAGATTTCAAAGGAGCCATGCCGTTGACCTCTCCAGCTTCGCCCATAGTGTTTTTGTGCTCTGCTTCACCAACAAAATCATCAATCACAGGCAAAAGCAACGACGGTTGATGATCGGGCATACAAGAGCTCAAAAATTGCACTCCTTTGGGACTGACACTGATGCAGGGTAAAATAATATTTCATTATGCTCAAAGAAAGTTGCATCAGAAGAATAATTTACTGGCTAAAAAAGAGAAACTTCCATAATTTATTGATCATACCAAGCTGATCAGAAAAATAGTTACAATAGAAGGTAGGGGGAAATATACTAGAAATTTATATCTTCAGAAAGAATTGTACCTTATAGTTACATATACATCTTTTACACTTTCTGTCAAATAACCTGCACCAAATAGCAGACTATAAAGCAGCCCATTACCAAAACAATTGTTACAGAAGGTAATGCAGGTAACTTGTGGAACTAAGATGATTCATAATAAAATTCATGTAATGGGAAAGAAATGATTTAAAAATTAGGAACTATCAAATAGAAGCAATGCTGTTGATCCTTTTTTTAACTGCCAACTCTGAAACCATATCTCAGTAGCAAAAATGTATAGACCCCCCACGATATTTTTCTTTCTATATGAAGAGCTCTTCTTTTATAACTGCTTTGCTATCTCTTATGATAATCAAGAGAGGTGTAAGGAGGATCTTATCCAAGAGATCAGTCTTTTTTTTCAACTGAAACAATTTACACCAAACTCAAAACTTTGGACCTAAATTGCTTAAAATGCACTAATATTTAAAATTTTGGTTAGCAGAGAAGAACCATACCAAAAGAAATTAATTGTGAAGCTAGTGTTTTCCACCAGTTTGCTGATACCTCCTTGCCAAGGCCATGAAATGGAAGCTTGTCATACTGAGCATCAATAACCTTTTTTGACTGTGACCCACAAATAAAGGGAAGAATTAGGATCAAAACTGAGTAATCACACATAAGAAAGGTCAATGTTAATGAATACATAACAAGAACATAAGTAACTTGTATAAAAATGAAGGAGAACATTAATGTTCTTCAATTTAATGCAACAATAGCTTGCCATATTAAGATGCAAGGCTCACATTGCTCCTTGCTCACAGGATGACAACTCCACTATAGAAAGGCCTAAAAGATGAACCATCTTTTTTTATTTAATTATGACAGGCCTACAACATAATAGTTTAGAACAATAGTGGAAGTGGAACAAATAAATAAACTCAACACTAAGTAGCAAGTAATCACTCCATCTTGCAACAAATTTATAGGTCTTGTGGAAGGCAGTGTAACTAGCAAAGTTCTGTTCAAGTGGGAAAGACACAAACCCTGGATGGTCGGGTCATCCAGCTCTATGAACTGCAATATTACTCTTTCAATGTCTACATGGAATGCAGTATTACTTTTTGCCTTGGGTTGAGGTGAAGTAAGCAAGTTCACAGAATTTGTCACTAAGCAATCCTAGTCTATCAGTGCTTGAATATAGTTAAGAACCCTTTAACATTTCAGCTCCAAAAACTGAATTTACATTGTAAAATTCAATGCCGAATTTGATTTGAATGAAATTTTTATTCACAACTTTAGAAAAGTTATATTTAAAACATACTACTTATGCCAACATCATGGTACATCCAATTAATGTATTAATATTACATAAAAACTATGCTTGTGCAGTTTTGGTTTGAGTTTCAACATTCCAGTTAATAATGGGTTAAATGTAGTTTTTACGAAACTGAGGGCCAATTTACATCATTGAACCATTTTTTTTTCCAAACTACTCATTGAACTGTATTTTTTTTTACAAAACATTACAAATATCGTTAAGTCAGTTGACTTTTAACAGAAGTTTATGACTTGGAATTGTAACATGAATTTTTTATGACGTGGATGAGAGAGAAAATTAAGTTGGACAAAACAATTCATTAAAATTGAATTAAACAAGAACCTAACACATTTATATGAGTTTTAAAGATCAAACAAAATGGTTTCAAAATCATATAAGATCATAACTTTTGAATATATTATTATACTCAAACAAGCTCCCAGAAGTATTTGATAAACTTTAAATAATCATACATCACCAAAGGTTTGACTACCAATTTTATAAGTTCCGGTCAATACAATTTGAAATTTAAGAGAATTAGTATGAACATCAGAAACAACACAAACAAAAGAAGACGAAGTTAAGTTGGTACGAATACCCAGAAAAAAAAAAAAAGGGAGCTACTATTCCTTTAATAACTTCTTCAGAAAAATTTTAAAAAAATCTTTCAGAATTGAGCCGGTATGAATCACAAGATTTCAATCAGAATTGGAAAAAAACAAAATTGATGGCTTTTTTACATCGGTCAATATATCGTCATCGTCTCCATTTCTCCATTATAATCGGTCATAGATTCACCTTCGTCCATAATTTAACACACATGAAAACCTTAAAATTCATCTGCAAATCCATTCTAAGAAAAAAAGTCAATTTGTTGAAAGAATGAAAAAGATTCCGGCGTGCTCGAACTATGGAAAAGCCACCCTTGCGCCCGTATATTGACTACACTCTTGGATCTAGTAAGTTCAAGCATAGGAGCTCATCAATGGCGAATAAAACTCACAGTCCCTCGTTCTTATTCACAGTCGCTCATCAATGTCGGATTTTATTTTGAACGTTTGTAACATTCTATTTGATGTTTTGATTTGGTTGATCTGTACAATTTGAAGAGAATTGAAACCCTTGATTTTTTTCGTCAAACTCTTGATTGTTTACAAAGACGAGAGAGAGAGAGAGAGAAAAGTACTAAAATGTCAAATTTGATTTTGAGTTGCTTGTTTGTATAGGTTGGTGATGATGGTAGGCAGGGTTGTGAGGAAGATGAAGGTGGTTTTTTTTTAAATAAAAAAAAACAAAATGAAAGATGAAGGCTTAAATGCATAAAGTGGTAGACATAAGTTTTTTTTTCTTCCTTATTTAATAATACACGTCATGACTGTCACCTCTGTTAAATAATCCATGTAAGTGTCCAACCTGGTGCCATATGTACATGCCGTTAACTTTTAACATTGTTAAGACAATTTTTAAAATTTTTGTAAAAATACTATAGTTTAATGAGTTGACTGAAAAATGAAAAAAATAAAAATAAAAAATGATGATGCAAATGTATAAATTGAGGTTCAGTTCAATGGGGAAAAATTGATTAACCCAATTAATAATTGAAAGCAAACTTGATATACAATCATTAAAGATACATCATATTTGTCCAATCTTCACACTTGTGATAGAACTCAAATCTAGATTTGGTTATTCACACCAAATTCTAGCTTTTTCTTAAGCTTATCAGCAATCCACTACAGAGAGCTGAGGAATCTCTTTTCCACTATTTATAGAGCTTATCAGTGAGGAAGAACTGATTGAGTTGAAAAATCACTTCCTATGATCTATCACACCATTTCTACGTTGGAAGAAGAATTCTACCATAGGCCCATTAGTGATACTATTCATTTCCACTAGTCAGTTCCAAAATGATTAATATCAAACAATGACGTTCACATAAACAACATGATGACGTACAAACCAAAACACATGGAGAAAATATTTAACAATACACTTAATAGGTATATTAGCAAAAATATTTTTTTTTTCCTTTTTAATTTTAAACACAAAAGCTTACTCGAGATCCACGAAGAACGTCTACAGGCATATTGAGGCCCCAACGACCCCCACATGACTTGATGCAGGCCATCAATAAAAATGCTTCCCGAGACATGTCAGTCTCCTTCCTTGAGCTAGTACAATTATCACAGTATCCTGCAAAATAAAATGCACATAAATATATTTTATACTATAAAGGAAATATCATACGACATACAGACCACATCTCTCGGATTCACAGACTTCGTACATACTAAAAGAGAATTAGTACAGACCACATCTCTCGAATGCACAGCTTTCACCGAAGTACTCCAGCAGATATTTTCTTCTACAAGTTGTCAGAATGCAGTAGCGTTGTGCAGCCATGAATGATTCAATTATAGCTTTTCTCTGACTTTCCTGGTGAATGAAGACCAGAATAGTAGAAGCAATCCAGTCATAACTCAAATACACCATAATTTTCAGTGGCAACAATCTGATCCATACTTGTTAAAACAGATAGTGGAATAATAAAAAAGGTATATCTTTCAGTAAATATCATTACAAGATCAACAAAAGAGGAAGTCAACATACTGAATGCGCTTCTCGACAGTAGAAATCAGCTTTAGCAAAGTCGCTTCTTGTGTAATAAAGCCAGCAGTTGGAAGCAATACCATCTCGACCACAACGTCCACTTTCCTGGTAATAAGATTCTAAACTCTTTGGGCAGCCATAGTGTACTACATGCCTTATATTAGGCTTATCAATACCCATGCCAAAAGCAATTGTCGCAACCATGACTTGGATTTCATCTCTTATAAATGATCTGCAACAAGTAGCAAGGTGAATTGCACTCATAATTACTTGGTCACTCCACTAAGTGGTGGAGAGGAGTTAAAAAATGAGGAAAAAGAGGATCTTCAAATGACAAAGAAAGCACAAACCTACAAGGTGAATTTTCAGTTTCTTTCTAAGAAAAAGAATTACTAAACATATGCTTTACAATACGTGGAAACCATACTAAGATTTCCTTGCTGACAATTGACAACTCTAGAGAGATCAGATATAAGAACCAAAGCTCCAATAACTACTCTAGAATCCAGAGAGATTAAATGCAAGAAGGAAGATGACCTGTGTGACTCCTCACGAGCTTTACTCGCCATTTGACCATGATAAATTCCGGATTCAATTCCTGCCTCTAGAAGTGACTTGGAAATCTAAGACAAGTTCATAAATAGAATAATAAATAAAACAAAAAAAATACTAAAAGTACAAAAGTTCCACTAGAAAGCCCAATCCAAAAGAAATTCCAATTAAAAATTATAAATATAATTAAACCACACCATGACTGGGAAAAAGAAACATGATCATTCAGCGCGCTCAGTACATGTCTTATGTTTCCTTTCCCATCTGGTGAAGAGAAATTGTATGTTTACTTCCTACCCTTACATCATCTGTACTCGATTTGCATTCTCATTATGCATTTCAATACATGTCTCTATTGTTATATATTTTCAATGAGCAGATATATGTTACACGGGCTTGTGTATTGCATTTGTTACTTGAAAATCCATATTAGCTATGGAAACTTCCAGTACTCATCTATCGGTATGTCAAGAAGTAATAAACACAAAGTTTAAGCACGTCTTCTCACACGTTAGGAGGCATTTTAAGTAAACAATTCCACATCCAGACACACACAAGCCAGATGGTTTAATAAAGTGTGCAAATAATTGATTGCTTGCTTAAGTGGTCCACAAAATTACCAACTTACGAAACACTGGATCACCAATCTGCTCCGATTAGAATATGTAAGAATGTAATCTCTCTTATATTTCCAATATGTGAATTGCTATATTTATACAAGAGGTCTAGGAATTGAAAAATGAAAAAGGAGGAAAACAAGGAAACTTGTTTTCCTTAATACAAGAAACATTTTCCTTAATACAAGAAACATGTTCCTGGCCACTATCTTCTAACAGAATACCAACAAATACCATTTAATGCTAGATGCATGCTGGTCTTTAATTTAGCTTTTAGCTACTATTGTATAGAAAACATATCTCAGAGAAACACAAAACTTGTTGCAAGGTTAGAAGCACAGGTTAATATCCTGTTAATTGTTATGACACATTGAACATGAGAGCCCTAAGGCTCAATCTATTGCCATTAAAAAAAAATTAAAGCAAAAACAAATGTTGTGACAACAAAGAAGTTGGGATACCATCCAAGAACATCTTCAAAATGATGTATAAATATTGTGCCACATTATGGCCTAATGAGGTGAATTGTGATGAGAAGGAAACTATAAATGTTGATCCTTAATCAATGGAAGTTGATTCATGAAGCATAAAAAATCAACATAAACAGCAAAATTAACAACCCACAAAGAAAAGTGGAACCCAAGTTTTTTTATATCCTTAATACAAGTAGGTATGGGAGGAAAAGTCTCTCGAAAGAGGGTCAGAAGGTGAAGAGCAGATCTACAATCTGATTTTGAATTTCAAAGAAGCTGTATTTGGGGTTGAAAACAGAGATAGAAATAACTCGACTTAAGAGCTGACCTAATATACACATCGGAGCATGACCAATAACATATCATGACGTTTGGTTGGGCTTGTGGTAGACCAAGATAACTCTCGTTGCTCTTGGAACAGTGGATCCAACCATGATTCAGACTCGGGGTTGGGTCATTATAGCTATGGCACGTGTAATGTGGGTCAGGTGCAAAACCAAGAACCAAATCATCCAGATGTGGCACATGTGTGGGGATGGGAGAGTGAGGACATTAAAGAGGATTAACCTGGAAGTCCCTGCTGGTGATCGTAGATGATATTCCAGATCCCGTACTGAAACACGATGACACCAATTTCTTTACACTAGCAAGGTTTCCTACATTGATGTTATATTAGGAATACTATGACGGTCCCGCAGTTGATGGAATTGTAGATTTAAAGATTCCTGCTGCTGGCTGGTGCCCAACCTTGGACAGTGTTGGTGAACGTGAAAAAAGTGTCGTTTCTAAATAAGAACAACATGAGTGGTAATCAGCTGGTGAGAGTGCAAATGAGATACCAAAATGGTTATCTGTTTGATTTGGGGGAGGGAAGAAGAAAGACCCTGAAGTAAAAAAGAAGAAAATAAACTACATAAGTGATAAGTCAACAAAACTACATAATTTTGTTAAGTAACCTTAGGATAGTATATATTAAATAAATGTTTAGATATTTTTATATCTTTTATGTATTGGTAAGTGGCCCATAGAGAGGAACTCTAGTTATGATTTCTCCCCAACTTAATTAATGTGACGTACCTTTTACTTACACAAGAATGTAAAACAGAAGAACAAAAAAGCAAACTTAAAAAGTGAAAATCAGAATGACCTGTTCAACATCTTTGATGGTTGTACAGTATATAATAACTGAACCAGCATCAGCTACAAATTTGGAGATCTCCCCCATGAGGTCATCCACAAATGAAGACCCACGGTTGAATGTTTTGACCCCATAGAATAGATTTTTGCGATCAAATGAGCCAACAGCGACATGAGGGTCTTTCAGCTTAAGGGAACTGATAATATCGATCCGAACCCTGAAATACAAGAATATTTTTTCTCAGAACCCCGAAGCTTCTATTAGAGTTAGCACAAAACAATCTCTTTCCTATCAAATACTTGAAACGCTAGAAACCTTTTTCTTTTAAAGGTGAAACACTAGACAGCTAATAAGGATTACATTTATGTAGAAAGAAACAATATGGATTCATTTCCTTATATATGTCCCTCCTTCTTCTTATTAATTTGTTTTATCTTTCTTGCCTTTCTACTTTTACGCTTATATGATTTATTTCAGCCTTCCCCAACTAATTTGGGATAAAAGGCAGTTTCGAGTTGAGTTGAGAAAGAAAAATATGTATACCCTTGTATGCCATTATGAAGAAAATTAATGCAAACCCATGCACCCAAACACTGTTTTTATAGATACTGCAGTACAAATAGATGAAGAAGAAATGGTATGACTGTACAATAAGAGAACTAAGTGTGTCAGATTATGTTGAGAAGTTGGCAGCATTGCGACAGGAATAAGACTTCGTGCCACAATTATGAATTACCTGAATCAACACATAAAATCAAAATTGACTAATAATACTCAGACTCTGCAATAGGGAAAATAGATAGTAACACTGAAAATAACAGAAAAGACTGCTAAAAAATGATTCAGAGTATGAGCATTTGGTTGTGTGGTTGAGAACAGTTAATGCAGTACAAAATTATGTGCACATGGCATGGAAAAGTATATTTTATTTGACTTAAGAGATTAAGTTTTATCTAGAGAAGCAGTTTAGCTATCATTACATAACTACTATTTATCATTATTTATTAATCTAGTCTCTCAGATGACCTTCTTTAAGACCAAAAACCATAATGGTTTCCACCAAACAAAATAACACGGATCGGTACAAGATTTGGGGGGCGGGGGTAAAGAAAAACAAGGATCTCAACTTGTAGATACCTACTTTTCTGTAGCAGTAGCCGTTAAGCCAACAAATGGAACATTGTAGAGCATGTCACGCAACTTGTCTAGATGTTTGTATTCCACCCTGTGAAGAAGATAATTATTTTATTCACAAACAGTGGTAAGAAGAAAACCAAGAAGAAAATGAACAAATAAAAAAGAATCCAGGATTGTACAATAAAGTCAGCTAGTCAAGGTTGGGTAAAGATTGGTTCCAATAGAGTCTCACTTGAAACAATTTCTCATGCAAGCAATCTAGCCTCAAAAGTATTTCAAAGCTTATCCAGCTTTTGAAGAAGCTTGCAGATCACTTCTTTTCTTGGGGCTCGCTTACAGATTTATATGGTCTAAACACAATTTAGGCAGCAGTAGTTGGATAGTCTTTTTTTAACTGACATCCAGAGGATTGAGATGAACTCATTGACTTGAATTTTGTAGACTAATTATTCAAAGCAGACAGAAGTGATGCTACAAAAGAAAATAAAATTAAAAACTCTAAAATAAAATACAAAGACCTCAAACCAAGAAGGTATGTAAGTTCTAACTAATTTCTCTTCATTCGGAGAGCGAAAGATAGATGCTAAACCAAGTGCAGTACTCAAAACATTTCCCTGGTCAAACAGTGAGCCGTCAAGACACAAAGACTGTCCTGAAATTTCTCAAAACACCAAGACAATGCATTATTATTCAGGTAAAAATCGCAGCAATCTTGGATTCCATCTGAACTTATAAACAGCCCAAATTTTAGTCTCCAAGCACAAAACCAGAAGTTAGGCTTAATTTTTTACTCTATAAACACCGGATGACCATTCTAACATGTAAGTTTTCATTGTTTATAATAAGTACTCAATTATATGTGTGTGTTTATATATATAAGGGGAGTGATCCATAGCAACTACTTGCTAGAGGTGCCACAAAGATAATAATTAATAACCTACCAGTAAAGAATCAAGTAAAAGATATGAATCAGTAAATCTGACCTGAAATCGTGGCCCCACTCTGAAATGCAATGTGCTTCATCGACAGCCAAAAGACAAATCCCAATGTTTAGCAGTTTCAACCAGAAGCTGAGATGAAAGTACGATGTCACGTTAAAATATGATTACAATTAAAGCACATTAACAAATATGCCATAACTACATAATCTATTACTTAGAATGAAATTGCAAGATGGATCAAGATACACAAATCTATATGCAGAGCTTCAGTGAAATATGCTAGTATAAAAATATTCTACCTGCTGTATATTTATGTTCTTTGTTACTAAAAGAATTAGTACAATGACCAGATGGTAGAATTGAATACAGGCATTGCCATTTATCATTGCCATAAACTAGTTATATAGTACCACTAATGGGACTGAATACAGACCCGATAGGATAAAATTCTCCATAGTACTTACCTCTTGGGAATAAGGCAAGCCTTTTCAGGAGTCATGTACAGAACGTCAAATCTGCCGCACTCTGCATTGCTTTGCACACTAGAGTCAGTCTGGGCACTAGATAGATACTCAGCTTTAACTCCCCTCTGTTTTAATGCCATTACCTATCCAAGAACAAATAGTAGAAATCATAACACAAATGTCATCAAGGCCCAGCAGAATGATACTGATGATGATGATGATGATAGTTAAAAGTACCTGATCTTGCATTAAAGAAATAAGAGGGCTTATGACTATAGCAGTCTTTTTGGAAATCAATGGAGGAACCTGATAGCTTTATACACCATACAGAAGGATCAAAGGGAAACTTTATAATCACATTGAAATTTAAGCCATAATAACAACTGGATTTTTTCGCCAAAACAAAAAAGAAAGAAAGGGTTTTACCATAATGACTTGCCACTTCCAGTGGCCATAACCACTAAGGAGTCTCTTCCATCTAATATTTGCTGAATAATCTCTTTTTGATTGGGCCTAAAGGTAGAATACCCAAAATATTTCTGTTCGAAGAAATCCCAAATTCAATTAAAAAATAAAAATAAAAATAAATCATACATTTCACATACAAGCAGCAAACACATAAAGAAATTACAGAATCCATGTGAAGATTGTGGAGGTACAAAGATGTAATTTTGCAGTGACAGGTAAGGTGTTCTCAATTTAACCTAATTATTACGTGTTTTGATCAACCAAAACGATTAAAGAAGAAAAATAAATAAATAAAACCTTGAGAGTGGACTCCATTTTCTTTGGTCTTTGCCGTCAAACGGGAGAAGCAACTCTTTAGGAAACGTCGGATGGGGATGGGGATGGGGATGGGGATGCTCCGCTACTAATTTTGTATGTCTGTGCTGCGGCTTGCGCGTACAGTTGTTGGAGTATACAGCTTGGGTTTCCCGCTCTTTTCCAAGGGACCAACTTTACCATCCCATTTATTATTATTTATCTTTAAATTTTTATAGAAACTGTACAGAATAATAGGGAGTAAGTGGTAATTTTGAAGGAGACCTTTCCTCTACTAATTTAAATTTTTATAGAAACTGTACAGAATAATAGGGAGTAAGTGGTAATTTTGAAGGAGACCTTTCCTCTACTAATTTAATTTGAAAATACTTAAAAGAGTTAAGAAATTAGACCCCAAAAAAAAGTAAAAATAAATAAAAATAAAAATAAAGGGTGCGGTTGGTCAATAAAGCATCTCTTTTTTTTTATTATTATATGAGTTTTGAGATAAAACTTTGAATAGGTTTCTTACTTTTTCATTTATGGGTTGCAAAGCAAAAAAAAGAAAAATGTCTACACAGTCTATAATGAGAGAGACGTTTGTAAGGAGAATAAGATGTGAAATATTTTCACTTTTGGGTAATTTTAAAGATATGAAAGTTTTATTTAAACAACCTTATTTTTTTCACAAATATCTTGTCAGTCCTGGGAAGAATATTTCTCTCTTTTCTTTTGTTTATTAAACTTCAGTTACAAACCTGAGCACTGATAGAAATTTTGTCCTCATCCTTTTTGTCAATTTTAAAACAAGTTTAGCTCCTTACTTTCAGCTGCCTGCCAAACAGAAAATCTCTGATCAGCCATGATACCTAAGATTTGACTACGCCGTAAACGGACATATTTGAATTCGAATACAGTGACATTCGTATTCGTATTTCGAAAAAAAATATTTTATCTGTATTTATATCCGATATTAGACGAATTGCTTAAGATACTATTTCAATTCGAATATTATCCGTTTCCAAATAACTATTCAAATCCATTGACATAATTAATTAAAATTAGTAAATCAATAATTAAAATATTACTATTATGATATTAATATAACATAACACAATTTTCAACCATATGATTTAATTTTAAAATTCAAAAGAAACAAACAAATTAATCACTCTATTTAATAAAATATATTTATAAAGGATATTAAAAAATACTATAATTTTATAATAAGATCCGTTCTTTGCTCGGAATTATGATACTGAATATCTGACATCCGTTATTCGATAAATATGTTGACAGACGGATCTTAAACAGATACAAATATACATATATCCGTATTCGTATCCCTTTATTTGTAAATGTCTCTAATCGAATTAAAATAATATCAGTTTAAGTCAAATACAAATAATATCCGCTTTAAACGAATACGAACACGGACAAATATCTTATTTTTCGGTTATCATTTACATTTACGGTCTTAGATTTGACCAGTATAATAATTTATCCCCCTTTCTAAATAATTGAGAAGAAGATATAAAGCCCTAGATTGACAATAAGATAATATTTATAAGGAATTGATATTTGCACAAATAAAATTTAATATTTCCACAAAATCTTTATCACATTTTCTCACAAATGTAAAATCCATTTATTGTAAAATCCATTTATTATTCATGTGATAGAGATCTTGTGGAGCTATCACTTTTAGTTGTGAAAATATCAATTCTCTATTTCTATTGCTAGAATTATTTAAGATTTTTTTCTAGTTCAAGTGCAGGATGTATAGGCATGAGCACAACGGCTTCTGCAGTGAGAATGCGTTATCCTATTGGCTATTTCCAAGAGGAAAGAGAAAGTTCATCTCCAAAATTATCATCCAGTGTACTATAATATTCTTTGATTCACATAATGTTCAATGAAAGTTATCATCTTGTTGACAAAAAATTAGTGTTATTGGGTTGCAACAATTAAAAAAAGATCCTGGGTGTAACTTGAAAGAAAATCGATAAATGATCTGCTGCACCACCACCACCGCCACCGCCACCGCCACCGCCACCGCCACCGCCACCGCCACCGCCACCGCCACCGCCACCGCCACCGCCACCGCATATTGTGCCTATAAAAAAAGCTTTCTGTACGCTTCTGCCTCTTGAGCCATTTCCTCGAGGGTCCTATCTTTCCTTTCCTTGTCCAAGTCGAGTGTCTGCTTTAGTTCCTTCTCCTTTTCATCTATCTAAAACATTGACAACAAGCAAGAGGTAAGTCAATTGTAATCATATGAAGATTAAATTTGATATAACCAATAAAATTCATCTTACTGCTTCATATATTTCATCATTTTTCTCAAAGTCGCCACCTTTTCGCGGGATGATGTGGATATGAACATGAGGAACTGTCTGTCCTGCTTGCGGCCCATCCTAAAGTATCAGGAAACATCAAGAAGTTAAGATCAACTTGACAAAGCCAACAAAATTCATGCAGAAGCTGCAGGAGAATTTTTTTGGCAAAAACTGAGACACAAATCTGATGCACTCATGGACCAATTCAATAACAACTAGGCGCCCAACTCTCCTAAAAGACAGAACAAATGCAAAAATCAAGTACCAGTGATTAGAATATAGTGTGTGGTGAGAGCCAGGTAAAGTTAAATTGCACACAGTTCACCTAGTACAAAATCCATTTGATTGATTCCTATTATTTACTCAGGGAAGTATAGGCTAGAAAATACAAATCATCATAGTAATGCTGTACCTGTTACTTCTTTGAGTGTAAATGGGGTTGAAGGTTAATCCAGGTTGTATCAACCTTTTAACTTGTGTGTAATATTTGTGGATCAATTCAAGTTAGCTAAATTGGCAATTAAAGGTTAAAATAAGCAGCTAATTTTCAGTTAAACTGGTTCTAGATTCATATCTCATTAAACTCATTAAATAGTCATAGGATTAAAAGCGCTTGTATAAAACAGAGAATAAACACAAACCATAAGAAGTCTCACCTGGATTGCAAATGTGAGAGAAGATACTTTGTGATGGTACTCAAGCTGCTTACCAACCTTTTGCGCTATAATCCATAAGTCACTAGTCTCGGCATCAGTAAGATCAACAAAGCGCTTCACTTCACGTCTTGGGCAGACAAGCACATGTATTCAATGTCAAGGGAAACAGTAGAGGACATCCAAAAAAACAAAAAACAGAAAAGGCACCCATACAATATCAACAACTTGATCATCTGGATCTTCCCTAGGCAGTAGTATGGCATATAGCCATAGAACCACCAGGAGGTATGTTTATAAATGTGTATATTTTTTTCACTTAAGAACAAATGCGTCTATTCAAGTTTTGTAGGGAAAGGGGTTATGTGTACAAGGGCAAGAGAGATCCTTTCCACAATCTTACAGTAGTATTAAACAGGGTCTAGGTTTAGACGGTCTCAAGATGACAGGCATTAATTGGTATAACTTGTTATTAAATTAAATGCTCAACTCTAGCACAACTGTATGCATATATAGGTGTATTTAAAATGTAAAACAGATGTGTAAGCCCAACAAACAACTACTTGAACCCTTCATGACACAGTATGAATTCTTGCAAGTCCCTTGAGTGCAATAGAACGCAATGCGTGATGAGCAATGGAACATTGACTGTCGCTCCGAATAAAAGTGACTATTTTCTTCACTGGGATATGCAGGCACTAGAAAAACAAGCAATTAACTTTGGTCAAATAGTTAAAAATATAAGTCCAAAAGATTCCCAATACTTCATTCAAAGATTGAAACCAGAGGATATGACCTGCAAGACAAAAGATTAAAGATGTAGTTCAGAACTAATTAGTTATAATAACAAAATTTTGGGTTATAAAATATCAAGTGAAATCGTTTCTGAAGTCTAGTAATTGATTCAAAATCAAGTATATGATTAACCAAACGTAAGAAATGAATGGTACACAACATTCTCATATAATTGTAAGAAGAAGAAGAGAAAAGAACGGTTGTGAAGGATTCTACATGACATCACTAATAAGTTCAAAAAATAAGTTAGATTATCTAGATATATAATATATTTTTGTGTTTTTCTGTGTCCATCTGATTGCACGTTTGCAAACAACCATATGTAGGCTGCATACATGCGTATACAATGGTATATACTGATACACATGATAACCAGGAAGTTTCCAAGACTACATACCAAAGAAGGGGTCAAAATTGTGATTGGTTGCCAACAGATGCAGCCACGGGGCTATTTTTGGTACACAATTCTCGTTACAAATAACATGAGAGTTACAAAGATAGTGCAACTAATAGTAAAGAAATGCTACCTGATTAAAAAATTGAACTTGGTGATTAAGTCCAAGTTGAGTCAATTTGATAATACTTGTTACTTCCTTCCAAAAACCTAATGATTTTTTCAATTTATTTTTTTACATTAAAGGGTGTAAGCTTAATCATAGAAAGCTGCCAAAATACATTCTCTCATCATATGTCCTTGTAATATTAAAGAAATAACCCCTTCAAAGTAGTTAACATTCACTTTTATCCATTTGCATTTTCATTGCCACAGAGTTCTCCATTGTATAATGAAATAACTCTCTTTTGCCTTCCTTCAAGTTTCCTCATTCTAAAAGGAGGGAAACAATATCAAGAAAGCCCAACCTAAAGCTAGAAAGCATAAACCACATTATTCACGAATTATCAATTAATCACATACCTGGAGTTACTAAAACATTCATACTAACCAATAAAGCGCTTAAAATGACCAGATCACTGAAAAATAAGAAACTTAATTTCAAACAAAACCCTAAAAAGCTACTCTTTGGCAGCATAAAACTAGTTTGCTAGTATTGGGGTAAACTAATAAGGTTAACCACTGAACTAGTCAAATCCAATTCCAGTGCAAATGTCCAAATCGCGATGCTGCCAAACGACCCAATCTCATAATAAATTAAAGCCTAGAAATTTACATCGATAATTGATCAAAGTACAAATGAATTCATAAATAAGCGGGTATGAAGTAGAAGCGGGTATGAAGTGGAGGAGTGAAATAGTTACCAGGAAGAAGAGGGCGGAGGTTGACCATGGCATAAGAAAGATCGGAGGAGTAAAAAACTTCCTTGTGGTTGATTTTGTAGGGTCCGAATGTATAATTCTCCGTCTCCATGTGTGACTGCAAGGACCAAATTTCCAAAAGAATGTGAAGATAACAGTAGATTTGATTTAATCCTGGTAGTTGTAAATTACTAGTGGTGGCACAAACTTGCCTTGAGGCGTGGAATTTGATGACTAATGGGTCGAATTGTTCTTGATGAATAATAAATTGAAGGAGAAGTAATAAACCCTTTGGAAGAGAGGACAGAAAATGGTAGCTTTACCATTACTTGGGAGTTTCCGGGTGTCGGTTTTACCCTTTGATTATGCTACTCTCCTTTCATTCCAATTTTATTCTTTAATTTAAAGGAGAATCATTATACTCTTTTTATTTTATTTTTATAATCCAAACATAACATTCGGTACTACATTTTGCAAATAAATTTTCAATAATAGTTAAAAATATAGTTTTCGCTCTTATGACTACGTATGTCAAAAATGTTATGCCTTTTTTAATTTAAAAATTAAATATATTTTCAGTTATAAAACAATATATATATATATATATATATATATCTTTCATTTTGGTACTGGTACTGACGGAGAGTTTATACTCAAAAAGGATAAAATAATGAAGTCTAACTGTGTTGGCACCCTTTTCTTTTTCTTTTTCTTTTTCTTTATTTCATCCGTCCCAAATTAATTGCATTTCTAGGACTTTTAAAAGTCAAATTGACTATTTTTAAAACTAATCTTTTTACTATTTTTGCTAACATATAGGTGAAGATATTATAACCAAAAGAAAGTATATACAATTTATTACTAATTTTAATTTTTATAATTTTAGAAATATATTTATATATGCTTAATTATTAATTTTAAAAATAGTCAATTTGACTTAAAAAAGTCCTAGAAAAATAATTAATTTGAGACGGAGGGAGTATATGGCACGGCATGGCATGGCATTGAGAATGCAGACTTGTTTTAAAAGAGACTATAGTTAGTTGCACTCTCGTTTTTACTAGTGGCAGTTTCACGGATAAGAACGAGGTGAAGCTCTATTCATTTTGAAATAAAATCTCAAATGAGATTATGATCGAAAAATTAAGAATGTCGAGTTATGCAATACTAGATTGGTAATATGGGTAAGGAACGTTAAAAATATAATCTAAAATTATGGTATTTGTCACTTAACCTATAACTTAAGAATAAATAGTGGAGTAGTATATATGAAGGGTAGACAAAATTAAATAATTATGTGTATATTAGTATTATTGTATATATATATATTTTATAATACATGTATATATACTTTTGGTATAATACAACATAAGATATAAAAAAAATGATATAATTATAAATATGACAATGGCATATATTATATCAATTCGGAATTAACCCGTGATCAATCAAAGTAACTCAACCAATTTATTAATCGACTCGTCATTTGTCTTGTTATATACAATATATATATATATATATATATATATATATAATAATGGATAATAGATTATTACTTTCAGTAAAGAGAGCAGATTTTTGTTGAGTATTATATATATATATATATAAGAAAAAAAAAATTTGTTCTTCAAAAAAGAGTTAAATTTGTGTGGAGAATATAGTGCTGCCATTATTTTATACTCGTGAAGAGAGTAATTGGAGGGTGGGACAAGGAGGCGAGAGAAAGATAGAAATGAATGAAATGAGATAAGGTTGGTGATTTTTTAGTTTCTGTTGAGCTATATTCTCTTCCTATCCTATCTGTTGAGCTATATTCTCTTCCTTCCTTCCTTCCTTCCTTCACAAATCACAAAGCTTAAAGCTAGCTAGCTAAGGATGAATCTCGCGGGTGGTTCCTTCACTACCTCGGTGGTCAATGTGCCCAACGCCCATACATATCATAATCCCCACACACCTTTCTCTCTCCTCCATCGCCCAAACACTATTTCCTTCCCATCGCCACCACATCTCTCCAACCTTACCACCACCACCACCTCCAGCTGGAGAACAGCTGTCGCCGCCGTCGACTCCTCCGACCCCATCGTCCAAAACGTAAAATCGCTTCTCTTCTGTTCACTTCTTAGTTTTATTCCCCTTCATTTTCTCATAGATTCAATCTATGTGGCTGCTACTTCTAGCGGCTAGTGTTGAAAAGTAGTGAATAATGCCAATTGGGAACTTTTGGGATTTAGGCGATTTCTATGCACTAGTGTAATATCTATTTGAATACTAACTGGAATTGAACTCAACTATGGAGAAATTATGAAATCTTGAATCTTGATACACTTCACATCACACAATTATAACTTAGAATAGACTGTTGGCCTCTGGTGGTTAAGTTTGTACAAAATAAATTAGGGATTTAACTGCCCCAAACTCTACAAACCATGATGCTATGCTAGTTCAAAACAATTATGATTATTTATTTTTTTAGGACCAAATATGTGTTAGCTCATAAATCTTACTTCTCAACTGATTAATTATGGTAAGATATGTAACATTATATTGATCTTTGTTCTTTTTCATTTAAAGATCATTTTTTAGAAAATAAAAATTGTACTTCTCTATATCAACTCACAGTTTGTTCTTTATTTAAAGACATATTTTTTTTTTTAAAGTTCTCTGTTTCAACTTACAATGCAGGAACAAGCAAGCAGCAAGAAATACTACTTTGTTGTTGCAAATGCAAAATTCATGCTGGATGAAGAGGAGCATTTTCAGGAGCAATTGGCTGAGCGTATCCGCCTCTATGGAGAGCGTAACTTAGAGCAGGATTTTTGGCTTGTGATTGAACCCAAGTTTTTGGAAAAGTTTCCCAACTTTACTAAGAGACTTAAGAGACCAGCTGTTGCTCTTGTTTCAACCAATGGCCCCTGGATCACGTAAGACCACGCTTAATCTCTCGTACCTTGTGTATTTTGATACTGTGCTGTGTTAATTTTGGCAGTAAAATGCATGGCAAAACTTTATATTTTGATAAATATGAGAGTACCGGCACCCCTAACAATAACCCCTTAACTTAAATTTTGTATGCGCCCCCTCAAGACTAATTATCTAGGGAGGTGGGAGTTTTGAGTTGAATTATCCCATCTTTCACAATATTATAGCAATATGTATATCAAAGGGAAAGGACAACCTTTTCTTTGTTTCTTATTTTTTTGGTAAAGGATTGGGGAGGTGGGAGTTTTGAGTTGAATTATTCCATCTTTCACAATATTATAGCAATATGTATATCAAAGGGAAAGGACAACCTTTTCTTTGTTTCTTATTTTTTTGGTAAAGGATTGACGATGGACATATATAAACAGTATCTTTGTTGATCCATTACAAATCTCCACATGGGATTGCGCAGGTTCATGAAGTTAAGACTGGACCGAGTTCTATCCGATAGCTATGAAGCTGACAGTCTAGAAGAAGCATTGGCATCAAATCCTGTCAAACTAGAGTTTGAGAAGCCAGAAAACTGGGTGGCGCCGTACCCAAAATATGAGTCTGGTTGGTGGGAGCCCTTCTTGCCTGCAAATACTGAGAAGCAAAAAGTATGATATATAAACTTTGGCTTTCATCCAGTTTCTCGCATGTACCAGTAAATTGAAGATGTTGAGGCTTTGAACAAATTAGTAGTGAAGGAACTTAAGAAATGAAGGGACTTGATATTCATGTTGAAGTTCTAGGAACATCACCAATATAGGACTTGAGAAGCAGGTTCGCTAAAAAGAATTAAGCAGTGTTCGATGCAACCAATCCACATAGTTTAGAGGTGTAGACCTTGTTGAGTGAAGTTTAAATGGTTCAAAAAGGGTATGTACTATTAAGTTGAAGAAAATTTAGCATTTAGCAATCCAAGTAGTTGTAACTTCCGAAACTTTGTCAACCTGCGTTATTGTGCTCAGGATCTCACTTTTGGGGCTTCCTTAACAATGAGGTCCATTGAAATGTTCATTGGCAAACACCTCAATCACAAATTCTGATTATGTGCATGCTTAGGGGGGTTTCATACAGTTTATGCCATGCTATTCGTCTATTTATTCTTTCTTGATTCATGTGAGAATAAAACAAGGTTTGACAAAAAGAACTTAACACACGAGTTGCAGATTCAATTGCATGTCGATCATTAATGCATTTCAAACAAACCCTCCTCTCTAAAAAATTTAGTATCTTTACATCATAAATTACCATGAATATTAGGAGTCTTCATAATGCTGCAAAATCCACTTGCCCGTGGCTTTGTTTCGCGGTCTTGAAACCTCAGTACTCTTGCCTTGACGAATATGTGTAGCCCAAATGGTAACTAAAACATTCCTAATACTTGAGATATTATCTCTCTTTTGCCTTTATGCCAAATACACCGTCTAAATTCAAAGTGCCATTTCTTTTATGGATTTTTGTCCCCTTCTGAATATTAAGATTTGTACTGAACAAACACGTAAGCATAATTGTGAAGTAATTTTTTTAATATTAATTAAACTTTACCAGTGTTAAGCATTAACCAGGACTCAGTTGGGATTGGAGGCCTAATCCGGAATGAAAGAGATGAATAGATCAACGGCTGAGTTGGGATGTGCAGTGTTTTAACGGCGGAGCTTTGGGCTATAAGGGAGGGGCTTACTTTAGCATGCATGGGAGATGAGGATCCCACAACTGGAAATTGAATCTAATTCTAAAAGACTGTCAATCTGCTTAAAGACGGGGATATCCAGACTCATCTTGATGAAGGATTAACCCAGGATTGCAGGCAGCTCCTTAGAAAGTTATGGAACATTCACATTATGCACACTCGAAGACAAGAAAATAAATGCGCGGACTCTCTAGCATTGCTCTAACTTTTTGATAGAATTTAGTAAGGAGCCTTCATTTGATATACCCTAGAATTGCCAGGGGGATGATTGTATGAATATTTGATTTCTAATTTTGGCTGTTTGGACTTCTGCCTTAATCTCTAAAGGAAAAAAAGTAAAAAATAAAAAATCATTAAAATAGGTAAGACCTTCATTGTCAGATGGAGGTAAAATATTTATAAAAGTTGATATAGGTACTACTACAAATGGAGTTATTTTTAATGTACCTACCTGATTACCTATTTTCTCTGAGTGCATCAACATCCTTATCTTTCGAGTCGTACTCACTCTCGACTTCATGCTCAATAATATCTTTCTTCTCTTTTGAAATTTTTCCTACTATTGTTACCCACTGACGATTGCGATTGTGATTGTGACATTCAAAAGACTTGTGCCCTAACCTTAGCACGTAAAACACCTCTCCTGAGTAGTAGACTGAGAGTTGGGTGTAGGTTGTGTAGCTACACTCTTCCCTTTATCACGAGATGGCCCAGCTACAGTGTTACTAGCTCTAGAGGACGCTTGAGAAGTGGGAAAAGGTTTACTTTGCGAGAAATTTTGACTACTAGGCTAGTTTGAGTAAGAAGGAACTCTCTTGGCGATATCCTGTAACCTATACTCATTATCTAAAGCTGACTAGAAAAGGTCATCTAGGGTAGTGATGCCAGTGGTCAGAATGTGTGATTGAAGTTCAAGTCATAATCCATTCTTGAACTTCATAATGGTCAATCTATCACTCTCACTGATCTTACATTTTTAAGTCAACTCCCTAAATATGCCGATGTAATCGGCAACAGACATATTATTATCCTGACGAAAGTTGTCATACTACTCTATTAACCTATCAGTATGTCATACGGGTAAATAATATTGTTTTAGGCGAGTCTACATCTCCCTCAATGCCTGATGGGTGACTCACCTAGGCGCTCTAAGTCTCTCTCAACCCCTGACCAGAATAAATTGGCCAATTTCACCAATTTCATTTTGGCGAATCGCACCTTCTTATCCCTCAGACATCTCATATCAGTCAAAATATTTCTCCATACTAGACAACTAATCAAGGAATGCATTGGGATCAAATTTACCATCAAACTCTAGTGCATCTACTTTGATTTTCCTATAATCATCATCATAAGAATCATGCCTAGGATGTTCATGATATCTAACACGTGGGTTTTCGACATCTCATTCCCATTATTCCCTTGAGGTTCCACTACAAGCTATCTTTGTTCAATGTGTGGAATACTATCATTCATTTGATCCAGTTGTGCAACTATGACCACTAATTGGTCTTGAATTTCTTCTAAAGCAGTTTGGGTACGTGTAGTCATGATGCAAATGCAAGTGCAAAGTTGAGACAATACAGAAATTTAATTGAAGCAAATTAAAATTACAAGTCTAAGCCTATGCAAGTGTAACCTCAAAAGTTAATAATAATAATAATCGAATAATATGCAACTAGATGGAATAATATGTAATTTTAAAAGAAGAAATTCAAAACACGCTTTTAAAAATTTTCGAAGTAATGAAGAAGGGAATTTAAGTGATTAAATATTGAAAATCCGAATATTCAAAATGAAATATCCAAACTGATTAGAAAGTATGAGACGGGGTGAAAAGTGCTAAGTTTGGGATACTAAAAGGTAATTTACAAGGCTTTTTAATTTAAATTAAGAAAGTTAGGTTACTTCCCTATCTCCAAAACAACACAACAACAGTTTCACCGAACAGTAACTCCAGCGATGAAAAGTAATTTCGATGAATAGTAAATTTTTTTTTTTTTGAAAACCCAAGATCTACCAAAAATTAAGAAATTGATGGAGAAACCTTAAGTTCTGATGCCAATATGATGGCAATGGCAATGGGTGCCAAAGCAAAGCTTCTCCTTCGGGAGCTGAAGACGGTCAAAGCAGATCTAGCTTTTGCAAATGAGCGATGTGGTCAGCATGAAGAAGAGAACAGCATTCTTAGGGAGAGTAGTGGAAAAGGAGACAATACCGAAGATGATGATTTGGTATGCATTTCTATTTCTGCTCTAGAATTTCTGTTTCTATTCTCTTTTTAATTTTGTGGTTTTGCATATCATTTAACATTTAAATGCCTTGTAGTACGAATAAGAATTTAAACAAAATATTTAAGAATTTATCCGTGTATTTCAGAGTAAATGTTAGCATGTTGTCATCATGGTATTTGTACGTATGATTTAAAATTAACCAGCACTTTCAATTAATTCTCTTCTGCAACTATATCAATTGTTTAGATTTCTCTGTTCCTATTCAAGTTTGTATGCTTGAGATCAGGTCCATACGGGGAGAACCAGATGAAGCTTTCAATAGTGACTAATCGTGATGGCAATATGTGCACACCCACCCACCAGATAAGGCTTCAACTTGAGAGAGACACTTGTAGCCGAGAAAGCTTGGTTGGCAGTCTTTGCACGAGAGAGAGAGAGAGAGAGAGAGAGACGCTTTCTTTCTAAGGTAAGGGAGATTGTCGAATACCACCAGTTAACAATGCAATGCAGGATGTTTGATGTATATTTGGTTTGGTTCACCAGCTTGCTTACTGGTGAACCATATACCAGGCAGAGATGTAAATCTAGGTTTACAAACTACAACCAGACACATTAAGATGATGCTGATTTTAGTTATTCAGCTGAAAAGTCAATGACACTGTCGTGAAATATTATTATAAACACACACACACACACACAATAAACTACATATATAACAAACTTAAATGTTGTGGTTCCAAATCTTATAGAGGGCCCAATACATTCATAGATCCGTCCATCTTGAATATACAACATAATAACAGTTAAAGGTTAGCTCAAGTGATGGTGATTCTAGTGACTAGTGCTTTCAAAGCATATGTTATGGGTTCAATACTTCACAAAGACAACCAACTCCTTTGGAGCTATCCAAACATAAGGGGTATTGCGTACACTAGCTGCAGGTCACTTGTTCATTTTTTCTGGAAAAAAATGTATATTAACATTTTGCCAGTCTGTCTCAACTTTGTCTTCTAACCGACTGGAACCCAGCATTTCTAAAAGCTTACCTAAACAGAAAAGGACAACAATGCAACCAAATGCAGCGTATGAATGGTCAGTTAGATCAGATGACATGGACATCACATAACAAGAGGTCCAGAGGAGCAGCCAAGTCTTGGTTATCAAGTAGTTCTCAAAATAACTGCAAAAACAGATTGGTCGATCCGTCTCCATATGACTTGATATCTGCTGGTCTGACCAGAGCCCTGCATAAAGGGCATGTCCTCTCCCTCTCAAACCTGCAAACAAACAAAACTACATTGTCCACCACAGTGATCCAATTTAAGTGAAAGTGAAAAAGGAGCATGCTGAATGTTTATCACCCAACATTAAACTTAATACTTAATAGGCTAAAATCAAGGAGCATTAAAACATGCCCCAAAAGAAATGTGAATCTCCTTCAATTTCAGGCTACGGAGAGGAGATTGCAGCTGGAAAACCTTCTGATGGCCAGTTAAATCACAAATGTAGTACTTACAAAAAAGAAAAGGAAAAAAGAAGACGCAATGAGTTCTCTTTCAATTTCAGGCAAAGGAGAGGAGATTGCAGTTGAAAACTTCATACTGCCAGTTGAGTCACAAAAGTAAGTACTTTCAAAGAGATGAAAAGAGTCAGGAATGAGTGATCCAAGAAAACGATCGAACTGATTTGAGGTTAAGAAGGGTATGACTACGTTTACAGTACGCTAATGTCGAACTTCATAAGTTCAAGTTTAAATGAAAAAGTGTGAGATCCCAAAAGCATAAACAACAGTCCGGCCATCAAGCATTTCCTAGTCGGGGCCCCTCCCCCACTCCCACCACCCCCCCCCCCAAAAAAAAAAAAAGAAAAAAAATCAAGCTTAACTATGCATTCATTTTCTTGTGGCAGCTTTACTAGAGTTAGTTCACTGAAGGTAATATCAAATCCATCTCCACCACCGAGTCAAAAACCATGTCTATTCTAAATGAATGAACGAAGTTATATAACACTCCCAACTAGATTCAATCTACCTAGAAATTTTAATCCATAAACTGAACAAAAACCTCTCACGAACCTTATGGTCGGTTAACAAGTTATAATACAAGGGATAGGGGGTATAATTCATAAACCGTGTGGCTAGTGTAAGAAAATGCAAATAAGCTAACCATTCTGCTACACAATCTTCGCAAAATATATGTTTACAGCTAAGAAATATTGGAGCCTGCATTTTCTCCTGGCAAATGGCACAAAGATCCCCAGCAGCATTGATCTGCATGAAATTCATTCCTGACAAGTTAGGATAGGTACATGTCTACATGAAGACAAGCACTAATCAGCATAAGTAGAAATAATAAGCTGCAATATCTGTTATTCCAGAACCTCCTTTAATCTTATGCATGGCAATTGTCCTTCTCACAAAGACACAGTTCATAGTTTCCTGGTACAATATATATATACACACATATATATTGACGCTTTGGTATACGTTATTTTTAGAAGTTGACGTATTGGCTCTTTTGCTCTCTCCACTCTATGTGATCTTAATTAGATCCCTCTACTCTGGCACAGACACAACAAATGCCCACTCACACACTCACCCACCCACCAAAAAAGGGGGGAAAAGAGAAACAGAAAACAGAAAAGGGGATCAACTGCAGAAGGTAAAACAAATCACATAAAGAAACAAAAAGCTCACCAACCTGCTCAGAAGTAGCATATGAACCATAATGTATCTCTTTGCAAGATAAGGCCCTCAATGCAGAAAAGAATAATTGAACCTACATATATAGAATGCAATAATTATAACAATAGCATCATTATACTTTGTGCCCATAATAGCTGTCAGGTAAATTGGTAGTATCAGGAATTGAGGCGAAAAGCATATGAAGTTCATGAAGGTGGAGTTACACAAACACATACCTTTTGTACAATTGATGTAAGCTTGAAGGTCAAATACAATCCTGTGGTCAATGATGAAAAGAGGCTTCCATATTCTTTGTTTAAGAAAAAACGATACCAAACAGGAGTTGGCAATAAAGCACGATACAGCAGCAAAATGTACTCAACCAGTGTCAGCATTTGTCCCTGAAAACCCAAAGGCCTTTTACAGTCAGTATATTTTGGCTTATGAAAGAGGAATCTACAAACATAAGCACCTTGAAACTTGGTATATACATAACATATAGACATTAAAATTACCTGCCTCCGGTAATTATGCCCTCCACTATTCTTGTAATACATCAGAAGTATGCATTTGAACACCATTGCTGCCTGCCGCACCATTGTATCTGAAGGGAAAGAGAAATAACCTTCATTTAAAAGCATAACATAACACAATGAACTGAAAATATATAGAAAATGTGAAACACATAAAAGGATGCTTGGGAGGAGGCGAAGTGGTAAGTGAAACATGCATTGAATTACACAATCAAAGTTCTTCCATAGTATGGCAAACACTGGCATGAGGTCTAACCACATTATCTGCATTGTAACTGATCAGTGCAAATCTCGTGGTAGGTGCACTTCAACAGAGAAATGATTGGTCACTGTAAGAAGCTTTACATGGAGAGCAGGAACAGAAAACCACCAGTGAATATAATGGACTCCAGTGAATATAATGGACTTTTAACTTTAAATGAGCAAATAATAGTAAGTGCTATGAGATGCCACTTTCCGAACCTAATGCTGTTGATACGTTGAGGAGCTGAAGGGAGGATAAGGCCTCCAGCTTTGATTGTATATTTGTATGAACTTGCTTTATTGCACTTCCAGGAAGTTGTTTTGATGATGTCATGGTACTGGAAAGTGTCATATTCAAGCACTAAAATAAAAATCTTCAGTCTCTCCTTTATTTATTTATTTATCTATTACTATTATTATTATTTTGGATAAGTTTAGCAAAATAACTACTTTTTTACTCTATCTGCTTACATTACTGCAAAGGTAAGTTTGGTTTCTCCTTCATACCACTGGTTCAGAGAATGCAAGGGACACTACGATTTCTGGCTGATTAGTGAATCAGGAAAGAATTGTGTATAACAAATGTGCTTCATCCTCTCTTTATTTTTACTTTGTGTGTGTGCGTGTTATTTTTTTTTGTGTGTGGGGGGTGGGGGGGAGATGGTGGGTGGTGATAGATAACCTCCTGATGTGATGTTAGAGAGTTAACTAGTATACTAACTCGATGTTAAAAAGTGGGGAAACATTCAAATTTATTTTGTGTAAAAAATGAAGGCTGAATATGGTCAGTTAAACGAATTTCTTTCTACATAAATCACAAACTCATACAGCAGAAGTGGAGGAATTGGGTGGAGGTGCGTATTTTGACAGTAACAGTTTACATACTGGTATACTTCTTCCAAAGATATTAACTTTTACATATTTTGAAGTAGGTAAAATTAGGGAGGTTGTCTCATTTAAATTTTGCAGATGAAGGAATCATCTTTTGTTGGAATAGGGGTCAAGCAGCTCATGATTTGCATGGTGAACATGGACAAATATAAGAAGTTTATTTCAACCTACGAAGATTCCCACAATTTGTTACAAAAGGGAAAAACTAAATCTACGGAAAACTTTTGTATGAACAAAATAATTTCATAGCACAATTATTTATAACTTATAAGCATATAGCTAAGCAAGTATAGATTACTTATCAAAAAGAAATATAGCTAAGCAAGTATGCAGGCACAAATTGTGTTCGACAGATAAGCAATAAATGGCTGAGATCAAGGTCTTACCGTTGACCATGATGACAAATATTGCATGCCAGAAAGGTGGGACTGCTTTTGGAGGAAGCAAGACCAATGGGTATATCAGGTTTGCGTCTTGATACCACCAATAAACACAAATCACATGGAGCAAAAATATCACAGTAAAGCAGATGAGAACAGAAATTTTCCTTTCTCCCTGCAGAAATCAGTTAATATGCTTAAATGCCAGAAAAGAACACAAAAAAATTATATAACAAAAAACACTAAGAAATATGATCCATTGTAATATAAAATTAGAAAGCTTGGAAATTATAAAGAAAACAACACCTTTAGAGCTGTTTGCTTTCGCAGAATCTCATTTGATTTGAATAGGACTGCAGAAATCCAAATTGCACCGAAAAAACCTGAATGAAGGAAACAGCTTCAATTGTGTATTGGAATCTTCGTAAAAGATGAACTGTGGTTGTTAAACTAAAATTACACCTTATTATAGTCGTGACCAGGCAATGCTATAAAAGCAAAGTACAAGGCCCCTTATGAACAATTTTTCTTTTTTTTTCCCAACTCAATAACTGTCTTTTAATCCCAAACTAATTGGCAATTGGAGTAGGAACAATTAATGAATCCCATATGTAAGCGTAAAAGTGTAGAAAAGTAGAAAGGCAAGGAGAAAATTAAAAAGATTTTAACATCTAATTCAAGAATTTGAGACACAAAAGATAACATCTGATATTTCTTCTGACTAAAAAAAATTATATATCAGGAACGTAACCACCATGACCAGAATTTTAGAATTCATTTAGGTTCCACTATGAATAAGAATCAAGCTAGCGATTTACCATGAATGTTTCATAATTAATATAAATATTTTCTGAAGCCAATTAAGAGATAATGTATAATTTCATCATATACTCGGATGGTAAATTCTAACAACAGAAAGTGTATTGTTTACATTTAAAACAAGTAGAAATACCTTGTAAATGCTGGCGAATGAAAACAACCAGCAGAAGCAAAGAAAAAGGAAGAATCTGCTCGACCCACCGAGCAATCTGCTGAATACCATATCTCTGATAAGTTGGCTCCCCACTAACATTACTATGACTATCACCATCACGTACCCCATTTCCAGCTTCTCCTTGTGGAATGGAATTGAAACCCGGAAAAGAATGCCCCTCCACCGGCTCGTCCCCACCGTCTGCCGCCACAGCAGAAGGCTCGTCTTCTCCGGCGCCAATAATCCTAATTGAAACCTCCTCCTCCTCCTCGGAAGTAGTAGGAGTAGTAGTAGATGAAGGATGATGATAATTAGCAGATGAGATTGAGGGATTATCAACCAATCCTCGCATTTGTTGATTGGAACCAGGTATTGACTGAGTCTGAAGAAGTCCGGAGTAATCTAATAGGGCTAATAATGGAGTCTGTATTAGATTGGACGCTGATATATTGTATCTGAAACGTAGTGGAATACTACTGCTGCTGCCCGGAGAATTACTTGATGAAGACAATGTTTCCATGTTTTTTTCCCCCAAGTTTGAGCAGCAAAAAAGCCAAGCCCTAATCTTGACAAGTCAAAAACCTTATTAATCGAGTAATAATGGAAGAAAGAGTCGAGAAAAGAGACCCAATAAAATAGTATAGTATAGTATAGTGTAGTGTAGCAGTATGTAATGTATTTCTGACTCTTCACTGAGAATTCAGTGAAAGAGTAGATTGAAAGAATGAAAAAAAGAAATTAAAAGAATGATTTTAAAGTATTTTAAGTTGACGGTTAAATGAATTTTTATTTTATTAAAATAATTTATTTTTTAAAATAATTTATTAAATATATTATTTTTTATTTTATTCTATTTGTTGGATAAGTTGAAACGTAATATTAGTTTTAGAACTTGACAATTAAGTTGATCTTATGCTAGCAAGGGCCAAGGGAGGAGGGGCTTTGACTTTACATTTCTTTCTTTCTTTCAAGTTGATGATGATTGCTTCTTCTAAAATACTGGCAAGGAAAGTTTACTCCTTTCTCTCCTTCCATCTTTTCTCCCTCCCTTTTTACTAGTCCAATCCATCCTCCTCAACCTCAACCTCAACCACGGTCCTATCCTATTGAATTCATAACTAACTAGAGGAGTACTAAGTACTAAACACCCCCCAATTAACTTTAACACATGAATTACTAACTTTGAGGAGGCAAGGAAGGAATCCTCTACATAAAAATATTGAGAAAATATACATATACATATATACACACACACACACTAATAAGAAATTTAACTATTCTAGCTTTGTTTTCTTGTTTGTGAGTTTGGTGATAACCTTAGAAATCCAACCATTTTGGTGGATTTTTTGTTTTTATAAACTCTCTAACAAACAAGTTTTAATCTTAACTCAATAGATTGAATAGAAAATGGGTAGGTGTTTTTGATAATTTCATAAACTCCTTAGATGTCATCCATCATATGAACAGTAAACAAGTAGTATTAAATAGGTTCTTGTGATAAACTAACAATAACGAAAAATAGAAATGATGGCAGCAGCAGCACCGAACATGAAGAATTAATTAGTTACACTAATCAATGATTACCGCTTAAAAATCTAGGATGTAAACTTCAACCGCTATGTGATAAACCAATATTGGATGAGATTAAAATACTCGAATATGCATCAAATGTAAAAAAAAAAAAAATAAGAAATACTCCTACTTGTTATCAAATTTTCACAACATTTATCAAATCTTAAAATATGAGTAAAGGACACAAGGAGGATTGAAAAAAAGAATAAAAGTATGGAGCAGTACGCCTCTCTACTAGAAGCACTCCCCCCCATCACCCCATAAGAGCCATGTGTCACGGCCTTGGATATTTCTAAGCCTCACCGTATGATCTTAAATAACGATTTCTCTAGAAAGTTGTTAAGTAAGTTTTTTATTAAATAAACACCACTATAACTAGTAAGGAAGTTTAATAAGGAATAAAAGAACACTTAAAAAAGAATAAAGAATGTTTTGTATTATACACAAGGAAGCTTGGTAAGAAATAAGAGAGCACTTAAGAAAGAATGCTTTGTATTATACACAAGAAAGTAATGAAGTTTGGTAAGAAACAAAAGAGCACTTAACAAAAAATGCTTTGTATTATACACAAAAAAGTTTTAGGCTTACTTAACAACTTTCTAAAAAGCCGCAGAGTGAGGTTTAGAGATATTTAAGGCTGTGATACATGACATATGCCAAAGTTGTCAACAACATATTACTGCCTTCTATAGTAGTATGCATGGTCACGGACATTTCAAAAATTCATATTCAACATTTTTATTGTTTGGCGAAGACAACGCACTGTTTGAGTAACTAAAGGTTATAATTTCATAAAAAGTGATGCAATTATAAAAGATTCATCATATAAATTTAGTTAAATATTTTTTTTAATGGGTAATCATAAAATTTCAAGGGAATTTTATAGTTATGTAAGGCTATATATCACACAGACATATGAGATTCATATGAAAAGAACATTGTGAACAAGTTTAGATAACACGGTCTTAAGGACCAACAAGAGAGAATAAAAGGGGGATGAGAGGCCCCCTAGTCCGAATCAATTGTCCCAAATAAATAATATCGCATCTGTTGTCTCAATAAAAAGATTATGTCACGTGGTAATTTATTTATCAATAAATAAAAGGATCCAACTAAAAGAAGAAAAAAAAAAGGAAACCTAACTACTCCTCCCTCTTTCTAAGCCAATTCTTCCTCTCTCTTTTTTCTCTGTCCTCTCTTTGAATGATTAGGCAAAGGAAAAAAACGAGTAATCTTTTAGAGAGATTACTTTTTCTTTTAATTTGTCTTGATTTAATCATTGCTCAAGATTACATTTGTTATATAAAACTGTAGGAACATGAGCTATGTACTATGCAGGAATGATTAAGAGACGCTGAAGTCTTAACTCATTGTTGCAGACATATAAGTAATACCTTGTGACCATAAAAATTTCATAGCCAACCATCATTGTTCCGACTGGAGTACCAAGACTTTTGGAAAGATGCCTAATCACATGTGTAATTCAAAAGTTAAAAAGAACAATAAACTTTTGCCATATTTAAATGGTCTAGGAGATAGATCAAAATTTACAGAACGACAAAGGATTAATTTTCTTTTTTTTTTTGTTTTTGAGAGAGGAGAAAGGAGAGAGGAAGAATTGGTGTAGAAAAAGGGAGGTATAATTGAGTTTTTTTTTTTTTAAAGTTGGATATTTTTATTTATTGATAAAATAGTTACCTTAAAAATATTGTGACATGACATAATGTCTTTATTAGAACGGCAAATGAGACATTGATTGGAATCCAAACTCCTGTTTTTTTGTTTATTATGAGTAGTGACTAATATTCTGGAAGAGGAGTAAATTCACCAGCGGTAGTGGAGGACTAGTGGCCGAGGAGTACTCTCTCTCTCTCTCTATATATATATATATATATATATCTATCAATAACAGCTGTTTCAATATCTTATTTATGCTCGGATCTCTAACCCCTATTAAATACATTCACCCATCTCTTCTTGAAAACCCTGTTACGTAGTACCACTATTTATCTAAATAAAACTTTCGCCCGTAACTCCTCCATTCCCTTGAAGTAATAAGGTATCATCCATCTGTGTGTGTGTGTGTGTGTATATAATTTCAAGAACTATATATGCATTCGTGTATGTAATTTAAAGAAGAAATGGATGGATATGGGAATGCATTTATGTTGAAGATTCAGGATTTCATTATTCCTCAATCCTCATAACTTTGTTTCTTATTTAATTAATTTGTCCGTCCTGTTTTTCACATAATCAAGACAAGACCCATTGTTTCTCATCTTTTACTCTCAATCTATCTATCTATCTATCTATCTATCTATCTAATGCTTCTTCTGGCCTGTCTATACGCCTTTCTCTGCTTGCCAATGCTCAAGGCTCAGTCACCAGCAGCAATACCCAAACTTTCAGCTCGATTACTTGACTCACTTCTTCAGGACTATGCTTTCAGGGCATTTGAGCAGCGACCAAGAACCGGCATTGTCTACAATGCTAATGTCCCTGCTGCAGCTTCAAACTTGACTGGAATTAAGATTTCTGCTGTCAGGCTCAGAAGTGGGAGCTTAAGAAGGAGAGGGATTTACAACTACAAAGAGTTTGATATCCCAATCGGTGTTGTTGAGCAGCCTTTTGTGGAGAGGCTTGTTTTGGTATACCAAAACTTGGGTAACTGCTCCTCCTCGTACTACCCTTTACCTGGCTACACTTATCTAGCCCCTGTGGTGGGTATTTTGGCTTATGATGCATCCAATTTATCAGCTACAAATTTACCGGAATTGGACGTACGAGCCTCGAAAAAACCCATCTTGATAAGGTTCCCGAATGTGAAATGGGAGCCACGCAATGGGGTATCGCCAATGTGTGTTCATTTTGATCTTTATGGTTCGGTGGAGTTTGACAATGTATTGAGTGGGAATGTGTGTTCAACTACTAAACAAGGCCATTTCTCGATAGCAGTTGAATTCACTGCTCCATCACCTCCTGCTGCTGCTGCTGCAAAGACTCCTCCTCCTCGTGGCGGCGGTGTTAAGGTTACATACAAGGAATTTATAGTTGTTGGATCTGCGGTGGGTGGGGTTGTTCTGGTGACACTACTGGCTATAATTGTTATTTGGGTACGAAATTGTAGACGTAGGGTAAGGATTCAGAAAATGGAAGGGGCCTCGCAAGGGAGCGTCCCCTTGTCAATGACGAGTATTGGGAGTATGAAGGTGCCGGTGGCAAATATGACACGAACTAGACCGACACTTGAAAATGAGTATGTTCTATAGTGAAATGTATCTGCTATTTCCAACTTAATTTCCTATTTCATTTAATTCATCAGCCTACTTATTTCTTTCTTGCTATTCTGGTCTCACCCTTCAGTTACCCCATTGCTTTCTGTGGTCTTTTTGCAAAAAAGATACACCCTCTATATGCAACTAATCACATGAAGAAAATTGGCAACTAATTGAATGTAGAATAACTTTCAATGGTGGCACTCAATCTTGGCAGCCAACTCACCAATCTGGAAGATCTGGTACAAACAAATTAAAACCATCATGATCTCTGGCGATAGATTATAACAATGCCATCGGTCATCGCCTACAACTTTAAGCAGGTCTGGAAAATATTCATTAGCTTAACTAAAAGAATGCTGCTCCAAATAAACTATCTGCGCGCTCAAAGTAAAAGGCTAACATAGATGATCATCACGCTCATTTCATAAATTTAATTAGATGCATCCATATATATAAGATCAGCCAAAAATGAATGTGATTTATCAGTTCAATACCGTTTGCTTGCCTTGAAATAATTAATGGATGCTTCAATGTTGCTTTGATCACTGATGAAAAGTTCAGAACTTGTTAGTCTACATAGCAAAGATAGACTAGAGGTGATAAATCCCATTAAATGGGTGTCCAACTAGCTGAACAGTGCGATATTTGGATCACTCAAAAGATCATGATTAAAGGTATTAATAATAGCAGTATAAGTCTTTACATGCATACCAAACTATCACACATATTGCGACGTAAGACCGGGGTGTTACATATCCAATACAGTAGAGGCATACATGATAGCTAAAAAAGAAATGAAATGCAGGCAAGCTATATGTTATAACTTGCAAACAATATTGCAATTTTCTGAATGAGGCCACTTGAATCACCAAGAAAGCCTCAAGATGTCAGGTGCGGGCACGTGAGAGTGAATGAGCTCCGATTGCAATCCACTCTCTCTCTCTCTCTCTCTCTATATATATATATATGGCCCGGTCACATATGATTGTGATCAGAGGTGAGAGTAATGCATGGATTAATTGCTCCTATGGTCATGTGAACCACTGTAGATATAACAAGTGCATGAATATTCTTATTCAATGATTCATTATTAATATTGTATGTATATTCAAATGAGTTATGGTAATTAGTACATTTTTCCTTGATGTTTGATGTGTCAATCATATTGAAACACTCTTTTCAGAATTTAAGACAAAATATAAGGTTTCAAAAGCTTTTGGACATGGGACTTGAAGTTTTGAAGTCACGCGTTTATATATATATATATATATATTGGAAACTGAATCCATCAGTTAAGAATAATTAGGAAGTTGATTCAACACCAAATTGGCAGGGCAGGCACTAGCAGTCACTTAATTTGAAGGTTGCAGAGTCGTCCTCTACCAAATCCTCTGAGATAAAAAGTTCAAAATTTATTAAACATTTGGAGCATGCACATGACTTTCTTGTAGATTTAATTTCTCAACAATGAATGAATTAAATCTCGGATGGTTTTTGCAGTTGCGTCTCATATAGAACATTTTTATTTATGTATGTATTATTAATGGTACGGTGCCCCCATCATTGTAACTTTGAGCTCTTAATAAATACTGCTAAAATTAAGATTAACTAAGTCGTGAAAAGCATGCAGTGTTCTAAGTTAGGACCTCTAGAAAACAAAGAATTATTGATTAAAACTACTCCTAGCTATTTATCGCGGCTGCTGATGGTAAAATTAGGCCAAATCAAGTTGTTTATATATATATATATATATATATATATATGATTAACATACTCATTAATTGCTAGTGGTATTTATTTTCTGGTATCTATCTCATCCCAAGGGAATACATACACACATGTATATATGATAGACAAAAAACAGGTTTTTGTTTGATATTTGTTGTTATATATATTGCATTACATATTTAAGTGTGTGTGTGTGTGTGTGTATATATATATATATAATTGGAGCTCCCTAATGGTTTGTAGCTAGTGATCCACACATTGTTGTCTCCGGCCTAACGTGCAATCTTCTATCACAGCTCTAAGGAATCCTATGCTTTACATTTATTTTTCACCAATCTTAGTTATGTATGGTACGTCGTCTTTTCCTGTGAGCTAGCTAGTAAATTAGTTAATAAATTTATCTCATTCAACATTAAGTGAGAATTTAATTTACTTCTATATCTTCCAAAATGTGAGACAATGTATACATCATCACCTCTCCTCTCTGCATAATTAATACTAAAACTTAAGGCACGAGTTGATTGCCTGCATGGCGTGCAAAGTAGTTATGGAGTTAATTAATATTTAACTAATTAGTGAAAGGTTTTACATCTGTGAACAATGATGTGTGAATTGAAATGAGTTTAGAATATACAGGTGAATATAATTATGTGGCATACAGTGTCACATCTAAAGATACATATAAAAATAAAATAATAGTAGTAAAAATATTTTTTCTCCTCTTTTTACAACACGTTCCATACTCTTTTTAGTATTATTTTACTTTTGTGTGTTTTCGGATGTGATACTGAATGTGCACATAGTTAAGATCCGGTTAGGGTGAAGTTGGTACCAACCTTACCATAATAAACTTTATGGTTTATTATTGTATTCGGTATAAAAAAAAAATTAGGTTTATAAGTTTTATAGTTTTTTATTATAACAGTCAATACAATATTTTTTATATTTAATGTAATAAAAAGTTATATGAAATTATTAAGACGAAGATGCGGATCTATTAAATTCTATATAGATGGTCATTTGGTTGGCCTGGGCATTGTAATTTTGAGCTGTACTAGCTATATATAGTCAGCTAAGTAGCTTAGCCTAGACTTAGGCTGGGCTAGCTCTTATACCTATTTCTACCAGTCCCTTATATAATTGCAAAATTGGCTTGCATTTTGTCCTAGCCTCCTGCTGATAGCCTAATATATTGTAGTAGTTCGTACGAAGTAAATATAACAGTAACTCAGTAAGAAAGCATGTTAGGGCTGGCTTATTACTCCCCTCCCCACAATAGATATACGGAAGGGATATATCATTCTCATAATTATTATGCAGATATAATATAATTTTAGGATTCTCGTCTGTAAAATAATTATGCAGATAGAAAGGAAGTATGTGTCTTAAACAGATACAAACTTGTGTGTGTCTTGCACCTAATACGATGTAGTTTTGATTGACAAATTGGTGAAATATCAAAACAATCATTAATAAAAATGGTAAAATATCAAAAACACCATTTATAAAATCTCTTAAATTAATAAGACACACAAACTTGTGTGTCTAAGACACATGCTACCTTTTCCCCATATATATATATATATATATATATATATATATATATATATATATATATATAGTCAGACTCTCCAACAGACCGGTTCGTTAACGAACCGGTCTATGGCGACGGTTCGGACCGTCGCTATAGCCCTGTTAAGTGTCGCATATGCTATGGAGACGGATAGAACCGTCGTTATAGTCGGTTCGTCAACGAACTGGTCCGTTGGAGAGCCGAACTATATATATATGGATAATGATCCATAACATGTATTTGCTCTGAACCAAAAATTGGCAAATAGTATAATAAGCGTCCATTAAAACGGTTAACAGGTAGGATTAAAAATCTGGCTTCGTCGTCCGCTAGAATTTCTAGCGGACTGGGAGAATATTTTCGTTGGCCCATTATACCCCCAAATCACTAAGTCAACGATGGTCAAGACACATTATTAAACTGTCCGCTAAAAATTCTAGCAGATCAGTTGGATTATTAAGGAATCGAGTCACACAAGAAATCACAAAAGGAATATCACTGCTAAAATCCAATAGTCACACAAATTCCTTTTTGCAGCAAGAAAAGGAGAAGGTTATGAAATTGCGGAGTTCTTTCGCAGCGGGAGGTTATGAAATCGCAGCAGCAGCTTTGGGAGTTCTTTTGCCCAAATTCCTTTTCACAGCTTGGGAGGTAATTTAATTCAAGGGTTTAGGAGTATGAAATTCAAGGGTTGAGAGTATGAAATTCAAGGTTTAGGGAGTTCGTTTGCCCAAATTCTTTTTCACAGTTTTGGAGGTTATGAAATTCAAGGTTTAGGAGTATGAAATTCATAGGTACGGGAGTATGAAATTCAAGGTTTAGAATTGCTACTCTATGTTTTATATCATTGTTTTAATCCTACCCGTTAATCGTTTTAATGGAGGCTTATGAATATGATGCTATTTGTCAATTTTTAGCCCATAGCAAACATATGTTATGGATCATTGTCCTATATATATATATATATATATATATATATATATATATATATATATATATATATATATATTCTCAACATGTTTAGACTTGTAGTGTTGTATAGAATACATTGTTTTTAGTCTCAATTAATTTCAGATTTTCATTATTTAGAGCTTTAAAAACAAAAGTATATATTCTCTTCATTCTAAAATTAGAGATACAATTTGACTTTTAAGGTCAAATAATTGCATATTAAATTTTAAAGTTGGTATGACTCATAAAAATTTAGAATGAAATAAATTTTGTGATTAATAGTTTTTGTTATATATTATACAATTATAATAATTGTATCAATTAAAATTTAAATAAATTCACATTAATTTGAAGTTTAATATGTTGTCATAAGTTAATTTCAAAAGTTAAATTATATCTCTAATTTTAGAACTAAATAATATATATGTACATATGCACATTATCCACTAACTCTACTAGTAACAATTAAAACACTAGAAATATATCATTAATCCAAAAAGAGGATAATATATAGACTAAAATATAGTGACACTCCCTCTAGATAACCATAATAACACTCACTTCTCCTCTAAGTTTTTAAATAACAATTAGTACCCCTACAAGTTTTTAGAGTTGACTAAATAAATAAAGTTATATATTTACCCTTGTACGTTATCAAATTTTAATTCCTAAATAATATATATGTTTAGTTATCTTTTTCTAATACAATACATTTTAATTTTAATTTTATTTGTAATTAAGACTATCTCATTCAAATTATTGGTAACTTATAAAAAAAGCTAATTTAGTTTAATTAACACATATTTTTGAATAAGTGATACAAATATTAAGAATTTTAAATTAAATTATTTATAGAGCGGTTCTAATTAGAGTGATTGAATATGTTGATAGTTTAGTTTATGGTGTTTAACAATAAAAATTATTATTTGAATTCATAGTTTCATTTTATGATTTTTATATGTTAAATTTTCTTGAGTATATGTCAAAATTTGGGATGTTTATAATTTGATTATATTTTTTAGTATACAGTTGATGTTGTTTTTGTGCAATGTTGAATAAAAGAAAATATAATAATATTTATTACTACCTCTATTTTGTAAAAAGATTTTTCTTTTAATATATTTTTTTTTTGAGTAACAATATTTGTCATTTTTACTGTAAATAATTATGCCTAAGTGTGACTTATTTTTAGTTTAATATTTGAGAAAATTAATTAATATAATTTGTAATACTTTTTTATATGAATTATAAGATTCATTATGTAATAATAAGTTTGTTTTACGTAAATTTTAATATTTGGAAAAAATAATTAGAATTTTTTTTTGCGTTAATTTGTACTTTTTATGGATATTAAAATTTTACTTTTAATTTACAAAAAAAATATTTGAATGTATATTATGTAAATTTTAATCTTTGAGAAATTTAATTAGCGAAAAGTGTTTAACTTTATTTTCCTGATAAAATGAATATTTATTGTTTTTTGACATTTATGTTATTTATTGCACAAGTTCATAATTTAATTAATTAGATCAAATTAAGTAAAAATTATAATATACAAATTTATATTTAGTAGATATATTAAACATTATAACTTGAAGGGTGTAATAGACATATATTAAAAATATTTTTGCATATTAGTTAGTCAACTATACTAGAGGTAGTAAATGTTACAGATTGTAGACTAGAGGGATACTGACTGTTACTTGAAACACTAAAGGGATGGTAAGTGTTATTATAATTATCTACAAGGGATGTCAATGTATTTTACTCTGTCATATATATATATATATATAGATATATATATATATATATATATATATAGGACAATGATCCATATCATGTATTTGCTATGAATACAAAATTGGCAAATAACATCCTAACCTTCCATAGCAATTATCAAGGGCCCAGATTAAAAAAGAGACTGTGTCGTCGGGTTAATGAAAAACTTGGACAATTATGCCCTCAATTAGCCGAAATCAACGCTGCAAAAATCAAATTTTAAAATGGTCTGTTAGAATGACTAGCGGATGACTTCGTCCTTATTTAAGTCTTCTTTCTCATTGTGGCAAATCCTACACTACCAATTTCTTTGATAATGAGTCAAGGTTAAAATCCATCCTATTTGCAATAAAGTGGTATGGGAATCCATCAATGGCTACATCAAAACCCATGGGGACCAATCAAAGCGAAATTCCATCAAAACAGAGAACCCAGAAACCAAAAAAAAAATAATGAGAGGTAGGTAAGGGGATAGGGAGAAAGACCCAAATCAGAAAACAAACCCAAAAACATAAAATTAGAGATAGGATGAAGCAATAAAACGAAACTAAAAAAAGCATGAACAAACACGGATCTGCTCAAAACACAAATCAAAGGCAAGAACAAAAGTCAAACACATGAGAATAAATATCAGATTGGAATACGGAATTAAAGCCCAGCAAATAACAGATTATTCATTGAACAAAGATTAGAATACAGATCCCACAAGAACCAAGTTCATATCTGAAACAAAGAAGAGAAAAGTTAGAGAGAAGAGGAGCTTCTCTTTAGACATGCTTTCCTGAAACCTGTGATTCATTGCTCCTCGACGATTTTGGTTTCTGAGTTCTCTGTTTTCGAAATCATCCGCTAGGCCTGATTGGTGTATGGGTATTTATCGTCCAAAAATATTTTTAATGATGTCCGCTAAAATCATTAGCGGACGCTGGGATGCTTTTTTTGTTCTGGGCCCTTGATAATTATTATAGAAAGATAGGATATTATTTGCCAATTTTTAATTCATAACAAATACATGCTATGAATCATTGTCTATATATATATGTTAGATACATGCATGGAATTATGGAAAACTAGTCATTAATTATCCCCTTCAAACTAATTTTCCTTGGCTATCTCTCTTTCTCCATTATTTAGTAATTTTCTCAAAATATTCTCATCTTAACTTTTAAAATCAATAAACTTCGCCCTTATTTTGAAATAAATATTCATTAAAAAAATCAATTTACTCTTTATTGTAACTTTTAAAAATGAAATTAAGTAAAGAAAAAATGAGAGAAGGTTAATTAAGAATGAATGTTGTCAGCTTTTTTCATGGTTAAAAAAACAGTGAAATGATATAAAAATAACGCTTGCTTTCTTTACAAACTTTTTCACTATAAAAATTTAGTAAGTTTTCTCTAATTCCAATATTATTAGCCTAAAAGCAAACATTAAAATTTTATTGTACTATCCTTTAAATAAAGTAAGAACTAATTTGCTAATGAATACTAACTCCAGGGCAAGGGATGCTTCTCCCATCTTTTAATGAAACAAGTTTAATAACCCGTGTAAAACATATTTAAAAACGACTTAGTTAGTTTTCTACCAAATCGTGCATATATAATTTATTTAATTAATTCATAACATAATCGAACATGATCTACATATAATAAAAATGATAATTATTGTATATGATATAATTTACTTAATTGAATTTTGGTTAATATAGTAAGTAATTAATAAGTGTTTTTGATTCATAGGAATGAAAACGAATTTTGTAGATTACTACAGAACTTTTGATTTTTTTCACATCCTGAGAAAGAGTAATAAACTCTTTATATTTTAAAATTATTGTATTTAGCTATGTGTGATATGCATGTCATATATGATACTTTATATAACAACTCCAAACTAGATACATTAAAATAAGAATAAATAAAAAAGATACAATGTATTTATATATAAATTTGAGAAGTCACTATAAATAAATATATGACACATTAAAATAGAAAAATTTTAAAAACTCTTAAATTCATGAAGCTACTGAATTGTTTTGGTGAGTCGACTCGAGACCCACCAAAATGACTAGGTACTTATCTTTTGATATTGTTGTATTGATTATATATATAAATTTAATGAAAAATTGTCTAAAGACTTCTCTTAAAGAATGTTAGTAGGGGTTACAACTTAATTTCCATGTCCCTCGCTCACTTTAATATAAGAGAATCTTTTTATAAAATAAATATAAAAAAATAAGAATAAATTTTTTGCCCTCAAACTCACAAACATAGCGGTGATTGAGAATTACAATAATATAATAATAATAATAATAGGAGGCTGAAGTTGGAGCGAGAAATTAAGGAAAAGAGGAAAGAAAACTGAGAGCTTAGCTACTGCTTGACTTGACTACGTAGACGACGTTAGCCCGTCTTTCATCTTAATGCAGAATATTCAAAAAAGCCTGAGCCGCTTTCCCCCGCCGCTCCTCCTGCGCGTGTTTCAAACCAAACCAAGTGGAATGATTGAAATTTTATTTCTAAATTTCTAATTAAAGATTATTAAACCCTTGCCCCTGCCTGCCCTTTGGAACAAGATGTGTATTGCTATCAATTGATTAACCATCTTTGACTTCAACAATCACAAAGGTTTTTGCTTTTGATAATTAATTTCAAAGCAACCTTTTTGATAACGGTTTTTTACTTAAATAGTATTTTTTTTGAAATAATTTTAGGATATCACTACTATGATTGCTGATTACATAACATACGATTGTCCATGTAATAAAAATATTAATTATTATTAGTATTGAAAAATTATAAGTCTAATTTTATAATTTTTGAATGTTAAGAATTAATAATAATTCAAATGAGTTTAACTCATGTCCTGTATAACAATATATATATATATATATATGTACACAAAGTTTATAGCTATAGAGAATTGACCATAAACATACATGTACTCGAATTGAACTTGATCCAATAAGTCATTCATTTAGTAAATAATTTTTTGTTTAAACTTAACTTAAAAGTCACGGAATAAAATGACGAAATTGAGTATCCTCAACTTTTATCAGATACACATATGAACATAAAACTTATAAATGATAAATTAAACTTACGTAACATATGTGACTTTCATTTCGAATGACGTTATTATTATTATGGCCCACGTGATATACGGTGTTGGTGAAGCAGCTAAGATAGCACAGACACGTTTAGTTTCGTTTCTTAATTTGAAATTGACAAAAAGTACGAAAGTCGTGTTCTCTCACGGATCTCTGTTCTCATCTATAACTCACCATGCATCACTAAAAGACATTTTCAATTACGCCACCGAACTAGCGAGGCAGGTAAAGCAGAAAGTACAAAACTACAAATTATGAAAAATCACGCGGTGCAAAGTATTAATTATTTTTCATGTATTTTGTTGAACAATAAATGATATACTTTGAATCGACAACTATTTTACTAAATATAGTGTCATTTGGTTTATATTTTATGTCATTGAAATAACATAAATTCAATTGGAGAAAAAATTCTTGTATAATTATAAAAGTTACCATGTAAAGTTGATGAACATTTTTGAACAGCAGCTCGATCGAGTTTGTCTAAACTTAATTATCCATAGAATCAAATTACTTGAACAAGAGTGCATTTGGTTCAGAATTGATTTGTTTATTTTTTACTAGTGGTTTCCAATGTCCAAAAGAAAGAAAAAAAGAAAAAGGAAAAGGAAAGCATAATTAAGACGAACAGGACCCGCGCGTGATAAGGGGGTTTGTACTCTAAAAGACATGACTCACGATGTTCTTGACAGGTATCAATCTAGAAATTTTACACCAAAAGGCCCCTGCCTCTCTCTTATTATCACACGGACGCACGCCCGCAACTGTAATTTAAAAAAGAAAGTAATAACAATAATAGTAATTAGTAATAATAATAAAATAAAACCAAAGGGTTTTACAAAGCCAATAACAAAGGCTTAGAAAGGTACACATGAGTGCTATATATATATAGAGAGAGAGAGCATATCAACCCCACAGAGCCAGCCAGCCAGCCACACTGACAACAGGCCTATTTAAAAGCAAGTTTTAAACCCCCTCTTCTCTTTCTTACTTGGGAGGAAAAAAAAAAAAAAAAACCCACTGATTTTGTACGTTTTTACATTTTCACAGCTCACCAGGAGGCAGGACTAGTATTTATTTTCTTCATTCCTCTTCTTAATTTTATTTTCAGGGTTCTGTTCTTAGCTGCTGCCTGTCTGCTGCTATCTGAATAACCCCCCTTTTCTTTCTTTCTTGATCCAGAATCCCTTTTGCATAGAAGCAGCAGCAGCAGCAGCAGCCATGTCCAATTTATACAACCAGAGTATGAATATGAATTTCTCACCTGCAAGAACTGCTTCTCCTCATATAAGGACCAACCCAGATGCTGATAGGTACCGCCTAATCCTTTTTTACAATCAAAAAGAGCCATCTTTTTCAATTTCATTTCTTGATTTTCATGTTCACAAACCTTGATAATATCTCCATATCTGTTAATTTCTGTCTTTTTTTGCTGTGCTTCATTTCATACAGTCTGTACTTGGCAGAGCTAATGCAAGAACGTCAGAAGCTTGGGCCTTTCATGCAAGTCCTTCCCATTTGCAACCGACTATTGAATCAAGGTTAATTTACTGTGTCAATTTTTGGATCTGTTATATATATATATATATATATATATATATGTGGTGTGGGGGTTTGTGTAGGATTTTTTCTTGCTTCGGTTTTTCTGTGATTTTATTCTCTCCATAATAATACATTTTCCAGGAGCTGCTGATTTATTCTTTGAATCTGTAATTTTAATTGAGCAGTGAATTAGAATTACAATTTCAGTTTTGCTGTTAATTATCCGTTTATGTCATTGTTGATCCATGCTTCGATATTGCTCCAAGAAATGTTTGCTGATATGTCAAGATACATTGGAATTTTACTAGACCTTATGTAACTCTAACCATATTTTTACATCAGCCACTGCCAGCTACTTGAGAGAACACTTGTGTTTATTTATTTATTTTTATCAATGATCATCATTATCAATATTGTGGACTTCTTGTGGTGCAAAACAAAGGCATTGGATGTGAAATGGTGAATTCCTTGAAGGAATAACCTGAGGGACTCACGTTTCAATCAGCATCATGAGGACACCATGGCACCATGCCAATTGCAGAAAAGGGCATTGGATGAAAATATTTTATTAAATGTTATGGTGCTGTTTGTTTGCTTAGACTCAGTTATAGAAGCAAGACAGGTAATGACACCATGTCTTCATGTTAAGCGACTGTAGTGTACTTCATGCCATGTATGAAGGATTTATAGCTGTATCAGTGGTGGCTTTGTCAATAGATGTAGCAGGAAAGCTTGCCTACCTCCTGAAATCACTACAATGACTTTAGTTTATGAGTCAACAATCACAACCTAAATCACATTTTGAATTGAATATGTTGTAGTGCTCATCTTTCTATTTTAAGCGTTAGATATTGGTATATTATATGTTATTCTTTCTCCCACGGACCATAGGTGATTAGTGATATAAATAATAAACTTGGTTGATATTTACTTTGATTTCGAACCATTTCTTTTCTTTTCTTTTTTCATTTTCTTTTGTATCACATATTGGATCTACGTATCTTTCTACTCCTTATGACAGTTGAAATATTTTTCCGCAGTACTTGCATAGCCATATTCGTGACTAAGAAAAAGGAATGGTCTTATTAAATGCTTTCTTAATTCCTATGCACTATTGACAGAGATATCAAGGCTTACCAGAATTAACCCCAACCAAGGTTTCAGTGACTATGACTTACTACAGCGTGGAAGCCCAAGTCCAATGAATTCCTATGAAATTCCTGATATTGGAGGTAAAGGTCTGGGGCACTGGAATGGAAATGGATGGAATGCTCTTCAGCATGAGGTGTGTATGTTTAAGCTTGACCATTGTTTTTAATCTCTTATTCCACAATTTAATATCCATGCATTCTGCTTAGTTTCCTTCTATATCTGATGTGTTGTTTGTAAACATGGGTCATTATCATACTGTACACCTCCAACTTGACATTCCTAAAGTAAAAGAGGTAACACATATTTAGTGTGTAATAGATATATGCTTAATAGAACTATCCTATATAATTAAAAAAAAAATAGTGGAAATAATCCAATGTGGAATTCTCTTAGTCCTCTCTTATAACATTTGCTTCTTTGGTCTTGTCTGGAGGACTACTTAATAGTTCACCATGCTATCAGGAACTCTCCCAGTGCTCTATAATGAATACGGCAAATGGCATGGCCCTGAAGAGCACCTATAACGCAGTTATAGAGAGAAGGGGGGTTACAAAGGCATGTTTGTTCATTAGAACCATTGCAATATATTCATGTGTGTGTGGGTATCAGTAATATACTTAGAGCCCATGTGTTTGCCCTGTAGGCGAATTGAATGTTGCATTATACCTGCCCCGCGGACAACATTTCTCTTTGCTTTATGGTAGACTATCTGGAGAGAGAGAAATAATCAATGCTTTGAACACTAGGAATGGCCTTTACACCAGATCCGATTTTTAATTTTGATCCTGTTGTTCTTTGGAGTCCCGAGGTCTTCCCACGTTCGATAGCGGCCTTTGTGGATGTTTTGGGCTTGTTCTGTATGGCAGCCTAATTGTAATCACTTTTGGATAGGTAACTTGTATGTGAGAGAGCGTATTGCTTTTGGTTGCGTGGGGACTATTGTTTTTTTACATCTTACAACATGTCATATGCTTCTGTTCATTGCTATTCATTTAACACACTGACCCAACAAAAACAAAGAATTTTTTAAAGAGTAAAGCACGGGGACTATTGTTGGATGGTAATCGCTGTAAGTTCTAGGAATGTACTTAAAGAGATTCAGTTCATACTTACAAAATGAAATGAATAAAAGAAGTCCACATGCTTTTAATTCAGTAAGAGCTAGATAGATGTATGTATTATACCTCTAATTGAGGTTTCAAAGTGCACACATGATGGTATATTCAATACATCAGGAGCATTTAAAGATTTTAACTATGTGCCTGCTATTTAACAGAATTACATGCTCTCTCTATGTGTTATTGTACAAGTAAAGATATGTATGTCTTAACTGTTGTCAGGTTTACTGAGTGTGTGCTAGTTATTTTACATCCTTCGTTATGTTGAGGGGCGTTGGGCGACATTTCATGTGTAATAAGACAAGATCAGCATCGGGCTTTTCTCATGAACTCCTTTGCCTATTTACACTGGAGTATTCCAACACTTATGAATGTTGAAGATGAATTACATTAATCCTTAAGCAATCAATGTCACTGAAGCTATTGTCTGACGGCAGTAAATTTTTGGAAGTTGTAAATTGTTTGGTTGTGGCAACTTCCATATTGAAGTCGTACTTTATTTCTTTTGTTTCTCCCTTCTTCTGTTTTAAGCTATATATGCTCACTGAGCAGAATTCAAGGAACTTGTTGATTTGCCTCTTTTGCTTCTACTTTAGGCTCCCCATTTTTTATTCCGGTTGTTTTATTTCCTGATATCTGTTTGATTGGCTACTTCTTCTCCTCTTTTACTGACGTGTGCGCATTAGCAGATTCACATACTAAGATTTGGGTTCATTTTGTAACAGAGAGTTGGTGGACCACAGGGGTTGACAATGGACTGGCAAGCAGCACCAGGAAGCCCAAGTTCCTTCATTGTGAAGAGGATATTGCGCTTGGATATTCCTGTTGATAGCTATCCAAATGTAAGCTGTGTGCCTTATATATTATTGTTATTGATTTTATCTGAAGTGTGATCCTTGCAAGTTGTTCTTGAAATTTTGAAGTGATAAGCATTATTAAAATCTTCTGTCTATTAGTTCAATTTTGTTGGGAGGCTTCTAGGTCCTCGAGGCAACTCCTTAAAGCGGGTGGAAGCTTCTACAGGATGTCGTGTATATATTAGAGGAAAAGGTTCAATAAAAGATCCTGAGAAGGTAATATATTTTCCTAAAGCATGCGAATCTTTTGAAATATACAAGTAACTCAACTTTAATATTTAAATGGTGACGTCATGTTTTAATTTTGAGTTATGATTTTAAATAAGCAATATTTCTTGTATTATTTCTTAATGTTGTGATAGGCTGGGTGCTAATTTCCTTTTTTCTTTTTCTTTTTTCTAAACAATCTAATGTGCTTTCCCTAATTTAATTCTGAAGGAGGAGAGTCTGAGGGGCAGACCAGGCTATGAGCACCTGAATGAACCGCTACACATTTTGATAGAGGCAGAATTACCTGTCAACATTATTGATGTACGGTTAAGGCAAGCACAGGAAATCATAGAAGAACTGCTGAAACCTGTGGTAAGGATAGTTTATCCTCCTCATGGAAAATTCATTATGTCTGTAACATTCCCTTATACATACAATCTAGTTGAGTCCACATTTCAAGCATTAGTAACAGCTTGAACTCAACTCAACTCAACTCTGCTCAACAGAACTTGTCCCAACTACTAGGGGCCGGCTACGTGAATTCTGTTTTACCATTCTGCTGTTTCGGGCAGTATCTTCTGTTAGGATTTAAGCCCCAAGCAGGAGAAGCAAAATGACATGAATGGTCCGTATCCGGTGTTAAAAGTTGTACTACGTTCCAGGTTTGCAAAATTCTCTCGTGAGTGATTTTGTGGATGGCAATTGATAGTATACGTCTGTTTCTGGGGATATTAGACCCCCAAAAGACTTAAATGGGTCAAATTGGTGGAACTTCTCACTTTTTTGTTACTTGAAAAGATTTAATGTATTACGTAGAATTCTCAAAAGGGAAGTACAGAGTTTCTGGCAAAAAGTAAAGTGTAAGGTTGCATGGTTTTATAATATTAAATTATGTTTCTATGTGGAAATTTGAAGTATGTTTCAATGTGGAGCAGCGACATGATAAAAGTCTGCTTTTCTTGTTGTTGTATACGTCTGTTACGAAGGGAGAAATGAAGTTTCGAAAATGGAGCGGTCTCTCTTCTTTTTTAGGAAAGAGGGGAATTAAGGGAGGGTCAATGAGTTTTCCTTTCAGACCCAACCAAAGCTATCCTCCCAGAATCGAGAGGGATAAAAAAAATTGTTTGCATGCTATTTCTTTACTGATTCATCATGTACCTTGTGATATCTTTTTTCTTTCTTCTGATAAACTAAGTATCCTACATCTTCAATTGCAGGACGAGACACATGATTTGTATAAGAGGCAACAACTGAGAGAACTTGCCATGCTAAATTCCAATTTCAGAGAAGAGAGCCCTCATCCGAGGGGTAGTGTCTCTCCATTTGGTTCCAGTGGGATGAAGCGTGCCAAAACTGGTTGGTAGAGATTTTATACTTATCCTTGATGGTTTCTTACAGAGACACCGATCTAGTAACCTCATCTGCATATGTTACCATATCATTACCCTCCCGTTTGGTTCAGTTCCATGGGTTGGCTTAGAAAACTGGCTGTTGAGCTTAAATGGAAAAGCCTTATTTGGCAACAAGGAATGGAGAGAGAGAACATCTCTTGCAGCTTTTGTGACTGTAGTTACTTGCTGTTGTTAAAAGTAGAATGTTATTGGATTTATTTGTTATTAACCTTCTTATGACGAGTGTGATATTATTTATAACAGACAGAATCACATGCCTTTTAACATTTTGTAAACCATTATATTGTGGGGGCTTGGCTTTTTCATCATTTAGTTTGGAACTAATTTTTGAGAATTCTTATTCCCACAAGAAAAACAACGGATATTTGTGGGTGGAAGGTCCTTTCTCTCTCTCTCATGAATGTGAATTGGAACCCACTTACTTATTATTCATCCGAGGAAGATCTTAGGGAAACATCAATTCTTCTCCTGTAAATATCAAAATTTTGTGCAAAAATTATGACTTTCTTAACTATTCTTTTCTAAATGATTTGTCGAGATGAAAAACTAAAGAAGTAAGTTTTGAATTAGTTTATACTTTTGTGATAGGGATTTCAGTTCAGTGTTGTGTATTAGTACTATTACTTAACTGCCAAAAGTCTTAAGCGTATTGCAATGGTGATAAAAAAAAAATAAAAAAATTTGTAATTATTCTTTTGTCATCAAAGTATTATTGAAAGTTTAGAGCACTAATAATCTATGTGCATGTTTGGTTTAGAACTTATAGAGTTCAAATGATCTTGAGAACTTTGTTTGTTTAAATGCAGTTATTTCGAGCGTTAATGTTTTTAATTAATAAACATGACTTTTTAAGCCTTAATCTCAAACTACAAAAAATGTTGGGGGCTTAAAAAGTCCCATGTATGAGTAAAGTTGGTGGTGATTTCAAGGGTTTTTGAATAAGTTGGTCGTGTATTTAAACAATATCTTAGTGGTTAGTCCTCGTATCAAATTTAAATTTATAAATTTGTAAATGATACTAACATGACTCATAAGGTGCTCAATATTGTTGTTAGTCGATAGGTCACGTTTGTTTATAAAGATTATAATTTCGGAACTATATTCTTATAAATATTTTAAATAAAGATAAAAGTTAATTTTGTACTCAAATTATTAATCTCAAATGGTAGGAATTATAATACCTGATTGAACATGGTATTAAATAATCTCCCATCTCAAATCATTTTATTATCCCTTAACTATAGTCACAAATTCAATTTTTAAAATAAACAAGGAACTTTGGATTAATAATCCAATCTCACAAACAAACATGACCTTAATGACTTTGTATTGATAAAGAAAACAAAGTTTTTGTTAAGGGCATTTGGTCTAGTGGTATGATTCTCGCTTAGGGTGCGAGAGGTCCCGAGTTCAATTCTCGGAATGCCCCTTCGTTTTGCAAACAATCTTTATAACTAAGTTTATTTTTGTCCTAAAACATTAAGATACTCATATATTCATATGGTAAAAGAAGACAAAAATAAAGAAGCAAATATTAATATAAACAACTATTTCTTTATATGAATTGTTTTTACTTGATACACACTGTATGAGTTAAATCACTTTTTATCTCATTGAATCTTAATTTATATTTACATTGTTGAATCGATATTTTTTTCATTCACCTCACTGAACTAACAATTTATTATAAAACATTATAATTTATAAATTCTATCAAACTTGTTTGACTTTTAACAGAATAATGATATTTACACATTTATCTACATGGCCTCCGTATAAATGTTATAAAACTTCAATGTTAATAAACTTTAACATTAAATTATTCTAAAAATTAGAAATATTTTAAAATAAAATAATTAGACTTTAGTTATACTTATGAAAGTGTGCGTGCGTGCGTGTATATATATATATATTAAAAACCAACACCTAGTGGAAAAGAAATTTAATACATTAATAATCTTTTAATATTACAAAATTAAACAAATTTAAAAAATTACATCAAACAAATTAAATTTAAAATGAAAAATATAACAAAAATTTAAAACCCTACCAAACAAGCTTTAACAAATTCAACAACTTACTCTTACGTATTAAGAAAAAAAAAGAGAAAATGGGAAAGCTTTTCAGAAAGGCTTAAAAAAAAAGAAGAAGCACTTTATCTTCATTTCCTCCCTCTACCCCCACCCGACCACCATCGCACCACCATCACAATATATATATATATATATATATATAACTCTCCCTTTACAAGTAACCAAATTTATTTTCCTGGGTTTCGAATCTTGATTGAAGGAGGGAGAGATACTATTGCGATTAGTAAAAGAAAAGCAATCGGATCCGCCTGCGGTCGCAAGATTGGCAATAAATCTTTCAAAAATTGAATTTCAAATTCAATTTGTTCGAACCCATTTGAAACCCCAATTTGTAGAACTCTCTCTGTCAATCTCTTTCAAGTGGGTTTAGAAATCTAATTTGCAGAAGTTGCGTGCCAAATGTGAATTTCATGTATCCGGAAGATGAGTGGTTTTTGATGATTTTGGTAAAAGCTTAGAAGGGGACTTGTGGCCGGTGGCAATAGCAAGAAGAAGCATTAGGTAAACGAAATGGGTATATATATATATATATTTTTAAAAAAAATAAAAATTAATATGTATTTAATTTAATCTGCCACATCATGATTTAAATAATCCACGTAAGCTACCATACGCTATTAAGTCCTGACAGTGGGTAGATGTTGAGCACACGGTTTAAGAGAATATTCTCTTGAACTATGTGCATATTCTCTTGATTTCTGTATTTGCACCAAGTTCAAGAGAATATGCACACAGTTCAAAAGAATATTCTCTTGAACCGTGTACTTAGCATGTGTCCTTAGGGCACATGTTAAGAAATTCCGTTGTAAAATAATTATAGTGACGTAAAAAAAAATAGTTAAAATGATTTAACCCCACATTATATGTGTATGCAAGTAAAAAAGTGTAAGGTAATTAGTAGTAAGATAATTTAAGAGTGAGAGAGAAAAGTATGAGATAAAATAAGAATAGAAAGTTGAATATTGTATTTTATCTCCTGAAGAAAAAATATATGACACAGCTTTAACAAGTCATTATTTTTCTTCTTTTCCTTAATAAAATAGTCAGTCGACATGCACACACTGAAATAAAAAAACAAGAATTAAAAATAAAAGTTAGAAGTAGAAGTTAGAGAGGGTGGGTAATAGAGATAAAATAGTAAGTAAAACTTAAAGAGAAAAAATAGTCACATGGACTTACAGGTGAAAATGATCTCGAGTCGAATCAAACTGTACATTGTTTAGATTCTTCTTAAAATTTGTTTGAGGTATTTGGATTCGTACTCAAATTTGAATACAATTTTATAATATTTGCTCAAATTCGACTCGTTTTATTGTACTCGTGTTCGACTCGACTCAACTCGTTTGTTGGTCGAACTACTTGCAAGCATTTGGAACATATATGAATGAGAACTGAATCATTTATATTATGATAATGTAAATAAAATTAACTCGATCAATTATTTTGAATAATTTAAAGTTGAACTCTTCAAACTAGATCTTGAGTCTTGTAAAAAAATTAACGAGATAATATAATCAGTCTTGGATCAATTGATGGACATTCAAGAAATATTAAAACTCCTTGCATTTCTCAAAGTATGTGAAGAATTTAATTGCTAAAATCTATTTATTAAACAAATCGAGTATACTCGATACTGTATAAGAGTAATGGTCAACGAACTTGTATCGAATATGTATCAATGATGTAAAGAAAATTCAATACTTTAAATGAGCGAACAGTAGGCGGTTCATATTTGACTAATATAAATATCTGAATATCAAGATAGATTTGAATTTAACTCGTTTAAGTATTAAATTTGAATCTTGTTCGAATTTTTTAAGTCGATTTCAAACTGAAATTTGAACTGCTCGGTTTATTGTCAACACTACACACGGTTTTAAAAGGGTAGTTATTTTTATTGCCTTGCTTTAAAAATAGATATACTATAAAATGGATGATGGATCTAGTAGGAGTCTGTAAAGGTACTTTGGGCTCATATTGGACGTCCACTACAACTGGCATTGCAGACTTGCAGTTACTCTAGGCCCAGCGGCCTAGAAGGAAAGCTCCGGAGATTTCAAAATTCCTTAGGCTCACTTTCCACGTATCGAACTAATATCTCTACAACAATCTGAAAACCCTAGAAATCTCTGTCTGTCGTGTGGTTAGATTTGAAGCAGTAGAGAGAAGTAGGTAAAAAGAGATGGGTAAGCAACCGGTGAAGCTGAAGGCAGTGGTATATGCACTGTCGCCGTTCCAACAAAAGGTGATGTCTGGTCTCTGGAACAATATTACCGGTAAGATCCACCACAAGATCACCGAGAACTGGCTCAGCGCCACTCTGCTTATCACCCCTGTCGTCGGAACCTACACGTAATTGTTACTTCTCTCTTCCTCTCTCTTTATTGTTTTTTTTATTGTTTACCTGAATAATCTTTTATTTCTTTTTCATAGATCAAGTTTTGTGCTCGGATTCATTTATTGTTAATTTGTCATGTCAATCCTATAGAAGTGTATTTGCTAGCCATTTGTGGTTTTATCATGGTGTTGATTTTTGAATGATTTGAACGGACCTGGGGGTTTAAAATTTAAGTTGTGCCTAATTGGATTCATTATGTGGGTTAAAATGAATTATATGTGTAATTTGGCCCATTATCCATGGCCTCCATCTTTGTAAGTGTTGGTCCTTACGGCATGATTGAATTATAGCTAACTAGTCACAGTGGCACAAGCAATGCGTGTGAAGGACCGATATCATTGTCCCAAATTATTTGGATTCTATTGCTTGCATGACAAAATAAATAAATAAATAAACTACATAGTATCAAATAAAAAAGAAGTTAAATTATCATACCTACAGAATATATTGAAGACCTTCTGATGAGCTAGAACAAATATCATGAATAAAGAACATGGTGGGGATTAATGAATGAACAAAATATGTTCAAATGATGCATGCCTAATAACAACATATAGTACCAAAACTGCCTTGAAAGGACATAACAAATTGTGGAGGATGAAATACGGAAATCATTTTGGGACATATATTGTTTTCATGAATTTTTATAATTTTGGATGAGTTTGATTGCAAAGAGTTCAATTTGTTTGCAGTAATTTTAAACTTTGGCTGAAACAGAGTGAATGAACTTACAGAGAGAAAAAGATACAGCAAGTAAAACTGCTACAGAGACGGGCGTAAAGTGGTGAGGTGGTTATCACTAATAAGTTGGTATGGTAACTTGGTCAAAATAATTACCTCTTCCAGAAACTATGGGACTGTTTGCTTCATAACTTGCTTAGGATAATTACCTCATCCAGTAACTATAAGTAAATGTCATACAAGTGGAATCCTTGACAAGCAGACAAATACTTAAGATTTTACTGGATATGAATCATTGTACTATCTAAGAAGAACCATGTTCTCCAATATGTATGACTACTTTTTCCTTGAATGGCATTGATGTGGATGGTCTCTACTTATTTGCATCTTAGGTTTACCATGAAGAATTCTTACTCGAAAGTGAACATTTTTATTGAAAAAGGTTAGACATCCGTCCCTATTGAGGAGGGTACAGAGACATTACTTTAGTACAGTTTAAACATGAACGATCAACGAGTATGATGATGACATCTATGTGGAGCCAATAACACCAAGGAGTTCTGGAGTTGAGAGAAAGAAAGTGAAACTGTCCTGTTAACTTCAGTTTAGACATAAACAAAGCAGCCTCATACAAGTTTTCTGATTCTCTCTTTTACTATGGCTATATTGGCAAATATAATAGGAGGGCAAGTAGCATGATAGCAAGCCGCATAACGTATCCCAAATAGGAGTAGGATGTTTTGCAATTTGCAGCATCATTAATTATTTTTTTGTGCTAGTTTTGTTGCATTATTTTAGGGTTGCTAAATGACATGGAGTTCTGGAGTTGAGAGAAAGAAAGTGAAACTGTCCTGTTAACTTCAGTTTAGACATAAACAAAGCAGCCTCATACAAGTTTTCTGATTCTCTCTTTTACTATGGCTATATTGGCAAATATAATAGGAGGGCAAGTAGCATGATAGCAAGCCGCATAACGTATCCCAAATAGGAGTAGGATGTTTTGCAATTTGCAGCATCATTAATTATTTTTTTGTGCTAGTTTTGTTGCATTATTTTAGGGTTGCTAAATGACATGGTTCTATTTAATTACATGTGAATCATGTGGTTTCTTTTTGAGTTTTGACTTTCACCGAGTAAAAGTTTTTTTTTTCTCTTTTATGTGTGGATATGACACTGTTTATAACTAGCTTTTTTTACTGTGATATTTTTATGCAACACAGATACGCCCAGAACTACAAGGAAAAGGAGAAGTTGGAGCATAGGTACTGAGTTGATGATTGAAGTGAAGTGCTTTCCCACACCCTTTCAGGGAATAAAATAGTGCTTTCATTTCCATGGGGAAATTCATATTTTATAGTTGGCGCTGCAAATAAGCTGACTGGCATGGTATTGACAGCAGCTGCACTTATTTTAACTTTTTAAATATTAGAAGTATTTTTGTTATGACCTTCATCATCAAGAAAAGCATGGTTGTGGCTGTATTAGTCCAGACTAGTTAACATGCTCTATGTTTCTCTAGCCTAACCATGTCTAATTATTCTCTAAGCAACCTAACACTCTGTTTGTGAGTTTTCCAAACTAAGATTCCTAAGAATTTTTAACTCAGGAAATGATAGAATAGGAATGATAGGAAAGTAATTTTTCTTAGTTCTCTTTGTGAGTTTAGTAAAGAAATCAGGATATAAATGTCTAAAATTTGTTTTATGTGTTACAAGTAAGGGTAATTATGGTTCATTAAGCTCACTTTCCTTTCTTTAACTTTCCTATCATTTTGATCAGGAAAATATCTAAGGAACCTTTGATTTCAATATCTTTTTTGACTTAAAAAACTCATAAACATGGGATTGAAGTTTATTTTTCCCATCTTTTCCTTAGTTGTAAAAACTCACAAATAGGGTGTAAAGAATTGTGCTATTGAAGCTTGTCTATGTGATTTGATGCCTTGAAAAAAGGTTAAATCACTTTTTTTATTGAATTGAATTTTATTTTACATTTATATCAGTAAATTTTTTTTTCCAGTCAACTCATTAAATTATAAATTTTTTATAAAAAAAAATTGTTAAAAGTGTTAAAAGTTAACAGAATATTTATATGGTATCATGTTATAGTTTATATGGATTATTAAATATATTAAAATATGATGTGGCAGAAAAAAATTGTTTAAAAGTGTTAAAAGTTAATAGAATTTCTCTCTGTGTATTGAAAATAATTAAAAAAAAAAAACTAGTTTATACATTATTAAAGCTTAAACTACATACATTATTAATTGTTTTTCTAGGACTTTTTTAAGTCAAATTGACTATTTTTAAAATTAATAATTAAGCATATATAAATATATTTCTAAAATTATAAAAATTGAAATTAGTAATAAATTGTATATACTTTCTTTTGGTTATAATATCTTCACCTATATGTTAGCAAAATTAGTAAAAAAATTAGTTTTAAAAATAGTCAATTTGACTTTAAAAAGTCCTATAAATGTAATTAATTTGGGACGGAGAGAATACATATTAAAAAAATTTCATAAACTACAAATTAAACAAACTTAAGAGAATTAAACAAACTAAAATATAAAACCAGCAACCCCAAGTCCCACAACCCCGCCCAGCTTCGTCATAGATCTACTTTTATTTTTTCATCCTAGATCTACTTTTTCTTCTTCACCCCATTTTCGTCTCTCTAGAGCTTCCTTATCAAAATATCATCCGATCTATGAAACGGAGAGAAAGAAAGAGCTTATTGAAATTTTTGAACACAAACTACTGTTACTATGAGAATCTTCTTCTCCGAGTTTAATTTTCTTTGCTTTAATTTGGATATTTTTGTTATTTACTACTCTATCGCGATTGGTACCGATTCTTAGTAACTCGCGAACAATTTGAATTTTTTGATCTTGTTTGCTGATTTGACAATGTTTTGGGTGAATAATCAACCGAAATAATGCTCAGAATCGGCAAAGAACAAAGCCCAGTGGATTCCGTACTCAAATGGTAGGAGTTTGGGTGCCCAAAAGTTGAATTTTGTCCAAAATTTTCTTCTCAATGCTTGAATTGATTTTTCGATTGACTATTGGATGATTTGTTGCAATTGTTATTGTGTGAAAATAGAAAATGGAGAATGCTAGACGATTTGAATCTATGATTTTTCTTGTTTAATCTATATAGATTTTCATCTATTATAGTTATTGTTGTTGTTGTTGGTGGTGGTATTGGTGGGTGTTGCTGTTGACAGAGCAAGTGGTGGTATTGATGGGTGTTGACAGAGACAATTGAACTTTTTTTTTTTGGGTTTTATGCCGATTACGATGGGTTCTCTTCCTTGCGTGGATGCCGGAGGCATGCTCTCTCTCACATGTTTCTTATTCCGTTTAAAGTCAAACAGATTTTGTAAAAAAAAAAAATTGAGTTCAGTAAAAATTAATGGTGGGGGCTAGTTGCACCCCTTATTTTTCCATTCACATCCCATAGTTAAAAAACTCTATTAAAAATCATATGATTTTGAGTACACCTCAAAAACCTTTTGCATGAATTGGGAATTAAGTTTTACATGAACTGGGCATTAAAGTCTAAGCATTCAATAACAAAAGCAAGTTAAATAGCTTATAATTAAATACTTGCCTCAATCGAAGAACTCATCAATTGTTGTTTCACAATTGATGGAAGAGGTAAGCATCTTGAATTTCTCCATCCTTGAAGAAAATAACTCTTTCCATCCTTAGGCACTTGCATGGTGATGATCAGACCACATTTTTGAGACCGGAGGGATTGGACAATCTAGAATAAGCTCCATCCTTACAAAGTGTGACCCGCCTATATAGCCAAATACCAACATCCTGTATTGACCACCTCGCTCATAACTAAGTATAACCCTTGAGGTTATCTTTCTATCGTTAATGTCTGACCTCTTAACCACAACAACAACCTCATGCTTACGTCCACACTTCCTGGCAAATTCTACCACATTATCCCTATTCTCAAATTCCTACACAATTGAAAGAAGTAATCAACATTCTGCCCTGATAGTACATTCATAAATCAATAATTACATAATCATACTGTATCAGTTTGAAACTGCAGTGTGGTATCCACTTCAATCGTCACATGGGTGTGTCTCTCGACAATCAATTCCTATATAATGAGAATATGCAGTGGACATTTTAACTAAAGCTTAGTCGAACCAGTCATTTCAAACCAGAGAAGACGAAGATGAAGGATGGAAATTATCAGGTCTTTTGGGTACTCCATCTCTTTTGGATACTCCATCTCTTCATCGATGAAGTCTCCATAGTCTGGATTGACCTGGTAATCCTCGTCGTCCATTGATACAATGCGGTGGTAGTGGGGGAGAGAGAGGAAACAGAGAGCAAGAGAGAAGAATAGCGGAGAAGGAGGGAGTTGAGCAAATGTTCGCGCCATGGGATGTTTATTAGCCTAGGGTTTTTTGGTGAACTATGGGGCGTGAATGGGAAAGTAAGGGGTGCAACTAGTCCCCACCAAAATTAATTCATTGATGCATATGCATATGTAAATTGGTGTCCAATTTAGTAACCCAAGTAATATTTGTGTTAAAAATAAAGAAAAAGAAAAAGAGTAATACTTGTGGTCACAAATGAGTTATCAAATTTAGGGTCTAAGACATTGGTTTCTCAATATTTCAATTTCATAACTATAAAGTTAAGTAATCAATGTTTACATTATGACATGTGTATTTGGTTAGGCTGAATTTAGAGACTAAGCAGGGATATTGAAGAGATGACTAACAAATTCAGGTATAAACAAATCTTGTTAAAATTTGCAGAAAGAAATAGAGAAAGAGAGTAGTATGAATCCCATATATGCTGAATTTTTTTGTAGTTAATTACATAATCGTATAAGTGAGACTTTTCAAGTTGGGTAACGACATGTCTAAAACTTAACATACAGTTTGGGTTGTATCAAAGTCTATTCTTTCTCTTCTCAAATGGAGGAGGAGGAGGAGGAGGAGGAATTTGATTTGTTATAATTTTATTGAAAGTGGTAATAATAATTTAATTTAGTTGCAGCTGGAAATGGAAATACAAGAAAGGTTGGAGCATGTCTGAATAATAGAGACAACGGGCATGGGCCATGGTGATGGATAATTTTTATTCAGATTATTTTCAGAAAAATTGATATTTTTACAACTAAAATTGTTAATTTCACAAGGTACTCTCTCACATTGTTAATTTCACGAGGTAATCTCTCACACGGAAACTATTAAATTTTATATATTTTCTATTCTCAGTAGTCCTCCCCCGTACAAAATTCGTATGTATAATAAAATACTAGTAAAAGATGCCAAACACATCGTTAAGGAATGAATGTAGACTGAGAGGGAGAGACCCGTGGCCGTGGCGTATAAAAAAGGGATTGGGATATTATAAATATACAAATACGTTCTTATGGTATTTACAAATTCCAAAGCTCTCTCACACACACTCACCCTACAAACGTTATTAATTCAAATTTCAAAATGAGCACCAAACAAACAAAAAACAACAGCAGCAGCAGCAGCCGCCGCAGCCCATTTGCCTCTTCCCCTTCCTTATCATCGAACGTTCTTCATCTCCCTGACTGAGCGATCTATTTCTCTGTTTCTTTTTCTGGCGTTCCAGTCTCCGATTCAGCTGATCGATCATCATCATCATCTTTCAGGTACGTTGTTTTCAGGTTTACACCAGTACTCTATACATCTCTCTCTGTTCGATGTGTGTGTGCATATATGTCCATTTTTCATGTGTATCGAAACATTTGTTTTGCTTTATCTGTTGCCTTACCTGCAATCGGTGAAGACGGGGAAATTGCCTAAACTATCATTTATCTAATCTGAAAACTGCATACATATATATATATATATATATCAACATTCTTCCTTTTCTTTCTTTTAAGATTTCAATATCAGTAGTCGCTCGCTGCCTGCTTTCTGGTTACAAACACTATTAGGTATTGCTAAGTTTATTGGATTGTGCCATTTGTAATTATACTACTATCACTATACTAAGTGAGGATTGCTACATGAAATCAGGATCCATATTCTGCACAAGGAAGGTATCACCAAATCATATTAAACCTTGCTTCTCCTTACCACTTTGTTACTTTATATCTATTTCCTCTGGTACAAGAATATTGTCTCAATTAAATGGCGTCTCCTTTTTCATTTTTTCTGTAAACACACAAATATATGTCAATGCCAAATCATAGCTTGTTCACTAGCTACTTAGATTATCAACTTATTGCACCAACTACAAAAGACTTGGTAATATTAACATTAGGAATGGATTACCCTATGTTTGTTTTTGGTTATCAACAAAACTTTACGAATTAGTAAGGATCATCACCCTAGAAAAAAACACACTGCACCTAATGCTAGTGTACTGTCACATGTTTTCTTGAATGTCGATTCTAGTTTTTGTTTCAAGTGTAATTTGTTGATCCACCAGTCTTTATATGTAAGACAACATTCTAACCTTTTGAGTTTCAAAAGAGTTCAAGGCAATTGTTTTGCATATTCTCTCAAGAGTCAAGACTCTTTAACTGCCACATGGCTACTGATAGCAACACCAGCACTTATGAAGAGGTTCGGAAGCAACGTCTTCTTGAAAATAAGAAACGATTCGAGGTATTAATTTTATATTAATTGCTTTAAACTTCTTGCACTTCTCCACCTAGACATGGACATATATTCATGTGCATGTATATATACATATGTTATATATTATATGCATGTGAATGATTCCTGTAGCACTAGATTTTTATAAAATACTCCCTCCGTTCCATATTATTTGATCATTGTTGAATAAAACTTACAATGAGTAACACTTTTAGATAGTTTATGAAACAATAAACTTACAATGAGTAATACTTGTAGATAGTTTATGAAACAATAAAACTTACAATGAGTAATACTTTTAGATAGTTTATAATATTCATCATTGTATTGATTAAAATTAAAAGAATCTATGTCAACAATAATCATATAATTTGGGACAGATGGAGTATGAAATAAATGATAATAGTCCTAGTTTTTAGAAGAACATTTGCATACAAAATGATTTAGGTGTTTTTGAGTGTGCCATTAGAAAAGGATATTTTCATCATCAGTGGTTTGCAGATTTAGTTTCATTAAAGTATTGCACATATACAAGTGCTCTCCTCTCTCTTTGATGACCAAAGCTTGCAATTATCAAACACTTTACTCTCCAAACCATCCAGTCAAAAACAGATAAATTGCAAAGAAATAAGCATTGGTTAAATTTTCTACTTGTTCCCTTAATGGTAGAAAATGACGGAACCACTTTTACCTTCTAAACTGGATACAGTGTGCTACAACTTGCACGTAAACTGTGATAGAGTGTGTACCTATTGTTATATTTTATGTTTTTTGTCTTGAAGGATCTGGGCATTTCAAAGATATCCAAAAGTTTATCAGATCACTCAAAATCTGAGAAGTCCCAGGTAATGTACCAAATTTCTGTATATTAGTTCCAATATGGCTATTCATTTACATGATAAACTTGCTCAAATTTAATAATCTAGATCTCATATTATGTAGCAACGTCAAACAAAACCTAGATTAAGCACCGTTAGCATATTGGAGCCAAGACGTTCTTCACGTGCACGAAATGTGGTTCCTTCATATCGTGACGATGTAAGTATTGGTATTTTCAATGCTCAATTCAGTAACTGGTTCTAAAGAAGGAAATTTTACACATAATTTTTTTTATCTATTCCCCTTCAATTTTTTTAACAGAAAGTTTACATAGAGTTTGAAAGAATTGTATTGATAATGCTTTGTTTTACCGTATAGACCTTTTCAAGCAATGACTTATGATGATGCAACTTCATTGATTTTTTCTCTCTCTATCTTTTGCAATCCTTTTAAGTTTTCCTAGTTATGGTTTGAGTTCCTCATGTGTGCCTTGCTGTTGATCAATATTTGAGAGTTTACATTTCAGTTTCGCTATATACACAGGTTAATATAGAGCTTCCACCTATGCGAAGGAGATCAAAGTTAAATTCATCATGGGCAAGGTTGAATTAGCTATTCCTGAACTTAATATTACATTAATTTCATCCTTGATGCTTAACAACTGTGCTTTTGTATTCACAGTTATCTTGCAAGACCATTGGATGAAGTTAAAAGTGCTACCTATGAAGAAAGAGTTCATGCTATGAAGTGCGCGGAGAAGCTCCAAAGCAATCTGCAGTCTGAAAATCCATTTTTTATCAAATCAATGGTTCGGTCTCATGTTTATAGTTGCTTTTGGTTGGTAAGTTGAACCACATTCCGTTTGTTTTAAATAAACATCTAAGAAAGATTACTCAAGAACCTAAACAACTTAGATAAATTGTGCCAAAATGTTCATCTTTGTTGGTATTTTGTCTTCAACTCATCTTTTTGCTATAAAATTTAGGGACTACCTACTTGGTTCTGTGAAGACCATCTTCTGAAGTCCACTGAACATATTGAAATTGTATTAGAGGATGAGAATGGCACAGAATATGAGGCTATTTATATTAGCAAGAGAACTGGGCTTAGTGGTGGATGGAGAGCATTTGCACTAGATCACAAATTAGATGATGGAGATGCTTTGGTATTCGAATTAGTTGAGCCAACAAGATTTAAGGTATGTTCATGCCAGTATCTTATTATTGATGCATATAACCTGATCATGATATTGAACTTGCATGTAGGATGACTCGGTCTTCAAACTTATGAAGTGTTGATATGATTTATAAAATTTATCCCAGAAAAATTTCTTTTTCGAAGTTGGTTCATGTTTAAAATTTTGGGAAATAGTGATGAATTGGTAAAAAATAATATTGTATGTTTTGATTTGGCCTGCATATGTCTACATTGATCTGACCTTGCCTATTTTAGAATTATTCTGATCTTTGTAAGTGAATTGTTCTGCACTTCACAAGAGTATTTCTTTGCGGTGCTACTGCAGATATACATAGTTAAAGCATCTGATGGTTCAAACCAAGAAGATAGGTTTGATGTGGATGAAAAAGACGATGATTCCAAGAAGATACCAACGGAGACGATGAAGCCAATTAAGAAAACTGGTACTGCAACAAAATCAAAGAAAAAAATGAATCCCACACGAATTTCAAAAAGAAAGCGGAAATCTGATGATGGTTCAAAACTAGAAGATGACACCCTGGATGTAGATGAAGAACACAGAGGTTCCAAGAAAATACCCACTGAGACTGCAACAAATCCCAACAAGAAAAGTGATACACAATCAAAATCAAAGAATGAAACAAACCCCATTCGAGTTTCAGCAAGATTACGAAGTAATAGAGTATGAAAGCAATCCCAAGGAAGTTACATGTTGTAGACCTTTTGGAGAGACATGGTATACCGGTTAGAAACCAGTTGGAGAACTTTTATATGAACGTTGAAACCATTGTTTAGAAATTACTTGCTGATAATGGGGGTATGCCATGTAAAATTTTGCTGTGAACTTGGTAGTAGAGCAAGGCACCATGGAATGACGTGAGAAATCAATTAATTTTTGTATTATATGTCATTGTCAATTTTTATGATGAAACATCGACTCATGCCATTGCTTAGGAATTAGTATATCCAGTAGTAGTAAGCTACATACTAGTACAAGCTTTTAGCATCTTGGTATGCTTTAGGTTTCAGGGTGCATTTATGACAAGTTATAAATCAATGCCAGCAATCGTTTGGGGGACAATGAACCAGTGATGCCAATCGATAAATTGATTTAGCAACCTTGTCTGATTAGTGAATGACTTCCACTGCATAATACTGACAAATGAACTCTAATCTTTATTATTATTATTTATTTTATTTTCTTGACTAGTTATTAACTGCAATTTCAGGCAGTAGGTGTTTAGATATTCAGATGTTACCAACCAGAAGCCCAATATTCAGATATTACTAACCAGTAACTTGATAGACATGATATCCTTGCCATAATTGTTTAACAAGATTGCAGAGAACTATTCTGGTTTTAATAGGAACAATAAAACAAAGAAGTCACAGAACATCTTCTAAAAGTGACTATTTAAAAGTGACTATTAAGACGTTCAAATTTTCTTCGAGCCTTCCATCACTTGTAAAAATCAAAGTCAGTGTCTGGTTTCTTTACGTTTGTTCTATAACCCTTCTCAAAGTCCTTTGGAAGAACTACATAACGATTCTTACGGACTGCATGCATACCAGCTTCTTGACAAATAGCTGCAATCTGTAAAAAGTAATCTAGTTAAAAATCCATCCCAAATTTGGGGCAAATACTTCAAATCAAAGGAATAGTGCAAACTACAAACTTTTTTATGGTTAATAGGAGGAAGACATTGAAAATAAATTCCTTTTAACTTTTTACCCCGAGGCAAAAGCTACAACCACAAAATCAACTTACCTCAGCAGCACTAATTTTATCTGGCCGAGAAACATAATCCTCCAAGTCAACCTCATCCCCTAAGTTCATTTTAGCAGTGCAAACCTGCAAAACTTTGCCAGGTTAGAATGCAAATACAATCCACTAAGCAGAATCCACAAAATCAAAGAAATCAATAGAATAGTGTACGTAGCTGACAATCTTAAAAATTGACAAAAACATTAATTACTACACAATCTACACCCACGATCAATAAATAAATTTGCAAATCTTGCCTGGAAAACAAGCCTCTTTTGTCTTCTATCAGGCAAAGGAAACTCAATTTTTCGGTCAAGCCTTCCAGGACGGAGAAGAGCAGGGTCCAAAGTGTCAGCTCGATTAGTAGCCATTATAACTTTCACATTAACAGTTTGGTCAAACCCATCCATCTGCATAAGACAGCCCAAATCTATAAACTCGAAAAGAATTGTACCCAAAACAAGGTGGCTAAAGTGAAGGTAAGCAAACTCTGGATCAATGATTTCACACATCGCAAAAAAGAAAAGCTGGTTGTTCCATCCATTTTGTTAAGAGTGTGTTTGGATGGAGGACCTTAACTGGGGACTATAAATTAGTAATGGGTTTCCAAATACCCAGTATAAAACCCCATTTGGATAAATTCCCAGTTTAAAAACATGCTAGTGGCCTGTTTAAAAGACAAAATTAAAAGAAGACAACTAAACTATACTGCCCCATCTCCTTAGGTTCTCCTCTTCAAGTGTTCATCTTTTCAATTAGAAGACATCTATGACCTCTATCTCAATTGTTTGATGGCATCAATATTAACCTTTGGATTTGAACTTACTTCATCCTTTAGGATCAATTGTATTGAAGAAGACAAAAAATATACACATAGATGTATAATCAGAATTATTTTGATACCATCTTTTGATTGGCCCAAAATTGTGTGCAAAGAAGTTATCTACCAGATACAACCAGATAAATTGTTTGTTATGTTCGTACAAAATATTACTTCCACGCCAATATATGCTTTATCCATGGTTAGAGAAAATATCAAAACTATAAATTTTGCAATGTTACAATTTTTAAGTTAAGGGACTCTCGAGTCTTGAATGATGGGGTTTACAAATCCAGAAAATCACAAATACCTCAGCCAAACACACTCTTATAGTCAACTCTAATTCATGATGAAATTTTACCTGATTTAGAAGTTCCATTAGAATTCGCTGAACTTCTCTATCAGCCCCGGTTTGAGCATCAAATCTAGTAGTTGCAATGGCATCTACCTCATCTACAAAAATAATTGCAGGAGCATTTTCTTTAGCAAGGCGAAAAACATCACGGACCATGCGTGGACCCTGCATAAAGCATTCAGAAATATCATCACAAAAAAGCGAAAGAAACACCTTTTTACATCACTGTTTATAAAGTTAAGGTGAAGGTCAAAGTAAGCTCCATTTGCAAAAATGTTCTAAAATTCTTCAGGATGAAATTACTTTCTTTTTCTTTCTAGTTTTTTATAAAATACAAAGTGTGCCCAATGTATGGATAAAGGCACCCCCTATACCAATGTACATGTGAGACAAGTTATCATCAGTTCACTAACAAGTGATTAATTGTACCTGATGTTCAAGGAAATGGCATGCATGCATACATACATCCATAAGTAGACAAGCAAAAGATAAGTAGAAGCTGCACATTTAAGAGAATATCCAATCTTTCATCATACCTCACCCAAATACTTTTGAACAAATTCTGAGCCAACTACTCTTATGAAGGCTGCAGTTGTATGATTGGCAACAGCTTTGGCAAGCATTGTTTTACCAGTGCCTGGAGGACCATATAGCAAAACACCGCGAGGAGGGTCTATACCAATCTGTTTGTACAATTCATGATGAGTCAAAGGCAACTCAACAGCTTCACGAATTTCCTGCTTTTGAATGTCGCAACCTCCAATATCCTAAAAAAAGAAGTGGGGAAAGGTAAATATTTGAACTTTGACAAGAACCAAAACGGGCCAAAACATTAAATGATATAACGGTTCACAGACTCGCAGTTATTGCTTATGATAGGAATAACAATGTTACCATTTATTTATTCAATATAGACTATAAATACTTAGAAAAAAAATAAAAATATTGGATATAGACCCACATTATATAAATAAATCATTGTAATAGATAAATATATAATAGGCTGAAGCACAACTTCAACCTTTCAAACACCTTAACGAACCACTAAATCTCATCATATCACTGCTGGCACCATTGACAGTCTCACCATAACAATGCTGCAGAGTGGCCACAAAGAACCACATTCTATTCAACCCTCGATCACATACCCATTTTTTATTCACAACACTTGCGCACGGGCACAGCTTCAACATGCACCGTCTCAATTGCACAATCAAAAACTCCTTTCACCTTCAACATCATAGAGCCTTATATGGTTACCTAAACTTCCATTTCCATCTTCATGACCAATGCTCTAATGTTCCACAATTACTTATGCCATCATAAGTTCAACATGCTCATCAAGAATATATGTTGCCATTATCTCCACTGCACAAGCACAAACTTTTGACCCTCAAGTTAACAAATCCATTTCCTTGTACCTCTACACTTCCATTCCCATCTTCATCTCCAACTCTAGAATGTTACGCTATTACCTCGATTACCTTCAATAAGTTCCATCAATTCAATTATACACATAAAAATGCCCTCTCATTAATCCAGAGCCATCCTTAGATGTTGGAGAAACATGAAAGCAGTCTAAGATCATTCATAACGCGTGATGTTTCTTTAAAGGGTGATTATCTTGAGATAAGATTGAAAGAAGGGATTACGGAAAATTTTGGATGGCCTGGAGACGTTAGGTGGGCTCGGATTTAGGATTGATTCTAAAATATATTGATATACAATTCTGCATCAAACCTAGGTTGAGTTTTCAACCAGGGGAGAATGATAGATGAGCAAAGCACTGGTTGATTGAACATTTGTACTGTACAGCCTATCAAAATTGTAATGTACAGCCTATCAAAATTGTACAACCTATCAATGCATGATGTGTTTTATAGCAACCAATGCGTTGTATAGATAAACTAGATAACTTGTGTCTAGATACCTATCATTTTCTAATATATAATTTGGTGCAACTTCAAAATCGTTGTCCACTAGAAACTTTACTTATGCTACTGAATCTAATTTAATAGCTTTAATTAAGATGTGTTCGTAAGTTTAATTTGTTTTACTACTTAGAATCAATGTCTTCTTGCGTTTCAGAGTCCCTAGAAAGCATGAGCTTTTATATTTCTTTATTCAGTAATTTTGATGTGGCCATTCATTAAGTTTCCAACTAAGTCATTAAATGTGCAACCTAAGGTCAGTTCCAAGCTCTACAATTACAAGTCCAAGTCTCTCTTCTTTTTTCTTGATAAGTACATCTACGTATTAGTTTTGTCCATTTATATGGTTCTAGATATTTTTTCATGTCTTTATAAGGTTCTTGTGAATAACAAATAAATATTTGAAAATCAAATGGTAAAGCCGTAAAGGTAAAGGGAAAAGGTAACTTAAAAGAAGAAAATAAATTCATTGAAAGGATAAAAGAATAGGTAAAAAGAAAAAAAAGAATAATTCTTCTTCTTCTCTATTTTGGCACGTCAAAAAGGAATGATTTCTTAATTTCTTTGCACGAGTTTTCTCATCTTACTCATTTTCTAATAAGGGAAAGATTAAAGTTTCTCTTTCCCTCATCCTTCCTAGCTTTCGACACAATTACTTGAGGGGAAATAGAGTGTCCTAAGGCCAAACTCCCCCCCAGTGGGAAGCGAAGTAATTTTGTTTCCTTTCTTTTCCTTTTGAGTTCCAAAAAAAGTCTCAAATCTCCAACCCTTCTAGTCATATATTTTTTCATTCCACCTGCTTCCCTTGAAGTTAAATGTACATGTACTTTCTTAACCAAGTTACCAGATACTCTCACTGATCCAGCGAACCGCGTATTGGTACTTGCGTATCCAAACAGAGTACTCTCACGTGCCAATACTCTAAATTTAGTGTACCGATTTTTTTTATTGTTTAACTTATAATTGCACAAGTATCAATATTACAACTCAGTATTTGATGCTCAAACATTACATTTGTACTAAAATATTTATAAAACAATCAACTTGTTGATTAACTAAAAAATTTCTATAAAAAAACTTAGGTTTATTACATTTAGATTCTAAGTTAGGAATTAGAATTCTTAACTATAAGAACTTATATAAAGATACCTAGCGTATTGCGTTTTAACTATGTAGCATACCGCGTACTGAAACGAACCACATTTCAAGTAACATTGTTCTTAACTCATTTTATTTTCATGTTCCTACTAACCCTAGGGACTTTATAATTGCCTTTTCTATTGAGCCCGAAGGGCCATATACTTAAATTACTATAATATCAATTCAATATAAATTTCTAAATTAACTCATGCCACAAGGAAGAGTTGCAAAAAGACCTAATTAATGAAATAATTAAATTCATGCACCAATGACCAAGCACATACAAATAAAGCATTTTGAATACTTCCTCATTCAATAAATTCTTTGAAGTAACAAATTTAAATTGAAAAATACCTAACTTTATTATGCACAAGCCCTAAGTAACCACAAGACAGCAAACTAATAAACCTTTGAAACCGTGATTTTAAAATTCTAATATATATTTCAACTAAAGAAGTTGTTTTACATTAATAAAAACTCATGCACCATATCTGTACAAATAAAGCACATTATCCAACAATCCCTGGCAGCAACTTATATAAAATTGATACTCCGTAGTTAACTTTATAATGAGAAAGGCCCAACTAATTAGAGGGCTATGAGCTGATCAAAAATTTTAACCCTAACTTTACAATTCTTAAATTTGATTTTTTTTTCCGGGAATAGAGATGGTTGAAATTCGGATTTCTCAAATTTTATTCCTAAATTTACAATTCTCAAATTTACTTGAGTTAAATATCAATTTCGACTTACAGTATAGGATACATCGGGTTTCTCCGATTGGCTGAGCAGAGAAATACTCGAATCGGCCTCCGGCGGCAAAACATCAACTAGGGCATTCGAGTGGCGATGCAACGCCACTGACGCTGAGGGCTTCAATAGTTCCCGATTGATAGTGCTCAAAATCCTGACATAGTAATTCGAACCAGTGGTGGAACCAACGATTCCGTTGTTTTGATCGATCATCTCCATGAACTGACCGATAACGAGCGGGACGGATTGGATCCGTTTGACCTCTTCTTGGGCGCGGAGGAGCTCGCGTTTAAGGTTTTTTTGTTCATCTTTTACGTACTCCTCTTGGATTTCGATGAATTCGATATGGCGTTGGAGGAATTTGAGGAAGCTGTAGAGATCGTTTTCGTCAGAGGGAGGGGAGGTGTATATCTCAGTCCGTGCTGGGGGTACGTCTACTATGGCTTTCGGGTCTAGAACCATTGCTGCGGCCATTGTTGTTTTCTGCTCAATACTGTTGATTTATTTGTGACAGAGAGGGAGAGAAAAAATATACAGACAGATCAGTAAAACTCGAGAAAGAAATCTTGGAGAAGAAGAAAAGAAAACAAAGTCACGTATTGCTAAAATTTCACGGCGAATGGGATTAGGGAAGCTTGTCCCTCAATCCAAAAAATAAGCAAAATATAAATTTTACATATTTTAAGACAAATAAAAATAAAATTTTAAATTTATTTTTAATGATAAATAATTTTTTTTTATATTAATAGAATTTATTAAATAATGTTGGGATGTAATTATTTGAGTTTGGCCAAGGTGTAGCCCAATTTATTTCGGATCAGGTGTTGGTCCATATACATTTATTTTGACAATTTGTTCAAATAATGAGAGAGTCTTTATTAAAATAGGATTGTGTTTCCTTATTTGGAGGAGATAAGTAGATTTAATTTGAGAAGGAATCGATCAGTCATTAATTGTAGTTATATTCTAAAAAGGACTTTCACTCCTAATTAAATTCGGGTGGACATGACATCTATAAATATAGCAATAAGCAAGGGTTTGAGGAGAGAACACAATAACGTACAACAGAGAAAAAGTGAGAAAATACTGAGTGTGAGAAGAAGGAAGAGAGTAATAAACAACTTGTACTCTTCATATTATTTTTATAGTGGATTTCTTATCTCTCCCCATAGTTTTCTCCCAATTAGGTTTCCACGTAAAATTCTTGTGTCCATATTTTATATCTCTTACAATAATGTGTGTATATTTATTTGAGTTCGTGAGTTTGACTTCGCAACAATACAATATACTATTCCAGCAAATATTAGCGTTTTTTTGGCTTGTTGTTTTGGTGATTTCATCAGGCGTACAAAATTTGGTGTTAACATTGGCGTTAAAAGGAGCGCTTGTTTCAGTGTCAAATTAAAATCACCAAGTATCATATCAATTGACGTCGCTTGTATGAGGCAACACATCGTATCAATTATTAGATCAAGCTCTAATTGCAATTATGGTGATAATATATTTTGAAATTGACACAATTAATCTCATCTCCATGTCGCATTGACTACGGCAAAAAGGCAGAGCCTACACATAAAGCTAAGTTACTTTCTTTTATTTAAATTAAAAAATATATGTGCAACATATGCTTGAACCTTCTGTTGTTAATCCGTTTGTGAGAATTAAAATTATAGCATCATCATTAATATTACTTTATACGTATATATGTGTACAAATTCATGTAGAACATATCTCTTGAGTTACGGGATTTATGTCAGGAGTAACATGATTTAATATTATAAAACTCATGCTTTCTATGCTTATTAATGCCTATTGTTACCTTGTGTGATCATGCCTAGGATCATGTCTGTGTAATTGTTTTTCACTAAAAGTGACGACAAGCAATGGTGCATGATGCACGGTCTCGAGTCTTTAACCCAACTAGAATTAAAAAAGAACAAGTCAGGGAACATTAAAGGTGGAGATTGATAAGAAAGAACACTACAATTTGCGGCTCACTTCGGACCTTGGTTACCCGTCTATCGTCTCTCTTTTCGGCACGATAACAAAATTGGCAGAGGAAAAAATTCTTCGGCGGTTATAAGGTCGGATTAATGCCTCCCACAGGGGTCGGGAAGGCTATTATGGTGATATAAGGTAGGATCAATGACTCCCACATGGGTTGGGAAGGCTATTATGGTGATGTAAGGTCAGATCGAAGCCTCCCACAAGGGTCGGGACGACTATTATAGTGATATAAGGTCGGATGGTGATAAAAGGTCAGATCAATGACTCCCACAAGGGTCGAGAAGACTATTATGGTGATATAAGGTCGGATCAATGCCTCCCACATGGGTCAGTAAGGCTATTATGGTGATATAAGGTCAGATCGAAGCCTCCCACAGGGGTCGAGACGGCTATTATGGCGATATAAGGTCAGATAGTGATATAAGGTCGGATCAATGCCTCCCATAGGGGTCGGGACGACTATTATGGCAATATAAGGTCGGATGGTGATATAAGGTCAGATCGAAACCTCCCACATGGGTCGGGACGACTATTAAGGCGATATAAGGTCGGATGATGATATAAGGTCGGATTGAAACCTCTATAGGGGTCGACACGGCTATTATGGCGATATAAGGTCGGATGATGATATAAGGTCGGATCGAAGCCTCCCACAGGGGTCGGGACGACTATTATGGCAATATAAGATCGAATCGATGCCTCCACATGAGTCGGGACGCCTATTATGACGATATAAGGTCGGATGGTGATATAATGTTGGATCAAAACCTCTTTAACGTTCGAGAGCATTCTTTCGGTGTGATAAGGCAGGAATAGACAAAACAAAAAGAAATAAGGCTGACAAATAATGATGATATAAGGGGGGGAGATAAAAGGCAGACATCTTATAAAGATCGGGCAACAGTTTACTTAAAACTCACTCGATATCGGCAGACCAAATCCTCACTTGGCAATCGGTATAGTAACATTGGTTGTTCACAAAAACTTATGAAGGATATCCTGATCAATCCACTAAAAGACTTGTCATACGCCTATGAGCGAGCATAAAATTTTATAGCAATTGAGGAGGTTACGACATGTCTGAGTCAGAGTCAGATGTTTGTGCAGAGGTTCAATGAGGCATTGGTAGGGTGGTGGAGTTGAGTCGGTTCATCTTAGGTGGTCGGCTGCGAATGACAATTAAAAGACAGACATTGGCATGCTTTGTGATAGAATAAATATTTTCTGAAAAAGATCCGAATAGAGGATCAGATTCAGGAGTAGTTGGGGGGCAATAATTGTTATCATCATGAATTTTGTACCTAGGTGGTTTGTCGATTGCGGAGGAAGTTAGTGGTTTTTTAAGTTTGGAATTTCGATGGTAATGACGTTGAGCAGTGGGTAACTGATTATAGATTCAATGTTCGGGTAGCTCTTGATAGTTCTGCGCATTCGACAACCGAAAAGGCTCTTATATATCAGTGGACTTCGAGTAATTTACTTCAGAGAGGCATGTTCGGCTTGCAGTTCGGGAGTAAGGGATTTTTCTCTAGTTTGATATTTAGAAGGTAGTTCGGAGGTGGTCGTTAAATTATAAGAATGAATTCAAAATTTTGAGTTTTGGATGTGGCTTTGACAGATTTTCAGAGGCATTTAGAGGCATCTCTCTTTTTGTTGTTTAGGGTTCGACAAATTCAAGAATGTTGGAGGTTCTTGTGTTTGAGAGTAGATGTGATGGGTTCGGCAGTAGATACAGTGGGTTCAACCGTTTTACCAACATGGCAGTCGGAGGGTATGGTGGACTTTTTGATTACTCTCCTATTACAAATTCTTTATAAGAGGAAGTGGGGGTAATGTTGGGATGTAATTATTTGGGTCCGGCCAAGATGTAGCCCAATTTATTTAATGGTCCGGATATGGTTTTGGCCCATGAACATTTATTTTCATAGCTTGCTCAAATAGTGGGAGAGTTCTTATTAAAATAAGATTGTATTTCCTTATTTGGGGGATATAAGAAGATCTAATTTAGGAAAGAATCGATCAGTCATTAATTATAATTATATATAAGGTGATTCTAAAAAAGACTCCTACTCCTAATTGGATTCGGGTGGATATGACATCTATAAATACAACAATAAGCAGAGATTTGAGAGGAGAACACAATAACGTACAACAGAGAAAAAGTGAGAGAAATACGGAGTGTGAGGAGAATGAAGAGAGGAATAAACAACTTGTACTATTCATATTATTTTTATAGTGAGTTTCTTATCTCTCCCCATGGTTTTCTCTCAGTTGGGTTTTCACGTAAAATTCTTGTGTCCATATTTAATATCTCTTACAATAATGTGTGTATATTTATCTTAGTGTATTTCGTGAGTTTGACTTCGCAACAATACAATCTACCATTCCATCAAATATTAGCGTTTTTTTGCCTATTGTTTTGGTGATTTCATCAGGCATACAAAATTTGACGTTAACAAATAACATAATTATTTTTTATTTTATATATTTTTATTTTATTTTTAAAAAATAAAAATAATTATACTTTTATTCATCTTTTTAAAGACAAAGGGAATAAGATAGCACATGTGACACGGCTAAATAATATAAATTTTATGTAAAATTTAATCATAATAAAAATCATTAATGTTTCTTAAAATAGTGAATAAAATATATAAACATATGAACTATATAGATAAATGAAAATTATTTTTATCCAAAGAAGAATAAAAAAAAATAAGTACTATAAAAGATAATTTTTATACCACTATGGCCCCACCTCCTCTCTTCTTATTAAGCGTAGCAATGCCTTTCTCTGCTTTCGAATAACTTTGCTTGTCGAAAATATCTTTATCTGCACCATTTGGTTCCTATTAATAAAAAAAGGAAGCCTACAAAAGTTAAAAACTCAATATTAAGAAGGAAAAAAAACATACATCACATTTTCCAGGTTGGAAGAGTAGAGATAAATAATGTAAGAATTTATTCCATTCTCTCTCACAATAATATCTCTATAACTTTCAATAAAGTAGGATTATCAAAAGAAAAAATAATTTCTGCAATTTCATATACAAATTTAAATAAAAGAAAAGAGAGATAACGTAAGAGGTTTAGGAGAGATAAATAGGGATCGAGCAAAAGTGAGGAAAAAAGGAATTAGATATTTAGAAGTTTAATCAAAACAAAAAATTTAATAACCACACCTAATTAAAAGGACGTGTGAGAAAGATTGATTTCAACGTGGACTTGTCTTAAATACTAACCTACCCACAAATTTTGGATAAACTAGAGTATAGTTTCAAGTGTTGCTTAGGGTAAAATTAACTTGATTTGTTGGGATTATTAATATTAGGTATTTAGAATTTGTGATATAACTTCACAAAAAGATATCACGAAAGATAATTGTCAATAAAGCTTTCGACTTTATAGTATATGAAAGATAACTGTCAATAAAGCCTCCGACTTTATAGTATAGATATAAAATATTATCATCCATAAACATAGTTATTCATACTTGGGGCGGGACACACGTGTTGTTTGTGTAATTCATATTTTATTTATTACTAATTTAAATAATTAAAATTTTAATTTTAAGAAAAAATAAAAGTATTTTTAAAATTATAGGATAAAATATGAAAACTTTTAAATTTAGTGACTAAAATTTGAAAATAAATATAATTAGACCAAAAAGATCAAGCGGGTGCTCCCGCTTTATATATAGAAGAAGATATGCAACAAAAAAAGTCGGAATATATGGTCGCAAGTTATATCATTTTTTTAAAAAAATTTATTTTATTTGTTTGTGTTTATGAGTTTTGGATGAAATTTTATTTTAAAATGATATATTATTATTTTATCTTTATAATATTATATTTAAAAATTAATATACTAGAGATAGCAATGGGACGGGAGGCGGAGGGGTCGGATTTTGTTGTCCCCGTCTTCATTTTCGATCATAAAAAAAAAAAATTATCCTTACTCCATTTTCTCGTGGACTATGATGTAGGGTTTTGGACACATAAACGCAGCGGAATTTAAATTTTTAAAATAATTTTCTGAAACCCTAAAACAGGATCCATGCGAAAAGAACAAATTAATTCAGAGGTTTAGATTTGTTTTACCGATTATCCGAGCTTGAATGGAACGATAAAATTCTGAACGCCTTCGAATCTCCAACGCAATCCAACGGAACTGCGTCTCTACGGTATCCACACGAATGTCCCACAAATCGTCACACGATCTGCAGCAAAGAGAACTCCGTACTAGCCGCCAAGATCTGGATTTTTTCAAGTGTTGCTCTCAACTCTCTTTTCTAAAACGGCTAGGGTTTTTCTCTTTAGTTTCACGTAAACAAGATTGTTGATATATTTGATATATATAGAGTTCAAAAGGTTAAGCAAAACCCTAATCCTATTAGAAAAGTAAAATCCGAATTTATATATATATATATATATATATATATATATATATTATATTTTAATTAAGTCTTACTTAATTAATATATATATATATACAAATTATCTTGTTAATTTAAATTCGTAATTTAAATACTATCAATCATGTTGATATATTTAAATCCTTACAATTTAAATTAATTCTCTTTTAATTACGTTCTAAGTGTGTGACCCTATATGTTATTATTATATTGGCAATATTTTTAAAATCATATTATAAAATTATAAACAGTGAGTGACATCTAGTAATGCAACACTGCTACCCAAATAATAATAAGATCGGTGACTCGATGCAACCTTTTCGTGACCAATGTTTCAATGTAATTTAATCCTTTTAACCTTGACATCCTAGATTAAACTCGAGTCATTGAATGTGTCATACTCTTCATAATTTAATATGAGTTTTCTTGATCAATGAGTAGACTATATGAAACAAATCACTATTTGAGCATGGCCATGCATTTCATAGTTCTACTCAATCAAGAGGTCTATGGATATGACCCCTAATATATAGGAGGGTTAAATTCCATCTAGATCACTCATATTCCTCACACGATTCATGACGTACCCAATGATCAACTTTATTGTCCACCCTATTAAAGGTGACCTTTGATGATATCAAAGTACATAAATTCTCGTATAGTAATATAGTGATTTCAGGTCGGAGGACCATTACATCATTGTCACTATGAGAATTGCTTATGACACTTTGCATAATGCTCCACGTAGAATTCTCATGATGGGTCTGTCCAGTACATTGTTCTCTAACATGTACCTATGCATTGACTTAATATCTCATATATTAATGACCAATGAGATTTGACCATCAGTCAATCCACATACTAGTCTCAATGTATCATTGTTATCTCATTCTCAATGATACTCGACTAGGGACATTTAAGAGTAATGATACTTATTGTAATTATATAATCTCATGTTCAAGTCACATACTTGAAGCTATATAATTTGTATCATTATTCTAAGGACTTTTATTATGTTAACATTTATATAACACAGTAAATGAAACCATAATAAAATAATTCATTTATTCAATCAAATATCAAGAGAAATGTTAAGCAATTACATTAAATAATTGGCCTCTAGGGCATAAACTCTAACATATGAAAGATATCCGTCCCCACAAAAAATTATAAATTAGAATAATAAATTATAAATTTTACTAACACATAATTTATCATTCATAACAATATATTATTACATTAAAATCTAAAAAATGATAAATGAAATTAAAGTTAGAATAAAAAGTATTTATATAATTAGATGAGCCTATTGTATATGAATAATAATACATGGCCAAATTCCCTGACCCAGTCTCCATCCCTTATATTTTTAATTTTGTTATTTTTCTAGTTTCACTAAAACTTAAATATTAAGCAAAAAAAAAACTTGAACCAAATATTCATATTTTATAATAGACTAGTTTAGTTGTTACACACACAAGCTTGTAACCCGTGCGAAATACGTGCTAACTTACAAAATCGTATTTTTATGATAAAATATAATTTTAATATGAGAATGATTTGTCGTAATGAAAATTTTGAATTCACTAATAATTATAATTTTCTATTTAGCATGTATATTATAAGTTAATAACATATTATTTAAAATTGACTTTCATCGATAGTAATGTAGTGAATTGGAGGAAGAGACTTATGAACATTGTCAACCTTTTGCTTCGTTGATATCACTGTTACTTTCATCACTAATGACAATGAATTTCTGCTTAAGTTGGACCAGAGCAGGCTCTTTTTAAATTTGTAATATGAAAATAAAGACATTATCAAATATTTTTAATAAGTTATACTTTCTTCGTTCTAAATTATATTAACCTTTTTTTCATTACTCCTTCAAAATATCCCCTACATAAATCATCGTTCGTAAAAGTTAATTGCCATAGCATACCAACTCGATCAACAACCCAATAAATTAATATGAAATTGAACTTTAAGTAAAGTTAAGAATCCAATTTAACTATTCTTATGGGCATCCGAGACTTCTATTCCCCTTTGAAAATATTGAGAATGAAGAATATGGATCCGTCACTTTTTATAAATGAAGGAATAATTAAATTAAATATAGACATAATCAAAAATATTTGATTTTTAGGTATTATATTATGTAGAAATAACCGTATATAACCTTTATTAGTCAGTTTGTACTTGGATTTGTATTCTAATAAGTCATCAAAGACCATACAAATAAAATAATACTCATAATTTGTTTTTAAATTAACTCAAAAACTTATTAACATGGGAGTATGCAAGTACTAACCATGCAATACTGCAACTCTGGCTTCGTAGCACAATATATGTATTCATATATTGCGTATTTTGTGTAATAATCTATTGTCGTTTTATACATAAATTGCATTTATTTTGTGAATGTATCTGAGAATGTTTAGAAGATTTGTGACTGTTGATTTTAGGTGCATAATCTATTCTTTTCGCTAGCCACAACTACACTCTCATTTTCTGAAATGAAATATGAAACAAAAGGGTGGCCTTAAATAGCCCAGTAAATAATATTATAACTAATATAACGAATAATAAATTATCATTAGCCTTTAGTAGTAATAAATCAAATATGATATAAAACATAAGTTTTCAGCAAATAATTATGGCAGAATGAGCAATCCATTAAAAGAGTCAAATAGACCATAATGTTTAGTATCTTCTCTAATTTAAAAATTCGCCATCAACATTTCATCAACAATGACACCAATAGTCATGATTATGCTAATCAACAATTTCTCTTTGCACCCAAGTCAAAGAGAATTTTCACCATCTGTCTTTGCTACACAGGCTAAAAACACTCAACAATCATATTGTCTTTGCACCTAAGCTTAAGGCATTCAACTGTAACACCAATAGTCATGATCATGTAAATCAACAGTTCCTCTTTACACCCACCTCAAAGAGAACTTTCACCATGTGTCCTTGCCATACAGGCTAAAGACACTGAACAGTCAAATTGTATTTGTACCTAGACCAAAGACATTCACAACAACTTAAGTCCTGATGATTAGTACAAACAACAATGAAATAAAAGATGAACATAAGTAATAAGAATAATAAGATAAAGAATAAATATTAGAGATTTATAATTTAATTTGTCCAAAATCCAATAATGTCCAAATTATCAACATGATATCTAGAATATCAATTCGATTTCAAGAATAATATTTAAGGTTCACAGTTCAAATATAACGGTTAAAATTCAATAGGAAGGTTCAGGTCAAAAGATATTAGATGAAACACCAAGTATTAAGGAAATTCAATCATTTCAGAAATTTTCATCGTTTAATGTTAAGGGTTGTAGAAACGAACAATACTTCATTATCACAGTAAGTTTAAATTTAGGAGTATGAAAAAAATGATATCACTTACGTTAGTACGTGACTAGATGCTGCTTTCTATGTAGTTGATCTACTTATATGTATATTTATAATTTAATTAGTAACTAACACATACAAGTTTTATTGTGTACATTAACTCCTATATTATGAAATCGTCAAAAGTGACTTGATAGTATAATTTTGCGTAGTGTACAAAATAGAGTAGAATAAATTTTAAAAATAGTTTTTGATGGAATAATATTTCACAACAATCTTTCAGAGAAAGCTTTTCAAAATGAATCTTCTAAAAGAAGAGTCTTCTAAATGAAGAGTTGTAAATACTGTGTGATGTGTGTGGGTGTTTGTGTAACTTTTATAGAAAAATCCACTTGAACAATTCTTCAATACTTAAGGTAGCCTTAACACCCTCAAAGAGACACTTACACTAAGTAATTTTTTTGATAGTGGAAGGAAGAATAAGTAATGTGACGCCCCCAAATTCGGGTCTCCAAATACCCGGATCTGGTCATCACGATCCAAACAACATTCACCTCTAACAACATATGATATCTAAAAGTGCGGAATATATAAACATACGTTGTTCATTACAAGGTGTTACTAGTCCCAGAATACAATTAACCTTAATCAAGTACATCAACCCATACCCTAAGTAACTATTAGGGTTTAAATTACATGAACAGTAATTAAATTACACATGATTATAAAGTCTGCTACAAGGAATCTATTGTTTCATCTTTTCTTTTCCTTTGTTCTTCCCTGAAGTCTCGGGTTTCGCTGCAATAAAGTCATGATATAGCAAGAATGAGCAACGAGTTTGCCCAGCAAGTTTAAAGTACAACAATAAAGATATATCATGATGAAGGGATGATAAAAGGGATTTCAACAATAGAATAAATCAGAAGCAAGAACAATAAATGCTTTTAGAACAATTGATAGTCAAATAGACTTTGAACGATAACTTCCAGAGGAGTCAATAGCTGGTTGACCCTCTGGTTACTGGCTACAGAATAACGTACTTGAGGGGATCAGCCTCGCGTACCCTATGTATATGCATAACATTTAATTCTGCTATTTGTACCTTATATACGGTACGTGGGGTACTCCCCTATAAATAAAGGGGTGTTCATGCAGTCTAAGAATCCTTACCATTGATTGGTTCGGATAGCTTTTATAAAATTTCACATAATTGTCTGACCGAACAAGGGTTCAGACTTAACCATGAATGGTTTGCAGGTTTCTGAATTTAATATACGAATTCAAATGCACGAATGTCAATAATATACAGATGTGGAGTAATCTTTGAAAGTAATTAGACCACTTAAAGCATGCTTGGAAATAAAATTCAAGCTTAAGAAATAATTTGCAATAATATATACCTTTTTTTTGCACGAATAGAACAATGCATAAGGTTTAAAAGCTTGCTCAATGTAAGGATTGAGTAAGAAGAACTTGCAACAATGTAAGAATTTTAGGGTAGAGAACTTGCAGAAATCAAAGTTCGGGATAGAGGACTTGCCTGTTTGCTCAGCTACAGATAAATTCTAGCTTTAATTAATTGATCTCGAGTGACCTATCATTGGATAAAGTCGACTTATCAACTATTGTAACATGATTGTATCTTGGCACGCTTTACTATACCATTTACTTAGCAAATAAATAATCCATCACCCATATTTAATTACCATTTAACACTAGTTAAACGAAAATTTATTAATGACCTTTAGCTATTGGATAATAATTAATCATGGTCACTATCATTTGGATGCTCAATTTATTACCTTTAATTGTATCTAGGTATGGTTTAACAATCCTTATAAAATAAATTTATTTTAGTTTAAAGATAACAGAAAACCATTGATCAATTATTTAGTTGGTTTACTCTTAATTACCATCTACCTTAGGGGTAATTTAGTAATTATTATTTGATCACTGGGTTAGTCTTACTAGATAATAGTCAAGTGTTTATTACTTATTGAGTAATTATTTAATTAACTTTATTATTATTATTAAATAGTAATTAAATATTTATTATCTTTATTTATTATTTATTAATAAATAATAAATAATTATGCTATTAACTTTATTCATATTTAATTATTATTATTATTAAATAATAATTAAATATTTATTATCTTTATTTATTATTTATTAATAAATAATAAATAATTATTCTATTAACTTTATTCATATTTAATTATTATTATTATTATTTAAATAATAATTAAATATTTATTATCTTTATTTATTATTTATTAATAAATAATAAATAATTATTCTATTAACTTTATTCATATTTAATTATTATTATTATTATTTAAATAATAATTAAATATTTATTATCTCTATTTATTATTTATTAATAAATAATAAATAATTATTCTATTAACTTTATTCATATTTAATTATTATTATTATTATTTAAATAATAATTAAATATTTATTATCTTTATTTATTATTTATTAATAAATAATAAATAATTATTCTATTAACTTTATTCATATTTAATTATTATTATTATTTAAATAATAATTAAATATTTATTATCTTTATTTATTATTTATTAATAAATAATAAATAATTATTCTATTAACTTTATTCATATTTAATTATTATTATTATTATTTAAATAATAATTAAATATTTATTATCTTTATTTATTATTTATTAATAAATAATAAATAATTGTTTATTAACTTTACTTATACTTAATCATTACTTAGGATTAAATAATATTTGTTACCTTTATTTATAATAAATAATTACTTTGATAACTTATTCATACATAATTATTATTTAGTGTTAATTAATTAATAATTAAATATTTATAAAATAATGGATTTATTATTATTTCATATTAAATATTTATTACTCTAAATTAATTATTTTTCTTAGTGCATCATTACTCAAACAAAGCAATTGGTTGGACCAATATTATTACAAAATAGAAGTGGCAGTGGTTGCATTTTTTTTTTGTATGATATTATTCAATTAGCATATGCAGTCCCAACTGATCCCTGCCCCGACCGAGCGACTGGCTGCTCGCCTGGCCACTTAGCACCAAAGTGCCAAGGGCGCGGCTACCGCCCGCCACGCACACGGCCACAGCCGGGATTCCCAGCCACAAACCCCCATTAAAGGTGCATACAATACTTGTTTTAGCCCTTGTGGACAGCCATGATACTAGCATATATATTATCCTCAAGTGTGCTTGTATATAAACGAAATCATTGACAGCACAATTTCTACCAAAATTAAGAGCAGTTTCTTTGAAGCATTATAACAAACATTTGGTGGGCATTCTAGAACCCATCACAAGCCTAAACACGGTACACACCCGACTGCCAGAACCTTGAGGTTCTACCATACACCAAATTTCCCATCAATGTAGCAACATAGTCCACAACATCAGAGAAGAAAAGAAAATAAAAATAATAACCAGAGCAACAAAACAATGGAAGAGGCTGTCACAGCAGCTCGATACAAACATGGGCCATTGGTATACCTTAAGGTTGGGTCGAATCGACAAGGGGTCCGAGTTGCTGTTCTCCTCCTTCTCCCAAAATAGAACGTGAAACCGGCAGACATCCACAAGCTGGCTTCCCTCTTCGGATTGCCCTACGTTCGCAACCTTCACGCTTTCTTGACGCCGGAAAGAAAAGGAAAATAAAAAGAAAACTCAACTTTACTGAGCCCAAATATTTGGTTAGGCGAATTTGGGGTTCCTATTTATAGGCGGAAATCTGCCCCATTCGTGGGTTAATACCTCAATTGACAGAGCAGTACCCAAAGGTTAGAGAGGAATAGGCGGGAGGCTGTCTACATCAAGTTCTATTCAAACCCATCTAAACTCAGTTGGCAGCCCCTTGTGCCGCACAGTCTCGTCGGTCGAATCGCCGAATGCTCAGGACCCTTGGTTCGTGTGCAGTTGCTCGGTCGCTCATGTCGAGTCTATGAATGCCCGCCGGTCGCTAGCCTCATTCTCTGCTATTGCCGGCACTTGACATCTCTGCTCCTCTCCCGTTCCATCCGACTGAAATCTTAGGCCATTAGGCTTTGATTAACCCCCAAGCCCCTCTTCTGCACCTAATTATTTTGACGGTATGAACTGTTCCCAACCCACTTGAAATGGGTCACACCCGATATGAGAAGAAAGGGGTCCAGCCCAATTGGTTTAGCTTGACCCAGTCCACACAGTTGGTCCAATAGGAGAATAAAAAGGAAAATGGGTTCGACCCAACTTGATATTGGATCAGTAAAAATAAAAAGAGATAACCCAATTAAAATTAATAACATTATGTTGCTAATATTTAAATTGAATAATTAATTCCACTAATCACTTATTTAAGATATTTGTCTTCAATAATACCCCATTCGATTATTTAATCCAATAATAGTGAAATGAATTTATTTATTAATTTTTCTTCCAAATTTCTTGCAAATTAAATCTTAGGGTTACTCACAAATTTAAATCACACTATTAATGAGCCCCTTTTTAATGCAAGAAAATTATTGGACCGTATAATTATAGTTAAATAATAATTCTCACGTGGATCCAATTAGAATTCATAGAATTATATAAAATGAATTTTATTTATCAAAATAAATTTGATACAATATTTTAAAAATTTCCTGGACATTACAAGTAACAAAGTTATGATACTCATTATGTTAAGCCCCTTACTTATAGTTAAAACTTAACCAATATCTACCACACATCAATTAACCACACTTTTCACATTTTAAGATTATCTTTAATATATCACATATTAATTATCCACAATTTTCATATTTCAAGACTACCTTTAATCTACCACATATTAATTATTCACATTTTTCACACTTCAAGATTACTTTTAATCTACCACATATTAATTATCCAAAATTTTCATATTTTAAGATTATATTTTTTTATTATTCACAATTATTATTATATTATCCATCTTATGCATTATTGACTTAATGTATTAATATCACAAATATTTAAGTATACAATATTATTTAATTAATGAGTCTATCTAACTATTTAATACTCGTGACATTTAATTACGTAACTTTCCATTACTTATCCTTGCTGCGGTGATAATTATTGGTTCAATAATATGAAATACTGTGCATTTACTGTTGTGACAATTACTGGTTCAATAATATGAAATACTGTGGAATGCTGTGTGTTATTGTGGCATACCACGTGTTATTGTTCCTTTATCACTAGGTATTTTAACAGTTAAACAACAGTTCCGTCGACCATTTTTAATCAAAAAGGTTATTTTTATCGTTTTCTGTAGCTAATAATTATTTTGTTGTGGGGTCCACCAATGATTAGTTGTTTCGATGCCGTCGTACTTTACCGATTATTCCTCGACATTCTTTTTGTTTCTTATAATTTGTACATATTATCCTTAACTTTAACCTTTTGTCAATTTAACAACTTACTGTTTAGAATAATATTTATATAAAAAATTAAGCTTTATTTATTAAAAATTGGGGTCTTACATAATGTATCAAAGTTTTAAGGTAATATGATTGATACATTAATGTTTAGGAGAACTAATTAACTATATAATTATATTCATTATATTTAAACATGTATTATTATAATTATATAATTTTTAATTTGAAAATTGTAAGCCAATGATCAAATTGCTCTTGGGCTGACCAATCAAAATAATTTTTCTCCTTTTGACTTGTTATATACTTTGTATTGATACGCATATTAAAGTGAGAACTCGTGGTGTGAGGTGGCAAGAAAGAGAAAGGTGAAAAAACTAAATATATTAAAAAAAAAAAAAGGTTTAAATATTTTATCTATACTATCAATAAATCAATCAATAACTATATATAAAAATGCAAGATAGAATACTAAATCGAATAAATTTGGTTAGTCATCAATATCTATTTTGTGGGCTTAAATGTTTTGCATCAAAGCTGTGTTGACCCAAAATATATATCAGACTGGACTGACCCAAAATCTGCTTTATTACTCATTCGTGTATATTACTATTATATAGATCAGTATAATAATAATAATAATAATAAATAAATAAATAAATAAGTAAATAAATAATAATTTAAAAGAGGATCCTATAATTGAATTAATTTGATTAATTATAAAATTAGTAGATAACTACAAAAAACAACAAATTTAAATTGTAACAAATCCCAATCGCCAAGGAATGAAAAAAGAAAAAGAAGAAATTATTAATTGATTCTCCAATCCCAATCTCATCTAACAAGAGTTTTTCCCCCTTTTTTAATAAATTGATTCTCAAAATTTTTAAAGTACATAATATGCAAGATTTTTTCGTTATAATGAGATTGTTAGTTAATTTTATATACTTATTTTGTTTCAAAATAGGGTTATTGTTGACTTTTTGAAAATCATTTCGATATTTTCAAGCTTAAAATTGATATAAATTAATTTAATTTTAGTTTGTAAATTATCTAAAGAATACAATTAATTATCATATTTTATTATCGTATAGTTGTAATATCATATTAATTTTAAATTTGAGATGTCTCAAATTAATTTTTAAAAAATCAATAATAATATGATATTTTAGAACGAGGATATTGATAGAGTTTTGTGATAAAGGTATATATAGTAATTTTAAAAATTTATAAAGTGCATAATAACACAATGTCATGTAACTATACATTTTTAATTATATATATTATATAATAATTTTTACTAAAATAAATATTCAAATAAGGCAAAAAAAAATGCCCTTGACTTGCGAGGGTGCATGCAGCATACTAGTTAACACCAAAGAAGCGTTTCTATTGAGCGTTTATTAATAAAGGAAAGGGTCCTTAACACTAATATACAATAATTAGAAAGTATTATTTACAAAAATAATACATACACAAAATAATTACAAAAATAACGCAATTCACATTAATAAAGAAATCTAAAATTAAGGAAAAATAACTGCCATAATTAATAATTCAAATATCTGGGATCTAACAACAAAAACAAATTCAAATTCAAAATAATAATTCAAATTCAAATCTTCATCTCCCTCACAGTAGCCATCTCCTCCTACTCCGCCGCGAATCTTTTCCACACAAATGTGTGAATCTTTCAACCAAGTTGAATAGCAACAATCTTGAAGGGGAAAAAAAGTAAAATTATAGACATCTTCAAGACTTCAGTTCATGGATGTCAACAAAACATGGCGGTCAAATGTCACAACAAGAAGTTTATAATCACTCACCGCATCTATCACAGTGAAAGAAATTTTCCTGTCCTCCAACTCTGCATGTAAAGAACAAGGACATTACATCAGTTGTTATACATATTACTTGCGGTGATTATCGTCGATGAAGCCGATGGGGAGCTCACTGGTGGCTTTAGGGAGGGGTGGAAAATGGTGGGCGGCGACGGCTGTGTCGTTGTGATGGAAAATGAGTTGAGGAGGAGGAGGGTAACCAACTCTTAATACAAAGGTAACCAACCTTAATACATATGTAACCAACCTTTAATACAAAGGTAACCAAACCTTAATACAGAGGTAACCAACCTTAATACAAAGGTAACCAAAACTTAATACAAAAGGTATCCACCTTTAATACAAAAGTAACCAAATCTTAATACAAAGGTAACCAAACCTTAATATAAAAGTAACCAAACCTTAATACAAAGGTAACCAAACATTAATACAAATGTAGCCAACTTTTAATACAAAAGGTAACCAACCCTTAATACAATGGTAACCAAAACTTAATACAAAAATAGCCAACTTTTGGTAACCAAAACTTAATACAAAATGTATCCAACCTTAAAACAAAGGTAACCAACTCTTAATACAAAGGTAACCAACCTTTAATACAAAGGTTACCAACCTTTAATACAAATAGTTACCTTAGTATGAATGTTTGGTTACCTTGGTATGAAGGTTTGCCGAACCCATTAACCATTTGTCCGAAAAGAAGGAAGAAAACGGGCATGGAGGAGCCATGAACGACGGCTCCATGAAAACGGGCATGGAGGAGCCATGAACCCATTAACCATTTGCTCCGTCGCGGTTTCCGCCATTTTTAATGGCTAAAAAAATGCTCTATAAAGAGTACCACCAAAGAGTAGAGAGATAAACCATTTTAATGCTCTATATTACAGATTAGTGCTCTATATTCTCTTTATTACTACTAATTTATTAGTATTAGAAGTAGGAGGAGATGAGAGAGAAAATGGAAGAATAGAAGAAGTGCAGTAGCGTAATGGTATGATGGTTGGAGGAGAGAGGAAGAAGAGATGGTTGGATTTTGGGTGGTTGTGGTGGTGCTTTTGATGGTATGAAGAGAGAGAAAGTTGGCAAGAGATGAGGAAGCCATGATTGGACTGAAGAGCTTCAACTGCTTTGTCCTTTCATTTATCTTCTTATCTATGTTTTTAGAGAGAGTGGATAAAGATGAAGTGATGACTCGTGATAATAAACTGAGTAGAAAGAGGATGAAGGTGCAATATACCTACCTAAATTAAAGGAATCCTAATTATATTAATTTTGTAAATAAATATGAAAAAATGTATTATTTTTGTAATTATTTTATCTATGTACTGTTGTTGTAATTATTTCTAAAAATGTACTATAATATGTAATTGTTCCTAAAGGAAATAGGACGGTTGGTGAAATATTGAAGGTTGGTTGATAATAATTCTACCCGGGCTAACGTTTATTTTGTGATGGCCCATATTTCTCGAATGATGACGTAAGCCCATACGTATAATGGACTCGGCCCAATACGAGTAAAGTTTCACTTTCGCTTCTGTGCGTCGGGTATATATATAAAATCCTCATTTTGCACCATCGGATAGGGTTTTATTTTCCTTTGGAAGCCGCAGATCAACCAAAGAAGATCGTCATGGGGAGGAGTACGTCTTCTCTTCCCTACCCCCTTTGGTTATTTTTGAATCAAACTCGTAGATTTATGTAAAATGATATGACTTTGTGGAGGCTGTATATTTGGTTTTGCAAATCGGAATCATGAGTTTATAAATTTACAATAATAATGATGTCTTTGTTCTCCTGTTTTATTTTTCCTTCAATTGATATGGAGGCCAACTTTATGTAGGTTTATTTTTCATTTTTTGATTTCTTAACTAATTGTTGAATAATGGATCTGATGGAAATGAATGAGGTTTGTCTGTGATTTATAGAAAGTATGAATTACGAGTATTTTTCGTATAAGTTGCAGCTTACCCTCTATACTATCTTTTATGAGGGTCTCTTGTAAATTAGTTTATGTTTTATTTTTTGGTTCCCTTCTTTTTTTATTATTACAGATTAATTTCAATATGTTTGCTTATTGGGAGAATTGAATTTTGTCTGTTTTTACTCATTTTTTGTGGAGAAAACAAATTTAGGGTTTTTATTGATTTTGGCATATAAAGTGTTGATTATCTGGTTATCTATGTATTTAGGTTTTGAATATGTTTGGTTATTTTATTACAGATTAGAAAATTTTATTAGCTTTTATTTTAGTAAAAATGATGAGATTAGAGCCCAGTATTCTATGGACTACTATCAGGGTCTCTTGGATTTCATAAGAGTTAACTTATGCAATCCAAATAGGGAACAACTTCCCTTTTATAGTGTTCACTTTCATTTTTCCCTTAAGTAGCAGTTGTCTATGTATTTAGAATTGTTGAGTGACTATGTAGTTTTACATGTTTTTTTGTATTAAAATTCGTGGTTGTCATAATTTGGAGAAACATTTGATCTTGTTAGATGTAGAGCTTGGGAATTTTTGTTCGCTCCTCCTCTAGAATCCGAGGTTTCTGACTTTTTGTCGGAATGATACTCCCTTTCCTAAATGACTTAAAACCATGGGTGTGAAATGGAGCTTTGATATAAATTTCTGTTATGTTTTGTGATATAAATATTATCTTCAACATGTGTTGAAGTTGTTGTTTTAGTTGTTTTCGGTGTAAATCAATGCAATTGGAGAATTCTATTGTAGATATAAATCCTTGAGCCAAATTTAATTGGTCATCGATGTGTGTTTGTGTTTTTAACGTTATCAGTTTCATATTGCATAGGATATGTTTTGCTTATTAAGAAAGTACTTGAGCAGTGCTTCAAGTGATGAATTAATTCTTTTAAATGACACATTTCTTTTGCAATAAACCTGTTCTGGTTTTTGCAGAAGAAAGTTGGAGTAATGTGTTTTGAATCAAATTGTTTTTATTTCTTCAGGACCCGCAAGGTGTTATCGCCAGATTAAGAACAAGCCTTATCCGAAGTCTCGGTACTGTCGTGGTGTGCCAGATCCTAAGATCAGGATCTATGATGTTGGAATGAAAAAGAAGGGAGTTGATGAATTTCCTTTCTGTGTTCATTTGGTCAGTTGGGAGAAGGAGAATGTATCTAGTGAGGCTTTGGAAGCTGCACGTATTGCTTGTAACAAGTACATGACAAAGTTTGCTGGAAAGGATGCTTTCCACTTGAGGGTCAGGGTTCATCCTTTCCATGTGTTGCGTATCAACAAAATGTTGTCGTGTGCTGGGGCTGATAGGCTCCAGACAGGCATGAGGGGGGCTTTTGGTAAGCCTCAGGGAACCTGTGCTAGGGTCAGCATTGGCCAGGTGCTTCTCTCAGTCCGTTGCAAAGACTCAAACAGCCATCATGCCCAGGAGGCCTTGCGCCGTGCAAAGTTCAAGTTTCCTGGCCGTCAGAAGATTATTGTCAGCAGGAAATGGTATGTGTTAAACGCCTGTACTTACTTTATATATATGTTTGGCAACAATATTTAATACTTGACATTTCCCTTTTTTAACCACCTAACCCTGAAAGGGAGAAGAACAGAACTGATTTGGATTTATATCCTAGATGTCTAGTTGCTTTGATTCTTTAAATTTCTAATTTTTACTACATCTACTTGACATTTAGGGGATTCACCAAGTTCAGCCGTACCGACTATGTGAAGTGGAAGGCAGAAAATCGTATTCTTCCTGATGGTGTCAATGCAAAGGTTTGTTTTTTGGAGGTTTAGTTTATTATTTTTAAATTCTGGCTGATCATTCATCCCATGCCCTCCCATAAGGGCTTCAGCTTCAGCATATATCCTAAACGATGGACTGGATTTTAAATTTAGGACAGTGATTAAGGGTCTAGGTCTGTAGTAGGTGGGGGAACTATAATGGTTATGTTGTTGCATATCCTTTTCTTGTTATCGATATAAGAAAATGCAAGGATTCTCATGACTACTGATTTTGATGCAGCTTCTTGGATGCCATGGACCTCTAGCACGGCGTCAGCCTGGAAGAGCATTTATTGATGCAGTAACTGCATAGGGCATCTTGTTGGATGTGAAGAGCATTTATTGATTCAGTAACTGCATAGGGCATCTTGTTGGATGTGAAATTGTTTTCGGGCGACAACTCTTGAGATCTGATTTAAGCACCTGTTGAATGGATATTGCAACTGAGTACTTATTATCTAAGTAATGTCTTTAAGGAAAGTTTTATTCGGTTTTCTGCTTTAAGCAGCCAATGTATTCAGAACTTGTTTCGAAAGTTTCAGACTAGATTTCTTCTAGTTTCCTGGTCTCCTAGTTTCCTTTTTTGAACTTATTCTTGTCGATTTTTATGGTTTGTTCTCTTGGGTTAGAATAATTTATAATTCTTGAAAGGGTGATGTTATCTCTTATATGTTTTTGGACTCGTTTAGTTTTCATTAGACATTAAAATTATAATATCAACTCTCATATTGGGTTATCTTCGATCAGACATTAAAATTTCGTTAGTCGTGCCATAGTAATATCAGATGGGAGGAATGGATGGTTTGTTTTCTTTGCTGAAAGATAATAATCAACGGACATAAAATACACACTCAGAATTTAATCAAACAGCAGGATGCTTGCCAAATTGATTCCTTAGAGCAAATCCAATGCAAATGGTAAAATGGCTATAGCTATTGCTATATTTTAGCACCAAAAAGTGATTTTTGGTGTTAAAATAGAACTCAGTCTCCGGTGGTTGGTTCTATTTTAGAACCAAATCGTTTCAAATTTAACTAACTTTCCCTCCACCTCACATGAAATTAATTTTTCAACTCCAATTCAACTATCAACGTTATTTTCAACCCCGTAAAGGAGAGGAAGCATGAGCATTTCAGTTAAACTTTTAATATAGTAATACGTTTCCCGTGCTGTGGAAATTAGTTTAAGTAATTTTAGTTCCAATGTTGTAATACGTGAGAGGATACTTTTTAAATAAAAAATATTACATAATAAATACTATATTTTAACAAAAATACAATGATCAATATTCGGGTAGATTAATCATCTTGACTCAAAGTTAATAATTAATTAATAGATTAATCCAACAATGTGTAATTATTGGAAATGAGGAACTAATGCTTTGAGAAGTAGCAGTAACTATAGAATGAACATGTAATATTTTTTTTTTATTATTTATTTATTTATTTATTTTTTATTTTTTATTTTTTTTGCTAATTATGTAATATTTAATTTGATATTTGATAACTAATTAATATAGTTATAATAATACTACTAATTTCAGTTGGGGTTTGAGATGTCAAAGGATGACTATAGTCATCCTTGGTTCTATATTTAGAACCAAGTATAGCATTTTGCCATTTTGGAACTAAATATAGCACCCCATTGGATTTGAGTTTTTGCCAATTGTTGCTATAATTTGACTATAGAACCAAGTTTGACATCCCCATTGAATTTGCTCTTATGCCATGCAACAAAGCAAGTTCGCATTTTCAATTTTAGCTCTTAAGAGATTTTTAATTTTAAAATTGACGTGAATTTTTTTAATAATAATAATTGAGTATTATATTTGCTGCAAGTCAGAAGTCAATAATTTGGAACAAAATAAGTATATTATTATTTTATACATTTGAGAACTATTATAAATATTATAGAGATATTTTAATAAATATGTTAATAGTTTTCTTCTAAACAGCGTTATAGTAAACAAAAACACGCGGGAAACCTCTCTCTAATTCAAGATCAATAGAGCGTTACAGATTTGTAATAAACAAAAACATGGAAACCTCTCTCTAGTTCAAGATCAACTGAAAATCGCAAAGGACAAGTTATTAATGGCTCTCCTCTGCAAATCAAAACTACTTTTTTTTTCGAATTTTCAACGTCCAAGAATCTGAACCAGAAAATACCCACGACGCCGTTTTTTACTGAGATTATTATGGAATGGCCAAATATGGAATGCCAAGGCAAATTGTTGGTGACCTCTCTCTTCTCAACTCCTCACCCTTTGCGAAACTATTGGATTCTTGTCTTCAATCAAAGTCTGCACGCCACACCCGCCGGGTCCATGCGCGCATTATCAAAACCCAGTTCTGTTCCGAAATCTTTATCCAAAACAGGCTCATTGATGTTTACGGAAAGTGTGGCTGTTTGGATGATGCACACAAGGTGTTTGAAAAAATGCCTGACAAGAATACGTTCACTTGGAACTCGATTATTAATGCACTACTAAATTCAGGTTGTGTTGATGAAGCTAAGAGGGTTTTTCGATTGATGCCCAGCCCTGATCAGTGCTCTTGGAATTCTATGGTATCTGGTTTTGCTCAGCATGATCGGTTTGAGGAATCAATTGAGTATTATTCTAAAATGCATAGCGAGGGTTTTGTACTTAATGAGTACTCATATGGCAGTGCTCTAAGTGCTTGTGCGGGATTAAGAGATTTAAACACGGGTTCCCAGATCCACACATCAATAATGAAATCTCCAAGTTCCTTAGATGTTTATATGGGCTCCGCACTTATTGATATGTACTCTAAATGCGGAAATGTGGATTTCTCCACAAAAGTTTTTAATGGGATGACCGAGCGCAATGTAGTATCTTGGAATAGCTTGATTACATGTTATGAACAAAATGGTCCGGCCTTTGAAGCTCTTAACATTTTTGTGAGAATGATGGGATGTGAGGTGGAACCGGATGAAGTCACTCTAGCGAGTGTAATCAGTGCATGTGCAAGCTTATCCATAATCAAAGAAGGTAAGCAAATTCACGTGCGAATTATGAAATCTGACAAATTCAGGGATGATATTGTTATATGTAACGCGTTGGTTGATATGTATGCAAAATGTAGTAGAATTAAAGAAGCAAGATGGATCTTTGATGAGATGCCAATAAAGAATGTGGTGTCTGAAACTTCCATGGTTAGCGGGTATGCAAAAGTATCAAGTGTGAGAACTGCAAGATTAATGTTTACAAGAATGATGGACAGAAATGTAGTATCTTGGAATGCCCTTATTGCAGGTTATACACAAAATGGAGACAATGTAGAGGCATTAGAACTCTTTTGCCTCTTGAAGAGGGAATCCGTTTGTCCGACACACTACACATTTGGGAATCTCCTCAATGCTTGTGCAAATTTAGCTGATCTCAAACTGGGCAGGCAGGCTCACACCCATGTCTTAAAGCATGGGTTTCGATTCCAGTCTGGACCGGAGTGTGATATATTTGTGGGGAACTCTCTCATAGATATGTATATGAAATGCGGATCGGTGGAAGATGGGATCCGGGTGTTTGGTAACATGGCAGAAAAAGATCGTGTTTCATGGAATGCCATGATAGTGGGGTATGCACAAAATGGGCATGGAAGTGAAGCTCTTCGAATGTTCAGGGAAATGTTTGTATCTGGAGAGAAACCAGACCATGTCACAATGATTGGAGTTCTTTGTGCTTGTAGCCATGCAGGGCTAGTTGAGGAGGGGCGTCAATATTTTCTCTCGATGAGAAAAGAGCATGATTTGGAACCCATGAAGGACCATTATACGTGTATGGTTGATTTGCTTGGTCGTGCTGGTTGCCTTAGTGAAGCAAAGAATTTGATAGAATCAATGCCAATGCAACCTGATGGTGTTGTATGGGGATCTTTGCTCGCTGCTTGTAAAGCTTATGGTAACATTGACTTAGGAAAATTTGTGGCTGAAAAACTCTTAGAGATTGACCCTAACAACTCTGGTCCATATGTTCTTCTCTCAAACATGTTTGCTGAGATTGGAAAATGGAGGGATGTGATAAGAGTCAGGAAGCTTATGAGGCAGCGAGGCGTTATTAAGCAGCCGGGTTGCAGTTGGATTGAAATTCAGAGCCAGGTTCATATTTTCATGGTAAAAGATAGAAGACATCCCCAAAAGAAGGATATCTATTTACTTTTGAAGGTTCTCACTAGAATGATGATGTTGTCTGGATACATCCCTGATACTGGTGATTTGGAGGCTGATGAGGAGCAAGACAAATCAGACTTTATTTCTTCCGAAGAATTTAAAATAACTGTAGGCCCTGTAATTGCTGCTGTTGCATAATTGTATAGGAGGGTAAGAACTAAATGCAAACTTTTGGTTCTGTTTTACCAAGATCTTTACATGTCTTACATTGTCATAAGTAAACAAAAACACATGAAAAAGTCTACTTCTATACATTTATAACAACTCTGACGCTTTGTTTTGATTCTCGTTTTCTTTTTATTTTCCTTTGTATGAAATTTAAAGGTTAGTCTGCGAAAGACGGTCAATTATTGGTAATCATTATTGCATATTCCACAAACCAATTTGTGTTGATTATCTGATCACTGCCCAAATGTTATTGTAAGAGTCAATAGTAGGACCCTTCAATTTGGTCATATGAAGCATATTCAATATATCTGTATCCGTGATAAAAAAATTAGTCATGTCTATATTATTCAAATGCACGTGGAATCTGAATCAATATGAGTCTGTGATGTTGAGGCTTTCTTTGGAGCTCGAAGGAGATTCAAACTTCCCCATAATCCTTTACTCTCAATGTTAGTCTACTTTCATGTCTCTCTCCAACATATGGGGATGACTTTACATTGATAACAATTTCACTTTTTTTATGTGTGTATTACTGAATTAAAGGAACTTACAGGTAGTGATGGCCATGATAGCAAAACAGACAAGAATTGGAGAGCAAGATGGGAATGGAAGTGTAGAGGTGCTAAAAATTAGATTTGTTAAGTTTAGGGGTCAAAAGTTTGTGCTTGTGTAGTGTAGGCAGCATCGTCATATATGTACATGTATATATGTATGTATACATACATATTTTTTATGAGCATGTTGAACTTATGGTTGCACAAGTAGTTGTGGAACATTAGAGCATTGGATAAGGATATGGAAATGAAAGTGTTAAGTAAGAAAAGGATCTATGACCATGTTGAGGGTGAAAGGAGCTTTTATATGTGCAATTGAGGCAGTGCATGTTGAATGAACTATGGTGGAGGAGACTATAGTAGAAATAACGTGAAGCATTGGAGGTGGGGATGATAAAGTGTTGTGGATAGAAAATGGTTTTGTTTGACAATGGTGGAATAGACTCTGGTTTTGTGCTGGCCACACTGCAGCATTGTTCTTATGGTGTGAGACTGTCAACGGTGCTGGCTGAGGTTTCGGAAATATGGAAGTAGTGTGTCACCCTCGTGTATATTTATTTTTACAATCATTTATTTGGATAACATTTTTTTCTTCTTAAAAAAAATCCGAAGTATTTATAATTAAATTGAAATTATATTTATAATGTTATTATTCTTTTCATATGTAATTATTATTGAAACATTACCTACATCTTTCAAATGTTTTGGGTCATTGCCTCCTTGTCAAAGTTCAAATATTTATCTTTTTCTACTTCATTTTTCAGAATATCATATACTAATATATATATATATATATATACACACACACACACGGAGATAAAAGTATCATATATTAGATTACTTAAAACAATTTTTAAGTAATGTCTTTTTTATTGAGTTTCAAACAATTTTCACGTAACGTGTGAATGAAATATTCGATTCTAATATTGTATTAACTCGATTTCGATTCTAACCATCATTATATTACTTTCTAAAATAATTCCGTCTAATGAAGCGATCCAAAAAAATAAAACTCGCACAAATTGGTATCTTGGTATTTTATTTAGGTTTAGCTTCGTCACAAAAAATTATTTTCAGTAAGTGCGACTAATAAATATTACTACTACATACTAATATTTACTTTTAATCGAAATTACCCATTAGAGTATATTCACATTTATATAAAATCCCATTTTATGTTATCGATTGTCAACCACAATTTTAAAGATGCAGACAAAATTCTTCTTCCTTTAATCAGTATAACGGATTAACCATTATGAATTTATATATATATATATAGTATTAATTTACAGTAATCGGATTTGTCTTTGGATCAGTCAAACAATAAAATGGAGTTTGACTTTCTAATTGGCAGTGGGTTGGCCCAAGCTTACTACGGGTTGAGTCTTGTCCTACTTGGGCCCAACTTTACGCCCATATAATCTTTAGGTTAGAAAAGGGATGCAGTCAATCTATTTCTCGCCGAGGGAGAGAGAAACTGAAAAACGCAGCAACCACAGACGCAGAGTTTGAGTTTCAATATCCGAGGTAAAATTCTCCGACTGATCTGGTATAGTTTTTTACTCGCTTATTTACTAACGTAGCCTTTCAAACTTTGGCAATTCTATTATAGATTGTCAGATATATGCCTACCTTTTGATTTAGGGTTACTGAATCGTAAAAGTATCTAATCATCTTGATGTTCCGAATCAATTTCAAAATGTTTTCTTTTTCGTTTAGATTTTTTATTTCTTTGTTCAATGTTTGATTACCATTTGTATATCTGTCTAGAAAGATATAGATACGTATTAATGTTCTCTTTTTAAAAAAAATGATTTTTTGTTTGCAGATTAGAGTAAAATCATGGCTGACGAAGAAAATCTCAATGAAGTGAAGGAAGAGGTGAAGGAAGATGCGGCAGATGTAAGTTTTTTTTTTGTTTTTTTTTTTGTGATGGTTGGTCCCATATGGGTGATAGTTGGTCCATATGGGTGAAAGGTTTCTTGAACTTTGATTTTCAAACTATAATTTGAGTTGTTAGATATGAACTGAGTTAGTTTAGTTGTGTTGTATAAGCTGACAACTGGACTACTCATCCTCTTGTTTGCCTTAAAAAAGGCTCCCCATTTTTGTTGATGTTTTGTTTTATTTTATTTTGATACGTTCAATCTCTTGTTAAAGTTGTAAAAACCTCCAGCACAATTGATTCTTTAGAGACCCATGTAATTGGTGTGGCTATCTGTGCAAAACCTGTCATAGCTCTTGATTCATTATTCCAATGTAGATTGCACCATTTGATCCTACTAAAAAGAAGAAAAAAAAGAAGGTTGTGATCCAAGATCCCACTGATGAGCCTGTGGACCAGTTAGTGGAGAAAACTGAAAGTTTAGCAGGTATCTAAATCTGCAACGAACCTACTGTGAACTTATTTAATGTGCCTTTCCTGATGTATAGTTTGTTTTTGACATTTATAAGAGATTTTTAATTATCCTGAGCTATGCATACATTCATCCTGCAGTAACTGATGGACTTGACACTGCCTTTTCTGGTTTGAAAAAGAAGAAGAAGAAACAGGTTATTTTTTATGCTATCAATGATATGTTGTTAAAATAGTAACTTAGTGCATATATTTCTTGGAAGCCGTTGAACTGAACCTTTTGGAATTGCAGGCGCAGACTGATCTCTTGGATGACGAGAAAGAAAATGCGGTTGATGATTTGGATGGTAAGTCGTTCTGCTAAAGATTTTTACTGAGGCAGAGGTTCAATTTGAATTAGAATCATATATATATATAGATATATATGTGTATATATATATAGATATCTAGATGTATATGTATGGTACTATCTTGGCATTTTTTCACAAACTGTGTGACGCTACTTTCACATTTTTTAACAAACTGTGTGACTCTACTTTCACTCAACTCTTCAGAGAGCTTTGGAGAAGATGAAGAAGGAGAAGGCATCGTACTGCAACAGCGTTTACCATGGGATGGGACTGATCGAGATTATGAATACGAGGAGGTATGTATATAGTAGATATTTGGGTGGTAATGTTTTTAGTAGACTATGCTGTCGTGCAAACTTAGTGAAGAGTTTTTATTATTATTTTAGTTTTGTTTGTAATATCCGACCTGATAAGCCTTCTGAGATTTACGCTTCTATTCTGTGATTGATGGACTTTTTGTACTTGTTTGAAAATTTTGATTTCAAGGATGCTACTTAGTATGTCGTTTAAGGTTAATGTCAAGTAGGGTATTGCCATCTTTAATGTCATATTTCAAAAATTCACTAATTGCTGAACAGTACATCTTTGTTGTAGCACTCTTGTTTCTCCCCTGTTATTTTGAAGTTTCTTCATTTCTTGCTATCTCTTAGTGGATTATAAGCTATACTGATAGATAGGAATCTCCATCAGTGTTTTGTTCATTATCAAGTGTTGGATATTCTTTGTTCTGGTGTCTGACCCTTAAATTATTTATTTTGCAGCTTCTGGGCCGAGTATTTAATATTCTTCGTGAGCATAATCCTGAACTTGCAGGAGATAGACGTAGAACGGTTATGAGGCCTCCACAAGTTCTTCGTGAAGGGACAAAGAAAACTGTTTTTGTCAACTTTATGGATCTATGCAGAACGTATGGCTAGATCTTTTAATTTCCTTATTTTCATTTAATACTGGCTGACTTTTTGCTAGATTTCTGCATCTGGCTTATCACGTGTTCTGATCTTCAAGATTTGATGTAATTTGACTGTTTGAATTGCCTGTTTGGCTTGTGGGTTGGCTTAAGTAGCGTAGAAATGAATTTCTTTTCATTCTGTTGACTGCATTGTCCATTATATGGTTTAGTGTTAAATTTGTTTTCCTTTACCTTCTGTTCCTTTCACCAGAATGCATAGGCAGCCAGAGCATGTAATGACATTCTTGCTTGCTGAATTGGGTACAAGCGGATCGCTTGATGGACAACAAAGATTAGTAGTTAAGGGAAGATTTGCACCGAAAAATTTTGAAGGGATTCTGCGGCGATATGTCAGTAAGTTCCTTCAAATTTTTACAGTATATGTGGAATCCCCAGGATACTTGTCTCAAATGTTATTTTGAATTTATTTGAGTGGTTCCCTTGCTATCTTTTCTGTTTGGGTTCTCTGGGTTTCGAGAGGTTAACCATATGCCCAGATATGAAGTTGAGAGTTCATCAAATGAATAGATCTTTGTGGTCAAACTATTATCAAGAGCTAAAGTAAATAAATGCTGAATATAAGATGTTGAAAATTTATCTAGAGTTCATCTGTTTTCGGTGGTCTGTCTTCTGCGTCTGTGCTTGTCCTTTTTTGCATATTTCTTCTTTATCTCCTTTGTAATTCTAGAATTTCTATTGATATTGTTATGTGATTTCCATCAGATGAATATGTTATTTGTAATGGCTGCAAAAGTCCAGATACAATTCTTTCGAAGGAGAATCGTCTATTCTTTCTTCGATGTGAGAAGGTATATTTCCAATTACACTGAATTTTCCCTTTACCTCCTTCTCCCTTGTGTGTTCATATTTATATCAGTCTCCCTGTATGATTTCCTTGATATTTGGTGATATCTCGTGAATTTTTTCTGGATTCAAACTTCTTAGATGAATGTTGTTTTATTACTTTCAATTGAGGAGAAAACAATGAAAAATTCTCATACTTCCTAGGCCACCTCTGCTTCTGCCTAGGCCCGTGATGATCTAAAGATTTGCCTACATTGTCTGATTTTTTTTGAACTGACAGATAAATCTTAAATTTCTGAGGCCTTAAAATATTACCACCCTTGCTTCGTTTGCTGAAGTTGAATTTAATGTCTATATGACCTTTTCTGAGGGATCGTCTCGTCCTTTGCCTTTGTGATCCGGCATTTGTTTTATTCACTGGATGACTTTGTCCATCCAATCTGGTGGGATGATTTTTTTTAAAGTTACTAATGAATATTATTATATCATTATATTTCTTCGGAATCAAACTTCTTTTATTAATGTTTATTACTTCCAATTGAAGATGGGAAAGTATTAATTCTTCCTAGGCCTATGATGATGCAAATATTTGCCTACATTGTCTGATTTTTTTTTTAAACCTGACAGAGAAATCTGAGCTTTCTGAGGCCTAATAAAATGAAGTAAATATTTGCTCTAGCGGTTGCAACATCCTTGTATGTCTGAGAACAGAAAAGTCATCACATGTATCAGAAACTGATTCATTCTGTATATAAGACCTTCTCTGAAGGCAGGCTTCAGCATTTCTGAGCATGCATTTGTCTCATTCAGTGTTATGGACATATATGTAGGTATATAAATTTCATTAAATTATGGTTCAGTGAGGGGTGTTCCTATTAGGTAGTGTGATCACCCTTCAGAGTAGTTAAATAAAAATTAAAAAAAGACCACCCTTCAAATTTTCTGTTGGTTGGATGACATTCAGGCAGTCGGATGGCGGTATATCACAGAAGAACCATTATTATCACTGTTAGGTGTGCTGCTTTCTGTTGCAGTTTTCCCTCTTATAATATCTTGTATATCTAAGTACCACAAGTGGCATGATCACCTTCAGGTGGTCTATTGGTTGGATCACTCGGGGTGAAAATATTTTGACAGAAGTTCATATAGACTTTAGTTTCGCTGTGTCCACTAGTAGTTTTTTCTGTTATATTTTCTTGTTTGCTCTCTTTAATAATAATAATATATTTTGTTTTTGTTTGCTTGCAGTGTGGCTCTGGCAGGTCCGTAGCTCAAATCAAAGCTGGTTTTGTTGCTCGTGTTGGCCGTCGGAAGGCTGGAACTTAATTTGCTTGTATTTACTTTTTTCGTAGAGAGGTTTTTGTCTCATAGTTGAGACTTGAGAGTCCTGTTCTCTTACTTGACCATTGTGTTTGAGTAACTTGATTGTGTTTACGTTATTTGGATGTTAAATAATATGAATGCAATTGGCTTGTTCTGGTTGGTAATTAGGTATGTGGAGAAAGTTTCAAATTTATTTTGATTGAGATATGAATTGTTGTTTTTTCTGTTGGCTGCTGTTTTATGGGTCGATTCGTAATTGTCATGTTGTGGTTGCATGAGCTGCGCGTTATTGTGTGGGACAAATTTTTGAGTGTTGTTACGGTGACAAAAAAAGCTTATAAAAATTAGTTTATAAAATAACGTAGAATAGTGTAATTAGTGGATGATCCACCGTACATGAGTGAGTCTAGTAATAGTAATTAATTACAACTGGTTACATCATCTTAGTAATTATTTTTTTATCTTCAGCAAATTTTTTTTACCCTCCTTTAGGTCGGATGAAATTTCCTCCGTCACTGGTTATAGTGCTAGCATGTAGTCTAATCATTTTAAGGAGTTTATTCAGATAACTATTACATTTTATTTGGGTGGATGCGGTGTTATGCGACTCTGCCGACTATTTCCTCAGTTCTACAAAGAAGTATCATTTGAATAAATAAAAAAATAAAAAAATAATTATAATAAAATAAGATTTTTATCCATTATCATAATTATATCTTTAAGACTTAGCTATTAAATATTAAATGAATTTACGGTTAAAATATAAAACAAAAATATATCTTATACTAAAGATATGTTGCAAATGTGAATTTTTTTTTTTTGGATGGAGAGTTGGTATTAATGTTTTTAAAATAGGTATGTGTTTTCTTAGTAGCTACTCCCTCCGTCCCAAATTAATTGCTTTTCTAGGACTTTTTAAAGTCAAATTGACTATTTTTAAAATTAATAATTAAGCATATATAAATATATTTTTAAAATTATAAAAATTGAAATTAGTAATAAATTGTATATACTTTCTTTTGGTTATAATATCTTCACATATATGTTAGCAAAAATAGTAAAAAGATTAGTTTTAAAAATAGTCAATTTGACTTTAAAAAATTCTAGAAGTGCAATTAATTTGGGACGGAGGGAATATTATGTTTTTCCATATGTAACATGTTTTGGAGGATTAGCATATGAAGGTTGTATGTTTGTCCTCTCGTGCGATCTCCCGGTAGCAGATAATGGATGGTATTTGAAAGAGCTTCTCTACAATTTTGGGTTGGTGGAAATTATAAGCATGTGCCAGTGACGGGCAGAAACAAGCATGTTTGGCAACTAAATGAAGGGAATGAGGAGATTATATATATATATATTATCAATTGATTTATTTTACTGACGATGATGCACTTATAACTTACATTTTGTGCGTGCCACAAAATTAATACACTGGACAGAGTCGATCATTATTAGGATTTTACCAACTGGGATCGACTATTGATTGTATTAGTATAACTTATTGTAGCCAGATAGATATGAGCACGGGGAATTACTGCTCCTTCCTCCCTCCCTCCCTCCCTCCCTCCCCCCAGTTGTTGTTTGCACGTGGGAATGAAGAGCTAGCGAGATTTACATGTAAAAGAGGGGGAGGGTAATGAAAACCAAGGCCGATAGAGTTGAAATCATGGAGGTTGATGATATCTTTTGATATCCACTTGTGAGGTACAAACTGGTTCCGTTAAAACCTGTAGTTAGTTTTTACATTAGCAGCAAGAACACTAATAAATAAATGAATAAATAAATGCATCTGGCATGGCATCTGGGTGGTTTTGGTACCACCTACCTACCTACCTACCTACCTACCTACCTTGTGAAGTATTGCATCCGATGTTGATGGTTTCATTGAGTTGCTTAACTGTGGCTTTGTTTTTGAACCAAAAGTCTGGTTTCACATAATGAATGCAGGTAAGGACTGCCCTGGTGTGATCTGCGCAACCTCTGGGCCTGCAAAAATCGTGTCCATCGCTATTGCTTACATTCAGCCATCCTCCTAGATCTAGAGTGTACTTTGTGCAATTACTAGACACCTATATATATGCACAGCCAAAAACACATTCATATCAAATGGTGGCCATCCTTCATGTGCAAGATAAACAGATATATGTATATGCTATATATGGAAGAAAAGATTATGCGTGTAATTTACATTTTGGAGGCAATAATAAGCACTTCTCCACCCTGAAAAAGGGGTTAGGTTTATATTGTCCGTGGGATCAGTTTTATCTGAAAAGGAAGAAAGGCAAACATAATTCTAATCAGCTAATTTGCGTTGCATACTTGCTGCGTCTTGTATGTATTGCTGCTGCTAGAGTAATTATATAGGTATAACAATAGTACATAATTAACGAAGTCGGTTATTGATCCAAACAGAAAGTAATTAGTACAACTTCAAATCTTTTGCATTTTGAACTAAAATTAATCCTATATAGGGGGTAAAAGGGGGGGGGGTGGAGGGAAAAGGAAGTTACTTTCCGCATTGGCACCGCAGATTAAGAGGAAAAAGGCCAAACAGAACCAAATGAATCCAAGTCTGCAACCAGAATTTTCCATCTTAATTGTGATTTGAGCTAGCTAGGTTACCAATTAGCTTAGAAGAAATTTTTCAGCCACCAAACATAATATACTCCTGGAAAAAGTTATAATTGTAATTTTAAATTTTAGGGAGAAGAATACTATCTCAAAAAACTATGGAATATAACTTACTACTACGAGTATATGCTTAGAACGTTTGACAAAAACTAAGCTAAACATTCGACAAAAACAAGAAGTATTTTAAGTCCTACCATGTCCAAATAAAAAAGGTTCTCCTCCTCTCCTTCTCCGTCGGTACGTTTTTTCCCCCCCTTTTAACCCCCATCCCTCATATATATATATATATATATATATATATATATATAATGCTTCAAGAGGTTCCTGGCAGAAGAAACTAATTTTAGTTATTCTCAACCCATGACATGGAAGTATATATAGAATTTAATGTCTTTGGAAAATTGAACATAATTTATTACATATCGAGACTGGCTGGAAATGGAGGGTGAAGAGGTCCAACCCCACTCCCCTGGTCCAGTAATTCACTAATTACAGATGTCTCCTCCGTCTTCGGATAAAATCCAGGAGTATAAAATTACCACAAGTAATTACAGAGGCCAGGCCCAGTGGACAAAATCATGAAATCCCAGAGAAATTACTTTTTTTGACCTTAGTTGGTTCAAATTACAATATTACATGCATATCCAACCAACTCAAACCCAATTGTCAGCCCACCCATTAAGCTAAGCTAATGTATTTCATTTTATAGGATTGATATCTAGAGTCTATTAGAATTATCGGGAATTTTTTTTTTAAAAAAATGTAGACATTAATTGTGCCTTTTGGCCCTCAATTTGCTCTTGTTATCAACCCACTACACCGCCAACTTTTAAGCTAATTGGAGCAATTGAGCTACATTGCAACACGTACGAGAATGGTTTCAAACTCCAGTGAAAAGTGCAAATGATTATGCATGCCAAATTTTGAATTTTTACTTGGTTACTCCTTATGTTCTAAAATTAGAGATAATTTTTTCTTATTTTTTTTAAATTAGAGATATTTTTAATTTTAAATTATAAATTAACAAAAATTCCTAATATATCATTGATACTTTTATTCTTGGTTTGATTGAGGATTATTAGCCACCACTACATGCACTACTATATGTCTGACTAATGTTAAGAATACATTTAAAAAGATTAAAATGAAAAATTAAAACCATCTTTTCAAAATAATATTTTTAATTTTGAAACCGATGATATAAAAATTACTACAGATAGAAAAGAATGACTCTTTGGAGCTGCTATATAAATAAATAATATAGCTAGTTTCCAACCGAGTGAAGTTAGAATTATATACATGCTGGAAAAAAGGTGCATATAATTTGGCCTTAATTGTCAAATTCATTTATCACTACTAATCTAAATTATATGTCCTAGTAACATGCCTGGCCTGCACTGACTTGCGCGCGCGTGTATATATATATAATATATATATATATATATATATATATATAAATATAAAACATTGCGAGGCCTGCCAGTTTTCCCCCATGTGTCTTCTGCCCCGCGTAACCCCGACTGGACTTGTATAAATAATATATTATATAGCTCCTGGAATTTGGGTGCAACACATGGAAGACCAAAAAAGAAACTAGTTTCTGACCTGTTATTCATTGTTTATCTCTATGTGGCTGATGGAGATCATGCTAAATTGTGTTAAAACTACGAGTACTCCTGTTGGGACCGGTCCAATTAGACATTTTTATTAGACATTTGTCATTCGTTTTGTATTTTTTTTTTATAGATTCTAAACATTTTTATATTATAAATTTTAATTTCAATTTATAAAAATTAAAAAAAAAGGTGCAATTTAGATATATATTAAAAAATATGTGAATGGCCCCATAATTGTCGGTAAATTTTTATAATTTTTTTGTTTGTTTTTGTTTTAAGAAATACTCCGACTTGTATTGATAATTAATATAAAAAACTTATATATTCAAGTTTACCGTCACAAATTTATTAGCATGCATGTATCCCCTTACTAATAAATTAACTGCTAGCTTCATCATTTATATATAGGGATAAATATGAAGAAAAAAAAATATTTAAATTTGTAGAATATGGATGAGAGTCCTTTTGTAAAAACATACGGATCAAATTCATGAGGGGATAAAAGAGAGAGTTATAAGTTCCACCATTATTGCTGCTTAATTGGTTGGTGGTTGATAGGTTTTGATGAGCTAGTAAAACAATTGCATGATCGATCAATGTGCAAGAAATGTTTTGACTTGGAAATTAAAATATAAAATATATAAAAAAAAAAAACTTATTAACCGGCAACCCTAGCTAGATAACAATTCTATTTAATTAGGTATATGTTTATTTGCAAAAAAATATGTTTGAGATTGAACTAACTAACTAAATCTATATAATAATAAAAAAAAATATATATATATATATATGTTTAGCTTGAACAACAAAATGTATATATGTATAGGTTAAGAGTCTAACATAACAACAGCCATATAATAAAAGTTGGGAGAGAATATGGATAGAAGAAGCAATAAGTATTTAGAATATTAAGTTTATATTTTGGTCTCCCTGGCTCCACCGTCAAATTTTCATCCCTTTATTTTTAAAATAGATAGATAGATAAAAAAAAAGAAGAAGAAGAATAAGAAGAAGAAGAAAGAAATGGTGGAAAAAAGAAAACAACTAATACATATACAACTGTGTCTGTAAGAATAGATATTGACTTGAATAAATTATTAGAATGGAATTGTTCGGTTCCTACTGGCTACTAGTACTTGATATAAAAATAAATAAATAAATAAATAGCACATGACATGAGGACGGAAGAAAACAAAAAGTCGTCTTTTCCAACTCTTCCCTTTAGTATAATAACCATTATACATACCAGTACCTCTACTCTTCTACTTCTTCTTCTCCTTCTTCAATTTCTCTCTCTCTATATATATCTGTTGCCGGATTCAGAATCATCTTTGCATATTCACATTCTTGTCCGAATAGCCCTCATATGATTGGGCCTCTTCAAATCCCAGCAGCTAATTAAGCTCTCTCTCTCTCTCTCTCTATATATATATATATATTCGGCCAGCATATATACAACACCAATCAGGACTCTATAGGTATGTAATCCAGACTCTTATTTACCTCACACGGATCTTCTTCTTATGAAAAATTTCAACTCTTTGTTTTTAATTGCTTCTCTCTAGCTCCTTTTAGGCAAGTGCATCATTTGCATATAAACCAAACCCACCATCATCATCATATCTTTGATTTCAGATTAGATGTTCACTCTATCTTAATTAGATTTTTCAAGATCTATCTGTATCTATACTTACTAGTATCATTCATGACTTGACCTTATCCAACCATCTTTGTATTAGACATTCATTTTTCGTTGACTTTATTTCGCGAGAGAAATTGGGTATTTTGTGACAGAAATTCCCCAGAGTAATTTGGTCTGGACGGGATAAAATCAATCCGTTTTCTATATAAATTTTGGTTTTGCTTTTGTTTTTGTTTTGTTTTATGTGTTAGGTGATGCAATGAATTGTTGCTGCACAACAGAATCGAGTGGACAAGAGAGAAAGATGATAGCTGGACCTGGACGGACTTATGGCTTCAACAGTATGCAAAAGGTGCGTGTCCCTTCTTTTCACCCTGCAACTTACGTGTTGTTATTATTTGGCTTTTCTGGCCTCTTCCAACAAATACACAAAGTATGGCAACACTCATCTGTGCTTTGTTTTATATATTAATCGGATAGGATGTATGATGATGTTGATCCAATTCTTTAATGGGCTTGGGCTTTGGGCCTCTCTCCCTGAGTCTATCTGTTTTGTCCTTTATGCCTGCCTGCCACTGTAAATATATTGTATTGGAATTTCAAACATGGTCACCTATTGTTGGTAGTTTTACCCTGTTCGAAAATCTTTCTTAACTAGACCGTTGGTAACTTTGACACCTTGAAGGTTTGTGTGTAATTTGCAATAGTGCCTCCCATTTCTTTTTTACTTTTTTTTTCTTTTTGAATTTTTGTCTTGCTCCAAGTCTACTTGTGTGTCAAGTTGAAGATTTTGTATTGTTAAAGAATATGGGTTCTAATGGTAGTGATATACAACAAGTAGTGCTGGAGTACAAAGACTTAATGTATCATTGATAGTTTGTAAATATTATTATTAATCACGGTACTCACACTAAGTTACTAATGCTAGTTCATGCTTGTAGTTCATTATTTGATCAGGCATTTCTATCAATTCTCAACTTCACCAACTCAGCAAAATGACATCATTGGTAAGTCAATTTACTTCCACAAAAATCACAACTGATCTTTTAACTCTTTTTAGCACCTAGAAAATCAAAGCATATATATATATATATGTATAATATATATATATATATATATATGCATTAATCAAAATCGAAGAGAGGAGAGAGAGAGAGGTCTGCTGAGCCCCAAAAACTACAGGGCTGCTAAGTCCCATGCTTACTTGCAAAAAATTCTATTGCCTTTGGAAAAGCTTATTATGTAGTATGTACTCATTTTATCCCATTTTAATTGTCGTAATTTGACTTTTTATGGTCAATTCACCATTTTTAGAATTCAAAAAATGTTCTAATTTTAAAATTATTGGCGAACGGATTATGATCATAATAAACTAAATTGAATAAACAACTGAACCAAAGTTTATGATTTGGAAAATCTAAATAAATATGTTTAATTAGTAGTTCTAAAAATAGTCAATTTGACCATAAAAGTCAAGTTAGGACTATTAAAATGGAACATAGTTAGTATGTTTCCTGTCAGTCATGCAAAGACAATTATTTGTGATTCTTCATGTGTTTTTGGATCGGATTTAGGCCTAGAGAAAGGATAACTATAAATCATATTTTTATATTCTCAATATATTTCTATATTATATGTCATAGTCTTTTAAATAATTGAAAATTTATCATACATATTTTATTGGCATGTCTCAAAATTTGTGCCAATTATATTCCAAAACTGAGGTAGTAATAACTTGAAATCAACTTGAATGATCAATTCAGGAAGTGCTTTTCCGTGGCTTATAAGTAATTCAAAATTATAGAAGCTTTTTACAATGATCAAGAGATTACTGACTGTGCTTTTGGACATCCCGTGATATATGATTAGTTGGTTACTTTAAAAACATAAAATAAATACTGTTATCTTTGTTTGTGCTGAGGCATTGAACTGAATCTGTTTTCATCAGTAATAATGCAGTGCAGCAAGGGGTACGTTCATGCATGAATTTGGGAATACATGCATTAAAAAGATGAAGGATGGATTGAATCTACATTATAGTCCTAGTCCTAGTACATGTACTTTATTTATTATTCCTAGTAACTAATATGTAATATGTTTTATTTTCTCCTTTCTTAGATGCGTTTCTTTAGTTTTGATTCCTTCTTACTCCCCTCGTAATTACTCTCATCAAGTAGTTTGATTAAATTAAAAGGCTTGTAAATTTTATGTTGTTGGTCCTTCTCAATTTTATGCATTATGGTTGTCTTCATCAACACCACCAGCTTGTGTATCCAAAAACTCTTGTAAAAATCTGAATCATTTACTCTAATATCCAACCACCCTCTAGACTTTGAATTTTATGAGAATGCTCTTTTATCTTAGATCTGTTAATTCTCTTCCTGCCCATACTTGTTACGTTGCAGAGTTTGTACTCAATTAGCTAATTTTGTGGTCAGGCATAACATAATGTGAGTTATCTTACTCCAGGTTAAGCCAAGTAGGAACATGAGGAGAACACAATCGAAGAAGTCACATTCCTGGTGGTGGGATAGCCACGTCAGCCCCAAAAACTCTAGATGGCTTGCAGAAAATCTCGAGGGTAAGCAACTAAGATTGCACACTGTATATTGTCTGTTTTACAGGAATAACTATTACGTGTAAACATAACTAAAGATGTCATGTTACATATTTAATTCATAATCTTGGTGAATTCCAAATTCTGGTTACTATTTGAATTTGATCGAGATGATGTACTCCAAATAATTATCTGGTGTCAACTGAACCAACTTTGGACTGTTATTTGGTAATACCTTAATTAAACTGTTAAAGTTGCAAGAGATCTAATTTACATTTCATAATGATTTAGAGGTTCCACTTTGAACATTATTAACTTGTATGATTAGGCCATATATTATGCATTTTGGTGTCTGATAGGTGGGATGTCATGTTGATGTCCCCTTTTCTTTTTAGACAATATCAACTGCTCTTCCTGAATAGCTTAATATGCATTGGTGGCACAATGAATCCAGTACTGGAGTTGACTGATTATGGACCTGAATTAAAACTAATTGTATATCGTTGTGTTTGTATTGTGAAAATGTCTAAAAGGAGACTGAGAAAAAGTTCATTTATCACAGAGATGGACCAGAGTGTCAAGCGGATGTTGAAACTGATAGAAGAGGATGGAGATTCATTTGCTAAAAAAGCTGAGATGTATTACCAGAAGAGGCCAGAATTGATTGCTCACGTTGAGGAATTCTACCGAATGTATCGCTCGCTGGCTGAGCGTTATGATCATGTGACTGGAGAACTACGGAAGAACATTCCGTCAGATCTCCAGTCACAGGGATCAGGCATCTCTGATGTTGGTTCTGAACCAACCTCCACGTGGCATTCATCAGATCAAAGGCAAGCTCGTCGTAAATCTGGTCCTCGAGCTGCTGGTTTTGAATTTTTTCTTGGCACTGGTGGAAGTAGCTCAGATTTGGGCGACAAAGGAGATGAATCATCAACATTAGATTCCGAGTCAGAATCAGATGATTCCTCCATTAACAATTACTCTAGCCAATTAGCCAATGGTGATGACCAAGGATTACGTAGAAAGGTTATTGAATTGGAGGCTGAGCTTCATGATGTAAAAGAGAAGCTCCAGATGCAACAAGAAGAAAATTCACATGGCTCTTTTGAAGGAACCAAAACTGGGAATTCTGAAGTTCTACTTGCTAGAATTGCTGGATATGAGGAAGAATTGAGGGATGCAAAGCAAAAGATCCAGCTTGCTGAAGAAGAGATTGCTAGGTTGAGGATTTTGCAGGCTGAACTTGATAAAACGCAGGAAGATGTACAAACTCTGGGAACAGGTTTAGAAATTGAGAAAAAACAAGGCACGGAGCTTCAAGAAGTGAATGACATGTTAGAAGATGCTTCAGACCCAGAACAGAAGATAAAAGTGCTCGAGAAAGAGTTGAGAACTGCAAAAGAAAAGATTCATGATTCAGAGAAAGAAATTGCCAGTCTGAAGCATCAACTTGAGTGTAATACGTCCTCTGTCCAACACTTGCATGATTCTGCTAAGAAAGACACTTCTACGTGGAAGGTCAAGCTTGATAAAGAGAAGCGAGAGGTCTCAAAGCTGCATGACAGAATTTTGAGGTACAAAGCCAATTTGTCAGAACGTGATCAAGAAATCAGGGTATTAAGAGAAACAATTTCCAATGCCAACAAGAGCTTATCTGAAGAAAACTCGCAGCTTCAGGCAGAGATAACTAAACTGCTGAAGGAACGAGCTTATTTAGAAGATAATCTGAAAGAGTGGGATCTGCGTTGCCAATCTGTAGAAGAGGAGCTCAGACGAGTCCAGACTGGAAAAGCAGAAGCGGAAACTATGTATAGAGCTGATATAGAGCAATTGAAGGTAGGCATTGCAGAAAGAAATGATCGATTGGAAGAATTGAACAAAAGTGTGGATATATTTACATTGAAATACAACACACTAATGACAGAGACACACGAGCTGAACGTCAAAGTTGCTGGTCTCACAGCAGAGGTGAGTTTCAAGGATGAGAAAATCGATCAAATGAGCAAGCATTTGCACGAATTACATATTGAACATGTAGAGTTGATCGCTGGAACTGAGAGGGCACGTAAACTGACGGAGGGGCTGAGATCAAGAGTTAAAGAACTAGTGGAGGAGGTTGAGAGACAACAAGAAGTAATCATGGAAGGAGCAGAAGAGAAGCGAGAGGCGATACGGCAGCTGTGTTTCTCACTTGAGCATTATAGGAATGGTTACCATCAGCTTCGCCAAGCTTTTGTAGGACACAGGCGGTTTCCAGTTGTGGCATCCTAGATACCTTATGCATATACATACATGTTTGCAACTGTATCATTATAGGTGTTATGCTTCTTTGTTTCTTACGAGGCCAGAGCATCGAGCTTGGATGTGCCAATCCATCTTTGATTGCTTAACCAGCAGTATCATGGATTTGGATTTTTTTTCTTCAAGGTTTTTAATGTTGTCAACTTGGTTGGCTTTTTGAGATCTTAAAATGCAGCCTTTTTGTTTTGGGGGAGCACGACCTTTATGTTGAGATCATGTGAAAATATAAAAAACATTGCAAAAAACTTAATTTATCGCGCCAGGTAGGGGTCGAACCTACGGCCTTCTGCTTAGGAAACAGACGCTCTATCCACTGAGCTACAGGCGCCTATATTTGGAGAATTTAACAACACACTTCTAGTTTCATATGTTTTATTTTGTTTTAACCACTTATTGGTTCCATAATTGAGGGCTGACCCCCATAAAAACTATTTCCATTTTGTCTACTTGATTCCTACTCAAATGTGTCATTCAATTACTCTCCTTCATCCATGAAGAAAGAAAGAGGCTAACTTTGGAAATGCTTAAGAAAAAGAAAGATAATTCAGCAGTGTCTACATAAATCCTCTTTTATTATGTGTGTAACCAGTTGTGTAAAGCAAAGCATTACCTTGTGAGACTTTGATAATAAGACATATCAACAACTCATCCAGGTATGTATTATTTGATATGCCACACCACAGAGACTAGCAGTGACTGCAATGTTCCTCAGGATGATTGAGTTGCACTAATTCATCCCTCAGTCCGGCGCAAATAAACCCATATCAAAAATAAATAAATAAAAAGAGGAAATTTTAAAAACTACATCAGCCCATACATTAACTAACGTGTCTTCCAACGTCAATCAACGTGTCTCCCGCTATCTGTGTTACATGTGCATGCACACGTTTGAAGGTCAGAAGTACTTCAATACCTTATCCCATCCCATATTCCCATCCCATCACTCGGTCACCATTTATTTATTCACATCACCCAAAATAAGCTGGCATTGCCCGAAATATGGAAAATCATCACCTTCGATTTCATCAACTCAAGCAAGAAATGTTATCCTACTATCCTAAATGAGCGGTAGACATTAAATTTATAGTGGATTTGACGGCAAAAGATCACACCCCCCATAATCAAAAGGGAAGCAATTTGACTGGGGATATATCAGGTTCCAAACATCAGAAGTAAGTTTCCTACTATATATATATCACCTGCACTGATAAAGTTACACGGACCTCTGATGCATTGGGTGTCCAGGATTCACCATACATCACTTGTCATACAAAAATGACCCGTCCAAAGTTAAACAGCATCAATTGACAAAATGGATGGTACGAAATAGTCATGCTTTCATGTGGCAAAAGATTCTTTTAAACTACATCTTTTCTATTTAACATAGATATGGTAAACAACAGGTGTAGACATCGAGGCTTAGGCCAATGTTACAAACTTTGAGAACACTAAATAACTAGTCCCTGTTTCAAGAAACTACATCAACGGCGTAAGGAAACATCAGTAGAGACAAACATACAAAGTCATGCTACAGACCATCTTGCACTTCAACCACCAAGAAAGTCATGAGAAACACCTGAAAATCATGTTTTCTTCATCAATGAAAACCCTATTAATGCATACGAAACAACAGGTTGAAAGGGTGTCCTATTGAGTCTCTAACTCTTGTGCAGATAATCAGGGCTTTTATAAATTAAAAATATAATTATAAATGTGAGCTGCACCAATTGACATATTCTACCAACCTTAGTTTTTGGGCCTTTCATAAGTGAATCACCACCATAAAAACATGAGACATCATTTGACACTTTGTTATACTAATCATCCCAAGCATCATCTGCTGAACCCTCTTTCTTAGCCATTGTGGGTGCAATCATGTACTTGTACTTGTCCTCGACATTTATTGACATCTGACCCATCGATGGTGGCTTGGACAGTGCAGTCCTTGCTTCTTTCTGTGCAGCTGCTGCTTCTTTTTCCTTCCTTCTAGCAACCTAGAAGTCAATAGCAACTATGGTGCTCACATTACCATAAACAAAGGAGGATGAATGCGGAAGTTCCACAAGTCCTTATCAAAAAGGCGAGGAAAATTTGTTCATACACCAAAGTCAAACTAGTGTCGCAAATGAGAAGTAAAATAATTACCAACTTCCCAAAATGCACGTACCTTCCCAGTAGCAAAAGCCACAGTGTTGCCAGATTGAACATCTGATATTGCTTTCCGTATTTGAGCCACGAGGAACTGCAACATGCCATTATTCCATTAAGTGAAGCAAGAACAAAGAATTGGTGTTCATGAACAAGAATAAAGAAAATAACTCCGAAGGTATTTATGAAAAAAATAAATATAGTATAAAACACCATATCACGATCGGTGTAAAATGAGGAAGCTCGGCCTGTTGAACCTGCACGACCCGTCCTCCCAATCCGGTGTACGTAATCCTCCATGGTCTGAAAGTGAAGACCAGTGGCAGTCAGAACAGAAGCTGTAAATTCTGTTATCTCAGAGTAAATGGTTACTGAAAATCCAGCTAATGAAACTGATAAATCACTAACAGAGTTGTTCATTCCAATATGCTTACATCATGGAATAACCTATAGCTTCAAGGAGATTACTACGGATAATACTGTTCTCAGACTCACATACTGGAGGGAATTACAGAAAAATTTAGAAAATTGTTGGCATTCTGATAAGAGTAGGTCACCAAAATCTCTGCAGCGTAATATACCTTTGGAAGATCTAAATTAACAACATGAGAAACCCCAGTGACATCCAAACCACGAGATGCAACGTCAGTTGCAACCTGCAAAATAAATACCAAAATATAAACCAAACAGACAACAATAGGTTGAAAATGAATCGACATGAAAGCATAAAAGTAGAAACAGAAAGATAAAGGATAAAACAAATAAAATAAAATAAATGAATGAAAATAAATATAAGACACACACACACGTGTATATGAAGTTAAAAAGAAAACAAAAGAAAAAAAGTGAGGCAAAAGTGAGAAAGATAATGAAAAGATGTAAACACCCTAATCAGCTTCCGATATGCAAATAGCATTCTTCCACTCACTCCTATCACAAGCCATGTCGTCGGTCATATTCCAACCCTGCAAGTCTCTTCTTATATCTTCCTCCCGATACAAGACTCCCTTTCTCACCAGTCCATCTTTGGGCATATGTTGGATATGACAAAACCATCTCAAATAAACGAAGGAGTTTTTAGAGTTTTAATGAAATTGAATTGACTTCAATGTTGTAACAAAAGATCAGATGTAGGAAGCCCAAAATCATGTGTAGTAGCCTCCTTGAATCAGAGGTGGTACAGAAGCAGTAGGGAGAAAGACACGCACTTACGCAATTCATCTTATCACACTATTTTTGGTGATGCATCCAATTCTATATAAAACCATAATCAAGGTTTATGGTAACTTCTATTTTTGAGGTCAGTAGGGTTTCAACCCAAGACAACACTTGTGTGGCCCAAAAACACCTGAAGGGGTAGCCTAAACAAGAGTAACTTTTCCTTTCTCTGGTGTCTGGCAGTTATAATCCCCCATGTTCATGGGAAAGAAGTTTGCAAGTTATCAGCATCTTCATTCCCTAGCCTTTAAGCTTGTGTTTCCTCACATCTCTAGTCACAACCTAAGGTTGCTTCATAGTGTATCACAAGTCATCCAAACTCAATGGTTTAAGTAATTAAAGCATATAGGCTGACATACCAAGATACTTGTAGGACCATGCCTAAAATCACGAAGGGCAGCCTCTCTTTCACTTTGTGTACGGCCACCATGAAGTGCAACTGCATGCAAACCTTGCGCTACCAAAGCTTCAGCAACTTCATCACACCTAGTCTGCATTTATACCCATATTCTAAGTGCCAAAGCTGAGAGGAGACAACTTCCAAAGCAGAATGTAAATAATTACAGCAGTAATTATTAATTTTTCTGGAACACAAGACATTCACAATGATTTTAAAAAACTGAAATGAATGTTCTTCCAGCACCAACATTAACAACAATATGAGCAGCCAAAAGATGGACTGTACATTGGGAGCTGCAACCGCCCAACAGTTTTCATTCTAGCAAATCAAGCTTTCAATCAGTTCGCCTTCTGAGCCAAGGGCCAAAAGAAAACCAAACAAAATAAAATAAAATAAACTGTAACATATATCAGGAATACCTTTCGTTCCACAAACACAATGGTCAATGGAAAGGGATGAGCAGATCTTTCAGCCTGAGTTGCCTCTTCAACAAGCAACGCTAGAAGCCGATCAATCTGTGCAACAATTTAAACACTGCCACAGCATTATCTAACTTTCGAGACCAAAGACCAAAAACATCTAACAAAAAAAGAGCTAATTTTAAGAGTCATTAAAAGGTGTGAATTCCTAAAGTGGCATGATTAACTAAAAGCACGAGATATTCATGCATGACATATATGCTCCTCGGAACAACTACTATTAGATGGTCAATGAAACATAAGGAAAATATAATAATTACCATTTACATAACACCTCCTCTTCCCCAAGTCAGTGAATGAAATGAAAAGGAGTCCACATGAACACTTAACTAAAGTTGTATAAGTTCATTCATGCCTTCAACTAAACAACAAACAAATAACTAATGCTTTATATACTCATGTTTTGAACTGAAAATTAAATATCTGAAGTCTAAGCATGACAAGTGAAATAGAGGCAAACTAGGCCCAAAGGCCCCAAAACAATAGGCAATGTTTTAGATGTAGTTTGGTCTTTAGATGACTACTACCATGCCTAAACATGGGTTTGACTAGACACTTAAGCTTATTCCTATATCCGATTGAGGTTAGGGGTTCAGAGATGATGCAAGAGCAATTTCTAAAATTTTAAAAGTTACAACAGCACTGTTCATGCACTGTAGCATTTCTGTTGCAATCTTACTGTAGTGAACTATTGCTCACACTACAATAATTTAAATATTTAGGGTCTGAAAAGTCGTTTTCTTTTATTTATTAAGCGTCTCTGATCGAAGTTAATGAATTGTTAGGATTTAAACTTATTAGTGTTTAGTCTTGTTCTCCAATAAATAATAGAATTGTCAGCTTTGCAATGGAACCGATGAAGGTAATAATGAAATATAATTATTAAATGATAGATTTCGTATAAATTTATCAGAGGATAGTTCCACGGTTTGGATCACAACAAACACATAAAACATAGTACGAGTACCGATACCAAGTCATTATTATTGTTAGAAAGAGACACTTGAACTTACATTTCATATATTTTGATTTCTTAGAAAGCTTACAAGGTTACCTACTTATACAATTGGAAGAAATAATTAAGACAAAACATGTTCCTTAATATAAGGAAACATGTTAGCTAATACAAGGAAGAAAACATGGAGTGGGAAACATGGAATAAAACATAAGGAAGAATATAGGGAAAAGGTGGAGGAATATTGGAATAAAGTGAAGAAAAATATTCTCCATTATTATTTCCAACACTCCCCCTCAAGCTGATAAATAGAAATCTCCTATTTCTCAGCTTGAAAAACGATCGGCAATTGGACAAAACTCCGTTTGTGAATAGCAATTCCGGCAGTTAACAGTACTCCGTCTATGAATAGCAATTCCGGCAGTGAACAATACTCCGTCTATGAATAGCAATTCCGGCAGTGACCAGTAACTCCGTCTATGAATAGCAATTCCGGCAGTTTGGACAATACTTGTAAAGGCCTCCATCTCCTTACCAGCACCAATCGTCATCTTCGTGAGACGATTCTTTACTGTAATAAACTTGGGATGGTTGTGGTGTTTTAGTAGACGCTGAGTTAGCTTGGGAGGATTTTTTTCCCTCGCGTTCAGCCTGTTTCAACTTGTACCATTCTGGATAGCCTATAATCTTCCAACAAGTTTCTTTCTCATGACCTTTACGATCGCAATGAGAACACTTTTTTCTCTAACGATGTTGAAGAAGTCGTTGGCCAATGGTGAGCTCTTTTAACTGCCAAGGCTGAAGCTTCTGAAGTTGTTTCGACAGCCATGGTGACCTGGCGTTGTGCTTCTCTACGAACTATAGAAAAAGCTTCATCAATATCAGGAAGAGGTGATGTGGCCAGAATACGTCCACATACTTGATCAAGATTATGATCCAGTCCAGCAAGAAATGTATAGACGCGTTCTTCAGAGATACGCTTCTTCAATTTGGCAAAGTCTAATGGATTTGCCATGTCATTAGGACGACGAAAGTCAAGCTCCATAAAGGTGGAGTTGAGTTCTGTGAAATAGATGGTCACTGGTCGGCCATCTTGACGCATTTGGAAGGATTTCTTCATTAACTCATAAACCTGGGAAGCATCAGAAGCATCATGATACGTTTTCTTTACAGTATCCCAAACATCTTTAGCAGTCTCACAATGAATAAAGTTCATCATGAGTGCAGGGACCATAGAATTGATGAGCCATGATTTTACTAGTGCATTTTCAGCCCTCCACTTTTCATGCGTAGGATCTGAATCCTTGGGTGCACTCTTCGTTCCAGAGATGTAGCCATATTTTTCACGGGCAGCAATATGCATCTCAAGAACTTTGGACCAAAGACGGTAATTGGTGCCATTGAGTTTTACCCCAATTGCAGAAGGGATTTCTTGTTGAAAAATCATCATTGGAGTAGAATCTGAAGTTTCTAATTTTTCACCCATTTTTTTTTTTTTTTTTTTTAGAAACTGCGGGTAAGCTTCAGAAAGCTACACTGTTGACTGTCGCCGGAAAACTCGCCGGAAAAACTCGCCGGAAAAGTTCGCCGGAAAAGTTCACCGGAAAAAAAGATCAGCTTTGATACCATGTTAGAAAGAGACACTTGAACTTACATTTCATATATTTTGATTTCTTAGAAAGCTTACAAGGTTACCTACTTATACAATTGGAAGAAATAATTAAGACAAAACATGTTCCTTAATATAAGGAAACATGTTAGCTAATACAAGGAAGAAAACATGGAGTGGGAAACATGGAATAAAACATAAGGAAGAATATAGGGAAAAGGTGGAGGAATATTGGAATAAAGTGAAGAAAAATATTCTCCATTATTATTTCCAACAATTATTAACAAAGTTCCTAATAATCAACTTAAGGTCTACAAGTTACTCTTCTTTCCATTCTTCTTTCAAGTTACTCTTCTTTCCATTCTTCTTTAGTTAACATGGTTATCAAGTCGTCACCTAGGCGTCGCCTAAGCGACGCCTAGGCGTCCAGTCGATGCATATTGGCAAGGCGTCTGGGCGACTTGGTGGAAGGGGAGAAAGTCGAGCGCCTTGGTGGGCGACTTGGACGACTTGGGCGACTTGGACGACTTAGTGGACGATTTGGTGGGCGACTTGAACAACTTTGTGATTGAGCAAATTTTTGGGTACTGATGATACTTGGTGAAGACAAACCTTAGTGGGCAGCAAAATTTATATATATATATATATATACACACATATATGTGTGTATATATTTTATATATATATACACACATCCCCATGCTCCACATATATATACATACACATATATGTGTATATATATTTTATATATATCTATATACACACACATCCCCATGCTCCATTAGCTGTTGCCCCTCCACTAGCTTCTGATTTTGCTACCAACTAAGGTTTGTCTTCACTTGGGAGAGCATAAACTAAGTAAAATATATTATTTTACTCTTTCACTCTTTGCATTACTTTATATGCTCATTTTTTTTATAGTGTATAATGACAAAATAAACATCAGACAACAAAGTTCAAAACTCCAAACGACCAGAAACTGATAAACTTAATACGCTAAGAATACCAAGACATCAAAACCTTTATGAACTGTAAAACATGTAACCTGTTTGGAACATACGAATTAATCTATTATACATATACATATACATATATACACACACACACACACACACACACACACATATATATATATATATATATATATATTCCCCGACAATTACCCTGTGTTTAAGAGAAAGAACTTGCTTTAATAAAGTATATTGAATTAAACTAAATATTACAAAGGTATCACCATTTATATAATTTGAAGTTGTACAAGTTCAAAAAATTACAAGTTTACAACTATAATAAAATTATCCATTTTGACTTGATCTTGTTCACTTCTTGTTGTGGTTTGATATGCTACATGTATTATGAATATGGTAAATCATTAGAAAAATAAATATATCAATATTTATATAAATATTAAATATATATAATTTTATTCGTATAAAATTTACATTGTTAACGACTTGTCGACTTGTGGACGACTAGTCGGGCGCCTTGTCGCCTAAGCGCTTAAGCTCCCGGCTATCGCCTCGCCTCGACTTGTCGCCTTGATAACTATGCTAGTTAAGTATCAATAACATTTCATAAAGGTTGTATAATGATTAGCTGCTACAAAGTAACTCAAGTGGAAACTGCACATGTAGGAATGGCAATGGGGTACCCAATAAACCCACCTTACCCTGCTCTTAATAGGTCAGGCTTGAGGACAAGCCAAAGGGGTAAGGGTAGAGGCAGGGATGGAGGAGCAATGCCAGCTCAATTTAATAAATGGGGCTGCAATGGGAAAAAAACCTTTCCTGCGTTTCTTGGCAAAGATGTAACTCAAAACAGATTCATGATCTTGGGTACAGAAAACTATTCACAAGTTGGTCCCAAAATAAGTATACCTTCTCATTTTCAGGAACCTTCTCCAGAACTTGGGATACATTAGCCGCCGGGCTACTCACTTTTCCAACCTTTACTTGTACCGGATTTGCCAAGTATTCCTACAGTATTCAGATAATAGGATTAGTAGTCAACTGAGAAGAAGTTTCTCATGAGATAATTAATCAAGTTAAGATAAATTCAGAACTAACAAATTTAGAGGTATTTTGAAATCTACATATTCAAATACAAAAACTTGTGTAAGGTTTCAATTCATAATACTAAATGCGTGTAGAATTTTCATTTTTCAAACTTGTACTGAAGGTACTTCTAGTTTTTAGAGAATTAGTAGAATCGAGAGGAATGATTAAGGAGATTCTTAACTAAATGGATCTGCCTTAATGCATCTTTTCCTTATGGGGGAAGGAAAATAAAAGGGAAAATCACAATTAATGTTTAGATAAAACCTGTGCTAGAGCTTCAATCTCCACCGGCATTGTTGCACTGAATAGCAAAGTTTGATGTTTTTTTGGAAGATTCCGCATCACCTGATAAAGAATACCATCACAGGTTAATGTTTTTCACTTGCGTTTTCCAATGAGCTCTCCGTTCAAAAATTAGAGATATATTTTACTTTTTAGTCCATTCCAAAATTAGACATATGTTTCTATTTTAAAGCTATAAAATCACATGAAATTCTTAAGATGACATCATTTATATACTACGTAGAAGAAGTACTACCACTCCACTACTATTATATTTTTAACAAATGTTAGAATATGTTTGGAAAAGTAAAAAAATAAAAATAATAAAAATAAAATTCGTTGTTTTAGAATGTATATCTAATTTTAGAAATAAAAAAGAATTTGATTACAATAAAAATAGTAACATTATATATACACCCTATTGACCCCTTGGCTTTTTTCATCTTAAATTTGTTCATCAACACTTGATTCCATAAATACTCTCAAAACAATAATATAAATTAAATTATTATCTAATTTAAGAAGCTTAGTGGAAGATGCATACGTAAAGGAGGTAGGAGTGAATTTGATTGAGAAATTCATAAAATTTCAATTTGACCCCATATATTAGAAAACTTGAAAATTTCCAATGGGGTCAATTTATATATTACACTTTAAGTTTTATATTTGTCATATATTAAGAAAATAAATAAAAGAAGTTCAGTGGGATCAATTGACCTCACTGTCCAACACGTGGCTTCGTCCCTGCATGTTCGTATGAGTTCATGTACACAGTATTTCAAACTTCAAAGATTCACTGTATGAGCTTTTTCAATCCCTAAGGCAACATACTAATCATTCTTTTGTTTCGGTTACTTGGAAAGTAAGAGCAACCTATAAAGCAGGGAGGGCACTTCCATAGGTCAATGAGTCAGAGGCGTCCAAAACATGGATATGCTTTGAATACGTTGGGACTTCCATGACATGTTTCTTTCTTTTTCTTTTCTTTTCTTTTTTTTGAATTTCGGACATGGTGAGACATGTCCAGACACTTTTATTACTCCCTCTATCCTCAAAAAGGATGAACAAAGTACAAATTTCACATATATTAAGAAAAGCAAAAGTAGAGAAAAGAGAGTAAATAAAGTTCCAAATTAATCCTTAATGGTTTCACAAGATTCATAAAGTGATGAGTAATTTTATTTTTTTATACTAGTGGACCCCACTGAATGACACAATTACCCTTCACTTTATGTACTTTATACCTTTGCTCACCGTTTTGAGGACGGAGGGAGTATTATTGTTATTTTACTTTTTCTATTTTTTAAATTTTGACAATGTTATAAATGCTAATGCTAAACTTAGATATGTTTATTATATATATATATATACACACACACACACACTCCCTCCATTCCATAATAAGTCTTTTTAGCTTCATGCACATGGATTAAGAAAGCTAGTGTTTCCACTATTTTGGTATACATTTATTATGTTATTGTAAACACCCAAAATTTACACGTACTCTTGAATTATGTGACAGAATGGCAATAATGTCAAAGCACAACAAGTTGAGGATATCAAGGCAAGATTTATAAAGCTCGGGATGATTACTTGAAGGGCACACATATACTTTGGGGTACCAAAATACAAAAAAAAAGTACAAGGGAATGGCTAGTGCTTGTAAGGAAATGATTTTTCTCATTTTTCTCCCTCACTCCAGATCCAAACATAGGCAAATTTGGTATTATTGCGAAGGCCCCAAAAAAAGCTTTTCGGATTGGGGTAGCACATTTTTTAATTCTTCCCGTTTTGCAAGATATGATGGTTTTAGTGCATGAGTCCAAAAGGGAAGCAGTTGGGCCCCACAAGGGCATCAACATAATGGCGCCAAGGCGCCAACCCACTATGGGCTATATCAGCTATTCAGTGCAGATTTTTTTTTTTTTGGTGGGGGGGGGGAAGAGGAAGAAAAAAGAGAGAAAAACCCAAAAATGAAGAGAACTTTCCTAGAATAGATCAAAAAACTTAAATCTGCTAGTTTTCCTAGAATATATCTCCAAGGATCTATTTGGAGACTTCAAGAGGAGAAAAAGGGCTATCAAATTTGAAATTATTTTCATTCCAAGGTCTATTTTCCTATTATTTATTCTCCTTTTTCCTTTCTATGGATTGTTTGTGCTTGGGTGTGATTATTTGATGTTTGTTTCTTCATTTGGAGGCTCTCTAAGCATCCTAGTTTATTACTAGTAGTGTCTAGACCCTATTTGGATTAAGGGTTGTTTGGGAGGATTTTCTCACAAATGAAAACTCCTAACTAATCTAGAAAATCCTAGTGGTGTTTTATTGATTTATAGTAGTTTAATGTGATTGTGGGTTAGATGATGTTATTTTTGGTGGATCTATGGAGTTTAGGATTTATGGGTCTCAATCCCTAGATCCTAAATTATTTTTGTTAGATTTTATTAATATAGTTAGACTTCTATGATGTACTTAGTATTTTGGTGATGTAATTAGATTTCTATGATGTAAATAGTTTTGTAACGGTGATTTTGTTGGATCTATGAATTTAGGGTTTATGAATCCCTTTTCCTAAAATTTAAATTCTATTTATAGATCTTAATATTTTGTTGGGCTTGAAATAGGTATTATGTGAGCCTAGGAATGAATTCATGGTCTTTAAACTTTATGTTTAATGAAAAACTGAAGGATATTCCCATGATGGACTTAGAAAATAGATGTAATTTTTGGATTTCATTATTTGTAATCGTGTTGGTGCCTTAAAACAATTTAGATGACTTTCATGCCAAAAAATTGGGTTGAAGGCCGATTTATGGTAGAGTTTTATCATTTTGAGGTGCTTGGGGTTACTTAGATGACTTACATGCCCATGGCTAGCTCCAACCCTATTTTGATGCTTGGTTTTATTTTTGTCATATGAAAAATGGTTTTTAAACAAAAAATCAAAATATCTTTTAAAATTGAAATCAAATTATGATGCGGTACAGAAGAAGAAATTCAAGAAGTATATTATTAATTTTGTATTGTTATTTAGAGATAAATGTTGGATTATTAATGTAATTATTTTAGTAGGATATTCTAAAAGTTTTAATTATAGTAGTAGATTTTAATTAGGGGAGTTTTAATTATGGTAGTAGATTTTAATTAGGAGAGTTTTAATTATAGTAGTAGATTTTAATTAGGAGATTGTTTTCTTTTTAAATTAGGATTTTTACTTAGTCCCCAAGTATTGGGTTTTCTATTTAAGCATTGTAATACTTCATTATTTGAATAGATTATGAATATGAATTAATTTGAGATAAAAGTTGTGTGTTTTTGTTTGTGTTTCTTTACCGATTCTCTGTGGAGATAGATACCTTATTCCTTCTTTCAACCTTGTCCTACATCAAATTAGGTTATTAGCATAAGTTTTATGCTAAAATTAGAAATAGTTTGAGCCTTCTTTCCTATTTGACAAAGGGATTCCAGAAAACATCTCCCTTATTAAAACCTTAATTTTTCATCACTATTCTATTATATAATTAAATGTTTTTCAAATTAAAAAGAACATTTACATAAAACTCATTTTCAAAAAATATTAATTTATACATATATGACCATTTCGAGAAAACAAATCTTAACGAACGATTTTCAAAGCTATTAAAAAGATATGCTTACAATAAAAACAACTTTTCAAAAGATATTCACCAAAATTCAAGTTTTCAAAAGACTTTCAAATCAAAATCCTTCGTCCTTGAGAAAAGAGGTTCAAATTGCTTTCAAAGATAATGCACTTACAATGACCTAGGTGGTTTAGACTTCCTCTTTACCATGACTTAGAAGGCTTAGGAGACGGTACCTTAGACTTTCTTTACATGATGACTCTAGGAGATGATACCCTAAATTTTCTTTTTACCGTGACTTAGATGGTTTAGGAGACGATACCTTAGACTTTCTTTGTATGATGACTCTAGGAAACGATACCCTAGATCTTCCCCTACGACACGACTCACCTAGGCATAAGAAACGAAGCACACACTTTTACACTTCTTTTAAGACAACTTATTTAAACTTTAGAAAAAAATATTAGGAAAGCGGTAACCATGTTTTACGGAAGCCGGGAGGTGCTTAACACCTTTCCCTCACTTAAGTAAACCCCTAAACTCTTTAAATCTCGGTTGCGGGTCAATTTTATGGAGTCACATGTGGGTCATCTCATTTATCAAAACTAAAAATTCGGATGAGTTGGTATATCCATTTAAATCTTTACCAACTGGCGACTCTGTCTAATTGCTCACCTTTAAATCAAAATTTCAAAACCCATCGACATAAGTCGAATTTTTCCAAAAACACCCCTTAACCCTACAGTCCCACACATTAGATTTTTATTATTATTAAAAGGAAAAATCCCGACGTCGATAGTTATATTAGTAATTAAATTATTTATTTTAGAAATACATTTATATTTATTGAAAATATATATATATATATATATAATTTAACGTGTCTCCCAACGTATTGAATCCTATCTTTTAGGGAAATGTTATGTCCCATGTCATGTATTCTATGGTATGACACGTATCCAAACCGATACCTTGTAGATGGCAACAAAAAAGGCTATCAAATATAAACACGAAGCAAACACAAGAGATAGAAGGCCCCTCAAGCTAGGGCGGTAAATGGAGTATGAAATATCCGATATTCACTTCAAAAATTCATATCCATATTTGTGTCAAAGCAGATACGGATATATGCATATTCGTATCCGTTAATATCTATATTCGTAATATCAATATATATATATTGCTAACTATATATACATATAACATATACATACATATACATGTATAAATCTCTCATTTAATATTGGTATACAATATATGAAATATTAACACCAATTAATTATACATCTTTTATGGCTATTTTATGATATACGATATAAAAAAAAATTAAATATGGATATTACATCTAGTTTTATTATTTTATTTGGTTAATTATGCATAATTTTTAATTATTAGTTGATTAAGTGAATATTGTTTTGGTTATTAATTTAACATTGTGTAGGAATTTAAAAGAAAAATTGAAACTTTTAAAATTTTATATTGAACGGATGCGGATAGGATATGGAATTATCAATATGCAGATATTTATTTGATATATTATCCATATTATATTGTACAAAACGAATACGGATAATATCTGTATTCGAATATTATCCGTCGGATACGAATATGAATATTTCATATTGGTCGGATACGGATACTAATACGAATATTAAAAATTATTTTATGATACGGATATACCGGTATCCGCATCCAAAAATAATCCGTTTACAACCCTACCTCAGGCCTCAATCCACACGAGATTTCAATGTGCAAGATGACAACAATGAAAATTAATACATGAAAGCATTCTCAGCATCAATATTGAAACTTTTTTCTTTTTTTACTAATTCGCTATTGAGACGGAATTTACCTCTCTTATTTGTGGTTCAAAACCCATGTCAAGCATTCTATCAGCCTCATCCAGAACAACATATGAAATTCTAGACAGAGAAGTGTTTCCTTGCTGTAAATGATCAATAAATCTTCCAGGAGTAGCAACAACTACATTCACTCCAGCACGTAGCTCAGATCTCTGTCATATTATCAAGCAATAAAAGAAAACCCGAAAAAAATGAGGTGTGAAATTTGAAACCCTATTTTGCATAAGATAACATATAACATGTAAATACAAATTAATAGTTGCACTAAATATATACACACATACATATACATAAATATATATATATATAGTAACCCAACGGCAAAAACAGAAAATCTCTAGTTCTTCAGTACTACCAATTCCAAAAGGAAATTTATTTTTTATTTTTTCTCCTTTTTGACAAGTTGCTAGCAAGTTGCAAGAGGATCTCTTAAGCTATAAAACATGGATACACCAATTACTTCTCATAATATAACAAATTTGAACTAATTGGCATATATCAAAGAATTAATCAAGTAAAATTCAGTTACCTGCTCAGCAATGTTAGTTCCACCCACGACAATTGCAGTTCTGAAGGACTCCAAAGATCTACTGAATGCCTTAACCTATAAAAATGTGGCATATATCTGTTCAGAAAAACGTTTATAATATATAAAAGGACAAAAAAACTTTGAAACAATTATGGTTTGATAGCAAGAGTATACCCAGGCTAACCCACCATACACAACCCATGATTTGAATAAAAACTTCGTGTCATATAACTGTTCAGAAATTTGTTCATAATATATAAGAAGGACGCTAAAAACTTAGAAACAACTATGGTTTGATAGCAAGAGTATACCCAGGTCCCAGCATACACAACTCATGATTTGAGTGAAAATTTCAAGGGGCGGATAATATCAGAAACCTAAATAGCTCATTCTATTAATGGGTATGTTAGGCAGTAGACAAATCCTTCTGAATGTGTGAAGTAAACATGGTAAGGGCATCTGATATTGTCTCCAAGACTCCAGCATATCTAGTTGGATATTTACCTAGCTAGCATGTCCAAAAAATTCAAATTTTGTATCTGGTCGTTTTGCTTTACTTTTCTAATAAGAAAATTTACAATGTAAACCTTATCACGAGATACGAACTTCTAGATACCACATTCCTAGGATTTTAAGACTAAGATAAGTTGGCAGCGATAATACCAAACTGAAAATTTTTCCCCACTAATGGAACACAAGTGAGATAAGAAAAGATTCCTCAATTCAAGGAACCTCTGAAAGCCTATGTGGATAGCTGGTATGAGAAACAGCTAGAAAGTTTTCAAGTTATCAGAAATTTTTGTCCTCTCCTGATTATATCTCACACTTTACTCTATCACTATCATTTTAGACACCAAGGTCTCAATTTTTCTTTATAAGTCACCAATGTCTAGATTTCAAGAGTTGAAAAATATTTCTGTAGTCACTTAAATGAATCAAAAAGTACAAAAAGGATATAAGCTGGTCCATGCCAATAGAGTTCTAAATAAATTTTACATGGCGTATTGCTATGAAGTTAAAATATACTCCCTCCATTCCTTTTTATTTGTCTTTTTAGAGAGAGATTTTGTTCCTTTTTATTTGTCGTTTGTAGCTTTCAAGGAAGCATTAAATGTTTAATTTTCCATATTATCCTTTATGATTGAAGGCTATTTTTTTTCTCTCTCGTCTTTCCAATAAATTTTAGAAGGCTAATATTGAAATTTTATACTCAATTTAGTCAATCAGACAAAGCATTAATTGCATTTCTTAATCGACGTGTCTAACCTTAAAACGTCAATTAAAAAGAACGGAGGGAGTAGTATTATATGAAATATAAAACTAATAAAGTCGCGAATATAAAGAACCGAACAACATACTTCTCAATAAAAAAAAATTAAAAACAACAGAAAAACATTACAAGAGTCCATTATGCCTTACTTCTTTATATGAGAGGCCGCATTGCAGAGCCAAATACAAGTCAAATATGAAACCAAATAATTAAATCATTTTGACATGAGTTATAAGGAAAATTCGGAGACCATATCTTATTTCAAGAATACAGTCATAACCTTGTCAGTTTACGGACTGGAAATCAGTTACCTTACCTCTTTCTCTATCTGTTGTGCAAGCTCTCTAGTAGGAGCCAACACCAATGCCAAAGGTCCATCACCACGTCGTAACGGAGTCTGAGCTAGGCAATGCTGAAAATAAGAATGGGAAAACAACATGATAAAGTAGATCATTGCAAGTCATGCTAAAAATTGTCTTACTACATGATGAAACTTATGTTTTAGGGGAAATCTCATCTTTTTGAAACCGCGTAAAAATCAGGAGTATAGACCTGTATCATCGGAATTGTGAATGCAGCAGTTTTGCCACTACCCGTTTCCGCACAACCTAAAAGATCCCTTCCACTTAGTGCAACTGGCATGGCCTGAGCTTGAATAGACGTGGGCGTAGTGTATTCATGAAATGCAATATCTTTCATAACGCGAGAGTCCAAGCACTGATTCAAAAGAACGAAATTAAATCAGATGCATGTACAACTTTTTAAATTTATAAAAAAATGTTATATTGGCTTGATTGCAATTTCATTGAAATGTTTAGTTTAGCTCACCATATCAGTGAAAGATTCAATTGGTGCAGGTGCAGGAGAGGAATCAGCAGGGATAATAACATCAACATTAAGCCGTAATCGGACCTCTTCTATCTGTAGATAAATGACATACAAAGATGATAAAAGAAGCATTGAGAAATAAGAACTTGATACGACACTTTGACCAAAAATTACCCTCCAATAATTATAAATGAAACAGAATATTCAAATTTCTATAGAAAACAAGTGGAAGTGATACTAAATATATTCTTGTTAGTAACACACTGTGTTTGGATACGACATTCAAACCGGATTTTAAAGTAAAAGGGATATACCAGTACTGAAAATAAACCGCAGTTTGAAGAAACAAAGAAGATAATGAAAATTTAGACAGGGACACAAGGAGAGGCTTTTGAGAGCCTGAAAAATGCATCCAAAATTTGACAATGGAGAAATCTTTTTTAGCAAATGCATGTCAAAATATACGCAAGTTTAGAGCCTGCATTCGAAATCAGAGTTATAGAGAAAGGAAAACGGTGCTCAAGAAACATTACTACAGCTCTATATACAATATATATAACCTGTTTATCCATTTGGTGTAAGAGGTGATTAGACACTATATTATTTGATTTTTTCAAAAATATTACCAAATCCTATATCTTAATATTATCTATTTTCACTTTTATTCATTTTTATTAGGACTTTCATATCTGAAGCAAACAACTTACAGACCATGAGAAATAGTTTAAATTGATGTTATGAGTAAAAGTTAATAAACTACATGTATATATGAACGTATAATAAACAGGTGTGTGTTGATATATCTGTGTGTGTGAGTGAGTATGTGTGTTGATATGGAACCTTAACATTTTGTGCAAAGACTTTGCATCTTTATATGTAAGACTGTAGTAGAGATGATTTAGAATCAGTGCAGATAGATAAAATTAGACTGCCAAGTGCATTGGAGTGAGAGGTCGAGACTCCAAACTCCAAAGCAGCCTAAAACAATGTAGCTTGGCAATTTCACTAAGACACTAACGACAACTTTGTCATTTCAGCATTTTCATCAATAGCAGTTTTGTCATTCACCATCTTATTAATTAAAACTTCCTTTTGGTTCATTGCCATAGTCAACTAGTTTGGTTGCGGCAACCACAACCATGTATTCCCCTATATGCATGTATATTTCACCGAGTTTATGATTATAAGTTAGTTGTAAACAACTACATTTACAAATCCACATTGTTAGGATATACCCTCCGGAGGTGATATCCCAAACCCCATCAGATCGAGACCCCCATAGACTGACCTTCGCCCGAAGAGGGACGAAGAACATAACTAAGAGGTAGCCTCAACGGCGATGACCGATGTGTCCAGCTAGAAAGGAAGTCCTAACGAATTGACACCTATCTGTGGTCCCTAAAATACAATGCGGTAAGCATGCACACGCTTCCACCTGACTACCAGAAAGTAGTTAGTGGGATGAGTAACCTCTCCCCCAAGGCAATGGCGTATGTTATATGTGAGGCAATGGTCTAGAACCCTGAGAAGCTGACACATCATCATTGGGGGACACGCCCCGATCACGTGACATTTACCAAACAATTCTTATAAATACCCAACTCATCTCCAGTGCTAATTCCTTATCTTCTCTACTTAGACCTCTTTATCCTCCCAGTACTAATTCCCTATCTTCTCTACTGAGACCTCTTTATCCTCCATTGTTGACCTGCATTTTACTTTGAATCCATTTACTTACTCTCACACCGGTGGCAAAAGCCCTCAAAGATATTTTTGGTGGTTTTCCCTTTTCTACAGGTCGGATTCTCTATTCGTCAACCCATAATCAAGACCTGAAGATAGTCATAGTCAACACTGACACTAGAAGGAGGGCCTCCGTTCTGATCACATACCACAATTCTGACCAGTGAAATCCAGATTTTCACCAATTATTTCATTCTCCACACAAATTTCTCTTTAAATTCCTTCGTTAAAACTCAGAAAACCCATAAAAATGGTTAGCAAAACCCAACCCCACCCACACACCACCCAAGCAGCTCATTCCCGGAACAAATTCTTTTGACAAAAGCAATGAACCAATACATGAACATTACAAAAAAACGTAATAGATAACCAATTAACAATGATTATCTAACCCTAATTCTTGACAAAGCAAATATTCTACAGTAGAGTGCATTGTGAGATATGCTGCGTGTACAGCTCACAATACTAATAATATGTAATAGTATAAAATACTCCGAACAAGGTTAGAACACAGCTTCCCGATTCCAATCAGTTAGTCACTGACTTCTCAACTTTTCATTTCATTGTTCAGTACTTCTCCTATGAAAATAAAAGTGAGGCCAAACCGAGAAATAAAAAATAAAAAGTAGCAAACGAACAACTCATGAAATGGCTATAGCTAAAAATTAAGAATACACGAACAGAGGTCGTAAGTGCGCTATAAATGGAGTAGGAATTTGATCAATGCTCAAGAGAAGCAGCTTCATCGATAAAGGACATTTGAGAGATTGAGGAGAGAGAAAATGCAACCTGTTCGGGTTTGAGATGGAGAACACGGTCGGAGGGGTTCCACAGGGGAACGATAGGGTCAGGCGGCGACAAGAGGTTATCGGAGCTACGGCGAGCTGCATTGGATAAGGCGGAGGAAGAGTTGTAATTGTTGTTGTTAGAGTGAGAGAAGTGATGAGAGTTAAGCTTGTGATCGCCGTTACTGTCTAGGGTTTTTGTAGAGGTGGTGGTGGTGATTGAGCTTCTGAGGTGAGGAGGCACATAAGACATTGTTTGTTTCTCTTTCTCTCTCCTCTCACTCTCTATTACTCACTGACTCGCTGCGTATTGAAAGGGTGACAGAGGGAGGTATTTTGAGTGGAGTGGGGTGTTAAAAAACGATAATAATCTATTCTTTGAGCAAATCTAATGATGATTCTGTATGAGTTTTATGGCCAAGTTATAGCATTAAATATAAAATTTAGAATCTAACTCAGATCTAAATTTAGTTCTAAAATGGCACAATACTATAATTTGTTCTATATTTAAAATCAATAATGACTATAGTCATCTTATTTGCTCTTGCAACCCCAACTACAAAAAAAATTTTAAAACCAAATACAATAGCAATGGCTCTAAAATAGAACCAACCACTAGAGACTAAGTTCTATTTTAGCACCAAAAAGTACTTTTTGGTGCCAAAATATAACAATGACTATAGCCATTTTGAAACTTGCATTGAATTTGCTCTAACCCGGGGTTGGATAACACTATTTCAAACTTTCAGCTTTTTTTTTGTTTTTACTATTATTTTGATAATTTTATTTCAATGTCACTTTTATTTATCTATCTATATTAGAAAGCTATATAGAAGTGTCCCTACAAGTTTAATATAATTATGTCACATTTTTTTTTATTTTTTTGCCCTTACAATTTTAAATATATTATTATTTTGTCCTTTTTAATGTTAATCTTTTATATCTTTTTATTTACTCATCTAAATTTTATAAATTTATTATTTCCCCCACACAATTTACATACGCAACGCGTGTGCAACGGCGATTAATTTTCATAAAGAGATGGAGTTTAAAATTTTGTTGTTAACAAGGTTTGATGTTTGGACCTGATTAAAGTTAGAATGGCTACTTGTGTTGCCAAAATTAAAGAAGCAAACTTTTTTGTATTTTCACTATTTTACTGTCAAAGTGAATTTTACTTCTATTTTTTTTAAAAACGAGAACAATTATCAAACATATTTTCTTCTTCCAAAATCAACAATGATTGAAATAGAAACAAAAAACTGGAAGCATTACCAAACATATTTTCTTCTTTCAATTTAAAAAAAAAAGACTTAAATATAAACTAATATCTTGAACTATTAACCTTTTCTCAGTTTGGTGATCGACTTTTTAATTTTTTTCAATTAAATTATCAAACTCTCAATTTTTTCCACTTCGATTCAATTGAAATAACACGTCATAAATTGATGATATGAACTTGCACGCGTGACATTTAGGGCATGTTCGGGAGCGACTTATTTTAAATGACTTATAAGTTAAAATATAAGTTGACTTATAAGTTATTTTAAATTGTGACTTATAAGTAAAAGCGTTCGACATCAATTTGACTTAAAGTCATAAATTAAGTTAAAACAAGTTATGAAAGGTGTTCGACTTATAATGACTTATAAATTAAAATAATGTAAATATTATTAAAAGAGACATTAATAAAAAGAGGGACAAAATAGACATTACATTTGGTCAAACTAACTTATTTTAAAATGACTTATAAATCATTTTAAAATAAGTTACAAATACTTACTTTTTTTTTTACTTAAAATTCAACTTATAAGTAGAAAAATAAGTCATTCACGAACACTCAAATAGTAACAAATGACTTATAAATTTGTTTGACCAACTTATAAGTCATTCCCAAACACCAATACTTATGTGTTAAAAATAAGTCATTGTGCAAATTTTCTTTTATCATTTTATATAAATAATAAGAGTAAAATAATAATATAGTATACCAAGTTTTACTAAAAATAAAGTAATAACTAAACAAAAACAAAATCGAAACAAAAATTAAAAATCAAAAAAATCAAAACACAGTCCCTCTCTCCCCCCTAATCTTCGAATCCCTTTCCCATTCCCCCGACCCCTGCTATCCCCCGCTCCTCGCCGTTCCCTGTCCCCTGCCCCGGCTTTCTCTCTTTTTCACCGCTCCTGTTTCCTTTTCCTCCCTACTGTTATTGTTGTCTCTTCAACAATGGCGGCCATAAATCTAAACCCTCCATTATCCTCAAAGAACCCAGATAGGTTCTGCCTCCACACCGGGTTCTCTTTCCCTCCTCTTTCTCTATCCTTTCACGCTCCTTCGATTGTCGGCAATACTAAAATATTCAGATCCAGAAAGATTAGAAACCTTTCGGGTTGATGTCAACAAGTTGGCACTCATTTATCATAATATTCTCTCATTGGAACGGAGATAGATTTTATTGAATTGATTTTCAGCATACACTTCCTCCTTTTGCTCATCAATTTCATTATGAGTTGTTTTAATATGTTCTTCGGTTTGTTTGGATGGAGAAGATCTGGGTTTTGTGTGGATGTATGAGAATTTTGGGTTTGGTGTGATGAATTAGATTTCTAGGGTTGGTTATACATTCGATTTATGGATTTGGTAATTTGGTTTGATAAAAAGATTTTTGGGTTTGGTAATTTGATTTAATAAAAGGATTTCTGGATTTTTTTTGTTTTATGATTCATTGTTTGTTTGAAGAAATGAGTAGTTTAATAATTGTATTGATATTAGTGCAATATGTAATATTTATGTATTTACATTTTTATCCCTTATTTACTCAAAAATATATTAAAAAATTATTTATTAATATTTTTTTATTACACCTGTGTAGTAATTGACCACGTTTGCATGTTAAATCATCAATTTATGATGTGTCAGATTCAATTGAACTGAAGTAAAAAAAGAGTTTAATCATCTAATTAAAAAAATTAAAAGTCGATTACTAAAGTAAAAAAAAATAAATTAATAATTTAGGATAACAATTTATATTTAAGTATTAAAAAATAACGTCAACTGATTTTTACTTTAACTACTGAAAATAAGTTAAAGCAGAAACATATGAAAATAAAATATGAAAGTAGAAACAATTACCAAACGAACCCTAATTTTTTTTCACTTACACGGTCAAATAATCAAAGATTATGACAATTATGCTAGTTACTTTTTAATAAGTCTTAAATTAAAGCTTACATATAATTAATATTTTATTTAATCAAATAAATTAAATTAGATATAAATCTCGGTATTATCTTTTCAAAATTCATTAAAAATATGAAAGAAAAATAAATTAGTATTTAATATTTAAAAATTATATAAAAATTTGTGGTATGAGGTTTTAATTTTCTTCAAATAATTTAAGTATACAATGATATATTAAGAATTTCATGTTATTAATAATTTAAAATTAAATGTATGTCTCTAATCATAAAATATATCATCTTCTATATATAATGCCGTCATGGTTGCGGCTCTGTCCCAAAATCGGATTTCCGAAAAAGCCCCCAAGTTTAGACACTCTCCCTATTTTACCCTTTACATGAATTTCTAATAGAGATCTCCAACTTTTCATAAATTTCTTCTTTCACCCATTAATGTACAGTATCTTTCAAATTGGTCCTCCATCCATGTGTGTCACAAGGCTAGTATATACTATAGTCTTAGAATGGTGGGAGTAGAATCTAAGAATTAGGCAGGCAGGCAGGCAGGCAGGCAGGCAGGCAGTTTGAGTGATTCACATATAAACTAATCTTCTATCATGTATGTAGTAATGCGGGAATTTGTTGGGTATAGGCGGAGAGATGGCATAACTAAACACAATGAAAAGGGGTCCCAACCAAAGAATTGCGCTTCCTTTCCAAATAGAAAGATTACTCCCCTCCTCGTAGAATGGAATGGGCTTAGAGGATTTGATGGGCAGTAGCCCAAAAGTTATTTTTGGTGCAGTTTTTTCAGACCTAAACTTAGGAACAATTACATTTATTAGTACAATTTTATAAAAAATTACAATAAAAATGCATAAATAAAATATTTATAAATTAATGCATATGCATGCAAATATAGGAGTGGTACATATAATTTAATCGGTATGGGAGCAAGGCAGTGTGTGAATTTGTTTGTTGATGAGAGAAACAGGAATTGATGGAGTACTTTATTTGTGGATGTGGAAGATACATTATATATTAGACACAACTGGTCCTATGTTTTTTGTGGAATAATGTTACAAGTGTATTATATTGACATAGGTTTGGGTGGTTGACGTGGCGGAATGGGTAACTCATGCGCAATAGTGGCGGAGGTTAGTGAGCTCTCAAAAGTGAAGACATGTATCATGTATGTGGTCTCTAGGCTCTAGCTAAGCTTTAGCTTTTGTTGTTGTTATTAATGGTCAGCACGGTGCGGTTTAGTACGATATTCAATAAAATAAAAATTATAAATAAAATTACTTTGATGCGATTACTTAAATTAAAAATCGTAACATGAAACGGTTTGAATTGGTGCGGAATGATTTCTAAGAATGCGGTGAGGTTTGGTTTCAAATTGTGTGGTTTCGTCTTAACAATCAATTGAAAAATAATAATAAACATATCATATTTTTCAAACATTTCTAGTTTGCTATTATAAATAATATGTAACACCCCAGTCCCACATCGAAAGATAAGGGAAAAGTTTGTCTATATATAAGGAATTGAGTTACTATTAATAGTACCTTCAAGTCATGACCTTTTGGGTGAGCCTGTGGTGGGCTAAGATGACCCAAGAAGATACTATTGGGCCAGTAATTTAAGGTTTTGTTTGGATGGATTTAATTCGATTCGGACTTGGGATTTGATCCAAGATTTGTTCCGGACTCGGGATTTGACACGGGTTGTTACATATGGTACCAGAGCCGACTCTCGAAAGCTCGGGTCGGGTCATCCGATCGAGTTGCCGGAGGTGGGGACACGAAGGCTGGTGGTATTATCCCACAATGGAGAGAAGGAGGTCCGGAGGTGGGGACACGAAGCCAGCCGGTATTATCCCACAATGGCTAGAGAGGCAAAGATCTGTGGACCGTGTGTGTGATCGGTTCTGACGAGGACGTCAGAAATTTAAGTGGGGGAGTTTGTAACACCCCAGTCCCACATCGAAAGATAAGGGAAAACTTTGTCTATATATAAGGAATTGAGTTACTATCAATAGTACCTTCAAGTCATGACCTTTTGGGTGAGCCTGTGGTGGGCTAAGATGACCCAAGAAGATACTATTGGGCCAGTAATTTAAGGCTTTGTTTGGATGGATTTAATTCGATTCGGACTTGAGATTTGATCCAAGATTTGTTCCGGACTCGGGATTTGACCCGGATTGTTACATAATACTTAATCACAAAAAGTTAAATTCTTGGAAATCAATCACAAATTAATTCAAAAATTCTAATACTTCAAATTAAAAAATGCATAAATTACTACAATACAATCATTATTTCAAACTTAAATTCTTAAACTATGCAAAATTATATATTCCAAAATTAAATTTACAATCATATTTATATAGAACTTAAGAAACTCCAAAACATAAATATATATATATATATGAAAAATATTAAAGCTTTAGAACTCTAAACGGGTGAAATTCCTTAAAGGGTGCTGTTCCTACGAAAAAGATCACAATCTGTCACTGAAATCATTTGTACGATTTCTTTGGTGTGGTTTTTATAATTTTACTTGCGGTTTTAATTTTAAAATCGGTTCTTGCTTTCCGGTAGTTGTTAGTGTTGTTGTTGACTGTTGAGGAATGGATATATATGTGGTCCGGTGAAATGGAGTGTAGGGTTAGGTAGGTATGGTAGGTAGGCATTATATGCTACTACTATCCCATTCGGTACGTATTTATATGATCACTCACTTCAACCATTCATTTAATATATACTATTCGCGTAAATTATGTAGGATAAAATAAAATTTTCATAAAATTTAAAAAAGTAAATAAAAAATATAAAAAATTAATATTAAAAAGGATAAAATAGTAATATATTTAGTTGTAAAGGTGAAAAAGTAAAAAGAAAAAAAAAGGTACTCAATTACACCAAACTTGTAGAGGAAATATTTATAACGATTATATTTATGTGTACATTTAGCATCACATTGAAAAATACACACGAAAGTAAAATAATAATAAATAGAGGAGAGAAAAAGTGTTGTGGAGAGAGGAGAGATAAATATTTTTACTATATATTTCCTTCGTTTCAAATTATAAGATTATTTTTGACTTTTTAAAAGTTAATTTTAAATATTTTCAAACTCAAAATTGGCATGAATTAATTTAGTTTAAGTCAATACAATTATGAATATTATAAATTATTCAAAAATATTACTAGTTATGAAATTTATTATTTTCAAAACTCAAATAAACTATGTCAATTTTAAATTTAAAACTATTTTATATTAATTTTAAAAAAAATAATATTAATCTTATAATCCAAATCGAAAGGAATATAATTTTATGTTAGTATGTATCTTTGAATGTGGCAATATATGTGCACACAAATAAGCTCTACCACGGAGTATAATATATATATATATCTATATATCTATAATATAAAACAGAGCGGCTTCAACATCCAACGATCTCAAATCATTTCATTCATTCATCCAACGACCACTAATTCTGAATCTCGCCCAAATGAACTTGGTTGTCTCTAAGTCCCACATTGATTAGATAATAAACGTTTAAGGAAGTTTTTCTTATAAAAAGATTACCAAGTGAAGCCAAGATCTTCAAGTCTCACATTAGTTATAATGGTAAAAGTGTAAGGAAATTTTCCTTATAAAATGACTACCAAGTGAAGCCAAGGTCTTCAAATCCCACATTAGTTAATTGGTAAAAGTTTAAGGAAGTTTTCTTTATAAATTGACTACCAAGTGAAACCAAGGTCTTCAAGTCCCACATTTGTTTATTGGTTGTCTAAGCAAGTTTTCCTTATAAAATGACTACCAAGTAAAGCTTAATTAAGGGCATAATATTTAAAAGTTTTTTATTTTAAAAAATATGTAAAAGTTTCTATTTTGGAAAATATTTAAAAAAATTATATTTTTGAAGACTTGGGCGGTACAAAGTGTGTAAAAACTGTTACCGAACCGACCCATTTCTGAAAGCACAAGGACGGTTCATATTCATTCTAACTTAATTCTTCTAAAATAATCTAAAGGCTCACATTTCATTCTGCTCAAATCAAACTCACCCCGCCCAAATACATAGGGGTGGACAAAAGTTTCGATTTTAGAAAATGTGGGACTTATAAAATAAAGGTAAGACAAGAGAAGACATATTAGACAATGTGGGACTTATTTGAAATTTGAAATATACATTCATGTGTAAAAGAACTTGGTTGTCTCTAAGTCCACATTGATTAGATAATAAAAGTTTAAGGAAGTTTTCTTTATAAAAAGACTACCAAGTAAAGCCAAAGTCTTTAAGTCCCACATTAGTTAATTGGTTTTTCTAAGGAAGTTTTCCTTATAAAATGACTATCAAGTAAAGCTTAATTAATTGCATAATTAAAAGTTTTCTATTTTGAAAAATATTTAAAAGTTCTCTTTATTTGGAAGACTTGACCGGTATAAAGTGGGTAAAAATCGTTACCGAACCGGTACTAAACCGACCCATTTGGGAAAGCACAAGCACGGTACAAATTTATTCTAACTTAATTCTTCTAACTTAATCCAAAGGCTCACTTTTCAACCTACCCAAATCAAACCCACCCCGCCCAAATACTGATACATGAGCAACTATCATGTATACTTGGAAAAAAAAATAATCAATACAAATAATATTTCAGTTTTTGAATGTTTGTGTTTAATTCGTGTTCTTACTCTATCTCTCTCTCTTTCACAACAGTAGCACACACACACAACAACGAACAAAACACACACACATTTGCACACGATTGTTAGGTTGGAATGGATGTTGAGGTTGTTATTATTGATTATTCATTTTGTGAAATTTGTAGGCTAATTTAAGTTGTCGTTTTAATGTGTAGCTACAACCGTTTCAACTGCACAATCATCGACCAATAGATGATGTTATATTTGGTAGTGTAAGTTTTTCATCTGATTAACTTAAACATTTGGGAAATCACAAGGACGTGTGCATTTGTAAGTTTTGTAGACATGTTTAGATTTTTAAAGAAAACTCTGCCGAAATTTCTTGAAATTAGTAGCGACTAGATTGATGTTTTGGTGGTTGGATATGTGTTGATGATTGAGTATGTATTAATTATTGTGGTGGTATGGTGAATTATGATAATTGTTATGTCTGATTATAAGTTATTTTAAATTGTAAATAGTCTTTAGGTAATGTATTACTTTTTAATTTTTAATCTAATTTTTTATTTTGTCGTGCCTTCAGCCACGAACAATTACTAATATTATATATATATATATATATATATATATATATATATATATATATATATATATATATATATATATATATATAACAGATGCCCATGAGACTATACGGGCAGGAGGACCGGAGGAGTAGGTGATTGACAACTCTTTCTTAATATTTGAACGAGTACTAGTACTTGGATTGATCGGTCTCATTTTTCCACCAATCATCATCTCATATTCTCATTCCACCGCCACCAGTATTAGTTTGAATAGTCAGCCAGGGCCCAGGTGGTCATCATTTTTACATAATCCTCTCCTCCTCCTATCAACTCTCTCGGTCCCTACAAAAAATGAACAAAATATAATTTAAACACATTAAAAAAATAAAAATATAAAAAAAAAAGTAAAAAAAATTTTAAATTTATTTTTAATAATCCCATGATATTATATAAAATAATGAATACTATTATTTTTTATATTAATAAATCGCACTAAATGACTTAATTACTTTTTACTTTATGTACTTTATCTCATATTTTTAAATGTAATTTAAATTTATACATTTAATCATCTTTTTTAAAATAGAAATAGATAGGCTTATGCCCAAAGGGAATAAATACACTCCTTTCTTTTGAAATATAACTCAATTTACATAATAAATTTTAATTTATAAAAGTTAATAAAAGAAACTTTCAAAACATTTAAGTTAGTAACCTTTCGATTATAGTTTTGGCCAGAATACTATGGTAAAGTCGTATATTTATACAGATTTAATATTTATTAATATATTTGATTATATTTAAAATTGTTTAATTATATTTTTGTATATAAAAATAATACAATTACACTTCTTAAATTATATATTTAAAGCTGTTAATTGTATTTTCTTGTAACGACCAAAATCGTAATTGTACAATTATTTTAATTATATTATTTTATATAAGAAAATACAATTAAACGATTTAAATATAGTCAAATACATTAAAAAAAAATATTAAACATATATAAATACTTGACTTTATCGTTACATGTCATCATTCTGGGCAAAGGTATGTCTGGAAGGTCATTTTCCCTAACTTATACTTGCGGCCGATTTCTTTTATTAATTTTTGTAGATTATATTTAATTTTGTAAGTTGAGTTTGAGAGACATAAGTGTAACTATATATATCTCCTTATTTATAGTCTCCCTCCTCCCTTCGATTCAAAGTATATATTTTTTTAACAAAACTAAGAAATAAAAAAAGAAGAACAATTCTCATTGATAAATGATCATTGAATTATAAAAACAGTACTCGAGAATATATAGATTTTTTTTAAATATATAAAAATAATCAAACTTGAGTAGTTATTCAACACGATAATAAATAAATAAAAAGGTTGTCGTAATAACCTCGCACCCAAATTTAAATAACTATGTCTTGACCGATTAATGCATATCAAACCTAAAAGAATATAAAGAATAATCTCATTAATAAATGAATCGCTTATTAAAATAGTATCAATAACTAGAGCTGAGTAGTTCTTTAATACGATAATGAAAAAAGAAGGTTATCGTGATAATTTCGCACCCAAATTTGAATACATATATCTTCATCGATTAGTGCAAATCAAACATCCTCCACAAAAAGATTATAAATGTGAAAAAAGACTTTATAAATTAAAAAAAATCCCAAACTAACTCTTAAATTAGAAAAATTCAAACTATGATAAATAAAATCCCATAAAATAATAAAGATATCCTGCAAAAATTAAAAATAACTAAATGAAAGTATGTAATAAAACACTTGAGGAGGGAAGTACATAGATTAGACCTTTCCCATATTTGAAAATTTGGAGATTTTTCTTAAGGCACTAAATTAACTACTACCCAGATACACAAAAAATGAATAATATTATATGTAGAAATTGTATATAAAAAGTTATACATAATGAGTAAGACTCACGTATTGTTTATCAATAAAAATGTGTAAAATATTCAATTATAGATTCCGCTTCCTATTTTATCTCATTTTTTGTATTGTATATGTACAATTTTTATGTATAATTTCTACCCATATCATTATTCAAAAATAAAATAAAAATACAGCATGACATTCTTCGGGTTGTTCACTTATAACAAATAAACTAATCCAATGATCCGTAATGAAATCCTAACAATATGTTTCTTGTTTTGGACTTCATCTTTAGGCCTTACTCTTAGGGAAGAATTATAAACTTTTTCTCTATTTATCTTGTTTGTTAGTTTTAATAAATAAAAAAAAGGGAAAAAAACCCTCTTACGTCATCTCATTTCTTTCTTTTCAAATTTAAAAGACAAAACTTTTATTTAATTCCAATTGTTCCCTTTCATCTCCTCTCTTATACTCCATCCGTCCTGAAAAGGATTAACAAAATATATTTTTACACATATTAAGAAAGAAAATAATATATATATATTACGAATATTTTACATACGTGAATAAATATTAGTGGTAACTTTTAAAAAGAGATGTATAATAAATGAGTCTCTCCTATAATTTATATCAATCTTATGTATCGATAAATTTTGCAATTATAATTTGATGTAAATTTATCGCAATACATAGCACGACTTTATTAAAAAAAGTAAAATAGAAGAAAGAGAGTAAAAAAATTAAAAATTCAAATTTATCTTTAGTGACTTCACAATATTACATAAAATAATGAGTTCTTTTATTTTTTTATACTAATAAATTTTATTAAATGACATACTTACCTATCATTTTATATATCTTAACTCATCATTTTGAGGAGAAACGAATAATACCTTTAATCATTCTTTTTTTGAAGATAGAGGGAGTATTTCTTTCTAACTATGCTATAACAAAATAAAAACTAATGTTAAAGTTTACTTGTTCTATTCATTTCTTCTCAATCTACTGCAACCAGAGGAAATACAATCCCCCCTCCCCCCCCCCCCCACCCCCACCCCCACCCGGTTAAACTACAAGTAAATTGGAGTGGTAATTGAGTTTCTTCCCTCTCTATTTAAAATGTATTTATTATAAAATTATATTATATTTTAAAAAGTGAAATTTAAAAAATAAAATAAAAAATGAGAGTTTTAATTATCAGATTATTTTTTTGTTGACTTTTTTCAATGTTAACTAAAATTTGCTAAATTACATGGATACAGATTTTGTTAAAAAACATTTTTATAGAAATATTTGTCACTACGACAATATTAGTCAATTATCGATGGAAAACACATTTTAGAACACAAATAATACTTGTATAGCCCCTACTCCTTCGTTCCACGTAAAAGAGTTGTATTTATAAACACTTAATTTTTTTTATAAAAGAGTTTTTTTATACGTATTAATTATATCTTAATAGTAATATAAAATAATAAAATATTATTATTATAATAATATTATTATCATGTTATTAATATTTAATTAATAAATTTTTTTTATGAGTGAATATAAAATAAAATATATCTTTGATATTTATAATATTTTGCAAACTATTTTTTTTTTTTTTTTTTTTGAGATGGAGAGTGCCATTTACCATTTACCATTTACCAATAGCTGTGATGGGAAAGGCGAGGTAGATGGCGTGTGACAGCCGACTCATAAGCTATCTGATCTCTCTCTCTCTCTCTCACATATATATTTTAAAGTGTAGTAGTATTTCTTTCCATGCCGTCGTACTTAACGGACGTTTAGATATCAACTTCAAATTTTAAGGCTCCACGCCCACTTGCTATTCATGACCAACCAAAGACAAAACCCACTTGCTCTTTGACTTTTATTTTTTCAATTGTGTGTAACTTTTATCTCTGTTGATTTCTTTAATGCCGGTGACGTGTGGAAGTATGTATGTATGATAAACAAAGGCGCTCATTATACTTTTTTCCCATCCATTATTCGAAATAGATACTAACAGCCTCTAACGGTAGTAGTAATTTGTTTTTTAAAATTGAAGTTTATTAACTTATTGAAAAGCATTATTTATAATTTTAATATTTTGTGTCTCATCAATCTCTTCAAATCAATTAATATAGTATTTGACTTAAAACAATAATAATTGATAATATTTGAAATAATTAATAACATTCATTTTAAAAAAAAATAACATTCTGGAAAATAAATTATATTTAAAAATTAATATTTAATTAAAACTAAATATTGGATAAATTTTTAATTCACGTGGTTATCCAAGGTCATTGGATAAATTTGTAATTCACGTGATTATCCAGAGGGTCATATGTAACAACCCGGGTCAAATCCATCCAAACAAGACTTTAAATTACTAGCACAATAGTATCTTCTTGGGTCATCTTAGCCCACCACAAGCTCACCAAAAAAGTTACAACAGAAGGTACTATTGATAGTAATTTTTTAAAGTTAAATTGACCATTTTTAAAACTAATCTTTTTACTATTTTTGCTAAAATATAGGTGAAGAGATTATAACCAAAAGAAAGTATATACAATTTATTACTAATTCCAATTTTTATAATTTTAAAATATATTTATATATGCTTAATTATTAATTCTAAAAATAGTCAATTTAATTTTAAAAAGTTAAAACTGAATAATTAATTTGGGACGAAGGAAGTATACGGTCCGACACTCCCAACTTCACGATGACTAATTAAGACAAGTAGTCTGTACATATATGACGGGCATACTGTCTAATTTGCTTGAAAATCGACTAAGCATATATAGTGGTCCGGGGATGGCAACCGAATTTACCACCAATTTAGTCGTCATGCCGCAACTTCAAAATTTTAATATTGCCGCCACGTCTTGAGTTTCAATAAAGTTTCTCCATTTAATTAGTGGTAGTAGTAAAACTAATTTCCTAGTTGAAGCCACGTTTTGAATATAGAATGGGCACGCACGTACAATCTCATCATGTTTTACATTTTGTATATTATGCTGCTTCATGTGTGAGGCCATTGCGATGCGAACATTTTTTTTTTTTGCCTGTATGTATTAACCGTATGTTGTTAAATTAGTAAATGATGATATATGATGAATTGATCATGCAGCTCAAGATGAAATGATCGATAAAGATGAAGGAGAGCTGAAATCATGACATGTTATATATATATATATATATATATATATATTGGCAAGACTAAAAAACTTGGGCAGTGGGGTCAATTTTATAAAGAAATCTTTCTTGGATTTTTATCATTTAACCAAGGTGGGATTTAAAGACAAGTAGACAACCAAGGCCTTCACTTGGTAGTCCTTTTATAAGTAAAATTTCCTTAGACTTTTATCATCTAACCAATGTGAGACATTGTATTAAGTCTTTGACAATCACCTCAAAATGCTAGTAGCTCAAGCTTATTTTTTGTTTTAAAGATAACTGTCTGCAATGATTCAAGTGTCTAAATTTCACTAGTGCTGCATGCACAACTATGACATCTTCTCTAATGGATAAGAAGGAAAGGAAAGTCTCCTAATGACAAGCTTTGCATGGATGGTATTATAACGTCCATCTCTCTTATATAAATGTAGTAGCAGGAGTTGGATAAATTTATTAAGACAAAGTTTCATGTAGTTGGATAAATTTTTGTTTTGGACTTTATTTGAGTATATATACCATGGTGATGCAAGTGCTAATTGCTAGTATTGCTGCTAGTTGCAAAGTTGAGGAATTGTATGTTAGTTTCTCATGTTTAATCAGTACTCCACTTGATTGGTGTATTGTATGAATCCTTTACTATTTTTGTTGTTCTTTTTTCTCAAATATGTCTATGCCGTATGTGTTGTGGATGTCATTTGAAGTGGATGTTCATCCCACATCGAATATGAAGTGGTATAACTCCAAGTTCACTAAATATTTATATGATAGTCATTTGCTTCTTTATTTATTACTTGGACTTTTGAAGTCTCACATTGTTTAACAATATAATCTTGTCCCATGTTTGCTTTATAAATTAAAATTTTTGATTGCTAAGAGAGGAAGTTTACTCATTTCAGTGGGGTCAAATTAATTTCGCCACTATATATATATATATATATATATATATATAATATATATACTAGCGATAATCCGTGTCTGCACTGTATAATTAAAAAAAAAGTGTCTGCACTGTATAATTAAAAAAAAAAATCATGGACACAAAAAAATGAAGCACTGAATATGGACAAACATTAAAATAAAAGCCTAAATTCATTCTTAACACATTTAAATGAAAATTCTTATGAAGACAAATTTCAATGTATAAATAAAGAATATCCAACTTTAATAGTCAAAGTCCCATAAATCTAAACTAAGTTTAACTACATTTCAAGATTTATTTTTTTAATTATTTATAAGCTTTTTTGATTAATTGTAACTTGACACTTAAAAATTATTGTTTGCTTAGTAATAATTATATAACAAACATATAATTAATGATTATCCGAAAAATCAGTACGGTAAGGCCCATTTGATGATTTTATCAACAACAAAATGCAAATTATTAATAAAACAAACAAAATTCAAAATATCTAAATGACAAATTATATTATAATCATCAAATGTGCTAGCAACCACACACTTATCAATCAATGCTTTTGGATAAGTTTTCATCAAATGATTGGTGTTCAGCCAAAGAAAAAAGAAGAAGATGAACTGATTTCGTTGATGTGGGGATTGGGAGTTTACGTTTGGATCTGGGAAAAAGCGATTGAAATTTGGAGCGGCAATGGTTGAAAAGATGGAGGATGCACACAAATCCTCATATCTGCTTCTCTCTCTAGATCTCGGCGCATCCCGATCTAAGCTGGGGGGGGTCTATTTTTCGATCTAAGCCGGGGGGTTTGTTTCTCGATCTAAGTCGGCATCCAGATCTAAGACGAAGGAGGGTGGAAGGAAGAGAGAGAGAAAGATGTCGATGTCGGGTTTAAGATCGGAAGATTTTCTGAGTGGGGGGATTTTTGCTGATCGAAGTTTGAGATTTTGTCTGAGAATTTGATTGTTTTGTTTTAATGTGGAATCGAAGTTTTGAGATTTGTCTGAGAATTTTTGCTGATCGAAGCTGTTTTAATTGTTTGTCTGAGAAGTTTTGGATTATTATTGGTGAAAAAAATGATTTTGGGAAGAAAAGAAAGAAGAATTAGTAGTCGTTGGATGAATGAAATGATTTGAGACCGTTGGATAGATTTTTGAAAAAAAGAGGTTGAATGAGGGGATGAGAAATATATTAGATTGAGTTGCGACCGTTGAATGTTAAAATCTTAATTGATTTGAGATCGTCGGATGTGTCCGTATATATATAACAAAAGTTGGAGAGAGCTCCATATTAATTAAAATTAAAGCATTATTATCTTTTTCTCTATGCACGTGTCATCCTTTTGCCTGTCAATTATATATATATATATATATATATTTTATACTCCATATATTAATATAAGGTCTCTACAAAGACTTGGAACAATTCTTAGCTTATAATGGTCCCAAAGCATCACCACAGCAACTTGCAGTTCTATATTTGCTTGCTTGGTTACTTACTGAGATGGATCGAATTTGAGATTTCATAATGTACTAGTATAAAAATAATCAATTAAAGTTTTGAAATTTAGAAGCAAATTTACAACATGATCATCTGATTTTGTTTTGTCATACACTATTTTGTTTTGTCATACACTTTAGGAGTACTTTTGTTTAAAAATAATACTTGCGTGAACAAAATTAAGACACTGACGTTAAAGTTAAAATTAAATAGAGGAAGGGAAAGAGGCATTGTGCTCGTCTCCTACTCCTCCTGCCGGGACATAAGGCATTCCGCATTAGGAAATGTCAACCAACCGCCTAACGTGCCAAACAGTCAATGGTTGAGAAGAATTGGTCGTCTTGTGTGGCTCTCCCCTCTTCCCTTCGAGGGCAATGAAAACATTATTATATTATACTACAACTACAAGTAGCTTGATAGAGGAGTTTAATTAAAGAAAATAAAATAATTTTCTTACCGCTCACCTACCCCCTCCGATCCATCCTCATTTTCTCTCTCATCATCGCATCGCATACCCAACCCCGTTACATTTAACGCCGTCAGCAAGTTGCCTCTTTACCAACTCCCCCTCCTCCCTCCGGACCCTCCCACCTACCTACCTACCGCCACCTCCCTCCATTTTTCACCTCTATAAAATCCACAAACTCATCACTAATTCACACACCAATCCAATTAATAATCTGTCTGAAAAACTAACAAAGCAATTCAGATGGATCTTCTCCTCCTAGAGAAGGTGCTCGTGGCTCTCTTCTTCGCCGTCATCGTAGCCATCACCATCTCCAAGTTGCGCGGCAAGCGGTTCAAGCTCCCTCCTGGCCCCATACCCGTACCCGTATTCGGAAACTGGCTCCAAGTCGGAGATGACTTGAACCACCGCAATCTCACCGACTACGCCAAGAAGTTCGGAGACGTATTCTTGCTCCGGATGGGGCAGCGCAACCTGGTGGTGGTCTCCTCGCCCGACCACGCCAAAGAAGTCCTCCACACGCAGGGCGTCGAGTTCGGGTCACGCACCCGCAACGTCGTCTTCGACATCTTCACCGGAAAGGGCCAGGACATGGTCTTCACCGTCTACGGCGAACACTGGCGGAAGATGCGCCGGATCATGACCGTTCCCTTCTTCACCAACAAAGTGGTGCAGCAGTACCGGCATGGCTGGGAGGACGAGGTGGCCCACGTGGTCGCCGACGTTAAGGCCAACCCTGAATCATCGACGACCGGGATTGTGTTGAGGAGGCGGTTGCAGCTGATGATGTACAACAACATGTACAGGATTATGTTCGATAGGAGGTTCGAGAGCGAGGAGGATCCCCTCTTCTTGAAGCTTAAGGCGTTGAACGGGGAGAGGAGTAGGCTGGCTCAGAGCTTTGACTACAATTATGGGGATTTCATTCCAATCTTGAGGCCTTTCTTGAGGGGCTATTTGAAGATCTGCAAGGAAGTCAAGGAGAAAAGGTTGCAGCTTTTCAAGGATTATTTTGTTGATGAAAGAAAGTAAGACTTCTTTTTCCGTCTCTCTTTTACTCCATAAATTTCAATTTCCAAGCTCCTTGATTAATTTCTGTGTCTTTTCCATTTTATTTTTGGTAGGGACTAGTTAGTAGAATTTTTTATGACTGGATCGGACCCATTTATTATCCTCTATCTAGTACTCCATTTTCCTATTGGTAATTGTTAGTGGTAGTTATAAGTGTTTATATTTCATTTTCTAGCGGAGTTTATTTCTTTCCTTATGGAGAGTTTATTTCCTCCGTATGAAAGGTTTGTTTTTGATTTTATTTTATTTATTTTTATTGAGTTTTGATTGGTCCTTAATTATGAAATTATATTGTATTGTCTAAAAATGAAATTATATTGTATTCCCTAAAAAGTGGGGCTTTCAGAAAAATAAAAATAAAAAATCATTTTCTAGACATTTTTATTTCCTCCACAATTAAGGAATTAGTCAATCTGTTGATCAGATGAGGAGAAACATAATTGGTAGAAATGTAGTACTAATTCTTTTACAATACTAGTATACAGTACAAGCAGAAAGAAAGATTCAAACAATAGCTAAATGACAAAATGGCCATAGTATCTTTGTAAAAAAAATTGTTCACCAAAAGTTGTCCTCTTTTTATATATAGGTATAAAATGACTCTCTTAAAAGTTCATCATAGTTTCATTAGCATGTCATAACCACTAAACCAACAATCGAATATTTATGGATAAATATGGAACAAAAATAAGTTTTTGATATTTGCAAATGATTTTTTTAATTTTTTTTGGGAACTGGTGGAGTATAATCTCTTTTTACACACCATTTGTTTTTCTTTGTTTTTTTGGGTGTTCCCTCTTAACTTTTTGTAATTTCCCACCTCTTGTAGGAGTTCACTCTGTGTATAGGACAATTCCACCAATTCTCCTTTAACAACTTCTTTTTCTATTTTTGGTAGTTGATTAAAACAACTTCTTTTTCTATTTTTGGTAGTTGATTAAAATTGCAGCACGAACCTCACTACTCCCTTTTGACTAGTGTAGTAATTTGAAATAAAGGAATGCTATATTACGAATAACTTGAAATATAAATAAAGGAAATTTGCAAAATTATTACATCATGTTTATTTGCTTTTGCAGTGTGCTCCATGATGTATCAATTTATGCATTGTAATTCGTTCTCTCTAATTTTGCAAATCTGTCACCTATTTAAGGGTGTTTTTGTCCCCAAACGTGTTCAAAAGTTGCTTTTCTTATTGGATGCAAGCATCTGAGTTTATTATGTGGACAAAAACACCTTAAATTTGGCCATGTGGGCTGATTTTCCCAACTTTTATGGGGGGTGAACTGGGAAGTGACAAAATTGCAAAAATTAAGGAAAAAGTGAAAGTCAAATTAGAACATCATGGAGCACATGGTTAAGATGGTAAACAATGATTATAGGCTTGTTGTTTATGGAAGTAATTTGAGTGTGTTTGTTTTAAATTTTTGTACAATCTCTCTTTTTTACCAACATAAAAATATGAAATCATAATTTATAATTTAATTATGTATCTTCTTGAAACTACAGGAAGCTTGAAAGCACGAAGAGAATAGACAACAATAGCTTGAAATGTGCCATGGATCACATTTTAGAAGCTCAGCAAAAGGGAGAGATCAACGAGGACAATGTTCTTTACATTGTTGAGAACATCAATGTCGCGGGTATGTTTGCTTGTTATTTCCTGCTTTTCTGATGTTATTTTGTGGTGGCCAAAAGAAAAAAAAATGCCAAAAAAGAAAAAAGATTACACTAGTTTGGTAATCACCTTTCAAAGGGAACAATTTACAATATCGCCCAATTTAGGTAGACTCACTAACACACATGCATCTAATTTTACAATACCCTTTGCCGGTGTGTTTGAGCACCTATTCTTATAGCCTCATTTCATGTCAAGATTTGGATATGGATAAATTAAGAGTGTAAAGTGCTGTGGGTTAGAAACTATCATAAATGTGCTATTTTCTCTATGTATATGAGTCTATATTTAGTGAAAATAAATACTACAAACTAACAAATCTCACTCACTAAAGTGGCAGCTTATGAGATGTATTTAGGACAACACATATTTCATATTTTGATTTCTCTTATTCCTATTTTGTTCACATCCAAATAAATGACTTAGTGAATTATATAAGTGAGATGTTTGTAAAACAATCTATACAAAATTCATGCATAACTTTTAATGTATAAGTTGGAAGGTTGTGACTAGCATATGCTGAGGGTTGAGTGGGCTGTTTTAATTTACTTTGTGTCGGCGAGGAATTGTCCTAAATTATTCTAAAGAAGAATTGTGTTAGGTAGCATGGTTTCTTATTTTATTCTGAGAGAGTAATTTATGCTACTTGGTTAGAATTTGCCCCTTCAATTGTCTTATTGCTTTTCCATGTATAAACTTTTTTATAAAAACCCTCGTTAATATACTAAACTTGGAGTATTTATTTGTTCTTTTGACCTCCTAGAGAAAGAGTCATCCTTTGTAAAAAAATGATAAAAAATCTTATGGTAGTTACATAATTTCTATATTGGTTGATGATACCAAATTTGACCCTTAAATTGGATTATTTCTAGCGTGGAGTGACGAGGGCTCTAGGTAAGTTTCACCAATTCAAAGCACCTTTATATTGTTAGATGGGGTCCAGGGTCCAGGACACGGGTCTGTCTAAAATTAATATTTTTATGTTGCCACAGAAGAAGAAAAGAGGTTGACAATAACTAATTGAATTGGCTGATAAAACAGAAGTCAAATTGTGAGTTATGACAGAGAAATCATTCTCACTATTAACTTTACCTCTTTATAGTTCTATGATTAATATTCTTTCACGCCTTCTAGTCAACTTAAGTACTTTCTTGGTGAGACTTGGAGATCTGAATTCTCAAAGTTGGAATCCTACCAAGTACCAACTATTTGGTAACCCCTGCGTGACATGTCTCCAAAGATATTAGGTGTAGCGTAATGGAATTCCATGATCCAGTCACTGAAAGCATATACCAACCAACACAACTGATATAAAGACTACATTTTCGTCATTTGGATTAACAAGGCATGGCTTACCATACATGGAATGAAGTTAAAAATTGTGACTCTGCTCATGTGTGTTGCTAGGTTGTTTAATATCTCTATAGTGAATGGCCCAAACCTGGTATGCTGACTAAATAATACAGCCATAAGCAGCCAGTCACAATTAGCCTATGATTTCAATGTTTTAGAGATAATTTGAAAAACGATAAATTTTATTGAAACTTTATTTTTACAAACTTATTCCTAACATTAATAAGAAATGTAATAGTGGCGGCATGATGTCACTTAATCAATTAAGAATAAAAGTAATGGCATGATAGGAATTTCATGTCACTTTATAGTCTAAAATTAGAAATGTATTTCTAATTTTTGAAACGAAAGAAAAAGGAAAATGTATATCTAATTTTGGTAAGGAGGGATTTTATGATAAGTGATCCAATGTGTTTTTTTTTTGTACGCATATTTTCTGGGTTCAATGTTTTATTGGATTAATAATCAATAAATATCCCTGTCATGAAACAGCAATTGAAACAACACTATGGTCAATCGAATGGGGCATTGCAGAATTGGTTAACCACCCTGAAATCCAGCAGAAGCTCAGGCATGAGATAGACACAGTGCTTGGACCTGGAATTCAAGTCACCGAGCCAGACACCTACAAACTACCGTATCTTCAGGCTGTAATCAAAGAGACTCTCCGCCTCCGAATGGCGATTCCCCTTTTGGTCCCTCACATGAACCTTCACGATGCAAAGCTGGGGAGTTATGACATCCCTGCTGAGAGCAAAATCTTGGTGAATGCGTGGTGGCTTGCCAATAATCCCGCTCACTGGAAAAACCCAGAAGAGTTCAGGCCTGAGAGGTTCATGGAAGAAGAGTCCAAGGTTGAGGCTAACGGAAATGACTTCAGGTACCTCCCGTTTGGGGTTGGGAGGAGAAGCTGCCCGGGAATTATTCTTGCATTGCCCATTCTTGGTATCACTCTAGGACGTTTGGTGCAGAATTTTGAGCTGTTGCCTCCTCCAGGACAGTCCAAGATTGATACCGCAGAAAAAGGCGGGCAGTTCAGTTTGCATATCTTGAAGCATTCTACTATTGTTGCCAAGCCAAGATCAGTTTGATAATACGTTTTTGGATTGTAAAAGTGGGCCGGAGAACAATTTGTTAACATATATTTGAATGTGATGTAAATTTATGAATTTCCAAGAATGATTTTTCAATTTAAAGTTCTCTCTCTCAATTTGGATTTTGGAATTATTCATGAAAATGTGGATAATACCTTTTCTATATTTTGTAAAAAATCCTGCTATATTATTGAGAGAATAAATCTGAAGGGAGAGTATTGGCAAAAGCTGGAACAAGATATTGGGCCTCCTTATAATGTTTTATTTGTGGTCTTTGCTATGCAGCAGGATTCTGCATTTGCCGACATACTTTTTTATGAGAGGCAGCACCGCAGAGCCAAATACAAGTCGAATATGAAACCAAAAAATTACATTATTTTGACACGAGTTGTAAGGAAAATTCTGAGACCGTATCTTATTTCAAGAATATACCGACTGGAAATCAGTTACCTTGCCCCTTTCTCTCTATCTGTTGTGCAAGCTCTCTAGTAGGAGCCAACAACAATGCCAAAGGTCCATCGCCCCACGCCATAACGGAGTCTGAGCCAGGCAGTGCTGAAAATAAGAATGGGAAAACAACATGATAAAGTAGATCATTGCAAGTCATGGTAAAAATTGTCTTACTCCATGATGAAACTTATGTTTTAAGGGAAATCTGTTGGATATTCAGAAACCAAAGACAAAAGATGATGAGACAAAGCTAATTTAGGGACTGCTTAGAGACTTATTTTATTGAGCAACAAACCATCTATTTATACAGCATAATGAAAACTGAATTGCAGAAAATCTGCTACATGATAAGCATAATAGCTAACTGCCTAAAAAATAGCATAACAAATTAACAACCAAGTGCCTAAAAATTAGCATGAAGAAATAATCATAATCCTAAAGAATAGCAACAAATAAAACTGATTCAGCTTCATGAGTCATTCCAGTCAACACTCCTCCTTGATTCTGGAGCTGCATACACCTAATTTCTGCCTCAAGAATTCATATCTAATCTTTGGAAGTGCCTTTGTTAGGATGTCAGCACTTTGAGTTTCTGTTTTGCAATGGATTAGCTGCACTTCTCCTTCCTTTTGTACCTCTCTTAGATAATAAAGCTTTAACTTGAAATGTTTTGTTTTGTCATGGAACACTGGATTATTAGCAATTGAAATTGCAGCTTGGTTGTCCACAAATATCTGTGTGCCTTCCTTTTGTTCCATATGCAAATCTGTCATGAGTTTTCTAATCCAAATAGCTTGATTCACAGTAGCAACAGCAGCCACATATTCTGCTTCTGCTGTGGATTGAGCTATTACTTCTTGCTTCTTAGAACACCATGAAAAATTTCCAGAACCAAAGCTAAAACAGTAACCTGAGGTGCTTCTCATATCATCAACACATCCAGCCCAATCACTATCAGAATAACCGTGGAGACTAAAGTTCTTAACTTGTCTGAACCTTACTCCATAATCAATTGTGCCTTTAACATATCGAAGAATTCTTTTTGCTGATTGAAAATGAATTTTACTAGCGCAGTGCATATACCTTGATAGCAAGCTCACTGCATGCATTATATCTGGTCTGGTTGCGGTTAAATACATTAGGCAGCCTATTAGACGCCTATACAGCCTTTCATCCACCTTTTCAGCTCCATCATCCTTGCAAAACTTCTCCTTTTGATTCATTGGAGTTGCAGTTGGCTTGCATTCTTCCATGTTGAACTTTTTGAGGACTTCTTTTGCATATTTATGTTGGCATAAAAATATTTCATTTTGCTTTTGATGTACCTGCATACCAAGGAAGAATGCCATCCTTCCAAGGTCTGTCATTTCAAAAACATCTTTCATTTCTTCTTTAAACTTGTCAATCAACTCATTGCCACTTCCTGTAACAAGCAAATCATCAACATATAGAGATACCACAAGTATTTCATCATCAACCTTCTTAATATATAAAATAGATTCACTCAGGCTTTTTTTAAAGCCTAAGTTCACTAAGTGTGCATCAATTCTGCTATACCAGGACCTTGGTGCCTGTTTTAAACCATACAAGGCCTTTTTTAGTCGATATACCTTCTCCTCTTGTCCTTCAAAAACGAACCCTTCAGGTTGCTCCACAAAAATTTCTTCCTCCAAGTATCCATTTAAAAAGGCTGATTTGACATCCATTTGGTATATAACCCAGCCCTTTTGTGCAGTAAGAGCCAACAACATCCTTATGGTATCCAACCTGGCAACCGGGGCAAAAGTTTCAGAAAAATCTACCCTAAACATCTGGGCATAACCCTTGGCAACAAGTCTTGCCTTGTACTTGTTTACAGAACCGTCAGGATTGAGCTTGGTCTTGTAAACCCACTTGACTCCTACAGCTTTCTTGTGTTTAGGTCTGTCTAGCAATTCTCACGTCTGGTTCTTTTCAATCATCTTTAGCTCCTCCTTCATTGCAACTATCCACTTCTGATCAGTTGCAGCTACTTCATACCCTGCAGGCTCCATTATAGCAATATTGCACCTTTGATAAATGTCAGAGAGTGATCTGGTTCCTCTAATAGGTTCATCATCCACATCATCATTCTCCTCCTGAACCTCAAGCTTTTGTCATTCTCCCAACTCCAGGAATTGAACATCCCTACTGACAATTACTTTGTTGCTTTGTGGTAAGTAGATCCTGTAGGCCTTTGAAATTGTGCTATAGCCTACGAAAATTCCAGATTCCGCTTTTTTGTCCAGTTTGTCTCTCTTAACTTGAGGGATGTAAGAGAAACATAGACAACCAAATGTCTTCAGGTTAAGTAACTTTGGTTTGTAGCCATGCCATGCTTCAAATGGAGTCCTTTTCTGCAAAGCTTTTGTTGGCAATCTGTTTAGCAGAAAAACTGCTGTGTTAGCAGCCTCGGCCCAAAATTTCTTTGGTAGCACTTTGTCATGAAGCAAACACCTTGTCATCTCCATAATTGTTCGATTTTTCCTCTCCACAACTCCATTTTGTTGAGGAGTGTAAGGTGCTGTCAACTGATGTTCAATGCCTGCATCTTCACAAAACTTGTTAAATTTTTCGGAGGTATATTCAGTTCCATTATCAGACCTGATCACCTGCATTTTGCATCCGCTTTGAGTTTCAACCCAAGCTTTAAACTTCCAAAAGATGTCAGCAACCTCAGATTTAAGTTTCATAAAATAAATCCAGCACATTCTTGAGTAATCATCAATGAAAACAATATAATACTTACTGCTATTCAATGATGGTGTCTTCATTGGTCCTCCCACATCTGTGTGTATTAATTGCAGCCTTTGTGTAGCCCTCCAGGACTTGTTTTGTTGAAAAGGAAGCCTAGTTTGCTTCCCATATTGACAAGCAGCACATTTAGGAGGCTCATCCTCTAATTCAGGTAAGCCTTTCACCAGATTGTTCTTCTTCATGAAGAGTAGAGCGGCATGATGGAAATGTCCCAATCTCTTGTGCCAAAGCACTGTATTGCTATCTTCTTTATGTATAGCAGCCTGCTCCTCTTTCACCAAATCCAAAGCAAAACTTTTGCCTTTCATTTGAACTTTGAAAACCTCTATGTCTTTTGTATCTTTAATCACACAGTTTTTATCTTCAAACAACACCTTATAGCCTTTTTCCAACAACTGAGTAACACTCAAAAGATTTTGATTAATTTCAGGAACATATAAAACATCAGAAATTAATTTTAAACCTGTGTGACCTTCAATTGCTACTGTTCCTTTGCCTTTCACTGCAATGTGTGTTCCATTTCCAATTCTGACTTTAGAAACAGCGGTCTTGTCAAGCTCTCGAAAGAGCTCTCGATCATTAGTCATGTGGTTTGTACAACCACTATCTATAAGCCAGCTTTCTGTGGAGCTATTAGTGGCAAAGCATGATACCACAAACAGCTGCTCCTCTTGCGGTTGATCCTCAGCAGCTTTGGCCTCTCCTTGTTGTTGTTGAGTCTTGCATATCCTTTCCATATGCCCTAACTGTCCACACTTGTGACATCTTACATCTGGCCTCCACCAACACTTGTTCTGTGGATGATTGTTTTTTTTGCAGTGAGGGCAAGGTGGAAAGACTTGCGTGTTGCTGCTTTGGCTATTTTTGTTATTGTTTGCAGAACCTCCAGGCTTGTTGCTTTTGTTCTGCCATTTTTTGTTGCTTTTTTTACCATTGTTGATCTGTAATTTGGCTTGAAACGCACCCTCCACAGATCCTTCTTTCCTCATAAGTCTCCTTTGTTCTTGTGCCTGCAGTGCGTTCAATAATTCTGCCAAGGTAATACTTGACAGATCTTTTGAGTTTTCCAAAGATGAAATTGTAGCCTCAAACTTTTCAGGAACTGTGACTAGGATCTTTTGAACAATTCTAGAATCAAAAAAATCAGTACCAAGAAGTCTTACCTTGTTGACAATACTAAGAAGTCTGTCAGAATATTCCTTGATTGTTTCTGATTCTTTCATCTTTTGCATCTCAAATTCTCGAATCAAGTTGAGCACTTGCATCCCTTTAACCCTTTCATTTCCTTCGTATTCTTGCTTCAAAAAATCCCAAATTTCTTTGGCTGTTTTCAGTGTCATTATTCTGATAAAAATGGTGGATGAGACTGCTGCAAACAAGGTTGCTCTTGCTTTTGATTTTCTTTGCTTCCTCTCCTTTTGACTTTTGATTTGTGCAAGAGTTGGATTTTCTGGTAGAGGTGGAACTTCATATACTTGTTCAACAGCTTCCCACAGATCACTAGCATCAAGATAGGCTTCCATTCTAACAGCCCACACTTGATAATTTGTTCCATCAAACACTGGAGGTGCTGTTTCAGTGAATGAATTTTCTGATCTCATGTTTTTGGAAAGATAGGTGATAAGTGTTTAGGAATTGTGTATCTCACAGGTCCCTCAAGATTAATAGCTCTGATACCAAGCTGTTGGATATTCAGAAACCAAAGACAAAAGATGATGAGAGAAAGCTAATTTAGGGACTGCTTAGAGACTTATTTTATTGAGCAACAAACCATCTATTTATACAGCATAATGAAAACTGAATTGCAGAAAATCTGCTACATGATAAGCATAATAGCTAACTGCCTAAAAAATAGCATAACAAATTAACAACCAAGTGCCTAAAAATTAGCATGAAGAAATAATCATAATCCTAAAGAATAGCAACAAATAAAACTGATTCAGCTTCATGAGTCATTCCAGTCAACAAAATCTCATCTTTTTGAGACCGCATAAAAATCAGGAGTATAGAGACATGTATCATCGGAATTGTGAATGCAGCAGTTTTGCCACTACCCGTTTCCGCACAACCTAAAAGATCCCTTCCACTTAGTGCAACTGGCATGGCCTGAGCTTGAATAGACGTGGTCGTAGTGTATTCATGAAATGTAATGTCTTTCATTACGCGGGAGTCCAACCACTGATTCAAAAGAACGATATTAAATCAGATGCATGTACAACTTTTTTAATTTATAAAAAAAATGTTATATTGGCTTGATTGCAATTTCATTGAAATATTTAGTTTAGCTCACCATATCAGTGAAAGATGCAATTGGTGCTGGTGCTGGTGCAGCAGAGGAATCAGCAGGGATAATAACATCAACATTAAGCCGTAATCGGACCTCTTCTATCTGTAGATAAATGACATACAAAGATGATATATATACGCAAGTTTAGAGCCTGTATTCGAAATTAGAGTTATAGAGAAAGGAAAACGGTGCTCAAGAAACATTACTACAGCTCTATATACCATGCCCCACTATGGTTGTCGACTTTTAAGCATTACACTACTGAATTTTAAAAATATGTAATTAACTAAATAAACTTTTTAAAATTTAAAATTATACATTCTGTCCAATTAATTGAACGACAGTCTACTTATTATCTACATGTCAATACAAATAAAAAAAAACATTGCTTACTTGAAAAAAAAAGGTTAAGAAAATGCTTGAAGAGATTAAAATAAATATAAAACAAAAACATTATTAACCTCAAACCTGTGTATGTTTCTTCTTCTTCATCAGCTTTCTTTCTTCTCCCGCAAATCATCCAACATGTAATATCATCCAAAGAAGACCTTACTCATTTGGATTTCTTTTTTTCTTCTTCCAAACTCAAGATTATCCAAAGAAGGCCCAAATTGTAACTTAAATAAAAAGCTCTCATCTTCTTCTTCTTTTTCTTAAAATAACAAATAAACATCTACAAGCAAAACACAATATTTAACGTAAAAAACCCTTAAAGGAAAAAACTAAAGGTCGAACTTCGAATCTCCGCTATATCATTAATAATAGGCTTATAATAATCTTTCCAAATTTGACACCTTAAAATTTGAAGTTACACAATAAATTGAAAGAGTACAAATTTACCTTTAATTATATTGAAAAACCTAATTAACTTCACTACCCAAAATACCCCAAGCAATAAAGTCTTCAAGCTTTCAATTGCAAATAAGCATCTACAATAAGCAAGACACAATATTTAACGTGAAAAACCCTTAAAGGAAAAAACTACAGGTCGAACTTCAAATCTCTACTATATTATTAATAATAGGCTTACAATAATCTTTCCAAGTTTGACACCTTAAAACTTGAAGTTACACAATAAATTGAAAGAGTACAAATTTACCTTTAATTATATTGAAAAACCTAATTAATTTCACCACCCAAAACATCCCAAGCAATAAAGTCTTCAATCCTTTCAGCAACTTCTCGTTACCGAGTTTCTCTCAAGATAATAAGACTCTGTCATAACCTTATTTATAGTACTTTTCTTAATCCATTCCTATTATGAATTGAAAACAACTTATTATCCTAATCAAATTATGGATCATATTTACTTGTCTTGATCACCAACCAAACTAACAAGTAAATCATTTTTCAACTTAGATTCATTTTATGGGTGAGGACCCACACCCAACATTTATGATAGGTGTTCAACGGTAAGATATGGATCTGCTATTAAGTTTTTAGTAGAAACCACAATTTCACCGGAGATGAATATCAAACATGATGCTATACAAATGGGGGTCCAAAATTTTTTTTAGGGTTTTCAATTTTGACAAAAACATCGCAATCTGTAGCAATTTAGAAGTTGAATTAGATACAGCCAAAGCACAGTTAGTTTGTAAAATCAAAGAGATGAATAACCCAACAAAAGTCCCAAATTTTTTAGGCAAATTTAGGTTCAATCGCTCTCAATTTCGGTATGAATTCAAAACCCTAACCTCTACTTAGCCGCTGCAACTGATGTCTTATATGCAGATGCAATCACCCATTAAACCCCTAATTTTTTGCAGATAATTGATCTCAATCTCTGTAAGTTTTATAAACCCTAATTCTTCATCTATTTTGCAAATATAAGTTAGGATATAAAAATGATGGCTTCTTTCCGCCCGATCCACGTCTGATGCAACTAATATGCCACATCAGTATTTACGTGGCTTTAGTTTTTTTTTTCTTAATCCACGTATGAATATCTCAACTTACATTTAACGTTCGTCCAACTAATTTAACGGAATGACTTTATTAATAATTTAAAAAAAAATTAATTGATTAATTATATATTTTTAAAATTTAATGGTATAATACTTAAAAGTCAACAATTATAATGAAGTAACACCCCGTTTTGGTTAAAATATTTTATTTGTGGAGGTGGACGATATATATATATATATATTCTACCGTCCAATGGAAGATCTAAGGGTCAGGTCTGGGCCTGACCGCTACTCCTTCTAGCGGCCAGCCAAATTCTTTATGCTGACCGCTACTCCCTCTAGCGGCCAATCAAAACGTAGTCGTTTTGACTGGCCGCAAGAGGGAGTAGCGGCCAACATGAAAGTTCGTAGAAATATTTGGCCTTCTGCTCAGGACAAAAGTCTAAAATACCCTCACCTTAGTTAGATTTAAATAGTTTTAATGTATAAAATATTTAGAGTTTAAATTTTAAAAAATCAAATTATCACAATAATTCACAATGTTAAATTATATTACATAAGAAATTATATTACAAATATTTTATACAAATAAATTCATTGAAACTAGTTAATGTATTTATTTGTATAAATTGTCAAATATATCAATGTATTTATTTGTATAAAATATTTAGAGTTTAAATTTTAAATAATCAAATTATCACAATAATTCACAATGTTAAATTATATTACATAAGAAATTATATTACAAATATTTTATACAAATAAATACATTGATATATTTGACAATTTATACAAATAAATACATTAACTAATTTCAATGTATTTATTTGTATAAAATATTTGTAATATAATTTCTTATGTAATATAATTTAACATTATGAATTATTGTGATAATTTGATTTTTTAAAATTTAAACTCTAAATATTTTATACATTAAAACTATTTAAATCTAACTAAGGTGAGGGTATTTTAGACTTTTGTACTGAGCAGAAAGCCAAAATATTTCTACGAACTTTCATGTTGGCCGCTACTCCCTCTAGCGGCCAGTCAAAACGACTACGTTTTTGATTGGCCGCTAGAGGGAGTAACGGCCAGCATAAAGAATTTGGCTGGCCGCTAGAGGGAGTAGCGGCCAGCCCAAACCTGACCCTTAGATCTTCCATTGAACGGCAGAAGGTGAGCTAGCTGGAATAGTGTCCATAGTTAACGCGAGCTGTGGATCAATCCCCATATATATATATATATATATATATATATATATATATATATATATATATGTCAGAACTGAAGATGTCCCTCCCCGCTTGGTCCCATGTTTTTTGTGGAATAATGTTACAAGTATATATATATTGACACTGGTTTGGGTGGTTGATGCGGCAGAATGGGTGCCTCATGCGCAATAGTGACGGAGGTTAGTAACCTCTCTAAAGTGAAGATATGTATGTGGTCTCTAGCTAAAGCTTTAGCTTTTGTTGTTATTGTTGTTAATGTTGTTGTTGAATGTTGGGGGATGGGGTGTGTGTGTGTGTGTGTGTATATATATATATATATATATATATATATATATATGTATATATATATATATATATATGTATGTATGGACCGGTGAAATGGAGTGGAGGGGTAGGTACGTGGTAGGTAGGTATTATATAATATATACTACTACTACTATCCCATTTGGTACGTATTTATATCAATATATGATCACTCACTTCACCCATTCATTTAATATACTTATTGATGTGTTAAAATTGTGTACCCAAGTGTACAAGGTCTAGTATAAATTTGATAAATATAAGTTGAATTATAGAGATCTGATTAATTATTAAAATTTTAATTTATATTTTAAATAAATTAAAAATAAAAATAATAAAATAATCAATTAACTAAATAATACAAATTAAAAATTAATAGTGAAAATTAGTAATGAAAAAAACTACTTAAAAATCTGAATCCACTAAATATTGACATAATAAACAATTCTTTATTTTTTCGAATTAGTTCCTAAATTTGTTTTCCCTACCCTTCGAAAATAACGATTCATATAATTAATATGGACATAAGTTATGAACAATTCACAAATTAACTTTAACTTATCAAAATCTCGTAATTATTATAAAAATCACATGAACTTTATACGAAGGTGAATATGAAGGCGAAAACAATTAAGTATTAATATCGAGACAGAAATAAAATATTACTCCCTCCGTCTCAGGATAAAAGCCCTTCATTAACTTTTATGATCAAATTGACCATTTTTTAAATTAATATATCTTATTATTTTTTTATATATATGTAAAAAGCCTATAAACATTATAAACTACATACAATTTAGTACTAATCTCAATGTTTGCTTTTTTGAATATATATATATATATATATATATATATTTAATTGTTAATTTTACAAATGGTCAATTTGACCACAAAAGTCAATGGAAAACTTTTATCTTGAGACGGAGGGAGTAATATACAACATATTGTTTCCTCTTCATCCAATGTATCAAAATTTAGTTAACCATACAATTAATAATTAACAAATAAAATTTCCTATTAATCGTATAAAATTAATTAATAATAACTAAACAGAATGTAATACCCAACTAAAAGTTAAAAAAGAAAATTAATTTCCAATACTAAAGGGAGGAAGCTGATTAATTAAGGATGGAGAAAAATAATATAAAACAAAAACTACCACTATACATAAAGCTGCAAAATAAAAAATCTTGATCCAAAAGAATTCATGTACTAAAAAACTAAAACCAAAATCTTAAAGTTGTAGCCGAAACAAAGAGCCCTCAGGAAGGATTAAAAAATTTAAGGGTGTAAACGAGTCGAACCGAAGCGAAAAGAGAGCTACTCAAATTCGACTCAAAACGTTAAATTCATACTCGAATTCGAATTGTATTTGAAAATTTTTACTCAGATTTGACTCGACTCGACTCGAATATTTATTACTCGAATTCGATCCGACTCAGATCGAATTATATTCAAACTACTCGCGAGCTTCAAATTCAAGCTCGAATTCGAGTCTCCACATAATAACTAGTTTTATAATAAATATAATTATAAATTGAATTTGTTATTTTACTTAGAAATGAGAAAGTATATTTACTATTACACTTTACAAATATAAAATCACAATTAAAATTAAAAACGAAACAAAATAATAATAATTAATTATTCTAATTTGAGTTAACTTTGTATATATTATAAGAGAATGTATCGAGTATCTAATCGAATCTGTATCAATCGAGTATGTATCGAATCACAATCGAGAATTCGAGTAGTTCGAATCTTAAACGAGTCGAGTATAACCTTGCTCAGATTCTACTCTTATTTTTATTCGAACTATTTTTTATGCTCAAATTGAGATCATATTATTAACGAATCAGAGTCTCGCTCGTATTTTTTAGAGTCGAGTCTGAATCGAGCCCGAACTGTTTGACTCGTTTACAGCTTTAAAAAAACTTAATTCAACATAAGTCTCCTCCTTTCTCCATCGGGTGTAAGGAAAAAGAAAATAAAAAATATCACCCCTTATCTCTAAAACAAAAAAAAAATCACTCTTTATCTTTAAAACAAGAGACTTATTTATAAAAATAAATAAATTATAACTTAATCTATGATATATTGAATTTGATTTTTTTTTTCTTTTTTATTTTTTTATTTTCAAATCGTAATCTTTTAGAGTCCATTTTAATTTTCTAAAAATTAAAACAATTATTCTTTACTTGATCAAAAAATAAATAAAATATTATCTCCTAAAAAATAAAATAAAATATATTAATTAAATAAAATATACATATAAAATAATAAAAATAAAAATATTAAAATGTATAATATATATATATAAATAATTTATAATATATGAATCATTATAAGACATATATCATTAATAACGTTCAAATATAAAAATTAACAATTGAGATTAAAATTTTAAATTTGTCATCCGCTGATATATACGCTGCTGGTAGCTTATATAGTATAATTAAAGAAAATGGCAAAAAATGATATATACACTGCTAGTGCCTAGTAGAGTAGTACGAAGCTTTTGGTCTCACCAACCCGCTTACATGCTCACCGCTCAGCTACCCCTGCGATCCATCCTCATTTTCTCTCTCATCATCGCATCGCATCCCCCTCCTCCCTCCGGACCCTCCCACCTACCTATCTAACGCCACTTCCCTCCATTTTCACCTCTATAAAATCCGCAAACTCATCACAAATTCACACACCAATCCGATTAATAATCTGTCTGAAAAACTAACAAAGCAATTAAGATGGATCTTCTCCTCCTAGAGAAGGTGCTCGTGGCTCTCTTCTTCGCCGTCATCGTAGCCATCACCATCTCCAAGTTGCGCGGCAAGCGGTTCAAGCTCCCTCCTGGCCCCATACCCGTACCCGTATTCGGAAACTGGCTCCAAGTCGGAGATGACTTGAACCACCGCAATCTCACCGACTACGCCAAGAAGTTCGGAGACGTATTCTTGCTCCGGATGGGGCAGCGCAACCTGGTGGTGGTCTCCTCGCCCGACCACGCCAAAGAAGTCCTCCACACGCAGGGCGTCGAGTTCGGGTCACGCACCCGCAACGTCGTCTTCGACATCTTCACCGGAAAGGGCCAGGACATGGTCTTCACCGTCTACGGCGAACACTGGCGGAAGATGCGCCGGATCATGACCGTTCCCTTCTTCACCAACAAAGTGGTGCAGCAGTACCGGCATGGCTGGGAGGACGAGGTGGCCCACGTGGTCGCCGACGTCAAGGCCAACCCGGAATCATCCACGACCGGGATTGTGTTGAGGAGGCGGTTGCAGCTGATGATGTACAACAACATGTACAGAATTATGTTCGATAGGAGGTTCGAGAGCGAGGAGGATCCCCTCTTCTTGAAGCTTAAGGCGTTGAACGGGGAGAGGAGTAGGCTGGCTCAGAGCTTTGAATACAATTATGGGGATTTCATTCCAATTTTGAGGCCTTTCTTGAGGGGGTATTTGAAGATCTGCAAGGAAGTCAAGGAGAAAAGGTTGCAGCTTTTCGAGGATTATTTTGTTGATGAAAGAAAGTTACCCCATAAATTTCAATTTCCAAGCTCCTTGATTAATTTCTGTGTCTTTTCCATTTTATTTTTGGTAGGGACTAGTTACTAGAATTTTTTATGACTGGATCGGACCCATTTATTATCCTCTATCTAGTACTCCATTTTCCTATTGGTAATTGTTAGTGGTAGTTATAAGTGTTTATATTTCATTTTCTAGCGGAGTTTATTTCTTTCCTTAGGGAGAGTTTATTTCCTCCTTATGAAAGGTTTGTTTTTGAGTTTTTTTTTATTGAGTTTTGATTGGTCCTTAATTATGAAATTATATTGTATTGCCTAAAAATGAAATTATATTGTATTCTATAAAAAGTGGGGCTTTCAGAAAAATAAAAATAAAAAATCATTTTCTAGACATTTTTATTTCCTCCACAATTAAGGAATTAGTCAATCTGTTGATCAGATGAGGAGAAACATAATTGGTAGAAATGTAGTACTAATTCTTTTACAATACTAGTATACAGTACAAGCAGAAAGAAAGATTCAAACAATAGCTAAATGACAAAATGTCCATAGTATCTTTGTAAAAAAAATTTGTTCACCAAAAGTTGTACTCTTTTTATATATAGGTATAAAATGGACTAAGATCCTCTCCATTTCAAATAAAATGTAGATTATCCATTCTTTGTACAATCCCCATCATGATCTCTCTCTTCCATCATCATGATGTCACATTCCAACACATTTTAAATGTGAACCATGAAATAGAGACTCTCCATTTCATTGAAATGGAGAGGATCCTAATTCGTATAAAATGACTCAATCTCTTCAAAGTTCATCATAGTTTCATTGGCATGTCATCACCACTAAATCAACAATCGAATATTTATGGATAAATATGGACAAAATTAAGTTTTTGATATTTGCAAATGAATTTTTTTTTTTGGGTGGGAACTGAGGGAGTATAATCTCTTTTTACTCACCACTTGTTTTTCTTTGTTTTTTTGGGTGTTCCCTCTAACTTTTTGTAATTTCCCACCTCTTGTAGGAGTTCACTATGTGTATAGGACAATTCCACCAATTCTCCTTTAACAACTTCTTTTTCTATTTTTGGTAGTTGATTAAAACAACTTCTTTTTCTATTTTTGGTAGTTGATTAAAATTGCAGCATGAACCTCACTACTCTCTTTTGACTAGTGTAGTAATTTGAGATAAAGGAATGCTATATTACGAATAACTTGAAATATAAATAAAGGAAATTTGCAAAATTATTACATCATGTTTATTTGCTTTTGCAGTGTGCTCCATGATGCATCAATTTATGCATTGTAATTCGTTCTCTCTCTAATTTTGCAAATATGTCACCTATTTAAGGATATTTTTGTCCCCAAACGTGTTCAAAAGTTGCATTTCTTATTGGATGCAAGCATCTGAGTTTATTATGTGACAAAAACACCTTAAATTTGGCCATGTGGGCTGATTTTCCCAACTTTAATGGGGGGTGAACTGGGAAGTGACAAAATTGCAAAAATTAAGGAGAAAGTGAAAGTCAAATTAGAACATCATGGAGCACATGGTTAAGATGGTAAACAATGATTATAGGCTTGTTGTTTATGGAAGTAATTTGAGTGTGTTTGTTTTAAATTTTTGTACAATCTCTCTTTTTTACCAACATAAAAATATGAAATCATAATTTATAATTTAATTATGTATCTTCTTGAAACTACAGGAAGCTTGAAAGCACAAAGAGAATGGACAACAATAGCTTGAAATGTGCCATGGATCACATTTTAGAAGCTCAGCAAAAGGGAGAGATCAACGAGGACAATGTTCTTTACATTGTTGAGAACATCAATGTCGCGGGTATGTTTGCTTGTTATTTCCTGCTTTTCTGATGTTATTGTGTGGTGGCCAAAAGAAAAAAAATGCCAAAAAAGAAAAAAGATTACACTAGTTTGGTAATCACCTTTCAAAGGGAACAATTTACAATATCGCCCAATTTAGGTAGACTCACTAACACACATGCATCTAATTTAACAATACCCTTTGCCGGTGTGTTTGAGCACCTATTCTTATTGCCTCATTTCATGTCAAGATTTGGATATGGATAAATTAAGAGTGTAAAGTGCTGTGGGTTAGAAACTACCATAAATGTGCTATTAACTCTGTATATGAATCTATATTTAGTGAAAATAAATACTACAAACTAACAAATCTCACTCACTAAAGTGGCAGCTTATGAGAAGTATTTAGGAGAACACATATTTCATATTTTGATTTCTCTTATTCCTATTTCGTTCACATCCAAATAAATGACCTAGTACATTATATAAGTGAGATGTTTGTAAAACAATTTATAGAAAATTCATGCATAACTTTTAACGTATAAGTTGGAAGGTTGTGACTAGCATATGCTGAGGGTTGAGTGGGCTGTTTTAATTTACTTTGTGTCGGCGAGGAATTGTCCTAAATTATTCTAAAGAAGAATTGTGTTAGGTAGCATGGTTTCTTATTTTATTCTGAGAGAGTAATTTATGCTACTTGGTTAGAATTTGCCCTTTTAATTATCTTCTCGCTTTTCCATGTATAAACTTTTATTATAAAAAACCCTCATTAATATACTAAGCTCGGAGTATTTCTTTGTTCTTTTTACCTCCTAGAGAAAGAGTCATCCTTTGTAAAAAATGATAAAAAATCTTATGGTAGTTGCATAATTTCAATATCGGTTGATGATACCAAATTCGGTTGATGATACCAAATTTGACCCTTAAATTGGATTATTTCTAGGGTGGAGTGACGAGGGCTCTAGGTAAGTTTCATCAATTCAAAGCACCTTTCTATTGTTAGAGTGGGTCCAGGGTCCAGGGTCCAGGACATGGGTTCTATCTAAAATTAATATTTTTATGTTGCCACGGAATAAGAAAAGCTCGACAATAACTAATTGAATTGGCTGATAAAACAGAAGTCTAATTGTGAGTTGTGACACAGGTAAATCATTCTTACTATTGACTTTACCTCTTTATAGTTCTATGATTAATATTCTTTCACGCTTTCTAGTCAACTTAAGGCATCTTTTTTGTAGGCATATTTTCTGGGTTCAATGTTTTATTGGATTAATAATCAATAAATATCCCTGTCATGAAACAGCAATTGAAACAACACTATGGTCAATCGAATGGGGCATTGCAGAATTGGTTAACCACCCTGAAATCCAGCAGAAGCTCAGGCATGAGATAGACACTGTGCTTGGACCTGGAGTTCAAGTCACCGAGCCAGACACCTACAAACTACCGTATCTTCAGGCTGTAATCAAAGAGACTCTCCGTCTCCGAATGGCGATTCCCCTTTTGGTCCCTCACATGAACCTTCACGATGCAAAGCTGGGGAGTTATGACATCCCTGCTGAGAGCAAAATCTTGGTGAATGCGTGGTGGCTTGCCAATAATCCCGCTCACTGGAAAAACCCAGAAGAGTTCAGGCCTGAGAGGTTCATGGAAGAAGAGTCCAAGGTTGAGGCTAACGGAAATGACTTCAGGTACCTCCCGTTTGGGGTTGGGAGGAGAAGCTGCCCGGGAATTATTCTTGCATTGCCCATTCTTGGTATAGCTCTTGGACGTTTGGTGCAGAATTTTGAGCTGTTGCCTCCTCCAGGACAGTCCAAGATTGATACTGCAGAAAAAGGCGGGCAGTTCAGTTTGCATATCTTGAAGCATTCTACTATTGTTGCCAAGCCAAGATCAGTTTGATAATAAGTTTTTGGATTGTAAAATCGTGCCGGAGAACAATTTGTTAACATAAATGAATGTGTTGTAAATTTATGAATTTCCAGGAATGATTTTTCAATTTAAAGTTCTCTCTCACTCGATTTGGAAATTGGAATTATTCATGAACATGTGGATAATACCTTTTGTATATATTTTCTAAAAAATCCTGCTATATTATTAAGAGAGAATAAATCTGAAGGGGGAGGATTGGCAAAAGCTGAAACAAGATAATGGGCCTCCTTATTATGTTTTATTTATGGTCTTTGCTATATAGCAGGATTTTGCATTTTTTACACGGAATATAGTTGCATATATAGCTAAGAATTAAATACAGACTAAAATAAACCAAGTGCATGCATGCATGGCATGCTACCGCACATGCTGCCAGTCTCTTTCTTGCATTATTATTTTCTTCTTCTCATGTCCACGCAAACAAATTATTACAACATCAATATAGTATGAGTTTTTATATAAAAAATAATTGTGCCAAACTCACATGGGCGCACCACCCCCCACAGCACCACCGTGTCATTTTGCTAACACGAGATTAATTAGGAAAAAAAGAATTAATTCATTAATCGATCAATGTCATATATAGTATGCACACCTTTCATTAATTTCAAAATTAGTCATATATTTTATTAAATGACGATTCTTAAGAATTATATTAATGGTGATATAATAGGTCTTAATCAACTAATTAATTAAATTAAGAATTAATAAAATAATAACATATTAAGAATTTCATCACTTTAATTATACGTAAACAAAGTTTAGGATCAATTTTTGATTCATACATCAAAGACTAGCTAGGCACCCGGTAGATTTTATGTTTTATGTTTTACCATAAAAAATGCCTTTTTGAACTGGGATAAGTACTCAAAACTGGTACTTTGCTAAAATCAGAAACCATGAACCGAGAGAAAATGAGAAATTTTATTTCTGAAGTATACAAAGCGTACTTAGACAATCAATATATACCTATACGTACATACAATTCTAACTCAGTATTCTTGTATCTAAAAACTATATGTACACGTGTTATATATATATATATATATATATATATATATATATATATATATATATATATATATAACAGAATTATTGAGGTGTTGAGTAATTAGCTAGCTAGCAGTACTGACTAACTGTACGTTATGTATCAAAACTGCAGTAGAGCTATATACTATATATTGCGTGCTCAGCTCGTGGGTTAAAATAGTGAACTCATTGAGGAGCTAGCCACTTTTGCTGCTCATGATCATCAATAAAAACAAATTAAATGTTTTCAAAGCTAATGCTTGTTTAATTAATGTAAATTAAGTTTGATAATGTTACATCTGGCCTTCATATGTGGGAGGAGAAGCAAATTAAATGATTCAGTATTATTAATACAAGCTTAACAAAGTACGAGTAAGTTTAGAATTGACTTATTAGGTAAGTTTCAATTTATTTATTTATTTTTTTGGTCATGAGTCAATTCAACATTCAAAGTTTGCTGACTTGGTAGTCTAAAAGTCGTCGTCGTCGTCATCATCATCATCATCATCATCATCATCTTTGCTCAATTCTTAGTGACAAATGATACATTGTATCTTTAACAGTAAATGTGTATTAAAATCTTGTGAAAAACTTAACTTTTGAGCTCTTGAGTTTGTGATCACCAAAATTTATGACCAAAAAGACGTGAAATTAAAATATAAAAAAAATAAAAAAAAACTTTTAAGTTATCGAGTCATTAAACTTGGACTGTTTAGTTGATTCGAGACCAACTAAAATGACTGAGTACTTACCTTGTTATATTTTGGTATAGATAGATAGATCGATAAATAGATTTTGGGTTGTCCATTTGAATAATCTATAAAAATACGTTAAATTTTAAATAAATTATATTATTATATAAAGTATAACTTGTTTTTATAAACTACTCATTTTAAATAGTCTGAAATTAGATCTAATTTGAACAATGAGCACACGGTTCCTTTATCCCTTTTACCTTTCACGAGAAATTGACTAAACTAAGAAAAAAAAAATAAGATTCAATCGATGAATCTTGAAAGGAGACATGCCCCACCGTAAACAAAGGAAACTAGACGGTTCGATCAAAATAAATTCTTTTCGCAATACTCATCCCATTTCATAAAAACAATCTCATTTATAAAATTAAAAATATTAAAGTGATATTTTTATTTTGTGTTATACGTACCCTATTGACACGGTCCAAGTTGGAGTCCAAGTAGGAAAAGGAAGGAAATCCAAGTTCAAAAAGGGTTGATATTGTTTTGAACTTAACTTTGGGTTTATTTGGATATTTTCGTAATTTCATTATTTCTTGCATAATTAGGTTTCTCAGCTTATTGTTTAGTATTTAAAGGATATTTTCATTTGTTTAAGGTTAACTCTCTTATTATCCAACTTTTATAAACTTCGTGACTATTTCTAGTCAATTTATCCTACTTTGTGAATTCCTGTGATTGCAAAGTACATAGATTCAATTCCTGTGATTGTTTCTATTCTCTTTACCGTCTTCCGTTGTGTCAGTTGGCATCAGAGCAAGGATTCTAGCCTGTGCATTGATGGCTGCTGAACGTGTGCAAGACAACCCACCTCCTTGTAACGACGAGGGGATGGCGGTCATCTGGACTGCGTTGCAGAATCTACAGGCCACAACTGGGACCCTAATTGGTAGAATCAATAGGCTGGACGTTGTTACTGGAGATCTATCAGTAGTAGTCAACGAGCTAAACGCAAGGATGGGAGCTGTTAGGGTCGACATGCGTCAAGATGATGATCGTAGTACTGGCGGAGATCACAAACTACGTATCAACCGTCGGGGGCATGGACAGGAACGTAGGAGAGAGGATTTTGATGATGATGAGGAGGAGGATTTTGGTGCATATGAGGAACCTGATAATAGTGCTATGGTGCGTGGTAACCAGTTCTGGGCTAGAGACAATCTGAGGGGCCAAAATCAGGATTTTCGAATTAAAGTGGATCTTCCCACTTTTGATGGGACTCTTGATATTGAGTCGTTTTTGGACCGGCTATATGAAGTAGAGAGGTTCTTTAATTTTGCTTCAACCCAGAGGAAAAACAAGTGAAATTGGTGGCGTAGCTAAAGGGAGCTGTTGGTATCTGGTGGGAGAACGTGCAGTCCACTCGTAGAAGGCAAGGGAAAACACTGGTGACATCATGGAGTCGGATGAAAAGGATGCTGAGAGAACGATTCTTGCCATTGGATTATGAACATGTCATATTTCAAAATTACAGAAGTGTCGTCAGGGCAATAAATCCGTCCATAAGTACACAACAGAGTTTCAGAGGTTAACGGAACGTACCGGATTACAGGAGTCAGAAGTTTTGAAAGCTTCTAGGTATTTTGAAGGCCTGAAACGTGAGGTTAGAGAGAAAATCGGAGTACAGACCGTACTTAGTGTTGAAGACGCTAGGAATTTGGCCTTGAAGGCTGAAATTATTTTGCAGGAGAGACCTCGTCCCGAACCTGTTCGCAGAAATTATTCAGAAGGAGGACAAAATTCTGGGGATAAGACTCGTGGGTGGAACAATCGACAGAACCCTATTTTCTAAACTCCGCAGAATTACCAAGGACGGCAGTTTCAACGTGGTGATCGGGCTATGACTGAAAAGGCCCAAGAAAAACAGCCGATGGTGCAGGAGAAAGCACCTAACCCCTATGCCAAAAATTATGGGGATAAGTGTAATAAGTGCGGCGGGTCAGGACATACATCAGCGGATTGTCGGAGGCGTACTGTGAACATCGTAAACCATGATGAGGAGAATGAAGATAATGAGGAGTATGAAAACATTTGTGAAGCTGAAGGTGAAGATAACGAGTATGAGGCAGAAGAACAAGTGTATGTACTAAGGAAATTATTTTTGTCTCCAAAACCGGCAGAAGAAAACCAACACCACAAATTGTTCCAGACTAGATGTGCCATTTTTGGTAAGACTTTTGATTTGATTATTGATAGTGGTAGCCAAGAAAATATTATTGGTAGAGAGGTCGTTGAGAAGCTACACTTACCTGTGGAGAAACATCCTAGTCCTTACTCGATCGGTTGGATTAAATCTGTCAGCGAAGTTAAAGTAACTGAACGCTGTAAGGTCCCATTTTCAATTGGCAAGTATGTAGATACTGTTTATTGTGATATCATAGATATGAATGCTTGTCATATTTTATTTGGGCGGCCATGACAGTACAACACTAATGCACAGCATTCAGGAAGAGAAAATATTTACCGAATTGAGAAAGATGATGTACGGTATACTTTGTTGCCGCTGAAAAAAATACCCAACCCAAAGCTTCTAAAGTGGAGGGGAAGGCATTCCTGACAATAGCACACACCCGCAAGGAATTTTTAGCAGATTTGAAGGAGACGGGAAACTTATTTTGTATGGTTGTGAAAGACGTGATGAAGGGGAAGTCGAAAAAATCTGTCGTACCTAATGCAGTTAAGCCTTTGTTGGCTGAATTCAGTGATCTTATGCCAGATGAACTGCCGGATGAACTTCCTCCAATGAGAGACATACAACACCATATAGATTTAATTCCTGGAGCTAGTTTGCTAAATTTGCCTTATTACAGGATGAGCCCGAAGGAGAATGAGATACTGCGAGAAAAGGTGGAAGAGTTACTGAAGAAGGGGCATATACAGGAGATCATGAGTCCATGTGCAGTTCCTGCTTTATTGGTACCTAAGGCTGACGGTAGTTGGCGTATGTGTGTGGACAGCAGGGCGATCAACAAAATTATAGTGGGGTACAAGTTTCCAATTCCGAGGTTGGATGACATGCTCGATCAGTTGCATAGTTCATTGGTTTTCTCCAAAATTGATTTACGCATTGGGTACCATCAAATCCGTATACGGCCAGGTGATGAGTGGAAAACAACTTTCAAGACTAGGGATGGGTTGTTTGAATGGTTGGTTATGCCGTTCGGTTTAAGCAATGCACCCAGCACCTTCATGCGTGTTATGAATCAGGTATTGAGACCATTTATTGGACGATTTGTTGTTGTTTACTTTGATGATATTCTGATTACAGTAAATCCGAAGAGGAACATCTTTTGCATTTGCGTGAGGTACTAACAGTCTTGCAGCAGAATAAATTATTTGTGAACCTTAAGAAGTGCAGCTTTATGACAAATAAGTTGCTCTTTTTGGGTTTCATAGTTAGCTCCAATGGGATACAGGTGGATGAAGAGAAAGTGAGGGCAATTCGAGATTGGCCTGTCCCAAAGACAGTTAGTGAAGTCCGTAGTTTCCACGGGCTAGCAACTTTTTATAGGCGGTTCATCAGGAATTTCAGTAGCATTACAGCGCCTATTACAGAGTGTTTGAAGAAAGGGAAGTTTAATTGGGATGATGTAGCAAATAATAGTTTCGCAATGATAAAGGAGAAATTAAGTACTGCCCCTGTACTTGCGTTACCGAACTTTGATAAGCTGTTTGAAGTACATTGTGATGCTAGTGGAGTGGGTATTGGTGCTGTTTTATCCCAAGAAAAGAGGCTTATAGCATTTTTCAGTGAGAAATTGTGTACGACTCGGCAAAAATGGTCAACTTATGACAAAGAATTTTTTGCAGTTGTTCGACCTCTGAAACATTGGGAGCACTACCTGATCGGGAAAGAATTTGTGTTGTATTCCGACCATGAAGTTTTAAAGTATCTGGGAAGTCAGAAACGGATTACCTCAGACATGCATGCTCGGTGGTGTACTTTCCTTCAAAAGTTTCCTTTCCGTTTGGTGTATAAGTCGGGGGTGCAAAATAAGGTGGCAGATGCTTTGAGTCGTCGTGTATCGTTACTCGTTACTCTTAGTCATGAAATAATTGGCTTTGAGTACTTGAAGGAGTTGTACGAGCATGATCCTGATTTTTCTGAAATTTGGCAACAGTGTGTATTTGGAGTACCTGTGTCGGGGTTCTACTTGCAGGATGGGTTTTGATGCGAGAGAATCAATTATGTATTCCAGTTTCATCTTTACGGGAGAAGGTAATTCGTGACTTGCATGGCGGTGGTCTTGTTGGACACTTGGGACGCGATAAGACCTTATCTGCTGTACAAAAACGATATTATTGGCCTAAGTTGCGGCGTGATGTGGAGAAATTGGTGGGACAATGTTATGTGTGTCAGACGGGTAAAGGGCAATCTTCCAATGTGGGTCTTTATACACCTTTACCGGTTCCTGAAAATATTTGGGAAGATTTATCGATGGATTTTGTGGTTGGTTTACCGAGAACTCAAAGGGGTGCTGATTCTATCTTTGTGATTGTTGACCGATTTTCTAAGATGGCACATTTTATACCTTGTAAGAAAACTTCAGATGCTCCTGCGGTAGCAAAGTTATTCTTTAGGGAGATTGTCAGGTTGCATGGTGTGCCCAAGTCCATCACTTCAGATCGCGATACTAAGTTTTTGAGTTATTTTTGGAAGACTTTATGGAAGCGGTTCGATTCTTCTTTGAATTTTAGTAGTACAACCCATCCTCAAACTGACGGACAAATTGAATCGTTGAACCATACTTTGGAAAATTTGATTCGCTGTATATGTGGAGAGAAGCCTCGAAATTGGGATTTGGCTTTAGCACAGGCAGAATTTGCTTATAACAGTGTCGCACATAGCATTACAGGGAAGTCTCCATTTTCTATTGTTTATACTAACTGTCCCCGTCATACTCTTGATTTGGTCAGTTTACCTAAGGGTCCTGGCATGAACGTAACTGCTGCCAATATGGCGGATGAAATTCAAGTTACGCATGCGGCGGTGAAACAAAAGATTGAGCAGGCCAATGCGCGTTAAAAGACGCTTGCTGATAAACATCGTCGGAAGCTGACTTTTGAAAAAGGGGATCAGGTGATGGTGTTCTTACGCAAGGAGCGGTTTCCTGTTGGTACATACGACAAGCTGCAACAAAAGAAATATGGTCCTTATACTATTCTGCTGAAGATTAATGATAATGCTTATGTGGTCGACTTGCCTGCCAGTATGGGAATTTCGCGGACGTTTAATGTGGCTGATCTTTATCCTTTCCATGCTACTGATGGTCCGTTGTACGAAGACCCCATTGTGGTGCCGAGTCACAACTCAGAGACGAGTTTTTTTCAAGTGGAGGGGAATGTCACGGTCCAAGTTGGAGTCCAAGTAGGAAAAGGAAGGAAATCCAAGTTCAAGAAGGGTTGATATTGTTTTGAACTTAACTTTGGGTTTATTTGTATATTTTCGTAATTTCATTATTTCTTGCATAATTAGGTTTCTCAGCTTATTGTTTAGTATTTAAAGGATGTTTTCACTTGTTTAGGGTTAACTCTCTTATTATCTAACTTTTATAAACTTCGTGACTATTTCTAGTCAATTTATCCTACTCTGTGAATTCTTGTGATTGCAAAGTACATAGATTCAATTCCTGTGATTGTTTCTATTCTCTTTACCGTCTTCCGTTGTGTCACCTACCATTAATGAGTTGTCACTTTATTAAGAGAATTGATAATTTCACAAGAGAAATTGATAATTTCACGAGACTCTCCTCACATGATTAGTAAACGGGACTCATATTAATCATGTGAGTAAAACCTTGTGGAAATATTAATTTTTCTCGTGAAAATAACAATTCTAGTGACATGATAATTAGAAAAATTATAATGACACAATGTGTGTTGACATTGTGTCATTTTTTTCCCTCTCTTTTTACAAATAAAACTTTTTTCATAAAACCAAACGAGTAACATTTTAATACATCATACAAAACTTTATTTTAAATCTATGTAACTGAAAAAGATTAATGAAAAAGGCGTGGACTAATACAGATTGTGAATTGTTATTTACATAAAAATATTTTAACATTTCTACAAGACTATTACTTATATGCATGAACTTGAGTCTCATTTATTATTTATGTAAAATTTTTTTTATAAAAATATCAAATTTATTTATAAAAATATCAGTTCCTTATAAATTTTATATTGCATGTTTGATAGAGTAATAGTATAAAAAGGGTTAATTCGTCATGAGAACACATTAACCCTTTAATATAAGTCAAAAGGTATAACGCACTTTAATATGATGATAAATAGCCAGTGCTGTTATATCTGTACGTAGTTGATTCAAAATCAACAAGTCTCGCCAAATTACCTAAATTTATTTCTTGTACTATAATTCTCACCTGTTTGAGAAAGCACACTCGTAAGTATATAATTCATTCCCTCGCTCGTCATTACCAAGGCTATATATACTCCCTCCTTTCTCAAAACATGACTAAAGGAACAATTTTTTAATTTTTAAAACGATGACTAAATATATATAAAATAAAAAGTACATATGTCATTTAGTGGGATCCATTAATATTAAAAAAAATACTTATCACTTTTTATAATTGTGTAGGGGTCACTAAAGATAAATTTTAATTTTTTTTTATTCTTTTTTTTCTATCTTACATATTTTTTTAATTTATGTAAAAAATATAATTGCGGATTTCTTTTGAGAACGGAGTGGGTACTAATTTACTTGGATGGTTAATTGTAAAACTTCGAAGTAGCTAGCTAGTAGCTAAGGTTGGTGGAAGTCTTTAACTAGACAATATGCATGACAAATCCTAAATTCTGCTCTGTTCAAAGAATATATATAAAACTTTTGCCCAACTATATATATATATATATATATATATATATAATTAAGATAATGATATATTTTGCAATTTTATATATTTACTTTTTAGTTGCGAGTTATGTGGATAATTATAATTGGTAATATGTTAACGATGTATTTGATATACAGTGGAACCTCTATAAATTAATACTCGATAAATTAATAATCTCTCTAAAATAATATTTTTTTCCCAGTCCCGACTTGGGCTAATAGGATAAATTAATAATTTCGATAAAATAATAAAATAATAATTTTTAAAAAGACCATTATATAAATATATGGTCCCATCAAAATCATAAATTAATAATTCTTTTAAATTACAAATATATCTAGGGTAATCTTGTAAAATATGATTCTATTCTCGTTTGTTTTGTCTTAAAATTCAAATCTAATTGAATTTCATCCTTAATTTTTCTCATTTCGTCCAAAAGTTCAGGTATTGCATTTTCGAATTGTAATAAAAACTTGTGAAGAATTGTTGACGCTATGAGTGCTTCCTTTCGCGTTATTGACTCCAAAAGGTAGTGTATCATACTAAGCTTCATCATCAATAGGATTTTCAGTGATAGAAGACACAATGAACTTATACTATATACAAATTAATTAAACTTAATGTGATTATTTTTTTTTGAAATAAAATATGAATGTAATTTGAAAAGTGGATACAATGAATATTATTTAATTATTAAAAATAATTAATATCACTTACAATGAATTCTATTATTACATTAATTTAATAAGTATGATACATTGCATCAAAAAAAAGTATGATATAAACATCAATAAAATGCAATAATTTTAATGTAATTAAATTTGTGTTCACCGAATAGAAAAACACTCTTTAAATTAATAAACTATTAATTTATCGATTAAATAATGACTCTCTAAATTAATAAAATTTTTCAGTCCCAACAGTATTAATTTATAGAGGTTCTACTGTAGTTGGCCAATTTTATTAATCCTATCCAATTTTATGTATTGATATACGTTGTAATCATAATTCGGCAGAAAATTCTCACAATATATATAGCAAGACTCGTATAATTATTACTCCCTATGTCCTCAAAAGAATGAACAAATTAAAATATAAATTTCACACATATTAAGAAAAATAAAAGTAGAAAAAAGAGAGTAAATAAAGTTTCAATATTTTCCTTAGCGGTTCTACAGGATTCATAAAGTGATGAGTAATTTTATTTTATTTTTATACTAATGAACCCTACTAAATGATATAATTACCCTTCAGTTTATATACTTTATCTTATTTTTTTGGGATAAAAATAATTGTAAATTTTATCATACTGTAGAGAAGGGAGAGAATACTATATATTACTCACTTTAATTAAACGCTGACATATAGGTTAGCATCACTAACGTACATTTAATCAAATTGTTCTATTCTTACTTAGTCTTTAATTCATAAGTTTTTTGTTTTTCTTTGAATATGCAAAAATAAACTTACATTACCTCTACGTTTACGCGTATATATTATATTGTCTTCTTATATAAGTTGTCTTGGAAAAAATACAGTCAGTTTAATTAATTTTTGAAGTATAATTTATTTTGATTCTCATTGAATTTTGATTTGTGAAATTTTGCACCCCTTTTTATGAATCAACGGAGTTTCAAACTTGCAATGGTTAGTGGTTACCATGCCAACCAAATGTAAAGGAAACAGTATAATTTTTATAACTTGTCTTGCATAAATTTTGAGAGAAATAATAATCGAGTGAGCTGTCCTATTAAATAAATGATAAACTCAGAAGTCAAACACCGTTGAGGAATCAATATTCAACAAAACAATAATAAAAACTTTTTAATTAATTCCAGTTAGATGCATGCCAAATACTCATGTAACGACGACCATCGTTAAAACAAACAATAATAAAATAATAATAAAAAAAATAGTAGTAAATTTTGCAGATTTGAAATTCTTATCAAGTGTTATCAATTACTGGTTCCGTAGTCAATTCAAAATTAAAGAAATGTTCATTATGTTTTAGAGAAGAAGTTATGATTCCTATTATATATATATATATATATATATATTTTCTTCATAAATATCTAAATTTGTTGTAGTCAGCAAAAAATAAAATAAAATAAAATGGTAGTTGTAAAATATAGGAGGGTTTATAGAAATTTTTTAGAAATGGATGTGATTTAATGGGAGGGAGAGAGGGAGAAAAACAATTTGTAAATGAATATGGGTAAGTAGTGATAAATTTGGATTATATATATATATATGGGTGATGCGAGAATCTAGAACCTGTCTTCGTAGGATGTCCGAAAGAAAAAGAAGAGGGGTGGGGGGTGGTAAATAGAGAGTATTTAATATGTAAGTGGGGGAATTAGAGTAGAGACGACCTTGGGCTTGGCCTAAAGTGGTAGAGGAGGCTGGCTTAATAATTGCATTGAATTGAATTGAATTGAATTAGTAGTAGTAGTAGCAGTAGTAGTGTCGTCGTGCATGCATTTTGTGCATCGATTCTCATCTTTACTTTCTCTTCCCTTCTCCTTGTTGTATCCTCCTCCTCTTCCTCCTCTACTTGCATGCATACACGCTTTCTCCCTCTCTCCCCCTCTAAATATTTATTAATTATTTATTTTATTTTTCTTTAAAACTCTTCTTCCTCCTCCGCCCCCATCCACCAAGAACAACAACGGACCTCCGCCGTTACAATCCCAACCCTCCACCGACTTTCATCCTCACTAATTTCAACTTCAATTAATTAATTCATTCATTCATCCGCCCACTTCTTCTCTTAATCACCTAGATCCATCAGCTCTTCTCCCTTGCTCTCTACTCTCAAATGTGAATGCCAATTTCCAGATTTCATTTCATCGATTCCGTACCAGGTCAGCTCTATTCTGTTGTATTTTTTTTATGTTTGTCTATGCTCTCCTATTTCTCACCTTTTCGTCTCAAAATCCTCTTCTTAATTCTTTCTTCCTTTTTTTTTTAATTTAAATTTAAATTTTGGGATTGATTTGATCTTTATATATGTTGCCTCAGATTTTTATTTTGTTTCTAGGGTTTTGATTTGGATTTTGTTGCATGGGGCTAAAGATTTAATTTTTAGGATTGATTTGGGTCAATGGCCTCCAAGATTTGCATGAACGAAGCTTGCCGGGCGACGACGTCCGCTGAATGGAAGAATGGTTGGGTCTTGAAATCAGGTGGACTTGCCACTCTCTGTCACAACTGCGGGTAATTTTCCAATTTTAGCCTCCTCTCCTTCTCAAATTTCACGTATCACCTGTGTCCGGCTTCATTCCGGGTTTCCAGGGCAATTTCGGATGCAATCCCTAATATATCTCATGTTACTTCCTTTTTCGTTATGCGATTTTTTAGGGATTTTTCTTCCTTCCTATATTTCTGATATTTCCTGTGTTGTGCCACATGTTCATGGGTTTAGACATTTGAGACTCTTCTATTTTGGGTTTTTCTCCTCCTTTTAATGTGGGTTTCTGACAAATATGAATATAAATCAAGGATCATGGCAGAATAATGACAGGGGAGCTACTGCCATATGGATAATAGTGGACTATAATAAGCATGCTGTAATACATATAATTGTCCTCAAAGTACACTATATATGGCTAATCTTTGTTTCCCTGTATTCTCTATTGTGCTTTATTCATTTTCTATACTCTGTCAACATTTCAAACTTTACTGATATATGTGTCCGCGTTCTCAGCAGCTTACTGAAATTGGTTAATAATGTGACCCCCGGGATGCTTGTCATATTAACACAAACTCATCCTAGCACCCTCTGCCTTACTTTTAGCCCTCAAGTAGCAATCCTACACATGTGTCAATTTCATTTATTACTTTTTCCTTTTTTAAGAATTTGTTTTTGTTCAGACTGCGGCCTGCATGGGTTCCAGTGACGGGTTTACATGATTCATGGAAGTTATGTTTCATACTTTCTATCATCCATTGTTTACAAAATTTTTGAATTATATACTTGTGCTTCTAATCTGTATTTTCTAGAAATTGCAACCAGCATCCTTTCATAGTTTTGGTTTGAACCATAGTTCAGTTTGAAATTTTTGGGATTGCATTTAAGGCACTAAAATACTTAAATACATCATTCTCATAGTTATGCTTTGAACCTTAGTTCAGTTGAAAACTTTGGGATTGCATGCAAGGCACTAAAATACATCATTTTTGCTTAGTATTGTTTTGCGCTAAAAAAAATACAGCTTATATCATCAATGCATGTAATTTATGTTTCTTTATGTTGATTTTATTTTGTATGGGCCTTGCTTGACGTGTCCTGATGCGGAATCTAGATCGGCTTATGAGAATTCAGTTTTTTGCGAAACTTTCCACCTGGACGAATCTGGCTGGAGGGATTGCAAATTTTGTGGGAAGGTAATGTGATAAATCCTGATTTCCCATAGTTTGTCCAATCATATTTTCTGATATGCTCTATTGAGCTTAGTTCAATTTGGTATGGCAGCATATTCACTGTGGATGCATCGCTTCAAAATGTTTGCATGACTACTTGGATTTGGGAGGTGTAGGATGTCTACGCTGCATAATATGTTCAGAATCTCAGTTGATAAGAAAAATTCAGGTAATTGGTTATTCAGTAGCCCAAATCTCAAAACACAAGCTAAACTTATTGAAATAAAGGATGTGTGCATTTTTTCCTCTTTCTTTTTCTTTTTCTTTCCATCGGTCGACTGTTAGATTTATAATCGACATATTTATGAAATTAGCATCAAAATTAATTCTTAATATCAAGCACTATAAGTAGATTTTATACGTGTGACTTTAGGAGTCCGTTGTAATACTTCATAATCTTGACTTCTAGTCATGTGCATGGTACAAGCATGTGAAATCCATGCAAAAAAGGATGGATAAATAGTTACGTTTGACCTCAACATCTTGAGAATTCAATGTATGTTCATGTTTTTTTTTGTAGATCTTTTCTATATTAACATGGCAGTAGATGATATATAGTGCTTCTTTCCACTCTTGTACAAACCTGATAATGGAGGTTGATAAAACGGTAGTCAAACAGGGGTGGAGGCAGACAAATTTCTATTGGGGCCCAAAGTAGTGTCACTAGTTAACTAACAAGATTAAAGCTTTACATATTACTCTATTAGTAATGTTTGGCCAATCAATGTTGCATAGAATCTCATCGAGCTAACCCCTAGGAGCTGCTCAAGTGGTTGTGGTTGTGGTTGTGACAAATTAAGTGCCTCCAGTAGATACATGTGAAGGGTTCATAACTCCAAGAAGCACTTTGGTGTTAGAAAGTTTACCAAGTGCAAACACGAAGGGTTGTAGTTTTGGGTGCCTCCGGAAAAATTTAAAAAATAATAAATTGTGGTGTAGAATGTAATCTCCATATAAATGTATATTATTAGAGTTATATTTTTTTTTTCTTTGTTCTTTATACAAATTTTTACAAAAACAAGAACTGCTTTAAACCTGAACACATCAATTTATGCTTAAACTTAGTAAAGTAAGCTTAATGATGAGAGGAAAGAGTTAGTAGGGTGAACTCTGTGATGTATGGAAAACTACTGCAACCTATGTCTTTGAAACTATACATGCACGCAAAAAAGGTATTGTACCCATTCTGTTAGATCTTCCATTCGTGTATCATTATCCATTTTTCATTTAGGAAGCAGCAAGTGTTTTACAAAATTTCTCATCTTGTATTTACTGGTAATCAAGAAATTTTGATAATCTTTTGTTAGACTTATGGTGTCACAATCTTTCTAAAACTTGTTCATTCAGATCCCAAGTGATGATATTTTTAGCGGACTTGGCACATTAGCAGCAATCTGCGACCCACAACCCTCTGTTATTGAAAATCGTATGGATGGCAATGTTGGTGGTAAGGAAAAGATCATGCAGTTGACCAAAACCATGGAGGAAAATCAGACCAACGGGCCCAACGTCTTCCTTCAATCTCAAAAAGGTGGCCCAAGTTCATCAATTGTGCAAACCAAGCGAGAAGAAAACATGCTTCCTGCAGGGGAAGTTGGCACTGGCTTTTCGCATCTTTCCCAACAGTCTAGCCAATCGTCTATACTTTCCAAACCAGATGGTAATAGACCATCACTAGGGCTTAAAGATATGTATGAGACCCTAGCTCCGCCATCCTTGAATTTCTCCTTCAGCGCTCCTTTAAGTACTCCAAATTCTGTACTACCTTTACCCGGGGGGGTTGTTGAAGGAAGAGAGAAGAACAAAATTCCTCCTTTTCAACAAGGTCAAAGGACACGTCATATTCTGCCCAAGCCCTCTAAATCTGGCGTTAGTGTAAGCTCACAGGGAAATAAAGGGGTTGTCACCCAGACGCGGGTTGCAAGGCCTCCTGTGGAAGGGCGAGGCCGAAGTCAGTTACTTCCCCGATATTGGCCAAGAATTACAGACCAAGAACTGCAGAAAATATGTGGAGAGTATCCTTATTTATGTGTTTATATTTAGTCATTAAAAGTTGGTTATTGTTGACTTGTCGCTATGCGTCCTGCATGTTACTATTGTTCTCTGTTTACCTATTGAGTCAAATGAAGTCTTTACCTTAATTTTGTTATCTTCAAGTTTGAATTCCACAATCGTGCCATTATTCGAGAAGGTTCTTAGTGCCAGTGATGCTGGTCGCATTGGTCGATTGGTCCTGCCAAAAGCATGTGCTGAAGTAAGTCTTTACTTTCTTCTTCTTCATTTCTGACTCCCTGGCTGTGTCCTTGCTAAAGGTCAACACTTTGCAGGCATATTTTCCTCCTATTAATCAATCTGAAGGTGTGCCAATAAGGATGAAAGATATAAAGGGAAATGAGTGGCCATTTCAGTTCAGATTTTGGCCCAATAATAACAGTCGGATGTATGTTTTAGAGGGTGTAACCCCTTGTATACAGAATATGCAACTACAAGCTGGGGATACCGGTACCCTTCTTTCCCATTTTCCTTCACGATGATTGATTCTTTATGTCACTTAGTATTCAAAATCCTTTACTCTTATAAGCTGGAAGTTCTGTTCTTTGGATCACAATTTAGGATATTTATACTACCGGATAGTTTCAGATCTCTTATTCATGATTCATATTTGCTTGGAATCTTTTGATCTACTCCTGTTTAAATGGTTCTCATTGGTCACATCGAGATTTCTATATTGATTATAGGTGTATGACACTGGTTGTCTATACTTGGCTCTGAGGTACTATGTTCAACATGTTTGTGTTTCCAATACTATTTATGGAATTTTGTACATGTTTCGTATGTGAGACATTTTACTAATGACTTGCTAACCATCTCTTATCTGTTCTGTTGTATTATGAATGTGGTCAATAGCATCCTATGATTTGCTTAATATTATTGATATTCATGTAATCTATATGCATATCTGATTGTAGTAATACATCTTGATGTGTACTTAAGACACCCGTGCCCCAATCTTCCTTATAATTTCCATTTTCCTCCTTTAGTAGTTCTTTGAAAGTTGATAAGACGTAATTGTCCCAATCTTTCAGATAATTTTCCATTGTTCGCCTTTTTCTAGTTTAATGAAAGTTTGACCAACTCTCCGTGATTTCAATGTATGTTTAATATTTTTTTCCCCATCTCTCAGTGACCTTTAGTCGGATAGATCCTGAAGGCAAGCTTGTCATGGGCTGTCGGAAGGCATCAAACTCAGTCGACATACAGGTCAAGCTTCATCAGCGTCTTTCTTTTCTCCATTTATTGACACTCGTTCCTTTTGATGTTTTAGCAAATGACGTATGGCTTATATGCAAATATACAGGACACCAAAACATCTACCCTTCCTAATGGTGTCCCGTCTGGAGATTCTACAGCTTCTGGTGTTAACGAGGACCTACCTACAGTAAGTGGTTATTCTGGAATTTCCATTCACTGAGAGGAGTCTTGGACTTTCACCTTAATTCTTCTGTCTGAACGTTTAATTTCCACTGAGTAGGATACTTTTAGTTGGAGGAAAAATGAAGAGCATGGTGGCAAGATGAATGGGGATTCAATGCATCAACAGATGGTGATTCCAGAGAAAAAGAAGTCTCGAAACATTGGGTCCAAAAGCAAGAGGCTGCTCATGCATAGTGAAGATGCTATTGAGTTGCGAATCACATGGGAAGAAGCACAGGAGTTGCTCCGACCACCCCCTAGTGCAAAGCCAACCATTGTCATGGTTGACAACCATGAGTTTGAAGAATATGATGTAAGTATCGATCCAATTGTAACAGTTCTTGTCATTATCAGTGTCAAAGCATGAAATACATTGTTGGCCTCATTTTCTATCAAATTAAGTATTTAGAGCAATTTGGTAACTTAGGTTGATATTGTAACTCCGTTTTCCCAATGTATTGGGTTCAAGACCTTCCACTAACATTCTGTTCCCCATTATGTTCTTAGTACATCAAAACTATATTTGGTTTGTGCCTTTGAAACATGGAAACTTCTCCTAGGTCACCAATCACGTTTTGGAGATGTGTTGAAACCGTCCCCAAGACTTGAAATATGATCTTCTAGTTTTTTTTCTCCTTAAAAACATTAGTACTTGGAAACTCTGATGAGACGATTCATGATGGGGACATAACTTGTAATATATGAATGATATGTTTTATGACTTAGTTGGCATAACTTATAGTTGGATTGTTAATTTTGAAGAGTTACGAACTATATAAGTGGGGATGAGTTGTTGTATTCTATTCACATTAATAATTATCAATGGAAGTATATAATTTTTTTTTAATCAAACTGATATATATATATATATATAATATTACATATATATATATATAATATTACATATATATATATATGTAAATTATATTAAATATTTAACCTTTCTCCAACATTTCATATCTACATTTTTGGAAAACTACGCATCCATGTTTCCGAATATTTTCATACTCTGTTTTTTCATTTCCATGTTGTTTGGGGAGTTATGTGCATTATGTTGCACTTCGGTTTGTCTCTTTACCCGCAAACATAAAGTGTTAATTGTTAGAGTATATATCTTATTCCACATTGAATACCTCGAGAAAATATGTCTAGTATATAATGGCTTGTGTCAACTCTTCTCATTGCCAATTGATTTTGAGTTAGAGAGCTTGATGTCTTTATATACTAGACTTTGGGCCCATTTTATAAATCTAACATGGTATCAGAGAGGGCTATCCTTGAACTAATTAAACATTCTTCTTAGCCTTCATTCTTTCCCAGTTACAGTCCATTTCTTAAGGGTCAAAGTTACCCATTTCTTAACTTGTACCACTTATCAATGGGCCAATAGTTGCCTGTGGTTTACTAGATTTCTTCTGGGATTGTCTTGTGACTAGCTTCTTCTGGGCTTGCTTATCTTGTGTGGGTCTTCATATTTATCAGGTCCACGTGCAACCCATCGGGTTACACGTGAGGGGGAGTGTTAGAGTATATATCTTGTCCCACATTGAATACCTTGAGAAAATATGTCTAGTATATAATGATTTGGGCCAACTCTTCTCATTGCCAATTGGTTTTGAGTTAGAGAGCTTGATGTCTTTATATACTGACTTTGGACCCATTTTATAAATCTAACATTAATTTGTTTGGCTCATTCTCTAACTGCTTAAGCGCTTTCAGAGAAAATTCCCTTCTTGTATGTATTTATTCCGTATTTACATTCTTAGGAGTGCGCTTTAACTTCTGTGGAGTTTTCAAATTTGAACCCTCCCTGTTTTTCTCATAATCTATGGGATTAACTGTTAGAATGTAAATAGCTTGATTATAGTACATATTAATGTCATTGTCATGGGCAAACCTGCCCACATGGACAGGCTTTCTCCAAGATTATATCTTGGCCATCACACATACTTGGAGGCCAAGAACATTTGTCCTATAAATAAAGGACATTCACTCTCTTTGTAAAACCACCTAACATACACAGCAATTTTCTCTCCATTCTCTCTTTCTTTGTTACCTCTCATTCAACAATTTTCTGTTTTTTCTCTCAACCCTAACATGGGTTTAAACATTAATGTTTTTCACTTTTATGATTAAATATCTAACCTTTCTCCAGCATTTCATATCTATATTTTTGGAAAATTGACATATCCATGTTTCTGAATATTTTCGTACTCAGTTTCTTTTCTTCTTTTTTTTTTTGTTTCCATGCTATTTGGGAATTATGTGCAGTATGTTTCACTTAGGTTTGTCTCTTCACCTGCAACCATAAAGTGTTAATTTGTTTGGCCCGTTCTCTAACTGCTTAAGCGCTTTCAGAAAAAATTCCCTTCTTGTTTGTATTTATCCTGAATTTATGTTCTTAGGAGTGCCGCTTTAACTTTTGTGGAGTTTTCAAATTTAAACCCACCCTATTTTTCTCGTAATCTATGTGATTAATGTTTTTCACTTTGTTTAGGAACCACCAGTTTTTGGAAAGAGGACTATATTCACAACTCGAGAATCTGGGTAAGTTTTTTATTTTATGAGTTTTCATATACTGAGAAAACTTCAGGCACAATGGAGGAACATTCCGGGTTCAGTGTTGTTTTAATACGCAAGTCATCTTTTAGTTTGGACTGGAAAGTTGGAGCTATTGCCTATTAGATTATCACTTTTGATACTTGGAACTTAGAGAGGCATCGTGATGCTTGAACCTTTATTTTTGGGATAACTAAGCTTTGGTAAAAAGTGTGAAGTTTAGCTTATGGTCATGCTTTTCTTATTCTTACTATATTGTTTCATCCTTTTTCTGACCTCACAACAAGTCGTAATTACATGAGATTTCAGCTTCATTGTTCCTGTTAAGTATTCTTCTACTGCTGAATATATAAAGCATTATTACCCAGGGAGCAGGAACAGTGGGCTCAATGTGATAGTTGCTCCAAATGGCGAAGGTTGACCGTAGATATTCTTGTCCCTGCAAAGTGGGTATGCTCAGACAATATTTGGGATTCAAACAGGTTTGTAATTATATTGTTTGTTGGCGTGTGGAAAATATTTGTAGGTATTCTGTATTCTTTCCCATCAACGAGTTGTAGAAATTGCCTTAATTAGGTTGAGAAATATTGTGATATTATCACGACTTTGACTCTTTGTATTTGTGTATTTTCCAGATGTTCATGTTCTGATCCTGATGAGATAGATCCAAAGAAGCTGGAAAGTTATTTCAGAGGTAGCAAAGGTATGAAACATGCCTCAGTGTTTTCCTCGACTTATATCTATGATACCTTTCTCAGTTTCTCTTCTCCACCTTTAGGTCATGGGATTTTATTTCTAGCACAAGCCATCGTTTTTGGAAAATTGATAGCGAATTAGGCTTGCACTTCTGAGAATGTGTGAGGGATGCCAGGGGCAGTTCACTAACAGATCTTTAACTCACTTCTTTTTTGACTGTATTGGTGATCCTTATGTTATATGGTTGGGGTTTTGAGCCTTTAAAATGTCTGCGGAAGTCTTATCTAATAGTGTGCAAGGATCTCAGAAGATATATGATAAAAATAGAACAAGAAATTAACAAGTGTGAAAGTGAAGAACATGACATATATATACATATATACACACTTTTTTTTATTCGCCTTTTACCCTTACAATTTTAATTATATTACTATTTTTTCTTTTTTCTTTTAATTTTTTTATCTTTCTATTTAGTCCTCCAAATTTTATTAAATTTCAATTTTACCCCACATAATTTACACACTCAATGCGTGTGCCGTCAGGTGCTAGTATATATAATGTAGTTTAGCCAAACTTGGCTACATCCACGGACAAATTTCACTAGATTTAAATAACTTATGGTACAAGTCAATGGCTATTCCTTTGTGTTTGTCGCCCAAATCCAGTTTCAAATCACTATGTATACCCTCTTTCAAGCCTTTCTGAACATCCTTAGTCTCTCTCTCCCTCTCATATTCCTGTGTTCTCTACATCTTGTCCAATAACATTCTTAGAGACCCAACAACCCTATTTATAGAACCTAATATGGGATATCCAAAAATCATATTAAAATAGGAAAATAAAAATCTTAATGAATTTCGAAACTTAAATCCTTTTTGGAAAAGGATTCAAGTTATATCATACCAAAAAACAACTACTATACAACTAGCACTCCACGAGTGGGTTAGTTGAGTGACTAGACTGAGACTCTCTAAGATATCAATCACTAAACTAAACAAATTAGCAAAAATCATAAGAGAAGAAAAGAAAACAGAAGGTTGGGAAGTACTACGCCCTGGTCACCAGGTTTTACCACTCTATGGCCAAATCATATTCAAAAGAAGAGTTTGATCCTGGCTCAGAAGGAACGCTAGCTATATGCTTAGCACATGCAAGTCGAACGTCCGAAGAGGCTTCAAGTTATATCATAACAAATCTCCCCTAAAAGTGACATGAAATCCTTGTAGTTGCTTAGCTTTTATTCATTTTTCACGAACAATAGTGATACGGTGATCAAACATGGGTCCTAGAATTAGTTACTAAACGATATGTTTGAATGGTGTTGGTTATAAGTTATTTGGGTCCATCTATACATAATAACACCAAGTTAGCAGTAAAATAAAATAAATAATAAACCAAGTTAGCAGTAATAAAATAAAATAAATAAATGGTGAAACATCAACCATTCATATCCACACATTATTTAGTATCCAGTTTCGGTACCATGTTTTACTTTTAGTAACCATAACACTTTGTTTCACAAATGTCTACTTATTCTACTCACAAGTTTAACTATTGGCCTTTCTTTTATCCAACTACACATGAATAAATCAATCTGCTGTGCAGTTCCGTAGTCACTTGATTCATGACAACAATGACATATGCAGCTGTATCCTGCTGACTCCATTATCAATGCAGTAGTTCTTCAATCAAGTCTCTGTCTCAACAGTCTTTTCACCATTGTCTCAACTTGATGACTTTACCTTCTCACCACAATCCATCTTCAAGTTCATATTATCTTATGGATAAGCTAATCAAATCCGTTTAAATTCATACATTTTGACGACGTATTCATAGATAGACGATATAACCTTTCACTCACTTCTCCTCCCATGTGGATTGTGCAACTTTGTTTGATATTTTGAATTCCCCTTATAACTAGCATATGTAGTCTCCTCTGGGGTCTTGCTCTTGCAACAATATTAAATTCATTTGCAACTTACAATTTTACTCTCACCTTTCTATGGCTATTTCTCCTGCCTCGACGGGTCCCAACCTGACTTAGAAGAAAAAATGAGAACCTAGGATAGAGTCGGGTATGGTATTTAAGAAAATCAACCGAACCCACCCTAATTAGATGTAATAATACCCAACATATATTTGATTTTATCTTCTTGTTCTTTCTTTTAATTAAAATATTAGTAATTTTTCTTGTTTAAGTCGGGCCATCTTTGAAATGTTCCTATGATGCTATTCCCTTTTAACATTATATGATGCTTTTCCCTTAAAACATGGTAACTTATTTTTCCCCTTTTCATTCTTTCAATTCATTTTATTATTTTTTACAATGAAAATTTTTGATTCAGTGGTCGGTGAGGGTTGTAGGAGGAGGTGCTGGTCAAGTTTTGGGTTTGATCTTAGCAGGGGAGGGCTGCAGGACTAGTCACCCAGTAGCATAATTTCCCTGTTGGCATTTCTAAAAGGATTCAAACTGTGGAAAAAAGCTAAACGTTTTGATCCCAACTGTTTCAAACGCCTAACATTACCCAATAGATCCATTAGACGAACATAATATTTCAGTCATTTTCCCTCTAGTGTTGCGAGTAGACCTATTAAACAACGTTATTGTTTCAATCTAAAAGAAGGATGCTGGGAATGCTTTTTCCTTAAAACTCATCAAAATTCAAAGTTGACATCAATTTTGAATTTGTAAATTCTTCCTTAATGATTGGAGACATACTACTGCATAATTGGTTTATATTCAGTGTATCTGAAACATATTTTATGTCCACACCCATGCAGTGCTGAGTCCAATGCAGCATCTCACACAGTATAAAGTGTTCGCAAGCATAATTGGTATGGAAAAATTCCATATGTTTGAAATTTGAACTCTCCATGATGAATGTTTATTTGTTAGTGCGTGGTTTTTGCAATGATAAGAAAGATGAATTCGTTATATCTTAGACGCGTATGTCTTGTTATTGTGAATTTTACAAATAAAATAAAAAAAAATAAATATGATCTTTATTTTCATATTAATTGACAAGAAAATATTGCAAGTTTTCGAATCTCTTGGCCATGTGTCAGAATAGACCATTAGCATGCTGCTCATCCTCTGGTTACAAAAATTACATGTTCTTCTTTCAAAGAAGGGGTCATTTTGTTTGCACAATTTCCCTTCTATTTCCTGATGACGTCAAATTACTGTGGTATTTTTTTCTTAAGTTATCTATTGCTTTCCCAGATTTTAAAAAGCGAAGATTCACGGAAAACAGGATTGCCGAAGAATGCGAGGCTTCTGGGCTGGATGCCTTGGCAACTGCTGCAGTTTTAGGAGACAATGTGGAAGACTCAGGTGAGCCTTCTGTAGGAGTCACTACCAGGCATCCTCGCCACCGTCCTGGTTGCACTTGCATTGTGTGCATTCAGCCCCCAAGCGGAAAGGGCAAGCACAAACCCACGTGTATATGCAACGTGTGCATGACTGTGAAGCGTCGCTTTAAAACCCTTATGTTGCGAAAGAAGAAACGACAAGAACGTGAGGCAGAAATTAAGCGAGAAAAGGGTCAGATTCCTTTGAAGGATGAATCAGAACTGGAGGGGGCATCTGAGAATGCTTTGCTACAGGCGGAAAATGAAAGAGGCAAAAATGAAATCCTAATGGAGGTGGCTGGGTCCAGCAAAGGACATTTAGACTTGAATTGCGATCCCAACCGTGAAGAAGAGATGCTGCTAGCAGAGGCAACAGGAATGAGCATGTCGACCCGTGTCCATGCTACCCGTCGTCCAATGGAGGAGATGTATACAAGACCGAATGGAGACCCGAACTGTCTGCTCTATAAAACTGTTGGTGGGAGCGAGGGACCCCCTCCTGATGAAGGTTTCCTTGCATCATCTATAGATATAGACGTGGAGCAGGATAAAGAAGATGGCAATGAAGAATAATCATTAATTTAAAATCTTTTAATCCTTGTTTTTGACCATTTCTCTCTCTTATAAATTGTGATTGGTCTTTTGTCGGAAGTGTTGAGTTCCTTGATAGCTGATGTTATAGTACTACAAAATCTTGGTGGTCTAATAGTGAACAAGAATAATACTCACAAACTAGTTTTCTTCTTCTTCTCCAGCTAAAACTCTTACTTAACGTATACCATATACCATTTTGGCAGAGACATTCTATGATGTCTAAAAAAATGGCTTGCTCACCTTGTTGGCCTTTAACGAACTTTTATGTACAAGTTCCACTTTAAATTATCTTATCATTTTTTTTTGAAAGTAAATTTGATACATTTTTAAAATAAAAAATTGGGATGATTTCATTAAATAGTTCTATTATGGTAGTAATTATGCAATATATTATTACAATTAAATTTCTAGATATATATATATATATATATATATATATACACACACACACACACACACAGAGTCCGGTTCTCCAGCGAATCGTTGGGAGCGAACCAAAAACGAACCGGCTATAGTGACGGTTTTGTTCGTTGTTATAGCATAGAAAACCGACGGACCGGATATAGTGACGGACAAAACTGTCGCTATAACATTGACCATCGATTTTTTATGCTATAGCGACGGACAAAACCGTCGCTATAGCCGGTTCGTTTTTGGTTCGTTGGAGAAAATTATATATATGGTGTAAAATACTAGTTTTATATTTAAGTCATCTATCATATAATTTATTCTGTGTATATAAATTGTTTGAGAAATTGTTACATAGCTAGTATTGCCCTTTTCCCTAGCTAACTCATGTGAACAACAGAACCAATTAATCAGAGGACACAATGATGGATGTATCATCACATCGACATGAAGGTAGGGTATATATAGATGATCATGTATCATATATGATATGATATTCATCCGGCCACTGATATTTGATATTTGTGAATCGTAATATCATCCTTTTCTTCCATGACATGTCTTGGGGAGTCATTCCGCTAGGCAACTGATCCCAATCGAAACATAGCATTGCATCAGATTTGCAAGGTTGTATTCCAAAGTAGTGGATGCCATTGTCAAGGCGGGGCAGATCCTCCTACCCTCACCCAACGGAAGCAGCTCAAAATGCTGACCTTTATTTATAATCAACCAGCCTGTCCTGGAAGCACCCTGAGTAGAAGAGGCTAGGAGCTAGGGGATCCTTCCAGAGGTCTCTGCCAATGGCCCACGCGTTGTCTAGGATCCTGGTGTTGGGGTGGACGTTATAACCCTCGTGCAGTGTTGCGTGGATTCCTGGGGTATGAATAGGGTAGCCGGAGGTGCAGTGTTTCGGAAGATGTATAAAATGGGGTTGAAAGGGGTACACTGATGTCGAGCCAAACGACTTCAATTGTATATGATAAATGGGAATTGACCAGCTTACAAAAAAACCTATTAAAGGCGTGGGGGTTTGGGGAGTTTAGTTATCCGGCAGTAGTAACGAGAACAGATGCCAGTCTTATATCTGCCCTAATTGAGAGATGGCGGCCGAAGACTTATTTCATATGAAATGTGGTGAAATAACAGTAACATTGGAGGATGTGCATTTTATTTTTCGCTTGCCAGTATTTTGTAAGCCCTTAACTTGTCCTCCATTTGATGCCCCATTAAGTTATTTTAGGGAAATGTTTGGGGATAAATTGGTTGGGGAATGGGATAATGTCAAAAAAGACGTGACATTTCCCTAGTTTGGTTGCATACAAATTTTTCTAAGTGCCCAGACAATGTAAGTATGAATGTGGTTGGTATCTATACAAAGGCATATCTCCATTGGCTATGCAGGGCGGTTTTATTTCCCACAAGGTCAAAAAATACTGTACACCCTAGGTATATATATTTTATTCATGATTCAAATAAGATTGTCACATATACATGAGATGCCACATGTTTGACATATTTATATTAGGGTCTGTACACAACATCTAGGAGAGGGAGTAATTATGTCAATGGTTGTGTAAGCACACGAGTGTTTTTTGGTTGGAAGACCTAACCCTAGGCCAAATTCTTTATCTTGGGTCTCTAGAGCAACGACATGGGCATACTCCGCCAAACATCAATATGGTGATAGGCAGAACGATCCCAATCACCCTCTATCTTTCTACCGGAGTGAATTTGATAGGCAACCTAAGTGGGAGGTAGTATGGCGACCATACCAGTGATGAGATGATGATTGAAGGTCCTATAACTATGAGGCTAGAATGACAAGATCCGCTTGGGTCCCATTGTTTCATTTTGATATTATCGAGTATCAAATACCCGACCAAGTAATGAGGTAATATGGGTATGTACAAGAAATTCCGTCCCCGGCTGAGAGACATGATGCTTTGAGACAACCCATGGAACAATCATTTACATTGAGCAGTGGGAGCTATATATGGTAGAATTCAAGGGTCAAGTCTAGCATGTTGCAAACATTATCCCCATGGATACGTACTTCAAGTGGTACAACACAATTACCTGACAACACCTGCACCGCCCTCGACGCGAAGGAGATCCCAACACTACCTACGAGCCTCGTTCTGTATATAATCAACATTGTATGGTTATCATGATAAACAAGTTAAATTTTTACAAATTATTCAATTGATATAATTTATTGTTTGTTAATTTGATATAATCTATTGTATTCTTTGATATTAATGTATTTTGTTTGCGTCTTCTTATTTTTATGTTATTTTTTGCATAGATTGAGGCGCACAATCCTTCATGGACAAAATTTTCAAGTTCAAGCAAGACTTTCCTCCCGAATACAATCACATGAAAGAGGGTTGAGATCAACTCTATGAATTGTATGATGCGGATGTCAAGGGTGGGGGGAGTATATGAGGGGTGAGAAGACAGAGATGCCCACCTCTTTGGTTGCCCTCGACGCGTACATCCCTAGCACCCAGGCTATTGCTGATATGTCCCAACTTACTCAGCTTACTTACGAGAGTGCATCTTCGTTTATTGGGGATGATATTCCAGTAGAAGAATATGGACCTAAAGGGTCTATACTAAAAAGACTCCGTGGGCAAAAGATTGGAATGATCAACGAGAACTTCTTCTCCCCAACTCCCGCCAATCCTCTTTAATTTCCCATCGAGCACCCCCAGCAGTGGTACACGTTGACTCACGAAGCTATGAATTATTTGCGACCCAGAATTTGGATATACGAGCATGTGATGGACGCGTATATATGTCTTTTGTGGGACTGGGAAGACAAATATTAGCGCGGGGGATAAAGAGATGGGCCAAATTTGGCTTCATGCACTCCTATTTCATGCATTTGGGGAAATGTGTCTTGTCTGCTGGGGACCAAATTCGTGGAGATCAATTCTGTTAGTCATATGTTAGACCTCAAGCGGGACCGTCATTGCATGAGTGCGACTATATCATCATGCCTATATGTATCTCAAGCAACAGTCATTTCATACTGTTAACCTTTGCGGTTTCAACATGGAAGGTTTCTATCCTCGACCCGCTATATAATGGCACACCCTACATGAAGCTAACCGAAATGTATAAAGACTATGTCGATGTCGCGGTACGTGACATATTTTGTTTTTTTAACACAGTCATTTAGTTTCCTCGCTATATATGTACATACTTATGACGTTCTTGTTATTGTAGGTACAATTGATACCGTTGATATTATGAATTGGTAACATGTTCGGTGACTAACGTCGTACACCCCCAAAGGTGCATACAACAAAAAGTCGACCCATGCAGGAGAATCATTACGATTGCGACATCTTTGTTTGCAAGTATGTCGACTACCTCGTACGGGGCAATATTGACCTTAGCAATGAAAAATGGTTAGCGGATGATGTATCGGTCTTTAGGTTTTGAATAGCTTATGAATTGTTCAAATGTAAGGCTAGAGATATACCGAGGGAGCAAATCATGTAGATGTTGATTTGAATTTGAACATGTACTCTAATTACTTTTAAATCTTTTAGATATTGGATTAAACGTATGGTATGTTATTTTCAATTGATGCTAGTTTAATTTAGTATGGATTAAATGTTTGGTGTTTTAACTCATTTAGCATTGTTTTGGGTGATTTTGGTATTGAACATGTATGTTTGTTGGTTAATTTGGTATTGAAAATGTTTGCTTATTGGTGATTTTTGTATTGAACAGGTTTGGGTTGGTACCATACTAATGGGTCCTTGTATTCTGGCTGCTAGAGGGAGTAGCGGCCAGGGCTTTCCTGGCCGCTAGTCCCTCATGTGGCCAGAGTCTAGGGAGTTGGCAATCCCATACACCATCTCAAAGCACTACAAAGTCATATTTACAAACATTCTCAAACATATTTCCACAACATTTTATAATAATATTAAATTACCTTTTCCATAATCACTTCAGAAAAACACAAACATATTAAAGCTTACTTATATTACATCTCCATAGACATTCTAAGTAAACACAGACATTAGCATTTAACACTAATTGTTTACTACATCTCCATAGACATTAATTATCTTTAGGTTCAGAAAGTATTAACACTCTATAATGATTGAGCTTGTTATAGTTGGTTTCGAATCCACATATGACACATTTTCGGAACCCACTATTTTTTCAAGGACACTTTTGAATCTGGATTGTTTTTTCGGACCTTTGTTTGAGAAGCAATTGGTGGCAAATACTCTTATTTTTCCTTTTCAACCTCATCCTCTTCATCATCCTCCTCTAATCCCATCTCCTGAGCTGCATATTCGTCCGCGCAATCATTCTCATCGTCTAGTATGTCGGTAATATTCTCATCTGGGTCAAATTAATCAACAAGAGCTTTTCCTCGTGCATTTTGTTTTAGTATTGCCTTGTAACCTCAAACTGAGCAAGCAGCTTTACTAGCTAACTCTTGAAAATCACTCATCAAATGATTGTACAATATTGCTTGATTTTTTTCAAAGTCAACACTCATTGGAGAAACCATTTCTTCTTCACCATTACTCCTGTTAGCATCTCTTGTCCACCGAGGAACGATCATGTCATCAGATATTTTTGAAATACTCTTAAAGCTTAAAAATCTCAGTATGTGCTTGCAAATCTGACCAGAATATGAGAACATTTGACAAGTATATGTTATCGATCCCCTTTGACGATTATTGACAACTTGTCGATATCTCCGACTATTTTCGATTGCATCTACCCTGTACACTGCATAGACCTTTGTATCAATAATGTACAGCTCACTGACTTTGTTGATGTTGTACTTTAGAGAATCTACGAGCTCTTTTTGAAAATGTCTAATCATCTCTTTTGTAAAACATTTCGAAGCATGCACTTCCAACGATGATCCTAATACCAAACTACGTTTTCGATGTTTTGTTACGTAGTCGGCCTTTCTCTCTCTGATGAATTGTTTCTCAATAGCCTTCTGAGCCTCTCTAGCCATTGTTGGTTTATACCGGCTGGTTTTGTGTCCCCACCTCCGGACCTCCCTCTCTCCATTGTGGGATAATACCACCAGCCTTTGTGTCCCCACCTTCGGCAACCCGATCGGATGACCCGACCCGAGCTTTCGAGAGTCGGCTCTGATACTATATGTAACAACCCGGGTCAAATCCCAAGTCTGGAACAAATCTTGGGTCAAATCCTAAGTCCGAATCGAATCAAATCCATCCAAATAAAACCTTAAATTACTGGCCCAATAGTATCTTCTTGGGTCATCTTACCCCACCACAGGCTTACCCAAAATGTCATGATTGAAGGTACTATTGATAGTAACTCAATTCTTTATATACATACAAACTTTTTCTTTATCTTTCGATGTGGGACAGGGGTGTTACATATATATATATATATATATATATATATATATATTTTCCTTCTCCAGCGAACCGGTTCGTTAACGAACCGGTCTTTAGCGACGGTTCAATCTATCGTTATAGTTGTCTGTCGCTGAACCGGGTTATAGCGACTGACAGAACCGTCGTCGGTCCGTCGCTATAGCTCTGTTAAGCGACGCATATGCTATAGAGACGGACAGAACCGTCGCTAAAGGCCGGTTCGTTTTTGGTTCATTTTTTTCAGTTCGTTGGAGAAGTTTTTTGTATGTATGTATATGTGTGTATGTATATATATATATATATATATGTGTGTGTGTGTGTGTGTGGAGAGGATCAAGAGTATACCCCTTATATGACATACCAAGCATACCCCCTTTAACGACGGACCGGGCGACGGTTTGGTCCATCGCTATAGGTTCGGTCCGTCGCTATATGTTTGTTCGTCGCTAAAAGTTATAGCGACGGACCGAACCTATGGCAACGGACCAAACCGTCGCCTGGTCCGTCGCTAAAACAGGTATGCTTGGTATGTCATATAAGGGGGTATGCTCTTGATCCTCTCCCTATATATATATATATATATATATATATATACACATACATATATGGGGACTGATCCACAGCTCGCGTTAGTTATGGACACTATTCCAGCTAGCTCATCTTCTGCCGTCCAATGAAAGATCTAAGGGTCAGGTTTGGGCCTGACCGCTACTCCCTCTAGCGGCCAGCCAAATTCCTTATGCTGGCCGCTACTCCCTCTAGCGGCCAATCAAAACGTAGTCGTTTTGACTGGCCGCTAGAGAGAGTAACGGCCAAATGAAAGTTCGTAGAAATATTTGGCCTTTTGCTCAGGACAAAAGTCTAAAATATCCTCACCTTAGTTAGATTTAAATAGTTTTAATGTATAAAATATTTAGAGTTTAAATTTTAAACAATCAAATTATCACAATAATTCACAATGTTAAATTATATTACATAAGAAATTATATTACAAATATTTTATACAAATAAATACATTGAAACTAGTTAATGTATTTATTTGTATAAATTGTCAAATATATCAATATATTTATTTGTATAAAATATTTAGAGTTTAAATTTTAAATTTTAAACAATCAAATTATCACAATAATTCACAATGTTAAATTATATTACATAAGAAATTATATTACAAATATTTTATACAAATAAATACATTGATATATTTGACAATTTATACAAATAAATACATTAACTAGTTTCAATGTATTTATTTGTATAAAATATTTGTAATATAATTTCTTATGCAATATAATTTAACATTGTGAATTATTGTGATAATTTGATTTTTTAAAATTTAAACTCTAAATATTTTATACATTAAAACTATTTAAATCTAACTAAGGTGAGGGTATTTTAGACTTTTGTCCTGAGCAGAAGGCCAAATATTTCTACGAACTTTCATGTTGGCCGCTACTCCCTCTAGCGTTTTGATTGGCCGCTAGAGGGAGTAGCGGCCAACATAAAAGAATTTGGCTGGCCGCTAGAGGGAGTAGCGGCCAGGCCCAAACCTGACCCTTAGATCTTCCATTGGACGGCAGAAGATGAGCTAGCTGGAATAGTGTCCATAGCTAACGCAAGCTGTGGATCAGTCCCTTATATATATATATACATGGTCCCTATCCGTGGCAACCGGTTGTCACATACACTATTTCAGCAATCATGATCCTAGCCGTTGATTGTGATAATAAAAGGCTCAGATTAGAATCAATTTTTCTCCTGCCGCTAGAGCTTCTAGCGACAGCAACATCCCTTCTAGCGGGAACCCAGTTGCCACAAATGAAGGCCTATATATATTACGATTTGTATTACTGATCATATACTTGTTCTTGATTGATCACTTGACTTGGCAGATCATTAATTCTTTGTTATTAAGACAAAACAGAAGGTGATTAATTCCTAACTTAATTTAATTATATTCCAGTGTGCTGTGTGCATCCTAAACTAAACAAACCAAGCTTGTCATCTCATCTATAAAAATGAAATTAATCATATATACACACACATGTATACCTAAACATGAAAATGAAATTACATTCATAGTGTGACATATATAAAGTTGCTAGCTAGAGATGTACGTGATAAAATAAAGGTAATTAATATCTCAATGGACGGCCTTGTTATTCGTGAACTAGAACACACGATGACAAAGTGACAGGTTTATTAGTATTTTAGTACTGCTGCTACATTAAGTTCTCTATAGTAGTCCGTAATCTTCTTCTTAACCGTAACCACATATATATATATATATATATATATATATATATATATATATATTTTGACTCTCCAGCGAACCGCTGAGAGCGAATTAAAAACGAACCGATTATAGCGACGGTTTTGTCTGTCGCCATAGCCAGTTCGTTTTTGGTTCACTTTTTCAATTTGCTGTAGAAAATTTTCATATATGTATATATATATATAGATTCCGTTTTCCAAGTTAAGACAGATTATATACGATGATATTGACTATATATGAAGATATATATAATGCTGATTCCTGAGTGTATATTCAAATGGTCCGGCCGGACAGGCCATTTGTCCTTTTCTTCTTGCTTTCGGAAGATCGATCGATATTACCCATGTATGCATGCTTATATTCATAGTACCTGGTAAGTACTAATTAGAGCCTTATATATCAATGTTTTCCTTTGTTTTATATATATATATATATCTAATTTGTCGTCAATGTTCCATAAATACGTACCTGCTGGATATATACTATAATCTACTATGCAGATCAATTAAACAATTGGCCATTCTTTTTGGCTATTATACCGTCCTTAGGATCGAGTTCACGACTATCTATATAATTTGTATTACAAACATAAGTCTTCACCCCTCATCCTAATTAACTACTTTTCAACAGCTTAATTATTCCTCTCTCTAGTCTGATCTCCGTGTGCATGTGTATGGCCGGGATGATCAATGTATAGATAGAAAGAAGTATATAAAGTATATACAGGGGCCGGAGGAGGGGAGGTAGGTAGGTGGTAGGTGCATAAATAATGCATTTGATCAATTTAATCTGATTTAATTTGATTTCTCTCGATCGCTCCTAGCTAGCTAATTTATTGATTGAATTAATGGGGGATTTGGCAACATTGGCCAAGGCTAGAAGAGAGCTAGAAGATTTGTATTCAGGAATCCCAGATGAGTCGGTAAATCTGACTTTTCAAGACCTTGCGCAATTACAACAACATCATCATCATCCCACCACCACTTTAGAGAGGAAAAAATCTGGCTTGAACCCAATTTCTGAAGCAGCAGCTGCTGCATCATCATCAGCAGCTAGTACCCCAAAAAGAGAGATAAAAATTTCATCATCATCATCGTCGTCAAGATCTGCTTTAACAAAACTCCCCAGCCTAGACTTCAACAGAGCCTTTGAAGCATCCAATAATCATCAACATCAACAACATAATAATAATCGTCATGACAAGGACCACTACCACGGCAATATTATGAATATGCAGGATTCATCTGGGAATCAGCACGGCCGGCACCACTACCACCACCACCGCGTAGATGATCAGGAGGAATTAGCTTTGCATGACTACGCGTCCCAAGGCGGCAAATATCCCTATGATCATCATCATCATGGAAATGCACATGGACATCATCATCCTCTTCATGGCCTCAGTGGTCACCGTGCTGATGATCAACGTCTTGGGTTCATCAGCAGCAGCAGCATGGGTTTTGATGACATAAGCAGCCATAAAATGAGTACTGGGCCTAATTCCTTTCAAGCTAATGCCGCTGCTGCTGCTGCTGGCGCTGGAAGACGACGTCCAGGAATTCCTCACTCCAATATTTGCACCATTTGCAGCGTCTATATCTATATGTTTCGACATCGATGTTTGGTAATAATTCATGCTCCTTTTTATTTTATTTTTTTCTGCAAAAAAAAAAACAAAAAACTTTTATTAATAGCACAATATTAAAACAATTAATGAATACTTCAGATTGTACAAAACCCGATTAACTTTAAACAACTCTGATACTAAACAACTCTGATACATATAGCTATCGCTACAGGCAACAACTGTCCCTTGTAGGTTACATCAATTAGTCCATCTGCTCTTCCCCAACATAAGACTTGACTTTTGCTTGATCCTTTTCACTGTTTCTCGTCAACACACCACTTCATTCCTAAAAATCTTGTTATTTCTAGCTTCTCATAAAAGTCTGACGCAGCGGAATATTATAGATTGTAATGTTTTAATACAACGTGAATAGTTAATTATCGTACTGATACGAACGAGATAAACCCTTGAAACCCTTGAATTCACAAGAAAAACAATGAGTTTACAAAGAGAATAAAAGATATGATCTCAATTAATTTAATAAAACGTAATTGTTTAGAAACCATAGGAAGTATATTTGTAGTCCTAAACTACTTTTCAATAACAATTAGGATAAGGAAAAATAAAATAACTAAAATTAAAAAATTACTAAAGTTTGATCGACGATAAAACTACTTAAAATAGGTTTTTCGGGTTTTAAACGATATACAACAAGGTGGAAAGCCACGAGTCTTGTAAGGTTCGTCACTAGTTTCAGTTCGATATATTATGGCCCCTTAACTCTTTTTAGATCAAATGTTATACCATTTTAAAAATGTACCTACCTGAAAGCTTGTTCCTACTCATATCCCACTCGTCCAGTGCATCAAAGTCCAAGATGTGAGCAGTAGTCACAAACCACTATACTCCTGCTTAATACTAGCTAGCTAGTCTCTTTTTATTTTGCATGAGATTTCTGATTTGGACTCATTATTATTTTTCTTTTCTTTCTACTCTTTGTGCTACACATTAAATTAAGTAAAGTATATTTGTAGTCCTAAACTACTTTTCAATAACAATTAGGATAAGGAAAAATAAAATAACTAAAATTAAAAAATTATTAAAGTTTGATCGACGATAAAACTACTTAAAATAGGTTTTTCGGGTTTTAAACGATATACAACAAGGTGGAAAGCCACGAGTCTTGTAAGGTTCGTCACTAGTTTCAGTTCGATATATTATGGCCCCTTAACTCTTTTTAGATCAAAAGTTATACCATTTTAAAAATGTACCTACCTGAAAGCTTGTTCCTACTCATATCCCACTCGTCCAGTGCATCAAAGTCCAAGATGTGAGCAGTAGTCACAAACCACTATACTCCTGCTTAATACTAGCTAGCTAGTCTCTTTTTATTTTGCATGAGATTTCTGATTTGGACTCATTATTATTTTTCTTTTCTTTCTACTCTTTGTGCTACACATTAAATTAAGTAAAGTATATTTGTAGTCCTAAACTACTTTTCAATAACAATTAGGATAAGGAAAAATAAAATAACTAAAATTAAAAAATTATTAAAGTTTGATCGACGATAAAACTACTTAAAATAGGTTTTTCGGGTTTTAAACGATATACAACAAGGTGGAAAGCCACGAGTCTTGTAAGGTTCGTCACTAGTTTCAGTTTGATATATTATGGCCCCTTACCTCTTTTTAGATCAAAAGTTATACCATTTTAAAAATGTACCTACCTGAAAGCTTGTTCCTACTCATATCCCACTCGTCCAGTGCATCAAAGTCCAAGATGTGAGCAGTAGTCACAAACCACTATACTCCTGCTTAATACTAGCTAGCTAGTCTCTTTTTATTTTGCATGAGATTTCTGATTTGGACTCATTATTATTTTTCTTTTCTTTCTACTCTTTGTGCTACACATTAAATTAAGTACTAATTCGTTTGTAATAAGTGCATGGGAATTTTTGAACACTCCTATATTCCTATATATTAACTCCTTTTTCTCTATTAATTAATTGTGTAGGTTTGCGGAAGGGTGTATTGCAGGCAATGTGTGAGCATAGGCATGGGAGAGATGACTGAAGGAAGGAAATGTATCGAGTGTTTGGGAAAGAGATTTAGCCAAAGGTACGCACCTAATTAATACTGGCTAATTAAATTGTAATTAATGTACAACACTAAGAAATTACAATCTTCCTAATTCATTAGTTACCAAAAAAAAAAGTTGTTATACTATTTTCATCATCATCATCATCACTATCCACACTGAATTAAGGACATATCATTATCTAATTCATTAACATGATCCAATAATGATTCTCCTACTTGATCACCAAACCGTATAATTTTGGCTTAATAAGCATATTCGACCCTCAAGTATTATTCGAGTTATAATTGAGACTATAAAGTATAGATTTTTTTGTATCACTCTCCAAAGTACGTATGGGTAAACACGATATATCCTAATTAGAAATTCAGCCACTTTTATTACCGGAATATTAATTGATATGCGCATATTAAATGAGTTATATATACGGTGTGACCATATTTAACTTTCATTTATGTATTAAATTTGTATAACTACAAACATAATAACGAATACTTAACTTAAATAAAATATTTAACCCAACTAGCTAATCCAAAAACTAACTTAACTTGGCATTTATAAGTAACTAATAAAATATTTAGCCCAACTAATTGTTTGGTTAAATTTTGGGAAAGAATGGACTACAATTTTCTCGTGCCCTGAAATTTCACTTTTTATCGTATATTACTCTAAAAAAGATACACTAATTCCATAATATAAGATCATTACTGACTTAATTTTGAAGTCAACTTAAGACATTTTTAAACTTAAAATTGAGACGAATTCTTTTAATTTTAGTCAATACAGTGATGAATATTGTAAATTATTTAAGAAGTGTTACTCAGTGAAAAATTTATTATTTCAAAAATTTTAACAAATAATCTCAATTTTGAGTTTGAAAATGTCTCAAATTGACTTTCAAAAGTCAATAGTGATATTATAATTTGAAACGGAAGGAGTAAATTAACTTTTAAGTTAATGACCTGCTAATTAATCTCCCTATATATATAGGGGACTGATCCATATCCAACATTGTCAATTTAAGGTTATCCTTACAACAAATTGTGATCGTCCTTTCGTTGATCGAACGGTTAAATAGAGCTTCCGTCCGCAGTCTAATTCTCAGTATTCCGCAGTTTAATACCGCGGACGGAACAAATGTCTGAAATACCCCTCTTTGTAAAAGTCAGTTGTATGTTAAAAAATGTCTCTCTTTTTTATGATGGTATAATATGACACAATATTCTCAAGTTCGTGTCATCACTATTAGATTAAGCACTTAATAAATTTGGGTGTTAACACGGAACAAAAATATACTCTTAAAATTTATAAATCTTGTGGGAAGTAGGTAGTAGTAATGTGTAGTTAGAGAATTTATAATGTTGACATTTGTTGTATCGACTGTAGGTACATACAAAAAGCAGGAAAGATAGGGTGTTTGGCAGGATGTTGTATGGGGTATCCAAGTACTGCAAAGCTGCAAGAGCTCAAATGGGCGGAGGAGGGGCCCAGGAGAAGTGGTGAGAATAGATACGGTGGTAGACGTAGTGGAATGATATCAAGATCAAGAAGCCCAATGACTCCAAGAACACCCACTTCGGCTCATATTCCTAGCACTCCTCCATCCTTTGTGGCAAGCTCACCCTATTCGCCTTATTCCCCTGCTAATTATCACCTGCCATTGTAGTAGCTAAGGAAGGAAGGGAGGGATGGATGGAACCTAGCTTATTTTAGGTCTTTGCAAGTGAAAAAAGAAATAATACTAATAATAAAAGAAAATAAAGAAGATGTTATACTACAATATGTTATTGTTAATTTCTCATTGATTTCATTAGTCTCTCGTGTATTTGGATATTTAATATGGATTTTTCTTCATTTGGTCATTGAGTGGTCTATTCAATTGATCAAATAACTAGGCCTAGCAATTGATCACTTCGGATGCACTTGTGACCATTAATTAATTCATTCATTCATACATACAGAGTCCAGCCTAATGAATGGAGATGTTTTGAAGTGAACCAGAAGGAGCACTTGTCAGCTACTAATTGGATCAGTTAATTAAGTTGGTTAAACAATTATACTTAATTTTTTTTATTAGCATTTGAACGGGACAATTAGTGGAATGAGCTATCAAATTACTATGTTACAATCTTCTTTCGACTAGAGTATCTGAGTTGTATAAGAGGGAGAGGAGAGAGAGAGAGAGAAGGCATCCATTCCAATGTATGAAGTTCTACTTGTTGTAGTTTACCCTTAAAAGATCTCTCTTCCATTTATGAATTTAAACCATTTTATTATCTGTTTTTCTTATTCAATTCTATCATTGGTGTTGTTGTAATTCATGAATTCTATCTCTAAACACAACATTTGATCTTACTCTACGTTTGGATTGAAATAATGTAATTGGTGAAGGAATAGAACAGAGATGAGAATGGAATGAAGAGTGAAATAATTCATTACATTCCAGTTAGAATAAGTCATTCCATACTCTCCCTCAAATAATAAAATTCACAAATTTAGCAAGAATGTAAATGGTTCATTCCGTTCCAAAAACAAATTTTTTTTTTCATTCCATTCCCATCTTTATTCTTACAATCCAAACGTAGCATTAGAGTTGTCGGTACTTGGAATCATCAATGTCGAAAGGAACAATCAAGGACCAAGAATGTACAACATGGAAAAAAAAAATGCGAAATACAGATGTTCGTGTTCAAGAGCTTGTTAACAGACGGTCACCACCTTCTGCTGAATTCCATTGAGGCATTGGGTGGAAAGTTTAAGTTGTTACAAGGGATAATGGAGTCTATGCTCGCTGAATTTCAGATTAGCATAAAGAAAAAAGAATCGCATGTAACTATGAATTAAATACAAAAACCTTAAATAATTAATTCTCCTAGATCTGCTTCACATCAATCATGAGAGGGGTATGCCCCCAAAATATTAGTAGTAGTAGATATGATTTTTTCTACTTTTAAGGATCAAGATACTGAAAACTGGATTATGAAATGTAACCAATTTCCCATGCCTGATGAGCCCTCGAAGGTGAAATTGGAACTGCGTTCCTAGAAAGTTCCACCTTATCATAACCTAATTTATCTTGGACACAATTTGTGAAGGATGTAGAAATAAAATTTGGGGATTATTCTTTTAACAATGTTTTGTCAGAATTTAATAGGCTTCAACAAACTTCAACTGTGGTTCAATATCAAAGAAAGAGGTTTGAGACTGTAATATCCCAGATATTTCACAAATTTAAAATAAAAATTTAATAAATAAAATTCTTATTAAGAGATAAAGTGGATTTGAACATATATGTATATATGTGTTTCATATAATGTGAAGTATGTGATTTTGTGTAATAGGTTAAATGTGTATATATAGATGTGAAATATATACACATATATTGGGTAAAATTAATTAATTAATTAATATTAATTAATTGAGATTAAATTAAATTATATTATGAAATAATATAATTTGAATATTTAGCCTTGGACGGTGATAGAATTATTATGAAGTAAATTTCGTATACGAGTTAATTAATTCACTTCGAAAATTAGTGGGTTAAAATATTTGTTTTAATTAATTGAATAAAGAAATTTATTTAGTTAATGATGATAATTTTATTTATATTACAATAATTATATGTAATATGAATAATGGTATGATATTTAATGTGGATTAATAGTTGGTCAAAGTTAATTAATTTAATTAGTTTGAACTAACAAAGCGTATAATTGTTTAAAATAAAGTTTTTATATATATTATTTGGGTAAATGAGACGAGTGGGACTGGATATATGTGTATTAGATAATTTATTAATAATTAAAGTGATGAGATGTAATTTAATAGTTAGTTTTAAACTAATTATTTAGGTTTACTAACTAAGGAAACGAATAATTGCATATAAGACGAGAATAATGGTAAAGAAAACTCAAATTTGAGTTCGGAGTAGAATTTGGAGATGCGGACTGGACGGTTGAGTCCGAAACGTCGAAAATAGTAAGAATAGACTAAAACACAAATGTGTCGGGGTTAACTTTTTTTTGGTCAAAAAGTTAACGGTTTGATTTTTCGGTAAAAGTTAAATTCGAAATTTGGAGATGAATTTGAAGAGAAACGGATACTCCCACGATGTTCAGAACGTCGAATTTAGTGGGGATCGACTGTAATCATGATAAAGTTAATTTTTGGAAGCCCAAAATGGTCAAATGGGCGATTTTTAAACGGACAAACGAGTAAATAAAAGAGGAGCTGGAAGTGGGACCCACTCGGGCTAATAATTTTCTAGAAAGCAGCCCATGTGGGCTGCTGATAATTAATAGAGAGATAGATGTGATGGGTGTGGGTGATGAGGGGACAAGTGAGAAACATTGAAGAAAACATGAAAGAAAAGGGGGAAGAAAATTGGGGTTTTGTTGGCTTTTGTTGACTATCAATTTTTGGCATAATAAACTCTTTTCATCAGCCTTCTTACCCTTCATTTCCTACTCCTTCCGTCAGAAAATTAAGAGAGGAAGAGAAGAGAGAGAGAGAGAGAAAAAAAAAAGAAGAGAAAGAAGAAGAAAGAAAGAAGGAAGAAAGAAAATCCTAAATAAGGTAAGCTTAAATTCACATAAATTTCTTGGATACTTTTTCTATAACAATCTGAAAATCCTAATTATGTTTAGGTATTTTATTTATATCTCTAATGGTATGTAACCATGGAGCATGATAGAGGAAGCCAAAGCTATGAAACAAAGAAAAGGAAGAAAACTAGCTAAAGGTATATATCTAAACCTTAACAAAATACTTTTTATTTTTCATATGGATGTTAAGTTTTATGAAGTAAGATCATGACTAAACTTAAAAGTAATGTTTTAGCCATGGATTAGCAAGAATCCAACAAAAGAATTCAAGAAAAGAAATAAAAATGAAAGAAGAACAAAAACAGTTTTTTAAGCCTAAAGCACTAAATTTTCAGTCCACTTTAGATTTTTATCATTTGAAATCTATAACTTCTTTTCGCGATCCGTCAAAGAGAGGTGTTAGATCTATGAGTTATCTGATGAACCCAAGTGGAATCACTCAAAAAGATTAGACGGATCAACCGTGGTGTTATATTTTTAGTTTAAAAACAGTTCCTGCTTGCGAAAAAACTGGAAAATCCAGTGAGCCTACTGTCCAGTTTTTATAAAGATTGTTTCGGTCACTTTAATTACTCTAAAAATTCTGATCTTTTGTGATATGATAGTATATCAAGTTAAACTAGATGCTGTCCCAAAGATGAGAATTTTTCGATGTCCTGAGAGGGAGTTATGGCTTTTATAAGAAAATGCGATTTTAAAAGTAAACTGCTATAACGCAGCGAATACAACCCAGAAAATTATGAAAATTTAACTGGGATGAGTATATGGTAACATGAGTCTACCGTATAAATTTCAGAATTTTTGAACGAACGGATAATTTATGATAAATGTAACCATTTTGGACTGTTTTAGCCTATTTAAAAATAGGAAACGAAATTGTAAAATTACAGGAAAATTATTATAGAACTAAAATGTTATATACTGATATTTATCAAAAGATAAAAAAATAATAAGTTGTTTTGGTATTTTTCATACCTATGATTAAGTTAAGAATAAATGAGAAAATTAAGTTATATTAAGTTGAAAAATGTGTGAATGTTATTTTATTGCTTAATGACCTTTAATATGATATGTTAAGATTTTATATGGGTTAATTTGGTCATTTTTAATAAAAAATATTATGTGTATGACCAAATATGTATGTTAACTAAATTAAATAGTAAGGATAAACAATTAAATTAAATTGTTCATGAGTCTAATAAATGATTTAAATATTTATTAATAAATTAATAATATTAGATTGAATTATTATTAGATGATTAAAATATTATTAAGTGGTTAATAATATTTGTAATGATTAAGACATTAATAAATGATATTAAGTGATCAAAAATATTATTAAAGGGTTAATAATATTTGAAAGTGAATAAAATATTATTAAAAATGATTAATAATATTAAAGTGTGATTAGAATATTATTAAATGATTAATAATATTTCTAAGTGCCTAAGATATTATTAAAATATTATTAAATGATTAATAATATTAGACGAGAGTTTTAAGATGTTGATTAAGTGATTGAAATATTATCAAAGGACGATAATAATATTGATGGTTTAAGGTGTTATCTAACATTTGATTATGTGGCTAAATGTTAGATGATTTATTTTATAGAAGTAGCAGTATTATGTGGTATGATTATGATATGCTCATTGAAAGATCAATCTTATAAATGATAGGTCTTTCATAATAGATTAAATTAGATTGTGTAGCAGTAATCGACGGATGAGGCAAGTTCTTACCCTAAACTTCTTACGTTATTGCAAGTTTCCTAACTCAAACTTGAGTTAATATTTTCAAGCATGTTAGTGGTTTAATTATTGTCAATTATTCACCTCAATGAAATTTATTGTTAATCGCACTTAGTGCAAATTGCATATGTTTACCTGGTATGAAAGACTGATTACCTTGATTACCCAAATTTATTCATGGTCATTGTTGGCCACTCAGCGTTATTGATTCAGTTATTCATTTATTGAAATTTGATTATCGTTCTTTCACAATTATTATATATTGTTGAAAATTCGAAAGCTTATTCTTTTTCAATCATGATATATCTTTCTTGTATTTAAACTTGCTGAGCAAAGTAGTTGCTCACTCTTGCTATATCATGATAATATTTCAGTTAAGCCCAAGTGCTTCAGGAAGGACAAAGCCAAGAGGAAACGTTTTACAGAAACTTAATATGTGTTAACTATTATATTACCTTATGAAAATGATTATGTAAACCTTTTGAGTTATTAAGGTATGTATCAAGATAAAGGTTGTAGACCTTGGGAAATGTTGTAGAATACTCTGAAATAAACAATGTATGTTTATATATTCCGCATTAGTTATGGAACATGTATACGAAGATGATGTATCGTGACACACCAAGTTCGAGGTTCAAGGGACACGGATTTGGGGGCGTGACAGAGACATTAAAAGACCTTTGGTAGAAGCCAAAGTCAAAGAGCGATGCTATTAACAAAAGGAACAGGGGACCTATTTCTATGTCTAGGTCTCCAACAGCCTTTACTCTTAACTTATACCGGTGCATCTTCTTTGAGTGGAGGACTAGGGTCGCTGACCGTTGCTATTTCTTTTAGCGACGGTCTTTTGGCCTATAGCTACGGTCAGTGACCTTCACTATAGATTGATTTTCTTGTGATGGAAAATTTAGAGATAAAAAATGAGAGAGAGGAGTTTAATGTATTGTGACAGATCCTCAAGATTGATGGTTATTTTCCCTCATCTCCCTTTATAATATAAATAGATATAGATAATAAAAAAGTATATAATTTATCACGAGGAGGAAGTTAATTAATTAATAACAAACTTGATAACCCGTGCAAAACATGGATAAGCTTAAAAACAACTTGGTGAGTTTTTTATTTTATTTTATTTTTTTTATCAAATCGTGCATAATATAATTTTTTTAATTAATTCATAACATAATCGAACATGGTCTTTGTATAATAAAAATAATAATTATCGTGTATAATATAATTTACTTAGTTGAATTTTGGTTAATATAGTAAGTAATTAATAGGTGTTTTTGATTCATAGGAATGAAAACTAATATTGTAAATTTACTATAAGACTTTTGATTTTTTCATAGCTTGGAAAAGAGTAATAGACTCTTTGTGTCTTAAAATTATTGTATTTAGCTATTTGTGTGATATGCATGCTAAATCTGATATCTTATATAACAATTCCAAACCAGATAGATTGAAATAAGAATAAATAAAAAAGTTACAATGTATTTGTATATAAATTTGAGAAGTCACTATAAATGAATATATGACACAGTAAAATGGAAAAATTAGAAAACTCTTGAATTTCTAAGTCACCAAAATATATCCTTAAGCTATTGAGTCATTTTGGTGAGGTGACTCAAAACCAACCAAAACGACTCGATACTTGTCTTTTTATATTTGCGTATTGATAGCATTATAGTGTAATTACGATGCTGAAATCTCTCCTATTTTCACCAGAACTTCTTTTTTGAAAACTCTTTTGTGTGTTCTGCTTAGCAAATGAGAATATTTTCTTAAAATAGAGGTAATATTATGATACAGTAGAAAATAATAATGAAGATTCAAATTTTCATATATTTTATCATGTGCGGTGATTTAATAAATTTTGTATTGTCCATACTATATGGTTAAATAGACAATTTGGTTTGTCCTCCTTTTTTTGGTTTGGTTTATCCTCTTTTTTTTTTTGACCTTTAACTTTTTTTTATACTAAGTCAACTTTTATTATTTATCAATTCAAATTAGAAATTGAAATTAGTGTCGTAGTTTTACAAGGAAACAAAATTTATTAATATAGTTTTATAAGAAAATAATCAAAATAAAGATCATCGTACCTAATATTAATTAATTTCTTTTATTCAATTACCTATACAATAATATAAGTTTAAGTAAAATTATATTACCACTTAGATAATATAGTTTGAGAAGAAAAGAAAATTATCATAAAAATCATATGCCTAACTTAAAATTTGTTACTATTATTGATGTATAAATATAATCATTATTTTGAGTATAAGAAAGATTTAATCATTATTCAGATAATATTATAACACATTGTTATTATTATTAAAATAAAAATAAAAATATACTAATTGATCATATTATTCAATTATTAAATAAAAATTAATTACTCTATCCAATAAGAATTTGTAAAAATAAATTCAAAACATCAATAATAATATAATTGTACAACAAGACTCGTTGCTCAATTTATTGTTGATAACTTGGTATTTTATAGTATTTAATGAGTTCATCAGCACCGTTGTTAATTTATTGTACAAAAATTAACTTAAAGAATTATAATTGTTAACAAACAAATTTTTTTTCATTAAAAATAAATAAATAATAAATAAAATTTGTAAAAAGTTCAAAATATTAACATGTAAAACACACGAAATGGTCTGTTAAGTCAAAAATAATATTACTTATTTTATTCAAAATATTATAATAAAAAAATTAAGAAAAATTAAATATAAAGTTTAAGAATCAAGAATAAGACCTCGTGTTGCACAGGGTATATTGCTAGTTTTATTTATTAATTAAAATTCAATAGTTAATTTATATTTGGCCCGTTTATGTTTTGGGTTTTAGTTTTGATAATTTTATTTAGCATTAGGTTTGAATTATTTTTCTTTTTCCAATTAGTCACAGGAAAGTAGTTTAGTATTATAAATATGCTTTCTAGGGTATGATTAATTGAGATTATTATCTTTTGTTCTCTTTGTGAGTGCATTATCTTCCTTGTGAATTCAATGATTTTAATTAATTAAGATGGTTATCTTTTGTTTTCTTTGTGAGTTTATTATCTTCCTTGTGGATTCAAAGGATTTATCCCATTTGTGTTGGTACGTTAACTTATATATCACGTTTGTCTTAGAGTATTACAGTCTAACCATTATTCCGTTGCGTCAATTAGTATCAGAGTCTAGATAACTATATCTATTGGTTATGGTTGAAGAAACAAATAGAGTAAAATTTCGTGTGTTATCTCAAGAATTTTCTAGTTTTAGGTGAAAACTGAATTCTAAAGCCGAAAAATATGAGAATAAGAGATAGTGATAAATAGATAATTGCGATACTAAGAATGTGGAAGAAAAGATTTTAAAATAAAATAAAAGATGAAAAAATAATTTCTTTTCATAAATTTTAGGTTTCTATTCTTAAATCCAAGGGTTGAATGACCATTCTTAAACCAAAAACACATGACCAGCCCTTTACTCAAAACAAACCAAACAACTAGAGACAAAAACTGAGGAGGGATCTCAAGGAGGCTTCCAAGCAAACCATTGTTGAGAAACATGAATCATTGCTTTAGTTACATAACAAGCAAATCCTCGAGCCTTCTTCAAGTATTTCCTATCCTTATATTTTACAAAATGTTGGTGAAAGTCCTGACTTATGTTACAAATATCATACAACATGGGTGCACTTTTCAGGCTAATATTAACTTCAGTTGCTAGGTGCATGATTAGATAAATAGCATTAGTACAAATATGTACATGCATGATATGAGTAGATTTAATCCATTGTAATGCTAAAACCAATGCCACAACGGGCACTATAGGAGCACCTTCGAAAAACATGCAAATCTAACAAGATTATGATTCCCCCACGCCAATCCTTTGATTCCTTCCATTCCGAACACTTGAAAAATCAATGCTCCAATCTCGACATACACAATCACATTCCGAATATAAATTAAATATTGAGACCTTATTTAAAAGATAGTTAGCTTAAGAACTCCTCTGCACAGGCTTACTGGACGTAATGCTGGGGAATTGATGAAAGGTCCATATTTTCTGAATAGAGATAATAAGGCTTTCGATTTCTTTAAGGATAAATATAGGATTAAACTGAGAGTTCTGAAAAACTACCAAATTACGCGACATCCAAATAGCCCATAAAATAGAGACCGAAGTGACGATGATTGTATGAAACCGATCCTTATTCTGACTCCAATTTAAAATCCATCCACAAAACCACTCTGACAAATGCTGACCAACTTCTGTTCGACATCCCGCAGGTGAGCCGAACTAGACTATACGATAATACGAACCATGGGACACTCCAAAAGTAAATGAGAAATTGTTTCAACATCATTCCCACAAATTGAGAGTTAAGAGTCAAGAACAATCCCTCTTGTATAAGTTATTCCGAGTTGACAAACGGTTCCATAGAACTTGCCATAACAAAAATTGCATCTTGTGAACTGGAAGTTGCCACATAAGATGCCAACTTCGGAAAATGTAAATTCTCATTAAGCGAAGTTAATAACTCAGAAAGTTAAAATAGGAAAATATATTTATTCAAATGTTTTATACAAACAATTTATCAAACACATCATTTCATTTTGTATTCAAAATTTCTACTCCATTCAGCTCATCCAAATTCTCTTATACATTCAAAATTTTTCATTTAATTTTATCAAACAACCCTCAAGTCCCAACTCACATCTTTCAATTCTATATTATCCCGACTCCTCCTTTATGAAAGAGAGAGCTTAAGGTCACTACCACCGCTCTTCTCAACTTAAAAACGTACCAAAATTATTTTTCTTCTTAAACTGCTCTTGAAACTTATTTGCTAAATACTCCATAATAATTTGTTTATTTTTAACAAGAAAAGCACTTTCTAGTAACTCCAGTGAAAATGCTTCACTACAACCAAGCGTGAAAGCCAGAAGTTTTTATCAAGAGGTCAGGATATGATAATTGCAAGGCTATGAATAAATTGGCAGAGTCCAGCTGCAGAACCCCCAAGCCGAAATTTTATGGGCAATTTTGTACCCTTTTAGTTGAATTCTGATTTCCTTATATTGCAGTATAAAGGATCTCTACTATCGGAACGATACCTTAATATGTAACATTTGTTTAATGAACAGGGCGATATATTTACTGATTTGCTCATGTTTCAAATTGACTCAAAAAAATGACTTGTATCTCAAATAGTATTATAGGTATACTCATGTTTTTTGATAAATCTTGCGGGCCTAAAGTAAAAATAATTAACTTTACAGGCTTAAATTATTTTCTCCAAAATTTCAAGGTAGCTTGGGCTTCCCGGGCCCCTTAGCAGCTCCCTACCTGCCTCAACCCCGCCAGGCAAGAAAAGAAAGGCAGGCCTTGAGATGGTAAAAGATCAGAAAGGAGACTGGCACAGTGGGCAAGTTGACTTGTGCGAGGTTGAGAACCACTTGAAAAGACAGGCTGAGTGGAACTTGTGCTTGCAAGTCTTACAAGCAAGGCGGGGAAGGCTGTGGTTAGCAGTGTGAATGACACTGTAACAGATGGGGCACTCTTCAACACCTTCAAATTCCTTGTCAAAGTTGCTCTTCCATATTCGTATTGCTTCAGCTAAGGCTCCATTCTGTGTCATGCAGAGAAATAGACCGAGTAATTTAGTATCTACATTTCATGAAACTCGGATTTGACCAACAAACTATATGGTAAATCCGAGAGAAGAAAATTTGACTGAAAACAATATCGGAAACAAATATCTTATGGTGCATATATGCATAATATGCATATGAATGGATATTATTTGTATCATACATATGGAAGGCAAAGGTTCCATCCAAAGCCAAGGCTTTTGTTTGGATTGTGTTACATAGGTTGAATACTAACGAGCTTTATCAAGTGAGCGGAGACCCTACAAGGCTCTATTTGCAGACAGTTTTGTATCATGTAGACAAACTAAAATGAAACTAACACATTTGTGTTCTGCCTTCCTGCCTCCTCCCCCCTTTCCCTTTGTGTTGCTCTCTCTCTCTCTCCTTCCTCCCATTTGCCTTGGTTTTTATTTCACTTTTAACATATATGTATATTTCTATATGCAAGGGTGCTTTTCAAATTTGTCTTCCGCCTTCCCGCCTCCTTTTCCCTTTTCCTTTTGTGTTGTTTTCTTTCTCTCTTTACCCTGTTTTTTCCCTCCCATTTGCCTTTGTTTTTATTTCACTTTAACATATATGTATATTTCTATATGCAAGTGTGCTTTTATTTTATTTTCTCTCTCTGTAATCTGTTTTATCATCTCATGATCTGATGATCAATGCTAGATCCTGACTCGGTTTCAGTCCCAAAATATAAGTCTCAACTAACAATCGAAGCTAGTGGCTGAATATGGAGCTAAAACAGTGAGCTGGAGGAGGTTTAGGCAGAAATTTGATAGAAAAGAGTTGGGGAAGAAGAAATAGAGAGTCGGATAGAGATAAAGATAGAGACTAAGCCATTTCTTCATTAATATGATTCTGGTTACAATGCAATTCATGCTTTCGCATATTTATAGTACTAGAAGACCTGAAATTAAAATAAGCCACTATCACATGTACTTGTCATGCTTTCTAAATAACTAAATCATGCACATCAAACCTTCTAAATCTAGAAATCTCTTTTACAACTCAGCGAGTCCTATATTTTCAAATTCTTTCACCAAGGCCCTTGGCCTTTCAATTACCTCCCCTTCAAAAATTCATGTCCTCGTTGATCTTAAGCTGTAGTTCCCTTGGCATTCCGCCTACATCAAAATTGAAGCAACAGAATTTGCATAACTCCACCTCTGCATAGCCAAATCCTTATATATTTAGCAGTGAAGAAACCTGATATAGTCTTCCTTGACAGTGGCTTGGCATTGCAATGAATTCTTGTATTCCTTCACCACCAAAGGGTGCAACAATTGACTTTGATTCCCATCTAAGTGCAGTTCTTTATCATAGTTTGCTCCAATGGCTTCTTCACTAAATATAGCTTCTTTGAGAACTTCATGGGCTTTATCATGTGTTTAAATCTATAGAGTGATATTTTTCTGTGGACATTGGGTTAAAGGGGGTGAAATGGTGCCATAATCCTTGCCAAACTCCATATAGCACTTTATCTTTTTCATTTTCCACTTAAAGATTGAGGACTGGGACACTTAGGAAACCTATTTACATGGTTTCCAACGGTCATTACTTTGTTTGTTAATTGTATCATGAGCATCGTCTCCTTTTATAGCATTCAAAGTCCTATATTCCTTTCCATAATTTTCCTTGTAATCCCACCATTTCCTCAAAATCAACTAGGGTTCTACTTTAGTTGAGCACCTAGTTTGTCTTGAATCTCCTCGAGACCCATGACACACAATTTAAAGGATTGTGGTGACTGAGTTGCATCACTTGACTATTCTGTACTCATGCCACTGTTCTAGAGTGGAAACTTCTTATCCTCTTCCTTGGGTAACTTACTCCACTCTTGACCATAAAATTCCAGTAACTCAAGCTGCTCTATTCCTTGGATTTTAAGGGCAGCTTAGGGTTTCTCAAAAGAGATTGATGCAGGAAGGAATATCAGGGAAGATTTGTTATAATTTAAGTTTTGTTATTTATGGACAATTTCAGTATTTGATGCACTTTTATTTATTAATTAGGTTATCCCAGTAGGTTTAATTATTTTTGGGCCTGTTTATGTTTTGGGCTTGATTTTTAAGTTTATTGGATTTTATTTATTTTTAGGGTGAAGATAGTATAAATAGTTTACTAGAGTTATTATTTGCAACAACTCTTATTATTATTTCAAAAATACAACTGTTTGACAGTTTTTATCCATCCTCGTGTTCTTTAAGGATTTTGTTGGGAATTCTTGTGATTCTATTAGTGTTACACACCTTTCGCTGTGTCAGAGATATTCTCATGTCAGTTGCAAAATCCATCTTTGAGCTTTGAATGTCAAACATAGGACCTTAGTTTCTAGGGGTACTTGTTTATTCAGTTTTGAGGCAGAAGGAATGATGCTAAGCCACTATGGAAGTCTGTGGCCTTCTCTATTCTTTAGAGATCTAGAATGAGAAAAATGTTAAGACTTTTCGAGACAACTACTTATCATTCATTTTGCAAGGGATAAGATTATGCTTCTTGCTTCACTTTGGGCTGTATGGGAGGTTTGGGAGCTTTAGGAACATTGAGTTTGATTATTGTAGAGATTGGAGCACTGAACATTTTAAGTGTCGTGTTTCTTTTTATGTCCATTAGTTAGTTATATGGTGGGTGGACTCCTCGTCCCCAGTCCCTCATCTGCTTGTATTTCTGTCTTCGATTAATTATTTTTCTATAAGAAAATTGTGGAAAACATGAAGATCAACTAAAATAGAAGCGAGAAGTACCTGATTCCGAACAAATGACATCATAGACATTAACCATTTCCTCTGCTTTACTTCACTTATCCCAAGGCTCCTAGTACAATCCACATCCACTGGTCGCAGTGGGTACGAAGCAGGAAGACGAATCACTAAATCCATTCCTGTTTCATCCTTTGTGTAGGTAGCAACAACTTCATTGGCTGATTTGCTCACCCCAACTGAAAAATTCTCATCAGAAAAATTGGCTTTTTTGATCTGCATTAAGAAAAGGAAAATCAAGTGAACATATTGGGATTTTTATTTTAGAAGGGGGTGGGGGTTCAAGTTTTCCAAGCTATATATAAAATTATAAAAAAGAAGGAAAACAATGATATGGTATCGAAGTTTGGTCAATTTCTACCATAAGTTCTCACATAACATGTAATATTACTGTCTAACAAAAAAATGAAGAAGACCAGTAAGCGTTATCTATTAGCAAGTTCAGAACTAAGCTTAGGCTCCGTTTGTATCTGGGAAAACATTTTTTATGAGAAATCATTTTTTGAGAAAATGCTCTAGTTTCCAACGAGCTCTAGCTCAAATGGTATCATACCCTCTCTTATATGAGTGATCATGGGTTCAAACCTCAGTGGAGGCACTATTATATAAAGGTCATGCGCTTATTTATAGCCTCAGTCAAGCACTAGCCATTATGGCCTTTCCATGCACGGTTTGAGGTTTGATTCTATAACTACCCACTATAATGAAAATAAATAATTAGAAAATATGCTACACTTCTGATGTTTGGATGGAAAATTGTAAATGAAACTCAAAATGAGGCTAAAAATAAATTTGTGGTTGGCGTAAGAAAATAAACTCTACAATTATGTTAATTATCAGTAAAATATAAATTTTGTTAAAAAATTTTATGCAATAAAACTGAAGTACTCTAAACTCCACCAATGAGAATTTTCTTATTTTTTGTACAAAAGAGTGAATTTATAAATAAAATTGAAGTACTACACTTGTTAAAACTTTATAAATAAAATATGAGGCGGAATGATTTATAAAATTAACAAGTATATGATAAATGAGGCAGAATGCTTCATAAAATTAATAAGCACAAACACGCATTAGTAGTCTATGATATTGCTTTTGATCATTACTTAAAAGTACTTATAGGAGTAAAATATACATAAAATACCAAAATGAGCAAATTTATCATAAACCAAAGTCTTCATAATCCAAAAAATTACATTTTACATGCTTAAAAATATATCAATTCCAAAAATCAATTGGAAAATTTTATAGATCAATGAAGAGATGAATCAATTAAAAATACTATGTTAAGATATCACAAGTAAAGAGGGATGAAATTTGAAATGATATGATTTAATATGCGGAAAAAACCCTTACAAAATTATACATGTATTTTGTGAAAGTAAATGTATATGATCTTAATTAAGAAAAAATAAGATAGAAAAAAAAAAAGAGGAGAGAGAAAAGTGTTATTAAATGAAGATGGAGAGAAGAGAGAATGCACTTGGTAACTTTCCAACAAATAAATTATAGAATTGTATTAATAAGTAGTTTCTTAAGATACTGAAGAGATTTTCTATGGACCGGATAACATGGTTCAAAATATCGGCCTATATACGCCGAAATTTTAGTGTATCGAAGAAGTTTCGACCCCTTGCCGAACCGCAACCTTGATACAAGTCAGAAAATCAACGATTATTCATGTAAATTGTATGTTTCTGCAAAATTTCGGCCTACCAGCATAGCAAAACTTTTCGGACCAAATAGTGCAGAAATTGTATTTAATACATCTTAACCGGTGCCTATATTGGTATTAGAAAACAAAATAAAGCTAGTAAGTTAACTACAACTTATAAATTATACATACTATTAATACCTAAGTTAACTAGAGTTTAAAGAAAATTGTAGCCATTTTACTTAGAAAATATACACACACATATATATACACACACACATACATATTAATAACAAAAAATTGTACTTATATAGTATTTAGTTAAGTATAACTTGAAATTATCTAATGAATTTACTATCAATTTTTACAAAATGTGGCAGTAGGCATGTCTACGAGATGTCTGTTTTATCATTTGGACAATGCTATGTATACTACATAATGTTTTTTGTGAACTTACTTAATCCATCTTGTTCTTATTATTTAAAAAAAAAAATTCACATCTTTTAAAAAATTTTGAAACTCCTAACTAGTGGACTGGTGCATATTGCCCCCTTAGCTGATAACAAGTAATAAAATGACATTCTGAAACATAGGCTGCTACCGCGATTTTGAACCGTGCTGGAAAATGACTTGCAATTGACAGCATTTTTAGTGACATACCATACACCAACTTCGTGAAAAACGTTTTCTTCAAAACAAAGAACCATAGAGGGGATATCAATTAGGAAAATTCAAGAACTATCATAAGCACTATAGATCAAAAGACCTAAGTCAAATCCACGCACCTGAGATAGCTCATTTGTGATCAGTGGAGGACTACAACACCCTTTTGTGAAAGACTCTATTGCATATGATGTAGAACGATCACGTATATTACCAAACCACTCCCTCACATAAGCAGGAAGAATGCAAAGCATCAAACCATATATTGCACCAGCAAGTGAAGCCATTTTCTCGGGCCCAATAGGCCAAAGTAATTCCACAAAGAACAGAGCTGAATTGGTTGTGATGGCACGTGTTGCTGAAGTTCCAACCTCGGCTAATCCAGCAGAAAGTTCTCTCTTCTTTAAGCTAGGATGCATGCAAGATTCCAGTGGAATATGCTGGAAAAGACAATCTAATATTGTTGAATTAGCAGAATCTTGTATATGTTGAACCAATCTTTCCTTCGCAGGTGATGATGATGGCAAGGACAGTAAATATGATAGAAACAAAGCCCAAGCTAGAAATACATTCACCTGTAGACTTAAAGAAGTATCAGATATGCAAGAAAAATGTTCAAAATACCTCTAAGTAATTTAGTGTTTGGAAAAACAAAACTAATAAGAGAACATTATAAATAATTGAAGTACATTACCCTTTGTGGTGCCACCAAATCGATTTCAAGAATTTGATAAGATGATTTTCCTAGCATAAAAAAAATTTCCTCTCTCAAGAGAACATTATCTTTTGAAGACATATCACGATGAGAAGAATTATGGTCGTCAGTAGTACTGCCATCCACGAAACATGATATGTTTTCTTTAACAAAAGCCAAGTGTGAGACAGGTTCTGATGAAAGCATAGCGTAAGCAGCAAACTGCAGACAAGGAACTGCTTTGGGGGAAAACAAAATGGCATACAAAGAGCTAATGGGTCCTTTGCTTAGCCCCCACATCTCAACTGATTTGACAGCTCTATCTCTAGCATGTGGAGAAGACTCAACGACGTGTGAAGCAACTAGCTCCCAGAAATGAGGATGATCAAGCCGAGTTGAAGCTATAATTAATGAAGCCTCATAACAATGGGAACTTGCAATGGCCTCTGCAACACCAGTGGAAAAGAATAAGCGAAGAATACTTTCTAAAATTCGATCCTTGATGAGGCCCCATTTCTCACTTTTCAAGGGTGTTGCATCATCCAAATCAGTAACACCCAAATCTCCTGTCTTATGGAGTGCAAAAATCCCACAAAAGATAGAGAATGAAATGAGTGCGTTCCTTACATATTCCATAGGAGCCGGGTTTAAAACCAAAACAGCTTGCTCAAGCTTGTTTAGTGTAACTTCCAAGTTGTTAGAAGTGGATACATCTGTGATAGCATCATTCACGTTCTCGGCAACCTCCTCCATCATAACAACAGCTGATTCAATCCACCATCTAAACTGATACAACAAAAACTCCCAATCATCTTCCTTAAATTCATTCCAGCAATACCCAACTGAAACAACTATTAACTTTGATAAGGAGATCTGCACCATCGGCAGCTTCTTTGCTGCAGGTGATGTACTGGCAACATGTCTCAGCTTTCTGAATAATTCAATTAGAAGAGCTCTCTCCACAGGGCTAATATCTCTCTCAGGTTTCAAGGCTTGGACTCTTCCCACTGTTCTTAAGGGATAACAGGATATTACCAGCTGAAGCCAGTCATCCATGTCTACAGAAAAGTATCACACAGAAATATATAAGGGAAAAAACAAAAAACAAAAAAATGAATAATGGAGAAGGAAATTATGGGTAAAAGAGATATAAAAGAAATTAAAAATGTCCGCAGAAAGAATTGCAAGTTCAGCCACTGTTGGCTTTTTGAGGTGGGTAGGAAATAAGCTCATAGGTAAAATCGAGCTGTGGAGCAGCGGAAGTAAATTGCCTGCCATGAAACAGACAAGCCGCTCCTTCACTATTGCAGAATGCAGAGCGGCTTCAATCAATCAATGCTACAACATTTTAGTGGTTGTTTCCCACTTTATATCTCCTTCTATGTATTTCAATAAAAACCACAGGGGATAGGTTCTCAACATTCAAGCCCTCCAATTAAGTAGAGTCTCATCAGGGCCTTAATAGAGCTAAATGTGACTTAACGTCATCTAAATCACAGGTATCATATTTACCATGAGAATGAACATTGTGAATTGAATTGAAGATGAGATCAATTACCTTTTCCTGCTTGCCACGCACTTAACGATGACAACGACAATGTTCTCCGGAGCCAGTCCTCAATGGTGCAATGAATTTGAAAATCCCCAAAAGAATCAGTTTTGACATTAACCATGGATTCATCGTATACAAAGCTCAATGGTCTAATAAGGACACTCATAATTGGAGGAAGTATCTTTAAACAATTTGCGTTTACCGCTTCACCAATGAAAAGTCTATTCACAAGCATTTTAAAGTATAATGTAGCCTTTTCCGTTCCCCATATATTATTTTCATAAAGAATAACAAGCAATGACAAAAGAGCTCTCAAATAGGGTTCCTTAATACTCTCCAATTCTTTACATGAAGCAGGCCATAGATTGGATAAACTAGGTTCACCACTTCCTCCTTGGACAAGAGCACCATCAAGCAGAATGTTGACTATGGAATCTAAGAAGTAGCTCTCCGGGGAATTAATTTCGCTCTCTGCATATGCAGTTAATAGTGGCAAGAAAGAGCTCAAAGCACTGCCACCTGGCCATTTCCAGGTGCATAATATTTCAGCAGCAATCCAGGCATGTGGATAATAAGATCGAGATGCCATCAGTTCTTTTTTTGGTTCCTTACATAGAGATGGAGCAAGTGAGACAGGTACTGCAAAAACTCTATCAATTCCAATTTTGGAAATAAGTTTGTCAACCAAAGCAACAAACTTGAAATTGTTGAGTTCCTGCACACAGTCAACATTTGTAACTTGTGAGTAGTCTATATATTGGATCCAACAGTATGAAAGATTGCATATGTGATTCTATAGATTCATAAAAATAATTTGAGAACATAACAAAATCATCTTATCCATAGGTATTGTGAGTAGTATCATGAAGCATACGTATATCCCCTTCCCCCCCGCCCCCAACTCTTCCCTGACCCTTTTTCCTTCCCTCAACTCATGCAAATGGACATGCACAGTGACTTCTATAAGCTAAAGTAAACCAAGAAGAAAAAAGGAAACGTCAGAAACACACCCCATGCAAAAGCATATTTATTACCTATCATGTATTTTAAAAGATATATGGACAGATAATTTTTTCCATATAAGTGGTTTATTTAAAGATATATTCAACATGCCAAGGAACCAAAATCAATCAGTCCCTGCTGAGAAACCTCCAAATCAATTTCATGTCTTTTTTCATTTCCTTACCCTGCATTATTTCTCTCTTGGCGACTGATTATATTAAGTTTCATGAAATGTTTGCCAATACAATAATCTTAAAACACATTTATAGACTCGAACTGTAATTATTTTAATTACTTAATTACTAGCCTCTATCAAGCAATTGGAACCAACTGCAGGTATGCATGTTTTGCGATTCATAGAGCCACCAAAAGAAATGATAGAATCTTCAGTAATTACAAGTTTCCTCTGCAGTTATTTCAGAATAGAGAGTCTCAACATACTACGTTCACAGATAGCAACAATTAGAATAAGTATTAGTAAATGTAGCAGCTCCCTAAAATATATTGATTTTTAGAATCGGCACGTTTCCGTAGGTTAGCTATTTGGAATTTAACTGAAGAACACTACCATCCCCTAATTAATATGGGGAATGCATGATGCAGATATTAGATTATCATAAAAATATTGCTAAGTTCTAACTACCAATAAATCAACAGTGTGCCACTATCCTATCCTAATCAAATTATGTCAGTATGAATAGCTTTTAAAAAAAACAACTCACATTCGCAGTAAAGTTTTCAGCTTTCAAAGAGGCTGATCTTTCTCCTGAACTAATATCTGGCATGACCCACAAAGACCAAGAATCACCCTCGCTCACAAACTGCTCTAATATTTTTTGCTCCTCACACTGATCTTGGCAGAGACTTTCAAGAACTTCGAGCATCCAAACACAGCATAATGATGCAATCTGATCAGTCTCTAACTTAACTTCCTTGAATAAGGCACACTTGATAAACTGAACCAAAATACTTTGCAGCCTCTGCTGACTGTTCATGCTTAGGCTTCTAAAAAATTGATTCTTTATCTTGCACCGAAAAGCATGCACTGATTCACAAAAATTCAGCCGGGCATTGACATTTTGCATGGATTCATCATCAAGTTCATCACTGAAAACTGCTGCCATGCTACTTTCCCAGTCAATCACAAAAATAGTAGCTAAAATGCCTGGAACCAATCCACTTTCCTCACTGAAAGTATTTAACCCAAAGAAGCTACCTTCAAGTACTTCCAGTGAGAACTGAGCCATTGCAAGCACATCCACAGAAGATTCAAATCCAGGCTTTATATCATTTCCTTCAACAGTTAATAAATTCCATACATACCTAACGGAAATAAAGGTAGAATACTTTATAAAAGTGAGCAACTTCCTTAAAACCTCATCAAATATCAGTAATGATGTATCTCTGGTAAGAAAGGCAGTTTGACCCTCCATTACTGAGCCACCAAGAACAGCACTGCAGAGCATCAAATAGGACAAAAGGAAGAATTAGGAAATAATTCTTAGTCAATACGCCAAGTGTCATGACACGTATAGATACTAATAATAATGCATGAACGATTTACAAAGTTTAATGTCAACAATCTAGCATCAGACATAAACAATCGAGATTTGGCAAAACAAATAAGCAATGTGATCATCCTCAATAATGACGAGATTAATATTAATGCATACTCAAGTGGTATGAATTTTAAGAGACATTGATTGGTATGTTAAGATAATCTATTTTCAATACTTATTAAAAACTGCATAGTACATGCTAAAGAATAATTCTGTATAAACTAAATTGGAAAATAAAACATATAAATGTGTGATCCAAGCATATTTAAGTTTGAGCAAAAACACGCTTTTGAAGAGGACAAAAAAATAGAATGAAAAGAAGAACATATTTGGATATTAAATTCTACAACGCAAGTAAAAGAACCTAAAATTCAACAACATTGGTAGTGTCTAGCTAGACGTCTCAAAAAATAGAAGATAGAATTAAAAGACTTTGGAATAAAGTATATGATAATATATACTGTAACCTTGTTGAACACTTAAATATTTAGTTGTTTAATACCATAAGAGACACTTCGGAAAAGAAGCAATTCAGGGTAAGAACAGGAAAACACAAGTGATTTCACTACCTTTTAATTAATGAACTATCAGAAATATGCTTTAAGCATGATACAACCATATATTCTTTGTGAATAGTTAGTTGCCTAAGGCACCAAACCCTGCTTTAGTGCTTGTTCTCTCAGAAATCTGGAATAGATGCCCATAAGGGGGATTTAAAAACAATTTTAGTAATTTTTAGGGTTCCCCTTTAATTTTGTATGTCAGAATTGATTTCTTATGGATCTTAATGAAGTAGAGCGTCCCGCCGTCCTGGTTTGAAATTTTGAACAACACTCGTGTTAAGTGCTACTCATCCATTGTTGCGAGAGGTTACAAGTGTGCTAAAATGTGCCCAATATTTCCAGTCATACAGAAATATATTTTTCATAGGCAACAAAAAGCAGGATTATTTACCAAAACGATGCTTAGCCTCGATAAACAAAAGATATACAAAAAGCAAAGTCATTTATCTTATGAAGCATGGACATTTCTCGGAGGTATCGGACACCGAAATACTCACAGATACTTCCGGATACGTATCCAATACTCTTGGATACTCAACTTTATTATATTTAATCTTTTTAATTTCAGTTACTTCCGGATACTCTAGATAATAGGGATACTTCCGGATACTCTAGTGACTCGGATACTATGTTATGACTTGTCCAATGATAGGACTAGCTATTTTTAGTTTATAGGCTGCTTTGGGTCTATGACTTGGAGATGACTATGGTCTTTGGGTCAATGTAGTGTTTGACTCCTATCATTTGGCTATATAATGATAATTTTGATGCTAGCACATAAGTTCAGGACTAAGAGAAAATGACATTGAAGCAAATGTTGAGTTCCTACCTTTTGGTTAAGTTATAATAAGTGTTAGAATTTTAAATGAACTTGAACTTTGAAGTTAACTACTTGCTTAAAGTTATGTAATATAATTTATTTAATATATGATGTGTTATCTATAAAAGTATATAAAATTTCAATGTATCCCCAACGTATCATATCCTACTTTTTCTGAAAAGAGACGCATCATGTATCGTGTTTTCTGTTGTATCCGTATCACGTATCCATAGCAATGCTTCTGTAGCGGCAACCTGTACTGATCATGCAACCATCTAAAAAAATCAAAAAGAGTGACCTCTGTACCCTGACTCGACCACCCTCGGTAGAAAAAAAAAAAGAATCAATTTTAAAGCCTACTATAGAGAGACATCTTTTTCAAAGATCGGTCATTTCGATCCTACCAAAGACGCCAAGTTACACATGAGTGCAGCCTTCCAAATACCTTCCTTCCTCCTCTTTCTCTTATACAACAAGAAGCTGTGCAGCAAAACCCACTTAACTGATATAGACATCACCCAACAGATTCCAAATATGCTGAGCAGCATAGACCAAAGTTCCAAAGGGACTAGACAGGGGAGTAGTAGTCTAGTAGATAAACAGTGGTCTCTACATTCCCCCTGCACATAAAACACCAAAAATGTAGACTTTCCTCCTCCTCATGTTGTCACCAGCTATGAAGCACGGATACTTCTCGGAGGTCAATGTTCCGTATTGGTTACGTCTCGGATACCAACACTCCACAGACACTTTTGGATTTGTATCAGATACTTCAACTTTATTACTTTCAATTTTATAAATTTTGAATACTTCCGGATGCACTGTAGGTACATATATGTATTTCTATAAAGATATATAAAATTTCATCTGTTTATATGGTGAATTTTGATGTGGGCTTCTTGATGACTTAATGATTTCCATTAGTTTTTTCTAAAATTAGTATTCACCTGAATATCATCTATATAGTTAGAAAAATAAAACAAAAATTTCAACTTATCTACTGATGTGAACATTTATTGTGTCTTCCTCAACTATTCTCTTTGAGTTCTATGTTATAATCTTTATTTGTTATCAGGCTTGGAGATGTTTATGTACAAGTGCTCTCCCTATTTGGCTAGAGTTTTATCATGCTTATTTACAATTAAAACATTTATGTTTTTAACATTTATATTTAACGTATTCCCAACTTATCATATCCTTTTTTTTTGGGTAAATGCCATGTCCCGTGTTGCGTATCATGTTTAATCTGTGTCCCTTATTCGTGCTTCCTAGGTCAGCAATTAGAATAGCCCCTCGGGCTGTCCCCCAAGAAAAAATGCAGTTCTAAGGAGATAGTTTGTCTTCCACACAACCTTTCAAGGAAAGAGATGCCCCCACCCCTTAGATAGTAGTAGATGATTTATGCCCAAACAGAACTCATACATCTGCTGTCCCGTTCTCACCAAACCTTATTTCCCTAGCCCCTCCTTTTGTATCAACTATAAACAACAGGTCAAAGAATGATACTACAGTGTACAATATTCGATTGCTAAGCCCTTCTTCTAAACTCCACGTTCCAGGTCACCTGGCTGTCCTAAATGGACAAAGGAAACCACCATAGCTTCTTTGATTCTAGTGAGACTGAATAGGTCCAGGAGAGCACTTTTAAGGACTGTATGTTCACATCATCTATTGAGCAAAAGTCTGATGCATCACCAACTTCAAAAAGGGATGAACCTCTGAAAGTTGCTCCAACCCTTTCTTTTTCTTAGAAGTGACTTGCTCCAACCATTGTGAATACCTTTCCACACACACTCAAGTACCTGCATAACCACTACCAGATAAATGCTAACTGAACAATACAGATTTTAACCCAAAACCCACATTTGCAAAACGGACAGACTGTTTTCACTTTTCAGTTAACAAAATGGTATTTGTGATCCTCCCTTTCACCTTCCCAAATAAAATGACACTCCAACTTCTCAAGCCGTAGACCTACCAAGACTGGGATATCTAGCAGTGACATGAGGTAAATTCACAATCTAGACAAAGTAACTATGAACAAAAATTATCTGATACTCCAAATGAAAGTTTATTAGAAACTAGTTACTCTGCAGGTCGCTAGCCTACAGGTGAGTATGCAGGGAAGGAGTTAGAAGGGAATTTTACCGCCCTCATTAACTTGGTTTTCTTGGGCATAGTCTGAAATCTTTAGATTATGGTGTCTTCAAATTCAGATCTAGAAGATGGAGAGAATAGAGAAAACAAAGCATAATACATGGTTACGGACAATTCTACTTATCAATTCCTTAATAATCAATTCAACTATGTTACCTTAACACTCTCTATCCCAAGAAAAAGAGTACTGCCCTTGTTTTATTCAAAACTAGAGAATCTGGAAATTTGTAGGCCCACTTCCATATCAATCTGTTATTAAAGGGTATAACAGGAAGCATAATATGAGCCTTGTCAAGTAATCATCTTTCTAAAACTGAAGTCACGCGAAGGTCACTCAAATTGGGACAGAAATATTAATTAATTGCACCTTCTACATATTCTTTACACTCGACCCCACCCCCTACTTTCCCCAACCAAACTAGCAGCAACATCCGCTTAAATAGTATGGAGAGGGGGAGAATTGAAGGGTACAAATGTCAAATTTGAGAAGATATATTTTGGGCACCTTGCATTAGTAGATTGCTCCTGCTCAATCAGTTAGTTATGAAATACCGTCAACTCTATGTGATTCGTTGAGAACATAAAATTCCTGCAATTTCTTTTCTTTCTAGGATAAAAATTTCATGAGTTGAATATATGTTTTCATTTTGGGTTGTATGAGGGAAAAAACAACTTAAAAATTTGCTGTAAAAACATCGAGTCTTATTCCATGTGTTCAATAGTTGAGTGAAAGTAATTAGAGAACTGTATTTTCTGGTGAAGAACTGATGATTAATAGTTATGATTAACATATTAAATCATTTTACTTGCACAGCACGCATTTTAAATAAAATGGACTTCATGTTCCTTTTCATGAAGTATCACAATCAGTTCAACGAATAATTTTCATGAACAAGACAAGATCACCATGTGATGTAAGAATATAACAACATGAAAACAAATGAGAAATTTATTGCAGTTTCATGATCAGTCTTACTTCAAAATACTCAATAAGGAATAGTAAAATAAATTAAAAAAATAAAAACATTTTGGAACATGCAAAAGGGTCATTCTCAATGAGGTCAGTGACAGCAGTGATGAGCATGATATACACTATTACGTCCAATCCAACCAAAAACACTCACTGCCAAACACCACAAAGAAAGTTGCCAAAAAAAAAAAACACCATCCCAAAAGGAGATTATAGAATATGAAGTCATGAAGTGGTTGCTAAATTTTGAGCATTCATCTCTTTCCAAATACCCCGGAGTGTAGTTGAGCAACCAGTTCTTTCGGAATCGGTATACTTTACTGGATGTTAAAGGCAAGTATAACATGCACATTAAAGGTATAATTGGTATACTTTCCTTCAACGTCCATGATATTTGTTGTGTAATACTCAATTCTAGGCCAAAAGTGGGATTTTTTTAATGACAATTGATGCATGAGAGAAGACTTCTACTTTTACTTTTTTCTTTCTTTTTGGGAATGGTGGGGTAGGGAGGGGTGGAGGTGAGGGAGAGTGGAGGATGGGTCTTTAAACTGAAACAATCTGTTCCACGACTCATGACGTCCATTTCCTATTTGCTATGTTCAAGTGCTCTAGGATTTCACCAACCGTGCTGCACTGTTACTCAAACCACAAAATCCCCCAGGGAAAGAGTAGAGTGGGGTAGTGGTAAGGGCGGAGATTAAATAATAATTCATTTACTCAAAAATTATAATAGAATTTCTAAGATTTTATGTGATTTAGTTACATGTATACTAAAAATATTCAATTAACCTACCACAAAAATCGAGCATCAGAAGTTCCAAAAGGAGGATATGAGCGGACAACAGCAACAGCAGCAGAATCTAGAAGCTCATGCTGCCAATCACCTGGACGCGAACCATGCTGATACTTTAAATCTAATCCCACCTTCCTCGTTCTATTTACCTCACGTATTTTCTCCACAAGCAGTGCCAACACAGAAATGTGGTTGGAGTCCTGAGCACGAGGACAAGCTCCAAAAGGCTCAAGATTTGTCGCATGTGTTAAAATAATATTCCACTGTTGGGAAAAGCATTCATTATCAAGCAATGCCATCAAGAGATCTAATCGAGCACTTGTAGAGGAAATATATTCCTGCAAGCACCAAGGAACAAAAATTTCCTTGAATACTTGCAGAAATTGCTCCAAATCTAGTTCTTTTTTACTCTCATCAGATTGATGACCATAGTTGCTACTTTCAACCCACACAAGTTCTCGGATTATCTGTCGTGGTCCAAATATAGAGACTGCAACCTCCAGAAGTCGCACAGTATACACTGAGTCCTGATATTATTACCAATAAAGTTAGAGAAAACAATGAAGCACAGAGCACCATATAGAAGAAAATTAGGGGAACCAAATAGAAGAAAAAAGACGCTTCAACTAGAAATTAAACAACCATAAAACTGTTAATAAAGAGCACATTATTAGATGTATCAATTTTGTTGTTCTAAAAAAGAAGACTTGAACTCATCAGTAGAGTAGCTGCATTCTTCAAATTCTTGGAGAAAAGGAACCCCATAAAAGTTTAAATTAGCCCACATATTTGTGCTTTGATTGCACAATTTAGTTATTTTGTATATACATAAACAATAAAACTGATGCAAGATGATGTCTTAAACTTCTTCAGCAGACCTGATATAATATATTGAACTCTAATGCTTAGAACCACGTCCACCATAGTATAATGAACCAATTAGTACCAGAAGCTCCATGCTATAAGAACATCTAGCTTGAGAGACAACGCTTAACAAACTATAAGAAGTTGATACATAAACTACACTATTTAAGAATAGAGGTCAAGTGAAGAAAGTCAATCAAATTAACCAGAGTCAGATACCTCTCCTAGAAGTCAAAGAATTTTCATCAGTGAATCATCTCAACACATACTTTTGAACAATAATTTAGGACTGTCAACGGATAGTTTCCAACCAACTAAGATCCAATTTCTGGACACATGAGGTTAATCTTTTCATTTGGATGCAAACTCTATCAGGCTTACTAGTTATTACACATAATATTTTACACAAGGATACTTTAATCAATTAAATAAAAAGGCAGTTATCACTTTGTTGTGTTCATTTAAAATGGCACACACATAATATCCCATGCATATGCATCAAATTTTATATATTCAAACTTATAAAGTTATAGATTTCAAGGACATTGGGTAGAGTCAGACCTAGAACTTTCAAATTCTAATAAAGGCACCCATACGTTTAAGCAAATTGAAATAAGGTCAAATCTGTACAGGTGGTGGTAGGTTAAAACTCCATATACTATGGATTGGCTAAAATGTCCACATTTGGGTTTACAACTAAACTATGCATCGCGAACCATGAAAATAGTATAAATATTGACAGTAACTTACAAGGGCTTTAATCAATTGAAAAGACTTGGCTAACATCGGCCCCACTAGATGAACCAAGGGCCATGTTTCACCTTTCTGGACTGCATGTTCATCCAGCAGTAAAAGAAATTTGATGATCCGTTCGACATTTTCAGGGTTTCTATTGTTCTCTGTTTGCTTAAATATATCCATGCAGTTATCTTCAAATGTTGCACAAAAAAGCAAGAGCAGATCAGGTTTCAATGAATAAATGCCCGAAAGGATTTCAACGATGCACTTTCCCAAATCTTGCACAAAACCCATTGGATAGTTGATGTCTAGTGCTTCCGTACTTTGTTTTGGAAAAGGTTCAATGCCAACCCCAGGTAAATCCGGGGAATTCCAAGAGATGACTCTGTCCTGATAGTTTGGGCTGATGAAAGTCAGATAGTCATGCCACACGAGCTTCAAAAGAATCTTCTCAACCAAAGTATATCGAAAATGATCAATGGCATCTGCTCCATCAAAACATCTGGAATCAAAGATGAACACAAACCGAAGAAATGAAAGGAACATGATAAGTAAAATATAAATAAATAAATAAAAAAAGGAATGAAACAAGAGAAGGAATATATAGAGGTTTACAACAAAGTATAATAAATCACACCTTGAAGCATTTTTCAATCCCCAGAGGTAACATTCTCTAAATGCTAAGAAAAGTGCAAGCCAGTATGCCTTTATAGAGTGAGACAGACTTCTTCCTGCCCATAGGTTCTGGAAAAACTCAAGGAAGAACTTCTCCCCCGTGATTGCTTTAGGAGGCAAAGTATCTAAAAATCGAACCAAAACTGGATAAGAAACTTGCTGGGACCCAAAACACCCATTTCTAAGAAATTGCCATAGTCGGTTTAGTAGGGTCTTCTGACTTAAGGTAGTCCAACTATCTGGAAACTTTTTTGAAAACAGTAATATTGCTTCCCACATTGATAAATGGCAAGCTGGATCTTTCTCCTGGAAAGCACCAAGTATTGCTCCGGAAAGAGTATTTATCTTGTCTTCATTAATAACTTGAGGAATGTTTTTAATGTAACTCCTTAAGACAGTATACGTGGCTGACCGGATAGCAGGGCTTGGAGATCTTAGGAAGTCCAGAAATAATTTATGATTGGCAAACAAGTTTTCAGCATAAGAAATTGCTGTTTCCCTAGCTTTCGAAACATGTTTCGGTTCAGGAGTTATGTTTTGAAAACCAGGTCTGTCAAAATGAAAGCACAGCAAAATATCAATAAGAGTTGCCAGTGCCAGCAATGATGAAGAAATCACCTGCAACCAATAACAGAGTCAAATAAGCACATAGAATATCATACAGAAATTAGAACTCAAAATTCTACAGCTTCCTCACACTAGCATGCACGAGAGAGAGAGAGAGAGAGGTGGGAATAAACATATGTTGAGGTCATCAGACTGCCTGGGGTATCAACCATAGCTAGGTAAAACCTCTAGCTTGGCAGCCTAGGCTATTCAATGAACATCAATATCTAAATCAGACAAACTTTGAACTACTTTGCTTAAGTTTTTATAGGTACTCTTCTTCATAATGATCATAATAGCGCCCAAGGAGATCTTATGGTCCTAGATTGTCAATCTCCTCCATATAAAAATAGGTTTCCTTTGGCTAAACATCATTTGGAAGGCTAAACTTCTAGGATTTTTAAGGGTTTTGTTTGGTCTTTGGTCGTTGATAGGCTCACTGATAATAATTTTCTCCAGCATGCAGGCATTACAAGGTTTTTCCGCAAATGTGTGATGTTAGCAGGCCGGTGAGACTAGTCCCAACTTGCTTCTCCATTTTCCTGCAGCGTGGCAATTGTGGTGTTCATCATTTGGAGTTCTTGGAGACTTGGTTATTACCAGGTTTTGCAGCTTTGGAAGGAAGAAAGATGGGAAAGTTGCATTGGCAATGTGGTTGTTTTGCTATTCTTTGGGGTCTTTGGATGGAAAAGGAATGCTTAAATTTTCAGTGATTGCTTTTGCCATGGGGACTTTTGGAGAAATTACAATTTTTTTATTTGTTCATCAACTGGGGGCTGACCTACTGCCATACAAGGGCTTTTAAATTTTTTACTTCTCTTTTTAGGATGATTTCTCGTTCTCCTTTTTCTGTTTCTCCTCTCTTTTCTAATAAATCTTCTCCTTAATGTAAATATGTTCACTAATGACATTAGATTTTCCTTTATTTGATATTTATTCATTTATACAGACAGAAAATATTCTTGGTTCTGTCTTCCCAAAGTTCAAAGCTATCTGTAACACCTATTACTCCACAGTGCGAACCGGAAAGAAACTCAACCTTTTTTTTTCTTTTTTTGGATACAATAAAAAAAGACAATAAACCATGTATCTACAATATTTTTCCGATTAGCAACATTAAGTTAAACCAAGTAAGATGCCGATGCCTGAAATCCCATATAACTATCTAAATGTAATTTAAGATATTACAGTAAATTTCCATAAGAACCATGTACATAGTAATGAAGTTTATACTCTTTAACTTAATCTCGAAAAATTACGAACACGTAATGTTATATGAAAAATAGATACTCTTTTTTTTTGTATGTACTATATGGTATTAAAGGAAAGCACCAGATGTACAAGCGGTATACCCAAAAAAAAGACAGAATATGAAGAAGAAACATATATTCCCTTCCATTCCACAAAAGGAGTTCTATTTTTACCGATAGTAGTATATAATGACACAATGTCCACAAGTTTGTCATCATTATTCATTATCATGGCATCACTACTGAGCTAACAACCGTATTTTTTAAGGGATAAGCATGGAACAAAATACATCGTTAATATTTGCAAATTTTGCAAATGAGACTTTTTTTGTTGAACGGAGGGAGTATTTCTTATAAATTGAAGAAACAGATAAATTTATGAGAAAGATAATATGATTTTGCAGAGTGTACCTGATGGTGCATCTCTTCCACCTCGTCAAAAGCAACTGCTTTATCAGACATACTCTGTGGAGTGAGTTTGAGATTTTCTTCTAAATACATAAAAACCTCAGTCGTACATAACATTAAAGCATCTAGTCTTTTTTCTTGTACTGGGAAAGCTGCCTGTTTCAGAATTGAACAATAATTTGGTATAACGTAAATTTCTTTTGCCTATGCAATTGTTATGTAAATCAGATGAAGCATGTATTAGAAATGAGAACTTTTCTTGCCCAGAAATTAAAAAGGTCAAAAGGTAAAAAGAAAACTCAACAAAGCATGTAGGTAGATATAAATGCATGCACATGTTGGCCAAACTCCAAAGTAAGATATGATTACGCAAGCTTATATGCAAAGTTAACTTGCAGAAATTGGTATGTAGACTCAAGACTGCAATGGTTGCAATACCAATACATCAAAAATGAAAAACCAGGAGAATTGAGAAAGCTTCAGGTACAACTTTTGCCAAAAAGCAAACAAAAAACAACAGGAAGTTGCACTAGCTGTACAAGTCATAACTCATAAACAAGAATAGATCATCAACTGATTATGTTGATCATTGAAGGGCTCCAAGAGCAGAAGACTACATAAAGATAATTCACTTTCTCCTGCAAAAGCTATCATAGACAAAACCAAGCATTCCTATATATCCATAGCCCAATCAATCGCAAGACACCCAGTCACGCACACCTACACAACATTTGTGCAGAGGTTGTTTTAGGATGAAATTCTAGTACTGATGGATGAGATTTGTGAAGATGACAGAAATTAAGAGGCATCAACTATTTGGTATTTGAACTGTTGGAAGATGAACATAGATGGTTTGGGTGTAAGAGAACAGGACTGTTGGGACTTTTTTCATTCTTTTTTTTTTTAAGTACAGATAACGGCTGTTTGGCAGTAGTTTTTGCAATTTTCCTGTAGGCTGTAAATCCAGCGATTTGGGGGGGGCTGTGTTTAGGTGCTAATTTTCATGATTTTGGATGTGGCGGCTAGGGATTTCAGTGGAGTGATGGTAAGAAAAGGTGCTGTTCGGTGGCGGTTTATTTGGTGATGGTTTGAGGGACTGTTTGGCTGGATTTTTGGGACTGGTTTAGACTAACAAGCATAGTTGTTATCGCGATGCCTAGGCGTCACCTAGGCGACAACATGGCATTCCATCGGTTAGAGTACAGCAAGGCGAGAGGTCGACTTGGGCCCAACTTCTAAGGCACGCGTCTTGGCAGCTAGGCGTTGCAAGTCACGCATGACCCATCAACTAATTAAAAGAGGGACTGAGTGGCAAAACACTAACCCTATTTCGCAAATCAAAGATTTCACAACAGAAAGACCAAGAGACATCGCAAGTCAATTTCTGCCGGCGAGTCTTTTCCTGCGGGCGACGACTTCTCCTCTGTCGTGACTCACGAAGCCCACCGACTGCGACTTCTTCTTTCGCTGTGAGTCTGAAACTTCTTCTCTTTTTCTTTTGCAAGGTTCTTTTCTTCTTTTGCAAGTTTCTCTTCTTTTTTGCAAGTTCTTCTCTTCTTTTGTACATAATAAGTGGATGGCGGGTTGCTTGGTTGGACACTTGGACATTTTTACTTGGACAAGCCACTAACCGTTAGTGCTAAGCAAAGAAACCAAGCATATATATATATATATATATATATATATATTTTACAACCAACCAGAGACGAATACACTAAAATCTCCCCCATATCTATATGTTGATCCCAGTTACACTACATTTAGACAAATTAACCCTCATACCAGAAATAGCCTCAAAAACTTGAAGAATAGTTAACACATTTTTAAAACCTCAGAGCCTCTCTGAAAGAAAGAGAATAGTATCATCAGCAAATTGGAGGTGAGAAACCCTCACCTCCTCATGCCCAACTACACAACCTGCGAGGATACCCCACTCCTCCCCTTGGCTGAGCATCTTGCTCAAAACATCAACAACTAAAGTAAACAAGAGAGGTGATAAAGGGTCTCCCTGCCTCAAACCTCAGAAAGACTTAAACCAAAACTTGGGCTCCCCATTCACAATCATAGAGAAATGAGAAGAGATAAAACACCCTTTCATCCAAGAGCGACACCTTACTCCGAAACTTTTCCAGTCCAACACCTTATCCAAGAAGCCCCAACTAACCCTATCATAAGCTTTTTCAAAATCTAGTTTAAGCACGAGACCTTTTTTCATATCCTCCACAACTTCATTAGCTACTAAAGCTGCATCAATAATTTGTCACCCACAAAAGCACTCTGAGAACTCGAAATTGTACCCCCAACAACATTACTCAATCTCTTAGAGAGAACTTTAGTAAGAATTTTATACACACAAGTCACAAGACTAATGGGTCTAAAATGCGTAACCTTAACAGATAGATCCTTCTTAGGCACTAGGATAATGAAGGTAGAATTAATATTTTTTCCAATAATACTTCCATCAGCAATCAAATCAAAATTTCTCACGATCTCACCCGATTCAAGCTCTAACTCCCTAATAAAATTTCTACGATTTCTACCACTTGCAACCTTGTGAAAAAGTCTTGAATTATAATCTTTGTCCTTCACCCAAGTAAACCTCGCTATTTGCCTCCAACTAACTTTCTCACGCAAAGTCACCTCCTCAAACTCATTACACAACTGAGCTCGTCTACCAATCAAATCTCCTGAAATATCACTACTTTCCTCGATCCTATCAATCTCTTCTCTCTCTTTCAAAATTGCTTTCTTCCTATCTCTCACATCGCCAAACACCTCCTTATTCTACTCTTTTAACTTACATTTAACATACCCCAACATTTTCATAAAAACAAAACCTCTCCAACCCACAACCTCTCACTCCATCATTGCTTAATCAACTTGGAGAAATTTGGATGAGAAATCCACATATTCTCAAAACGAAAAGGAGTGGGGCCCCATTTGAGAGGGCTAGATTCTAAGACAACAGGAAAATGATCAGAAACTACTCGCGGAAGAACTTCTTGCCCCAACTCAGGAAACACATCCTCCCAAACATTACTAAACAAAAATCGATCAATACGAGTTGCCTATGTACGTTCACCAGAAACAGACCAAGTGAATTGGGCATTCGAAAGAGCAATATCTCTTAAATTGCAATCTCATAAATTTATCAAACCCCCTCATACTCGTAGTAGTTCTTTACCCACCAAATTTTTCAGAAGAAACCCTAATAACATTAAAATCTCCACCAATACACCAACGAGGAGAACAAAGCCCATAAAAATCATAAAACTCCTCCCAGAAAGCACATTTATCCCTAAGCCGATTAGGCCCATACACCGAAGAAAACCACCAACGCCCATGCCCTCTAATCTCTAAATGAACAGAAACTGAATAAGTGCCCAAAACGGACTCAAGAAGAGTCGCATACCGCGTATCCCAAATGACAATAATACCTCCAGAAGCCCTACAAGATGGAAGAAAAACCCAATCTTTAAACCTCGAATCCCAAATATTCCTAATCATCATACCTATAACCAGCTCCAATTTACTCTTGAAGAAAGACTACATCAAGGGGTAGCCTTAGAAATTAACTCTCTAATCAACCTCCACTTACGCCTATTACCTAGACCTCTCACGTTCCAACTTACAATCTTCATACGGAATATTTTATAAGACCACCTCTCCTTCCCAAGACCTCCCCATAGTTCACTGATGACTGAAGCCGATGCAACTCTTTACTCCACTTTTTTTTTAGAACCATTCCAAACCGTAGTCTGATTGAAAATTGCCACTCAAAACCGTAGAAGGAGAATATGGCACATAAGAGTAAATCCAGTTCGTATATCCAACTCATAACTTAGAGAGAGAGGAAGAGAGAGAGAAACAATAGGCTTACAATTCAAAACTTATTGACCATAATAAAATTTTAGAGAGCATAAAATTTGTGATTGTAAAATTTTAAAGGGGAGGAATGTACAAAATTTTTAAGAGTGATAAAAATTGTGTGAGAGGGTGTCGTAAAAATTTTAGAGTATAAAAAATTTAGAGAGAAAATATATAAGAAATTAGAATTAAGAAGATAAAGTAAGATAAAAAATTAATATATTAAGCCATTTATTTCATTGGGCCATAATAAATTTAAGCTTGAAATTTGAAAATGGGTCGACCTATATTGAAACTATAACTATTTGGTTCCAACCCACATAATCAATATTAAAAACAGGTTATATGGTTTTAGTTTTTAATGGAACCATCACCATATTTTGTAGCCCAAACCAAATCTATTTTTTGCCAGGTCTATGTAGGGAGTAAACAATCCTAATTTATATAGGAAAATAGTAAAAACCAATTCTCGGAGACCAGGTAAACTAAACAAAAACACGAAACAAAATCCTAATTAATAATCTACCATAAATAAAATTCTAGAATAATGTACTACTTATCCTTGAACAAATAAACTAATAAGCATATACTGCATGAAATCATCTATGAAATGAATTGAAGAATGGCTTATCCATATGTTGCATTTAGTTTCCATTACTAAATCCTTCACTACTTGGCTAAATTCCTCAATAATATTATTGTTCCTCAATATTACATCAGTGTTTCTGCATTATTCAATCACTACCATTACTACATGCTTATTGTCAATCGTAAACTACACTTAGAGCTATAGATCCTCATTAAACACCCAAGTTCATCAGTGAATCAACTCATAATCAGCATTGTTCTGCACTTGATCGCCATAAGTTCTGCATTACTACCTCATAGTCAGCTTATTTTACTACATCAGCTACAGTCACTAGTTGCGGTTGGATCTGAATCTTTAAATTGAGATTTAATTTCCTATTTGCAATTCAAATTAAAGTCAAGACTAGGGTTAGTCCTGACATCAACCTATAATAGCATGTGTTTATGGACACAATACACATTTTAGCTTAATATTTGCTAAACTTGTTTATACAGACCTTCCCTTCATGAATCATTCCCAGCACTTTATTTTACCCTTTCCTTTTTCCCAAGTATTCTAATTGATAGTTGTTTGAAAAAAATTTAATAGTGTTCTTGATACTCGATCATAATGCAGTTCTGCTTCATTCAAATTGGCGATGAAATGTACCAGTTGCTGAGTTTTTAGAATTCTCCCCCTTGTGCTCTCATCCTCATCCTCCGACATCAGATTTAAAGTTGCACGACATCTTGGAATCTTTGTGACACCAAGATAAAGAAACTAGTCACTTTTAGGAACTTAAATCTTGCACCATGACGATAAATTTTGTTGGACCTTTCCTACAATAATATTTGCCGACATACCAAAAAAATATTGATACACACATAATTCATGCATCTGATTATCCCTAATTTTGTCAGTTTTTATTATATTAATTTACTTGATTAATATATTTTATTTTGTAGGATTTAATATTTTATTACCATAAAGTTAAAATCTTGGTGATCAAGCAATATTTAATACTCCAATTCATGGAACAAAAGAGTCGAGAAGATTCCTACAAGGAAAAAGAAGGAGGTGGAACAATCTTTGCGTGCAAGTCAAATCCAATGAAGGAAAAGAAAGCTAATCTATAAGTTCTATTTGAAAGAAGTTAATTGTCACTAGGAAGTTAATTCCTACAAGGAATATAATTAAAGTCATACTTCTATAAATAGTTATAGGATTACCAAGAGAGATTTTAAGGCACTAGTTTTATTATTAGTTTTAGGTTAGGAGTAGGAATAGAACTACAATACTTCTTGTACAATACTTCTTGTACAAGTGTTGAAGAATCTTAATGAAGGGAGTATTTCTTACTTTTATTTTTATATTGAATCTTCTTCTTCTTTAACTTTTTAATCCATGTCTAGCTAACTTGTTAGATCTAGAATGATGATGAACCTAAATAATATCTCATGATTAATATTCTTTATTTCTTCTATTATTTGTGCTTTAATGAATTCATGGTTTTGTTTTCACGTTTCATTAGTGGAATACCTTCATGCTTCGTTCTTAACTGATTTTAAATTGATGAAGAGGTTTTTATAAATTATTGTAAAAATATGAGTTTTTCATAATTCATGCTTGCTCAAGAAGTTTTGATGAGTTATAGTTAATCCTTAAATTTTTATAGTCTATGCTTGTCCAAGTTAACTATAAAATTATTAAATTAAAGGGAAGAGAGATCAGAGGTATATATATATATATATGCCCACCAACTTGGGGATGGATTGCTATCGACAGAAAATGTTGCACCCTTACCCAACCTAAGGGCCACTGAAGTACTAATCAGAAAGACCAACCCTGGTGTTGGACAATGAAATAAAATTCTGAATTTCGCAACAACTAAATTTCATATCCACTTTCAAACATGATTAAGTGCTTTCAGTCCTTTATTCAGGCAAAACTCAACTACATTCTTTGAAGTAAGACTGTTATTAAGTACCATATGTAAAGGCTAACAATGTGGTTGATAACTGCCTATAGTAAAGGATCTCAATTACTGAAATCCTTTACTTTAAGCAGGTCTGAACTAAACTGTTAGCCTTTACATACAGTAATCATAATTAGTCTTGCTTGGGAGAAGCTACCTCCACTCCCTATCGGGCCTATCCCATGTAGAAAGATGTTATGCTACTCAGTGGCATACATAGTAACAACTACTTTTTACAGCTAAAGAAAAAGAACAGTGAACCTGTAGTGATCGTTTTGCAGCTTGGGAAACATCATTAACAGGATCAAACTGAGAATACCACCATGGTCCCATCAAAGACTTAAGATGCGGAGCCAAATCTCTTCTGAAAAAGAAAAAAAAAAGTAAATCCAAAAGATCGATAATAGTAAAGAAACAAAAAACAAAACACAAGCAAGTTCTTGCAAAATGAGAAACTATCATGCCATATATAATCACCGTGTACAATTTCAAAATTTGCACCAAGAATTAAGAATCAAAAAAGGCTCCACATGCAACTAATAATATGTACAACAAATTGTAAGTAAATATAATACATTGACAATAAGATTTCCTCTTATTATCGATTAATTAAGCCATATCCTTTTTTACTTAAAAGAATTCCTCTTATCATCAATTCTTTAAGCCGATTCACCTTAACAGGTTAAAAGACTGGAGAGTAGAGAAAGATTGGAGACCAGAGAGAAGAGAAGAGAAACGAGAAGAAAAGAAGAAAAGAAAAAGGAAAAGGATACAAAAAGAAGTGATGAAGTTCTCAATGCCGAAAACATTGATCCTCAATGAACAGTGTTTATCAGCGTGGATTGGAGACGTAGTCTATCGCTAAGTTGTCGCTTATCTGACTCACATCTATCTCTTCTCTCTCTTCTCATCACTGATTTGTGGCTTCTCTCTCTTCTCTTCACTGGCAACAAGATATATTAAAAAAATATACTACAAAAAAGAAATCTGGGAACGAGATATTTGTGCACGGTTGGTTATACAATATGTAAAATTACAGTTAAATCCCCTATAGATTGACACATTTCAGAACATAGTCCCGCAGCTCTATATATTTACACATTAATCTATAAATGCATAGATAGTTACTTAAATAGATAGATAGATAGACAGACAGAAAGATATATACAATTTGATTTGCAGTTGTTATCGTATATATAATTACACACACACACACATTTAATAGCTATGTTGCATGGACTCAGCTTCACCTAGTTGGATCCTTAAGAGGACACAACACTGTCACCTATTTTTAGAACATTTTGAAGAGAAAAATAGGTTCTTTTATATATGTGTATCTGGATCCACCAGAACACAAACAAATTAACCAAACAAGGATAAACAGACAGTTTTTCTATACAAGGGAACCACTCAAGAGGAGTTTTCAATTATTATTTTCTCTCTTGAAAATTCTGCAAGCAGTACATACATATTTATAGACTAGTAATGATGAATCAGACTCATGAATAATCTAGAAGACACTTGGGAAAACTGAAGGACTCTGAACGTGAGTTTTGGAGAACAAAAAGACTATTCATGAGCTAATTTACTGAAGTAAACCATAAAAATTAGCAACACAATTTTCAACATTCCCCCTTGATGCTAACTTTTGAAACCAAGCCCAGCTGTCCCCGAAATGCTTCAAACTTGGCCTTTGGCAAAGCTTTTGTAAATATGTCTGCCACCTGATTATCTGTGTTGATTTTTACAAGATGAATATCTCCATCAAGAACCTAATCACAGAAAAAATGATAATGCACTTCGATGTGTTTTGTTCTAGCATGAAAAATAGGATACGAGGCCAACCGAATGGCACTTAAATTATCACACTCAATTTCCACAGGTTCTTCGAAAGGAAGAAAAACATCCTTTATGAGCCTTTTCAACCAAATGGACTCTTGAGTTGCAAGTGTTGCAGCATTATATTCAGCTTTTGTACTTGACAAAACCACTGTTGGTTGCTTCTTACTACACCACGAAACAGCAGCTGAACCGGTAGATAAGATGTAACCTGATGTAGAACATCAAGTAGATGGATCCCCTGCCCAATCAGCGTCAACAAAACCTTATAAAATCAGCACCTCTTTTGTATATCAAACCAAAGGAGTTAGTGTGGGATAAATAACGAAGAATGTGTTTTACTGCATCAAGATGTGGTCTCCTTGGTTTCTGCATAAATTGACTCACCACTCCAACAGCAAAAGAGATATCAAGTCGGGTTATAGTCAAATAGAGCAAGCCACTGACTAGCATTCGATAAACAATAGGATTATTGGAGCTCACACCCATCATCAGCCTTTAATTTGAGATTTTGCTCCATTGGAGTTACCATAGGCTTCGCTGCATGTTTAATTTTTTCAGAATCTTTTTCACATACTGCTCTTGAGAGACAAACAGACCACCTTTGCAAGTTGTCACCTCCAGTCCAAGAAAGTAAGAAAGCTCTCCAAGATTCTTCATTTTAAATCGAATGGCAAGTTCTTCTCTTAGCCTCAAAACCTCCTCTTCATTGTTACCGGTAACTATCATATCGTCAGATACAATAAGACTATCACATGCATATTTGATCTTTTTTTCACAAATAAACTTGCATCAGCATTTGATGAAACATAGCCACAGCAAGTCAAGTATTCCGCAAACTTTCCATACCATGCACATGGGGCTTGTTTAAGCCCATAGAGTGCCTTCCTTAGCCTGCATACATGATTAGGAAAATTTTCAAACTTGAATCCAGGTGGCTGCGCCATAAAAATTTCTCGATCTATGTCTCCGTAGAGAGCAGCATTTTTCACATCTAGCTGCCACAACTTCCATCCTTGGCATGCTGCTAGTGACAAAACTACGCGAACTGAAGTCATTTTTGCCACTGGGCTGACGGTTTCCTCGTAGTCCAGCCTGTATTTTTGAGAAAAACATCATGCAACGAGTCTTGCTTTTTATCGATCAATGCTGCCATCCGAATTATTTTAAAAAGATAAACCCATTTACATGAAACAGGTTCAACATCGTTAGGCTTAGGAACCAGGTCCCAAGTTTAACTGTCTAGGAGAGCTGCCATTTTTTCCTCCATAGCTGATATCCACTGAGGACAGTATTTGGCTTCCTCATAACTTCCCGACTCATTATCACAATATAGGCCAGCAAAGAAACATTCAACAATATTGCAGTTTTTATGACCCAAGTCATAATCGTTAAAAAAATTTGGCATTCTCCGCTCTCTAGTTGATCGTCTAAGCACACAGCTTAGATGATCCTGTTGCACATCAGCAACTTGGTTGTTCCCCCTCGATATAGGCACTTCCTCCTCCTTAATTTATGTTGCCTAATTGTCATTTCTCTTGCAAAAGTATCTCGAGAAGCATCATAGTTATCGGCTAGATTGCTTATCTTGTCTAGCAAATCTAGTCAGGCACCGTTTTTGCAAGAATGTCATTGAAGTATTCCCGTAGAAAGCAAGCTAACTCCGAACATTCCTCTTTGACATCAAAGCACTTGCCCGGATTGAGAAACAACACAGCCCCATATAATTTTTGCTCTATTTGGCTTTCTCATCGCCGCTCAACAATGTCAATCACCTTATAGAGTCTTTGTTTGGTATCAAATGAATCTTTGATCTTTTTCTTCACACTCCATCGCAGCGAAAACCTCTGGCATAGCAGGCTTCTCATCACCATCAACAATCCTCAAGGCTACAAGGGTGGTTGTGACGCCCTAATGCAATCCTCAACATGATGCCAAAATGTACTTGAAATTACAGTATCACATACTTTCTTCCCCGCTTCGGTAGCCGACAATTTAGATTTTGTCCAATCCTCGCTTATGAACAAATGTCTCAATGCATCTCTATACTTGTACAAACTCTGCATGGTGAGGAAAGTTGTAGCAAATCTAGTAACTCCGGGTCTCACGAGATCCCTCCCATTTGTTTTTTCCCTCATCGCATCAAGAAGACGACCATGCCTGTAAATGAATGTTGTGATTCTTCATGAATTTGGGATTGTGGGTTGGAATTGCTTCAGCTTGCCTATGTCCTCTAGCACAAGGTCTAAGCAGTGAACGGCGCAAGGTGTCGATAACAGTGCAGGCCTCCTCTCCATTAGTATATGCCCCGCTACCTTGTAATTAGAGGCATTGTCCGTGACCACCTGAACAACATACTCAGGGCCAATTTCCTCAATCTTACTATCAAGGAGATTTGTCGACATTGTGTCATCTTACGACTCTCTTGAGGTATCAACAGAACCCATGAAGTAAGTCCCCTCCAGACTATTAACAAGGAAATTCAACAAGTGTCTTCCCTTCCTATCTGTCCAATCATCCGACATGAGTGTGCAACCATATTGCTTCCAAGAAACTTCATGTTTCGCCTTTAACTCATCGATTTGGTTCTTTGCCTTCTCGAGTAAAGGAACCCTCAACTCATGATACGTAGGAGAATTTAAACCTGGCCCATATTGCCCTATGGACTCGATCATTACCTCGAAGCTCCTTGCATTTGTACCATTAAATGGTATGCCACAGTCGTAGAAAAAGTTGGCAATGTGCATATGGACTCCCTCTTTTTCTTCTGGTTTTCAATAGTCGTTCGGCTAAGACGCTATGCCTCTCCTCTACAACTTCTTCAGGAGTCTTCCTTAAAAGTGATTCAACGCTCTTTGTTGGAGCTTTTGGTTGTGGCTTTTGGAATTGAAAAGCAGCTTTCATCCTTTTGGAAACGGTCCCAGAACTTGGAATAGTGCTAGAGGAAGCATTGGAAGCCATGCTTGGAGGAGCAGATGATTGCTCTTGTTGTACTTCTACTACATCACCATCATCATCATCATCCAGCTCAACTGGCTTGTTCCTCTTTTTACTATTCAAAGTCTCTTGCATTTCCCTCATAATTTCGGTGGATGTTTTAGGGCACTTCGCTACATCTCCAAAATTTCCTGCTAGATGTTGCTTGAGCCTCTTGATTCCCGAATGACATTTCTTCCCACAAAGGATACATTGCACTACATCCTTATTACTCATATCTGACCAATACCCATATTTCCAACCCGGATCGTTTGTTTTGGCATTTCTTTTCGAGTCCTTGGTTATATCATAACCATCGGCTCCCGAACTTTCCGCCATTTTGTTTTCTAATTTCTACACAATACAATCAAACAATAAATATAAAACAAAATTGATCCAAATATTCTTTCATTGATCAAAAGTAAATCTTTCTCCTCTATACGAATTAAGTTTGATGCTCACAAGTCATTTTTCTTTATATATGTATATATTAATTATATCTCAGTTGCATAATGTAAATTAATATGACCATGTGGTTTACTGGCTCTTTTTTTATAATTGTATGCCCATGGTTAAGGATAAACAATACCAACTTTGCCACTTTTAAAGATAAACAGAGAATACCCACTTTAAAGATATACAATACCCACAGAGTTTAAAACAATAAAGTTGTCACTTAATCTAAAACTAAAACTTGAAAAATAAACTAAACCTTGAAAAGTCAGTAACTTAAAGAAACAGTTAATTGGCTATTTACCCACTTTTAAATCAGGCCTCCCACAAAGATATACTAAAAGACTTGAAAAAACAATAAAATTGCCACTTAACTTAAACAGAGAATCAACGACGAGAGAAACAAAGATAATCAGTCAAAGCCTCAAAGGGGCTGGTCCAGGTAAGAGACGACGAGAGGAAGAGAAGTAGCAAGAAGAAGGAAACAAACCTGTGTGAGACTCAAAGGGGCTGGTCCAGGTAAGAGGACGAGAGGAAGAGAAGTAGCAAGAAAAAGGAAACAAACCTGTGTGAGAGAGGGAAGAAGTCTGCCGATGATGAGTAAAGAAGAAGCCGCCTACAATAAGTAAAGAAGAAGAAAAAGAAGTTGCTTGCAATGGCCTGTGATGGGGCTGAGAGGAGTTGCGATAGAGCTACGATGATCGAAGGAGTCGAACACCAAAGAAGTAAGTCAATCAATCCTTTTTGTTTTAGGTTTTTTGATTTTCCCAATTCATTCCCTTTGTTTTAATTGATGGGTCAATGGGTCATGCCCATGGGTAAACGTTTTAAAACCTAACTTGGGTCAGAGTTGCTAAGGCGTGCGATTTGGCAGCTCGTCGTCGCATGTCGTCGCCTAGGCAACACCGAGCTGCCAAGGCGCACGCCTTAGCAGTTGTTCCTCATGTCGACCGTAAAGAATTAATCGAATTGAAGATTTAGCGTCATCTTTCACTGGAATCGAAATATCTGCAAGATCAGGGTCATCATGCCCTTCTCTTCATCGCCTGGACGCCATGGCGACACCGTGACAACCAGTATAGTTTCAAAGGAGTAAGCGGAGGCCCCAAAAAGGGGGCCATAGCGCGTCCCCACATAAAAGAGGGATTTCATTGTTTTTAAGAGCCTTTATAGTAAGGTTGCTTGCTTTCACACGGGTTGTCTTTGGCTCGTTTCCTTTCACGATACACACTGTTAAAAGACAATACTCTATGTAGTCAAATATGAATACTGAGGAGAGTGACACAGCCAAACATCATCCCAGAAGTGAATCAGCTTACCAACGTCTAACCAAAGCTTTTTTTCAAAAGAACGCTAGAGCTCATTAAAGAAGCCATGATTTAGGTGATAATCGATCGTCACAAGTCAGAATTGCAACAACAAAAATAGATGGGATTGCACGTGTAAAATAAGTGCTCCTGGAGCAAACTACTCATTGTGTTGCCAAGGGCATTGACCCTATCTTAGTCTTGCCAGATTAACTTACTCACACAGTAGTATGAACAGAGAATACTGCTAAGTCCAAGACTTATCGGGTCGGCATGCTCAGGAAAATTGAAAGGAGTCCCAGCTTACAGGATTGCGAGCTAGTGGCTCTCCACAGTGCCTCACACGAAACAAGACTTCAAATAAATATTGTGCTTAAAAAACGACCCCGTCGGCTTGACATTTTTGTAAACATCGACTGGAAGGAAAAGGAGACAAAAGAGCTCTCATAAAATAGATAGCCCCCGATCGCATTTAGATAAGGATTATTGAACGTAAATTTGTGCACGAGCCTATGAAAACAGGGTTAAAAGCTCCTAATTGTTCCAAAGCAACTAGAAAGAGATTGGCTTGGAGTGGGCTAGGCGCCCGAAACTAGAATCCGCTGGTTTACTACTTTCCGGCTTTCCTTGCAACTTCATCTGGTTCCGCAACTTCTCTTGGACTTTCTCAGTGACATAACTCGTATGGGCTCCGAACTACGAGAGTTTGCTTTTGTTTTTTATATCTAAGAGTGGTCTAGTCCTTTATTTGATCAGACCGCTCCGGGTAGAGCTTACCTGATTGATAGGCATTTGTTGAACGGCTCGCACAACACTAAAGAGTAAGTAAGAGAGGGTCTGCAACACTCGTTGAAAGAGGGATTAGCTATCCGCCTATATCCGATTATCAACTATGCAACAAGCAGTTCCAGCGCCTTCTGATCGACCTAAACTGAATAAAGCGAAAGGGGGATTGGGCATGTACGAGCCTCGACTAGGCCAACATTGATGAAAAAATTCCTTGCACCCTCATCTGTTTCCTTGCTTCATTGATGTCAACCCTGATTACATTTATGGAAACCAGAAAGCAGCTATGGAAATATAATCAGCCGTCCATAATAAAAAGAAAGAAATACATTATATGGCTTACATTCAGGATAAATAGGGCGATGCAATTAGCATAATCTTACAAATTCTGACTTGTCTTATTACTTTGAAAAACTTGACTATTTCTTAACAACTATTATCTACAAAGTAAAAGCATCCTCAAAGAATAAAGAAAAGAAACCTCCAACTTTTATATTACTAGTTTGTCATATACATGAGGCAAAACAAATACTTGCAGAATTCCTTTATTATAGAATAAATGGCATAAATCAAATTTTTACATAAGATAAATGCAAACCCGACAACAGTGACGAGATCAGTCATGGTGTCATGAGTAGCTCGGCGAACCTCTCTATTGTAGTCCAGCAACAGCTTTCTGTATTCAAATGCCTGAGCCAAAAATAGATATAAATAAGCAGGATACACTTAAATCACTTAATGACCAGTAAGAAACAGGTCCTCCATTTCTTAAGAGGATACACTTAAGTCAATTAATTAATATTTTAGAATATTCTACTTAATCTAATATAAATAAAATTTATAAAATTATTAAATATTTATTTCTAAACAACAATACAAAATAATTACCAATTAACTTCTTAATTTTCTTCTTCTGTTCTGCATTAATATTTTAGTCCTTCAGCAAAAATAGTGTTAGATTCTCTTTAAATGATGTTACAATTTTAAATTTGAGAACCCAATATGCAATATGTTAGCTCAAGTGGTAGTGAGACTACTGGTGATAAGTGTCTTTTTAAGGCGTAGGTCATGGGTTTTATACTCCCCAAAGGCAAAGATCTCCTTGGGCCACCAACACATAATTTACTAAGGGATTACCTAGTGTGTGTGTGTGTTCAGTTGGACATTACATCCGGTCGGAGATTTATCCGGTGCCCACCCTAATGTTAGTGATTACAGGTTCCCGCCATCATAAATAGATATAAATGTGTATATTATATTATATTATATATATTCTTAAATTTGAGGGGAGAGAAAAACATAGAAACTGAAATTCCTAAAATGATGAGTTGCTCATTGGCATGGTTGTACATTACTTTTTATGCCCTCAAATTTCAGAATTCTCAAGATGTTCATTCTAACCATACCTTAAGTGCTGACCTATCAAATATTTAATTGTACACATTTGTGTGTGTGTATATACCCCTCTATAGGCTCTGCATTAGGTTTTTCTTCTACCTATATTTATCTATTTCAATTCTAATTTCCCTGTTTGGTTATTATACTTCTTTGTAGTTTCTATCTTGAGTTATAAAAAATAAAAAGATTCAACAGTTAATTTTGCTGAAAAAATGAAAAGCCACTAAAGAACCAACCAGAATTTCAACACTAACTGGCACCAAACAATTTGTTTTTCTAACCAGCTTAAGTTATTCTCATAACATGGTTAAATTAACCCACATTCAGGTAATCAAGAAGAAACATACCCATTGTGGAATAATCGGCAATATTTCTTTTGGGGATTTCTGCTTCAGCAACATAGCAAGAGATGTTAAAGCTTTAAGCTGCACAAGCAGGAAAGTGGAGTACAACTATTAAAGAAGTCCATATAAGCAACAAAAACAGGAAGAATCATATTATGACAACTGCTTAATTTTAATACCATACAGACAGTTATGTTATGGAAACAAAAAAGTGGAGAAAATTGTAAGGAGTTAAATGCTGTGACAGTCAAAAAAAAATGAGCCAGGGTCTACACTCTACAGACAAAGATAGATATGCTAATTATTGAATCCTTTGATGGATTTGCACATGTAATTACCATAATGTGATGCGGAACAGGTCATGATGACTAATGGAAATTGCAGGGAATTATTATTACTTAATACAAATATAAATTAAATGTAGTTAATGTATCGTTTAGTTATAGTTAGTAGATTATTTTAGATATGTATTATATTTTGGTTATAGTAGATTAGTTAGACAGGTATCAATTAGGTTATAGTAGATTTGTTTAGGTAAGTACTACCTCCGTTCCAAATTATAAGATCATTTCCCATTGTATTTTACAAAGACAAATGATCTTATATTTTGGTGCGGAGGCTGTATTGTAAGGCAGTATTATAATAGGTTACCTAGCACAATTTTATGGTATTCTCTGATGTTATATAACCAAATGTAATCATACTTGGAGTTCAGAGAGAGTTTATTATATTGATTTGAGTTAAGATTATGTGCCATTATGGCCTTCGGGAATGTCTCCTATTTCCCCTTTTTCTACTCACTTGCACCATTTCTAAGAGCTCCCTGCACCATAAAAGCTATGAATGATGAGATGGGTTTTTTTTTTCTGAATACATTTGATAAGGGAGAAAGATATTACATTCTCATGTCTTTTTATCTTTTTAGATAAAAGAACATTTTGTTGATAAAGTGAAAAAGTTAAAAGTTTACAACTCAAATGGAGGACAAGATTCACAAGAAGTCCTCCAAAAGAAACCAAAAAAATTTGGGGAAAACATCAAGACATTAATAACCCACCGTCAGTCCCTCCCTGTAAAGGTTTGACAAAGAAATTCCTTTGAAAAATATTTGGAAAAAAAAATTCAAAGTCAATACGAAATTATATGTTTTATTTCATTTAATTAATGTATTTTTTTATTTTCAAAATTTTAGGATTTTCTACCTGTAATTTAATCTTGCTTTGGCTTTAATAAGGGACTTTAAACAAATATATTAATTATGAAGATTCTATGCATATTCTTATGGTTTTTAATTTAATTATTTACTTTTTCAGTTGACATTTCTCTATCAATTGTAGTCATATATTGTTATAAAAGGGTCTTTAATATTCCATAGTTGATTCTAGAGTTTGTCTACTAAAATGATAATTCTCTTAGCTTGATTACTTCCTACAAAGATGGTGGCAAACATCTCTTTGATGTTGATCCTGGGAAAGATCGTATAACAGCAATGGAGTCTTGGATCAAAAGGTTCCTGAACAAAAGTCACACTAATGATCGTTGCCACAGTCGACCAATTTGCGAATAGGGCTAACAATCATGTCGTGTTAGACGATTCCATGTCATGGTAGGTCATAGTTACTACGGTAAACAGGTCAACATTACCAATACCCATTTAACTAATTGAGTCAAGATTATTTACTTATCAAAAGTAGTAATAATAATAATAGTAGTAATAGTAATAGTAATAATAATAATAATAATAAAAAAAACAGCAACAATAATAATCGTGTCAATGCTCTCAACAGTAACACTAACTTCTTTAATATATAAATTGTGTTATACATATAACATGATACTACACACTTTTTTTATTAAATCTGAATATGATTTGTTCGACACAATAAGATATATACAATAATATATAAGATCTCATGGATAAATATATATTTAAATATTTAAAACTTATTTACTTAAGACAAAATCATAGTGCCATGTCATATTTATATTATCATTTTATTAAACGGGTTAGTCGTGTTAAATGTATACTTGTTCAAGAAAAGGTGTACAAGCCATTTAAATTTTGTGCTAAACATGTCAACCAATTTATGATACGAAATCGTTTATACTCGACAATAACCCTATTGTCATGTCTCATTTTCATGTCGTGTTATCACATCATGTCACAAATTAAAGCCCCTTTTGTGGACATCTTCCTATCAAGAGAGGTTTCAAATATTTTGAAAGAAATCCAAAATGTGATGATATGTGCAGTTCTAAATACTTACTAGATTTTGAGGATTTTCCAGATTGGACATATGACCTTGATGACTGTTTAGAATTTATAAAGATTCCCGAGCATTAGAGGTTATTTGGGCTCCTTAGAAACTCAGAGATGCGGCATCAGTAGGTGGTCTTCTTTCTAATTATTTAGAGAAGCAAGGGGAAAAAATATATTTGGTCGAGGGTGATGAAAAAATATATTTGGTCGAAGGTGATGAAATTGCCAAGGGGAGATATATAGGCCAACTATAATGTAGTCAAAAAGTGTAATGATGATCTCTACCATAAGAGTCGGAAGAAGGCATGTATAGAAAATCTTCTGAAATCCCAATTGATACAAATTCTGAAGAAAAAAAGCTGTAGAAAAATCCGAAGAGTGTTACGTGCAAGATAAGATGAAGATATTGAACAGGAAGTTGATAAAGTAAAACAATTTTCTGTAGATAGCTGTAAGATTACAATTTTATTATTTGTACAGGGAATGAATGAAAAAAATCAGTTAAGAGGGCTGCATATTCAGGCTTGTATAAAGAAGTTGATTTTGTTGGGTATTGTGCATTGGTGCTCAAGAACGCGAACTGTTGCATGTAGATGCTCAAGAGGTTGATGGAGCGAAGGTAGAGAGTGTTGAACAAATAGAAGATTTATAAATGATTCACAAATCACAATGAAAGCTATTGTTCCACGCACAGGGTACTATTGTTCCGAATCGTGGTATGAGAATTAGATGTTTTGTGCATTCTAACATAGGTAGCGTTCCTTGATAGTCACATAATTCATACATATTATTATCCATGTTTTTGTCCTTTTATATTTTTATGTTATTTAATTAATGAGTTTTATTTTACCTTTTAGGATTTAATTTTTTTTACCACAGTCAAAATTTTGGTGATCAAACAATATTTAATGTTTCAATTCAAGCAAGGAAAGAGTCGAGAAGATTCGTGTGCAAGATAGTTGATATGGAAAAGGAAAGCTCAGATAAAAGATCTTTTTAAGAGAAGTTGATTGCCATTTGGAAAGAGAGGAAGTTGAAATCTACAAGGAAAATAATCAAGCCTAATGCCTAAAAGGGAGGACGAAGAGAGATTTGGAGGTATTAATTTTATGTTTGATTCAAGAGAAATAATAAAATTGCTTCTCGCTTTTCATTCTATGCTCATTGAAGGATCTTAATTAAAGAGAGTTATCTTACTTTTATTTTTATGTTGAAATTCTTTTTCTTCTTTTTTTAATTTTTAACTCTTGTTATTTAATTCCACGCAATTAGGAGTTATTTTATTTGTTTTTGTAGCTAGCTAAATTATTAGATCTAGGATAATGAAGCTAAGTAATGTATCATGATGAATATTTTCTACTTTTATTATTTTTGTTTTAATGGATTAATATTTTCACCATCACGTTTTGTTATTGGAATACCTTAATGCTTAGCTCTTATGTGATTTTTTAAATTTATGATGAGATTTGGATAAATTATTGTTAAGGTATGAATTTTTCGTAGTTTATACCCGTATTAACTGGAACGTGATTTGTTCGGTACGCGGTATGAATACGGATATGCAGTACACAACATAGCTAAAATGCGATAAGTTAGGGTATCTTTATATAAGTTCTTATAGTTAGAAATTCTCTTAGAATCAAAATATAATAAACCTAAGTTTATGGAAGAGTTTTAGTTGAATCAACAAGTTGATTGTTTTATTGATAATTTAGCATAAATGTAATGTTTGAGCATCCAATACTAAGTTATAATAGATATTTTGTGCAATTATAGATAAAATAACAAAGAAATTTTTCGGTACACTAAATTTAGAATATTGGTACGTGAAAGTACTATGTTTGGGTACGCAAGCACCAATAGGGGTGTTCAAAAAATTCGGTTTTTTCGGTTTTTTACCGAACCGGTTGATACCGGTACCGGCGGTACCGGTTTTTTTCGGTACCGGTTTTTTCGGTATCGGTTTTTCGGTATTTTAACACTTTTCGGTACCGGTAGCGGTAAGGGATTTTTTGAATTCGGTATAAACCGAAATACCGAAATACCGAAATATATAATTATTTTTAATAATTATATATATAAATATAAATTTTAATTATTATTAAATAATAATTATTGTTAATTATATATTTAATTATTGTTAATATATATAAAAAAAATTATTTAATTATTATTAATAATTATATATATTACCATGCGGTATTACCGACAACCGAACCGAAAAAACCGGTACCGATTTTGTACCGAACCGGTACCGAAACCGGTAATTCGGTACCGGTACCGGTTCTTAGTTTTTCGGTATTTTTGGATCGGTACCGGTTCGGTATTTTCGGTACCGGTTCGGTTTTTTACCGATGAGCACCCCTAAGCACCAATACGCGGTTCGCTAGATCAATGAGTATCTGGTAACTCTGGTTTATACTTGTCCAAGTTAATCATAAAACTCACTAAATTAAAGGGAAGGGATATCAAAGCTATAGTTAATTTAATTTGGACTTTAATTGATTTATTTTTCGAACTATAACATTTAGACGGTAGCATAGTTTGAAGTATAAGAAAAAATGGGATTATTTGTTAAGATTGTTGAATTGAAACTAAAGATCTTAAAAATAACTAGTTTTTGTGAGTTCGACATGTACTTGCCAATTCTTCAAATTGACGTTATGCACTTGCACGTACTTAAAATTTTCACATCATTCCTCGTACTCAATTTTTCTTTGCATACCTAGTCGATTAGTATTCCTGGTAATTGGCAAACATCTTTCAAGCCATCGTTCACTCATTCTCCAACATTATAAAATTCAGGGACTAGTTATTTTCGATTAAAGGTAGAATGATTATATTATCATTAAATATTTTATATTAACATTTAGAGATGATGCAATAGTAATTAATATGTATCTTTCAATCATATTAGGTAGATAATTCTAGAACTTTTAGTTATAGTAGATAATATTTAGGGAATTATTTTCTTTTTAAAATAGGTTAGTTAAATTATTATAGAATTCTGGCTTCTTATCTCCTACATAAATTTGTGTAATCTTCATTATTAATTAAATGGAATTATTAATTGATTTGAAATTAAAGTTTTATGCTTTTATGTGTTTCTCTACCGATTTCTGTGTATATAGGTTTTTCACCCTTCTTTCTCATTCTTCATCTTTATGCCAAACTTTTTCTAAACCTTGTTCTGCATCTCTAAATAAACTAATAACCAAACAGCTAATAATCTAGATTTTAAATAAAACTATAAGAATTAAATTTCCCTTAGAGCATAACTAGGATCCAAGTAACCAATTTCAAGTATTCATGGATCCAAGTAACCAAATTTTGGAAAACGAACCAATTTCCAAAGTTTCTAGTTTCTTTGAATTTAGGTTTCTTTGAAACATTTGTGAATGCATCATATGCACCTACTTATCGGAGTTCAACAACTAGCAAAAAGTCCTCTTTCTTTGACAAGTATGAGTAGCAAAAGTACTTTATAATCAAAAACATAGCATAACATAGCATTGTCACCTAATATAACACAACACCATCGGCAAGAATATATGAAGCTTATTTTTACCAAAAAAAATAAAATAAACAGGTATTGTAGCCTTCTAATTTTCTAAACCTTATAAAGTTCATCCAAATTTTAAGTGCACAAAGAAATACTAAATTTGGAATACATTTCAAAGCGTGTGATATATGATAAAGTTTGTAGGTAAGGTAATCACCCTTACTACTGGCATCAAAAGCTATATGCAGCATATTCTTATATAGCTTTAACCTACAGTCAGACTATAGCTGGTTGTAAAAGAAGGTCACGTGTCTATTTCAAGTTACTAAGTGTTCAATGAGTGGAGAAAGCAAGAGTCCAGACAGAGACTTGCAACATTACCTTAGTAGTGGGGTCTTTCCTAGCAAGCCTCTTCAAGTGTTGTGCCACTTCACCGTCAATATCCTGCGTTGTCAATCTCACCAGGAATTAATATACTTACATAAAGGTTTAATTACAATTGTTCAGAGACAGATGGTTACAGGTATGCAAATTTAGGTCGGGACCAGAGGGTCCAACCCCAATAAGCCCAATTCTGGCCCAGACCAACCCAGCCAGGTGAATAAATGAACAGGTGAATCATGCCCAGCCCACAATTGGCCCGAATCAACCGAGTCGGCTGTTCTAAAAAAATGTCTATTGGAGTCTTCTCTTTCTTACTTTACAGCCCACAAAACATTTTAAAATTTTACCAGAATACACTCCAACAGCTATATTCTCCACTAATCCTAAAAATGACCATTGACCCCCTGACAAACTATATAAACAGCTAGTAATTAGGGTACTATAGGAAGAAAGAAAAGAAATTGGAACGTCTATAAACCTCTAATGTAATTTATGCTTGATGAAATATTTGAAACTACGAAGCTTTTAGCTCTCAAACCCATCTTCCTCCTTCTATCCCTCCTTATCTCCCTCAAATTAATCGGTCATTCTGCTATTGGGGAGAGATACCATCCACTTTCGATAATTGCTTATCTTTGGACCCTTACATTAAACAAGAGGATGTTGGTAACGTTTACAAATCAATTAATGATCTTTTCTTGAGGTTTGATGTTTTATTTAAGTTGAGCAAAATTTAAAAAAAATAAAGTCATGCATAAATTTGCCCAATACAAGAACCACAGCCCAACCTAGCTTAAGGCTAAAGCCGCGGATTACGCCCCCGTGAGAGCCCTCTATTTGACTAGCATACCCCTTTTGATATCCACCATACCTTCATATCCAAGCTGGGAATGATTTACCTTCGGATTCAAATAATAGCGCATAATGGCAATACTCCTTCCCATTTGATTTTATCTACTTGAAATGCTTACAGGTAAGAGCGGTTTAATAAGAACCAGTAAAGCCAATAGTAGATAGCAGTTGACTTGCAACTAGTCAATAAGTGATTGGAAAGCGAAGGTTGTCAAACTATGGTAACTAGTACTATAGTAGAGCTAGTTCCTCCCTACGGCCTGCTCCTCTCTAGCACATACAATCCTTTTGGTAAAACAAGTGGATGCCATCTCTTCTCAGATGGCCACGGTAAAGATTTTTACTGAGGTTAGGAAAAAGGCTTGCGGGAGTTAATGAGGCAACATTATGAAGAAGTTTATGGTAATACTAGCAATTTTAGTACTTCGATTGTTCATTATGCTAAATCATGTAAATCACTACTAGCGCATGCTTAAGTAAGAAAAGATCAAATTTTGGGAAACAATCAAGTGCTACTGTGCTAGTGGACTTAACTTTTATGAGACAAGTAGTTTACATAACATTATAACAAAATTTGAATCTAGTTATAAATGATATATGTTAAACTATTGGAAAGAAGCTAATGTTCACTATTGTATATTATGATGAGTAACACATGATTTTCTAGCGATTCAAAAGCCTTTAGGCTTTACATTTGTAATATCCGGATTTTTTTTATAAAAAAATAATAATAATATAATAAAACAAAAATAAATATACAATTAGATAATGAAAAAGTAATTAGTAATTATTAGTACATATCTTAAACCTACAAGAATAAGTCATTTAAGTTGTAGCAAACTTTTAATTCTAAAAAAGACTCTTTTCCTTAGTTATCTATTCTGCAAAGGACTTACAAATATTTAAATTATTATATAACAAGAGAAAGAAATATCGGATGAGAGAGAGAAAAAAAAACGTAAAACTATTTTGGATTTGGAACTACCGCAGAACAGAGAAGAAAAATCAAAAAGGTAAAACTAAACTCCTTTTTCAATTATGGATTGATACTCATATTATTTATGTATGAACAATGGTTATAACAAGAAAAATAGCATAAAAATTATTGGTTTGTATAGGGGTGTTCATCAGTAATTTACCGTACCGAACCGGTTACCAAAATTACCTAAAATTATGTACCGATACTGGTACCGGTTGGACCAATATCCCGAACCGGTTAGCCGGTTCGGAACCGGTTCGGTATCGGAACGGTACCAGTTTTTACCCAAAAGTATACCCGTTATTCTATCAATGGTATCATGTTAAGCGAACACTGCTACAAATCACTTAACTTCTCTCTATAAATTGGCGGTTCTATAAATTGGGAACTGAGTCTTTTCTATTCAGCCTCATAACTCTCAAGTCTTAACTTTTCTCTTTCTCTCTGTTTCTCTTCTCTCTTACGATGGTCAAAATTAGTACTAAGCTAGTGAACTAACCCCCAAGAAGAACTTCAAACTTGTATTAACATTCAGCCATTCAGGTGACATAATTCCATTGGAGAAATTTCTATTGTCGATTTCATTTTTTCAAATCACCATAAATGAATTTCTGGGCAAGTATTATCTCGAATGGATAATTTTTATTATTTTTTATGTGAAAACAAGAACCCACTTGTCTAAAGGAGCCCCTTTCTCTGTAATTTGCCAAAATGATATCAAGAAACTGAGGTCAGTGAGTTGTAAATTCAAAGCGTGTGGGGGTATTATTGTCACTACGATTCGGTACCCAAGAAAGGATGCAAATTCAGCATTTGTTTTGAATGGTTTGCCGGAAACCAGAGAAGCCATGTATTGTAGCAGGATTGGAATTGATTTGTGTCAACCGGTACAACCGGTTCAGTACGGTATGTACTGGTTACTCAAAGTGGCTTCCCGAACCCGGTACCGTATAAACGGTATGTACCAGTTTCTTCTACCGATGCCAAACCGGTTTCATTGTGTCCCGAACCGGCCGGTTCGACCCAGTTCAGTTAGCCAAAAAATCGAAAAATTTGCCCACCCCTAGGTTTATACTTTCTGTATAAATCAAAGAGATTTGTAAACCATGTGTACATATATAGATACCTTAGTAGAGTGTGTGATCATTGACATTATCGAACTTTTAGGCCGTGTTACAGGGCTATTGTAACCTTAGTCGCTAAGGCTGTGGATTAAAAGATATATTGCATACATTGAAATCATTTTTGAATATGAATTCACTTTATTATTAATTGTTTTAGTTTTAAAAACATACCTACTATTGTTATCGAACAAAAGTTATTTCGAGAATGTGTTTTGCAAATTATACTTGATCCACCTAAATAGTAAGGATTGTCACTTGTTTAGCTTTATCGCTCACCCCTTACATAAATTTTTACAGGTCACATCATTGATAGCTGAGCACTTGTTTGATACACTTGGGATAGCTGGAGTTTAGTTTTTTTTTTTGTTGAATTTTGATAAAACTCTTAGTTTCGGGGAGCTGCGTCTCCATTTTACGATTTTAGTATTTAGTGGTATTTCATTTTGAATTGGATTGAAAGATGTGTATTATTGGGTTTTAATTTAAGATTATAGTTGAGTTGTTTTGTTTGGGTTGCGCGCTATTGATATTTTTGCCTTGCGGGCCTTTGGGCTTGCGGCGTGTAGCACTTCGGACCTGTAGCGGATTCGGGGTATTACAACATCAACAAATGTTTCTTATTATTCTGATAGTAGTACGACAATAGATGCAAGGAAGAGTCGTCTAAATCCAACAAACTTAGAATTGTGCTTCGGCTATAAGGATTAGCTAGATGCAAAATACCGTCAGCAAGATATACCAAACCCAGATAAGTAAAATTTCTAGGAATACAATCTCCAAAGTTTGTTCACCAAAGAAATAGAAGGCATGGAATGAATAATTTGTTGAAACATTTTAATTTACGGTTTATATAATAGTATTTTAACTAGTTTAAGTATTTTTTGTTTTGTGATGTGTTACGATTAATTTTAGGAAATATTTTAACTCAGCCTGTATGCTCGCATACTGTCGGTCCCAAGCCTAGATAAAGGAAGAAGAAACTATTTATTTTTTTAATGTATTAGATATATATTTGGTAGCAATGTTTTCAAACCCGGACCAGTCATCGAACCGGAAAAGTTATCGGGTGGATGGATATTGGTTGAACCGTTATTGAACTGGTGACGTCATAAATATATAAAAGTATATATTATTAGTAATTAATAAAATTTTAAAAAATCTCGCTTTTTATGAACTAAAACATAATAAAGTTGAGTTACAATATTACTAAAAGTGGTTAATTTTAATATTAAAAAAAATGGTACTAAAAAATAATTAAAAACCGGTTCACTGGGTCAACTTAATTGGTTTTACAAATTGAACCATCGGTTCGACCAGTGGTCAACCGGTTCAATCTGGGTTTTGACCAAACTGGTTCAATCGGGCCAAACCGGACCGAACATAGAAACCGGCCGGGTCGGGCCGGGTTTCAAAACCGTGTTTGTTAGTACATTTAATTAGTTAATTCTGATTTTTTAAAACTTAAAAACAGAAAAAGAAAAAAAGGGTTCAGCCCGGCTGCCCTGCTTCCCGTACCTAGCCCTAGGGCTAAGGGTTTAGGCCAGCGGCGGTCCACTGTTTTGACCCAGTTGGGCGCGCCAAGTCCCATGAATCGCCTGGCCTAACCCTTTATCCCCTTAAAGTGCTTAATCCATTCTAGTTACACCCCTATATGATTACAATGAAGAACTATTCACTCCCTCACTTGTTTCACAAGCCAACAGCGAACTAAAAACTAACAATCAAAACTAAACATATATGGCTCCCAAAGTTAAATTGAAAAACTTGAAACCATAACAACTTCATGTACTAAAACGTAGTTACTGGCATCACCAAAAGGTTAGTTTCTGTTGAATTCAGAACCCGAACAAGACGTATTCATGATATTTCAGTAAGAATTTGAGGTAGCGGGATTGCAACCTATAACACAAAAGTTAATGGCTAGTAATAAAACTCATACAGACGAGATAAAAACCTTGAATCCACAAGGAAGATAAAAAATAAATAAATAAAACTCTTGAAGAGAGATGCTTATTATTGTCAACGATTGGGAAGGGGGACTAAATTTAAACATATAGCTTTGATCATATAGTGAGAGTTCAACAAAATACTGTGTGAAGAAAAATACCAACAGAGGAGCAGCTTCTTCACTGGATTGAGAAGCATCAAGACGGGAACTGCCAACATAGCCTCCGAATCCTACGGATGTAGCACCTGATGGCAGGAGCGAAGCAGCCAGACTGCAAACAATTAAATTCATCTATAAATTAATAACAAACCTAGGTAGGAAACCAATAAAGTGGTGGCGATTTCAATTGATATCAATTAATAAAAGCACTTATGTATAAAGAGATTTACCTGCTGCTAGAGGGACGTGCCTTGCTTCTTGCTGCTTCCCCTTTTTGCCTTCCCATTTTATTTGTTACTTGTCGCTTTTACGATAGTACATGTACATAATAGAGCAGAACCTGCGATTCTTGTTAAATTTTATTTTGCCCCGAGCTACAAACGGACAAGCCAAGCTCAGGCAGGTAACGATCAGACGAGTAACTTTGAAACCCTATTCTGTGACGGGAATAATGATCAGTTTCGTCTTTGGTCCTTTCTAAGCTGTCGGGTCGACTATTTTAATAGGTTCATTAAGTCATTATAATAACACACAGCCAACATTTTATGTATTAAGCGAAACTATTCTTGAATTTAATTAGTTGATATTTTTAATTTTGTTATATTTATATATATTATCTCATAGCATAAATAATATTTTATTATATGAGTTAATTAGGATTTTTTAGTTAGTTGTCTTATAAAATTATACTTCGATTTAATTGATTGTTATTTTTATTTTTATTATATTTATATTATGTCATAAGATATAGATAAGAATTAGTAAATTCCATCTTTGTAGGAAACTAAGCGATATGTAAATTGGTAGTTTATTCTCTTTGTAATCAGTTAATAATGTATTATATATTTATTTAGTTCTTTTAATTAGTCTTCTTTCTTCCTTTTTTTGTGCATTGATAAGTCAAAGTGTAATACCCTCAACCCGCTACAGGTCCGAAGTACTACACGTCGCAAACTCAAAGGTCCGCAAGGCAAAAATATTAATAGCGCACAGCCCAAACAAAACAACTCAACAATAATCTTAAATTAAAACCCAACAATAAACATCTTTCAATTCAATTCAAAATAAAATACCACTAAATACCAAAATCATAAAATGAAGACGCAGCTCCCCGAAACTAAAAGTTTTATCAAAATTCAACAGCAAAAAAGAAATAACATCTTAAACTAAACTTCAGCTATCCAAAGTATATCAAACAAGTGCTCAGCTGTCAACGATGTAACCTTTAAAAATGTGTGTAAAGGGTGAGCAATAAAACTCAGCAAGTAACAATCCTTACTATTTAGGTGGATCAAGTATAATTTGCAAAACACTTTTTTCGAAATAATTTTTTGTTCGATAACAATACTAAATATACTTTCAAAACTAAAACAAATAATAACAAAGTGAATTCACATTCAAAAATGATTTCAATAGATACAATATATCTTTTAATCCACAGCCTCAGCGACTAAGGTTACAGTAGCCCTATAACACGACCCAAAAGTTCGATAATGTCAATGATCACGCACCCTACTAAGGTATCTATAAAATGCACACTCCCTGAAAGAGCATCTAAAAGGTGTGCGCCTTCGTAAGTCCTATATTAGTTTCGGAACTAAACGTAAACACTAGCGGGTTGTATACACAGTCGGACTTAGAATTTCAAAAATGTTTCACAATTTCATCGATATTCAAAACTATACGTATTTCACAATTCAAAATCATGTAATCCCATTTTACAATTCAAAAATAAATGTGGTGTGCTGTCGTAAGCACCCAAAAATAAAACCTTACTGCAAAAGATATTAATGTAGTAGTGCAAGTAAGAGTCGATCCCTCAGAGAATGATTAGTTTAAATTTATACTTTGTAAGCCAAAATGGAGGGTTGTTATTTGATTTAACTAATTAATAAAAACATAATTTAAAGTAATAAGAATAAAATAAAGACTCTAGTTCTTCCGTTCAATATCACCTTATCATAGCAATATTTATCCTTCAATGAAATTAATAGCCCTAGGTAACAATAAGCTCTGCTACCCGAAACTCCCCTTAATTATCACTCAATGAAACAAGTTCTTCACAAGATTCTAACCATTATGCAACCTAGAACAAGCTCTCTAGATTTAATATAACAGCAACATTAAGATCTAGGGAATTAGACTATTCCAAGCAACAATCACACAAGCTCGGATTATTTAACTTGGCTTCCAATAATCATAGCAATACTCAAAAGCTTGACCACAATCATGTATCACTAATTGCTACTTGTGATTAGGAACAATATCAATTACACGTAATACTGTCCCTTAATCTAGCAGATGATAATAGTCAAATTAACTTAACTGATCACATTAAATCAATCGGAATAAATATCATTCAACAGTTAAAACAGATTATCGAGAATGAACTTCATATAAGAAGGAACAAATAATGTATAAAAAGTTCAACATCCCATTGGAACTAAATAAAATAAAAGAGAAGAGTTCATACCAATAGGAAAATATAATTTACAAGATATTCAACAATAATAGAATATAAAAAATAAAGGAAGAGTTTAGAGAAGAAAAACTATGTTTTGACATCCGGCTGTCACTTCGGATCACAATCTTCAATCTCCAAACCTTCGCCTTTGATTTTTCACTTCCATAAATGTTGATCTCTTATTTGCTCTTGAACTATAAAAATGGAGAGGAGAGTAGCCTCCCCTTGGAGGTCTACTTCCTCTCCCTACTCCTATACTAACAAACTAATATGGATAATGCTCTCAAGGATATGATGTGAAAGAGTTGAAATATGAATGTGTAAAATTGGTTTATGAATTGGTGTGTTGGTGTTGAAACACCTCTTGCTATTTATAGGCACTCAAGCATACAAGATGGTCAAGATCCAACAACTAATCTAAGTCATGTGCATCAGCCATCCAAAGCAAATAACAAGCCAAAAACGTATCCATGTGATGTGCTAAAAATCCAAATATGTCAACTAACTGATCAACACCTTGTAAGCCAATTTTGAATTAGCAAACCACCGAATTTGGACTTGGGCAAAGAACAAAAGTTGTAGCCCTGGAGTTTCTAATGAATTTGGGCTTTTGAATCACCTGATTTGGAGTTGGGAAGCTCAAGTTATAGCCCAAATACTCCAACTGGTCCGAACAGGAATTCAGTCCATGCAGGATTCGGATTAGCTATCTAAAAATCAATATTTGGAGGCCCAAATGAACTCGAAATTTTGCCCACCATACCTTTCCAGAAAGCTTTAGAAGTCTACTACAATCTTTAAGAAGAACACATTTCCATTTGGAAACTCTAACACAATTCAAATCTCAACCGAAACCCCAAAGGTCAATCTATCCAAAAGCTCAATTTCCTAAAATTTTCAGCTTTGACGTATGTTGGTAAAATGGTCATAACTCTCTCATCCGAACTTCGATTTAGGTGTTTCAAGATGATTCGGAAAGCTAAGAAATAGATCTACAACTTTCCTTCTTTGAGCGTTAAGAGATAAAGGCTGGACCAAGGACGAAATTGGGCCTCAATGGGCTGTTATGTTAATGATAAATTATGGACATTGATCCAAATACTCTTTTATTCTTTTTTTCCTGCAAAACAAAGTAAAAATACATAAAAGTGATACAAATACATATTCCATAACAATAAGGTAAAAACACATAAAAAATAATATAAATTACTCAAAAACTCACAAATCATCAAGCTAAAAATACTCAATTTATAGGTATAAAATTGACTCATCAAAATACTTGATCTGAAGTTTAAAATAAAAGAACATAACATTTTAATTTAAATATAAACCTTAAATAAAACATAACAAATTTTGAAAAACTACATTTAGACATCCGAGTAATTACTAAGGCATACATAAAAGTAAACAATAATTTAAAAACACTAAATAGTTTGGAAAGCCACTTACAGTACAAGTACACAAAAGATTAATCTCGTGATAAGATTAATCTCGTGATACAAAATGTCGTCTCAACTAGAGAATCAATTATCACTTCACCTCATAACACTTCTCTGCATAATTAGAGATTTAATAATTAATCATAGATCTTAAACATCTGATTCCCAAATATGTCCAAATATCATCAAGACCTCAGGTCACTATTTCTGCCAAAATTCTCACATATTTAACTTATTTTCTAAATCTAAAATTATAAACAGAAAGTAAAATTTAAATACTCCAATTTAGCCTCAACAATCACTCAAATCGGATTTTAAATCATTAAGTTATATATTTTTAAATATTAGAACTTGTTGCTGAAAATTCTGCTACAAAAATTCCAGATTACCCCTTCTTAAAATTCATAACAAATTATATGTTAATCTTTATCAGTTCAAAATTGGTGAACATATTCTCAGCTTATATATGTACAACATATCCAAAAATTATAACAATCTAACGATCAGATTAAGAGATATAACCCGCGCAATATACCTTAAAATATAGAAACTGATTTTCATATTTTAACGTTTATATTTAATCAAATTATATTCCTTAATATAAACTTATCTCCTATTTCTGATTGTCACGACATCTAATTTCATGTCTATATTTTATTTAAAAATAATCTCTAATTTAAAAATCCTCATAACTAAATTTAAAATCAAAATACGAAATAATATTTACCTTCTTTGATTGTCTTTCTTTAATACGCAGCAGTAAACAATCTCACTTGGGTTTTCTAGATTCTTCAAAATCTTTTCATGTCTTCACAAAAATTATAGCTCTCGAAAAAAAGTACACAAAATAGGCTTAAGAATCACTCGATTCGGAGTTAATTTGACTGAGTTACGAATTTTTAAAACTAAAGTTGAAAATAGTGACGGGAATCATGACACGTTGCGGTTTTCAGCAATTTAAGGCATAAAGATGGTGTCAAATAACTTCTCTTCCTCTTTATAATTGTAGAGAATGAAAAACTGAGGAAATAGGCTTTCAGATTCACTTAATTCCGACATTGGATAAATTAATTATGAATTTTCTAATGGATTGTAGTGCGTATAAGTATTTTACTGGGGAATTCAATCAATCAAATTAGAATAGGATTAGGGTTGCATCTCCACTCTTTAAATATAAATAGGAAACAATATAGGAGTTATGAAAACCCTAATGGACTCCTCAATTTTAATTTAATCAATTATTTAATTATTTACTAAAAGAATTTAACTTTCTAAACAAAACACGGAAGAAAGAAAGAAAATTAGTAACCTACCTTTTCCAATTCAAATACACTTTTATAACATAAAATCAATTAATATTTAATTATTAACAAAAATTTGGGTTATTACATTATTCCCCTTAAAAATAATTTCATCCTTAGAATTCAAATAAGCTACAAAAAGTTTTATTTTTATTTATTTATTTTACATAAATTGATGCAAAACTCTAAGGACATCAGATAAACAAAACAACTATACAAACTATATTACCAACTCTCTCTAACACCTCAAGAGCTTCAAAATATCATAACCTCAATCCGAATTAGTTCTCAAATATTATTACACCAAAGAATATACTATTAAGATCTCTTCATCGCCATATCAAACTCCAAATCACATATTCTACTATCTGCATAAGGAAACTATAGATGTTCAATATATTTCAAAATCAATTGGATTGCATCACTTACTATATATCTAATCATTTAATGAATTAATCATTCTCTTATTGCAAATCTTAACCCAACAAATTCAAAGATCTCTTCTTACTATCATAAAGAAACTTCATACAACATAACTCCGATCTCCTACTAGAAATTAGTCGCAAAATTGATCATTAGCCTCAAATGATTAATCTAATTACCTCGAATATCTACAGCTCAAGTTTACAAGAGATCGTCTATACTTAATAGTTTTCACTTTATCATATTATCCCATCAATATACATACCTCACATCATCCACAAGCTTAACAACAATCAAAGCATAACCCAAATCAAATCCTCAATTCTAAGATCATAATAAATTATCACCAAAAATAAATCTAACAAATAATTCTCCAAAATCAAATACTTGTTAATACAAATACTCACATCATAATCGCATTACATATATGATCATTTCTTAATAGTACATAATATAACCTTATTATCCTTAATGATCTAATCACAATTCTTAACTAATAACATTACTCCATCACATAACAATAATAACTTTGACAAATTATCTCACTTTCCTCAAATCAATTACAAAGAAAAGAGAACGACAACTGGTCAAAATCAAAACAAACCAAATAGAGAACCAAATCGATACAAACCTCCCACGTCTACCCGGTGATTCACCCATAACTCACAGGTCAAGCCTAAAGGCAATCTAAATAATAATACCCTAAGCTCGGATACCAACTTCGTAACACCCCGAACCCATTACAGGTCCGAAGTACTACACGCTGTAAGCCCAAAGGCCCGCAAGACAAAAATATCAATAACATGCAACCTAAACAAAACAACTCAACAATAATCTTAAATTAAAACCCAACAATAAACATCTTTCAATCTAATTCAAAATGAAATACCACTAAATACCAAAATCATAAAATGAAGACGCAACTCCCCGAAACTAAGAGTTTTATCAAAATTCAACATAAAAAAGAAATAACTTCTTAAACTAAACTCTAGCTATCCAAAGTGTATCAAACAAGTGTTCAGCTATCAACTATGTAACATGCAAAAAATTATGTAAAGGGTGAGCGATAAAGCTTAGCAAGTGACAATCCTTACTATTTAGGTACATCAACTATAATTTGTAAAAAAAAAAAATTTGAAATAACTTTTTGTTCGATAACAATAGTAAATATACTTTCAAAACTAAAACAGATAATAACAAAGTGAATTCACATTCAAAAATGATTTCAGTATATACAATATATTTTTTAATTCACAGCCTTAGCGACTAAGGTTACAGTAGCTCTGTAACACGACCCAAAAGTTCGATAATATCCATGATCACGTACCCTACTAATGTATTTATAAAATTCACGCTCTCCGAAGGACATCTAAAAGGTGTGCGCCTTAGTAGGTCCTATATTAGCTTCAGAACTAAACGTAAACACTAACGGGTTCTACACATAGTCGGACTGAGAATTTTAAAAATATTTCACAATCTCATCGATATTCAACACTATACTTATTTCACAATTCAAAATCATGTAATCCCATTTCATAGTTCAAAAATAAATATTTGATCCGAAATTCAAAATAAAAGAACATTACATTTTAATTTGAATGGAAGCCTTAAATAAAACATAACAAATTTTGAAACAGTACATTTAGGCTTCCGAGTAATTACTAAGACATACATAAAAGTAAACGATAATCTAAAAACACTAAATAGTTCGGAAAACCACTTACTGTATAAGTAGACAAAAGAACCCTTCTTAAAATTCATAACAAATCATACGTTAATCTTTAACGGTTCAAAATTGGTGAACATGTTAGGAATCTTAATGTATGTTAGAAGGTTGTTCGTTTTAGGGGGAGATTATTTAAGACATCCTTAAGATTCCAAATGTAATTGATTTGATGATAAAACACATAGAGTATACTTGTATGCATAAGTTTTGTACAGTTCTTAAGTGAGATAGTCATGTACAAGAACTTAAAGTAGAATGATCAAACTTGTTAGGTTGAATCTTTGTCCTGGTTATACTTGTAGTAGATAGGATCATTTTTAAAAGTTACTCTAATTGCAGAGCAAATCCATATGCCCGTAAAACAATAGGATAAATGTATATTTGTATAAGTAAGTTTTGTAAAGTCCTTAAATAATTTGATGTACAAGGACTTAGATTAGAAATATCATAATAATGTTAGGATGATCTTATTGATACTATCGTCGAGTTACTTTGCTAGTTTCGTAGTATAAAGATTGATCACAAAGTCAAACTCATGATTCGTAAAACATTAGGTGTATCGCAGAGCTCACACTTATCCAAGGCAAAGGTCAGATCATAAAGTGATCTAATGATAGCTGAGTCTATAATGAAGATCGTAAGGCTCGTCTTGCAAGTGAAAAAGGAAAATGAGATGGCTGAAAGTACAAAGTTTACTTAATGGATTGCAAAACTCTGACATCACAAAGTAAATATCATCTCATAAAATAGAAGGCAAAGATGATCAATGAATCAGTAAAGTCGAGTAAAGTCTGTTGAGCAAAAGCTGAACCAGAGTCAAGATCATAAAATCAGCTTCAAAATCGTAAAGCTCAAGAGATATGAATATAAATTGAAGGCCAAAGAAGAAGATGGCAGTAGCATATACTTTGACTCTGTCTTAGAACAACTCTCGCCAGAAGATCTTCATATAGATTACATTGCAAGAAATTCTGTCTGTTCGTAAAGCTTGGAACTCATCGCAGAGCTATGACTTCTATCTTAAAGTGAACAGAACCGTAAAGCCAAGCAAAGTTCAGACTAAACACAGAGTGCTTCAGAAAATCACAAGGCTAAAGTCAAATAGTAGAGCATCATCTAAATTGTTCAGCTAAAGAAAGATTCGTAAAGTTCCAAACATATCGCAAAGTCATCTTCAGATTGTAGAATCAACACATAAGCTCTCATGATCATAGAGAAATGAATCATAATAGAAATGAGATGGTTGAGCAGATAGAAGTTAGCGAAGTCTTTTCTTAATAACGAAGGAAGGTACATCTCAGAATCCATGATCCTGACATAAAAGATTGCTTCACTTCTCAAAGTACAAATTAGGTCATAAGATGACAAAAGAATAGCTAAGCAAGTCAAAGATTGCTGAAGAAAGACTGAGCGTAGAGCAGTTCAATTGATCGCTAAAATAACTCAAGGATCGTTCAGTTAAGTAAAGGATTATTGGGTGAAGAATGGGTCGAAGAATATTCTGTCAATTTATAATGCAAAGCCAGCACTACAGAGCCACCTAGAAGAACGTAAAGCTAAACGATAAAGGTCTTCTACACATTAAGAAGATATGATACAGAACGAACAAGTGAAGGTCAAGATGAAGGAGTGCTCTGCTAGCCGAAAAGGATAAGTAAATTCACAGAGTCACTCAGAGATCGTAAAGCAGCAATTTGTATCATAAACGCTTCAAACGGACAACATGATCGTAAAACTGTCTTCAAGATTTAAAAGCTGATAAGTATGCTGAAGGTTCTCAATGCGCACATTCGTAGAGCAGACAGAGAAGCAAATCGTAGAGCTCAACACTACGATTTATACTACTCTACCAAAATAACAAGATCGTAGAGTGAAGTCAGGTCTGACAAGAGATCTGACAGAGGAACGTTGAACGTCGAAATGTCCCAAGGTATGTAGTCACATGTCCTTGGTAAAAGCAAAGATGTGTCCAACAGCTAGTGTGCAGAAAACGACCTGTCAAAAGTACAAATAAAGCTGCAAGATGACATGACAGGTCATGGACTAGAAAGAATAGGCTGACACAAAAGCATCAGAAAGTCAACCTCAAGGATATCAACGTATCTGAGCATTAAATGCCTCTAACGGACACTTTTCCAACAGGAAGATTAACCAACAGACTATATAAGAGCATCGTTTCAAACAAATCAAGAGGTTGGAGAGATGGTGGACTGACACAAAAGAACGTAGAGTGAAATACCTAAAGAAAATATGCAGAAGTTCACACTACGATCCACCAAGAACACTAAATGTTGAAATAATGAAGAAGTAGAGAAGATTAACTCCTCTACACAAACTGTGTTCAGAGTTGCTAAATATTAGGAGAGAATGAGCATCAACGGCAACTTGACAACAATCACGAGAAGCTACTAAGTACCATAAGGAAGGAGTTTTACAGTCAGCTTAGTAGTACATCATGAGCAGCTGTCAAGTATCAAAGAGAAGAAGGAGCCAAATTGCCAAGCTTAGCAACACAAAAGATGATCACAAGAAGATGTTGAGTACTTAGAGAAGCACAACATCATTGCAACACTTAACCCCATCTTAAGGATGATCATATCAAGCTGCTGAGTATATGAAGACGATAGAGCTTAAATGACATCTCAGCAGCACCTCCAACCAACATCAACAACAGGAACAATGGTTGGTGGATACTTGTCTTAAGTGGCCGAATTGGGGCCAAGTGGGTCCTGGTCTTGGTGACTGAATTGGGGCTAGAGAGTCCCTGTCTTAGTGACTAAATTACCAAGTCTGCTGGGCTTAAAGAGGGCAAGAGTGTCCTGGTCGAGGCGACCGAAATCTTAGTGGATTTCCTATTTGTTGAAGTAGAAGAGTAGAGTAGGAGTTGTTCAGTCTCCGAACCACTTTAAACTCTCTTGTGCCGTTTACTTTATGTCATTTACATTATGCTCTTTATAACTGTCATATCTGTCATGTGTTTGTATGTTCACTTGACTTAACTTAGAACTGAGATTTTCATAATCTTGAAGGGGATCTTTAAAAACAATATTTCGCTGTGCTCAATCAATTTGATTAACTGTTTCATTGGTAATACTTCATTAATAATTGAGAAAGTTTTTTTTTGAGATCTATTCACCCTCCTTTTAGATCTCTATTGTGCCTCTCGAAAATAACAAAACATATTATAGCTTATATATGTACAACATATCCAAAAATTATAACGATCCAACAGTCGGATTAAGAGATATAACCCACGCAATATACCTTAAAATATAGAAACTGATTTTCAGATTTTAATGTTTACATTCAATCAAATTATATTCCTTAATATAAACTTTCTTCTCTTTCCGATTATCATAACATCTAATTCCATGTCTAAATTTTATTTAAAAATAATCTCTAATTTAAAAACCCTTATAACTAAACTTAAAATCAAAATACGAAATAAAATTTACCTTCTTTGTTTGCCTTTCTTCAATATGCAGCAGTAAAAAATCTGATTTTTGGGTCTTCTAAATTTTTTAAAATCTTCTCGTGTCTTCATAAAAACTGTAACTCTCGAAAAAAAAAAATACGAAATAGGCTTAAGAATCACTTAATTCAGATTTAATATGACTGGGTTATGAATTTTTAAAAATAGGGTTAACAATAGTGACGAGAATCAGGATAAGTTGCAGTTTTTAACAATTTAAGGCATGAAGATGATGTCAAATAATTTTTCTTCCTCTTTATAATTGTAGAGAATGAAATACTGAAGAAATATGCTTTGAATTCACTCAATTCCAACATTGGATGAATTAATTATTAATTTTCTAATGGACTGTAGTGCGTATAAGTATTTTACTCAGAAATTCAACTAATCAAATTAGAATAAGATTAAGGTTACATCTCCACTTTTTGAATATAAATATGAAATAATATAGGAGTTACCAAAACCCTAATGGACTCTTCAATTTTAATTTAATTTATTTAATTATCTAGTAAAAGAATTTAACTTTCCAAACGAAACAAGGAAGAAAGAAAGAAAATTAGTAACTTACCTTTTCCAATTCAAATACACTTTTATAAAATAAAATCAATTAATATTTAATTATTAACAAAAATCTGGGTTATGACACAATGTGTTTTATTAAACACTAAAAACAAATATGAATCATTGTTGGATAAGATTATATGTCTAACTATTTAAATAAATAATGATTAAAATAATATTTCAAAATCACTTTATATAGGATTATAACTAATAATATCTGCGCTGTTTTAAAATTACGGAAAATATTTTCTTTTTAGTCGGTCTAAAATTAAATATGTATTCATATTTTAGAATAATAAAGTGACATGATAGTCTTAATTTATCATTATATTTTTACCAATTACTTAGCTAATTTTAAGAGTATATTTAATAACATAAATTGCAACTAATAACTAAAATACAATTGTAAATGTCGTGCTTGGCACATGACTCCGAACTAGTATAATCAAAAACACAAACTTGATTTTACAAATTTTTAGTTCACCCTTTTCCTTTTTCTATCCAAATTAATACAAGTGTTGTCCAAATTTATAAAAATTAATTTGTAAAGTATTAAAAAAACAAATTAATTAGGAGAGAGAACGTTGTTTTTGTACTTATATCTCTTATAGGAAGAAGAACTTATATAAAAAAAATTTGTTTCTACCAATTTTACCTTAAGCCGTTTTTAATAAAACATTATGTAAGATATATATCTTTACAAATTTTATGTAGGAATTTTACTAAGATATTAAAATATCGAAGATATCTCTTAACAAATCATGTTATTTAATGATACTGGCTCATGATCTTGTGTAGAGCACGACTTTGTTTTGTTATAAAGTTATTGTATTATTTATATTTTTAAATATTATACTATACTAATTCTATTAATAATAGATTAATATTGTGTATAATGATTTTTATATAAAGAAAATATTTCTTCTAAAATATCCTATTTAACTAATTGTTGATAAAAAAATAAACTTAAAAATCAACAATAATAGTTCTTCTACTTACATAATATAAATCAGTATTCTCTTAAAAATGATTTATTTGTTTCTATATTTATTTGTTCATCTATTTAAGTAATAATAAAATCTTAATTAAGCTCAAATAGTTATGTTTATATAATTTAATTAAAAAATAATTATTTAATAAAATATTATTGTTATCAATAATATGAATTTTAAATAACACTAACTAAATTAGAAAATGTATAAGAATAAGATATAGCGGTAAGTGGATAATTATGATAGTAAGAATGTAAATGAAAAGATTTTGAAATTAAATAACAAATAAAAAAAAGCTTCTTTTATTAAATTTTATGTTTATATTCTTTTGTAAGACCATTCCTAAGTTAGGGTTGAGAAACTATTTTGTGGTATTTATTATATATATAATTTTTTTATTTATAATTAGGACTTATTGTTAAATTCAAGGGTTGAATAGCCACTCCTAGAATTTTGAAAGATGACTGTGGTGAAATTGGTGATATAAATTTTTTTTGTTAGGGTTAAATAGAATTTTATTTATGATTAGAATTTATTGTTAAATTTTAGGGGGCCACCCTTAAAAAGTAGGGTTGGAAAACTACTCCTAAAAAGTAGGGCTGAACAACGATTTTGTCTTATTATATATATATATATATATATATATATAATTCGTGGCGGATGGTTAAAAAAAACCCATACCAATTAACGGATGCTAATCAGAATAAGGGTTTGATTTTATTAACTAGAGTTTCAATTAATTAACTAAGTTTAAGGTTTATAAACCAGAGTTTATTAACTCATTTTTTAACTGGGTTTAAGGTTTATTAATCTTATTAACATCTGGCTAATAAAACCTAAACCATGGTTAATAAACCCTAAACCCTAGTTAATAAACCCTAAACTTAGTTAATAAACTATTAATCTTAGTTAATTAATTGAAACTCTAGTTAATAAAGTCAAACCCTTATTATGATTAGTGTGTGCTATTATTAGTAGCGGATGATATGTGTTTTTTTACCATCTGCTACTAATGTCGATTTTATGGCCATTCATTATTGTTTTCAATGGTATAGATGATGTATGTCATATAAGGATCCATAACAAATACATGTTATGGATCACTCTCTCTCTCTCTCTCTATATATATATTAGCATTAGTTTTGGAATTCATTATTAAATTAACATCCTAACTAAATTAAATTCATTAAAACTTAAAATTTTATTAAATCACATGATAATTAAATTAATAATATTGGTGATTTTTTAATGCAATAACAATAAAAATTAGTTGAAAAATTATAGTAAACTTTCATTACTAACTAATTGTCATAATTAAATTAAAATCAATACTTATATTTAAAAGGTCGACTTGAGTTCAATTTTCAATTAATTTAAGGACCAATCGAGTTTGGTCTGTAGTGATTCATATTATTCAACCGAGTTGACTCAATAAAAGTAAATGTTGTGTTTAATAATTATAATTGAATTGACTCAGTAATTGTTAATGCTATGTTTAATTATTTATTGCATTAATTTTTTTAATTATTGATGGTTAGTGCATGAATTTTTGTATTAATTGAATACCCTTATCTGTTCACTTTTCGAGTTTGATAAATGCATCTAACCATAATAAGATAAAAAGAAGTGAAATATAATTTACAAATTTATTGGATATTTTGTAGAAATTATGTAACTGAGAGATTGAGAATCTGAAATCCATTTTACAAGGAAGCTCACAATTTGACTAAGCATTTTATTTTATTTTGGGACAATTACATTTATTAGTACATTTTTTAAAAATATTACAACAAAAGTGCATACATAAAATATTTACAAAATTAGTGCATCTTCAATATTTAATTTACAAATTAGTGCATTCTTATCTCTTTAATTTAGGTAGGTGGTTTAATGAGCTACTGATGTGACTCATGTTTCTATTTAATTGCACATTTCAAATTCAAAATTCAAAATTCAAATCGTCAAACATTAATGTATTGCCAGACATCAATGTTCTACTTTTTCTAAACTTATCCGGACATCAATTTACTCATAATTCAATTCATAAGTTTTCAAATACAAAGTGATACTCAACCATTAATAGCAGTCAAAAAGAGAACAAGCACTCAGATTTTGTTGGTTGAAACTAGTGTACTAAATTCTCTCTCCTTTTTTTTAGTGCAGTAAAATAAACTTCAACTTTCATTAGTTTTGTCTTATTCCCCATCCCATCCTCCCTTCACGTGATGCCTTATTTCCTCTCCCTCGAGACCCTCCACACCCACAGTTTATGTTCTAGTGTCACTCCAACAACCTAGGCATGACAATGATCTCCATTTAGATCTCAATCTACTTTTCTATTCGATTATTTTTTTGGTACCAATTTCAGCCCAATATGGATCAATCAATACTTTTACATCTCATTTTAATTTCCTATTGATGTCCGTGGTACCAGTTTGAACTCTCACCCATGCCTCCATTAGTACCCCTTTCGCCACCGCTTGCAGCCACCACCGCCGTCGTCCTCTTCTTGATATTTCTCCCACTCTTCGTCGCTCATACATGCTAGTCTCCTCCTAACTATAACAAAACACTAGTATGGAGGTAACTAAACACTAGTACGGAGGTAACTAATTTCTGAAAGTATAGTAACTAGTTTTGGTTACCTTTGTATTAAGGTTGGTTACCTCTGTATTAAGGTTTGGTTACCTTTGTATTAAAGTTTGATTACCTTTATATTAAATGTTGATTACCTCTGTTTTAAGGTTGGATACCTTTTGTATTCAGTTTTGGTTACCATTGTATTTTATAGTTGGTTACCTTTTGTATTAAAAGTTGGTTACCCTCTGTATTAATATTTGGTTACCTCTGTATTAAGGTTTGGTTACATTTATATTAAGGGTTGGTTACCTTAGTATTAAGAGTTGGTTACCTTAATATTAAGATTGATACCTTGGTATTAAGGTTGAATATCTTTTGTATTAATTTTTGGTTATCTTTGCATTAAGGGTTGGTTACCTTGGTATTAAGGTTGAATACATTTTGTATTAAGTTTTGGTTACCTTTGTATTAAGGGTTGGTTACCCTCCTCCTCGTCAACTTATTTTTCATCGCGACGACATAGCTGCCGCTGTCCACCATTTCTCACCCCTCCCTAAAGCCACCAATGAACTCCCCATCGGCTTCATCGACAATAATCACCTCTTCTTTTGCCCCAACCACCGCCCGGCTTCCGCCGCCCCACTGGAACGCCAACTGTCGTCCTGGCGGTGACGATAGATCTGACAGGGATGACGATGATGAGGAGCTCGATGATGCCAACAGTGAGCAGATTATTGGTCGATTATGTTTTAATTTGTTTAATTTTGGTTCTTTGCCGGCGATATTTATTAGATCAAATTTAGAGGCAATTACTTCTCCTTATTTAAGGAATTCCTTATTTTTAGGAAACTGAATGATTTAATGAGTTTATCTTATTGCACTCTTTTTGTAATTATTTTGTTAGTGCATTATTCTTTTTGTAATTATTTTTTTAGTGCACTATTCTTGTAATATTTTATTAATTGTTGTATATTTCTGTAAAGGACCCTTTTATTTTTCTTAGTGAGTTCAATAGTATTTGGTCTAATATTTTATGTGGATTGGACTTGGGCCCAATTTGGAATGAATGAGGAAAACTAACAATTATTATTATTATATTATATATTTAAGTATAAACCTTTGATTGATTATAAATTTTGCCATTTTATACATAAAGGTTATAGAACTATCCAAAAATTTATAAAATGACAAAAAAAATAAAAAATAAAAATGCTCGTACCTTGCATGGGCAAATAGACTAGTTTATTAAAACTTAAGGTTGATATTTCTATTCAAATTAGAATTTCAGACAAATTTTATCATTTAATCGATGTATACACTGATATAGAATTTCATTACAAACTTAAACAAAATACAAACAATTATTTTTTAATAATCATGACTAAATAAATCAAATATTTAGCTTGATAATTGATTGAAGGAACCTACAAAATAGAATTCAACAATTTATTATTAAAATAAATACTTAATAATTTAATAACTATAATTATCTTTTCAAAATTTTTAATTAAATATTTATCCTATATTTGATTAATAAATAATAAATCATTATATATATCGTCTGTACTTCTTACGAGATTGGTGAGTTTGTTTATATTTGTGACATAAATGATTTGTGCAATATATTGGGAGAAAAAAATAATAATATTTGAATAAAAGTTTTAAAATATGAGTCTTACTAAATATAACGACAAATTTATATTAATAAGTTAATTTATTCAATTTTATCATTTAAATTCGACGTTAGTCACAATTCAATCCCATTATAAATTTGTCGATAAATAAATTATTTTTTGAAAATATGGGACAAATGTCCAAACTGTCCCCATAAGTATAAGCCGATTTTATTTTCCACCCTTAAGTATAATTGTTATCAATTGTTACCTCAAAGTTTCTTCGAAAGACGATGTTGTTTCTTTTTCGCGGGAATGATCAATATAATTAATGTTAATTACATTTATTAAATTACTAACTAATTTAATTATTTTGACTAAAATAAAAGTAATTCCAAATATAAGTATTTGTTTTCAACTTGCATGTTTGTATGCGTACTATTATGTATATAAAAAAAGTCAATATTTAGTTAAATAGTATTAAAGTCCATTCTCACTCCAACAGTCTTCTTAATAATCTTTATCATCACACTTGATGCTTGCTCATTTTCCATGCCATTTTTTTTTGTTTTCAACAGACCACTTCATTTGTTACACATAACTATTTTTTTCACTTAAAAAAGTACCATACATAATTTGACAGCCGTCTATAAAAATTGACAGTGGACTATTATTTTTAAAAGTGCTATACATAATTTGCATTATTTTTAAAAGTTCAACTACCTAATTACAATTTTTTTTCAAGTTCAGTGGACTATTACACAAAACGTGCCGACTTGAATGGATTAAAGTATATTTTTGCCATTTTTTTTAACATATAAAAATTCAAATTTCAAGGTTTTACACTAAATCCAATACAAACCAAACAAAATTGACAATTAAGGTCTACAACTTCACAATATGAAAAGCTTAATATAAAGTCCATCAAAACTAAACACCATCGCCTAGGAGTGGAGTTCCAGATTTAGGTAGATGTGTTCAAGTGCGGGCCGGAACTGGTGCTCCAGGAGCACGCGGTGCTTGACCTGGTTTGGGAATATCGTCCTGAAAACAAACAGCATACAAAATTAAGTAGGCAAGAAATCATTGGATAACTAAATGCCAATGTCATGTAGTAAATTTTTTAACACTGATAGTAATTGATAATGCAAAACAAGAACACTAAGGGCCTAATTTGTGTCAGACAGTTCTCAAATCTAGGATCTACTGTTTTTCTGCATCCCAACTTTGCATAAGATATAGTTGTTATCTGACGCTAGCAGTGTTTTAAAAGTCGTCCGTTCCCAATAGAGGACGCAGGAACTTAATCAAGGGTGGGCAAAATTTTAACTATTAAAATTAATTATAAAAATTAAAAAAATACTATGACATAGATTTAATCAACTTAATATAAATAACCTTCAAAATTTAACAATTATAGGAAATTAACCAAAATTTCTCAACCAAAGATATAAATAAATCAAACTATTCAACTTTAAGTAACTTTGAATAAATAATAATGAAAATAGTCATATATAAGTTCACTAACTTTGATAGTCTCTTGTTCCAAAATTAGAGATAAAATACTCTTTTTTAGTTGGTTCAAAAATTAAAAATATATGTATATTCTTAGACTATAAAGTGACATTAAGTCTTTAACATGTCATTACTTACATTTGAGATATACCGAGTACAATCATACCACCGCTATTACATTTATAACAAATGTTAAATATATGTTTGTAAAGTTAAAATTTGTCATTTTTGATATGTATTCTAATTTTGGAATAGAGGGAATATATATTTATATATCATACATACAAACATACTAATGGAAAATTAAAAAAAATTAAGGGTGATCAATTGACCACCCTTGCCCCTATATAGGTCCGTCCCTGCCAACGTTAAGGCCACCTAGGCGGTGTCTAAGCATTTTTTTAGGCAAACTAAGATTTTTTTAGGCAGTCTCATTTATTTATTTTCCTATTATACATACTTGTTATACTATACATAACATATAGTATTTAAAAAAAAAAAAGAGAATAATTTTACATGAAAAATTACCCCCCAAAAAAAAATCTTTTAAGGCTTGAAAAATTCATTTTGAAGTATTGTAGAGCTTCAAAATAGAGGTCTAGTTCTGCCTAGGCAGGGGCCTAAGCGCCCAGCCAAATCGTGACAGTAGAGGACCACCTAGCACCTAGGTGGGAATTCCTAAACAGGATTTTTAGAACACTAGAAACCAGTAATGATTCTACAAATAAATGAAGGTGTATTCTACATATCAATCATAAAAATTAGGAACAAAAAGACATGAATACAACACTTTTTTTAGCATAGGAAAAAGAAATGTGAAGAAGCCAATAACATGATCAATTACAAAATGTAAACTTAGCATACCCTTGGGCGAGTGAATCGCTTTGGAGGCTCACGATTCCTTCTATCAGTACGAGAACGGACCCTAACAACTTTAGAGTGAATAGCACATGAAACACAATACTGCATCTTCACGTACAACTTAGGAAGTGTATAGGCTAACAAAATGATACAGCAAATGCAAATACATTAGCAGAACACATACTAATTAGATCAATAACAATACACAAGAGTAGAAATGAGATCTTAAGATGCTATGCAACTCACATTCAAACGCACAAGCTTCTTGCACATCCCTGACCGCAGCTTGCTCAACTATGTTCCTCACAAGGAACCTTTTTATGGCTTTATCCTAATTAACAAAGTGAAGTTATAACACCACCTCTACAAAGTTTCAATTTCAAGTAAACAAACCAAATGAATCAATTCAGACAGGGATTAGAACCATTAAAGGCCATTTTGTCACGTACATTGCATTGCAGAATGCATTTCTGTCGAAAACAAAAAAAAGAACTAATTTCCAGTTACATGTGGATTCATTTTCAGCATAGCACACCTAGCTTTAAAGTGGTGTTGTTGAGTTGATCATTATTATTCATTGGACCTCATATCCTCCCCAGTTTAACTGGGCAAAAATTTCTCAACCTGTTTCAAGTTTTCATTTACGTAGCTATCTATGGATTTGTTTTATATCAAACATACAGAATAGAGCCATACTAAAAAAACAATCTAATTTTAAAGAGGTCACTAAGGGTTTCTAAACACATAAATTAGATAAAAGAACGGAACAAACATAAATTACAAAAATCGTTATTAATGTATAAACTGTGGCGCATTCCACAACTAGTTATAAATTCCAAATTATTTATGTGTATGTTTGTGCGCCCTCGGTCAGATAGAAACAATTTCTTCCCATAAAAGAAACAAACAAACAATTTTAAAGAGAATCAGCTTTAAAAGTAACAGAAAACAAGAACTTTAAACGAAACTGAATCCGACTTATCACGGTTTCAAACGAGAATACTATATCTCGAATGTGTATATACACATAAAGAGAAGGCGAGCTTATTCTCACACCTTAGGGCAGCATTTGCCGCAGTTTGAGCACCGAATAAACTTGACATGGCCACGGTTATGCTTGTTGCGGCCACCATTTCTTCTCTTAAAAGTCTGCAAGATAGAGTAAAAAGATACGCAAAGTCAGAAATGAGGGACTCAAATGATCGATCGATTGTTGATGAGAAAGAAGATCTGAATTGGGACGGGAATGCTCTTAGTACTTCGCTCTTACCATCTTCTTTGCGGCCTCCCTCTTCCTCCTGATACAGACGGCTTTTATCTCTCTAGGGTTACGAATCTTACGACGAGAGGTAGAAACGAGATATTATATAGAGTATGCTCTAAAACCCTAAGTAATAGTCCGTGCGTTACTTTTCTCGATTTGGGTCCAGTCCGGTTGTTATTTTTCTTTTTGATCGCCTGCTGAATAATGTGACTATTTGACTTGAGGGGTCGAACCCAGCCCACCCTAGAAAACTATCAAATGTGTCAGGTGTATTGGATAGAGTCGAACCCAGCCCACATTAGAAAACTATCAAATTTTTGTTAGGTGTACATGTAAGTTTGTTTGGATGGAAATTGATCCAACATTTTGTTAGATTTATAAAATGGAACCGAGTGTAAATATATATAAAGACATCAAGTTTTCTGACTCAAAATTAATAGACAATAAGTAGAATTGGTTTAAGTCATTATCTATTAGATATATTTTCTCAAGATATTCAATATAGAACAAAATATATACTTTAACAACACTCTATATTTTAAACTTATTTTTTGCATATGGCAGTTCATTTTTTATTTTTAAAACAAACATAGCGGTGCAATGTGATGATGCACGACAAAAATCACTTAAAATTTAGAGTTTTGATCAATGTGTTTCAATAAGAAAATTAAAATAATGTTTTGTTAAAAAATTATAAAAATGATTTAAAAAGCAAAAGACAAATTTTAGAAATAAAGTACTCCGTATGTGGTATGGACTTTTAACTTTATACAAAATTTAAGGATAAATTTGTACATCGTGCTTCATCAAAGTGCTTCCACTGAAAAATCATAAACTTTATATTTTTTTTCAAAACTTTAGGCTACAATTATTATGTTTCAAATTCACATATACAATTATTAATACAATTAATCATGTGATTTGATAAAATTTCAAGTTTTAATGAATTAAATTAGTTAGAATATTAATTTAGTAATAAAATTCACGATTAATATTAATATAATTAAATCGCGTGATATGTTAAGAGGTTTTTTCGAAATCTTAATATTTTAATAAAATTGTATAATAAAATTATCCTATACAAATTTATAAATTTATTAAGATATATAAAATAAATAAAACTATTAAAAATAATACGTGTAGTAATTATTGATGGATAACATGTAGTAATTATTCAAATTTGTAGAGTATTTATACTAATTTGAATAGGAAAGAAAAAGATCTTCTTTTTTTATATTTCTCTTAGAATATTTTTAAATTTGGATAGTATTTATGCTAATATGAATTAGGAAAAGTGAACCAAAAATTGGTGAAACCAAACCAAACTAAATTTGTGCTTTTAATTGTATAGTTGATTGATTTGACGTAAATACTATTTTGGTGTGTTTAATTTTAAAGTTGTAATTTGGTTGATACTATTGATATATTAGTATTTTATTAAGCTATACATTATTTGTGAATTGAACAAGAAGTCATTATATTAGTTGTGTAGTTGTTGAATTATAGCACAACCAAAAGTCATGTAGCATTTTAAGAGTTGAGTGAGGGTGTGTGGAGGTTTTAGTTTGTGTGAAGGAGAGGGTTTTTGCAACATTTCATTATAATCAATTTTTTTTGTGCAATCCAAATCAATGATTCGTCAAAATTTGCATTATTATCTAGATCCGTTGATCAGTCTGATATATGGGTATAACTAAAATTCACAAGCTTGAAACCCAGGAGGCACAAACTAACTTTCAAAATAGTTTCATTTGATTATAATATCAATATCCCTTGCCATGAAAACAACAATTCCAAAATCACTCTATTTGTACCCCATCTTACTTATCCTCCCTGGTAGGTCAAAATTTTAGAGGCAATTTTGTCAATCCTATAGGCTATAACAAATTAAATGCATTTCTCAAAAAATTGTTTATACAAAAACATAGAAATTAGGAAGAGTGATAGAGTACATATATGTTTTATCCATACTATAATATCTTTGTGTATACACATGTTGTTGAGTAATATTAAATATATGTAGATTTTGTGGTAATAAATACGTATAAATAGTGTAGAGGGAAAGATGCAATTACATAAATTTAGAAATGTGAATGACTGTATTTTCTTATTTAATGTATACTATTAGACGTGTTGATGAAGTTGAAAGGTGTTAAACTTTTAAAATTTCCTACCCAATAACAAAGGAAAGGAAGAAAAGAATCTGATATTGAGAAATGAAGTGAATAGAATAGAAAATGAAAGATCAATAAATGAATACATTAATGTAACTCCAACTAAACTTATTTGAGTCAACTCAATTAACCAAATCAACTCATTGAATTGAAAATTAGATTGCCTCTTGGATTTATTGTATATAGATATTGAGGTATTGATTGGTTAGATATTTTTCTGGTTTTTTAGGACTGAAAATGAATTCAAGTGGTTCAAAACTTGGTTCGAGATCGACTCGAAATTGAGCTAGACTCGGATTCGATACTTAAACAAGTCGAATTCAAATCCATTTTGATACTCGGACATTTATACGAGTCGAATATGAGCCGCCCACTGTTTGTTCATTTAAAGTATCGAATTTTCTTTACCTCACTGTACCATATAAGTTCGTTGATCCTTACTCGTATATATACAATATCGAATATACTCGATTTATTTTATATATTATTTAACAATTAAATTCTCCACGTACTTTTAGAAGTGCAAGCAATTTTTATGTTTCTCGTACATGTTATAATAATATCATCTCATTAATTTTTTACAAGGTTCGATAGATCTAATTTGAAGTGTTCAAATTTAAATTATTTCAACTACTCGCCGAGTTAATTTTATCTACATTTTCATAATATAAATGATCCAATTCTAATTCGTGTGTCTCAAATGCTCGCGAATAGCTCGACTAAAAAACGAGTTGTGTACAATAGAACGAGTTGAATTCGAATCTGAGGAAAAATTGCACAATTGTATTCGAATCCGAGTACCTTAAAAATGTTTCGAATAAAATCTGAGAACAAGGCACTGCTCGATTTAACTCGGGATCATTTTCACCCCTAGGTTGTAGGTTTTATTAGATTTTTTGTAATATTATTTAATGATTAGAGATTTTTCAATAAAATGGGGAAACAGATACTAAAATGTGGCCGCAACTAATTCTTTTATACTATTTTTCAGCCATATGCAGTCTACTAAAAATTAATAGAATCATATGGGAGATAGCCACATGTTTCCAAATAATTCTGTAGTGGAATAGTTAACTCGTCCAAGTACCATAAATTCTAGTAATCAACAAAACGTCTCCTTTATAGCTCCTCTAGTAACAAAGATTATTATTTTCTTTTTCTCAAAATTCCCACAAGCCCTTAATTGCTTTAAGTGACATCTTCATCACTGTAATTGATCCTTCCTCGTATAGGAAATCTCTGAACTAGGTTGATTTAAGTAACTACATTTTAAGGAAACTTCATGCATGCAAGTCCTTGTTTGAATTCCATGCAGGGGCTTTCTGAATATCACCTCCGTTCTCTACGTTAATCAATGGATCACTTTCACTTTCCTTTGCCTGCAACCATAAAAAAAAAAAGAAGAGAAGAAGATCAGTAATCCAGATTTTCTCTCTCTCAGAATATATCACAAACTACAAAGCAAATATGGTTTTGAACATATTTCATTTTCATCTGATAAGTTGATCAAGAAAAACCTAAATCACAACAGCAGAAAGCTACAAAAGTGATTATTCACCTGGGATAACTGTGCTGATGCTTCACTGGCCTTCTGCTGTTGGGTCTCACGAGTGCAATAATAAGAATAGAGTACCATCCCAACAACGGCAACCAGGATGCCTAGAATGTTCCGCCAGCTAAAAGGGTCTCGGAGTAGAATATAGCCAAAGGCCAAAACTAGGCATGTTTTTAGGTGTCCTAGGACCTGATAAGTTACTGGAGATGTCTTTCCAATTACCAGAAAGGTGCTGAAGTTTACAGAAACTGATATTAAGCAGGATAGCACAATGAATGCCTGCAGTGAAAATAATACAGAGATGAAATAAAATTGCATGCAATATTCAACTGCCTCCAGGAAAACAAAAAGGATAAGATAAGAGGAGGGTTTGAATCTCACCAGCACATAAGGGGTATAATTGAAAGCAAATACATTCTTATTTGTCAAAAACCCATCAACAAACGGGCCTACAAGAAACAGTGTGATCGCCTGATAGGGGCAGGATTGATATAGGAGCTGGGTTGAAGAAACCTTGAACTTCTTCTGGATGGTATTGGTCATCTGACAGCAACTAATAAAGGATTTACAATGACCAGGGAGTTGAACATGGGACACAACCACAAAAAGATAATTCTTCAATTTCTTGAAAAAACAAGATTTCTTTTAGGACCAGAAACAATTTTTATTTAGTCAAAAAACATGGAAGCAAATAAAGAATAAACATGCATTGTGAAAGTCAAAGTCACTTCAGCTTGGATACAATTTGGGCAACACAGGTCGTAACCACGGCAAGAAGAGATAAGACACTACCAACGACATTGAGCTGCAAGTCAGTAACAGTTGCAATTCCAACGCCCAAGAGAAGGACAGTAAGCGAAAGCTGAACGTTCCTACTGCATATAGCGATCATGGAAGTATATGAGCATGCATACTACTCTTAGGTACAAATACATTATACATAAAGAGTAGATCAAGTCACAAATGCTAACAATTTAAAACATACTGTTACTTATGAGGAAAGTAAAAAGGAGTTGAAACATACTTTTTAAAAGCTTGATGTTTCAGTCTTATACATGAAGCTCCAAGTAACCAAATAGGACTTAGTTAGATTAGCTTGGGGACGGTTAGTATATCTCAATAAATTAGATAATCTGAGTGAAAGAGCATATGAACCTAAAAAGTGCTTGGTAACTAATTTGTAAAACATTTAAATGGGCAAAAAGGGGTATTACCCATTGTGGTTGTCGAATTTTAAGCATTACACCATTGAACTTTAAAAATATGAAATTGGCACACTGAAGTTTTTAAAATTTATTAATTGGACCATTCTGTTAGATTTATTGGACGGACGTCAAAATCCTTTCTTTATTTTCAAACGTGGCTTTACAAAAAAAAGGAAAAAACATGTAAATGCTGAGGTGGCTCATCTTCAACCCTCAGTCGGGTCAACCCGACCCGCACACATATTAAACGGGTCAATAGCCATAACTCTCTTGTTTTAATTCCAAATAATATATCAAAATTTTCGTATCAATGAGATCTATTACAACATGTTATTCATTTCACAAAAGGAAGTCAAAGATCAAGTAGATCTGGGTCTGAACAAACTAATGCAAATCGCAATGAAGAGACTCCAGAAGGAGTTTTACCAGATTTTGTCCACCAATCGAGCTTTATCTGGATCCTAAATCTATCTCTGCTCGATCCTCACTCACCTCACATGCATCCACCAATCGAGCTCATCTAATGCAAATCTATGCTCTATCTCTGCTCATCTGGTATTTTTTTTTTTTTGAGTAGAAACAAAAGAACCTAATAGTGGGTGGATTTTCTCCCTCTTTCCTCCGCGAAAACAAAATCATCGACGCAATTACATTTTGATTATTAAATTTGATGATTTCTTTAAGAAAGTACTGAGATTGCTTACATAGTTTTCTTCCAAAAAAGAAAAAAATTAGTTCATTAGTATTTGCTATTTTACTAAAATGGCAAGTTTCCAAGAAGATAATAGTAAATAAATAATACAAATCAGAATCTGAGATGCAATTCCCATTAATGGAGTATCTGACCAGAAAGATAGAGAGAGAAAGTAGTACTTTACTTTTCAAGACCAGAGGAGAGAGAAAAAGGGAGTCGGGATTACCCTTCAACTCAATTTTTTAATTATTCTTTTGCCAAGTCAGTAATGGTTTTGATTTTTTTATTTTATTTGCACAGACACGTAGATAAAAGTAGACGTCCGTTCAACAAATTTGACGGAATGGTCCAATTAATAATTTTTAATAAGTTCAATGTGCCAATTCCATATTTTTAAAGTTCAGTGGTGTAATGCTTAAAAGTCGACAACCATAATAGGGTAATACCCCTTTTTGCCCATTTAAATGACATTATTTTACTATTTAACCCTCTGAACTGTGAAAATTTTATTTGGTAATTTTAAATATGCAGTCTAATAAAAAACTGAATGAATAATATTGTTGAATGTATTTATACAAAAATATTCATATACTCTAGTGATTAAATATTAAACAAATCACTTTAAAAAATTTAGCAACAATGTATAATATGATGACTATTACATTAGATAAAAAAATGTATCAAGTTAATAGAACCACATAACGTAATAATTCAAAAGAAGAATTATACTTCTTCCGTTTTAAAATATAAGATCATTATTGACTTCTTAAAGTCAATTTAGAATATTTTTAAATTCATTTTATTTGGATAAAAGAAGAAATTTTATTAATAGAAAAGAAAAGATACAATAAATGGGGGACAAAAAGTCCATCCTCAGCAGACTAAAAAATCAAAAACAAAAATGCACTTAAAAAAGTATAGTCCTCCAATCTCTATATAAATCAGTAATTGAGATACCTCTAAAAGCCCCTATACCACAAGCCCAAAGAGACAAGAAAAATACCTACCACTAAATAGCTTCGAAGATAAGTAACTTTCTCTAAACAACCTAACATTACTCCCATTCCAAATTCCCCACAAGATAAAAAAGAAGGCACACCTCCATAAAAATTTGACATCCCTCTTACTTCCAAATCCTCGAAAGCGAATTAGTAGCGTATCTTCCACCATAACAGGACACACCCACTCTACTCCTAGCACTCCAAAGAGAGAGCTCCATAATCCCCAAGCAACATGACAATTCAAAAATAAATGAGCATGTGTCTCATTACTCAGCGTGCACAAAAAACAAATGTCTAGAGATAGAACTTTGTAAGGCCTGCGACCTTGATAAAGATCATTAGTATTCAATCTTTGTAAAACCAGAGACCACACAAAAGCCTCGACGACTTTGGAAGGGACCTTGGTTTTCCAAATGTACGAAGCCAATGTAAATGGACTAGGAACAACAGATCGCATCGAAAAAGAGTTAACTCTTACAAGAAAAGGAACCAGTCGGATCTAAAGTCCAGATACACTTATCAGAAGAGATACATAGATGAACCGAATCAAGCAAGGTTAGCAAAGATTCCATCTCATTAGATTGCAAATCCGTGAGATTTCAAAAGAAATGAAAATCCCAAGAAAATGAGTTCCAATCACGCTTTATGAAGTTAGAAATGAGAGCATCATGAAGTGAAGAAATACGATACACACAATTAAAAATAAGAGAAAAGTGATTATCAACCAACCAATAATCCTCCCAGAATCGAATCCGATGACCATCCCAAGTCCATATCTCAAATGTCGTATAAATGAAGTATAACCTTGGGCGATGAATTTCCAAGGACTTGCACGAGTAACATAAATCACGAGCCTAGCATCCCACCATTCAAATGCATGCCGAACTTGCTCCAAATAACCATATGCGAAAGGAAATGAGGTTCCAAAGAAAATCTCCAAAGCCATCTACCAACTAGAGCAATATTCTTATGGACCAAATTACCCAGCCCCAAATGATCCTTCGTCTCATCACCAATTCCCAACCAAAGAAAATCTCTCATTAATTTCTCTAGGGTGTTGGTTACACTAACTGGGATCCTAAATAGAGAAAGTTAATATAGGGGTATACTAGACAAGCAAGCCTGAATCAAAGTAATCTTACCCCCTAATGAAAAATACACACCTTTCCACCTATCTAAACGTTGACCCACTCTCAACTACCGGATCACAAAAAAGAGACTTGACCAAGGATTCCCACTAAGCGGGACCCCAAGGTAAGAAAACAAAAATTTCTCAATTCTACAACCAGGTAGAGACGAATACGCTTAAAAGCTCCCCCATATCCATGTTAATCCCAACTGCAAAAACTTGGAGAATTATTTATACATTTTTAAAACCTTGGAGCCCCTCTGAAAGAAAGAGAAGAGTAACATTAGCAAATTGGACGTGAGAAACCCTCAACTCCTCTCGCCCAACTGCACAACCCGCAAAGATAGCACACTCCTCTCTAGGGGTGAGAATTTGGTTCGATTATAACCGAATGCCAAACTTCATACAATTTTACTATCCGAACAAGTATTATGAAATTAGCACTAATCGAATAACCAAATTATAATATTCAGTTATTCGATATATAACCGAAATATGAACTTATTTTTACCAAACAAAAAAATTCATTTCAAATTTCATACCGAGTTTTCAAACAATATTTAACCACATTCCACAACCATAATAATTCATAAACTAGTTTAATAATTTTAAATTAACAATATATAAGTACATAATCATAGGACAAGGTTTAAAACTTTTTTTTTAAATATCTAATTCGGTTATTCGGATATCCAAATAGCAAAATTTTAAAAGCTGTAACTGAACCTGAATACCGAATAATTAAATGGTTATAACCGAATTAAGCAAAATAACCAAATAACCAAAATAATACGGCTAAAAAAAATCGATTCGGTTCGATAATTCGATTTTACCCATTTTTTGCTCACCCCTACTCTCCTCGGCTGAGCATCCTGCTCAAAACATCAACAACTAAAGTAAACAAGAAAGGTAACAAAGAGTCACCCTACCTCGAACCTCGGCAAGACTTGAACCAAGACTTGGGCTCCCCATTCACAATCACAGAAAAATGAGAAGAGACAAAACACATTTTAATCCAAGAGCGTCACCTAAGTCCAAAACCTTTTCTCTCCAACACTATATCCAAGAAACCCCAACAAACCCTATCAAAAGCTTTTCAAAATCCAACTTAAGCACGAGACCCTTTCTCTCTCCCCTATGCATATCCTCCACAACTTCATTAGCTACTAAAACTGCATCAATAATCTGTCTACCACCCACAAAAGCACTCTGGGAATTCGAAATTATATCCACAACAACATTACCCAATCTCGATTGGTGGACAAAATAATCTAGTACCTTAATATACTACTTGCATTGTATATACAATCCTACACTTACAATGAAACATATTTTTTGCACTTTTGGTCTTGAATTTCCTCTTTCGCTACAATATAATTCAAGGTGCAATCCATTCTCACTCCAACAGTCTTCTTAATAATCTTTATCATCACACTTGCTGCTTGCTCATTTTCCATGCCATTTTTTTTTGTTTTCAACAGACCACTTCATTTGTTACACATAACTATTTTTTTCACTTAAAAAAGTACTATACATAATTTGACAGCCGTCTATAAAAATTGACAGTGGACTATTATTTTTAAAAGTGCTATACATAATTTGCATTATTTTTAAAAGTTCAACTACCTAATTACAATTTTTTTTCAAGTTCAATGGACTATTACACAAAACGTGCCGGCTTGAATGGATTAAAGTATATTTTTGCCATTTTTTTTAACATATAAAAATTCAAATTTCAAGGTTTTACACTAAATCCAATACAAACCAAACAAAATTGACAATTAAGGTCTACAACTTCACAATATGAAAAGCTTAATATAAAGTCCATCAAAACTAAACACCATCGCCTAGGAGTGGAGTTCCAGATTTAGGTAGATGTGTTCAAGTGCGGGCCGGAACTGGTGCTCCAGGAGCACGCGGTGCTTGACCTGGTTTGGGAATATCGTCCTGAAAACAAACAGCATACAAAATTAAGTAGGCAAGAAATCATTGGATAACTAAATGCCAATGTCATGTAGTAAATTTTTTAACACTGATAGTAATTGATAATGCAAAACAAGAACACTAAGGGCCTAATTTGTGCCGGACAGTTCTCAAATCTAGGATCTACTGTTTTTCTGCATCCCAACTTTGCATAAGATATAGTTGTTATCTGACGCTAGCAGTGTTCTAAAAGTCGCTGGCGTCCGTTCCCAATAACGGACGCAGGAACTTAATCAAGGGTGGGCAAAATTTTAACTATTAAAATTAATTATAAAAATTAAAAAAATACTATGACATAGATTTAATCAACTTAATATAAATAACCTTCAAAATTTAACAATTATAGGAAATTAACCAAAATTTCTCAACCAAAGATATAAATAAATCAAACTATTCAACTTTAAGTAACTTTGAATAAATAATAATGAAAATAGTCATATATAAGTTCACTAACTTTGATAGTCTCTTGTTCCAAAATTAGAGATAAAATACTCTTTTTTAGTTGGTTCAAAAATTAAAAATATATGTATATTCTTAGACTATAAAGTGACATTAAGTCTTTAACATGTCATTACTTACATTTGAGATATACCGAGTACAATCATACCACCGCTATTACATTTATAACAAATGTTAAATATATGTTTGTAAAGTTAAAATTTGTCATTTTTGATATGTATTCTAATTTTGGAATAGAGGGAATATATATTTATATATCATACATACAAACATACTAATGGAAAATTAAAAAAAATTAAGGGTGATCAATTGACCACCCTTGCCCCTATATAGGTCCGTCCCTGCCAACGTTAAGGCCACCTAGGCGGTGTCTAAGCATTTTTTTAGGCAAACTAAGATTTTTTTAGGCAGTCTCATTTATTTATTTTCTTATTATACATACTTGTTATACTATACATAACATATAGTATTTAAAAAAAAAAAGAGAATAATTTTACATGAAAAATTACCCCCCAAAAAAAAATCTTTTAAGGCTTGAAAAATTCATTTTGAAGTATTGTAGAGCTTCAAAATAGAGGTCTAGTTCTGCCTAGGCAGGGGCCTAAGCGCCCAGCCAAATCGTGACAGTAGAGGACCACCTAGCACCTAGGTGGGAATTCCTAAACAGGATTTTTAGAACACTAGAAACCAGTAATGATTCTACAAATAAATGAAGGTGTATTCTACATATCAATCATAAAAATTAGGAACAAAAAGACATGAATACAACACTTTTTTTAGGATAGGAAAACGAAATGTGAAGAATCCAATAGCATGATCAATTACAAAATGTAAAGTTAGCATACCCTTGGGCGAGTGAATCGCTTTGGAGGCTCACGATTCCTTCTATCAGTACGAGAACGGACCCTAACAACTTTAGAGTGAATAGCACATGAAACACAATACTGCATCTTCACGTACAACTTAGGAAGTGTATAGGCTAACAAAATGATACAGCAAATGCAAATACATTAGCAGAACACATACTAATTAGATCAATAACAATACACAAGAGTAGAAATGAGATCTTAAGATGCTATGCAACTCACATTCAAACGCACAAGCTTCTTGCACATCCCTGACCGCAGCTTGCTCAACTATGTTCCTCACAAGGAACCTTTTTATGGCTTTATCCTAATTAACAAAGTGAAGTTATAACACCACCTCTACAAAGTTTCAATTACAAGTAAACAAATCAAATGAATCAATTCAGACAGGGATTAGAACCATTAAAGGCCATTTTGTAACGTACATTGCATTGCAGAATGCATTTCTGTCGAAAACAAAAAAAAAGAACTAATTTCCAGTTACATGTGGATTCATTTTCAGCATAGCACACCTAGCTTTAAAGTGGTGTTGTTGAGTTGATCATTATTATTCATTGGACCTCATATCCTCCCCAGTTTAACTGGGCAAAAATTTCTCAACCTGTTTCAAGTTTTCATTTACGTAGCTATCTATGGATTTGTTTTATATCAAACATACAGAATAGAGCCATACTAAAAAAACAATCTAATTTTAAAGAGGTCACTAAGGGTTTCTAAACACATAAATTAGATAAAAGAACGGAACAAACATAAATTACAAAAATCGTTATTAATGTATAAACTGTGGCGCATTCCACAACTAGTTATAAATTCCAAATTATTTATGTGTATGTTTGTGCGCCCTCGGTCAGATAGAAACAATTTCTTCCCATAAAAGAAACAAACAAACAATTTTAAAGAGAATCAGCTTTAAAAGTAACAGAAAACAAGAACTTTAAACGAAACTGAATCCGACTTATCACGGTTTCAAACGAGAATACTATATCTCGAATGTGTATATACACATAAAGAGAAGGCGAGCTTATTCTCACACCTTAGGGCAGCATTTGCCGCAGTTTGAGCACCGAATAAACTTGACATGGCCACGGTTATGCTTGTTGCGGCCACCATTTCTTCTCTTAAAAGTCTGCAAGATAGAGTAAAAAGATACGCAAAGTCAGAAATGAGGGACTCAAATGATCGATCGATTGTTGATGAGAAAGAAGATCTGAATTGGGACGGGAATGCTCTTAGTACTTCGCTCTTACCATCTTCTTTGCGGCCTCCCTCTTCCTCCTGATACAGACGGCTTTTATCTCTCTAGGGTTACGAATCTTACGACGAGAGGTAGAAACGAGATATTATATAGAGTATGCTCTAAAACCCTAAGTAATAGTCCGTGCGTTACTTTTCTCGATTTGGGTCCAGTCCGGTTGTTATTTTTCTTTTTGATCGCCTGCTGAATAATGTGACTATTTGACTTGAGGGGTCGAACCCAGCCCACCCTAGAAAACTATCAAATGTGTCAGGTGTATTGGATAGAGTCGAACCCAGCCCACATTAGAAAACTATCAAATTTTTGTTAGGTGTACATGTAAGTTTGTTTGGATGGAAATTGATCCAACATTTTGTTAGATTTATAAAATGGAACCGAGTGTAAATATATATAAAGACATCAAGTTTTCTGACTCAAAATTAATAGACAATAAGTAGAATTGGTTTAAGTCATTATCTATTAGATATATTTTCTCAAGATATTCACTATAGAACAAAATATATACTTTAACAACACTCTATATTTTAAACTTATTTTTTGCATATGGCAGTTCATTTTTTATTTTTAAAACAAACATAGCGGTGCAATGTGATGATGCACGACAAAAATCACTTAAAATTTAGAGTTTTGATCAATGTGTTTCAATAAGAAAATTAAAATAATGTTTTGTTAAAAAATTATAAAAATGATTTAAAAAGCAAAAGACAAATTTTAGAAATAAAGTACTCCGTATGTGGTATGGACTTTTAACTTCATACAAAATTTAAGGATAAATTTGTACATCGTTTGTACATCGTGCTTCATCAAAGTGCTTCCACTGAAAAATCATAAACTTTATATTTTTTTTTTCAAAACTTTATGTTACAATTAATATGTTTCAAATTCACATATACAATTATTAATACAATTAATCATGTGATTTGATAAAATTTCAAGTTTTAATAAATTAAATTAGTTAGGATATTAATTTAATAATAAAGTTCATGATTAATATTAATACAATTAAATCGCGTGATATGTTAAGAGGTTTTTTCGAAATCTTAATATTTTAATAAAATTGTATAATAAAATTATCCTATACAAATTTATTAAGATATATAAAATAAATAAAATTATTAAAAATAATACGTGTAGTAATTATTGATGGATAACATGTAGTAATTATTCAAATTTGTAGAATATTTATACTAATTTGAATATGAAAGAAAAAGATCTTCTTTTTTTCTATTTCTCTTAGATATAAGAATATTTTTAAATTTGGATAGTATTTATGCTAATATGAATTAAGAAAAGTGAACCAAAAATTGGTGAAACCAAACCAAACTAAATTTGTGTTTTTAATTGTATAGTTGATTGATTTGACGTAAATACTATTTTGGTGTGTTTAATTTTAAAGTTGTAATTTGGTTGATACTATTGATATATTAGTATTTTATTAAGCTATACATTATTTGTGAATTGAACAAGAAGTCATTATATTATTTGTGTAGTTGTAGAATTATAGCACAATCAAAAGTCATGTAACATCTTAAGAGTTGAGTGAGGGTGTGTGGGGGTTTTAGTTTGTGTGAAGGAGAGGGTTTTTGCAGCATTTCATTATAATCAATTTTTTTTTTTGTGCAATCCAAATCAATGATTCGTCAAAATTTGCATTATTATCTAGATCCGTTGATCAGTCTGATATATGGGTATAACTAAAATTCACAAGCTTGAAACCCAGGAGGCACAAACTAACTTTCAAAATAGTTTCATTTGATTATAATATCAATATCCCTTGCCATGAAAACAACAATTCCAAAATCACTCTATTTGTACCCCATCTTACTTATCCTCCCTGGTAGGTCAAAATTTTAGAGGCAATTTTGTCAAATCCTATAGGCTATAACAAATTAAATGCATTTCTCAAAAAATTGTTTATACAAAAACATAGAAATTAAGAAGAGTGATAGAGTACATATATGTTTTATCCATACTATAATATCTTTGTGTATACACATGTTGTTGAGTAATATTAAATATATGTAGATTTTGTGGTAATAAATACGTATAAATAGTGTAGAGGGAAAGATGCAATTACATAAATTTAGAAATGCGAATGACTGTATTTTCTTATTTAATGTATACTATTAGACGTGTTGATGAAGTTGAAAGGTGTTAAACTTTTAAAATTTCCTACCCAATAACAAAGGAAAGGAAGAAAAGAATCTGATATTGAGAAATGAAGTGAATAGAATAGAAAATGAAAGATCAATAAATGAATACATTAATGTAACTCCAACTAAACTTATTTGAGTCAACTCAATTAACCAAATCAACTCATTGAATTGAAAATTAGATTGCCTCTTGGATTTATTGTATATAGATATTGAGGTATTGATTGGTTAGATATTTTTCTGGTTTTTTAGGACTGAAAATGAATTCAAGTGGTTCAAAACTTGGTTCGAGATCGACTCGAAATTGAGCTAGACTCGGATTCGATACTTAAACAAGTCGAATTCAAATCCATTTTGATACTCGGACATTTATACGAGTCGAATATGAGCCGCCCACTGTTTGTTCATTTAAAGTATCGAATTTTCTTTACCTCACTGTACCATATAAGTTCGTTGATCCTTACTCGTATATATACAATATCGAATATACTCGATTTATTTTATATATTATTTAACAATTAAATTCTCCACGTACTTTTAGAAGTGCAAGCAATTTTTATGTTTCTCGTACATGTTATAATAATATCATCTCATTAATTTTTTACAAGGTTCGATAGATCTAATTTGAAGTGTTCAAATTTAAATTATTTCAACTACTCGCCGAGTTAATTTTATCTACATTTTCATAATATAAATGATCCAATTCTAATTCGTGTGTCTCAAATGCTCGCGAATAGCTCGACTAAAAAACGAGTTGTGTACAATAGAACGAGTTGAATTCGAATCTGAGGAAAAATTGCACAATTGTATTCGAATCCGAGTACCTTAAAAATGTTTCGAATAAAATCTGAGAACAAGGCACTGCTCGATTTAACTCGGGATCATTTTCACCCCTAGGTTGTAGGTTTTATTAGATTTTTTGTAATATTATTTAATGATTAGAGATTTTTCAATAAAATGGGGAAACAGATACTAAAATGTGGCCGCAACTAATTCTTTTATACTATTTTTCAGCCATATGCAGTCTACTAAAAATTAATAGAATCATATGGGAGATAGCCACATGTTTCCAAATAATTCTGTAGTGGAATAGTTAACTCGTCCAAGTACCATAAATTCTAGTAATCAACAAAACGTCTCCTTTATAGCTCCTCTAGTAACAAAGATTATTATTTTCTTTTTCTCAAAATTCCCACAAGCCCTTAATTGCTTTAAGTGACATCTTCATCACTGTAATTGATCCTTCCTCGTATAGGAAATCTCTGAACTAGGTTGATTTAAGTAACTACATTTTAAGGAAACTTCATGCATGCAAGTCCTTGTTTGAATTCCATGCAGGGGCTTTCTGAATATCACCTCCGTTCTCTACGTTAATCAATGGATCACTTTCACTTTCCTTTGCCTGCAACCATAAAAAAAAAAAGAAGAGAAGAAGATCAGTAATCCAGATTTTCTCTCTCTCAGAATATATCACAAACTACAAAGCAAATATGGTTTTGAACATATTTCATTTTCATCTGATAAGTTGATCAAGAAAAACCTAAATCACAACAGCAGAAAGCTACAAAAGTGATTATTCACCTGGGATAACTGTGCTGATGCTTCACTGGCCTTCTGCTGTTGGGTCTCACGAGTGCAATAATAAGAATAGAGTACCATCCCAACAACGGCAACCAGGATGCCTAGAATGTTCCGCCAGCTAAAAGGGTCTCGGAGTAGAATATAGCCAAAGGCCAAAACTAGGCATGTTTTTAGGTGTCCTAGGACCTGATAAGTTACTGGAGATGTCTTTCCAATTACCAGAAAGGTGCTGAAGTTTACAGAAACTGATATTAAGCAGGATAGCACAATGAATGCCTGCAGTGAAAATAATACAGAGATGAAATAAAATTGCATGCAATATTCAACTGCCTCCAGGAAAACAAAAAGGATAAGATAAGAGGAGGGTTTGAATCTCACCAGCACATAAGGGGTATAATTGAAAGCAAATACATTCTTATTTGTCAAAAACCCATCAACAAACGGGCCTACAAGAAACAGTGTGATCGCCTGATAGGGGCAGGATTGATATAGGAGCTGGGTTGAAGAAACCTTGAACTTCTTCTGGATGGTATTGGTCATCTGACAGCAACTAATAAAGGATTTACAATGACCAGGGAGTTGAACATGGGACACAACCACAAAAAGATAATTCTTCAATTTCTTGAAAAACAAGATTTCTTTTAGGACCAGAAACAATTTTTATTTAGTCAAAAAACATGGAAGCAAATAAAGAATAAACATGCATTGTGAAAGTCAAAGTCACTTCAGCTTGGATACAATTTGGGCAACACAGGTCGTAACCACGGCAAGAAGAGATAAGACACTACCAACGACATTGAGCTGCAAGTCAGTAACAGTTGCAATTCCAACGCCCAAGAGAAGGACAGTAAGCGAAAGCTGAACGTTCCTACTGCATATAGCGATCATGGAAGTATATGAGCATGCATACTACTCTTAGGTACAAATACATTATACATAAAGAGTAGATCAAGTCACAAATGCTAACAATTTAAAACATACTGTTACTTATGAGGAAAGTAAAAAGGAGTTGAAACATACTTTTTAAAAGCTTGATGTTTCAGTCTTATACATGAAGCTCCAAGTAACCAAATAGGACTTAGTTAGATTAGCTTGGGGATGGTTAGTATATCTCAATAAATTAGATAATCTGAGTGAAAGAGCATATGGACCTAAAAAGTTGCTTGGTAACTAATTTGTAAAACATTTAAATGGACAAAAGGGGGTATTACCCATTGTGGTTGTTGAATTTTAAGCATTACACCATTGAACTTTAAAAATATGAAATTGGCACACTGAAGTTTTTAAAATTTATTAATTGGACCATTCTGTTAGATTTATTGGACGGACGTCAAAATCCTTCCTTTATTTTCAAACGTGGCTTTACAAAAAAAAGGAAAAAACATGTAAATGCTGAGGTGGCTCATCTTCAACCCTCAGCCGGGTCAACCCGACCCGCACACATATTAAACGGATCAATAGCCATAACTCTCTTGTTTTAATTCCAAATAATATATCAAAATTTTCGTATCAATGAGATCTATTACAACATGTTATTCATTTCACAAAAGGAAGTCAAAGATCAAGCAGATCTGGGTCTGAACAAACTAATGCAAATCGCAATGAAGAGACTCCAGAAGGAGTTTTACCAGATTTTGTCCACCAATCGAGCTTATCTGGATCCTAAATCTATCTCTGCTCGATCCTCACTCACCTCACATGCATCCACCAATCGAGCTCATCTAATGTAAATCTATGCTCTATCTCTGCTCATCTGGTATTTTTTTTTTTATTTTTTTTTTGAGTAGAAACAAAAGAACCTACTAGTGGGTGGATTTTCTCCCTCTTTCCTCCGCGAAAACAAAATCATCGACGCAATTACATTTTGATTATTAAATTTGATGATTTCTTTAAGAAAGTACTGAGATTGCTTACATAGTTTTCTTCCAAAAAAGAAAAAAATTAGTTCACTAGTATTTGCTACTTTACTAAAATGGCAAGTTTCCAAGAAGCTAATAGTAAATAAATAATACAAATCAGAATCTGAGATGCAATTCCCATTAATGGAGTATCTGACCAGAAAGATAGAGAGAGAAAGTAGTACCTTACTTTTCAAGACCAGAGGAGAGAGAAAAAGGGAGTCGGGATTACCCTTCAGCTCAATTTTTTAATTATTCTTTTGCCAAGTCAGTAATGGTTTTGATTTTTTTATTTTATTTGCACAGACACATAGATAAAAGTAGACGTCCGTTCAACAAATTTGACGGAATGGTCCAATTAATAATTTTTAATAAGTTCAATGTGCCAATTCCATATTTTAAAAGTTCAGTGGTGTAATGCTTAAAAGTCGACAACCATAATAGGGTAATACCCCTTTTTGCCCATTTAAATGACATTATTTTACTATTTAACCCTCTGAACTGTGAAAATTTTATTTGGTAATTTTAAATATGCAGTCTACTAAAAAACAGAATGAATAATATTGTTGAATGTATTTATACAAAAATATTCATATACTCTAGTGATTAAATATTAAACAAATCACTTTAAAAAATTTAGCAACAATGTATAATATGATGACTATTACATTAGATAAAAAAATGTATCAAGTTAATAGAACCACATAACGTAATAATTCAAAAGAAGAATTATACTTCTTCCGTTTTAAAATATAAGATCATTATTGACTTCTTAAAGTCAATTTAGAATATTTTTAAATTCATTTTATTTGGATAAAAGAAGAAATTTTATTAATAGAAAAGAAAAGATACAATAAATGGGGGACAAAAAGTCCATCCTCAGCAGACTAAAAAATCAAAAACAAAAATCCACTTAAAAAAGTATAGCCCTCCAATCTCTATATAAATCAGTAATTGAGATACCTCTAAAAGCTCCTATACCACAAGCCCAAAGAGACAAGAAAAATAACCCTACCACTAAATAGCTTCGAAGATAAGTAACTTAACATTACTCCCATTCCAAATTCCCCACAAGATAAAAAAGAAGGCACACCTCCATAAAAATTTGACATCCCTCTTACTTCCAAATCCTCGAAAGCGAATTAGTAGCATATCTTTCACTATAACAGGACACACCCACTCTACTCCTAGCACTCTATAGAGAGAGCTCCATAATCCCCAAGCAACATGACAATTCAAAAATAAATGAGCATGTGTCTCATTACTCAGCGTGCACAAAAAACAAATGTCTAGAGATAGAACTTTGTAAGGCCTGCGACCTTGATAAAGATCATTAGTATTCAATCTTTGTAAAACCAGAGACCACACAAAAGCCTCGACGACTTTGGAAGGGACCTTGGTTTTCCAAATGTACGAAGCCAATGTAAATGGACTAGGAACAACAGATCGCATCGAAAAAGAGTTAACTCTTACAAGAAAAGGAACCAGTCGGATCTAAAGTCCAGATACACTTATCAGAAGAGATACATAGATGAACCGAATCAAGCAAGGTTAGCAAAGATTCCATCTCATTAGATTGCAAATCCGTGAGATTTCAAAAGAAATGAAAATCCCAAGAAAATGAGTTCCAATCACGCTTTATGAAGTTAGAAATGAGAGCATCATGAAGTGAAGAAATACGATACACACAATTAAAAATAAGAGAAAAGTGATTATCAACCAACCAATAATCCTCCCAGAATCGAATCCGATGACCATCCCAAGTCCATATCTCAAATGTCGTATAAATGAAGTATAACCTTGGGCGATGAATTTCCAAGGACTTGCACGAGTAACATAAATCACGAGCCTAGCATCCCACCATTCAAATGCATGCCGAACTTGCTCCAAATAACCATATGCGAAAGGAAATGAGGTTCCAAAGAAAATCTCCAAAGCCATCTACCAACTAGAGCAACATTCTTAAGGACCAAATTACCCAGCCCCAAATGATCCTTCGTCTCATCACCAATTCCCAACCAAAGAAAATCTCTCATTAATTTCTCTAGGGTGTTGGTTACATTAACTGGGATCCTAAATAAAGAAAGTTAATATAGGGGTATACTAGACAAGCAAGCCTGAATCAAAGTAATCTTACCCCCTAATGAAAAATACACACCTTTCCACCTATCTAAACGTTGACCCACTCTCAACTACCGGATCACAAAAAAGAGACTTGACCAAGGATTCCCACTAAGCGGGACCCCAAGGTAAGAAAACAAAAATTCCTCAATTCTACAACCAGGTAGAGACGAATACGCTTAAAAGCTCCCCCATATCCATGTTAATCCCAACTGCAAAAACTTGGAGAATTATTTATACATTTTTAAAACCTTGGAGCCCCTCTGAAAGAAAGAGAAGAGTAACATTAGCAAATTGGACGTGAGAAACCCTCAACTCCTCTCGCCCAACTGCACAACCCGCAAAGATAGCACACTCCTCTCTAGGGGTGAGAATTTGGTTCGATTATAACCGAATGCCAAACTTCATACAATTTTACTACCCGAACAAGTATTATGAAATTAGCACTAATCGAATAACCAAATTATAATATTCAGTTATTCGATATATAACCGAAATATGTACTTATTTTTACCAAACAAAAAAATTCATTTCAAATTTCATACCGAGTTTTCAAACAATATTTAACCACATTCCACAACCATAATAATTCATAAACTAGTTTAATAATTTTAAATTAACAATATATAAGTACATAATCATAGGACAAGGTTTAAAACTTTTTTTTCAAATATCTAATTCGGTTATTCGGATATCCAAATAGCAAAATTTTAAAAGCTGTAACTGAACCTGAATACCGAATAATTAAATGGTTATAACCGAATTAAGCAAAATAACCAAATAACCAAAATAATACGGCTAAAAAAAATCGATTCGGTTCGATAATTCGATTTTACCCATATTTTGCTCACCCCTACTCTCCTCGGCTGAGCATCCTGCTCAAAACATCAACAACTAAAGTAAACAAGAAAGGTAACAAAGAGTCACCCTACCTCGAACCTCGGCAAGACTTGAACCAAGACTTGGGCTCCCCATTCACAATCACAGAAAAATGAGAAGAGACAAAACACATTTTAATCCAAGAGCGCCACCTAAGACCAAAACCTTTTCTCTCCAACACTATATCCAAGAAACCCCAACAAACCCTATCAAAAGCTTTTCAAAATCCAACTTAAGCACGAGACCCTTTCTCTCTCCCCTATGCATATCCTCCACAACTTCATTAGCTACTAAAACTGCATCAATAATCTGTCTACCACCCACAAAAGCACTCTGGGAATTCGAAATTATATATCCACAACAACATTACCCAATCTCTTAGAAAAGAACTTTAGCAAAAATTTTATACACACTAGTCACAAGACTAATGGGTCTAAAATCCATCAACTTAACAGAGCGATCCTTCTTAGGGACTGGGGTAATGAAGGTTGAATTTATATTTTTTCCAATAATACTTGTTGCAAAGAATTCCTGAAAAACTCTAATGAGATCATCATTCACCACATCCCAATTTGTGTGATAATAAGTCATTGTATATCCATTAGGACCAGGAGTTCTCTCTCGGTCCATTTCAAAAACAACTCTTAAATTCCTCCTCCGTAAACAGCTCTTCCAACGAAAAACTCTTCTCTCAAAATAGGACATGAATCTAAACCCTCTACCATAGGCCTTTCCTCAACCTCGTCAAAGAGTTTTCTATAAAAATCAGTAATTCCATTAGCAATCAAATCAGAATTTCTCACCACCTCACCCGATTCAAGCTCCAACTCCCTAATAAAATTGTTGTGATTTCTACCACTCGCAACCTTGTGAAACAATCTTGAATTACAATCTCCGTCCTTGACCCAAGTAATCATAACTTTCTGCCTCCAACTAGCTTCCTCAAGCAAAGTCACCTCCTCAAACTCATTACGCAGCTGAACTCGTTTACCAATCAAATACTCAGATATATCACTACTTCATCCTATCACTCTTTTTTGGTCACTGTACTATAGGTCAACTTATAAATGGATAACTAAACTTTATTTTCTTACAGTCAACTCACTGAACTGTACTTTTTTAACAAAAATTTGAATTATCGTAACAGGCGTTAGTTGACTTAACGGGAGAGTGACGTGTTCTGCGCCATGTCCCACTTAATCCAAGCTAGAGCCAAGCTGTAACTGATTTTAACACCTCAGCTATAACCTACCCATGGAAAACAAACCTACCCAACAAAGATCCGATCCACCCAACAAAGTTATTTCCGTCCACAACCACTTCCTTTTCCTCTTTCATCACTGGAGACGACACTTCAATTTGTCTAATCAAGTTTTTTTTAGCATACCAGTTTGTCCAGATTGATGGATGATTGAATTTGTTGTGCGACTCGAATTTCGAAACAAGGTCATGGTAGATCTGAGATAGTCGTTGTGGCGGGTTTTAATAATTTTGTGGTTGGATCTGAGATACTTATTTGGATTTGAGGTGGAGGAAGTTTTCCCTTTTCTATATGATTTTATCTGGGTTTGAGAAAGAATCAAATTTGTTTTGATCTGATTTTTAATTTTGTTATTGTTTTTTGTTTTGATTTTATATTGGATCATGACAAAGCTGAACCCGGTTGAAACCTTTTTAACATGGTGTGGCTTCAAGTTGTTTGATATGAATGTGTTGTTGAATGCGATGGTGACATATGATTTCTGTTTGATGGGTATGAGTTTTGGTGAGATGTTTTCTCTTTTTGTTGGTGATGATGGTGGGCAGGAGTAAACAAAATGCTTACATAACTTTTGAAGAATTAAACCCGCTCTGACTTCAATTTTAGTTCCATAGACATACACTTTCTCCTAAAATCCTCTGTATCCCACTGCATTTGAGTAAATTTGTCCCTTTCATTTAGATGGTCGTAGGTCTGCTCAACGTAGATCTAGTAAATCAATAGATTTTTGGGAATAAATAAATCAATTGATTACTGTGAATGATTTAAAGAATAATTAGTAGATCTAGGCTTTTGGAGGTGAATGATGAGTTTGAATTTTTTTTTAGATATGAAAGAAGAAGATGATGAACAGTAAAATCATTTAGCTAATTTAAATGTTAAAATTTAATTTAAATTTATTATAGGCATGTGTGTGTGTTCTTGGTGTGTTAGTGTGTGTGTTTGAATTTGTATGTGTGTTCTTGACATATTTACCCTCAAATGATTAATAATTGTGAAAAAAATATTTGAAATAATTTTTGTTTATTTACACAAGTATATTTAGGCTTAGTCATCAATTTATATTGGAAAAATTATGCCATAATATGAAGATTTTAATTTGTAGAAGAGAAGATTGAAGATGAAGATGGGTTTGTTTAATTTGTTGAAGTATAATATATTAATAAATTGTTAATATACCATAATATTTGCTTTCAATAATTAATAATTCTTTGCCTAGCATATATAAACATTTATGTAAATAAAAATTTATTTTGAAAAGATTTTTAATTTTATAATATTTTTAATTTTATAATTTCTATAATTTCCTTAATTATATTTGTTATTAATTATATAAAAAAACCATTTTCTATTAATTACAAAAATAACTAAATAACTCTTTTTATTTTTTAATTTCTTCCACGTATTTTTTGCTATATTTTCTGATTTTATTATAATTTTCTTTCATTTTCCCCTAAATTTATTTCATATTTCCCTTAATTTTAATTAACATGTTTTATAAATGGCTTAATTATAAATAAAAATTCATTTGATATTAATTACAAAAATAATTAAATACATTTTTCATTTATTTTCTTGTTTTTTTGGTTAACTTTTTAAATTTATATTATACTTTAAAATATTATTTTCATTTTCTTCATAAAATTTTTCCTCCATATCCACATAAACACGGCCACGTCGCATTATTATTTCCACGTCAACATTTTTTTAATACTCAGCAGCCTATGTGTCAATTTCCGTTTAAAGCCAAAGGACTTGACGGATTTTCTAACGGATTGTAAGTAAATAACAGTTCAGTGAGTTGACTGTAAGAAAAAAAAGTTCAGTTATCCATTTGTAAGTTGACATAAAGTACAGTGACCAAAAAAGCATTTAACCCCTCACATTGCCAAGCACCTCCTTATTCCACTCTTCTGACTTGCATTTAAATGACCCAACTTTTTCATAAAAATAAAACCTCCAACCCACACAACCACTCTCACTCCTACTTAATCAACTTGGAGAAATTGGGGCAAGAAATCCACATTTTCAAAAGGCTAAATTATACTTTTGTCCCTCCAAATTACCACCCATCTTTAAAGTTGCCCCTAAAGTTTATTTTTCATCAACTAGGTCCTTAAAGCAACATTTTTTGTCGTTCCGTACCTTTTACCTTATTTGAATATAACCCGACCTATTTTGACCAAATTTTAATCTAACCCGACCCAATTTGACCCAACCCTAATTTGACCAATTCAAGTTTTTTTAAAAAAAACAAGTTTTAAAATTATTAAAATATAGGTTTAATAATTAAAATATAGAAAAAAACTAATTCAATTTTTTTTAAAAAAAGAAATTTAAAAGTTTTAAAAAATAATTATTATTTTCTGGGGGAAAATTTTAAAAAATTCCTTTTTTAAAAAAAATGAGTAAAATTTTATAAAATATAGATTCAAAAAAATAAAACTTTATTCTCAGAAGAAAAAAAAGAAATTTTTATTTTTTTAAAAAAGAGTAAAGTTTCATAAAATATAAATTCAACAAAAAAGTAAATAAAAAAAACATTTTCATAAAACAAAATTAGAAATTTTTTATTTTTTAAAAAATGAGTAAAGTTTCACAAAAATAATTAATTCAAAAAAATAAAACAACAAAATAAAACTTTATTTTCAGAAAATAAAAGAATTTTTTTTTTAAAAAAATAATTAAAGTTTCATAAAATATAGATTGAAAAAAACTGAAGAAATAAAAACATTATTTTCATAAAACAAAATTAGACATTTTTTATTTTTTTAAAAATGAGTAAAGTTTCATAAAATATAGATTTAGAAAAATAAAACAAAAAAATAAAACTTTATTTTCAGAGAAAAATAGAAAATTTTAATTTTTTTTAAAATAAGTAAAGTTTCATAAAATATAAATTCTAAAAAAGTAAAAAAAAAACATTATTTTCATAAAATATAGATTCAAAAAAAAACTTTATTTTCACAAATAAATAGAAATTTTTATTTTTTAAGAATGAATAAAGTTTCATAAAATATAGTTTCAAAAAAAGGAAATAAAAAAAACTTTATATTAATAAAACAAAATTAGACATGTTTTATTTTTTCAAAAATGAGTAAAGTTTCATAAAATATAGATTCAAGAAAATTAAAGTATAAAATTTTTAATTCTTAATTAATAAAATGAGTGAAGTTTTATTTTTTTGAATCTATATCTTATAAAACTTTACTCATTTTTTTAAAAAATGAAAAAATTTCTATTTTTTTCGTGAAAATAATAATAATTTTTAAAACTTTTTAAATTTTTTTTTAAAAAAAATTGAATCAGTTTTTTTATATTTTAATAATTTTAAAACTTTTTAGTTTTTTTTAAAAAAAATATTGAATTGGTGAAATTGGGGTCGGGTCAAACTGGGTCGGGTTGGGTTAAAATTTGGTCAAAATGGGTCAGGTTACAGTAAAAGTGGATGGCAATTTGGAGAGCCAAAAGTGCCATTCAGCCTTCTCAAAATGAAAAGGAGTGGGGCCCCATTTGAGAGGGCTAGAATCTAAGACAACAAGAAAATGATCTGAAACAACTCACGAAAGAACTTCTTGCCCAACTCAGGAAAAGCATCCTCCCACTCATTACTAAACAAAAATCAATCAATACGAGTTGCCTTTGTACGTTCACCAGAATCCAATCAAGTAAATTAGGAATTCGAAAGAGCAATCTCTCTTAAATTGCAATCTTTGATAAATTTATCAAACCCCCTCATACTTGTAGTAGTTCTTCACCCACCAAAGTTTTCAGAAAAAACCCTAATAACATTAAATCCCCACTAAGACACCAACGAGGAGTATAAAATCATAAAGTTCCTCCCAAAAAGCACGTTTATCTCTAGGCCGATTAGGCCCATACCTCTAATCTCTAAATGAATAGAAACTGAATAAGTGCTCAAAACAGACTCGAGAAGAGTCGCATATCAAGTATCCCAATTATTCCAAATGACGATAATACCTCCAGAAGCCCCACAAGACGGAAGAAAAACCCAATCTTTAAACCTCGAGTCCCAAATATTCCTAATCATCATACCGATAACTGCTCCAACTTAAACTCTTGAAGAAAGACTACATCAGGGGCAACCTTAGAAATTAACTCCCTAATCAACTTCCACTTACGCCTATTCCCTAGAGCTCTTACGTTCCAACTTACAATCTTCATAAGAAATATTTTATAAGACCGCCTTTCCTTCCCAAAACTCCCCATAGTTCACCGATGACCGAAACAGGTGTAACTCTTTACTCCACCTTTTCTTTTTAGTACCACTCTCAATAGACTTGGATTTGACCTGCACCCTAACATCATGTCCCGTCGGACTAACCAACCTAATCCCCATCCTATCCAACACTCCTTGAGGATCCCTGTCAGTCCGTCCTCATCCATCGCCCCTAAAAGGATTAATGACCAAGACTTCTCCCTTATCCCCTCCTTGCCTTTGGTAATTCGGTATCGAACAGAAAAGCTTAGCATCCAAAGGAATCATTAAAATTCCCTTCCATGAACTTTTGCTCCCCCAAACAGGACTTGAAGAATCATTCACCATTAAATTATTATTACAACCATTAGAATGGAGAGAAGAATCGTTAGTATGGGAAGGAACAGAAAGGGCAAAAAGGGGTAATACCCCACTGTGGTTGTCTGAGTTTAAGCATTACCCCACTGAACTTTAAAAAAATAGAATTGACACATTAAACATTTTAAAAATTATGAATTAGACTATTCCGTGGACGGACATTAAAATTGGACTGCATATTTACACGTGGTGGCGAGAGAAAAAGAGAGAACAAAATATTTGCTGATGTGGCCAATGATTTGGCAACCACATAAAAATTTAAAGAAAGAAGAATAAATTTTGATTTTCTTTCTTTCATTTTCCTATTATTTCTCTCTTCCTAAGTTCTTCATCTGGTTACTTCCTTTTTTATATGGGTTTAATTTCATTGCCCTAAATCCTTAATCACACATCGCACACCACTACAAAACTTATATTTATCATCTATTTGATCTCAACACAAGTGGGTGATTTAGAATCCATCAAAGTTGATCTCAAAAGCGGCAACCTGGTCAACTCGTGAATCGATTACTCCGGTTCAACTCTCAACATATCAGTATCTTACTCCAATCTCAATCCCAAAGAACCCCTTTATCCTTCACTCTCGATCTCAATCAGTACATGAACGATTTCATGTATGTTGGGTTCACTGGGTCGACTCAGGGCAGCACTGAAATTCATAGCATTGGATGGTGTAATTGTCGACGATGCAGCTATATGATAAGCAGGACTGGTGCACAGTAGCGTGGGAATTAATTACCCAGCAAAAGTCCTAATTTTTTGTAGCAAATCGATCCCAATTTTTGCAAGTTTTTGAAACCCTAATTCTTCTATCATCTTTTTGCTCCTGTTTCTCTATAATCAATTTGGGAAATATATCTAGTGTTGAAGATAAAGAAGAGAGAGAGAAAAAGAAACTGTAATCAATTTGGGAAATATATCTAGGGTTTCAATTTGGGCGTGTGTTTTCTGGGTTGATGAAGAGAGAGAAAGATGTGTTTTTTGGGTTGAAGATGAATAAGAGGCAATGTTCGAAAAAGCTAAAAGCGGTACGGGGCGTTTTTCTCCGAACGAGGTGAGGCGTAAGCTTCGAGGCGGAGCGAGGCGGAAGCCTCGATTTGAAGACCTAAAAATCCCCAAAGAATTATAAAAAAATGCTAATAAAATTATAAAATAATCCATCATTATAATCAAGGTCATAAAAGACATAAATAACCAACGTCACATTAATGTATTATTACAAAAAACAACATAAAATCATATTATATGAGCAACGTCACGTTAATTGCATTCCACATATAAATGAGCTTTATTAACTCCAGGAGTTGCGGTGCTATATTTTCAAGCTGGATCTTTCTTACCCATAATAACAATTCACTGTAATAAAAAAATTGCTTAAGATCATTAATTGAAATTTAAAAGCATATGATTGTTATATATATATATATATATAATTGTAATACAAAAAATTGTAAATATATACTGTATATATAATATAGCAATTTTGAAAGTACCTAAGATATAAATATAATATATACAGTATATATTATATCATATAATATATATTGCATATATAATATGGTCTTCTTCTTCAGGTCGCCTACTTATATACAGGCTTACGATCATTACCCAGTTGAAGAAGAACAAGAGGGAGAGAGAGAGAGAAACTGAAGAAGACCATACCTGAAGAAGAGAAAAGTCGACGACCTGAAGACTGAAGAAGGAGAAGTCGGTGACCTGAAGGAGAAGAAGTCAGCGACCTGAATTGAAGAAGAAGAAGTCGACGACCTGAACTGAGTAGGGGGTCGCAACTCGAACTGAAGAAAAAGAGAGAAGTCGAAGTGTCGAATTGAAGAATAGAAGAATCGATCAGCTCAAATCTAGGTTTTTTAAGTCACGTCAAGGCGTAAGCCTTAAACCGCCTTGAGGCGCATCGCCTTGAGGCGAAAGTCTCAGGCATTTAAGGCGCACACACCTACTTTTCCACCTGAGGCGTCAGCCTCGCCACAACCATCCTACGCGTCGCTCTGAGGCACGCCTCGATCGCTTTTTCGAACAATGATAAGAGGAGAGAGAAAGAAAAAGAAAAAAAACACAGAGTTTAGTCAATGGCAAAAAAATCCACGTTGGAAGCAACTGATAAGCCATATCGGCATTTAGTTGTCTTTTCCTTTTTCTTTTAAAAGCCACATGAAAATAGGAGATCGAATTTGACGTCCGTCCAATTTCTTGGACGAAATGGGTCCAATTAATAATTTTTAAAAAGTTCAGTGTGCTAATTCTATTTTTTAAAAGTTCAATGGGATAATACTTAAACTCGGACAACCACAGTGGGGTATTACCCCTTTTTGCCGAACAGAAAGATTAGGAACATCAGAATGCAAAGGATAACGTACAGAAGAAGGCACAATAGTCCCTCTTTCGTCAAAGTCAATGTTGATAGTCTCCGAATCCACAAGATTACTACTTAAATTCTGACGAGGTGCAGACCCAGCAAAATTATCTCTATCATCCAAAGTTTGCCCATGTACAACCAAATCCCGCATATTCTCCTCCACTCGAGTCTTTAAACCCTCAACCTTTGAGTCCCCATCTCTCTCAAACAAGTCAGCTGCACCTATTCCCAACAAACCCTCACAACAATCCTCCCGATTCCTCCACGGAGCTATCGCTCGAATTAATAATATATGCCCCTTTGTCAAAAGTATTAGATTTTGTATTGAAGGGAGCTACTAGATGATTTGACACAACCTGCCCATCAACAACTTGACCCAAAAAGGAGTCCAAAATAATAAGAACTTCTGAAACTAATTGCTTAATTGCTTCCTTATGTATAATTGCAATAGCCAGACACAAATGAGTTGCATGATTCTACTAGCCTAGACCCATGTTTCAACAAACTCACAAGATTTGAGGTAAGTTTCAAATTTAACAAATCAATCTTCACAAAGCTAAAATTGCATCACTTATAGCAGCTTCAGATTGCATCAGTGGCAGACCCACGGTGGTGCCTGTGACTGCAAGTGCAGTCACTCAATTTTTTTTTCTCTTATATACTACTATGGGTTAAACAGCTATTGGACTACATGGTTGCAGATTAATCAGTAGGCTATATATGACTCCATCGTTGGCTCATTCTTATAAGTAAATATATATATATGTATATATATATATACAATATATGTGTATGCCTCTTATATATTGTATATTTAAGTTTTATACTCTCCAATATTCAATTTATAATATCATTATTGACTTTTTGAAAGTCAAATTGAATACATTCAAACTCAAAATTGATAGATATTTACTTAAGTTTAGTCATAAATATTTTAAACTATCTAAGAAGTATTATTAATTAGAAAATTTATTAATTTATAATTCTAAGTGAATTTGTTTGAATTTGGTATTTAAAAATATTTTAATTAACTTTCAAAAAATCAATAATGATCTTATAAATTGGAAGATAGTATAATAAACTAGGACATGTTGGCAATTAGAAGGAATTAATCTAGATGACTATCCATGATTCATATTTCGTGTGATTATTGCCAAGTTTCAAGAAATGAGAATTTTTAAATTTTTTTCGAAGTTAATTGTGAAATTATAAATTTTAAAATAGCAAAAGGGAGGTAGTATAATAAACTAGGACATGTTGGCAATTAGAAGGAATTAATCTAGATGACTATCCATGATTCATATTTCGTGTGATTATTGCCAAGTTTCAAGAAATGAGAATTTTTAAAAAAAATTCGAAGTTAATTGTGAAATTATAAATTTTAAAATAGCAAAAGGGAGGTGAGGGATACCGCATATAATTGAGGGATACCGCATATAATTGGCTGAGCTATCGTACAAAAATGACACCATTTCCCATGTGTATACAAGGGTGTTTTGTAATATTCCAAAATAGTACTTATTATAAAGAATAGTTCACGCAAGAATGTGAGATGTCTCTCACCCTCTGTGCCCTCTTTTAAAATTAGTTAGAAAAGTTATTTGTTTAGCAAATATAATTATAATTTATACAAATGATATAAAAAATACTACTAATTATACAATTTAATTATTGAAACTTACTAAATAACGCCACTTTTTAATTTAAAATTTTATGATTTTAATTTTAGAAGAGATACAAAAATCTTAGACATAATCCCCAACAATGAACTACCCATGCTTAAAATTAGGTTATCTACATAACATCTCTTTTTATAATTGGATCAATCAAGTAGGACAAGTTTACAAGTTTATACAATTTGTGGAGGTCTGGATGGAGATATTAAGTTTAAGTTTTGATTATTTTAAATTTATTTTATTTTATTTTTACGACGATTGTGACCCCACTCGCTAAAAATTCTGGGTCCGCCACTGGATTGCATGAGCACCGGTATGAGCAGCAATTTAGTAGATCATCTTTGTTTTCCTTCTTTGAGAGAAGAGAAGAGACAAAATAAGTTTATTTCCTTTTTGAGAATTATGACAGACATATTTGTACAATATCATGCAAAAGATTAAAACAATTAGACTAAACACTTCAGGAAGATGATTTTAATCCAAAAAAGAATGTATCAGGAAGATGCATGTTGGTGTGTTAGTTGTCAAAACATTTCAAACATTTTTTTGCACCGAGAATATACACTTTGACCAGGCCTGCTACATATGAACTACATGTATATACGAGATTTCACATGCTACAACTTCTCAATTTTGACAGAGCAAGCTAAAGCATACTTAACAAGGAGCACAACTGGTAAAAATATTTCTAAAAACCATACATACCCAGTCAGTAATTCTATTATACAAGGTCTTCAGAAGTTGGTCTTTATGGCATAGATCATCCAAAGAAGGCTCTAATATAAATTTATTGAGAATTTTGGATAAACGATAGTGTTTCACAAGATAAAAACCCAAAAAGAATAAAATAACACATTTGCACCAACAAATGAAAAATCCGCAGCATAGCCTAGGGTGCATAGTACCTTTGTTTGAACAGACTGAGTTATGATTAAAATAGAAAACTTAACCTGAATTTCTTCCTGAAGAAAAGAGTTTCCAAAAGAACCGTACAGGGGATGATTGCCAGTTTTGTCATCTACAATAATTAAGCATGAGAGTAAAGGTTCAAAAACCAACACTCAAAACTTTTTTTAAAAAAAATCAGAAAAACCAGTTTCTTATATATGTTCTATTGGATATGATTAGGACAAGAATGAAATTTCCTTCATATCCATAACATTTTGATGTGACATGAAACAACTTTTTTATATCGATGCGACATGAAGATTGCATTTGGATGTTTTGATGATATAATATCTTAGCACCTAATTATTCTGAATGCTTTTTGCAATTGGGTGCTCATCGTTCGAAGGTAACAAACACACGACACATGTGTCAGCCTTCCACATATTGAACAGCCCTAAAGCCTCTATTTGTTTCACTTGCCAAAAGAAAAAGGAAAAAAAGAGAGAAGGAATTGGGTCATCAAGAGAAATAATTTAAGCTACAGAGTGATTAAGTGTTGATGCAGTAACGAAACATAAAATACTTTAAGCAAAATAGAACTTTACCTGGTAAAAACCAACCGAATTGAAACCCAGGCTAAGATTCAAAAGTCCAATGGATGTTCCATTCAATATCCCAAAACCCATGACAGCTCTTGGGTCAAAAGGCTTGTGCTCGAACAGCTTCATCCATAATGCCACGTGAAGTGAACAAAAAGTGACCAGAAGATGCCAGCTTGTCAAAGTTGTAGCTGAGGGTCCAAGATGCAAGTGGAAACCAAATACATTAAGCAGCATCTATATATTAGTTTTTTCTTTTGTTCCTTCAAGATCTTTGACCACATAGCAAAAAAAAGACATAGCACGCATACGATAAGGACAAACTTTCGCAGTGCCAGTGATCTCGAACATAAAGAAAACCTGGACTTTCCTGCATTTCGTGTCTTCCAGTTTTCTTTGATAGACCAACTGAAATAGGTCATCAAATGAACTTATCTAATACCAGTTCAATTAACATTATGTGTGTATCACTGGCTAACCAACTGTTTCAACTCAACCCCACCTTATTCTTCTATCAGTGAATATAAAAATATTTAAACTCAATTTATTAAAGAAACAATCTCCTAATTAAAATCTACTACTATAATTAAATCTAATAGAATATCCTACTTAAAACAAGTAATAAATAATTAAATTAATTATGAAATATTTATCTCTAGATAACAATACAAAATTAATAATTAATTTTTTGATATTCATCTTCCGTTCCGCATCAATGTGTGCTGATGTATGTTTAGTACTATCTAGAAGTTGTCAAGTCTAGCACGAGTCCGGATCAACTGTCCCAAATGGTGTCTCATCTTTATCCCAGAAAAGAGATTATGCCATTTGGCAATTTTTTAAGATAACTTTTTTATCAACAAATAAAAAGATCCAATTAAAATAAAAATAAAAATGGAAACCCAATTAGGTCTTCCTCTTTCTCAGTCAATTCTAAATTCTTTATCTTCCTGTTTTAATTCAGTGATTAAGGTATCCTTCTTTCTTCCAATTCACGTCTCTCTCCTCTCTCCAAAGGTATACCGGAAAGATTAAATAAAAAATAAATAGAGGATATTTTACCCTGGGTTCAATTGCTAATATTTTTTAAGGATCTTATTCACTTGCATGCGTATAGGACTAGTTATATAAATCTATGTAGAATATCTTAAAGGCTTTATACAAATTTGGATGATATATATGGTACGGGAGTATTGGAGTGACGGGATCTTAATGGGGGAGGAGAAAGCATTTTCAGCCAGTTTTGGAGCTGAAAATTTGCTCTCTCCAAATTTACCTCCGATCTCACCATGAAAAATTTTATATCTATCTTCAACTTTACTAAGAGCCACACCCCCTTCCATCCACCAAATATCTCCTAATAATAAGATCCAACTTCCAAGCAGGACTAATACTTCTAATCTGAAACCACGTTGGGAGTTTTATTTTGGAGAGAGGGTGAGATCTTTATTTCGGAATCATTTTTTATTTTAATTTTTCAGTCTGGTAATCCTTCATAGAGGAGAGAGGTGTGAATCACTGAATTAAAACAGGAAGAGAGAAAATTTGGCATAGAAAAGGGATACATATTTGGGTTTTCATTTTTATTGCAACTGGATCTTTTTATTTGTTGATAAAAAAGTTATCTTAAAAAATTGCGACATAGCATAATCTCTTTATTGGGACAACAGATGAGACATTACTTGGTACAGCGGATCCAGACTCGTCTAGGACCCCTGTTCATATTGACAGTGATGTTTCTCTTTGTTTCCATATACTGGAACATTTAACTATGTGGATAGATATATAAATAAACCTTCACGTTATCCTAGGGACGAAAGGTATAACATTTTCTCTATATAGATTTCAGAAATATAATCAACCATGTGGAAGAAAGTTGGGCAGTCTATTCACTTGTTTGCCCCATAGATACCAATATTTGCGCCTAATTATTCTGTATAATGGTTTAGCCACTTCATAGTGCTAAAATTACCTATATGCATAGAGGAAATGATGTACACCATGTCACCATGACACAAAAGGCACAACCATCACAAAATGTGGAATAAATGAAAAATCTCGGTCACTTGTTGAAAAGCAAACATAGTGACCCTTGAACTAGTATAGAAGTAACAGGTGCAAATAAATGCTCTTTGTAGAACATAATGAGAAGGAAAAGGAAAAAAGGAGAAAAATAATGTCTGACATAACAGAGTAAATGGAATGAAATACTCATCCAAATACTTGTTGAAAAGGAAGCTGAACGTCATTCCACAGTAAAATGAAGGAGGGAAAAGGGTTGCAAGTTCATGCCCAAGACAACAAATAAGGTGTATATCATATTAGCACAAGTTACTATATCGTGATTTCAAAAGTCAAGTATGTAAATATCCTTTTGACATGAAATGTTCTGCAAACACTGACTAAATATCATATTAAAATGAAGTGTGTTAGGGTAGGAACCGACCCAAATTAATCACTTTGAGCAGAAGTACAAAGATTGAGGGGAAGAAAAGTAAATCACAGCTTTAATATAATGTGTTTACACTCACCAAAAGTGAAACCAAGTGTGCTGATAAGGGCCTTGTTGCAAATCACAATCGAGACCGAAGAAACAACAGATAAACTCAAAGCGCCAATTGTTCCTAGCTGGCTATCACCCATTTTGATCGCGCGCGCGCACACACTCCCTCTCTGGCTGTAGCTTTCAGTCAATTGATCTCAAAATCTATAGACATCTCATAATCCACCAATTCTGATATTGTTAATGAGGTATTTGGAAAAAAATAAATAAAGAAAAAGAAAAAGAAAAATCATACCATACCTCATTCCGATGATTTATCCAAAATTCACAACAATTAAGCCACCAACCAGCTCAACTGCGAGTAAAAACAGTGTTAAATGGGAGAGATGCGATTATATATAAGGAAATAAAAGACGGGGACAATTTACAGTATTCGGAAACCCTAGATCTACATTATCGTCATAACTAGAGATTAGATGGAGTTGTTTACTTACGGTACAGATAAATGAAACGTCTGGGTGGACTATGGAGTGAGTGAGGTAGAGAGAGAGAGAGATCACCTGGGGATCACTGAAATTGATGATGAAGGTAAGATTGGTGAGCTCTATCCGTCTATTTATGCACAATACTTTCTAATCGAACAAGTATGTCAATTGTCTACTAGTATAGTTCTTCTTATATAATACGAATTAAAGTTTACACGGTAATGTGTACGTACATGGTAATGGCATTTTATTAATAAAATATTTATCTACATTACTTATATCCACTTAAATAACATGTATATTTATTTCTAGTTCAAATTTTATTATTTTACACCGTAATAATTATAGTGTTCCACAATCTTAAATTAATAAAAATTATATATATTTTTATTTTTTTACATACACTTTGAATTTATAGATAGATAAAAATTTACGGGTGATGGGTGTCTTAAATTTTTGATCTCAAAAAGTGTTTCAAATGATGTGTTGTCATAACATTAGTTGGGTAGATAATTGGCTATGTCATAAATTATAATTAAAATATTGAATGTCATGTTATTTGATACCAGTTTGAAATTAAAATTTTGAGATCCATAACATTACTCAAAATTTAAATAACTTTTATTTAAAGTGACTTGATATATATTATAAAAGGTCAAGTTTAGATACCTTATATATACATTCAAAAAAAATACCACATATATATATGTATATATTGTGACCCTGACCTAATGATGATCATGATTTTATGTATATTATGTATGTGTGTATGTTCATTTTTCATTTTTTCTTTTTCTTTTTCCTCTTTCCGGTAAAATAACTATGAAATATAGGTTTTGAAAAAGGTTTGTATCTTTTTATTGACATTCCACTCGAGACTTCACATAGGAGTAGAGTAGAATTGTAGAAGTACCTACTACATCTATTTTAAATATTGTTAATCACTCTAAAAAGAAGGATACGTTAGGATTTTTATTTTTTTTAATTTTCTACATAGCGTTCTAAATGATATGATATTTATTATATTGATTGAAAATACTTTTTTTATTGATTATATCATAAGTTATCTCTTAATTTATTAATGTCACATTAAAATTTAAGACGCAGCTAATACAAATAGTTTAAGACATCTAATATTATCTAAAATTAAAAAGAAAAAGCATAAATAAAATGAAATGAACATTTGACTTTTTAAAGTTCGGTGCTCGTTTCGCGCCGGCGGATCCTACAGTTGTTTGCTTATGAAGGAGAAGGGATGCACCTCAAGAATTGGTGGGTAGGTGGTGTTGCTGGCCCTTCTCACTACTCTCTCTGTCTTGTCAGTTCGTATGTTGTCATTCACCTAGAGAATAAAATAAGGAAAATAATAAACATATTCATAAATATGTGATAAAGTTAGGTTTCATTGCAACTAATTTGGAACTCTATGCGATAAAATATAATAAATTAGGATGGAGCTCATTTTAATTTCTACATATCTTATGTATGCACATGCGTAGGGTTAAAAATGAATCCGAGTGGTTAGAAACTCGGTTCGAAATCGACTCAAAAAATTCGAGCGAGGCTCAGATTCGATACTTAAATGAGTCGAATACGAATCTATTTTGATACTCGAATACTTATACAAGTTGAATATGAGCAATCTACTTTTCGCTTATTTAAAGTATCAAATTTCTCATACATTACTAATATCTGCTCGATACAAGTTCGTTGATACTTATTCGTATACGATATCGAGTATACTTGATTTATTTAATATATAATATTCAACAATTAATTTTTTCACATATTTTGAGAAGTGAATTGAATTTTTATGTTTCATGTTCATGTTAGTTTATGTGTTTTTTGATTTTAATGATGACAATATGTGTTGTATGGAGCTAATGTGAATAAACAGGTTTTTGAGCTAAATGGCAATAGTTGATCTCATATGGTGTTGCTGTTAATGGAGTTGGTCTCATGAAGACCCACTTGAAAATAAAGTCTGTTAGAATGTCTTTTGGTCTTGAGATTTATGTAAGTTTTTTCGGCTCATAATTTTTAATTTCAAGGCATATTTTAATTGCTGAAAATATATTAAAAATCTTGACAAGAATTAAGGTTTTGATTTTTTTTGAAAATAGAATAAGTCATGCAATCTAATTGGGACTCTATCAGTTGGTTCATATCTAATCAAATCTGTTTCTAATATCTTTTCCTTTAATTAAGATTTTTCAAATTACTTTATTTTGAAATTCAAAATACTTGAAAAACTTTTTTGGAAAGATATCATATTATATCTGTTGAATGAAAGAAATCATGTTATATTCCAACTAAGGTCTGAGCATTTTATGCTAACAAGATTTTATAGTCGTTGGTATATTCAATATATATACTGATCTTTCTAGGTTAAACAGGACATAACTTTACAAGCTATACATATTATGATTTTAAGAAGTTCTCTAAGAAAATTTCCAGCAATCATTTGTGCCTTGTTCTTAATATTTTTTAGCTGAAAAATCATAGTTCATTGTAATCATATTTACTTGTATTAAAATTTGAGTTCAAACTTTGTTTTGGCTTGGTCGATCCAGTAGTGGATAGGAACTGCTCAAAGGAAGCTTTAAATGTTGTAGAGATGCAAAAGTTACAGAGGTGCAAGGGGGCGATCATGTCCAAATCATAACAAAGCTTCTTTGAATAGGGAGTACTTGTATTTTGTTTAAACAGTTTAATTAATAAAAGGAGTCTTCAATACCAATTGGTATTAGACGTGGATTAGGTCATTAGATTAGAGGATAACGGCTGTATCACGTAAAAAATCTTTGTGTGATTTTTACTTTGTTATCTCTCTTATTCTACATTTTACTATTCTGCACTTTCTGTTTTGTTCGTCACTTGAAGATACACTAAAGCAAACACCAAATCAGACAGGGTTATCTGTCCGATTTTAACCTGTTGCAGAAAAATTTAAAAGTTTTCATTGTTTATCACTTTTAGCTTAGACATCTATTCACCCCCCTCTAGGTGTGCACATACACTGAATTACAATTGGTATCAAAGCTTTGGCTCTACTAACGAGTATCTTTGCAGAACGTAAGGTAAGATTCTATGGCACACTTTAATTTCCAAGAAGGGCAGTCCACTACTAGACCTCCATTGTTGCTGGCAGTGAGAACTTCAATTTCTGGAAATTCAGAATAAAGATATATCTTAATAAAGACCTATGAGAATGGTGGGTTGTTGACAACGAACCCGTTATTCCAAGTCATGATGATGGCAGACCAAAAACACTCATGGAGATGGATGCTAACGAATCATATATGATGTCTTACAACTCGAAAGCCATGAATACCTTGCTAAGTGGGATGGTCCAATCAGAAATTGACAAGGTCTCGGGCTGCAATACAACGAAATAAATTTGGGATACGATCATCATGAGCCATGAAGGAACGTCCAAGGTGAAAGAAATGAAACTTAACGTGTTGATGCAAGAGTACGAGTTGTTCAAATTAGAGAAAGATGAAACAATTAAAGAAGCTCAAGCAAGGTTCCTCACTCTAATGAATTCGCTTAGTATGTTTGGGAGGAAAATTGATCAGAGGAAAATCAATAGAAAGTTATTAAGAGTCATGCCCAAACGGTTCGCACCAAAAGTCACCACTTTACAAGACTCATCAACAATCAACACCATGGAAACACTTACACTGTTGAGGCAGTCATCATGATCAATACGAATATTTTGATGAAGAAATTAAAATGCTATCAAGAACACTCGAGAGACTATTCCAAAGGAAGAAAAAAAGGAAGAAAATGGTAGCTCAACTCTAGTGAATAAGTCCAAAATAAAATAAGAAGAAGAAATTGTCCAACTTTGTTTCATGGGAATTAACTCTATTAAAATTATTATGGAAAGACTGTTAAGTCCTTCATCTTCATTTTTTTTTTCCTTTTCCCGTCATCTCCTTGTTTGGCAGGAAAACCTTAACTGCCATAACCATGGTTGCCATCTCCTTTACCTCCGATCTATCAAGTGCCCAATCTAATTTAACAACGAAGTAATTCCCTAGCCTTTTTTCTATGCTAAACCTGAGGAGATTGGGTTAATATTCAATCCAAAACAGCCCAAAAGTCTGAAAAACTCCATTAAGCTACCAGTCACGACATTAAAGAGAAAAACTCCAAAAAAACTAACTTCGAGCTAACCAATTCCTCCATTTGAGCTTGAAACTAACGGGTCTTTATGCCTTTACCAGACGAGTAAATGGTTTGAAAATTACACCAAAACATACCTTAATTCTGCGTGAAAGTCCATTTTGTTGCCTAGTCGCGATGGAGAGAAGAAATCAAGGATTCAGACCATATTTTCGACCAAAAAACAAGTATAATTTCTTAAATTGAGCCTAGAAATTCTTGATACAATTTGTTCTTTGCATCAATGTGGGATTTTTTTTCGAATTACTAGAATTAATTTAGATTTGTGTTTGTGATTCTTCACTGGGTGAGGACTGTGTAATTTTGTTCATTGATGGACAGGCCAACGCTTAGTTAGGATAATTTTTATTAAACGTAGGTTAAATTTGGCTGAAAAACTGAAGGAAAAAAAGGGCATTTTGGGTATAATTTTTAACATTTGATTGTTCAAATTCTTTTTCAAGCGTTTTTAGCGAGGGTATAACGCACGCAGTTAATTTGGACGGAAATCCTAACAGTTTCACTTTACCTTCAAACTATAGGTGTTTATGTGACGATTTTTAAAGCTCAAGTGCTCATATACAAAAACGTGTAAACTCATATGATTAAGTGGAATTTACCCAAAAATAAAATAGATGTAATAAACCCCACCAAGTGCCATGCCATTTCGACAATATTTTCCTCGAGGGGATAAGCTGCAATGGGTCCTTTGAATTTTTTATTTTACAGTCTTTTATTCTTTTCTGAAATAAAAACTGCAGGAATTGTGAATAACATTGTGGAGGACAAAACTGGTATTCCAAGTCCTGATTCTTTCATCTTGTTTTCATCCATAATCCTTTGGATATTTTATAGCCATCAAATTTTCTGAGTTAGTAGCAATGTTACTGAAAAGGTTACGGAATTACTAATTTCACAAAATAATTTTTGAAAATAGTACTACCTTTATTCTAAAATAAAAGATTATTTTTGATTTTTTGAAGTTAATACATTTTCAAACTCACAATTGAAATATATTACTTTATATTTAATCAATATTATGATGAGTATAGTAACTATCTAGAAATATTATATATTGTAAGATTTATATTTTTATAATTTATAACGAATTATCTAAATTTAAAATTTAAAAATGTTTCAAATAGACTTTTAAAAGATGATAATCATCTTATAATTTAGAGCGAGAGAATATATTCATAAATTGGTTTTATGAACTAACTGAAAGGGGTATTTTCCTAGCCGATTATGGTTTTCATGCCTTTATGGTCTATATAGCCTGTGTGCTCTGAATTGTCTTGAGATCACGCATGCATCCCAAAAAATAACTTCATATACATATACATATATATATATATATATATTGTTGGCATAAATTTTCTTAAATTTAATTAAGAAAACAATCAAATCCTTCAATGAGTATATCACATCAAACTTCAAAGATGCTGATTTAAGTGTGTTTCAAATGATTACTACAAGGTTTGTTTGGTTACTAAGCAGCTACATCAGTTAAAACTGCATTTGCGGCAACAGCTACATTTAGAAAATTAGATTGTAACTTTTGTGACTAAAATGACTAAAAAGGACAAGAATTAATATGTAAGATCCTTTTTCATCTATTTGATGATGATAACAATAATAGTAAAAATAACTAGTTTGCATAATAGTAATAATAATAAACTGAATAATAATGCTAATAATATTTTTTGGTTTATAATTTATAATTTAATATAATTAATAATAAAATACAAGTTAGATGTTATTATGATAATAAGAAAAATGGGTTTTTGTGTAAATTATAGGGACACTTGGTGGTTTTATGTGTAGGGAGATATGACGTGTCCTAAGTGACTAAAACAATAAAATGAAAAGGAAAGTTAGAAAAGATAAGTAAATCTAGAGAACAAGCTGCCCACTTGAAATTTTTTTTTGAAGCCAACTAAGACTTCAACAAATGATAAATAATATAGCATCTTTATTAATAATGATACATATTTAAATAATCATAAGAAATCAACCTATAACTTGATTGTTTAACTGCTTGGGAGCTTGAATGTAATTTGCATACTAAATTATAGCTCTGATCCATACATAGCATTCTTGCATAATTCCCGTGATTAAAACTAGCAGCTCAAATAATTTTGTTTGTGAATTCTAGAGTTCCTTCATTTTGAAGAAAAAATAATTATTTCTCAACAAATCGCTGGATAGAATTTAGAGGATCTCTTAAAATCTGCAAGGTTTTTAATGGATTGGGCAGATGTTGCTGGTGAATCAGCATCTTTCCAGTCAGTATTGCAGCCCCACAACCGAACAGCAAGCCTCCGACACTTTAGAGATGGTTGTCTCAGATAGGTATTATACCAGTCAACAACATCACACTTTTGAATGCTCTCGAGTTCGAATGCTTCCTTCTCCGATAAGTCAAACATATACCTGAAATCAATTAAATTTAGAGTTAAATGCAATGGAAACAAAAGTAGCTTAAAACACAAGTCCTCATTAACATTAAATAGTTCAACATGACCTATCCTGAGGCACGTGCAAAATTACGAAAGATCCCCACATTTAGATGAAGTCGCCCGTATTATTTAACCTACAAGGATTTGGCGACTTGAATGCCATTAAAGTGAAGTACATTGACCTGGTAATACTCTAAACCATAAACCAACCTCTAATTATGTGGTTGCCCAGTGAGACTAGTCCCAAATAAATTCCACTGACCATATCATTAAAAAAGTCGTAAAATGTCCAAAGTGAGGATCATCATTTTGTGTCCAATGCAACAGATTAAGGCAGTAATCTTAAGGATCCGATCTCTTTTACAATGCTTCTTAACATATGCAGGTATACTGCAATTCAAGAAACCTCACACATCTTATTTATTTTCTTACAAGTATAGAGATCTCATGAATCTCATTTGAAGACGTACGAGAAAATACAATTTAACTACTACTGATTGTCAATGGTTCCATGTCATATTGGATACTACATTAATAAAAAGGGCATAAAGATAGTACCTTTGATCGACAATTTGACCCCAAAAACGATTAGTTTCATAAACTAGAGATGGGTCCTTCTCCAGAAGCTTAGCAACTAGCCCACTTTTGTAATTATTAAAAGATTCATCATCAAGTCCATCCTGCAATGCCAATTAGGATTCAATATAGAAATTTCTGTCTGGCAAAATTATTCACATTGAAAGTACAGTAATTTTTTTAAAAAAAATAAAAATATGATGTACTAAATCGCTGTTTTATCTATTGAGTGTTGCATGTCCATTAAGAAAAATTTCATAAAGACACTGAAAATAATTACAGGCAGACACTGGAGCACCAAACCCATAATAATCTTGCAAATTACTGTAGCACACCCACGGCAGATTGCAACTCAGCCACCTCAAGGGAATTGCGTATACTAACAAAAATCATCCCTAACAGCATAGCCTAACAACTATATTTTGGTTACTAGTTTTTTGAGCAACGTTCCTACACTGTCATCAACCTGATAACTCAATTATACCCCAAACTATTTGGGGTTGACAAAAAAGTGAAATACCAGGATTTAGGGCCATTGAATTAACTTTATAATTCAAATACTAGGCAGTTTTCCTAATCCAAATATTCATGTAACTTGTGCTTTATTTTACTGCTGGTTGATTGATCATACTCAAAATCAGTGGTACTCTGTGATCCATTTGTGTAACAATAGAAAATGCATTCTTCAATTTTTTCTCCTTTTGTTTTTTGACAGAAAGAAAATGTATTCTCTTTGCACAAAACACTGGATCCTCAGACAAGGGAAGGAATTAGCTTGACGTGGATGAGTATGAAAAAAAAAAAAAAAGCTTACCAACAACTCCTCAAGGCCATTTATGAAATTATCAATTCTCCCTTGCAAGTAGACAGGGTTGTACTCAGAAGATTGAACACGAAAACAAAAGCCTAATATGCGGTACGTTACTCGAGGACTACAGTCAACAACATAACCAAGCTGCTCTTTAGTCCTGCATTAAACAAAAATCAAATAAACTCGTCTCTCCCTCCAAGAGCTGAAAAGTCCCTTTAAAACAAAGAGAGATGAATTATTTGAACTGCATAATACCTGAGCTGATTGAAAAGCGGTTCTTCCACAATTTCATCAAAGAGATCTATTAGTGCTTTCAATTTGGTCAGGTCTGTCCCCAGTTCTGGTTCAATCTGAAAATAAAGCTGAACAAGACATCCAAAAAGAAAATATAATAATCAGAGAGCTTGAATAGTCATAGAAGATGTTACCCTCAATAAGTCAGTTACAGAGAAGATATTTCCAGCTCAGAAAAAACCACCATTTACAGCGTTATGTACAACATTTAATGCACATGGTACAACTATGTACTGCGCTGGAAATACAGAAATAACATTCCCCTTCAATTACCTCAACCACGGAGTTTGATTCCAGCTTATTTTTCACTTTGGCATCTCTAGCTAGGTCAGCACTAGAAGGCAGACACATAACATACTCTTTATGCCTCATCTCAAACGGCAGAGCTTGTACAGGAAAGTAACTTCTAAATATGGTTGATATGTTCATTGCTTCTTCTTCTAGCAAATTGCCATGGCAAAGGCCTTCAATATACAACTGCATTAACCACACAGTAAAATGATAAACTGCTATACAATGCTCCTACGGAATTACAGAAATATATGAACCACCTTCCCCGTTGGGGTCTTTTTGTTTATAATACATCTTTACTTGTACAAAAATATATGAAAATGGTGACACACAAAGTGATTTTTATTTTTATTTTTTAAAAAAGTAGAGCCATAGGTGCACTAAATTGACTTTCAGTTTTGTTGTCATACCATCAAGCCCCATCTAGTGGACATCTAGCACCACAAAAAAAAATATAAAAAAAATTAATTTAGCAATGTCTTGGTTAGTACTTGCAACTTTCACCCCATTATATAATAATGTTGATGCGGTACGGAAGAAGAAATTCAAGAAGTTTATTATTAATTTTGCATTGTTTTATAGAGATAAATGTTGGATTACTAATGTAATTATTTAGTAGGATACTCTAGATCTAGAAGTTTTAATTATAGTAGTAGATTTTAATTAGAAGAGTTTTAATTGTAGTAGTAGATTTCAATTAGGAAAGTTTTATTATGGTGGTAGATTTTAGTTAGGAGATTGTTTCCTTTTTTAAATTAGGATTTTTATTTAGTCCCCAAGTTTTTGGATTTCTATTTAAGCATTGTAATTCCTCATTATTTTTCATATTATGAATATGAATTGATTAGAGATTAAAGCTTTGTGCTTGTTTGTATGTGCTTCTACCGATTCGTGCGTGGATAAGTTCTCTATCACCATTCTCTCTCTTCATCTATATTTCTAAACCTATTCTAAACCTGTCCTACATCAAATGTGGCTCAAAAAACAAAAATGTTCTTCACCTTGTCTCCCCACAGCTTCTCTCAGCTACTCACTTCCTTATTACGTAAGAATGAAAAAATAATATGAATTGCACAAAACACTTCTTTGGCCTGACCAGAAACAAACTTCTGTACGTTAAAAAAAGAGCAGTTACTTGTTTAAGCATGCAACAACCACTGGTTCTTTTCATAATTTGGTGAAAAGATTTAATTCTTTAATACACACATAAATGCTTTTCTCTGTAAAATCTGAATCCCATTTTGCAAATCATTTCCAAAGTACGCGCGACTTGAAATTCTAATATTCCCATATTATCAGTAGAAAACTTCCAAGAATGTACTTTATAGTTTTACTAATTTTCATTATTTCAATTTTACGTCCCAAAAACAAATGAGACATGTATCACTGGAAGCATTGTCACGACGAGACGTGGCGATAGTTGTCCGCCAGGATGTCTTGGCGATAAAGTGCCCTCCATGGCGTCCATATGGCTACAAGTCGTTAACAATGTGCAATTTATACATTATTTATTTTACTTCAAAAGTATATTGAACAATAAAATTTTATATACTTTAAAACTCAAAATATAATAACTAACACTATGGACTACAATTAAAAACACTATTATATGAATATTGTACAATCAAAATTCAAAAATAAAACACTTGACATTAAAAACTAGTAGAACATGTCAACAAACACTACGTAGAAAATAAAGAATCAACCAAGTCAACACCCATCACACATTACAAGTCTACAAGTAATAAAATTACACCACATAGCAAGTCCATGGATTATGATGAGTCAGGGTAAAAAATGACTTAGTCACTTAACTTGGGCCAGCTACCAAGGCGTGAGCCTTGGCAGCTCGGCGTCCAAGGTGTCGCCTTGTCCTTCTCTAGCGCCAGGATGCCTAGTCGTCGCCTAGGCGATGCCATGACAACTATGACTGGAAGGCGGTAGTATAAAGCCATAATGTATTCACAGATGTAGCACTACTCTGATAAAAAGTTAAAAGTAATAACCGAATTACTTGCGCACCTGGGAAAAGATCGTAGGAATAAAAGCTTTCAAATCAGCAAGAGACAAGTCATCCAGCATTTGCAGCTTCTCATCTACATCCCAAAAACTCTGACACAGGACTTGCAGTCTTAAGTATGATGAATGATTCAGTGGCTTCATGTTGGTGTTTCTCAAAGTTCTCTCCATATTCTCTTTTATAACCTGCAAAAATTTCCATCAACATCAAGGATAAATTTGACGATGTAAACAGAAGCACAATAAAAATCCTAATATAAATCAAATTTGAAATGAGAACAACCATTCAGCTCTAACCATCAGCAACTAGATCATCTTTCAAATTTTTTAAGCATACAATCCATCCAATCAATGAAATTGTGCACTGTGACAAATAAAACTTTGATTTATTCTAGTTTAGAAATACAACTTCAACATACAAATACGTACTTTTGAAGATACAAAACCGTAAAATAAGAACATTTTTTAATTTTTGATAATAAACACCTTACAACAAGCACATTGCTTTCAGTTCACAATGAGAATACATGTTATTTGTGATAGGACTACAGAAAATAAACAAAGCAAATCATTTCTAACCTTAGAGAATGAAGAGGACATGGATAAATAAAGATATAAAGCATACAAAATCTACTTCTACGCCTACCCTGAAGCGATCATTCCTCGGCACAAAAGATTTGGCAATTGACAAAACTTTAGACAAAATAACTGGAAGCTTATCATTGAAACCATAAACCTTCAGCTCCAGCTTGTCACTAGAAAGAGAGAGAGAAGTTTCTAACTTTGCCACACTAGCCTGCAAGCAAAAGTTTCAGAATATTGTCAATTTACATGTCACTACCATTTACCATAACAAAAAAAAAAGAGTGCGAACTTAGGGGTCAGGGGACAAGTGGCAAACTCAATGAAGTATGGATGTGGACCAACAATGGGGCAATGACATAATTAGGACACATCAATAGATTATAATGCAAAAGTAAAATTTTATATATCAATATTTCTTCATAGCAACAAAATCTAATACTCTCTCAATATCAAATTGAGAGTCCTTTTTGGGTTGGCCCAAAACAAGAGAGTACTTTCAAAATCAATGTGTTAAATCTTTAAAATCTGCTTAAGTGCCGAAAATATGTCAACAGTTAAATTGCCTAACAAACTTGGACTTTATGTTACTTCATTCCACAAAAAGAGTCCATTTTGACTTTTTTAAGTCAATTCGCCAAAATCCTAAATTCAGAATTGGTGATTCATGCAAGTTTTGAATTTTAGGAATTTGCAAATTGAGTTCAAAAAGATGAAATGAGACTTTGTTGTGGAACAGGGGTATGTTAGAACAAGGAAAACAATATTCAAGATTATATTCACAAACTTATAACAAATATCCACAACTGTATTGACTAAAATCAAATTAATACATATCAGTTTTGAAATTTAGGGTTTTGCAAATTGACTTCAAAAAGTCACTCTTCAAGTCATACTCTGTCGATTGTCAGCCTATTCTGCTGATCTCAAAGGATTCCAGTTAGTTTGTTCGGCATGCATGTGAGGAGAATAGATATACAGATATGTAACTATTGTTGTATATGTAAAATACACGTACTTATGATGAGTACTCTTTCTTTCACATACATGTTACTTAATTAGTCATTCCTTGCCATCATTTTCTTATGATAAACATTTCATTCTGTTTCTTTCAACAATTATACTTCTTCTAAGTGCTATTATCATATTTTATTTCTGTTTTCTCGGTAATGTATGTTTAAGTGCCCAACTACTTGTAATAAATAAATAAATAAATGCACAACAAATGTTGACTCGGCACCCGAAATTTTATATATATATATATATATATTTTAAATTTTAGACTCAAACACATGTTCAAGTTTTTCCATGAAGTGTCATTATTCACTGTCCAACACAGTACAGGAACCAGGAATTATTCTTAAGGAGCGAGAAATATCCACTTAAAAAATGTGGCACTCACTAGTATATTTATACTTGCAAAGGTCATTTTGATCGTATATTTTAGAAAAAAAAAAAGAGAACACATTGATATTATATTTTGGATCAGAATGTGTGCACTATGTTTTCATTCTGGTTTAGTGGATGCACCACAAAAAAAAAAGGTTTAGTGGAAAGACTTCTCACATACGCAAATTTTATTTTGTTTAAAGATTGTATTCTCTATTTCTATCTTTGTCTTATAAAATAAAATAAAAAAGATGATTGTTTTCATTGTAATAATTTTTCATGTCTATATAAAAAACTTAAGGGCGCTACTATTATTAAATAGTATCAATTCATTACTCATTCAATAGTAACTTAAAAAGAAAATTACTGATATTAAATAATACAATTTATTTTTGTTGGATTAGATAGACACTTTAATTCAATTTAAGGGTTCCAATTTGCTTTAGAAATGTATATAGTCATTCAATACTAGACTAAGTAACTAATTAAGAATGTATTGAATACATCCAAAATTTATAAAATTACAAGTTACATTATTCAGGACAATACAATTTTTTAAATCTCAATAAACTTATTAAATTGTAATTCAACAAATCCAACAATTTCACAAATATCAAATTACCGATAAAGACAAGAATCTCAGGAATTTCTCAACAATAATAATAATAATCACAATCGGTAAATATTTATTAATGATGATAATGCTCAAAATTTTGCAAATATTTAATATTTTCAAGATTAAGGAACATTAATAATCTCATGGTAGGAAAAATACAAAGTGAATGACTTTTTCCTAAAATCATGGTGGGAAAAGTATATATATATATATATGTATACACTGTTAAAAAATTATTCTAGAATCATGGTTCTATTAGAGTATAATAATATTATTATTAGTGTATATTATTATTAGAACTTGGTGATCAAGTTCTAATAATAATATTCTCTAATAGAATCATGATTCTAGAATAATCTTCGGCAAAACTAACACTTATCACACTGTACTTGACCATTTTTATGCATTAGCCCATCCAACTTTTAATTTATGCAATTATTCCATTAAACTAATAAAAAATATGAAATTGGGCAACTCTGTTAAAAACATTTAACATCCGTTTATTATTATCTTATGTGGCTGTCTTTTGGAAAAACGAAAAAATAAAATGATTCTGGAAATTCCAGTTGGATTTGACCAGGAAAAATTTGTATATCCTCTCGGTCACGATAAGCCTTGTACGCAACAAAAGCTCACCATCTCTTTGAATTAAAAATTAGGGTTCATAGAGTGACAGAAAGTGCGCGGATCGATTGGAGGTAGTTAGCCAACAAAAGTTGGGGCTTTTGCTAGATTTTCATCACCTTGTGATTCCGAATATGAGGTATGTAATAAGAAAAAATTACATTAAAAAAATCATTCTCTCTGTTTTCACCATTGCTTCGTCTCCGATGATTCCTTGGCTCCGCCGCACATATGCAAGTAGCCTCCATCTAAACCCCATATGACCTAAAAAATCGACCTCAGATATGAAAAGTTTATGTTGATAACATAGTTATCAAGGCGACAAGTTGAGGCGAAACGACAGCTAGAAGCCTAAACGCTTAGGCGACAAGGCGCCCGACTAGTCGTCCACAAGTCGACAAGTTGTTAACAATGTAAATTTTATACGAATAAAATTATATATATTTAATATTTATATGAATATTGATATATTTATTTTTCTAATGATTTACCATATTCATAATGTAGGTTATAACATATCAAATCACAACAAGAAGTGAACAAAATAAAGTCAAAATGGATAATTTTATTATAGTTGTAAACTTGTAAGTTTTTGAACTTGTACCAACTTCAAATTATATAAATGGTGATAACTTTGTAATATTTAGTTTAATTCAATATAATTCTTAAATTTATGTTTAGTTTCTTAAGTTTTAATATTGTATATATAGAATACCATAAATTTCAATACTAAGAATTCAATAATTTATGATAAAACAAGTAAACAATCATTGTTAAGATAAAGATATAAACAAGCATATAGTCATATCATATCATTAGTTTAATAGTTTAAAATACTAATAATTTTGAAGTTTAAAATTTACTGTGAGTGAGTGAAATTGGTTTAATAGTTTAAAACACTAACAACTTGCATAATTTAATAGGTTTAATTGGATAGGTTTTATAGTCAGTAGCATAAATTTAATAGGTTTAATTTATTTCCAATGATAATTTAATAATTTAATGGGTCACTAATTCACTATTAGCTAGTAGCCTTATAAGACTTAAAAGGGGAACAATTGAACAAGCCCAAACAAATTAACACTCCATTACATTAAAGCCTTAAAAGGAACACATATATACTCTGCTTACCAACCACGCCGACCAACAAATCCCTTTTGATTGCCGACAGAAGAAGTCCAACCGAAAGAAGAGGAAGGAGATGCAACCAAGTCCAGCAAGAAGAAGAGGAAAGAGATGCAGCCGAAGCAGCCTAAGGAAGAAGACGAACGATTCGCTGACCAAATAAACAATTTTTGATCGCCGACAGAAGAGGAAGGAGAAGAAAGAGTCGCAATTCCAAAGCTTTTGTTGTCCGAAGTAAGTTCGAACCATTATCTTTATTTTGTCTATAGTTTGGGTCTTTATTCTTTAATTGGGTGGGTTATGGGTCAAATAGATTTTGGGTAAATTTTGAGTTGTGAGTTAGTCGGTCGATTAGCCAACAAAGCGAGCAAGTTGTCCACTTCGGACGACTAGGCGATGACCAATTTGCCAAATCGCGCGACTTGGCCACTGAACCCAAACCGAGCCCTCGACTTGGACTGTAGCCACCGCCTGGACACTTAGTCATCGCCTAGTCGTCGCGACGACTTGATAACCATGGTTGATAACACTCTCCCTACTTTTTCCAAAATCTGGGTTAGGAAAACCAAAATCTGATTAATGGATAGTGATAAGATGGTGGTCGAAGCATTTGTGGTTCACAAGGTGATTTTTAATTGCGCTTTGAAGGGGTGTGATTTTGAATTTTGATGATGGTTGAATGGTTGAATTGATAATATGTGAATTCTTGGGTTTAATTTTTGAAAGGTGATGAGTATGTACTTGGATGATGCTGCAAGTTTGATGAATTGGAACCCAGGTGCTTATAATTAAAGCATGGGAATCTTTCTGGAAGCTACCGTATATCAGATGAGCTTATGTTGCTTATCTGACCTAAATGAAAGCTCATGAGGGCACTAATATTTTCCACCTTGTCCAACTAAAATTGTCCGCATAATATTATTTGGATTTTTTATTTTTCAAAACAGCCATGTAGGATATTAATGGATGGACGTTTGATTTTTTTAACAGAGTTTCCCAATTTCACATTTTTTTTAAGTTCAATGGGATAATTACAAAAATTAAAAGTTAAATGGGCCAATGCACAAAAGTGGTCAAGTACAGTGGAGTAAGTGTTACTTTTGCCAATAATCTTCTAACACTCCTCCTCAAGTTGGAAGTCTTATATCACGACTTACAACTTGTTACATAACATAATCTTAAAAATAAAATACTCAAACCAACCATAGCGCGAAATTATTTTATCTTTAACACTACCCCTCAAATTGAGGCTCTCTTCAATTTACACGGGAAGAAAAGTTCAATTTTTTTAATTTATTTTTTTGTCCAAAGTTGATTTCTCATCCTTGGTATATAACTTCACACATCCACTCAATTACCAACCATAACCAGAGAATGGGGGCTGAGAGAGAATTAGACTAGAATATGAGTCTGAGAAAAGCTAAAGGGAACTGAGAAAACTAGAGAAACATGGGAAGGAAGATAACAGAGTCCCAAAGGAGGAGTCTCAACTTATTCATTTCCTATGCATTCTTACTGTTGCGTTAGCTCATGACATATACAGAGAGATCACATGAATTATGTGATAACAGAAAAATAAAAGAAAGACAATCTTATCCTCTGACTACTTGGATGGCACGTGCTGCCTTGTAGAAGTATGCTAAACTGGCTATTCCTATTATACCTTTCTAAGCATTCCTTTGCTTAACACTTCTACTAACTCCACCCCTAGACACGCGGGCCATGTGACATTGTTGCCCTTCCTAGGGCAGAACAGAATTACTAGAAAATAATATAACTAAAAGTGCCTGTCCATAAGACTAAAAAGAACCTAAAAGTAGTCTTAACTAGACAAAAGTTAAAAATGAAATTTAAGACATGGATACGGGTGCGTCATACGGGGATTCGAACATTTGCCAAATGGAACTAAAGATGAAGAGAGTATAGTTTTTAATTTTTTGGGACGGGATAATAGTACAACTGAGTTTCAAAAACATATACTCCTTTCCAAAAAAAGTCCCATTAACAATATTTGAAAATATTAAGGATGCGTTTTTGTTCCATGTTTATACCTAAAAACAAAAGTTTTTAGTCTAGTAGTGGTGGCCTGAAGTTGAAATTTTGATAGAACACTTGAGGACATTATGTCATTTTATAGTAACATCCATAGAAAGGGGACTCTTACCATGGAGCAATATTTTTTATTTTTTTCCCTATAAATGGGATTCCTTTTGTAGAATGGAAGGAGTAATTTTTAGATACAGTTTATAAATACATATTAACAGTAACATTAAAATTTAAAGATTTAATGTATTAGAAAATATGAAACAGTTTTGTGAATCATCCAACATAAACGAAACAGGACCTTCGTAAATAGGATACAATTTAATTTTATTAATTTAAAGAAGATAGCTAAACAGATTTGACTATAAGTAACTGATTTGCCGTGTCAGTACTATTTTCTTTTCAGAAAAATGTCAGTGCAACCACTAGGCTCAATCAGGCAACAGGTTTTAAGATAAATGAATACTTGATGTTTTAAGTAACTAACCTGATATATAATCTCATTTAGCTCATCTTTCAGAAGGTGAATAAACAATTCAGTCAACAGAGAATTCTTCAAATTATGATATCCTCCCTTTAACGTGATCCGAAAATATGCATTAGCACGAGGAAGTTTGAAAGTCTTATCGAGCTTGTACCAGAACTTTACTAATGCTTCATCAAGTATACATCTAGGGAAAGGATTATCAATAGTATCACTAGAAGCCTTATAAGCACGAATTGAAAAATCACACGGAATGAACTCATTCCTTGCCGGCAGATGTAAGGAAACATCAATATCTGGAGGATCCCTCCACAATTCCATCAGCGTTGGAGAAATATCTTCTTCAACATATTGTGATCCAAACCATGGTTCACAACTGAAATCTGAAACAATAGAAGACACAAGAGAAAAGGTTAACTAGGTCATGATAAATTCAACAAGACTTTTGATATCATTTTATCCAAGAATAATAATGAACCTAAAGAAAGTTATATTAGCAACCTCCAAACTTGGAGAATGGTGAGATTAGTAGAAAAAAGATAATGTTACAACAAACTATGGCAAACACCTAAATTAATGAAGAAAATTAAAGATAAGAACACAAGACCTACTTAGAAAACCCAAAATAGGAAAACCCACGGGTCAGAGCATAATGCCGCAGTCCCACATCAGAACATGTGGGATATTTGGATGTGTATATAAGGACTCAAGCTGCTATCATTAATACATTCAGTCATGACCTTTTGGGTGAGCTTGTGGTGGGCTAAGATGACCCAAGAAAATACTATTGAAAAAGCGCATTAGGCCTTATTGTGCTATGATTCGATTCGGACTCGGAATTTGATCCGGGTTATTTCATATGGTATTAGAACCAATTCTCGAAAACTCGAATCGTGTCATCCGATCGGGTTGCTGGACGTGGGGACAAGAATGCGGGCCTAGTAGGCCGCAGATATTATCCCACAATGACTAGAGGCAAAGTTTTTAGGCTGGGTGATTATGTGGGTTGTGTGTGATTATGTGTTCGGCTTGACGGGGGCGTCAGGTATTTAAGTGGAGGAGTTTGTAACGCCCCAATCCCATATCGAAACATGTGGGATATTTGAATGTGTATATAAAGACTCGGGCTGCTGTCATTAATACCTTCAATCATGACCTTTTGGGTGAGTCTGACGTGGGCTAAGATGACCCAAGAAGATACTATTGAGAAAGCGCATTGGGCCTTATTGTGCTATGATTTGATTCAGACTCGGGATTTAACCCGGGTTGTTACATAGAGGTAGAAGATATCACCATAACATCAATGAAATTTATATAGCTGCGTGAAAATGAGAGGATATGAAAGCAAAAATGACAAGACGTTTTATGCCTTTAGATGATAAGCAACAAGTATGTTTGCAGTTCACCGAGTTGGACAAGGTATTCATCACAGTGCACGCTTCATTTTTCTACAGTTTGGCTACACGATCCGAGTTCCCTTGGGTTGAATAGGATTTTAATATCAATGCATCATCGACTGAATACGGAGACTGCAAGTGCTGTAGCTTCAGGCAAACTCTTGCTTATAGATGATACCATTCAGATTGCCACCGAAACAGAGGATAAATTAAAGAGGACAACTTCTATTAGACCTCCAATGATAGTCCAATCTAGGAGTGAACATACTTTTGTGGAGCCATCTGTTGCGAATTTAGACAAGTCAAGAGACAGAACAGAAAATAAAACAGGACACTATGAATTTACTTGGAAAAAAACTTTACTCGGGAAAAACCAAAAAGGAATACAGTGCAGAGGAGTTCATAGTTTTTACAGCACTCAATAATCCCTACAGCACTCTCTAAACAGCCTTAAATAGGCTCAATCCACAAACCAAGACATTTCTGGACTAGTCTTTTCATTTTCCTAAGAGAGTAATTAATGTTTGTAGAGCTATCCAATAGAGACAGTACTGCCTTACAATTGCAGGAGGAATTATTCCTATACAGGCTGCACTGTTTTTCCAAGGCCTTAACATAAATTAATTTTTAAATCAAAATTTGACTTCAGATACCAACACCCTCTATAATAGCACTTCAGTTTCTTCCCATCAGAGTAATAATCCTTCGTCTAGGTGTTATAATTATCACGGTATTAGACATCTTTTAATTGTCCGTCTCCACAGATGAAAATTACCACTTCCACCACTAAGCAAGTTACAATTGTTGAAAAGGATCTTAGAAATAAAGATTTGCAAGTGAAATTTTATAAGCCTAATGATGAATTTGAGCCCCATGAAAAGGATTTAGTTGTTGATGCTCATTTAGAATGGTGTTTAGGTGTCATTCAACCTTTAATTGTTGCTCAAAATGGAAGGATGATCCTAAAATACGATGTGGTAGAATTTTCAAACAAGGGTCAAATGTGCAGGACGTGTGCTCT